>OY728158.1:1613845145-1618645145 GCA_963277665.1 Viscum album
AACTTTACTATCTTTTAAAATTGTATAAAGTCTCTTGATAATGATTTATCTATAGAAAGTCTTGTAAAAAGATACCATGGATCCTACTAAGAAACTAAGGAACCAAAGTCAAAACTATATAAGAAGTAAACGATGTGAATAAAATGGTGGTTATAGAACTCATCAGATACTTATTATATTGAAAATAAAAGATGAGAAGGAGGCCAATAATTAACAATATATAAAGAGAACAATTGAATTTAATGTTACCAATGCTGATTCATATAGAAGTGAAGTCTAAGACTTTTATCAACTATTTAGGAATACGAAAAATTTCTTCAAGAAGGATAAATTTTCCATCCTATCCAAGAATTTTCATTAAATAATGGAATTGTAAGTGGCATGCTATGAATGTAATAAGAAGGTCACATTAAGATGAGATTCCCAGTCAGTAAAACTATTGTTGAAGAAAATAAATAAGGCAATAATTATATGAAAGATACAACCTGGAGTGAAAGATATGACTCAATGAATTTAACTTCCACATTATATTCAAGTGACTCCAGTCCTATGTGACTTATGGAACGAGTTTGTGAAGGCATCAAGTTCAATACCCATATTCATATTTATGCCTCCATATATTCTTCTTCTAATTATTCCCTTTATTTTTATTCTTCTTTCTCATTCAGTCACCTTAATTACGAAGACCTAAAGTACACTTGAGACCAATTCATATTTTCTCCATCAACATGATTCATTTCATAAATAACATGATAAGAAATATATGAAAGTCGTTTGAGAAAAAGTATAACTTAAAAAAGATAAGGATATTATCTTTAAGGGAAAAGAATAATTGTCGATTATATTTGAGAATAATTTGGATATAAATAAACTAAAATCGACCATAAAATACCTCTTAAGATCTATTTCCAAATTCACTATAGCTAATAATAATAAAAATAAATTTTTTATCTCAAAGACATCATAAAAGAAAGGGTTGGGTTGGGTTTCTAAAATAATTAATGTACAATAATAAATCCCCCAAAAAACTAATTTTATTATTGGATACTCACAAGTTAATTTTTGAAGTTCATTTGAAAAAAGTTTAAATTTAATATATGAAAGTTATTTTAATAAGTCACAACATTGGAAACCAAAATAAATCCATCATTACACCAAGTTTTCTAAAAGAAAACCTCATGTTAAAAAAATGGATTCTTAAATCCTTATTGTCTAATATAAGTAGTCCCTAGTTCATTTGGGAACACAAACTTTTATTAGTTTGATTTTATAGGGAATGTGGCTTGAGATAAAAGAACAACTAGAACTATGATACATAGGGAGTGTTCTATGAGAAAAAATATGTGTAAACCTCTAGGAATTAAATAAAATCAATAAACTAGAAGGAATTCATGTCCCCATCAATTAAAAATATTGGTATGAGATAGTCAATATATTTACTAATAGTTACTCCAACTAAACATAGAAAATTTTTTTCTATTTGTTAAATTATTGAAAAAAATATTTTCTAAGTATTATAAAATTATATGATATAATTTTTAAAATATCTTTGAAAAATAAGTTTTTCAAATTTTCGAATCAAAACAAAAATGTTTATTTAATGATTCATAGTTTCAAAAGGTTTATAAATTGATTTAAAATCTATTTATAGACATAACGTCAAATGCTTTAGTGAAAAAGTTAGTAAATAATAAATTTATGATAAATGCCTTAGTCGCTATAGAACAGAATCACTTTTCAAACACAAAAGTTATAACCTAGTATGATATATACCTAAACTATATTTCAAAGACAACATGGTTTATGAATCATGTCAAAATGGTAAAAAACACAAATCCTCTTTTAAATCTAAAAGATAAATTTCCTTTCTATTTTTTTATTGATGGCATTACAAGATTCAATTGGTTTTATTTCTTATCACAAAAAATCTATACTTTAAATACCATCATAATTTTTTAAAAAAAGTTTAAAATTAAATTGTGTTTAATATTATTTGAATTTTAAGTGATCATAGTATTGAATTAGACAATAAAAAATTAGGTGATTTCTGTTCTTCAAAATGCTATAACAATTAATTTTCTTTTCCTTATACCACTAAATAAAAGGGGTTAGTATATATTAAAAATAAAATAATCCATAATATTTATCAAACTCATTTAAAAGAATTGAAGTTACCTCAATATTTTTAGGATGAGGCCATGAATTTTTATGCTTTATCATTAATCATATTCTCATAAATACTTTTCTAAAAAATACCCCTTATGAATGTTGGAAAAATAAAAAATAAAAAATAACATTTTTTTAAGGTTTTTGGTGGAAGAGGTTTTATTTTAAACACAAAATATATTCTTGTAAAATGTGATTCAGAATCTGGTGGAAGTATATTTCTTGGTCACTCCAACTCAAGAAAGGCATACCGAGTCTTTAACAAAAGGAATAAAACATATAGAGAATCAATCGATGTTATTTTTTAAGAATTTTTTCCAAAATATCTTGATCAAAAAGTTTTTTAAATGATGTATAAAATGAAAATTTAACAACTAATGAAGTTGAATCATAACAAGAATATCCTTCAAATTATATACAAAGATATTTTAAAAAATTTGAAGACCATCCCTTCTAAAATTTACATGGAAATGTAAAATAAGTAACTCATTCTATAAGATCATTCCTAAATTAGGTTGAACATATTACCTTTTTTATCTCACTTAGAACCCAAAAACCTTAACTATTCCCTTAACAATTAAAATTAGGTACTTTCCCTGAAAGTGGAACTAAGTCAATTCTCCGAAATTCATGTATGTTCTCATATGTAAAGACCTAATGTTCCTACCATCATAGGATATAAATGGATTTCATGATTATGTTAGATGATCTTGGTAATATAAATAGAAATAAAGCCTGTATAATAGATAAATCTTTTAACCTAGACGAATGGATTAACTATGGGGAAAACATTGTACCTAACAATTCATCAGAATCCATTGGAATCTTATTGACATTCACATCTCATATTAATTTAAAACTCCATTAAATGGACATCAAAAAATGTTTGTTAAGGTTTTTATTAATGAAAATAATTTTTTGGAACAACAAATTGGTTTTGAAAATCCTATTTTTTAAATAATTTTTTCAAATTAACTAATGATATCTATAGTTTAAAACAAACCCCTTGGGATTGTTATTAAAATTTATATATTTTTTATTTTATGAAATGGTTCTAAAATGGGAAAATATATTTCAAATATTTTTTAAAATACACTTAAAATGAATTATTAATCATTAAAATTTATGTTGATGATGTGATTTTAGAATCTACCAATGAATCTATTTATTTTTAATTATATAATCTAATGAAAATGGTATTTGAAATTAGCATTTTGGGTGAACTCAAATTTATTACTAGTTTTAATATTTATCAAAATAAATATCGATTTTGTCTAAACCAAGGAAAATACACCAATATAATGATAAAATGATTTTTCATGGATAATTATAAGGAAATTAGTACTCTAATGATTATGAATTGTATTCTTATATTAAATGAAATTGAAATACTGGTAAAAAAAGATTTATAGAAGTATTAATGGTAGTTTATTTTACCGTATTGTGACTCGAACTGATATCATGTACAATGTTAGTTTTTTGAGAGCATTTTCAATCAAATAAAAAATAATCCAATCTCAAAATTGTTATTTTTTTAAGGAAATCAAAATATAAGTTATATTTATGGAATGGAACCCATTTTGAAATAACTAGTTTTTAATCGTGATTTTGGAGGATTCCAGATAGATAAGAATATTTTAAGTGGGACTTTCCACCTACCTGGATAGTTCCTCATCCCATGGAATAGTAGGAAGAAAAACCACATTTCTCTTTCTAAAACAAAAGTACAATACATAGCCATTGTGAGTAGTTAAACCTGAATAAATTTGATGAAACACACCCTATTAGAATTGGGCATTTCATTTTAAAATATCCCCATTAATTTTATAACATTAGGGACATTAATATTTCTAAAAATTATTTCTAAAACTATCCCACTAAACACATTAAACAAAGACACCATTTCATAAGTGATCATTTCCAAAAGGGTGATATCTTATTATGATTTTTTATGGTGGAAAATTTTGACACTAATATTTTTCTTAAACCTATAGACCTTATTTGTTTCTATTTCCTTAAATGTGAATTTGTAATGGTTCTCTTTTGAAACTTTCCATTTTATATATGGAAATCTTGATTTATATTTTTAAAATTATTTTAAAAATCTTGATCTCGTTTAGTATTTTTAAAATATTTATTTTTTCCAATTTTATGGATATGGTCATGTTATCTCACTTGTAATTTCATTTTAGGAGGAGCCTTATCTCTTTTTATTATGAAATTTTACTAAATATAGATATTTTATTTAAATAATTTTTTTCAAAATTTTTTCAAAATTTTTAATATTTTCAGAATCGGTTTTCTAAAATAGGTAACTTTTTAAAATATTAAGATGTATTTTTAAAGCTATAAAATTATTTATATATATAATTTCAAAAAAATATGCTTTTTATCTCTCATAAAGGAAGATTAATGACGATTCAAAATATTTTAAATATATTCTTTTCTCTCTAACCATATTCTTGAGTATCCATCTCTAAAATGGATGTCAAAGGACACTTCTTAAGTCGGTTTCACCTTAAAGAACATTTTTAGGTGAAGAAATAAATCAGCGGAGGTTAAAATATCTCTTGAGGAAGTAATACTATGAAAAATGTATGTGTCGATTTTAATTTATAAATTTTTTCCTTTTCCTCTTTTCTTATTTTCTAAATATCTTATTCATTTTATCTATATTTTTATCTCCCACTTCTCCCATAAATACTCATATTAAAGTTGGTATTTTGATATCAAGAGGTGTTTTAAAATATGCATTTTTGTTTTTTGTTTTAAAATATTTATATCTCTTGAAATTTCTTTTCAAATCAATATTTTATGTTCCCAAATACCCCTTTAGTTATTTACTTAAAACGTACTATTATGTTTATATTACCTCTTCTTGTCTTTATTTTTGATAACCACAAATGGTGATATGTTTTTGGGATGAGTAATTCATCCCAATGGGGGATAAGTTTCTTGAAAAAATTGTTTTAGGGGGAATTGTTTTGAATTTTTCATTATTTCTGCTAGTTCTTAATTCATCTAAAAGGGGAGAGTTATTTAAATATGAATTAAATGCATTTCTCATGTTAAAAAATTTCTATATGAATTTACAACTTCAGATAATTGAATATCTTGTTAGTTACATGAATTTATTTTATATCTCTTTCACTCTTGATTTTCAATTAATATATCTTTTTATATGAAGTGTTTTTTTATTGTAAAAAAGGAACGATTATTGAAAAAACACAAATATATATATATATATATATATATATTTGTGTTTTATTTTTCAAAAACACTCACTTTTGTTTCTAATTATTTAATTTAAATGAGTTTTAGTGTTTATTTTTAATAAGAAGTGATGAAAACAATGACCTGTTGAAGGTTTATTGATTTTTTTGATGTATTGGATATAAAATTTATTATATATTATGATCATTGAAAAATTTAAGAATATCTTTAGAATTCATATAATCTAATAGGAGGAGGAATATTTTGAATATGGGAAGTATCATGATACACAGGCTCAGCAGTGATGTGTGCCAACCAGTCGATGCCACATAGAAATATCCAATGGAGAGAAAAGACACACCATCTAGACATTGTAGTCCCACCAGCACATCAGTTGGGAAGACAGTAATGAAAATAATCTTTAAAATTCCTCTGGCTTTGCAGTGGGGGATTTATTGGTGTAGATGGCAGTCTATCAGTTAGTAGAAGATACTGGGCGTATGGTGGCATTGGGACCACTAGTATGAGATGGATTTTTTAATGGTTAAACATTCCATAATTATATTTTTATTCATCATGAATTCACCTAGTGATTTCTAGAATATTGAACCACCTATTGGTGACTATAAAAGGAGGTATTGGTCATCTTGGAGTAAGATACCGAATTCCATCAATTCTCACTGATTTAACCAATGTTGATTTCTAGAATACTCAAATTAATTTCAAAGATCCAAATTAAATTTCTCAATCCCTCAAAGGCCCTCACCATTTATCTCTGTCTTTTATCCTTAATTATCGAAATACTCCCAAGAGATTATGGAGAGTCATTGCAGTGGGTTCCTTCCAAGAAAACCTTATTCTCCTCCTCACATTTTCATTTAGTTCTTGCTTAAGAAAATGAGGGGTGTTTTCCTTAGATTCCATTAAATCTCAAGATGGTGCTCAAAAAATAAAATGATAAGGGATGGATTTCTTGATCAGCACAAAAATCAAGGTATTAATAATACTGAACTCTTGAATTGAGGGGTGGAGACATATGGACACACACCAAGCTATTTAAAAAATCATTATCAAATTCTGTTTTATCTCTATTTTATTTTTCATAGTTAATCATTTTATATTGATACAAATAATTACATAAAATCTATATGAAAATGTCTACAGTGCTTAAATGATTTATTAATATTCATTGATTTTACTAATTTGTGCTTTGTTTATTTTATCTTATTATTGAATTATCATTTCAAAATCATTTTAATTTCAAATTTACCCTTTATATTTGTTATAAATATTTAAATTGAAATTCACCCCTATTTCTATCCACTCATACCAACATGTATTACTATATTTTTTATATACTAATTTTTAATTTACATATATGTATCTATATTCATTTATAATTATATATATTTGGAGATATTTTTTTATATTTTTGTATATTTTATATATTTATATATATTCATAAATATTTAAATGTACTTTTGTTTATATATATTTATAATTTATTATTTATTTACTATTTAGTTTTTGAACAATCCCTAAGTAGGATGTTTGCTAACCCTATTTGAAAATTGGACTATGGATTATGAGTAAAACATATAGCAGTGGACCATCCACACCACCCACAGATGGGTATAAAACTCTATATAAGAGGTTAAAAACATAGAGGCCTAGGTGATATTAGCATGGTAGAGGCCATTTTTGTTGACCTGGAGGGAGAAGTCCTTAATTTATAGTAGTATTTGTCTACTGGTTTTTATGATTTTCAAGATGAGCGTAGTCCCCACTTTGTCTTACCACATATTTACTTTTTTTCACTCTATTTTTTTAATAAATTGTATGGGCCTTTGGGTCCAATCTTTTTCCTTTCTTTGATTATTTATATATTTTTATCAATCAATCAATTATTTTTTTAAATTTAAAAATTTTAAATTGAAATTATTAAAAAGTAATTATTTATTATTTTATAAATATTAATTGTTTATTTATTATTATTCATTTTTTATTATTACTTTATTAATTATTAATAATTTATAGTCATTTATATTTATTTATTTATTTATTATTATTATCACTATTATTTTTAATTTACTTAATATATACTAATAATTTATTTTTTTAATTATTATGTATTATCAGTTATTTATTTATTAAGAATTTATTATTTATATAATATTTAATAGTTAATAATTAATAATTATTTACTCTTTATTATTATATATATATATTATATATTATATATTATATATTTATATATTATATTTATATATTCTATTCTATATATTATATATTTTATATTTTATATCATATGTTATATGTTAAATATATAATATATAATATCTTCTATTGCAAATGGTGGTGTAATCGAGTGGAAATTAACCCCAATAGCACCTAGGTATCTGGGGTTTAAATCCCAGCGACTAAAATTTATGAGCCCAAATTAAATTTGGGGTTGTACATTGGTCCCTCACCACTGGCTAGGGAGGTGAATGATGGACCCCTGCTCATCAGTGGGGGTGGTAATCAGTATGGGGATTGACTATCAACTCTTACAACACTGGATTGTATTGAAGGCAGAAGGTGGGTGACCGTCAGTGTGGTGGGAATCATGGATAGTGGTGTTGTAGATAGACAACACGACAACATCCAGACTCCAAGAACCTGGATCTTCATTTCATGTATGGATCTTGATTTTAGGTTTTTTTGAAAAAAAGGGGTGATTTTGGAAATTTTATACGTACTTGACATGTACTTAAGAGTACATGCCGGGTACTTTAGAGTACACACTATATACCCAGTTACCGAGTACAACCATGTCTTAGGCATGTAATGGCCAAGACATGGCCTTGTGCGGTGATGCGACAAACTGCTAATATTTTGGGTCAGTTGAGGCAAATACACGATGTGTTCATTAACAGTACACACCATGTACTTTTTATTTTATTTTATTAATTGAATTGAGGTCACGCCTAATCCCTAGAATCACATTCTTCTGACCTTGGTTCATCCTGGAGCAACCAAGAGTGATGAATATTCTCCGAGCCACCGTTTGTCCATCGAGGGTCTGATTCGATCTCTGCTAGGTGCATTTGAATTCCACTGGTGAGTTCTTACCTTTTCTAGAGCCTCTCCACATATTTCTCCTCTATTTTGAGTTATTCGTGGTTGAGTGTTTTTTATGTTTTTATAGATCTATTTATTTCTAAGCTGATTCAAGGGCCTATGTTCCAGAGTGATCATCATATAATGTTGATGTCAGTGGATTGTTTCCTTTTGTTGTTTGTTTTTGTTATTTATATGCCAAAGTGCCGATTACCCATGTTTTGGGTATTTCGGCTCAAGGAAATTAAACCCTGTTTATCTACCTTAGATTGATTTTCTTTTTTCTAGGGGTTTTTGATGTGATATTATGTGGAATTTTATTTTAAGGAACACCCCATGGGTGCTTTTCCTTGTTTTTGTGTTTAGGGTCATTTGGTCTAGGTTTCCTATGAGACATGCCTTGTTTCCATACCTTTCATGATAGGATGAAACTATTTGAATTTTTTTTCTTGTTAAATGCTCATAACATGCATTGGAATTTTTTAACCATGTATTAGTGGAGATTACTTTGGGCTGATTGATATCGTTTATGAACAAATGAATTGCATAGGTATGTGAGAACCTTGTGTTGTTAGACCACATGTGGAATTGATGTTGATAGCTTCCTTAGAGTGTCTATTATATTTCACGTTATGATACCACAAGCAGGATTGGAAGTTAGTGATCCCTCAGAGTGTTTATAGTTTTCGTTACGATACCACAGGGGGAATTAACATTGATTTCTTCCCTAAAGAGTTTGTAGTTATTTTGGAAATACCATAAGAGGAATTGACAGTGAGTGCTTCCCCAAAGTGTCTTTACCTTCAATTTCCTTATTTAGACAAAGGGGTTAGACAGTGTGAGCTACCCAGAGTGTTAATGTAAAAATTGAATTTTTTGACACACCTTCCAAGACAAAGCACAAGTTTGGATTCGTCCTAGTTAGGTAGATTTATAAGATACCTGTTTGTGAAACTTACTTGACTAAGTGATGAACATAAAATTCTAATGAATGTAAAAGGACACTGTAGGGTTGGTTACTGGTAGTCCTTTTGATTCATTTCTATTATTACCTGCTTTATATATACTCCCCAATAAGTAGGCACAAATATTGTTGTGCTTGACTACTGGGATATGATCTCACACTCTGTTTGGGTCATGATTTTGGACCCAATCATATTATACGGTTGCATGCATAGATCAGGGAAAGAGACCTTCATCATTAGATACTTTATTATTGTGGTGCTGGAGAGCATGGAACCAAGATGAGTCTTGCGATGATGTTGGAGTTTATTTGTTTTCTTTTTTACATTGGTTTAGTACTGTATTTATAGAATTGGGATTTGTTTGGATGTTTTCCTAGACACATGTGACCAGAATCATTAATATTTGTGCTTCAGTTGTTTATTTACATTCAATCTTCCACTGTTTACTAGTTGTATGGTGTTACTGATTCTGCTACTATTTATTATTTGTTGTTCCGCTTTGAATACTCAACCAATGAGTGTATATATTTCCCACTATCATACCCAAGGACCTGACTACTAGTCGTAAGCCTTTGGAGTTTAGGAAAATGTTCTTGAGGCCATGTGACCAACCAGGTACGGGGAACCATTGGGAAACACGTGAAACTAGTATGTCACAAAGTGGTATTAGAGGAGGTTCTTTCCTTTTTTGTCTTAATGTTTTGGAGCCTATAAGAAGGGGTACAAAACAATATGTAGTTAGTAATAAGATGTTCCTGGGAGTAGCTAACCCGCGTACAGGGGAAAGCTAATTTACCTTGATTACTAAAATTTTCTTGTTTTTACAATTTTTATAGTTGGTTTGATTTCAGAATTCAATGATTCACATGATTTATGTTGTTATGATTTATATCATTGAGGTTTTATTTTTGTTACAACCAATGAGATGAGGGTATTCCATATCATGCATCTTATAGGAACTTGATAGGAATCACATTCCATGCATTCTTGTCATGCCATTTAGGGTGAATTACTGATTTTATTCTATTATAATAGATGTTGTGCTAGATATACATACTGTTGGGATAGATTCTATGTTTTAATACATGCTATCTTGATAAGGTATTGGAAAATTTAATGTTTAATTTTAATGGGTGCCAAATTTGGTCCCTAAGGTGTTACGGGCCCCCATGGATCAAAATTTGGCAGATCATATGATTGGTTTCACTATTATACCCTATGACATACATGAATATGATGCCAATATTTGATTCCCAGGGAGTATGTCCCCCACAGATCAGAATTTGGAACTTTAATTCTTTTTTCAGTGTTTTTGTGGGGTTTCAGAGTAGTTTCCAAGGCTTGTTGTCTGAAAAAACCCAGAATACACAACGTGTGTTGATGAAGACACACCATGTATCATTTTATTCGGGAAGAAAAAATTTATCTTAAGCACACGCCACGTACTGTATGTACACACCATGTAGTCTCTAATATTGTAACTAAACGTGTGAGAAGAGACAGGATTGGGGAACATGGGTAGAATATTACATGTACTAGTAGTTCACACAATGCCAAAGAGGCCAAGTATCCAGACGTGTGACTAATGACATGGGTGGAAAAAACTTTGGTTGTACACATTGTGTCCTATTCTTACACGCAGTGTAGTGTTACCTATGAGATAATTGTGTAGTTTAGCTGTGTGAGGAGAACTTTGGAAGGAGATAAAATAAATTACACACCGTGTCTTTAGAGGAACACACTATGTGTATGGGTGTTAGATGACTAGGTTTGGAAGAGGTATATGCCCATGTTGAAAACTAAGGGAATACACCTTGTAGAGATAATACACACAGCGTGACCCTGTTTTGTAAAACATGAATATTTTATTCTCCTATTCCTATATTGCACTTATATGTTTTATTCCTTGATAATCTCAAACTAAGCTGTGTGCTTGACCTTACAGAGTCATGCCACTGAGACACCCTCTAGTTTTACGCCAGATACAGGGAAACAATCAGACACCGGAAATGGTAGATCTGGGACTACCAGTAGATCCTTCCATCATGCTTGTCATGGAACTGGTTGTTATACCAGACACAAGTGCTGATACCCAGCTCCGAGAAGGCATCATGAGGTTTATTCACACCTTCCATGAAGCACTACATCTTTCCCTATCTATTGTAGAGTTGACCTGGACTTTTTAGCAGAAACACCCTCCCACTTTCTCAGAGGATGGAGGATCTGAAGTTGTTGAGTGATTGTTAGAAGCCATAATGTCTATCTTTGAGCATCTTGAGATACCTCTTGAGAGGAGGGTGAATCTATTAAACTACATGCATCGATATTCTGCCAAAACATGGTGGGATGTGATATAATAGGTGGAACACCAACGAGTTATGGATTGGGATGAGTTCCTACTAACCTTCTATGACTATTTCTGCCCAGATACCTTGAGTTATGACTGAGCCCAAGAGTTCATGAGTTTGGAGCTGGGTACTCTGTCAATCATGGAGTATTGTTCTCACTTCACAGAGCTGTAGTGCTTCACACCCATTCTGGGGTGGTGATGAGTTATTTCTGGGGAGGATATTTGAGTATGGTCTTAGCCAAGACATCCAATATTAGCTGAACATATTCAGGTTGAATTACGTATCTTATATTGTCAACTAGGTGATGATAAATTAGGGAACCCTAAGGGATTATGGAGCTATGGACCAAGGAAGTTCATCATCTAGAGTTGGTACCCTTCTGATTGATTGTAGGAAGCACTGCAGGGAGACTACACATGGAGATCTGAGTAGATGGTATTTTCATTCAGGTATGCTGGTGGTGTGCTACAAGTGTAGAAAGGGTGGATGTAATAAAATATAGTTCCCGGGAGACCCAGTTGAGTGCTGATCTTGTAGAATGATGGGACATCTTCATAATTTTTACAACACCCTCATTCCTGCAGCTAGTGAGGGAGGATCTGTTTCAACTCCTCATACCTGAGTAGGACGACCAGTTCCCCATCAGTCTAGGTGATGGAGTTCTTCAGACAATTCATGATGAAGTGGAGGTTAGGGCCGTAGTAGTCAGACACTTGGTCTTCAAAATCCACATGGTGGATCAACATAAGAATCTCAGAGAACTTCACAGGGCAGCAGCGCATGTTAGGATTTTGTGCTGGAGAAGATCCAGCAGGTGCAAGATCCCGAGCCCTCTATGTTTAGAGGTACGATTTTTATTAACTCAGTTTTAGCTTTTTCTCTTTTCGATACAGGGGATTACCATACCTTTATATTTGTGCCTATTATGGAGAGCCTTGGGATCTGTATCTTTACTTCTGCTGATATTATAACATTGGACACTCTTTTGGGGATTAGAATGGCTAGTATTCGTCAGTGCAAGGATTTCCCTCTTGGGGTCAGTGGGTGTCACTTCTAATGTGACCTTTTTTCATTAGAGATTCTGGGTTATGAAGTCATTATCAGATTGGAATGGTTAGTTCCCATCCAGGCTGTTGTCGATTGCTATTGTTGTAGGGTGAGTTTCGTGTCACCATAGGGAGGAATGTTTCTACATAAGGGTGAGTGGGATGTAAAGGAAAGTAGAGCTGGACCTGGGCATCATGATTTGAGAGAATTACAGCCTAGATTTCTAGTCTGTATCTGAATGACCAAGGAACTTCATATATGGACATTCATCTAGTGGTAGATTGTTTTAGGGATGTATTTATAGACAATCTTTTAGGTTTTCTTTTGTAGTGAGAGGTATAATTTTTTATTTAACTGGTTCTAGGGGAAGCACCATCATTAATTCCTACTTATAGAATGGCTACACAATATTTACAAGATCAAAAGAAGCAGTTAGAGGAGTTACAGAAAACTGAATTGATCTGACCCAGTACTTCTCCTTGGGGTTTTCCTGTCCTATTTGCGAAGAAGGTAGATGGTACTCTCATACTTTTCATGGTTTATCATAAGATGAACTTGTTGATAATCATGAACTAGTATCCTTTTCCTAGGATTGATGATCTCTTTGATCAGATTCAAGGAGCCTGATTTTTATCAATGATTGACTTGAGATCTGATTATCATCTGTTATGCATCAGACCATTAGATATACCTCTTATAGTCTTTTAGAGTAGGTATGGTCTATATGTGCATGTGGTTTTTTCATTCCGTCTCACGAACGTGCCTACAGTTGTTATTTCACTGATAAACTGAGTGTTCCATACATACTTGAATAATTTTGTGGTATTCTTCATGGAATATATCTTGGTTTAGTCTCACAATTAACATTACCATGAAACCCATCTTGAGATCGTATTGAGTATACTAAGAGAGCATTAGTCATATGATAATCTCTCAAGATGCTATATTTTGATGGCCAGATTCACTTATTGGGCCATGCCATCTCAGTGACAAGAGTTTCAGTAGACCGAGATAATGTTAGAGCAATAGTTTCCTGGGAGAAGTCGAAGAACGTCTATGAGGTACAAGGTTTTCTATGGCTGGCTAGTTACTATAGACATTTTATACCAGACTTTTCATGCTAAGAAGCACCACTGATGGTCTTGACTAAAAAGGGTGTGAAGTACTAGTGGAAATATTCTTATGAGTTAGCCTTTCATGAGCTAAAGGGAAGGTTGAATTCAGCCCTGATACTAGTTTTTTTAGAGCTTGGGAAGAGTCACACTATATACTATGATGCACTAGGTATCAGGCTGGGATTAGTGCTTATGAAATGAGAAGGATTTTTTGTATATGAGTCTCGATAGTTGAGTCCACATGAGGGGAATTACCTGACATACTATCTTGAGTTAGCTGCCATTGTGCATGCTTTAAACTACTGTATAGAGTACCTTCTAGGAGAGAATTTTGTGGGTTTCACTAAACACCGAAGCCTCAAGTATACCTTTACTCAGCATGATCTGAATTTGAGACATCAATGGTGGGTTGAGTACCTTCAGTATTTTGACTTCGAGCTAGCCTACATGCCTGGGAAAGGCAATGCAGTGGCTGATGCATTGAGTAAGAGGACTCAGATACAGGCAGTTCCGAAGGCTAGTAGTGAGTGGATGCTTATGGCTATGTTCTCTGAGATGCATTTGGAGGTGCATGAATTACAGGGGTAGACGTTTCTTTATTCTGTAGTTGTTACCTCCACATTTCTGGATTGAGTGAGAATGATGTATCTATTAGATTCCGAAGGCCTAGTCCTACGAGAGAGTGTGTCAAGAGAGGACCCTACTCCTAGGTGGACCACAATTGAGGACGAGATCCTCCATTTTAATGGGAACTTATGGGCTTCATGAGACATACACAAGGAGATGATACCATCTTTTCATTCCTATATTTAGTTAATTCATTATGTTTTCACCAAGATGTTACAAGATCTACACCATCGATATAGGTGGCTAGGTATGATAAGAGATGTTTCGGGTTTTGTGATGAGTTATTATACCTATGAAAAGGTGAAGGAAGAGAATCAATGACCATAAGGGTTGTTACAGTAGTTACCCATTCCCGAGTGGAAGTGGAATATCATGACGATGGATTTAATGACAGGGAGACTGAGGTCACCTCAAGGGAATGATAGTATGCGTTGTCCTTGATAGACTCATGATAGTGGAACATTTATTTATGATCAAGTAAACCTTTAGTTTTGATAATCTTGGAAGGTTTTACATCCAAGATATTGTACGTTTTCATGGGGTTCCACACTATATTATTTGAGATTGGGAAATCCGTTTTAATTATCGTGTCTGGAAGGGACTGCAGATGGATTTCTGTATACAGGTACTTATGAGTATGTCTTACCATTACCAGATAGATGGATCGTCCGCGCACACAATTAAGGCCTTAGAGGTCATTCTTTGAGCATGCATCTTGGATTTAGGGGGGTGGGGGGGGGGGTCTTGGGAGAGACACTTACCCCTAGTGGATTTTGCCTACATTAATAGTTTTCACACGACGATTCAGATGACACGTTATGAGGATTTGTACAGTAGGCCATTCCGATCACCCCTATGATGGATGGAGGTTGGAGAGGCAATAATTATGCATCCTTATCTTTTCTAGGAGACCAATGAGTAGGTGGAGTTGAATAAAAAGATGATGGATACTGCACAATCTTAGCAGAAATCTTATGCTGATCGACAGAGATGACCTCTGGAGTATGATGTCCGGGATCATGTTTTCTTACGTGTCACACTAAGGTCATGAAATAGGAGGATTAGGAGAATCTGGAAGATTTCAATGAGATACATCAGGCCGTTTGAGGTTTTGGAGAGAGTCGTGCTGGTTTCCAATCGATTTCAGTTACCTCATATGTATCGGGATATGCACAACGTCTTCCATGTTTCTTAGATATGACATTACTTTTCAGACCTGTCTCACATTTTTCGAACCAAGGAGGTTGATTTGGAGGTGTATTAATCCTTCTAAGAGCACCATATATATATTGTGGATCATATTACGAAGGTTATTTTTGGCTGATCTGTTCTTCTAGTATAGGTTCTATGGCAGCAGAAACGAGTAAAGAATGAGAAGTGGGAGAGAGAGGCTGATGTACGATCGTAGTGGCAAGATCTTTTCAAGGATTCTTCCTCCCTGCCTTGTTAGGGACATTCAGGGTTTATTTTCTTTTATGGGGGAAGTTTTTATGAACCCATATCTTTATTTCAGGCGTGGATCTTGATTTCAGGTGTCTTTGAAAAAAGGAGAGATTTTGGAAATTTTATAAGTGCACACTGTGTACATAAGATTACTTGCTGTGTACCCGGTTACCAAGTGCAATCGTGTCTCGATCATATAATGGCCAAGACATGGCTGTGTGGGGTACGTGGCAGACCGCTAATTTTGGTGGATGGATGAGGCAAATACATGGAATGTTTATTAACAATACACACTATGTACCTTTTCTTTTGTTTGATTAATCATACTGGGGTTGCGTCTAATCCCTCGAATCATCTTCTTCTGACCTTGGTTCATCTAGGAGAAACTGGGGGCAAAAAATATTATCCTAGCCACCATTTCTCTGTCCAAAGTCTGATTCAGTCTCTGTTGGGAGCATTGGAATCCCACCAGCGAGTTCTTCCTTCTTCTAGAGCCTCTTCGGTTGTTTTATCCTCTCTATTGAGTTATTTATGGTTGATAATTTTTGACGTTTTTGTCGATCTACATCATTATAGGATGATTCAATGGCTGAAGTTGAAGAGAGATCATCGTACAATGTGGAGGTAGGTGGTTTTTTTCCTTTCATCATTTGTCTTTGAGTTTTATATACCAAAGTGCTGATTACCAAGGATTTGAGTATTTCAGGTTAAGGAAATTAAAACATGTTTTATATTCCTTAGATTGATTTATTTTTGTAAGGGTTTTCTAATGTGATATTATGTGGGATTTCATGTTAAGAAACAACCTATGTGTGATTTTCCTTGTTTGTTTATTTTGGGAAATTTGGACTAGGTTGCCTATCAAACAGACCTTGTTTCCTTACCTTGCTTGAGAGGATAGAACTGTTTGAATTTTTATTCTTGTTAAATGATCATGATATGCATTGGAATTATTTATCTATGTTGTATTTGATATTACTTTGGGCTACTGGATATCATTTATGCATGAATGAATTGCACGGGGCTGTGAGATCCTCGTGTAGTTAGATCACAAGGGGAATTGACATTGAGTGCTTCCCCAGAGTGTCTGAAATATTTCAATCTATGAGAGCACATAGGGGATTAATGGTGAGTGATATCTAAGAGTGTTTATAGATAATGTTATGAGACCACATGGGGAATTAACATTTAGTGATTCCCCAGAGAGTATTTAGTTATTCTAGAAAGACCATAGGGGGAATTGATGGTGAGTACTTCTTTAAAGTGCATTTTCCTTTTATGACATTATTTATCCAGAGGGGTTAGACTATGTGAGATACCTAGGGAGTTAATTTAAATGTTGAATGTTTGTGAGGTGTCTTCCACGCCAAAGCAAAACCATTGATTCAGACCTTTTAGGTAGTTTTCTGAGATACCTGTATGTGATGCTTACTTGATTAAGAGATGAACATTAAATTCTAATGTACGTAAATGTAAACTATAGGATTAGTTACTTTTGTCTACACCTATTACTTTTTATACATTTCTATTATTACCTAAAATATATACTCACTGATAGTTAGGCATAGATCTTGTGGTGTTTTCCTACTAGGATATCGTCTCACACCCTGTTTGGGTCATGCTTCTGGACCCAAAAGGATTATATGGTTGAAAGAATAGATAAGGGAAAGAGTCCTTCGTCATCAGGTACTTGATTACTATGGAGAAAGAGAGCATGTGACCAAGATGAGTCTTGCAATGCTGTTGGAGTTTATTTGTTTTCTTCTATACATAGGTTTAGTACTGTATTTCCAGCATTGCGACTTGTTTAGCTGTTTTCCTAGTCATGTGTGACAAGTATCATTTATATATGTGCTCTAGTTGTTTATTTACTTTAATTATTTCTTTGTTTACTTGTTTTATATTATTATTGCTTGTACTACTATTTATTATTTGTTTTCTTGCTGTTCATACTCTACCAATGAGACATTAGTTTCCCCACTATCACACCCAATGACCTCACTTATAGTTGGAAGCCTCTAGAGTTCAGGGAAATGTGCTTGAGGCCATGTGACCAACCGGGTATGGGGAACCTTTGGGTGGCACTCGAAACTGGGAAGTTACACATACAATAATGTTTAGCATAGGTGGACTAAAAGAATATCATGGAGACTTCGATGAGAAAAATGGCAGACTACGATGGAGCAAGGTAGCTTCGATTGTGGACTGGATGGCAGCTTCGCGAGGCAACACCGGTAGACAACAACAAAGTAAAGAAGATCCTATGGTGGACAAGGATGATTTGAGCACAGTTAGGGGAATTCATGTTCATTATACAAGAAACTATTCAAGGAGATATTGGGAGCCACTAGGTAGGCCCATAGTTTGTCCAAACAATGTGGGTTCCCTAGAGAAACCCTGCAAGATTGTATTATTTTTGTGAAAGCATGCCCATGATTGGCACATGTTTTTCCAAAGTGTAATTTATAATAGTGTGGATCCTAGAGTGCTGCCCAGTAGAATGGTCATGGTTGGAACATGCTTTGATAACCCACAGAACCAAAGCTCTGTGACAGGCATTAAATTTTCTAAAAGTTTGATTTTATCCTAGTTTTACCCCCCTAAACTCACATGTTTCTATTCCTCTTTTATAATCCCAAAATTCCCTCCCCTTATAAACATTCTTGGAGGTTCCTTTTGGCCTGGTGTTTGATTTTTGGTGAGCCAAAGTGTTTTGGATCTCCAAAATGAACAATATGTCTGCTTTATTTCTTGTTCTCTCTAGATATACTCATCTTTTCTATAATTGATCTATAAATACAATCCTCTATAGATATATATTTGAAATAATACACATATGGTGTTGGGTTAATTAGTTAAAAAAATGTTTTCCAAAAGAGAAGGTTTCTGCTAAGAATTTGGCATGTGTAGTTGGCATATGTTCTTGAAAGTACATTGAGGAATCTTGTTGGTTTGGACTTGGGGATGGTTCCAAAGTGGAACATGATAGTTTCTATGATGTGATGACATGGTGGAAGGATGTTTCACCACTCAATAGTACTGGGACTATCATTGGGCATGAATATGCATATGAGTAATGGAATAATGATGCTATGAAGTTTCAATTTAAGAATAATTTATTTATTTATTATTGAAATGTTTTATAATTATATTTACATATATTTTGTTTTAAATATAATTGTGATCTAACATGTTCCTGTTCTTAGTGACATGTGTTGAAATGTCTTTGAGGAGTACCTACTGGGTTTTATAATAACCACTTGATTGGGAAGTTTGGTTCATTTGTAGATGTTTTTTTACTAATTTATAGGTTGAAACCATGACCACGTGGTGCAATGGTTATGGGATGTGTGAGAAACAAAAACAGAATGGAAATGTTTCAATAATAAATGGGTCTTCATGATCCATAAATAATGGTTCTTGTAGTTTAACCTATGGGTTGGGTATCCCTTAGGGGGGGCATGACCCACCCCTTTGGGTTATTTGTGTGTTACGTTTGTCTGCTTCATTGTAGTTGTACCCCAAAATACCTAATATATATTTTATTTTTTAATTCATATTTGTTTTTATTAATTATTAATTATTATCATCATTCAATTATTTTAAATTTATTTTTTTATAATTAAAAAATTAATAATAATAATTTACTATTTATTATTATTTTTCACCATTTTTAATTATTATTTATTATTTATTTATTTTTTATTTATGAACTATTTAAAAATTAAAAATTCAAATTTTAAATAATTATTTATTAATAAAAAATAAATATATGTATGAATGTGTATTAAAATATATTTATCTGTATGTGTGTGTTTATAAATATATATTTAAGTTAATTAAAGTATGTTTACTGACCACATGAAGATCTTGTTGGAGTTGTAAAGTCTTTCCAGAATAACTAGGAGGTATGGGATCCAAATTATAGTCCACACATATATATGCTTAATTTATAGATGAAGTAAATAACAAATAATAAGTAAAAGAGTATAAACAAAAAGTCTATAAATAATAAATAATAATTAAAAAAAATTAAAATCACATCGTAATGATTTCACTGAGGTCTAAACCTCTTCTAAATGATTCCTCAATTTTTTTAAAAAACATCTTAATGAT
Source organism: Viscum album (assembly GCA_963277665.1). NCBI lineage: Eukaryota > Viridiplantae > Streptophyta > Magnoliopsida > Santalales > Viscaceae > Viscum > Viscum album. The sequence goes on from OY728158.1 coordinate 1,613,865,291, forward strand.
TCATAATGTTTTTTATGATCATCATGAAATAATTGGGGACACATGTTTTTACGATGGTTTTGGGAAACCATCATGAAATGAATTATCGGTGATTTAAACTGCGGCTAAATGGTAATTTTGGCATAGTGACATCCCACCATGACATTTATAATCTCACATTATACATACCTACAGGGCTTTATCCCTACTTAGACTAGTTTTATGACCATAATTACCAAGGGGACCATATCCCACCCCACTGTATCTAACCTAAAATCTCCACCATCCACATATAACATATATCAAAAAGTAAAGGGTTGGTTACTCATTCAAACCGATATACACTTCCTTGGCTAGAAACTCCAGAAAAAAACCAATACCAATATGTACATCCATACTAGGATATAACCACACTAGATTCCATAAACTAACCCTCTCTATGGTCAACATAAGACTAGGGAAGCCATCATGGTTCCCTAGGTCACATCATAGTCTAGAAACCCTACTTGGGGTCCGCTCTCAGGTCACCAGCTTTTGGGTCAATGCCATCACTCAAAGAGAATTTTCTACCCCAGCATCACTATAATTACACCATGGTATCAATAGTCTTATAAAAAATAATATACGAATCCGAACTAGATATGTAATGAATCCCATCTCATATCCTAGGTATATCTAGGTTGGTTTTCCCACAACTACCCTTTCTATAATCCTACCAAATGCATACCCACATGGTTACTGACTTACCAGTGGGGGGGGGGGGGGTGTGACACACTCTTCACTCTCTAGTAAACAAACCTAAAGGCGAAAATATGTATAAAGTCCCAATGTGGCTTACCCTATTCCAACCTTCCCCATATATCACCCAATATGAAGGAGACTAATGGAACATATCATAAGGTTCACCATGATTTCATCTTTTTATTTACACTCATCTAGGGATTGTATATAACATTACATTTATTTATATTTTAAATCTTATCCATCAATGGTTTAGGCATACAATGAGTGTCCAAGAGTCAATTAGGGCCTAATTCATATCCATTATAAGGATGTGTTTCTTTAAAGGGAGTAATTCATTTTAATATAATTTCAATCACATGTATGAAAAAATAGGTATATCACATTTACATAAAAATAAACCATAAACATTATGGTGATGTTCAATGTTCACTTAACTCATATACAAAGTCATTTTCATTAAAAGTACGGATCAACCACCATCATCATATATTTTCAATTCCTAAGTGGACATCAGTCATCAACCTGAAGACCTAACCCCATCAAGCTATCTAAAATAAATTATAAAAAATTATAATTAATTTACACACAATACAAATAATATTTTCAAATTTAATTCCTATGTTAAAACCCGGGATCACTCACCAAGAGATCTTATATGGGTAAATCCTTATGAAATCAGGGTGTACTACCCTTGATATCCACTTAGACCTTTAGCGCACAAAATCCCTAATTTATTATTTCAAATTATATAGTAATTTCACCAAAATTAATGGAAAACCATTTATAATTTCGAAAAATGAAATTGCTTTAATGAAATAGTGAGAAAATATGTACACTCATACCCTTAGGAAATAATTTATTTACTATATTTAAAAGTACAATAATCTCTATAACACATTATCTTCAACTATAGTAAACATTTATTTCTAATGAAAAAATAGCAGAGTACGCATACCTTTATTCAAGAATATGATTAAAACCTAAATTAAATTTTTTTTAAATTTAATTGGATGAAATTAATTTCATTTTTTAATTCATCATGTCAAAATTATCTTATGGTTTTTTTGATATTTTCGCAAAATAGTTTATTTTTTGGTTGAATGGTGAAAAATTCAAATTTTAAAAAAATGTTCATTTTTATGACATTATAATGATATAAGAATTGCATAAATTATCATTGAAATCTACGTTATATATTAATTATATATTTAATAGTTAATATAATTCATATAAAAATATAATGTTAAAATTAGACATATATCAATAACGTCATTTAAATCTATGTAATGTTTCTTTTGAAATAAAAAAATGTTTTTTCATTCTTGTCTCTAAATCAATTATTGACATGTTTCATTTAGTTTTTTATTTGATTTAAAATAAAAATTATTCAACTTTTATTTAGTAATATACAATTAATTCCATTGTTATCAAATTTATACTTTATGTTTCTCTATAAAATCATTTTTAAGCTTAAAAGAAAAACTTTTCTAAAAATGTTTTCGATTACCTTTTGTGAACTTATAATTAAAGTTATTTATTAAAATTATTATATTTGGTATCTTCCTAATTAATATTATGTAATTTGGATAACTTAATTATTTACAATGATGAATAGTTACCATGGTAAATATTTATCACCCTTGTTAAGTATAAAATGGGTGTAAATGGTTAAAATAAAGAGATACGTCTTCAAGATAATGAAAAAAACATGCTTAAAACGAACTAGTAGATTGTATTTGAGAATAAATCAAATAAAATTAGAATATATGATAATTTAGATCCACTTATAGAGTAAGAATAATGTATATTATTAAAATATTGAATGCAGTTCAATTTGTGTATTTTCCCTCACTTATAAAAGGGAACCACATATCATCTATTCTTAACACATTTGGAGCCACTTATCTTGACCGAGAAGAACCTAAATAAATTCTAAAAATTACTCCTCATGAACTATATGATATTTTCTCATCAAATTTCCAACCTATAATGTTTAATGTGTCTCCTAAAGGCAGTTTCCTGGAGAATAGGTTTAACTCTTAACCAAGTGTCTTCGTTTTGTTTCCTATTCTACCTCCTTAAAATATTATATAACCATTATCATATAAAAAATCACCTTCCATATACTAAAATGTTATTAATCAAGTATCACACCTATATTCATCTCCTTTCCATCCTATATAATACGAAAACATCGCTCGTACACATGTTCATATTTCTTTCTCTACATATCGGGGTAATTTGTTTTTATCATCACTTTACAAAGATGATTATAAAGATTTAAATAATGAATTTATATGATATTTATGAAATAATACTATTATTAAAATAAAACATATCATTTACCTTATTACACTTCTACTTGTTAAAATAAATGATAACATCAATCATTTGTAAGTACAGACTACCAACACCATGAAGTGATGTGATTCATTTTTCTTGTCCGCATTTAAAGGTCAATTCTTTAAATATATATATAAAATGAATATATATTTAATTTATATTATTAATTCTAGAGTTTATTTCAATATGATCATGATTTATGTATTGAAACAACTGAAATGAAACATACAAAAAATGTAGTAGTTAAAACATAGAAATGCTGATTTTAATAAATAATTATCGATAAATGGGTGTTCAAATGTCAGAAGTTGATAATATATTATATTATAAGTATTTTTAAGTTTCTATTATAGAATTATAATAAATTTTAATTTTTTATAAACGGTTTCAAAATCACTTATAAATCATGTAGGGCATATGGCAAGGTTTTATTTTCCAATCTCGTCTTTATTCAGGATTGTTTATGTTTTATATTCCAATATCATACTTTTGAATAAGTTTTTTAAAATTATATAATATTTTATTAAATTAATTTTTAATCATTGTGACAGCCTAATATTCCATGGTACGCTTCTCTTTAATGTAATGCAATAACTTGTGTTTTACGCAACTTTGAGTTATGGCACCCCACGGCTAATCAAACTAGCCGTTATGAATAGTAATACCCACTTTTTGAAATTTTATGTTTTTTATTTTTCAAATTGGACTTCAGTTTTGGATTGCTATCATCAAAATTAGCTTAGGGTGAATTTTTTGGAATTTTTCTGAAAACATTCAATTTTTGATGAATAGTGAAAAACACTACGTTATTGTATAAAACCGACTTTTTATTTAAATAATTAGTTATTTTACATAAATTTATTTTTGGAAAAAATAGATATATAATAGATATATATACGTTCAATGCAATTCATTGGAGTCATTTTATAATATGATTAGATATATAAAATTCTATTGGACTTTTATCGACTTTAACCCATCTTCTAGGAACATTTGTAAATTTGAATAAAACCTAATTTTACCGCTTATCAGAATTGAATTTAAAAAATACATGAGACATGGTCGAAATAAGTATGTAAAATTTGGTTCAATAGTATGAAAATATTTTTTGGTAAACAGTAGCTTTTGATTTTTATTTACCACGATTAAAGGTAAATAGGGTAATGAAAGGTAAAAATAATATTATAATTACCCTAAAACATGTCATAATTCTCTTGGATAATTTTATTTCGACCAAAATCAACTTTACTAATAAAATATGATCATTTTGGTTCACTTAGATTAGGTTAGTATATTTATTATTATTTTATTTAAAGAAGAGTTAAATGTGTTAAATTCTACATTTAATAACCAAACCATTTTTAATATAGGGTTATACAAAGATAAATTTGACTATAAATAATCATTAGATAAATGAAATTATTTCCTACATAATAGTATTTTATTTATAATTTTTATACATTAAATAATTAAATTTATTTATGACACAATGATGATGCAGTAATTACATTTTTATTGAATTATTAAAATAATTGATATTATAAAAATTAATAAAATTTTAATAGGGGAATTATGATGTATTCCATGAATTTTCGAGGTCAATAATACTTATTTTAGTTGATTAATTTTTTTTTGGATGTGATAATGTTTTTAATACTTTCACCAAACCCAATACTATATTGTGTTAAAATTGATATAAATGAGTTTTTAAAACAAATAATATATTATTAGTTGATATAATATTCCTAAAAATCTATGATTTGGCCAAAGGATGTATATAAGGATATATATATCAATAATTAACCACTTGGATTTTTCTTGTCTTTTTATAGTAAATTTATTAACCATTTATTATAATAATACACGAATACAAGGTAAAAGATAAACTATTTAACTAAGAGTTATATCTAAAAGATAAGGTTAAGATAGTGACCTACACCTCTCTAAAATGTATTGGTTGAAAGGTTTTTGAACTAGTCCCGTCTTAGTATCTTAATGAATTCTTTTGGAGGCATTATAAACCGAATAAGATTGTATAATAAAATAATATTTATAGATTTTCCTAAAGAGACCCTCACCTCTTTTATAAAAGGGTACTTCCCCATCTCTCAAAATCACACCTCCAAAGCCATTTGGATCAGAAAAACCCCACTCAAATATCATCCCAACTACACTCACTTAAACCTAGAGGCCTTACTTTGATCATAATCTAACCTATGGAGCCCTTTTGATTAAATGAAAAGGAAGCAACCTAAGAAGTGGTAAAAATTTAATCACCTCTTTCAATGTTCTTTTATTCTTCCACTTCCTATTTATTTATTGTTTCCATAAAAAATAATAAATATATTACCTTATACATACTTTAATGTTATTATAAATATGGTACAACCATATGCATTATTCTATCCATCCTACGAATGAAAAAGTCATGATACGTGCGTACGAATGACTTACCATCTCCATGTCGTGGTGTAGTTTGTTGTTAAACACTTCATTATTTGGATGGGTATAAAAATGAGTATAATTGATGTAAATAATAATATAACAATTTAATTATTTTTTATATATTATATACAATCCAATTACATAAAATTTCACCATCAATAGAATGATATTTTCGCTTGTGCGTACGTACGGTATACTGTCTCGAAGAACACGACGCGATTAATTTCCCATCGTAATAATTTAAGAATAATGTTCATATTATGATTAAAAATAAATTTTAAGAACTCAATTTTATTATGGATATTAATCCACTAAATCCGACCAATAACAAACATGACTTTTAAAACAAAATATATAAAAGAAAAAGAATTAGTTAACACCCAAAACAATAATAATACTGAAATATTATTAACAAAGTAATAATATAAAATCATATATCATATAAAATTTATGTATTTGGTTCTTGTATAATTTAATAAAAATGAATTATCTATTACAAATAAGTTTAACTTAGCCTTGATCGAAGAAAAGTACAGGGTAAGGGTTAATTCTACAATCTCTTCATTATCCGAGGTTGTTTTTACATGAGTATCTACCGGGACCTCTTTATCATCCACATCTGTGTTTCTTAAAAATATATTTTAATTTTTTTATTATTTCCTAGACTATGGGTTAAATTCATTTATACCCTTTTTTAAATTTTTATAAATTTTTTATAAAGGAATCTTTCCATTATTTTCCAAACAAGGTCCTTTACGACCTTTTCGAAAGAAATAAGGAAAGAATGTTTTTTTAACTTATGCGACGAGTGCGGCTATTTTCCACTATTATAACACCTTTTAAGTTTCCATTAAACTCTTATAAGAATATTTTAAAAATAAATTTTTTCTTTTATAATTATGTGTGTTTTATGTTATTTCAAAATAAAAAGATATATTTCTCTCAAATAGTTCTTATTTCATCTATGTAAACATCCTTTGATGGATTTTACACTTATTTGAGGTAAATTTATTATGATAAAATCTTCTTGATTTTATTAAAGGTTTTGTGATATGTTTGACTATGGATGTGTTATTTTTATACCATTCATGGTTTACGGTAAACTTATTAACAAATCATTTGCTTGTTTTAATACGAATGTTTAGGTTATATTTCAACCTTTTCATTTGAGGAATTCATTGGACTTAGTGAGTGACGGGTGGAGCCTTCTATAACTCATTGATGCATCAGTAGGTCTCATGAGACAAACTAGTGTCTTGGCACAAGGCATTGAAAAAATCTTATTTTTAGTCTTGGCATGAGCCCTTGAATATGTGGTTATGATGTCTGACATTATACATTCAATCATTATGAAATTGGCTATTGATATTACACATAACTATTCGACAAGTAGAATATCCATGTTAATAAGTAAGTGACATTATTTGATTATCATTTCCATTTTATGAGGATGTATATGTTTAAAAGGCTTGTGTTTTAGTCTTATACATTACCATAAATGTTTATGCTTTTCTATGAATGTTTCCGCTATATTTTTATCCTTACTAAGAAAATGAGCTCAACCCTTTCTTAGGTTTTATTTTTTCCCCAGGATGTAAAGAAAAATATTATAACTAACCTACATGGATAGTTTAAGGGATATGAGTGTGTTATTTGGGGACACGATGTTTTTTCAATTAATTATGTAATGTAAAACTTATGTATGCATCTAGTACTTCCAAGGCTACTAAACTGATCATTCTTTCGGGACATGATTTCTTATATCATGCCAATGTTAAGTAATAATGCACCGATTCTGGGTAACTAGGGTCAGGGTGCTACAGTTAGTATCAAATGATGTTTAGTAGAATCCATGGAAATTAGATTTAGAAAAACTCTGATTTGAGAACATTACACTAAGATATAAATTGAGCTTTAGTATAGTAGATCTTCCTAAAATTTTAGTAATGTAGAGATTTTGTGAATTTTCCAAGCAATACATCCCCGTCTGGATACAATCTGGTAGAGGCAGCTCTAGCACAGATGTACCTAGAAGTCAAAACTCCAACAAGGTATTTTGGGCTTGACCCTGGGTATCTTGGTACCTAAAAATGGGCCTTGGTGCACTATTGGTTAAAATACTCCCATAGTATATGCTTAGGATAGTTCATATTTTATTTAAAAACTATAATGAAGGATTTATGAGTAAATACTTCCATGAATAAAACATTTTTTTATGATTATGGATTATATGAATAATTTTTTCAATATACGTTAGGTATTTTACACGTTTAGAATTATGTATTACGATTCATAAACAAATCTAGTGTATTAAAATGTTTAGAAATGTCACCTAATGGAAGGAATGGAAACCGTATCAATGCACATAATCCATGTATGGATTTCCATCCAACTCATGATAATTATAGTAGAGCTGGTGATATAGCTGATGTTGAAAAAACTTATAACCATACTGGGAAAACACACTCAAGCAATGAATAATATCGTTACCCGTATGGAGCACCCTCATCCACAACATGGAGGATAAATTTTAGACCACTTACTAAGGAAACAAACACCAATATTCAATGGGACTACAAATCCATTTGTAGGTGAGCAATTGATAAGTTCCTTTGAGAAAAAATTTCCTGCTTTGGGTAGTAGTGAAAGGGAAAAAGTTGTCACATTAGTTTATCGCCTCACAGAAGATACAGATCAATGGTTTTCATTAATTCAAAACAAAAAGGAGGATGAAGATGTATAAAATATATAATGGAGGTAGTTTAAAGAGATTTTTCTTATAAAAATACATTCCTGATGACCATCGAGTGGATATGGAAAGAAAATCTCTAAGTCTGAGGCAAAAGGAGGATGAGAATGTAACAAAGTATGAGGCTAACATTACAAGGTTATAAAGGCATGCAACATATTATATATGTAACCCAAGTAGTAACATTGATTGATTCATTGATGGGTTAAAACCATTTCTCCATCGAGCATTATTTTTACAATCGTTCTCATCTTACGAAGATATTGTCTCATGTGCTATCAAGACTGAAAAAAATTCTCCATGTCTTACATCTTTAAAGAAAAGAAATAGAAGAAGGGATCAGCTAAACACTCTAGAAATGGAAATAAATGGAAGAAAGAAAAAGTTGAATTTCCATACTATAGTAAATGTGGGAAGAAACACCTCGGTACCTTCCTGAAGTGAATGTGAGTCTATTACAAGTGTGGTGAAAAAGGCCACGAAGCTCGTGATTGTAAGGGAAAGAAAGAGTTTGTCAATTTTTAATGCTATAATTGTAGAGAAATGGGTCATTATGAAAATGAATGTTCTAAGCTCCATGGAAATTTACCACAGAAAATAACAAGGGAGAAAGTCCAAGGTTATGCAATCACTACTACTGAGGTTGACGCTCCGAATGACATGGTGGAAGGTAATTTAATGGTTAACTCAAATGTATCCAATTATTTATTTGATTTTAGATAATCACATTGTATAATATCTTCCTAGTTTGCTAGAAAAATTAGATATTTCAAATTTTATTTAATAAGGGTGTTGTCAGTCAAAACTCGTAAGGGGAGTATCATTGCAACAATGTTTTGTGAATCAGTTCCCATTAGGGAATATAAACATGCTTTATCTGTTGATCTCATCATTATACCCATTATTGAATTCAATATAATCCTTGGTATGGATTGGCTTTCAGACTATGATGTGAAAATTTATTGTAAGAATAAAGAGGGTACAATTTTTTATGATGAAAAGGAATACCTTATCTTTAGAGAAGAAAATTAACCATTTGATTCTTATCTAGATCCAACCCTAGTAGCACTACTATATTCAATTATTAAGGAGTAAGAGAGTGAAATAAATATGGGTGAGGAATGGAATGTTCAAATAGAGGACAAACTTATTGGGCAAAAATATGTTGATGTGTTTCCAGAGGATTTTCCTGGACATCCTCCAAAAGGATAAATTGAGTTTTACAATGATTTAATTACTAATGAAAAGCCCATATTCAGACCCCTTATAGAATTTTCATTGTGGAATTAGTGGAAATAAAGAAACAACACGAGGAATTGAGTAATAAAGGATTTATTCTCCCTAGTGTTTTTACAAGGGGAGCCCCAGTTTTTTTCTTAAGAAGAAATATGGATCTATTAGGTTGTGTGTTGACTATAGTGAGATCAATGACATAACAATAAAGAAAAAGTATCCCATGCCTTTCATTGAAGATTTATTAAATCAACTTCATGGAGATCAATTTTTTTCAAATATTTACCTTCGATCATGATATCATCAGTTGTGTGTGAAGAAGGAAGACATTCCGAAGACAACATTTCATACTAGATATGGGCATTTTGAGTTTACAGTAATGCATTTTGGACTGACTAATGCACCATATGTCTTCATGGATAAGAGGAATAGAGTTTTCAAGAAATATATTTATTTCTTTGTAGTGGTATTTATTAATGATATCTTGGTTTACTCAAAAAGATATGAAGATCATGAAAATCTCTTACGCACTATTCTAAAGATCCTTTGAAGAAATTAATTATATGAGAAGTTTAGCAAGTCTGAATTCTGGCTTCAGGAGATTTCATTTCTTGGTTATATTATCACTAAGTATGTAATATCTTTTGATCCTTCTAAGATAAGGGAAATATGAGAATATCTAGCACCAATGATTATAACATAGGTATGCAATTCTATTGGTCTAGCATGTTATTATCGGTGTTTCATCCATTACTTTTCCCGACTGGCTAACCCATTATCCAATCACACATGTATAGGGGTTAAATTGGTTTGGACAAAAGATTGTGAAGAATATTTTGAACAACTGAAGAGAATATTAGTCAATTATCCTATCTTGACTCTACTATCTAGGAATGATGGGTTTGTTATTTATAATGATGCTTCAAAGTAAGGGATTGGTTGTGTCCTTATGAATAATGATAGAGTTACTCCCTATGCATCACAGAAGCTAAAAATTCATGAACAAAACTATCCCATCCATGATATTGAGTTATCAGTTGTTACCTTTACTTTAATGATATGGAGACACTATCTCTATGGTAAAAAATGTGAAATATATACTGACTACAAGAGTTTTAAATATATTTTCTCATAGAAAGAACACAACATTAGGCAAAGAAAATGACTTGAACTAATCAAGGATTATTATTGTACTATACACTATCACCATGGGAAAGAAAATAAGGTGAAAGATGCTTTAATATGAAGGGATCATCGAGTTTTGAACAATTTGAGAGTTAAAAGGGATCCTATGTTAATGGATCTAGTAAATATGGATATAGTAATAATCATAGAAGGTGAAACATCAATAATTTTTGAAATTTCTTCCAAAACATATTTACTAGAAAGGATAAAAAGTTTTCAAGATGATGATGAGGAGTTTAAAAATGAAATTAATGCTATGAATGATGATAGATTTATTTAATTCATATATGAAGATTGAATTTTGAAATTTGGGAAGAGTCTTTGTGTTCCCGACATACTTGATCTAAAAAGGGAATTGTTGGATGATGCTCTATGATCCAATTTCTCTATACACAATGGTATAACTGAGTTGTATAGAGAATTGAAGGAACATTTTTTGTGGGATATCATGATGAGGGATATTGCTGATTATGTGTCAAGATATATGGTTTGTCAATAGGTGATGGATGCAAGAAAACATCCTAGAGGAGTTATGAAACTTCATTGTGGATCGTCTTACCAAGTCATCACATTTTCATGCTATAAGAGAATATTTAGCACTTGAACGTTTAGAAATAGTATATATTAATGAAGTTTTAAGAATTAATGGAGTATCCCTATCGATTGTTTCTGATCTTGATCCCCATTTATATAAGGGTTTTGGAAAAGTCTTCATAAGGTCCTAGATACTAAACTTTGTTTGAGCACTACCTACCACCCTCAAACTGATGGACCATCAGAATAGACTATGAAAACCATAGAAGACATGTTGAGATCTTTATCACTATACTTTCATGGTTAGTGGGATCAATATTTACCCCTGATAGATTTTTCTTATAATAATAACTTCTATTCATGTATTCAGATGGCACCATATGAAGCATTATGCAGAGAGATATGTTGCACACCAACTTTTTTGGATGATGTTGGTGAACAAAAACTCTAAGGCCCAGAACTTGTTTAGGAAACAGTGGAAGATGTGAAGATTATACAAACCCACATCAAAGAAGCTCAAATTAGGAAATAGAGATATGTTGATAACCAAAGGAAGGATTTAAAATTTCAAGTTGGAAATCTTGTTTTCTTGAAAGTATTTCCATAGAAGGGTGTTATACGATTTGGTAAGAAGTGAAAATTAAGTCCTAGGTACATCAGAACATTTGAAATTCTAAAACTAATGAGAGTTATAGATTATTTGTTGGTAATAACGCAATGTCTCTCCAAAGTTCATGATGCATTCCACGTATCACTATTGAGAAAATACATGCCAAAACCAATGCATGTATTCACCTATGAAGAAATCAATCTGAAACCTGATCTATCTTATTGTGAAGATCATGTTATGATTCTTGATACTAGGGAACAAGTGTTGAGAAACCGCAAGACTCATTTGGTAAAAGTTCTATGTAGAAACCATAAGATGGAAGACGTAACATGGGAACCTAATGAACATATAATGAAAAACCACCCAAATATTTTTATACTGTAATATTGTAGAAATTTCGAGGATGAAATTATTTGAAGGAGGGATGAATGTAACCCCCAACCTTCGACATTACGTTTCTCTTTAATGTAATGCAATATCATGTGCTGTATGAAACATTGAGTTCTAGCACACCACGACCAATCAAAATAGTCATTATGAATAGTAATTCCCACTTTTTGAAATTTTATAATTTTTTTTAAAATGGACTTCATTTTTTGATTCGTAATATCAAAATTAGCATAAGGTGAATGTTTGGTATTTTTATGAAAACATTCAATTTTTGATGAATTGTGAAAAACACTACGTTGTAGTTTAAAACCGACTTTTTATTTAAATAATTAGTTATTTTATTTGAATTTATTTTAGGTTAAAATAAATATATAATACCTCTATATGTTCATTGTAATTCATTGGAGTCATTTTATTATAAGATTATATATATATAATTTTATTGAACTTCTAACGTCTTTTACCCGCCTTTTTGCCACATTTGCAAATTTTCATAAAACGTAATTTTACTACTTATGTGAATTGAATTTCAAAAATCTGAGAGACACTATTGACATCAGTATGTAAAATGTGGTTCAATAGAATGAAAATAATTATTTGTGAATAGTAACTTTTAAATTTTATTTACCACGATTAAAAGTAAATCGGGAAATTAAAGGTAAAAAGGATATTCTAATTACCCTAAAACATGTCCTAATTCTATTGTGTAAGTTTATTTTGACCAAAATCAAATATAGAAATAAAATATGATCCTTTTGGTACACTTGTATTATATTAGTACATTTATTATTATTTTATTTAAAGAAGAGTTAAAAGTGTTAAATTCAATGTTTAATAACTAAACCATTTTTAATATAGGGTTATACATAATATAAATTTGACTATAAATATTCATTATAAATATAAATATATTACCCACATAATGGTGTTTTATTTATAATTTTTATTCATTAAATAATTAAATTTATTTATTACACAATGATGATGGACTAATTACCTTATTATTGAAAGATTATAATAATTAATTTTAAAAATATTACTATAAATTTAAATTGAGACTTTTGATGTATTACATGAAATTTCTAGGTTAATATGACATGTTATGGTTAATTAATATTTCTTCTAAATTGATAAAGTTGTTAAGACTTCCACAAAAAAAATACTAAATAGTGTCAAAATTGACACAAATGAGTCTTTAAAACAAATACTATATTATTAATTGATATAACATTCCTAAAAATATAAGGTTTATTAAAAATAATTATATAATGTTAGATATATCAATAATTAACAACTTGGGGTTATCTTGGATTTTTATAGTATGTTTATTAACCATTTATTATAATAATACAAGAATAAATGGTAATAGTTAAAATATTTAACTAAGAGTTAAATCTAAAATATAAGTTTAATATGCTTCATAAACCTCTCTAAAACCAATTGGTTGTGATATTTTCTACCCATCCCCATCTTATCCTTGAAATAAATCCTTTTTTATGCATTATAAACTGAATATGATTGTATAATAAAATAATATTTCTACATTTTCCTAAAGTGACCTTCACCTTTCTTATAAAAGGGGACTTCCCCTTATCTAAAAATCACACCTCTAAAGCTATTTGTCTTAGAAAAAACCTACTAAAATATCCTCCCAACAACCCTTGTTTAAACTTTTAGGCCTTACTTTGATCAGAATAAATCCTAAGGAGCCATTTGGATCAAATTAAAAGGAAGCACCTGAAGAAGAGGTAATAATTTCATCCCCACTTTCACTGTTATTTTATTCTTCCACTTCATCTTTCTTTGTTGTTTCCAGGCCAAAATAATAACTCCAGTACCTTATATATATTATGATGTTATTATAAATATGGTACAACCATATTTATTATTCTATCCATCCTATTAATGTCACATTCATCATACGTGTGTACGTATGGCTTACCGTCTCCACATCATGGTGCAGTTTGTTATCCAACACTTTGTTATTTGGATAGGTATAATAATTAGTATAATTGTTGTAAATAATAAATATAACATGTTAATGATTATTTATATATTATATACCATTCTATTACATAATATTTCACAATTAATAGAATGATATTATCATTCGTTCGTACATACGGATTACCGTCTCAATGAACACGATGAGATTCATTCCCCATCATAATCATTCAAGAATAATTTTCATTTTATGATTAAAAATAATTTCTAATAAATTAATGTAATTCTATATATGATTAAAATATATCATATCCATAACAAAAATGACTTACTTAACACAAAATATAAAGGAAAACGAATCAGTTGACACCCGAAACAATGAAACTACTAAAATATTATTAACAAAGCAATATTAAAAGATCATATATGATGTTATATTTTTGAATGTGGTTGTTGTATAATTTAATATAAATTATTTTAGCTATTATATAGGATGTTAACATACACTCTATTAAGTAATAGTATAAGGTAAGGCTTAATTCTACAGTTTCTTCATTATCTGAGGTTGTTTTTACATGGGTATCTACTGGGACATCTTTATCATCCAAATCTGTGTTTCTTAAAAATGTATTTCAAATTTTTTTTACTATTTCCTAGACTATGGGTTAAATTTATTTATACCATTGTTTTTTCTAAATTTTTTATAAAGGAATCATTCTGTTGTTTTACAAACAATGTCCTTTATAACCTTTTCGACAAAATTATGGAAATTATGTTTTTTTATCTTATACGACAAGTGCAGATATTTTCCACCGTTATAACACCTTCGAAGATTCCCTTAAAAATTTAATAATAAAATTTTCAAAATAAAAGTTTTATTTTAAAATTTTGTGACTTTTAAATGATTTCATAATATAAATATATATTTCTCTCAAATAGTTTTGACTTCATCTATGTCAACATCCTATGATGGATTTTACACTTGTTTGAAGTTGATTTATTATGATACAATCTTCCATATCGAAATTAATTTTTTTGTGATATGTCTGACTATGGAAGTGTTATTTTTATACCATTAATGTTTTATGGAAAAAGTATTAATATTTCATTTGCTAGTTTTAATACGAATTATTATGTTATGTTTCAACCATTTCATATGAGGAATGCATATGACTTAGTAAGTGACTGGTGGAGCCTGATATAGTTCCTCAATGCATCGATAGGTCTAATGATACAAACTAGTGTATTAAAAATAGGCCTTGAAAAAATATTATTTGTAGTATTGGAATGAGTCCTTGACTATGTGGTTATAATGTCCGTCATTATGCATTACATAATTATGAAATTGGATATTTATATTACATGTGATTATTGGACTCGTAGAATATCAATGTGAATAAGTACATGGAATTATTTGATTTATATTTTCCATATTATGCTGATGTTTATGTTTAAAAGTATTGTGTTTTATTCGTATACATTTCATTAAATGATTTCTTATTTATGAATGTTTTTTCTATATTTATATCCTTACTGAGCATCTGAGCTCACCGATTTCTTATGTTTTATTTTTTTCCCTAGTTGTGAAGAAATGTATTATGACTGAACTATATGGATAGGATAAGGGATATGAGTGTGATCTATGGAGACAAAATTTTTTTTTAAATTCATTATGTAATGTAGAGCTTATGTGTGTGTCTAGTACTTCTAAGTCTACTAAACTGGTCGGTCTTTTGGGACATGATTTCTTGTATCATGCCAATGTTATGTAATAATTCACCGACTCTGGTTAACTAGGGTCAAGTCATTACAAACATATTTTAATATCTATAAAAATTAATAAAAGGAATATTTTTGTCATTTTATGAACGAGCCTTTTTTCCCAACGTGTAAAAAAATATTTTTTTTACTTACACACCTTGAATGAATTTTTATGACCTTATGAATACTCATTATTTTGAATCATAAATTACTTGTTTCCATGGTTATTTACAATGATAATGTTTTTCTTAATGTTTTGAAATTTTTCAGATTTCAAATAAGTAATTTAAAAATAAAAAGTTCATTTTCATTATTAAAATTCCTTGAGATATTTTAATATTATTTTCATCAATTTTAGAAAACTTTGATAAATATTATTCTTTTCTGATGATATAATATAATGATACCATCCACCATTTTTCTCTAGATGGAGTATGATAATTTTTGTTAAGAAAAATATTTTCAATTATTTTAATTTTAATATCATTGTCTTATATTCCACCAAATTGTTTTAAGGGAAAATTTCACATTTTTTGGTTTAGAAGCATTTTTTGATTAATTTAAAAAATGACCTAATTTTTGTTTTTAAATATTTATATTTTATTCTATATTAAAAAAAAAATTCGCTAAATTAAACTTCGTAATTATTTTTTTGGGTTATATGCTTGTTCAGATACATTTAATAAAATTAGACCAAGAGATCAAACGAAAATTTAGAGGCCTAAAACAAGCTCACAATTCTGGCCAAGAAATATGTTCCCATATCTTTTTATTTTTTAAGAGGGGCCTATATTTCACAAGGTAATGACCCAATAGAGCTGAAATTAGACATGTATAAAGTGAGAATTTGGAAGAAAAAACATTAAAAACTATACCACCACAAGATTATGATGATATAATGGCCATAAATGCATGAGAAACTAGATATGTGAAATATAAAGAGTCAGCAAGATCAGATTAAGTTTCTTGAGGGAATTTGATATAAATTTCTACACACATGGACAATGATGCTAAAACATTGTTCGGATATTCTCAATACATATGGGAAGAACTTTTGGTATACCTATTTCTAAAATTCTGCAATTTGTTGGGTATAACATGTCAAAACCTTTGGAAGATAGTTTGGGAGTGAAATTTTCTGCTCTTTATCCTATAAAAATACGCCCCTTGTCTTTTTCAAAGGGTTTGAAACCCCACTTGTCCATTTTTATTTATTTTTAAGGGTATTATTTTTATTTAAACTATTATGAATTTTTAATATATATTAGACTTATTATTCCTCTCATTATCTTATTTTTATATTTTGTGTTTCCACCCCGTTCGTCTCCAAAGTGATCTCTAATAGTCATGATCATGTGTAAATATCTAAGGAAGTTTCCAAGTAATAAATATAGTGTTTTACTGAATTAATTTTACATTCATTCATATTGTTTTTTATATTCTTATGGTTAGGTTTGGGGTGATCTTAGTGGGTATGACACCTTTGTGTCTCCAATTTCCACCTAAGGCTTACCTTTCCCTTTTAAAATATTATCCCTTGATTGAAGAGGTGGATATATGGTCTGTTGGAAATAATTTAGTGAAAATTATATTTAGAATATGGGTAGAATAGGATTTTAACACATATAATGGAGTGTGTTATTTAATTAAATTGGAAACTAATAATGATATGATGGAGGTTAAATTTGGGTGTTTTCTTTAGAGGATATCTATTTTTTCAAACATTATTCTGTATGCATTCATTCTACTTTCCTTAAAAAAAAATATAGATATATATTAATATTACATGCATATTTAATACCCAAGTATTTATATTAATTTGTTTTATATTAGTTAGAATTTAAATAGTGATAATAGAAATTTGGTGTTGTTTGAGAAGCCTCCTCAAGACAGACCCTAGGTGTGCACTATATTTCATTCTTAGATAAATAAATTATTTACTAGGGATTTAAGAAAAATCCCAACACATCAATTTGGAACCATTTACATGGATATAAAACACTTTCCAACACCATTTTTCATAAAAAACACAAAACAAATCTTAAATACCACAAACTCAAAAAAAATATATTTATACATGAGGTATTCAACTTGTGATTATTATAAATAGACTAACCACTATCAAGTTAAAGAAAAAGTTAAAAATTATGATAAATCATGATTTTAAGGGATTAGTGACACAATAAAAAACCTAGAGATCCAAATAGAATGGATATCTGAATATGTATGTGTATCTCAAGCACAACTGTTGGATCCAGAACTAGAACCTGAATAAGTGGTGCACGAGATGTCAAAAATCATGTTTTATGTTAAATAACATGAGGTAGTTGATAATGAGATACTAAAAGAATTAACCACATTATCCCACACTCAACTATTTCTTTAGAAGGTACTTATAGAACAGATGCAACCTAATGCACTTATGGTAGATAAACATTTTTTGGATAAATCCTAGAATAACATTGTTGATGATAACCTAAAACTTGATCTTCCCAACCTTGATGATGAATAATATGCACCTCTATACCTCTCTATTACTATTAAATATGAATATTAATATGTACTTATTGATGTTGAGTTTCTATTAGACCCACTAAAAGTGATTAATTTCTAATACGACATACTTGAAAGGGAAGATTTCTTAATTGATTCGTCATGTTTTAATATTTTTTTAAGATGAATAGTTTTTTAGCTTATCAGTTTCTGAAATATATAATATAAAAAAATAAATGAGGCCTTATATTTTAATGAATATTACACATAAGTAGTGTTCATAAAATAAGATATGGAGAAGAATGTTTTGGTGAGACCACCTCTTCTTTATCAAATTTTCTACCATATAGAGATGGACATAATGGAAGTCAACATGGAGTACCCCTATCTTCTTTTGCCTTTAACTATGGACCACATATTCTATCATTATTCATTATTAGGTGAGGGTAATTTTCTTATCTACCTTTGGGTTCTCCATTATTGGTGTCTAATCATAGAAAATAGGAAAAGTCACATGTAGTGATTTATCTCTATAAAACTGTATCAACCTTTTGATTCATGATAATCCTGTTCAACTACCTTTCTATGGGAAGTAAAAATCATACACCTATGTGAGGGTGGGGGGGGGGGGTGTAAACCAATAATTATCCTTATTATTTTTCCTTCTCTTTTTATTTATTTATTTTTATTATTTTTTCCTTATTTATTTATTATATTTCACATGTGGTCGTAGCTAGGAGATTAATTCAAGTATCCCCCTAAAAAATAAATTAGGTTTTTTCCTTCCTTTTATTATTTTATTTTACTCCCAATTAAAATTATATATGAAAATATTTCTTGATATTATTTTAGGTAAAAAAGATATTAAATGGAATATGTGTTGACGTATTTCAATCTATTTTTAGTAACACTGTGTTTTTTTTCATTTTTTTGTTGGTAATTATTTTTCTCTTTATGAATTTTTCATGTTTTTATTTTCTATTTTTATGCATTTTTATAATTATTGAGTTAAATCAAATTTTGTAGAAAATTCAAACCATCTTGGTATTTTTTGTAAATTTATTTATTTTAAAGTTAAAAAATTTAAATGATTTATGAATTATTTTTTTCTTTATTTACAATATTTTCATTTAATGAAGTATGATTGATTGTGATACTCATATTCCCTAGTGTTGTCCAAATTAAAAATCATTCCCAACCCGAGAGGTTTATATACATTTTTTAAATATTATAATAATTTATATTTTTCTTGGGATTATTTAGTCATATTTTTTAATTTAGAAATATCATTTTATCTCTTTTTCAAAGCTATTATAGTTCATGTAATGTGCCAAATATGATCCATTATCCACATTGAATGAAAATTTTCTTTTGAGCTCTAATTTTGGCCTACCTTTTTATCTTTCCTTTTTAATACACTATTTTCAATGAAATAAATTTTTATGTATCCAGATTACAAGAAATTTATCCCTTTATAACCTTATCTAGAAGTTAAATTCATGAATATTATCTAACTCATGTGTGGGAGACGGAGAAGATGATAAGTATTTTTCTTTCCTAAAGAATTGGTTTGTGATGAAATGAAAAAATGATTCCAAATTTTTTATACCTTGTTGGGAGAAATTTAATGATGTAAATATGGATTGGTGGACCAAAATATAATTTTATGTATGCGTTGGGTGTTAATTAATATCTTAAGATCAGAAGGAAACAATATTTTCCTTCAAAATAAGATTTTGAAGAGAAATCCATATCTGAATTCAAGATAAAAAATGATAAAAATGGTGGAAAATAGGAATGTAATTAATTAATTAATAAAGTAAAAGTGTAATATTCCTATTTATATCAATAGGGGTTTGTATGTGATTCATTTTCAAGCTGATTGAGGAGCACACCATTCTTGAGAAAAACATTTTTCATGTATTTACTGCACTATAGAGTTTAACCCTCCTCATTTTGCCTCTGATGTTATGACATTTAAAACCTATTAAACCTCATCCTTAGAAAAAACTGTGAAAGTAAAATCATAATTAAATGCTTGTGACTCTTCTAAGTGGAGATACAAGGATGATGGCATGCTTATAGAGATAATAAATGTTCTGGAAACTGAGAAAAACTCTACAAACAATCCTTGAGTGAAGAGAGAAATATTTTTCAAGGAGGTAGGTATGACATGAACACGAGGATTAACATGATATTGAATGTATTTTTTTGATTTTTCTAGATATGGGAATTTTTATCCCGGTCGGAGGAATTTTATTTCCTGGATATGATATTTTACCAATGTTGTCATTTGTGTTTTAGGAATTGTTTTTACTATCGCATTAGATTATTTATAAGGAGTGAATTATTTAAGTTCATCGGAATTAATAATTAAAATATTTTCAATTATATTAATTTTAATTCTAATATTTTTTATCCACCATATTTTTATTTTTATTTAAATTTTCACATTTATTTTTTTTGAAGTATTTTGAGTTTAATTGGAAAGGCCTAATTATTAGTTTTATCTATTTAATTTTTATTATAAATTTTAAACATATATTTTTATACTCTAAATTAAATTATTAAATTATTATTTTTAGGATTATATGTTCTTTGGGACAAATTTCATGAAATTAGACATATATTTGATTCCAAAATTTGGATTTCCCAAATAAGATCACAATTCAGACCTATAAATTTACACCTAGATTCAGATATATTTTTTAATACTGGACTATATCAAACAAAGTAAATACCTAATAAGAATTAAATTCAATAAGGATAAAGAGAAAATCTTGAGGATTTTTTATAATTATTTCTTTAATTCATTCAATTTATATCAAGGCCATAAATTCATGGGAAACCAAATATGCGGAATACGACGATTCATCCAGGCCAATTTATGTTTTAGGAGTCTATTGGCTATAAATCTATCCAAATGATGACCATAAAGCTCAGATTTGGTTTGGGAATGAGATATATATAGGGTAGAAAAATATTTAGAGGACTAAATTTCCAAATCATCCATTATGTATGTCTAGTATGTGAAAAATTTCCGATGAAAGTTTCGGATTTAAAATTTCCCCCTCTTTTTACAATAAAAATTCATCCCTTCAACTTTTTAAATGGTTGGAAAATATAGTTTGTAATTTTCATAATATTTGTAGTGTTTTGTTTTCTTAATATAATTATTCATTTTTAATATATATTAATCTAACTTGTTCCTTTAATTTTCTTATTTTTTTTCTTTTGTGTATCCTCCATGTTCTTCTCTATTGTGATCTCTAATACTCATGATCATAAGTAACTAACCCTAAGATGTTCCCATGGAATACATCTTGTGTTTAACCTAATTCATTGAAAAATAATTCATATTTTTTCTTATTTTATTATAGTTAGGCTGTGGGGGAACTTTTCGGTTATGGCCCCTTTGTGTCTCCTCATTCCAACCGAGGTTTAATTTTCTCTTCTAAATTTTTTTCCGTTGATCGAAGAGGATGATGTGTGGTATCTTGATGATCATTTAGTGCACTATATACTTACAAAATGGGAAAAATAGGATTTTTACATATGATGAAGTTTTTTCACTAAGTAAATTTATATCTAATAATGAGACAATGAAGGTTCACTATATGTGTTCGCCTAGGAGGATACCCTTTCAATATAACATCATTTTTCCAGCATTCATTATGATTACATTTCATATATATATATATTGATATATATTAAATTTAAATTCATATTTCAATCCCAAATATCAATATTATTTAGTTTTATATTATTTAGAATATAAATAGTTATAATATAAATTTAGTGTTTTTTGAGATGTATGGAAAAGGATAACCTTGGATATGCACTATATTGCAAGTTTAGGTAAATAAAATATTGTCCGAGGATATGTGAAAAATCACCAAACACAACATTTTCAATGGGGAATGCAGTGAAATGATGTATATTAGTTTTTATAATACACATTGTTATTTACTTTTAAGGAATTGTTGATTAATTTGTTTTGCTTATTCATATAATGAATGTATTGTAATTGTTAAGTGATGGGTGGGGCTTGAAATTATATAACCACTTAATGCATCCTTGGGTCTCATGAGACAATAGGTTGGGTATTTGGTATATATCTAACACATTTATGTATGATGTCTTGGCATGTGTCCTTAGAGGTAATTTTTAGTTGTTTGACATCATGCATTCCACCATTATATAATAAACTATTAATGTTCATGTGACTATTAAAATTGTTATGTAATCCATGAATAAGCTTCCAGTTCTTGTGAGTATTTATATAGATTTTTTTATCATCATTTACTACTATCATAACATTTAAACCTTATTTACTCTATTATAGCATCATTTATACACATTAACTTATTGATCATCTGTGAACACTCTTTTATTTTGTTTTCTTTATCTAGGATACCAGGAACTGAACTACAATTGATATTCAAGTATATTCTAGTATGAATAAAAAATTTCTAAATTAAATACTTTTGTTTTATTTTTTGTTTTCAAATGTAATGTCTTATTCCAACATGTATCTAGTTTTACAAGACTACTAAACTAGTTGTCCCCTCATGATGTGATCACCTGTATCACGTTCTAATTTAATAAAGTGTCCACAAGATATAGGATATTGGATTGGGTTTGTTATAGTTGGAATCAGAGTAAGGTTATCAGAATCCTTGGGAGATATATTTGAAAAAAAAATATATTAGAAAATAAAATCATATGATAGACACATTGAATAAGTCTAAGAATAGGATAATATCAGGATGTTTTGGTAAGGTAGAGAACGTGTGGTTTCCTAAAAGATATATCTATATATAAATACTCAAATGTGGATACTACTACGAGATATATGAGACAATGGGAACTAACACTAAATGGGGTGGATTTTTTATTTAATCGATTATCACCACTCTTTGATGAGTGGGTCTAAGACTATAAAACTTTTTAGACACTATGAAGGGATATTCTTTGGTTAAATGGCATGCTATTTACAATACATTATAACATGTTTGAAAATATTTTTATAATTTGATTATATTCCCAATGATTGTTATATTATGATTATGATATTTTATATGCATTGATTTTCAATTTATGTTATGTACTTCAATTATTTTGGAATTGTACATCATGATTCATAATGTTAAGATCTAATATATTTTATGGCATTGCTTAGAAATAGTCAAAATAATAAGGAATAAAATCTGTTTCAATGCATGTAAACTATGTTGAGATTACCCTCCTAGGTTAGAAAATGATTCTAGAGATGGATCTATATAAATTATAACTATATTTGTGTTGCTAACTCATGTTATGACCAATAACTTTTCTGTATATATTTTTCCAACAGATCCTTAATTCAGTATAACAATGGTAGACAATTTCATAAGATAAAACCTCCAAAATTCAATAGAAGAATAAATCCAATAGTAAATGAGTTAAGTATAGGTTAATTAGAGAATATATTTATCACATTGGGAGTCAATAAATGGGATAATATTATGACATGAATCTATCATCTCATGGGGGATGCAGATCAATTGATGTTATTGATTCAAAACACTATAGATGCGGGGGAAATAATGAGCATATTGTGGAAGGATTCTATGTAAGTTTTCTTATAAAAATATTCTCCCCATGAACAATGAGTGGATATGGAGAGACAATTCTGATGTCTAAAATATGAGGAAAATGTTTCTATGTATGAATCTAACTATACAAGGTTATAAACCCATGCTTTGGACAACATATATGATCTAAATAGTAATATTAACTATTTATCTAATGGGATAAATCCAATCCTTCATAGGTAACTACTCTCCTGAACATTGTCATCATATGTGGATATAATATCATGTGATATCAAGATCGAAAAATAATTCTCCATGAATTATAAATTAAAAGGAAATAAATAAAGATGATGACTCGGAACCACATGAACAAAAAAATGGATAAGGTAAAGAAGATAAAGGAGATTTATAATATGTGACAATTGTAGAAGGAAACACCCTAATACATGGTTGAAGGTAACATGAATTTTATTAAAATGTGGAGAGAAATTACATCATTTTGAAGAATGAAATAGTAAGAGAGTATACATCAAATTATAGTGATTTTACTGTAAGGAGATGATGAACTATGCTAACTGATTCCCCAAAACTATAGGGAAATTACCCCAAAAGAGTCCAAGAGGAAGAATCCATTCTTATACAGTTACTTCAACTAAAATTGATGTTTTTAGAGATGTGGTGGATGATACATTTATATTAACTTCAAATATATTTAACGCATTATTTGATTTTGGATCCACACACTCTTTTATATCTTTCATTTTTTTGATAAAATGAAACCCCTTTATTGAATATTAATAAGGGAGTTATCAATTAATACACCTAGTGAAAATATTTCTACCACAATGATATGTTATAAAACATCATTTTGATGCCTAAATGTACTCTATTGTCAACATTGATTATTATACCCATTGTTGACTTTGTATAATTATTGGTATGGATTAGATTTGAATGTATAATGAAAGAATTTATTTCCAACAGACGGAGATCAAAATTTGTGATGAATATGTGGAATTACATGTCTTAAAAAAAGGTAATTTAATAACTGAATCATGTATGTATCCACTCGATGCATATATCCTTTATGAAACTCTAATATAAGAAGATAAGACACAAACTATGGATAGAAATGGTAACCCTATGATAAATTATGTTCTTATTGTGAAAGAATAAATTGATGTGTTTATGAAGGAATTACCCATACATCTGACCTAGTGTGAAGTGGAGTAATCTATTGAACTCCTCATTAACAAAAAAACCCATATCTAAGACACCCTAATTAATTACCACTATGGAGCTAATGGAGTTAAAGAAATTACCACATGGGTTGTGTGATAATGGATTCATGTGCCCAATTTTTTTACCTTAGTGATCTATTGTTATGTTTTTGAAAAAGATGTCTGTGGATATAAGGTTGTGTGTTTATTATTGGGAAATCAACACCATTACCATACATAAAAAGTATCATCTACCTCGTATTTATGGCTTGTTTGAACATCTTCTAGGAGATCATTATTTTTAAAAGATTTATATTCATTCTACGAACCATTAATTATGAGTAAGTAAAGAAAATATTTCAAATACAATATTTCATTATAGGTATAGAATTTATGAGTTTACAGTATTTCCATTTGGATTATATAATGAGAACTCTATTTTTATAGATTTTATGAATAAAGTGTTCAACAAATATCTGGATAATTCTATTTTAGAATTTATTAAGGATATGTCAGTATAATCCAAAATCTATGAAGTGTATAAGATTATTTTAAAAATAATTATTAAGAAACATACATAAAAGAAGATATATTTAAAATTTAACAACTATGAATATTGGAATTAATAATTTATTTTTACTGCATGAAAAGTGGTTAAGTTATTATGGATAAGTGAATGTGAAGAATGTTTTGAATAATTAAATATTATGTTGATCAATGAACCAATGTTGACATTATGATTTTTTGGGGATGGATTTATGATATATAATGGTGAATCAAATAAAGGAAATGGATTTTCCCTTATACAAAATGATAAATTTAATTATTATGTATCTTGGAAATTAGAAATTAATGAACATAACCATCCAATCCATGATCTTGAGTTGGAATATTTAATATTTTCCTTAATTATATGGAGGAATTATCTCTATAGAGAAAAATATGAGATAAGTATGGATCATAAGAGCTTGAAATAAATCATCTATCAGAAGTAAATAGACATGGGGAAACAGATATGGCTATAAATACTCATGGATTATGATTTCTCAGAAAACTACCCCTAGAAAGACTAAAAATGTAGTTGATGTGTTGAGTATGAAAGAACATAGAGATCCGAATAAGATGGATATTGGCAAAGAATATTTATTCCTGGACATAGTAATGTTGGATATGCGAATTGGTGGGTTTTATTTTTGATGATGGCGTGATTAAATTTGGAAAGAGGTGATGTGTTCCATCCATACTTGATCTGAAGAGTTAACTACTAGATGAATTCCATATCTCAAATTTCTCTAAACAACCTATAAGCACAAAAATATATTTGTATTTGAGGGAACATTTTTAGTGGGATAATATGAAATCAGAAATTGTAAACTATATTTTATGATTCTTGGTTTTTCAACAGGTATAGGCTGGGAGAAAATATATGAAATGATCCATGAATCCTCCACCTAATTCTTTATGAAAATTGTATGATATTATTATAAATATTTCACTAGATTTTCTAAGGCTCCTAGAAATAATGATTCCTTATGAAATATATTTGATTTCCTTCATAAAATTTTGTGACATCAAAGTATATATCTTTTAATTATATCTGATCATGGTTTGTGGTTTATAATAAAATTCTAGAAGAAAATTTAGATGGATCTTAAAGATGAGCTATTTTTAAGTGCCAATTCCATCCATTAACTGATGGGTATTCTAAAAGGACTACTCAGACATTAAAAGATATATTTTGGTCATTATCCATTAACTTTCAAGGTATATGGGATTAATATTTACTATTTGTGTAATATTCATAAAACAATAGATTGTATTACTAAAACTAATCATTATTTATTTTATTTTAGAATTACTTTGAATGAAAGAGTGAGAAACCAAAAAAATGTCCGTAAACAAAAAATTCAAACCTAAAAAGAAATTATTAGGCTATTATAGAACAATTTAAATTGGTTATAGTTCCTCACCTTGAATAAACATTATTCTATGGAGGTAGCATTCTTTTTTTATTTATCCTTGATGAGATCTTAGAAATGAAATTCAATCTTGTCCCATGTTTGAACAAGTTCCTCAAGGCTTGTTTTATCCTCATTAAATCCATATATCAAAATACGATTTGTTTTTATCAATCTAGTTTATTTTTTCATCATTTAAATTGAATCAAAATGGTATTTTGAACATTATATGAAAACCCCCCATTATGATATTGATCTGTAAAGACTCCTATAGAATTTATTCCTTAGAATTCAGGAGGAGTTGTTGGGTGTTTTCATGATTTTACATTATCCTTAACTACTATCATCGAAATGATGAAAGTTCATTCTATATCTAGTGTTAAAAATGCCTCATCATGGGGAGGATATGTTGACTCCAAATGCATGTTAGGCCCTATAGAATCAATCTTTGAGATGTTATAAATAGATATATATCACTTTAGAGGAATTTTACCACAGCAAGATGACCTTGTAATAGGATGACTAGGTAAGTTCAAGTAATCCTTCCATCTCCGTAGCATCCAAACATGATGAAAAAATACATATGAACCAACAAGGGTATTCATTTCTTTATTTGAGGAGGACCATATGTATTCTTCCACAACATTCACATCCTTACACTTATAGGACCATGATTCATAATTTGAATTGATATCCACTTCTTACTCATCTAACCTACCTCATGAACAATTATCCTATTTGTATCCTTTCTCCTCAACATTCGCTTATTCATATGGGGATGGAACAACATCACCTAGGACCGAAAAATGGTTTTGAGAACCAACTCTTTTAGAGGAATCATTTAACCAACCTTGACTATTCTGAATGGATTTTGAGAGGTTTTGTTTTCCCTAACCATTATCGATGACTCCATCCTTAACAATGTCAACATGGGAGGGGAACATCCTTATCTCTCATAGGACCTAATTATATAAGCTTCTAATGTTTCTTATTTAGGATGAATGTGTACCTTAATTATCCCCCAAAACAACATTAATATATATTGGGAAATTTCTAAATTCCAAATTCTACATCAAATGATAAAAAATGTACATGATCCTTGGATCCGGACACTTGTTTCTTGCCATTTTTGGGATGTCAAAATAATTTTCCTTCCCACCAGTACCCAGCCATTCCTCCTTGGGTTATTTAATAGTGGGACTACATTTAAAAAGCGTAACCTAACCTTCCCCATAGAATTCTTGGGGTGACCATATTCTTGGGATTCAGGTGGGACGACCTCCCAAGATATTCCATGCTTTCCTTGTTGGCAACTAGGAGCATCATAAGCAAGGAGTTTACAGGAGGAATAGAACAAAACCCCAAATTCATAGAAAACCCAAGGCTTCTGTCACAACTCACCTTTCATATCGATGTTGATAAAATAAATCAAATTCATGGAGACATATACTTCTATAATAATTCACAGAGATATCAGATGGTAAACCACAAAGGTATGTTGATCTAAGTAGAGGTACTAGACCACCATATTTCCAATTAGCTGAGGGATAGTCAAATTTTGAAAAGGTAGGGGTATACCAGGAAGGTATATCCATACTAAAGTGACATGTGGATCTCGATTCAAATTTAATTATAGAGAACTCAGAAATAGGAAAAAAGAGAACTTGAAATACTGCTTGGAACATTCAACCAAGCCCAGATCAGGTCATCGTTACAGGAGAATAAAATCATGAAATGTATATAATCTAAGAGGCCAATGATAACCCTATCTTGTAAAATCCAGAACAAAACAAAAATCTATCAAATAAGTTCATAGAATTTCTTTTTTTTCTAAATAAGGCCCCCAAAGATAGATCTATAATTATTAAGGCTCGTGTGATCTCTAAAGAAGAAATCAGAACTGAATGTACTCCATCAACGCATGAGTGAACATTAGGGAATAGTTTAATTGATGGGAATATGGGGAGATGATATGAGCCATTGAAATAATTAAGGGTTGAAGAAAGGGGATATGGAAGGGGTGGCATGGGACCCTCTCCCGCCTAGGCTGGGAATGACCGTGGTGGGGAGGTGATGGTGCGACTATTCCCTAGGTCATTTCTAGGGGAGATAATAGATTCCATTCAATAATTAAAATGACACCATATGGATTAATGCGTAGTAAGCTATTTCATAATCCAAAATTAATGGAATGGAGTTGGTGAAATGATTCATGTAGGCCTAGATCCTGTTGAGGAGATTATAGTGAAAGTGTGGACTATCCAGAATCTTATAAAGGTAGCTCAAAGATGGCGAAAAAGTTAAATTGATATCATATGAATGGATTTTTAATTTCATGTGGGATATCATCTTTACTTGAAGGTATCTTCAGGTTAATGTGTTATAATATTTGACAATAATGGGAAACTAAGATCTATCCTTTTGAAATTATAGAACGAATTGGATCCATGGATTACCATTTGATAAATCCACATAGATTATACAATTTTCATGATGTGTTCTATATATCTTAATTGTGGATGTACAATCCATATCCAATAAATTTCTTCACCTCTAAGGAAATATAGTTAGAACCAGAATTAACTTACTACGATGTTCCTATCCATATTCAGGACACTAGAAAATGATGGTTGACGTATCATAAGACTTAGTTTGTAATGTAACATTTTAGAAATCAAAATATAAAAGAGGTGGCATGATAATCTGAAGAAATTATGATGAATAGATAAAAAAATATTCATGAGGAATAATGTTTTAATTTTTTGGATAAAATGAAGGACGATATACTGTAACACTATATCTTAAATTATAGTAATATTTTCTTTCTAAAAAATAGTAACACAATACACATAGATTTATTCAAGAATGTGATTAAATACTAATTTAACAGGATTTATAAATTTAATATTATGACATAAATTTCAGTTTTTAATTCATAATGTTAAAATTTTCTTAGTGTATATTTGTGATATTTTTCAGTAATGGTATATATTTGCATGAATATTTAAAATTTTTGATTTTATAAAAAACTATCACTTTAATTACATTATAATGATATAATAATAACTCCAAATATCATGGAAATAATTTAGTACAAAAAAAGATATATTTAATAAGTAATATAATTAATATAAAAATATGATGTGTAACTTAAATGTAAATTCTCAAAATTTTCAAAATCTAAATAATATTTTTGTTCCATAAAAAACTATTTTTTATTATCTTCTATTAATAAAATTTTTACATTTTTAGTTTTGGTTTTGATTTCTTTTAAAGGAAAATATGTTTATATTTATTTTAAAGTATGAAATTAATTCTATTTTTATCTCCATTATACTTTATCTTACTGTTAAATCATTTTTATGCCTAAAAAAATATTAGTCTAAAAATGTTTTTTGTTGCCTATTATGAACTTATATTAAAAGTGATTTATGAAACTTTTAGGAGGTGAATCATGTTAAATAGATTCAATATTTTTATTCATCATAATTAATATTAATTAATAACATTAAATTAATTTTTTATCATAATTAATAGTAAAAATGGTGAGTATTTATAACCCTTGTTAATGGAAAAATAGATTAATATTGTTTAATATGAAGGGATAATGATTCAAGATAACACATAAATAATAATCAAAACTCATTGGATATTTTTTTCCACCTTAAACTTATGTAATATTAATTTAGAAAAACAATTAGCCAATTTTAAAAGAAAAATACATTATATTATCAAAATATTTTATGTTATTCCATGTGTTTCATGTCCATCACTTATAAAAGGGAAATAATTCATCTATATTATTAATAATTATTGAGAAAATTATCTCTAAAAATACCTACCCATATACCTATTAAAATATCTTCAAAATTAACTATATATTTTGGTCTCATAAAATCACCAACCTAGAATGAATAAGATGTAATCCAATTGTGGTTTTTAGAAGAAGTGGTATAACTCTTAACTGAGTAATTTAATTTAATTTTATTTTCTACCTCATTGATATATTATATGAAAATGATAATATAATAAAATTATTATCTCAAATATACTAAAATTTAGTTATTATTGTTTAATAAACCATATTCTTATCCTTTCCATTCTTTATAAAGTAAAAACATTGCTCGTGCATAAGTACGAGTTAACATCTCTACATAACTATGTAATTATTTTTTCATCAACAAATTACATAGATTACTATAAAGGGGATCCTATTTAATACATATGATATTTATTAAATAATTATGATTTTTAAAAATAATATATCATTTACCTTCTTACCCTTCTACTCATTTATAAAAATGATAATATCGCTCATCGGTACGTGTGGTTGGCCACCTCAATGAAGTGATGTGGTTAATTTTTCATGTATTCCTTTTAAATATTTCTTTAAATACGTATATAATTAATATATATAATATTTATATCATGATTAACATTATGGTGATGACGGTACCTTGAGAATCATTCAAGTACTGGAAAAACTAAACTGAAAGTTATATTAAAATCAAAAAAGTAAACACTCAGAAATGACTATTTTAAAAAATAATTATTAATAAAAAGAGTAGAAATGGTATAAGAAGATAATATATGATTTTATAAGTATGTATATGGTTCTTTTATATAATTATATTAAATTAAAATTTGTTATATAGAATTTCAGAATCACTTACAAAGCTATTCACACCTCAGGTAAGGATTTATTTGAAAATATCATCCTTATTTTGGATTGTTCGTGTTTATGTTTTTTTGGTGTAATTATATGATATTTCTATATTAAACCACATATATTTTATTATAATATAATTATTTATGGGAATCAAAAAAAATTTCTTTCATTTTATTCTATCTAAGTACTCCAAATTCTGAAGGAATGTTTTTATGGAAAACCATATTTGTTTTTCTATTCGGTCAAGAATATTTTTCTTCCATTTCCACATTTTATTTAATTTTATTTCAATATTTGTTTTACAATTATCTAATTATTAATTAAATTAATTTTTATCCATGTTTTTCTTTTCTAAATTTTTAGAAAGAATATTCTTATTGTTTAATAAACATGGAACCTTTTACAGAAGGTTTGATTTTTTTGACATACACCACAGTAACGACTTTTCACACTATCATGACTACTATTTTTTTGAATATACCTTTACTGATTTCAATGTTTCTTTTAAAATATATATTTTTTTTCTATAATATTTTGGAATTTTTATTATTTTATATAAGTAATTCCAAAATTAAACGTGTATTTTCCTAAAAAAATTTACCATATAATTTTAAAAGTATTTTTAACAATGTAAATATTATTTGATGAATATTATGATTTAATAAGGATATAGTATAATGATATTATCCAATATATTTTTTTGGATTTCTTATGATGATTTTTAATGAGGAAAGTATTGAATTTTTTTACGCTAGTTCTTCCATTATGGATAAATATTGATTATTAAGTCATGGTGATTAAGTTTTATTATTCATTTATATTTTGAATACATTGAAAATATTAAGTGGATTTTGGAGACCATAATAACAAATCCCTTGATGAATTGGATGTTCTCATGAGGCAAAATAGTTTTCGAATTTTTCATATGCTTTACCCATTTATGTATGATATATTATGATAAGGCATTGATGGCATGTTTAAGATGTCTGATGTTATGAATTTCAACATCATGGAATAATTTATTTTCATCAATTTGATTATTCAAATTGTTACTTTTCACATGGATAAGTTTCTAGATCATGAGATTATTTATATTTAATAGTTTTATCATCATTTATTCATGAAATTGTTTTTATATCTTATTTATTCTCTAATAAATTCTTCTATATGAATTCCCTTACTGAGCATCTGAGATCACTATTATTTTGTTTCCTTTTCCCAGGATTCTATGAAGTATACTATGATTTATATGAAAGGATATTCTGGATGAAATAATAATGTTCTAAAAATAATTCAATATTGTATTTTATATTTTAAAATGTACTTTGTGATTCAATAATGTATATAGTTTATCAAAATACTAATCTATTTGATCCATTGGGATGTGATTACTTATACATAGTTAAAATATAATAATGTAACTCCCAGATCTAGTATATGTGTTTTCGTGTTCCTATAATATCATTCCAACCCCTATCAATTTTTAACCAATGTTATGGAAATCACTAAAAAATTTCGGTCAATGACAACCCTCTTTGAATATGTGAAAATGTTAGTGAGATCATCCTTCTAGGACCCAATTTATCCAAGATGAAAAAATACCTATCACATCGAGAAACTTCCACCATAATTTAGTGTAAGCATCACCAAAAGACACAACTAAGGTCACAATATATCAAAAATAAAGAATAAGAGGATGAAACAGATCATGAATCGAAGAAGAGTAACAGATTTACCTCACTCCATCCCCCCGGTCAAAAGAAATATGAATCTGTTAAGAATTGAGGGAGATTTTACCCCAGGTTGAAGAGGAGAAAGAGATACCATTAGGTTTTTTTCCCTATGTGTAGGACATAAAAATACTCCATTTCCATTTTGTAACATGTTTCTATAATTTTATTTATATTTAGTAAATTTTGGTAAAATTTATCTATTTTTGAAAATTAGGAATTTTTGAAACCCACTAAAACATTTCTTACCAATCAATTATACACATATTGTGAATTCCATATAAAACATATACTCTCCATAGTTAGGATTTATAATCAATACATATGATATATATTAATTAAGTAAGATGTTTACCTTAAGAAAATATATACATAATATATTAAGTCCACATTATATATTATATTCATAAAAATTATAATTTGATCTTACATAATATATTCTCTACATATGAAACCTATTTTACCACATAATTTATATATTTTACTTTAGGAAATCCAATATGTATGATATTCACCCACTTTATAATAACTTGAACATCAAATGAGGATATTGCATTTTTCAAAATTCTGATCACCTGAAAAAATAATATGTATATAGGTGTAACATTCAATATGTATGGTTTTCAACTTAGCTATAAAACCATTCATAATAATATATTTTTATCTCCCATATAACATGTAACATATATATTTCAAATATTTCATGAAATTATGAAAATGTACAACATAAAATATAAAAATTCTAAAAATTATAAAACCTTTATAAAATCATTCCAACCACCCAGAAACACTTTTAAATTTATATTAATGGAACATTCAAACAAAAAATTCTATATAAATATATAAATAAATCCATGATAATAGTTTAACATTTTAGATTTTATTTCCAAAAAATTATGAAACTTTGTGATCGATACCAGGTCCCATTACACATGGTTGACCTAGGGTCTAACCGTTAACTCTATTCCCACATACTTGGTCTATTACAGAAAAACATATCCAATATTTACTCAACAACCTCAGGCAAATCCTAGGTAATCATCCACAATAGAAAATATATTCTATTGATGTTACTACTCTCAAATTCTTTCATTGAATCCAAATTCTAAAAATATCCCCATCTCTTAGAACAAAATGAAAATATCTCTTGTTTGTTTACCAAACTGTATATACAGGGTCCTTAAAAACCACATTGATTTTTCAAGGTAGTGGTGTCAGAAATATAATCATGGATTATATACTCCACTTATTCCTAGTGGGTTTTAGGATGGAACTAAAAAATGGATTTTTTTGGCATGAATCGTCAAGGATTGATGAAATAAACATGATAAGTTGTATAAGATTCATGGTTTATCCCACGTATAATGTCGATGATATACCATATGTTTGACATTTAAATGGTAAAAGTATATTTGTTGGAGTATGTGGATCTATAGTTTATGTCGGATGTCAAAATTCTTCATAACATTAGTGGTCAAGTGGCATGTATTGGTGATGAAAATAGTGGTGAAAGATATTTATATCAATTGTATTGTCATTGAAAGAGAGGATTGGGTGTGTGATATTTGGATTTAAAGGAGGTTTTTGGGTTAAAGTCTAATAAAACATTGGTTTCTACATAGAGTGGAAGCTAACATATATTCTCTGAGGGGATACTCAACTTATAAATATTTAGTTTTATAGTGGAACACTTGAAGGTATTATGTGTTGGTCTTGAAAGGTCAGGTATAAAAGGAATGGATATGATTAAAATAATATATTATTTTGTCAAAAATTTGTATCGATCATGTGGAAAAACCCACCATGAAGAGAGTAATTAAAAATATAGTAGGTTTCATTATAGTGACAATAGACCTAAATATCTCAAGGAATCCATATGTGTTTCATAGTGAAATGTTCAAGGATATGGGATAATTGTTTCATCAACAACCTAAATAAATGAGTTAACGAATTTATGGAATCAAAATCTTAGCCATATGTCTAAATGAGGGTTAAAGTTTTGTTTGATAATAAGATCCTACATTGGATTAAAATGATATCCTTATCATTTTTTAAAATTTTGTTTTGATCATGAAACGTAGGTTTAATTTCATAACATCAAGGATAAGGAATGAAGAGTTCTTAGACATGATCAATTCCAAATTTTATCAATCCTTGGTTTTATCTATTCAATGAGTACAATACATCATATCATTTTTTGGTGACCATTTCCATACATATTTGGTGTACCCAATCAAGTGTATTAAAGATTATTTCAAAGTATCCAAAGCATTCAAAGGAAAAAAGGAACTTTAATATGGAAAAATGATATAGTGTTTGAAGAATAATAATGGTGGGGAATATATAGGTGAGTTTTTTTACAATTTCAATCAAAAAAATAATGTATTAGGATATAATTTTATACTTATAAACTCTTTAGTAGAATGGAGTGGAAAAGAATATTAATAATATCCTATCATACAAATGTAGGGGAATGCGGATTACCAAATGAGTATTAAAGGAATTTGGTAAAAAGAACTGAATCCCACCTGTTATGTGATTATTTGATCTTCTTTAATAGTGATTGATCTAAATACAACATTGAAGATGAGTATGGGTTATACCACTGACTATTCAAAATTATATATAGTTATATGTCTAGTTTATGTTTTTTATTGATGAATAAAGATCCAAATTTGATTAAATATCCAAGAAATATATCTTCTTGGTATATATTGATGGTGCGAAGGGTTATAATTTGTGAAATAAATCTACTCAAAAACTTATCATCCATAGAAATATAATTTTTATAGAAGAAAAGGTTAGATTTTATGGTTTTAATCTGACCATTACATGAATATGTGTAGTAGAAGTTAACCCAGACACAAGAAGATCTATCTTTAAGAATCAAAGCATAAATAAAACTGTATAAAAAATATACATAGAAATCGCCAATAATAACAATATTCTTATTTATTAGTGATAGAGAATAATTTATAAAGATCACAAAGCATTAAACAAAATCACTCTACCTATTTTGGGGGCGGTGAACGAGCTAATGGATCCATGATCGTATCATGAGGTTACCCAAATGATGAAGGGGTGATAGTGCCTTCATCTTATATGAGAAATAGAAGTGTGGGAGGAAGAGAGAATTACAAGGCTTACTAACAATTGGATTATAAATATAAGAGGGATAACACCCCTTTATATATCCATCCATGATGCATTTTATTAAATGAAATCATGTGTGACATATTAATGTATCCATATACATTTATTTACACAATTCATTGAAACCTATTCAATGAGAGGTAAAGCTTATTAATCCATTCATAATGGATTATAACTGATAATAAAACCATTCTGGGAAAATAAATTTATATCAAATAAATATATATTTATTAATGAAAATAATTAGATATACACTTTATATATATATATATATAATTTAATATAGTGTATATATATTAGTGCATATCTGACAATATTCCACTTACACTAAAATCCCACAAGAACTTTATGTATAACTTTACAACTCCATATAAATCCATCTAAACGCTTTTGGATATGGTTTACCATAAATATATCTTCATTTTGAACAAACACTTACCCAAAATTTTATACCTATAAAATGGAAAACTGGTGTGACCTTTCGGCCCTTAACAATGTTGAAAACAACTATAAAATCTCTTTTTCATAGATGTATGTAGAGAGTGGCCCCTAGAAAAACATCTGTTCTATTAAATCTATAAAGGGATCTAGTGTGATCTCTATAAAACATAATCTTATCTCTATATTAACATATCCACTACAAGATATATCATATAAATCATACGTATCTTATAAAATCCCTTTTTTATGACGTTGATCTTCCAATATCCATGGAACATATCAATCTAGTAATAAACACTCATTATTTTATTGATACTCCAAAAAAGGCTGACGAAGTGGATGAATACTTCACATGTCATTCATATATCATATAATCTTATCACATGTAACTTATCAATGTAGTTGAAAACATCATATTTGAAATACATAAGCATGTCCAAACATTTCATCAGTTTAATTTCATCAAGGGTTTGATGTATTTTCTTTTATTATAATTGGAATATCATATATTAGTTTCAATCCTCCCGACGACATGACCCACAATATACCCAACCATAATCATATTAGATAAGTTCATATGTTGACTTGTATATGTAGGGTATCAAAGTATAAATGTTATCTTTTCAAGAATCTCACAAACCTTAGGTAAGAATAATTGGTAATAATCATACACCCCTAATTATATCTACAACTGTATGATATTCCATGAGATATACTTTAGCATATCAGTCCAAGTAATAAGTATCAAGTTATTTCATCAAGAAACTATTCTTCAATATCTCCTATAAAAATCATTATAATGGATATAAAAATCAATTCAATTTAACCATTATATATGATCATAACCCATTATACTCCATAATTTCATCATTTAGGATAACTCAACATTTAAACTTTAAGGGGATATTTATGAGCCGACCATCCAGGTAAAATATATCAAAAACACACAAATTAATAATAAATGGGTATTTATATTATTATAATTAAATAATAAATTTTAAACCATTACAACAGATCTCTTATAAATAAATTACATGACCCTCATGTATTTTCTATAGTTATGGATTCATTTTCCGAACATTAAATCTATATGTAATTTATAACCTATCCATATGTGAACATCTGATAAAATAATACCACGAAGCTCTTAGTGACTAATATTATAGAATAAAAATTTTGGATAATATTGAGACTTAAGAATCATATTTGTTAAGTCAAACTCTTTGAAATGATATTAAAACTTCTTTACTATATAAAATTTATTGTTATATTGAAAAATTCTATTATGTACATAGAACGTTTTCTAAGTGAAACATCATTATCCTTGGAACACATTCCATGAATGTTTTTTGATGAAATATTTTTATAAATAATGAAACTATTTACATTGTCATGTTACTAGCACATCCTAAACTCTTTTAGGATAAACTTACGTTAACTATTTTATGATAACTATTGTAACTATTTACAATTTTCCTTACCCCCATACCCTAACTTATTTTATTATAAATTTATAATAATTTTTTAATGGTAACTAATGAAAATATTTTAAATTGTTATTTACCATTATTCCCTAAAATCCATTTGGATATAAAGTTCAACACTTTGAGTATTTACTATTATAATCATTTATGGAATAGTGATGTTCACTTGCTATAGTAAATAAATGAAAATCTTTATATTTATATTTACCATAACATATCCAATACCTCTTTAGGATATGAAGTGAAGAATCACTATAATATTATACTAGTATAATAATTTAGTAAATAGTAATATTAACTTTCTCATAGTAACTAAATGTAACTATTTACATTAGTTTTTACTATCACATTCCATAATTATTTAGGATATTTAGATAAAAATTCCTCAAAATCAGGTTGAAAAAATATTTTATTTGTTAACTTTGAACTATATCTAAGTCCACACATAACACCGCTAGCCTACAATACATCATATTATATTTCTAATATCTTTATAAGACTAAAAACAAAATAGTTTTTGTTATATGAAATAATTTTTTCATTTTTTTAGCAATATCTATGGATTAATCAATTTTTTCCATATCATATAATATATTCTATGGATTTGAAATCATTCATTTTATAAAGAATATTTTTTTTAAAATATCTCATCAATGGATGTAAGGAATACATTCCCTCATCATTTAACAATCTGTATAAACACTTTTATCATGGATAAAAAAATTTATCCAAATATTCATCTCAAAACAAGTTATAGAAATCCAATAAATCAAAAACCATGTGTATTCATTTAATCATCACATAACAAACCATTATTATGAAAAATACTATCTTATAATATAAGACAATTGAAATTAATATACATATATTTTACATAGATTAATGTAATCTTGACACATTACATTAAATTAAAACTCCCAAAATATTTACTATTTACTTTGTCTTATGAATATAAACTTCAAGATAGATAAATTATTTCTTTGATTTGGAACTTTTTTATATTTAAAACTCTTTTTATAATATGCATTTAGTATCATTTACCCTTTAAAAATGATCAAATAATTAATTTCTATAATATCCTTACCTAATTTGGGCATTCCATAAAGTTTCATAGACTCCATTAGGTATATCTTTGATATTCAAATGATATCGAATTGTTATTACTCCCTTTATGACTTATTTAGGTTTCAATAACCTTGATTTTCTTCTTAAATAATCATTTTTTATATTTTCAAATTACCTTTTTTTCTTCTAGTATGAACTTTTACCCACATGTACTATCAATATAGTACTAGAATATAGACATTATATGACCATTTTAGTCATTCTAAATACTTTTAAACTGTTGGGTAAATCTTTTCATTGAATTCAGTCATTTATTCATACAATTTTCATAAATTAATTTTGGATACATACCCTAACCAACACAAGAGGTTTTAGTTTCCCTTTAAAAGAATGTTTTAAAATTAAACTAGTCACAAACCATGTGAACACTAATCTCATTTCATTTAAATAAAAATTTATTACAAGATATTCTCAAGAGATAAATGATATATTTTACACATATAATGAAGGGTTTATCTAATATTTAAGCATCCATGTTATAAATGCGGCATCTTGTTTTCTCTATTGCTTGAACGAAAAATTCAATATTTTATTTTTTTAATTTCAATGATATTTTTTGTAGTTACGTCACTATGTAAAGCATAAAGTTAATATAATATATCTCTCAAAAAATAGAATTTATTTCTCTAATGAATATATATTTAAAGAAAAGTTTAGTGTCACCAAGTAAATAATATATTAAATCATATTGAACATAATTTAAAATATCTAATCATATTGAGTGTATGATACTAAAATCAATTTAATAATTTATCATTGAATTCCTTTAAATCGTAAAAAATAATTCTTGTTATTCCATAATTATATTGAATTCTTGTTGAACAACTTCAAAACTTGGTTACTTAGGAAGCAACTATTCTAAAACAAGGCATATATGTCTTGCACAAGAAATATTCTTAATCCACTACTCTTAGGATTTTATTAATTTAATCTCCTTATTTCCAGGATCAATATATTGTTTTTTGATAATGATGTTTCATTAATATAATACTAAACTTCTTATTAAAATAAGATCATGTGTTGTTTTTTAATTAATAGATTTAAATGGAATTTCTCAAAATAAAAATGATAACCCTATATATAATATCTATTTAATTATCCAAGAACCATATTTCACTAATCAATTAGTCCTCTTGGGTGTTCATATCATAAGTTAACTATTTAGGTTTATAATCATTTCAATCACAACAGTTGAGTGTCTTTGATAGTTGAGTGGATAACTATTTATCCAAAATACATCAAATAGATTCACTCAACTCTATTCCTCTCGTATCCCTCTCAAGGGTTTCCAAAAAATGTGTATCCCAGAGAAAAAGTCAAAAGTAGATTAACAAAGGAAAATCCAGTGGAACCTTGTGAAGGAAGAACCTACCCAATTATGATCCAGTGTCTCCCATTAATTTTTTTTCTAGATGCAAGATAATTTAGGGGCACCCTACGAAGGTAGAACCTACTCAGATGAATTATTTAGGACTTTACATGTATTTATTTGGAAGAAATCTCATACTTAGTATTTTTATGGTTTTCCATTAAGGTAAAATCAATTTATTATAAATGTTTTTCATCTAAAATTCATAACTATTACATTACATGTAATCATTATATGCTCATGTATTATTCCTTTTCTGTGGATGGACTCTTCGAATAATTTTGTTT
Source organism: Viscum album (assembly GCA_963277665.1). Taxonomy (NCBI): domain Eukaryota; kingdom Viridiplantae; phylum Streptophyta; class Magnoliopsida; order Santalales; family Viscaceae; genus Viscum; species Viscum album. The sequence goes on from OY728158.1 coordinate 1,613,906,713, forward strand.
TCAAAATCCCTATTCCTACCACAAAATTAATGTGTTCACACCAAATTAATGTCTAAAACATTACACAACCCATAAGCCTATTATAATCACCTAAAAATATAAGTCATGTATATTCATTCATATCCAAACACATCATATGAATAAGGTACATGAACACTTTACCAAAAGGCATAGAGTTACATGTCATTGAAAATGTCTACATGAGTATCCCTGAGGTAACAAATAGACAACTCCATTCATTTTCCTTGCCATGGAAAGTCTCTAGGAAGGTAGGTGGTCCGACCCCAAGTCCCTCTACATTTGAAGAATTTACTAAAGGGAGTATTAAATTCATTAAAAATCTAACACCTAATATGAAAAATCTATTTCCAATAACTACTCTCAAGATTATAAATAAAATTAAAAATTGAGGTCAGGGTAGATGAAAACTAAATTTTATGATATCAACCATAGGATGATATGAAAGGCTCTATCATAGAATAAATTAATCATGTAAATTTATAAATATAGTCATTCATAATAAAAAGTTTTTTAACTATGAAAAATATAGGGATAAATTTTAAATAAATGAAAAATTCAAATATTTAAGCATTATATAATCATTTATGAATAATTTCCAAAATAAAATATAATTATAAAACAATTTATAATTTCAACTTTAACATTAATAAAATTCGATAATTTTGAATATAAACTATTTATATTATTTACAATATTAATTCTTTCATATTAATAAAAATATGGAAATTTCACTTACAAATATAAAATATTATATGAATTATAAACTATTTAAAATTAAATTTTTATTATATAAACCTTTTTCATAATTTAAATAAAATATACTTGATTATTATTTAAACATTGATCATGTCAATTAAAAAACAACTTTTTAGGTGTCTTAAATAATATCACATTAAATTCTATTTATTTTGATCAATTTGAAATTAATTAAATAAAAAAAACATGAATATTATATAAATTTAATAAACAAACAATGTATTTATTTTCCAAACATTAATACATATAACAACTATTCATAAATAAATGCTAATTATATGAATTTTAAAAAATTTCATGAATATTAATATTTTTTATTCTTATCAATATAAACCATTTCACAATTTATATTAAATTAAATTTATATGATATTTTATAAACATTTTAAAATTAAATATATATTATATAAACATTTTTATATAGTCTAAATATTATATATGATGGAATTTATAAACTCTTTATAAGTATTATTTTATGATTTATAAATAAAAATTTTATTTCTTATATCATACGTCATGCCATTTATGTTTTTAAAAGGTATTTTTAAAACATATTTATCAGTTAACCATAAAAATTTAATTGTTAATTAATTTATAAATCATTTTTATAAATTCATATAAATATTTCAAGTCAAATTTTAATATTATTATTAGTTGTCAACAATTTATAAATAATATTATTCAATTCAAAATTTAATTGTATTTTTTAAAATAAATAATTTATTTATTTTCATATAAAAGAGTAATATATATGAACATTTCATATTTTATTTATCAACCGGAAAAATATATTTTATTACTAAAATAGATGTTCTATAAATCGATAAATGTAATGATTAATCAAAGGATACTACGCTATGATACCACTGATGGGTATTTTTGATCATGACATGGCCACGTGGAGTGGAAGATAACCCAAACACAAGTGGATCTATCTTTTAGAATCAATGCACAAATAAAATTTTATAAATAGTGTACTTGGACATCGCTAATGATAATGACCTTCTTCATTCTTGGTTAAGAATAATGCTAGATTCATATCACAAAGAAGTGAAAAAAGAAATCTTTTTTAATGGTGGATATGTTGGATAATGTATCCATGATAATATCACAAGGATACCGGAATGTTACAAGGGTTCTAGAAACATCATCTTAGATTATGAACAACAATATGGGAGGAAGATAGAAATGAGAAGCCTTCTCAAAATTGTATTATCATAATAAGAGGAATCATATATCCTTATATAGCCATCCATGTTGAGTTTCATTAAATTAAAACATGTTGTCCATATAATGCATCTATTTACTTTTATTACGATAACTCATTGAAACATATTTAATTGGCGGTAAAGACAATTAATCCATTCATAACAGATTGTAACTGATAATAAAAATGTTTCTAGAAAATCAATATAGATCAATTATATATAAATGTATATTATTTAAATTATTTAAATATACTATTTATATATTTATAATATCATATATGATATATATATATATGCATATCTGACAAGAATAACGATTGATGAAGATGTAGAGACAGATAATATAGAAACCAAAACAATCATGGCAGAGGATTAATCGATGGAAGAACATTTTTCCACTGGAGTCTTTCAAGATATTGATGATCAACAATATATGATGTATAAGCCATGGTTGTTAAATTAGGTAAATGAGAATCAATATGGAACTTATATTATTTCACTAAGAGAAATATTACATATATCTTTTTAATTAAAGATAGAGAAGCATCTTTTTTATAGTGATGACTTAATGTTCAGATATATTCTCATGAGTGGAAGTGATGCTGGAGGAACATGGATCTATACACAAGAAAAATACTTGATATATTGTTTTATTTCCTCTTATAAGGATTCCTATCATTAATAAATATATCTTTATGATCAAACATGATAGAAATTTATTAGAGTTGGCTCCCAAGAAAAAATGACTCTATAATTTATATTACTAGAATAATAATAATAATTTTATCACATAAGTATTATATTTCATCATAACATTAATGTGAATGTTTTTCTCATTGAAATGTTGTATTCATTCCCCACAATAAAGATAATACAGAGATGAAATACCAATATTCTTTAATATATATTCTATTGTCAAGATATTGTTTTTCTAACAAGATACAAATGCTATTTGAACTTTTGGTATTAAAGACTCATAAGAAATTGAGACTTATTATTATAATGTTCTCACATGGTGATATCCAATTATGGAGGCCATGAAAAAAATTACCAATATGAATTACAAATGTTTATGTTTCATTTTATAGTACTATTTATGAAAATAAATTTTATTTCAAAATTCTAGAATTTATTAAAAAGATTGTTTTAATTTAAACAATATATTTCTTAAAAATAAATGGTTGGTTTCTTTATATCAAAATATAATTGTTTAAAACTAAATATATAATCAAATATATATATAAATTAATAATTAAAAGGGATAAAAATAATCATTATTTTTTTTAAAAATAAAATATATTAATTCACATTATAAGGGTTTTGATACAAAACCCCTTATTACACCAGCATACACCCTAAGGGAATTTTCTGTGATAGAAGTGATTTATTGGGATGATTTTAAAAACATTTTCTGGATGGTGATATATATAAGATTAAAATTATCCCATAAATGGTTTTGCGTAAGTTTCAGTTATTGAATCGTAGCTTGGTCTTGGTCAAGGTAAAATCCCTTTGATTCCATATCCCTCAGAAGCTCCAATAAATTGAATTCATAGGGCATGATCCTATTGATCCAAAAAATCACTTATTGATTTTGTTCCAATTAGATTTTATTATAACCCTTGATATATACTAATCATAAAATTCATCATAGAATTACTATATTAACAATGGTTATGATGCTTAATTTTATTTTTATCCCAATAGGAAAAGTATGGATATATTTTATAATGTTCCAAAAGAAAACATTAAATATATTGCATTTTTATTATATAACTAAAACACCTGATATGGAATTTATACATTCAATAAGGTAATTTTATTTATAAAATATTGGGTTAATATATTGTACCTCGATTAGAAATTTCCCTGTTGAAATTTTATTTCATTCACTAAAATAGATGTGGGTAATTATGTTTCATCACCTCTTTTGATTACTATGTCGCCTCCTCAAAAATTCGGTTCCTCCACTATAATATAACCACTTGATTTGTATTTTTTCATATATGTTTTCCATGATCTAAGATATTTAACAAATTATACATGCATGAATGACCATTCTCCAATTTTACCATCTTAGTATTTAGTAAATGTGATCGGTCTAGTATGAACATCATTTAGGGGGATACATGGAACACATAATGTACGTGAGATATGTTATGTGGGAGTAATAGTTGATAAGAAACAACTATGATGTGGTCTAGGATCTCAAATTAAATGATGTATCTACGGATAACATTTCTCTTTTCCTCAAACCTCTTGAATTTCTTCCAAAGGGGTATTTGAAGGAACAACTTATCTCCAACCTCAAACTCTAGGTCACATTGATGATTTTATTTGTATATTTTTTTCAACTTTACTAGAATTTAATATGATTCCAAATCGTTTGAAAATTTTCCTCTATCTATTGGATAAGGTCAGGTATCGTCAACTTTCAATCTCCAACTTCATCCCATTATGTTGTAGTCTGACACCACTTCCCATACAGGGCCTCATATTTTGTCATTTCAATGCTATAATGAAAACTGTAGTTATATGAGAACTCCTCTATGGGTAAGGTGTTTATCCTAAAATCCTTATAAATCCATTTAACATGATAACTAAATATACAATAGATTTAGGATAGTTCTCTTAGATTTACCATTCATTTTTGGGTGATATATAGTGTTGAAACTAAGCTCTATATTAAAGTTTTGCAGAAGGAGTCTTTAAAACCTCAAGGTAATCTCTAGATATTTATTAGAGAAAATGGATTTTCGTACTCAATGATGTCTTAAAACTTATATTATGTATATTTTAACAAGTTGGTCAAGAGGGAAATAATCATTTAGTGAAATGAAATGCACATACATTTTACGGTGATTGACTACCTCCCAAATAGAATTATTTTCTTTAGATGTATTGGGGATTATTATTATTAAATAAATTGATATTTTTTCCATTTTTCAAATAGTATTAGAAATTTTTTCATCATAACATTAGAAATATTTTTATTGATCCTTCAATTATTGGTAGAGTAAGAATCAAGGTACAAATTATGATATCTACCTTCATATGTTATCTCACAAGAAGTTTTTCTCAAAATTAGTATACATAATAATAATTGTTGGATAAATGGTGAAGGATTAGCTATGTAAATCAACCTTAAGATTTGTATTTAGGTAGGATTTTATGGGACACATATCTCCATATAAAACCTTATTACTCCATCTTTTTTAATATTAATCTTTAATATATTCACTACATTCATATGTTGCATATCCTTGTAATTTTGGGCCTCCTTGATCCTCAAAAGAATGGATGGTTGTGTAGATAGTTTATAATGGTTGGATTATTTTACATTTTATGATTACCATGTCTATTATTTTCATATTCAATAATATTGGATCCCTTCCAATCCACATCATGGATTGGGTGGCATGATCCTTTCCACTCAGAGCATCATACACTTTATTCTCCTTCATAGGATGGTAATAGATTGAACATTCATAATAGTTTATCATATCTAACCACTTCCATTGGTACATATTGAGATCATTTTTTGGTAATATATACTTGATGAATCTATGATTTGTATATTTGTCACACTTCTCCTCGTAGAGATGATGTTTCAAAATCTTCAATGTGAAGATCACTACAAAAAATTCCAGATCTAGTGCTGGGTATTTATTCTCCTGGATCTTCAATTTTTTGGAGAAATAGACACTAATTATTTATTTTTCATGAGTAAAGAAAATAATTACCTTTTATATGTATCATTGTAGATAAAAATTTCTTCCAAACTAGTGGATAATGGAAGCATATGAGTAGTGATTAAAATATTTTTAACTCTTTAAATCTCTCATCACATTTATTTGTCGAAAAAAACATTGATCCGTTACGAGGTATCCTAGATCGTGGTTTTGAAAATTGTGAGAATTTTCCCAAAAATAATTGATAGTACCAAGATAATCCAAGAAATCTACGGATATTCATCATAAGTACTGGACTATTCAATCTATTAATTGACTCAATATTTGATAGATCCAAAGATATCACTTTTTTAGTGATAACATTCCCATGTAATGTTACTTTATCTATGAAAATATCATATTTACCACATATCAAATATACATTTTTGTTTATCAAATTCTCTAGTACAACATTCAAATTCTCATAATGTTCCTCCTTGATTTTGGATTAGTAAATAATATCTTCTGTAAATAAAAAATATATATCAAGGTATTACCAAAAAACACTATCCATTATATAAATAAAGATAACCTATCCATTAGTGAGTCTAAATGGAATCACTATGAACAAATAGTGATCGTACCTTTATGAAAATTTCCCTTGTGGATATCTTCCTTCATTAAATATTCTTGATAATATCCCAACTAGAGATACAACTTAGAGAAGTATTGTGCTATATGTATCTGATTTAACAACTCATTAATCTATGGAATAGATAATGGTTCTTTATCATGGCCAAATAGATCTCATGAAAATCAATGTTTATCTGAATTGGACTATCATTCTTCTTGATGAAATAGACTTGCTCACCCCATGTTAATGAATTTGGGAATATAAATCCTTTACCCTAATTATCCTATTATTGTCTCTTCGTCTCTTCATTTTCAATGATGTATTGGACATTTGAAAATCTCCACATGTAAGTTATAATGTGATCTTAACCTCCCAGCTAGGTAGAGGACCAAAATATTTTTCAGGAAAAATATCAGTATATTCATTCACAAGGGAATTTTCATCAAGAATAATATTTTCAATATCCTTTATCATTTGAGTTAGATATGATTTTTCATTAGGAAATAATATCCACACTTAATATTATTATTCCAAAAGAGATCCAAACTCTAATAAACATTTGTAAAAAATTAGAGGTCCATTTTTGATATGGAGAGTGATTTCAGTATCCTAAAAATTTATATTGGATCTAAACAAGGAAAGCCAATACTCACCTAGAATATCATTTAATTATACTAAATGGAGTATTACAAGGTTATCTGGGAAATTCAACCCAAAATGTTGATTGGGGAGAAGTTATATGCTTAGGACGTAATAATTTCCCTATTTTCCATTTTCACTAATAACTCGGCCTCTTTGTTTTGGGGTAGTGTTTGAATAGATCCACAAAACTATTGTGATATTAAGGAATGAATATAACTTGGATTAAATAGAACATTAAATATACAATAATGAATAACTAGAATAATAGTAAACATTTCATTTTTAGGATCCACCATAGAAATTGTGATTGTATATACTCTCCATTTCTCTTTATTTTAGGGTTGTTATTGTGGTCAGTTATCCTTAATAACCCTTGTCTTAGAGAATTTATTCACATAATGTCCTTGGTCCTTTTAGTTTAAACATTTTACATTTGGATTATGGTTGAAAGGAACATTCATTTATTCCAACACATTGGTGGGGTTCTCCCATCAAAATATGATAGCTTAGTGCTCCTTCTTACCACACCTAAAGCATTTCCTTATTCCCTTTAAAATAATTTCAAAATGCTTCTTACCACACTTTTTACAAGTGTAATGTTGTAATTTCTTTCCACCACGAGATTTATTATTCACTCCCCTAGGACTGAACTCCAATATCTACTTCCCATATCCAGTTTGATAAGACCCTTAATATTGGTTGATCATCACTTCGACATTGAGGGCACATCAAACAATTTTTTCATAGCTATCAAAATATTCAATAACCAAATATTTTCAGAGATTAATCTATAGAATACATAAGAAGTTTTCAAATTTGGTTTAGGGTCAATGAAAAAGCTATAGTAATATCATGAATTTCTTGTGGTGTTTTCATCATATGCCCCATTGAATTGATAATCCTTTTTCATTAGGATAAGTAAATTCATATCCATACTAATCCATAGAGTGTGAAGAAAATATTTATCAATAATAAGTTTCCTAAATTATTTATACACTATCGCTTCGATATCTTCCTCATGATTAATATTATTCATCAAAATACATCATTTGAAAACTTATACCTCTATATGATAAATAACCAACACAAAATTCCCTTGATTAGAAAAAACATAGAAGATATTTTCAATGGATTTGATCCATTGTTTTATTGTTAAGATATCATAAGATCCACCAAAATCTCATGGCCTTTATCACATAAAGGTCTCAATTGTAACATTATATTTCTTAGGGTGAGGTGGGAATTCTTACTGATTCATTTTTCTATTAAAAAATGGAGTAAATTAAGTAAATATTATCATGATGTTATTAAATCGTTCTCCAATTGGATTGGGAATCTCTTTTGGGTAGTCACCACATTTCCCATAACATTGGCTATTGACTCAGTTCCTCCTATTTCAAGCCATTGAATAAAATAAATTGAAAATTAGGGATGAAAATATTCAATGTATTGCACATATGAAAGGTAAACTATGAATATTGAAGGGATAACTCACAAATATTCCTTAGGTTTTGAATTTAAAGGTTTTAATCTATGTTATCCACGGTCTAATTCCTAACATTTAATTTGATAGGCATTTTGTTCCCTTCATAATGGTTTATTAAGAGGTTGTGAATTTAACAAATCATATCCTCAAGGAGATTCAAAAAAGGAGTGTAGGCATGTATCCTTATCACATATAAGGTACTAGATGGGTTAATACCCAACATGTCATTTTAGGGTTATTACCCATTGTCACATCTTTTCCTGATCCAAATCCAAATCCACTTCTAGCATATAGAATTGAATTTTGTTCCTAGGAAAAACCCAATATACACATTAATTAAATTAAGGGATATTTTCCAATGTTTAGCCTTACCCTTTTGGTTTGAAATATTATCTTGTAGTCTCAATCCCTAAAAATAATTGGACTTTTCTCTAATAGCAATGATGACACCCAATTTTTTATACACTTTTTTCATGACCAATTACAATATGATAAAAAATATAGATCCCAAAACACAAAGAGGACTAGTGTATTTTGGTAATTAGATACATATCACAATAAATTCAAAAAAATATACATCAATATTACAAAATTCCATGGAGGGATATATAATTCCAAGTCCACATGTCACATTAATATCATGTACATTCATTTGTGTGAAACAGAGAACATACAACATAAGTCTGTATTTAAAAACATTTAATACCATGATTAATTATTGTGGGTTATATACATGGATGTCCATAATAAATTAAAGATAAGTAAAACTAGTTGACTACCCTTTAATGGAAATGGGGATCGGTATTCACAAAATAAAAGTTTATCATGGAAACTCATTGAAGAATATCAGCAACATAATGGGTGTATATAAAGGCTTATATAAGAGACTAATGAGAGTAAAATGTGGTCTCTAATTAATTAATAACTATAAGTATAATATAGGTTTGAGGAAAAACAAATTACATCATGAAAAAATTGAAATAAAAAGGATTAGTGAAAAGAAAGTACTTGAAATAGTAGGGGGGGGGGGGGGGATAATCACTAACCTAAAGAGTGTGTCTCTAAATTCATGAGAGGAGATTATTAAAAAATTCGGAACATATTGGTAAGTATATAGAGAGGTATAGGGATAGAAAATTAATTATAAATGGGTTTTAGTGAAGATGAAATATTTTTTTGTTGGTATTTATAGAACAATAGAGGGGTATTATTTATTGATTTCTAATGTTAGGTTTTGGACTCCCAGTAATAAAATAATCAAAACCGTAAACCATACCATGTTTTTGACCATAGTTTCTACCGAATAGGAGTTATTTAAAATATATTATTAGTTTGAGAACCAAAATCCTGAAAAAACATTATTCATGATGTGGAAGTGAGTCTTTCTCATAATGAATTGTCAGTAACACCTTAAAATATAATATTGGTTTTGAAGGACTCATGAATGAATTGAAAAATTAATCAAATAACATAAAAAGCACAAAATTATATTTGGGAAATATAGTTTTAGTTATTTATTCATTTTATAGAATTTATTAGATCACTTTTGGGGTATTATTATGTCATAATACATATTGTATAATTATATCGTATTTAATTTTTACCTAAAAATTCAACTCTCTCAAAAAATTAGGAAAAATTCACCCTTGGATAATTTTGATGTACTAATTTCTGGAATGATATTCACTTAACCAATTTTTTTTTATAAATATAATTTCTTCCCCATTTATATACAGATTCTTATTTCTTGACAAATATTTTTATTTATGACAAAAAAATTATTATGACCTTATAAAAATCACATTACACTTTATTAAATTATAGAATCATTTACATGTAAATAAATATTATTTAATAAGAATATTTTTTTAAAAAGTATTTCAAAATTATTTAATTTTTCAAAAAGGGTATTTTAATTGCAACTATATATCTCCCAAAAACACAATTTTTGTTTCTTCAAATAAAAAACTAATTTTATCAATATCATTGTATAATAATACATATATATATGTAAATTAATAATTAAAAGGGATATATATAGACATTTTTCTATGAAAAATAAAATATTAATATTCCTACTACAATGGTTTAGATTCTTAACCCTTTATTACACTAGTGTACGCCCTATGGTTAAGGTGTGCGGTAACAATAATTCCTTTGGGTGATTCAAAAAACGTTGTTTGGGTAGAGATATCTATAATATTTAACTTCTCCCCGAAATGGCGTTTCAAAATATTTAGTTGTGGAATCTAATCATGGGATTAGTCAAGGGAAACACAATGATTTCATCTCCCTAAGAAGATTTGATAAGTGGTCATAATATGTTTTAATCCTACTATTCAAGGTTATAACCACTTTATTTTGTGCTAATTAGATTTCATTACAACCCTCAATATATACTAATTTGCGAAATCACTATAGGAAGACTATATTAACAATGGTTAGGAAGCTTAATGGTATTTTAGTACTCATAGAAAATTCATAGCCATATTTTATAATGGTCCTAAATAAAAAATGAAATAGTATATGTTTTTATATAACGACATTACATAATAATCTATTTATTCATTCTGAGGGGAATTTAATTATAAAAGTATTGGTTGTTAAAACATCCATTTAATGAGGGTATGAAGGAAATGTGGTTGAATGACTTAAATTATTGTCATCTAGAACTCACATGACTTGACAAATTATTGAATATGGCATTATTTTTTCAATTTTATGGATTGAAAATGTGTAGTCCTTATGGAGATTAATTTTTGTAAAAGTAGATCCAGATCTCAAGATATCGGGGGAATTCATTTAGATAGCATTATCGACCATTTCCTGCATCAATGAACCTTTTCAATACCCTACATAAATATAGGAAGTTTAAGAAGAATAAACTAAAAAATTATCGCGATATAACAATATGACTTTCCCATAGATATATTACTTGAGGAACAAATGGTATAAAAATGGTACTAACATTTGCTTATAAATCCATGACTTTCATATCTAGATGTTGAAGTCCATTTCATGGAAAATAACCATGACTTCAGATTTAGAAATGAAATATCTAAACTAGTCTCAATGTTTTTTCCTCATAAGTGGCTTCTACTAACTCATACCATATTCATAAATCATCATGATAGATCTCATTATATCTAAATAATTGGAAGGTACAAATTAGTATAAGGTTAATATCAAAACCATTATCAATAAGAGAACAATTAAGGAAACATTACCCATGATTTATAGATATATTCAAGGGCCATATATGTGTAGGTATGGTTTCATTATAATATTTCTCTATATATAAGTGAACTATTAGAACTCAATGGGGACAAACTACAAAAGATATGGTTTGGCGGTAATGAGTTCCTATTGGTTGGATCCTCAAAACACTTTATGTTTTTATTATTACAAATGTTTATTTGTTTTATATCTTTTAAATGTCTTTATACTTTTAACTTTTCATTTTTAAATTATGCTTAAATATGATTATATCATAATTTTTGTTAATGAAATTTTTATTATATTTCATGTTTTGATTGTTTAAAACATTTTCCACTAGTGTATTTAAGTTTTACTAGGATAAATGATTTAATTGTGACCTTAAAATATAATTTATACATGTTTTTTGATGTTACCATACAAAAAAATAGACTGTACAACAAATAAAAATTTCCAAAACCATGGAGCCATTTTTTAATTTATGTAGTATATTTTGAATAGGCATAGTCCATTTCTTAGATTCATTTTACATATGTATTTTGACCATATTCTGACATACAAAACTCCAAATTTGATTGATTATTTTTTAGAAATCTATGAAGATTATGTACATTTTATTTGAATATTTATAAATATTAATATATATATTGAAATTATTTTAGATGTAAATGCATGTTATTCGTATTATTTATGTTGTTTTATAGCACTATTGTTTTCTATTTTTTGATGACAACTTGAATTATATATATATATATTTCTAATTAAGGTGTTTTTTGATTTTTTTGGAAAGATAACGAAATTGTATAAATATAATTGAAAAGGACCAAATGTTTATTATCCATTTATCAAGGTCCTTTCTAGATCTTAATATTTAGAAAAAAAATCTATTTTTAGTTTTTTAGGAATCCCCCAAAATGAATCACCTATGTGAGAAATTCAGATATTTTAGAAAATTGCCTATATGAGGAATTTTCTTATGCGAATCAGAGACATGATTTTCATATTCCTATTTCACATAGAGGAATTACTTACATGAATCACTTATTTTGTTTTACATGAATATAGAAAAATTCCAATGTGTAAATCTCTGAGCTTAACCCGACATGAAAATTTCTATGTTTTACATATTCTCTCATATAACGATTTGATGCTTAATGTTTTCTTATATATAAATTATTATAATGACATTACAAAATCATATTCATTATTTAAATTCTATGGGAGGTGTTTTTATTTTTTTGAAAAATGTTTCCATGAAGATAAAAGTGTGTTATATTTTCACACATGAAACTTCCAACATCAAACACAGAAATTAATTTTTATTATTTTATGTTGTTTTATTTTATTATATTTTTTCTAAATTAATATTAGTTGACATTAAACTAATTAAAAATTGTTTTAATTGATTTAATGTGATGTTAGTAATTCTTTTAAATTCATTGCATATTTACAGATTTTCTTAAATAGAATGTTTTTTGAATTTTGAATTATAAATTTAAATTTTTTATTTTCTTGGGATAATTATTTGACCTATTTTTATGAAGTACATTTAAATTATTTAATGGATGATTTAAAATTTGTTTGAATCAAAATTTATTGTTTTAATTTTTGTTTGTGTGTTGAATAATTAATATGAAACAATAATTTCTCTAACCCTCCTGTAATCTAGATTTATTGCTTTTATTATCATAACCATTTTATAGAGTTTGTAGCTGAAATAGATTTTTATTTAATGTTCTCAAGGATACTTGGAACACATGATGATAACATATGATAAAACATAAATTGATTTAGGCACTCAACTTCTGTGAACCTTCAAGTGCTTCTATTCTCAACTGTTTAGATCCTTTTTTGATTTTCTATAATAGAAGGAAAAAATCTTCTTGAACATTATTCATGTGTAAGAGACATATTATTACTTTTCTAGAATGCATTTAATTAATTATCCAATTATAGTCAAAGGGAGTGCATCAACTTATTAATCGATAATATAAATTCTAAAACCATCTAACTATTATGTAATTATTGTATTTATTTATTTTGGACTGGGAAGAGTTTTATGCACTTATATGTTTCATACAACTGGTTATACCACCTATAAAAAGAATTTTTGGTTATTCTAAATTAACATAAATTGTATTCTTGGTTACTATTTCCTGAAAAAAAGATAGAATTGTTATTTTGGGGATTCTCCGTTAAGAAATATTGGATTTCTATATTCTCCTAAAAAAGGAAGTCTGTAGTTTTGGGGATACTCATTGCAAATTCATGGGTTGGGATTCATCCAATGTAAAAGTTATTAGTATATATTTATACTATCTTATTTAATCTCTCTCTTTAATAGTGGGTTTCATACTCCATCAGTTGGGGTGTGAAGTATAGAGTAGGATCATTTGATTCCAAACTACTATAAAAGTTCTTTGTGTTCTTCCCTTTAATTTTTTATATAAAATCTTCAGACATATAATATTATTACTTTTTTAGTAATGGATCATTTAATAATACTAAACCAATAAAATATGTGTCTAATATTTAATAACTTTATAGTTTTAATAAAATATTATTCACCCCTTCTAGACAACCAGACATCAACATATATGACCGATCATGTTGTATTATATGTTAACCTTTATAATGATTTATTATCTCTATTATTATCTTTTAAAATAACATAAATTGGTTTCTGAGGTATACAATTTTAGTAATATTTATTTCTTCTGTATATTATTTTTATCAATTGGTATTAAAGGCTCTCTTTAAAATTGTTATTTTAGTTATTTTGATTTTTTTATTTGAGATAACATATATCCTAATCCATAACTACAGTAAGGAAAGATCTATTTCAGTGATAACAACCAAGGATATTGAATTATTGAATCCTCTGAGAACATGTAATTTTATTAGAAGTTATTAAGGATATTGTAAAGATGTAATGGTGGTATTTTTGAAAAATATAGGTATTGAATATTTGAATATATTGGAAAAACCTAATGAAATACTTGAATCCAAACATGATTCTTTAACATGAAATGATGTTGCAAAATATGTATTAAATTACAAAGACATGAATAATATGTGATAATCTCTTAAAATTACTTTTTATAGTTGTATATCTTCTTGTAAAAATGATCCTGACATTTGGAGGACCTTAAAACTCAATCATCAATGAACTGAAAAATTGCATAAAACTATTCTTGGAGTTCATAGAGATGGATTTCAAGAGTTTATAATGTCTTACCATGTAATTTTTAATGTGATGTTGAATCGATTCAAAAATATATTCAATATAATGATCAAACTTATTGAAACCATAAAAAATAAAGTGATGATTGAAAGGATGGTTCGATAATTATTAATGATATGGAATTAAAGGAAACTAGACATTGAAGAATGAAAAGATTTTGTAGAATAATCTAATGATGAGATGACTGGATATGTATTATAATATGAGATTGAATTATAGAAAAATGAGCTTGCTTTATCTGACCTATGAAAATGTGTTTTTAGAAATATAAATTTTATTCAAATAACTCTTACAACGATTCCTCATATTTTTATATCATAGTGAAGGATTATAATTTAATTACAGTTTTTAGATTCATTAAAGGAATCATAATGAAAACATATACAACCATAATGGACGAAGGGAAAAGCAAGAGATACATGATATATTTCAAATGATAAGGTATGAAAGGTAAACCCAATTTTATTTTTTTGAATGAAGGAAAGCCATTCATTCTAAACTTGCATATCCAAAGTTGAAAAAAGGAAATATAATTGGTAAAAAATAAATGAAATTTTCTAATAATGATGGTTAGATTTTTACTAAACAATCCAAATATCTTGAAGAATCTTTAAGTGAAAAAATTCCTGGAACCGCAATCTAATTGGAAAATATCCTCATGTAATTACTCATTTTTATGACATGGTAAAACATAATAATTTTTTTTAATAGAAGAACAAATAAGGTTATAACTTTTTTTCCAAATATGATTCTTATTTTGAATATTATTTTTTTTATGATTATGATAATAAAAAAGTTTTAGTATTATGTGATTTATATGTTGAATTTCAAGTGGAAGTTGAAAATATTTCTATAAAGCATGAAAATATTAATATGAATCATAAAACAATTTCCAAATCAAAGAAAAATATTATTTTGGAAATTGATTATTATAAAAATTATACTTCTACGTTTAATAAGGAAGAAGAAAAAATTAAGATTATAAAAAATTCCTATTATTGTAAATAAAATTCGTAGTTTGAGAAACTATACTTCATATACAAAAGGTAATGTTTTTCATGAAATTTCGTTTGTTAAGAAAGGGAATTTTAATGTAAAAAATGAAATTAATAATTTAAAGGAAATTATATTTACTCTTTTTCAAGGAAAATAAAAATATGATAATATGGTTGTTATAGTCAAAAAAATATATATAAATCTGTTTTTGGTTATAATATTATTTTTCCTAATATATTAAAGAACTAATTTTCAAAAATGTTCTACATGGATTGTTTTGAAAGTAACATATTGTAAATTTTGGTTATAAATAAATTATGCTAATGATGTTTCTCTTAGGCTCCTAGAGTCTCTCAGTTCACTAGTTTTTCTATATCTAATAATTTATATTCTCTTATATATTTCAATAGGAGTTTTACTTTGCATGGGTATAAAAAAGTTATGTTACATACCCAATTGGATCCCAAAACGCATTGATACTAAAATGTTTTTTTGACTGATTTTTTATAGGAATCTAGAACATGTATGTTAATGTTTATTAAAATGGTAGATAAAATGTATAAATAATGTTTCATTTCATAAATACAAATAGAATAATTCAAAATTTTGTTTCATATTCTCTAACCATTTTATACAGGTAGATATTTTTGAATTAAGGAATAAATTATATAGGAGCTCTTATTTTATAAAATTTTGTATTATTTTTAAAGGTATATTTACAATTTATTTACTATTTTAGAATGAGATTTATGGTTTATGTTATTATGTGTTTATGAGGAATTTGTGTTTTTGATTATGGGATGCAATTTCCATATTTACTTGAATTATGTAAAATTTATAATCTATTTTTCATATTAATATTGCATATTTTGTGAAAATTTTATTATTATATATAAATTTTAAAACCTGTGATATGATCAAGATGATGTTAACTTTGTATTTAAATTTTTTTTTCATAAAAAGTTTTTTAGTAAAACATTTCTCATTATATCTATCAATTTTGTTTATAAAAAAACATCTTCTCAGTACTTTTATTTCAATGTTTTCACAATGGCTCCTTGATACATGTTTTAAAAACTAAGAGTGTAAGAAAATTTTTATAAAACATTTATAGTTTCCATTATTTAATTAACATATAAAATACAATCTATTGGTTTAAGAAAACATATCTTTTTGATAATTTCAAAAAGTGTTAGATTTTTTTTTAATTTTATCTTTTTTGGAATTGTCTAAAAAGGGGGAGAATGTTGAGTCGCTCCCAGGACCATTAATTTTTTTATAATTAAAGTAAATTATTGGTTTTATTTCTATTAAATCTCTTAATAATATGAATTTTGTATTTTTTAAAGTATGTTTAACTTTTATAATATCATTATTTTCATTACTCAAATTATTATTATATTTCATGATTTTATTGTTTAAAACATGTTCTATATGTTTATTGAAGTTTTCCAAGGATAAATGATTCATTTTGTACCTTAAAATTGCATTTATACATGTTTTTACTATTCCCTTATAGAAAATACACTATACACCATTAAACTAGTTCAAATCCTCACAGCCAATTTATGATTAATATAGCTGGTTTTTAATCCATGTAGCCAATTTCCCAAAATCAATTATCTTTTGTGTTTCAATCATTTATAGAGCTAAAAAACTCCAAATGGAGTGATTCATTTTTTTAAATATATGAATTATATTTACATTTAATTATAAGTAAGAAAATAATGAATTTATATATATCTTGTCTGAAATTATATTTAATATCATTGCATGATTTTAGTCATAAATCTAGTATTTTCCAGAACAATTTTTCATTTTCTTTTTATGATAAATTTAGTTATATATATATTATTAATGTTATTATTTATTATTTGGAAATATAATTGAATTTTATATGTATAATTTTGAATATAAAAAAATTCATTATACCTTTATAAGGGTCTATTTTAGCTATGTATATTGAGAAGAAAATCTGTTTGCAGGTTTTCCACAATTCCCTTATGTGAATCACTTACATGAGAAAATACCTACATGATGATTTATCTTTTTTGAATCTCTTAAAAAATTCAACTAAATATATTACACTTATGTGAATCACATACATGAATTGATTACATCGATTCTCCTATGTTGAGAAAAACACATTCATGAAAAGATCTTTCATAAATCTAATATGGAAAATACTCTTTTTATAAATTATTTTATATTTCTATTTTCAGTATGTTTATTTATTATAAATTTATACTAATTATTTAAAATATATATGATGTGTTTTTCTTTTTTAAGCGTGTTTTCATGATAATCAAAGTGTGATATATTTTCACGCATGAAATGTTCAACTTGAAACTGAAAAAATAATTTTTATTATATCTTGTTGTTTTGTTAAATTCGATTGTTTATAAATTAATATTATTTGATATTAAATTCATTAATTTTTTTAATATATTTAAAGTGGTGTTATTAATTCTTTGATATTCACTGTAGATTTACTCTATGTTATAAACAAAATGTTTTTAAATTTTGATTTGAAGATTCAAACA
The DNA here is from genome assembly GCA_963277665.1 of Viscum album. Taxonomy (NCBI): domain Eukaryota; kingdom Viridiplantae; phylum Streptophyta; class Magnoliopsida; order Santalales; family Viscaceae; genus Viscum; species Viscum album. Next base: position 1,613,925,129 of record OY728158.1, read on the forward strand.
TCATATTTTGATTGGATAATTCATTGAAAAATTATTATGGATTTTATAAAAATTATTAATTCTGTGATTTTATTTTTTTTAATTATTCTCAATTGTTTTAATTTTCAGTTCTGACTTGGTTGACTATTATGAAGCAATAATTTCTCTCTCTTTCCCAGAATCATGTTTTATCTCTTTTATTATTTTGACCATTTTATTAATTGTATAGTAAAAATAGATTTCTATCTAAAGGAATAACGGATTCTTAAAATTTCTGATGAAAACATATTATAAAACTTGAATAAATTCAAGGTTCTCATCTTTAATGAACCTTCATGTTATCCTATTATCGATTGATTACATTCTTTATGAAAGACTTTCAAGGGAGAAAAAATTATTTTTAAATTCATTAACCTTAAATAGATATACTATACATTTGTTTTAATTCCCATACTTCATTATTAAAATCCATTTAAATGGAATACACCAACTATTTCATATACAACATAATTTCTAAAATTCTATATTGGTTCTGTAATTTTTGTATTTATTTCTTAAGGTAAGGGAAGAATTTCCAAAACTTGTATCCTTAAATCAATAGTTTATACCACCTAAAAAATGTAGTATTGGTTGTGCTAACTTACCACATGTTAGTTCCTTGTTTATGCCTACATAATAAAAAGTTAGTACATTATGTTTGAGCTGATTTTTATAGGAAGCCTATGTTTCTATCTAAACCTAGAATAGTTTGTGTGTAGGTTTTTAGCTTCTCCTCAGAAAGTACTAAGTTGAGATTAATCCCATGTAAATGTTTTTGGTCAAAATTTAACCCATGTAAAAGTATCTATCTATTTCACAATGGGTTCAATACTCCATCAGTTAGGGTGAAAATAATAGAGTAGGATATTTTGAATCTTAACTACTTTAAAAATTCTGTGTCTTATTCTCTATAATATTCTACATACACTCTCCACACATGAAATATTATTATTATTTTATGGAAAAATAATAGAATAATTTTGAAACACAAAATTATGCATTTAATATATAATTACTTTGATAATTTTAATAAATGTTTATCCATCCCCTCTAGACCATCTTCCATTAATGTATCTGACAAATCACTTCCACTTTGAACTCTTAGGGGATAAAAAGTTCCACAATTAGGGATTTCAAAAGTTACATTGATTGGTTAATAGGGTTTAGGATAAAGTTTTTTGATATAAAAATGGTGAAATTCTTTAGGAATTTCATATTTCAAGACTATGGGTATACACTTAATACCCTAGAATGTTTCTTTGGCCTAAAATACTTATTTCGGTACTAGCTATGCCATTGAATCCTTCCCTAGATCAAAGAAGGGTGGATTTTTAGGGCACAAGGGTTGGTCGGAACTATCCAACCAATAGTCCAATGTTTACTACAAAATTACACATCTATATTTCAATCATTTAGTGTGAGGGATTCGGGTGATCTATATATGACACGATATCAGATAGATTCGTTTTATTGGACTCCTTGGTGGTCTTGTGTCTGATTTTTTGTGGGGTATATAGAATCAACAGTAATGATAACAAAATATAAAGATCTATTTCAACCACATATTAAAGGACCATTATAACTATTTACCATTCTATTGATGTGGAGTTTTGTTTTTTAAAAATCCCCAACCTTTTTAGTAAAGCGTCCAGTCAGGTGGATGTTGTTGGCTAAACTATATTGAGATTCTTTGTCTGGTGAGAATTCTATTTGGTTTAGTGGTTCCTGATGCCTCATTTGGTGAGATGGTTCCTATCCTATAATAGATGGGGGTAAGAAGTGTGAGAGGGAATAGATTATCATGGTTACTGGTGGTGATTCCTCCTTCGATGTATTGTTTTTCTAGTGATGATTGCCCCAAATTTATAAATATATATATAAATAATGTGTCCTGTAATGAAATATAGGGGGATATGTGGATACAATTAGCTACTTCAATATCACCCTTAGTTTGGGGAGAACCTCATTGACTAATTTCCGAATAATTCAATATTTACGATCATGTGATCGATATTTTATTCTATTATCATTATTCTTCTTATTGAATATTGGAAATATGATTATATTTTGTTAGTATTTTTATCTTGTTGAATTTATCATAACTAAACATTTTATAGAGTATATCCTTGATGATGAAGTATTATTGGATATGATTCCCAAGTATCCGATATAATGGATGGTATTCATGGTGGTCTTTTTTAATAACATCATGGGCAGTCCGGACCTATCGAAATTTGATTAGGTTATTATCAATTACCTTAATGAAGTACCAAAGGATGAGATCTGTTATGAAGGATTAAAATTTATTCTAGTAATCCTTGAATGTAATGTGTCCCTACCTTCTCCTTTTATCCTGAGGAAGGTGTCATTATTTTTTCATTTAGGAGGATCCACCATCTGTTAATTCATGGTCTTGGGTTCCTGAGAAAAAAATGGTGGTAGTTTGAGCATGAATATTTCAATATCCATCCATCTAGTCTTATTTCCTTATAATGAAGTAATTTTTCAAGTCATGGAATTAGAAAATTAGATATAATTCTCTAGGAACCTTTTTATAGTTGTAAACTCTCAAATTCCATTGGGGTATTTTAGTAGAATCTGTTGTGTCAACATATCATCATAGAGATTCTATTAGCAAATTTCATGTAGTAGATCATAATGATGTTGCATTTTTAGGGAATAATATAATCACTTTCACCAAGTGATATTTTCTAAAACCCTCTTATTTTCATTCTATTTATAGTTCAAGAGGAGGAGATTTATCTTCTTCAACATTGAGATGAATAGGTAAAAGAATTGTCTTTAGAAGTCTTCCCAAAGGGTATTGGATCATTTTATCTGATTATAATAGGAGATAAATACGAGTCCTTATAGGTTCTTGGGAAATAATATGATATTTTTACTTCATGTTGCTCCAATCTTCCCATTATGAGACCACATGAATACATTATGTTTCTCAAGTTCTTATCCGGGTCTCCCATTCAATTGAAAATTAGTAAAGTGGACTCCCAAAATTTGATGGTAGGGGAGTAGCATTTACCTTATAAGGGTAAAAATTATTTTTTTAATATATCACCACATGTATCCCCAACATAAATTCTAATAGGGAAGTGTTAGAGTTGATAAATTTGATAATATATAACAACAATATCTCTAATGTGGATGTTGTATAGAACCACGTGGAGAGCCTAATATGGTTGTATTTCCTATGATGATTATACACAACCCATTTTCACTATCCTGAGGTGGTTTAAATGAAATGTAATTAGATTTACGTGTGGAGGGAGGTCATTATATTATTTACCAACTAGTTTTTGATAAAATGACAACCTAGAACCAAACCTAATCTAGTGATTAAACTCTTCTCTTACTGGAATGCAAACTTTTCTTTCAATTGAACATGTACAAAAGAAGATTCATTGGCCTCTTCTTGATAATTGTACTCAATATTAACATTTAACATGAATAGTTTATAATTTATCCACATTAATGTTCTATTTTACCATTTTATTTGGTGAACCATTCCTCAATGGAAAGAAATTCCACTTCCTTCGGAGGTGGATGTGCTATAGATGTAGACACACCATTCCCTTTCTCTTTGGTTGACACTCATCAAGTTGATGGTGACAAAATATTTAGAAGATATATTATATTTTGGGAATGGATCTAGTTATAGGTGAACACAACTTCTTCATTGATGCAGATTATATCACAGACATACATCTCTTTATCACACCCTTCAATTATTGGGCCATTCTCAAAATTATTTGTGATATCTATGCTAATGTTTTCAACTAAAAAATAAAAAACATCACGAATTATATCCTCATCCTCCTTAGAATTGTATGGTTATTCTATTCTATCAAAAATATCTATCATAGTTTATATTATGATCTTTACTAATATTTTCCTTCTTATAAGAAGGTTTTGGATAATTACCCATGTGAGTATTATACTTCCATCCTTAATGGATAATAACCTTTAGGGTATCTAAAATTAATTTCACTAGTAACCCCCCTATGTTTTGAGATTGATCACATAAGGGTGGAGTGGGGGAATATAAAATTTTCTCATTTGAGGATTCCCCATCCTAAATAAGATTTTTTTCATAGGTAGAGCAGGAGAATGTTATATAAATGACTGTAACCTTAGGGTTGGGGTGAGGTTTACATGGTTCCACCCTAATCATATCATAGATGCATTGTGAAATTGATGATTTGGGGTGGTGGCTAGGTAAAAATTCTCCTAGCCTTGTGGGATGGGGTTTATATTGAAATAAAACTGTGGAAGTGGTTATCACAAAATTATTAAATTTTTTGGACTTTACATAGGAGTGGTTTTGCTATAGTGACTTCTTTAAGATTAACATTATTTCCAATAAGGGTTTTTCTATAGTTGTAGACTTTAAAATCCACATATTAGAAGCTTACATTTTTATTTGATGAGTTATACAACTACCTATTGATGGCCGAATTCTACTGAGTATTTCATTTATGGTCTTTAAGAGTTAAGGGATTTCACTTGATATACCAAATAGTGTATGTGGATCCTAGAACCAAGAGTTGGAATAAGGTGATCACATTGCATGCCATGATCTGTGAAAATATGGGTTGACCATCAAAAAGGGTGAAGTGTAAGGCTCAATGTTATGCTTATCCTTTGATATACACATCTTATGGAGCATCCATGATTATTTATCAGAGTGCCTTAATGCCCATGAGACATACCTATTGGAGGTATATGTATTTCCTTCTTAGCTTCATATTACATCCATATAAGAGGTAATCAATGTAAATCTGGTGGTAGAGATCGCTCACTATCTCAAATTGGATAGTGTACTCACCATATGGAAAATACTTTGATTTTAGAAGGATAAGAGCTTACCTAAGATTCATGTGAAGGTAATGCATGCATTCCACATACAATATCTTTGGAATTTAATATAGAGAGAAGTATATGGGTCAAAAAATAACTAGTATATTTTATTTATCCACATCCTTTCTCATAATAATAACATTATCTTCATATTTTGGGAGGGATTCCTCCACTTGATATGACCAGAGTGGTCATTTCTGAGTAGTCATATTGAGGGGATAGATATTGTTAAAAATGTTCTCTACATCATCGAAGTGTAGAAGATTTGAAGGTGGAATTGATGATGATATTTTCCTCTAACTATGCTTCAGATGAGAACTGATATCACAATTAAGTGATGAGGAACTTGGTGTTACCGGTTTTGGTCTTTCAGGTTCCTCTTGAGATGAGGGAATTCTAAAAGCTGTATTAATAAAGGAATGACGTTTTTTTTGTAAAGGTGGGATATCACTATGAGGATGAAGTTTGTAGTGAATTCGACAGTTAGGAACACCATGGACATTTTCTTATTTTCCATCTTGGGGAGGTCTTCAATTCTGGATTGACGCTCAACTACGAGGATGAACTCTACCATTTATGCCTTGGGGGTACCTCTAGGCTGGACAATCTAGTTTCTATTGAGGGGAAATATGTTGCATGAGTTACCAAGTTGAGTTCCTTCTTTATGATTTATCATCCATATATGGGGAATATTTTCAATGACCAGGATATGAAAAAAGTTTATATTATTGATCTTTATGTTAGGTCATAATATTAGAAAGTACCACAAGAGTGGGGGTGACTTGTTCCTTTTCAAAAATATTTCACAATTTTAGATTTTGACATCCAATGTGATTTATGTAGATATAAAGTGATTTATTGTGTATGAAAAGATAATAATCAGATAAATAGAAATAAATAACATGCCTTTTGGGGTAGAAAGACCCCCTAGCCCACTCTACTAATCACTCTCTCTTAGAGTTTATTAAATTTTAGTAGAATGGTCCACTTATCACAAGACCATAAATCCACAACCAAGTTGAGGATATCAAAACTTTTACAAAAATACTAATAAAATATCATTATGGTTAATTAATTTAGAACTGATTAGTCACATCTTAGATCAAGAAGCTGATACTCCACCCTAACTGATTTGGAGCAATTGATACTCCAAAAAATCAAAGATTTTTATTTTTTGATTGAGTTTGATATTCACAATCACAATAACAATTCATATTATATGGATCATATTCTTCAGAAAAAAATGTCTTTAAGAAATAGTAGTTATGAATTTATCAAGGTTGTAAATGATATTTAAATAATTACATCAAAAATAGTAGCAGTATTCTTATAGTAGTAGGAGGTACAACATGTATGTCAACATAGTGTATTATCTTCTATAACGCCGATCATTCACCACAGTAGAATAATAAAAGACAACCTCAAAAAATCATATCACATTTATAAAAAAACTATCTAATTCCAAAATACTTTGATCATATGAATAGATTTATTTTAGTTTGAATATATCCAAGAAAGTCTCCTGAAAGATTTAAAAAATGGAAATATGAATTGACTAGGGGAGTAGTAACTTCTTTTAAGAATACAAGTGACTTTTACTGCTAAATACTGTTCTTTTTATAAATCATAACAAGCTTGGAATATTCATAATATCTAGTCAAGACCATGTTATGAAACCCAAATAAAATATTGAATTTATAAACTCTAATGTTGAATAGACAAATTTAGTTTGAACGAAACAGCGTAGGGTTCCTTCATGTAGGATAGGGTTCCGACCAATGTATGGTTCCTTAACTATACTTTCATTTTCACATAATTCAAGGAATAAAAGTAATGTAGGGATAATGATTCATATGTTCATTATTTTTCACTTAAAATCCCAATGAAAGGATTTTTCACAATGAGGGGCTAGGATCAGAATATCCATAGGCAGAGGATAAAGTAGGATTATGAATGTCTTGGAAAACAAAATTAATATCAAAGAGATTTAACAGTAACCTATTAAAATTGTTGTCGAAGACTACTATCCACTGTAGAATAAATTTCTTCAAATCATGTCCAATATTCATATTCTCAACCAACTTAATCTTCCAAAACAAAAGCAGAGCCTCTTCTGACTAAATGAATGAAGTTGAATTATATTTGAGTTGATGAAGCACTAGCCCCAACTTGGATTCACTAGAAGTCAGTTGACTAATAAAATGTTTTTTATTCTCTGAAAAAACACCTAATGGAGTACTGTCAAACAGAGGAGTGTGTTTTCTATAATTTAAATCGGCCAATATTGATGTTATTACATCAACAAATTCTGATTAGGTATTGTGTGGTCCATTTAGAGGTGGTTGGGGCTGATTTTTTTCTCTATGAGACTAAAATTATATTCCTATCATCAGCTTCTAATCATCAAAATATGAATTGTGGACAAATTCAACTTTCAACAAACTAAACTCTCTAAAAATGTTTTTTGGTAAAATATTGAAAATCTCAAATCGAAATAATATTTTATTTTAATTCTCTTAGATGGAGATTCATATTCTCAAACACTAATCTTGGAATTGATGAACGTTTCATATCTTCAAAATTATTTTTCTAAACTTCTAATTCTTTTCATAGAGACAAGTTCTGAGCATCCCACCTAATCATCTTTCTTACCAAAGACTCATCACGAGAGTAAGAAGACTCTTGAGATTGAGATATATCTTGACCAACTCCCATAAAATATAAACATGGCTCCTCATTTCCTTCTGATATGTCTCTTAAGGAAAATCCTCCCATAGCATTAGAATCAAGAACAATGGGAGAATGATTTTTACGATCAGGAACATCGTCCTGGTGATGTTCATGAATATGATCCTGATGCTCAACTTATCCACTTGAGTCTCATGCTGAGGTAAAACATTGCCACATTCCCAATTAATGTAATGTCGACTATAGCTATTCTTCAATAAGTATGATTTTCTTCCATACAAGATTTTCCATCTTTACCGGGCCTCTATCTAACAGAACCAACTGAAGGAATAATCATCTAATCTCCCCAAGAATCTATCAACAACCTCTGTTGTTGTTCCTCTCCAACATGAATAATAATGCCGCAAGAGTTTCTTCAAAAAACATAACGTAATTAATAGTCCCATCATTGAAAATTTTGTTGTGATGATATGTTCTACCAAATAAAAAATTCACAATTACTCTTGTTCTTCATAGAAAAAAATAAATTATCCTTCCATAGTGATAAAATTTCTTTTTCACTTCCTTATAGAAGCGCTGGTTTAAATACCTTATCACAAACAAAAGGAAATTGACCTTGATTAGCTAACTAAAGGATATACATGTCTGTTTAAAGAACATTATCCTAATCAATAGTCATTGGAAAAATTCTATACTAAATGATTTTCATCATAACATAGTAATCATGACTAAGCTCTTTCGAAATTCCCTTATTTATTGTTTTTGATCCAAACAATGAAAAAATAACATCTTTTGAAAAATATTTTCCTTCAAAAATATTGATCAAATTAAAATAAAAGTCCTTCTAATGGTGGAAATGAAACTACTTATCCATTTACCAAGAAGGAAAAAAATCAAGTATCATTAATCGTAGAGATAATAGAATCTTCATTGAACCCAAAACCAAATGAAGCATTCCTACAATATTATTTTTCATTAATTTCATAAACTATAGGAATTTTTCCTTATTAAAATTAATAACCTAGACCTTGGAATCTAATGGATTCCTTGAGAGAAAGATATGTTGAATCTAAAAAATTGAGATTGATTAACTTACCTTAAATCACTTTGCTATAAAACACTGATGGGTTATTAGATGCATCTATCTTAGTATATTCAGATCATTGTGATGTTTCCATCTCTAAAGGATTTGATTTTGAAGGGATTGAAGGCCTAGGTTTTGGAAAATGGGATTTGATAGAAGATTAGTAAACCATTAGGACATGCAGGGGAGGAGAAATAACACATGAGAAGGTAATTAGCTTTCTCACACTGATTGAAATAGTAATCATTACCTTTTAATTTTATATATACTAATAAAAAATAATTCGAAATGAAATTATTTTCACAAAAAATGTAAACATAACAAAAAAAACTCTAATATTTAATCACATTAAAGAAATTGTAGTAAAAAAAAACAAAGAGATTAAAAATAAATTAACCAAAAATTTATTTTAAATTAAATATTCCTAAACCCCCTTAACAAAATTAAAACCTACACTGGGAAGTGTCTTTTTAAAAATATCTGGAAATTGATATTCAATATTTTTAAATTTTGTTGATATATATTTTTGAAGGAAAAAATATCATAGAAAATAATTCCTTATATAAATGTGCTTAGAATGAATTATATGTTTTTTTGAAATTTTTATAACACTCGTATTATCCTATAAATAGGTATATTCTTAAATTTTTTCCAAATTCTAGTGTGGTATTTTTCATCTACAAAATATGCGCACAAAAAATGTATGTGTTTTTTTTAACTAGTTTTACAACTTCAACCAAATCAAGTTTTATATTGTTATACATAGAAGTTGTATGTGTATTTTTTTTCAACACAAAAATTTTTCAGTAAATGAATAATATATTTACATTTCTTTTAAGCATGTTCAAAATTGTTTTTATAAATAAGAAATCCTAAAAAGAAATTCAGTTCTCTAATCATACACTTTTCAAATTCTTTTGCATTAATTTTGAAAAATCATTACATTTATTATTATTATTTTAATTAAAGATTACATCATCCACATAAATGTGAACTAATAGGATATTATAAAATTGGTTTTATTAAAAAGTGTTAGATATTCCAATCCAAAAGTGAATCCATTCTAAAAAAAATAAAAGAACTCAATCTTTCATACCAAGATCTAGGTGCTTTTTAAGGCCACATAGACCTTTAGTATGTTTAAAAATAGAGTTTGGGTTTTGAGGATACTCAAAACCTAGATTTTGTTGAACAAAAACTTCTTCTATAAAATAACTATCTAAAAAATATAGATTTAACATCCATCTATTATATTTTATAATCTATATGAGATAAATAGGGTAAAATGATTCTAATGGATTCTAATATAGAGATAGGGGAAACGTTATCATCATAATATATTATTTCTTGTGGATTATATCATTTGGTTACTAATCTAGCTTTAATTCAGGTAGTGATCAATTGATCATCCTGTTATTTTCTATATAACCACTTAGTTCCTATAATTTGATAATTGGTTGGTCTTTATAATAAATCCCAAAATTCATTTATTTTAAAATGGATTAGTTATTCTTGCTTTACAAGAATCCAACTCTCATCATCTATGGATTATTCAATATAATTAGGTTCTAAATGAGATAATAGGGAAGAACATTCTGTTAGGTTTCCTACATTTCTTCTTATTCTAATTCTTGTGTCTATGTCTCCTATTACAGTTTCTAAAGGACATATCTTTAATGTTTTAGACTTTCTTGGAAAGAAACTATTAGGTTCCTCAGTATCATGTTCTTCTGGACTAGACTGAATTTTATTACTATCATTATCAAAATTAGTTTTGGGGGTTTCAGGTCTTATGTTATAAAATGAATAAGAAATTTCATCATTTTGATCTTTCTCTTTACTAAAAGGGCTAGTTTCATAAAATTTCACATGAACTGATTCTTCAATAATTATTAACTTTTTATTAAACACTCTATTTGATTTTGAGGTAGTATAATATCCTAAATATATTCCATCATTAGATTTTGGATCAAGCATACAAAGATTTTCTTTAGTATTTATGATATAAACCTTGCATCCAAAAAATTTAAAGTAATTTACTTTATGTTTTCTATTTTTCCAAAGGTCATAGGGTGTTCTATTGAAAATAGGACTCATTAAAACTCTATTCCTGATATTGAAGGTTGTTCTTATAGATTCTTCCCAAAATATTTTGGAAGACTATATTCATTTAGCATAGTCCTTGCCAACTATGGAATAGTTCTATTTCTTCTTTTAATAATTCCATTTTTGAGGTGTTCTTGGTGCAGAAAAGGTGTGTTTAATACCCAAATTTGAGAAAAAAGAATTAAATTCATGATTCTAAAGTTCTCCTCCATGATCACTTATCAATGAAATTATTTATATAACTTTTAGATTTTTAAAAAAGTTACAAAATCTTTCAAAACAGTGAATACTTTGTGTTTTATAAAATAAACACAAGTAAATCTAGAATAATAATCAATTAAAACATAGACATATAATTTACCATCCAAACGTTCTAATCTGGATAGTTCAAAAAAATATACATGGATAGGTTCTAAAGGTTTTGATATATCAATTTTGTTAATATATTTGAAAGTAGATTTGTGCTATTTTCCAATTTGGCATGCATCACAGAATCTATCACTGTCAATCTTAATAATAGGAAAATCAAAAATTAATTATTTCTTAAATAACATATTTAAATCATATATGTTACAATATCTAGGTCTTATATGCCCAATCCATGACCCATTTGACTTTACAGTTAAACAATTCAGTTTCTGTATAAATAGGGAATTTAAATACAATGTATAAACATTATTAGTTCTTGGTTCACTAAATTTAAGAAAATTATCATTAAACACATAGCATGGATTGTTATAAAAATAAAAGAAACCCATCATCACATAGTTGAGATATATTTATCAAATTCTCCTTTAACCATTGTAGATACAATACTTTGTTGACTGAGATCATCTTTAGATCACCAACAGTTCCAACTCCAAATTTCCTTCCGTTGGAATTATCACAAAAAGTGACTAGTCCTCTATCCATTTGATTCAGCGTATGAATTTTTTTATTCCATAATCATGTGTCGGGAACATTCACTTTATATATACCAAATGGGTTTTCTATTCTTGTGACTGGTTTCTTACAAAAATAATTTAGAAAATGTTTATTTTGATACCTATATTTTCTTAAGTGATGTAATGTTAGCTAGTAAGGATCTGAGAATCCATATATTCTTTTTTTACATCATTTATATTACATTATTTAGAAAAAAATTTAGAAATAAAGTCACTTTTTATTACACTAACATTAGGATTTTCAAATAACAATTATTAGTGACATGAACTTTTATTCCCCAAAAATAACTAGTTGTATTTTTCAAATTGGGAATAAAATATTTTTTCTAAAATTTTATTTCTCACCCTTGATTCTTATTCTAAATATTTCTTTTTTAATGAAATTATTTCCAAGAATTTCATTTAAACTTTTTTCTACTTTAGTAAAAAAGGAGAATAAATTTTTTAAAATTCCACTTCATCCTGTAATTATTTGATTTTCTTTTCATGATTGATGATGTTTCATGTAGAGGAATTGAATTTTCCAAGTATTTAATGATGCTGTTTTATCATGGTATATCTTTTAGATAAAATAATATAAGGAATTTTTTTAATGAATTTAGTTTCTTTAACAATGAATCTAATTTTTCTTCTAACATTTAGTGTAGTCAACTAATTTTTCATTTGAGGGACTGCGAGAATCAGTATCAGAAGAGTAATAAGATTAACTTTTCTTCATCACACGTAAAGCACATGTTGGATTTTAGAATTTATGGTTACTTCTCTCAATAGGACTTTGAAAAAATTCTAGAGTCATCAAATACACTCTATGTATCTTTCATTTATCTTTTTTACATTGTGGTAAAAAATAACCATTTTTTGATACTTTTTTTCTGGCCTGTTATTTTCATCTTTTATCTGAGCACAATTGGGTCTTATAGAACCTAATTTCATATATATATAGCATCAAACTTATCTCAGTTCTTCCTCATCCTTCATGAAGGATTTTCAGAGGCCTATTTTTTATGAAATTTGATTACATTTCTAGCTAGCTGAGCTAGTTCCATTTTAGAATTTAAGGAATATGAATTTTTCTCTCTTTCAATTCTTGTTTTGTTTTTCTTATATGCTTCTGAGATGTCACCATCAGTGTAGTAATATTATTTTTAAATATTATAACATGATATTCATGTATAACATGCATCTCTTATTCATACATCATCAGTGTCACAATTAGTTCTTTCATTATCAGATCTTTAATAGGTTATTATTGGCGAATAGCAGAAGATATGGCATTACATTTTGAAGGTAGTACTCTAAGTACTTTCAAGTCTTTATTACATTTTTTGATGAGTTCTTTTACAACTGTAATATTTATGATAATTTTTCTAAACCATCAATTCATTTTCATGATGATTTCACCATGAAACATTTTAAAGGTGTCAAACGTTAGCTCTTCTATACCATATCTCATTAGTCTGAAATTTTCTATTCCTTTGTTAGAAATTTTAATACTTTTACACATATCATAGGGAGATGGAAATTTTGATACACAATTAAACTCTTGTTATCTACGACCATAGATAATAGCATTCATTGCTTTAGAATTGATATCATACTAGGCTTCTGTCTCAGTAGTCTAGGTTTCTAGTTTCTCAACAATCTTAAAAAGAGTAATGATTTTTAAGAATACGTTGATTTTTTAATTATTCAGATAGATAATAATATGTGATTTATATCACCCAAAATTGTAACTATTAATGTATAGAGAACATACCATAAACATTCCATCTCTAGGATCATCCATTACCATCTTTGTATAGACCTTACACTTTTATCTTAATATAATTCTATCTCAAAAGCTGACCTATGATACCAATTAAGGATTTTGAAACTCATTTTGATTACTAAAGATATTCTATATTTTATTATGTATGAAATGATAAGTAATGGATAAAAAAAATAAGGAATGCATCTTTTTATAGTGGTTTGGGAAAAAAATATCCCTATATCCTCTCTACCAATCACTCTCTCTATGAGCTTGGTAAAATTTACTTGAATGGACCTATTACCATAAGACCAAAAAATACACATCTAAATGCAGACTGTTGAACCATTTATAACAAGACTAATAACAAATACTTATGGTTCTTTAATTGATAAATGAATATTCATTGCTTATATCAAGAAGTTAATAATCCACTAAAACTGAGTATGATCAGTTGATATATGACAATAAATCATATATTTTTATTTGTTGATTGATCTTGAACTTCATAATCACAACTGAAATTGACTGTAGATAGATCTTCTTCTTTATAAATGAAATTATTCAATAAAGAGTTGTTATGAAGAGACCCAAAATGTAAATGATAAGTAATAATAGCAACAAATAGAAGTAGTATTATTACAATAGTATAAGGTAAAACATGTTTGTCATCAAAGTGTAGTCACTTCTAAAATGTCGTTCGTTCCCCGCAATAGTATAATAAAAGATAAATTTAAAAATGTGTAACAAACACATCACAAAAAGACACACTAATTCAAAAATACTTCCATCATATAAATATCATTCTATTAGTTTGAATATATCTAATAAAGTCTACGGAAAGATCATGAAAATTCATATTTGAATTGACTGGGGGGGGTTGTAACTTCCATTAATAATGTGTGTAACTATTTTTGATGAATACATTTCTTTGAATAAATCATAATAAGCAGTGAATAATCCAAATATTTAGTCAAGACCATTCCATGAAACCGGGATAAAGCAGTGAATTTAAGACTCAGATATTGAATTGGAAACCTAAGGTTGAACTATGTTGCTTAGTGTTCTTTCATGTAGCATATGGTTCTTATCGACTTTTGGTTCCTTGAACATACTTTAATCATCACATAACAAAGAGAAAAAAAATGTAATGTTGGTATAATGATTGATAAATTCATCCATTTAATAATTAAATTCCAAAATTAGCATTGATTAACCATATGTTCGATTTACTGAACATAGAGTATGAACAATAATTCGAGACTTCAATTTTAAACATAGGGTTTCTTGTCTATAAACATGTTAATTCATTGAATGTATGGATATTGATCCAAATTAAAACTGTGTATCATAGCGTAGGGTTGATACTATACACTAGTATTAACTTTCTATCACAATGTATGGGTAATGAGCTATACATTCATTTAACAATTGTAGAGTTTTAAATAGCATATCTAAATCAAATCTTGTAGCGTTAAACTCCTTTACCCAATATAAAATTATGACATATAAATACCAAAAAATCAATCAATAAAACTTTATTATAAAAAATGGTATTTGTGAGCATCCAAATCGTCATATATTATGGATTATTTTTGAGAAAATACATGACCAAAACTTTATATTTACATGGGGAGGACCTTCATGGAGGAAACTCTGGAAGGTTCTCCATAGTTTCTAATCATAGTATCTTGGGGAGGAAATAAATGAATATATCTTCATTATCCTCATAATAACGAGTTTGCATATTTTTATACAACTATTTAGAGATGTTTATTTGACTCAATAACATTAGAAATCTTTAAATTAGGGATATGAGTTTGCATCTTGGTCATATGTTTCCCTCAGTGATATTTTTTGTTCGATATTCCCCATTAAGAAGTTGAGGTTGTTCCCCATTTACAATGAAATTTATAGGTGGGATCCATCATTGGTGACTTCCATGACTCCATAAAAATATTATGATGAAATTATTGATGCTGGGTAAGAATGGGAATACACTATTTTCTCACCACAAGAATAAGTTTACAAACTTCCATGAAGTGCCTATTGGGATATTCTCACAAACATCTCTCAAAACCGAGATATAAGAAATATCATATTCTCTATTATTCAATAATATATTCCAATAATCCCCTAAAATGGGATCTAGGGTACAATATTACACTAAGGAATTAATTGAGATATAAGGATAAAATAGTCTAAATTTTGAGGGATATGGGTTATGTTTATTTCTACTCATAGTAATCATAATATACTAATAGAGAACTTCTACTACTTCTAGGATATTCTATATGTTTTGTAAGATGTTTGTAGAGATATAAGCCTTCACTACCATTAAAAATGGGATATTCTACTAGGATTTTCACTGGGATGGAGGATATGAGATGAATCTTTACTAGGAGTGAGGATATTATCCCACTCAAATCCTCCATTTAATTTTGAGATATGAAAAATGGACATATATGTGGGATAAAAAATATAGGCTTTCTCCTTTGGTATCACTAGAATATACGAACATGCTTTCTCGATGCGGCCACGATATGCATTGAAGATTGTTGATCATGATCAAGGATATATGAATTCTATTTGGTGGACATTAGTGTAACACCCAAATAGTATATTAATTTTTTTGATTAAATTAAATTTAATCGATATATTCCATTACACACAACACCGGGTTTGAAAAAAACATGACATACAATTAAAAAATTGTTATCTATGGTGAGAGTTATAACCTAATCGTTAAATTGGTAGATATGAATAATAATAATTAAATTATGAAAATTATAAGATTTAAACATTACTAAAAAAAATCATTTGTTATAATTTTATTATAAATGAAAATATAAATTATTTGGAAGTAAAAGAACTTTTTTACTTGAAAACATGTATTTATGTGTGAAATGTGATTTTATATTAAAAAATTAAAGTAATAATATTTTTATATAATTTCACTGAAATTTATAAAATATATATTTCATTAAATTCTTTTATCATTAATCTAATAATTTATATAAGAATGGGATAAGAATAAATCCAATTTTTTTCTTTAAAATTGTATTATTCTAAAAAGTGGTTAAATCATGAACTTATTTTAAATTTAAAATTTTCTTCTATTAGAATATTAATTTTAAAAAATAAATTTAATTTTTTAAATAGACATTCCAAAAATATCTTAGAGTGATTTTTTTTGGAAAGATTATTTTTTCCATAAATAATGGAAAACACTGTTTTTATTGAAAACTACATTTTCGTTTAAAGAAATTAAAAAATTATATTATATTTTATTTTTTTAAATGTAAAATTAATTCAATAGTATTATGATTTATCCAATTTAGATCATTTTAATTAATTTTATATTGAAAATTTTATATAAAATCATTTATTATTTAAGAAAACATTTATTTGAAAAAAACCGCATTTTCATAATATTTGTAGGTTTGATTTTAAATTAAATAATACCACTTATATGAATTAAATTTGGTAAAATGGATTCAATATTTTTAATCATAATAATAATTATTAGGTAATCATATCAACTTAATTTTTTTTCATAGTTAATAGCAAGAAGGGTGAAAAAACTAATTTCCATGGTTAAGGTTAAAACATAGTTTTACGCATTACCTGCGCCTATGTTATAATTAATTTTCCATACAAATATGAATTGTTTTTTGATAAATTGTATTTCATATTTATGATCAGTGTTTCTTAATTTACTAGTAAGAATATTTTATTTTTATTATTAATGGGTAAATTCTCCTGGTAAAAAAATAAAAAAATAGTTACCGTGATGAAAACAATAATGGTAAAAGAAAGTAATCATAAAGGATGCATGAATAACTTGTTTAAAAAATTTATATATTTTTGTGGTGGTGGTATAGACCGAACTATCATTACCTTAAATATTTTATTTATAATTTTTTTAACACTTCGGTTGAGTGTGACATCCCATTATTGAATAGTTTTGGGTATTTACAAAATTACCACTCCTCAATTATAAAAGGGAACTTACACCCCACTTCTTCACACATCATAACCAATTTGGATTGAACAAAACCTACCAAAATCTCTTTCCAATATCCTTATCCATATTTTAGAGATGTTGTTATTCTCAAAATACAAACCATATAGTTCTTATTAGCATATCTAATCAAGGTTTTCAAAGAAAAATAGGTTCAAACATGTATGAAGGATATTTTTAATTGAGGTAATAGACATTCATTTCACTTTTATTTCCATGGTAAACAAACTATATTCAAAACTTGTTTTTTTTTGTGGTGTATTTATTTACCATTAATTTATTCTTATAATTATTCTTATAAAAATTATGGGATATACATATCCATATAAGGTTATCTCTTTCATTGGGCATAAGATAAAAAATTTACTAAGTTGATGAAGCTTTAACATTACAATATTGTTTTTTATTAAGATTGTTTATAATTAATATTTTGACGTAGGATTATTATGATCTAACTATAAATAAAATTATGAATTTTATTATCCTCATGTTATTTTTTAACAATACATGTTCCGTTCCATTTACCCTTTTTATGAACTCAAGATACCAAAAAAATATTTTAAGGGGGAAAAAATTTATTTCTCTATTCATGTCAAAATTGATTTGTTCAATATGTACAGGTTTTCTAGAAATATTTTAAAGAAGATTTTTACAATTCTCAAATGATTGTTTAACCTCATTTTTAGCTTTATTTTAATTTTATATTTTTTTAAAACACATTCATATTATCATTACCCAAATGAGGTACTTTGAAATTTCCACAAAAAATGGTAGAGGAATAATTTTTTAACATGTATGGCATGAGTATTATTTTACTCCATGTTAAATATATTATTTAAATTTCTAAGTATATTTTAAAATAATATGTTTCCTTTAATATTTTTTGGGATATTGATTCTTATAAATCTAGTGAATCTCCCATTAATTGAATTTGATGTGATTATAGGTATGATTTGGATTTCTATATATATAGAATATATCAATTTCTGTGGCACAGAAGTAATATTTCATATTAAAAAAGAACCCATGAAAATTTATTGGAGTGGGGAAGAAAAAAAATTTGAATACAAATTGAATCCATTATATGGGTCTTGATTCCTATTTAAAGGGGTTGTATATCTTAGTTGGTTAGGAAAAAACGTAACATCAAAGATATTCTTATTTTGTGGGGGTTTTTTATTCCCTTTTTGATTGGTTTTATGTTATTATAATGAATAATGAAGTTGAGTTATCAATAGATATCATAATTGGTACAACATCTATAATGAAGACTCCTTATATAATGACCTCGTTTGAGTTTTATGATTTAAATAAGAAACCCCAAGAGAACATTGACTAGGGATTTATTTTTCCATGTATTTCACATTGGGGAGAACCCTTAATTTTTTCTAATAAGAATGATGGATTGATGTTACTCTATATTGATTATTAGGAACTAAAAAAAATCAAAATCAAGATAAAGTATCTTCTTCCCCATATTGATGAATTGTTTGATTAACTATACAAAGATCAATTTTTTACAAGATTTAAATTCCTTATATATATGATCAATTGAGGGTTAATAAGTAGGATGTACCCTAGATGATATTCTGTATTGGGTATAGACACTATGAATATATATTTTTTCCATTCAGTCTAACTAATTCCCTTACTATAATCATGTATTGAATGAATATATTCCTAGATATTATCTTTTACTATTTGTGGTAGTCTTCATAAATTATATTTTTATATATAGAAATAGAAAAGAAGGGAAATAGGATTACTTTAGAATTTTACTTAAGATAACTTTAGAAATAAATAAATACGTGGAAAGGAATGTGGTTGGTTTTAATTAGAGATTATGATTTCTTCATACATTATTACCCTTGGATAAGGAACAAGATGGATGATTCTTCTTCTTGAAAAGATAATGCTAGATTATCTATGATAAGGATCTGAAAATATCCAATATGTATGGTTTTTAAAGGATGTATCAAATAAAAAATTAATGAAGTGGGGAAATATTAGCTTTCTTAAATGGGTGTCTAACCATATATCCAAGTAGGGATTAAAGATGTTAAAAGGAAGATATAGAGCCATAGAAGAAGGTCCGAACTATTCTTGAGTTAATCCTTGATGGAGATGGAATGATAAGGTTTAATAATGATGAATGTGTTGCATTCATATCAGATTTGAAGTAGGATTTGTAAGCGGTAGGTCACAGTTCTTAATTCACTATTCATTATGGAAGTATAAAGATATATAGAGATATGAAAGTGTATTTTCAGTGGGATGGAATAAAGAAATATATTGCAGAATATGTATATCGGTTATTAGTATGTTATAAAGTAAACTTTGAGATACATAATTATAAAGGGATTTTACAACCATTTCCTATACAAGAGTGAAAATGAGACCAAATCACCCTGGATTTTTTGACTCCCCAAAAATTATAAAGGCAATAATATTATATGGTTTTTAGTAGAGAGACTTTTGAATTTTTCTTAATTAATTAATATTAAAGGTTATTTATCTCTTGATCAAATTGATAGAATATATATTAAATATATTTTAAGGTTTCTTGGAGTACAACATTTTATTATATTTTATTGGCATATGAGGTTTACCTCAATGTTTTATAGGATCCTTCAGTAAGCCCTTGATAGAGAGTTATGTTTCAGAATTACATATCATCCTTAGAAAAATGGTCTATTTTATAGAAACATTAAATCCCTAGAGGATATTTTGATAATTTTTTTGGATTTTAAATGAGTTTGGGATCAAAACCATTCACTAATCGAGTTTTCCTATGACAATTTATTTCACTAAAGCATGAAAATGGATACTTATGAATCCCTCTATGGAAAGAAGTGTAAAACTATAAAGTCACGGGATGAAGTTTTTGAAAGAATTCTTTTAGGACCTAAGCTAGTTAAATAAATGGTATACAAATTCATAACCATTCAACAACACATTAAGGCAGGTTAGAGTTGACAGAAAAGTTTTCTCACAATTATCAACATGATCAAGAATTTGATGTTTGTGGAAATTGTATTCAAAGAATTTCTCGATGGAATAAGGTTATGAGGTTTATAAATAATGGGAAAATAATCCTGTGGAATGTTTTCCATTTTTTAATTCTAAATCAAGTAGGGATGATAACTTTTCATTTGAAAATCTACCAAACCTCTCTCAATTTCATGATGTGTTCTACGTATCTCTCTAGAGGAACTATATACATGACCCTTCACATGTAATGTACTTTGAGGTCATTCTAATAGATCAAGATATATCTTAAGTGGAATAATCTGTGGCCATTATAGATCTTATTGAATGTGTTCTATGAAACACAACCACTATCATGATCAATGTTTTGTAAAAAAATCATCAATTTAAGGAATCAATATAGGACCTTTAGGATATAATAATGAAGAAGTATCCTTTATTGTTTGCATTAGAGTGTTGTAAATTTGGGCGATAAATTCATTTTGAAGGGGGTATAATGTAACACCCCTATATTTTGTGATTTCTTCAAATAAAAATAATTTTTTATATCTTTCATTATATGAAACACTAAGTTTAAATGAACTGTCATATATTATTAAAATACTATTGTTTAATGTGATAGTTCTCACCAAACCATTTAATTGGATGGTATGGATAATAATTAATAAATTATGAAACATTTATGGTTTATAAATTTATAAATAATTCATTGGTAATGAATAGATTAGAAATTAAAATAGAAAATATATGAATGTAGAAAAATGATTTTTCTAGAAAAATAATTTTTTGTGTGTAATTTGTTTTATCTTAATAAATTAAAGTAATCACAACAATGAATTATTTAAAATAAATAAATAAATAAATATATATATATTATATTTAATTTTTTTATTATTCATCTTATATTTTTTCTAACTTGAGATATGAAATAATACAGTTTTTTACTTAGAAAATGTATTTTTATAAAAAGTGGTTTACTATGTAGTTATTTTTTTTAAAAAAAAATTCCTACTCTTAGAAAAATTATCTGAAAAAATAAAAATTATTTTTGAAATAAAAATTTAAAAATTATCTTACAATGAATTTTTGATATTTTTTTTTGCAAAGATTGATTTTTTGATATATAGTAAAAAGAATTGTTATTTAAATTTCTATTTCATTTAAATAATTTTAAAAATTAAAATTTGTTCTCATTT
Organism: Viscum album; assembly: GCA_963277665.1. Taxonomy (NCBI): domain Eukaryota; kingdom Viridiplantae; phylum Streptophyta; class Magnoliopsida; order Santalales; family Viscaceae; genus Viscum; species Viscum album. The sequence continues at coordinate 1,613,946,799 of OY728158.1, forward strand.
TTTTAATTTTAATTATTTAAATTATATTATTATTAATATAAATTAGATCAATATAATATAATTTATAAATAATATTTTATATATTTAGTTTTTCCCTTGAGAAAAAATTGTTTTGAAAAAACCACATTTATATTGCACTTGTGAGTTTAATTTTAAATTTTTTTATTCCAATTATATAATTTGAATTTAGTAAATTGAATAAAATATTTGTAATTATCATAATTAATATCATTGAATAGGTAAAAAAATAAAAAATTTAATTACCACTATTAAGGATAGAATAGTGTTTTGAACGTTACACACACCTATGTTAAAAATAATTTTCTACACACACAAGTATTTTATTTGATAAGTTCTATTTCATATCTAGAATTAATGGGTCTAAATTGTCTAATTAAGACCATTCATTTTTATTCTCAAATGATATATTACATAGTTAAATAAATAAAAATACTAGTTAGCTTAGTGAAAAATAAATTGGTAAAAGTAAGTAAACATAGATGATAAGGGAATAAAATGTTTATAACATGTTTTATTGTGGAGGACAAGTGGATAAAACATAAATTAATTCCAATCAATTATTTATAGTTTTTTATAAAATTCGGTTTATGGTGACTTCGAATAATTTAATAATTTTTATTATTTTAAAAAATTCCACTCCTCAATTATAAAATGGCACTTAAATCCCTTAATTCTTCACGCTTGTTAAGCCATTTGGATCTACCATAACTAATCAAAATATCACCCAAAGATACATATAAAAATTATATATATTTTGTTCATAAAAATTGCAATCCTAGGGTCATTAATAAGAGATGAAAAGGAGGGTTTTGTATAATAATTGTGTTCGAACACATATGAATGATGTCAGGACTTGAGGTATGGAATTTTCATCTCACTTTTATTTTTTTTGGACTCAATCCATATTCAACACTTGTTTATTTTATATTCTGTATATAATAGCCATGAATTTATTATTTTTATTATACTTTTGTAAATTATAGGATATATATATCCATCTAATTTTCTCTCTTTCATGGGGATTATGATCTAAAAGTTACAACTGTGGTAATGGTTTAATGTCACAATCTCGTTGTTTATCGAGATTGTTTGTTGTTATATTTATGATTATGAAATATTATGATATATATCTCTAGAAACTAATGAATTTTATTATCCTATCATTATTTTTATAAAATACATATTTCCTTTTTCATTTACCTCTGTTTAAGAACTTAAGAAACTAAAATGATATTTTTAAGGAAAAATGACTTCATTTTTCTCTTCGATCGAAAATAATTTCTCATTTGGATACATGTTTTCTCATTTTTATAAAATAATATTTTTAAAATTGTCAAATTATTTTTCAAATTATTTTTTATCCATTTTTTAATTTATTAAAAAATGGTTAAAAGGAATCTTTATTTTGTTCTTTGAAGGAGGTACTTTTGACTTTTCACCAAAAATATAAAAGGATTTTTTTTATTTTAACATGTATTGCCTGAATGATATTCCCCACTATCATGACTCCTAAATGATTTAAGGATTTTATTATATGTTTCCATGGTTATTTTAAAAAAAACATTATTTTATTTAATATATGGGAAACCATTAGATTTTAAATAAGTTATTTCAAAATGGAAAGGTTATTCTAATCAATAAGTTTTTAATGATTTTTTATAGTATATCTATTTGTCAATGGAAACAATATTTTGTGTTTCTTATGTTTTAGTAAGGATAAAATCCAATGATACTATCCTTATTCCTTCTCTTAATGGTTTATTATTAATATGATTATATGTTTAGGAAGCCCATTATTTTTCCTTGGGTTATACTATTATGGATTGATGAAATGTTTATAAAATTTGATTTCCTTTAATAGGTTATGCTATGATAATATGAATAATGTTCAATGATTTTGTGGAACATATATGTGTGGTTTTCATTATGTGATTTGTGGGCCCATAGTTATACAACCTCTAATGCATTGGGTAATGTGTATAGATATTAAGATAATTATGGGACATAAGTATGTGTACTTGAACCACTATGGGAAACAAGTCGATGCTCTTGTTGCACTATGGGAAATAAGTCAATGAGATTGATGCATTATGGGATGTAGGTGGTGGTTCCTGGTCTGATATGATATGGGAAACTGGTAGGGATGCTCAATCCATAATTATTTTATGGTCACAGTAGTTAAATTTTACATTTTGAATGTTTTCTATGCTTCTGATGGTGCCAAACATATTTTACATGAACATATGGTTCATTATTTATTGATGATGATTTCTCACTCATATGATTCATGTATTGTGAAATATATTTTTTATTTATTCCACGTGTTTTTTTACAGTCCATGACAGATTGGGTTTGATGTTTTAAGTTATATTCATTATATAATACCATTATTGTAATATTATTATTTCATATGAACATCAATTATTATCTTCAATGTTTTCCCTTACTGAGTATATATTCTCAAGTTTTCTTACATTCCCATTCCTAAGGTTATGAAAAATGATTTTATGTTGGGTATGTTTATAAAGAGTACTAAATGAGAAGATCTTTCTAGGATTCATTGAATATATATCATGAAATAATAATATTTTTTATACAGTATCCAAATACACTAGTCCATTATGGTACTGTGATTAGTATTTGTGACATCCCAACCCAGGTGTCACATACAAATTCCCAGATCCGGTTGGTATCAGAGTCACACCTCCTCATATTCCATAGTTTTCCATCAAGCAGTGGGGGTCAAATATATAACATTTGTAGACTCAAACCTCATTATCAAAGTATCACAATAAGTGAAAAAAATAAATAATAACCAAATAATAATAACTAGAACCAAAATAATACCAGCATCACATGCTGAGCAAAATGGAAATATAAAATCTAAAACTAATGTAGTAGATATGTCATTCCATTTATGTGTGAAGTGTATAATTAACCACAAAAAATAATGACACACTGACAACTGTCAAGGTGGGTCCTTGCATCACATCTGGTTCCCCCATCCATGCTTCATCCCAACCCATCCAGCTACCATAGTGCCCTTACAATTATCCGGTCCTGCAAACATGAAGGCTATTCGGGTACCAATCAGGTTGCCTGAATAGAGTGTTGGTAACTCATAGTTGGCCACCACCAAAGACATCTAAAATAATATAATTTCAATAACAATGTATATAGTTATATAGAGAATAAATAATAATAAAAATGTAAACAATTATCCCATTTCATTATTCTGTAATTAACCACATAAATTATCTTGGTTCACAATGACACCCAGACTACAAGAACCTATTTAGTCCCATGCTGATGTATTAACCATATCAAAAAATGATTAAAAATTCATTATCAAATGGTCATGAATTATTAAATTAATTTCTATTCATATAAAAAATAATTGAATCTATCGTCAATTTCCAACATTTTGGGCCTAAAATGCCATGTCTAGGACCCCATTGATTTTTAAAGAATTTGCCTTTATCCAAAAACCCCTTTATCAATCAATAACACTTGGGATTTTGAGGCATTGGTCCACTTCCCATAATAATTTATCACATTCATGCCTTTGGGTATAGAATTACATGTCTAAGACCACCTGTGTATTTGAAGCATATTTCTATGTCCCACAACCCATTTATCCAACAACAACCCATGTCACTTATATCACATTTAAAATGGTTAATCATCATTAACCCTATCATAAACATTTCACAACATGTTATACCATTTCAGTTATCAAAACAACTATGGTTCAACACTTTACTCATATAGAATAATATAAACAATTTACTATTGATACACTTACCATCATTTAATCATGTAATCAATTAAACCTTCATAGTTAATCCAACCATACCACAGTAAATATTACTAAATCAAGTCAAAATTTCATTAATAATCCAATTCCAAATTTCAAAAATTGACTAAATTCCATTTCCCATGTTCAACCCATTTCAATATCACGTGAAAAAATAATTAATGAATTCTATGGTTCATTTAACTAATAAAACAATTAATTAATATAATTAAAGATTTAATTTCCAATAATGAAAATTTAAATTGAAAAAAACATACATGGAATTATAATTCAAGATTATGGGATTTTAAATTTAGACCACCTACCTCAAGATTTTTGATAAGCATTCTCTAAAAAAGAAATTCAAAAATTAAAGGGGAATGTTCCATTTCACAAAGAAGAACAAGATCTTAAACCAAAACCAAGGTCAAAATAAAATGGAGTTAAATTTATAAATACCTAGACCCAAACCCATGTTAATGGATGAAAAAATTCCCTATTTTTCAAAAACAATATGAGACAAGGAGATAAATCCAATCGGGCATAAATCACATACCAAGAGAGGTGAAGATCTGTCTAATAGATCATTAATTTGTCCCAACAACAGTTCATAATGACTTATGATCCACTATGAGAGATCCAAAAATGTGAGAGAACCTTTAGGGTGGAGTGGGGGGGGGGGGGTGAGGGTGAAATATGGGGGGTTCGATAATTTTAAAATAAATATTTAGGGGTTTTGTTTATGTGTGCATGGTTTCCTGGGATAGGGCGCACAGTTTTACCTAATCATGTACCAAACCATGTGCCTCCTCTCAAGGGGTTTCATGATTACTACTAAGAGGGTCAAAAAATTTCTAAAATTTTCACTAGTAATTTAAACCCCCTATATCTGGGTTTACATGGGTTTCGAGAGTTAGGAGCATAGTTTGGGAAACCTTAGTGCCAACTGTGAACTTCCCCTTTTTCTTACCAAATTCTAAATTTCACCTAAAACAACCCTGAACAAAAACCCACCCATGATATACTTCGAAAAAGAAAAAATTGTACCTATAAATGAGCATTAAACATATGCCAAAATGGCAGAATCATAAAATATTTCCACCTTATAACAAATCATCCTTGAGTTTTACAACAATGAATTACTAAGATTCCATGGTAAAAATAACGGGCCACTGAGCCCACATATAATATTCTATACCCCATGTTTTTTCCTAAACATGTCCATGTTTCCACAGTACATGAACTATTAGCACAATCATTCCCCTCAACAGTTTCTCCTAGAAATCCAAAACATGTATCTGATTATCATCAAAGGACACATCAGTCTCAAGATGCACATAATCAACATCAGTCACATGCAATTAGTCTAGGTGGGACTACCAATGTTGTGAAACATGAAAAATACCATTTATGACACTATAACTCTATTGAAGGGACTATTGGTATACCAATGGCCAGATCCTTTTGGTAGTCTCAAAATTTCTAACAAACTTAGGAACCAATATTATTAGTCTCCAAATCCTATAATGACCCATTCTAGGAGACACCCAACAAGCAAAATATCACCCACTATAATATTTATGGGGAATTTTTGTCTATCATCATTGGAATTATTATTACTCGAATCCCAAAAAAAATATTTCTGGATCAGCTCAACGTACTCCGATGTCTCCTGCATGAGACCTGGTCTCAACAAATCTGACTCACCCTACTCCATCTTGAATAGAGGCGATCTATATTCCATACCATATAGAGCCTGAAATTGTTCCATATGAATAGTTTCCTGATAAATAGTTATACAGGGAAACTCCACAAGTTGTAGGTTCTTATCCCAATAACCATCAAAGTAAAAAAACACTCACGACATATCCTCAAAAACCTATATAGTACCTTCCTACTAACCATTTTTCTGTTGGTAGAATGACGCTCTCAAAAAAAACATATGTACCATGAAGATTCTATAAACCCTACCTGAAGAATAAAGTAAAATTTGAGTCATGGTTTTATATAATACTCCATGGAACTCCATGTAGATAGACTATCTCCCAAATGTACAAGTCGCCAAACTGGTCTGCTGATAAATTTTCCCATATAGGAAAAAATGATCTACTTTCATCAAATGATCCACAATAACATGAATATTAACATTTTTCTAAGGTTTCATCAGGATAACCACCTAAAATTCTATGGTAACATCATCCCACATCCATTCTAGAATGGGAAATGGTTATAATAATCCACTAGGTCATTAATGATTGGCCTTTACCTATTGAAAGGTGTAGCATCATGTCATGAACTGTAGACTTTTTCATGGCCGACCACCAATATTGTCGACATCGGTTACATTACATTTTTGTCAATCGTAGATGAACTTCCCATTTGGAGACCTGAAATTCATGTATAAGCTCCTCTTGCATAATTTTAGGTACAACTACATGATTCCTAACATAGATGGTCCCATCCTCATATATAGTCCAATTAGAAGGTGTCTTCCAACACCGAACAATTTCCCTCAAGGACAAACACTACAGATATTCACAATGACTCTCCCTCTTCTGGTTAATTTTTTTACTCAACTAAAACTGATAGGAGAGTCATCTTATCCTGGACCTAAAAAACCAAAACACATATATCATCCAGAAAAGTCATCATCTTCCACTCATAGCTAGACTCATGAATGACATAAGCTAGATTTTTCCTTCTTAAGGTGTTAGAAACACAATTTACCTTTCCACGTGTATATTTTTGATCAATGTCGAATGAATACAAATACTCAACCAATCCCTGTTGCCAAAGATTCATGTCTCACTAAAAATATATATATATTAATCTCTTTTGATTTATATACATAGAAAAATTTTCTATGAAAAGATAATGCTGCCAAAAATTCAATGCATAAAACATTATAAACAATTCTAGGTCATACGTATGGCCTGTCCATTCATGTGGACTTAACTATCATGACCCATATGATAAAACTCAATCTTCATGCATCAACACTACCCCAAGTCCTATGCTCGATGCTTCACAAAAAACTGCCTACTACTCACCTAGATCAGGTAGGACCAAGATTGGAATGGTAGTCAAGAACTTCTTCAACTCCTTGAAAGATTTCTCACATGAACCAGAATATTAAAACATTACTCCCTTCTTGGCCATCCCCAATAGAGGTTATTTCATCTAAGAAAAGTCAAGGATGAACATTTGATAAAATCCCACTAAACCCATGAAGCTATGAATGACATTAATTTTTTTGGGATGCTCCCAAGAAACTACTTCCCACACATTCTATGGGTCCACAAATTCACCTTCCTATAAGATGACGTGAAACAATAAATATAATAGATTGATACATAATTATCACTTAGATAGCTTAGAATATAGCCAATGCTCTATTAGTGTAATGCATTTGATTTCATGATTTTGGGTGTAATTTCCAGGAATCTTGGATTACACCAAGATTTCATCCGATGAAAGACTAACCTATATAGGAATGGGTTTAAGATTTCATTTATTAATTCCACAAAGAATACCAGAGTGTTCATCAACATGAATGGTATAAAAATGAACTCATAATGCTTATACCTAATTCTGAATGATGTCAATAGTATATCAGAAGGAAAAACTCCAAACCAGTGATACCCTGATCTGAAGTAAATCTTGGAGAACACAGATGCCCCTATCAACTATTCAAAGAGATCATTTATTCAAGGAAGGGGATACCGATTCTTCACTTTCACCCAGTTCTACTTTTGGTAATCTAAAAACAAGTGAAAACCCTCCAAAAAACATCTTTTAAAACAAAATTGGACAACCTAGAGGAAATGTTATTGGATGGATAAAAATATTATCAATCAACTCTTATAATTTATTATTACGATCTTGATGATTTGTTGGTTCCATTATGTAATGTGGAATGGGAACTAGCTAATCTCTTGGAATGATATCAATAGTAATTTCCACATCTCTTGTGGGTGGATGCCCCATGAACTCCTTAATAAATATGTTATTGATCCTGTGAACTACAGTTTGAAAGAATTCATACTTCACAACCACATTATATAGAAAAATACTTGAAACCTAGGTGGTGAGATCACCCAATTGATGATGAACTTTCCCAGCACTGCCCTCTTGGGTATCCCACCAAAATATCACCTTGCAACATAACACAAAAGAATCCATCTAGAGTCTCTTTTATTAAGAGTATCTAAGTGACCATGAATTATCTCAATAGACTCAATCCAGAACATGGCTACCCCAGGTCCACCCTCTCTAGTTAAATTCATTGGTTGTTGAAACTAAAACTCCCATGTCAGGTAAAATTACTCTTTACAGCATACCCTAGGTCACATTACATAAATTGAATAAACTTTGAATAGTTCTCACGAATCTTCTCTCTATCTTCCTCACCCATAACTAATGGAGCCTCAGGATCCACTATAGGAGGAAAATTTCTAACCATGTCCTCAGATCACCATTTCAACAAGAGTCATCCTGGAGACACATGTATACAATTCCAAATATTCATTTTAGGATGAAAAATACCACATTAAAAGTATAAATAACTCGGTTTCAGATAAATCCAAAATAAGAAATTCACCCATACCCAACCACATGGTCAAAAATGAGATTTCATCACTACCCTTCTCCATCCTATATCTAGTTCATGGTTAACAGCAGGTAAACACATTCTTGTATTACAATTTCTAACAAGACACCCATTTTCCACATTTTTCACAATTTTATAATTATAAATTCATATTAGGCACCTTTTCTGTTCAATTACTCAAGAATAGAAAAATATTTTATTTTACAACTTTGTGAGAACATGTTTTTCCAAGCATTCCTAAAAATAATGCATGTTACAATAATTCCTGAGTGTATATAATGACGCATCAATACTCAAATATCATGCTATATGGGTCCATAAGTCAAATCTAAATAAATATTAGAAACATTTAATCATATCACACAATAAGTGTATCACTCGATCTGAAATAACCTCAAACTTCAGCAGCACACATAAATAACAATAATACCACCTGAGGTACTTTGGTTTTACCATGTACATGGGTTGGCTACTCCTAGGAATGCACTCATAAAAAAGGCCAAACTCAACCAAGTATCTTTTATAACTTTCCCAAAATAGTTTAACAAAAGAAAATAAAATAAATCCCTCATATACCACTTTATGATGTCATGACTTGTGTTGCATATACCTCTTCCCCGAGTTGGTTGGTCACATGAACTCAAGGGAACCTACCTATATTCCAAAGTCTTCCGACTAATAGTGAGGTTCAAATATATAACATGGGAAGACTATAATCTCTTTATCAAAGAAACACAACATCAGAAATCAATAAACAATAACCAAAAGAAAATAACCATAACCAAAATAATTCAAGCATCATAGGATAACCAAAACAAGAATATAATATCCAGAACATAAGAGAGAGATATTTCATGACACATATTTTTCAAGAATCTAAATAAAACCCAAAAATAAAAACACACTAACAACTATCCATGTGGGTCTCAATATCACATTCAGTTCCCTCATCCATGATCCATCCAAACATATGCATCCAATATAGGGATCTTTCCCATATCATGTCCTGCAAACCAAAAGCCTATTCGGATACCAATTAGGTAACCTGAGTAGTGTGTGAGTACAACTCAATAGGAAATCACCGATAATGTCTAAAATAATATCCATTCAACAATAGTTTATTCAATTATATTAATAATAATGTACAATCAATAATGTAAATATTTACCACATTTCATTATTCTTTAATTATCTATATAGATTACCTCAGTTCATGATGATTCTTTCACTACCAATAACTTCTTTAGCCAGTGTCAAAATATGAACCATATCACACAAGGATTCCCAATTCATTATCTCATGGAATTTTATTATCCATATTTTTAATTCTTATCGTTACTAATCTGAACCATAGTCCAATAATACAATTTTGGTCCTAAAACACCATGATTAGGACCATGTGGGAGTTTGAAGCCTCAGTATGTTCCCCATAAATTGTTTATCAATTAATCACATGTGGGATTTTGAAACATCAATATGTGTCACACACTCATCTGTCACATGCATGCATTTGGGTTTGGAACAATATATCTAGTACCCAGTGGGTATTATAATCATCCGTATGTGTCCCAAAAACGACTTATCAAATAATTACAGATTTCACATATACAAAATTTAAAAAGATTAATCATCATTAGCCCTATCATGAATATTTTTCAACATGTTATAAAATTTTTATTATAAAAACAATTGTTCTTCAACACCCTAATCACATGGAATAATATTAACAATTCACCAATAATCCATTTATCGTAATTTAATCATTTATTCCATCAACCCTTTAAAGTTAAGCCAACAATTTCATAATTCTAATTTTTAAATAAACTCAACATTCCATTAATCAACCAATGCCAAAATTCCATGAATTTATAAAATTAAATTACCAAATTTCTTCCCTTTTCATTATCATATGGAGAATTAATTAATCAATTACATGGTTCCATTAATTAATTAAAAAAATAATTAATACATTTAATGATTAAATTTACAATAATGGAAATTGAAATTAAACAAAAAATACATTCAATTGTAATTAAAGACTATGGGATTTTAATTTTATACCACCTATTATGATATCATTGATGAGCATTCACCAAAATAGAAATACCCAACTTTTAGCGGAATGATCAATTTCACAACGGAGAACGAGATCTAGATAAAATACTAGATCCATATCAAATGGAGTTAGATCTATAAAAAACATGATACAAACCCATTCCAATATAGGAAAATGTTTCCCTCCTAATAAAAAAATAGGTATGGGAGAGAGTGAAATATAATCAAGAAGAAATCACATTCTATAAGAGGTACATATCTGTAAACCAGATTTTTGGTTTATCTAAAAACTAAGTTCATATGGCTTTGGAATCCTTTATGGGACCTCCAAAAAATGGGAGATAAACTTTAGGGGTCATGTGGGGGTGGATTTGGGCGAAATATATGGGGTGAAATAATTTTAAAATAATTTTCGTTGGATTATTTCTGCATGAACGACTTCCCAGGCTGCAGTACATGGTTTTCTCTAACTGTGCACCTTACCAGACACCTCATATCAGGGGTCACAAAATTAATAATAAGTAGTAATATGGTTTTCAAAATAGTGATCCATCCACTAAATCCCCATCTCTCTAGGGTTATACTGTTTATTGGGGTTCGACACACGGTTTGGGAAAACTATGCACCAAAAGTGCACTACTCCTTCTTCCTTCAAAATAATTAATTTTCACCCTAAACAACCTTGAAAAAAACCCATCCCATATATAAATAAAATAATGAAAAATATTTACTATAAATTAGCATGAGACATGTATATAAATAATTAGGATCTTATAATACATTTTAATTTAATTGAATATTCATTTAAATAGATGATGTATTTGTGTATACAAATATTCGGTTGTTATAGTAAGAGTATGGTAACTATCATATTTGGTAAAATTTTGATATGATCTCACTCCCTGCATTCAATGTAATTATGTACACATAGATACCTCTTTTAGGGTTCCTTGGTCTGAGTTTCGAAGGATTGGGTTTCTTGTATGGCATTCTCAAATGACTTATATAGATCCGAGTCTGCACAATATTGGTGGTATCAGAAGTCAAAATGTGAACTCTATAGAGTATTTGAGACTATGGGTAGGTTGTAACTTTTTTATTTTTTTATATTCCTTATATAAGGTAAATATTCATTTTTCCACTCTTGAGACCAGATTCTGAAATAATTATAATTGCTCATTGGTTCCATAAGATTTTTTATTGTCCTCCTTTTATGATATAGTGTGCAATACATCAGTGTTTGAAGGATCTCATATACCACCTTAATGTTGTGTATAATAACCATTTAGTGGTACCCCTTTACAAATTTATTCACCACTTAATGATGACAGTTCCATGTTGGTGATAACATCCCCTTGGTCATTGAGGCCATAACCATCATGAATGATGATGCAAATATTTGAATCTAAGTATGTGATTATTATGATCTTGAAGATTTCATTTAATTAGATTGTATAAATCTATAATGAGTCTTTGGATGTTTTAATAGTTTCAAAATACACAAAAAATAAAACCTATCCGGGAAATATCATAAGTAAGATCATGATCAATCAATGACTTTTAGGGGTAGTGGATTCACATTGCGCTCACCATTTGGTTTCTATCATAATCATAAATAAATATCCATCCATGGAATGTGTTTCATTAATCATAGGTATGAATCCAATAGTAATTTAATAGAAACACCTTAAAATGTGAGTTTTTCTAGAGGTTGGGAGGTCAGGCTCATTGCACCTTTTAGGGGTGGGGATTATTTACTACCTTCAGACTCCCTTATAGATTTAATATATATTTTTGAATACATACCTAGACCCAATGTTGAACTTGTTGCCACTAAACTATAAATCAGTAAATAATAATAATTTATGTTAATATCTATATATTTCATAGGTTCTCTATATTTCTCCAGATAATTGATGATTATTTAGTTTAAATTTGCATATTAGGGATCTTTGGAATTTATCTACATCCATGGAGGCATTATAAGTTGTGGAATTGGGATAAGTCTCATGAAAAAGGCTTCTTACATATCCATATGATTATAATTATAACCCATGTATTTCATTTTCATATAATAGGCCAGTTCATACCATTTAATTTCACATGACAATAACCATAGTGATACCTTTTAAAGTCAAGAAACCCTGACCTATAGATTATAAGGATAATGATTCCCATTAATGGGTATTGTGGGAATTAGACATGAGATACCATTTTTCATTTTCTAATAGAGAATTTTCCCGTTAAAAAAATCTTTTATAGATGATGAGTAATATGGCATGATAAGAAGTGGTATGGCTCTTAAGGAATATATCCTAGTGGGTGTTGGTTCTTCCAAAGATATATCCTAGAGAAAATGTTGTATTTTAGGACATATGACCAATAGAAGTAATGGTTATTTTTTGGATGGAAAATCAAGAAGGTGTCATTTGTATCCACATTAATAAGGATTTATTTCCACACAGTTCAAGTTTCATAGTTTATGGTCATGTGACAGGATCACACGGTAGAGTTTAATATCATTTAATAGGGATGTTTTCATAATGTTTTACATCACTCTACTAATAAATTTGTGTCAATAATTTGTGAATAGAGTAGTATTTATTTGGGATTGCACATGGGAAGATTTTATACTATTCATACTATTGGTTATTAAAGAGTTATGTGATTTTGTTGTTGTCTTACTATGGATAGTGGCCATTGAGAAAGATGACTCAAAGGGAATATGGAACATTGAAAAGGGTATCTCATAGGTTATATGGACCTCTGATAAGGATGTAACCATGGTAATATGACCCATTTAGAAGGATATCTGGAGGGAAATATGGCCCTTTGTGATGGACATTTCCCAGGGAACATGTCCCGTTGAGAAGGATTTCTTATAGGGAATATGAACCTTTGAGAACGATGTCTGATAGAGAATATGACCATTTGAGAAGGATGTAAAAAAGAGAATATGGTATGTTAAAAAGGATATATCACTTGGGATTTTACCCATTGATATGTATGTATCATATGTATTATGAATCATTAAGAAGTATATCTGGGGATTATGCTTCTGTCTCTCACCGAGTGCTTTGGTGAAATTGGAATAGATGATTCATGGATATAGTAGACCTAGTTGGTGAGTCTGTTGAGGGAATGTTTTTGGGGTTTACACTTATTAGGATATTATTTAGATGATATGTTGGTTATTATACGTAATAGGATGTCTATAAAAGTTCTACTAGTTTTTGAGTAGTGGTTGAATAGAAGGATGGACACCTATGGAATATGTCCCCGTGAGAAAGTTGTTAGGTATTACACATAGGATAACTATGTATTGATATACCCTTATCATTAATGCTTCATGGTGATGAAATATCTCTTGGGATCATGGATGGGTATTAAACCTAGTAACAATGTTCATGCTTGAATTATCTCATTGAGTGGGCCATGACATCCAACTTGACACTTTGGTAGCCAAGATGAGCATCCGAAGCCGGTTTCTTCTTCATCAGTTTCATCATGATGGGTACAATTTTTATCAATGGAATACATGGTTATAAACCCCTTGAAAATCCAATAAATTATTTAGGATATGTGGGAACCATCTTTAATAAATTTAATACATGATAAAGGGGTGAAAACAAAGGTTCATGTCTTAATCACATATGTCATGAGGTCAACGAGGAGGTCTAGGGGAGTGCCACCGGATAGTGAGTTGATCTAGACTAATGAGTGTCTAAAAGGTAATTTTTTGAACTATGTTAGCCTTGTTATTAGACTATAGGAACTAAGTTTCTCAATGGGGTATCATAAGGTTTTTCTTCTTCAGTAGGGGAAATTGAGAACTTTTTTTCCTTAGTGGTGTATTAGGATGAATGGTGAACCATATTAAAGGACTTGGATGAAGGATCACCCTAATTATGGTTAAGGATTAATTAGGGGCCTTAGTTGAGGAATATAGAATAGGGATACCTACGAAATTAATTAGGGTGAATGAGGTTCCCTAGATGAGAACTAGGGTGAATTGTCACCTTAATAAAATCCTATAATGAAGTGTTACCCTTAGTGATGGATTACCTGTATGGTTTAATATATTAAGATGTTTGGATAAATTGGTCTCCCTAGTTGAATGTTGGGATGAAATTTTTCCCTTACTTTTGAGGATGAGTAAGTTATCCTTAGTGAAGAGGACTCTAAATATGAGTTGGGTGAGTGGAACCCTAGTGTGTTTTATTAAAGGGTGATCCATAGCCCTAGTTTTAGAGGAATAAGGTGTAAGTGGTACTCTATGATGTTATTGGTGTGTCAATTCTTTGAGTAAATAAATTACCAAAATATTTTGATTATTCCCCTCAGTTTTAGGTTTAATAACCCACATAGATGAGGAAAATATTACTAATGTGAAAATTTAATTAGCATGTCTATTATACTTCTAAAGGGTGTCTTCTCATGTGAAATGAGGACCAATTTGTATCTATTTAACGGAAAATTTGGTGTCCTAGACACGCGAGGGATGGCTATTTGGGCAGCGATTTCTTGTAACCTAGGCATTTTGGTGCACTGTGAATTAGTCAACATTGAGAAAGACTGGGGTTCTTGGAAATAATGTGAACGATCTTGTTGAAGGCCACTAGATAACATTACTTCAGTACATTGATTGGGAACAAAGACAATGTTGAAGAATCATAAGAGAATGTCCAAGACAATGGCTGATGTGATATCTCCTCACCCAGGGATTGTTTCGTTACCACATCATGGTTTCCATACATTGTAGAAAGGGAAAACCAATATGCATCTAGTAAAATTTATATTTCATGTGATACTTGTCATTACACACTTGGTATACAACAAGAAGTTTTTGGTGTTTAATGTGGATTTACACACTTAACATTCAGTACTGTGTAAATTTTTCAACAACATGATGTGTAATGGTCACCATACATGCCTTGTTGATAACATGAATTTATAGTATGACACTCTGCATACATTATAGTAGATCATGTGGTCCTACATTGTTGATCCTAAGTAAGTATTTAATTTTTTTCAATGAGAAAATAAGTGTCTTGGTGAGTGATGATGAAGTAAATATTCTTATAGTAATTTTATAGATTCATAAAATAGAGTTAGATTTCATGCTTTAGAAATTCTCCACATTAATTCTGATAATTATTAAACCAGTATTAAAATTATAATACATGTTTCAATGATATTTAATAACTAACACTTTGTTTAAAACAACGAATAAGAATTGAATATCATTGAAATATTTATTTTCCTGAAGAATTTTTTTATAAGAATTCAGAATTCAGAAGATGTTTGATAAAATATCAAGACCATGAAAAATATTATTTTCCATGATGTATTGATATGAATTATTTTAATTGTCTTGGAATTTTATAGTGATATTTGTCATGATATTGAATCCTATAGTTATAATTATTCTAAGTATTATTTTTGAGTGAACCTTTATATAAAAAAAAATTCCAATCACACTTGCCACAAGGGTCAGCTTAATCAACCATATAGCAGGAGCTAGACCAACCCAATGGGAGAGATAAAAAACATTGGCCAGCATTATGGATTTGGAGAGAATACTCATGGTAAGAATGGTGTTCACATAGAGGAACACATGGTAACACTGGTGGGTGAACATGAGTAGCAGTTCCTGCCTTAGGGGAGGCAACATTATGGGGCATGAGGGTTTGGAGTGGCCCCCAAAATCATATATGGTAGACTAACTGAAGGTTTATTTATTTATCAATTCCATAACATGTGCTAAAATAACAAGGGATAGTATTCACACAATTACTATTAACCTATTTTAAAAAATAAATAAATATCATGGGATGTATGATTAATTATGTATGTACTATCCGATTGAAACATTTCATTTTCTCCAACAACCCAACCCTCGATGGGTTTTTCTACACCATAGTTTTGTCATACCATGGATTCCATCACTAATCCAATCTATAATGGATTATATTTCTAATATGATCATAAAATGGTTCATACTGCATATATATCAATGTACATACATGTGTTTACTCAAATATATGGCTTTTATTGAGGAATAAATGAATCTTCCTAGGGATATTCATGCATGTGATGATAAACTTGATGTTTTATCATGCTTGTGATAACTACACCAGGAATAGAACACTTGATATCAAATAAGAAGAGATTCCTTAATTTTCAGTCATTCATGAGGTAAAAAAGAAGGAAACCCATGTGGATATATTTCCAAACATTGAGAAATTTGGGACTTTAATGGCATGATTGACATGAAATATAATTTAGACATACAATTTGGTGAATTATAGAGGAATGGTGGTGGATAAATCACCAATAAATACTGATCATATGCGATGAGGGCTACAACTATGTGTTTCTTACTCTCCCATTATACAATCATAAATAGTTCACTATAAAACTCATTTTCATGAAGAGGATATCCCAGGATTCTCTATGATTGTATGAAGAATAAGAACCTACCATGATCCTATCCCATCTACATGAAGTAGATGACATTATATAATGCTCTTCAATATTTTATGATGCATTTTACGATACAGGAAACATGAGGTTGTAATGCCCTCATCATTTATGTGATTAATATAACAACATGCTCACACAATCATAGGGAAGAATCAGTTTTCATATTTTACACGAGGTAGATAATAGATATCATGAAACATTTAGGTAAATAGTGCATGCATTCCTGAATGGATCGATTACCTTAACATGTTCAAGAGGATGAATTAAAAGGAAAATAATTAAAAAAAAGTAAAGCCTAATTTACCCCTCTTAGTTGCCAATTCATCTTGGGTTCCTATAGTTAGTATCAGAACATGTCCCCCTCTAATGATCCTAGAGAGATTTTATAGTGTAGATTTCATGAGATGCATGAGATACCTCAGATGATGTAAAATAATGTTACAAATCTAGATAAGAATTTTTTATATTTTTCAAGGACTCATGATAATAAGAAGAAAACCCATGTAAGGAAAATTAAGAAGAATATAATTGTAAATAGAGAGACACCTTCGACTTAAGGTAATATAAAAGGTATAATTTCAAATAATTATTTTGATTATGATTATTTAATAAAGCATGTTCATGATATGATGGTGAAATATTTCTTAGGGACATTAATCATGAAAAAAAACAATCTGCATAAAGTTACTAACTAACTCATAAAATCTATCATTGGAACTGTCAAGGGTCTTCAGGATAAATAATTATATATGGAAGAAGGGTCAAATACAATGAAATATTCATTTTCTAAAAAGGTTAGCATATGTAAAAATCTCAGGAATCTAGTTTGATATAATGGTGAAACAATACCTCTTTGGGGTTGACGATATACTAATGTGATTGAATAACTATGAATTAATGTTTGTGAGAAATATTTCATCAATATTGTTTTGTAGAAGCTTTCCAGATACATGAAAAATTGGAAAATGCTTCCCTGGTTGTCTAAGATTCTAAACTAGAAGTTAAATAATACAAGGTAAATCTACTTAATAATTCTATAACAGAATTAAGAAAAATGCATGAAGAATAAATAAAGGAGATCTAGGAGGTTTGGGATGATATATTTAGATCATATGATGATGAGAATAACTCCCTAAACATGATGTTTTTTGTATTTGAGGTGAGATTTAAGAATCAAAAATCACCATATGCTTAAAATTTATATACTTTTAGAAAAATAGATGTTTGCACACAATGTTTCATTGAGAGTTATGAATACAAGATGGTAAAGAGATCATCCTCAAACCAAATGGAAATACCCTCCAAGAAGATGGCTCCTCATAAACCAAAAATTTATTATATACAAATTTTATTTCAATTGTTGTTATAGTTTTTAAACCAAATTCAAGGAAAGTTTAAATGGTGAAAAACAATGACAAACCCACCATATCAAGGGTGTATAAGAGAATATGTATGAAAAGTTTTTCCCCAATAATATACCAAAATATTCGTGGTTCTACTCATAAAAAAAGGTATACATCGGGTTAAATCCATATAGACTACAAAAAAATAAGATTAGATGATTCATAGGCTATTGTTAATATTGTTGGATGTTTGGGAATAAGAAAATGGAATGTTTGATTAATTTAAAAATTGATGAAATTAATATATGGCCACATGTAAAGAGGATAAAATCCAAATTAAAAGTTAACATATTGAACCGACGTATAAGGTTAAAGAAAAAGAATGAAATGCTGATGAAATAAATATATTTGATCATGTTGGGATTAATATGATAATCGAGATATTTTTTCCAACATCAAAGGGGGAAGGAAAATTTTTATATAGACCATTACCCCAAGGTGAAATAAATATTAGGATGCAAAAATACATCAACTACTAGTATTTATATATAATACATATCAAGGTGAAGGATCTGAGTTCAAGGGTTTTTTTTATTTTTGCGAATGGTATGTATAAAATCATTCTCTTATTGTTATAACATGTGACTTCCATGAAATGGGCATGAATCAAGTTGGATTCATAGTGAAAATATGAGAAAATAATACCTGAGAAATAATTTTTTGACCATAAATCCATCCAAGCTACTATGTTAAAAAATATATGAATGCTTAAAAGATATTTGTTGAAGATGTAAGTATAAGGGTCACACGATAGAGAATTGCATGACCAGATATCTATGATATATTCCATATGTTGTGAAAGGGAAGCGAGTTCAATAGAAAAGTATTTGTAATTCATGAGAAGATCCCGATGATAAATCAGATTTTAGGAAATAGTGTATTGTTGTTTGTCTAAATCAATTGAAATTAACTAAACAAGTGGAGGAAGCTTGAAAAAATTCTAAAGCCAATGGAATGAATGTTGATCCTAAATATGTATTGTGAAATCATGATAATTTATCCATATTAAATACCTTAATTATACAAAACAACATGATTGATAATGGTTTTTCATATAGATAATATGCTTATGGTAAAAAAGAAAGATAATTAAATAGAAGGGACTCAAAATAGAACAAAGGGTCATAAGAAATATTCACAAATAAAGATTGAGAGAAAATAATGGATCATGTTGAGAAGAATTGATCATCCTGAATTCTAATCCTTAAGAACAAAAAATATCCTATGTATTCCCTTATGTATCTATATTATTTTTACAGACAAGACGGTAGTTGAAGGATATGAATACTTCAATTGAGGGGAGCATTGATGAGTTAAAATTTTGAAATATTCATTATATATTGAATGTGGAACTACTGAATAGATTTATAAAATATTAGGATGATTCTTTTTCATTTAATTTATATCTCCAATTATTTTCAAAACATAAAAATATAATTGAGGATTTATAAGCATTATTTTACAAGCATGATAAATTATGGGCTAGAAAAACATAGTTATATCCCTCTTGTTTTATACACTATATTTTCCCTTATGAACATAGAGGTGATTACCTATGGAATCTTTTTTAAGGGAACCATGTGATATCATCCCTCTCCTAGAAGTGCTAAATAATCAATCATATATAGGAGGAGAACATGTTTTAATAAAATTGATGGGATGAGAATACCCCTAATTATCCTTTTAATTTGATTATCAATATGTGGGAGAAAAGATCTTATACTACATATTGAATTATATGATGTGATGAGATATTGAAAAAAAATAAAAAGTCATAGATTGTTAAAACCATGTATGTATTACATTTTTCCAATGAGTCAATATGTGTTTTTTGAGATAAAATACAGCAATGATGCATGGAGGAATGTTATGTATTAAATAAAAGGCATTTTCTGTCATGCTTGAAAAATTACCACTATTAATTTTGATTATTTTCAAACTGATCTTAAGGGTCAATACATGTGTTAATAATGCTAAAGAATTGACTTTTTAAAAAAAAGGAAGAATAATTTATGTCCATTCAAATATTTATTTTCATGAATAATTTTTTAGATACGAAGGAGAATTCACAGAAGTTTGAAAGAATATGAAGCCCATGAAAAATATTATATTCCATGATGTATTGATATGAATTAATTTGTGTAGATTGGAATTTAATTGTGAGAGATGGATTTTTAGTGAATCATATACATTGACTTAATCAATTTTTTATTTTTGAGTGGAAATTTATATAAAAAATAAGGCCAACCACACAAGCTATAAGGGAAAACTCAATCTACCTTTTTGTGGGAGAACATGACCAGTGGGACACACCATTAGGGTGGAACCATAGTGAGGCATGATAGTTGGGATTAGACCCCATACTCACATATAGAAGAATAAGGAAACATATTATTTTATATAACGGTTCTAGATCGAGTGATAAATTTATTTGGGCTAGATGGTATGTGGTTATTGTTCACCCATTTTAAAATGATATGTAAATATCATTTTCAATCCAATTAATGACATCTGTGTCGTTTGATTGAAACATGTGTCACCTTTAATGTCTCGAAACCTGAAGGGTTTTTGTATGCTAAATTTCGTTCCAAATGCGACTACCATCACGAAGCCAATATCAAATGGAAAATATTTTTATATGATCATGAAACAAACCATATTGCATACATTTCTTTGTACATGCTTGAGTTTACACAATATAGATCTTTTATTGAGTAAGAAATGATGTTAGGGAGTGATATTCATGAATACGATTATACATGTGTTATTTTCATGAGCACGTGAGAAATACACAATGAAATTAAAAAATTATATTTCATAACAATTTATTTCATGATTTTTGGTATTATGTGATATTAAAAAAGATTGGGACACATATGAAAATATTTGAAAATGGGACACATATGAAAATATTTGAAAATGCAAAAATATTTGAGCATTCCAACATCGATTGACATAACATATTATTTAGGCATTCAATTTGGTGATGTTCAGAGTAAAGGTGGATGAGACCTCACCTATAAATACCAATCATCTAATATCAAGAGGGATTATTCCATTCATTTTTATGTTGTAATTTAAGGAGAGAGACATAGCATAATGAAACTCTTATTTAACGAAGAAGAGGTCATGTGGATCTCTTTTTATTGTGGAGAAGAAGAAAAACCTTTGAGACTTACTCAACTAAGTGAGGGAGAGGAGACTCCAAGAGGTTTTTAAAGATTTCATGAAGCAACTTTGAATATTATAAAATTTATTTTATAACTCACTCATAATTTTCATAAGGATCATAGCAATGTTCTTATTCATGTGTGAGAAAGAACCAACACTCATTATTTTCAAGAGGAATATAAGAGATATAATGATATAGTGTGGAAAAAAATTCATTAATGCATAAATAAGTCCATGAAATCATATTAATAGATTTAGATACTCGAGATTATTTATATCATGTAATATTGACGTGATATAACTAATTATATTGTGAAAGAACTTAAAATTATAAAGAGATAAATAATATGTGCTAGTGTTTTGTCACTAAATGTACACTATGCATATTAAAAGATGTGTGATTGGTGAACATATTTTTTATATTCAAGAATAAGTAGGTTGGATGTTGTACAATATTTTTATTTCACAAAATAACATTGAGGAAATTTTCTTCAACCTTGAACACATTTAATTAAGGTCAAGAATTCATCAGATAGAAGAATGAACTCTTTCCCCAGAATTGATTCACTGGAGAAACTGATCTTACATAGGTGATCAAAAATATCAGAGAATGACCATTAATTTGAAATGGTATTTGAATTTTTACGTGAGAAGAGAAGATCTAGTATGCTTATGGAGGAAGATTATATAGAACAAGGAAGATGAATTTCTATTACAATATTGACATTATAGAAGTAGAAGACTGTGTGAAGTAGTATAAAGATCATCTTTTTGTGACTCAAGTGTGTGAATTCCAGTGTGGAATATAGTGACACTACATGAACTAGTATAATGATCCTTTTGTGTGACACAGGAGTGTGAAGGCTAATATGGATACTTGTAACTCTGTGTGATGTAGTCAAAAGATCCTCCTGTGTGGACATAGGAGTTAAAATATAGTGTGAATCTGTATTGGACATTATAATTGAGGAAAATATTATAGTGGAGAATCCATTTTGGGGGGTTTAACCAACATGAAAAGAAGTAGGTATTTGTACTATACCTTATAAGTATCTTGATCTGTGTTGTTTTTTATTGTTTCTCCATACGAGTTGATACCACAAGATATCACTAAGTGGACTGAGAATCTTACTATGTTTAAGTGTTTCAAATTAAAAGGATTTTTAAGGAAAACAACCAATTCACCCCCACTATTATTGGTATATCTACCATGGGTTTCAACATGCACATCATGTGGTCATACAACCACCGAGAATATGAATTTTGACCCAAAAAACTATATTTTTGGTATATTTCAAAATTTCATGATAGAATACATGTTGTGTATTTACAGATTACATAATAAGGACATTATATATCATGTGTCACATGATATATGGAGTCATAGTATATCCCATTTAAAAATTAAATTTTAGAAATTCATTTTATTAGATGCACATGGTATACACCACAAGACCCCCTCAGTAAAATCTATGAAAATAATTATTTTAAAATTAAAATTAATTTAATTTATTTAAAATAATATAGGATGGGAATCTTATTATATCTCATGTAATGTTTTAAACAAATATTATGATAACAAATTAATTAATTAGTTAGTTTATGAATTGATTAATTTTAGTAAAACTATTTTAATTATAATAAATGAAAAATATTGATAAAAAACTAAAATCATTTTTTTCATGTTGTTATTGACCATGATTGTGAATAACATGTGAATGTTTTGGATTTATTATTTAATGAAGTGAAATTACCCTAAAACTTGGTTCATATATTTCTCCTGATACATTCGTCACCTCACTGGTCTATATCCTATCAAACCCTCACTTGCAAGAATTGTATTGAATAATAGGTGTCTAAACATCATACCTACAGAGAGTGAAACATGTTTGTAGATATTTTATCATATTAAGGAAGGCAGGGTGACTCACTAATGATTTATTCTTACATCAGATCTTTCCACCATGAATGTGGGGTTATTTTTTGAGAATGAGCCCACAAAGTTTATCATTTCAGAACTTCTTTTTGTTTTAATGGTAGGGAATTTCCTTAATAAACTATTTAATATTGAGTGAATGGTGATTTGAGAACCATTTCTCCCTCAATTATTACCACCATGTATGCTCAAGGTTTATTTGAGGTAACACTAAACCCTTGGTACACCTCACATGTGAATGAGAAAAAATTTATACAAGATATATCTACCAATAAGTGGATATTGTTTAAGGCATGAGTCGAGGTGAATCCAACCATATAGATACACATAAGATTAGAAAAATGAAACACTCAATCCGAATAATGTCTTAAGGAGTTTTTTCTACTAGAAATTAGGTTAGATTACACCACTTAATAAACTATCCAATAGCTAATAGATCATCACCATATCAACTATTTATTTTATTTAGTTAATGCATTGTTATTTACATATTTTTCTGATTTGTGGTTTATTTGATAATTTAAATTTGATCAGAAAAGTAAATAAACTAACAAGAATGATAAAGATAAAATAAATTATAATTAGTATATGTAAATTTTATGATTTAATATAGTTAACTAATTATATAAATTCCACTAATTTTAAAAATCATGAGAATAAAAAAATATTACTGCAGAAGGTAAAACAATACATCAATCATAATATGAAGTCAAAAAATGCCTTGAATCACTTTAGATAAAATGAAACCATAGTGAAAATTATTGTTCCAATCCCCATTAGTGTGATATAAATTATTTAGGTGTTCCAATTAAATTAATCCATTGGATTACCCATGTGAACATAGAATGTAATTTCCCCTACAAGACTTGGTATAACTTAAAGGTAAGAGTATGGAAACCAGGGTATCAAATTTTAGGATTATGGAGTCTACTTGACAGTTCTACGATAAAAAAATAAATTCAATTGTAAAAAATATTCTAACTAAATATCCTTGAATAATTTAATTAAGGAATATTCCCCATATATTATAAGAGAAATATGGTTCTTTTCGTGTAGAATATTTGAGTGCGTAGGTATTTGAAATCTAGTGGTGTGGGATAGAAGGATTTGTTAAAATAATGGAAGACATATTTTATTAGTTAATTTATAATTGGTAATCATGAAAACGTAATACATATTTATTTTTATTTTTTTTGAAAATCATCAATCCATTAAATCAAATCTTTGTTCGGAAGATTCATTTCAGAGAAATATAATCTTATAAATGGTGGTAACATACTAAAATTGTATATTATTTAAAATTAAACTATTTTAATAGTGAATGAATTGTGTATTGGATTCCCCTGTTCTTATTGATCACTCTTAGGATGCTATATAAGAGTAATAATAGGTCTTCTATAATCATGTGTAAATTCATTGAATGTATGACGCCTCACATTATAATCCATTACTAGTGACATACTAAAGCCTCACAAAGACATGGATGTATACTTCATGTGGTCTTATATCTATGATCTGTATTAAGAGAATGTGATACATGGTAGGTATAACATCTATAAGGAACGCTTTAAATGAAAGATTGGAGTATAAGTTCCATAAAAACCTCATGTATTAAATATGATTGTTTACATAAATCATCAACAAATTATGGGATTTGAGCCACCAAAGAAATTGTGTAAAGTCATTAATCTCCCTAATTTTCTATTAGATTCCAAAGTTTTATTGTGAATTTAAACATAAAAAATATATAAAATACACTCCTAGATCCCTTTAATTTTATTTCACAAGTATATATATACATTAAGTATTAAAATATTTATATGTACATGGTGAAAAAGGGGAATGAAATGAAAAAGTGTAAGGCTTGTTCTTAGTATAAGGAATATTTGTATTGCCCTAAAAATTTGAGAATGATCTAAATGGAGTAGAAGTAGAAGAATGCTATATTTTTTTCTTATAGAAATAATGGCCACTAGAAGAATAATTGTATCTCCGTGAAGAAAGGGAAAGCTTCATGTATATTGTTTAATGAGTGAATTTTTTTTACTTATTAAAATTAGGAAATAGATTATATTTGTGGTTATAAAAACCCAAAATTATTATATATAGTTATCACATCTAATTATAAGAACATTAATTACATAACATTTCGATCCATGCGAGAATCATATAGTTATAGTGCCTTTATAATCCAGGACACACAAACAACTGGTTTATAAATGATCTATACCACCTCCCACCATGTTCTTCATAACCTAAACCCTTCATAGAAACATCATTTATAAATAAAAATTTCATAACCTGGGGAATGGAAATAAAATAAAGTTCTAGTAAAAATGATCATTAAGGGTGAACAAGAGAGATATGAATAATAACATAAGTATAACATGTGAATAAGGGTGTGGGAACATGAACTGAACCTTTTTAATCTATAACTTGCATATCATATAATACAATCTTGAGTTTTGGAAAAATGATTTATAGTTTTTAAGACATGAATTACAAAATAATCTAATAAAATAATCCAAGAGATCATAAAATTGATAGAATACATAGATTTATGGAAACATATTAACTTATAACTTTGTGAACATGTATAAATAGAAATATGTTCACACAGTAATTTAATGACATGCCATAAGGACCTTGCATAAACATGTGGACATGAAACTGGGTCCATGAGTTATCTTGTGGATAGGAAATCGATGTCCACTCATAAAATTATGTATATGAAAGCTAGGTTCACACCTAAAACTAAGAACATGAAATTAGGTTCACGTATAAAATATTTAACTCGTGAGTTGTCCATTTTTACCCAATGAATTACAGGGAGATATATTTCCCACCAATCAAATAAATAATAAAAAATAAATGATCTAGAAGATCATAAATCATCCATCATCTAGCAACACATGAAAATAAAAAAAATCATCAAATTATCGCCCTAGAAAATGAAAAATGTTTCATCAATATCCTATCACAAAAAACCTAAAACATACTTAAAAAGATTAAGTATGGTTTAATTGGATCATATAACAAGTAAAACATAAGCATCATCAAAGGATAATACCTTAGATGAAAATATTATTTTTAAAGATCACCTGGAATAACTTTTGAGCTAAGTAACTTTTTTATTCTTAAATCACATTCCAATTTAAAAATCTACATACTTATAAATGTAAAAATATTATTTGAAAATAAACTTTTAATATTGTGAATTATGGTTCAAATATTTAAGGCATCATGATAATGGAAAAATATAGTTATTCTTTATAGGTTAAGAACACGCATCTTCAAACTTTATTATTAGAAAAGACACAGAGTACCTCATTTGGAAAACAATAAAAACATTCCTTTTATATAATTAGTAAAAATTAAATAATGTGTAGAAAATAAATTAAAATTTTTTATGAGAATAGAAAAATAATTTTTGAAACCATTTTTAAAAAGTAGATAGATGGAAAAGAAGTATCCCCTAGTGGGGACTTAGACATAAAAAATCTTGTACAATGATGATATTGTTAAATAAACCCTTACCTCAAGTATCACCTTTCATCATTCAATTTAAAACCTCATGTATAATAAATATATATTTATTATTTATTTATTAAATAAAAATATATCTATGATTTTATGTATAATTAATTTATAAAATCTTATAACCCATTTATTAGTTTTTATTACTAAAATCAATATTATCGGTGATTACTAATTCATTTTTCAAGCATGTTTCGGTACAGTAGTCCCAATCCTTATAAATTAACCATGGTCCCATAATTTCTAGAATCATAATAATGATGTAAAAGTAAAATATATTAATTATACATATAATAATTCACAAAAAATACATATAGAAATATGAATTACACCATTCATGATGACAATAGGTCATACGTGGGCATGTATATTGTTTCCATTTTTTGACTGATGGGATGAAATACTAGTAAGTAATTATTCAACATTCCAAAAATTATTATTATACCATATATATAATATATATTCATAAAATATATTACTTATAAAAATTTATGTGAAATATAAATTTAAGAATAATCACATTGTATTGTAGAGATGGCAGTCCATTCATACACATGAGCGACGTTATCATTTCCCAAAAAGATTGGATGATGAAAATTTATATGTGATATTTCTATAAAATATGTATAATTATCTAATAAATCTTGAATATAAAAATTATCCCTATCACAATTCCCATCCATAATATATTACGATGAAAACTAAATTGTGTAGCTTTGTGGAGACGGTAAGTCGTACATTCACCCGAGCAATACATTCAATTCCTATTTGATGGGAAAGAGGTTGTATAATTGGGTTTTAATAAAGAAATTAAGTTTTAGACTAATAATTTTAATTAATTTATTAATTTATAACAAATATCATAGTTTTATTGGTGGTAAATAATAGTAGAAAAAGAAAGTGATTGGTTAGAGAGATTACCACTTATTTGGAATGAATCCTTTAGATCTCCTCTAAAGGTCTCAAGGATTGGTATTTTTTGAATAAATGTACCTATAGAATGTGTATTTGTAAATTTAAAATATAATTCTGTAGATTATGGTCAATATAGAAGGCTCAATATTGTGTAATGAAGTGAGGGAATATATGTATTGTTATAATTGATGTGAAGGGAACATTTTGGAATTTCATAAATAAAATAAAATATTATAAGACAATTCTAGAGACCAAGTATTCTAAATTTTAATGAATTGGATCCTAGGGTAATATATTGTACAAATATATTCAAAAAAATAAATCCTAGAAATGTTTAAGTGTTATTTTAGTCCATATATTTTGGTTCAACCCCTTAATTAACCTATTTTAACATTAATCATTGTAACCTATTTTTCACGATTAAAATGTTATAATTTTCCATTTAAGATAAATATTTAATAATAAACTGATATGGGATAAAATAGTAGACAATATAATATCCCAATTTTCTTTATTTATTATTTTTATGGTTTTTAAATAATTTAATAAAATATTATATTCCTCAAATATCATTATTATCAATTTTGGCACTATTCATTACTTTGAATTTAATAGAATACAATAAACATTTAGAATTGAAAATATAATTTTAAATCAACTTTAACTGTTCATTTAAATCTATAAAATTCATTTATTACCCTACATATCTCATATTATAATACTTTTTGTGTATTTTATTTTATTTTTCCAGAAATTAAATAACAAATGCATCAACATGTCTAATTATTTAAGATTATTAGTTTATTCCTAAAAATTATAAAATAAATTATAATCATGAATAAAATGTAATCAGGGAAAAAATAACTTTTAATATTCATTCATAACTATTTTTTCTCTCCATGGGTACACATAAATGATATTTAAATCATAGAGAGGTACATTTTGTCATTCCCTTTGGTATAAATAACTTATAAGTCATTTTCTTGTAAAAGTGCCCATTGAAAAATAAAATTTAGGATTAATATTATTATGGTGTTGTTTCATTAATTAAATAATAATTAATTTGAATAATAATATCCTTATCACATAGTTTTAACATAGATTTTCATTATTTACCCTTTATTGAGATGATAAATTTTTCAATGGTCACTATTAATTTTGAAAAAAATGGGTCTATTTACCAAATTTGAACCGAATTATTCTGAATATGGAATCCATTTTTCAAGATTGAATTTCTAGAGTTGGAAAAATTACTCCCAGTATTAATGCGTGAAACACAAAAAAATAGTTTTTAGAGAAATGTGTTGTTAAGAAAAAAAATGTACCTTTACCAAAATCATATATAATGATGATCCAAATTAAGTTAATCATAATATATTAAATTAAATAACAATAATGTTATGTTGACAAAAAACCAAAAATCATAATGATATTTTTTTATGAAAAGAAAAAAATATTAGTTTTATAAAAAAATATAATTTTCACTATTCACATAAAAATTAACCTTCTTAGAAGAATACCAAGATTTAACCAAAATATAATTTTTATACATTTATTTAAAAAATGAATTTAATTTTATCGAATATATTTTATAAAATTTCCCAAAATTTGTTATATGATTTTTTACCAAAAAAATAAGTTAGTTTTTGAATTTTTTTTTCAAAAAAAGAAATGGCATTATTAAAAATTGAGTGATTAATTTCAGAGTAATAATATTGATTATGGACTATTTATATAATTTAGAAATTATTTAATCCAATTATAACCCTAAAATATAACATCCAATAAAAAAATATTATTTTAAATATTATATTTATGTTCCCCTAAAGTTTTGGTTTTGTGTATCGTAAGTTATCAAAGAAGTTTAATATTTTAGGTTGGAAAATTTCATAAAATATTATGGTGTTATACTCTCACCATTTTAATAAACTACAACCTCTCAATATTTTCCTTGTAATAAAAGTTTTTCCAATTGATAATTCTTACGTTAAAACTGACATCATAACAGGTGTTAATAACACTTTCTATTGAAAATAGAGAAGGGGAAGTATGATGGTCATTTGAAATAACACATAAATTGGTTTGAAATTTGGAGAACATAGGTGGGAAGTTAATATATAGATATGGGAGAAACCCCTAACTCTAGATGACTGATAGAGAGTGATAGAGATCATTGTCCAGAGAAAATAAACTTAATTTTTTTACAATCCATATTAATCACATGAGAAAATAAATTTAATTTTCTTCTAGTTCGTAAGAATAATTTCATCATTTTTTTAGGTCTTTTTCCACCAAATATCTTAATCTAGGAAATGGATATTTGAGATTATTTTATCATGCATGTAGAAATTTTGATTAAATCATTGGACTAATAATTTATTCCCTTAGACTCTATATATTAAACCAAAACCAAAAAGGTTACTATAAGATATGACAAATCATACTTTACCCTCAAGGAAAAATATCCAAAATTTCATCATAATCCTTTACAAAAGTATTTAACCATAATAATCATCCAAAATATTAACAAAAATATTCAAAAACAAAAAGTAGTTTTATCTCATGTCATTAAATGATAAATATAAAAATAATTTATTTACTCATAATTTATCATACCAAAATTAATATAACTTGATCTTATATTCTCCATGGTGTACTAATCGTTTACCAGAGGACCATAGTCATATATTATTTTAAAATATAATTCACCATTTATTATTTAAATAAGTTCTTTTATTATCCCAAAATTTGTACATTGTCGGTTTGGGTTCATCCTTGAACTAATAGATAATCATAGGTTAATTTGGAAAAAATATGATCACTTTATTCAATAAATAAATATTGAATCTATATAGGGAGATAACATAATATCTCATAATCACATCAAACACCAATAAAAGATAATATTTTTAAATGTCTTATTCAGAAAAATTTTAACATGTAATCCCCTATTCTAGAGTGGAGAATAAGTGTTCCATAACTATCATGATACTCTCTAAAATTGTTAATTTCAAAAGCTTTAACTTTGTACATTGACTTTATAGGTTATTTGGGCTAACTTTATTCAATTTCCTTGTGATTAATGATTATATTATAATAGTTCCAAAACTCTTTTCATTTTTATAACTGATGTGTGATTTGTGCTTTTAGTTAAGATCTATCTCTATTCATTTCATTTACTGGCCTCTTTACACCACACTAACATTATTTTTATCAATATACATGCTTCCTACACTTGAGAATTTTTATTTTTTACTTTCATAAATTTACCTAAGTTTTCTTTCCCACATTTTTTTGTAAATTAGGTGGTTGAATATTTGTCTTCATTACATGTTGGAAACCACTGAAGTTTCTATGAAGCTCTATATTCCTTTTCTTATCAACAGAACCATGATGGTATACAATTTCCATTTTCAATTTTAGTGCACATTAAATAGTTTCTTCAAAGAATAAAAAGTCTACCAATTACTTTTGAAGACTCTGTTTCATGATACTATAGAATCAATGAATTTTTCTTTTAGGGATAATGGCTAAACATAAATCATACCTTTAATGTATATTAAAATTTTCCTTATAGGTTCTAATGGATTATTCATCCTTCTGCTTAAGCATGAGAAATTACTTATCCATTTTTGTACATAGAGTATAATGGATATACTTACTAAATAATAATCCCTTATTCCCATCCAAAACCATAGAGATAATTTCCTCAACCTTCCCCATATTGTGAATCATATTCCATTATTGACTTTATTAGACATTAAAATGAAAAATAGTTAAGAAAAACAATTTAGGGTCTGAGCACTAAATAATGGGGGATATATTTTCCTATTACCTAATCCATTTTTGAGAAACCATTGGATTAGAAGTCCCATAGAAATATGGTGGTGGTTGTTTCATAGAATTTTGAATAATGTGTGGCTCTATCTTTGGTGAATTTTGATGTTCAACCTGATCTATGTTTTCACTGATATCTTGATTGAGTTGAGTGAGCATATTCACAATATATTGAATCCCATATATTAATCCATTTGATTACTAATGATAATGGTTATTTCATTGGCCTTTGCATTAATTGTTCACATGAATCATCAGGGGTCTATATAATGACCCAATATTTAAATACATGTACATTACATTTATTATTTGGAATTCTTAACACATGACACAAACAGATGCCCAAATACTATATTAGTTTAGAATATTGGGAAACTCATAATATCATATACTAACATGGTGAAAGATCTTAAAAACTACGATAAGGATCTCCCCTTTTTTTCCTATATAAAATAATTCTTTAAATCTAGGGTAAAAGAAAACATTAAAATGGTGAGATCAAATTCTCAATAAGGGTAAACATGAAGAACACAAAAGAAACCATAAACATTTGAATGTAAAAACATCAAAATCTCAAGACATGAAATAAATCTTGGAAATACATAAGGCATAGATCATAAATTAACATTAACCATGATAGAATAACATTGGAATAGAACATGCAATTTTGGAAAACTAATAAGAACATAATAAGATTTCCATAGTATCCAAGGCATTGCTTCTAAGACCATCATACTGGACAAAGTTCACTACTGAACAGTGTTTATATGCCACTCCTTCCTTGTATTACTGAACTAGATTTACTTGTCATTCTAGGCATTCCTATCTCATGATATAAAAATATTTACCCAATGTATTTAAAGGAGATATAGTTCCCACCCATATCACTGTGAAATAATTTTTAGATGTTCCAAACAAAACATAAATAATTCATCATAGCATAACCCATGAAATAAAATGGGATTCTTAAGCATCATTTCATCATAACAAAATCCATATATTAGAAATAGAATTCATAAAAATAATTCCACCATAAACTCAATCGAATCAAACTAATAATAGGGATATAAACAAAACCCTATGTCATATTAGACAGAAAATAATTTTGAAAAACCACTTAAACTTAATTTCAGAGGAAAATATCCTTTCTTTTTCAAAAAAAATTCTTTTCTCAAAATGTTTAGAAATTTTATAAGAAAAATTTTAATTCAATATAAACTAGAAATACTATAAAGTAAAATTCATTAAAATAATGTGTTATGAATGTGTAAAAAATTGGTTCATTCCGTATATGTAAAAAAACATTCTCCTGGTACTTTTTTCGGAAAAGATGAAAAATACCTCATATGGTAAAAGCAAGAAAGGTTCCTTATAAACCATATAATAAAGGTCAAATGGGTACAATATATTTAAACAGACATAGAGTAATAGAAAAACTTTTATGAGAATATTTTTATAAAACATGTAAATGGATGATAAATAAAACCCTAGTAAATATTTACTTATAAATAATCTCGTATAAAAACTAGATTTGCAAAGTTATCCCACACCTTAGGTCTGATACTCTCCATACAAGTCCAAACCTCATGTATAATGTTTTAAACATATTATTAACTTATATAAGAATAATAATAACATCTATAATATCATATATTATTATTTAATGAATTTATAATACCCATTTATTAATAACTCCATGTTAATGTAACATTTCTGGTAATATCTCTTTGTTTGTAGTACATGTTTTAGCTTGTTGTTATTGATAATATTACTTAGAACAAGATTTTCTTAATTACAGAATGTATAATTTGATCTATATATCATATATATTCATAATAAAAAAATATATATAATATAGAGATAAATGAAATGGAAACCACCATTCAGGGATATGGTTGGCCATACGTTTCCATGAATTCTATTTCCGTTTTCTTATTGTATTGAATGAAAGGATATGAATGAAATATATGTACACACACATATATATATACTTCTTGTAGACTAATTTTTTCATATATTTCATAATAATTAATAATATGTATATATATATATATATATTTTAGTCATTCAGGGATGGTTAATTTAGAGAGTGAATCTCATCGCGTCGTGGAGAAGGTAGGCCATACGTATGCACGGGCAACGATATCATTCCAATAATGATTAAATGACACAGATATAGATTAAATATCAGTTATAAATGGTCATCATCTTTTAATATTCATTATTTATGTCTACTATACTCATCCAAATAAAGTAATGTTGAATAAAAAATTACACCAAGGCGTGGAGACAGTAAGTAGTACGTACGCACATTTGGTGACATTATTATTCATAGGATGGATAAAATTATGAAAATAATTTTCCCATGATTATATTAAAATATATTTAAATTCATGATATTGGATCTAATACTTTGGTATGAAAATAATATGGAAATAATAAGTATAAGAATAAAATAACATTGAAAGAAGGGATAAAATGATTACCTCTTCTTCGGGTGTTTCCTTTTGATTTGAACAAAAGGGTTCCTAAATATGAATTTTTCCCAAATTAATTCCTATATGATTAATTGATGGAGGTTGGGAGAAGAACTAGGAAGTTTTTGATCCAACCAAAATGAATTAGAGGTTTTATTTAAATAGAATGGGAGGTTGCCTTTTATAAGAGAGGTGAGAGGCACCTTGGGAATATCAGGAAATAATAATTTATTATAAAAATATTTTAGGTTTATAGTACATAAAAATTGATTTATTTCGAGGATAAGACGATTAGGGATTTAAATCCTCTCAAAAAATAAGTTTTATACATGTTTAGTTTATAAAATAACCTTATCTTTTAGATTTATCCCTTTGTAATTAAGTTAACTCCTACCGTGTCCTCTTTTATTTTTATACTACAAGGTTAATATCATTAATATAAAATGAATTATGAACCTAAAGTAGATAATTTATGAAATTGATATCACTATCCAGGTTATTTGGATGTATGTTATATTTTGAGGATTTTTATATCAATTAATAAAATTGAATTTGTTTTAAATGTACAATTATGTTAATTTTGACACTATTTAGTAATTGATTTTTTCAAAGTCCTAAAAACTTGATTACATCTAACCAGAGGAATTAAACTGTACCTAATATCTCAATTTCATCCTGAAAATTCGTATATTCTATTAAAATTTTCCTATTAAATTTATTTTAATATTTATAAATCCATTTATTTGAATCTTTAATTAATGAGGTAATCACTACATCATAATTGTTTTATAAATATGTGTATTTATATAATGTATAAAAATAATAAATAAAATTCCATAATATAGGAAATACTTTTATTTTCCTAATGGATATTTATAGATGTAGATATCAGTTATATAATCCTATATTAAAATCAATTTATTAAAAATATATATGTTTATGTTATAATTATCATTACTTTAAATTAATTCTTATAAAATGTCATGTTCACATCCATGTTGATCTACGGGGTCCCAAAATCAACCCAATGATTCATAAGTTTGGAAATATCTCATCCAATAGGTTTACGACATGTTTTAGGGTAGTTTAATATTATTATTGTCTTATTTTTTACCCTTATTTACCTAATTTATCCTTTAACCATGATAAATAAAATAATTACTGATGTTACAATCCTTAATGAAAAAAACTAAAAGGTATGTATTTAACCAATTTGAATATTATGATTCCAAATATGTAATAAATGTTTCAAAATTTAAAACATATAAGTTTTAGAAATTAATTTAATATTAATTCTCATTGTGTAATAAAAAAATTCGGTTTTTAAGAAATAATAACTATCAAAAGATTGACACGTGTTTATGTCCAATTTAAAAGTGAAATTACTTCCAATAACCAAAATTGGATTAAATAATAAAAATATAATATAATTACACTTTAAAACCAATTAAATGTACCAAATAACAATATAAAAAAGTTATATTAAAACGTAGTTTTGACATAAAATTCTGTATTTTTCACTATTCATTAAAAAAAATGAACATTTTAAGAAAGTTACTAAAAAATTCAACATAAGTAAATTTTTATATACCTTTTCCAAATAAGAAGTTTATTTTGTGAAATATAATATATAAAATTGTTAAAAACTTTATTTAAAAAGGGTTCACCATAAAAAGGCTATAAAACTGCATTTTTTGAAAAATACTTCTTTTATCCGAAAAAATGATTTTTTCATATATAATGTTATAGAAAATATATATGATGAATTTCAATGTTATAAAATTCAAAATGTAGTTAATACTATTCATAAAGGCTACTTTATTTCCCATTAAATAATATTTTAATAATATATCGTTGTTATGCGAAACTCAGAATTGCGTAAAACAGAAACTATCGAGGAAGTTTGCTTTTGAATTTCATGTAAGTCAAGTTAGTGATATGTTTTGTTCAAGAATCCTTTGGTTTTATTTAAATAATAATAATAACCTATTTATTTTTTAAATAGAAAAAAATCAATACGCAGTGTCGCGTGAAATGAATTTTATCAAAAGAACTTTAAATTTTGTGTAACACAAACTAAGTATAGTGTTCCGCATACTGCTAGATAATATAGTGTTGCATATAGTGAAAGATAATCTTGTTTTAGAGTACAACAAAATACCTCAAAAAAATTTAATAGAATATATTTCATAAAATTTTAGGGTGTTACATTCTACCCCTCGTAAAATGAATGTCACCATAAAAATTCATCGGGGTTATAAATAGTTTACTGCTTGAATGTTTATTTAATGGAAACCCACATTGTAAAAAGGAATACCAAAATTTAATTTTAAAAATGAAATTTAGAAACATAACGGTTACCCAAAGAATCTCATTACTGGGTTTCTATATAGGAGGTCACAGGTGGGAACTCAGAACATGGATATAGAAGAGAAATCTAACCATCACGTTCTGATGGACTATGATAGAGAATAATGTTTTGATAAATTTAACTACCAGAAATCCATAAATATTTGATGTTTTAATGGACCATATGATTCATCTGATAAAAAGGTACAAGGATAACATTTTTGGTTTTGAAGATCCTTTTCATAAAGTTGAATAATTTTACATTAGAATAAATACATAAATGATTTTGGTACAATCTCACCACTGTTTGTGCCTTGAAAAATTTCCTATTTATCTCTTATTTTATGAAAAGAAGTTGAATTTTGTAATATTGAAGTGTCAGCAGATCATCCAGTAGAATGATAGGTCACTCCATCTTTCAGAAGTAATCAAATATGTATAAGTACACCAAAAGTGATATTAATTGTACATAGTTCCAAAAATGGACTTATACATCATCTATCATACTTATTAAATAAAATAAAGTTAATTTATACTATCTAGGAGCATCCTGTACCCAAGTGGTAGTAAATAAAGGCCTTTCACACTTTAGTTGTGGGTTTGATTCCCACAGCCTTGTCCCACATAATGGGTTGTCACTCATCCTACGATTTGAACCTTCTCTAAAACTATAATATTATGAAATTACAGAAATAATATTAATAAATGTTTTAGGATTAAAAAATAATATTTTATTTCCAACTTAATCTATTCCAACCTTTAGGTTTATCCAAAATACTTCTATACAAACTCACATTACAAAAAAAATAGATTTAAGAAAGGTTATATAATAGGAATGTGAATAAATTTATTTATCCCCCATCAATAAAAAAATATATATTGTTGGTCAAATTGAATTCATTTTAATGTATTCATCATGATTTATCTTAAATCATAGCTATAACCTAAATTAGCATATATCCTTATTGAAAACATGCATGTTTTCTTATACCAAAATTTAATGGATATATTATTTAAGTCCCAAAAATTTGTATACTTCATCCATGATAGATTAACCCACTTGTCAATAACTCCATAATTAGTTCCCAAGAAACCCACATCATCCAATTTACTTATATAAATTCTACATATCTATATCCAAGCATCATTATCTAAACATAAGTGACATACTGAGGGTTATCTTCCCCTTAATAATGTGTTCTCCAAATACATCATGTTACCCTTAAATCACATTTCTGTACCCATATAACTATCCAAAATATCCTCTTCAATCATTTATTAAATGCTTATATTGAAAACAACTATATATTTCATGATTCATATAATATAATATTTGAAATATGAAACATATACATCGCAATCATCCAATGTTATTATTAAACCATTACTCAAGATCCATCATCTTCATGTTTCCTAAAATATGAATTAGTTATTAAGTTTTCTCAAACTCAATTATCTTGTTTTTAATGTAAAAACTACTTTAAGAACATCACATACCTTTCACATGTCATTTATAATCTATTTATCTTCAACTGTATAACCAATACTCGTACCATGATTAGGATTCTATTCATGATGCTTCTATTCTAGAGACCCAAAGTTTGGAGTACATGGACATTACATTACTTTTCCAGAATACTTAATACATAACAAAAACCAACACACAAGGACCGTAATAGTTTAGTGTATTTCGAAACATGGAACATAATCTTCTAATCGTGGTGAAAGATCTTCAACATCTCCCATAAATATCTTCCCCTTTTTTTTCTTACCTAAAAACTTTATTTATATCCCAGGGAAAAGAAAACATAAAAACGGTGAGCTCAAATGCTCAGTAAGGGTAAAAATATAGAAAATAAAACAATTCATATACATTTGAATGTAAACACATGAGCATAAAATCTAAACATCAAAAACATGAGAAATGACATAAAACATTGTAGTACACAAGGCATAGATCATAAAAGAAAATTAATCATGATAAATTACCATGGGAATAAAACTTTTAATTGTGGAAAACCATTAAGAACATGATATGATTTGCATAATATCCAAGGCATTACTTCCAAGACCATCTTAGTGTACAAGGTCCCTTTCGGAATCGAGTTCACTCCTCATTCCAGTCTTGTACCAATGAACCGTATTAACTTTCCATTACATCCATGTCTATCTCATGAGATATAAATCTTTACCCAATTAATTGGAGGGAGATATAGGTCCCACCCATCTCATAATGAAATCATTCTTACATTTGCCATAACATAAACATAAATCATTCATCATAACCTAATGTATAAAATGGGTTTCATAAACATCATTCCATCATAAAATAATCCATATAAAACAAATGGATATCATTTCATCATAAGAGAAGTGAAACCATGTAAATAATAGAGACATTATACTTGAAACATACCCATATGAAACAATGTCATTTTAGACGGAAAATGGTTTTGAAAAAACACTTGAAATAAATTCTTGAGGAAAATATCCTTTCTTATTCAAAATCATTTTCTTTTCAAAAAATTCCATGCAATTTTTAAAGAAGAGTATTTTGTTAAAAATAGTCATGAAATCTTTTAGAGTAAGCTTATTGAAAATAAGACATTATGAAACCCATAAAAATCAGATCATGTCGTATAAGTTAAAAAAACATTCTCCTCATACTTTTTCCAAAAAAGTCAAAAAGTTCATCATACGGTAAACAAAAGAATGATTACTTACATAACATAATGAAAAAGTAAAATAGGGGTAAACATGACTTTAAACTTACATTGAAGAATATTAAACACTTTATGAAAAACATTTTTATTGACATGGATGAAAAATATAACCCCGGTAAATACTTACCTATAAATAATCTCGGATAAAAAAGGAATTGGAAAAGTTATCCCTTACCTTATGTCTGATATACTTCATATGTATCTGAACCTCTTTTATAATGATTTAAATAATGTAATTGACTTATTATAGAATCATATTAATTGTTATTATATATATCTAGTTCACTTATGACTTTATATTACCCGTTCTTTTGTAAATTCCATGTTAATGTAGTGTTTTGGGTAAAATTGTTTCATTTATCGTACATGTTTTGACATGTCGTTCTTGATATTATTACTTATATCCTGATTTACATAATTTTATAATGTAAAACATTATTTATATGTAATATATATTAAGCCTATAAATATATATGATAGATTGATAAATGGAATGAAATACACCGTTCATGGAGACGGCAGACCGTAGGTACGCATGAATGCTGTTTTCATTTCCTTATTGAATTAAATGGAATTAAGTAAATGAAACATATATGTACATAAATCCAGTATCTTTATTATGTAATATATTCCATGATTATTTATTATATATACTTTATAATCATACTTGAGTGGTTAACATGGAGAATGAGTCTAATCGCATCGTGGAGACGGTAATCCGTACGTACGCACAAGCGATGATATCGTTCCCATAATTATTGAATTGAATTGGAGTGGATGATATAATATCTCAGAATCAGTATGATGTTATAATAACTATATATAGTTATTCTTTACACTATTATACCAATCCATGTAAGGTGTTGGTGGAAAAACAAATTACACCACGGCGTGGAGACGGTATTCCGTACATATGCACACGTGGTGATTTAGTTTTCCATAGGATAGATAGAAGGTGAAATGGTGTTGTTTTGTATTTATAGTGACATATAAGTATATTAATGATACTAATGTTATTACTTTATAATGAAACAACTAAATAAGAATAATTTTAAGAAGAAAGAAAACTTGAAAGAATCTTTAGAAGGGATTACCTCTTTTTCGACGCACCTCTTTTAAGCTTCTTCTTAGGGCACTAGAGTTGGTATTTTGAGAAGACGAGAACCACTATGATATTACTAGAGAGGTTGAGAAGAGTAATTCTCAGGGTTTGGCCAAGATTCAAGGCTGAAAAGGGTGTTAAGAGAAGAGGGAAGAGGTGCCCTTTTATATGGGAGGAGAGGGATACCTTAGGAAAAACTTAAAATATTATTTTATAATAAAGTCATATTCGGTTTATAATAGCTCCAAATTGATTTATTTAGAATCTAAAGTAGGAATGGTTTGAAATACCCTCAAACAATAGGTTTTAGACAAGTTTAGGGTTCTATTCTAACCTTATCTTTGGATTTAACTCTAAGTTAAATAATTTAACTTTTACCATGTCTTCTTGTTTTCTTACACTATATGGTTAATAAACATACTATAACAAGTTACAAGAACCCCAAGTGGTTCATTATTAATATATATATCCTTATATAAGTCATTTTGAAGAAAATTAGATTATTAGTAATAGAATAACAATTAATAATATAATATTTGTTTTAAAAATTATTTTATGTCAATTTTGACACTATTTGGTAATTGATTTTTGTGAAAATCATAACAGCATGGTTAGTTCGAAAAAAGTTAATTAAATCAATACTAACATGTCATATTAACCTAAAATAATTAGTGTAATTTATAAAAAGTCTCAAATTACATATATTTGGGTTTTTTCAACATCAATTATGTTAAAATTTCATTAATAAGGTAATTACTACATCATCATTGTGTCATAAATAAATTAACTTATTTATTGTCAAAAAATTATAAATAAACTACAATTATGTATGAAAACATTTTAGATCTCTAATTTATATTTATAGTATAATTTATCTTATGTATAACCCTATATTAAAAATGTTTTAGTTATTAAACATTGATTTTAACTCTTTTAACTCTTCTTAAAATAAAATAATAATAAGTTTCCTAATCTAATCCAAGTGGACCTAAATGGCCATAAATTAATCCTAAGGTTGTTTTTGGTCGAATTAAACTTATACAATAGAATAAGGACATGTTTTAGGGTAATAATAATATAATTTTTACCCTTAATTTCCCTATTTACTTTTAACCGTGGTAAATAAAAGTAAAATGTTACTATTCACCAAAAATTATTTTTATCTAATTGAACCACATTTTACTCCTTGATATTAACTATGTTTCTCAAATTTTCAAAATTCCACTCTCAGAAGCGGTAAAATTATGTTTTATGTAAATTTTCAAATTCTCTTAGGAGGTGGGTAAAAGACGATGATAAGTTCAATAAAATTTTTATATATCTAAAATTATTATAAAATGACTCCAATGAATTAAATTAAACATATATGGGTATTATGTATCAATTATGACCTAAACAAAAAATTTAAATAAAATAAATAATTATTTAAGTAAAAAGTCGGTTTTTAAATAGTAACCCAACGTTTTCACTATTCATGAAAAATTGAATGTTTTCAGAAAAATACAAAAACTTCACCCTAGGCTAATTTCGATATTCCGAATCAAAAAATGAAGTCCATTTTGAAAGATTAAATTTATAAAATTTCAAAACGTGGGTATTACTATTCATAATGGCTAGTTTATATAATATTTTAATAATATCACGTTTAGTGAAACTCGGTATTGTGTACTACACATGCTATCGAGGAAGGTCTTGATTGCGTGTAATGCAAGCCAAGTCAGGGCTGCGTGTAGTGAAAGCTATGTTTGGTGTTGCGTATAACATAATAAAAACTTATTTAATTTATATATTAAACAAATATATACTAAATGTTACGTAGAATAATTTCCACAAGACGAACTTGAAATTGTGTGTAACATGAGCCAAGAATAGTGTTGTGTATACTGCAAGGTAATAGAGTGTTGCGTATAGTAAATGCTAATCTTGGTGTAGTGCACAACACATGACATCAAAGAAATTAATAAAATAATAAATTTTCTCATAAAATCTTGAGGTGTTACTTCTATAGAGGAAATCAGTCTTCATAATTCCCATACTCTTCACATCTAAGAAACTCAATGGTTAACGTTTTTCTATGTAATTATGGCTATTGACTAAAATTAGAAAGAAAAGTGTGAGAAAAAACATATCACAGATTAGTAACAAATACGTAAGGTATATTACTTATAATATTTCAATCTATGATATATTCATTTTAACACTAGTTTATTCATGATTATCACAAAAACAATAGGATTGTAACATATACATGACTTACCATTTTGAAATCCGAAAACATATGTTTAGAAATATCTCTAGGGATCTCACTAACGTTTTCACGTCCATGTTTCCAAAGGTTGACTAAACCTTCACTCTGATACCAACTATAATGACCCAAGCTTGATGTACATAGTCATTACATTTCTTTTTCAGAATACTTACTACTTGACACAAATAGTTTCCCAATGGACGAATTAGCTTAGTGTCATTGTAAACCCCGAACATCATCTACTAACATGGTGAAGGATCTTCAACATCTACCATAAACATCTTCCCCTTTTGTTTTCCTACTTGAATCCTTTATTTATATCCTGAGGAAAATAAAACATAAAATGGGTGAGTTCATATTCTACGTAAGGGTAAACATGGAGAACATAAAACAAACTATAAACATTTGAACATAAATAAATCAAAATATTAAGACATAAAATAAATATTGGTAGTATGTATGGAATTAATCAGAAAGGAACATTAACCATGATTGAGTAGAATAGAAATAAAACATGTAATTATGGAAAACTAATAATCACATAATATGTTTTCTATAGTAACCAAGGCATTGCGGCATAGACCATCATAGTGGAAAAAGACCGTTACTATACTGGGTTTACTTGTCGTACTAGACATGTATTACTAACCCATATTTACTTTCTGTTCGAGTCATATCTATATCATGAGAGGCAAATCATTAAGAAATTCATTTTAATGAGATATTGTTACCACCCATGTCTTAGTGAAATCATTCATACATGTTCCACAATAAACAAAAATCATTCATCGTTGCATAACCCATGAAATAAAATGTGATTCTTAAACATTATTTCATCACAACCTAATACAAATAAGATAAATGGAATTCATAAAAATAATTCCATAATAATTTCAATAAAAAATTTTAATAATAGGTGTAGTAACATAAAACTATGTTATCTTAAATGGAAAATAATTTTTATAATACACTTGAACTTAATTCCTGAGGAAAATATCATTTCCTCTTCAAAAAAGTTTTCTTTTCTCAAAATGTTGTAAAATTTTAAAAGACCATAATTTAATTGAAAATAAACTTGAAATATTTTATACAAATATTCATGAAAATAATGTGTTATGAAATCATAAAAAATCCATTCATGCTGTATAAGTTAAAAAAACATTCTCTTGGTGTTTTTTCAGAAAAGTCAAAAAGTAGCTCATATGGTAAACGAAGAATGATTCCTTTCAAACCATGTTGTAAAAGTCTAAATGTGTAAAATGAATTTTTAACATACATAAAATAATAGTAAAAATTTAATAAGAATATTCTTATAAAAAATGGAAATGGATGAAAAATATATCCCAAGAAAATACTTATGTATAAAAAATCTCAGATAAAAACTAGATTTGAAAAGTTATCACTTACCATAGGTATGATACTCCCCATACCAGTCCAAAAATCCTGTATAATGTTTTTAAACATATTATTAAATTATATCAGAATCATAATAAAATTTATTATATCATATATTATTCTTTTATGACTTTATATTACCTGTTTCTTATCAATTCCAAGTAAATGCAACATTTCAAGTAATATCTCTTTGTTATTGTACATGTTTTGACTTAT
The DNA here is from genome assembly GCA_963277665.1 of Viscum album. NCBI lineage: Eukaryota > Viridiplantae > Streptophyta > Magnoliopsida > Santalales > Viscaceae > Viscum > Viscum album. The sequence continues at coordinate 1,613,991,075 of OY728158.1, forward strand.
TATTCTTGATAATATTACATATATCATGATTTACATACTTTTAGAATGTATGATATGATTTATATATCATATATATTCACAATACAATTATATATATATAATATATAGACAAATGAAATGGAATACAAAGTTCGTGGACACGGTAGGCCTTATGTAAGCATGAACGTTGTTTCAGTTTTCTTATCGTATTGAATGGAAGTAATTAATGAAATATATAAGTGTGTGAATATATATATATCATTAAAATAGACTTATAATTTCATATATTTCATAATTTTGAATAATATATATATATATATTTATTATAATCAATCTTGGATGGTTAATGTGAAGAATGAATCTCATCGCGCCCTGGAAATGGATGGTATATTAATTATAATAAATCATAAACATGTCATATAAATAATTTATGTCTATTATACTCATCATTATACTCATCTAAATAAAGTAATGTGGAATAAAACATTACACCATGGCGTGGAGATGGTAAGCAATACGTACATACACTTGGTGAAATTATTATACTTAGGATGGATAAAATGATTAATATAATTTTCACATGATTGTATTAAAATATCAGTATATGTATGATACTATATTTATTACACTCGTATGGAAATAATATAGAAATAGGAAGTGGAAGAAGAAAAGAACTTTGAAATAAGGGATAAAACAATTACCCCTTCTTCAGGTGATTACTTCTGATTTGAACAAAAGGGCTCCATTGGATAGCGATATTCCGAAAATTATTCATCTAGTATTAAGTGAAGAAGGTTGGGAGAAAAAATGAGTAGGGTTCGACCAAACTAGAATGCTTTAGAGGCGTGAGTTAAAGAGAAAGGGAGGTTCCCTTTTTTTAATATAGGTGATGGGAACTTTTGGCAAATATTGAAATGGTAATTTATTAAAAAATGATTTTTGGTTTATAATATATAAAAATTGATTTATTTTGAGGATGGGAAGATGATAGATCTAGATCCTCTCAAATAATAGGTTTTATACATGTTTAGGTCATAAAAGTAATCTTATCTTTTTTATTTAACCCTTTATAAAAGAAAATAACTCTTAACATGTCCTCTTGTATTTTTATACTACATGGTTAATACCATTATTATAAAATTCCAAGAGAACCTATAGTGAATCATTGATGAATGTTTCATCAGTATCCTAGTTATTTGGACAATCGTTAAATTTTTATGAATTTTATTTCATTTAATAAAATTCTATTTGTTTTAAAAACACTTTATTGCAAATTTTGACACAATTTAGTAAATTATTTTTGTTAAAGTCATAAAACATTATAAATTAGAACCAAATGAATTAAATTTTCCTTGAAATTTAAATTTCAACCAAAAAATTCGTGGATGTCATCAAAAAATTCAAATTAAATTTATTTTAATATTTATAAATTCATTTATTTAGATCTTTCATTAATGAGGTAATCACTACATTTTAATTGTGTAATAAATAGTTATATTTATCTAATATCTAAAAATAATAAATAAAATACCATGATGTGGTAAAAAAATTTAACTTTGTAATGGCTATTTATAGACATAGATATCAGCTATATAACCCTGTATTAAAATCAAATTAGTAAAAGATAAATGTTTATGTTGTAATTATATTTACATTAAATTAATTCTTATAAAATGTCATGTTCACATCCAACTGGATCTATGGGGTCCCAAAATCGACCTAAAGATGCCCATGGTTTGAAATATATCATTCAATAGGATTATGACATGTGTTACGGTATTTTAATATTATTATAATATTATTTTTTACCCTTATTGCCAGATTTACCCTTTAAACATAATAAATAAAATAATTACGGATTTTTCTATTAGTAATATCCAAAAATAAAAGGTTCCTATTTACACAATTTGAACCATATGATTCCAAATATGGAATCAATTTTTCAAAATTCAAAATACAGAAGTTGCAGTAAATAATTTAAAATTAAGTCCTCTTGTCAAAACAAAAAATCGGGTTTTTAAGAAGTAATAACTATCAAAATATTGACATGTGTTAATGTCCAATTTAAAAGTGAAATTACTTCCAATGAAAAAAATTGGATTAAAGAATAAAAATATAACCCAATTACCCTTTAAAACCAATTGAAATTATAATACAACAATATAAATAAATTATATTAAAATGAATTTTGGACTTAAAATGCGGTATTCTTCACAATTCATTAAAAAATAAGCTTTATGAGAAAATTACCAAAAATTCAACACAAGTAAATTTATATGTCCCTATTCCAAATAAAATGTTTATTTTATCAAATAGAATATATAAAATTGTAAAAAAACTATATTTTAAAAAGAGTTCTCCATAAAAAAGGCTGTAATATTACATTTTTTTAAAAAATACTTCATTTATCCGAAAAAATGATTATGATCTTATATCTTGTTATAGAAAATATATAAGATGAATTTTAATGTTATAAAATGAAAAATGTGGATAATAATATTCATAATGTCTATTTTATATCCTATTAAATAATATTTCAATAAATATATCGTTATTTCACAAAACTTCGTATCGTGTACAACACAAGTTTTCGAGGGAGGTTGCTCTTGGGTGTAATGCAAGCCCAATCAATGTTATGTTTATTGAAATATTATTTTGGTGTTGTTTAAACATAATCCAAACATAGTTATTTTACAAATTGAACAAAATCTATACAACAGTTTGTGTGAAATGAGTTCTATCAAAAGAAAATGAAATTGTGTGTAACACAAGCCAATTATAATGTTGCATATACTTCAAGCTGATATGATGTTGCATATAGCGCATGATAATGTTGGTTTATCGTACAACACCAGACCACAAAAAAATTAAAAAGAATATATCTCATAAAATCATAGGGACTTACCTTCCACCCCTCATAAAATGAATTTCTCCCTCAAAATCTGTCGAGGTTATAAACGGTTTACAACTTGAATGTTTTTTTCATTGATACACACATTGAAAAAAGAAATAAAAAAACTTCATTTTAAAAAGGAAAGTTATAAGCATAATGTTTTCCCAAAGTATCTCATCACTAGGTTTCCATATAGGAGAACATTAGTGGAAAGTGAAAACATGGATATGTAAGATAAATCTAACCCTCAAGTTCTGAAGGATCATGGTAGAGATTAATGTTTGGGGAAAGTTAACTAGTAGAAATCCTTAAATATGCAATGATTTAAGGGACCATTTGATTCATCAGATAAGAAGGTACTAGGATACCATTTTTTTCAAGATCCTTTTCCTAAAGTTGAATAATTTATCATGAGGATAAATAATTAATTATATTTGGTGAAATATCACCATTGTTCATTCCTTGAAGAATTTCTACTTCATCTATTATGTATAGAAATGAAGTTGAATTTGTCATTATTAATGTTTTAGCAGATAATGCGACAGAATGATTGGTCATTCCATCTGTCGTGAGTAATCAAATATGCATAAGTACACCTATAGTGAGATTATTAATATATGGTTCCAAAAATAGAATTTTACTTCATCTATCATACCACTTAAATAAAATAAAAAGAATTTATATAAATTAGAGACATCCTGTAGGCCAGTGGTAGGTGATAAAGGCCTGCAATACTTCGATTGTGGGTTCGATTCCCACAGCCTTATCTGACGGGATGAGTTGTCACCCATCCTACAAGTTGTCCTTTTTCTAAAAGTGTACTATTATAATATTCCAAAAATAATATTAAAAATATTTTAAATCCAAAAAATACTATTTGATGTCCAACTTAATCCATTCTAACCTTTTGGCTTATCCAAAATACTTATGTCCAAACTCAAATTAAAAAAACAATTACTATAAAGGTTATATAACAAGCATGTGAATAACATCATTTATCCCCCATAAATCATAATTTAAATCTTGTTGGTCAAATTACAAACATTTGAATGACTTCATCTTGATTTATCTTGTACCATATTAATAACCTAAATTGCCATATATCCAAATTGAAAACAAGCATGTTTCCTTATTCCAAAACTTTTTGGATATATTCAATAAGTCCCAAAAAGATGTATATTTCATCCATGATAGTATAACCCACATTTCAATAACTCCATAATTAGTTACAAAGAAACTAGTATCATCCAATTTACTTTTTAAAATAGAACATATCTTTACCCAAACATCATTATTTGAACATAAGGGACATATTAAGGGTTATCTTCCCCTTATGAATATGTTTTCTAAATTTGTCACCTTACCCATAAATCAATTTTTTGTATCCATAGAAACTTTCAACATATCATTTCACTACAGGAAAAATAGATTTTTGTGACGGGCTATTTGCGACGGGAATTAACCCCGTCGCTAATAGTCCGTCCCAGATGTTATTTGTGATGGGGGATTCTACCCATCACAAATACTTGGTTATTTACAACGGGATTTGGGGTCCCGTCGCAAAAGGTTTGGCCCGGTTTGCGAGGCAAACCACATGAATGTTATTTGCGACAGGAAGTATTCCCCCTTCGCAAATAATGCCTCAGTCCGTGAGTATTTGCGACGGGACCCGTCGTAAATACCCAACGGCATTATATAGGTTTTTGTGATGCGATGTTCTCACGTCTCAAATTGTGTGTCGACAAGTACCTTTTGTGAAGGGTCCCAACGAAAATACTCTTTTAACTACTTACCGTAATTAATGTGGGTGAAGGTTTTTGCGACTGGCCACCCGTCGCAAATAGTCTCGTCGCAACTAATCTAACCTATATATTCAGCCATCCATTTTTTCAAAGCCACCTCTCATTTCTTACACTCTCTCTGTAAACTCAATTTTCAAAGAGAAAATTTGGGTGAGTTATTTTTTTTACAAAAAAGTTGTGAAGCCATCTACATCAATGGGAGATAAAGTTTAAAGGTATTTATATTTTCTTTAATTTAGTATTTATTTTATTTTTTTGATGTTAATTTTATTTATTTTTGATTAGTTGTAATTAAATTAGATTTAAATTGTTTTGTTGTCGGTATTTATGTGTAATAATTAATTGAAATTATTAGTATTACTTTTTATTAATTAGTAATAAATAGTAATAATTAGTAATAATTAGTAATAATTTGGAATAATTAGGAATAATTAGATAAATAGAAATAATTAGCAATAAATAGTAACAATTAGTAATTAATAGGAATAATTAAATAAATAGGAATAATTAGCAATTAATAAGAATAAAAAGCAATAAATGAACATAATTAGCAATAAATAGGAATAATTAGTAATAAATATTATTAATTAGTAATAAATAGCAATAATTTGTAATAAATAGGAATACTTAAGAATAAAAAGGAATAAATTGGAATAAATTGGAATAAATAGCATTAAATAGGAATAATTTGCAATAAATAGGAATAATTAGTCATAAATATGAATACTTAGCCATAAATTGGAATAATTAGCAATAAATAAGAATAATTAGTAATAAATAGGAATAATTAGTAATAAATAGCAATAATTAGTAATAAATACGAATAATTAATATTAAATAATAATAATTAGTAATAAATAGGAATAATTAGTAATAAAAAAGAATAATTTGTAATAAATAGGAATAATTAGGAATAAATAGGAATAAATAAGAATAAATAGCAATAATTAGCAATAATTAGGAATAAAAGGCAATAATTAATAATAAATAGCAATAATTAGGTGTAAATGGCAATAATTAGAAATTATTTGCAATAATTAGCAATAATTAGCAATAAATAGCAATAATTAGCAATAAATAGCAATAATTAGTAGTAATTAGCAATAATTAGCAACAGTTAGCAATAACTAGCAATAAATAGCAATAAATATGAATAATTAGCAATAATTAGCACTAATTTGCAATAAGTAGCAATAAATAGCAATAAAGAGCAATAAATAGAAATAAATAGCAATAAATATAAATAAATTGAAATAAATAGTGATAAATAGTAATAAATATTAATAATTAGGAATAAATAGGAATAAAATAGGAATAAATAGCAATTAGCTAGAATAAATATCAATAATTTGGAATAATTAGCAATAATTTTGAATAAATAGAAATAATTAGTAACAAATAGAAATAAATATTAATAATTAACAATAATTATTAATAAATAGGAATAATTAGTAATAAATAGAAAAAATTCCTAAAAAATTATTAATTCCTAATAAATGGGAATAATTCCAAATAAATGAGAATAATTCCAAATAAATTGGAACAATTCCTTATAAATGGTAATAAATAGTAATAATTCAAAATATATCGGAATAATTCGCAATAAATCAGAATAATTCGCAATAAATAGGAATAATTCACAATAATTAGGAATAGTTCGCAATAATTAGCAATAATTCACAATAATTAGAAATAAATAGGAATAATTATAAATAAATAGGTATAATAAGAAATAATTAGCAATAGTTAGAAATAATTTTCAATAAATAGGAGTAATTAACAATAAATTCGAATAATTAGCAATAATTATGAATAAATAGAAATAATTAGAAATAAAGAGAAATAATTAGAAATAAATAGAAATAATTACAAATAAATCGTAATAAATAGGAATAAATAGGAACAAATAGAAATAAATAGAAATAATTAGCAATAAATTGTAATAATTTGCAATAAACAGGAAGAAATAGTAATAAATACCAATAAATAGAAATAATTAACAATAATTAGCAATAATTAGAAATATATAGCAATAATTAGTAATAAATAGTGATAATTATCAATAAATAGTAATAATTAGAAATAAATAGGAATAATTAGCAATAAATAGTAATAATTAGTAGTAAATAGGAATAATTAGCTATAAAGAGCAATGATTAGCACTCAATAGAAATAATTAGTAATAAATAGCAATAATTAGCAATAAATAGAAATAATTAGCAATCAATTGCAATAATTAGCAATAAATAGGAATAATTAGCAATACATATCAATTAAAAGGAACAAATAACAATAAATAAGAATAATTAGAAATAAATTGGAATAATTAGCAATAAATAGGAATAATTTGGAATAATTAGGAATAATGAGGAATAAGAAGGAATAATTAAGAATAATTTGAAATAATTAGGAATAATTAGGAATAATTATCAATAATTAGAAATAATTAGCAATAATTTTCCATAATTAGCAATGATTACAAATAATTAGCAATAATTAGTATTAAATAGCAACAAATATGAATAAATACAAATAATTAGAAATAATTTGGAATAATTAGGAATAAATAGAAATAAATAAGAATAAATAGAAATTAATAGGAATAAATAACAATAATTGGGAATAAATCGGAACAAATAAAAATAATTAGGAACAATAGGGAATAAATTGGAATAAATAAGAATTAATTGAAACAAATAGGAATAAATAGTAATAAATAGGAATAAATAGGAATAAATAGGAATAAATAGGAATAATTATTAATAATTAGTAATATTTATTAAAAATTAGTAATAATTAGTAATAATTAGTAATAATTAGTAATAATTAGTAATAATTAGTAATAATTAGTAATAACTAGTAATAATTAGGAATAATGAGGAATAATATCAATTTTAATAAATTGTAATAACTTGTCACAATTTCTAGTGGATTGATGACACTCCTTTTGCTCGACAAATCTTCGTCTTTCAGCTTTCACCAACTCAAAACGTCATAAAGATTATGATACTATGCAGGCATATACAATCCCTAATGCACGAGTAGGAATATGCATTCGTATGACCACAATTTTCATTATGTTTTCTCGCACTGATAGTTGCAAGAAGATGGTTCATCTACGAAAAGGGGGCTCTTTTGTACGACATCTCTTTTACATGCATCTTTCTCACCCTAAAATCACAATGTAGAATCTACTCAAAGGTACGCTTATACATTCTCGTATGCACGAGAATGAATATGAGTACCTCTGAGAAGCTTCTTACTTGTGATTTCATTCTGAGAATGATGCAAGTAAAGGAGCTGTCAGACAATAGAGTAGTCGACACTCCACTGGAAATTGTGTCTACCAAAATTAATGGTAATTATTAAGAAGTGGTTGTAATTATTTACCTGTTTTTTCAGATAGTGTTTTTATAATTTCAAATTATTCAAAAATAATGATGATTTTATATTTTTTAGAAAATATGGAAAAAGGAAATCAACATCAGTCATTATTAGATGATCACATTTGGATAAATCAACTCAGAAATCCAAATAGTTTAGGTTTAAATCCCGTATATATTTTGGGTGATAAAGCTTTCTTATCATTTGCATCATCAAAACCAGAATATGTTTCAGAAGGCATAATTATGTGTCCTTATAAAAAATGTGTTCTAAGAACATTTGACACATTTGACAAGGTTGGGGGACATCTCTTGCGATTTTATTTTAAACCAGATTATGTTTTTTGGTATCAACACTGTGAACTCATTTTCACAGAAGATACATATAAATTGATTCCAGATACATCATAGTTTCTAAATTTAGTACATGATGTTATAGGTCCATATATTCAACAAAATGAAACTCATGATGATATCGATTTAACTCTTGGGTTTGCACCATCCAAATTTTATGAGTTGTTGAGGTCTGCTGGGGATGCATTATATCCTGGTTGCAAGATAAGCAAACTAAAAGCTATTGATAAAATTTTTGGATATTAAATAAGATAATGAAATATCAAAAAACTATTTTGAATAGATATTTTCTTTGGTTAGAAAACTGTTACCTGAAGGAAATGGGTTTCCAATAAATTACTATGAGAGAAAGAAGTTGGTTCATAATCTGGGACTTAGTTATCGAATGATTCATACATGTGCAAATGATTGCATCTTATATTCTGGTGAAAAATGAGTCATTGGATAGTTGTGCCACATGTGGAAAATAGAGGTATAAAAAATCTCAGATAGAGAAGTCTGAATCGATTCCTCTAAAACAGTTGAGATATTTTCCCCTTACACCCGAGCAGTAACGTTTATTTATGTCTCAGAACACATCGTCAATGATGTCATAGAACAAATCCAATATTTCAACCAATAAAATCTTGAATCATCCATCTGATGGTGATACATGGAAAAAGCTTGGCCGTCTACATCCCTCTTTTGCTTTAGATGCCTGAAACGTGTGATTGGGTCTTTCTACTAAAAGTTTCTGTCCATTTGGTTCTTATGGTAGCCAGTAATCATGTTGGCCTATTTTTATAACTCCGTACAATTAACCTCAATGGATGTTGATAAAGAAGCCCTATATAGTTTTGACTTTATCAATCCCAGGATATCTGGAAAAAATATTGATGTTTATTTGAAACCAATGATTGATGAGTTAAATGCATTGTGGAGTAATGGTGTTAGTACATATGATGTTGCTGCAAAACAAAATTTCACATTAAAAGCTACATTAAAGTAAAAAATTTATGACTTTTTGGCATATGTCATGTTATCTGACTAGTGTACAATGGTCTGAAATCATGTCCTTATTGTATGAAAGACAACAAAACCTTTTCTCTTGTCAATGTAAAAAAACCTGGCTATTTTTAATGTCATCACTGATTTCTTCCAACCAATTATCCTTTTCGAAGGAACAAATCTCATTTCAGAAAAGGCACAATTGAAAGGGATGAACCTCCAAAAATGATCTCAGGTACAAAGTTAAAATCAGCTATATTTTCATTGTCACCCATCTCATTTGGACAAACAGTAAACCAACAAAAAATTCATGGCTTTAGAAAAGAACATAATTGGATAAAATGGTGCAATTTTTAGGGTATTCCTTATTGGTCTGATTTGTTGGTCCGCAACATGTAGGATGTCATGCATATTGAGAAGAAATATTTTTATAATTTCTTTTAAACAATTTTGGATACGCCAGGTAAGACCAATGATTTTGTAAAATCACAATAAGATCTTACCCAAATTTTTAGGCGACCAGTACTTGAAGTGTTTGAAAATGTCCAATTATAGAGGTTAATGAATCCAAAAAAATCTTTTACATTGTCCAAAGAGAGTATCTTATTATTTTTTTAGTGGATTGAAGATTTGAGACTTTTCAATGGCTATGCTTCCAATTTGGGAAGTTGTGTAAAGAATGTTCATATTACCGGATTAAAAAGTCAGTATGGTCATGTTATAATGGATAAATTTATTCCAATTGGATTCAAAGGTTTGTTGAATTCTATGATTTGGGATTCGATAACAAACATATCATATTTTTTTTGAGACATTTGTGTAGTGACCACAAACTATGATGTGCTTAGAAAACTGGAAGAATATGTTGCTATAATTATATGTAAACTAGAAAAAATCTTTCCGCCAACTTTCATTGACTCAATGGAACAACTGATATTACATTTTCCACATGATGTTAAATGTAGAGGTCTAGTAAAACATCGATGGAAGCACCCATTCAAGAGATGCATGCAGAAATTGAAGAAAAAAGTATGCAACAAAGCATTAGTTGAAGGCTTAATAAATGAATCTTATTTGCAAGAAGAAATTTCTTTTTTCTACACTCACTATTTTGAATATGAATATCCCTCAAAACACAGCCACGTTGTCACGACCCGCCCTCGGGGTCCGTGTCGTGACTACCCCAAGCCCGCCTTCCATAGGCCAGGGGCTGGCGACTAGCACCAAGGCGTAAATCCCAGTAAAATGGGAAGGCATTGCCTTTGAAAAGTAAACATCACCACAGAGTAAGCAAGCGGAAAGTAAACACTAAACAAAAGCAGAGTACTACTGAAAGTGCGGAAAAGTAAATGAGCCAATATACAAACCCAAACTGAAAGTAAAGTACAACTCGAAAGGGAAAACAGCAACTGAAAAGTAAAAGCCGCTACTCCGAGCTGTCCACTGGAAATCCCACCTGAAGGGTGGGTGCAGATAGCTCCTCTGCTCCACTGGTCCCGCCGTCCGCTCCGTACACGTCCCGCCCAGTGGTCCACCTCCGGGTACCGTCCTGCTGCGAGCCTCAGCTAAGGTCAACGCTGTCCGTCGTCTGCAACCAACACAACGTAGTGCGGGCAAAGCCTGTGCAGGGGTGAGTACAAGCTACTCAGTAGGGACCCCGAGACCCCTGAAGGTCTCACAAATCCACAAAGGATAAACCACGAAAAAAGTAACAATCACGAAGTAACATCCAGTATTGATTAGGTATATGCCCATACATATACCTATGTCACCAATTTCCGTTCGGCTCCAACACCGAGCCCAAGAACAACCCAATCCACAAGAAGAGTAAACAGTAAATCCACACAGGATAACAGTACAAGTTCACACAGTTTATAACAAGTTTATGAAATCAACGGATAACCATTACCCAGGTATATGCCCATACATATACCTAAGTTATCAAGCGACCCATCTCAATCATGAGGAAACACAAAGATCATTGACTCAGCTCAAACCAGGATTTTCATTATCGAAACCGTAACTGCTGAAGAGCTCCGTCTCTAGAGTGTACAGTGGTCCTGTCACGACTCCGAGGCCGCCGCTCACTAACCTAAGACTGCTGAGGTACTCCTCCTGTCGAGTACTGCGGGTTTCCGGCCAACTACCGTGCACTCCGTCCGCTGAGGGTCTGTCGCCAAATACCGGGCGCTCACCCAAATAGCCTACTGAGGTACTCCTCCTGTCGAGTACCGCGGGTTTGCTGCCAACTACCAGGCGCTCCGTCCGCCGTGGGTCTGCCGCCAAATACCGGGCGCTCCGTCCACTGGGCTAGTCGACTCACTCCAAGTCGAGTCGGTCACGCAGTCGTCAGGTCTCAGCCGGCTACACGGTCTCCGTACTCCGCACGCACGTCTCCACCGTCGCGGGTCTGTCGCTACAACCAAGCGCACACACTCCGTAGAGTATCGCGGGTCCGCCGCTACAACCAAGCGCTCCACCGCCAAGGGTCTGCTGCTGCATCCAAGCGCACCACCACTGTCAAGTACCACGGGTCCGCCGCTACTCCCAAGCGCTCCACCACTCAAGGTAAAAAGAAGATTCAGCTCACACAGGTTCGATAGCACTGTTCCACATAGGATCACTGAGTTCTGTAGTCGTCGTTGTCGAAACCACACAGGATCTATGTACTGTCGTCGTCGCAGTCACAGTAGCTGTCGTAGCAGTAGTAGTAGCAGTCAGTCGCAGCCAGCACTAGGGTTCCCGCACACAGCAAGCTCGTTCGGAGGGTCCGCTCCACGAGCCGAGAGGCTGATACATCAACTGTCACAAAGACCAGAGTTGATGTATCCAAAAGTTCCGTATCGACAATAGGAACTCAACGCAACAGACAGCGCGTCGATCGGACGCCCGGTCTGAGAGTTATTGGCATTTTCGTCTCCGGGGCCCGGTTGGTTTTTAAGGCAAAACCAACCCGACCGTACTCCACCTGCGTCCAAACCTCGGGAGGAGTATGCCAAAAGATCCGTCTCACTTAGAGGATTCCATCAAAGTCGACGGCACGTCAATCGGACGTCCGGAACTCAAGATATGAGTGTTTCCGCTCCGAGGGCCCGGTTGGTTTCGTGAGCGAACCAACCCGGCCGTACTCCACCTGCGTCCAAACCTCGGGCGGAGTATGCCAAAAGATCCGTCTCACTAAGAGGAACACAACGCGACTGACGTCGCGTCAATCGGACGTTCGTAGCTCAAGATATGAGCGTTTCCGCTCCGAAGGCCCGGTTGGTTTCGTGAACGAACCAACCTGGCCGAACTCAAAGTAATCCGAAACCTTGAGTGCGATATACCGAAACGACCGTCTTGATCCAAGGATCGCGTTTCCACTGACGGTTAGTCGATCGGAGGTCCGAGGCTCACGTTATGGGCCAAAAACCAATTCTGGTTCGAAACGGGGGGGTCCGGGTCCGGGCCGACCCGGCCCGACCCCCCCCTGGGCGGCGCGGCGGCCGGCGGCGGCCGGCGGCGGCACGCGGAGGCGGCGCGGCGGTGCGCTGAGACGGCGCGGCGGCGCGCTGGGGCGGCGCGGCGGCGCAGGGGTGCCGCGGCGGCTTGTCGCCGCGAGGAGGCTGCGCGCGGGGGAATTTAATTCCCCCGCTAACTGGATGACGGCGCGGCCTTTGTGCCGCGCCATATGCAAGAAACGGCCCCCCCGCACGTGGGGGCCGGCTGGAACAAAACCGGGGGGCTGTTGCCCCCCCCCCCTTTCAAGGAACCGCCCCCCTCTTAAAGAGGGGGGGTTTGACACGCTGGCCGGGGGATTAATTCCCCCGGTTTAAAGCCTTCCGGCCGGCCAGCTGGCCGGCCGGTTTTTCTCCAACGGGACCGGAAATTCCGGTCCCCCTTCGGCTTCCGACGCCGGCGGTCCGGCCGCCGGTCTTCTCTTCCGCCGCGGCCCGGAACCGGCCGCGGTCTTCTCGTCCCGCCGCGGCCCGGAACCGGCCGCGGTCTTCGTCGTCCGGCGCGGTGCGACGACACCGCGCCCCTTCGTCGTGCTTTAATTCCTTTCAACGCGGCGCGACGGCGTCGCGTTCTTGAAGATTCTACTTCGGTGCGGCGCGACGACGCCGCGTAAAAATATTTGCACGATCACCCGCGTGGTGCGACAGCACCACGCCACTTGCTTCCACACGCAAGGATAAACAAGAACGATGGAGGGGGGTTCGGCCGTGTTCATGCGGTCCGGCCCCCCTCACGTTAAACAATAACCCTTGTATAAAATATTCAATATCCTCACGTAGACATGCGATCCGCGAGAAAGAAATGGAATAAATTAACAATATTCAACAACCCCTACCTCGGGTAAAAGATCGAAGATTGTGATCGTTCCGCGGAAGACGACGTCGCGGAGGTCGGGCGTCGCGGTAGCCGTTCGTCAAATCCGATGACGAAGGGATGAGTTCGAAGAGACACGTCGTTGGCGAAACTTGTACGCCGACGAAGGTTGTCCGAGGAAGAAGCGGTGTTCTCTCTCGTTGACACGGAAGACGAAGAAGAGCGGAGCGGCGTTCTTTGTTGGAACTTGAGCGTTCTTCGTCAAGTCTTGAGGAAAGTCAAATAATAAAGAAAACAACGAACTCAAGAACCCCTACCTCGATAGTCGCACGTTGACGCACGGTGTCGACGTCGGAGGAAGAGTCGTTGTCGATGGCGTTCGTCGCAGAAAACCGTCGCGGAAGAGATGACGCGGAAGAAGTACGTCGCGTCGCGGATTCGGCGTCGCAGATGAACCGTGTTCTTCGGCGGAGCAGTTCTTCGTTGAAGAACGGCGTTCTTCGCGTTCTTCGTTGAGGTTTGAAGAAGAAGAGAAAGCTCTCAAATCCTCTCAAGAAATAAAGGGACTATCCAAAAACAATAAATTAAGCTCACTTAATTTATTAACACAACACAAACCTTTGAAATTCAAGAGTTTGAATTTCAAAACTTTAATTAAACTCACTTATTAATGACATAAGTTATAACCTAAGTTTACAACATTAATTGTGAGTTGGGGGGGGGTTAGAGGATATGAAGGGGTGGGGTTCGTGTGGGCCCCACCACCCTCTTAACCTCCCAAGGGAAGTTGGGTTGTCACCCAACTTCCACCCAAAGGATAAAAACACTTAAGGAAGATAAAAATAAAAATTGAAGTTAAATTTTTATTTTAACATTCACAATTTTATTTTTACAACTCCCCACGTGTAAACGCAACTTCGGGAAAGGTCTCCTTAAGCGAATATCGGCGCTGCGAGTTCATCGGTGCCCTCGGATTTCAATTCCGAGCACCGGATCAAAAGTTAGGAATTCCCGCTCGTTCGTTCACTGAACGTACCCGAGCCAAACTTCGGAAAATAATTCCGGGCACTCCGGGCCTCGGAATCAGGTGCCGTCTGAAACCGCGCTCTTGTAAAATTCTAAAGAAATTTATGAAAAAATTTCCCTTGAATTTTACGGGTCTTTACATTACTCCCACCTCAGGGCTTTACGTCCCCGTAAAGCTTCAACTCACACTTAAGGGAAACAAGGTAGTACTGAGCACGCAACTGAGCTTTACGCTCCCATATGCTCACCTGAAGATCTCGTGCTACCCGAGAAGCACCCCAGAGGAAGCAACCGTTCACGTAGAACCTGCTCCTGTCGATCCTCGATCTCTACTAGAACCTCTTTGCTTGTCGCCCTGTCATCGACGTCCAACTCCCCGGGGTCGATGACGTGTGAAGAAACATACACGTATCTCCACAGCTGAGACACGTGGTGGACATTATGCACCCGGTGCGACTGAGGTGGTAGGGTCAAGCGGTAAACCTCCTCGCCTACCCTGCTGAAGATCAAAAGGGTCCATCGAACTTCGGAGATAACATACCGCCTCAGCCACATCTCCAAAACCTCATCGGGGTGAGACCGTATAAGAACGTGTTCGTCACCCTCGAACTCAAGAGGTTTCCATTTTTAGGTTAGAACTGAAACTCAAAACTCCTGCTGCCACAAGGGTAAGGTTGACCAACTCAAGAGTGATCGGCCACACCCTCTTATGCCTGAGTTTAACATGTGCTGCCCAGGGTTTCCTTTTCGCCGACCAAGGAAAACCCATTCCGACGTTTGCCTAAAACAGTCAACCAGGGTATGATTTGTGAATCAAAACCATACCCAGATCAACGTCATAAGGCCTCTACGCTGCCACCAAGAGATTCCAACCGAAACTCTCGCCTCGAGGTCAAATCACACCGTCGGCGTAAGCGTGATTATCGAATCTCCTCCCAAAGGTATCTCCAGACGTGAGGGTCAAGTCTACGGCTTACCCGGAACCTCTTGGTCTGGGACATGATTCGTGGAAGGGTAGAATGATTGGTTCTTATGTCTATAGATATGGCAGCTTTTAGTAGACATAATCCGTACCCCGAATCATTCTTAGAGCCCCTGGGTCACACTCCTTGACCGTAATGCAGCTACTCTCCTCCCCAGCCCTCCTGCTCCCTGAGCCTGGCGGGGACTACTAAGTCGGGTGGTCGTAACATGTCGAAATGTACACCACCACATGCTGCTCTCCAAGCTCCGCTTCCACGTCTGCTACCCTACAGATTCATCTGTCCTTAGCACTTCCTCCTCCTGAGACATTTTTACACGCCCGAGTCTCTGCTACCGGTACCGCCGGTAGTGTCTGCTGACCAACAGGTAGTGACATAGCTGGCGCACTACCCGTAGGTACTATCCCACGTATCGGTTCACGTAACGAAGCCTCATTACTATAAGGACCAACCTCATGGTCACTCACTGGAAACAACAGGAGCTAAGATCATCATCCGCTCTACTAGTATCCAAGCTAGGTGTAGAACTCTAGCAACCGCCTCCATCCAGTCCACTGCTGCCTGGGAAATCTATCTCGCCTCGTATCCTCAGAGGCCTCTACTGCTGGAACTCGTGCATCGCGCTCGGCTAGCATGCACCGTCAGCTAGTGGCATCTGCTGCCTAACGGGTGGTGGTGCTGCTGGTACACCACCCGAAGGTGCCAACACTGAAAAAGGGCCCTGCACTGGAGTCTCGCTGCTCGGTGGGCCATCATCGAGAACTCTCTCGGAACTCCAGCTAACTATCTGCATGGTGACATCCTGAACAGATGTGTCACGGTCAACGATTTATACCTGGTGAGCTGACCTGGTTTGAGCTGACTTAAACCTTTTGGGAAACACGCACGCAATCAGTGTTTTCGTGCATTAAGTCGGAAATCAGAAGTCAGGGTCCTGGTGTACGGATACGTCGGCCGCCGCACCAACACTGGACTCCCTGGACTGATAACCACACTCAATACACTAAACACTATTGCTTCACATAGCAGAAAGATCAGAGTCTGCGGTAGAACCGACCCCTCTGATACCAATTTGTCACGACCCGCCCTCGGGGTCCGTGCCGTGACTACCCCAAGCCCGCCTTCCATAGGCCAGGGGCTGGCGACTAGCACCATGGCGCAAATCCCAGTAAAATGGGAAGGCATTGCCTTTGAAAAGTAAACATCACCACAGAGTAAGCAAGCGGAAAGTAAACACTAAACAAAAGCAGAGTACTACTGAAAGTGCGGAAAAGTAAATGGGCCAGTATACAAACCCAAACTGAAAGTAAAGTACAACTCGAAAGGGAAAACAGCAACTGAAAAGTAAAAGCCGCTACTCCGAGCTGTCCACTGGAAATCCCACCTGAAGGGTGGGTGCAGATAGCTCCTCTGCTCCACTGGTCCCGCCGTCCGCTCCGTACACGTCCCGCCCAGTGGTCCACCTCCGGGTACCGTCCCGCTGCGAGCCTCAGCTAAGGTCAACGCTGTCCGTCGTCTACAACCAACACAACGTAGTGCGGGCAAAGCCCGTGCAGGGGTGAGTACAAGCTACTCAGTAGGGACCCCGAGACCCCTGAAGGTCTCACAAATCCACAAAGGATAAACCACGAAGAAAAGTAACAATCACGAAGTAACATCCAGTATTGATTAGGTATATGACCATACATATACCTATGTCACCAATTTCCGTTCGGCTCCAACACCGAGCCCAAGAACAACCCAATCCATAAGAAGAGTAAACAGTAAATCCACACAGGATAACAGTACAAGTTCACACAGTTTATAACAAGTTTATGAAATCAACGGATAACCATTACCCAGGTATATTCCCATACATATACCTAAGTTATCAAGCGACCCATCTCAATCATGAGGAAACACAAAGATCATTGACTCAGCTCAAACCAGGATTTTCATTATCGAAACCGTAACTGCTGAAGAGCTACGTCTCTAGAGTGTACAGTGGTCCTGTCACGACTCCGAGGCCGCCGCTCACTAACCTAAGACTGCTGAGGTACTCCTCCTGTCGAGTACTGCGGGTTTGCGGCCAACTACCGGGCGCTCCGTCCGCTGAGGGTCTGTCGCCAAATACCGGGCGCTCACCCAAATAGCCTACTGAGGTAATCCTCCTGTCGAGTAACGCGGGTTTGCTGCCAACTACCAGGCGCTCCGTCCGCCGTGGGTCTGCCGCGAAATACCGGGCGCTCCGTCCACTGGGCTAGTCGACTCACTCCAAGTCGAGTCGGTCAAGCAGTCGTCAGGTCTCAGCCGGCTACACGGTCTCCGTACTCCGCACGCACGTCTCCACCGTCGCGGGTCTGTCGCTACAACCAAGCGCACACACTCCGTAGAGTATCGCTGGTCCGCCGCTACAACCAAGCGCTCCACCGCCAAGGGTCTGCTGCTGCATCCAAGCGCACCACCACTGTCAAGTACCACGGGTCCGCCGCTACTCCCAAGCGCTCCACCACTCAAGGTAAAAAGAAGATTCAGCTCACACAGGTTCGATAGCACTGTTCCACATAGGATCGCTGAGTGCTGTAGTCGTCGTCGTCGAAACCACACAGGATCTCTGTACTGTCGTCGTCGCAGTCACAGTAGCTGTCGTAGCAGTAGTAGTAGCAGTCAGTCGCAGCCAGCACTAGGGTTCCCGCACACAGCAAGCTCGTTCGGAGGGTCCGCTCCACGAGCCGAGAGGCTGATACATCAACTGTCACAAAGACCAGAGTTGATGTATCCAAAAGTTCGGTATCGACAATAGGAACTCAACGCAACAGACGGCGCGTCGATCGGACGCCCGGTCTGAGAGTTATTGGCATTTTCGTCTCCGGGGCCCGGTTGGTTTTTAAGGCAAAACCAACCCGACCGTACTCCACCTGCGTCGAAACCTCGGGTGGAGTATGCCAAAAGAGACGGCGCGTCGATCGGACGCCCGGTTTGAGAGTTATTGGCATTTTCGTCTCCGGGGCCCGGTTGGTTTTTAAGGCAAAACCAACCCGACCGTACTCCACCTGCGTCCAAACCTCGGGCGGAGTATGCCAAAAGATTCGTCTCACTAAGAGGGACACAACACAGCTGACGGCACGTCAATCGGACGTCCGTAGCTCATGATATGAGCGTTTCCGCTCCGAAGGCCCGGTTGGTTTCGTGAACGAACCAACCCGGCCGATATTCGCCTAAGGAGACCTTTCCCGAAGTTGCGTTTACATGAGGGGAGTTGTAAAAAATAAAATTGTGAATGTTAAAATAAAAATTTAACTTCAATTTTTATTTTTATCTTCCTTAAGTGTTTTTATCCTTTGGGTGGAAGTTGGGTGACAACCCAACTTCCCTTGGGAGGTTAAGTGGGTGGTGGGGCCCACACGAACCCCACCCCTTCATATTCTCTAACCCTCCCCAACTCAGAATTAATGATGTAAACTTAGGTTATAACTTATGTCATTAATAAGTGAGTTAAATTAAAGTTTTGAAATTCAAACTCTTGAATTTCAATGGTTGGTGTTGTGTTAATAAATTAAGTATGAGCTTAATTTATTTTTTTTGGGTTAGTTCCTTTGTTCCTTGAGAGGTGGAAAACATTTTCTTCTTCTTCTACATCTCTAACGAAGATCACGAAGAACGCTCAACATCACGAAGAACACTCAACTTCACGAAGAACGCGGCGTCCTTCTTCCACGACGTCGGACTGCAACGCGTTGGTTTTCCTCCACGACGCCGCAACGAATCCTCTCCGCGACGTGCTTTCCGCGGCGAACCTTCGTCCGACGCCGCAAAAGTAACAAGTTTATGAAATCAACGGATAACCATTACCCAGGTATATGCCCATACATATACCTAAGTTATCAAGCAACCCATCTCAATCATGAGGAAACACAAAGATCATTGACTCAGCTCAAACCAGGATTTTCATTATCGAAACCGTAACTGCTGAAGAGCTCCGTCTCTAGAGTGTACAGTGGTCCTGTCACGACTCTGAGGCCGCCGCTCACTATCCTAAGACTGCTGAGGTACTCCTCCTGTCGAGTACTGCGGGTTTGCGGCCAACTACCGGGCGCTCCGTCCGCTGAGGGTCTGTCGCCAAATACCGGGCGCTCACCCAAATAGCCTACTGAGGTACTCCTCCTGTCGAGTACCGCGGGTTTGCTGCCAACTACCAGGCGCTCCGTCCGCCGTGGGTCTGCCGCCAAATACCGGGCGCTCCGTCCACTGGGCTAGTCGACTCACTCCAAGTCGAGTCGGTCATGCAGTCGTCAGGTCTCAGCCGGCTACACGGTCTCCGTACTCCGCACGCACGTCTCCACCGTCGCGGGTCTGTCGCTACAACCAAGCGCACACACTCCGTAGAGTATCGCGGGTCCGCCGCTACAACCAAGCGCTCCACCGCCAAGGGTCTGCTGCTGCATCCAAGCGCACCACCACTGTCAAGTACCACGGGTCCGCCGCTACTCCCAAGAGCTCCACCACTCAAGGTAAAAAGAAGATTCAGCTCACACAGGTTCGATAGCACTGTTCCACGTAGGATCGCTGAGTGCTGTAGTCGTCGTCGTCGAAACCACACAGGATCTCTGTACTGTCGTCGTCGCAGTCACAGTAGCTGTCGTAGCAGTAGTAGTAGCAGTCAGTCGCAGCCAGCACTAGGGTTCCCGCACACAGCAAGCTCGTTCGGAGGGTCCGCTCCACGAGCCGAGAGGCTGATACATCAACTGTCACAAAGACCAGAGTTGATGTATCCAAAAGTTCCGTATCGACAATAGGAACTCAACGCAACAGACGGCGCGTCGATCGGACGCCCGGTCTGAGAGTTATTGGCATTTTCGTCTCCGGGGCCCGGTTGGTTTTTAAGGCAAAACCAACCCGACCGTACTCCACCTGCGTCCAAACCTCGGGCGGAGTATGCCAAAAGATCCGTCTCACTTAGAGGATTCCATCAAAGTCGACGGCACGTCAATCGGACGTCCGGAACTCAAGATATGAGCGTTTCCGCTCCGAGGGCCCGGTTGGTTTCGTGAGCGAACCAACCCGGCCGTACTCCACCTGCGTCCAAACCTCGGGCGGAGTATGCCAAAAGATCCGTCTCACTAAGAGGAACACAACGCGACTGACGGCGCGTCAATCGGACGTTCGTAGCTCAAGATATGAACGTTTCCGCTCCGAAGGCCCGGTTGGTTTCGTGAACGAACCAACCCGGCCGAACTCAAAGTAATCCGAAACCTTGAGTGCGATATACCGAAACGACCGTCCTGATCCAAGGATCGCGTTGCCGCTGACGGTTCGTCGATCGGAGGTCCGAGGCTCAAGTTATGGGCCAAAAACCAATTCTGGTTCGAAACGGGGGAGTCCGGGTCTGGGCCGACCCGGCCCGACCCCCCCCCCCCTGGGCGGCGGCGGCGGCCGGCGGCGGCGCGCGGAGGCGGCGCGGCGTTGCGCTGAGACGGCACGGCGGCGCGCAGGGGCGGCGCGGCGGCGCGGGGGTGCCGCGGCGGCTCGTCGCCGCGAGGAGGCTGCGCGCGGGGGAATTTAATTCCCCCGCTAACTGGATGACGGCGCGGCCTTTGTGCCGCGCCATATGCAAGAAACGGCCCCCCCGCACGTGGGGGCCGGCTGGAACAAAACCGGGGGGCTGTTTCCCCCCCTTTCAAGGAACCACCCCCCTCTTAAAGAGGGGGGGTTTTACACGCTGGCCGGGGGATTAATTCCCCCGGTTTAAAGCCTTCCGGCCGGCCAGCTGGCCGGACGGTTTTTCTCCAACGGGACCGGAAATTCCGGTCCCCCTTCGGCTTCCGACGCCGGCGGTCCGGCCGCCGGTCTTCTCTTCCGCCGCGGCCCGGAACCGGCCGCGGTCTTCTCGTCCCGTCGCGGCCCAGAACCGGCCGCGGTGTTCGTCGTCCGGCGCGGTGCGACGGCACCGCGCCCCTTCGCCGTGCTTTAATTCCTTTCAACGCGGCGCGACTGCGTCGCGTTCTTGAAGATTCTACTTCGGTGCGGCGCGACGACGCCGCGTTAAAATATTTGCACGATCACCCGCGTGGTGCGACGACACCACGCCACTTGCTTCCACACGCAAGGATAAACAAGAACGATGGAGGGGGGTTCGGCCGTGTTCATGCAGTCCGGCCCCCCTCACGTTAAACAATAACCCTTGTATAAAATATTCAAAAGCCTCACGTAGACATGCGATCCGCGAGCAAGAAATGGAATAAATTAACAATATTCAACAACCCCTACCTCGGGTAAAAGATCGAAGATTGTGATCGTTCCGCGGAAGACGACGTCGCGGAGGTCGGGCGTCGCGGTAGCCGTTCGTCAAATCCGATGACGAAGGGATGCGTTCGAAGAGACACGTCGTTGGCGAAACTTGTACGCCGACGAAGGTTGTCCGAGGAAGAAGCGGTGTTCTCTCTCGTTGACATGGAAGACGAAGAAGAGCGGAGCGGCGTTCTTCGTCGGAACTTGAGCGTTCTTCGTCAAGTCTTGAGGAAAGTCAAATAATAAAGAAAACAATGAACTCAAGAACCCCTACCTCGATAGTCGCACGTTGACGCACGGTGTCGACGTCGGAGGAAGAGTCGTTGTCGATGGTGTTCGTCACGGAAAACCGTCGCGGAAGAGATGACACGGAAGAAGTACGTCGCGTCGCGGATTCGGCGTTGCGGATGAACCGTGTTCTTCGGCGGAGCAGTTCTTCGTTGAAGAACGGCGTTCTTCGCGTTCTTCGTTGAGGTTTGAAGAAGAAGAGAAAGCTCTCAAATCCTCTCAAGAAATAAAGGGACTATCCAAAAACAATAAATTAAGCTCACTTAATTTATTAACACAACACAAACCTTTGAAATTCAAGAGTTTGAATTTCAAAACATTAATTAAACTCACTTATTAATGACATAAGTTATAACCTAAGTTTACAACATTAATTGTGAGTGGGGGGGGTTAGAGGATATGAAGGGGTGGGGTTCGTGTGGGCCCCACCACCCTCTTAACCTCCCAAGGGAAGTTGGGTTGTCACCCAACTTCCACCCAAAGGATAAAAACACTTAAGGAAGATAAAAATAAAAATTGAAGTTAAATTTTTATTTTAACATTCACAATTTTATTTTTACAACTCCCCACGTGTAAACGCAACTTCGGGAAAGGTCTCCTTAAGCGAATATCGGCGCTGCGAGTTCATCGGTGCCCTCGGATTTCAATTCCGAGCACCGGATCAAAAGTTAGGAATTCCCGCTCGTTCGTTCACTGAACGTACCCGAGCCAAACTTCGGAAAATAATTCCGGGCACTCCGGGCCTCGGAATCAGGTGCCGTCTGAAACCGCGTTCTTGTAAAATTCTAAAGAAATTTAAGAAAAAATTTCCCTTGAATTTTACGGGTCTTTACACACGTGGTATGGAATGAGTGAAATGTTAATGATGAAATGTAAAATCAATTATCCATTTTTAATAAGCCAAATCTTGGCTTCGGTGGAGTTCAGGAATGATGGCTTTCAGATGATGAACATATTAGAGCTCATACACATGTTCTTCTCAACTATGAAGAAATGACATAATTTGTACTATGAATGCTTCAATCACTTATTCTATAATTTATGTTACAATATGTAAACTTATTTTATTTATAAGTTATATGATAATCATATCAAAAAACAACTTCCACAAATTACAGTTGCTGCTATTGAAGAATGCTAACAAAAACAATTTTCTCAATGGTTTCAAAAATTGGTAACATAAATTATTGATGGTTTAATATCAATTCACATTACTATTTATTGTATTAAAAATTGTTTTACAACTTTTAAGGTGTCTCAACATGAAGATAAAATTGATTAGAGTCTGTGTATATTGAGTATCCCACCATCCAAAATGATTAAATCTTATAATGCATATATGGTGAATGGTTTTTGATTCCATACACGTGCTTATAGAGAATAAAAAAAACAATGAATAGTGGTGTTTGTTCGAGAGGATCACATCATAGAGAAACTTAAGTTTACATTAATGGAATTCTAGATGAAATTATTGTGATGTGTTATCTAGGACAGAATTATATAACGATGTTTAAATGTCGGTGGTTGGATTTTAAGAGACGCTTGCATGTTCATACAACTCAGGGAATCATCGATATTAAATATACAAGTCTTCTTGTAGTAAATGAACCATTTTTCTTTCTCAATAGGCACATAAAATTTATTACGTAATGTACTGTGCTACTTCAAGAGAACTGAATGATTGGTAAAGCATAACAAAAATCAAATCTTGGGAAAATCAGTTTACTAAAACTAAATGTGGTTCTGTTGAAGTGGAATGAATTGAAAATTTCCAAGAGACTACTCAAAATCTATCTTTTTTTACAAAGAGAAGTGAATATTGATGATGACACCCCATAATTAAGGGTCGATAATGACGAAGATGTAAAAAATGTCACAAATGAATTTAAAATGACAAGAGACGATGAAACAAAAACTAATATAGATATTGATGATGCCGAGGAGGAATATAAATACATTGACATCGTCAGATAAAAAGATGACGATGAAGGTGAACTTTGACATAGTTAAATTCTGTTTATAATCATAACTAATATATATCTTTATATAATAGTTATTTTCAACAATATTCAAACTATAATAATTTTGTGTTTCAGATGGACCCTGATCTATTTCGTGAGTTACAGGAGGCTGAGCTACCTTTGGATGAGGGGGATTTGGGATCATCTGACCCTCAGCCTACTGGTAGTTCTGGGGGTACGTGGAGGGGGCACGGTCTTGTGCGACTGTTGATTTCTGACCCCATCCTCGAGCGACGTCCACGTCTTGGAATCGATCCATGCACATGAAGTTATGGTAATATGTATATTTAGTTAACTTTCATTAATTTATTAATATATATACATACTAATTTTTAGATTATTTATTCTTTTTCCCTAGTTTTCTGCATGATTCTATTGGACAGGGGAGTTCTATCTTGTGCAATTATTTTTCTCAGACATGGATCACATGGTAAGAGATTCCCATTGATGTGCAGTTTGGCATGTTCAATCATTGACTACTACGAAAATATATAATATTTATTTTGAAATTTATTTGACTAATAAATTGATATTATAAATTATTTATAGGGTTTATGGTATCCCATCTAAGATAGCATGCATGACCTTATCCACGTGGAATAGGAGGTGGCTATGTGTGACCGTTTCTGTCAGTTTTTGAAAAATTTGAGAAGGACGACCATTAAGAAAGCATGAGTGAATGATTTGGATGAGTCGTACAGAGCCCATAAACCAGAGTACATTTAATCTCATGTTTGGGATGGATTATGTTTACACTGGTTGAGTGGTGGATTTAAGAGGAGGTCTTTGGTGGGTTGGCAGAACCAGGGGAGAGAGGAGGTGACACATCGAGTTGGTAGTTGTATGTTAAGTACGCATAGAGAGAATATGGTAAGTATATATTTTAAATATTTTTTATAACGTTAAATATAAATAGTTTATTTTATATTTTTATAGCCAGTCTAGAATCCCAATATTACAGAGTATGACATTTATCAGAGGATGTACAGTGATCTAGCCACTGGAGAGATTAGAGGTGATCTTCAGCGTCAGATTGTGGTTAGTATTATTTTTTAAGTTTGATAATTAACTGCATATAATATTTTTGCAATTTTATCTTCAAATTATAATTTAAGGAGTCATATGAGGCTGTAACCTCTCTGACATAGGTTGGGAGTCAGGATGTGAAGACTGATCAGACCAGTGCCAACCATTTCAATGAGGCGACATGGATACAGGTGAATCAGTATGTCTTTGAGAAGGGGTGAGTAGTCGGTATCAAATCTCATGTGACTCCTGTTACTTATTATGGTACTAGTGCGATGTCAGCATCCAACTCGAGAGGACATCACGGAGAGGCATCATTTTCTACCTTACAGTATCAAAAGTAGTTGTGAAGTTAGGCTGAGATTATAGAGAGATTATAGAAGGAGCATGGAGAGATATGTCGGTGGCAGCAGCTGCAGTAGTAGCAGCACAAGGAGGAGATGCATCGATGACAGCAATAGAAACAACAGCATCATGAGTAGATCGAGTACATCTGACGCCTGACTCATTGTTTAGGGATGGAGTTTTCTGCACCATCTCCTATAGCTCCTTCACTTCCTACATAAGACGACCCCCTCTGTGTTTTTTTATGTTCAAAACAATTGAATTCAAGATTTTTGTAATATGAACTGTTTCAGTTTCTGTCTTTTATATTGGTGGGAATATTGCATAATTTTTTGATATTTTATTATTTATTATCACTATTATATTTTTTAATATTTGTTTATTTTACTAATAATAATAATAATATTTTAGGAGTTTTTTAAATTTTTTTGTGAATATTGAGAATTTTAATTTTTTTTATTTTAATAATATTAATATTATTTTTTCATTAATCATATTTTTATTAAATTTTTTTAAATATTATATTCTTTAATGTTTTTTTAATTTAAAAATAATAATAATAATAGTATTTTATGACTTTTTTATATTTTTTTGAGAATATTGAGAATTTTAATATTTTTTATTTTTTTAATATTTTAATAATATTAATATTATTTGTTCATTAATTATAATTTAAATAATTTTTTTTTTATTTTGGTTATTAATTGTGACAGGATCTTTTTCGATTGGATGTCGTCAGAAAAAACATTTTTTGTGACGCTGTTTTCTACAACGAGCTCTTTGCGACGAGACCCCGTCACTAAAACTTATTTGTGACCAGATCCTAAAACAAATATCCCATTGCAAATAGCACAAATTCTAGTAGTGTTTTCAATCCATCATTAAATAGTAATACTAAAAAATTTATATATTTCATGATTCATATAACATAATCTTTGAAATTCAAAACATATACACCTAAATCATCCAACATTCTTCTCAAACAATTAATCAAGATCCATAATATTTGTCTTTCTTAAAATATGAATTAGGTCATAAGGTTTCTTAAACACAATCTTTTTGGTTTAATATAAACAATTCTCTAAGAACATCACATTCCTTCCACATGTCATTTATAATCTATTTATCTTTAATAGTATGACCAATAATAATACCATTATCATGATTATCTTCATGATGCATTCATAGAGGAAATCGATCTTCATAATTCCTATACTTCTCACATATGAAACATTAAATGTATGACTATGTTCTATGTAGTTCTAGATGCTAACTAAGATTATAAATTTTAGTGTGAGAAATACATATCATATATTAGAAACACATAAGTATGGTATATTTATTATAATATTTCAATCTATGATATCTTCAGTTTAACCCTAGGTTAGTAATGATTATCACAAAAATCATAGGATTGTAACCCATACATGACTTATCCTAAGGTCATCCATAAACATATCCTTAGAAATAACTATATGGATCTCACTAAATTTTTTACATCCATGTTTCTAAATGTTGACTAAACCTTCCATTTGATACCAACTATTAAGACCAACGATTGACGTGCATGGAAAATATGCTTCTTGTGAGGAATACGTAATACACGAAGCAAATGGTCACCCAAAGATATTATAATATTAGTGTATTTTAAAACTCGGAACATCATATTCTAAAATTGTGAAAGATCTTCTACATCTACCATATAAATCTATACTTTGTTTTTCCTAAATAAACCTTTATTTATATCATGTGAAAACAAAAAACATAAAAAGGGAGAGTTAAAGCACTTAGTTAGGGTAAAAATGGAGAATATAAAACAAAAAATAAAAATTTGAATGAAAATACATCTAAATCTTGAGACAAGAAATAAATCTTAGTAGTACGTAGGGCATTGATAATAATGGAACATTTACCCTGATAGAATAACACTGGAATAAAACATGTAATTATGGAAAACTAATAATCAAATAATATTATTTCTATAGTAGCCAAGTCATTGTTTCCAAAACCATCATAGTGGAAAAATTCCATTACTGAACTAGGTTTACATGTCATTCCATCCATGTATTAGTAAACAAGATTTACAATCTGTTCCAGTCATGTTTATCAAATGAGATATAAATATTTACCCAATTTATTGGAAGGATACTTTGGTCTCACCCATCTAATAGTGAGATCATTCTTACATGTTCCACACAAGAACATAAATAAGTCATCAAAGCATTATCAATGAAATAAAATGTGATTTATAAACATCATTTCATCATAACAAAATCCATATATGATAAATGGACTTCATAAAAATTATTCCATCATAAACTCAGTCAAATAAAAGTAATAATAGGGATAGAAACATAACCCTATGTAATCATAGATGTAAAAATAATCTTGATAAAACACTTAAACTTAATTCCTCGTGAAAATATCCTATCTTCTTCAATTTTTTTTCTTTTCTCAATATACCGTGCCTTTTTAAAAGAAAAAATTTAATTGAAATTAAACATGAAATATTGTAATGGATCCTTCATGTAAATAATGTGTTACGAAAGCCTAAAAAATATGTTCATGCCATATAAGTTAAAAAAATTGCCTAGTACTTTTTTTTGGAAATGTTGAAAAATACATTGTATGGTATATGTAAGAAAGATTCCTTGCAAACCATGTAGTAAAAGTAAAAACGAGTAAAATGAAATTAAATCAACATTAAATAATAGTAAACATTTTTAGGTAATTTTATTATAAAACATGGAGTTGGATGATAAATATACCCACGGTAAATACTTATGTATAAACAATCTTAGATAAAAATGAGATTTTCAAAGATAACCCTTACCTTAGGTCTGGTACTCACTATACGAGTCCCAAACTCCTATATAATGTTTTTAAATATATTATTAACTTATATAAGAATTATAATAATATTTATGAAATCATATATGATTTTTTGTGACTTTATATTACCTGTTTATTAACAATTTCATGTTAATGCAACATTTCGGGTAAGATTGCTTTTTTATCGTATGTGTTTTGACTTGTTATTCTTGATCATATTACTTAGATCAGGATTTAATTACTTCCGGATTGTATAATATGATTTATATACCATATTTATTCCTAATATATATATATATATATATATATATAATTGATATATAAATGAAAAATAATACACCGTTTATGGAGACGGTAGGCCATACATACACATGAATGATGTTTCCGTTTTCTTATCGCATTGTATGGAACTAAGTGAATGACAGATATATATACACACACAAAAACACACACACACATACACATATATATCATTCCAGTATAAATATTATGTCATATATTTCATAATTATGAATAATATATATATATATATATATTACAATCATTCTTGGATGGTTAAAGTGGACAATGAATCTAATCGACTTGTGGAGACGGTAGGCCATACGTTTGCACGAACAACGATATATTTCCTTTAATGTATAAATGGTATAGAACTGGATGGTATGTTAATTATAAATAATAATAATCAGGTAATATTAATTATTTATAAATATTATACACATCATTATACTCATCCAAATAATTTAATGTGGAATAACAAATTACACCACGACGTGGAGATGGTAAGCCATACGTACGCACAATGGTGATATTATTATTTACAGGATAGATAAAATGATGAATACAATTGTCACATTATTATATTAACATTTTATTATATGTATGATACTGTATTTATTAATTTGGTATGGAAACAATAGAGAAATTATAAGTAGAAGAAGAAAATAACTTTGAAATATGGGATAAAACGATTACCTCTTCTTCGGGAGTTTCCTGTTGGTTTGAAAAAAATGTCTCCATAGGATGGATATCTTCCTAATGATATTACTCTATGATGAGGTTATGGTGTTTGGGGGGAGAAATGTTTGGGGATTGTCTAGTCCAAAAGGCCTTAGATGTGTGTGTTAAAGAGAATGGACGATGCCCTTTTATAAGAGAGGTGAGGGGCACTTTAGGTAAATCTTGAAAAATAAATTAATTACAAAACTATTTTTTGGTTTATAATAGATAAAAATTGATTTATTTAGAGGATAAGTTGATTATGGATCTAAATAATTTCAAACAATATTTATTATACATGTTTTTGTTATAAAAGTAACATTATCTTTTAGATTAAACCCTTTGTAAAATAAGCTAACTCTTACCGTATCCTCTTGTATTTTTATACTACATGGTTATTATCTTTAGTATTAAATGAAAAGAGAACCTAAAGTAGATAATTAATAAATTTTCCATTACTATACAAGTTATTTTGTTGATATTTATATTTCTAGTATGTTTATATCATTTTAAAAAATAGTATTTTTTTTAAAACACATTTCGGTCAATTTTAACACTATTTAGAAATTGATTTTATTAAATTCATATCTACTTGATTAATTCAAACACAAGGAATTAAAGCATCCCTAATAAGCCAATTACTTCTATAAATTTCATGGATGGAATCAAAAATTTCAAATTAAATTTATTTAAATATTTATAAGTTTATTTATTTGAATCTTTGATTAATGAGGTAATCACGACATCAAAATTGTGTCATAAATAAATATATGTATCCAATGTCTAAAAACAATAAATAAAATACAATTATGTAGGAAATATTTTTATATTACTAATGTATATTTATAGACAAATACATCAGTTATATAACCCTATATTAAAATCTATTTATTAAATGATATTTGCTTCAGTTATATTGTCTTTTCTTAAAATTAATTCTTATAAAATGTCATGTTCACATCCAAGTGGATCTATGGGGTTCAAAAATAGACCAAAATATTCCCATGGTTGGAAATATCTCTTAAAATAGGATTAGGATATATGTATGGGTAGTTTAATATTATTATAATATTATTTTCCACTTATTTAATAGATTTACCCTTTAACCATGGTAAATAAAATAATTACTGAATCTACTATTCATAATGACAACAAATAAAAGGTGCCTATTTACAAAATTTTAACCTTCTGATTCCATATGTTGAAATTTTTTTTCCTAATTCAAAAGACTCAAATTTTAGTAATTAAATTAAGATTAATTCCCGTTCTCAAAACCAAAAGGCGAGTTTTTAAGTAGTAATAACTATCAAAAGATTGAAATGTGTTTATGTCCAATTTAAAGGAAAACTTACTTCTAATTACTAAAATTGTATTAAATTATCAAAATATAATCAAATTACACTTTAATACTAATTAATAGGACAATATAACAATACACATAAATTAAATGAAAAGCTTGTTTTGATTTAAAATGTTGTATTTTAACTATTCATTGAAAAATTAACTTTATTTGAAAATTACCATAAATTCAACATAAGTAAATTTTTACTTTCCTATTCCAAATAATAAGTTTGTTTTTACGAATATAATATAAAAAATTGTTAAAACCTATATTTAAAAATAGTTCGCCAAAAAAGGGGGAAAACTGTATTTTTTGAAAAATACTTCTTTTATCCAAAAAATTGATTTTGTTCTTATATAATGTTCTAGAAAATATATAAGGTGAAATTTAATGTTATAAAATTTAAAATTTGGTTAGTATTATTCTTAATAGTTAGTTTATATCCAATTAAATAATATTTTAATAATATAACGTTGTTTAGTGAAACTCGGTATTGCGTACAATGCAAGATATCGAAGAAGGTTTCTCTTGTGGGTAATGAAAGCCAAGTCTATGTTAAATTTAGTTCAAGATTCCTGTGGTGTTTTTTTATAAAATAATCCCAGCAAAGTTATTTTATACATTTAATAAAATATATACTGAGTGTTGCATGAAATGAATTCTATGAAAAGAACTTGAAATTGTGTGTAACACAAGAAATGTATAGTGTTTTGTATACGTCAAGATAATACGGTGTTGCATACAGCACAATACATTGTTGGTTTTTCATACTAAAAAAGATAACAATGAAATTAAAAATAATAAATCTCATAAAATTTTTGGGTGTTACATTCTAGACATAGACTAAAACCAAAAATCATAGTGTGATCAATAATTATCACAGTGGGAAACCACATAGTCCTGAGAATCAATTCATTAGATATTCAAATTATGACACATTATTTTCAATATATGGCACTATATGTTTAACCTAGTTCATCCATGATCAAAACATTTGTGATGTTATCCCATTATTTGACCTATCTTAATGGTTCCTACTAATGATTTTTAATCTCGATTTACAAAGGTTAACTAAACACTAATATGATAATAACTATAAAGAAATAAATTTTGTAACATAGTTATTATATTTAAGTATATGAAAATTAATTAAATTTAATTTTGAAACCTACTATAATCGTATAGGTCTATGACTTTGAAATCTTTTACACACAAAAAATTAGTTCATAAATGATCAACATCTTCTCCCATGAAGTTCTTTATAACTACAAACTCTCTTAGACACATAATTTTTAAACTATTCATTATAACCTGTAGAAAGGATAAACATTAAGGGTGATATTAGATTATTAGTAAGGTTAAATGAGAAAGATATCAATAATCACATAAGCTTAACATGTGCACATGTGTGTGAGAACATGAACTTAACATTTAAAACCAATAACTAGGATTCCATAGTTCTTAATCTTGAGTTATATAATAAATATTGGATGTTCAAAAGAAAAATAATAATAAAATAATGAAACAAAATAAGCCTTGAGATCATAACAATGACATAAAATACCATATTTTGGAATACATATAAACAAATAACATTGTGAGAATGTATAAGTAGAAATCATTTCACTTGTTAAGTTACATATATAAAATAAGGACCCCACATTAAATTATGGAAAAGAAACTAGGTCCACATATAATCTTATGGATAAAAAATACAATACCATGTATAAACTTATGGAAAATAAAGATTGGTCCACCAATAAACTTATAGACATGAAATCTAGGTCCACATTTAAAATTTTGGACGTGAAATCAGGTTCACGTATAACATATTTACCTCAAGATTTATCCATATTTACCAATTGAATTAGAGGGATATATAGGTCCCACAAGTCACATAAATAAAATATTATATTCATGTTCCATAATATCATAAAACATTCATCATCTTTTAACTTGTAAAAATAAATGAATTTCATCGAAGCATAACCCCTGAAAAAGGGAACGAGTTTTATCAACATCTTATCATCATAAATATAAAACATCTAAAAAATAGATAAGGATGGTATCCTTGTGTCTTATCCATTCTGAAAAATAAGTATCATCATTTTATTACATCTTATATGGAAGAATTATTTTGAAATACGACATGGAATAATTCATGTTGTCAATAAGTTTTCCATTTTAAAATCAATTTTATTTTAAAAAATATGCATAATTATAAATGGAAACATTTTCTCTGAAAGTAAAATTATAAAATTATAAATTAATATTGAAATCATTAAATAGTCATGAAGGTGGGAATATTTTCTCATGCTATATTAGTTTAAAAATCATTCCTTCTATAATTGTTATTGGAAAAGTCGTAAAGTAACTAGTTCAGAAAATAACAAAAAGGATCCTTTCAAACCATTTCTGAAAATGTAAAATGTGGATAAAAATGATGATAATTTTTTTATAATAATATTAGAAAACGTTTTTAATTTATTTTTAGAAAATATGGCAACCGGATAGAAATATTCATTTGTAGGGACAGAAACATAAACAACCTCTAATAATGATGGGATTATAAAATAAACCCTTTCATCAAGTATCACCTTTTGTCATTTATGTACAAAACTCATTTATAAAAAATATTTATTTATTATAATATTATTAAATAAACATATATCTAACATTCCATTTATGATTTATTTATAACATCTTATCAATTTTTTATTAAAATTATTATTCAGGGTTATAACTGCTTCGTTTTCCAAATACATTTCCATTTGATACTCACGATCCTTATACATTGATCAGGGTACCCGCATTTATATATTGTTAATCATGTTATATGAATAATATATATTATTTATATATACAATTAAAATCATTCATAAAAATTAGAGATTGAAAAATAAAGTACACTATTCATGTAGATGATATGATATATGTACAAATGAATATTGTTGCCATTTTTCAATTGTTATAATGAAATAAAAGTAAATAATAATTAAAAATTATATAATTATTATTATATCATATATATTGTATATATTTATCAAATACATGGCTTATTTCTATCCATGTAAAATATAAATGAGAAACTATTCACATCGCATCGTGGAGAAATTACCTTGTCTTCGAAGCGTCTCTTTTCGATCTCATCTATAGGGCTCTAGTGTAAGTATTTTGGGAATACTAGTACCTCTATTATGTGTCTAGGTATGTGGAGAAGATAATTTTTTGTGGATGTTAAATATATAAATCTAAAAGTGGTGAAAATTAGTGTGGTAGAAGCCGTCCTCTTATAATTGAGGTGATGGGCACTTTTAGAATTTCATAACAAAATAAAATAAAATTGGTCTATTCTAGAGGACAATTATAAAAAATGGAAATGAATTAAAAATTATGGTAGGATATGGTTTAAATATCAATATAAATAACATTTTCAAAGGTTTAAGTGTTATTATAAACAACATTGTTTGGTATAACCCCTAACTAACCTATTTTTATATTAATTATTGTATCTTATTTTTCACTCTTAAAAGGATATATTGTTTCATATAAGGTAAATATTAACTCATAAATGTAGAAAATATGAAATTTTAGACCATATAATATCTACTTTTTACTTACATAATATTTTTTTGGTTTTTAAATAATATTATAAAAT
Organism: Viscum album; assembly: GCA_963277665.1. Classification (NCBI taxonomy): domain Eukaryota; kingdom Viridiplantae; phylum Streptophyta; class Magnoliopsida; order Santalales; family Viscaceae; genus Viscum; species Viscum album. The sequence continues at coordinate 1,614,025,571 of OY728158.1, forward strand.
ATTATTTTTATAACATATCATTATTTCCAATTTTGACCCTATTCACTACAATGAATTTAATAACATACAAAAAAATTAAAATATAAAAATATTTTTTTAAAACATCCAAAAAATGTCTTGGTAATGTATTAAATTCATTGATCACCCTAATTGTGTCATATTTCAATACTTTTAAATATTATTTATTTTATTTATGTATAAATTGAATAATTACTACATCTAGGTTGTGAAAGTATTTAAGATAATTATATATTTTCTAAAACTTATAAATAAATTAAATCATTATTATAAATTCATTATGAAAAAACGACCATTAATATTTTTCATAACTAATTTCATCTACATAAATGACATTTAAAACTTAGAGAGATCCATTTTGTCAGTTCCTTTGGTTTAAATATTATATGATTCTTTTTGAAGGAAAAATTTCCATTAAAAAACTAAAATATGAGACCATGTTGATAAGGTTAAAATTTAATTCCAACAATAGGAATTAATATTAATAATAATAGCCTTATCTCTTAGTTTTAATCTTTATTTACTTGATCAACACTTTATTGAGATGATAAATTTTACAATGACTACTATTCATTTTTACTAAAAATAAATGCTTATGATAAAACAATTTGAACCTCCAAATTATAAAAGAAGAAAAATGACTTTTAATATAAATGTGTTAAACACAATGAAAAATAGTTTTTAGAAAAATGCATTTTTAAGCGTAAAAATATACTCATAGAAAAATCAGGTATAAGGATGATTCAAATAATGTTAAATAGATTATATATAATCAATAATACTTTTGTTACATGGAGATCAAATTATAATTATAATGACAATTTTTATGAAAATAAATAATAACATTTGTATAAAGATTATAATTTTCCCTATTCACTAAAAGATTAACCTTTTCACAAAAATTAAAAATTTCACCCAAAGAAAATTTTGATATGTTGATTTAAAAAATTTAGTTATTTTTTTCAAATATTTTTTCTAAAATTTCAAAAAATTAATTATATTATTTTCTCATAAACAATAATAAATGTCCATTTGTAAAGAAAAAAAGATTTTTGAAATTTAAAATTACATTACTAAAAATTGAGTGATTAATTAATAAGTATTTATATTGAGTAAGAACTTTGTATATAATTAATAATGTGTTTAATCATATTAATACCCTCCAATTTAACTATTATGTAATAATAATATTTTAAATATTATATCACTGTTCACTTAAACATGTGGTTGTGTGAAATTCAAGCTATCAGACTAGTTAAATATAAATGGAATAATAATATCATAAAATTTCTTGGTGTTATAGTTGTAATAAAATTTGTGTCCCAATAAAGGATATATGTATATTTCAGAAGGGGTGTCCTCTAAGTGGCTTCACTATCCATTCTCTGTCAATCTTGGTTACCTCATATTAGTGTTTTAGAAGTGGGAGCTCATTCATTAGATGCGGACCCCTAATCTCCCTTATTCAATGCCTACATGTCCCATCTTACCTATCCATCTTATATTACTCAATCAACCATTCATATCTAGGGTTTCTTTTCCCCCATTTTTTTTACTTCTGTTCACACATCTCTCCCTTTATTGTGGTTCATCTTGAGTGGAACCTTTTATGTGAAAACGGCTTTGAGTATCCATTTAGTGATGTCAATTTCCTTTGTTTTAATAGTATCATCATCATTGATGATTTGTTGAAGATGTTTTGTGAAATTTTCTTGCTTGTTTATGTAGAGACCTAATTGATGTTCTAGAAAATGGCATGGTGTTTTTGTAGCCCAAACTCTCTTTCTTTCTACTATGAACACACAATCATTCACTCCTCCCCTACTAAGATTTGTTTGGTGGATTTTGTAGAGGTTTTGGTATGTGAGGTATCGGTGGTCTATGGTGATTAATGAATGTTATTCATTATATTTTCTCGATATTTTTTTCCCAAAAATGACGTTTCTTATAGAATTTTCAGTATCTACCATGGTGGGATTTTTTAGTTGAAGTTGTTTTTTTCTAGTATGAAGGTTGGGGATGGTGGTATTGGCAAGTCATGGATAACTAACAAGGCTTGGTCTAGTTCTATCTCATATTTTGATTTAGGGTCCATTACTTCCCTATAGTGAGGTATTGTGTGGTGGTTTTGCAGGAGGATCTTGGATTTGTTGTGTAAGAAAATGTGGTGTTCCAAAAGGCTCAAATTACATTCATTGTCTATCTAATTGGTTTTTTTAGAGAAATAAATTTTGATATGGTCTTATCAATGGTTGTTGTGTGATCAAAGAAATATACATTTCAAATATTCTCTTACTTCATGTTATATCAATCATATTCCTAGTAAGTCATGTACGGAGGACATCATAGAGGTTTTGGGACATGTTTGTCTAGGTTTCAATGTTCTTATATGCTTGGCCACATATATTATGTTCGTGTTGGTCCAGAATTTGTGGCTCGAATTTTCTACCTATGACATCTCAGTAAGTTTTGAGGTCGATGTACTACAGGTGGAGATCCTTTATGACAAGTGCTCTTTTGTGTTAGTTTTCCTATCCATGGTGGTGATGGAAATTTCTTATATACATTCATTTGGTATTGTTTTGTGATATATAGTTATGGTGACTCTATATGGGTATGTTTATAGGGGTTTCAATGGACCCTCAACAATGATTTTGATGTAGAGGAAAATGATAGGGACCTAAACATAATGTTTTGTGAATCAAGGGAGAACATAGTTCAAGTTGATGATGTGTCTTTTTTTAGAATTTCTAATTTCATGGACTGGTATTTGTTACACCGAGATTTTTGTATATTTGGATTTTGACTTTCATGGGATGAGATTAGTTATGTGGGGATTTGTGTAAATACCCAACCCTAGTTTCCCAGAGTTGGTGCCTTATTTTATTATTTTGTAATATAAACAAGGAAGTCATAACCCAAAGGAATGAGTATTTTAGTAGCTTTGGAAAACAAGATACATACATATGTTCAACATTACAACTTGAAAGGAAATTCAACATATCAATTTTTTTTAAACACACATAAACTCTTAGATTATCCTTGAAAATCATTCATAATATTCATCTTGACCACCTACAGAAAAATAAAACAAAATAAAAAGTAAGGGAATGTAATATAGTGGAAGTTGTCATAAAAATAATCATTAGGCACAATGAATAATTGAAAACACATTCCTTTAAAAATGAATGTGAACACAACATAAGAGGAAGAAGGGATAAATGAATAATTACATAATAAATCATAATCATAGGTATTATACTAGTCTAATAACCTCATGGACTATCAATTTCCTATTTCATAATGAGGGAAATGCATAATTGCAGAAATTCTAAAATATACTGGCAAGGCCTTTGCCAAGACATTTGAAAATGATTAAGGCCTTTCCCAAAACCATTTCTGAAAATGGGTAAGGCCTCAGCCAAGTCCATATATATATTGTCCCATGAGACCTACCGATTCATCGAAGGGATACAGTGGACCCCACCCTTCACTATTTTAGTACCATTCTTTCCACATATTACATATTATAACCACAAACAACATGAACATATGAAATAACTTTCCCCAATCTATACACATATACACTAACCATTATGATTAATATGGTGAATGTTTTCGAGATAGCACATCCATAGTAAAACTAATCATTATCCATTCAATAAAATATGGTAGATGATATCATAAAATATTTTTCCCAATATGATTCAATATGAATTTTTAAATAGATAAAACTAATCTTATGAAATCATCAAGTAAATCTAGAGATAAATACTCTCTTACTTTGTAAAGAATAGTTCCTTTGTAAAAATATTTTCCAAAAACTATAATTGAAATAATATAATTTTATCCTATAAAAAGAGAAATTTTATAAGAAATAATTGTGGCTAAAAATAGGTTATATAGTTGACTTGAACATAGGTTAGAATTCAAGAAGTTCTCTTGTAATGGGATTGTATTTTTGGAACAATTTTTTGAAAGACCATTTTAATGAATGTAACTACCCATAAAATATAGTAGGATTGTGGTTAGTATAAATACATAGAAAATTCGCACAGAATTTATGAAGAGTAAAATAGAATAAATAATTATTTTAATGAGGTCAGAAGGGGATAAGAGTAACCTGAAAGAAATTGGGGGTTCAGGGAGAAAATCATTACCCTATGCCCGAATGTATTTTGAACATGACCTTAAAGTCCCAGATAATCAAATTAAATCCATTAATTAAATAAATCATAACATTATATACAAGTATTTTATTCATTAATTTTTTATTATGTTCATTTATGTCCTTATTTTCAGGTTATAAGATGGAATTCTGTCATTATAGAGTGTTCGTTTCCTTGATTTAATGACACGTTCACTTGATTATCTTTAATGGAGTTTATGTGGACTGGATAGAATTACCCCGAATTAAAATTATATATTATTTATGAAAATTATGACTATTAAATGGTTATATATATCACTTGGTTATATTTCATTAGAATTTTTTATTATATTGACTATTAGTGATAGCCATTTAGATTATTTTGGCGATATATGGATTGTTACAAACTAGTTTGTCATATGAACTGGTATTATGTATATATATTGGATCTAGAACATCAAATATATTATAATCCAAATATTATACTATGGTTTAAAAATTAAATGGTTTCATGACCATATATCAATATGGTAATATAAATTGAAAACCTAACATCCTTGAATGTAATAAATTTACAAATCTCAGACGATATTTTCATTTTTTGTTTAAAATATTGGGAAAAGAGAGATTGTGATTAATTATTCCATTAGAATAACAAAATTTTGGTATATGAAAGGTTCTATTGTTTTAAAATATTTTTTATGAGGGGATTTGAGGATAGAAGAATAAAATACATTATCTTGAAGGAAAAAGAGATGTTGAGAAATAACTTACGAAACTTTAGCTTCCTAACAATGTCTCTTAAAAATTCATAAAGTATGTTTATGATAGAAACAAGGGGTATCTAATCAATTTTTACATAATATGGACAGTATGTAGAACATGGAATTCTATATCCTAACAAAATCAAATTGAAAAGTAGAAAGAATAACATAAAAAAGTGTTCTTGAAAAAGAGAAGGGTGGTGCATTCCCTTACCTTGTAGAGTAACTCCAAAAACAAGACGGTTGGGACATTATGGGATTTAGGACACCTAGGTAGGACTACCAGGTATCTAAAACTACCATATATTTGAGGATTAGGAATTTGAATTGAATGTAAATGAAGGAATGGGTGGGTATTTATAGTAAAATAGAGGGAGCTTTTTATTAATTTCCAAGGACACCTCATTAGTGGTATTTGAAAAAACATGTGCTTTTCCTTGGTATTGACCCCATGGGAAAAAATATATTATATTTTGTAACTCATGATTTTACCAGAATTATTACATCATGATTACATCATTAATAATATCATTGAACATACCAAAAACTCAAAACTGTATTTTTACTATTAATTAAAAAATAAAGTATTTTATAAAATTCTCATAAATTTAGCATAACATAATATCAAAATTCTGAATTTAAAAATGAAATCAATTTTTCTAAAATAATTTTCTAGATATGGTTAATTAATTTTTTAATAAAATAACAATTTTAAAACTATAATTCATTTTATATCACCTTGAGAAATTATTCAAGATATCATTATCTGATAATAATAATATAATAGAATAATAATATAATTTACTATTCATAATTTTAATATTACTATTAATATTAATATTCCTATAGGTGTGTTAATATTAACAATAATATAAGTTGATCCTATAGGACTTTGAATATATTACTGATCCCAATTGTGTATGTTTTTTTTTTGAAATTCAAATCACATAGTTGGAAAAATTATGTTTAATGGATAGGTTATAAAAACATTGAGTCTTTTATAGACTCACTATTTCATGAATTCAGTATTAGGTTTATTTCTAAAACCTTGGGGTTTTACAATCTCCCCCATTACAAAAATTTCATCATCGATATTACCAGGATGTGACCACATAAGAATATTTGGGTAGTTCTTCATCGAAATATCCTTAAACTCCCATATTGAATCTTCAATTTTATTATTGTTCCTAAGTAACTTTACTGTCCAAGTAATCTGATTCCTCAAAACCTATTCATTAGTATCTAGAATCTGGATACGCTCTTCATAGAAAGATAAGTCATGTTCTAATTCTATACCTTTATAAGGGAGTACATGTGTGGGTTTTGACATGTATGTTCTTAACAATGAGATGTGGAACACATTGTGTATGATATACAGTCCTGGAAGCATTTACAAACGATAGGCCACAACTCTAATTCTCTCCATAATTTCAAAAGGACCGATGTACCTGGGGATCAGTTTACCTTTCTTCCCAAATCTTATAACACCCTTTCATTGAGTTACTTTTAAGAAAACAATTTCTCCCACTGGAAATTACAATCCCTTCCTTTGATTATAAGAATATTATTTTTTTGTCTTTGATATACCTTAATATGGGGTTGAATATTCATTACCATTGTTGTTGTTTCCTACAAAAGCTATGGGTCTATAGGATTCCATTCACCAAATTCATCCCAATATGTTGGTGTACGACATCTCTTTCCATTGAACGCTTCATATGGTGCCATTTTAATATTGTAATGGAAACTATTATTGTAGTAAAAAACCTCCATGGATAAATATTGATCCCACATACCTTGAATTTCAAGTGAGAATGCTCTCAAAAAGTTTTTTAAAGATTGGATCATCCTTTCTAACTGCCTTTCAGTTTTGGGGTGACATGAAGAACTCAAACTAAGATCAATGTCCAAATATTATTGAATACTTATCCATAATTTCAATGTAAACTGATGATCTTGATAAAACACAATTGAAAGTGGTTCTCTATGAAGTCTTACAACTTCACTGGTTTAGAGTTGTGGAAGTTTCTCTGGTGGAAAATCCCCCCTTATAACGAAGAAATGATAATATTTAATAAGTCAATCAATAATTACCCATATAGAATCATTATTTCTTGGATTTTTGGGTAATCTAGTGAAAACATCCATGGTAATGTCATCACATTACCATGTAGAAATAGGTAGAGGTTGCATGATTCCTATATGATGTTGTGTTTTAGCCATAACTTGTGGACAAACTAAAATTCTTGAGACATAATCAGAAATTTATATATTTATATTATCCCTACAGAAATGTTCCTTAAAATATCTATAAATCTTAGAGAATCTAGGTTTTATAGAGAAATTAAAATGATAGGAATCATCCATTAACTATATTTTCAGCTCGGGTATAGTGAAAACAGAAAGCCTCTTCCCAAATGTCAGAATTCCGTCTTCATATATCAATTATTCCAACTTCCCATCATTCACAACAATTTTTTAAGATTATCAGCATCCGGTTGAGGACCTTTAATCCTTTTTAATATATATGGTTGGTCAACCAATTGAAAAAGTAATGATATTTCCCCTTCATTTATGATTTCTATATCCATCCTCATTAGATCCATGTACATAGGATTCTTATCAATTCTCATTTTGTTTAGAACTACATGATCCTTCCTACTCAATGCATCAAATACTTTATTTTCTTGTCATGGGTTGTAGTGTATGAAAATATCGTAATCCTTGAGCTAATTGAGCCATCGCCTTTGCCTCATGTTGAGTTATTTTTGCAAGAAAAATTATTTTAAGGACTTATGATTAGTATATATCTATCATATGTCACTATAAAGATTATTTCTCTATATCAACAGAGAAACTATTATAGCTACTAAATCTATATAATGAGTGGGATAGTTCTGTTCATGAGTTTTTAACTATCTTGATTAATAATCCATGACACTATCATTCTAAAAAATCACATAACTATGTCATTTATTTGATGCATCATTATAAATTACAAATCCACCACTTCCCAATGGTAGATTCAAAATTGGAGCATTAATTAACCTATTCTTCAATTTTTCAAAACATTTTTTACATTCTTTTTTCCATATGAACATAACCCCTTTACGATTACGCTTTCTCAATGGTTTGGATAAATGGGTGATGTTATGAAAAAAAACACGGATAATAACCTGTTAAACCAATTAAAATATGTTCCTCGGTTATGTTCGTAGGAGTAGGCCATTACTGGATATCCATTTTCCTTATAGGATCAACTTAGATTACATCCTTGGGGATGGTATGGCCATGAAAAGAAACTAATTGATTCCAAAATTCATAGTTTATAAACATCCAAAATAATTCATTTCTTCTAAGAGTCTTCAAAATAATGACCAAGGGATTCTCATGATCATATTATATTTTGTAGTATACTAGGATATCATCAATAAATACGATAATTAATCCATCAATATATTCCATGAAATCTCTGTTCATTACATCAATGAAAATAGAAGATGCATTAGTCAGTCCAAAAGGCGTTACTGTAAATTTTTAATGCCCATACCTAGTTCGAAATGTTGTCTTTGGAATATCTTAATTCCTTACACAGAACTGATGATATCCAAATCAAAGGTCAATCATCGGGAAATATTAGGCTCGATGATGTTGATCAAATAAATCATCAATGTTAGGTTGGGGATACTTGTTTTTTGTTGTAATTGCATTAATCTCCCTATAGTGAACACAAAACCCCATAGATGTATCTTTATTCATAATGAAAACAACATGGGCTCCCCATGGAGATACTTAAGGGTGAATAAATACTTTATCACTCAATTTCTATAGTTTTTTTCAGTTATTTTAATTCCATTGTGACCATTCTATATGGATTCATTAATATAGGCTTTGAACCATGAACTAAATCAATAGAAAACTAAAATTCCCACTCTCGAGGGTGTCTAGGTAAATAGTCTAGAAAAAACATTAATATATTCTTCCACAATAGGTTAATTCTCAATTTGAATATTTATTTCCCCACCAACTAATATTTTATTCTCATCCTCACCAATAATTTCATTGAGTAGCACTGTTGGGGGTGGATCTGAATAAGAATTAGATGACGATATTTATTCCCTAAAGACAAGGGATTCTATATCGTTCTAAAAAATTGTAACATCATTCTTCATGAAATAGATTTTCCCATCTTAATTTAAAATCCAATCCATACATAGAATTATATCAAATTAGACCAGGGGTATGATGACAAGGCTTGCAACTAAGGCACATTTATGTGTCATTAGGGGGATTGATCGACAGATATTTATTACAATGATACTTCCATTTGGATTTTTGATTCACAAATGAATTATTAAATCAAATTGTAAATATCTAATTTTCGTGGAAAATTAGGAATATAGAAAAGAAATAGATGATCCATAATCAAATAAAGCATCAGCTATGTTTGAGGAAACGATGAATGTTCCTACCACCACATCATTGGGAATTTCAATCTCAGTAGTTGTGATCACATAAGATTTGCCTTACATCCTTATCCTTTTATGAATCCAATTTTCAAGATGATTTAGAAAATAATTATTATAGTTCCCCATATCCCTACAATTATAGATTTTAGCATTGATAACTTCTTTCTTTCCATTACAATCACCAGCATTGTGGCCTTTCTTTCCATACTTGTAGCATACACCTTTTCCTTTTAAGCAAACACCATGTTGTTTCTTTTCACAAGTATAACATGTAAAAAAAATTACCCTTTTATTCTTCCCTTTATATATTCTTTCCTCTAACACAATATTATTATCTCATTTTCCCGTATATTCATAAAATGTTGAGAATTATTTCATTGTCTTGATATCACATGAGACAATGTGTTCGTATGATGAGAAACATTTGGAGACTAGTTCCCATCTAAGGTATGATTTTACACAATCAAAGAATTTATCAATATTTGTACTAGGATTCTTTATACTGGTTGTATCATGAATTTAAAACCTTGTAATGTTATATTCATACTTCACAAAATTTTTATCCTCTTTTTTTTCAAACTCAAGAATTTCTGCTCCATATCTGCTCGCTGTTCTTGAGGAAAATATTTTTCTATGAATATTCCCTTAAAGTATCTCTACTCTAATTATTATATTTTTTACTCATCATTTATGTTTTTTATCAATAAAAACCACTGATATTTGTCTCCCAATAGACAATAAAATTCCTCGAAAACGTTCCCCCTTCCATTACAACCCAAAGTGAGAAATATATTTTCTTCGGAACATATCAACTACTCGGTTACCACTACTGGAAATGCAGGATTTCACAACGGTTCTGAACCATTGGGAAAGGCTGCAGAACCGTTGGTATCATGTATACCAATGGTTCTGCAAACCGTAGGGAAGTAAGACATTGGGAAAGGATTTCCCAATGGTTTACAGTGAACCGTTGGGATAGGTTAGAAAAAATTAACCTGTCCCAATGGTTGTTCCAAACTGTTGGGAAAGTTTTTCCCAACGGTTTGGCTGAAACCTATGGGAAAAAAGCAGAGGGCCTTCTTTCCCAATGGTTTCAAAAACATTGGGAAAGGATTTTTACAAACGGTTCATAGATCTGTTGGTAGAAATAATATAGATTGGTTATGCCAACAGTTTCAAACCGTTAGCATAGCCAATACTATACAAATTGCATAGCAGGCTGCAATTTGCACAACAGTCTCTCTTTTTTGTCCAATTTTCACATCAACATTCCCTCTCATTTTCAATAATTTCCAATTATTGTACCTTCAATAAACTAACACATACATATAAAAGTATTGTACATGTAATAATCAATTAACACATACATATAGAGAAACTTTCATACACATTTAACATATAATGCATCCAGGAACTATACACATCTAGAATTAAATCAGAATTCATAATGTAATTATAAACATACATAATTCATTTAGAATTCAATATAAAATTTAGATACAATTTTATATGAATCCAGAATTAAATTCATAATTTGATCGGTTTTTCGTATACCATATGTTTTCACTTATAATCCTGTCCATTTTAAACAAAAGAGATAGATTTAGAGTGGTTCTGGCCACACCGTGCCTTGGATTTAGACGGGGTTCACTGGTACATGTCTCAAATGACCCATGGGTCATTTTCCTAATGTATCAACACAATCCGAATGCGTTTGGGCAGTTTTATGTATGTCAGTTGCAGTTTTCACATGAAATGATTTCATTTTGAAATAAAAGAGAGACACTTAAGAGTGGTGTCGGCCACACCGCACCTCGTATTGAGGCGGGGTTGACTCGTACACGTCACATATGACCCGTGGATCATTTTCCTAAGGCATGAACACATTTTGAATACATTTGGTTAGTTGTTCATATGTCAGTTGTTGTTTTCACTTAAAATGATGTCCATGTTAATCAAAATAGAGACACTATGAATGGTGTCGTCCACACCACACCTCGGATTGAGGCTGGGTTGACTCGTACACATCACATATGTTCCATGGATCATTGTGCTAAAGTATTGACATAATCAAAATCCATTTGGTTGGTTATCTGTATTCTTGTTATTGTCTTCACTTAAAATGAAGGCCATTTTAAACAAAAGAGAGACACTTTGAGTGGTGTCAGACACACCATGCCTCCGATTGAGGCGTGGTTGACTCGTTCACATCACATATGACCCATGGATCGTTCTCCTAAAGTTTCAACAGAAACAGAATGTGTTTGGTCAGTTTTTTGTATGTACTTAAAATGTTGTCCATTTTAAACAAAAGAGAGAAACTTAGAGTGATCCCGACAACACCGCAACTTAGATTGAGCCCGGGTTGTCTCTTACATGTCACATATGACCCATGGATCGTTGTGATAAATTATCCATAGAATCCGAAGGCGTTTGGTCATTTTTCCATATGTCAATGGTTCTTTTCACTTATAATCCTATCCATTTTAATAAAAAGAGACATATTTAGAGTGGTACTGGCCAAACCACAACTCAGATTTAGATGGCGTTTACTCGTACACGTCTCAAATGACCCATGGATCATTTACCTAAATTATTAACAAAATCAGAATGCATTTGGTTAGTTTTCCGTATGTCAGTTGAGGTTTTCACTTAAAATGATATCCTTTTGAAACAAAAGACTGACACTTTAGAGTGGTGCTGGCCACACCGTGCCTCATATTGAGGAGGGGTTGACTTGTACACATCACATATGACCCATGGATCATTTTCCTAAAGCATCAACACATTTGGATTGATTTTGGTCAGTCTTTTGTATGTCAGTTGTTGTTTTCACTGAAATTGATGTCCATTTTTAAACAAAAGAGAGACACTATGAATGGTTTCGGCCACACCATGCCTCAGATTAAGGCGGGGTTTACTTGTACACATCACATATGACCCATGGATCATTTTTCTAAATTATCAACACAATCAGAATCTGTTTTGTCAGTTATCCATATGCTAGTTGTTGTTTTCACTTAAAATGAAGTCCATTTTAAAAAAAAGAGAGACACATTGACTGGTGTCGGGAACACCGCACCTCATATTGAGGTGAAGTTGACTCTTACACATCACATATGACCCGTGGATCGTTCTACTAAAGTTTTAATGGAAACTGAATGCGTATAGTTGGTTTTCTGTATGTACTTAAAATGTTGTCAATTTTAAACAAAAGAGAGACACGTAGAGTGATCCTGGCCACACTGTGACTCAGATTGAGCCAGGGTTTGCTTGTAGACATCACATATGACCCATGGATATCTGTGATAAATTATCAATAGAATTATAAGGCGTTTTGTCGGTTTTGCGTATGTCAGTTGTTCTTTTCAATTATAATCCTGTCCATTTTAAACAAAAGAGACAGAGTTAGAGTGGTACTGGACACACAGCGCCTCGGATTTAGATGAGGTTGACTCGTACATGTCTTAAATGACCCATGGATCATTGTCTTAAAGTATAAACAAAATCAAAATGTTTTTGGTCAGTTTTCCTTATGTCAGCTGATGTTTTCACTTAAAATGATATCCTTCTGAAACAAAAGAGAGACACTTAAGAGGGTGCTGGGCACACCACACCTCGGATTGAGGCGGGGTTGACTCGTACATGTCACATATGACCCATGGATCTTTGTACTAAAGCATAAACACATTTCAAATGCGTTTGGTCAGTTGTTCATATGTCAGTTGTTGTTTTCACTTAAAATGATGTCCATTTTAAACAAAAGAGAGACACTATGAATAGTGTAGGCCACACCGCAGCTCAGATAGAGGTGGCGTTGACTCTTACACATCACATATGACACATGGATTGTTGTCCTAAAGTATCAACACAATAAGAATCTGTTTGGTCGGTTTTCCATATGCTAGTTGTTGTTTTCACTTAAAATGAAGTCCATTTTAAACAAAAGAGAGACACTTTGAGTGGTATCGGCCACACTGTGCCTTGGATTGAGGCGCAGTTGACTCGTACAAATCACATATGACCAATGGATCGTTATCTTAAAGTTTCAACGGAAACCGAATGCGTTTGGTCGGTTTTCCATATGTACATAAAATGTTGTCCATTTTAAACAAAAAAGAGACACTTAGAGTGATCCCGGCCACACCGCAACTCAGATTGAGCCCGGGTTGGCTTGTACACATCACATATGACCCATGGATCGTTGTGATAAATTATCAACCGAATACGATGGCTTTTGGTCGGTTTTCCGTATGTCAGTTGTTCTTTTCACTTATAATCCTGTCCATTTTAAACAAAAGAGACAGAGTTAGAGCGGTACTGGCCACACTGCACCTCGGATTTAGACGAGGTTGACTCGTAGATGTCTCAAATGACCCATGGATCATTTACCGAAAGTATCAACACAATCTGAATGTGTTCGGTCAGTTTTCCATATGTCAGTTTATGTTTTCACTTAAAATGATATCCTTTAGAAACAAAAGAGAGACACTTAAGAGTGTTGTCAGCCACACCGTGCCTCGTATTGAGGTGGGGCTGGCTCATACACATTACATATGACCCATGGATCATTTTCCTAAAGCATCAACACATTTTTAATGCCTTTGGTCAGTTGTTTGTATGTCAGTAGTTGGTTTCACTTAAAATGATGACCATTTTAAAGAAATGAGAGACATTATGAATGGTGTCGGCCACACCGCGCCTCAGATTGAGGCAGGGTTGACTCTTACACATCACATATGACCCATGGATCGTTTTGCTAAGGTATGGACACAATCAGAATCCGTTTGGTCGGTTTTCCGTATGCTAGTTGTTGTTTTCACTTAAAATGAAGTCCATTTAAAAACAAAGACACTTTGAGTGGTTTCGGCCACACCGTGCCTCCGATTGAGGCGAAGTTTACTCGTACACATCACATATGACCCATGGATCGTTCTCCTAAAGTTTTAATGGAAGCCGAATGTGTTTGGTTATATTGAGCCTGGGTTGGCTCGTACACGTCACATATGACCCATGGATCATTGTGATAAATTATCAATAGAATCAGAAAGTGTTTGTTTGGTTTTCCGAATGTCAGTTTTTCTTTTCACTTATAATCCGGTCCATTTTAAACAAAAGAGACAGAGTTAGAGTGGTACCGGCCACACCGTGCCTCAGATTTAGATGGGGTTGACTCATACACGTCTCAAATGACACATGGATCATTGTCCTAAATCATTCACTCATATTCAATAACTCATTATTGGAACCTCTATGGGCTTACCTTTCATTACACAATTACTTCCCCAAGTCAAGCACACCCCATGGGTGAATAAATTTTAGGCTTCCACACTACTAGGTTGTTCATGGCTATTAAAAAGATTTAATTTCATTAAGTATAGCCAAAAACATTAGTTTTAAATTTGATATTAATAATAACATATGTCAACGATAAAAACATTACTGAATTAAACTTGTGACTTATCTAACTTTTTTATGGATGTCTACACATGCAAGAATGGGTAGTTAAAAGCACCCCACCCTCATAAAAGAGACTATTGGCCAATAAAGACACATAATATACATCGTACAATGAGAACCATATTTAATTGACCCTAATGGTATATTAGTACAGTCATCATGGAGGAAATTGAATATATGATCCTGGTTAACTGATGAATTCAAAAGCTCGTATTTCATATGTTGGACACTATATAAGGTAAGAAATCATGTGAGGATGGGTTTACATCATTCAATTTCTTACATGCTAGTGATAATGAAGGATTGAATTAATGACTTGACTTCACTGATTAAATGAGGGTAGAGTTTGCATACACTGTGTAAACAGAATGATTAAATAGGTAAATATCTCAAAATATCTTTAAAACAACACATTAATAGGCTCCAAACGTATATATAATCTTGAACCAACCATGGAATCTCTTTCACAACACATTCTCGCACAACAGTTTTCTCATGTGTTACTAAATACCAAACATAGTCACATAACAGGTGTACTATAACAAAATACATTACACAAGCCTTATTAAAAAATTCTCATTTTAATAAAACACTTTCCTCAAGATTAAATCATTTCTGAAATATCTTTCGAAATCCATATTAAATAATAAAATCCCATTGATCATTTTTAACAAATATTTGGAGTATTCTCAATGCACCCCCATTTGGAAACGTCACATTAAATGCCCAATTTCCACGCAAAACCATTGAAAACAATTAATATGAGACAATCACCGACCACAAATAACTTAACTGGAAATTAAAAAAACAGAAACCAAATGTGTTATAGAACTTAATGTTAAGTTAGGGGAAATGAGATTAAATAGAGACAATAACATCATAAATGGTTCCAATATCATAACTTTTGATTAAAACTACCCATAATAGGAATTTGAATGCCTCATACACCTAATCCCTAATAAAACAAACCAAATATCCAATTAAAACATTGAATTTAGGGTTTCCACCCCACTTGGATAGCCCTACCCCCACCCCACCCACCCCACTTGGACAGCCATACCCCCACCCCACATGGACACCCCAGTACCCCCCCCCCACCCCACGTGGATAACCCTACCCCCACCCCAAATGGAAAACCCAGACCCCAACCATACCTAGACACCCCTCCCCCCACAACCCACTTGGAACCCCCCCACCCCACCTAGACAGCCCTACCTTCACCCCACTTGGACAACCCATCCCCCCACCCTACCTTGACAGCCCCTCCCCCTACCCACCTGCACACCCTCCCCCACCCCAAACAGCCCTACCCCCACCCCATTTGGACAACCCCACCCCCTCCCCCACCCTACATAGATACCCCCCCCCCCCCAACCCCACCTGCACACCCTCTCCACCCCACTTGGACAACCCTTCCTGGACACCCTCCCCCACCCAACCCTACCTAGAGAACCCCTCCCCCACCCCATTTTCACACCCTCCCTACCCCACTTGGACAACACTACCTGGACACCCTCCCCCACCCCAAACAGCCCTACCCCCACCCCATTTTGACAACCCATCCCCCTCCCCCACCCCACCTGCACACCCTCCCCACCCCACATGGACAACCCTGCCTGGACACCCTCCCCCACCCCAACATACCTAGACATCCCCTCCCCCACCCCACTTGCACACCCTCCCCACCCCACTTGGACAACCCTACCTGGACACCCTCCCCTACCCCACCTGCACACCCTCCCCCACCCTAAACAACCCTACCCCCACCCCATTTGGACAACCCAGCCCCCTCCCCACCCTACCTAGACAGCCCCTCCCCACCCCACTTGGATAGCCCTCGAAATCCTCCCCCACCCCATCTGGATACCCTCCCCCACCTCAAATTGAAACATAAATTCATCCAAATCAAAATCCAATTTTCAACTTAAATAAATTCCACCCAAAGTACCATATCACCCCACTAAACAAAACCTTTACAATGTTTGATGTGTAGAAAAAAACATTAATCAAATCCATGGGTTACACAGACATCAACCATAATTTAGCCAAAATAAAAACATCAAACACCAAAAAAATAGAAGAATAATGCTAAAACTAAGGTAACACTTACAAATTGGAAGTGTGATATAATATTTTGTTTGATTGAAGATGGATCTTGGATGGAAGGAGTCTTGTGGCTGAGAATAATTGAGGAGGAGCTTGATTAGGGTCTATCAGCAATTGGGCTAAGTGGGGGCTCGGGTGGTCTGTATTTAGGGGAAATCATTCCCAACAGTTATTAACAACCGTTGGGAAAGATAGAGTTTTCCCAACGGTTTCATTAAACCATTGGGAAAACTGATTTCTTTCCCATCTTTGCCAACGGTTTGATGAAACCGTTGGGAAAACTAATTTTCTTCCAATATTTCCCAACAGTTTCATCAAACCGTTGGGAAAAATCAATTTTTATAGACCATTACCAACGGTTTATGCAAACCGTTGGTAAATATCACCTATACCAACGGTTCAATAGAACCGTTGGAATACAACTGTTGGGAAAACAATGATTTCCAGTAGTGTACAAATTGGTCTATAGTCCCATTGAATGATGGAGGTTGTTTTCATATAAAGAGGTATCATATTTCACCTCTACATTGATGTTCATGATGATCCATGTGGGCAAGATTATTGTTCAAAACATGAGTTTGCTATCCCAGAATTGTTATAAGCTGCTCAACACCAATCACAACACAAACATTAGCATAATTATCTTGTGTAGGAGAATATAACATCATGGAATATGTGCATTATTATGGTTTCCATTCCGTTGACTAGGAACTATCTCTAAACAATGGAATACACTAGATTGGGTTATGATTCATATTGTATATTATCTACTTAGAAAAATAATTAGCATAAATTGAAATCCTATTATTATTTAATTTCACCATAATGAACATGGTTTCTTTGTGGAAATTTTTTTTATCTATCTATTTCAAAATGGTTTGAAAAGAAAATTTGAATTATCCTAATCATATCCCCCAGGAGTGTCAAACCAGGTGCAGAGTAAGGCTAGTTATCATGTTCCAAGATACCCCTGGTCAAGCTCGAAACTCTATGTAGAAGTTTTTACTTCTAGGTACATCAGTTCTAGATCTATGCCAACTTGTAGTATCCAGAAAAGGATGTATTTTATAGAATTATCCACATAATATATTCCTTATCTAAATTTCAGGATATTCTTGTATGTTTATCCTCAACTACTTTCTTAGGAATTTGTTCCCAAATCTACATTTTCTACATCTAGTGTCTATCATTTATATTAAACATATTTTAATACCAACTGTAATGACTCGACCCCAGTTCCCTAGAGCCATTTCCTAATTTTGTAACATTGGAATATAAACAAGAATGTCATGACCCGAAGGAATGAATAGTTTTGTAGATTTGGAAAACAAGATACATACATTAGTTCAACATTATAAATTGAAATGAAATTCATCATATCAAATTCTTTTGAAACACTCATAAAATCCTATATTATCCATGAAAATAATTCATCATATTCAGATTCAACACCTAGAGAAAAATAAAATAGAAGAAACAGGTGAGCTCAGATGCTCAGTATGGTTAGGTAATATAGTAGATGTTATCATTAACATAAACACTAGGCGTGGTGAATAACTGAAAACACATTCCATTAAAAATGACCATAAACATAATGTGATAGGAAGAATAGATAAATAAATAATTCCATAAAAAGTATAATAAGGGGTATTCTACTAGTTAAATAAACTCATGGACTATCAATTACTTGTTTCATAATGAGGGAAATTCATAATATTGGGAATTCTGAAATAAACCGTCAAGGACTTAGCCAAGACATCAGAAAATGATAAATGTATCAGCCAAAACCGTATTTAAAAATGGGAAAGGCCTCAACCAAATCTATATCTATTTTGTCTCATGAGATATACCAATTCAAATGGGGGATACAGTGGTCCACACCCATCAATTTCTAAGAACAATTAATTCCTCATATGAAAGGGGACAAACGTATACAACATAAACATTTTAAACAACTTTCCCCAATATGCACACATAAACACGGACAATTCAGAGTAATTTGTTGAATGGTTTAAAGACATCACATCCATAGTCAAAATATCCATAACAGATCAGTAAAATATGTTATAAGATATCATAAAATATTTTTTCCAATAATATTCAATAAATGTGTTGAAATATATAAAATTACACTTATAAAATCATCGAGTAATTCTTGGGAGAAATACTCTTTTAATTTGTGAAGAAGAGTTCTTTTAGAAAAATCATTGTATAAAACCAAAATTGGAATAATATAGTTTTATCATTATAAAAATATCAATTTTAAAAATATAATGGAGTCTAAAAATAGGTTATGTATTGTACTTGAACATAGGTATGAATTCAAGAAGTTCCCCTCTAATGAGCCTATATTTCAGGAAGAATTTTTTGAATGATCATTTTAAAGCATGTAACTACTTGAAAAATAATGAAGTATTATAGTTGGTGTAAATATATAAACATTAAAACATAATTTATGATGGGTAAATAATAATAAATTATAATTTTATAGAGGTAATTATTGGTTATGAATAACCCAAATGGAAATGGGGGTTCATACAGAAAATCCTTACCATATACATGAGTGTATTCTACTGTTAAACATAAGTTATTGATAATAAATTTAAATCCATTAATTAAATAATTAATAACCTTATCTACATAAATTTGATTCATTAATGTTTATTTATGTTCATTTGTTTCCTCATTGATATGTTATATGATTTAATTTCATCATTCCGGAGAGTTCGTTTCCTTGATTTCATGATCAATTCACTTGAATATAAGTAATGGAGTTTATGTGGAATGGATATAATTCTATAAAATTGAAAATATATACTATTTATGAACATAAATAAGTGTAAACGGTTATATATATCACTTGTTTACTTATTATGAGGATGATTAATTAGATAGAATATTAGTGATAGCCATTAAGATTATTTGGGTGATATCTCATTTATTACAAACTACTTTCTCGTATGAATTAGTATTATTTATATATAGTGGATATATAACCTTGAATAGGTTTTAATATACATATAATAGTCTGCTTAGATTATAAAAATAGTTTCATGACCATCCATGATGATGGTTATTGAAATTTAAATCCCGTTGTCCTAGAATGTTATAAATTTACACATCTCAGAATGTGTTTTCCTCTTTTTAAAAAAGGAGGAGAAAGGGGATATGATGATGAATTGTTACATTATACTGATAAAAGTATGGTACATTTAATGTACAGGAGTTATCATACATTTTTGATTAAGGGGTTTGTGGAGAGAAAAATAAAATAAAGGAGTTGGAATGAAAAATAGAAGTTGAGAAATCCATTAGGAAAATTCAGCAGCCTAACGAGGTGACTTGAAAATTCATAAAATATGTATATGAGAGAAAAAGGGATCTATAATAATTTTTATGTTAATATCTAATGTAATTGGTAAATTTATTAATTATCTTAACATAAGACAATTGAAATTTAAATATAATACCATAAAAATTGTTCTTGAAAAAAAGGGTGGTAAATTCCATTAACTTGTAGGGTAACACCTAAAACATAAAGGATGGGACATTGGGGAATTGAGGACAACTTAATAGGACTCATAGGAAAGTAAAATTACTATATATTTGAGGATTATAATTTTTTAATGAAATTAAATGATGTAATGGGATGCTATTTATATTAAAAGTGAGGGAGTTTTGTTTATTAATTTCCAAGGACACCTCATTAGTGGTATTTGCAAAAACATGGTCTTTACAATCGTATTTTCTGATGGTATTGACCACTAGTGACACCTCATATCATATTTTGTTACTCAATATCCTACCATCACTATTACATTATGATTTCATCATTAATAATATAATTAAACCTACAGAAACTCAAAAGTATATTTTTACTATTCATAAAAAACTAAAGGATTTAAAAAAATGATCATAAATTCAGAATAAACTAATATCAATTTTATGAATTCAAAAATGAAATCCATTTTTTAGAAAACATTTTCTATATATTATAACTTTATTTTTAAAATAAAATAATAATTATTCGAAAAATAACGATTTTAAAACTATAATTCATTTTATATCACCTTGAAAAATAAAACAAGATGTAATTATTCAAAAGACCTTAAGAAAATAAGATAATAATATAATTTACTATTAATAAGGGACATATTACTATTCATATTAATATTCAAAAGGGTATGTTATGATTCACTAAAAATGTAGGTTAATCTTCTCAAACTCTAAATATCTTACTAATTGCAACTATGTATATCAGTCTTTTGAAATTCAAATCGTAGAGGTGGATAAATTATATTTACTAGATAGGTTATAATAAAGTGGTGTTTTATATATAATTTGGGTTTCATGCATTCAATATTAAATTTATTTGTAAAACCTTGGGGTGTTACACTTTTGGTATCTTTGATTTTTTCATTGATTTCTCTTTTTAGTGTGTTTTTTATTTTGGTATCTGTTAATATGTGGGATCTTATGGTTTATTTAGAAAATAATAAATTTGAATTTGAGGTAGATTTATTAATATTTCCAATAGTGAGGTGGATCATTGAGTTTCCAATGGTGTGAGATTAGTTGGATTGGTTATAAAAGATTACCATCTCACATTTCAATCATGATTTATTTTAGATTTGAAAAGTAATTATTATATTCCTAGTGTAACCACAAATTTATATATTTGTGCCATGTCTCCACATGGGTGGTTTTATTTTGATATTCCGAAAAAAATAATGGTACTTTTATAATTATAAAATATGTTACGAGATGAAACATTTGAGTAAATGAATTTATAGGCTATAATTTGAGAATCATGTTTTGGTAATATCATATGTATCTAGTTCACTTGACTCATATCACACCCAATTGTGGCATCAAATAATGGTTCATTTAAATTAAAAGTGAATGAAAAAATTATATCAATAAGGGTAATAATATTATTTTCTATTAAAACTCTTGGATATATGTCACACCTTTTTATAAGGGAAACAATATTAAGCCAATATTATGTTTAAAAGGTGGGAGAGTCATAGATCTTATATAATTAGTTCATACTGATGAGTGTGGAACTTTTATAGTGGAGGTTTATGTTGGTTTCACATATTTTATATGTTTGAAAACTGAGTTTAATTGATATGGATATAACTACTTAATGATGTATAATTTCAATTCTGATGAGAAATTTAAGGAATATAATAATGAAGTAGATAATCGTATAGGTTGTAAGATAATAAAACTCCACTTACCATAATACTTGAATATATTAACCAATAGATCAAAAATTATATTAAAGTGTTTGTGATAATTTTATAACTATATCAGTTATATAAACCATAGTACAATTGTGATAGTGAAGGGAGAAACTGTACTTTATTAGAGTTTTTGAGACTGACGATGAGTCATATAAATATTTAATTATTCTTTTTGGTATATACATTACTATCAATATAACACACACAAAACTGAGTTCCAACTGATGTGGTGAGAATAATCCCATATGAGTTATAGTATAGAAAGAATTTGGTTTTTTCATATATGTGTGTTTGAGGATGAAAATTATTTTTTAAGGAAGATTTTAGAAAAAAAAATTTATCTTGAGTCATAAAGTATATATTTATAGGTAATCCTTATGTGAGAATAGTATATTACCTATAAAATCCTTCATTTAATTAGGTAATCATGGAAATACATCATATGTGTCCTCAAACATAAGAGTAGAGAGAAAGGATGAGTACAATACATTTTTATTCTTTTATTTGATCTATCAAGAATGTCATGCTATATACCCGAATTGATATTTCCCACACCTTGAGTATGCTGGGAATATATCAGCCTGACCCCAAAGAGACACATTTTCCATCTATAAAAATTATTGTATTGTAAATGAGGCTTATATAGGATATTTTCCAATTTGATGGTGCATATAAAGAACCATTTGAGAGGAGATACAAAGGTTCTAGTAAAAACATAATTATCTAAAATTTTAATCATTATATGTGTTCTTCCTAAATGGGGGAGTTGTGAGTTAGAGGTGTTTTATGTAGCGAGTGGGTGATATACCAAGACCGGTTCATATCTTACTGGTCATCATGCCTCCCCATGCAACGGAGGATGATGAATATAAGTTAGGTCCTATGATGGTATGGTGGGGAGAAAATACACATACTATTAGAGTTGATCACAAAAATGATACAAAAAAATAAGTAGTAGAAAAAATTGAAATAGTAAAAGGAACCATCCAAACAAATAAAACAAAAAAAAATCAATATATAGTATCATATAAGAAATGTTGATTCCATGAATCTACACATAAGTGAGTAAAGGATATGGTGTAGTATATATAATAGTATATGCTATAAAAAATTAACAAATGGATAAAAAGTTATATCCAATTACATCATGAACACAAGGTCTATTATTTGTGTACATGATCTATCATAGTACATAAAGTCATGTGTCCAAAGCTAGCTACTTTTCCTTGACCAAACATGTATCCATGATGTATATCTGGGTACCAACTGGTGACTAGAATAGGCAGTGACTGAAACTCAGTAGGCCAACATCAAAAAAGTTAATAACTAATGTAGTCTAATAGTATATGATAAATTAGTGTGAAGGTACAAAAAAGGATATAAATGAATTAAAGAATACTCATTCTGTATCAGGATCTTTAGAGGGAAACCATCTAATACTACCTAATTTAGACTATTCTAGAATATATATGAACATTGATTTTTTATAATCAATAAGCACAATGAAGTCTATTTATTACACATAATCTTTTGGGAACATAATTTCAATTGTCTATGAATGACCAATATGGAATGTTTTTTTCCATAAATTCCAAATAACATTAAAGAATGTCATGTCCTTCAACTGGGAATAAACAAGAATAAACAAGATGTCTTTATGTTCAAGGCCAAAAAGGATTGTTTTTTTCCATTATTTTCAATATAAACACAAAGGAACATAATTTCCTTAAATTCCAAATAATGAACAAGGAATTCCATATACATTACTTCTAGTATTGTAATAAGAAACATCATTTCCTTCCATTATAATGCAAAATAAGAAATTTCAATTTCATTAGTTTTAGATAAGAATGAAGGATCATCATATTCCTTATATCCAATAATCAAATAGTACCTTCATTTCCATTATAGGAATTAATTAAGATATAATAAAATCTATTCCATTTACCAATTTAATATATCATTTAATTCATATTATTAAGAGTAATAAGAAGGGTTCAAAGTGTGATTTAATTTCCACCACATCATCTAACATTGTAACACCCTGAGATTTTATGAAGAATATTTTTTTAATTTCGTTGATGTCTTGAGTTTACGCTACACCAAAATTAGCTTGTGCTATACGCGACACCTTATTAGCTTACAGTATACGCAACACTATTCTTGGCTCGTGTTACACACAATTTCAAGTTTGTTTTGTAGAAATTATTCTATGCAACATTAAGTATAGATATTTTTAAATGTATAAATGAAAAAAGTTTTGAATTATGTTATAAAAAACACCAAAGAGAGATTTCACAACATGCAACCCTGACCTGGCTTGCATTACATGCAATTGTGACCTTCCTCAATAGCGTGTGTTGTACGCAATACCGGGTTTCACTAAACAATGATATATGGTTATAATATTATCACTAACTAGACATTATGAATATTATTTACTACATTTTGAATTTTATACCATTATTATTCATCTTACTCATTTTCTAGAACATGGTATGAGAATAAAATAAATGTTTTGGGTAAAACAAGTATTATTTAAAAAATGAAGTTTTGCCACCTTTTGATGGAACACCCACATTAAATATAGTTTTTTACATGTTTATATGTTCAATTTTACAAAATAAAATTATTCTTTGGAATCAGGATATAAAATTTTACCTTGGATAAAATTTTCATATTATTCTGATAACTTTCATATTTTAATGAATAGTAAAAACACGCTATATTTTAATTGAAAACATCTTTTTTCATCCTAATAATTTATGTGGTTAAATTATAATATTTAATGGTTTAAAATTATAAATAGATTATATTTTTACCATTTTATATAATGTATGTCATTAGCATTGATTTTACATTGAATTCGCAGGTTAAATCAATTCAATCTTTTGCAATGTTTTAAACAAAAACCCGTTTTCTTTCGACAACAGGATTAATTTTAATTTACTTTCTAAAAATTCTGTGAATTGAATTTTGAAAAATGGATTCCATATTTTGAATCATTGGGTCCAAATTATATTAATAGACTACTTTTTATTTTTGGCCATTATGAATAGTAACTACGGTAAATTTTATTTACCATAGTAAAAGGTAAATCGGGTAATTAAGGGTAAATATAATATTATAAAATTACCCTAACACTTGTCTTAATACAATTGGATGATTATATTTCGTCCTAAGTCATATTTGGGTCGAAATGGAATCAATTAGAACCCACATTGAGGTGATTAAGACCTTTAGTTTATTTTATTTAAAGGAAAGTGAAATATGTCTCACTCAACATTAATAATTAAAGTATTTTTAATATAAGTTTATACAGAATATAAATTCATTTATAAATACTAATTTTAAAGATAAAATGTTTTTCTTTATCATTGTAATTTATTTGTAATTTTTAAGAGTTATTTAATAACCTTATTAGATTTTACATTAATGATGCAGAAATTATTTATTTAGTAAATAAATCAATAATATTGTTTTTATTGAAATAGTAATACATATTAAAGGGCTCAAAAACATGAAATCAACTTATTGGTAGTGTATATATACACCATAATCATCCAATTACCCAATATATGACCATTTAGAGTCTTATAAAAATTATTTTGACACTTATATTATTTTATTTTATATGATGTCAAAGTTGCCACCTTCATAATTTCATAAATATATCATTTTACAATTTGGGTGTTTTAGAAGATAAATATGACTAAATGTATTCTTATGAAATAAATAATCTTTTACCTTCATCATAGTATTTTATTTTTAATTTTTATGCAACAAATAAGCATATTTATTAATTATACAAAAATGTTGTAGTGATTATTTTATTAAGAGAAATATCAAATAAATGGTTTTACAAATAGTAAAATAAATATTATATGAACTATTTAATGTGATAAAATAATTTTATAGATTACTATAACATGATAGGAACCTATTAAATATTTTATTTCGAATATATCCTATGTGTGTATTTTATTTAAATTCAAATAATTTAATAGTGTCAAAATTGACACTATTGTTATTTTATAAAAATAACATATTATAAAACTGTTTAAAAATCACAAATATATTTAAAAATTATAAATTGAAATTTATATAGTCTGAAATGGTATAAAGTATCTAATTATGGATAATTCACAACACATAAGTAATTATTTATAACAATTTAAAATTTAGAATCTTATTACCACAAATAAAATTTAATAGATTAAACAAGGATAAATAAATTTGATATTGTTTAAAATAAATTTCCTATAGGTCTAAATTTTATTCGTTGATTATATTAAAACCCTATCTCAAATTAAAGTCGAATATGAGTCATTTTTGGAGGTTTTTAAATGGGGTTATATTTATTTTAAATCAATATTTTTCAGATTTCCAAAGGAGCCCCTCTCCTCCCTTATAAAAAGGGAACCACTTCCCACTTCTCTTCACACCCTTTTGAGCGTTGAAGCTCAGCCAAACCCTACCCATTTCTCTTCTCCACTTCCCCAGAAACAATTTTTAGGTTCTGTTCTTCTCAGTAGACCAACACTACTTTCTTAAGAGGAAGCTTAAAGGAGGTGTGATGAAGAAGAGGTTATATCTTCTACTGATTCTTTCAAGCTTCTTTCTTCTTCAACTTCTTATTCTTTAGTTGTTTCATTATAAAGTAAAAACATAAGTATCACTAATATAATTATATGTTATTATAAATATGAAACAACCCCATTTCACCTTCTATCCATCCTACGGAAAGTAAAATCACCGCGCGTGCGTACGTACGGAATATCGTCTCCACGTCATGGTGTAATCTGTTTTTCCAACACCATCTTACTTAGATGGGTATACTGGTGTAAATAATAACTATACATAGTTATTATAACATCATATTAATTATTTAATATTGTATCATCCACTCTAATTCAATTCAATAATTATGGGAACTACATCATTGCTCGTGCGTACGTACGGACTACCGTCTCCACGACGCGATGAGTTTCATTCTCCATGTTAACCATTCAAAAATGATAATAAAGTATATATAAGAAATAATAATGAAATATTTGACATTATAAAGCTACTGTATTTATGTATATATATATATATTTCATCTACTTACTTCCATTCAACTCAATAAGGAAAGGAGAACATCGTTTATGTGTACGTACGGCCTACCATCTCCATGAACGGTGTGTTTCATTTAATTTATCTATATATTATATATATATTGAATATATATGATATATAAATCTTGTTTTACATTTTGGAATTAAGTAAATCATGATATATGTAATAATAATATAATGAAAACCTAGTCCAAACATGTACGATAAATGAAACGATTTTACCCAAAACACTACTTTTACATGGAATTGACAAATGAATGGGTAATATAAATACCTAAGTGAACCATATATTCTATAATAAAAATTAATATGATTCCTTAATAACTCAATGACATTTTTTAAATCATTATACATGAGGTTCAGATACATATTAAGCATATCAGACATAAGGTAAGGGATAATTTTGCAAATCCCATTTTTCTGAGATTGCTAATAGATAAGTATTTACTGGGCTTATTGTTATCATCCATGTCCATGTTTTCTAAAAGTGTTTTCATGTATGTTTAAATTCATTTTACCAAATTTTGACTTTTACTACATTGTATGTAAGTAATATTTCTTTTGTTTACCATATGAGGTAATTTTTGACTTTTCTGGCAAAAGTACCAGAAGAATGTTTTTTTAACATAGAAGGCATGAATGGATTTTTACAGTTTCATAAAGCCTTATTTTCATGAAACTTTATAAACAAGATTTAATGATTATTTTCAACAAATTACTTTTGTTTTAAAATTTAATTGAATTTTTTGAGAATAAAACAATTTTGAAGAAGAAAGTATATTTTCCTCAAGAATTCATTTCAAGTGTTTGGTCAAAACTATTTTCCATCAAAGATGACATTATTTAGTATGTTTATGTTTCAAGTATAATGTCTCTATGATTTACATGGTTTCAATTTTTTTATGATGAAATGATATCCATTTGTTTTAAATGGATTATGTTATGGTGGGATGATGTTTATGAAACCCATTTTTTTCTTTGGGTTATGATGAATGATTTATTTTATGTTGTGGCCCAAGAAAGAATGATTTAATTATGAGATGGGTGGGACCTATATCTCCCTCAAATGAATTGGGTAAAGATTTATATCTCATGATATAGACATGGATGGAATGATAAGTTAATCTGGTTCAGTATTAAAGGACTGGAATGAAGAGGGAACTCGATTCAGAAAGGGACTTTGTCCACTAAGATGGTCTTGGCAGTAATGCCTCGGCTACAATGGAAATCATATCATGTGCTTAATGGTTTTCCATAATTATATGCTTTATTACCATGTTATTTTATCATGATTGATGATCCATTATGATATATGCCTTACATACTTCTAATATTTATGTCTTTTCTCAAGATTATGTTGTTTAAACATTATGTTCATGTTTTTATGTTCAATGGTATATGGTTTGTTTTATTTTCTACATGCTGACCCTTACTGAGCATTTGAGATCACCCTTTATATGTTTTCTTTTCCTCGGGATTTCAAGAATGGTTTTAGGTAATAAAACAAAAGGGGAAGATATTAATGGGTGTTGTTGAATATCTTTCACCAAGATTAGAATATTATATTCCGAGTTTCCAAAGACACTAAACTATTACGATCCTGGAGTTTTGGTTTTTGTTGTGTATTAAGTATTCCGCAAAAGTAATGTATTGTCCATGTACATTAAGCATTGGGTCTCTACAGTTGGTATAAGAGGAAAGGTTTAGTCAACCTTTGGAAACTAGGATGCGAAAACTTTAGTGAGATTCCTAGAGGTATTTCTAAGGTATGTCTAGAGATGTCCCTAAGGTTAAGTATAAGTATAGGTTATAGTACTAGAATTACGGTAATGATATTAGAATTAAACCAATGATGTTAGATGTCGAAGGTACTCCCCCTTGATTATGTTATTTTCCTTTTATGATTTTTCCCTCTCACAGAATTCTATTCATATTTTAGTCAATGGAGGGAACCAGAAGAAATTCTGTTAACATTGAATCTAATGGAAAAATTGGTGACTATGAGCAACAAAATTGCGTAATGCCTAGAGATAAATATATTGTGATTATGTCGAATTAGTCATCTTGATATATGATTAAAAAGGTGAAATTTAGTGGTATTTCTAATTCATCAAATAAGAGGAAGATAGAATTTTATGCATGTTCTCATGTTGAGGAGCATAAAGAAAGAAAGATTGAGATTTATAAAGAATGGAAGAAAAACCTTGATGAATACATCAAATGGATGGGAAGATGTTATCTGTGTGGAGAGAAGGGTCATAGAGTGACTGATTGTTATGGTGTTCAATATCTTATTTGTGGAGAACATGGGAATTAGCCAACTCAATGCCCTGACCTAAGAGGTTACTTATAAATCATGGATGGACTTATTCCATGACAATCACTGAAGAGGATGGATTGATGTGTTTATGTATTTGTATTAAAGAATAATGTTGTTGAGGTACTTTTATGGTATATTGGAATATCTATGTATTGGTCAATTGTGGTTTTCAATAAGAATATGGTACTGGTAACCATGAAAAGTAACTGAAATATTTTTGGAAAGCAGATGATATGTGCATAATTAATAGATAAATAGAAAATAATATGTTTGATAGTATTCATGAGCTCATGACTGATATAAGGACAAACTGATACCATGGTTTGAGTATATCGAATTTTTTGGGATTTTGGTATGTGGAAAGAGTTAAAATTTGACAGAATCCATGTTTTCCGTAAGGTTCAATGGGTATTCATTTTTCTCAAGAATACAAGATTAAGGTATTCACATGTTTGGAATGCGATCAAAAAGATATATCTTGTGGTATATGATGGATAAATGATGGTATTCACGTTCTTGTTATATAAACATTTTAGTAATCATTCTCTTTATATAATAAGATTAGACAGAAGTATTTTCAAAAAGCCTAAAGGATGGAATGGGTTAAGTTGGACATCAGATAGTATTGTTTAAGGATAGAGCTATTTGATATTATGATAGTATAGTTTTAGAAAAAATGACAACCTGCAGGACGGGCGATAACCTGTCACGTCAGACGAGGTTGTGGGAATCAAACCCACAACTGAAGTGTGACAAGCCTTCATCGCCTACCACTGGCCTACAAGAAGTCCCTGGTATGTAGAGATTAGTTTTATGTTATTACATGTTATGATAGATGAAGTATAAGTCCATTTTTGGAACCATGTACTATTAACCTCACCATAGATGGACTTATATATATTTAATATATTATACTCACCTTTTATTATGATAGAGATAGATGAAATGACCTATCATTCTATCGCGTGATCTTATAATACTTCAAGAATGTCAAATGCAACTTCATATCTTTAAATAAGAGATGAAGCGGAAATTGTTCAAGTAATGACCAATGATGATTTTACACTGAAATCAAGTAAGTATTCATCCTTATACAAAAAAATCATCAACCTTAGGGAAATGATCTTAAAAACCAAAAATGTTGTCCTAGTACTCTCATATCTGATGAATTTGATGGTACCTTAGATCATCACAAATTTATGGCTTTGTGATTGTTAGATTTTTCATAGCCCTGTTCTCTAGCACTCTCC
This sequence comes from Viscum album, assembly GCA_963277665.1. NCBI lineage: Eukaryota > Viridiplantae > Streptophyta > Magnoliopsida > Santalales > Viscaceae > Viscum > Viscum album. The sequence continues at coordinate 1,614,056,474 of OY728158.1, forward strand.
ATCAGAACTTGATGGTTAGATTTCTCTTCCATATACATATTTTCACCTATGTTCTCCTATGTGGAAACCCAATGATTAGTTAATTTGGGTAACCATTACGTTTCATAACTTTTATTTTAATGTTAAGTTTTGGTATTCCTTTTTACGATGTGGGTTTCTATTAAAGAAACTTTCAAGTAGTAAACCATTTTTAACCCCGAAGAATTTCGAGTGTGAAATTAATTTTAAGTGGGGTAGAATGTAACACCCCAATATTTTATGAAAAGTATTATTTTAATTTCGTTGATGTCTTGTGATGTACACTACACCAAAATTATCTCGTGCTATACGCAGCACCGTATTAGCTTGCGGTATACGCAATACTATTCTTGGCTCATGTTACACCCAATTTCAAGTTCTTTTTGTAGAAATTATTCTATGCAACATTAAGTATAGATATTTTTTAATTTATAAAATAAATAAGTATTGAATTATGTCATATGAAACACCAAAGGGATATTTCACTACACACAACCCTGACCTGGATTGCATTACACGTAATCACGACCTTCCTCGATAGCGTGTGTCGTACGCAATACCGGGTTTCACTAAACAATGATATATGGTTATAATAACATCACAAACCAGCCGTTATGAATAGTATTAACTACATTTTTAATTTTATAACATTATTATTTATCTTAATCATTTTCAAAAACATGGTATGAGAATAAAATAATTTTTTCGGGTAAAATAATTATTTTTCAAAAAATGCAGTTTTGTCGCCTTTTGATGGCGCACCCACATTAAATCTATCTTTTGACATTTTTATAAGTTCAATTTTACAAAATAAAATTATTCTTTGCAATCAGGATATAAAATTTTACCTTGGATAAATTTTTCTTATTATTCTGATAACTTTCAGATTTTAATAAATAGTAAAAACACACTATATTTTAATTAAAAACATCTTTTTTCATCGTAATAATTTATGTGGTTAAATTATAATATTGAATAGTTTTAAAGTTTAAATAGAATATATTTTTACCATTTAATATAATGTTTGTCATTAGCATTGATTTTACATTGAATTTGTAGGTTAAATCAATTCAATCTTTTGCACTATTTTAAACAAAAACCCATTTTCATTCGACAATGGGATTAATTTTAATTAAATTTCTACAAATTCTATGTACTGAATTTGAAAAAATGGATAAAATATTTAGAATCAGTGGGTCCAAGTTATATTAATAGACAACTTTTTATTTTTGGAAATTATGAATATTAACTACGGTAAATTTTATTTACCATAGTAAAAGGTAAATCCGGTAATTAAGGGTAAATATACTATTATAAATCTACCCTAACACTTGTCTTAATACTGTTGGATGATTATATTTCTTCCTAAGTCATATTGGGTTTTAAATGGAATACATTATAACCCACTTGGAGGTGATTAAGACCTTTAGTTTATTTTATTTAAAGGAAAGTGAAATAAGTCTCACTCAACTTTAATAATTAATGTATTTTTAATATAAACTTATACAGAATATAAATTCAGTTATAAATAATCATTTGAAATATAAAATGTTTTTATTTATCATGGTAATATATTTGTAATTTTTAAGAGTTATTTAATTACCTTATTAGCTTATACATTAATGATGCAAAAATTATTTATTTAGTAAAAATATCAATAATATTGTTTTTATTAAAATAGTAATACATATTAAAGGGTTCAAAAACTTGAAAAAAATTATTGGGAGTGTATATATACACCATAAGAATCCAATTACAGAATATATGACCGTTTTGAGTTTTATAAAAGTGATTATGACACTTATATTATTCTATTTTATATGATGTCAAAGTTGTCACCTTCTTAATTTAATAAACATAACATTTTAAAATTTGGGTGTTTTAGATGATAAATCTAAATAAATGTATTCTTATGAAAGCTATAAGATTTATCTTAATACTAGTATTTTATTTTTAAAATTTATGAAAAAAATAAGTATATTTAATGATTATACAAAATGTTGTAGTAATTATTTTATTAAGGGAAATATGAAATAAATGGTTTTACAAATAGTAAAATAAAAATTATATGAACTATTTAATGTTCTAAACTAATTTTATATATTACTATAACATGTTATAAACCTATTAAATATTTTATTTTGAATATATCTTCTGTGTGGATTTTATTAAAATTTAAATAAATGAATAGTGTCAAAATTGACTCTATTGTTATTTTATAAAAATAACATATTATTAAATTGTTTAAAAATCACAAAAATATTTAAAAAATTATAAATTGAAATTTATATAGTCTAAAATGTCATAATGTATCTAATTATGGATAATTCACAGCACATAAGTAATTATTTATAACAATTTAAAATTTAGAATCTTATTACCACAAATTAAATTTAATAGATTAAATAAGAATAAATCAAGTTGATAATGTTTATATTAAATTCCCTACAAGTCTAAATTTTATTTTTTGATGATCTTACAACCCTATCTCATATAATCATCTAATATGAATTATTTTGGGAGGTTTTTAAATGGGGTTAGATTTATAATAAATTAATATTTTTAAGATTTCCAAAGGTGCCCCTCTCCTCCCTTATAAAAAGGGAGCCCCTTACCACTTCTCATGACAACATTTTGTGCCTTGAATCTTGGAAAAATCATGAATATTTCTCTTCTCCACTTCCCTAGAAACATTCTGGAGGTTCTGGTCTTCTCAAAATACCAACTCTACCTTCTTAAGACGAAGCTTAAAGGAGGTGCGTCGAAGAAGAGGTAATCTCTTCTACTGATTCTTTCAAGATTCTTTCTTCTTCAACTTCTTCTTCTTTATTTGTTTCATTATAAAGTAATAACATCAGTATCACTAATACACTGATATGTTTTTATAAATATTAAACAACCTCATTTCACCTTCTATCCATCCTACAGAAAACGAAATCACCGCGCGTGCGTACACACCGAATACCGTCTCCACGCCGTGGTGTAATCTGTTTTTCCAACACCATCTTACTTGGATGGTATAATGGTGTATAGAATAACTATAAATAGTTATTATAACATCATAAGGATTTTGATATATTGAATCATCCACTCCAATTCAATTCAATAATTATGGGAATGACATCATCGCTCGTGCGTACGTACGGACTACCGTCTCCATGACACGATGAGATTCATTCTCCAGGTTAACCATTCAAGAATGATTATAAAGTATATATAAGAAATAATAATGAAATATGTGACATTATAAAGCTACTGGATTTATGTATATATATATATATATTTCATCTACTAACTTTCATTCAAGTCAATAAGGAAAAGAAAACAGCGTTCATGCGTACATACGGCCTACCGTCTCCATGAACGGTGTGTTTCATTTCATTTATCTATCTATTATATATATAGACTGAATATATATGATAAATAAATCATGTTTCTAAGTAATTAAATCATCATATAAATAATAATAATATCACGAACAACAAGTCCAAACACGTATGATAAATAGAAAGATTTTACCCAAAATGCTACTTTAACATGGAATTGACAAATGAACGGGTAATATAAATACCTAAGTGAACATTATATGATATAATAACAATTAATATTATTCTGTAATTACTCAATGACATTATTAAAATCATTATACAGGAGGTTCCGATACATACGAAGCATATCAGACATAAGGTAAGGGATAATGTTGCAAATCTCATTTTTCTAAGATTTCTTATACGTAAGTATTTACTGGGGTTATTGTTATCATCCATGTCCATGTATTCTAAAAGTGTTTTCATGTGTGTTTAAAGTCCTTTTTACCCATTTTTTACTTTTACTACATGGTATGTAAGGAATATTTCTTTTGTTTACCATACGAGGTACTTTTTGACTTTTCCAGCAAAAGTACCAGAAGAATGTTTTTTTAACATATATGGCATGAACATATTTTTATGGTTTCATAAAGCCTTATTTTCATGAAGCTTCATATAAAATATTTCATGATTATTTTCAACAAAATCCTGTTCTTTTAAAATTTAATGGAATTTTTTGGAAATAAAAAGATTTTGAATAAGAAAGGATATTTTCCTCAGGAATTCATTTCAAGTGTTTGGTAAAAACTATTTTTGCATCAAAGATGACATTATTCGGTATGATTATGTTTCAAGTATAATGTCACTATGATTTACATGGTTTCACTATTTTTATGATGAAATGATATCCATTTGTTTTACATGGATTATGTTATGATGGGATGATGTTTATGAAACCCATTTTATTCTTTGGGTTATGATGAATGATTTATGATTATGTTGTGGCATAAGAAATAATGATTTCATTATGAGATGGGTGGGACCTATATCTCCCTCTAATGCATTGGATAATGATTTATATCTCATGATATAGTCATGTATGGAACTGTAAGTTAATCCAGTTCGGTATTGAAGGACTGAAACGAGGAGTGAACTCAATTCCGAAAGGGACATTGTCCACTAAGATGGTCTTGGCAGAAATGCCTTAGATACTATGGAAATAATATCATGTGCTTAATGGTTTTCCATAAATATATGCTTTATTCCCATGCTATTTTATCATTATTGATGATCCATTATGATATATGCCTTACGTACTTCCAATATTTTTCTCTTTGCTCAAGATTTTGATGTTTAAACATTATGTTAATGTTTTTAAGTTCAATGGTATTTGGTTTGTTTTATTTTCTCCATGCTTACCCTTAGCTTACCCTTTATATGCTTTCTTTTCCCCAGGATTTAAAGAAAGATTTTAGGTAAGTAACCAAAAGGGGAAGATCTTTATGGTAGTTGTTGAAGATCTTTCACCAAGATTAGAAGATTATATTATGAGTTTCCAAAGACAGTAAACTACTACAATCCTTGAGTTTTGGTTTTTGTTCTGTATTAAGTATTCTGAAAAAGTAATGTATTGTCCATGTACATTAAGATTTGGGTCTCTAAAAACATGATTTTCGAAACATGGAATAACTATTCAACTTTTATTTAACTCATTTATAAATAATCATGTTGTCCCTGGGTAAGTCCATACAGATTCATAAATCATCAAGTTAATTTAAAACATGCCACTGTCTAAGGTCAAGATGAATATAGCTTAGTCGTGTTTTTTTGACTTGGAAAAAATAAATCATCTTAAAATATAATAACACCCATGAAAAGTTATGGTTCAGGATGATGTTTTAAATCTCCAACTATTTATCATGGTTATATATCTTTTCAAATTTATGGTCGAGGGGTTAAATTTTAGGTATTTTACACTTTATTAGAAATGCTCGAAAAGTCTAGGGTATGGAACAATGGTGACATAATATAAACTCAAAAAAGATTATGAAAAATGTATATACCAACTACCTTATAAGGGTAGATGATTCCTCCTATATAATTGACCATTAATTTACGATGATAAGTGGAAAAACTAATTAACAGACCAACAACCTAAAAATAGGGAATACAGTATCACATGGAATTAAAATATGATACGAAGAGTTAAATCGAGAGAAGTAGGAAGTGGAATGATATCACTATTGAGAGTGTTCAATTGTGAATTAAAATGTTCTATTATGTGTATATATAGATTAGATATCACCAAGACTATTGGTATGAGAATAGGGGATCTCTAGTGGGTGTTGTTCTTGGTAAAAGAGTGAGAAATATGGATGAAATATGGTAACTTAATTAAATGGGAAATGGTTAAATCACCCTTTCTAAAGGTTCACACATTTTTCCTGAGAATACACCAACTATGAACACCTACTACCAATGTTTAATCCCCATTGCATGGATATGAACATGGTTTAATAAACCATTTGAAACCCTTGTGAACTCATTGTTCGTACCACAACCCCTCACATGACTAGGTGAACAGTTAGGAGAAATCATGCACTGACCCTGTGAAATACACCATAAATTTAATATAGGTTTATCAAATCCGTTTTTCCTACCACACAGGGTTAAACTAATCATGAAACTATATTTTTAAGATACATGGTTAACTCACATGGTTACTAATAACCAAGCACCAACCATGCTCCTGTACCTGTTTCTCTAAATACCAGAGCGCTAGGATCCGAAAAAGCCCAAAATGTTCCATAATACATTCATAGACACTAATGCATCCTTGTATAGGTAAAATAATATTTTTTTAACTAAAAATAAAATGATACATACTTGATTGAAAAATAGGGATCATACAACCGCCCATACATAAGAAAAATCATCCAAAAGTTTCCCTAAGGGTGGTTGAACATCATCTGAGAATAATTCTAGCCAACAAAAATATATTAAGGCCTCTTGATCCCAAGACTCATCTTATACATGAACAAACTTATATAACACCCTTAATAGAGGAATTTTACTTCCTTGAGGTTAGTTCACAATATGATCAACTATATGAATAAGATACTCCTCAAAAGAAGCCTGAAAATCCAATTCAACCTCATCCGGATGAAGGACATGATACACGTATGATTTATAACAATGAAGTTATTAAAATTGAAACATTTAATGAATATCCTATTATATCTAATAGAGTGATATCCAATAAGTAAATGGTATGGCCATATCCATAATCTCAAAATGGACCAAAAATCTTCGTGGCAATATACATATCTAGCAAATCTCGAGATGCCCACTCTAGGTGATACACACAAGAAGACTCAGTCTATAACCTCAAATTCTGGAGGTTTTAAATTAAAATAATCATACCAATTTTTCTATGTTGGTCTATATATACACGTACACTTCCTGATAAGATGTACCTACTATGATGTCTCCTGAGTGAGATGAGGTCGCAATAGTGCTACCTATTCTAACACAAAACAACACTGGGGTGGACAAATTAACCAATAATATAGGGCCCCATAAGGATCTATCTTAATCATAGCTTCAAAAATGTTATTATAATAAAATTTAGAAAGTGAAAAGGGTTTCCCCCATGAACCTCCAAAATAAAAGACACATGCATAGATTATTTCATCTAAAACATGTATTGTATGATTGGATTGACCATCGGTCTGAGGGTCGTATGTTTTACTAAGAATTACTTGAGAACCAGATCCCTTTAAAAAACAATCCATGAATGAAGAGTAAAATATGTACCCCTATCCAAGATGATGGTCTGTGGAACCCTGTGTAGATGTATAACCATGAAGACATAAAGTATACAATGTTTTCTACTGAGAAAGTATCCCTTATAAGAAAGAAGTGGGTGACCATCATCGTCTATCCACAATAACCTATATGGAATCAATTCCTTATATGATTTCAAAAATATCATCATGATATAGATAATGAAATCATCCCATTTACACTGTAGAATGGGTAATGTATGTAAAAGACCATAAATTCATTTATGTTCCACCTCAACCTCCATAGAGGTGGAATAATGATTAACAGAACCTTTTATCTTCTTCCCCATCCACAATAATAATTATTAGTAGTCAAATTCACAATAAATATTTGTGAGTTTGGGATGCACCGCCCATTTTTAGGTATGATAATCCTGCATCTAATCCTATCTAATGTGTATAGGTACCCAGAAACACCCATGAATTTTAATGATCTCACTCTCATAAATAGCCCAACTAGGCCACATGTCCACCCCTAATATTATTTACCTTAGGACTAAGCCTCCAGGATGAGAAATCTATATCATGTTCACTCAGTATTAAAGTGATGAGGTCATTTCCAAATCTATAAGAATAAGATACTAGTGACTATCCTTAATCCCATGATGAATTTCAGAAAATGGATCTTTTATCTGCCACTCATAGTTTTCTCCCAAAACAGTTTTGATCCTAGTCTTCCTCTTCTTAGTATCATCTATGAAATTTCCTTTCTCAAGCATATAAGAAAGTTCAAATTCCAAATAATGTAGGTATTCAAACAACCTTAACTATTTAAGGTACATATCATTATTAGTGAATACATATTTTGGGCTTTAGGATCCATGTACACAACGAACCGCTCTCCCAACAAATAGTTCCTACAATATCATATGAAATTAACAATTGTAGCTAGATCAAGATCATGTTTTTGGTAATTTATCTCATGAGGCCTCAACTAAAGATCCTAGTATTCTATAATTTGACTCCCTTACATCATAATGGATCATAGATTAATTTTTGATACATAAAAATAAATGGTAAAGCCTCTATCAAAATCATATAGAATCTGTATTGATGCTGAATTAATTGTTCTTAGTAAATTTTGAAAAGATTTCTCACATGCCTCAAAACATATACAGTTTTCTACCTTCTTGGTAAATACTAGAAGAGACACTTCCTGGAAAGGTAAATATTGTAATAAAATCATATAATACAATGTTATCAGCCAAAAATCGATATATCAAATACAATGTTGTGTTTCTAACAAGAAACCATGACTCTCAGCTTCTCTAGATCTATTGGTTCCCCTAATAATGATACAATATGATGCAGGAAGCGATCCCTGTCAATCCATAAGTATAATTTTGTTATTTTTTTATAAAAATTATTCCCTCTAAGTGTATTACATATGATTTCATGGTGTTTTTCATGGTCATGTATATTTTGTGAATACCCAAACATATCATATAAAAAAATACGTACAAAACAAGACAAGTTCTGATAGAAATCCTGATTCACCAAGTGCATAAAAATAGTTTTCACATTCAGGAAAATTAATGGTATTATAAAATATTCATAAATTCCATATCTTATTCCAAAATATGTATGTGGAATATCTTAGGATATAACTCATACCCAATGATAACTCAAACTCCAATCAATCTTTGAGAAAACATGAGCTCCTCAGAGCCGATTAAAGAGATCGTTTATACGAAGTAATGGATTTAAGATCTTAACCATAGTCTATTTCACCATTAATAATCCATGTAAATAATAAGAGTTCCATCATCCTTAATAGTGAAAAGAAATTGTAAACCCCAAGGGGAATTACTTTGTTAGATAAACCATTTGGTTTCTAGGCCCTCTAACTATCTCTTGATATCCTGAAGTGCAATGTGTCCAATCTGGTGAGGAGTATTAGATTTCAGTGAAACTCCTAGAACAAGATCAGTACTATTCTCTGTCTCTATCATGTGAGGTAACCTAGAAAATCCACTATGAATTATATCATTGAAATGGTCCACTAAAGTGGGGAATTCTGTTTTACATGTACCCCAATCAATTATAAAATGGAAATTAATCTTGGTTGGAAGTCCATATAGACCATGATGCATATGTGAAATCAACTATCTTGGACTTCCCATTCCAATATATTATCACCCACATTACCCTACGGGGATATAAAAGACTCTCTCGAATGATAAAAGTCAATAAGAACCCGATATGTAACCAACCAATCCATCTTGAGTATGATAAAAAAGGATTCCATCTCAAGGAAGAATATTTAATAAATGGTAACAATAAACCTCAAGGAAAAATTCCATACAAATTAACACACTCCCATACTTTACCACCAATTGAGTATCAAGGTACATCACTCTAAAAATGTAATTAATTTCTAGCCAATGACATTTCATGAAAGAAAAATATATAAAGGAGTGTGTTGCATCTCTATAAAATAAGGATGATGCTAAATTAAAAGATAATAATATTTTAATTCATATAATAGATAGATTGAAACTTTTCTCCTTATGTGTTGGATTTACTACACAAATCAGTCCCAATATGTGACCCTGATCTACATCCTAACTACCTAGAGTTGGTCTAATCTGCTGGTGCTGCATAACAAATGTTTAATTCCCTTAGCCATGTCCACCTCCTCGACCTACATGAACAATAATAATCAGTCACCTAGATTGAAATGGAGCTCTAGATCATACTCCAAAAGTAAGGGCTAGTATAGATCCTCCTCCACTAGATTTAGGTGGAAAGGTTTGAAAAAACATCTGAGGATGGCCCACTCTACTCTTGGATTGGCACTCAACTAGTTTGTTTTCACCTAAAGGTCTCATATGACATGACTTCCCAATTTGAGGAAATATCACCTAGAAACCTAGGCACCCACTCTAAATACTTATTACCCCACAAGAGAGATCAAAATTATTCTTTTTTACAATAGTTAGACAATCTCTGCATCTAGGTATTAAACTATCATGACCTGCACATCAAGCTTCCCTCAAGATATGCTCAGATTTAAGCTTCTGGTAAGCTATTTTAGATATAGTAGTCAAAATAAAGTCATAAATCTAAGAATTTATGGCCGACATAATACCATGATTAAAACACCTTTATCTGGTCAACCTTCCACTAGAAAGTGTTCATGTGAAACACTAATGCTTTGTGAAAAATGTTGAATAGTCCATGGCAGACATGGAACCCTTAATTAGGTGTATAAATTCTCTAGCTCATTAATCACTCTAGGTTTCCAAATATAAGTAATGATAGAGGTATATTGGAAATCCATATGGACCATATAATGATGATGATATGTATGAGTGATAACATCCAACCATTTCTTAGCATAATCACAAAGCATGTAAACTTTGAGCTTTAGCCTCCTTGATATAGGAATTTACATATGCTCACAAATTGATGGAATGGGATCTATAGATAAACAAGAATCATGGAGGGACCATCCTATGAGAAAATAAGTGGATTATACAACTAAAATCCTTAATAAATTGTAGCAAAGAATGGGAAGGTCAAATTGCTCTCTGAATGATCTACCTAAACCATATGAGTCCCTATTCAAATTGAGATGCAGTGCCAATATCAATTATAATAAGTGGTGAAACAAGTGCGAATATAAGAGGTAATAATAGGGATGAACGTCCCACAACCTCTAGATCCAGTTCATTAAACCATACAGAAATTTGACCTAATGCATTCATGGGGGAATATATATAAAATCCCAAATGCATGCATGAAAAATAGTTTGAAAAAATTAACTGATCCCAGATAAAGGAATAGTAAAGGAACATAGGTTTCCCATAAAAGAGTCAAAATCCATATTAATTCTCCAAAACCTAGATCTAGGTAATTTATAATATCATAATGGACCATGAGGGGACCTCCCGACACCCACTACTATGGTTAGGTATGGGTCACAACCAAAAATCTTATTGAAGTGGTTCTAGTATATGGAGTGTTCTCCAATGGCCCGAAGGCCTTATATTTTTATTATTTTAAAATAATCTCCTTTTAATGGTCACTACTATAATTTCTGTCTTTCGAGGCGGGGGACTTATAGCATCCGGCATTTAACGGCCGCTAATACTATCAACAGCGGCCGCGAAATGGCGGCCGCTGCACTTTAATACTGCAAAAACCCTACATTTCCCTCTCCCCCCAGTATCCCCTCCCCGACACCGCGAACCACCCTTCCCTGAACCCATGACCCCGACCCCTACGACCCCCGACCCCTCGACCCGGCGAGCCCGACCCCCGGCGAGCCCGACCCCCGGCGACCCCTCCCCGACCCCCGGCAACCCCTCTCTGACCCCCGACGACCCCGACCCCTGACCGTCGGCGACCACATCGACCCCGACCCCCAACCTCCTTGCGGCCGCGGCAACCCCCTGGTGACCCCGACCCCCGACGACCCGCACCCCCTTGCATCCGTGTTGTGCTAGCCGCAACCCCGGCGACCCCCACCACCTTGCCTCCGCGCTGCGCACCCGTGACCCCGACACCCCTGTGACCCGGAAACCCCCACCCCTACCGGCGCTGCACATTTGGACAGTCCCGCCGCCGTTGTCCCCTCCCGCCCTCGTTGCATCCCTCTGGCAAGTCCTCCTGCCTCCGTTGGACCCTCCTGATCCATTATTCCTCGTCGTGTAGAACCTTCCACGCTTCGTCCAACAGTTCCACTCCTTTTGAGTCCGGTCGTCGAACCCCTGTCGTCAAGTCACTGCGCCGTCATGGATCTGCAATCGAGTTACACCCCATTACCCGCAGTCGAGTCCTCCGCAGGTAATATTTTTTATACTTTTAAAATTTGGTTTTAAAATTTTACTGATATGTGTTTTTTTAGAATTTAAATAAGATATTTCACTTTTGATTTATATTAAATACTGATATGGATAGGAGTTGGATTGATATGCAAGATAGATTTTCATCTGAATATTATGAGGGGATTAAGAGATTAATGGATTTCACCAACAATTTTCCAAGCGATATGATTAGTTTTCCTTGTAGAAAATGTGAAAATAGATATATCTTCAAATGAGAGAGTGTTAGAGAACATTTGTTTTTGAATGGGTTTTTTAAAAACTATAAGACATGGACACGTCATGGAGAAGATTCAATTTCATGTCATCACTCAGAAAGTATTCATATGAATGTTGATTTGAGAACAGTTGATCCGATGAACGTAATGCTCATTGATATGATGTGTCATTTTTAATCTGAAGACATTAATGTCGTAAATGATGACGTTGGATTGAGTAATCCCCATTCTTCTACAGATGGAGAATCATTGAAATTCGATGAAATTATTGATGATGCGCATAATGAATTGTATCCTGGATGCACTAAATTTAGTAAACTGTCGTTCATCGTTGAATTGTTACACCTAAAGGCCTTGAACCAGTGGTCAGACACCTCATTCGACATGTTGTTAGTATTATTGAAGAAGGTACTCCCTGCTGGAGCGAAGATTCCAGAGTCATTCTATCAAGCTCTCCAGTTAATCGATGATCTTGGATTTACATATGATACAATTGATGCGTGTTGCAATAATTGTATGTTTTTCAGAAAAGAGAATGCGCAACTAAATAATTGTACTTTTTGTTATACATCGAGGTGGAAGACTAATGAGATTAATCAAGGTAGTCAGATTCTTCTTGGGAGAGTCTTGAATAAAGGGAAACAAGTAGCCAGTAAATGGATGTGTTATTTCCCACTGAAACCAAGAATAAAGAGATTCTTCTTGTCCACTAAAATTGCTAAATTGATGACTTGGAATTCCGAGAGAAAGAAAGAGGTTGATAAATTTACTCACCCGACAGATTCTTTGGCATGGAAAGAGTTTGATCAAAGACACCCAAACTTTTCCTGAGATGATCGTAATATTCGACTAGGTTTGGCAGAAGATGGTTTTAACCCATTTAGGTCCATGGTTGGTGCGACACATAGTACATGGATAGTGGTGTTGGTTCAGTACAACATTCCCACATGGTTATGTATGAAGCAACCTTTTTGGTAATTGTCAATTCTAATTGATGTACCGAGAGGACCTGGTGATAAAATCGATGTTTATATGCAACCTTTGATTGATGAGATGCAAGAATTTTGGGTCGATGGTGTAATGACTTTTGACTCGGCAGGAAATGAAATGTTTAGACTTCGGGCCACTTTTTTATCGACAATTAATGATTTCCCACCGTATATTAACTTATCATGTTGGAGTACAAAAGAATAATTTGATTTCCCTTGTTGTAATAAGAGTAATAAATCTATATGGATTAAGCACTGTAAAAAGTGGGCATATCTTTTTCATAGAGGCTTTCTTCCTCCATTGCACAGGCTCAGAAAAGACTGTGTATCGTGTGATGGGAATAGAGAGTATGACCCATCACCACAAATACTGTCTGGGGTTGAAATTTGTGCACAACTTGATCATGAAAACATCCGTAAAATGTATGATTTTCAAGATTTATTGGTTCCTATATTTCCTTCTATTCCTACTGCAAATAGACAGCGAAGTCATAATTGGAAGAAACAAAGTATTTTTTTGGAATTTCCTGTTTGGAAATATAATATTTTAATTTGGATGTGATTCACATTGAAAAAAATGTATGTGATAATATTATGTGCACCATTTTAGGCATCAAGGGGAAATCAAAGGACAGTACTAATGCTCGATGTGATTTTCAAGAAATGGGATTGATAAATCCTTTACATTTACAGCTGGGTGAAGGTAATCAGGAATACATGCCTATTTCACAGTACACAATGAGTAAAAATGAGAATAAAACATTTCTATCAATTTTGAAGACTGTTAAGATTCCAGATAGTTATTGCTCTAATATTTCGAAGCGCGTGAATATGACGAGCATGACATTACAGGGTTCGAAAAGTCACGATAATCATATTCTTCTTCAATAGTTAATTCCTATACAATTCATGATTGCTTAACTTCCCAGGTTTTTGTGTCGTTGATTGGAGTTTCTAATTTTTTCAGACAGCTCTGTTCTAGGAATCATCGCATGAGTGATTTGAAAAATTTAAAGGATAATATTGTACATGCACTATGTCACCTAGAAAAACTCTTTCTCCCATCTGTTTTTGATGTCATGGTTCACTTGACCGTGCATTTAACTAGTGAAGTCATTGCTAGTGGTCCCATGCAATTCTGGTGGACGTATCCAATAGATCGATACAGAAATACATTGAAACGGTATGTGTGTAACAAAACTTGTCCAGAAGCCTCAATTGGCAACGGATATTTAATGGATGATTGTAAAAATTTTTGTGCTTCATATATTGATGAGGTTAAAACAAATATAGATAAATTGTCCCAGACTGACGCGAGTCCAATTGGAGAAGGAATGACATTTGATATGCGGAACGACGAGTGGGTTCAAGCTCATCGATATGTGCTGTTCAACACTCCATCAGTTATGCCATTGATACAGTAAGTTTCATAGTTGATGTGTATTTTGTTTCTATATTTATTTTACTTCTTACCTTATAATGTGTTGTGGTTTAGGATGCATATTGTTGAGTTGAAATGTGAAAGGCCTCGTGCAACTGGCTATCAAATCCAAAAACATAATTTCAACACATTTCATGAGTGGTTCAAGACTCATGTATGTATAATTGATTTAATATTTTTATAGTGCAACTTAGTTGTATTTTAACAATACTTTATCCATTAAACTATATATGTGAAATTTCAAGATTCAAAAGTTACGTGATTTAACCCAGTATGTGAGCGAAGAACTCAACCAACTAGCTGATGGTCCATTTATTACAGCTCGTCTCTACAAGTCTCTGGATGCTAACGGATTCCGATTTCGTATTAGCGATGTTGACATGAACCGAGCCATAGAAAATAGTGGTGTTGGTTGTTCTTTTGTTGGTGAGGGTTATTATTATGGATTTTCGAGCGATATTATTGAGGTTATTTACGACCGTGGATTAAAACAAATATTTTTAAGGTGTGATTGGGTCGATCCAGTTCGTGGAACGAATGTTGATAACTTCCAATTTACATTAGTAAAATTTAACAATATGCTATATAAAGATGACCGAGTTAGCAATGAGCCCTTCATACTAACATCACAGGAAGAACAAGTTTACATTGTCGGCATTGATTCTGATTGGAAAGTTGTGGTGAAAATGTCTAGAAGGGGGGCTTTTTCTGATTTCCAAGAGGAACATGAAGTTGTCGCATTTCCTGATCAAACACTTGACCAATCAACAGTAGCTGTACGAGATAAAGATATACAATGGACCAGAGAGACAGTTGAAAGAGATACGATATACTTTCATGATTGGTTGAAATTGTAATTATAGCCATAGTTTTTATTTGTAAAAATATTTATGAGTTATATGTGTATAAAAATTGCTTGATTTAACTATAATTACTTTTAATGTAGGTATGTCACAGGGTGGTCACGGTGGTTCTCCTGATGTTGTTGGTATGTATGTTTTAATTTTTCGAAATTAATTGATAGTAATTTTCTGTTTATATTTCCCTAACTGTTTCTAATCATTAATTTATATTGTAATTGAATTATGAATTTATGTTTATTAGGATCTACTGCTTCTTCCAGCAGACGCATGGGTCCTGGTAGATGGGTTCGATCCTGAAACTCTAGAGCCTGATTGGATGTGTTATTTGAAGACACATTTCATCCAGTTGGAGATGGTGCAACTGCATTGAGTCATCAGTTTGGGCATATGATACGAGACTCACACAGATTCCCTCTGACGACTTGTGACTGGAGTTCTTTCCCCCAGGATACGATGGGCAAATTATGGAGGGAGGTTCAGGTAAATTCATTGTTTAATTTTTCATGATATTGTTATTATTATTGTCCCATCTACTGACAATTTTGTTAACAGGATAATTTGATATCCTATCCAGATGAGTTTCGGGCTGTATGTATGTCCAAATGCCGAAAATTATGGAAGTATTACAATTCAAGGGTGAAGAGAGATCACTGGACACCATTTGCGGGTGTGCCTAACATTCTACAGCGAGTCCCTCAGGTAATTCTTCCTGCGCAGTGGCAGGATTTGGTTGCATTTTGGTCGACTAAGGCAGATATGGTAAGATTTATTACTTTTAATCTATACATGAATAATTTTTCAAATGTCTATTAAGTAAATACGTTGAATGTAGACCGAGTCTTCTCGTCTTTCACAAAATCGGGCGATGGAGGGCCCGCCTTCCAGACTTGGAACTCGACATGTGTCACAGCTCAAACATGATGTATGTTTAGAATTCACTATTTCATTCATATTTTAAAAATATTATTGTATAACATGGTGAATCCCTTTATTATAGTTACACCAATGTGGAAAGCCAATCGATCAGATGTCCATATGGATGAGGACTCGTATGGAGAGTTATCTCGATGTTGCTAGTGTTATAGTATGCAAATTATTTACTAATAAATGTATTTTTATTTTATATAAATTATTCATATTTGTTCATTCATTATATTCTACAGGCTCAGTGTGACGCTCAATTAGCAGAGTTTCCAGAGGAGAAATGTCTTAGTACTGTGCGTAGAGATGAAATATTTCACCGTGTCGTGGGGCGTGACGGTCATGGTTATTCTTTGACTTATGGTGGTGGTGTCCCACGACGTGCAGTTGTTTGAACAGATGTGATGGGTGCATGCAGAGAGTTAGGGATGCGCACACAAGCTGAGATCGATGCTTCCATGTAGGATATGCAGCGCAATTTTGATTCATAGTTTCAGCAGTTATGTGAAGAGTATGAGGAGAGGTTGTCACAGATATCATCACGTATCGATGAAATGACGACACAACAAGTGTCGCCACAGGTAAACAATAAGACAAACCATACTCAGATTTACTTTTATTGATATGTTTAAGATACAGAATATTGATATATATTGTAGGCTTTGAATACATCTAGTGGACATCACAGTGATATTGGTGATCCAGATGAGAATGAACCCCATGCATGAGGTAATTTCATTTGTGTTGATTAATTCTTTAGAATTTTTTATATCCTTAATGAATATAATTTTCCTTTTTTACCTAGATTAGTATGTTTTAGAATTTTTGGATGACATCTTCGATCACTCCAAGACTGATGATGATCATACCCAACATCTTGACATCATACTGACTACACTTACTGACTATAAGCCAAGCTATATACATGTCATTTTTGTATTGATTATATAGGTATAATTATTGGGTAAAATAATCTCATAGGAAGGTGTGTCAGTGGATGGAGAGAAACTTCAGGCATTTGTTTATTGGGAGAATCCCAAGAAGTCTTTAGATATTTGTATCTTTCTAGGGTGAGTGAATTATGAAGTGTACGCGCATACAACACGTCAATCGGACGTGCGGTTTGCGCGGTACGACTCAGTATGCGTTCTTTAAGTGTTGTGGGCGCTTCATAAACATGAGTGGGGGGTAAAAATGGGTGAAAGAAGTCCGAATGGCCTGAAATAAGATGAAATAAAAGGGTGAGTGAATTGTGATGTGGTCGAGTAGACAGAACGTCAATCGGACGTGCCGTGTGCCCGCGGTGACCGGGAACGCCATTCTGGTGTCACAAACAGCCAAAACGGGCCTCTAATGGTCAAATTCATAGAAGAAGACATTATATGGACTTGAAATCACACATAAGAAATCTAATTATTATTCGTGATGTGTACGCGTAGAAGGCTCGTCAATCGGATGTGCAGTTTGCACGGTACGGCTCAGTATGCGTTCTTTAAGTGTTGTGCGCGCTTCCTAAACCCGCATGGGGGGGGGGGGTCTAGAAAGGCTGAAAAAAGTCCTAATGGCCTGAAATCAGAATAAATAAAAGGGTGAGTTAATTTTGATGTGGTCGAGCAGATGACACATCAATCGGACGTGCCGTGTGCCCGCGGTGACCGGGAACGCCGTTTTGGTGTCATAAACGGCCAAAACGGGCATCTAACGGTCAAATTCATAGCGGACTACATTGGATTGACCTGAAATCACAAGATAACAATATAATTATTATTTGTGACATGTACTCATAGACGAAATGTCAATCGGATGTGCGGTTTGCGCAGTACGGCTCAGTATGCGTTCTTTAAGTGTTGCGAGCGCTTCATAAACGCGCGTGGGAAGGGGGGGGGGGGGGTCCTGATGGGCCGAATGAAGTCCTAATGGCCTGAAATCAGACGAAATATAAAGGGTGATTGAATTTTGATGTGGTCGAGAAGACGACACGTCAATCGGACGTGTCGTGTGCCCGCGGTGACCGGGAACGCCGTTCTAGTGTCATAAACGGCCAAAACAGGCGTCTAACGGTCAAATTCATAGTGGATGACATCGTATTGACCTGAAATCACAGGAAACAATCTAATTATTATTCGTGACATGTACGCGTAGACTAAAAGTCAATCGGACGTGCGGTTTGTGCGGTACGGCTCAGTATGCTTTCTTTAAGTGTTCCGCGCGCTTCATAAACGCGCGGGGGGTGGGGGGGGGGTCCAAATAATCCGAACGAAGTCTGAATGGCCTGAAATCAGACGACATCAATGGGTGAGTGAATTTTGATCTGGTAGAGAAGACAACACATTAATCTGACGTGCCGTGTGCCCGCTGTGACTGGGAACGCCGTTCTGGTGTCATAAACGGCCAAAACGGGCGTCTAACGGTCAATTTCATAGCGGATGACATTGGATTGAACTGAAATCATAGGGTAGAAATATAATTATTATTCATGACGTTTAAGCGTAGATGGAACGTCAATTAGACGTGCGGTTTGCACGATACGGCTCAATATGTGTTCTTTATGTATTGCACGCACTTCACAAACGCACGTGGGGGGGTTTAGATGGGCCAAACGAAGTCCGAATGGCCTGAAATCAGACTATTGGACTCCTCATGTGTTAATCATGTTTTATTGATCACAAATCTCATTACTGTTAATTAATCTCGATCTTCATTGCACATATTGCTAATGTTCTTCAATCTCAATAATAGCTACACATCATGTTTTTATGATAACAAATCTTATGATGTTAATTACTCTCTTTATTATTTACAAGTCTCATACATGATCAAAATTCTCACATATTTTATCACACCTTTATATTTATGATTCACATTCTCTTACTCTCTAATGATTAACCTCAATCCGTATTCTGCATATCACTGTCTTAGTCCAAATACAGATATTTGTCTAAGTATGCAGACATTGTGACCCAGACACCGTGACCTAGAAACTGTGACCCAGACACCGTGACCAAGACACCATGACCCAGACACCGTGACCAGACACTATGACCCAGACACTGTGACCCAGACACCGTGACCACTAACCATGACCAGCCACCGTGACCTAGACACCGTGAGACAGACACCGTGACCACTCACCGTGACCAGACACTGTGACAAGACATCGTGAAGGACACACCGTGAAGCTCATACCGTGAACCACATACCATGAAGAAGACATCATTTCCATAATCACTGTGATGCCATTTCTTAAGCTTTTGTCAATATTATTTTAAGTAATGCTAACGGTCATATTTGTTTTTTTAATGGAATTAATGTTATTTAATGATAGTTGTTGGCATGACAGGAAACATTATCTCGTACCTATGAGAAGGGAATCATTCTTACTGCCAGAACTCGTGGAATATAAGAAAGACTGAGATGCAGTACACGTAAAAACAAAACAATAAACAACGAAACAAGAAGAGAAGCGGTGTGAAAGTGTGAATATACAACAAGTAGAACTTACATACAAATGAGTGCACTGTACTTAACAAGAGGAACAATCCTGAACTAGAAGGAGATTGCAAGACCTTCAAAGAACACAGGACGAATCAAGAGATACTTTTCACTCCTGAAAAAGACATGCTGAACCACGACACTCTGTTTTTCAATATAAAAACCAGGGAAGAACTCAGAAGCATTCCTGCTGAATCCAATGAGTCCAAAGTTACATTGATAATCACCAGAGCTTTCTAAACTCTCATATATCTTCTCTACGTGATTTATTTATTAACTTTCCAGTAGTGTGGTGTACTATTCATATCTTTACAAACACTGTCTCCAGCACTGAAGTAGAGGATATCAAAATCCTCACTCAAATTCTCTTAACTTCTGTTTACCCATGTCAACTGTGGAAGAGGTCCTTGTGTGACCTAGTCTTTGTTTTGTTTCCCACGAAGAACAGTTGTAGAGGTCCCTGCGTGGCCTGGACAGTTTTGTAAAACTGTTGTTAACCCCAATCCAGGGTGTGGATCAAATTTATATATATATTTGAGGGGACTATGTCTCGGCTTGGTACTGAACCTCTTGTTATATCTGGTGTGCATCTTTTATTTAAGTTTAAAGTATACTACATATATCTTATTTATGCCACTGTTATTACTTTGAAATACACAACTATTTTGAAGCTACTTTGATAGTTAAATTAGAAAGTGTTCACACTTATTGTAAATAAATAGGTTAGATTCCAAATTTAGTTTTACCTTGTGGTTAAAATAACTAAGACCTAATCAATCTTTGAGAAGATAAGTGAACATTTACAATTTGTATAAATTCACTATAGTTTAACTTATTTTATAAATCGGGGGATTTTAACTAGACAATATTTTAATAGAAATTTTAATTGGAACTCAATTCACCCCCATCCTGAGTATCCACTTCGACCAATATTTGGTGTTAGAGGTTTTTGTTTTTGTTCAATGATTTTTGAAATACTCTTTTTTTCAACTATGATTTTAGTTGCATCTTTGAAGATCTTAAATTTCTGTTAGTTCTAAATTTTTATCTCTTTAAATTAGCGTTATAAAATCTAGTTATGGATAATAGACTAGAGGGTGTTGTTACTAACAGGCCACCTTTCTTCAATGGTACAAACTATGCTCAGTGGAAAATTAAAATGAAAATTCATTTAGAAAGAATAGGTTTTGATATTTGGACTGCCCTAGAATCAGAATATAAACTTCCCACTACTGCTAGAACCACTTGGGATAAACCTACAAAAACTTCTTACAATAATAACTGTAAAGCTATGAATGCCATGTACTGTGCTTTAGAAGATGAAGAGTTTAATATAAATTCTTCTTGTAAAACTGCTTTTGAAATTTGGGATACATTGGGTGTTTCTCATGAAGGAACGACCAATGTTAATGAAATGAGATTAAATACTTATACTATTAAATCTGATAATTTTAAAATGAAGACTGATGAAACTATTTTTGATATGTATCTCAGGTTTAATGAGATAGTCAATACAATGAATTCACTTGGAAAGGTTGTTCCAGTAAAGGAACAAATTATGAGAATGTTGAGATGTTTACCAGACTAATGGGGAGGCACATCTGTCTCAATCAGAGAGTCATGTGACATTGTTGCTCTACCTATCAAATAACTCATTGGTAAGCTTATGATGTATGAGGAAGAACTCAAGGTGAATAAAGAGGAAGATTATGAACCTAAGAGAAAATCAGTGGCTTTAAAAACTACTGCTTCAAAGAGCAAGGACAAAGATAAAGCTCAACTACCTACTGACAGTTCAACCAGTGAAAATTCAGACTCTGATAGTGATGCTGAAATGGCTCAGATAGCCAGAAGGTTTATGAAATTTTATAGGAAGAATAAATTCTTCAGAAAATCAAATTACAAAGGAATGTTTGAAAATAAAGTACATTGGAATAAGGATTGAAAGAAGTTAGATAAAATTGATGAAGTTGTCTGTTATGAGTGCAATGGAAAAGGATATATTAAAGAAGACCGCCCAAAGCTCAAATTCAAGAAGAAATAGGACTACAAGGACAGTAAGTACAAAAAGTATATGAAGGATACTTGGAGCACTTCTGAGGATAGCTCTAGTGAATCATAAGCTTCTGAGACTGAAACCCAAAATAAGGAAAACATGTGTTTTATGACAAACACATCTGAGGTAACCCTAGATACTCCTGCTTTAAATTCTTATTATTCTGAAGATAGTGCAGAATATGATTCTGATTCTGAAGACATGACTAGTGAGGAATTGTTTGAATTTTGTAATATGTTGTAAGAGACATGCAATGAACTTAAGTATAAATAAAAATCATTAAAGAAACAACATGCTCTCACTACTACTTTTAAAACTGAACATACTATTGAAAAAGAGAAAAATGCTCAACTGTTAAAGGAGAACACAGAACTGAAATTGTCTAATGAGAAACATAGAAAGGATTTAGAGAAATTCACAAATGGAAAGGATACACTAACTCAAATGCTAGGAAATCAAGTTTCACCAAAATACACTACTGAAATAGGCTACAAACCTGGACAGAGACAGTTTACTAAGAATAGGTTTATTCCTAAATCTGGACAGAATATTTCTAGTTCTAGTTCTGGACATTTATATGCATCAACTAGTTATATTCATAGTTATGGATATAATAAGGTTTATCTTTCAAAATCTATTGATTCTACAAATTTTACGAGACCCATAAGACAAATTCGGGTTACGAAAGCTTTGATTGCTAACCTGTCTAGACCCAAGAAGATCTGGGTACCAAAATAATTTCCTATCTAAATCTGTTTTGTAGGAATCCTGCTTGAAGAGCTCCTATAGGAAGGAATGGTACTTGGACAGTGGATGTTCAAGACATATGTTAGGATATTTCTCATGCTCTAAAAGCTTAGTCAGAATTGATGGAGGTCTTGACACCTTTGGTGATAATTCTAAAGGGAAAATCACCGGCTTAGGCCATATTGGTAGCACTGACTCAGTATTAATTTCTAAAGTTTTATTTGTTGATGGACTTAAATATAATCTGTTAAGTATTTCTCAGTTATGTGATGATGGTTTTAATGATATATTTTAAAATTATTCTTGCAATGTTTTTAATTCTAAAAATTCTATAGCATTTTCTGCCCTATGAAATGAAAATGTTTATACTGTTGACATAAATTCTTTATCCATGAAAAATATTACCTGTTTAAATGCTTTTCATAAAGAGTCTTGGCTTTGGAATAGAATATTAGGACACTACAATATACACTCACTTACAAAACATACTAAGAAGAACTTAGTGAGAGACATACCCAAACATGAGTATCCAAATGACAAAGTTTGTAATCCCTATCAAAAGGGAAAGCAACAAAAAATCTTTTTCAAACCAATGAAAGAAGTTTCAACTTCTCAACCTCTCGAGGTGGTTCACCGAGATTTTTTTCGACCATCTAGAGTTTCTAGTTTAAATGGGAAGAAATATGTCTATGTCTTAGTAGATGATTTTTCTAGGTATACTTGGGTATATTTTCTAGCTCACAAAAGTGAAGCTTGTTCTTTCTTTGTTAAATATTCCAAGTATGTAGAGAACCTTAGTGGACTTAAGATTAAAACTCTAAGAAGTGATCATGGTCGTGAGTTTGAGAATCATGAATTTGAATCCTATTTCTCACACAATGGCTATATTCATAACTTTTCTGCCCCTAGGACACCTCATCAAAATGGTGTAGTAGAAAGGAGGAATAGAACCCTTTAGTAAATTTCTAGAACCATGCTCAATGAGTATGACCTACCTGTTTATTTTTGGGCTGAAGCTATAAATATATCTTGTTATATTATCAATAGAGTCTTGATCAGACCTATTCTTAAGAGGACCCCTTATGAGTTGTGGAACAATAGGAAACCTAAGGTTAACTACTTCCGAGTTTTTGGCTGAAAATTCTTTATTCTTAATACCAAATATAATCTTGACAAGTTTGAATCCAAGAGTGATGAAGGAATTTTCCTAGGTTATTCTATTTCTAGTAAATCCTATAGAGTTTTCAATAAAAGAACCAAGTGTGTGGAAGTATCTGTTCACATCAAGTTTGATGAAACTGATCCACATGAGGCTAAATCCTCTCTTGAAAATATTGAAGATGACTTATTTGTTCTGGACCTTAATGAAAAATCAAATGAACCTGCTATAAAGACAACCAGTTTTGGAAATTTTCCAGAACCTGCTTCTGTTGATTCCCAACCTGTTGGTGAACCTGAAATTTCTAGTCCTACCATTACTAGATCAACTAGAATTCTAAATAATCATCCTTTAGATACTGTTGTAGGACATCATGATAGAGGGACACAAACTAGAGCTTCTCTTAGAAATCAGGTTGAACAACAAGCCTTCTTGTCAAAGCTTGAACCTAAAAACATTGATGATGCTATTAATGATGAATTTTGGGTAATTGCTATGAAAGAAGAACTCAATGAGTTTGAAATAAATAATGTTTGGAATCCTATTGAAAGACCTAAGGACACTTTCACAATAGGCACTAAATGGGTGTTTATAAATAAAGTAGATGAATCCGGAAACATAGTTAGAAATAAATATAGACTAGTTGTACAAGGCTATAGTCAAGAAGATGCATCAATTCTCTGGGAAAATATTATCTTGCATATTCAACCAAGGATGATCCGAGAAATTCAAGAAGTCAGAGTAGAGAATAAGCTGCTGAGTGTTGATGTTGCAAATCTGAAAAGTATGGTAGCAAGTCTGCAGAGTGAGTTGTCTTTGAGATCAGAGCCTGCTCCTATTTCTGCCCCTGCACCTGTTGATGTTTCTCTTGAGTCTTTTGATTCCCTCCTTGCTAGATAGATTATGTCTCAAGTTCATCCATACCTACTTTATTTTGATGAAAAGATTGGAAAAAGACACACCAAGATGCTGGAACGCATGAGAGAGCCTGTGGAAAATCTGAATAAGCTTACAGATGAATACACTGGATGCCTGCAAAATGTTCTGAAACAAATCAAAGTTATAGCTGAAGTTGTCTAGGATTCACATGTTTCTGGTCAGACCTCCACACCTTCATTGGATTATTCTATGCTAAGATCCATAATAAAAGAATAATTTCAGAATGCCTTCAGTGGCTTGGATCTATCTTCTTTGTCAGCAGTGGTTCAGAACAGTGATAGAGAATTGGACTTGGTTAGAATTCATTCTAAGATAGCGAATGATGATCAACAAGAGATCTCCAAGAAAATAGATTTGTATCTTTCCTGGATTTTCTCTAAATGTGATATGACAGATCAATTTAGATATCTTGTGAAAATTTTGAGAATCCCTTCGGTGACTCAAGCTTTTAAAGCTCAAGTTCAGAAACATTCAGAGTTCACCAGATTGTTGGATAGATTTTTGGAGAATAAGGATGATTTTGAAAAGGCTATGCAATAAGGTGGTGAAATCATTACAGATTTCATCAATCTTTTGAAGTCGTATCAACATGTGTAGAGTACTGCTATAGTTGCTTCAGTTGTTGCACCGTTTAGACCTGGTCTAATTGCCTTTGCCTCAAGTGCCATGACAGTCAGCCAAGCTCTTTGTCAGATCCGGACAATCATTCTTGACCAACCACATCCTAGATCTTATACTTCTCCTACTTTGTCTCCATATGTTTTTGAAGGTCTACCCTTAGCCTCATTGTCTACAACATCTATGCCTTCTTCTACTTCAACACCAGCTCTTGCTGCTGATAATGGCAAAGCCATGGTGGATCCCTGAAGCGTCCGTCGACTGCTTTTCTTTTTGATGGGATGTCTTTTATTGTTTCATGTTTTATTGTATTCTAAACCCTTTGTTTAATGCCAAATGTAGTGTTTCATTTCCTTCTCTCAACTTTTTGATAATCCCAAAAGGGGGGGAAAAACTATAGGTGTCAGTTCTATAATAGTATAAATGGGGGAGAAAAACTACAAGTATCAGTTCTATAATGTTTTTTCTATTCTAGTATCTTTAATATTACATGTCATTTATATTCTTCCTATACATGATTTGTGATCATCAAAAAGGGGGAGATTCTTGGACTCCTCATGTGTTAATCATGTTTTAATGATCACAAATCTCATTACTGTTAATTAATCCTGATCTTCATTGCACATCTTGATAATTCTCTTCAATATCAATAATAGCTACACATCATGTTTTTATGATGACAAATCTTATGACATTAATTACTCTCTTTATTATTAATAAGTCTCATACATGATCACAATTCTCACATATTTTATCACACCTTTATATTTATGATTCACATTCTCTTACTCTCTAATGATTAACCTTAATCTATATTCGGCCTATCACTGTCTTAGTCCAAATATAGGTATTTGTCTAAGTATACAGACACCGTGACCCAGACACCGTGACCCAGACAAAGTGACCCAGACACTGTGACCCAGACACCGTGACCCAGACACCGTGACCAGACACCGTGACCCACACACCGTGACCACTCACCGTGACCAGACACCGTGACCAGACACCGTGAAGGGCACACCGTGATGCTCATACCGTGCACCACATACCGTGAAGAAGACACTATTTCCATAATCACTGTGACACCGTTTATTATGATTTTGTCAATATTATTTTAAATAATGCTAACTGTCATATTTGTTGTTTTTAATGTAATTAATGTTATTTAATGATAGTTGTTGGCATGACAGGAAACTATATCTGATACCTATGAGAATGGAATCATTTCTACTGCCAGAACTCATGGAATATAAGAAAGACTGAGATGAAGTACACGTAAAAACAAAATGAGAAACAATGAAACAAGAAGAGACGCGGTGTGCAAGTGTGAATATACAACACGAAGAACTTACATATACCTGAGTGCACTATGCTGAACAAGAAGAAAAATACCGAACAAGAAGGAGATTGCAAGACCTTCAAAGAACACATGACGAATCAAGAGATCTTTCTCACTCCTAAAGAAGACAAGATGAACTATGACACTCTGTTTTTCAATAGAAAAACCAGAGAAGAACTCAGAAGCATTCCTGCTGAATCCAACAAGTCCAGAGATACATTGATAATCACTATAGCTTTCTAATCTCTCATCTATCTTCTCTATGTGATTTATTTATTAACTTTCGAGCAGTGTGGTGTACTCTGCATTTCTTTACACACACTGTCTCTTGCACTGAACTAGAGGATATCAAAATCCTCACACAAATTATCATAACTTCTGTTTAGCCACGTGAACTGTAGAAGAGGTCCTTGTGTGACCTGGTCTTTGTTTTGTTTCCCACTAAGAACAGTGGTAGAGGTCCCTGCGTGGCCTGGACAGTTTTTTAAAACTGTTATTAACCCCGATCTAGGGTGTGGATAAACTTTATATATATATTTGAGAGGACTATGTCTCGGCTTGAGACTAAACCTATTGTTATATCTTCTGTGCATCTTTTATTTAAGTTTAAAGTATACTACATATATCTTATTTATCCCTCTGCTATTACTTTGAAATATTCAACTATTTTGATGCTACATTGATAGTTAAATTAACAAGTGTTTACACTTATTGTAAATAAATAGGTTATCTTAAAAAGTTAGTCTGACCTTGTGGTTAAATTAACTGAGGCCTAATCAATCTTTGAGAAGCTAAGTGAACTCTTACAATATGTATAAATTCACAAGAGTTTAACTTATTTTATAAATCGGGGGATTTTAACAAGACAATATTTAAACAAAAATTTTAATTGGAACTCAATTCACCCACCTCTTGAGTGTCCACTCTGACCAACACAGACGATATCAAAGGGTGTGTGAATTGTGATGTGTTCGAGCAAACGTCACTTCAATCGGATGTGCCGTGTGCCTGCGGTGACCGGGAACGTCGTTCTGGTGTCATAAACGGCCGAAACGGACGTCTAACGGTCAAATTCATAGCATACGACATCATATTGACCTGAAATCACACGCCAAAAATCTAATTATTATTCATGATGTGTACGTGCAGACGACACGTCAATCGAACATGCGGTTTTCACGGTACGACTCAGTATGCGTTCTTTAAGTGTTGTGCATGCTTCACAAACGCGCGTGGGGGGGGGGGGGTCCAAATGGGCCGAACGAAGTCCGAATGGCATGAAATCAGACGAAATCAAAGGGTGATTGAATTGTGATGTGGAAGAGAAGACGACACATCAATCGAATATGTTGTGTGCTCGCGGTGACTGGGAACTCCGTTCTGGTGTCATAAACGGCCAAAGCGGGTGTCTAACAGTCAAATTCATAGAGGATGACATCTGATTGACCTGAAATCACACATCAACAATATAATTATTATTCAGGCCGTGTACGCGTAGACAGTACGTCAATCGGACATGCAGTTTGTGCGTTACGGCTTAGTATGCGTTCTTTAAGTGTTGCGGACGCTTCATAAACGCGTGGGGGGGGGGGTCCAAACAGGCCGAACAAAGTCCAAATGGCCTGAAATCATACGAAATCAATGGGTGAGTGAATTGTGATGTGGTTGAGTAGACGGTACTCCAATTGGATGTGTCGTGTGCCCGCGATGATTGGGAATGATGTCAATCGGATGTGTCGTGTGCCCGCGATGACCGGGAAGGACGTTCTGGTGTCATAAACAGCCAAAAAGGGCGTCTAACAGTCAATTTCATAGTGGAAGACATCAGATTGACCCTAAATCATAGATAAACAATATAATTATTATTCATGATGTGTACACGTATACGAAACATCAATCAGACGTGTGGTTTGCGCGGTACGGCTCAATATTCGTTCTTTAAGTGTTGCACGGGTTTCATAAAAGCGTGTGGGGGGGGGGGGTTCAGACAATCCAAAAAAAGTCCGAATGACCTGAAATTAGATGACATCAAAGGGTGAGTTAATTATGATGTGTTCGAGCAGACAGAATGTCAATCGGACATTCCGTCTGCCCGCGGTGACTGGGAACTCTGTTTTGGTGTCACAAACAGCCAAAACGGGTGTCTAACGGTCAAATTCATAGCAGACGACATCAGATTGACCTGAAATCACTGGGCAAAAATTTAATTAGAACCATAGAATTAATGATATAAAAATTTTAAAACGGTAATCAAAATTATGACTATATTTTGAAAATCAAATACTTTAGATCTGTTACAGTAATTTTTAATTGAAATATGTTAATTTGTTTTCTATGTTTTATTCGGTACTAATTTTGTTATTAAATTTTGTTATGAAGTTATATGTGATGATGGATGTGGATCTTGGAAGATGACTTCTGAAATTTTTTTGGGTATATATTATTGTTTCATTGAATTTTTTTAAGAAAAAATTAAAAAACTACAGCGGCCCCCATTTGGCTGCCGGTTTACGGTTTACCTTTAGTGGCCGCCAAATGGCAGCTGCTATAGTTGTGTCGATGGGACCTCTAGTGGCCACTATTTGGAATATGCTACAGGTCCGGGCTACAGCGGCCGCCAAATGGCAGACGGTAAAGCCTATCCCGGATTGCCTAAAACGTCCGCCAAATGGCGGTCACTGATAGCAACAGCGAAGGGCCAAAAGCGGCCGCCGATTGGCGGACGCTAAGTCGCTGCTATAGTCCTGTAGCGATAGCTTTTGGAGGCCTCTAAAGGTAATAATTTTACTAGTGCGTATAAGGTGAAAAAAAGACATACATGATGACATAAAACATTACTCGACCAAAATATCATAGAGAAAAACCAGAATGAAAACATAGAGATGCCCCTTCCCAGTAATTGAAACATGATGAAGCTCTCACCAGATGCAGGATTGTACAACAAATAGGTGTCTGGGGACGAAGATTATGCCTGATCTAATGGTAGTTTCCATACCCTATCAAACATCCAAATCTGTAAAATCTACACAGCTGAAATGCCAACTATGAAACTTCATACAGCGTGAACATTGTGGTCATGTCTTGCTAAATACTTGATCCTGAGTCCCGAAAGCATTCCAGACAACAAAGCATATTCAGACATGAAAATGAGAAACACAAATATGGAATCAAAATCACAGAACCCACTCCACGTTCTCAAGGCACCTCTTCCACCACAACTGTTGATAACTGAAATGGATGAAGAGCCATAGAACGTGAATTTGGGTCTTTGTCACCCAGAACTGGAAGACCAGACGACACATCAATGGAGCATCTCCATAGAGGGGATCCAAGTCAAACTGAACCAATAGGGCCACCCTGGGCATGAGGATGATAATGAAAAGGCAGTAGAAGAATCCTCCCCAGGTTTCCCAAAGGACCAACCACAGGAAGCAAAGGTCCAACAATGTGGGGAGGTCCGATGAAATATATGTCACAAGATTGCCATCAAACATCCAATAAAAACTGCACAACAACAAAAAACAAGAAAAGAGACCAAGAACTAGATCCTCCCTCCACTAAGACACTCCGATGCCAACACTGTTCCACCCACGAAAGATATTCCACTCTCGAACTGACTCTGGTCCACACAGACACTAACCCAAAAAATAATCTAACGCCAAGACTCTATAATTGACCAAAACAGATTCGTTTTAGAACCGAAATTGCATCCGGATCCACTGCTTGGAAACTATTGCATGACGAATTTGACGTCAATCTGAGAATAGAGGAACCCACTGCACCAGAAACACATCAGATCTAGTGTCAGTCTGAGCTCAAGACACCCTACCAAAACATGCCACGCCACTGAGCCGGATGGAAGCTGCACTAGGATGTCGTCGAGCCGATGACAAGGCCTCTGAGATCGATATGAGGAGAACTATCAAAAGAGCCCGACCGAAGGAGATAATGGGATGAAAACACGGGGAAACCCTAGATGTGGGAGAATAGGGTGCCGCCACCACTCAGAGTACCTCACTTCTCAGACTCATTGAATCCATAAATAAACAGTAGGTTGTCATCCACTAGGCATATAGAGTTTCGATTTCAATTTATTAAGGAAAACACCCTTTAGGATGTATTTTGAATCCCCATTTAATTCAATAATTAAAATTAAATAAATATATATATATATCATGGTCTAATTGGATGAATCTACCAATCCCATGTTATAAATTCCTATGCATCATAAGTTGAAATTCGCATTACATCTAACTCCAAGAAAACTTCTATGGTGGTTTAATTATATGGATCATCATTCCAAATTTACATTGGTCCACACACTTTATAGATTGATATTTCTGATCATTTAATTTAAACCACTAATAATTTAACTAATTTTACCAATTTTCCAAGGATCAAACATTCTTTAATTGGTTATTTAAGGTTCCACAATCAAATTATTAAAGAAAGAACCGGTTACTTTGATGTAGACTCTTTAATTAATGAATTATTTATCTCATTCATATGAAAATAATTTTATTCAAATAATAGATACATTAGTCAAGGAACATACATTAAGTATCAATCGGCTAAGCAATCCAGTCAACATGGTATAGTCTATGCATGTCCTGTGAACCTTTATGTTCCAATAATGATGCACACGACAATATATCCTTCCCATATCGGGCCAAAGGTAAATGAAAATAAAAAATGATAAAAAAAGTCATTACCCTCTCCCAATAGTGAAATCCAAAGAAATATAATTGTAAAAAACTAGAACAATGAGAACCATCCTTATAAACTATTATTTTTCTAGTATGAGGGTTAATTAATACCAGGAACAAACTCATTACGAAATTCCAAAAATTCCATGTCTCCTATCAAACTAGCATAAAAGTGTTGGACAAGGAAAGGAAATGGATCTAATAACACATTGTGTCCTCTCAGGACTAGTTCATAGATAAGTGACCTGTTTGGTTTCCCACATGGCCTTAAGCGCACCTCCCAATACGGTAGATGCTTCCAACTAGTAATGAGTGTATACTTTGGTATAATGGAGGTAATATACCCTTAGTTTTGGGAGTGGGGAACAATATTGAGTAATGAATAAGTAGTGAAATAAACAATGGAATTAATGGGGGAAACCATCCAAAAAAATAAAATCAGACATAATAAATATCTAATATCATATACAAAATGATGATTCCATGAAGCTACACACAAGGGAATAAAGAAAATTATGTAGAATATATAAAAGTACATGCAATACAAAAATGAACAAAAAGAGAAATATATGTCCCCAATAGCATCGAAATAACATGATTGGTCCTCTACTCCCATGTTATATTATAGTACATAATGTCAAGTATCCATATTGGGTTACTATCCTTTTCTAAACCTCCACCCAAGAAGCCTATCCAGGTAATGATCGATATCCCGAATAGGGTGTTAGTAAAACTCAACATGTCACCCCCAATGGTGTTTATAACTAATACAGTTCATGAGTATATGATGAATCATTTTGAAAGTAAAAAACAAATTAAATAAATTAAACAAAACCTAGGTCAACTTGAGTTTCTCACAAGACACCCAACCGATAGTACCTGCCTTACACTATTCCAAAATAACTTTGAAAATTCTTTTTTTAAAATAAAGAGAGTAAGATCTATTTATTAAACCTAATCTTGAGGGAACATTTTTTATATTATCTATATATAAATATTATGTAATGTCCTGTATCTAAATTATAATCAATGGTAAGGATTGTTATGTCAATAAATTTGGAATAAACAAGAAGAATAATCATGCATATATGTCCGATGTAATCAAAATTAACATCGTGTTTATTAATTACAACGTAAACATGGAGGAAATTCATGTCCATAAATTCTACATAATCAATAAGAAAGATCATGTCCATTAATTTTAGTTATGTAATAAGGAACATCATTCCTTTTAATTCAAATGCATAGGAAGTAACATCAAGTCTAAAAGTTTTGAGATAAGAAATCAGGATCATCATGTCCTTTAAATATAATAATCAAATACGAACATAATTCCTATTAAATAATGTAAGAAATATGTAATCACATACATATAATTTAATAAATTTAATCTATCATTTATTTCATATTATTTATAGTAATAAAAAGGGGGATGAATGTTATCTACTTTCATCCATATTATTTAACACGGAAAAAGTGACATGGTATTAGCATTCACCTATTATTTGATTCATTAATAAACAATCTAGTTGTCTATGGATTGTTCAATATGAATTCTCAACTCATCAAGTTAACTTAAACCATACCTCAATAAAAGGCCAATCCAAACAAACCTTAGTGGTGGTTGGTCACAAGGAAAAAATAAGTTATCCTAGAATTTAATCAAGACCAACCAAATAGATAGTTAGGGTTGAGGTTTTCAATCTTCAATATATTATTATGGTCACATAGCATGTCTAATTTAATTTCCTTGTGTTCAATTATTGGTATTTCATATTTTAGGAGCAACACATAGAATGTATGGAATGCGAAAAAACAAATAAAAAATATAAACACCAGAATGTTTAGGGAAAATTGAAAGACCACCAATATTAGATGGGATGAAGCCTACTCATCCTATATAAACCTTTAAATTGGGAATAAATTAGAGAAATTGAAATAATAGACAAACACCATAAAAATAGTGAATAAGAGATCGCATGGAAATATCATTTGATAGAGCGAGATATACCAATAAAAGAAAGTAGAGGGATAATAGCCTTATTCAGAGTGATAAATCATGACTAAAAGGTTTCAATAACAAGTCTGGATAGAGGAGATATCACCATTCCTAGAGGTAGGATAACAGAGGAGTTCAAGAAGCTGTGGTTCATGGGAAGGAGGGAGAAAGAGGGAGGAAATAATGTTATTAACTCAAGGGAAAAATTCGAAAAATAACACTTTTTAATGGTTTAAACGGGCTGGATGCATGGTTGGCCTAACCATGCCCCAACTATTCACAACCACTTCCCAATGTGACACCCCATTTCATGACTATGTGTTTGATTTAACCAACTATTCACACCATATAGGATTTGGGAGTAGTGAAAGCATCCTTTGAAGGGTTGAAAAAAAATCATCTTTTAGTATTTAATAATGCATAATCATTTCCTTCCATGATATTGAGATCACGTACAATGAAAACAGTAGATTATCAGACAATATTAATACACCAATACTGGAGTTAGAGGATCTTCACATGTAATTTATAACTAATTTATATGCATTAAAATAATTACTTATACTTGTAATTCCACTTTTTTTATCATCCAATGGAATAGATTTACTCACACTATAATTATTATGGAAGGTTTTTGTGTGAAAAAATTCACACAATCCCTTAAAATTTTATAATTTTCTTAATTGACCCCATGTCCACTAATAATAATAATATTAATATAAATCACCTAACCCATGAAAGTTATTATGAATAGAAATAAATATAAATTATTTATAGTTTTACCATTAATCTTATCTCGCTTTCCCTCACCAATATCTATCAATTCTATAATAATGAATATTTATTTAAATAAAATTTTCATCATTATTTAAATAGAGGATATAATAAATATTATATTTTCCAGACCCATAAGATAAAATTTATTATTTATTATTAAAATCAATTTGTTCTTTTGAATAAATTGTGATTTATTTATTAGGACCGACCAAACATATATAAATAATATAACTTATTACATATTAAATTCATTACTTAAATTTTACTAATATTACAAATATAGTTAGTGTGTGACCTTATCGTCCTCTTTCTCAGTGGTATTTGGCTTAACTACCCAACATCCAATGTTAGTAACTAAAAACAAAATATGGATTCCATAGAGAAATAATTTACCATTTTAATGATGTCCAAGAAACTACAAACATATACCCTATAATATAATAATTTTATCATGAAACCATTAATTAAGAATGTTTCAAACCATTTCCATTAACCAACATACTTGATTTCTCCTTTTTTTACAATCTAGAAATGAACTCACCCACTGAGAAACATAGACTAGGATTTATCATGGTAGTTATATTCCATCAAAGGGGATAATATATCAACTTAAATTATAGGATATAATGTATGAATACCTTTTCCTATTATCCATAAATGATATATCACTCAAGATACAACCAAAGTATCCTAATTCCCCATAAATCTATGTTTTCATATATTTCATCAATACTTAAAATTACATGAGTTGTGAAATATATTAAAGATATTAATCATGTATAATGATCAATACACATTTCTGTACATAGTGTTAGTCCAACTAGGTTAAATACCCTAGGGGTGGTGAATCAGGGTATGTCATATTAAAAAAACACCCCTTAAAATATTGTTTCATCATTTAAAAAATACTATTCTCTCCATATCCTATAGAATTATATGATCATAAATGAAATCTTACACGAGACATAGAAATTTTACTAGGTTCACCCTCATTGGTTTGTGCTAGATCACTTCTATTCCCAGGCTCACTAGGTTTTCAATGTTTAGGGAAAACTCACTGCTTCCTCATTATCACTCAAAAATTATCTTTTCTTGGCTCACAACTATTGTAAAGGATAACATTCTACCTCATTCATTGCTCACTAATTTGGAAAGTATTCAAACTGAGTTTATGGACATGTAGGTCCCTTCATTATCAATAATGGAAGAATCCCCAAATTTAGATAGATGCCCTATTGATGTTCCACTATCTCCCACCTGATGAATATCATTTTACCACAGAATCAATGTTAAATAATTTCTAAACACATTCACAATGATCACTAACTTTATAAAAAAATAAATTGTTCACGAACCTAAAACAACCTTCATAAATTAGCAACCATTCATGAAGCTCACTTTGCCTTCATAAAGCACTAAAATTTTAGTAAACTCACATAGACTTAAAGAACAGAATTACTTTTGAAATACATATAATTTTTTGTCAACTCTCATATACTTCACAAACTTCGATTAGTTGAGAAAATTTTCATGAAAACACCCCTCGTGAATCACTTTTGTGAATTCAAAGCCAACAGATTTTCATTAAGTCTTCAAATTATGTTTTTGACGGAGGTAAAGGCCTATTTATTGGCATTTCCTATAATTCTAGAAGATTACATACACATAATCACCATTAAGCGATGAACT
Source organism: Viscum album (assembly GCA_963277665.1). Taxonomy (NCBI): domain Eukaryota; kingdom Viridiplantae; phylum Streptophyta; class Magnoliopsida; order Santalales; family Viscaceae; genus Viscum; species Viscum album. The sequence goes on from OY728158.1 coordinate 1,614,092,427, forward strand.
ACCATTTCATTATGATGCTCTTGATATTTATGAAGCACCATGGCAATTTCACTTTCCCAAATATTCTCATACTCATAGATATTGTCGTCAAATCTTATGTCATACACAATTCTCATTCATGATGACCCATACCTTCATAAACAGACTTCATGAAACTCATTCTTCTAAAAACTCAACTAATTGATATATTTTTTCAAGTAATTAATGGAAATACATATTTCATAATGATTTATCTAACCTCTAAATTTTTGACCCCACAGATTTGGAAAACCCTAATAAACAACACCACCTCATGTAAAAACAATTTCTGTACCACTTATAGGGAATCCAATCCTTTGTCTTGGATGAATTTCAACATTCCTAGTCAATAATATATTTAGACCTCCAAAAATGGTCTTTTAAACCTCTATTTTTAAGAAACAATATATTCCCAAAAACAATACAATGTTACCTTGAGGTTTCCCCCCCTACAATCTCCACCATTGGGTTGGTTGAAAACTCTAAACATTATGGTACATCATTGAGGTTTGTTCTGTATTCTACTAACATTCACTCATGATTATGATAGAGGTAAAATATTTCTCAACACATACTATAATACCACATGTTATATACTTAACACGAAGAAGATGAGTAACATGAAATGTTCATCAATGAATCATTTAATTCCAAAACCACCCTGCTGATTTCATCACGAACATCATATTTTGTGATATTTAAACTTTAATCGATTAGATTTAGTATATTTATATTTATATACCCCAATATCAAAACATGGGATATAATTCACTAGAATGATTAAATTTTTCTAGGATAAGATCTGATAACTGTGAATTTTTTCCTCATAACACCTAATTCTCATCTTTTCATAGAAGCATTGCATGGTTTGTTGAAGACTCACAACCTATTAAAACATTGACACTCACCCTAGGTCAATATCCTCCCTATCAGATTCTACCATGTCTTTGTTAAGACATTTTCTCAACATTAAAAGACACAATTTCTCCCCCCTTTTCAACAAACCTGAAGGTCACCTCATTATTATCCAAAACTGGTTAAAGAACATAGATCACCACATCTGAGAAAAACACACCATACCCTAGGGACAAGGGGGGAAATTCACAATTTCTCATATTGTGGGAGACAACCTAACATCTAGATCTAGTTGATTTTATATAAATGATTCTTTGCTTAAGGCCTTCATCATAATTTATACAACCCATAGTATTTTAGGCACATACTCCAATTTTACAAGCCCTTTCTCCATATCCTCTTTGATAAAATGTTCATTGATTTCAATGTGATTGGTCCTTGAGTGACAATATTGATTTTTTCTAATATTTAAAGCCCTTGAATTTACATAATAGATTTTGATCGTAGATATAACTTCATCTCCCATATGATGAAGCAATTGTGTCACCCACATAATGGTGTGCATAATTGAGTGGCCAAAATATATCTAGATTTTGTGGTGATCAATGAAATGCAAGATTTTTTTCCTTTATTAATAAATACACTATCATCCATGATAGAATGTACCACATTATCTGTATTTTCTATAATCAGATAATCCCTACAAATCTACATCTTTATAACCCAATAACTCTTGCTTATATTTGTCATTGAACACCAAAATGAAATTCACCATTCCCTTCATATATCGAAGTATAATTTTTTCTAAATGTATGCATATTTTTTGCTATTTATTTTAAATATTTCTTCTTTTCATGTTGAAAAAATAATATTTCTTATTTTCATTTTCCAATACAACTGAATGACAATGATTTGCCTATATTCTGTAAAATTAATTTCATTGCCTTCATTATCCACTGATAGTTTCATCTGGGTTTCCACTATAGTCATTATATAATTGGAATTATCAATTCAAATATTATCAAAACCCCCTTTTCATATTTATATTGAGATATTAATTTTTCATTATTTTTTATGTCACTTGTAAACCATTGAAAACATTAATTCCATGATCATTTACATATCAAATTCTATTTTATTGAATTTCACAAACCAAGTGCACTATGCTACATCTAATCCAACAAATATTATGTCATCAACATATACAAACACCATATCCCTTTGATTAATGTAATTTTTGGCATAGATATTTTAATCAAATCCACCATACTAAAAAAAATCTTCTTCAAAAACCAATCTAGCCTTGAATACCATGATCTTTGTTCTTGATTTGAACCATATAACAACTTATTCAACCATAAAACGCTTTTCTCATATTAATGAATGGGAGAACCATATGAGTACTCCATATAACCTTTTTTTAATGAAACCCATTAATAAATACAGACTTGACATCCATATAAAAAACATTGAACATTATTTGCACATCTATGGGAATGAATAAGCTGATAGTGGACTTGATGAAAGGTAAAAATGTTTCATCTATATTGATACCCTCAATATGGGAGTACCCTTTGCACAGTAGTCTTTTTTTTTTGAATTAATACACTATATTCCTTCATCTTGTTGCAAAATTCCCATTTAGTCTTGATGATATTCTTATATGTTGGCCTCGAAAAAATTTCCAATTTGTGATTACTCTCAATTTTTTCAAGGCTATCCTTCATATCCGAGACGTATTTTTCACATACAACTACTTCCTAAAACCATTTTAGATATAATAATGATAAGAAATATTCTTTCTGTAGAGTCTTCTTCTTCTTTTATTGCGTCAGACCATTCAGATCATCGATTATGTTCTATCTATCAATTTTGACTCTTCTCATCGATATTTTTGTAGATACTAGTTTGTGCTCATCCTTTTTATTATTTGAATCATCTTATAAATCAAAATTTAGAATAGTAATATCTCCTGATCTTATTATCTCTTCATCAATATCCTCCTAAGGATGATAATGTATTTTCTTAAGCTTATTCTCATTATCTACTATACGTACATCATTGATTTCAACTACCTTTCCGAAGATCTTATCAAGGCATTTATATGCTTTTAATTTTTTGAGTAGCCAAGAAATATCCCTTCATCTTCATATGATTCAAAGTTATCCTGTTTATCCTTATTAAGAAAGAGATACTTACAAAGACTCGAACAGACATCAATGTTGGCATCTTCCCATACATGGCTTATAAAGAGTCTTCTATTCTATATTACATAATAACGCTCTATATGATGTATAGAATGATTTTATAACTATTTTCTTACAAAACGTTTCTAAAAGGTCTCTCTCAATGGTAATTTTTCAAGAAATTTCATTGATAATTCCATTTCTTATTTCAAATAATCCATTTTTCTTTTGAGTTATTACTAAGGAAACATGGTACCTTATCCCATGTTTCTTAAGATAATCATCCACTTTTCTATTTGAGTACTCTATTCCATTATCTTTTTGGATCTTTTTGATTATTTGCCCAAAAATCATTTCATATTATTTTTGATAGGTTATTATGAAACTAAACCCCTCATATTATTTGGTGATGATTGAAACCCATTCCATTATGGTAAAATCATCAATGAAGAGAACATAATATCTCCACCCATCAACAAGTCATGGTGAAATAGGTCCACACACATAAATATTCACCAACTAAAGAACATTTTTTGACAATTTATCTTTCTCCTTATATGTCATTCAAATGATCTTACCTTTATTTAATAGAATCAATTATATGGGAACCATCACATGACAACCTAGGGAGGTCTTGAGAACCATCACATTACACAAGATCTTCCAATGATGTTTGTCTCAAATGACCAATATTTTTATTCTATAACTTGTGCTCTTTTTTCCTTGGTTGAAAATCACATATCTTCTTATCCACTTACTAGGAATAGATTTCCATTTGTTCTCTTCGCCAGTAAAATAATTGCATCATCTTTTTAAGATAATGATACATAATTTCATTGAAATGCTTATGAAATATGCTGGTCACAAAATTGACTTTCACTTAGGTAGTTGTGTATGAGACCATTAATAAAAAAACATCTGCAAGTCTCATGCCTTTAACACCAAACATGATTTTTCCTAAGCTAATAATTTTAAGGCCATCATCATTACCATATCATATAATACCCTACTTTTCATATCTAATTCCTATCACCAGTTCCTTATTTATTGTCATATGGGAGGTGCATCCACTATCAATGATCTATATTCTAGTTTGATCTAATGCATTAAATGAAATATCTATGTCCCATGTATATTCATATCCCTTATTTTTATCAATGTTTTTGAATTCATACTCAGTACATATTGATAGTCTTGTTCTTCATTGAAGTATGATAGACTAGAATCATCATGAAATGCGGAAAACTATTTTTTTCGTTTCATATCATTTGATGATACATTTAATTACTTTTTATAAACGCATTTATTCTTTTTTGAAACATTTCTGTGTACTGTTGATAAGAAATATCCTTCCATTTTTCCAAATCCTTCACTCCTGAAACTATGCCTGTCAAATAATTTTATTGAATATTGAGTTCAGTATGTCTGATCCTATTGGTATTGTTCCCTAAGGTACATTATTTATATGGTATAAATTTTTTTTCAGTGTCCCAACTATCCATAATAATAACATCTCTTGTTGGGGGAATTCTTGTGCGGTAAATTTGCACTGTTGTTTATCCATTGGGATCTCTAAATCTACTAGTTTTTATTCATACCCAAATAAATATTCAATATTGGAGTAGGTGCTTGTGGTTTGACTTTATCAATTACTGCGTTCTGTTTTCGATCAAGCCTCATACCATCCTTATGATTTGGATTTGATTGTGGAATTTGTTCTGCTAGACCTATACGCTCCGCTTTCATCTTTTCTGGTCCTTGAATGATCATCTTTCCTGATGTCATATTGAGCATCAAGGGTTTTTTTATAATCCTTAACACTTCATTGTAGGCTGACGAATTCCTCTTCATGTTATTTTACAAAATTTATTTGATATTTTCTATTGTTAGTTAAACTATCAATTTATCTTTTTTGTTTTCCATTTTTTAGTTTGTACTCAAAAAGAATTTTCTATGATCTCCAGCTTTGAAGAATTCAGTTTTTCAATATCTACATTTAGATCAATATTTTATTCTTCCTATAACTACATATAAATCATGGAATCAGGATGAATATTGTTAGATTTCTTAATATTTCCATCCCAAAGATCTATTTCTTCAAAATATGGTTCTAATTCAACCTGAAAGTCAATTATTCATTTGACTACTCTTTAATCATTTTAGATTTCTTACCTTTTTTGATAATTTTTTATAGCTACCACCTTAGATTTTTCTTCATGATAAATGTTGTCCTCATACTCTTCTACCTCATATTCATTTGAACTATCATCGGCTTTTGAAAGCATAATATTATTTTTGAAGAATTTTTTCTTAAAATTTTTCTTTCATATAATGTGGGATAAATAATTCATCATGGGGATTTTAGCTTCATCCTATCCATCTTTTTGAATGATCCTAGGTAACCTTGCTACAAGATGTCCAAAATTTCCACATAGAAAGCATGCAAGAATGAGTTTACCTTGGAACATTCCTTTTCTTCATTGAAGATTTGAGGAAAGGAATTACATCAGCTTACCTAACTCTTCTTCTTTCGGACCATATTCAATGTTGAGCTAATTCATGTCCTTAAATGACACTTCTTTGGTCTTCCATTTTAACAGAAACTCATTATCACCATTTTTCATCTAATATTCATCAAGAGTAGTGTACAAGCTATCCAATTTCTTCTTTTTTGGATTAATATCTTCAAATGTATATTTTTTCTAATTTAATCAATGTGGTAGTCTTCTCAATATATGATTAAAAATATTTATATCTTCAATGATTTTCCAAATACCATGCATTTATTCCACAAAAACATTTACCTGATCAAAGAATACATCAAAAGATGCATTAGTGTAAATTATGAGATCTTCAATCATATGCCAAAGAACATATATTTTTTCTTCTCAAAATTTTTAATCACCATCATAAATATTTATAAACTTTTCCCACATATCTTGTGAGGACTTACACAAAATTACCTTCATATATATTGAATTTTATAGGGCTTCAACTAAAGAATTTATTTCTTTTGCACTAGTATCCAATTACCATCAGTTAGTTTTTTATAAAGCATAACAGTCAGTATTAGATGATATTCCATTCATATTTTTGGTAAGGACCTCCATTCCTAATGATCAGATGTAATGCTACATCTTATTCTTCCATAATTGAAAGTTGATTCCATTGAAGACTATAATACCTTTGTGATTGAAAACCTCTATTTATTATACTGATATAGAACCACAAACTTTGAACCATTATTACAAATACCAATTGTTATCCCAAGAAGGTAAAACACACTGGGAGGGTGGGGTGAATCAGGTTACAACAGATTACAACAACTACCACTTGAGATCTTGTTTCATTATTACACAAAACAATCTTTTATCCATTTCTCATTGAAATGTTTAAACAGAAATGAAATCATTCATGATAAAAAATTTACTTGGTTCACCCTCACTGGGAATGACCAAGGAAAATACAACAGTGATGTGCCGATGTACCAAATCTACTAAGGCTCACTGCCAAAATAAAATGTTTAGGCTAGATCACTTCTATACCCAGACCCACTATACTTGCAAATTTTAGTGATGGATCACTGCATCCCAGGGGTCACTTCGTAACTCTCTTTCGATGGATCACCGCTGATTGAAGGGATCACCATCTTCTTATTCCTTTACTCACTTCTCTATAAATGATCTACACATAGTTTATAGGCATGTACGTCCTTTAATTATCAATAAATAATGCATCTTCAACATTAGATATATTCTCCCATGAAGTTCCACTTTCACCCACTTGATGAATATAACTAACCATAGGTTCCCAAGGAAATCCATTCCGAACACTTTCATGATACTCACTGCCTTCACAAAGCACACTTCGTTTGTAAATATCTAATATACTTTGTGAAGAAACAACATTTCATGAACCTTACACAGTCTTCAAGAAGCTTAAAACTTTTATAAACCTTAGTTATCCTTAGTGGAATTCATTACATTTTCGACTCCTATAATTTATTGTCATCTTTTATATCCCTAATGAACTTCCTTTCTTCATAATATTTTTTCTCAATAACACCCTTTTCAAATCACCATCACTAATTCAAAACCTATATTTTTTTAAGGATTCATCTTATTTTCAGAAGGGGTTAGAGGTCTATTTATAGGACTTTTCTATGATTCTAGAATCTTCTATCCATGTCATCACTTTTTTATGATGCCATTTTTTCATGATTATCTCTTCCTTCATGAACCAATATAGAAATTTCCCTTTCATGAAGCTTCTATTAGCCATGGATATTACCATCAAATCATCATTCATTCGAGATGTCCATTCATGTTGACTCATACCATTACAAAATAGCTTTCATGACACCAATTCTTCATGAAACTCATCACATTGACATTTTTTATAAGGACTTCAAGGTAATATATCTTTCACTGTGAAAGGATGTAACCTTATGTATGCAATTTTTTATAACACTCTTAGTCCACCAGCTAGGAAATATATCTGTCACTGGGAAATTATCTAGTTGGTGGACTAAAAGTTAGTAAATGGTTTAAACTTGTGTATGTAATTTTCTATAATCATATAACAAGAATCAAGAATAATGTCTTGTGATATGAAAAATTATTTAGTTAAGAGGAACATGTCATCAAGAGATAAAAAATTAGGTTCTTGGATTCCAACTCCAACAGACTCACACTATCACTATAGCCAACTAACAACAAATTTTAGTCCACCAACTCTTATTCCACCATCTCGCACATGATATTGATGTTTCTATAGAGATATACCCTTTATTAAGGGATACACCTTGTTTTCATCTGTGGATACTTTTCTCACTACAAATTCACCTCGTTGTGGAAATTACCTAAATATATGAAACTTTTGAAGTATCTTTTTAATCCTTTAGTGGTACACTTCCTCTTGGAAGAGGTCCATTATTTTAGTGTTATTAGAGAAAAATGTGATAGGGTATTTACTTCAAGGAACCACGTCATGATATTGGACAAAGTTGAAAATCCATACTACTTACTTGGCTGCATGGAATCCCCAATATACTTAGACTCATCTTTAGAATTGAAGACAACTAGATAATATGAAATCTTACATCTCAAATATTCTCTAATGAGAAAAAGGATATATCCATAATATTACTTTTGATCATTATGATCAGTATAAAATTATTAATTTATATAAACCATAATGGATATCTCTTCATCTCTTATAAATAAAATGGAATAGATCCATAATTTTCCTTAGATAATTAAGGAATGTATTGATAAATGTCCAATGTTATTCAACTGTATTAGAGTGATATATTACAACCATTCTCAAAATCATAAGAAACATCCGGCCTCATACATAAAATCTCATACACGATAGATCCTATCGTAGAAGTGCATGAAATATTACTCATCATATCTCTTTCCTCATGTGTATGAGGAAACATCTTAATGGAATGTTGTTTACTATGTGACATTGGAACCAATAATATCATGGAGTTTTCCATAAATAACCTCTTCATTAAATGGTTAATAAATGTACCTTGACTTATTCTAAGTAGCCTCTCGGATCTATCCAGCATGATCTTGATCCCTAGAATATTGGTGGCTTCCCCTAATCCATTCTCAAAGAAGTAATTACTTAATCATGCCTTTACCACCTGCAAGGATAGAATATCAATTCCAATTAGTAATATATCAACAATAAATTTTACAATGAAAACAAAAATACTCATACTAGACCATTTATAAACACAAGGGTCACATTCATCATTTATGAAACCAAATTCGTTTTTGGATTCATCAAATAAAATTTTTCCTAACTTGGATTATTTATTCAATCTATAAATACACCTCTGAAACTTTTGTTACATTTTTTTTCATTTCATATAGTCACCAAACTTTTTCGTTGTGTCAAAAACCCATCCTTTTGAGGTTTACCATTACAAAATGTAGTTTTAACATCCATTTTAAAAATCTCATAGTCTTGGTAAGATGCTAAAGAAAAACAATTATGAAGGATTTAAACATAGAAAATGGTGAAAATGTTCCTTTAGATCTAATTTCATGACGTTTTCTAATCCTTTTAGACACTAGAGATGATTTATAGCTATTTAATTTATCTTCTATTTCCATATTTATATTAATTACCCATTTATATCCAAGAAGATTTACATAAACTGGTGGATCAATAAAAACCAAAAAATGGTTTTGATACATGAAATCCTTCTCATAATTCGCGGAATATTTCCCTATAGTGGATTCTAAGCTCCATACTACCTTCATATAGGAGATATGATCATTATCATTAACCAATAACAATCCACTATAATCAGTAACTATAAAACCATATCTCTACATCTCACTTACATCTCTAGTGCTCCTTGATTGTACTTTTGTATCAGGAACACCTTCTTCCCTGAGGATATATGGAATCTGTTCCTTTACCAACCCTTGTGTATCTTTAACATCATATTCATTGAAGTTAATATTTTTCTTAATATCCTTCTTGGAGATGTGCTCCTTCTAAAGAAATATGGCATGACTTGAAATAATTTCTTTCTTATGGGAAGGGGTTCTGTGGTAGTATCACCTAGTTTCCATAGGATAACCCATAAAGATAAACTTCATGACTTAGGGTGAATGTTTGTTTCTTGAGTTATCCTTAACAAATTCATCATAATCCCATGCATGAACATGTGAAAAAAAATTTCTTTCCACTCGATAACTTGAATGGAATATCATTTTCCACTTTGGTTATTAATCAGTTTAATATGTATAGTTTCATATATAATGAATATATCCAAAAACTAATATAAGACATCTGTGACACATTTTTGATCGTAACATGACTAACAAGGTATGATTTTTTACTCTCACTGATATTGTTCCACTATGTTGTGTAAGGTGTAGTGATTTGGGATAAAATCAGACACTCCCATAGAATGTCGATAATAACTTAGTTAATATTCTAACCACATTGAATAAATTGATGTTTATTTATCATCTTACCAAGGTGATTCTCAACGTAATTCTTGATCTCTTTGATCTTCTCAAAGGATTTAAAATTGTAACTCATTATGTAGTTATAGCCATACCAACCCATGTTATCAATAATGGTAATAATTTATGATAATCCACCTCTAAATTCTACATGAAAAGGATAAAATAGATTAAAGTTTATGAATTTAATAATATTTGGGACCCTTTCACCATGTGAATATGTTGTTGGTTTTGTTATATTTCCTTGTAAATAGGAATGAAAAATTTGAAGTTTTTTTAGCTAAAAAGTGTCTAAATAACCATCTTGACAATGATTTTCCAAATAATTCTCCTTTACTTGACCACGATGGTGACAACATAGTTTGGTGTTATATGAGTCATGTATCATAGTTTCATTATCAATTACCAATATTTGTTGTTCATAATTCTATACACAAATAACATTATTCTATTTTGACATACCATAACATATTCTTTATTTATAAATGTAGAATTATTTATTTTTGAAGATGAAAATAAATCCATACATGTCTAAATAAAAAATATTTTCTGTAATACTAGAATCATAATACCAATTTATTAAAACCAAAATAATTTCTCTTGGAAATGGGAGATGTTAGTCACTAATATAAATGGAAGCCATCCTCTTTCTATTAGAAGCTTAGAGATATTTCTCACCTCTTGAAGCCTTTCTAAAATATATATGGTTCCTGTATTTTGATACAAATTTGATAACATCATGTAGTATCTAATAGCAAAATTATAGTCATAAAAAATAACAATTGATAACAAATGAACATGGAGACTCCCCTTCAATCTTTGGAAGGGTAAAATTTATCTTCTAGTGTCCATGCTTGCCACATGAAAAACATACCGCAACCTATTAATTTACTTTCCACTGGATCTTTTCCATCTAAGAGGGATGATAATATGGTGCCTTAGAATTGGAATGATTCCTTGAAATTTTTTCCTTCATCCTATTATCTTTATTCAAATGATGTTAAATAGGTTTTTCAAGGCCAATATATTTTTCATCTTATAATATAAGTGTAATAAGTACCAATAATGTATTCTCGTAATTTTTCATATTATAATAAAAAAAATTGGAGAAGTTTTTTGAAACTGAGGACATAAGGAGATCTGTGTGTAGTTCATCAAGGATCTTAAAACCCATGATTTATAGGTGATTAATGTATCCAATGATCTTGACTAAATGTTCCCCATCAAGTACTAAATATCTATGCTTTCAACTGAATAGCACATTAGATATCTCATATCTCTCTAATCCTACCCTATATTTATATTGATTCAAAAGTTGATAAAATTTGTTACGCACATACACATATTCATATTCATTAAACTTTCATTATAAATGGTTGATAACATAGAACATATGACATCCATTTCATGATCCACATAAATTATATAGAGAGATACCACTTTCTCAATATCCACTTTGTCATGTGACTTAGGAAGTGTAGTTTCCAACTTATACAATTTTGGTTTGTGGAGTAGTATAACATGAAAGTACCTATAACCTTCTTGGGAATTGAAATAAATGATAAGGATATCCTAATCTAGTATGGATCTCCATGATATTTTTTATTTCCTTTTATTTTCCGTTTTCTAAAAAATAACAATAGATAATTTTTACTTGTTTTTATTGAAAAAATAAATGTATAAATTTAATTTAATTTTTTGTAAATATCTCACTATTTTTCAAAATGGAATATACACCACCATCAGTTTTGTGAGATCTTATCACACAAATATTCTAGAGATAAGGATATGTAATCTCTTTTCATAACCCAAACATTGGGATGACAATTTATTTGAAGGGTTTTAGGTAGGTGTAACTTCAAAACTATATTAACTCATAGTTCAGTTATCAGTTGAGTAAAATCCCAAATATAGAAATCATATTTTGGAATTTCCTCAACCTTTTCCACTTTGTCACACCATGTCCTTCCAAGGATGTTAACCCATTAAGTAATATAATTCATGTCAACCCCAAACCTCAAGATACAAATTCCAAGATAAATGATAGCACCCCAACATGGGTTGGTAATGCACTTTAAACAATGAGGTTGATTCTAACATAAGTAGTTCAAGGATAAATAAATTTAATATTTTTTATGGATTTTTATCCTTATGTATAAATCCATTTTTTATACTCTTACATACCATTTTAATATTAAGTGAATTTTACATAAGTGATTAACCTGTTCTAATAAAAAATGTTTGCATAATCTGATTATATTTTCTTCTATCTTGAATGATTAATAATTAATTTATTAGGTGAATACAAAACATTCAAGAATTTAAATAATGAATACTAAATATAATATAAATAAAATCTAAGTGGCATGATCATGATATTTTTCTAGTGCTTAGTTTATTTAAAATATGATAAACACTACTAAAAACTAGGTTTATATTGTTCTTGGGATTTAACAGTGATGGAAAAAAACACTATTAAATATCCCCTTTGTAAGTACTAAAAAATAGTACTATTAAAGGAGTCTATAATAATTCTTTTTTAGCACTCTTAATGGGGGGAATTAACAGTACTAATGAAGCATGGTTAAATACCCACCTTTATTTTAGCTTTATTACGAGTGATGGTAAAGGCCTACCACATACGGGCACTTTTAAAAATGTTCTAATAAATGGGGCCTTTTATCAGCACATCTAAATAATAACTAATGTGGGTGGTTAACATTGTTTTTTAGAAGTTCTAATAAAGACCCCACCTTATCAGTTCTTTTTTTCAAGTTCATATAAAATTATACCTAAAAAATTAGTTTTCATTAAAAATAATATATTATGATATTAATATATTTATATTGATATAAATATAATATATATTTTTGGAAATATGGTTTATATAAGGTATATAGACATTTACACTTAATATATGATATTTAGTTAAAATATAATATAAAATAACTAGAAAAATATTTTTAATTAATATTTTTCTTATTTTTGGCAAATAATAGTCATTTAATATAAATTTGAAGATTAAAAAAAAATAAAAAATAAAATAAAAAGATCTAAAATAAGTTTAAACCGTAACTCGAACTTCAAACGGACATAACTTTTGATTCGACATCTGTTTGGGCTATACAAAAAATCAAATTGAATTTTTTAATGCTCTCTACACCCTTAGTGACACATGTAAACCACTTTTACATTTTTTGAAGCCAAAAGCCCTAGAAGGCCTCCAAATTCGAGTTTTTATTCAGGGGGCCCTAATTTCATAACATTCTATTTGTTTTAGCCTCATTTAAAAAGGTCTTTTTATCATTTTTAAAGTGGGAATGTATTTATTCCTAGGTCTTACATTCATATTGATATTATGGTTTTTAAATTTTGTCTTTTTTTCACAGTATAATTTTATTTATAATTAAATATATGCAAGTTTTATTTTATTTACATAAAATAATTCACTCTTATAAATACATATATAAACATATTTAGGTAAAAATATATAATCTAATATATCTATATAAAAAATATTCTTAAAATGTATTTAAAACAATATTTAACAATTTTTTACATTATAAAAATATATTTATAATGTTTATATATACATATGTGTGTGTATTAATAAAAAGATATATATATATATATATATATATATATATATTAAAATATAATATCTTTAAATGAATGTAACATATTATATATTAAAATAAATATAATATTTATCACACACACAAATATATTGTATAAGTGTATTTAAAAAATAATTATTTAAACGTATGTAAATATATATGTAAATATATGTATATAAATTAACAAAAATATCATTAAATATACTGAAAAACAAAATGGTGTTGTGGTAAAAGCATTCCATATTTGAAGGAGTTGTCCAGGGTTCAAATCTAGGAAAAAATGCATGAGGTTGGAAATTCACAAAGTGAAAATAAAAGGGGTGGCGGGGTAAAAAGTGATAATAAAGGGGGTGTGGGGTGCTATTAAAGGGGTTGGGGAAGCACTGATAATGGGGTTGGGTGAATAGGTTTCTAAATGTTTTCACCCCCATTAATAACATTTCCTTTTTCAGTACTATGAATCTTCTATTAAAATTTCCCTTTAATAACGCTAGAAAAGTGCTAATAAAAGTTTTGGGCTTTTAACCGTGCTTCGATTCTCATTTCTATATTATCATTGATAAATTACTTTTATACTATTATTAAAGACCTTTTTTGTAGTAGTGAAACAAACCCTTAATCCTTTGGGGAAAATACCATGAACCGAGCTTGGTTTGGGTTGTGACATTTCTCCTTTGGTTACTTTGTATCACCTTGATTGGGTTTGCCTCTTCTCTTTAACCAGACAACCTCCACTCCCTTCGGATCTCCATACATACAAAATAATATACTCACACATAGGTGGGAGGATTAAATGGTTTTATAAAAGTTTTATTACATTAAACAAACTATGGGTATACATGTTCTTATATAATAAAGTAGAGGGTATAACAGACAAAACAACCATAATAATTTAACCATAACATATTAAAAGAAACTAAACAAACCTCATGTGTTCATAAAAATTTTAACATAGAAATTAATTTAATATATAATTTTTAATCATATGACTTGGAATGTACTATATAATAAATAAAACATGGAAACAATAATTATTAGGTTTAATTATACATTTTATACTTCTTTCTATGAAAATTTGAGAAACCTACCCATAAAATACTACATGGTGTGTAGTATTTTACATAACATGAATTTTTCTTCTTCTAATGTCATCAAAATATATGTACTTGTGTCATTTATCTGATATATGGAATGATTAGGACACCCTGTATACTATCCACTAGAATCTTCATTTATACTCATAATGTGATTACTGATTATGTCACAAAAATGCTGTTCTTTGAGGAACTTATTCATTTATTTTTAGTATTACATGAATTCCAAATCATTATTGGGGAATATTCCAAATATATTAGGTTTTTTGAGCCTATATAACTCGACACACAATTGGTGCATGATTATGGGAGACTACGTGCCAACCCATTAGAAAACACGTGAACCTGACAGTGGCATTTTCTGGTAGACCATGCAAACAAAATATACAACTAGATAGATTCTTAAGTATTTTGAAATTATAACGTTTCCCTCCATAATTTTAATCCTATAATCCCTCTATTTCATCACATTAAATCGTCTCCATCCCTAGCTACACCCCTCCTCCTCAAACTCCTCCTCCTCCACCTTTCTTATGTTCTCTATTATTGGTCACACCTCTCTTTCTTATTGTGTTAGGTATTATCAAGCAATGTTTGATTCCTAAAATTGGGTCAATATCTTTTCACTGGGTAGAATATTTATGTTTTAGTTCTATACTGAATACTTAGGGTATTTAATTGGGGTGCATTATAGTTTCCAACTATATTTGGGTGATTTTATGTAAGTGGTAGGTTGTTACATTTCAGTCCCTTGATTAGGGGTTTTATTAGTCCTTATTTGTTTTCTAAAAGTGGTTAAAAATGTTTGGATGGGTTAAAATAGTATTCTCAGGGGTGTTGGATTTGGTTTAAAGAATACAAATCAGTTCTATTTATAGATGTTTGTTTCCCTCTTGAGTATATTTTAAAAAATGTAATTGTGATTTCTTAAAGGGGTTTTGATTGATTTTAAAATTAGATAGATAAAATGGGAACCCTGGGTATCTAGGTAGGTTTCTATGCACTCGTACTCTGGTAGAGATGATATGGAAATAACCCTAGCTCGATGGAAAGTTTTTGTGAAAACACCAACTAAAAAATTTTGATTCCTCAGGGACAACTAGTACTTTGGAATTATATTTTGTAGTAGATTTTGTGTGAAAAAGGACTAATGTATTTATCACCATGTTTCGAGGATCCTAGGCCCCTGAAGACCTACTAGTTAGGGATTACCCAATGTTTTTAAACCATTTCATCCCTTTTGCATAATTATCTTTTCTTATTCTTATTTCGTAATAGAGTAAATCATGTTTTCAATCTAAACCTCATTTTATATTTATTTTAATTCCATAATATTAATTTTAACTTTTAATTTCATTACGTGGAACCTTCATGGTGTTATCTTACTAGGAATGTGAGATCACACTCTACATATACCATCTAGTGTATATAGACCATGTTCTATCTCAATTAAGCAAAGGCAAGGCCCTTCTTTGTGGTGATAGTGGATTCTCTCCATTTAGGATTTTCTTTTAGACAGTGTTGGTGGTCGTGGAATAGGGGCATCAAACCATTTTTTGCATAGAGGTTTTTTTCATCTTGTTAATCTTCTCTTATATCGGTTGTTTGGTTTATAACCTTAACTGTTATATTCCAAACATATCCTTATTTTGTTTTTTGGTGTTATATGTTGTTAATATCAGAAATCATGTACATGATTATTGGTAGATTTTTATTATTATTCCCATGGGTAAAACCATCCCAAATATATTTCTATGATTCATAGGCACTAGTTTCCAGTCAGTGGGGATCTAGAATGCCCCTCAGGTCATGTCACCAAATAGGTCGGGTGTTGGGTTGGATGGAAGGATGGGCTGGGTTGTGGAAGTTTATGTTATAAATAATAAAGAAAAGAAGAGATAAAAATGTCTAATTATTCAAATGAATCATTTTATGTAAAATAAAATGATACCACATGAAATTAATCAATAAATAATAAATAAAAATAAATTAAACATGTGACCACTTTGATTAAACTTTTAGGTTCGCAATATAGTGGAATCATGCCTTGAAGGTATTAATAACTCATTTTTGAGTCTGAAATCATGTGTGATATTTTCTATACATGATCATGAGATCATTTCAAATGAAATAAACAATTTTATCGACTATATTCATATTTGAAAACCAAAGGAGAGGATCTTCACATGTAATTTATAACTAAAAAATATATAGACAAAAACATACCTCAACTTGTAACTCTTATTTCATTGATGATATGATGGAATAGATTTCATTGCACTATCATTGCACTATGGGATTGAAGTATGAAACCCCTAAAATGGTGATCAACACATGCAGAACAATCTTTGGTCAATGATGTTAAATCATCCGGTGCTAGCATGACCATTCTTGGTCGCTTGAGTTATTCATGGTCGACCATAACAATTTTCTTCTCAAAGAGGGAGAACTCATGGTTCTCTCTCTAAGACATGTGATATGTGGAAGATAGAGTTGATTATAGTGATCTAGATATGTTTATAGATATATACATATATATAGATATATCTCTATATATATTTCTGGATATCTCACTCAAGATATATCTTAAGATATCTTTCTCTATATATATCTCTAGGTATCTCTCTTATCTAATATACAAACCCAAAAAAGTCACTATATTAAGGTGATGTATTTAGATATAATTATATATAATTATATATTTTATTTTTTTGGTCTAATGTTGGTAAAATGAACATATGAACAAAAACATATCTAATATTAAAAATTGACCGTATATCCATTAATAATGAGAATAGTATTAATCACTTCACATGTAAAACACATTAAGAAGATAAATAAATATTGATTATTTCTTATTTTAACATTAAAATTGGTCCTCTTTCCCACATCAACATTTTTTGATCCTCGAATAATAGATATTTAATTAAATAAAAATCACTTTATTATTTCTATGATAAATATAATAAATATTATATTTACCAAACATAAAAATGTATATTTATTATTAATTATTAAACTCGATTTAATATTTTTAATAACTTCTAATTAGGTTATGCTGATCGTCCAAAACTGATTAAATATTAATCATTCTAACTTATTAAATTCATCACTCGAATTTAATTGAGATTGAAGCAACAGTTAGGGTGTGATTATATGAGCCTATTTCTTAGAGTAATTAAGAATAACTGCCTGAAGTACAAGGTCATCTTCTAGGAATAGGCCAAAGAATCCATGTAGAATGAAATAAACATATAAATGATTTCCAAAATCCTACAAATGTTTGACATCCTAACCTAGGTGCCACATAAAGGTTCCTTGAGATGGTAGGACACATAGCCTCAACTATGCCTCCCCATATGCCAAAGGTGGCCAACTAACAATGAGGAAATAGGGTGTTTCCAGGGCAAGACTATTACCTCTAGTCAAATGTGATCATAGTGGATATGGATATAATAAACATATTTATAACAATATAAGAACTTTAATAATGAATAAACAACACTAGAAATTAGTGATATTTATAAATATTTATAAATAGGAACCAACTCAAAATATGGAGTGCATCTTATAAAAAAGATAATGATTTAATGACATATCACTATAATAATAAAAAAAAGGTATACATGGAAGCAAAAAATACATGATATGAAAAATAAAAATAAAAAATAAAAAAAGAGAAAAATATTCCAACATCTCAAGAACCGGCATGGTCATCGACCACTTATCTCTATCTTAAGAAAGAAATCACGCCAGGTTTCCAAAGATGGATGATTCCCCATACCAAAACATACATATATACAATCTTTCCAAGTATTATCCGTTACCCATACAGGTTGTGAGATAAATCTCAGTAGGCCACTATCGAAGGAGTTTAAAGATATCCTATCTATGAATATCAAATAAAGGTGTGTAGGTTTATTTTAATGTAATGAAATCCAAAAATAATATATTATTCTGTTTTTAGCCTCATCTTCTATTTCTTATGAACATGATACCATTTAATTAGTTCATTTTTGTTTATTTTATATAGATTGTTCATGTGAGATGTGAAAAAATATGATAATATATCATGATAATAATTAAATAGGATATAATGTATAACTAAAGAATCCTTAACTATAGGGTTAGGCCAAATCATAGTAGTAACTCATGCATTCTGAAATTATAGGGGGTCTTAGTGTAATCCAAGGGGTATTTTCCAAGGTATTCCCCTGTAAAAGAATCTAACTGAGTCTAAAGATAACATCCATGGTAATCATAGTCTAAGAGTAAATGGGACCAATAGGGTGAATCCATTGCCCCATATGTGTCAAAAAATTAAGATGGACCCAAGAAGTGTATCTGATAAATCCTCAAAATCATGAATAGAGGTATAGTGAATCGTTAGTACTAAGCTAAGGCACTCACTTAGTAAGACAAAGACCATGATTCAAGGTGGGTATCTCCCATTGGAAACCAACTTAATGAATCACACTATTACCCTCTTAAGGTTCACGAAATTCCCTCAGGAATCCATGTTTGCCTCAAATCCGACCATTCGTATAATGATAAGGAAGTCCATATGTAATAGGAACCTTATATATAATTAATTCTCATTCTTTAATTAGTCTCAATTAATACTAATTCTTTTTTAATAATTCAATTGGTTCATTTAATTACCCTTTATTAGTGTGAGAAGGTATATTAATTATATAAAACCATATATTACTTGATTTCATATTTAATTATTAGGTTCAATACTTTACCTTTAATAAGAATGAAAATGAGGGATAAAGACATGAAACCATATAAAACTCAATTATAATTAAGCAGGACACATGAAATCTATAAATATACTTTCTATTTAACATTATGAAGATTAATTAATTAATTGGAACACTTAACTTAGAAGGGACATGTGATAACGAAACATGTGTGATCCATTTACAATTAATTAATTAATTTTAAAACCTTACCTTATCAGGGTTAATTCCAATCTCACCCGAAAAATGGAGTAGATAGTCATAACAAGACACTAAAATCATAATAAGGTAAACACCCTATTTGGGTTGGTCCGCATTGAGGTTATAACTGCCAATTATGTGATGATCAATTGTAGAAGGGGATTTAGAACATGAGTTCAATGATTATAACCATGGAAGATCAATTGAATAATAAATTTTCATTGATACTGGTGCGCACACAACAACAACAATTTATAAAATAGCAAGACTTTGAGGGATGAGTCATAGGACACCTACCTCGAGCCTATATCACTATCCTCATCCAATATCTCCCCTTAGTTTATCATATATCAGAAGAAAATAGAAGAACATACAAATGACCTAAAAATAGAGAATATGATCCTACATCAAAATAGCATCATCGAGGGAAAGAAGAATGAAGAACCATGAATAAGTATGTACATCGGCCTATCACTCAGAGGTCCCATCCTGTAAATGGGAATGCAACCATAACACTCGCACTAATGGGATATACTAGCCTCAAAGGGACTTTATGCACTAGTCAATTATTCATATTCCATACACCTTAAATGAAACATCAACATCTATCTAAATATCGTGAGGTTCAAAAGTCTAAGATGGGTCATCATGATAATGGTGAAATTGTGAAACATGGAGGACATAGTGAATGAAATCATATGTATGAGGTTGTAAAAATTGATACAATGCCGACCAAACTCTATCCATAATCTCCAGTAGCTCAAAAAAATGAGGCAATAACCTCCTTTTCTTCTAAATTCATCTACGCCCAAGTCTGGGTGATACCATCAGGAAACAAAATCCATGATGTCAAAATCTAGAGGTCATCGATGATGATCAACATAAGTTTTTTCCATGGATGGGAAATATAAATATGGTTCTGAATTATATGTACCTACATCGAAGTCTCTTGCATGAGACAAGGAACTAATAGAACTACCTCACCTGACTCTATCCATCACATGGGTGAACAACAAAAACTACCATACAAGGGTTGATATAGACCCATTTGAATAATTTCATGAAATCTATAATTGTTTAAAATATCTAAAAGAGGGATATGATTCTCTCAAGAATCACTTGAATTATGGATACATTCTAGGATCATGTCCTCTAACTACTGTATCATCTGTTTTTACTGGACATTGGTTTGAGGGTGATGATATGTGCCGACAAGAACCTGTTTACCCATACATATTAGTAATTCTTGATAGAAAATTAAAGTGAAATGAGAATCCCCATATGAAATGATAGAATAAGGGATATATCCCAATGGTATAATCTCATATACATACAATATTCCAAGCTCATTAGATGACTTTTTTCTCCCATATACGAAGGAAGTGGGCTATGTTTTTCAGTTAATCCATAACTACCTAAACAACGTCACTCTGTTGAGGTGAACTGGGATAGATGACTAAAAATTCCATAGAATTGTATTCTCATTTTCATTAAGATATTAGAAAGGTATGCTACATTCTATATGGTCGCTGGTTCTCCGAATTCACCTGCTAATTGGTGGAACACCTTGTAATAAAAACTAGTATGTGACCTTTCATACCAGGTCTCCAATACTAGCGATGCATATCATGATACATATTAGAGATACTTGGATAAACTGCCCACTGAGAAGAATGGGACATTATCATTAGTTTCTCTCTCATATATTTTGGAATATATACACACAAAAATGTATACATATGATGTCATCATTATCAAGGGACTAATCAGAAGTGGGTCCTCTCCAGAAATACTCTCCTGGGGAACTTGCCCCGCGGAATAAGAAAACCTCCCAATCATCAACCTATCAAGGATTGAAGAGTTAACCATGTAGGATATAAGATAAGTATACCTACAACCCTCATTAAACTCTTGATATATATTATAAAAGAGGGGCATCAACTTCTATTCATCACTGGCTTCCTATAAGGCACGTTCCTTTGTGTTTCAGCTCAGCACAATTGCTTCTGCATTTCCCTTTCCACACGTATAAGAAAACTCTAAATTATAGCAATGAAGAAATTAGTCCCATTTTCATTGTCTGATATTCAATTAATTATGTGAAATGATATTTTTAAGGATCTTGTTATCCTATACACCATAATGTTATCACCCATTAGATATTTTATCCAGTTGCATATGGCATAGAAAAATGTTGCAAGCTTGAGGTCATGTATCAGATAATTTATCTCATGAGGCCTCAAGTGATTCGATATGTATACAAAAACATAATCCTCTTATATAAATAAGGCACCCATCCCAACACCTGATGCATTAGAGAAAACTATATACCCTCTTCTAGGCTCTGAAAGAATCAAAATTGATGACTAGGTAAGCCTTTCATTCATCTTTTAAATGGATTCCTCACATGCATCCAATCATAAGAAATTCACACCCTTTTTGTAAGAATAGTAAGCAATACATAAAGGTGTGAGAATTCGTATATTAAATTCATGTAATATATATCTATCATTAAGGATCTCTATACATCAAACACATTCTTGGGATGATACTAGGTAACCAGAAAACTCACCTTCTCTAGGTCCAAAGATACTCCTGATTATGAGATGATATGACCTTAGAAGTGAACTTTGTTGATCTAGAAGTGGCACATAGAATTATTATAATGTAGAGTATTCTCTATGAGTATATTAAAAAATATGTCAATGTGATTATCATGGTTGGTATGAGTATATGAATACACTGTGATTTCAGCCAAAAATACCTTGAAAACAGAATCTACATAGGGGTGGAACACCCTATTCATCAAATCCATAAAAATATAGGGTTCAATTATATGACCGAACATCATAATGAGATAATCATATAAAACATATCAAATTCATAAAGGCATACATATTATATCTAAAGTCCTGAATCACACATGTTGATAACCAGATCTCAGGTTGCTCTTCAAGAACTCACTTACTCCATGGAGCTGGTCATATAGATCGTCAATATGGGGGGGGGGGTGGATACTAGTTCATAACTGTATGATAGTTCAACCACTGTTAATACAATTATAAATTTATGGTTACATATTCATTCTTGGAGAAAATCATGAGTGAACCCCAAGATAAAGTGATGGTTTATATAAAAACAGTAGATTATAGGTCTTCCAAATGGTTCATGATCTATTAGAGCTTAGTAGTTTCAATTCTATATAGAGGAATAGACACTGAAGATGCTCCTTGAAAAGTATCAATTGTATAGTCTACCTATATTTCAAGAGGTAAGATTGAATAATCTTCACAAAATATATCCATAAAATGATATACTATAGGATTAAAGTCAATTACAAGTATTCCAAACACCTCCAGGAAAAGATGAGAAATTTGGGTGGTCACTCCACCAGGCCTATAATGATCTAGTCCACCTATAATTATATTCACATTATAGTCAACCTTGTGAAAATAACTACCAAACTCTAGTGATATAAATGATAACCTATGGTGATTGAAATCCACATACGCCTGATAAGGAACCAACAAGTCTGTCCAAGGAATGATATTGATACCTGTCATCTTGAAGATGAAAAGGTCTCATAAGAATGATTATATTCCTACCTTAAGAGGATAGTCCCTGCATTGGAATATTCCCCCTAACCACACAGCCAATGGTGTATCCAGGGTTATCACGTCAAATAAGTACTAAATTTATATCTGAACACATTCCATGGCTGATAAATAAATTACTCTGTGTGAGGAACTTTTATAAAACAAATTAGATAAAATAATAGAGACTAATAGAATAGTACACTGAACATTCAATAGTCTTACATTATGATCCTCAGGTATCAGCAGTAAATAATGAAACATAGATGATCTATAACCCTGTTCTATAACTAGACTACTCTGAGTAGTTCTGATATGATGATGCTAATAATAAGAGGTATAGATACCATGACCGTCCCCCCTCCATGAACTACCATACTAGTGTTACTCTAACTCATTTATTGATGCAGTATAACAGATATTTATCCTGATGTCAGAGATTCTGTAGATCCACTTCAACTAGTAGCAGGTTGGAAGGTCTGACATAATATTTGATGATGACCCATATGGTTGCAAGCATGAAACACTATAGGGTCTCTGTCCTACGAATGACTTAGATGCCCCTATATTCCACACTGATGATATATAATTTATATTCCATTTTTGATACATTGGAAACAACTTCTTTGATAAGAAGGCTCAATGATATGCTTCTGACCACTCGAGGAACTACTACCCTACCTTGACACTAAACCTCTATACCAAGTACTATCAGATTATCTTAGGTTGCACATAGTGATAAGATGCAGATTTACAATCATAGAAAAGGATTGTAATAAAAAACATTCACCAATGAATGGATAACATACTTAAGCCCATCCTTGAAATGTATCCCTCAAAATAAATCATCAGTATCTATAAGTGGTAAAAAGAATTAAAACATAGTAAAACTTGATGAGTAATCCATTAAAGAAATAAATTATTTCTCCCGATGTATAAAATATTTGGCTTGGTCATCTCATAGCATCGAGGGAAAAAATAAATCATTTAAGACAACCAGAAAGTACACCAATATCATGTCCTATGGATGACTAGTCCGAGTAGTCCCATATCATAAAAACGTGGAAGAATCATAAAGCATGTAGGTGGTATGTTTTCCCTTCCTCTACGGAGGTTTCTCCAAATGCTCAAAGAAGGAAAGAATGTCCTATAGCAAATACTCAATAGCTCATGGACTTCCACCCCCTGAAAAGGTAGGAGGATGCAGTTGCGGGAACTCATGAGTTAGATCAGTTATTGTAGATATAGGTCATGTATCCCCCAATATAGAATGCATCAGACATAGAAAACTCAAACGATTTTGAGAATTAGTTCTTATATCAATAATAATAGATGGTGCCTTAGGTGGAACTACTTGAGGGATCATTGGTGGCCCAAGTCCCATCAATAATGAAGTGTGATCATGGCCACCCTCTAAGAATATTTCTAGAGGATTTTTTGGTTTCATAGCTATAGAAAAGACAAGAACACACCTCAAAATATATTTGACATAGATAAAAGAACAAGTGTAAGTAGAGCATAAGGGAAAAGGCTCAGTTACAAAGGTATACTACCCAAACTACCTTTTAGAATACTAGGTTATTGTTAGTTGTTCTAGTTTAATTTATAGAGGTTCCAGTATTTAAAGGGTCAACTAAAATTTTCCTCTTTATTTGTTGAAAAAATATGATTTTATAATTCCAGATTATCATTTAAGGATTTTATTTTCTTATTTACATAGAACAAGGTTAAATTAAATGGGTAGGCATTCCCAACAAATAAAGGCGAATAATCTTTTAACTGAAAGTTAAACCCATTCAAATTTTTTCAACCCCTTCTACATTCAGTCTCAGAATGAAATGGGTTATATATGAAAACTTGAATTAGTTAATTAACCATTATAATTCACAAGCTCCCATAAACCTCATAAATTGAAACTAGTAGTCACTCAATCATTGCCAAAGAGAATCTCATGTAACTAGATGTACATAGATGAAATGGGTAGAAACCACAAATTTAATGTTCCACCATCAACCTATATAAGAAAACACTATTTAGATTGATGTTAAAACATCAAATATCTATTTCCATTTCCCAAAATAATATGTAATTAGAACGTAAATATATCTAAATCATGTCTCACTCAATAATCGTAGGGAACAAATGAAAGGAAATTGGTGAAATAAACCTATATGGCATGGAATATGCATGGAATATGAATTCTAGTTGTCTATAATTATGAATAAAACAATGATCCTTTCCTTACTAGGCCAAGTTAAATATCTATTAATAATATCTAAAACCACAACACATGTGAATCACCTAATGGTGAATGATTATCAACTATAATAAGAGAAATATAGAACAAAAATATATCATTCCCAAACAACAAGGAATTTACCCCAAACGTGGGTTAGATACTCCCCATCACATCTTATAACCACATAACAATATGTTCTTAATCTCTTATCTATATTCCCAAATAATAATACAAAATAAAAGAAATGATCAAAGTGCTTTGACACCTCTTTGTGATGCTAAGACCCAAGTTCTAACCAATGGTGCCCCGAGCAAGTGGGTCACATGCCCTAAAGCACGCTTCATTATATGCTAGAGGCTGCAGACTAATAGAGATGTCCTTGGGTGTGTTCACGGGGATACTATTACCTCATGTAAGAGTGAATCACAATAGATATGGATATAGGAAATTGAATTATGAAAATATAGGAATCATAATAATGAATAAACGTAATTGATAGAACAATATAGGAAAAACTATCCATCTAAAATAAAGAACTCAAAAGCCAGAAGGTGTTATATAAAAATGATGATAATTTAATTTCATGTCTCTATAAAACAATAAAAAGGTATTAATGGCCACAATAAATATATTCTATATAAAATAATAAAAAAAAATACAAAAACTATCAAGAATCCTAAGAACTGGCCTGATTATCTATAAACTAGATACATCCTAAGAATGTAATCATGTTTGGTGTCCAAAGAGGGAAAATTCCCCTTATCAACAACTGCATACAAGTAATATTCCAAGGAACCATTGGTGTCCCAAATAGGGTGTGAGGTAAATCATAGTTTTCCACCACTAATAATGTCTATACAAATCCAATCTATGAATATAAACTAACAGTGTGTAGGTATATTTAAATATAATGTAATGCCAAAATATGAAATCATACCTAATTTAACCTCAGTAGGTAATGTCTTTGAATGTGAGATCATTTAATTAATTCATTTACTTTTAGTTTGTATACAATAGTCAAATGATATGTGACTACCATAGTAAATTTTTCAAGAAAATAATAAAATAGTATCCAATGTATAACCAAGTCAACATTCACCTCAGGGTTTGACCAACTCATCGTAGTAACTCATGAAATCTGGTAGTAAAGGGGGTTAGTGTGTAATACAAGGGGTATCAACCAAGTAATTTTAATATATAATATTCTAACTGAGTCCAAGGATAATGTCCTAGGACATCATATGCTAAGCATGAATTGTCTCAATGGGGTGAATCTAGGGTGACACATGTCCGAATATGTCAAGATGTATCCTAAGAGTGTATCCAAGGGATACTAATAATCTATAAGATTTGATTGGTGAATCCTCAGTACTATATCGAGGAATTCACTTAATAATTAAAAGAGAAATATCCAAGGTGGGTTTCTCCCTTGGAAACTGGCCCAATGAATCAGAATGGTGTTCTACGATTTATTAAGTCATTACCTTAGGAATCCAAAAGTCAGATTAAGTCATATCATTCTAATAAGTACAAAGAGTTCTATACGTAATAGGTACCTTATAAAAAATTCCTTTCTAATCATTAATCAAGGCCATGTTAAGCACAAGTATTTTTATTAATTCAATTGGTTCATTCCAATATCATTCATTAGTGAGACAAGGTATATCAAGGATATGAAACCATTTATTAATTGATTATATATTCAATTATTAGGTTCATTACCATACCATTCATAAGAAGGAAAAGGTTTAATAAGGACATACAACCTTATTAAATTCAATTATAATTCTCATGGAAAAATGATATATAAAAATATACTTTATATTCAACATTAAAAAGGTTAATTAATTAATTGGAACACTTACCCCAGAAGGGTCAAGTGATAACTAAACATGTACAAGGCATTTATAATTTATTAATCAATCTAATTTTTTTCCTTATTATGGGAAAGTCCAATTTCACCCAAATGGTGGTGAAGAAAGTCATAACAAACAACTGAAAGAATAATCAGAGAAACACCCTTCTTGTGGTTGTCGACATTGTGGTCATAACCTCCAGTTATGATATGATTGTATGTAGAAGGGCCTCTAAAACATGAGTTAAATGATTATAATCATGGTATATTAATTTAATAATAAACTATCAGTGATACTAGATTCCACAAAACTATGAAAGGTTAAAAATAGATGAGAATTTGAGGGATGATTCACACCCCACCTACATCGAGATAATATTACTCTCCTCATTCGGTATTAGACCTTAGTTTGGTTGGGATCATATGTTAATATAAGAATAGAGAAACATGCTAAAGATGTGTCATATGAGACTATATCTAAGTAGTGTTAGTGAGGGAAAGATGAATGATGAACTGAGCCTAAGGATTGAAGTACTTTCCTTGAGGAATATAATGAGAGAAACAGGTCTCGAATCTGATCTTGGGTGATGAAACAATATCAAAATAATTGAAATGTTTCTTGGGAAATAAAAATGAGTAGAAGGGAGAGTCTCTATCCACTGAAGGAATTACATTGAAATAGGTTTTGGGTTGATATATTTTATGGGAGAAATCATAAATTTTCCCAAAAATTATAGGGTTTCATGGTTTTGCATCATGGTTAGACAAAAAGTGTGCTAACTGTGTGCCTCCCACTGCCTAAGTATGGACCATTCATGGTTTGGTCATATGGTTTCAGAATCCATGAGATGAGTATTCTATGTTGATATATTAATAGTTACAAACCACACACACAAGCATGTTTTTTTAGGAACATGGTTAAGAAAAACCTTGATCTTTGCTCTTCTCTTTGAGGCATCCCACAATGTTAGGAGAAATTGTGCGGATTAGCCCACACAATTTATACTAACAATTAATCCTAGTTATTTTCTCCACTAGATGGGGTTGTGAGCTTAAAAAATACTCATACACCCTTGAAACATGAATGGCCTCATTAACTATCCATTATATGTCATAAAAATGTAATTAGACCGAAAATAAAAGGATTTGTACATCATAGAAAAACTAGGTTCTTACAAAACATTAACCACGTAATATAACACTTTTATCATGGTATCTATAATACAGAAGGTTTCATACCGATGCTATAAAAAAATATAAATGATTTCTCTATATTTTAATTTCTAAAAATGAACTCTCCCATCAAACACCATTACCATGGATTTATGCAGGTAGTTCTATTTCATCAATGGTATTGATATATGAATGTCCTTTATAAGATAGAAGGGTTAAATCATTTCTTTTATTATCTATCAATACTATATCACAAGTGAGACAACCAGTGTATCCTAATTCACCATGAAAGATCTCCATCAACATTTTCATTATAAAATCAATGTATGTGATTCATGATATCAATTCATGGTAATCTTAATGTCTAAGGATAAATACACAATTCTGCAGTTGTGATTATATATGGAAAAACATAAATGTGGATTACTTAATAATGGGCCTTATCTAATAACCTTCTTTTTTAGATATTACCTAGTGAGAAAACCATGAGTTGTTGTCTCAATTTATTACAACCCTCATTCCATTAATATCATATAACACCTATTTCCCATTAGAAAACCTCATCTAGCTATAGAACAAGATTGAAGAATAATGTTATTGAGCCTCTAGACACCCATCACAGTGGGGAACTGTTATTACCACTTATTACGATATATATTCTAAGGATGTTATTTCATAAAAATATCATACAAAATAATAGTAAATATGTGATAAGAGGACTATTTTAATTAATAAAAACATGTATTCAGTACAAAAAAAGTTTGTTCGGGTGTACAAACTCCAACTCACCCCATGCGTAATCACTATCCCAGACCTCCACCCCTAGTATGGCTCAGAGTGTAAGATCCCGAACTTTTACGAAGTAATCTGTAGCCTGTTTTCATGTAATTATGTCTATTTTTATGTACCATTGTTTTGGAGTTGAGGTTTGAGGTTCGTTTGGGTGAGTTTTTAAGAAAAAATACTGGACAGAGGGTTGTGCATAGTTTGCACACAATTTCACAAATAGTGAACCTAAACCCAGGTAACTTTATGAACCTTGACAGAGAGGTCTACAGAGTAGGCACACAGTTTACCCTGACCATGCTCCCCTACCTAGGAAACAATGTGGGTATGTTTTTATTATCCAAATATTAGTTTTTAAATCACTCAAACATCTGAAACATTTCTATTTCAACCTAATATCGGGATTCACACAATCTAGGTGATT
This sequence comes from Viscum album, assembly GCA_963277665.1. NCBI lineage: Eukaryota > Viridiplantae > Streptophyta > Magnoliopsida > Santalales > Viscaceae > Viscum > Viscum album. Next base: position 1,614,122,211 of record OY728158.1, read on the forward strand.
TGAGAGCCTTTTATAGGGATTTCAAGGAAATTTTAACACCTTTATTCGAGATCTAATGCATAGATTGAAGATTCACTCTCTTCCCAGTAAGTGGATTTCATCTCATTGCTTCTTCCATTCTTTCCTCTATCTTTCATGGATCTTTTCAAGGAAGACATCCAACATTTTCATGAATCTAAACCTATGTGATAAGATATAGCTCCAGTATTTTGTATTTGATCTAGATTTGTAATATATTGATGTCTTTGATCTTAATTTTGTGTTTAGGGACTCAGATCCAGATCTTAATTGATGTCATTGTGCCGCTTAGATTTTGGCGATTTCTGTTGGGCAGACATCCATAAAAAACTGAGGTAGGTGGTCTAGACATAACTCTCATAGTTTTGGATTTGATATGTGTATGTGATATTGATGAATGGCTAGAATGCATTTACAATTGATTTCCTATGATGGAGTAATTAGGAATGTCATTTGACTAGTTGATGATTTAGAGATATATATGATGAATTGTTGATTTAATCATGTAACTAAGGGTTAACCAAATGGATAATTGAATTGGATAATTTGTTTATTATTTGAGATATTGTAATTGTGATATTTAATTTAGTTGAGTTCGAGATAATTAATCATGGGGAATTAATTATGTGTTGATGTTTGGCTATGTGAGGAAATTAATTTTGAATTAATTATATCCCACGATATTGATTAATGATAAATAATTGTGAGTTTAATTATGAAAAGTTGATATTGGGAATGGATAATTAATTATGATGAATTAATAAGGGAATAAGAATTGTCTAGATTTATTAATTAATTGATGAATTAATTAATGGGTTGTGTACATAGTATATTTTTGTTTTAACTAATGGAATTTGATATGTATAACTAATCATCGGACTAGTATGGAATGATGTGGTAAATTATTGTGAATTAATTAATCATTTAAATGATTAATATTGTGGGTTCTAGACATGGTGTTCTAGACTGACTGAGAAGATAGGACTTGTACATTGAATTCCTCCCCAATAGTTAACCAATCACTTGTTATGTGGGGTGTTACACATAGTAATATGCATCAAATGTGATGAGGGGTGTTAAATATCATGATCTAAACCTAATGAGATTTGGGGTGCATGACCTAACTGTCAATACCAAATAAATGAGAATAATGAATTATGATTTGAAAAAAAAAACATGAATTGAAAATGGGTCTAATGTGATGATTAAAGAATAAATGAAAATGGGATAACCATTTAATTATGCATTGTATTTATCACATCATTGAATTTTATATAGTGTCTTTTGATTGGACTTATTTAAGACAAAGTTGGTGCTGTCTTACTGTGTTGTACTCACACCCTATTCGAGCTACCTGATTGGCACCCAAGCAGACATTTTTGTTGTAGGAAGGGACAAGGGAAATTCTTTAGGATAGATTGTAGTTTGGGAATGGATTATGGGTGCGGGAACCATATGTGGTTGGGGACCCACATTGGAATTTTTTTGTCTTTATATTCACTTAAATTATTGACACTTTACACTTGCATTATCCTAGCATGTTTTCCCTTTCAGTTGAGTGATGTATTTCCTGTTTAGACTATCATGTGAAATTGGTATTGTTTTGGTTATTTATATGCTTCCACACATTTTTATTATTGTTTTCATCTAGTAGTGGTTCATTAGGGTAAAATGGGGTATAGTATCCCCATGATGGATTTACATGATCCTCACTTCTAGTTGGGACCCTCGAGCATACTGGGAGTCGCACTTTAGGGCATGTGACAAATAGGCTCAGGGAACCTTTTAGTGGAACCGAAGTCAAGGTGTTATGAAGGGAATATTTGGAAGAATCTATGTTCAGTTTGTGTGACATACACCATTAATTTTTTAAAGTTTCTTTATGGACATGTAGCCTCCCTCACATGGTAAAACAAACTATTAACATCAATTTTTTGTCCACATAATGACTCCCACAATTACTACTAATCGTGTTCCCACCATTATCCTCTACTTGTTTCTCTAAAAAACAGAGCTCCAAGATTTTAACTCACCCTAGAAGCTCCTCACTTTTTTTCTACAAACACAGGAATCCTAAAATAGATAAACTAATATATTTAAATAAATTGTAAATTATCATCGGTTATCACAAAACTAGGATCTTAAAAAATTTCTTCTAATTCGGTAAAATATTCTGTGTATATTGTGGATTCTAAAGTAGCTAAAGAAGTAGTGTCGATACATAATATAATACCCTAAATCTACACTCTCAAATCTAGAATATTAAATATAAAATATACATTTCCATCATTAATACTAATGAAGGTGACCAAATGTTTTCTATCCAAAACATTAATCATCAATAAGAAAATATTGAATAACTTACATTCTCAAGGGCCCTTGTGGTTTAGAGTTTTAGAGGATTAGGAAAAATGATTACATAAAATATATTAAAAAATTAAAGATTGTATCATTCCCACAATACCAAACTTTTCTTACATCACTTTAAGTCATCATCATTGTCCATATTAAATAATTCTAGACATAATTCATTCAACATCATTCATGATAACCCAGGGAAAAGGAATCCAAATAAGGGTGACCTCAAATGTTTTGTAAGTTTAAATATTAGTATTAAAACATAAATTTTATCAGTGATTATAAGAAGAAAATATGGGTATGATGACATAAATAAACTACATGAGCTTAACATAAGAATATTCATACCCGTCAATACATAGATCATTAGATATAAAAACATGGAATTAGGCTTTAACCAAGGAAAGAGTAATCAAGATCAATAATCTGGATTAATGTGAAATCAATTTAGTAAAACCCTAATATTTTTTCTATTTTTTTAAATAAAATTAAACTTTTCAAAAAAATTCCTTACACACAGAACAAAGCTTAGCCTACATTATACGTAACACTGATTTCAAATGATATGCGATATACTATGATATTACTACAATTTAAAAAGATAATTATCCCATAGACACTCGAATGGAGTGTATTAATGGGATAAAATAATTATCAAAATATATGGTATACACTTGTATGTAAAATGAATTATTTTTCAACTAATTATTTATAAATGAAATTAAGAAACATTTTGAAATAAATTTAGTATTTTTCTGAAAAACAATTTATGCAAAAAGAAAAGTTTTAACTCAACAAATTAAAAACAATTGGTGAATTATTTTAATGAAAATTATAAATTATATATTAAATTATTTTTTTATCATTCAAATTATTTTTTATTGATAATACATAATAATAAATTGAATTTTAATCTTAAAAACAATATTATTCTCAAATGAAGTTTTATCGCTTTTTTGCGAACTAATTTTGAAACAATATTTTGAAAATTGTAAAAACCTTAATTAAAAAAAGAAAATTCGTTTTTTGAATCATCATATTAGAATTATCTTATTGTAATTTTTTGATAATTTTCTCAACAATAATTGTTTGATGAATAGTGAAAAAAATACTAAATTTTAATTGGAAAATTATTTTTTATTAAATTATTTATAAAATATTAATTATATTTTAAATTGATTTTAAAGTAAAATTAGTTCATTTATAAATCTATTAATCATACTAGTTTCATTTTAATCAATTTTATATTGAAATTTATATAAAAACTTTTTAAATTTTTTAATATTTTCTCTTTGAAAACCCACTTTCTCATCGTCTCTGCGAGATTAATTTTAAATTAAAAATTACCAAATATGTGATATATTGTAAAAAAATAAAATAATTATTTTTATAATAATTATTTATATTATAAAAAAATTTAAATTAATTCTAACAAAAGATATAGTGAAAAATGTAAAAATTAATTCTTGCTATCATGGAAAAAATGGGTTTATTAGGGGTTCAACTAAAGAGATGTGGGTTAAAATGACCTAAAAGAATTTCTAAGATATAATTTAGAGAATTATTTTGAATCTATAATTTATAATTCGAGGTAATAATCTAATTTGACCCTTTTGTAATGTGAAAATGGGATTACACTTTTCCTTTCCAAAAAATTACAAGCATTCCACTCACCTCACTTGCAAAAGGCCACCCCCTCTATTCTCTTATTCTCAACATTAAACAATTTTTTTGTCAAATACCTGCAAAAAAAATTTCTAAATACAATAAAATTATCCTACAATCCATTGTTTGGATCAAAATCCCACTTAAAATAGCTTTTGGTGCAAACCTAAGGTGTTTTTTCAAAGAAGATGTAAACTTCTTCAACAAGTATTTTTATCTTATTTATTACGTAATTTTTTTAAATTATTATTAAAATGTTATGATATAACAATATAATTATATTAAATACAATTATATGTTTATATGTTTTGTTAATGACATTAAACCATCTCTACTTCCATTAAACGGGTTATGAAATCATCGTTCGTGTGTACAACGTGCTACCACCTTGCGACCCGATGACATTGGTATTTCCATTACCACTTATACCATGTGGGTATGATTATGGATATAGAATATATATGATATTTATATCATAATTAAACATTTTGAGTCATTATATCTTGCATTCCTTTTTTTCATTCCATTTCATATGGGAAATGATAACATCGTTCGGGTGTGTGGCGCATTATCACCATGTGAAGAGATGAGATTTGTTTTTAATTAACGATTTAAATGTATGATGATAATTATACATATATATGATATAAATTACATAATTATGATATTAATGAAATATTTATAATTATTAAAATATAATAGATCAATTTCATTCTTACCTATTCATTAACTGAAAGATGATAATGTCATTCGTGTACGTGAAGAATGCAACCTTTGCAAAGAAATGTGACTCTCTATTTTCATCCCCACATCACATGGATGATATATATAATTATATATTAATAAATAATATTATATTATTATAATTATAAAAATATGAAATATTACTTACCTTCTTTCCATAATGATCGTTGAAAAGTTGAAACATTACTCATGTGTACGAATGTCCTACCGTCTCCAAGATCAAAACATACTCCATTTCCCAATGCAATATTTCATGATTGGTAATTAACGTTTAATTGAATTAAAAATATTATTGTTATTTAATTATTATTATTACATAGATTATGGATTATTCCTCAAATTATGAGGACAAAAAATAACAAATCCACACATATACAAAAATGTTGTCATTGTGAGAAGCATGATTTTAACCAAGAATAGTTACTAAATTTTAGATAAAATTCCATAAGTAAATGATATAGGATATGATATACATATGTGTGTTTCTATAATATAATTTTAATTAACTTATATTTATTATACTGGGGTGTCTGATGTGTAGGAAGGAAGTCAAGAATTAAAGTAAGGAATTTCTAGTCTCTTTTTAATTTCTAAGAGATGTATAAGAATACAACAGTTGATTATTTTTTGTGGTGTATATAGTTAACCTTTGAGAATTTATTTCATGAAAATATTTATTTTCAGGAAATATATTATTTCATTTGATATTAATAATTATTTGGGATTATGATTCAAGAAATTAATAAAGCTATAAGGGATTTCCCTCTCACTTTTAATCTTTTTTTAGCCAAATGTCATATTAAACATATGTTTATTTTATGTGGAATACATATAGACCATGAATTTATTTTAGGATTCTTCTCTTTAAAATTATTGGTATTTAAATATCCTCCCTATAATATATCTTTCATCAGGTTTATGGTTCATAATTTACCAAACTGGTATGGGTGTTTTATTTAGCTTTTCCATTTTGAAGATATAAGATTATGTTATGCACCTATCTTATTGTATTGTCTGTTTATAAAAATCCATTTACATGTAATATAATGTATATATTTATCCTAATGGTATTTTATGTTTAATTTAGTGATATTACTTCTTAGTTCTTACATTGCGATGTTACTAAAGTGGTAATAATTTTATGTTACAATCTTATTGCTCATCAGGACTGTTTAAAAATATGTTTTCTGTGATAGAATATTAGGATACATGTATTCTAAAACATACTTATTTTATTCTCATATGGTTATGTCAATGGAATAAATTTACACCACATTTTCCTCTCTATATGTACGCTAGATTTCAAAAATAATTCTTTAAGTATAATCATCTTTTTGGTCAAAAACCCTTTCTCTTCAAAAACTATGTCGCCTTAAAATGTTTAAAAAAATGTATTTATGATTCATAAAATGGGTTATTGATTAAATTTTTTACCCCTTTTTTACATTTTTAAATTTTTTTAATTTAATATTTATGTCTTTTTAAAAGAAATTCCAATTTTACTTTTTTCGAAAATTAGAAAATAATCTTTCTTTTTAACATGAAAAACATGAATTATGTTTACCATTTTTATGAACACTCTAATTTTTAATCCTCCCCTTACAAATTTTCAATGTTATTTTCAAAGTAATGTATTTTGAAAAAATAATCTAATTTAAAAAAAATTATTTTCATTGAAAATTTATTTTCCTCAATAATTATTCCAAGTGGTCTTGTAAAATCATTCTCCATCTAGGATGACATAATTTGACATAACTTTTTCTTTACTAGAGATATAAACCTAGGATACCATTCATACTGTTTGTATGATTTGTTTATGATGAAAATATGTTTATGAAACCCTTTTCTCTTCAACGGGTTATATTGTGATAAATATTTAACCCACTAATTTTTAACAAGTTATGGTTACTAAAATGATGAAATGATTAAGAAACCTACCTCTTTTCTACTTGTAATGATATGATGAAATGTTTGTGAAACCTTGTTAATTTAATAATTTATTATATTAGGAAATATTTATGTTATTTTTGCAGACATGTGTATGATTTTACTTATAATAATGATTAGAACTATATCACTTTGTAATTATTTGGGTAATTAATAATGTTTTATGGTATTAAAGAGTATATGGGATGTTATTCCAAGACCATAATAAGAGGGTAAATATGAGTTTATCCCAATCCAAAATCAAGTGGGTACACATGATGTTATCCTATGACCGAAATTAGATGGTATGTGGGAGGTTATTTCATTCCCAAAGAAAGAGGGTACAAAATAGGTTATCCCAATACTAAAACTAGAGGGTACACAAGTGGTTATCCCGATCTTGAAGTTTGTATAATAGTGACTAATCCAATAATAAAATTTTATGAGTGTATTGGTAAATATCCTTGATATAATGTTTTATATTATTAATTGTATGCCACAATTTTACGTCTTATGACAATTTCATCTTGTTATGTCTTATGTTCATTGATTTCCTTCTGATTCATGTCTTATAAACTGCCAATATCTTTTCCATTAATCAATATTGTGAACTTTTATTATCAAGTTATGGTTTTAATATGATATTCGAATGTTCTAATACCTTTATTTTCATGTTATTCTCACATATCTCCATTTTTAACCTATATTAAATATCTAATATCACCCTTTCTTATGTTTTATTTCCTCAGGTTATGAAGAAAGGTTTTTAGTTGTAGTATTAAAGGGGGAGAAATTTTTTGGAGATATTGAAGACCATTCATGAATTAATAATATATTGTTCCAGGTATCCAAGGGAAAAAAATATTATAATCCCCAGGCATGTGTTTGTGTAATGTAATTAATATTCATCTAAAAAATGTAATATTCATATATAATAATCCTAGGTCACTACTGTTTGTTTCAGAGGAAAAATTTCGTCAACCTTTGGAAACTTTTATGGGAAAACTATTTTGAGATCCCAATGGATATTCTTAAGGAAATGTCCTATTATGTCTCTAAGGATAATCCTAGGGATGAGACAACGTGTTGGAAGATTTCCTTGAATTTTGGTAAAGGATGGAGAAAGTGGTTCTATGTCATTACATCCCTCTTAGGAAACTACATGTAGATGTGTTTATATAACAAAGGTACCTAGGAGTAATAAATACAAAAAGGTCACATTAATATAGACTTGATAATCACTTGGTGAAAGACTACAATCCTTGTTCACACCTAGTATGACATTATTAGGTGATATGATTTATTAATTTAAAAACAATTTATAAATCTTCGTGATAGATTTAAAAAGATGATGAATATGAATGAGATTGGATAAACCTATAATATCATTGATTAAAAATATAGTATTAGGATTTAGAAGTATTATAAGATATTTTTGATGATTTTGTTGTTCTCCACTATGATTAATGTTTCTCACACTATGATTTTTGTCTTAGTAAATGGATGGAACCCAACGAAATAGTATTAATACTGAAGGTGATGGAAAATGAAATTGTTATCCTCAAGATCCCACAAATAATATGAGATATGGAAAGAAAAATATCTATTCTAATCTCACATAACTATCTCATGATTTGAATCATAATAGGATTCTGAATGAGAAAAAGAGGGAACAATAGTCTATTTAGTCTTTTATGATACAATGTAAAGAATCTTTCAATGGGTCTTATGGTCAAATAGTTTATGATAAAAACAACTACACCATAGTAAATAAAATTTTCATCCTTTAGTATTTAGAGCATGAAGAATTCATTTTTATCCATAATTTAGAAGGTAAATAATATCCATGGTGGAATTTTTTCAACAATAAGAGGAAATAGTATAAAATTTAGTTCTTGGATTTTTATGATTTCAAGAACTTATGTTTCAATAATTAAATTAGTCATATTATATGTATAAATATTTATAAGGAGTTCCATGTGCTAAAGAAAATAGATGATGAATCTGTTGGTACCTATGAAGAAAATTTTACAAGGCTTGTGAGGTATGCTTCTGGTATTATAATCCAACCTAAAATTAATGTTTATCAATTCTTCAGTTGTATAAAACCAAGTCTCTAAAGGGTTTTATCCATAACAGACATTAGTATCTTTTAAAATATTTTTTTTGTTCGCTATCAAGGTGGAAATAGTGGTTTGAGTTACCTATCAATATTATGGTTTTTATAAGAAGAGAAAATAGAATTTAATAGAAATATAAAAACCATAGTGTGAATAATATGATCATTCCTTTATTCCCAATGTTTGGGAAGAAACATAAAATAAATTATCTTAAGGGAATTGGTGAATGTTTAAATGTAAATGGAAAGGTCATCATGAAGTAAACTATAGAAGTGTTGGGTAAAATTTAGCTAAGTATTAAAATTGAAATAAATATTCATATAATTAACCACCCACACTCCAGTCCTTAAAATGTAAGGAGTCTAGGCATTATAAAAATCAATTCCCTAATCCGAAGGTTAATGAGGATGATCATCCACAAAAACCTCTAAAGAAAAAGGATAAAGGGAAATCTTATGAAATCATGTTGGTAGTAGTAAATCATGATAATTTGGAAAAAATTATCCTCTCCTACCTATTTGGGAATTTTGTGTTTGATTTTTAATGGAAAAAGCATATGAAAATATTATTTTTTATATTTTAGTGATAGTTCATGTGTTTTTTGAGCATTTTTTATCTCCCTCCACATGGATTATGGAATACTGAATTCAAATTTGATATTATATCGGTACAACGTTGAACCCAATATTCTTATGATATTTTTTTGTACAATATATTAGTATTTTTAATTAAGAAAAGTTAAATTATCCTTTAGAAGTTTATATTTATCTAGGTAAGATTAGCTTAAGAGTAATGGATACCCTCATGAGTTTATGAGTTCGTGGTTGATCATAAGTTCCAAATCATTGACTCCTTTTTGAGGTTTAATGTGATGGATGTTTTTCAAGATTAAGGAAATTTTAAGTGAAGTTTTTTAAAATACAACCCTTTGGTTTTGAATTTGTTTTAGTGACATAGTTATTTAAGTAGTAATTCCTGTATTCTTTGTGGACATATGTTTAAAGGTATTGGTAACCTTTAGGGTATCTCTTATCTTTTAGTATGAGTTCATTACAGGTTGTGGTTGATCACATTTCAAAGTCATCACACTTCATTAGTCTCAATGAAAATTTTAATTTGGCTCCCCTTGATAGAATACACATTTAAGAATTGGTACAGTCTCATGGGATACCACATTCAACTGTAATTTATCAGGATCTAAATATTACCTCTTTTTGAAGTATTCAAAAATCACATGATACAAAATTGAGTTTCAACACTATAGATGGTCAGACTGAGAGAAAACATCAAACCCTATAAGATATGGTAATATCTTTTTATATGGATTTCAATGGTGGTAAGAATAAAAAACGTCCTAAATGTGAGTTGTATTGATATAATATCATTTTAGAAATTATTCAGATGGATTCTAATAAATCCCTTTATAGAAACAAGTGTAGAACTATAATGTACAAGAATAAAGTTACAGAATGAAAGATATTGGGACTTGAGAAATTTGATGAGATGTAATAATAGGTTATACCTATTTAGAAACACATTATGAAAACACAATTTTGACAGAAATGTCTTGCTGATAAACTTCAATGAGATCTATAATTTGAAGTCAGTGAGAAGGATATTCTATGAATATCTACATAGAAGAGAAAAGGAAAAATTAATCCCTAGGTGTATTGGTCCCTCTGAAATACTTGATCATATTAGGATATTAACCTACTATTTGTAATTTCTAACCAACCTATCTCATGTTCACAATCAATATCATGTACTTATCATGAGAATGTACATTATAGATACTTCATTTATACTAAACCCAGAGATCATACTACCAAAGTATGATATTTCTTATAAGGAGAAATCAGTTGATAGTATGGATCATACAAAAAAAATTCTATGATATTGGACCGCTCATATGGTTAGTTCATTATGGCGAAACCACCATCTTAAATAAGCAACATCAGAACCTAAGGATGAAATAAGATTGAATAATCCTCACTTTCTGTTACCAAAGTGAAAACTTTTTATGGATAAATTAATTTTATTGGGTGTAAAATGTGACCCCCTGTGATTATTTGAAATATATTTTCTCAAATAACTTTAATCTTTTCAATAGTTTTCATTACACAATATTCTATGTTTATCATTAATTACATTGAACACTGAGCTTAAATGAAATGTGATATACTATTAGAATGTTATTATTTTAAAAAATTGTTTTCTCAAAGACATTGTAATGGTGGAAATGAATCTGATTAACTAAATTATTAAATTATATGGTCTAATTTATTATATAAAATTAATTATTTTGTGACTAGTTAGTTATAATTTAAAATAATAAATATTTTTGAAATGAAGGATGTTATTTTAAAAAAACTGTTTTAATGTACGCAAACATGTTTTAAATAAATTAATTAAACAATTCCCTTTACGTGATTGATTTTAATGAAATTTATATATTATCTATTTAATAAAATATTTAACATCCATCTTATATTTTTTCACGATAAGAGATAAAAATAAATCCTATTTTACAATTAAAAATATATTTTTTGATAAATATTTTTTGCTTCCTTTTTGTGAACTTATTTTAAATCTATTTTTTAAAATATAAGTAAAATTTCTTTAAAACAATAACCTTACCTTTTGAAATCTGTATATATAAATTAACATTAGCTTAATTCTTGAGAATTTTATGAAAATAGTTCTTTTTATGAATAATAAAAAAACATTGAATTTTAATTGAAAACTACCATTTTATTCAAATTATTTAAAAAGGTAAATTATATTTGATTTTTAAGCAAAATTAGTTCAATAATATATCTATTTATCCAATTTAGTTCATTTAAATAAATTTTATATTTAAACTATTTTTAATATCATTGTAAAATTTTGAACATTTTCTCTTTGTAAACACGCTTTCTTAACTCATATGTAAGATTAATTTTAAATTACATTTTTTAAATTATTTGAATTTAATTTGAAAAAACTGGAATATATATTTATAATAAATATTATTTATTTTACATAATAACATTATATTATGTTTTTACCTAAATGAATTGTGAAAACCGTAAAACTTAATTACCTTAATATAGTATAAAATGGGTTTACCAAGGGGGGAGTGGGTTATACTACAACGATAAGGGTTAAAATAACCTAAAAACATCTATAAAATATATTTTATGGAATTATTTAGTCCCTATAATGTAAAATTCTCGTGATTACTCAATTTTTCACACTTTGGTAATGTGAAAATAATTGGTACAATTTTTTGTTTTCAAATATTACAAGTGTTCCACTCACCTCGTTTATAAGGGCAAACCTATCTCCTATATTTTCACAACTTAAAAATTTTTTTTGGACAATTACTGACCAAAAAGATTATGAAATTCAACATTTTCATCCTAGAAGAATTATATTTCAAAAAAATTCGTCCTTGTAAGGCTTTTCATGCAATCCTTAGGAGGTTACCCGAAGAAAAGGTAACATTATTCAATGAGAATTTTTATTTTATTTATTACCTAAACTATGAAAATTAATATTAAAACATGATGATATAATAACCTTATTATCTTAAATATAATTTGATGTTGTTTTTTATGGGAATTACCTACAACTATCTCTGCTTCCAACAGACGGGTTACGAAATCATTATTTGTGTGTTCAGTGGACCACTGCCTCGCGAACCGATGTCATTCGTTTTTCAATTACCACATATCAAGGATAGGTATGATGATTTATATATTGTAAATATATTATATTTAAAACATAATTATTCATCTTAATATATTATTTCATTTATTTCTTTTTTTTACTTCCTATTCCAAAGGGGAGACGATAACGTTGTTCGTGTGTATGGTGGACCATTGCCTCATGAAGCCACGTTGTCCATTTCACCTGAAGGATTTACATGAATGAAAATATTGGTAAATATATGTGATATGAATGAGATAAATATGACAGTAATTACATATCCATCTTTATGAAAATATAATATATCATTTTCTTTCTTATATTTTCATTCACTGAAAGATGATAACATTATTTGTGTACGTGTGGACTGCCACCTTCACGAAGTGATCTAACCCTCTATTTTAATCACCAAACCACATGAATGTTATTTAAAAGTTTATTTAAATAAATAATATAATATTTCTATAATTATATAAATAGAATATATTACTTAACTCCTTTAAAAGGATCGTTAAAAAATGGAAATGTTACTCATGCGTTTGTACGACCTACCGTCTCCATGATCATCACACAATTCATTTCTCAAGACAATGTTTAATGATCAGTACTAAAAGTATAATTTATGTATAAATTTTATAATTATTAAATTATTATTATTATGGATATAAATGACCCATGATCAAATTAAGAGGGATAAAAATATCAAATCAGAACTTTTCTGAAAAACAATGCGGTTATTACCCGAAATGTGATTTAAACAAGGAGTTATTTGTAAAAAAGTGATAAAAGCTAGTAAGTAAAAAATATATTGTAATATATATATATAAGTATGGTTTTAAATATTTTTATAATAAAGTTATATTTATTTAATAGGAGGTTTGAACATGTACGATGGAAGTCGAGACTTAAGGTAAGGGATTTCTAGTATCTCTTGTATTTCTAGAAGACATATTAAAATTCACAACTAATATTTATTTTGTGGTGTATATAATGACCATTTGATCTATTATATAAATAATATAATTATTTTCATTATATTTAAAGGTTTATATTATTTTATTATTTATTGGGAATTAGGATTCAAGAGATTACAAAAGTGATGAGTTATTTATGTCTATCTTTTTTTATATGAGACACATTACATATTAACCATGTGTTTGGGTTGTTGTGTATATACTGAAAATAAATTTATTTTATTATTATTATACATAAAATTATTTTTATTTACATATACATTTAAAGGCATTTATTTTATGGGGTTTATAGTTTAATTTAGAAAGGGATTTTTGTCTCGAATTTGTTTGTTTAAGACATATGATTATGTCATGCACCTGTATTGTTGTATGGGGTGTGTATAGATACCATTTCACATTTAATATAATGAATTTATTTATTATCATGATATTTTATGTTTCATTTTTTTATATTCCTTCATGGGTCTTAAAATTCAATGTTACCAAAGTGGAAAATATTTTATGTTACAATCTCATCATTTATTGTGATTGATATTTGATTATGTATTCGATGACAAATTATTATGATCACTATATCAATAAATTGCTGAATACAATTATCCTAGGGTTATTTCTTGAGAATACATGATTTCCCTTTACTTTTCACGCTTTATTTTCTCAAGAGTTAAAAATGAATATTTTTAATAAAAATCATGTTTTTGGTAGAAAACCCATTTTCTTCACAAATCACGTCTTCTAAAAATGTTTTCAAAAATGTTATTAAAATAATTAAAATGGTTTATTAAATTTATAATTACCAAAAAATTTTAATTTTTAAAATGTTTTGGTGGGAATCTTCATGTCTTTTTCCCAAAAATGTGAATTGGAATTTTACTAAAAATTTGAAAAGATTAATTGTTTTTAACATGCATAGCAAGAACCATATTTCCCAAATTCATGACCAGTCAATTTTATCAACATTAAATTATATTTTTTAATTTTTTTTAAAAGGAATTTAATATGAATGTATTTTATATAAAAAAATTCAAAAGAAATTTATTTTCCTAAAAAACTATTCCAATTGATCATTAAAAATGATTTTCCATATAAGATTAAATACATTGCTGAAAGTTATAATTTGAATTATTATTCATTAAATGTATGTTTTATGATGGAAAAATGTTTATTAAACCTATTTATCATCCATGGGTTATACCGTGATAAATTTATTATGAAACCCGCCTCTTGTTCCATGAGTTATTCATGATGATTTGATGAAATGACTTTCAAAACTGTGTCTTTATTTATGACTGTGATATGCTTTAGTGTTTCTAAAAAATATTTCATTTCTTGGGTTATGATCTGATTAAAATTTTATGATCTTGTGACATAAATGTGTATCATTTTCAAAATAATATGGGTGGTACCTATATAACCCTGAAATTCATTAAGTGATGATCATTGTTATATGGGATGAAAGGAAAAATGAGATGTTACCACAATCATGAAACAAGAGGGTACACATGAGGTTACCTCATGCCTAAAACAAGAGGGTACACTAGAGGTTATCCCATGCCTTAAGTAGGTACATATGTGATTAGCCCAAGATAACAAGGTAGTAATGTCTTGGTAGATAACCTTGAAATATTATTTTATATTCTTATGTGTATAAACCAATTCTATGTTTTATGCCAATTTTATTTTCACATATATTTTTTTTATCACCATATTTTTCATATTTAATAAACTATTAAACTTAATTACATGAATAATTATTATGATCTCTGATTTATAGGGAATGGTTTTTAAATTTCATACTCACTTTTGATACACTTATTCTCATGATATGCTTATGTATTACCCTTTTTTACCATTACTGGACATATTATTTCACCCTTTCTTAGGTTTTATTTCATTAGATTATTAAGAAAGGTTTTAAATAACAAAAATAAAGGGTGATATTTTTATGTGATGAATTGAAGTGAATTCATGAATTAAGAATATTGTGTTCCCATTTTCTAAGGGAACAAAAATATTATGGTCCTAAGGCATATTTTTTTATAATGTAATGAATTTGTTTATGAAAATATTTAATATATATTCATGAGAATCATGTGGAACTATAAATATTTTTCAAAGGAAACTTTTATAGCCCCTAAAAACATAATGTAAAAATGATAGTATTATGGTACATCATCATCATAGAACAATTACATAACCCACTAAGAACCATTACAAATGGAATAACCATACAATTGACTCCCTATAAAATATTTTAGGGGAAATAATCATTATCTAATGAATTATAGTGATATCTTTGTGCACCTATCATATAAAAATTTCCAAGAACCATAAATAATGCCCAAATATAATTTTCTTAATAATAAAACTCATAAAAAATCATTATTCCTTTTTTAAGATGATTAAACTAAGGAAAAAATACATTCCATTATAATCTATCTAATGAATGATTAACCCTTAGAAATGAAATGGGTTCTATAATAATCTCTTTGAAACAAGATTAACCCATGGAAGAGAAATTGGTTCCAAACCAATCTATTTGATATATGATTAACCCACAGAAAAGAAACATGTTCCATAACAATTTCTTTGAAAAATGATTAACTAGTATAAAAGAATTGGGTTATATAACAATCTATTTGAAATATGAGTAACCAGTGGAAAAGAAATAGATTCCATTACAATTACTGTGGAACATAATTAAACCATAGAAAAGATATGGGATCCATGAAAATCTATTTGAAAAAAAATTAATCCATACAAATAAATAATAAAGAATGTATCATTACAAAAAATCACAATTGTATTATAATAAACAACAAGGGTTATTGACATTGATGAATTGAAATACCATTAAAATATTATAGATTTTTTTAGGAAAATACCCTTTTAATTTTGAAAATTAATTTTTAAAAATAATGTAAAAAATATTGTGAAAATAATTTTTGTTGAAAATTACCGTGAAAAAATATAAAGGAAGTTTCAAATAAAATAATGGTAATCACCATGGTAAAATATCTTAATGTTGTAAATGTCAAAAATAAACATTATCCCCAATTGATTTTGTAAAATGGATTCAAAAGTGACTCATTTGTAAAATGAAAAGAAATTTCATTATTAAAACCTATTAAAATAAGGCCAAAGACCATATAAAATAGATTTAGAAAATAATCTATAAATTTTTCCCTAAGGTTTTTGAAATTTTTTTAAAAAACATGGATGTGGAAGAGAAGGATTCATGATAAAATAGATGATACTTGATGGATATCTCTTAAAAAATAATTTATTGATATTTATTTGATCATTAAGTGTGAACATGGAAATAAAACATGTGAATCACATTCAGAACCAGATGATAATAAGATAGGTGAAGTTAAATAATATAATATCACATTATTTCATCTAAATGAAAATTAAACATAAATAATTCTGAAAGAAATGAGATTGTAACATAAAGTTTTCTTTACTATAGATAATTTTCAATAATAATCCCAAGAAAACAATAACTTCAAATGATATATTAAATATATTAAACATAATTATATCCTTGATATTTCATTTAAAATGGTGGGTATATAAACTCTAAAAAATGTGTTAGGTACATAACATCAACATATGTCTAAAGGAAATAGGGTTTGAGATGAATAACCATTACAAATATCATACCATTGAATTAATGATTAATCAATGGGGTGAGTATGTATAAAAAATTTAAATACACACTTACAGGTAAACACTGAATGAAATAAATTAAGACATCAATTCAAAAAAATCAGATAATAATAATTTCAATGGAAAATAGTTATAACTCAATGAAAGAAAACTTAATTAAGAAACTCTTAACCACTTAGAAAATTTCAAGTCAATCCAATTGGATAAATTATTTAAAATTTAAAATAAAAATACCATTTTTTATTCAAGATTCATGATATTAATTTTAAAATGTAAATTATATACAAAACATAATAAAAAAATAGTTAATATTACATATGTCTAACAGAAGTAAAAGCAAGAAGAGAAAACACATATATTGAGTCTAGACATTTTCATGCGTGTCTTTTAACTCCTGTATAATAAGATCATACCAATTATTTAATTTATTAAAAAAAATTATTGGTTTAATAAGTTTTACATAAATAAACTATTTATTTATTTGAAATTATATATAAAAATACTTAATTAGTTAAGTCCACATCGGGTGTTTTGACGATGTTTGGTTCATTGTTTCGAAATGTATTTGGTGTGTCACCCATAGTAAAAGAGGTATATTTTTCAATATATAAAAAATAATAATCATGAAATAATAATTATATTTATTCATAAATTATTATTTTAAAACCATCCATGAAAAAGGTTATGGAAAATTAACTATATTATGATCATAAAGACGGTTGGTCCTACGCACGCGTGATTAATGTTTCCAATTTTCATTGAACGTTTTGCAAAGTAGGTCTATATTATTTTTATCTTTAATGAATTTTAATAATATTGTTAATAATATATGACTTATTTATATATACTTAAATATATATATACATCATTATTTTTATGTGGTGATGGAAAAAGACTTACATCGCTTCACAGAGGTGGTAGTCCAGACGTACATGAACGATTTTATTATTTTTCAGTATAAAATGATAAATGATATATTATCTTTTTATATTGATAACAATATCAGTAATAACACTATTATTTTATTTTATATCACATTTATTTATTAAAATGATACTTGTTGCATTCAATTTAAAGTGTTACTGATAAACGAATCACATCACTTTGTGAGGATGTAGTCCCCCGTACAGATGAGTGATGTTGTCATACCCCACACCTAATTTAAATTTAAAAACATTACATATTATATAATTAGTATATAAGTATAAATATAATAAAAATTTCATATAAACATAAAATCCATCATTAGATCAATCCATGAGAGGTGATAGTGGAAAGGAATGACACATGGTTACATGGAAGTTGTCCGCCGCAAACATGAATGATGATTTAATATCAAATTTGAAGTAAGAATATATGGTTTAGGTTATTACATTAATATAATAACAAATAACAATATATTTTATAATGGGGTTAAATATGATCATATTTTATGGAGATAGAATAAGAAATAAAACAAATTGGTATATTTTGGAATTTCAACTCTTCTTGGACTATCTCTTAAGAAGTAGAACTGAAATTTTTATAGAATGAATATATGACCAAAAAAGAATTTCATGATGAGGTTATAGAAGTTTTTAATTGATTTGGGAAGATATTTTATGAACCAAGTAGGTTAAATGTGTGAAGAAGAGATAAGAAAGTGGAATATTTTATAAGTTAGGTGAGTGGAATGCACGTAGTTTTTGAAAAGAAAATGTGTACCCAACTTTTCACATACTAAAAGTATAAATAATAGATTATTATATATTATTGTAAATGATAAGGTATAAATATTTCTATAAAATATTTTTTATACATGTATTTAGGTTTTTATTACCCTTATTTGTTTAGTTTATCCCACTGGTGAACCCCCTTCCACATTAATCACGATAATTTATTTTAACTTTTTATCACAATTCAATAGTTAAAAATTTAATTTTACCATATTCAATAATATAAATTATTCTATCTAAAAATAATATATATATTTTATCAAATTCATTTCATATAAGTGAAAAAATGTAATTTAAAATTAAACTTGTAGGTGCGATGAAAAAGTGGGGTTTCAAGATGTGTATTTTTTGAGGGAAAATATAGTTTTATATTTAATCAATAAATAATATTATTTTTTATGAAATAATATTCAAAACAAAATTTTACTTTAAAATTTATTATTATATTGAAAAGAAATGGCATTTTTACAAAAAAATGGTATTTTTTATTATTCATTGAAAAATCAATATTTTATGAAAAATATTAATATTTCACCCAAATAAAATATTTATATTAATATTTTAAAATTTAATTTAATTTTACCATAAATATTCTCCAAAATTACAAAAAAATATTAAAATATGTTTTCAGGAAAATCAAGTAAAAACATTTTTGAAAAATGATTCACCCTTGGAAAAGAAATGAGTACCTTGATAGTCTCTTCGAATCATGATTAACCCACGGAAAAGAAATGGATTCCTGGAAAATATATTTGAAACCATATTAATTAGCCAAGATAAAGAATAAGGATGGAATCATTACAAAACATCCCCTTTAGAGAGTAAGTAACAATAAGGGCTGCTGACTTTGATTAATGTAAATACCATTAAAATATAAGTTTTTTAGAAAAATAACATTTTAAAATGAAAAATTTACAAAATATTGTGAAAATAATTTTATTTGAAAAAAACCTAGGAAACATATAATGTTAGGTTTAAAGAACATAATGGTCATGATGGTGGGAAAATCTGTTCATGCTGTAAATGTTTAAAATAAATATTCTTTCAATAAAATTTCTAAAAGGGAGAAAAAAGTTACCCATTTGGAAAATATTAATAAATATCCTTTTAAAAAATAAAAAAATATGATAAAATAACCTGTATGATAGCTTTTGGAAATAAATTTTTAAGAGAACATTTTTTATTTTTTTAACGAAACATTGATATGGAAGAAGAAAATACATGATCTAAAAGAAGATACATGATCAATATCACTTACAGATGACATTTATGATATTTATTCATTAAAAAAGGTAGGAAATATAAATCATACAAGTGAATCAAATTCATAACCATAGTCAAATAAATTATATGTGAGTCTTGAAAAAATTATAACATTTTTTCCACTAAAAGAAACATGAGCATAAAAAATCCAAAAAGAAATGATACTATAAAATGAATAATTTTCCACTTTGGTATGTTTTTAATAAAAATCACCATGAAATAATAACATCAAATTATAATTTAAATATCTTTAAAATAATGATATTTGGGATATTACATTTAATATAGGAAGTATATTGTACCTATAAAACTATTTAGGGGTATAACATCAACACATGTTGTAAGAAAATGGAATTTCAGATAACTGAGAATTATTCAATGGAGTGGTTATGTTTAATAAATGTAAATACACATAAAACATGTTATAATAAATAATAAAAAAATTTATATATGAGCTAAAACACTATAATAGCAAAAAAATGCCAGTAGAAAAGAGTTATAACCTAAGGAAAGGAAACTGAGTTAATAAACTCTTTAGCACTCGATAACATTCATGTAAATCCCATTAGATAAATTTATTAAAATTAAAACATAAAATACCATTATTTATGAATGACTCATGATATTATAAGAAAAATGGATAGTATATATACCACATAGTAAAAAAGTGGTGAATATGGCATTTGACTCACATAAGTAAAAGTGACATCAGAAAACCCTTACCATGAGTATAGAATGTGCTTGAATGTCCTTGAAATACTATATAATGAGCTCATATCAATTATTTTATTTATCAATAAATATTTCTAGGTTTAATAACTTGTAATTAAATAATTTATTTTACTAATTTATAATGATGTATTAAAATACATTATTAGTTAAGACCACATTGTATGTTTTGAGGATGTTTAGTTCACTATTTCCAAAAGGCTTCAACATGTTGACTATTGTCAAAGGGTTTGTTATTTAAATTTATCGATCATAACAAAACTTTTATTTTATTTCATATTTATTATTCAATTAAATTTTTTAAACCAAAAATGAAAAATAGTTATGAAAAATGAACTACAATATGATTAGAGAGAATGTAGGTCGTATGTACACTTGAGTAACATTTAAATTATTCTATGAGAATTATAAAAAAAATTATGTAATATTTTATATTTAAAAAATTATTAAAATATAATTAATACCATATTATTTATTTATATATAGTTATATATAGAACTCTTATGATCTAGTGAGGAAAAAATAACCACATCCCTTCGTGGAATATATCGTCCACACATACATGAATGATGTTACCATTTTTCCGAGTAAAAAATACATTGATAGATTATTTTTTTAGAATTAAAAAAAATATTTAATTTAATTATAAATTAGTTTTTATAAAATATATTTTATAACTTTTCACTTATTACATTTCATGTAATATGTTAGGAAATAATGAATCACATCGCTTCACGAGGTAGTAGTTCACCGTACACATGAGCGATGCTACCATATATACCATAGATTGGAAAGTAAAAAGGTATATGTTATATCATAACCTAAAAAATGTAAATATGTATAATATATAGTATATATATTTAAATCAATCACTATATCAATTCGTGAGATTTGATGATGGAAAATTAACGACATTAGTTAATGAGACAGTACTCCACCGTACACATGAATAATGATTTTGTATCCAATTTGATTTAAGAGGATATATATTTCTCTTATTAAATTAATTTAATAACAAATAAGAATATGAGATACAATATTGTTATCATAAGTGAAAATTTAAAGAATATTTCATGGATGTGGATGAAGACTTAAAACAAAAACGCATAGTTACGATTTTTACCTCTTCTCAAATATCCTCTTTAAGATTATACCTAAAGTATTCATATTTGGAATTTATTACCAAAATAATATTATATAATTAGTTAATTGAAATTTTTAAAAGCTTTTTTTCATCTCGGCCTATCCAAATGGTTTTGATGTTGTTAAGAATAGAGTATTGGGTGGCATTTTCTAAGAGTGTGGATTGGACCATTATTAATATTTGAAAAGGAAAAGGTTTAAACATAGTTTTCACATGTAAAAAGGTGCCCAAATGGATTATTGTAGATTATTAAAGATTATAATGTAAAAATATGCTTGAAATTAGTTTTCATACAAGTTTTTGGTCATTTAGTACATTATATGTTTAGTTTAACCCACTAGTAAACTCGCCTTTACATTAACCATAATAACTTATTTTTAATATCTTCACTATTCATTATGGTATAAAATTACGTTGAAATTTTTAGATAATTTAAATTATTATAATTAAAATTATGGAATCCATTTTAAAAACATTAATTCACATAAGTTTCAAATGTTATTAAAACTTAAACTCATAGACTCGGTGAAAAAGCAGGTTTCAAGATGTGTATTTTCAAGGAAAATATGATTTTATATTAACTCTATGAAACATAATAATTATGGAAAGAATACGAGTTAATATTTACTGATATTATATATATATATATATCATTTAAATAATTCATTATTAGGGGTCTTTTAATTAATTAAAAATTAAAAACATTATGCACCTTAAAAGAGTTTTCAAAAAAAGTACATTTTGAAACCCCAATACAAAATTATAAAAAAATAAAATATGTACTTGATTTAAAATAA
Source organism: Viscum album (assembly GCA_963277665.1). Classification (NCBI taxonomy): domain Eukaryota; kingdom Viridiplantae; phylum Streptophyta; class Magnoliopsida; order Santalales; family Viscaceae; genus Viscum; species Viscum album. The sequence goes on from OY728158.1 coordinate 1,614,145,026, forward strand.
AATAAGTAAGTTAAATAAAATTAAATAGAAGTTATTTTCCATTAAATATTTTTCAAAAAAGAATGGTAATTTAAAATTTCATATTTTAATGAAAATAAATGATAATTTTAAATATTCTAGTATATTTCACTTTTCACTCAAAAGTCAATATTTTTCTAAAATATTCCAAAAAATCACAAAATTAAATTTTGATATGGCGATTTCAAAAATTAATTTAATTTTGTGAAATAAATTTTCTAAAAATTCAAAAAACATATGATAATAGTTTTTCATGAAAATAAATAAAAATGATTTATAATGAAAACATATTATTGAGGTATAAAATTACATTAATAAAAAAAGTGATTGATTTTTAATGAAAATTTTTCAACAATTTATATTTAGTAGAAACTTTTTATTTATTTTATAATTTAGTTAATATTATTCCCACACTCCAATTTAATGAATATTTTATAACAATTCTATATATCATGAGTCAATTAAGCTTGGTGTTGTCTGTGAAATATGCTATCAAAAATAGTTTTATTTTCTAAAAACATGGGGTGTTACACATAATTTAATTTTTGATCATAGTGTTTTACCTAGAATAAAGAATATGAATACTCTGTATTTTGTTAATACTTGAACTTTGGTTCAAGCCAAGAATATCTTGTAATATTAACAAAAGAATCATATACATTGGAATTATCACATCTTGGAGGAATTTTCTCAAAGGGTTGAAGTAATAGAAAGTATAGTAACCCAAAAATAGAATGTTGCAAACTTGTTTAGAAAAGCCATATCTAAATAGAGTCATAAATATCTTGGGGTATATAGTTGTTTAAAAGATGTTAGAATTTGGATCTATTGTAAATGAGAGCTATTTGAGTTGGTTTCTAAGATCTAACCAAATTTGTAAATTTGTATAATAGAATATTAAAAATTTCATTATCATATATTAATTGTTCTTATATATACTATTAATGTGAAAATATACTCATAGTATTTTTTTCATTTAAAAATTATAGTTTTCCCCATTATAACAATAGCTTTGAGATGTTGTGGAGATGTTCCTAAAAATATATATTATTGACTTGATAACTTCAGTTTGAGGGGGTATAGATGATGTTTGAGGTTTTAGAGGCTTATAATACCTTGGTACTTCTTCTCATGATGTTATAAAATGGCGATCTCAAAGTAGGTCTGTCATATAGAAAACCCACCTATAATAATAAAACATATTATGTGTCATTTGACATTCCTTTAAAAAAATGTGTGTATTGGTCCTTATACATGAGATTATTAATAATTTTTATCTTGAATTTAATACATTTATATATGGATAAAAACTATGACGAATTATATATGGGGTGAATTAGAATATGTAGGTAATTTAAACTGTGAAATGACATTAATTGAATATATAATGAAAAGATTTGTTCATCCCATAAAAATTGTAAAAGGTATAACAGGTTCATTAATTGAAATAGAATAGTTAGATTAAATCCACGTCCACGATAGATCATTAAATAAATTCAAAAAAATATAAATATGGAATATAGGATGATAACAAAACTACACATCATACTTGATGATATAATAATATACAAAGTCATTACATAACATTTTAGTGTTCGTAGGAATTTTTTATTCATTGTGACATTAAATACTTTCCCTAAGGGTTCCTTGATGTATTCTTAGATGTTTATCTTATTCATTAAGTAAATTCATCTAATACGAAGTAAAAAGATGCATAGAGGGACACACAATATGTGTATCCAAAATCTCAAAAAATTGTATAGAATTTAATACTAAGAATATACCTTATCCTCAACATTCAGAATAATAATTATTCAATAAAATTTAATCATAAATACTCAATCATGAAGTATAAGAGGTCATAATATGTGAGGTATATTTGTTTCAAGATTATTATTCACAATTTAATAAATAAATTAATATTTATTAATTAATTTTTTTAATATATAAATTTATAAATATTTATTAAGTTATGTAAATATTAAAATGAATATTTATTCTTGAGTTTAGTTAATGATAATGTTATTTATTTATTAAGTTGAAACTATTTATTTGAAAAATTATTTTTTTACTTATGGTTTGATAAATTTTGTGGGAGGTTTAATTTTCCAAGTAAATGATTCAATAGAATTCATATATTATATACAATATGGTCAAAGGGTTTGTGAAATTATTTTTTATCATTATATTTTTTATGGAAAAAAATTTTCTAAATGAATTTGGTCTAGAAATGAAGAAATCAATCCTTCAAATATGGGATTTATAAGAAATACCATAGATACATTACATGTAAAACTAAGTTTTTTTTCCAATTTTCAAAAATAAATCCTAAATTAATTTTCAAATACAGGCCCTCTTTACCAATGTGTGTGTGCCAACACGATAATTGGAAAGCCTTCCAAACATTAACAATTTCTTAAGAAATATATCCTATAGGTTTATTTTTTTTTAATTGTACCCCAAATTGATTTCCCTAGTGTTTAACCATAACCATGAGATGCAATCATCAAATATAATCTTCTGGTTCCCTGGGTGTGAAACATTATCCCACATAACCTGACCTTCTAATTCGTCAGTAGGTGTGTAACATCTAACACAATCTTCCCACAGTAATAATGTAAGTTACACAACTGATCCTCAAAGAAAATCACGATAGATATGTTGTTTCCCATTGGATAAATTCCATATGAGTCTCATAATAATCCCATTTATTGGGTATCCATGCAGTGGATCTAAAGAAAAGATATTTGGACTATTAAAATTGATCAAAACCAAAATATAACGTGATATAAAAAATTAAAAATAATATAAAATTACAATGAAAAAATGATGTTATTGTTTATACTATTGTACTATATTGTTTAACCCCTATAAGAAAAATAATTAAAAAGTGTCTATAATCTATTGTTTTCAAATTCTATAACTAATTTGTGTACTCATTCTCACATTTATTTTAGCACCACTATTTTTTATTTCATAAAAGTATATAAGAACAATTGATTCCAAATTTATTTTTATAATGTTTTAAATTCTCAGAGGTTTGGTATATACATATACAGGAAATAATATTTGAATTAAATATAAAAATAAATAGAATATAAATTATTGTACATATTTTCTTTGACAATTAAATCATGTATAAATTCATTATTGAAGCTCCCTATAATTCACGAAAAATAATTTCATTTATAATCTTAAGACCAATGAAATCATTAGTGTCTATTCCCTACATTTTCTCTTCACATTCAATGTCAATAATATATTCATTTTAAACCATTATTCTCATATAAATTTGCACCATTAATAAATTTTGAATATTGTATGGCTAGGAAAATGTATCATTAGAAGAATTTTTTGATCCAATGACTGATCCTTTATATTTTATTAACTATAACATCTATTTTTTATTTGTTAATGACCTGCATTTGTTTAAATACTTTGTCAATCATTGTAGAAACCAAAACACTAGTTGCACATAGTTGGTGGTTATTTTATTTTGATTTCATAGTTACAATAGATCATATCAACAATGATCGATCATTTAAGTAGTCAAGAATAACTAAATACCTAAATGGTTACCCTATTACGTTGTTAATAAAATAAAGAACACAAAAAAGGAGAATAAACATCTTCGTTGACAATTACTCAAATATTTCATCTTTATAACTTGAGGAAGGAAAACAGTTAAAAGTGTGAGCTAAAACACTCATTAAGGGTTATATATAATAGAAAAAAGAATAAAAAAACTGAATCATAATAAATAATGAATAATCAATATTCCATGTATATAACTTATAACACATTCCATTTAATTAAGAAACTAAGAATAAAAATGAATATATATATTTTCTTATAGAGAAAATCTCATGAATAATAATGACATAAATATTAATGAAAGAAATTTTCAATTAGTGGACATCAGGTATCTGAAATAATAACCACTACCATCAATCACATTCACAAGACCGTTTAAGTCGGTGGGCCGTCACCCATCTGATTATTCTTTCAATCAAACACAAAGGGTTTTTGCCAACTATTTTGTCTCATGAGATCTTTCGATCCATTGGGGGGATATATAATGTCTCCCCAAACTTCACTGTAAGTCCAAATCATTATTCATAAATTTATTTAATTCATAAAAAATATTCCTTATCAAAATATCCATATTTAGTAAAGGATATATATTAGTGAATATATAACTAGATAAAACAATATTCAATTTAAACACCTCATGAAACAATGGCCTATATATTAGACAATGATCATATCCATAATACAAGAAATATGGAAATTTAAGATAAATATAATGTGATACTAATAATGATCTCAAATGGGTACTACATAAACCATATAAAAATTACAATTCCATTTAAGTCTCGATGAAATTGAAATTGGGATGAATTCCGTTACGAGGATCATATTATTAATCAAATGAATCGATTATGTGTATTAATTTTAAATGAACATCAAAAGTGGATAAAAAATAATAAAATAAAAAACCATTTTACACATAACCTTATCATTAAATAATCAATAAGATAGATCTTTAACCCCATGATTAAAATTTAAGTTTATGAAATCCCTTACTAAATTGTAATAAGTAATATAATATTCCCCATTAAATTAATGATCATAAAATTAAAGATTGAATACCATGAAGATAAATATAGTCGTGATATGACATATTAAAGTTCATTAAGTATATCACACACAATAAATAATAGTTCAATATGGAATATATCTCTCATAAGTGCAAGTGAGATGAGAAAAACCCTTACCATATATCTGAAAGCATTTTACAGTTGTACTTAATGTCCTGGAAAATAAAAATTGATTCATTAATTACTTAATAAATATCCAATTAAACATATTTTTTTTTTACTATAATTTTATTGAGTTCATTTAGGTCCATTATAATGAGTTATAATGTTTAATTTCATTGTTCTAGGAGCATACATTTCATCGTTATATGTTTAGTTCCCTTGTGTATAATTATGGAAGATCAAGTAAAATGGAAGGAAAACACCAGAAGTGGAACAAAATGATATAAATATACTTCCAGGATTTTAAATGGTCCTCATATATACTTTTTATATGGTATTTAGCGGATTGATTAGATAATATGTTAATGAAAATAAATTAGTTTATTTTGGTGGTTTTAAGACCATCATGAACTGGTATCATTTTTTTAGTAATATATTTATAAAATGGTTAAAGATCATTTAATAAGTTTTAATAAACATATTATAATATTTTTAACCATAAAAATGGTTTTATGAGCATCATTGAATGCGGTAATCAAAAATGAAAACTCCTTATCCATGAAGGTGGTGAATCGAAATATCACCGACGATGTTTTCATTTTTTGAATAAAAGGAGGATATAAGTACTTGATGATCGAATTTAAATTTACATAATAAAATGAAATTATATATATCACACTAAAGTTACCATTAAACTTTCCATAGGGGAGGTGAGGAATGGATAACAATGGAAAATAAATTAAAAGATAAATAATGAGGATTTTACCTCCCAAATATTGTCTCCTTGATAACCTCTTTATGGAACATGGAATTGGAAATTATGTAAGACCAGATGGCCATGGGATCAAGGAATAGGAATCGAAGTGATTTTATCAAAATATAGAAAAGATTTAAGGTTTAAAAGGAGCTAGGAGAAGGGGTGATGAGGGGTGGTATTTATAGTGGGAGGAGAGGGGTGTTTTGATTATTTCATTCATTAGTTTATTATTTTGGGTCAAGACTATCAATTGTATCGATTTCTATGAATAAATAAAGTATATAGAGAATGATATTTTTATAAAATCTCAATTACACCATATATGAATCAACCATGACTCAAGAATTCATTTATATACTAATAATTTTAAATACCATAAATCATAGTATTTCACTATTCACAAAAATTCAACTATTTTAGAAAATACCAAAAATTCACCCTAACCAATTCTTGATGTGCTGATTTAAAAAATGGACTACTTCTGTGAAAATAATTTTCTAAATACGATTAATAAAATTTCTAATTAAATCATCATTTATTTGAAAAATATCTATTTTAATAAAATCACCAATTTTATGACACAATGAAAGATTAGTTATAGAATAATGAAATTGACTTATAATTATAATACAAAAAAATATTAATTTATGAATACATATTAGGAAAATAAAATTTCTTTTAAATTATTATATTAATTATAAAATTCTAAATAATCATTTACATTTCATAAAAATATCAACACTTAATTTATCATTTTTAAAACATTTATATACTTATTCTATAAAATAAATATATTATATTTTCATTTATGATAGAAAAATATTTGATTTATAATTTCATAGGTTAGGTTATATTTATAATGGATACATTTCTATTCTAAATGGTCTCATTAATATTCCAATGACCATGTTAATATTTAATGGTATATCATGGTTCGTTTAAACTTAGTGTTGTGTGAAACATAAGTTATCTAATAAAATTGAATTTATTTAAGAAGATACATACCACAAAACATTCTGGTGTTATATTCTTATCTTCATTGAAAATTTCATCCCCAAAATTTTTCATGAATATTTCCTTCTAAATAGACGAGGTTGGTTCTTCTTCATAATATTCTCAGGTTCCCACATTTCTTTTTCCATTTTCTGGTTTCTCCAAAAACCATTTCCAATAGAGTTGTATGATTTATCAATACTTTCCCTCTTCTATCAATGATCTTTAAAAGATAGTCATATTAAGTCAAATCAGGTTCCATTTCTATTTATTCATAGGGGATTACTTGTGTTGGTTTTGTGAAGTACTTCTCTAAAAATGATACGTGGAACACATCATGAACATTGTAGGGAATCGGTGTATTTTCTAATCGATATTGTAATGTACAAATTATTTCCATAATTTTTTATCATTCTCTATAAATTTTTCTCATTTATCATTTCCTACCAAACCTTATGACACCCTTCCATGGATATACTTTCCTAAAAACATGATCTTCCACATGAAACTTTAAATCATTTATCTGATTTTTCAAATAAATAATTTTCCTACTTTGAGTTGATTTAATATTATGATGAATAGAATTTATCTTTTTCATTGTTCCACCAACATGTTCGGGGACTATGAGTTTCCTTTCACCTACTTTCATCCCAAAAAGTTAGAGTAGGACATCTCTTTCCATATAATTCTTCATATTAATGTAAACTATTATTTTAGTAAATATCATCCAAAGGTTAATACTAATCCCACATACATTGAATGTCTAGTGAGTAAGATTCTAACATGTCATAAAATGTTTAAATTGTCCTTTTGTACTATCTATCGATTTGAGGATGTTAGGTGGTTCTCAATGGTATCCCAGTATCTAGATACTTTTAGAGACTCTTCCAATATTTTTATGTGAAATATTTATCTCAATCAGGAACAATCAAAAGAGGTCAACCATGAATTATTAATACATAATTAATATAGAGTATTTAAAGGTTATGGCGAGTAAAATCAACTCATAAATCAATAAACGCTGATGATTTTTTAAGATGATCAATAATAACCAGTGTTGAATCCTTTCTTCTAGGTGTCCTCGATAGTCTTGTGATAAAGTCCATAATAATTTCATCCCACTTCCACATAGGAATATGTAGAGGTTGCATAAATCCCATAAGATGCGGTCTATCAGCCTTTATTTATGGAAACCTAGGAATCCAAACACGTTGTAATCATTTTCTCATTTCTTATTATCCCACAAAAAATGTTCCATATGATCTACATACATAATTGTACTACCTGGGTATATAAGGAAATTTGTGCAACTAGCAACATCTAATAGTTATTTTTTTAAAAGAGCTATTGACGTAACACATAACCTCGTTAATTTCTTTTATAATTCTATACTAATTAAATAATTCTTACAATTATCCATCCATATTGTATTTAAATTTTTTTTGAAAATTCTCATAATCAGATTGAGAACTTTCTATTTTCACTAATAAATATGTTTTAGCAATAATTTGAGAAAGAGGTGATTTTTATCCTTACGTAATAACTCTCATATCAGCATTTACTAAATATATGAAAATTTTATAAATATCAATCATCGTCTTGGTCATAAATCCATGATATTTCCTACACAAAGCATCATCTACCTTATTTACTTTTCTTGGGTGATAGTTTATTGAGAAACCATAATCATTGAGTCACCCGAGTCATCATATTTTCATTATGTTGAGTTTTGTCTACGAAAATATGTATTTTAAAGTATCATTATATTCATATATCTCACATATTTCACCATATAGACAATGTCTTCATATGTTTAGAGGAAAAATTATGACTTGTAATTCAGGATCACTATTTGGATAATTATTTTCATGAATCATCAACCACCTTGATGCTTATGAAATAATTTTAACATTTTTCATACACAACCATGTACTTTATTCCATATATCTTTGAATAACAAAAAACAAAAATTTATTGATGTTGGAGTCAAAATCAGAGCATTGAATAATCTTCTCTTCAATTATTTAAAACATTCTACCCTTTCCTTTGTTAATATGAACATAACCCCTTTAAGTGTGATCTTGGTAAATGGGAAAGACAATTTAAAAAAATATGAATGAAACACCAATAATAATCTACAAAACCAATAAAAATATAAACCTTGGTTATGTTTGTCAGCACATGCCTTTCTTGGACTAAATTTACTTTCACAAGATCAATTGATATTCCATCCCAGAAAAGATATTTCAAAAATTCATAATTCAAAGTTGATAAATTTACCATATAACTCTTTCTTGATGAGAGTCTCATGAATTACCTACAAGTGATTCACATGATATTCATAGGTTTTAGAATATACTACAATATCATCAATGGATACCACAAAAAATAATCAAAATATTCAATTAATATTCTGTGCATAAAATCCACAAAAATCGATGGTGCATTATTCAACAAAACTCGTAATGTCCATACATCATCCAGGAATCTATATTCTGAATGACTTCCTTATTTACTAATAATTGATGATATTCAATAAATAGTTAAATAAAAAAAAATATTGAGATCTATGAAGCTGAAAAAATAAATTATCAATGCAGGGTAATTGATACTTTTTCTTTATCATAATTGCATTGATTTATCTATAATTTATAGAAACCTCATGGATCCATATTTCGTCTTAAAAAATATAATATGGTACCCTTAGGGAGAAAAACTCTGGAAAATAAATATATTATTACACAAATCATTTAGTTTTTTCTTTAGATCCACTAATTCCACTGTGGAAATTCAATAGGGAGTCTTCGATATTGATTTTTTATCAGGGTTCAAATCCGTGATAACATTTCCACACACTTTGTTGGGGGGGGGTACAAGATATTCCATAGGAACTAAATCAATGCAATCTTCTACAATATGTACATAATCAATTTTATGATTACCTTTTACATTACTAGATATGTTTTTGTCTTTATCTGAAAAAAATTATTCAGTAGAGCTACTAGAGATGGATCTTGATAAGTGTAATATGATGGAGTTTATTCTCTAAGGATATGGAATTATACATCTTCCACAAAAATTGAAATTTTCTTCTTCTTGAAATATAATTTCTGATCTAAAAGACAATCCACACTGATGATTATATCAAAATCAACCATAGGTATGATGATAAGGTCATAAAATAAATCTTTTTTATATGCCATATTGTTGACAACTAGACACATCCTTGTTTTAAGAAGACTTACCTTGGAAGTTTTGACTGAAAACTACCTTATTATACAAAAAGTTGAATATATAATTTTATTGGAAAATTGGGTAGATATAAAATAGTGAGATGATCCATAATCAAATACAGAATATATTAAATATTAAGATAGGATTAATAGACCTACTATCATATAATTAGTTAATGTTACCTTAGCTATAGTGATCATATAAGCTTATTCATCTTCTATCAACCAATTTTTGGGTAGATTTCCATGGTTTTTGTGAAATTTGTTTTAATAATTCCCAATTTTTACAATTAAATTATTTAGCATCATTGATTTATTTTTTTACACTTTCATTCATTAGTTTGATGAACCTTTTATCGACTATTATACCAAACACCCATGCCTTTTAATCATTTCCCAAGTCAATTCCTTCCACAATTTTTTGTGTAGTGGGAATTTATTTAATACAATATTCTTCTTTGAGGATTATTATTTATCATAGTAATCTGAATACCTATTCTTCTCATTATTTTCCTTGAAAATATTGGATCTAGAAAATTATATCTCCATTTTGATGGCACTTAAAACTATTTCATCATATATAGAAATTGTTTCAGAATCAATTTTCTTATAGAGACATGGCACAAGAACATCAGAAAATAATAAATCAAGTTTCTGAATCACCTATGTAATTTAGAGCATACTTTGCTTGTCTTGTGACGGTTTCCTCAAACTTGGGAACACTCTTTCCTTCATGTTTCATTATTCTTAGCAATTTTCCCTTTGATTTATCTCATTTCTCATTAGGTAAATATTTTTCGAAGAATTATCCATTATAATATCTCCATTACATGTATTTATTTAATCTTAATCATCATTATTATGGATCAATGAGCACCATTGATCATGAATTTTGATTATATATATAACTAGAACTACCTTTTCCCTTTCATCCCATCACAATTCTAGAAATATATTTTCATGGGGCTTGATCCACTACTCACCTACCACTAGATTAGTAGTCCCAATAGAATGTGTGGGATTATTTTTCATGAAACCATCTAGAATAGGTGTATTTTGGAAATTTTTTATAACCTAAGTAATATATAATTATATGGACTTGGTCTATTAATCTCTAATACCAATTCTGTTTCTGAACTCATTGGGGCAATCCCTACATTTTCTTCAGGTATTGATTCACTTTCTTCCACCTAGAACCATCCCTAAATAATTGCACACACTGAGTTATCTCTTAATCACCATGGGTACTATTCTTAAAATTCACTATAATTAATTATTATAATTGTCATATTTCTTTAACATATTGTTCCTAGGGTTTCCATTTAACATACTATGATACTAACTATTTCAAACCCAATCCTCGTCTCTTGAAGGCTGTGGTTATTTTATTACAATTTCATATATATATAAGAGATAATATCACCAAGGTTCAATCAATTTCACATCTTTTAAAAATTATATACATACATGGTTACCTTGTTACATTGGTAATTAATCATAACACATAAAAAAAGATACTACCTCCTTAACACTTATTTTAATCATAATCAATAATAAGCTAAGCATAATCAATAAGGAATAATCCAAATGGAAAGGTAAACCACTAAAAAACCCATTCCATTTAATCAATATAATGAGAATAAAAATGAATCCATAGATTTTCTCATAGTGAAAATATCATGGATTGTAGTGAATTAAATTTTAATGAAATAGATGCTAAATTATAAGACATCGTGTATCTAGTAGATAAACCTCTACCATTAATACCATTCACAAGATAGTTTATGTTTGTGGGTAGAAACCAAACTGATTCTTCTTGGAAAGAAACAAGAAGGGTTTCTCGCCAATTGTTTTGTCTCATGAGACCCATCGATGCATTGAGGGGAAATATAATATTATTCACCACGCATAACTATAATTCAAATAACTATTCATACACAGACTTAATTCCTGAAAAAAATCCTTATCAAAATATCTTTATTGATTAGAGGACACAAATTTATCAATATTTCCCCATTTAAAACATTATTCAATGTAAAGAATGTATGTAAATATTTTATTAATATTAGACAATAATCATGTCTATGAAAAAATAAATATGGAAATTTAATATAAATATATTATAAATTGAAAAATTATCATAAATGGGTAGTAGATACAACACATAAAATTGATTATATGGACAATAACAAGTAATTCTTAATAAAATTGAAATTGAGACGAAGTACCCTACAAGGATCATATCATTAATCAAATAAATGTATTGTGTGTATTGATTGTAAATAAACATAAATATTTGGAAATAAAAAATAGTATAATCAAAAGTCCATTTAAACAAAACCTTATAACAGAATACTAAATGAAAGAGAGGTTTATCCTAATTAATGAAAATTTAGTTTAAGAGATCCCTTTTCACTTTGTAATCATTTGAATTGTATACCCCATGAAATTAATATCCATGAAATAAAAAATTGAATATCATGAATTCAAAAATATTAAGTATATGATATATTAATGGTTAGTATGAACACCACAAAGATGAGATATGGTTTTAATAAGTAATTTATATTATATAAGTAAGTGTGAGATGAGAAAAACCATTACCTTATATCGAAAATTATTCTGTATTGTAATTAATATTTAATTTAAGAAAATTAGATTAATTGATTAATTAATAATTATATTGTTAAAAATATATTTGATTTATTATAATTTCATTAGGTTCTATAATGAAAATTTTGATGAGTTATAAAGCTTAATTTCTTTGTTCCAAGGGCACTCATTTCATGGTTTTATGGTCAGTTTCCTTGTGTATAATTATTAATGTTCTTATCAAAGGGAGGAAAATAAAAAAATATGATTAGACTGATATAGATATACTTCATAGAATATAAAGGGTCATAATATATTATTTGGTTATATGTTATGAGGATTATTTATTATATAATCAATAATAAAATAGTATTTGTTTATTTTTTTCAGTTTTTATAACCATCATGAATTAGTATCGTTTCATTTTATATTATGTTTATAAAATGGTTTAAAAAAATTAATTATGTTGTAATAAAAATATTATAATATTTTTTAACCTTAATAATGTTTTTATGATTAGCCTTGAATGTGGTAATGAAAAATAAAAATTCATCATGCACAAAGGTGGTGAATCAAAACGTCAGAGATGATGTTATCATTTTTGGAATAAATAGAGACGAGAAGACACATGATGATGGATATTACATTATCATAATACAATTATAGTATATATATCATAATGAAGTTACCATTACACCTTTTAGAGGGTAGGTGAGGGGCGGATAAGAAAATAAACTAAATTATAAGAGAAAGAATGATAATTTTACCTTTTGAATGTTATCTCCTTGTGAACCTCCTTATGGAACTTGGATTTTTCCTTCCTCAAATTCCAATATCTCTTTGACATGGGAATGGGTATTGGGAAGGTATTTGGTTATAATTTATACAATATTAAAGTCTTGGATGTTGTGAAGATATTGGGTGCTGAGGGGTGGTACTTATAGTGAGTGGAGAAGAGTATTTTGATTATTTTATTCATTAGATTATTATTTTTGATCAAGAATGTCAATAATGCTAATTCCCATGACTAAATAATGTATCAATATCATGTGAGTTTTTTAAAATGGGAACTTAAATTATACATGACTCAAACATGACTCAATAAATCATTTATTTACTTATAATGTTTAATACCATAAATCACCATATTTCACTATTCATGAAAATTCATCTATTTTAGAAAAATCTTACAAATAAACACTAACTATTTTCCCACATGTATATTTCCAAAATGGATTCCATTTTATGAAAATAAATGTCCAAATATGAGAAATTACATTTCAAATTAAAATAATCATTTCTTCAAGGATACCAATTTTAGTATGATAACAAATTTTATGAAACTTTGAAAAATTAATTATAGAATCATAAAATTATCTTATAATTACTATAAAAATATTAAATTATGAATCTATTTTATGAAAATTAATTTCATTTTAAATAATTATAATATTTTTAAAATTATAAACAATCATTTATATTTCAAAAAAATACCAACAATATATTTATCATTTTTAAAACATTAATTTACTTAAAAATGAAATATATACATTCTATTTTCTTTTGTGGGATCCAAAATTATATTTATATTTTCATACGTGATTTTATTATTAAAATTTTCACATTAATATTCCTAATTCTCTCATAACTATTCCCACACCAATGTTTATAATTAATAGTATATCACAGTTTGTTTACAGTCAGTGTTACATGTAAAAGAAGCTACTATATAAGTTGAATTTATTTAGGAAGATATATAATGTAAATTATTTGGGTCTTATAATCATTTTAAAATATTTCATATATAAAATAATTTTTAAATGCAATTCCCCTTTATCATTAAAATTTATTTCAGTATTATTTGATTATTCTATAATAGTTACAAAAGTATGTTTTTTTGTGTAATTATCTAGATAATCATAGTGAAAAGGTAGTTTGATGCTCACATAATAATGTACATTAATTAAAAATCTCATGTGACCTAAAGTAGACTTCGGATAAATTTGTACTTATAGTCAATGAGCCTAGTGGTATTTGTTAATTATATTAGGAAAAGGTGTTGTTTTTGTTGATAGATCGAGTATACACCTGTAGTAGTCAGAACTATTCACCCGATTTGGGCCTTTGGGCCACCGGTTTGAGCCTACGGGTCTACAGGGCCTTCGGGGTATCAAAGGTCTTCAGGGCCTCAGGGTCTTCGGGTCACAAAGACCATGGATTAGCCCCGTTCACATACAGCAGGCCCCAGAAGAGGATCAAAGCAACCTGACTATTAGTAACAAGAAGCAGAGATACTTGATTGGAAGAATGAGAGGTTATGGAAACCGCCATCGGGACCAGGCACCATGCAGCTTTGTAAGGGGAAATTCTATCCAATCAACAATGCATGGTGGGGAGCTAGGTGATCAATGATACAGATGCTAGGGGAGGGGCAGTCCCTCTGGGTTGGGCCTACGGGTCATGTATTGGGAATAGTATGCCACTGGGCCTTTGGGAAATGTATTGTGAGTTGTGTCGGGCCTTTTGCCTTGGGCCTACGGGTCATGTACGAGTTCCCATTAATCCCTTAAAAGGGGGATTATCTATAATAAAATAAAAAATAAGGCCTTCAAGCCATTCAGGATACCAATTCAATAAAAATATATCATCACTCAATTCCTCACAATGATTAAATAATCCAATGGAAGTATCCATAGCTCCATCATCCACATTGGAGGGGGTGGGGGTGGGGGTTTACATCACCATTATTTTAGAATTAGATGCACCCCTTCACCATATGATCAAACTTGATTTTCTACAACCTTTTCAATCTATATTATTTTTTTCTATGGTCCCAAATCTCTTTAATGGTGTCGTAAAAATATCTATTTAGGCCTTTGAAATCATTAAAGAATCAAGTTGTTTGGATCTGACTCAAGTTACATGATTCAGCTGTCAACATCCTCCAATTTATATGTTTGGAAAGTTTGTATTCAGATCTTGGTGTTTTCTATAACTCGCTATCATTAGTCTTCTAGATAAATGACTTGTTATGATATGTTTCTCTTCTATGGATAACTTCATTGGTGCATGGTTTGGAGATCTGTGTCACAACAACGACAATCAATTTTATCAATTTCAGTGGTTCTATGAATTTCATATGAACCAAGATATTAATTCTAGTGCTTTCTAGGTATTTATTCCTGAACTTATCATGTCGTTCCAAAATCCTTCAATTGTATTCATACTGGTAAACCTGGTATGTTAGTATTTGTGTTTAGACAGTAAAATGTGGTCGATGTGACACATCATTTCCCCTATAATTTGTGTTAAAAAGGATTTCACCATGATGTCAGTGGAATGATTGTGTATTTCTGTAGGGGAGGAGTCATGATGAAAAAAACTATTGTTTTTAAATCATGGGAAACTACAATATATTTTGTAGGCGCTTGGGTCACAAGACTTCATTTTGTCATCGAGGAAAAAAATGGAAGATAGAGATTTTTATGTGTGGTTTTGATAGATGAATGTAGCTGAGAAGGCCACTTAAGGGTCAATTATGGATATCCCCATCTAAGAGGAGGAAATACATATGGCTGTTAATCAAAAGTCCACCAATTTATTTAAACGGTTGAGGAATAATTTGTTAACCCAAATTTAGTTAAATATCCTTTTGAGGTATTGGGAAGAGTGGGAGTGGGATCATATTTAGAACCTAATTTTAATTCCCTAAAATCAAAAACTTTTTCTGGGGTCATCACTTGTGTATTCCTCACGAGAAAGGCATTGTGTTACATGTTGGAAACATGGTAGGTCCTACGAACTGTGATGTCCGAGAGTTTTTAATGTTGGATTCAATGGGTTGGGTGAAATTAGGGATTGGGACCAAACCTATAAGGATGGTTCCAATGAAACATCCTAGTAACCAATTTGAAGTCCTGGTAACTGGGGAACTATCCCTTAATCAAAGTGAACCTCAACAAGAAGAGGTGTGAAAGGAAGTGAAAAAAATATATGTGAAGGATTCAAGAAATGAGGTCTATAGTGATGTTTTTTGTGATAATGTGGAGGGGGGCATAGCAAAGGTATTTACCACCCGAGGAGGAATAAAGGGAGGAAGGGTTTCTGGGATATAGGAAGATGTTTCTTTTCATAAGAGGAAGGGTAAAGGACATATGAATCACTCATACATTATAAAAATAATGGATAAAATTTCATCATCAAAGTAGTCCTCAAAAGATATTATGTATGGATTATCTACCATTAAGCAGGAAACTAAAGATATTTATATAAATTGGAATTTGAAGATATGAAAGACAAATAAGGTTTTCTCAGTTGTAGAGGATAACAAAAATAGTGAAGCCGAACCAACATCGGCTGGGGATGTAATGTGGGATTCAGGTTATAAGAAATATCCAACCTTCAATGATAGGGATGAGGAGGGCTAATGTGAAAGGATTATAAATTCATAATTCCTAGGGGGATCTCAGGCTTTTACAAAAATCATACTAGTTCCAAAGACAACCTCAAATATTATTTCGGTGAAGGGAGTTAAATAAGAGGTTGTTGATAGAGTAGTGGTTCAGGATATTATCCTTTATTCTTACGAATATATGATGGAATAATATTTCAAGGTCACAATATCTAAGTAGGATTCTCATGTAATGTTTGAAATATCACTACAGGTCAATATTAATGAATAACATATTTCCTTGATCGATAAACACAATTGACTCTTGATATTCAACTTCAACAAAGGGAAGAGAAGTTTGGAAAAACATATATAGGAAAAAGAATATATACACTTCCATTTTGAAGTACGTATCAAGATCAATCAAGTATTTGATGGAACTTTTATCCCATAGAAATTATCTATAATTAGACATTCCAATTCCATTAATTTCATTTCTAATGACCAAGCATACCCCTCTGAGGTATGATGTTCCTTTGGTTTCATGTACTCAGTTTCGTACATTCCCTTAAAAGTGTTTTCTTGAAATAAAAATTTTAAATATGGTCTGATGACTATTATGTAAAACAAGTGATATTTCATTATTAAAGAATAAATCTATTTTAAATGTGTAGATTAAATACCCATGATTCTGGAGGAGAAATCCTTAGAATAACTTGTAGTTTGGTGTCTGAAATATGAGTAAAAGGTCCATTGATCTAATTTTATATTAATGCAATTTTATAATGCTCAATTTTTATGAGGTCTGAAAAAATTCTAAAAATTTAATGACTTTTTCCCTATATCATAAATATTTAATCAAGTGCATTATTATGAATTAGATATCATACAACACCATCGTATGACTTTGTGCTGAGATAAAAAATGAAAAATGAATTGGGTGTTTGACTTCAACAACAATAGACTCCATTATAATATTTTGATGCAGAACATATAACATTATCGTTATATGTATTTCGGATGAGAATTATTCCTATGGGGTCCAAAATAAGTCTTTGATACCTTACATAAGTTGTGATCATAGGGATTTAACATGAATATGTCTTTGATGTGAAGAGTGTAAGACATTGTACAACCATATGTCTTCATCATAAAACACAGAAAAAATAATTCATTGGTAGTCACTAACATATGTATCAAAAACTAATTAAGATTTTAAAGTACCACTAGATGATATAATCATGATTATGTATTTAAATAAACTGATTATGGAATTTATTTTGGAAGATAAAAGATCTATTATACATTGATCTAAACATCATAGACACCCATGAAAAACAGAGAGATAATATTCAAGATGTAAAGGGGAAGATCAAATAATTTTTTGAAATAAATTTTCCATAATTATCTAATTCAGATGAAAGATAAATTTTATGTTTATTATGTTGTGAATACATGGTTGGAATATCATGAATATTATTTAATCCATGATCCAATTTTGTTTTAAGGAAGATCAAATGAGGGGATCTAAAGAATATAATATTTGATGAGGATAATGAATTTAATATATTTTAAAGACTATTAAAGATGAGGTTACGTTAAATACTGAGCTTTTTTTTATGTATAAATTCTTAGTCAATTGATATGGTTGGGAAAGATAAAAAATATTGATTGACATTCTTTAATTGTGTATAGATCTGAGATTGAGGGTTTCAATGTTTTCATGGAAAGGACCATGCCATCGAAAATGAGTTTCACATTACCGAATAAATTATGTGTTGTTTTGTTAGTATACAACTGTTAAAAATTATATTAAAGGGTTGGTTTACATATTTTTATTTAAATAAAAGATAAATATGATATTCTGGTAGATGTTTTCTAAATATCTTTTTTAAAATAGTTGAAAATGTGATGTGTATTAATTAGGGGTTGTAATATTATTTTAGTTGAATAAATAGTGAATGAAATTACTTGGGAACTCGAAAATTATGTTATATAATGGTTCTTTATGGAAGGTTGTGAAAATTACTTCTACATATTCTATATAAGGATAATTATTATGATGGGACAAATTTAATGCGATTAAGTAAAGCCATATGTGGATGAAAATATTGATGAAAAATATTTATAAACATAAATAAGTATCCTTTTTCGTTGTTTGTGAAGTGGTATAGGGTATCTAAGTGAATACAGAGATCTCATTGGAAAAGAAGAAGAATAGGAAGCCACTACAACCTATTGGTATAGTTTATGTGGACAAGTAAAAAATTCTCACAAGATAACACAATACCATATTCTTTTGGAATCCCAACCTCATGATTTTCTTATAAAGTATATCAATCCCATTTTTCATGATAAAATGACTAGTATAAGGGGTGATTAAATACTAATTTTTAGGCATAGTGGAAACTCCCAACACCTAGATGTGGGAATGATAACTTGCACGACACTCTAATCAAAATACTATTATGGACATGTAAAAATACCCAAACAGAGCCCGATGTATCCATAGGTATAAAATATTACCCCATGGAATTACTATTGTTGTGTCCAAAGCATACCTCATCTCTGGTACTCGGAAAAATCTTGGTTTTTTGGTCATTAGTTCTCATATGCTTTTATAATACTATCTGCATTGGTAATAGAACCCTCATGGTTTTCATTCTAAGGAAATTGTACCCATTTTTCATAGAAAAAAGGACTTATGCGAAGGGGAGATTCCACACCCTTGTTATCTAGAACAATGATAACTTCCCATGCCTTAATGTTAGACTCATGACTTTAAATATTCACATACCAATATCAAGACTATTATGAATGGGTCATAAACCCCCTAAATGATGGCCATTTTGGAAATTGTCTATTATGTAGGATATCAATATAAATATGATACATTGTACCACTCTCTCCAAGGTGATTAGTGGGAATTTATAGGTATAAAATACAATCAATATCATCCAAATTTATTTCAATAAAAAATGTTTAAATAGTTTTCTATTTCATAATTTGAGAAAAATTGTTAAAAATTGGATTAACTATGGTATGAAAGGCCTTTATGGGGAAGGTATGTCCTCAAAACGTGGGTCATGTGGCACTTGATATTGTATTTTTTAAGCTAATTCTTATCATAATTCCTTTAATGAATACTATATATAATTTCACTGTACATATTTAAAGATTCTTTTAGACAATAAATATCTACCAACAACTCTTTCATTACCCTATCTAGATACTCATGTGTTTATGTTTTCCCATTATAATCTCAAAGTGATATTTTTGAAATCGAACTTCTAATGCATATATATTATTCTGGATTCTTCAAATCAATTTAAATTATATGTTGTTAATCATTATTAAATAGAAAATATTGTTTCTAAATCTAAGAAAAATATATAAAACTATGTTTCATTATTACGTAAATATATATTAAAGGAGA
This sequence comes from Viscum album, assembly GCA_963277665.1. Lineage (NCBI taxonomy): Eukaryota > Viridiplantae > Streptophyta > Magnoliopsida > Santalales > Viscaceae > Viscum > Viscum album. Next base: position 1,614,165,208 of record OY728158.1, read on the forward strand.
TTAAATTTATATTATATTATAATTATATATAAGTCCCATAATTTATATGTATTTTCAATGACCATTTTTTCATTTTTTATTTCCATGAGCCTCCTTGCATAAAACTTGGTGTGAGATATATCTAGCTTGAGACTCTGACAGATCAATCTATATATGATCACATAAACATAATTCATTTATTGTTTTATTCCACATAAAATATTTATTATACATTTAAAATATATAGCATACCTTTTTCAAGTGAAGAATTCCTCATCCTTTCTTTATGGTAGAGTTATGATGTTTTTTGTGAATACTTTTTATTTTCATTACCCCTATTCTATTTCATATATTAAAAATGATGAATCAATGTACTATATACAAATAATGAAAAATAAACTTAATTAACATCATAATTTTCTTAAATTCCTCCTCATCCTGATAGGATAAGAAATTTTCTACTGTTTCTTGGTTTATTATGTTTGTATATAAAGATTATGTGTATATTTTGGACTCCCCTCATCATCACTAATATTATGTTCGGTAAATGTTTATGAAATAATTAATGGAACATTCCAGCAATATTTAATTCATTTTTTATCCAACAGTCTTCCAATATAAATGTACCTTGAAATAAAAATGATGAGAAAATCAATATTTCTTTATTATTTTTCATTAACTAATAGAAAGTACATTTCCATGTTACCCTAATGAATTCCCAAATTGTATCCTTCAATAGAGACACAACATTTGGTGTTGTATCTATATCAATATGAACTTGGATTGGAGTTCTAAAATGAATATAACTAATAAAAATAAATTTTATTGGGTTGATTGGTTAATCATGTGAATTATATAAAATCTTGAATTTTAGACATAAACATATCAATTTAATAAATTTTACTAACATCCTAGCATGAAACCCATCCAATATTTTTTCACCCTTATCCTTTTTTCTCTTGTCACTACCTCAATATTGATTCTAAACGGTATCATCGTTATCACATTTATATTTGTAATCAACATGAAATTGTTTCTCCCCACCCTAAATGTAAACAATTCCAAATTAACTATTATGTATTTCCTCAAAAATTTCTTGAATCAGTTAATGTAAAATCAATTATATTAATTAAAATTTAGGCAAATAATTTTGAATATGTAAAAAACATTGAACATATAAAATTAGGAGGATAAACATTATTCATTAAAAAATAATCCTAGAAATAAACCTTTGTATTTCACTCACTTTTTTATGTTTGAACAAATTTATAACCTATAAAAACTATCAAAATCCCCTCATTGGGGACCCTTTGGAGATACCATATTCCATCTACATTGGGAAAACAATTAAATTTCATTTTTCCCAATTCATGGATAATTTTCAAAATAATTATTAATCTATTCTATAGTTGTCTTATTATCCTACAGAAAAATTGATCAATTTTGGTTTGTAGGATATAAAACATAAAATTTTAATAGTGATTGTGTTTAAATTATGAACATTTCATGCATTAAACCTATAATTCTAAAATTAAATTTTAGAAATCCAAAGTTATAGATTTTAACTACACTACTGTTATCAAAGCATTGATATAATAAATTAGCACTTTCAATGTCATAAAATCTAACTTCTATATTTTTTTAATGATTCCAAATTATATCATGTTCATGTACATTGACAATCTACACTTATTTTACAGGATTTCATCTTTTATTCCAAAATATTAACTCCATAATTTTGTATCATACTATGTTTATACTATTAATTTTTATGAAATGTACAGATATAAATTTAACAACCATTATAATATAATATGTATGAAATTTGTTATTTGGCTATCCATAAATGTCTTTTAGAAAATGATTTATAATTTATTGAAAATTATTTAAAAATACAGCATCTAAAAAACATTATAAGGTATTGATTATGTGTATTTGATATCATCCATTTTTACATTTATGGATTAAAATTTCTCAGAAATTCATTATGTGTTTCAATATATAGAGAAAATATTACACTATTATATAATACATATAGTTGATCCATTTTCCACTCTTTGATGGAAATTTTGAAATCATATCCTTTAGAAATTCCTTCATACACATGGCTCCCATGGTGGAGTTATTTTATGAGGCCAATGACATACACATTAGATAAATATTTGATAAATAATTTAATGGAATATTTAATAACATACCTTTACACAATAAAAACATGAAGGTGAATTTAATTTTTGGAACACACTTTCAAAATATTTATATACTATTCAATGTGTTACATCCATCCCTAATGCACAAAAGTGAATAGTTGAATCTTCATATCTAATTAACATATTTTATTAATAAATGAAGGATGCGAAAAAACATCAATTCATATAACTTGGAATCTATTTACATTTCCACAGATAGAAACATCATCATCTCATCAACTATACTACATATATATTTTAATAATAGTTAAATCGTGAATATTATGTGTTGAGAATTTTGGGGAAGAATTCACTGTAAAGCCTATTGACCTAAAGTGGTGATGGGAAAGGATTCATGGGATGTGGTGGGGGTGTGAATTTTCAATATTAAAAATATTATCGATGTAAATTTTTTTGGTGTTTATTTAAAAAAAATATTAAACAATTCAACCAAAAATATTTATTCTCTTAAAGTGTGACGATTGAAAGAATAAACCCAATCAAAAAGGAACATAGATTTTTATATTAGTTTAGATCTAACAATTCCTCTAAAAAATCTTTACACACCTAACCCAAGATTATAACACCCACTATAATAATAATGAATTTTAAAGGAGAGTCACAACTATCTATTGACTGACTATTGCAAACATAGTGTTTCTACCAAAAAAACCCATTATATTTTATGGGTGTAGATTAAAACCCAGCTTTTTATTAGATAAGGCCTAACCTGGACTTTTGAAGGTGAAGTCCTAACCTCTTCACTCTTTTTGACAGATACAGATCCCATGACATTATAGGTGTATCCCTAAACATATACTTTCAAGGTGTGGTAATAAGCTCTTATATTTCTTCAGTAAAGACGAAATCGTATACCTTATGGTTAGGTCACCAAAAATGAACAAATACATTTTGTAAGTGTTGTATAACCCCATGAAACACACACTATGTTAATGAATTTATTAAACACGACAATACATCCTAATGAATTAGTAAAAATATTTTACTGAATAATAGCCAATGACTTTTATGGAGATTGGAAAAGGGAATGCTGAAGTCATTCATGTATATGATAATGCTTGGAAAAAAGGGAAGGGATCAAAAATTAATCTCTTCAACTTTTAGCACATCCAAAATTAATAAATGTAGATCACATCTTTTATATTTATTTTAATATCTCCCTAGAACATGGATTCAACTTATTTAAATAAAACAAACAACAATAACTATATTTTCAGTGTTCCATCAAATAAATTCTAAAACAAATGTTCATACGGAGTGAATATTCTTGAAATATTATATTTCATTTAACTTAGAAGATGAAACACATTATAATATTCAAATGCATAATAAATATACTAAATAATTTTTCCAACTACCAATAATAAAAATTTTAATATACTATTTCAATTTATGGTATGGGAAAACTAAATCTATATAAGGGTAAAATTTTTCTTCAACATGATATGTATAGACAAAAAAGACCTACATACGAGTAAAATATAGCTTTGTGAAATTAATTCAATTTATATAGAACTTTTATATGTAAAAAAATACTATTAAGAATTGATTATAGTAACCATTACTATTAAAAAGTCAAAACTAATTTTTTGTAAAGGTAAAAGGTTTTTCAAATATTTCACAAACCATAAAATACTAGTTTTATATTAATAATATTTAAAAAGAATAATGATAATAAAATGTGTAAAATAAATAATAATTAATTAAATAACAGTTCATCGTAGAAAAAAATATTTAATATTTAATAATATTAAATTTATTATATTCTCTTATATACATTGAAATATTTAAAAACATATAAAATAACTTCAAACTTGATTGATAATGGATAAAATGAAACACCACAAGATTTCATAGTATGTTATTTCTTCAAACAATTCAATAACTTTCACTACACGCAACACCAAGTTCTAGCGCACCATGACTTACCAAACAAGCCATTCAAAAGCGGTTATTAATAGTTGAAACTGAATTTTGAACTTTATATAATCCTTATAATTTTATAATCCCTATTATGAGTTTCTTATACATAATGTAAGAACAAATATATATTTTTTCAGATAAAAGAAGTTTTTATCAAAATATGCACTTTTACCGCCTTTTAATGGCGAAGCATTTTTAAATCCAATATTTCAATGTTTTATATATTCAATTTGACTAAATAAAATTCTTCTTTATAATCGGTACATAAGAATTTAATTTCGATAATGTTTTGGTGTTTTGTGATAACTTACATATTTGGGTGAATAGTGAAAAATACTATATTTTAACTGAAAACAACTTTTTTAATCAAAATAATTTATATTGTTAAATTATACATTTTAATGGTATGGAAGTTTAAATAGATTATATTTTTACAATTTAATCCAATGATGGTAATTTTTTGTAATTTCACTTTGAAATTAGACATAAAAAAGTGTCAAACTTTTGATAGTTATTATTTCTTAAAAATACTCCTTTTGCTTTTAATAGCGGGAATTAATTTTAAATTAATAAATGAAACTTTTATTTTTTGAAATTGGTAAAATATACTTCATTTCCGGATTCGAAATATTGAAATTATCTTAGGGTGAAATTTTGGTACTTTTCTGAACACTTTAAATTTTTGATTAATAGTGAAAAACACTAAGTTATTGGACAAAACCGACTTTTAATTTAAATAATTATTTATTTTATTTAAATTTAGTTTAATTCAAAATAGATACGTAATACCTATATAAGTTCAATTTAATTCATTGGAGTCATTTTATAATAATTTTAGACATATAAAAAGTTTATTGAACTTTTCACCGTCTTTTACCCATCTCCTAGGAGAATTTGCAAATTCACATAAAACGTAATTTTACCACTTCTGTGAGTAGAATTTAGAAAATCCAAGAGACAAGGTTAATATCATTGAGTAAAATTCCATTCAATAAGATAAAAATAATTTTTTGGTAAATAGTAACTTGTTACTTTTAATTACCACGGTAAAAAGTAAATATGGTAATTAAGGGTAAAAATGAAATTATTATTACCCTAAAAAATGTCCTATTTCTATTGGATTAGTATAATTCGTCCCAAAACAACCTTATTAATATAATATGAACCTCTTTGGTTCACTTGGATTAGATTAGGACATTTATTATTATTTAATTCAAAGAAGAGTTAAAAGAGTTAAAATCAAAGTTTAATAACTAAAACATTTTTAATATTGGGCTATACATAAGATATATTCGATTATAAATATTCATTAGAAAGATAATACAATTTCCTAAATGATGGTATTTTATTTAAAATATTTATACATTAAATAATTTAATTTATTTATGAAATAATGGTGATGAAGTAAATATTTAATTAATGAAATATTAAAATAATTGATATTATAAATATCCAAATAAATGTAATTTGAGACTTTTTATTAATCAAAATAATTTTCTAGGTAACTATGACATATTATTATTGGTTATATGAATTTTTTTAGATGTAAAAATGCTGTTATAAATTTATCAAAAACAAAATACACAATAGTGTCAAAATTGACATAAAATAGTTTTTTAAAGAAATATTATATTATTAATTGGTATTATATTTATAGAAATATAATGTTCGTACAAATGACTTATATATTGATATATTTATTATTAATGCACCACTTTTGGGTCTTTTCAAAGAATATAGTATGTTTATTAACTATATAATATAAAAATACAAAGAGACATGGTAAATGTCGAACTATTTAACTACGAGTTAAATCTAAAAGATAAGGTTACTATAGTGACACAAACATGTCTAAAATCTATTTTTTGGGTGGTTATCGACCCCTAACCACCTTCAGAATTGAACAATCCACATTGGAGACATTTTAAACCTAATATGAATTTATTATATATTAATACTTTAAGTTTTTTCAAAAGAGCCCCTCCTCCCCCTTATAAAAGGACACCGATTCTAACCAATTCCTCACACCTCTCAAGCCTTTTGGATCGTCCAAACTCTACCCAATTAATCTCCCTACATCTCTATCCTGATACTAGAAGGCTTACTACAGGCATAAGGCCCTTCAAGAGTTCTTTTTGGTTCAAACCAAAGGGAGTTACCCAAATTAAAGGTAACGATATCTCTTAGCTAATTTTCTTTTATTTTACTTCTCCAACCCCTAAAATCTTCTTATTATTTTCTTTTGTAACAAAAAAAAGTATCCTAAATATACTAGTATATTTTTATGAGAAGTATTCGAAATACAATTACACACACCTCCATCTAATGGGTGAAGAACATAATGTTTCTGTGTATGGAAACCAAATGCCTCATGAAACGATGATTATTCAATTATCTCCTACCACCTCTCATGGTGTCCATTATGATGGAAATATAATTAAATATGATATTAATGATATTTATTTTATATATAAGCTTATGTAATTCCATTTTATATCATACCATTATTCGTTTCATGTTTTATATATATACGATAATTTCATTTGAGGAAGTGCGGACTACCGCCCCCTCAAAGTGATATGAATTGTTCATACCATACATGGAACATATAAAAGATGGTGTTAATGAACTTAAGAAACACATATAAGATATTATATTACACTGGAATTATAATATAACTATTTATCATTTGTTTTTTATTCCTTTTAAAATGAAAAATGAAATGGAAGTAGTGTTCGTGCGTACGTACGGATTACCGTCTCAACGAATGCGATGAGGTTCATTTTCCCATCATAACCATTCAAATATAATTCTCATTTTATGATTAAAAATAATGATTAAGGACTTGATATCATTATGGATATGAATAAGATACAACCTATCCTTAACAAATACAACTTATGTAACAAAACATATAAAAGAAAACGAGTAAGTTAACACCCGAAAGGACGATAATACTAAGATATTATTAACAGAGAAATGTTAAAAGATCATATATGATATAATATTAATGTATATGATTCTTTTATAATTTAACAAAAATTATTTAACCATTATACATGAGGTTAACCTACCCTCAACCAAGGAAAATTACAAGGTAAGGGATTTTCATCTCACTACTTATTCCCGTGAGATTCGTATCATATTACCACTATTACTTTTTGTGTGGTGTATGCACTACCTATAATTGTATTATTTCTGTAATACACATTAATTTATGTGTATTTACAAATTCATTGCATGATACCTCTTTCATGGGTTGTATGTTTTGTAAGTTACCAAATTGGTAAGGCTTAATTCCTCAATCTCATTATTATCGGAGATTGTTTATGTGTAAGTATTTTCTAGGACATATTTATCATCCATGACCATTTTTCATAAAAAATATTTCAAAATGAATATTTTATGGATTTATGAAATGTACACTTTATCAAAATCATAATTTTAAATGTTTTAAAGATTTATCTTTCAAAATCTTATTAATTAATGTCCATGTTTTCAAAATGATTTTAAGGATTTATTTATATGGACATGAATGTTTTGAAATGATAATTCTTTTAAAAAGTTTCAAAGTGGTATGGGACCCTTTGATTCCAAATTCTCTTTTAAATTAATTCCTTTATAAATGTGTGACTTTTCTATGATTTAAAAAAATGAGATATTTCTCTAAAATAGTTTTGATTTTATCTATGTCAATATCCTTTGATGGATTTTAATCTTATTTGAAGTTGATTTATTATGATACAAAACTTCCATATCGTATTGATTTTTTTGTGATATGTTTGACTATGGATGTGTTATTTATATACCATTCATGGTTTATGGATAAAGTATTGACATTTCTTATGCTTGTTTTAATACAAATGTTTATGTTATTTTTAAACCCATTCATATGAGGAATGCATTGGACTTAATAAGTGACGGGTGGAGCCCACTATAGCTCCTCGATGAATCGGTAGGTCTGATAAGACAAAATAGTGTCTTGGAACGAGGCTTTGACAAAATTTTATTTGTAGTCATGGCACGAGGCCTTGGATACGTGGTTATGATAGTCTGGCATTATGGATTCCATCATTATGAAAGTGGTTATTAATATTGAATGTGATTATTCGACTATTATAATATCCATGTGAATAAGTAAATTGCATTATTTCATTTTATCATTGCCATATTATGATGAAGTTCATGTTTTAAAGTCTTTTGTTTTAGAAATACATTTCCTTAAATGTTTATAATTATTTATAAAAGATTCCGCTATATTTTTATCTTTACTGAGCATCTGAGCTCACCCCTTTCAATGTTTTAATTTTTCCCAGAATGTGAAAACTATTTTATGAATGACCTTCAGGGAATGTATGAGGGGATATGAAGACAAGATGTTGTTGTAGTTGTTTTTAATTTGGGATTTAATGTAATCATTATGAATGTATCTACTGATTCCAAGGCTACTTATCTAAACGGTCATTCGAGACTTGATATTTTGTGAGCATATCAATGTTATGTAATAATGCACCGACTTTGGGTAACTAGGGTCGGGTCATTATAGTTGGTATCAGAGGGAGGATAGTACAAACCTTGGAAGATAGATTTAGATGAACTCTAATTATAACACATATCCCTAAGATAGACTTTGAGTATTAGTATAAAAGAAATTCCATGAATTTTTTAATTATAGAGATTTTTTTAGTTTTCCGAGCAATACATCCCTATCTGGATATGTGCAGGTAGAGGCGGCTCTGGCACAGATGTACCTAGGGGTAAAACCCGAAAACACCGCTTTGAGCTAGACTCGAATGGAAACTGGTGCACGACAATGGGCCTTGGTGCACTCTTGGTTACGACACTCCCGTGGGATATTCTTAGGATAATTCTCATTTTCATTACAAATCATTATGAAGGGTTTATGAGTATATAATTCCTCAATGAAAACATTTTTATGATTATGGATTATATACATAAATTATTTAATTTATGTTAAGTGTATTACAAGTTTGGGATTTGGAATTTCCATTCATAAACCAATCTAGTGTATGACATTGTTTAGAAATGGTGCCCAGTAGAAGGAATGAGAACTCCAGCAATACATATGATCCAAAGAGTAAGAAGGATAATATCATTCATGGTCTTAATACAGAATCTAGAAGGAAAATAGTCTCCCATATATTATCATCGTATGAAGAAATAATATCATCTGTTGATAAGATAAGTAAATAGTTCTCATAGTCCTATGGATTTGAAGGGATTCTAGAGAAGAAAAGGATGGTAGGGAGATAGACAGATAAAGGGAAGAAGGTAAAGAAGGATTTTTCCATATGTGATAACTGTGGAAAGAATCACCTTGGAAAATTCTTGAAGGCAGTGGGAGTATATTATATGTGTGGAGAAAAAGGAAACCACATTCGTGATTGCGAGGGTAAGAAAAAGGTTTCAAATGTACAATGCTTCATCTACAAGAAATGGGGACACTACACGAATCAATGTTCAAATCCTCAAAGTATGCCCAAAATGATGCTAATGGATAATAATAATGTCATGATACTACCACCGATGAAGAGGACTGACTAGTGTTCATATTTTTTTATTAATGAATTATTTAATTTGATTGTTGTATCAACGATGTACTGGTTATATGAATTATTGAGATAAATAAGGATTGTACTGCAGTACTATTTCATTTAGGATTTGATATTATATGGTACTACGAAATGTGACTCAACAGCAAGTTAAACTTTTTTTAAAATACATGGTTGAAGGAATGGTAATCCTTAATATGGTCTTGATACTGAGGTAGTAATTTTTGAATAAGAGATCGTTGATTTTGATAAATTATATTGGATATTCTTGACTACCTTGCCACTGATTAATTGTTTTTTTATTTCATAATTGTTGGAATGTTCAATTTTTTTGGATATAAGGAATATATCTAGTATTCTATAAGTAATAAGGGATCATTAATTTAATCAATATGGTTTTATGGTATTTCAGGATGTCTTAGTGATTTAAAAAAAATACATGATAAAGGTGTTCACATGCTATTACGTGGGAAAAATGATCTTCATTGTGTTTACCTACCTTGTAAATTTTGGACTGTGAGTTAGAAGGAATGATTGTGGATAAGTCTAGTTTGAGATTATTTTTGGATTTTCATAAAAAAGGACAACCCGAAGGTCAGGCGGCAACCTGTCGTGTCCGGCAAGGCCGCAATACCTGAACCCGCAACCGATGGACGACAAGGGTGTATCACCTACCACTGACCCAAATGATGTCCTAGATTGAATAATGTATATTTTTAATGGTTCTGATAGATGAATTATAAATTCATTTTTTATCCCAATACGAATATGATAAATAGAATATTATTTTTAACTTCTATTATCTTTTACAGCGAAAAATGAGTTTGTGGTAGAACTTAGTTAAAGGATTGGACTCTACTTGTCAAGTATATATTTTTCTTCATATCTTATTCAATGAAGAAGTTAATTCCTATATTTTAGTGAAGGTATCTTAAAACAAAAAAAAAATTATCCTAATACCATATGTTTTGTTGAACAGATGGTATTTTAAATCATCATAGTTTGATGAATTTGAGGCCCTCAATTTTACAATTGTTTGTGATTGATGACCTCAATAACTACCTATAAATATTTACATTTTTACTCCAATTATATGTCTCAAATTTCCACCAATGTTCTCCTAACCGAGATCATAATTTGGTGGTGACCCTTTCATTTCCATTTTCCTCATATTAAGAATAAATTTTATTAACATAATTTCTGATGTGGGTTTTCCCAAAGGTATTTTCTCATTTCAACCATTTATTTTTGAAAAATAATTTCAAATTGCAAGGACACAATTTATTGGAGGCGGGAAGAATGTAACACCTCAAGATTTCATAGTACATTATTTGTTCAAAGTAATTCAATAACTTTCACTACACACAACACCGACTTCTAGTGCACCCTAACTTACCAAAAAAGTCGTTAAAAAGCGGTTATGAATAGTATAAACTGAATTTTTAACTTTATATAATCCTTATAATTTTATAATCCATATTATGAATTTCTTAGATATAATGTAAGAACAAATACATTTTTTCAGATAAAAGAATTTTTTTTTCAAAAAATAAAATATTCCCACCTTTTAATGGAGAAGCCTTCTTAAATATAATATTTGAAACATTTATATATTCAATTTGATAAAATAAAATTCTTCTCTAGAATAATGGCATAAGAATTTAGTTTCAGTAATGTTTTGGTGCTTTTCCAATAACTTACATATTTGGGTGAATAGTGAAAATACTATATTTTAACTAAAAACAACTATTTTAATCAAAATAATTTATATTGTTAAATTATAAATTTTAATCGTATGGAAGTATAAATAGATTATATTTTTACCATTTAATCCAAATATGGTCATTGTATGTAATTTCACTTTCAAATTTGACATAAACAAGTGTCAAACTTTTGATAGTTATTATTTCTTAAAAATACGCCTTTTGGTTTTAATAGAGAAAATTGATTTTAAATTAATAAATTAATCTTTAATTTTTTTAATTTTTTAAAATAGACTTCATTTTTGGCTTTGGAATATCGAAACTAGCTTCAGGTGAAATTTTGGTACTTTTCTGAAAACATTCAATTTGTGAAAAATAATGAAAAACACTGAGTTGTTCGTTAAAACCGACTTCTTATTTAAATAATTATTTATTTTATTTAAATTAATTTTAGGTCAAAATAGATACTTAATACCTATATAAGTTCAATGTAATTCATTGGAGTCAGTTTATAATAATTTTAGACATATAAAAATTTTGTTGAACTTTTCACCGTCTTTTACCCATCTCCTAGGAGAATTTGAAAATTCACATAAAGCATAATTTTACTGCTTATTTTAGTGGAATTTAAAAAATCTAAGTGACATCGTTAATATCAAGAAGTAAAATTCTGTTCAATAAGAAAAAATACATTTTGGTGAATAGTAATTATTTACTTTTATTTATCACGGTAAAAAGTAAATAGGGTAATTATGTGTACAAATGAAATTATTATTACCCTAACACATGTCCTAATTTTATTGGCTAACTATAATTCGACCAAAACAACCTTCGGAAAAAAATATTAACCTCTTTGGTCCACTTGGATTAGATTAGGACATTTATTATTATTTAATTCAGTGAAGAGTTAAAAGAGTTAAAATCAATGTTTAATAACTAAAACATTTTTAATATAGAGTTATATATAAGATAGATTCGATTTAAAATATTAATTAAAAAGATAAACATATTTCATACATGATGGTATTTTATTTATAATTTTTAGACATTAAATAATTTCATTTATTTATGACACAATGGTGATGCAGTAATAACCTAATTAATGAAATATTAAAATAATTGATATTATAAATATCCAAATAGATGTAATTTGAGACTTTTTATGAATTAAAATAATTTTATAGGTTAATATGACATATTTTTATTGGTTATATGAATTTTATTCGACGTAATAATGCTGTTATGAATTTATCAAAAGCAAAATACTCAATAGTGTCTAAATTGACATAAAAGAGTTTTTAAGACAAATATTATATTATTAATTGAAATTAGATTCATAGAAATCTATGGTTCAGACAAAAGACATATACAATGATATTTGTATCATTAATGGACCACTTGGGGGTCTCTTGGAAAAATATAGTATGTTTATTAACTATATAATATAAAAATACAAAGAGAAATGGTAAATGTCAAACTATTTAAGAGTTAAATAAAAAAGATAAGGTTACAATAGTGACCCAAACCTACCTAAAATCTATTATTTTGCTGGTTTTAGACCCATCCCCACCTGAAAAATTGAAAAATCCACATTGAAGACATTATAAACAGAATATGAATTTATTATAAATTAATACTTCAGGTTTTTCCTAAAGAGCCCCTCCTCCCCCTTATAAAAGGACACAACTTCTAACTGATTCATCACACCTCTGAAGCCTTTTTCCTTGTCCAACCACTGCCCAATTAAACTTCCTAAATCCCTATCCTCCTCCTAGAAGCCATACCTTAGGTATAAGGCCGTTCAAGAGTCCTTTTTGGTTCAACCAAAAGAGAGTTACCATAGTTAAAGGTAACGATTTCTCTTAGCTTCTTTTCTTTTATTTTACTTCTCCAACCTCTAAACTCTTCTTATTATTTTCTTTTGTAACAAAAATAGTATCCTATATATACTAGGATATTGTTATGAGAATTATTCGAACTACACATACACACACCTCCATCTAATGGGTGAAGAACATAATGTTTCTGTGGATGGCAACCAAATGCCTCACGAAACGATGATTGTCCAATTTTCTCCTACCACCTCTCATGGTGGCCACTATGATGTAACTATAATTAAATATTATATTAATGATATTTATTTTATATATAATCTTTTTTATTTCCATTTTATAGCATACAATTATTCGTTTCATGTTGTATATATATATATATATGATAATTTCATTTGAGGAAGTGCGGACTACGACCCACTCAAAGTTATATGACTCGTTCATACCATACATGGAACGTATAAAGGATGATGTTAATGAACTTAAGTAACACATATAAGATATTATATTATACTGGAATAATAATATACCTATTTATTATTTGGTTTTGATTCTTTTTAAAATGAAAAATGAAATGGAAGTAGCGTTTGTGCGTACGTACAGATTACCTTCTCCACGAACGTGATGAGTTTCATTTCGCCATCATATCCATTCGTGTATAATTATCATTTGATGATTAAAAATAATTTTCAAGGACTTTATTTCATTTTTTATATGAATAATATACAACCTATCCAGAACAAACATGGCTTATGTGACAAAACATATAAAAGAAAACGAGTAAGTTAACACCCGAAATGGCAATAATACTAAGATATTATTAACAAAGCAATGTTAAAAGATCATATATGAAATCATATTAATGTATATGATTCTTTTATAATTTAATAAAAATTGTTTAACCATTATACAGAAGGTTAACCTACCCTCAACGAAGGAAAAGTACAAGTTAAGGGGTTTTTATCTCCTTCCTTATTCCCGTGAGATTCTTACCATATTGTGACTATTTCCTTTTTTGTGGTGTATGTACTACCTATAATTGTATTCTTTGTGTAATAAAATTTAATTTATGTGTATTTACATATTAATTGTATGATACCTCTTTCATGGGGTGTATTTTTCGTATGTAACCAAGTTGGTAAGGGTTAATTCCTCAATATCATTATTATCTGGGATTGTTTAAGTGTAAGTATTTTCTGGGACATATTAATAATCCATGTCCATTTTTAATAAAAATGATTTCAAAGTGAATATTTTAATGATTTATGAAAGGTACCCTTTATCAAAATCAGAATTTTAAATGTTTTAATGATTTATCATTCTAAATCTTATTATTTAATGTCCATGTCTTCAAAATGATTTTAAGGATTTATTTATATGGACATGAATTTTTTGAAATGATAATTCCTTTAGAAGGTTTCAAAGTGGTATGGGACCCTTTGATTCCAAAATATCTTTCAAATGAATTCCTTTATAATTGTGTTAATTTTCAATGATTTCAAAACAAAGGATATATTTCTCTCAAATAGTTTTGACTTCATCTATGTCAATATCCTTTGATGGATTTTAAGCTTATTTGAAGTTAATTTATTATGATACAAAACTTCCAAATCGTATTGAAGTTTTTGTGATATGTTTGATTGCGGATGTGTTATTTTTATACTATTCATGGTTTATAGGGAAATTATTGACATTTATTATTCTAGTTTTAATACGAATGTTTATGTTATGTTTAAACCTGTTCATATGAGAAATGCATTGGACTTAATAAGTGATAGGTGGAGCCCGGTATAGCTCCTCGATGCATCGGTAGGTCTCATTAGACAAACTAGTGTCTTGGCACAAGGCCTTGTCAAAATCTTATTTTTAGTCTTGGCACGAGGCCTTGGCTACGTGGTTATGATAGTCTGGCGTTATGCATTCCATTATTATGAAAGTGGTTATTGATATTTAATGTGATTATTCGACTATTAGAATATGCATGTGAATAAGTAAATGGAATTATTTCGTTTTATCATTGCCATATTATGTTGAAGTTAAAGTTTTAAAAGCTTTTGTTTTAGTTATACGTTGCCTTAAATATTTATGTTTATTTATGAATGTTTCCGCTATATTTTTATCTTTAATGAGAATCTGAGCTCACCCATTTCAATGTTTTAATTTTTCCCAAGATATGAAGAAGTATTTTATGAATGACCAACAGGGAATGTATGAGGGGATATGAAGACATGATGTTGTTGTATTTGTTTTTACATTATGATGTAATGTAAAGTTTATGAATATGTCTAGTGATTCCAAGGCTACTAAACTAAACGGTCTTTGAAGACTTGATCTTTTGTGATCATGCCAATGTGAAGTAATAATGCACTGACTCTGGGTAACTGGGGTTGGTGCATTATAATTGGCATCAAAGGAAGGGTAGTACAAACCGTGGAAGCTATATTTAGATAAACTCTGATTAGAGCACATATCCCTAAGATAGACTTTGAGGATTAGAATAGAATAACTTCCATGAATTTTGGTATTGTAGAGATTTTGTGAGTTTTCTGAGAAATACATCCCTATCTAGATATGAGTAGGTAGAGGCAGCACTAACACAGATGTACCTAGGGATAAAACCTGAAAAAACTGCTTTGAGCTAGACTCGAACGAGAACTGGTGCACGACAAGGGGCCTTGCGGCACTCTTGGTTACGACACTCCTGGGGGATATGCTTAGGATAATTCTCATTTTCTTTACAAATCATTATGAAGGGTTTATTAGTATATAACTCCTCAATGAAACCATTTTTATGATTATGGATTATATCCATAAACTATTTAATTAATGATAAGTGTTTTATAAGTTTGGGATTAGGTATTTCTATTACTAAACCAATCTAGTGTATGCCATCATTTAAAAATGGTTCCTAGTAGAAGGAATGAGAACTCCCGCAATACGCATGATCCAATGAGTAAGAAGGAAAATATCTTTCATGGTCTAAAGCCAGAATTTAGAACGGAAATAGTCTCCCATGTATTATCATCGTATGAAGAAATAATATCATGTGTTGATAAGATAAGTAAATAGTTCTCGGAGTCCTATGGATTTGAAGGGAAGAAAGAGAAGAAAAGGATGCTAGGGAGAAAGATAGATAAAGGAAAGATGGTAAAGAAGTATTTTCCCATATGTGATAACTAAGGAAAGAATCACCTTGTAAAATGCTTGAAGGGAATGGTAGTATGTTATATGTCTGGAGAAAAAGAACACCACGTTCATGATTACGATGGTAAGAAAAAGGTTTCAAATGTATAATGCTTCATCTGCAAGGAATAGGGACACTACAAGAATCAATGTTCAAATCATCAAAGTATGCCCCAAATGATGCTATTGGATAATAATAAAGTTATGATACTACCACAGATAAAGAGGAATTACTAGTGTTCTTATGTTTTTATGAAAGATTTATTTCATTTTAGTGTTTTATCAACGATGTACTGGTTATATGAATTATGGAGATAAATATGGATTGTACTGTGGTACTATTTCATTGAGGATTTGAGATTATATGGAACTATGAAAAGTGACTCAACATCAAGTTAAAGGTTTTTTTGAAAATACATTGTTGAAGGAAAGGTATTCCTTAATATGGTCTTGATACTGAGGTAGTAATTTTGGAAGAAGAGATGGTTGCTTTTGATAAATTATATTGGATATTCTTGACTACCATGGCACTGATTAATGGTTTGTTTATTTCATCATTGTTGGAATGTTCAATGTTTTGGGATATAAGAAATATATCTCATATTCTATAAGTAATAAGGGATCATGAATTTAATCAATAAGGTTTTATGGTATTTCAGAATGTTGTAGTGTTTTAAAAGAATACATGATGAAGGTGTTCATATGCTATTACACGAGAAAAATGATATTATTTTTGTTTACCTACCTTATAAATTTAGGACTATGAGTTGAACATAAGTATTTTAGATAAGTTTAGTTTGAGATTATTTTGGGATTTCCGTAAAAAGGACAACCTGGAGGTCGGGCGGCAACCTGTCGCATCCGGCAAGGCCGCGAGACTTGAACCCTCAACTGAAGGGGGATAAGGGTGTATCTCCTTCCACTGACCCATGTGATGTCCTGGATTTAATGATATAGATTTTTAATGGTTCTTATTGATGAATTATAAATTCATTTTTTTGAACCCTATATGAATAGGATAAATAGAATATTATTTTTAACTTCTACTATCTTTTAGAGTGAAAGATGAGTTTGTGGTAGAACATAGTTAAAGTATTGGACTCTACTAGTCATGTATATATTTTTCTTCTTCTCTTATTCAATGAAGAAATTAATTCTTATATTTTAGTGAAGGGATCTTAAAAAAAATGTATTATCCTAATACCATATGTTTTGTTGAAACGATGGTATTTTAAATCATTATAGATTGATGAATTTGAGGCCCTCAATTTTACAATTGTTTGTGATTGATGACCTCAATCACTACCTATAAATATTTATATTTTTCCTCCAATTATATGTCTCTAATTTCCACCAATTTTTTTCTAATTGAGATCATAATTTGGTGGTGACCCTTTTATTTCCATTTTCCTCATATTAAGACTAAATTTTATTAACCTAATTTCTTGATGTGGGTTTTCCCAAAGGTATTTTCTCTTTTCAATCATTTATTTTGGAAAAATAATTTCAAATTTTAGGGACACAATTTATTGAAGGAGGGAAGAATGTAACTCCCCAAGATTTCATAGTATGTTATTTCTTCAAAGTAATTCAAAAACTTTCACTACAGGAAACACCGAGTTCTAACGCACCATGACTTACCAAACAAGCCGTTCAAAAGAACCTATGAATAGTATTAACTGAATTTTAAGCATTATATAATCCTTATAATTTTAGAATCTATATTATGAGTTTTTAGACATAATGTAATAACAAATTCATTTTTCCAGATAAAAGAAGTTTTTTTTCAAAAAAAGCAATTTTACTGCATTTTAATGGCAGTGCCTTTTTAAATCCAATATTGGAAACTTTTATATATTAAATTTGACAAAATAAACTTCTTCTTTATAATCAAAACATAATAATTTAGTTTCAATAATGTTTTGGTGTTTTTCTGATAACTTACATATTTGGGTGAATATTGAAAAATACTATATTTTAACTGAAAAAAACTTTTTTAATCAAAACAATCTATATTGTTAAATTATACATTTTTATGTAATTGAAGTATAAATAGATTTTATTTTTACCATTTAATTCAATTATGGTAATTTTATGTAATTTCACTTTGAAATTAGACATAAACAAGTGTCAATCTTTTGATAGTTATTATTTCTTAAAAATACACCTTTTGGTTTTAATAGTGGGAATTAATTTTAAATTGATAAATGATACATTTATGTATTGAATTTGGTAAAATAGACTTCGTTTTAGGATTCGTAATATAGAAATTAGTTTTGGGTGAAATTTTGGTACTTTTCTGAAAACATTCAATTTTTGATGAATAGTGAAAAACACTGAGTTATTGGTTAAAACCGACTTTTTATTTAAATAATTATTTATTTTATTTAAATGTATTTTAGGTAAAAATAGATACAGAATACCTATATAAGTTCAATGTAATTCATTGGAGTCAGTTTATAATAATTTTAGACATATAAAATTTTTATTGAACTTTTCACCGTCTTTTACCCATCTCCTAGGAGAATTTACAAATTCACATAAAACATAATTTTACCACTTCTGTGAGTGGAATTTAAAAAATATAAGAGACATGGTTAATATCAAAGAGTAAAAGGTGGTTCAATAAGATAAAAATAATTTTTGGTGAATAGTAACTTTTTACTTTTATTTACCACAGTAAAAAGTAAATAGGGTCATTAAGGGTAAAAATGAAATTATTATTACCCTAACACATGTCCTAATTCTATTGGATAAGTATAATTATACCAAAAAAAACTTAGGTATAAAATATGAACCTCTTTGGTCTACTTGAATTAGATTAGGACATTTGTTATTATTTAATTCAAAGAAGAGTTAAAAGAGTTAAAATCAATGTTTAATAACTAGAAAATTTTTAATATAGGGTTATACATAAGATATGTTAGATTATAAATATTCATTAGAAAGCTAAAAATATTTCCTTCTTGATGGTATTTTATTTATAATTTTTAGACACTAAATAATTTAATTTATTTATGACACAATGGTGATGTAGTAAATACCTAATTAATGAAATATTAAAATAATTGATATTATAAATATCCAAATAATTGTAATTTGAGACTTCTTATGAATTACAATAATTTTCTTGGTTAAAATGACATATTATTACTCGTTATATGAATGTTATTCGAAGTAATAATATAGTTATGAATTTATCAAAAACAAAATACCCAATAGTGTCAAAATTGACATTAAAAAGTTTTTTAAACTAATATTATATTATTAATTGATTTTATATTCCTAAAAATCTAAGGTTCGGCCAATGGAATTATATAATGATATTTGTTTTAGAGACCCAAAGCTTAACATACAAGAACATTACATTACTTTTTCGGAATACTTAATAGATAACAAAAAGAGACACATAAGGACCGTAATAGTTTAGTGTCTTTAGAAACTCAAAATATAATCTTCTAATCGTGGTGAAATATCATCAATATCTCCCACAAAGATCTTCCTTATTTATTTTCTTAACTAAAACCTTTATTTAAATCCTGGGAAAAATAAAACATATAAAGGGTGAGCTAAAATGCTCAATAAGGGTAAACATAGAGAAAATAATACAATCCATTAACATTTGAATGAAAAACTTGAACATAAAATTTAAACATCAAAATCATGAGCAATGAAAGAAATCGTGGAAGTACATAAGGAATAGATCATAAAGGAACATTAATCATGATAAACTATAATGGGAATAAAACATGTAATTGTGGCATCCATTAAGCACATGTAATGATTTCCATAGTAGCCAAAGCATTGCATCCAAGACCATCTTAGTGGACAAAGTCCCTTACTGAACTGGGTTTACTTGCCGTTCCAGCACTGTATTACTGAACCAAATTTACTTTCCGTTTCATCAATGTCTATCTAATGAGATATAAAACTTTACCCAATGCATTGTAGGGAGATATAGGTCCCACCCATCTCATAATGAAATCATTCTTACTTGTTCCACAAAATAAACTTAAAACATTCATCATAACCCAAAGAATAAAATGGGTTTCATAAACATCATCCCATCATCACATAATCCATTTAAAACAAATGGATATTTCATCATATGAAAATTGAAACAATGTAAATCATAGAGACATTATACTTGAAACATACACATATGAAATAATGTCATCTTAGATGGAAAATGGTTTTGATAAAACACTTGAAATGAATTCTTGAGAAAAATATCCTTCCTTCTTCAAAATCAATTTTCTTTCTTAAAATGTCATATAATTTTAAACTAAAATAATTTGATTAAAAATTAAACATGAAAACTTTTAAAGGAATCTTCATGGAAATAATGTTCTAAAAATCCAGTCATGCTGTTTAAGTTAAAGAAACATTATTCTCGTACTTTGGCTGAAAAAGTTAAAAATTACTTCATACGAAAAATGAAAAAAGATTCCTTTCATATCTTTTACTAGAAACATAAAGAAGAATAAAATTGTATTTAAAAAATTTTAGGATAATATAAATAATATTACATATTGAGGAAACATGGATGTGGATGATAAATATTCCCCATTAAATTCAGAATTATAAACAATCTCGGATAAAAATGAGATTACGAGATTTTCCCTTACCTTATGTCTGATATGCTTCGTATGTATCAAAACATCCTGTATAATGATTTAAATAATGTCATTGAATTATTACAGAATCATATTCATTGTTATGATATCATATATAGTTTACTTATGAATTTATATTACCCGCTTTTTGTAAATTCGATGTAAAAGCAACAATTTGGGTAAAATCGTTTCATTTATTGTACGCGTTTCGACTTGTTGTTCCTGAAATTATTACTTATATCCTGATTCACTTAATTCCAGAATGTAAAACAAGATTTATATATAATATATATTCATTATATACATATATATTATAGATCGATAAATGAAATGAAATACATCGTTCATGGAAACGGTAGGTCGTACGTACGCATGAACGCTGTTTTCGATTCTTTATTGAATTGAATGGAATTAGGTAGATGAAATATATATATATATATATACATAAATCTAGTATCATTATTATGTCATATATTTCATTATTATTCAGTATATATACTTTATAATCATTCATGAATGGTTAACATGGAGAATGAATAGCATCGCTTCGTGGAGACGGTAGTCTTTACGTATGAACGAGCGATGATATCGTTCCCATATTTATTGAATGGAATTGGATTGGATGATATAATATATTAGAATCATTATGATCTTATAATAACAATATATATTTATTCTTTAAACCATGATACCCATCCAAGTAAGGTGGTGGTGGAAAAATACATTACATCACGGCGTGGAGACAGTATTCCATACGTACGCACGCGCGGTGATTTCATTTTCCGTAGGATTGATAGAAGGTGAAATGAGGATTTTTCATATTTATAATCAAATATCAGTATATTAGTGATAATGATGTTATTACTTTATTATGAAACAAGAAAATAAGAGGAAGTAGAAGAAGAAATGAATTTGAAAGAATCGGTAAAGGATATTACCTCTTCTTCGACACGTCTCTTTGAAACCTCCTCTTAGGATAATAAAATTGGTCTTTGAAGAATACCAGGACCTCTAGTATGTTTCTATGAAAGTTTAGAAGGGAAATGGGCAGGGGTTTGCCGATTTGTAATGATCAAAGGGTGTGAAGAGAAGTGGGAAGGGGTTCCCTTTTTAAGGGAGGGGAGGGGCACCTTTGGAAATCTTAAAAATATTAATTTATAATAAATCTAACCCCACTTAAAATCTTCCAAAAATGACTCATATTCAAATATTAGATGATATAGGGTTGTAATATCATCATCCAATAAAATTTATACATTTAGGGAATTTATTTTAAACATTATCAACTTGATTTATCCTTATTTAATCTATTAAATTTTATATGTGGTAATAAGATTATAATTTTTAAATTGTTATAAATAATTACTTCTGTTCTATGAATTTTCCATAATTAGATAATTCATGAAATTTTAGACTATATAAATTTCAATTTATAATTTTTAAATATTTTTTTGTGATTTTTAAACAATTTAATAATATGTTATTTTTATAACATAACAATATTGTCAATTTTGACACTAATGATTTATTTAAATTTCAATAAAATCCATTAAGAGGATATATTCGAACTAAAATATTTAATAGGTTCCTAACATGTCATATTAATATATAATATTAGTGTAGAACATTAAATAGTTCACATAATCTTTATTTTAATATATGTAAAACCATTTATTTGATATTTCTCTTAATAAAATAATTACTACAACATTTTTGTATAGTTATTAAATAAACTTTTTTGATGTATAAAAATTAAAAATAAAATACTAGGATAAAGATAAATCTTATATATTTCATAATAATACATTTATTAGGATTTATCTTCTAAGAAACACAAATTTGTAAAATGTTATATTTATTAAATTATGAAGGTGACAACTTTGACATCATATTGAATAAAATAAAATAAGTGTCATAATCACTTTTATAAGACTCCAAACGGTCATATATTCGGTAATTGGATGTTTATGGTGTAGATATACATTTCCAATAAGTTTCTATCAGGTTTATGGGCCCTTTAATATGTATTACGTTTTCAATAAAAACAATATTATTGATATTTTTACTAAATAAATAATTTCTACATCATTAATGTATAAGCTAATAAGGTAACTAAAAAACTCTTAAAAATTAAAAATAAATTACCATGATAAATAAAAATATTTTATCTTTCAGATGAGTACTTATAACTGAATTTATATTATGTATAACCTTATATTAAAAATACTTAAATTATTAATGTTTGAGTGAGACATATTTCACTTTCCTTTAAATAAAATAAACTAAAGGTCTTAATCACATCCAAGTGGGTTCTAATAGACTCCATTTCGACCCAAATATGACTTAGGGTGAAATATAGACAAGTGTTAGGGTAATTTTATAACATTATATTTACCCTTGATTACACGATTTACCTTTAATGATGGTAAATAAAATTTACCGTAGTTACTATTCATAATGCCCAAAAATTAAATGTAGTCTATTAATATAATTTGGACCCACTGATTCCAAATATGGAATCCATTTTTACAAATTAAATACACAGAAGTTGAATAAATTAATTTAAAATTAATCCCGTTGTCTAAAGAAAATGGGTTTTTGTTTAAAACATTGCAAAAGATTGAATTGATTTAACCTACAAATTCAATGTAAAATCAATGCTGATGACATAAATTATATTAAATGGTAAAAATATATTCTATTTATACTTTAGAAACATTCACCATTATAATTTAACAACATAAATTATTACGATGAAAAAAGATGTTTTTAATTAAAATATAGCGTGTTTTTACTAATCATTAAAATAATAAAGTTATCAGAATAATATGAAAATTTTATCCAAGGTAAAATTTATATCCTGATTCCAAAGAAGAATTTTATTTTGTAAAATTGAACTTATAAACATGTCAAAAACTAGATTTAATGTTGGTGCACCATCAAAAGGCGGCAAAACTGCATTTTTTGAAAAATACTTATTGTACACAACAAATTTATTTTATTCTCATATCATGTTATAGAAAATTAGTAAGATGAATAGTAATGTTATAAAATTCAATATTTAGTTAATACTATTCATAATGGATAGTTCGTCATAATATTATAACCATATATTGTTGTTTAGTGAAACCCGGTATTGCGTACAACACACGCTATCGAGGAAGGTCGTGATTGCTTGTAATGCAAGCCAGGTCAGGGTTGCGTGTAGTGCAAGACTCCTTTGATGCAGTGTTAAATAGAAGATATGAAAGAAATTAAAAATAATATATCTTATAAAATCTCTGGGTGTTACATTCTACCCCCCTTAAAATGAATTTCTCCCTCGAAATTCATTGGGGTTATAAATCATTTACTATTCATAGAAACATACATCATAAAAAGGAATACTAAAACATAATTTTAAAAAATAATGTGTGAAACGTAACGATTTAACAAAGTAACTCATCACTGGGTTTCCATATAGGATAACATTGGTGAAAATATGGATATGGAAGAAAAATCTAACCATCATGTTCTGACGAAGAGTGGTAGAGAACATGGCTATGAAAAATCCATCAATCACAAAACCATAAATTTGTGATGATCTAAGGTACCATCTGATTTATAAGTTATAATAGCACTAGGAAAATATTTTTGGTTTTTAATATCATTTCTCTAAAGTTGAATATTTTGAATTAGAAAAAATACTTACTTGATTTTGGTAGAATCTCACTATTTTTCGTGCTTTGAAAAATTTCCACTTCATCTCTTAAAGAAATGAAGTTGAATTTGTTATTCGTGAAGTGTTAGCAGATCATGTGGTAGAATGATGCGTCATTCCATCTGTTTCAAACAAAATGTCAGAAAAAGTTATCAAATATACATAAGTCCATATATGGTTAGGCTAAACGTATACGATTCCAAAAATGAACTTATAATTCATCTATCATACCGCTTAATAAAATAAAACTAGTTTCTACTAACTAGGGACTTCCTGTAGGCCAGTGGTATGCAATAAAGGCCTGTCGCACTTTGGTTTTGGGTTCGATTCCCACATCCTTATCCGACAAGACGGGTTGTCACCCGTTCTACAGGTTGTCCTTTTTCTAAAACTATACTATCATAAAATCAAAAAGATCTATCCTTAAACAATACTATCTGATAAACAAATTAATCTATTCCAACATTTAGGATTTTTGAAAATAATTCTGTCTAATATTAAAGTATAAATATAATGATTACTAAAAAGTTCATATAACAAGCACGTGAATACCATCATTTATCCCTCATATATCACAATATATATCTTTTTGATCGCATTCCAAACATGTGAATACCTTAATCATGTATTCTCGGGAAAAATGAATACCCACTGAACCTTACTGAAAAGATGAATGCTGTCAAAAGTTAACTCTTTCCACAATAAAAAATCCCAAAATTTCGATATACTCAAACCATGATATCACTTTGTCCTTATATTAGTCATGAGCTCATGAATACTGTCAAGCATTTCATTATCTCCTTATCCCTTCATTATGTGAATATCATCTTCTTTCCAAAAATATCTCAATCACTTTACATGGTTACCAGTACCATAAAATTATTGAAAACCACAATAGACCAATACATAAATATTCCAATATTCCACGATACAATATATAACATTATTTTGGAATCCCATTACATAAACACTTAATCATTCCACCACATCTTTGTCATATTTAACATCGCCAATAGTGATCACATGTGACATCCATTTGTCCTTCTCCTTAAGTGGTTTCTGATGTCAATCATCATTAACCCTTGGATTAGGGCATTGATTAGAATAATGCCCCATTTAATTGCACTTGAAACTTTGAAGTGCTGGTGGTGCGTTCTCTATAGTATTTTCTTTATTCACATCATTAGGAACCCTTTTTCCATTACTTCAACACTCAACAGCTTGATGACCTTCTTTTCCACACTTAAAACATTTTATAGTACCTTTTAGTAAATCTCCACCATGCTTCTTTCCACACATTAAAAATAAAGAAACATTCATCTTCATTTCACCCTTGTTCTGAGATTTCTCCATGAACTCCATCTTTCTTTTCTTATCCAAACCATGAGAAGGATATGTGACACCAAATTCCATTTCTACTTTGATAGCACAACACACAATTTCTTCATAGCTACTGAAGTCTCTTATAGCTAATGCCCTTTGATGACTTGGTTTTAATCCACTGAAGAATTGATCAACTTTACTTTCAGGTTGGATGATAAAGCCAGATGCATACCTTGAAAGCCTTGTAAAATTTTCTTCGTATATACCAACTGATTCATCATCCTTTTCTTAAGCTCAAGGAACTCCTTTTCCATCTTTGTTCGAAGAATAAGAGGGAAGTACTTATTGAAAAATAAGTTCTTGAACTCATCCCATTCCATGGATTAAATTTCACCTTGGGGCCTTGTGTTCTTAATTAGAGTCCACCACTGGTCTACCTTACCTTCTAAATGGTAAACAGCCAGAATGACTTTTTCATTTTCTGAACAACGAAGTATGGAAAATATTATTTCAATGGTACCGATCCATTGTTCAGTAACAAGTGGATCAGAAGGCCCACTGAAAGAAGGTGGATGTTGCCTCATGAAGGACTCAATAGAATATTGTTCCTTTCTCTTCTCATTTGGATGTTCGGAATGATTCATAGCTTGAGTAAGTATAGAAATAAGATTTTTTACTCCATCTCCCATAACATTGGTTTGTTCAGGAGGACAATCATTGCATTATCCATTACATTGATCAACATGGTTCCTTCAGGTTCCAGCCATTGTCTAAAACCCAAAATGAATAGTGTGAGAGGCAAAAATCATGCTAGGGAAAACAACATAATAAAGGTGGAGTACCTTCGATATCTAACATTTTAGTTTTAATTATAATATCATTACCGTAATTCTATAACTATAACCTATACTTATACTTATCCTTAGGGACATCCCTAGACATACCTTAGAAATAATTCTAGGGATCTCACTAAAGTATTCGCATCCTAGTTTCCAAAGGTTAACTAAACCTTTCCTCTGATATGAACTATAGAGACCCGAAGCTTGACGTACATGGAAATTACATTACTTTTACGGAATACTTAATACATAACAAAAATATACACACAAGGATCATAATAGTTTAGTGTATTTGGAAACTCGGTATGTAATCATCTAATCGTGGTGAAAGATCTTCAACATATCCCATAAAGATCTTCCCCTTTTGTTTTCTTACCTAAAACCTTTGTTTAAATCTTGGGGAAAATAAAACATATAAAGGGTGATCTCAAATTCTTAGTAAGGGTAAACATAGATAACATAAAGAAATCCATAAACATTTGGATGCAAAAACATGAAAATAAAATCTAAACATTAAAATCATGAGCAATGACATAAATCTTGTAAGTACATAAGGCATAGATCATAAAGGAACATTAATCATGATAAACTAGAATGGGAATAAAACATGTAATTATGGCATCCATTAAGAACAAGTAATGATTTCCATAGTAGTCGAGGCATTGCTGCCAAGACCATCTTAGTGGAAAAAGTCTCTTACTGAACCGGGTTTACTTGTCGTTCCATCCCTCTATTACTAAACCAGATTTACTATCCATTTCTGCCATGTCTATCTCATTAGATATAAATCTTTACCCAATGCATTGAAGGGATATATAGGTCCCACCCATCTCATAATGAAATAATTCTTACATGTGCCACAAAATAAACTTAAAACATTCATCATAACCCAAAGAATATAATGGGTTTCATAAACATCATTCCATCATCACATAATCCATATAAAACAAATGGATATTTCATCATAAGAAACGTGGTACCATGTAAATCACAGAGTCATTATACTTGAAACATACACATATGAAATAATGTCATATTAGATGGAAAATTGTTTTGATAAAACACTTGAAATGGATTCTTGAGGAAAATATACTTTCTTCTTCAAAATCATTCTCCTTTCTTAAAATGTCAAATAATTTTAATCTAAAAGAAGTTCATTAAAAATAAACTTGAAACGTTATAAAGGAAGCTTCATGGAAATAATGGTCTAAAAATCTATTAATTCCGTATAAGTTAAAAAAACATTTTTCTCGTACTTTGGCCGGAAAAGTCAAAAAGTACCTCATACGAAAAACGACAAAATATTCATTTCATATATTTTACTAAAAACTTACCGAAGGGTAAAATTGGATTTAAACAATTGTAGGAGGATAGAAATAATATTTGATATTTATGAAATATGGATGTGGATGATAAATATTTCCCAGAAAATTCCGAAGTATAAACATTCTCGGATAAAATTGAGATTGCGAGGTTTTCCCTTATCTTATGTCTGATATGCTTCTTATGTATCTGAAACTCCTGTGTAATGATTTAAATAATGTCATTGACATATTACAGAATCATATTCGCTGATATGATATCATATATTGTTTACTTATGACTTTATATTTCCCGTTTTTTGTAAATTCTATGTAAAAGCAGCAATTTGGGTAAAATCATTTCATTTATTGTACGTGTTTCGACTTGTTGTTCTTGATATTATTACTTATATCCTGATTTACATAATTTAAGAATGTAAAACATGATTTATATATAATATATATTCAGAATAAACATATATATATATATGATATATCGATATATGAAATGAAATACACCGTTCATGGAGACGGTAGGCCGTACGTACGCATGAACGCTGTTTTCAATTCCTTATTGAATTGAATGGAATTAAGTAGATGAAATACGTATATATATATATATATAAATAAATACAGAATCATTATTATGTCATATATTTCATTATTAATCAGTATATATACTTTTTAATCATTCATGAATGGTTAACATGGAGAATGAATCTCATCGCGTCGTTGAGATGGTAGTCCGTACGTACGCACGAGCGATGATATCGTTTCCATATTTATTGAATGGAATTGGAGTGGATGATATAATATCATAGAATCAGTATGATGATATAATAACCATATAAATTTATTCTTTACACCATTATACCCATCCAAGTAAGGTGGTGGTGGAAAAACAGATTACACCATGGCGTGGAGACGGTATTCCGTACGTACACACGTGTTGTGATTTCATTTTCCGTAGGATGGATACAAGGTGAAATGAGGTTGTTTCATATTTATAATCACATATAAGTATATAAGTGATACTTATGTTATTACTTTATTATGAAACAACAAAATAAGAGGAAGTAGAAAAAGAAATGAATTTGAAAGAATCGGTAAAGGATATCACCTCTTCTTCGACACGCCTCTTTGAAACCTCCTCTTAGGATACTAAAATTAATCTTTGGAGAATACCAGGACCTCTAGTATGTTTCTAGGGAAGTTTATAAGGGAAATGGGCAGGTTTTTGCTGATCATTAAGGCTCAATGGGTGTGAAGAGAAGTGGGAATGGGTTCCCTTTTTATAAGGGGGGAGAGGGGCACCTTTAGAAATCTTAAAAATATTAATTTATAATAAATATAAATCAACATAAAAACCTCACAAAAGGACTAATATTCAATTCCTAGATGAGATAGGGCTGTAATTTCATCATCCAATAAAATTTAGACATGTAGGGAATTTATTTTAAACATTATCAACTTGATTTATCCTTATTTAATCTATTAAATTTTATTTGTGGTAATAAGATTCTAAATTTTAAATTGTTATAAATAACTACTTATGTGCTATGAATTTTCCATAATTAGATCATTCGTGAAATTATAGACTATATAAATTTCAATTTATAATTTTTAAATATTTTAGTGATTTTAAACAATTTAATAATATGTTATTTTTATATTATAACAATAGTGTCAATTTTGACACTATTCATTTATTTAAATTTAAATAAACTACACACAAAAGATATATTCGAACTAAAATTTTTAATAGGTTCCTAATATGTCATAGTATTCTATAAAATTAGTTGATAACATTAAATAGTTCATATAACATTTTTTTACTATTTTAAAAACCATTTATTTGGTATTTCTCTTAATAAAATAACTACTACAACATTTGTTTATAATTATTAAATATACTTATTTGTTTCATAAAAAATAAAAATAAAATACTAGGATAAAGATAAACCGTATATATTTAATAAGAATACATTATTCATATTTAACTTCTAAAACACCCAAATTTTAAAATGTTATATTTATTAAATTATGAAGGTGACAACTTTGATATCATATAAAATAAAATAATATAAGTGTCATAATCACTGTTATAATACTCCAAAAGGTCATATATTCGGTAATTGGATTCTTATAGTGTAGATATACATTACCAATAAGTTATTATCCGGTTTTAAGGCCCTTTAATATGTTTTTGTATTTCAATAAAAACAATATTATTGATTTTTTACTAAATAAATAATTTATGCATCATTAATGTATAATCTAATCAAGTAATTAAAAAACTATTAAAAATTACAAATAAATTACCATGATAAATAAAAATATTTTATCTTTCAAATGGGTATTTATAACCGAATTTATATTCTGAATATCCTTATATTAAAAATACTTTAATTATTAAAGTTTGAGTGAGACATATTTCTCTTTCCTATAAATAAAATAAACTAAAGGTCTTAATCACATCCAAGTGGGTTCTAATGGATTCCATTTCGACCCAAATATGAATGAGGACGAAATATAATCATCCAATTGTATTAAGACAAGTGTTAGGGTAATTTTATAATATTATATTTACCCTTAATTACAGGATTTACCTTTAACGATGGTAAATTAAATTTACCGTAGTTACTATTCATAATGCCCAAAAATTAAAAATAGTCTATTAATATAATTTAGACCCAATAATTCCAAATACGGAATCCATTTTTCAAATTCAACACACATAAGTTGCAGAAATTAAATTAAAATTAATCCCGTTGTCAAAAGAAAACGAGTTTTTGTTTAAAACATTGCAAAAGATTGAAATGATTTAACATATGAATTCAATGTAAAATCAATGATAACGACATAAATTATATTAAATGGTAAAAATATATTCTATTTATATAAAATCATTCAATATTATAATTTAACCACATAAATTATTATGATGAAAAAAGTTCTTTTTAATTAAAATATAGCATGTTTTAACTATTCATTAACATATGAAAGTTATCCGAATAATATGAAAAATTTATCCAAGGTAAAATTTTATATCCTGATTCGAATGAAGAATTTTATTTTGTAAAATTGAACTTATAAACATATCAAAACTAGATTTAATGTGGGTGTGCCATCAAAAGGCGGCAAAAATGCATTTTTTGAAAAATACTTATTTTACCAGAAAATTTATTTTATTATCATACCATGTTCTAGTAATTGAGTAAGATGAATAATAATGTAATAAAATTCAAAACGAAGTAAACACTATTCAAAAAGGCTAGTTCGTGATAATATTATAACCATATATCGTTGTTTAGTGAAACACGGTTTTGCGTACAACACACGCTATTGAGGAAGGTCGCGATTGCGTGTAATGCAAGCCAGGTTAGGATTGCGTGTAGTGCAGGACTCATTGGTTGTAGCGTAAAATAGAAGATATGAAAGAAATTAAAAAGAATATATCTTATAAAATCTCGGGGTGTTACATTCTACCCCCCTTTTAATGAATTTCGCACTCGAAATTCTTCGGGGTTATAAATCGTTTACTATTCATAGAAACCCACATCATAAAAAGGAATACTAAAACATAATTTTAAAAACTAAAGTATTAAACCTAACGATTTCCCAAATTAACTCATCACTGGGTTTCCATATAGGAGAACATAGGTGGAAAATATGTATATGGAATAAAAATCTAACCATCAAGTTCTGACGAAGAGTGGTAGAGAACATGACTATGAAAAAGACATCAATCACAAAACCATAAATTTCTGATGATCTAAGGTACCATCTGATTAATTAGATATAAGAGCACTAGGACAACATTTTTGGTTTTCAATATCATTTCCCTAAAATTGAAAATGTTGAATTAGAATAAATACTTGCTTTATTTTGGTACAATCTCACTGTTGTTCGTGCTTTGAACAATTTCCACTTTATCTCTTAATGAAATGAAGTTGAATTTGTTATTATTGAAGTGTTAGCAGATCATGTGATAGAATGATGGGTCATTCCATCTGATTTAAAAAAAAGGTTATCAAAAGTTATCAAATATACATAAGTCCATCTATGGTGAGGTTAATCGTATATGATTCCAAAAATGAACTTATACTTCATCTATCATACCACTTAATAAAATAAAACTAGTTTCTACTAACCAGGAACTTCCTATAGGCCAGTGGTATGCAATAAAGGCCTGTCGCACTTTGGTTGTGGGTTCGATTCCTACAGCCTTGTCCAGCGTGACGGGTTGTCACTCATCCTGCAGTTTGTCCTTTTTTATAAAACTATACTATCATAATATCAAACCAATCTATCGTTAAACAATACTATCTGATGTCTAACTTAATCCATTCTAACCTTTAGGATTTTTGAAAATACTTCTGTCTGATCTTATAGTATAAAGAAAATGATTACTAAAAAGGTCATATAACAAGCACGTGATTACCATCATTTAACCCTCATATATCACAAGATATATCTTTTTGATCGCATTCCAAATATGTGAATACCTTAATCTTGTATTCTCGGGGAAAATTATTACCCATTGAACCTTACTGAAAACATGAATGTTGTCAAAAGTTAACTCTTTCCACATGCCAAAATCCCAAAATTTTGATATACTCAAACCATGGTATCCGTTTGTCCTTATATTAGTCATGAGCTCATGAATACTGTCAAACATTTCATTTTCTTCTTCTCCCTTCATTATGCACATATCATCTTCTTTCCAAAAATATCTCAATATCTTTCCATGGTTACCAGTACCATAAAATTATTGAAAACCACAATATACTAATACATAAATATTCAAATATTCCACAATACTATAAATAACATTATTTTGGAATCCCATTACATAAACACTTAATCATTCCACCACATCGTTGTCATACTTAACATCGCCAATAGTGGTTGCATGTGACTTCCCTTTGTCCTTTGCCGTAAGTGGTTGCTCATATCGATCATCATTAACCCTAGGATTAGGTAAATGATTAGCATAATACCCCATTTTATTTCACTTGAATCATTGAAGTGTTGGTGGCGCGTTCTCTGTAGTCTTTTCTTTATTCATATCATTAGCAACCCTTTTTCCATTACTTCGACACTCAGCTGCTTGATGACCTTCTTATCCACACTTAAAGAATTTTCTAGTACCTTTTAGGAAATCTCCACCATTATTCTTTCCACAGTTTGAATATAAAGAAACATTCAACTTCTTTTCACCCTTGTTCTGAGATTTCTCTTTAAACTCGATCTTTCGTTTCTTGTCCAAACCATGAGATGGATATGTGACACCAACTTCCATTTCTACTTTGATAGCACAACACACAATTTCTTCATAGCTACAGAAGACTCTTATAGCTAATTACCTTCGAAGACTTGGTTTTAATCCACTGAATAATCGATCAATATTACTTTCAGGTTGGATGATAATTCCAGATGCATACCTTGCAAGCCTTGTAAAATTATCTTCGTTTATACCAAAAGATTCATCATCATTTTGCTTAAGCTTAATGAACTCATTTTCCATCTTTGTTCGAAGAATACGAGGGAAGTACTTATTAAAAAATAAGTTCTTGAACTCCTCCCATTCCATGGATTCAATTTCACCTTGGGGCCTTGTGTTCTTAATTAGACTCCACCACTGGTCTGCTTCACCTTCTACATGGTAAATAGCCAGAATGAATTTTTCATGTTCTGAATAGCGAAGTATGGAAAATATCTTTTCAATTGAACTGATCAATTGTTCAGAAACAAGTGGATTAGAAGACCCACTGAAAGAAGGTGGATGTTGCCTCATGAAGGACTCAGTAGAATATTGTTCCCTTCTCTACTCTTTTGGAAGTCCAGATTGATTCATAGCTTGAGTAAGTATAACAATAATATTTTGTACTCTATCTCCCATAACATTGGTTTGTTCAGGAGGAAAATCATTACACTGTCCATTACATTGATCAACACAGTTCCTTCGGGTTCCAGCCATCGTCTAAAACCCAAAAAGACTAGTGTGAGAGGCAAAAATCATGCAAGGGAAAACAACATAATAAAGGGGGAGTACCTTCGATATCTAACATCTTAGGTTTTATTCTAATATCATTACCGTAATTCTAGGACTATAACCTATATATATACTTAACCTTAGGGACATCCCTAGACATACCTTAGAAATATCTCTAGGGATCTCACTATAGTATTCGCGTCCAAGTTTCCAAAGGTTAACTAAACCTTTCCTCTGATACCAACTGTAGAGACCCGAACCTTGATGTACATGGAAATTACATTACCTTTGTGCAATACTTAATACATAACTAAAACAGACACACAAGGACCGTAATATTTTAGTGTCTTTGGTAACTCGGAATATAATCTTCTAATCGTGGTGAAAGATCTTCAACATCTCCCATAAAGATCTTCCCCCTTTTTTTCTTACCTAAAACCCTTATTTAAATCATGGGGAAAAGATAACATATAAAGGGTGAGCTCAAATTCTCAGTAAGGGTAAACATAGAGAACATAATGCAATCCATAAACATTTGAATGAAAAGACTTGAACATAAAATCTAAACATCAAAATCATGAGCAATGACATAAATCTTGGAAGTACATAAGGAATATATCATAAAGGAACATTAATCATGATAAACTAGAATGGGAATAAAACATGTAATTGTGGCATCCATTAAGCTCATGTAAGGATTTCCATAGTAGCCAAGGCATTGCTTCCAAGACCATCTTAGTGGACAAAGTCCATTACTGAACCAGGTTTACTTGTCATTCCAACCCTATATTACTGAACCAGATTTACTTTTCATTTCAGCCATGTCTATCTCGTGAGATATAAATATTTACCCAATTAATTGGAGGGACATATAGGTACCACCCTTCACATAATGAAATCATTCTTACTTGTGCCAGAAAATAAACCTAAAACATTCATCATAACCCAAAGAATAAAATGGGTTTCATAAATATCATCCCATGATCACTTAATCCATATAAAAAATGGGTATTTCATTATAAGAAATGCGAAACCATGTAAATCATAGAGACATTATACTTGAAACATACACATATGAAATAATTTCATCTTAGATAGAAATTGGTTTTGATAAAACACTTGAAATGAATTCTTGAAAAAAATATACTTTCTTCTCCAAAATCATTTTCTTTTCTTAAAATGTCATATAGTTTTAAACTAAAAGAAGTTGATTAAAAATAAACATGAAAACTTTTAAAGGAATCTTCATCGAATTAATGTTCTAAAAATCCATTCATGTCATATGAGTTAAAAAAACATTTTTCTCGTACTTTGGCCGGAAAATTAATCAAGTACCTCATAAGAAAAACGACAAAAGATTCCTTTCATATCGTCTACTAAAAACATAAGGAAGGGTAAATTTGTATTTATGTAGTTGTACGAGGATAGAAATCATATTACATATTGAGGAAACATGGTTGTGGATGATAAATATTCCCTTGTAAATTCTGAAGTGTAAACAATCTCAGATAAAAATGAGATTGTGAGATTTTCCCTTACCTTATGTTCGATATGCTTCGTATGTTTCCGAACCTCATGTATAATGATTTAAATAATGTCATTGACTTATTAATTAATCATATTCATTGTTATGATATCATATATCATTTACTTATGACTTTATATTACCCGTTTTTTGTAAATTCGATGTAAAAGCAGCGATTTTGGTAAAATAGTTTCATTTATTGTACGTGTTTCGACTTGTTGTTCTTGAAATTATTACCTATATCCTAATTTACATAATCCAAAAATATAAAAAATGATTAATATATAAAATATATTCATCATATACATATATATATATATATATTTTATATATCGATAAATGAAATGAAATACACCGTTCATGGAGACGGTAGGTCGTACATACGCATGAACGCTATTTTCAATTCCTTATTGAATTGAATGGAATTAAGTCGATGACATACATAAATACATATATATATATAAATCCAGTATCACTATTATGTCATATATTTCATTATTATTCAGTATATATACTTTATAATCATTCATGAATGGTTAACATGGAGAATGAATCTCATCGCGTCGTGGAGACGGTAGTCCGTACGTATGGACGGGCGATGATATTATTCCCATATTTATTGAATGGAATTGGATTGGATGATATAATATCATTGAATCAGTATGATGTTATAATAACCACATATATATATATTCTTTACACCATTATACCCATCCACGTTAGGTGGTGGTGGAAAAACAGATTACACTATGGCGTGGAGACGATATTCTGTACGTACGCACGCGCAGTGATTTCATTTTCCGTAGGATGGATATAAGATTAAATGAGGCTGTTTCATATTTATAATCACATATCAGTATATTATGGATACTGATGTTATTGCTTTAATATGAAACAACAATAGAAGAGTAAGTAGAAGAAGAAATGAATTTGAAAGAATCAGTAAAAGATATTACCTCTTCTTCGACACACCTCTTTG
The DNA here is from genome assembly GCA_963277665.1 of Viscum album. Classification (NCBI taxonomy): domain Eukaryota; kingdom Viridiplantae; phylum Streptophyta; class Magnoliopsida; order Santalales; family Viscaceae; genus Viscum; species Viscum album. The sequence goes on from OY728158.1 coordinate 1,614,201,892, forward strand.
AAACCTCCTCTTAGAATACTAAAATTGATCTTTGAAAAATACCAGAACATCTAGTATGTTTCTAGGGATGTTTAGAAGGGAAATGGGCTGGGTTTGGCCGATATTGAAGGCTCGAAGGGTGTGAATAGAAGTGGGAAGGGGTTCCCTTTTTATAAGAGAGGAGAGGGGCTCCTTTGGAAATCTTAAAAATATTAATTTATAATAAATCTAACCCCACTTAAAAAACTCCAAAAATTACTAATATTCAAATATTAGATGAGATATGGTTGTAATATCATCATCCAATAAAATTTAGACATGTAGGGAATTTTTTTCAAACATTATCAACTTGATTTATCCTTATTTAGTCTATTAAAATTTATTTGTGGTAAGAAGATTCTAAATTCTAAATTTTTATAAATAATTACATATGTTCTCTAAATTATCAATAATTAGATAACTCATGAAATTTTAGACTATATAAATTTCAATTTATAATTTTAAAATATTTTTGCTATTTTTAAACAATTTAATAATATGTTATTTTTATAACATAACAACAGTGTCAAATTTGACACTGTTCATTTATTTGTATTTAAATAAAATCCACACCGAGGATATATTCGAACTAAAAAATTTAATAGGTTCCAAAAATGTCATATTAATCTATAAAATTAGTTTAGAACATTAAATATTCATATAATATATATTTTACTATTTGTAAAACCATTTATTTGATATTTCTCTTAATAAAATAATTACTACAACATTATTTTATTATTATTAAATATACTTATTTGTTGCATAAAAATTAAAAATAAAATACTAGGATAAAGATAAATCTTATATATTTTCCAATAATACATTTAGTCTGATTTATCTTCTAAAACACCCAAATTTTAAAATGTTATATGTTTTAAATAATGAAGGTGACAACTTTGACATCATATAAAAGAAAATAATATAAGTATCATAATCACTTTTATAAGACTCCAAACGGTCATATATTCGGTAATTGGATGCTTATGGAGTATATATACATTACCAATAAGTTTTTATCAGGTTTTCAGGCCCTTTATTATGTATTACTATTTCAATAAAAACAATATTATTGATTTTTTTACTAAATAAATAATTTTTGCATCATTAATGTATATGATGATAAGGTAATTAATTGACTCTTAAAAATTAAAAATAAATTACCATGATATATAAAAACATTTTATATTTCAAATGATTATTTATAACCGAATTTATATTCTGTATAACCTTATATTAAAAATACTTTAATTATTAAAGTTTGTGTGAGACATATTTCACATTCCTTTAAATAAAATAAACAAAAGGTATTAATCACATCCAAGTGGATTCTAATGGATTCCATTTAGACCAAAAGATGACTTAGGACGAAATGTAATAATCAAATTGTATTAAGACAAATGTTAGGGTAATTTTATAATATTATATTTACCCTTTATTACACGATTTACCTTTAACGATGGTAAATAAAATTTACCGTAGTTACTATTCAAAATGCCCAAAAATAAAAAGTAGTCTATTAAAATAATTTGGACCCAATAATTCCAAATATGGAATCCATGTTTCCAAATTCAATACGTAGAAGTTGCAGAAATGAAATTAAAATTAATTTCGTTGTCGAAAAAAATGGGTTTTTGTTTAAAACATTGCAAAAGATTGAATTGATTTAATCTACGAATTCAATGTAAAATCAATGCTAATGACATAAGTTATATTAAATGGTAAAAATATATTCTATTTATACTTTAAAACCATTAAATATTATAATTTAACCACATAAATTATTACGATGAAAAAAGTTGTTTTTAAATAAAATATAGCGTGCTTTTATTATTCATTAAAATAAGAATGTTATCAGAATAATATGAACAATTTATCCAAGGTAAAATTTTATATCCTTATTCCAAAGAATAAATTTAATTTGTAAAATTGAAATTATAAACATGTGAAAAACCACATTTAATGTGGGTGCGCCGTCAAAAGGCGTCAAAACTGTGTTTATTGAAAAATAATTATTTTACCTGGAAATTTTTTTTTTTCTCATACCATGATCTAGAAAATGAGTAAGATGAATAATAATGTTATAAAATTCAAAATGTAGTTAATACTGTTCATAACAGCTAGTTCGTGATAATAGTATTACCATATATCATTGTTTAGTGAAACCCGATATTGCGTACAACACACGCTATCGAGGAAGGTCGCGATTGCGTGTAATGCAAGCCAGGTCAGGGTTACATGTAGTGAATGAATCCTTTGTTGCAGCGTACAATAGAAGATATGAATAAAATTAAAAAGAATATATCTTATAAAATCTCGAGGTGTTACATTCTACCCCCCTTAAAATGAATTTCACCCTCAAAATTCGTCGGGGTTATAAATCGTTTACTATTCATAAAAACCCACATCGTAAAGAGGAATACTAAAAATTAATTTCAAAAACTGAAGTATGAAACGTAACGATTTCCAAAAGTAACTCAACACTGGGTTTCCATATAGGAGAACATAGGTGATATTATGGAATTGTAAGAGAAATCTAACCATCAATTTTTGACGGAGAGTGGTAGAGAACATGGCTATGAAAAAGCCAACAACCACAAAGCCATAAATTTGTGATGATCTAATGTACCATCTGATTCATCAGATATAAGAGCACTAGGATAACATTTTTGGTTTTCAATATCATTTCCCTAAAGTTGAAAATTTTGAATTAGAAGAAATAATTACTTGATTTTGGTACAATCTCAGTGTTGTTCGTGCTTTGAACAATTTCCACTTCATATCTTAATGAAATGAAGTTGAGTTTGTTATTCGTGAAGAGTTAGCAGATCATGTGATAGAATGATGGTTCAATCCATCTATTTCAAAAAAAAAGGTTAGAAAAAGTTATCAAATATACATAAGTCCATCTATGATGAGGATAATCGTATACGATTCCAGAAATGAACTTATACTTCATATATCATACCGCTTAATAATATAAAACTAGTTTCTACTAACCAGGGACTTCCTGTAGGCTAGTGGTATGAAATAAAGTCTTGTGACCCTTTGGTTGTGGGTTCGATTCCCTTAGCCTTGACTGACGCGACGGGTTGTCACCCGTCCTGAAGGTTTTCCTTTTTTCTAAAACTATACTATCATAATATAAAAAAGATCTATCCTTAAACAATACTATCTGATGTCCAACTTAATCCAGTCCAACCTTTAGGATTTTCGAACATACTTCTGTCAAATCTTATAGTATAAAGAGAATTATTACTAAAAAGGTCATATAACAAGCACCTGAATACCCTCATTTATCCCTCATATATCACAAGAGATATCTTTTTGATCGCATTCCAAACATATGAATACATTAATCTTGTTTTCTCGGGAAAAATGAATACCCATTGAACCTTACTAAAAACATGAATGCTATCAAAAGTTAACACTTTCAACATACCAAAATCCCATAATTTTGATATACTCAAACCATGGTATCACTTTGTCCTTATATTAGTCATAAGCTCATGAATACTGTCAAAAATTTCATTTTCTCCTTATCCCTTCATTATGTGCATATCATCTTCTTTCCAAAAATATCTCAATCACTTTTTATGGTTACCGGTACCATAAAATTATTGAAAACCACAATAGACCAATACAAAAATATTCCAATATTCCATGATACTATATATAACATTATTTTGGAATACCATTACATAAACACTTAATCATTCCACCACATCTTTGTCATATTTAACATCACCTATAGTTATCGCATGTGACATCCCTTTATCCTTTTCATTTAGTGGTTTCTCATATCGATCATCATTAACCCATGAATTATGTCATTGATTAGCATAATGCCCCATTTCATTGCACTTGAAGCATTGAAGTGTTGGTGGTGCGTTCTCTGCAGTCTTCTATTTATTCACATCATTAGAAACCCTTTTTCCATTACTTCGACACTCAGCTGCATGATGACCTTCTTTTCCACACTTAAAATATTTTCTACTACCTTTTAGGAAATCTCCACCATGCTTATTTCCACACATTGAACTAAAGAAACATTCATCATCTTTTCAACCTTGTTCTGAGATTTCTCCTTGAACTACATCTTTCGTTTCTTGTCCAATCCACGAGATGGATATGTAACACCAACTTCCATTTCTACTTTGATAGCACAATGCACAATTTCTTCATAGCTACTGAAGTCTCTTATAGCTAATGCCCTTCGAAGACTTGGTTTTAAGCCATTGAATAATCGATCAACTTTAATTTCAGGTTGGATGATAAAGCCAGATTCATACCTTGCAAGCCTTGTAAAATTTTCTTCGTATATACCAACAGATTCATCATCCTTTTGCTTAAGCTCAGGGAACACTTTTTCCATATTTGTTCGAAGAATAGGAGGGAAGTAGATATTGAAAAACAAGTTCTTGAACTCATCCCATTCCATGGATTCAATTTCACCTTGGGGCCTTGTGTTCTTAAATAGACTCCACCACTGGTCTATTTCACCTTCTAAACGGTAAACAGTCAGAATGAATTTTTCATGTTCTGAACAGCGAAGTATGGAATATATCTTTTCAATGGTACTAATCAATTGTTTAGAAAAAAGTGGATTAGAAGACCCTCTGAAAGAAGGTGGACGTTGTCTCATGAAGGACTCAATAGAATATTTTTACCTTCTCTGCTCATTTGGAAGTCCAGAATGATTCATAGCTTGAGTAAGTATAGCCATAAGATTTTGTACTCCATCTCCCATAACATTGGTTTGTTCCGGAGGACAATCATTGAATTGTCCATTACATTGATCAACACGGCTCCTTCGGGTTCCAACCATTGTCTAAAACCCAATAAGAATAGTGTGAGAGGCAAAGATAATTCAGGGGAAAACAACATAATAAATAGGAAGTACCTTCGATATCTAACATCTTAGGTTTAATTAAAATATCATTACTGTAATTATAGGACTATAACCTATACTTATACTTAACCTTAGGGACATCCCTACACATACATTAGAAATATCTCTAGGGATCTCACTAAAGTATTCGCGTCCAAGTTTCCAAAGTTTAACTAAACCTTTTCTCTGATACAAACTGTACAGACCCGAATCTTGACGTACAAGGACATTATATTACTTTTTCGGAATACTTAATACAAAACAAAAATAGACACACATGGACCGTAATAGTTTAGTGTCTTTGGAAACTCGGAATATAATCTTCTAATCATGTTGAAAGATCTTCAACATCTCCCATAAAGATCTTCCCATTTTGTTTTCTTACCTTAAACATTTCTTTAAATCCTGGGGAAAATAAAACATATATTGGGTGAGCTCAAATGCTCAGTAAGGGTAAACATAGAGAACATAAAGCAATCCTTAAAAATTTGAATGCAAAAACTTGAACATAAAATCTAAACGTCAAAATCATGGGCAATGACATAAATCTTGGAAGTACATAAGGAATAGATCATAAAGGAACATTAATCATGATAAACAAGAATGGGAATAAAACATGTAATTGTGGCATCCATTAAGCAAATGTAATGATTTACATAGTAGCCAATGCATTGCATTCAAGACCATCTTAGTGAACAAAGTCCCTTACTGAACTGGGTTTACTTGTCGTTCTAGCCCTGTATAACTGAACCGGATTTACTTGTCATTTCAGCCATGTCTATCTAATGAGATATAAATCTTTACCCAATGCATTGGAGGGAGAAATAAGTCCCACCCATCTCATAATGATATCATTCTTAATTGTGCCACAAAATAAACTTAAAACATTCATCATAACCCAAAGAATTAAATGGGTTTCATAAACATCATCCCATCATCACATAATCCATATAAAACAAATTGATATTTCATCATAATAAATGTGAAACCATGTAAATCATAGATACATTATACTTGAAACATACACATATGACATAATGTCATCTTAGATGGAAAATGGTTTTGATAAAACACTTGAAATGAATTCCTGAGGAAAATATCCTTTCTTTCTCAAAATCATTTTCCTTTCTTAAAATGTCATATAATTTTAAACTAAAAGAAGTAGATTAAAAATAAACTTGAAAACTTTTAAAGGATGCTTCATAGAAATAATGTTCTAAAAATCCATTCATGCCGTATAAGTTAAAAAAACATTCACTGCTGGAAATACAGTCTTTCTCAACGGTTCTAAACCATAGGGAAAGGCTGCAGAACCATTGGTATATGTTATACCAACAGATCTGCAAACCGTAGGGAAGTAAGCCGTTGGGAATGCTTTCCCAATGGTTTACAGTGAACCATTGGGATATGGTGGAGAAAAATTAACCTATCCCAACGGTTCTCCCAAACCATTGGGAAAACCCAAGAAGTATCCTCTTTTCCAATGGTTTCTAAACCGTTGGGAAAAGTTTTTTACCAACGGTTCATAGAACTGTTGGTAAAAAAATCCAGAGATGCTATGCCAATGGTTAGAAACCGTTGGCATAGCCTACCCTTTGAAAATTGCACAACATCTTGCAATTTGCACAGCAGCTCTGCAATTTTACCACCATGTCTCATTTTGTGCATTCCCTCTAATTTTCCATCCAATTATTGTACCTGAAATAATATAACACATACATATACAATTATTGTACCTGCAATAACCAACTAGCACATACATATAGAGAACAATTTCATACATATTTAAGATATAATGCATCCTGGAACTATACACATCCATAATTAAATTAGAATTCATAACATAATTATAAACATACATAATTCATTTAAAATTCTATTTAAAATTTAGATGAAAATTATATGTGGAATCCAGATTTCAATTCATAATTTGATTTTTATTTTGTATACCATATATTTTTACCTGAAATGATGTCCATTTTAAGCAAAATACATACACCTAGAGTGATATCGGCCACACCGTGACTCGAATTGAGGAGATGTTAACTCCTACATGTCAAAAATGACCCATCGATCATTGTCCTAAAGTATCAACATATTCTGAAAGCATTTTCTTGGTTTTCCATATGCCAGTTGATGTTTTTCATTTAAAATGACGTCCTTTTGAAACAAAAGACAGACACTTCGAGTGGTGTCGGCCACACCGCATCTCAGATTTAGGCGGGGTTGACTCGTACACGTCACATATGACCCATTTATCGTTTTCCTAAAGCATCAACACATTTCTAATGCGTTTAGTCGGTTTTCCGTATGTTAGTTGTTCTTTTCACTTATAATTATGTCCTTTTTAAACAAAAGAGAGACACTTTGAATGGTGTCGGCCACACTGCACCTCAGATTGAGGTAGGGTTTACTCTTACACATCACATATGACCCATAGATCATTTTTCTAAAGTATCTACACAATCCAAATGTGTTTGGTTGGTTTTCCGTATGTCAGTTGATGTTTTTCACTTAAAATGACGTCCTTTTGAAACAAAAGATAGACACTTTGAGTGGTGCTGGGCACACCACATCTCATATTGAGTCGGGGTTGATTCATACATGTTACATATGATCCATAGATAGTTCTCCTAATGTTTCAATAGAAACCGAATGTGTTTGGTCGGTTTTCCGTATGTACATAAAATGTTGTCCATTTTAAACAAAAGGGAGCCACTTAGAGTGATCCTGGCCACATCGTGCCTCAGATTGAGCCCGGGCTAACTCGTACACGTTACATATGACCATGCATCATTTTCCTAAAGCATCGACACATTTCGAATGCATTTGGTCGGGTTTTTGTATGTCACTTGTTCTTTTCACTTATAATCCTGTCCATTTTAAATGAAAGATAGACACTCTGAATGGTTTTGGCCACACCATGCCTCGGATTGAGGAGGGGTTGACTTTTAAACATCACATATGACCCATGGATCATTGTTCTAAAGTATCGACACAATCTGAATTTGTTTGGTCGGTTTTCTGTAAGCCAGTTGATGTTTTTCAATTTAAATGACGTCCTTTTGAAACAAAAGGCAGACACTCTGAGTGGTTCCAGCCACACCACATCTCATATTGATGCGGGGTTGATTCGTTCATGTCCCATATTACCCATGGATCATTATTCTAACGTTTCAACAGAAACCGAATGTTTATGAACAGTTTTCCATATGTACTTAAAATGTTGTCCATTTTAAACAAAAGGGAGCCACTTAGAGTGATGCCAGCCACACCGTGCCTCAGATTGGGCCCGGGTTGACTTGTACACATCACATATGACCCATGTATTTTTTCCTAAAGCATCAACACATTTTAAATGTGTTTGGTTGGTTTTCCGTTTGTCAGTTGTTCTTTTTACTTATAATCCTGTCCGTTTTAATCAAAAGAGAGACAATCTGAATGGTGTCAGCCACACCACGCCTCAGATTGAGGCGGGCTTAACTCGTACACATCTCATATGACATGTGGATAGTTTTGATAATGTATTGACACAATACGAATGCGTTTGGTCAGTTTTCCGTATGCCAGTTGATGTTTTTCAATTAAAATGACGTCCTTTTAAAACAAAAGACATACACTTTGAGTGGTTCCGGCCACACCGCATCTCAGATTGAGGCGGGGTTGATTCATACATGTCACATATGACCCATGGATCATTATCCTAATGTTTTAACAGAAACTGAATGCGTTTGTTCAGTTTTCCGTATGTACTTAAAATGTTGTCCATTTTAAACAAAAGGGAGCCACTTAGAGTGATCTCTGCCACACTTTGCCTCAGATTGAGCCCTGTATGACTCATACACAACACATATTACCCATGGATTGTTTTCCTAAAGCATAAACATTTTTATAATGTGTTTGGTCAGTTTTCCATATGTCAGTTGTTCTTTTCACTTATAATCCTGTCCATTTTAAACAAAAGAGAGACACTCTGAATGGTGTCAGCCACACCACACCTACGATTGAGGCAGGGTTGACTCGTACACGTCACATATTACCCGTGGATCATTGTGAAAAAGTATCGACAAAATCAGAATGCGTTTGGTTGGTTTTCTGTATTCCAGTTGATGTTTTTCAATTAAAATGACGTCCTTTTGAAACAAAAGACACACACTTTGAGTGGTGTCGGCCATACCGCGTCTCATATTGAGTCGGGGTATATTTTTACACATCACATATGACTCATGTATCCTTATCCTAAAGTTTCAACAGAAACTGAATGCGTTTGGTAGGTTTTCCATATGTACTTAAAATGTTGTCCATTTTAAACAAAAGGAAGCCACTTAGAGTGATCTCGACCACACCGTGCCTCAGATTGAGCTCGGGTTTACTCGTCCATGTCACATATGACCCATGGATAGTTTTCCGAAATCATCAACACATTTCGAATGCATTTGGTCGGTTTTCCTTATGTCAGTTGTTCATTTCACTTATAATCCTATCCATTTTAAACAAAAGAGAGACACTGTGATTGGTGTCGGCCAAACCGTGCCTCAGATTGATGCGGAGTTGACTCTTACATGTAACATATGACCCGTGGATCGTTGTTCTAAAGTATTGACATAATCCAAATGCGTTTGGTCAGTTTTCCGTATTCCCATTGATGTTTTTTTACTTAAATTGACGTCCTTTTGAAACAAAAGACAGACACTTTGAGTGATGCCAGCCACACTGCATCTCAGATTGAGGCAGGGTTGATTCGTACATGTCATATATAACCCATGGATCGTTCTCCTAAAGTATCAATGGAAATAGAATGTGTTTGGTCAATTTTCTGTATGTACTTAAAATGTTTTCCATTTTAATCAAAAGGGAGCAACATAGAGTAATCTCGGTCACACCGTGCCTCAGATTGAGCTCGGGATGACTCATACACATCACATATTACCCATGAATCATTTTCCAAAAGCATCAACACATTTCTAATGAATTTGTTCAGTTTTTTGTATGTCAGTTGCTCTTTTCACTTATAATCCTATCCATTTGAAACAAAAGAGAGACACTGTGAAATGTTTCGGTCACACCACACCTCGGATTGAGGCTAGGTTGACTCTTACACCTCACAAATGACCCGTAGATCATTTTTCTAAAGTATGGACACAATCCGAATTCATTTGGTCGGTTTTCTGTATGACATTTGCTGTTTTTCACTTAAAATGACTTCCTTTTGAAATAAAAGATAGACACTTTGAGTGGTTTCAGCCACACCGTGTCTCAGATTGAGGCAGGATTGATTATTACACGTCACATATGACGTATGGATCGTTCTCCTAAAGTTTCAATGGAAACCGAATGCGTTTGGTCAGTTTTCTGTGTATACTTAAAATGTTGACCATTTTAAACAAAAGGGAGCCACTTTGAGTGATCCCGGCCACACCATGCCTCGGATTGAACATGGGTTTACTCGTACATGTCACATATGACCCATGGATCATTTTCCTAAAGCATCAACACATTTTTAATGCATTTGTTTTGTTTTCGTATGTAAGTTGTTCTTTTCACTTATAATCTTGTCCATTTTAAACAAAAGAGATACACTCTGAATGGTGTCGGCCACACTGCGCCTTAGATTGAGGCAGGGTTTACTCGTACACGTCACATATGACCCATGGATCGTTGTGCTAAAGTATCGACACAATCCGATATCATTTGATCGGTTTTCCGTATGCCAGTTTATGTTTTTCAATTAAAATGACGTACTTTTGAAACAAAAGACATACACTTTGAGTGGTGTCAGCCACACCGCATCTCAGATTGAGGCAGGGTTGATTCTTACACGTCACATATGACCCTTGGATCATTCTTCTGAAGTTTCAACAGAAACGGAATGCGTTTGGATGGTTTTCTGTATGTACTTAAATTGTTGTCCATTTTAAACAAAAGAGAGCCACTTAGAGTGATCTCGGCCATACTGTGCCTCAGATTGAGACTGGGTTGACTCGTACACGTCACATATGACCCATGGATCTTTTTCCAAAAACATCAACACATTTCGAAAGCGTTTGGTTGGTCTTCCTTATGTCAGTTGTTCTTTTCACTTATAATCCTATCCATTTTAAACAAAAGAGATACACTTTGAATGGTGTCAGCCACACCGTGCCTCAGATTGAGGCAGGGTTTACTCATACACATCACATATGACCCATGGATTATTGTGATAAAGTATCGACACAATCCAAATGTGTTTGGTCAGTTTTCCGTATGCCAGTTGATCTTTTTCAATTAAAATGACGTCCTTTTGAAACAAAAGGCACACACTTTGAGTTGTTCCAGCCAAACCGCATCTCAGATTGAGGCGGGGTTGATTCTTACATGTCAAATATGACCCATGTATCGTTCTCCAAAAGTTTAAATGGAAACAAAATGTTTTTGGTCGGTTTTCCGTATGTACTTAAATTGTTGTCCATTTTAAACAAAAGGGAGCCACTTAGAGTGATCTCGTCCACATTGTGCCTCAGATTGAGCCCAGGTAGACTCGTACACATCACATATGACCCATGGATCGTTTTCCTAAAGAATCAACACATTTCAAATGCGTTTGGTCAGTTTTTCGTATGTCAGTTGTTCTTTTCACTTATAATACTGTCTATTTTAAAAAAAGAGAGACACTGTGAATGGTATCGGCGACACCACGCATCGGATTGAGGGGGGGTTGACTCGTACACGTCACATATGACCCATGGACAGTTGTGCTAATGTATCGACACAATCCGAATGCATTTGGTCAGTTTTCTGTATTTCAGTTGATGTTTTTCAATTAAAATGAAATCCTTTTGAAACAAAATACAGACCCTTTGAGTGGTGTCAGCCACACCGCATCTCAGATTGAGGTGGGGTTGATTCATGCACGTCACATATTCCCCATGGATCGTTCTCCTAATGTTTCAATTGAAAACGAATGTGTTTATTCGGTTTTCCATATGTACTTAAAATGTTGTCCATTTCATGAGAATCCTTATGTGTCTATTAGTGGAATGGTATTTACTTAAAATCTTGTGGACATTCATATAGAATATTTTTATATCATTCTTAGTATGGATTAGATTTTATTTTATCATTCTATGAAACATTTCAGAGCTAACAATGTCATGCCTAATGAATACATCTCTTTTATAACATAGCAAAAATCTATGATATTGATTAGATTTGTAAATGTGATTTACATTGATTATCATGATGCAAATAAATAAAATATATATTATAGATTTTCTTGTAGTAAATGAAATCAAGGAGGGTGGGGGGCTTTCCGACGGGGCTTTCCGGGGGGCTAGCTGGTGGGTGTCTGGGGGGCTGTCCGGGGACCAAGGAGGACGGTGGGGGGGGGGATGTGCGGGGGGATTTCCGGGGGTGTTCGGGGGGTTGTTCAGGGTCCAAGGAGGAGGGTGGGGGGCTGTCCGGGGGGCTATCTGGGGGGCTTTCCGGGGGTCTGTCCGGGGTCCAGGGAGGAGGGTGGGGGGCTGTCCGGGGGGATGTTTAGGGGGCTGTCTGGGGGCAATGTGGGGGGCGTCTAGGGTCCAAGGAGGATGGTGGGGGGTTTTCCATGGTCCAAGAAGGAGGGGGGTTCCCAAACACACAACCCCTAAAAGACAAAAACATCCATAAAAATAGATAACATATAAAAATAACTCAACTCCAATGCTATACTACAAGTCTAGATAAAACCAACAACAAGAATAGATTAAATATCAAATCTCAGTAATATCAGTCAAAAATGTAATGGATCAATTTGTCCCACATCACCATCACCATCATCATCACCCTTATCCTTGTCCCCATCATCGTCCTCTCCGTCCTCAGCGCCCTCCTCCTCGCCCTAACCCTCCTCCTCGCCCTCGCCACCCGCCTCGCCCTGCTCCTCTCCCTCATCTTCCGCATCAGAATCCTCGCCATCATCATCGTCAAGCTGGACATCATCCTGACCACCACATGTACTGCCACCTGGTGCACAATATATAGAACTTATCGATGACATATACTCATCAAAAGCTGGGCTGGCCTCTGCTGGAAGTGTTAGACATAGAACTTCAATAAATTTCATAAACGCACTATTTTCCCTAGCAGACTATTCTACCATCTCTGTGTCCCTTTCCTCAGCCTGTTCTGCCTATGCCCTGTCTTGCTGCTTCTTGGTGGCACTAAAGCTCATACCCGAGTAGGGCCAATACCACGTCGGGGCTGTCCTAGGTTGGCAGCGTACTCTTCCAGGATGCTCCTCTCCCAACACCTGATGTAAGTGATCTGTTGGCCCAAAATTGTCTTGTTCTTGGGCATCGAGGGTCTCTAAAGTAACATGGAACAAATATAAATATATTCATAAGTTGAAAAATAGATATTAAAATCTAAAATCAATAGATTACAACTTACAATATGCTGTTGAGACACTTTGTTGATGACTCTTCCATCCTTTTTCCGTCTACTCGAGAAAAACAATTTTTCTCGAGGCACACGTCCTTCAATATTCTGTATTTGCCTCTACATTGACATTGAAAACTAAAGTTATATGAAAACTTTTGCAAACTATTAAATAATTAAGAAAAAAATAGAAAATGTAAGACATAAATAAAACTAATAAAAAATTGTCGTACATGCTTCCTCTCAATATCCGGCATCATCGTACGTCCTAGTGTGTGGAGGTATTTTTTTCCATAAATGTTGTTTTTATTTTTCCCAGATTATTCTTAAATAAAATTAGACAATTAAAAGGATGATATTAATCCAAAACATGAATGTTATTATTTAAATACCTCAAATGTAATTCATACCTTAAAGTGGGTACTCGTCCAATGAGTAATCATTTGACGATACTGCTCTATAGGACAACCATCCTTGACTGGAACCGCCTCTAACTCAGTTCCAACTCTAGAATGCCAGCTAATATACAACTCATTATTGTAGGCTCTCCAAATCTTTCCTAAATCCTTTAGACGTTCCACTCGAGCACCCTCACTATCGGGAAAATCAAATCGAAGCTGACATCAAAATATTAATTCATATAAATAAAAAAATAATTAATGGCATTAAATAAATTTTTTTTTTTTACCCATATCACTTCCCAAGCTCTATCCTTGATCTCATGTGGCAAATGTCTCCATGATAGCGGGCTGATGGGAATGATGTTAGAGTATTTGGCAAGCGTCACCAAAAAACTCTGACATTTCTGCCCTGATTTCTCAACCATTTGGTTGTCTTCATTGTAATCCACCATAACCTATGTGCGGTAGTTCCACACCGAATGCATGCGTGTACGCCCCCGCCCCGCCTCCTATTAGTAGATTTATCAGTCATGAATGAAAAATAAATATTTTATCAAAACATGTTATAATGAAAATAAATATTGCTATAAAAATTTGTTAGGGTTTTATAAATATACATGTGCTAGTCTGATCGCTGAGTGCTGCCGAATCCATAAGAATTGATGGAACACCCTGTGGTGGAACAGGAGTCGAGGACGATGAAATATAGAAGCTCGGAGAGACAGAAATATAAGGAAAAGAAGATGGGACAACAGTATTACTGGATTCTGACTGAGGAATGAGAATCATCATGGGATGTGAAAATGATGGGACAGAAGATGCCGAAGGTATCGAAAACATGGGAGGCCTAAATATCCTGTGTGTCCCTAACAACACACCGGGACCAGAATGTGTGAAGGATGACATGTCAGTGGGAGGGGCAGGGTCTAGTCGGGCACGCGCAACTCATTGTCCACCTCTGGTGCAAACCCTCCTTGTACCACCGGCCTGAGTACTAGGACTAGTACTAGGCTCCTCGTCGAATAACTGTCGACTTATAGGTGGATCCTACAAAAATGTTTACAAAAAAATTAATCACATGACATTATATATTCTATAAATTTATATATATTTTAAATAAAGTACTCACTGTAGGAACTAATGGTGGAACGCCCATCTCCGCCATCCGACGATTGTTCTCCACCATTTTTTCCTTCATCTCTCTTAAATTGGCTGCATTTCCTGCTTTTGAAAACAAATATGTAATTAATTAGAAAAAGGAAACTAATGTGTAAAACAAAAAAAATATATGAGGGAATAGGGGGATTCATTGGTAATTTAGAAATAAATTGTTTTAGAAGAGATTGAATGAATTTAATAAATTATATAAGTTTTAATGTTCACCAAGATAGAAATATTGTTTTACTAGGTTTGAATACAGTTCAATTCCAAATTAGAAAATGCAATTCAAATAAAACAGCAACCAATAAACATTGAAAATTCACAAAACGGTCAAGTCAGCTAAAACATATTTGTGATCAATACTAAATAAATTTGAATATTACCAACCTTAACAACCCAACTCAAGGTAAACAAAAATAATTGAGAACATGGATGAATGATTCTATATATTTTCAACCACAACTTCGGGATCATAATCAACTCTGACAATTGAGCTGTTAGAGTCATCAATAGAAATAAATGGATGGGTTCTTATGGAAATAGGGACAATGTCAATTCCATCATCACCATCATCAAAAATATGTCTTGGAATTACTTCAACTATGACACCAAATTCAGGTCGAAGTTGGTCTTTGACATAAAAAACTTGTTCAGACAGTGATGCCAACAAATATGGTTCTTCAGTAGTAAGAGTGCGAGCCATATTAATTACTCAAAATCTACAATTATCAATAAATGTGCCCTGTCTCATCATCAAATCAAACCAATGGAATTTCATCATTGTGACTCGTCCATGAGAGTAATGATCCAATATTATTATTTTCTCAACGACTCCTTAATAACCCACATTTTCAAATCGTGGTCTACTATCTGATGGACTGGCATAACAATCTATTGTTGCAGTAACCATAACACTATCATGTTGTGTTCTCATGTTCTTTGCTCGTTTAGTGACAATAAATTCGTACCCATTGATAACAAATGATTTACAGTCATGAACCACGGTATTAGAGCCAAAAGCCAAAGCTCTTATTTCCTCAGAGACAAATTCAGAAGGCAAACTCAATACCTACAATAAAATGACTGTTAAACTTAATTAAATATTGAAATAATTAATTTAAATAGTAATATTTTTACCTTTAATTTTAACCAAGAAGAAAACTCTTTGATATGCAATGTCTATCTCCTTCTCAAAGATAAACAATTATGCTTCCTATTTATCATTGTTTTGTGTTCCCTGTAGATAAAAAATATGAATATTTTAATAGATATATTTGTAAGATATACATAATCAATTTAGATACCCGATGTAGTCTTCGAAGATATCACAGTTGAACAAAACTGTGCGATGTGCCATCTCCCACTCTTCATGGCTTAATGTCTTCAATGTATATGATCCAGGAATTCCTCCTGTTTGAGGAAGTGATGGAAGACTGGGTTCAATTTTTTCATACTATTCTTCTTCATTTCTCAATGGTCTTTTCAATCTTGTAATAAGAACATAAAAATACATCAAGCAGAAATTCATACATTTTTTAGCTAGGTAACCGTTCATGATAGAACCTTCGGGATGAATTCTATTTCGGACATAATACTTTAATGTGAACATATTTCATTCAGTTGGATACATCTAATAAAAAGAAACTGGTCCTTCGAGAAGTATTTCAGTGGAAATATGGAAATTCAAATGTAGCATGCGTGTGAAAAATGATGGAGGAAATATTTTCTCCAACTCACACAAAATTAATGGGGCATCTGTCAACATTTTTTTCAAGAAATACATGGACAACATCATTGCACAAAGATCTATAAACAAATGGAACAACCGATTAATATCCACCCTTACATTATTGGACAAGAGATGGCGGATTGCTATTGGAAGAAACTCATGCAGTATAACGTGATAATCAAGAGTCTTCAATGATTTTAGATTCAACTCTCTTCTGTGGACCCGTTTAGATATTTTTCTTGAATAAACATCAGGAACTCTAATAGTCTCTAATACTTCCAAAAATTGTTTCTTTTTCATAGGTTTCATCACATAAAAAGCACATGGAAGTTTCCATTTATTTTCACTGATACGCACAGGATGCAATTTTGGTCTGATGGCCCAATCCACCTAGTCACGCCGAGATCATAAATCATCTTTTGTATTCCCCTTGACATTAAGAAGAACCGAAAGCAAGATTTTGCATATATTATTTTCAATATGCATTACGTCTAAGTAATGACGTAACAAATTGTTTGACCAATAAGGAAAATCAAAAAAGATACTCCTCTTCCTCCAATTGTAACAGGTTTCAGTGGAGACATTCTTTATCTTTTCAGATTTAATTTGACCATTCCAGAATGAAAAACTAAAATCTTTCAATTCATTAAGAACATCAGTTCCATACATACACTGAGGTAGAACATCGGTCTCTATGGTATTATCAAATCTTCGACGATTCATTCTCTATGAATGATCCTTTGGCAAGAATCATCCATGTCCCATAAAACTGGAACTACATCGATGTTTCAGTATTCTGGATCGTGTATTCTTCATACAAACTGGACATGAAAATTTCCCTTCATGATCCCTCTAGACATCATTGTATAATCCGGAAAATCATTGATCATCCACATAAGCGCTGCACGCATTTGAAATATGTCTTTCGAACATGCATCGTATGTGCACACACCCACATCCCAAAGAAGTTTCAACTCTTTTATTAAAGGTTACATGTATACATCAATATCAATGCCAGGATCAGAAGTACTAGATATGAGTATACTCATGAAATTGAAAGGATTTTTCATACACAACCATGGGGGAAGATTATAAATGTGTATAAAAACTGGCCATGTGCTGTTCAAAGTAAGCATCTGCCCAAACGAATTAAAATCGTCGCATGAAAGACCCAGCCTCACATTAGGCACGTCAGCTGCAAAATCAGGATGTCGAGCATCAAATCTATGCCATGCAAATCCATCTGCAGGATGAACCAACTCATCATTAGTCTTCTTTCTCTCGGTATCATGCCATCTCATTTTTATTGATATTTCATCAGACAAAAAAATATTATGGAGTCCGGGGATCAATGGAAAGTGCCAAATTACTTTCTGTGGAACGCGAGATGGTGTTCCATCAAAATTTTACTTCCAGTGGGATGTGCCACATTTTATACAATCATTTCGTTCATCAATTTTCTCCCAGAATAAACTGCAATCCTTCAGGAAATCATGATTTTTGTTTTTTTTGAAAATCCAAGTTCTTCAACTAACTTCCATGCCATATAGTGGTTTGAGGGAATATCTGCATCATCTAGAAGTAAATCTTTCAAGAGGGTAAGAATGTAATCGATTTCTGTATTAGAAATCCGATACATAGTTTTCCCATGAAATAATTGGATTAAAAATTCTAGCTTTTTGATTTTATCGCATTGTCGATATATTGGAGTCGTGGCATGATCATTCAATTTTTTCACACTATCAATATCATCATTTTCACTGGATGCATCAGCTGTCCTCATATATAAGTCTTCTTGAGTCAAAATCCTTTCTTTTTCATGATGACGAATAAATGGACACTGATCATCTAAAAAATTCTCCATTCCAGTCCTTTCATTTCGATCATCACCAATTTGAGATTTCATTTTCTCCCCATTATAATACCACACAAAGTAGTTTTCATGAAAACAATTTTTGGTTATGTGGTAGCTGACGTCTTCACAGCTCAAACAAGGTCTACCAACATAATTGGAACATGGGTAGTGTATGCGACCACTATCTAAAGCATTGTGAAATGAAAAATCTATAAAGCTCTCCAAATTGTTTTGAAAATCGCTTGAGGTCTGATCGGTTTCATACATCCAACTTCTGTCAAATCTGTAAAAAGAATTTATATAACTCATTTTGTCATAAACAATTCAATAGGATTGAACTTTAATATAAAATACATTTAAGTAATTGATTAAGGAAGAAAATAATCAAGGTATCAACTACACATGTGAAAAAAAACATACTAATGTGTTATTGAAAAAATGTAAAACCAACGAGAACTTAATGTGTTATCACATCACATCATGCCTCATTCCATCACCATATTTGGAGGGTATCATGAACATTAATAACATCAACCTTGTGCCATCCTCCTACCCTACATGACCGCAACCACATGCCACATATTATTATAGACTTATCACATCACACCTCACCTGAAAACACTAGGGAAATCATTGTACA
Organism: Viscum album; assembly: GCA_963277665.1. Lineage (NCBI taxonomy): Eukaryota > Viridiplantae > Streptophyta > Magnoliopsida > Santalales > Viscaceae > Viscum > Viscum album. The sequence continues at coordinate 1,614,220,981 of OY728158.1, forward strand.
TATCACCTGAAGACCCATGGACAATCACATCGCATCTTGCCTAAAAACACGTGGTCAATCACTTATGAAGGAAGAGTAGGGAAGACATGGTAGCTATCTAACAATATAACCACCATCCTAGATATTAGAAAAAATACCCATAACTCAAAACCTCTGATCGTTGGTAAGTTTATCCAACTCTGGTTGGGAATGTGTAGAAATAACATAAAATACATGATATATAGATAGCACAAAATACCCAACCTATGGGTTCACATTAACTACATAATCACACACTTCACTACCATAAAACACATAAACCATCACAACCACTTTCACCACTATATGAAACACACCACACCACCACCACACAAGACGCATAGCATTTCCCACATTCATTTATAAGCCACTTCATTCACACGTACATTGTCCATTCAATTAATGTTAAATTAATTAAATCCATTTACCACACATCCATTTCTATTCCATATCATTTATTTACTATCTTGTTTTCTTGTTTTAACAGCATAAGTTATTCCATTGATAATCAAGAAACTAATAAAACCACCACACAACAACTCACCATCTCACAATAACCATCGTCGCCATGTTACATTGGCCAACCATCTCACCAAAACAACCACATATCACAACAAAACTATTGCACATCACAAACCAACGCACAACCAAAACCACATCATACACCACAACCTCATCACACAACACCTCCACATGGCACAACACCACCACACATCATCACTATCACACAACTTCACATGTCCCTTCTATGCCCACTAACCATCACATTACAACCCCACATATCACAAAGCCCAACTGGTCACCTCAATCACCATACAAATGCCTACAACATACAATGAAACACAACAAAAAACCTCTCATAGAAGCAACATACCCCAACTTCAACAATTTATTCAAGGTATTCTGTTACATTACCCTTTTATTTAGCATGGAAATTATAAAACAAATGATACTCCATGGGAAACTAATTAATTGGCAAATTATTCGTTCATTTCCCTATTTTTCACAGTGAAATTACATCAAAATATGAACATAAAACAAAAATCATAGATCAATAACAATAAAAACAAGGTAGCATATGTGTATAAAGAATAAAATACCTGATTTAAGATGATTCAGATGGGTTTTCACCAGTTTGGATGGAGGAGTTCGCAAGAGGAGCAGAACACCAGATTGATTTTAGGGTTCTGTCGCGAATAGGGGAGATCAGCGACCCGATTGTATTTGGGGAAACTATTTTCCAACGGTTTTTAAAAAAAGTTGGAAAAGGGGTGTTCAGGGTACCCTTTCCCAATGGTTTTATAAAACCGTTGGGAAAGGGTAACGTAAACACCCCTTTGCCAACGATTTTATGAAATGGTTGGCAAAGGGGTACCCTTTCCCTACAGTTCTAATGAACCGTTGGGAAAGGCTTCCCTAAACCTTCTTTACCAATGGTTTAAGAAAACCGTTGGTAATGAACTGTGGGGAAAAACCACATTTTTAGTAGTGATTCCTCTCGTACTTTTTCCAGAAAAGTCAAAAAGTACCTCGTATGAAAAACGACAAAAGATTCCTTTCATATTTTTTATGAAAAACACACTTAAGGGAAAAATTGGATTTAAAAAATTGTATGAGGATAGAAATAATATTACATTTTGAGGAAACAAGGATGTGGATGATAAATATTCTCCAGTAAATTCGGAATTATAAACAATCTCAGATAAAAATGACATTGCGAGATTTTCCCTTACCTTATGTCCGATATGATTCATATGTATCTGAACCTCCTGAATAATGATTTAAATAATATCATTGCATATTAAAGAATCATATTCATTATTATGATATCATATATAGTTTACTTATGACTTTATATTACCGATTTTTTTTGTAAGTTCGATGTAAAAGCAGCGATTTTGGTAAAATCGTTTCATTTATTGTACATGTTTCGACTTGTTGTTCTTGATATTATTACTTATACCCTGATTTACATAATACCAGAATATAAAACATGATTAATATATAATATATATTCAGAATATACATATATATATATATGATATATCGATAAATGAAATGAAATACACCGTTCACGGATATGATAGGTCGTACGTACGCATGAACGCTATTTTTGATTCCTTATTGAATTGAATGGAATTAAGTAGATGACATACATATATATATATATATACAGATAAATACAGTATCATTATAATGCCATATATTTCATTATTATTCAGTATATATACTTTATAATCATTAATGAATGGTTAACATGGAGAATGAATATCATTGCGTCGTGGAGACGGTAGTCCGTACGTACGCACGAGCGATGATATCATTCCCATATTTGTTGAATGGAATTGGAGTGGATGATATAATATATTAGAAATATTATAATGTTATAATAACCATATATATTTATTCTTTACACCATTATACCCGTCAAAGTAAGGTGGTTGTGGAAAAACAGATTACACCACTTCGTGGAGACAGTATTCCGTACGTACACACGCGCAGGGATTTCATTTTCCGTAGGATGGATAGAAAGTGAAATGAGGTTGTTTCATATTTTTAATCACATATAAGTATATAATTTATATTGATTTTATTTCTTTATTATGAAAAAACAAATGAAGAGGATGTAGAAGAAGAAATGAATTTGAAAGAATCGATAAAGGATATTACCTCTTTTTCGACATGCCTCTTTGAAACCTCCTCTTAGGATAATAAAATTGGTCTTTGAAGAACACAAGGCCCTCTACTATGTTTCTAGGGAAGTTTATAATGGAAATGGGTAGTGGTTGTCTGAGCTTGAAGGCTTATAGGGTGTGAAGAGAAGTGGGAAGAGGTTCTCTTTTTATAAGGGAGGAGAGGGGGACCTTTGGAAATCTTAAAAATATTAATTTATAATAAATAAAAACCCACTAAAAAACCTCCCAAAATGACTCATATTCAAATATTAGATGCGATAGGGTTGTAATATCATAATCCAATAAAATTTAGACATGTAGGGAATTTATTTTAAACATTATCAACTTGATTTATCCTTATTTAATCTATAAAATTTTATATGTGGTAATAAGATTCTAAATATTAAATTGTTATAAATAATTACTTATGTGATGTGAATTTTCCATAATTAGATAATTCATTAAAATTTAGACTATATAAATTTCAATTTATTATTTTTAAATATTATTGTGTTTTTTAATCAATTTAATAGTATGTTATTTTTATAACATAACAATAGCGTCAATTTTGACACTATTCATTTATTTGAATTTAAATAAAATCCACACAGAGGATATATTATAAATAAAATATTTAATAGGTTACTATCATGTCATATTAATCTATAAAATTAGTGGAGCACATTAAATAGTTCATATAATATTTATTTTACTATTTGTAAAACCATTTATTTGATATTTCTATTAATAAAATAATTACAACAACATTATTGTTTAATTATGAAATATACTTAATTGTTGCATAAAAATTAAAAATAAAATACTAGGATAAATATAAATCTTATATATTTCATAAGAATATATTTTGTCAGATTTTTCTTTTAGAAAACCCAAATTTTAAAATGTTATATTTATTAAATTATGAAGGTGAAAACTTTGACATCATATAAATTAAAATAATATAAGTGTCATAATCACTTATATAAGACTCCAAACAGTCATATATTAGGTCATTGGATGGTTATGGTGTAGATATACATTACCAATTAGTTTTTATCATGTTTTTGGTCCCTTTAATATGTATTACTATTTCAATAAAAACAATATTATTGATTTTTTTACTAAATAAATAATTTCTGCATCATTAATGTATAAGCTAATAAGGTATTTAAATAACTATTAAAAATTACAAGTAAATTACCATGATAAATAAAAAAAATTTAGCTTTCAAATTAGTATTTATAACCAAATTTATATTCTTTATAACCTTATATTAAAAATACTTTAATTATCAAAGGTTGAGTGAGACATATTTCACTTTCTTTTAAATAAAATAAACTAAAGGTCTTAATCACATCCAATTGGGTTCTAATAGATTCCATTTCGACAAAATATGACTTAGGACGAAATATAATCATCCAATTGTATTAATACAAGTGTTAGGGTAATTTTATAATATTATATTCACCCTTAATTACACAATTTACCTTTATCGGTGGTAAATAAAATTTACCGTAGTTACTATTCATAATTCCCAAAAATAAAAAGTAGTCTATTAATATAATTTGGTCCCACGGATTCAAAATATGGAATCCCTTTTTCCAAATTCAATACACAGAAGTTGCAGAAATCAAATTAAAATTAATCTCGTTGTCGAAAGAAAACGGGTTTTTATTTAAAGCATTGCAAAAGACTGAATTGATTTAACCTAAGAATTCAATGTAAAATCAATGATAATGACATAAATTATATTAAATGGTAAAAATATATTCTATTTATACTTTAAAACAATTCAAAATTATAATTTAACCACATAAATTATTACGATGAAAAAAGTTGTTTTTAATTAAAATGTTGCGTGTTTTTTCTATTCATTAAAATATGAAAGTTATCAGAATAATATGAAAGATTTATCCAAGGTAAAATTTTATATACTAATTTCAAAGAAGAATATTATTTCATAAAATTGAACATATAAACATGTCAAAAACTAGATTTAATGTGGGTGCACCCTCAAAAGATAGAAAAACTGCATTTTTTTAAAAATACTTATTTTACCCGAAAAATTTATTTTATTCTCATACCATGTTCTAGAAAATGAGTAAGATGAATAATAATTTTATAAAATTAAAAATTTAGTTAATACTATTCATAACGGCTAGTTTGTGATAATATTATAACCAAATATCATTGTTTAGTGAAACCCTGTATTGCGTACAACACACGCTATCGAGGAAGGTCGCGATTGCGTGTAATGTAAGCCAGGTTAGGGTTGCGTGTAGTGCAAGACTCCTTTTTTGCAGTGTAAAATATAAGATATGAAAGAAATTAAAAATAATATATCCTATAAAATCTTAGGGTGTTATAGTTGTATCATTAATGGACCACTTGGGGGTCTCTTGGAAGTATATAGTAAGTTTATTAACTTTATAATATAAAAATACAAAGAGACATGGTAAATGTCAAACTATTTAACTAAGAGTTAAATCTAAAATATAAGGTTACTATAGTGACCCAAACCTATCTAAAATCTATTGGTTGGGTGGTTTTCGACCCATACCCACCATAGTCATTGAATAATCCACATTGGAGCAATTAGAAACCGAATATGAATTTATTATAAATTAATACTTTAGGTTTTTTCTAAAGAGCCCCTCCTCCACCTTATAAAAGGACACAACTTCTAACCAATTCCTCACACCTCTAAAGCCTTTTGGATAGTCCAACCTCTGCCCAATCAAGCTCCCAACATCCCTCTCCTCCTACTAGATGCCTTACCTTAGTCAGAAGGCACTTCAAGAATCCTTTTTGGTTCAAACCAAAGGGTGTTACACAAATTAAAGGTAACGATTTCTCTTAGCTTCTTTTCTTTTATTTTACTTATCCAACCCCTAAAATCGTCTTATTATTTTATTTCATAACAAAAATAGTATCCAAAAAAAGTATATTTTAATGAGGATTATTCGATCTACACTTACACATACCTCCATCTAATGGGTGAAGAACATAATATTTATGTGGATGGCAACCAAACGCCACACGAAACGATGATTGTTCAATTATCTACTACCACCCCTCATGGTGTCCATTATGATGGAAATATAATTAAATATGATATTAATGATATTTATTTTATATATAATCCTCTTTAATTACATTGTATGACATACAATTATTTGTTTCATGTTTTATATATATACGATAATTTCATTTGAGGAAATGCGGACTACCGTCCCCTAAAAGTGATATGACTCGTTCATACCATACATGGAATGTATAGAGGATGGTGTTAATGAACATAATTAACACATATAAGATATTATATTATATTTGAATAATAATATACCTATGTATCATTTGGTTTTGATTCCTTTTAAAATAAAAATTAAATGGAAGTAGCGTTCGTGCGTATATACAGATTACTGTCTCCATGAACGCGTTGAGGTTCATTTCCCCATCATATACATTCATGTATAATTATCATTTTATTATTAAAAATAATGTTTAAGGACTTGATATCATTCTGGATATTAATATGATACAACCTATCCATAACAAACATGGCTTATGTAACACAACATATAAAAGAAAATGAGTAAGTTAACACCCAGAACGACGATAACAATAAGATATTATTAACGAAGAAATGTTAAAATATCATATATGATATCATATTAATGTATATTATTATTGTATAATTTAATAAGAATTATTTAACCATTATATAGGAGGTCATCATACCCTCAACCATGGAAAAGTTCAAGGTAAGGCGTTTTCATCTCACTCCTTATTCCCGTGAGATTCATACCATATTGCCACTATTACCTTTTTTGTGGTGTATGTGCTGCCTATAATTGTATTATTTGTGTAATAAACTTTAATTTATGTGTATTTACATATTCATTGTATGATACATCTTTCATGGGGTGTATGTTTCGTATGTTACCAAATTGGTAAGGGTTAATTCCTCAATCTCATTAGTATCTGAGATTGCTTATGTGTAAGTATTTGATGTGACATATTTAACATCCATGTCCATTTTTCATAAAAATGATTTCAAAATGAATATTTAAGGATTTACGAAAAGTAATATTTATCAAAATCAGAAGTTTAAATGTTTTAAATATTTATCTTTCTAAATATTATTAATTATGGTCTATGTTTTCAAAATGATTTTAAGGACTTATATATATGGACATGAATGTTTTGAAATGATAATTCTTTTAAAAAGTTTCAAAGTGGTATGGGACACTTTGATTTCAAAATCTATTTTAAATTAATTCCTTTATAAATGTTTGACTTTTCAATTATTTAAAAAAAAGATATTTCTATCTAATAGTTTTGGTTTCATCTAAATCATTATCCTTTGATGGATTTTAAGATTATTTGAAGTTGATTTATTATGATACAAAACTTCCATATCGTATTGAAGTTTTTGTGATATGTTTGACTGTGGATGTGTTATTTTTATACCAATCAATACTATAAAAGTATGCTATACCAACGGTTTTCCAAACCGTTGGCCAGTTAGTCGTGAGGAAATCCTTATACCAATGGTTTCATTTAAACCATTGGTATAGGTGTTTGAGCATTATGGGAAACTCTTTACCAACGGTTCAGAACCGTTGGTATAAGTTTTTCCAGAATTCTGGAAAAAGCTTTACCAATGGTTCTGAACCGTTGGTATATGTTTTTCCAGAATTCTGGAAAAAGCATCACCAACGGTTCATAACCATTGGTATAGTTTTTCGAGAATTCTGGAAAAATATTTACCAATGGTTTAGATCCATTGGTATAAGTTTTCCCAGAATTCTAGAAAAAGCATTACCAACGGTTCAGAATCATTGGTATAAGTTTTTCCAGATTTTAGGAAAAGGCTTTACCAACGGTTCAGAACTATTGGTAATGCTTTTCCAAGATCTGCTGCACAGCAGCCCCCAGAAGCCCTACAGAAGCCCTACCATACACCTGTATAAAAATACAGTGCACAACAACCCTCTAGTATACCCTCCACTATACACCTGCATAATAAATATCACAAAATCCACATACAGACTTCAAAAAGTATAAAAACACCTAAAATAGCCCAAAAAAACACATATGAAAACAATCATCTTGTGGTAATTCACCTCACCCATCAAATTCTAATAGATAGAATATTTTGATAAATATCTATTAGAGTTGAATAAGACATTAAAATTGACTCAAATCCCATTTTTTTGTGATACTAGGTTTGGGTATGTAATGATTTGTGATGAATTTTGCATTGAACTTTTATTGTTTATAATATATGGTGAAAAGATATTTTCTTAGGAGTCTCGTCACTTATGACCCCATGAGTGAAACTACCCAACTCATAAAAAAGAGTTTGCGACTATCGTTGATGATTGTAAATTTTAGTTGTATTCACTTAAAATGATTTCCTTTTGAAATAAATGAGAGACTTTGAGTGGTGTCGTCCACACCGTGCCTCGGATTGAGGTGGAGTTGACTCGTACATGTCACAAATGACCCATGGATACATGTCCTAAAGTATCAACAGTATCTGAATGCCTTTGGTCTATTTTCCGTATGTCAGTTGTTGTTTTAACTTAAACGGTTGTCCACTTCAAAGAAAAGTGACACACTTTGATTGGTTCCAGCCACACCGTGCCTCGGATTGAGGTAGGGTTGACTCGTACACGTCACAAATGACCCATGGATCATTGTCCTAAAGTTTCAATAGAATCCAAAAGTGTTTGGTTGGTTTTATGTATGTCGTTTTTCTACTTAAAATCACATCCATTTTAAACAAAAGAATGACACTTTGAGTGGTCCCGGCCACACCGTCCCTCGGATTGAGGCAAGGTTGACTCGTACATGTCAAATATGACCCATGGATCGTTCTCCTAAAGTTTCAACAGAATCCGAATGCGTTGGGTCGGTTTTTCATATGCCAGTTGTTGTTTTCACTTAAAATCATGTTCATCTCAAATAAAAGTTAGACACTTTGATTGTTGTCGGCCACACCGCGCCTCAGATTGAGGCAGGGTTGACTCGTACATGTCAAAAATTACCAATGGATACATGTACTAAAGTATCAACATTATCCGACTGCGTTTGGTTAGTTTTCCGTATGTGTTTTTTTTACATAAAAGTGCATCCATTTTAAACAAAAGAAAGACACTTTGAGTGGTCCCGGACACACCGGCCATTGGATTGAGGCGGGGTTGACTCATACACGTCACATATGACCCATGGATACATGTCCTAAAGTATCAATAGTATCTGAATACCTTTGGTCCCTTTTCTGTATGTTAGTTTTTTTAACTTAAACTGTTGTCCATTTCAAAGAAAAGTGACAAACATTGAGTGGTCCCAGCTACACCGGCCCTCGGATTGAGGCGGGGTTGACTCGTACACATCACATATGACCCATGGATCGTTTTCCTAATGTTTCAACAGAATACGAATGTGTTTGGTCGGTTTTCCGTATGTCAGTTTTTGTTTTCACTTAAAATCATGTCCATTTCAAATAAAAGTTAGACACTTTGAGTGGTGTCGGCCACACCGTGCCTCGGATTGAGGTGGGGTTGTCTCGTACGATTCACAAATGACCCATAAATCATTATCCTAAAGTTTCAACAGAATCCGAAAGTGTTTGGTCGATTTTCCATATGTCATTTTTTTTAATTAAAAGCGCATCCATTTTAAACAAAAGAAAGACACTTTGAGTGGTACCGGCCACACAGGCCCTCGGATTGAGGCAGGGTTGACTCGTACACATCACATATGACCCATGGATCATTTTCCTATAGTTTCAATAGAATCTGAATGCATTTGGTTGGTTTTCCGTATGTCAGTTGTTGTTTTAACTTAAACTGTTGTCCATTTCAAAGAAAAGTTAGACACTTTGAGTGGTACCGGCCACACTGCGCCTCGGATTGAGGCAGGGTTGACTCGTACATGTCACATATGACCCATGGATCGTTGTCCTATAGTTTCAATAGAATCCGAATGCGTTTGGGCAGTTTTCCGTATGTCATTTTTTATTTTAACTTAAAGTGTTGTCCATTTCAAAGAAAAGTTAGACACTTTGACTGGTGCCGGCTACACCGTGACTCGGATTGAGGCAGGGCTGACTCGTACACATCACAAATGACCCATGGATCGTTTTCCTAAAGTATCAACAGTATCCGAGTGCGTTTGGTCAGTTTTCCATATGTGGTTTTTTTACTTAAAAGCGCATCCGTTTTAAACAAAAGAAAGACACTTTGAGTGGTACCGGCCACACCGGCCCTCGTATTGAGGCGGGGTTGACACGTACACATCACATATGACCCATGGATCATGTTCCTATATTTTCAACAGAATCCGAATGCGTTTGGTCAGTTTTTCGTATGTTAGTTGTTGTTTTAACTTAAACTGTTGTCCATTTCAAAGAAAAGTTAGAAACTTTGAGTGGTGCCGGCCACACCGTGCCTCGGATTGAGGCAGGGTTGACTCATACACGTCACAAATGACCCATGTATACATGTCCTAAAGTATCAATAGTATCCGAGTGCGTTTGGTCAGTTTTCCGTATGTGGTTTTTTTACTTAAAAGTGAATCCATTTTAAACAAAAGAAAGACACATTGAGTGGTTCCAGCCACACCGGCCCTCGGATTGAGGCGGGGTTGACTCGTACACGTCACATATGACCCATGGATACATTTCCTAAAGTATCAATAGTATCTGAATTCCTTTGGTCGGTTTTCCATATGCCAGTTGTTGTTTTCACTTAAAATCCTGTCCATTTCAAATAAAAGTTAGACACTTTGAGTGGTGTCGGCCACACCGCGCCTCGGATTGAGGAGGGGTTGACTCCTACATGCCACAAATGACCCATGGATACATTTCCTAAAGTATAAATAGTATCTGAATGCATTTGGTCCATTTTCCTTATGTGGTTTTTTACTTAAAAGCACATCCATTTTAAATAAAAGAAAGACACTTTGAGTGGTACCGGCAACACCAGCCCTCGTATTGAGGCGGGGTTGACTCGTACATGTCACATATGACCCATGGATCATTGTCCTATAGTTTAAACAGAATTTGAATGTGTTTGTTCTGTTTTCCGTATGCCATTTGTTGTTTTCAATTAAAATCATATCCATTTCAAATAAAAGATAGACACTTTGAGTGGTGCCGGCCACACCGTGCCTCGGATTGAGGTAGGGTTGACTCCTACATGCCACAAATGACCCATGGATACATTTCCTAAAGTATCAATAGTATCTGAATGCATTTGATCTTTTTTCCATCTGTGGTTTTTTTACTTAAAAGCGCATCCATTTTAAACAAAAGAAAGACACTTTGAGTGGTACCGGCCACACCGGCCCTCGGATTGAGGCGGGGTTGACTCGTACATGTCACATATAACCCATGGATCATTGTCCTATAGTTTAAACAGAATCTGAATGCGTATGGTCTATTTTCCATATGCCAGTTGTTGTTTTCACTTAAAATCCTGTTCATTTTAAATAAAAGTTAGACACTTTGAGTGGTGCCGGCCACTACTTCAAAGCACATTTTCCATATCATTTTCCACATTCATAAACATGAAAGACATGGCTAACTAAGAAAGATAAGTAAAAAAAATAGAAAAATGAGTATCACAGTACCAAGGAATACTAAAGGTCTAGGTAGTAGACTAATCATACAATAAGAATCAAGTGCAAAAAACAGAATCCGAATGCAATGTCCCTATGAAGCAGAGGAAAACCCCAAAGTGGATAACCATGTTCAAAAATAATGAGTTATACTGAATTCAAAAATGTAATGGATCAATCTGTCTCTGATCACCATCACCATCACCACTATCATCATCAGCCTCATCCTCGCCGCCATCTCTGTCCTCACCGGCATCCTCATCATCGTCCCCATGCTCATCGTCAGCTTCATCCTCATCCTCGGCATCATCCTCACCCTCAGCCCCGTCCTCGCCCTCAGCCCCATCCTAGCCCTCGTCCACATCCTCATCCTCGCCCTCTTCCTCTCCAGAGTCCTCGTCATCACCAGGAATGTCATCATCTCAATCGCCACTAGAGCTGCCACCTCGTGCATTGTATGATTCACCCATAGATGACATAAATGTCTGACAAGCCGCACTAGCCTCTGGTGGAAGTGATGAAGATAATTCTTTCATCAGTTTCATAAATTCTCTGTCTCTTGTTTGAACTTGTACTTCCAACTCTGTGACCCTTTTATCAGACTGTCTTTCATTCTCCTTGACCTGTCCCAACTCGATGGTACTAGAATGGATACCTGGAGACGACCAATACCTCGTCGGGACTATATTCTTACCAGGTCGGCAGCGTACTCGACCAGAGTGCTCATCTCCCAAAACCTGATATAAATGATTGTGTGGCCCAAAATTGTCAGGCTCCTAGGCATCAAGAGCCTCTAAAGCAGCCTGTAAAAAATATTAATAGATTTTTAAATTTCAAATTATATATTAAACTTTGAAATAAACAAATTAAAACTTACAATCTTCTCTTGGGTCGGTTCATTTACCGCAGTTCCATATTTTTTTCTTTTACTCGAGAAAAACAATTTTTCTCGAGGGATATGTCCTTCAATATTCATTTTGTGCTTCCGTAATGACATTGAAACAATATAAAGTGAAAGTATAATCATATATTCATTATTCAATAAATCACATAATTTATGTAGGATCCACTAAAAAGGGAAAGTCCTAAAGAAAAATTATAAACAATTATATCGTACCTGCTACCTCTCATGATATGCCATAGTTGTGCACCCCAAAGTGTGGAGGTATTGCTTTGAATCAATGTTTTTTTTTTCTGAAGATTCCTAAATAATGAATAATAATTAAGAAGATTATATTAATGCAAAATATGAAAAATCTCATTTAAATAACTCAAATGAGATTAATACCTTAAATTTGGCAGTCGCCCAATGGGTAATCATTTGGAGATATTGCACAATCGGGCAGTCATCCACGATAGGTAATGTCTCTAACTCCGTGCCCACTCTATCACACCAGCCAACATAAAGCTCATGCTTATAAGCTATCCTAGCACTTTTAAACGCACTGGTCGTGCACCTTCGCCATCAGGGAATTTAAACCGAAGCTGAAACCAAATTGATTAGTTCATTTAAATACAAAAATATACTACATTAAATCCAATATATTTTTTACCCATATTTGTGCCCACGCGTTATCCTTGACTTCGGGTGGCAGATGTCTCCAAGAGAGAGGGCTGACCGGAATGATATCGGAGTATTTGGCTAGCGTCGCCAAAAAACCCTTCCATTGCTGCCCAGATTTCTCAATCATTTGTCCATCAACATTGTATTCAACCATCAACTGTGTCTGGCGGCTCCATAATGCACGCAAGCGAGTACCCCCCCTCCCCCGCCTCCTTTTTGTAGATGAATCCATTATTAAAGAAAAATAATATCAATACAGGTTATAATAAAAATAAATTTTGGTATAAAAATTTGATTGAATTATATAAATATACATGTGGTAGTCGGATCAATGGGTGCAGAAGCTGAAGGAGTATCCTGTACAGGTGGAGTGTCCCTCAGTGTATGCTCCTTAGCCACATACTGTGTCGCAGCAGGAGTCGAAGAAGGTGGAATATAATAGCCCTGATATAATGAACCAGAAGCAAAAGATGATGGCATAGACATCTGGCCAGCTGGTAGTGTAAACATCGGAGGTCTAAATATCTCATATGTCCCTGAAGACACGCCAGAATCAAAATAGGGCGTAGAAGATACGTATGTGGTAGTGGGTCGTCTAACTCTCACCCCAGGAGCCCTCGTACCACCGGCCTCAGTACCAGGACCACTAGATGGTCGTCCATCTCTGACACCACCCTCCCTCCTACCACCAACCTCTCTACTGGGAGCAATATCAGGCTCCTTGTCAGATATCTGTCATCTAGGGGGTGGATCATGAATGAAAGTTTGACAAAAAAGTAAACACATGATATTATAAGTTATTGAAATATTTATATTTGAAATAAAATACTCACAACAGGGATGAGTGGAGGAACACCCATCTGTACCATGCGATGATTATTATCTGTCATCTTTTTCCACCGCCTCTCTTCAATGGGTGTCATTTCCTGCAATAAAAACAAATATGGAAGTAATTAGAAACAGATAACTAATGTGTAACCCAAAAAACAAAATATAGAAAAACTATTATGATAAAAAGAACATAATGAAACATAAGATTTATGGTGTTATGAAGGTAAGTACTAGGATACACACTCTGAATGATGTAGGTGAAACATGTAGGTGAGAACACGACTGTATGATTCTATATATTTCCCACCACAACTTCGGGTTCACAATCAACTCTGACAATTGAGTTGTTGGGGTCATCATAAGTAATAAACAGATTGCTTCCAATTGCAGTAGGGATAGTGTCAAATTCATCATCACCATCATCAAAAACATGTCTGGTATTTATTTCAAAAATTACACCGAATTTAGGATGACAATGATCTTTGACATAAAAAACTTGTTTCACCATTGATGCCAATACATATGGTTCATCGGTGGCAAGAGTGCGAGTCATGTCAATAACTAGAAATCCACAATCATCAATAAAGGTGCCTTGCCTCATCATTGAATCAAACCATTGACATTTCATCATTGTGACTCGACCATGCGAGTAATAATCCAAAATTATTATTTTCTCCATGACACCATAATAAGAAACATTTTTAAAATGAGGTATAGTGTCCGATGAACTGGCATAACAGTCTGTTGTGGAGGTTAGCATAACACCATTATGCTATGTTCTCATGTTTCTTGCTCGTTCAGTGATAATAAATTTGTATCTATTGATCACAAGTGATTTACAAGAACGAACCATGGTATTAGGACCAAAAGCCAAAGCTCTTATTTCCTCAGAAACAGAGTATGTAAGAAAACTCGATACCTGAAATATAAACAAATAGTAAACTTAATTAAATATTATTTTTTTTAGTTATTACATAAATATTTTTACCTTCAATTTCAACCAAGCAGAAAACCCTTTTCTATGCAAAGTCTCCTTCTTTCTCAAATATAAAGAACGATGCTTTCTATATATCAATTCTTTATGTTCCCTGTAGATAAAAATAATAATAGTTTAACATATATTTAAAATTACAAGAGATAAGATAACAGATACATGTACAATTAACTTACTTGATATACCCATCGAACAAATCACAATTGAACAACACTGTGCGATGTGCCATCTCTCGCTCTTCAAGGTTTAATGTTGTCAATGTATATGATCTCGGAATTCCTCCTGTCTGAGGAAGTGATGGAAAACTGGGTTCAATTTGCCCATACTTTTCTTCTTCATTTCTCATTGGTCTGTTTATTCTCGTAGTAAGATCAGACAAATACATTGAGCAGAAATCCATACATTCTTGAGCCAAGTAACTGTTCATAATAGAACCTTCGAGATAATTCCTGTTCTGAATATATGGTTTCAATGTGCACATGTTTCTTTCAGTTGGATACATCCAACGGAAAGTAACGGGTCCTCCAAGAAGTATTTTGGTCGGAAGATGGACAGTCAGATGCAACATGCATGTAAAAAATTATGGAGGGAATATTTTCTCTAACTCACACAAAATTAATGGTGTCTCTGCCAACAGTTTTTGCACGAGGGATTTGGACAACCTCTTAGCACAAAGATCTATAAACAAATAGGACAACCGAATAACTGAGACTCTAACATTATTGGACAAGAGATGACGGATTTCTATTGGAATCAACTCATGCAAAAGGACATGATAATCATGAGTCTCCAAAGATTTCAAATTCAACTCTTTTCTGTTGACCCATTTTGATATATTGCTTGAATAGCCATCAGGAACTTTAATAGTCTCTAGCACTTCCAGAAATTGATTTTTTTTAGCAGGAGTCATCCAATAAGAAGCACATGGAACTTGCCATTTATTTTCACTAATACAGACAGGATGAAATTCTGGTCTGATCCCCCAATCTACCAAGTCACGCCGAGATCGTAAATAATCTTTTTTATTCCCCTTGAAATTTAGAAGAATCAAAAGCAACATTTCACATATATTCTTTTCAATGTGAATTACGTCTAAGCAATGACGTAACAAGTTGGTTGACCAATATGACAACTCAAAGAATACACTCTTCTTCTTTAAATTGTAATAGGTATCATTGGAAACATTTTTCCTCCTTCTAGATTTCATTACACTCCTCCCAAATGAATAATTGAAATCTTTCAATTCATTAAGCACATCAGTTCCAGACATACGCTGAGGTGGATCGTCATTCTCCATGGTATTGTCAAATCTTCGACGATTGTTTCTATATGGATGGTTCATTGGCAAGAATCGTCAATGTCCCATAAAACTAAAACTATGACGATATTTTAATCTTCTCAGTCAAGTATTATTCATACAAACAGGACATGACTATTTTCCTTTTGTGCTCCATCCAGACATCATTGCATAAGCAGGAAAATCATTGATAGTCTACATAAGTGCAGCACACATATGAAATATGCCTTTCGAACATGCATCGTATGTGGGCACACCCACATCCCAAAGAAGTTTCAACTCTTTTATTAAAGGTTCCATGTATATATCTATATCATTGCTGGGATTAGAAGGGCTGGATATCAGTATACTCAAGAACGTGAAAGGATTTTTCATACACAACCAAGGGGGAAGGTTATAAATGTGTATGAAAACTGGCCATGTGTTGTGCGAAGTAAGCATCTGCCCAAATGGATTAAAACCGTCACATAAAACCCCAGTCTCACATTACGCACATCGGCTGCAAATTCAGGATATCGAGCATCAAATCTCTGCCATGCAAATCCATCTGTAGTGTGAACCAACTCTTCATTATTCTTTTTTCTCTCGGTGTCATGCCATCGCATTTTTATAGATATTTAATCAGACATGAAAAGGTTCTGTAATCTGGGGATCAATGGAAGGTTCCACATTACTTTTTGTGGCACAGGAGATGGTGTTCCATCATCTTTTGGCATCCATCGGGAGGTTCCCCATTTTATACAATCATTTCTTTCAGCAGTTTCCTCCCAAAATAAGCTCAATCATTCGGGCAAGCATGATTTTTTTTAGAATCCAAGTTCATCAACCAACTTCCATGCCATATAGTGGTTTGAGGGAATATCTGCTGCATCTGGAAGTAAGTCCTTCAAGAAGGTAAGAATGTAATCAATTGCAGTATTTGAAATCCCATACATATTTTTCCCATGAATCAATCGGATTAAAAATTCCAACTTTTTCATTTTATCACATTGCCGATATACTGGAGTCGTCGCAGCATCATTCAATTTTTTCACCCTATCAACATCATCATTTTCATTGGACGCATCATGTGTGCTTGTATCAAAATCTTGTTGGCTGGACATCCTTTCCTTCTCATGATGTTGAATAAATGGAAACCGATCATATATCAAACTCTCCAATTCAGTCATATCATTTGGATCATCAACATTTTGAGATTCCATTTTCTCTCCATTGTGATACCACACATAATAGTTTGTTTGAAAACCATATTTGGTTATATGATAGCGAACTGCTTCACGGCCCAACCAAGGTCTTCCAACACAATTAAAACATGGGCAGTGTATGCGACCACTATCTGAAGCCTTTTCAAATGAAAAATCTAGAAATATTTTCAAATTATTTTGAAAATCGATTGAAATCCGATCAGTTTCGTACATCCAACTTCTATCCATTCTGTAAAAAAAATAGCAATAAGTCATTTCAAAGAAATTCAATAATATTAAAATTTAATCAAAAAAATATTTACGTAAATGACAATTGTTTACTCTATATAAAAGCATAACTGACACATTACTCTATATGAGAATGATATTAAGAAATACAACAAAATATAGTGTATATAAGAAAATAAGATACAAAATTTCCAATGCCTATATTCAAGGATTGAACAGAAAGATATTGGAAGTGGATCAAGGAATACATAATCCTTAAGGGTCATGTTGGGAGTATATGAGTTTTATACTTTAACATCTTCAAGTAGATCAGTATGAGGAGTAGGATGAGGATTATGGGAGTGGCGGGACTGTCCAAGGGGGGTGTGGTGTGTCCAAGGGGGTGCAGGGTGTCTAGGGGGTGGTGGGGCCGTCCGGGGGGTCGGAGGTGTCCAGGGGGTGGGGGGCTGTCTAGGGGGTCGGGGTGTCCAGATGGGCGGGCTGTCCGTGGGGGTGGTCAGGTTGTCCAAGGGGGTCAGGGTGTATAGGTATATTTATATGAAAAGAATACCCCCACAATAATCATGCAGTCCTGTCATTAGTCTAAACCCCTAGAACACATAAAAGAATCTAGTATGGACATTTAATAAAATATTTAACACCATACGAATGAAAATACACTCTAAATATTGTTTGAGAGGATATAATGGTGTGTGTGAAAAACATGATATTAAATCAATTTAAATGAATATGGAACAAATGAGGGTTTATAATACACTAAGAGTACCTCAAACAATCCAAAACCACTATAGCACCACATATTCAACTTCATGAAACAGGACTTGGAAATCTTACCTACGTCTTTTATGATGACCACCTAATTGGAACACTCTATTTAAGGTTCTTGACCACAAGGAACAAACAATGATTGGTATCTACCAACTCAATCACCCCCTTGAAGATCATAATCTCATTTCCCCTTATACTAAAATGGTCTCACTGGAAGCTACTATTAATATCGGACCTAAACCATTCATTCTCCATAAAACAATGATCAAAGAACCATCGGAGGTATCTCTCATATAACCACAACCATTTTTATCTATGATGTAACAAAATTCACAAGAATAACTTTTATTCAATAACCTTTTGGTATATAATGTGCATCAACAATGGTTCAATTATATGGTTCATCACATTCCAATTTATTAATCACCCATACATGATAAAAATTGAACATTGACTTTCATTTAATTAAAACCATCATATTTAATTTAATTCTTAACAAGCATAGAAGAATGGGAATTGGAATCTAATAACTTTAATTCGTCCCCAAAACTTTTTAATAAATTTAACATGAAAAATAAAACACTTTTAAATCTAAATAATCACTATGAAGTAAAATGAGCTTGGAATTCTATTGAACAAGTAAAAACACTCAACGATGGAATATACGAAAATAATATTAATATAAATTTTTAAAACAAGATAATAAAGTAACAATGAATGTTAAAACTAAACATGTGATTCAATTTTATAACATATAATAAAAATTTCTTGGTAATGAAACATGAAAGGAACATCAAAAAATTAGACAACTGTCTAATGAAATATATATGGGCTGGAATAAGCATGGAATTTAAATAAAGAACGGAAACATAAATTGGGCTGGAACAGAAATTCAGCTGGAATATGAGAATAGAAATTGGTCTCATCCCACATCAAAATCGAAACTAATAACTAAAAAAATACCTCAGCCTTGGATGGGATGGAGGAAGAGAACCCGAAACATCTCCAAAATCACCTCCAAAATCTCCCAATCGCTCCCATTTAGGGCTCTGGATCGCGAATGGGGGAGAGGATCGGATACTACCAATTTGGGGGAATGTTTTCCCAATGGTTTTTAAAAACCGTTGGTATATAACTCCATCCCAAACCTATACCAACAGTTCCATTGAAACCATTGGTAAATCTCTACTCCAACGGTTCTAAAACAATTTGAACATAGACTTTTAGGGTGTACCAATGGTTTACAACCATTGGTATAGTGTTTTTTACCAACGGTTCAAGAGAACCATTGGTATATATTGAAGATGGAATACTATACCAACGGTTTCAAACCGTTGGTATTGTGTATTTCCAGAACCATTGCACAACACCCCCACCATTGCACCAGCACCCCCACCTGCATAAAAAGCACCAGAACTATTGCACAGTATTAAAACAGTATAAAAACAACTGTAATAACACAAAAAAAACACATAAAACCATCAAACTCTTCCAACCATGTGGTGTACTACAATTCCCTATTTCAATATTAATATGAAAAAGAATAATCCAGTGGAGTTGAATAACAGTTTCAATAACTCGAAATGGGGTACGGAAACTTACCCATGGTTCCATGGTGGTTATGAAACTAAATTTGAAAATGGGGTTGGGAAACTTACCCATGGTTCCTTGGTGCTTACGGAAGGAGTAAAGTATAGAACTCATTATTTGATTTAAAATTCAGGCAGAACTGAAATGATCACAAGTTCAACTTGTGATGGTCTAGGAGAATGGAATTGTAAGTTTTTTGAACTTAGTTTTAATAATATTAATGTTTTTGAGGCTATGAACACTAAATGGTACAAGTATGGTGCGATCTATTGGTCAAAGTAGGATTCCACCACATCGTGCCTTAGATTGAGGTGGGGTTGACTCATACACATAAAAAATGACCAATGTATCATTTTCCTAAAGTATCATCACAATCCAAATACCTTTGATCATTTTTTCATATGTCAGTAGTTGGATTCACTTAAAATGTTGTTCATTTCAAAAAAAAAGTGAGACACGTAGAGTGATATTGATCACACCGTTCCTCAGATGGAGGCGGGGTTGACTCATACATATCACAACTTACACATGTATCGTTGTCCTAACGTATCAATAAAATCTGAAAGAGTTTTGTCAGTTTTCTATATGCAAGTTGTTTTCACATAAAATCTTGTCTATTTCAAATAAAAGAGAGACACATAGAGTGATACCGGTCACACCTTGCCTCAGATGGAGGTGTGGTTGACTCGTACATGTCACAAATGACACATGTATAAATTTCCTAAAGTATCAATACAATCTGAAAGAGTTTGTTCCATTTTCTGTATTCAAGTTGTTGTTTTAACTTAAAATTATGTCCTTTTCAAATAAAAGTGAGACTCTTTGAGTGGTACCGGCCACACCATCTCTTGGATTAAGACGTAGTTGACTCCTACATGTCACAAATGGTCCAGGTATCGTTTTTCTAAAGTATCAACACAATTTGAATGCGTTTGATCGATTTTCCGTATGCCAATTGTTGTTTTCACTTTAAATCAAGTCCATTTCAAAAAAAAGTGAGACACATTGAGTGGTACCAGCCACACCGTGCCTCATATTGAGGTAGAATTGACTCTTAAACATCAAAAATGACCCATGGATCGTTTTTATAAAGTTTAAACAGATTTCGAATGCGTTTGGTTGGTTTTCCGTATGCCAGTTGTTGTTTTCACTTAAAATTAAGTCCATTTTAAACAACAGAGGGACACTTTGAGTGGTATCGGCCACACCGCACCTAGGATTGAGGCTAGATTGCTTGTACACATCACATATGACCCATGTATCCTTTTTCTAAAGTATAAACACAATCCGAATGCGTTTGATTGGTTTTCCGTATGTCAGTTGTTGTTTTCATTTAAAATTAAGTCCATTTTAAACAAAAGAGGGAAACTTTGAGTGGTACCGGCCACACCATGCCTCAGATTGAGGCAGGGTCAACTTGTACACGTCACATATGAGACATGGATCATTGTGATAAATTATCAACACAATCAGAATCTGTTTGGTTGGTTTTCCGTATGTACTTAAGATGTTGTCCATTTTAAACATAAGAGAGACACTTTGGGTGGTTCCAGCCACACCGTGACTCGGATTGAGGCGCGGTTGAGTTTTACATGTCACATATGACCCATGGATCCTTTGACTAATGTTTCAACAGAATATGAATGTGTTTGGTCAGTTTTCTGTATGTCAGTTATTTTTTTTACTTAAAATTAAGTCTATTTTAAACAAAAGAGTGACACTTTGAGTGGTTCCGGCCACACTGTGAATCAGATTGAGGTAGGGTTGACTCATACACATCATATATGACTCATATATGATTTTTCTAAATTTTCAACAGAATCTGAATGCATTTGGTCATTTTTGTGTATGTCAGTTGTTGTTTTCACTTAAAATTAAGTCCATTTAAAAAAAAAAGAGAGACACTTTGAGTGGTACCAGCCATACTGCGCCTCAGATTGAGGTGGGGTTAAATATTACACGTCCCATATTAGCCATGGATCCTTGTGATAAAGTATCAACACAATAAGAATCTGTTTGGTTGGTTTTACATATGTACTTAAAATGTTGTTCATTTTAAACATAAGAGAGACACTTTGGGTGGTTCCGGCCACACCATGACTCAGATTGAGACGCAGTTGACCTGTACACATCACATATGACCCATGTATCCTTGTCCTAATGTTTCAACAGATTCTGAATTCGTTTGATAGGTTTTCTGTATGCCAGTTGTTATTTTCACTTAAAATTAAGTCTATTTTAAACAAAAGAGAGACACTTTGAGTGGTGTCGGCCACACCGTGCATTGGAATGAGGCTGGGATGACTCTTACACATCACAAATGACCCATGGATTGTTTTCCTAAATTATCAACACAATACAAATGTGTTTGTTCTGTTTTCTGTATGCCAGTAGTTGTTTTCACTTAAAATGTTGAGGGGAGATTAACTCGTACAACCACCCGGAAAGTCCCCCCGGATTGTGGTGGGATTGACTCATACACATTACATATTACCCATTTATCCTTTTTCTAAATTATCAACACAATCCAAATGCGTTTGATCGGTTTTCTGTATGTCAGTTGTTGTTTTCACTTACAATTAAGTCCATTTTAAACAAAAGAGAGACACTTGGAGAGGTACCGGCCACACCACGCCTCAGATTGAGGTGGGGTCAACTCGTACACGTCACATATGACCCATGGATCCTTTTCCTGAAGTTTCAACAAATTATGAATGCGTTTGGTCGGTTTTCCATAAGTCAGTTGTTGTTTTCACTTAAAATTAATTCTATTTTAAACAAAAAAGAGACACTTTGAGTGATGAAGGCCACACCATGACTCAGATTGAGGTGGGGTTGACTCGTACACGTTATATATGACCCATGTATCGTTGTGCTAAATTTTCAACAGAATCAGAATGAATTTGGTCAGTTTTCCGTATGTCAGTTGTTGTTTTTACTTAAAATTAAATCCATTTTAAACAAAAGAGAGACACCTTGAGTGGTACCAGCCACACTGCGCCTCATATTGAGGCAAGGTCAACTTGTACACATCACATACAAGCCATGGATAATTGTGATAAAGTATCAACACAATCAGAATCCATTTGGTCAGTTTTCCGTAAGTACTTAAAATGTTGTCCATTTTAAACATAAGAGAGACACTTTGGGTGGTTTCGTCCACACAGTTACTCGGATTGAGGCGCGGTTGACTTTTACACATCACATATGACCCATGGATCCTTTTCCTAAAGTTTGAACAAATTATGAATGCGTTTGTTCAGTTTTCTGTATGTCAGTTGTTGTTTTCACTTAAAATGAAATCTATTTTAAACAAAAGAGAGACACTATGAGTGGTGACGGCCACACTGTGACTTAGATTGAGGCGGGGTTGACTATTACATGTCATATATGACCCATGGATGGTTGTGCTAAATTTTAAATAGAATCCTAATGCATTTGGTCAGTTTTTCGTATGTTAGTTGTTGTTTTTACTTAAAATTAATCCATTTTAAACAAAAGAGAGACACTTTGAGTGGTAGCAGCCACACCGCACCTCAGATTGAGGTGGGGTCAAATCGTACATGTCACATATGAGCAATGTATCCTTTTGATAATGTATCAACACAATAAGAATCTATTTGGTCAGTTTTCTGTATATACTTAAAATGTTGTCCGTTTTAAACATAAGAGAGACACTTTGGGTGGTTCCGGCCACACCGTGACTCGGATTGAGGCGCAGTTGAGTTTTACACGTCACATATGACCCATGGATCATTTTACCAAGTTATAAATACAATACAAATGTGTTTGGTCTATTTTCCGTCTGCCAGTAGTTGTTTTCAGTTAAAATGTTGAGGCGAGATTAACTTATACAACCACCTGGACAACCGACCACCCCTCGGATATCTCCCCACTCACCCTGGATAGCCCCCCCATCCCTTGGACAGCCCCCACTCACCCCGGACAGCCCCCACCCCTCGGAAAACCACCTGGACAGCCCCCCCCCCCACCTGGACACCCCATCCCCCAACACCTGGACATCCCTATGTAGTCATTATTACAACCATTAATAAAAAATTATTAAACTACATCATTTGTCAAAGATAATAATACTGAACATAAATGAATAATATTACTGAATATATCAAGCCAAATTAAGGCGTACTATCTTACATCCTAAATTACCACCCACAGCCATGATTAATTTCCACAGGCCTCTCATTTCTACCAAATCAAAAGAGAAAAACAAAAAACATAGTTGCACATCAACAAAACCAAATCTAAAATTGTTATGGATGACTACACATGCCTGCATGGCTAGTGAAAAGCACCCCACCATCATAAAAGTGAGTATTGTCCAAGAAAGAGACATAATATACAATGTACATTGAGAACCATATTTAATTGACCCAAAATGCATTATTAGTACAATCATCTTAGGAAGCCAATTATCACTCATGACTAACCATGCCACTATAAACAACCTAGAGTGTATGAGTTTTCTCTCTAATCTCAACAACATCATCACACATTCTTACCATGATGTGAATCATGTGTAATATGAATGATATTAACACAAAATTCCCAGAAATACCAAGCCTTCTAAAAACTGAAAATTTATGGATGATATTAACACACAATTCATTTTGAATCAAATTTTATTCACTTTACTACTTATCCCAATAGACCAAACTCATACTATAATCACTATATGTGTGCCACTATCAAAGCTAAACACACGCACCATAATCAAACAGAAAACAAAATTCATAAACACCCAAATATAAAGAGAAAACCAAAACAGTAGATGTAGATAATTAAAATAAAAGTATCACTTACAGGAAATGTAGAACTAAGAAATTTTGAAGATGGGTCAGAATGAAGGATTTTCGCAGTAGGGTAAACAGAATCCCAGTTCACCTCTTCACCCAATTGAAAACATAAAATCAAAAAATAAGATACATAACATTAAAATGAAAGTATAACTTACAGATTACAAATGATAATCTAAGAAATTTTGAAGATGGAATGATTTGGACAGTAGGGTAAAGAGAATCCCACTTCTCTACTTCGGTTTAGGGCTCCAGTCACTTAGAATGGGGGAGCCCAGGTTCTATCTATTTCTGGGAAATCTTTCCCAACGGTTTGTAAAAACTGTTGGGAATGAAAACTTTTACCAACGGTTTTAAAAAACCATTGGTAAAGCCCTTTAAAAACTCACTTTTACCAAAGGTTTTACAAAAAACCGTCGGTATATCTTCATCAAAATAAACTTTTACCAACGTTTTTGCAACACCGTTGGTAAATCTTCCTCAAAAACACACTTTTACCGATGGTTTTTCAAGAACCGTTTGTATAACTTCACCTCTACATACCTTTACCAACGGTTTTTGAAAAATCGTTGGTATATGCTTGGTATACTCATATACACCAACGTTTTAAGCAAACCGTTGTTATATATCCGTTGGGAAAACCTATATTTCCAGTAGTGAATAATGGTTTAGGGAGAAAGTATTGACATTTCTTATGCTAGTTTTAATACGAATGTTTATGTTATGTTTAAACCTGTTCATATGAGGAATACATTGGACTTAATAAGTGATGGGTGGAGCCTGTTATAGCTCCTCGATGCATCGGTTGGTCTCATGAGAAAAACTATTGTCTTGGCACGAGGCCTTTAAAAAATCTTATTTATAGTGTTGGCACGGGGCCTTGGCTACATGGTTTTGATAGTCTGTAAGTATGCATTCCACCATTATGAAAGTGGTTATTGATATTGAATGTGATTATTCGACTATTATAATATGCATGTGAATAAGTAAATGGCATTATTTCATTTTATCTTTGACATATTATGCTGATGTTCATGTTTCAAAGGATTTTGTTTTAGTTATACATTTCATTCAATGTTTATGTTTATTTATTAATGTTTCTGCTATATTGTTATCATTACTGAGAATTTGAGATCACCCCTTTCATTGTTTTAATTTTTCCTAGGATGTGAATAGGTATTTTATGAATGACCTACAGGGAATGTATGAGGGGATATGATGACAAGATGTTGTTGTAATTGTTTTTACTTTATGATGTAATGTAAACTTTATGAATGTATCTTTTAATTCCAAAGCTACTAAACTAATCAGTCTTTCGAGACTTGATCTTTTGTGATCAAGCAAATGTTTTGTAATAATGCACCGACTCTAGGTATCTAGGGTCGGGGCATTGCATAAAAAATCATTTTGGAAATTCTAAAAATATATTTTAGGAATTATGAGGTAATTTTAATTATTAAAACATAATTAAAAAATTTGTTTAAGGATCCACTTAAATAATATCTCCCTTTTTTATAATTAAGAAACCAAACATTACTTACCAAAAAATCTCCCCCTTATGTAATTAATAAGAATGATTATAACATAGAAAAAAATTATTCTAAAAGGTTGAAAGTAATTAAAATTTCAAAACCAAAATTTCACCCCCATTTATAAAACAAATAATATATAAAAGGATTTTTATGATTATACTACTTTCAATAATTTATATTTCAAAAAATATATATTCATATATAAATGTTATTCAATATTGTTTAATTAGATCAGGTTTCTATCTAAAAATTAAAGTCATTGAAAACCAATTCTCCCTATAAATCAGTATTTAAGATATTAAACAAATAATGCTCAAAATTTAATATCTACAATGAATCTTTTTAAAACACTTTTTTGATACTTTTGATATCTACTTAAATTAATTCATAGTTTAAGAAATAAATAAATATTAAGACAATTAATGATTTCCTAAAATTGAATCCTTTTTATTTTTACAATGTAATACTGTCCACATTTCATAAATACTAAATTTTTTATTAGATTCTTGAAATGATCCACAAAAATATTTAAAAAGTAATAGAAATTAATTAATAACTAACCTGAATTAAACCATGAAAATGAATATTACAATCACTAATTCTTTGGCCAAAATATAATTATAAAGTCATTAATTCTTAAGGTAAATGTATAAGAAATATATATAAACTATAATTTTTAGGATTATTAATATTGAAACAAATTTAGATCACTTTTTATATGGGGAATAAATAATACTATTAAAATAATTAATCCAAAGAAATAGAGAAATATTGTAATTTTACACAATCAATAATTTTATATTTAAATTCCAAAGTCAATTTAAATATATCCAAAGTAATTAAAATATAAATCTAATATGTATGGTTTAAAATGTCAAGAATAAATAGATTCAAAAAGAAAAATTTTAATAAATTAATCCTCTATAAAAAATTAATAATTAAAACTACACCTGACCTATTTTGAAAATTTTATAAAGGATTTTGAAAAAAAACCACATTTATTAAACTCATTAAACCAAATTTTAATAAATTAAAACTAAAAATTCAGAACATATCAATGAATATTTATAACATTTAAAATAATTCATTGTGTATATATATATATATTAAAGTAGTTATAAATGGTTTTAAAATCCGAAAACCCTATACTAAACATACATGAAAATTAAAATGAATTTTAAAATTCTAAAATAATCATATACATAAAATAAGGATATCTACCCCTAAATTTAATTAAAATAATCAAATAAATAATCTGGTTGATAATTATAACTCCTAATAAATTGAACAGTGATAAGTTAGTAGTAAAATTTATGTGCATTAAACAAATACTTTACCAGTATGCTCACGAAAAATGTAAAGAAGGATTAAAAAATATTAAAACGCACTATAAATAGTATTATTTTCACTAGATGAACTCCATATAACATTATTCATTTTATAAAATATATATCAATTTATTAAAAAGTATATTCACCATAAATTATTATTTCCACTCAATAATAAACAAGATAATACCAAAAAACATTTAGCAGAATTTTTATTTTAGTGGTGAAAATTTCTCTTATATGACATTAAATGAATATATAATAGATTTTAATTATTTAAAAATATAAAATTATTAAAATGAGAAATTATATTTTTTAGTTAATGCTCATAGTCCATATAAATAAAAAATTTAAATTCACAAAAAATTAATATAAATTAAAATTATATTACACATTCTAACTGACAAAAAGTAGAACAAAAAAAATTAACGGCATGGAATCATACCTACGATAGTATAATAAGTCATGATTTCTAGCCATTTAACAAATCAATTACTTTTATTTAGAATCCAAACCATTTTTTTAAATCGGATTAAAATTAGTTTATTTAAGAACAAAAGCTGAAGGTGGACTAAAATGATTAGATTCGAAAGTATATTTAAAAGTTACATATTTTTTATCTCCACGAAAATGAACAAATATTAGTTAATAATATGAAACATAATGACCAAAATCCCCACAATTAAAAAAATAATTGAATACTAAAAGTCCTTAATTCTTACCTTTCAAAATATTTTTCTTATATATTTGAGGTCCTAGTGGATCACAACCAAGTCCATTTAATTTATTTCATTTCATTTATAAAAACATTTATATCATTCATTTATTTTTAATGAAGAGAAGTTGAAAACGTTTTTTTAAGACTTCCAAATTTAAATTTTAAATTTCAATTTTCCTTTTGAACAACTTCCAAATCATCAAATACTCCATCAATTGAACACGAAGTAGGATTTCGTAACCTTTTATTTTATACCTTTATTTTCATAAATCCATTTTCAATTATAGAAATATCATATAACAACTCATTAAAATTTGTTTCTCATTTATCATTATTAGTAGACAGAAAATTCAAAAGCATATCATTATCATCAAAAAATTATCATTTTCTTCATTAAGATTTTCTATTTTAGAAGACAAATTTTTCTTCTTTTAAGATCTTTTTTATATTTAGTTTCATGTTTCATGTGTATATATGTCATATGTTTAATTTGATCATGATAATCATCATATGTTTTATAACTATAATCCTATTTAGAAGAAAAATCATAATTAGAATTGGAATTTCTCTTTTTTACTTACACTACCTATCAGTCAAATATTTCAATATTTTTTGGCATATAAACCAAGCTCGCATGAAGAATGTTAATGAGGAGGTGAAAATATTTCCTTATGATATTTTTACCTAACTTCGATATTACATGTTCTTCTTGATTTATAGTATGATCATTTGAGATTTAGATTACAGAATCACTCAAAGTGGTCATGCCATTAATTTTTTTTTTCATTTCTTATGATTTTTAGCCTCATATAATTGGTTTTTATCCATTGTTTCATCCATCATCCATAAAAAATAAATTTTGAATGATTTAAATTCTAAATTAAATTACCTTGATTTATTTATAGATTAGAATACTATAATTTTTCTTTTTTCTTTTTTATAAAATTTATTTACACATGTTTAAATTTTCGTAACTAATGAATTTTGGATTTTGAGAACGCATATCATAAAAATTGGTTATATCATGATGTTTCCATATTTTATTAGTACGATATAGCCTTCATAAGTTAAAAAATCATTTATAAAAAATATAAATAAAAAATATTCACAAATATGAAATTATGATCATATTTAACAATATTTCCTCTCAAATCAACCGAAAATATTTTCGGTAATTCCAAAAGATTTTATTTCAATGTCCCAAAAAATTTAAATACATTATGATAAGCTTACATATAGATTTTCCACTAAATATACTTACTATCATTGAATTGAGATGGTATGGTTAGATTCAAACCATTTTAATTCCTCAATTAGGTCATCACTGAAATTGATCATTCCCCATGTTGTGTTACGAAATAGGATAGAATTTAGCATAAAAACAATTATCAACGAGATATAAAGTACAAGAAAAATATATCCCAATAATAACATACTATGAAACATTTTTTTGGTCTTGAAATAGTGATAGAAAATGAAAATGAGGGGGGGTGGAGTGAGTAGTCAATTCTAAAAATAATATCTTATTGAAACATTCTTTGTGGAATTTATTGGATTAAAAGTCTGAAAAATTCAACCAAAAATATTTTTGTTCTTAAATAATGAATATTGAATGAATAAGATAATGGTACCGAAAATATATAAATATTATTCTAGTTTTAAAAATATAAATGAACCTGTATTTACACTCCAAACTCTGAACCTAAAAGTATTGAACCTACAATAAGAATAATTGCCTAGAAATGGAAGCCACTAACCTTTATGAGATATCTTTATCAAACATGGAGCCATTAGAGAAAAAACATTTCTTTTTGGTGTTTAGATAAAACATTTCCTTTTATAGGAAAATACCCAAATGAATTTGAAAAAATAATATTTATCTTATTACCTTTATTTTGGGTACAAAAAAAGCCTTTTAAATTATTGGTTTAACCATAAAACTATAATTTCAAGGTAATATTATAACCTCTTATCTTTATCTTGTTAATATATAGCCTTTTTTAATTTGGTTAGGTGAGAACCACCATAATCATACCTTCTGTAAGGGTCGTATGAATCTATGAAATGCACACAAAGTGTATTAGTTTAAAAAACAGTACAATACCATATAGTGAAAGATCAATGTAATGAAACCATAGAATGGTAGTTTATAATATTGTTGGAGATTGGAATTGGTAGTTCTCAAGCCCATCTTGATATAGATGGTGTAGATTAGGAAAAAAAGGAAATGAATAAAAACTCATCTCATCATGTTTCAACATCTCAAGAATTGAACAACGTTTCTCATGTGATTTATATTACATTGCATCTCTATTTATATCTTGACATGAACCTCTTGAATTAGAATAATAAGAACGGACCATATTAAACTCGATCCATCATAATCAATTATGACAATAATATTTAAATGGAATGTGTTCAGACAATTTCTTTTTATTAAAGAAGTTATTATAGGATTCAGTTATTAGTTAGGAAATAAATTCTGGATTAGGGTAACGTGAACCTGATAATTTTTTTCTAATTTTTTATTAACTAATTAATCATGTTTAAAATTAATTTAATTTTTATTAAAATATTCATCAATTGTATGAAAAATGATAGATCATTGTATGAAACATTTTATTAATGTTATAAGGTATTTTTTATGTGTTTGTTAAGGCCAATGATTTATTTGAGTTGGAATTGTTACTTGTGTCAAGGTAATTTGAAAATTTCATTATCTTCATAGAGGAAAATGAAGGATTACATGACCTATGTAATCTGTAACACCCATGTAAAGGTGTTGTTGTCGAATAGAAGACTATGTTAAGGTGTGTGGGGTTCTGAAATTCTTATTTATATGTAATTCCAATAGATGTTATGTAATGATTACATTAACTATCAGCATAAATGTAATGTTCTGAAAAAATCACCATGTAATGGTCAAATGGACTTCCCATGGTGTGATTTATGAAAACCAATTTAGGGGTTTTTTTTGTAAAATTCATATCTATAATAGAAAAAAGGAGATGATATTACTATTATTATTATATAAAGTTATTATCCATTATAGTAATTTCATCATCATTTTATTTCATTGCATATAGTGCAGTGTATGCGAGTTAAATTAAAGAGGATCCCACCACACCTAACAATTAGATAATTGTTTTCAGGAAGAAGTCATTATACTATTACCAAAACATATGATATAATTATATTAGTGGGGGACGTCATGAGCCGTCCTCGGGGCCCGTGCCATGACTACCCCAAGCCCGATATCCATAGGCCAGGGGATGGAGACTAGCACTAAAGGCGTAAATCTCGTTAAAAGGGAAGGCATTGCCTTTATATAAGAAAACAAACATAACAGAGTACACAAGCTGAAGTGAACACAATGTAAACCGAGTACAAAAGTAAGTGTGGGAAAGTAAATGGGCCGGTATACAAACCCAACTGAAAGTACAGTACAACTGAGAAATGTGAAGTACAACAGCAGAAAAGTAAGGGAGAAACCACCGAGACGTCCTCCGGAAACCCCAACTGAAGGGTGGGTATAGATGGTCTCCTCAGCTCCCCGAATCCGTCCGTCCGCTCCATGTACGTCTCGCCTGATAGTCCACCTCCGGATACCGTCCCGCTCCACAAGCCTCAACCACGATCAGTGTTGTCTGTCGTCTGCATCCAACACAACGTAGTGTGGGCATAGCCCATGCATAGGTGAGTATACGATACTCTGTAGGAACCCCATGACCCTCGAAGGCCTCCCAGAATCCACAAAGGATAAACCACAATGGAAAGTTACAAACACAAAGTATCAACAAACTCTACTTAGGTATATGCCCATACATATACCAATGTCATCAAATCTAGTTTGGCTTCACCTCCTGAGCCCAAGTACAACCCAGTCCACACAGGAAAGTACAAATCAATCCACACAGGAAAGCAAGACAACCATATCGATGATAATGATTGAAAGTCAAAATGCAACTCACATAGGTATACTACTCACGAAGAGGGGTGTAGATGATAGATGTCGCCTCTGAATCATCTCCCCTGCTAAACCCACATAGGATCCAAGTACAGAAGTCTTCACTACCGAACCCACGTAGGATCCTAGTATAGTAACCATCGCTGTCGAACCCATGTAGGATCCATGTAAAGTTTTCCTCGGTGCCGAACCCACGTAGGATCCAAGTACAGTCGTCCTTGCTGCCGAACGCACGTAGGATCCAAGTACAGTCATCATCGTCGTCGTAGTCGAAGCCGGCTCTACGGTTCCCGCACACAGCACGCTCGACTCTGGGAGGGTCTGCTCCACGAGCCAAGAGGGTCAATACATCAACCATCACAAAGTCTAGAGTTGATGTATCCCGAAGTTCCATCTCGTCAAATGGAACTCAACGCAACAGACGGCGCGTTAATCGGACATCCGGTCTGTGAGATATATGCTTTTCTGTCCCAGAGGCCCGGTTAGAAATATGCACGTTTCAAACCCGGCCGATATCAAAAATCTTCCAAAACTCAATTAGAGTATCGTAAAAGGACAGTCTCGTCGAAAGAGTCATAGTGCCGCAGACGGCGCATCGATCAGGTGCGCGGTCTTTAAGTTAACCTCGTTTAAGTGATTAACGGGCCTGGACCGTTTAGCCCAGTGGGCCAATCGGTCGGGTTGTACCAGTTTGAGGGGTCCGAACCAGCTGGGGTGTCAGACTGGTCCGAAGGGAAAACTCAAGTCGGCCCGAAGGGATGCGGCCCGGCCCGAAGTGGCGCGGCCCGACCCAGCGGGGCAAGGCCCGACCCGGCCCAGCCTGGCACGGCCCGGCTGGGCATGCGGCCCGGCTGGCTCGGCCGAAGCCAAGCAGGCACCAAGTGGGTGTGGGGGGGGGGGGCACCCCGGTCTTCTGCTTAGGCAGCACCAGGTGGCGCCGCCCTTTCCAAAACTGGCCGACTAGGCCGGCCAGCTCTCTAGCGCACCCGGCCCGCACGGGGGCGGGGGATTCTTTGGCACGGCGCCCTCCAGGCACCGCGGTCCGGTTCCGCCCGACCGTTCTTCTTTCACAGAGCCCTCCTGGCGCTGCGGCTCCTCTTCACTTGGCCGGCTGACAGGTTGGCTGGTTCTTCCGCTGAAGCGGCCCGAGTAGCGGGCCACGGTTCCTTCCGCACAACCGGAGCGACGACGCTTGTTCCCTTTTCCTTGTTCCCGGCATGGCGCGACGGTGTTGTGCTTCCACCGCCCTTAATTATCAATTCTAAAATAAATAACCAGAACAACGGAGGGTTGTCGGGCCATGTTCGTTCGACCCACACCCTTAGCGTAAAACGATAGCAATCATCCAAGGTAAACGAGATTCTCAACGACAAACCAAAGCACAATTTTAATCCAATAAAACTGAACTTAACCTCTACCTCGATAAACGATGTCATTTTACAGCATAGTGGAACATGGAGTCACGGGGTGAGGTTTCGATGACTGTGTTGTCATGCGTCCAAGGAGGGGACGGCGTCTCACACTAGCTGTGGAGAGAATAAGGAAAGGCACGTCTTCTCTCCTTGTGGTGACGACATTCTTCATCGAATATGTGACGTTCTTTGTGGGAGGCTGAAGTTATTCAAGGAAATCTAGAGTTCTACCAAAACCCCCCACACAAAAATTCTAACCCAAAATTAAATAAGGCTTCCTCATATTTTATTTTAATTTTTCCAAGCATTCAAAATTACAAAATCCAAATTCCAATTCAGTTAATTAATTAAACCATGAGTTCTCTAATTAATTGGGTCTAAGGTTGGAAACATTTAATGAGGGAGAGAGAGAAGAGGAAAAGTAACCCCAATAAATACAAGGGGGTTGACAACATTAAAATAAAGAAGTTTAATAAAAGTTTTAAGGGGTTTAGGGAATGTGAATGGTTGGGGATAGTGTGGGCCCCACCACACAATTATCCTCACATGGGTAGTTAGGAGTTTGTGGGTCCAATACTAACTACCCCATGTAGGATATAACCACATAAGATAAAGAATAAAAATTGTTCCACAATTTTTTATTCACGTCTTATTTAAACCAAAAAAATTAACTCCTTCTCCCGTGCAAACAAATCTATGGTAAAAGTCCTTTTAAGAAATTACTAGTGCTGCAGTTTCATCAGTTCCCTCAGATTTCGATTCTGAGCACCGGTTCAAAAGATAGAAAAACCCGGTCGTTCGATCACTGAACGTATCCGATATAAACTTTGAAAATTGATTCCAGGCACACTGGGCCTCGGAATCAGGTACCGTCAGAAAATCCGTACTTGTATAATCCCAATGAATTTAAAAAAACATTCTTGAATTTTACGGGTCTTTTCATTACTCCAACCTCACGGATTTATGTCTTCATGAAGATACATTATAAACTAGGAAAACAAATGAGGGTATTGTGCATTTATCTGAGCCTCCCGCTCTCATGTGCTCTCCTGGAGGTTCTCGTGCTGCCACCTGATGCGCACTAGAAGAATCGGTGGTCCACATAGGACCCACTCCTGTCGATCCTCAATCTCCACAGGGACCTCCGCAAAAGTCTCCCTGTCATCGATGTCCAGCTCCCCATGGTCGATGATATACGTCGGGTCATGCACGTATCTCCTCAGCTAAGATACGTGGAAGACGTCATAAACTCGGTGCAACAGAGGTGGGAGGGTCAGGAGTTAAGCCACCTCACCTACCCTGCTAAGAACCTATAATGGTCTGATGAAGCATGGAGATAACTTGTCGTCCTGACCAAATCACTGTAATCCACGTCGAGGTGAGACCCGTAAGAAAACGTGGTCACCATCCTAGAACTCTAGTGGTCCTCATCTCCTATCAGCATATGACTTCTCTCGGCTCTGTGCAGTCCTCATCCACTCCTAGATGATCTGCACTTTCTCCGTCGTGGCCTGAACCATCTCTGGTCTTACAAGTGCTGACTCCCCGGGGTCAATCCAGCACAAAGGTAATCTGCAAGGTCGGCCATGAAATGCCTCGTATGGTGACATCCCGACGGTGGAGTGGTAGTTGTTGTTGTACAAAAACTCCACCAAAGGTAGGTGATCCTTTCAGCTACGAACAAAGTCGAGGACACATGCACGGAGCATGTCCTCGAGAGTCTGAATGGTCCTCTCCGTCTGGCCATCCATTTGAGGACGAAAGGCGGTGCTCAGGTGTAGTTGCATCCCAAATGACTCCTGCAACCCCTTCCAATGCCGGGAAGTAAAGTGAGCATCTCGATCGGAGACGATAAACGATGGAAGACCATGAATCTGTATGATCTCCTGAACGTAGAGGCGTTCCAACCTCTCCACTCAGCCCTTCTCTCTAATATGTAGAAAGTGGGCCGACTTGGTGAGTCGGTCGACGATCACCCAGATGGAGTCGTTTCCTCTGGATGTACGTGGAAGACCTGTCACTAAATCCATAGATATCCCATCCCATTTCTACTCCAGGACCTCTAAGGTTTTTACCAAGCCTGCTCGTACCTGGTGCTCTGCCTTCACCGGTGGGCAGGTGAGGCATCGTGAAAGAAGCTCTGCCACAACCTTCTTCATACCCAGCCCCCAGTGTTGTCGTCTAAGATCCTGGTACATCTTCGCTACACCTGTACGTATCTCCAATGGGGAAGTGTGAAACTCCTTCATCACCTCCTCTTGTAATGAAACTGGTACCATGGTATATCCCTTGAAGAGGATTACATGCTCCCCACCTTCATAAAATCCATCTGGTTCCAGCCGTTAAGATATCTGAGCACGTCGTGCCTCACAGTCAACATCCCCATGTTTTTCCTCCCTGACCCGCTGAATTAGTGGAGGAGTGACTGTTTGCGACTATAGAAAGGCTGCCCCATCTCTATCCAAGAGGGATATCTGCGAAGCTGCTAACTGCCATGTCGCCTCCCCAAGTAGTTCAATGCCCGACCTCCTGCTGAGAGCATCAGCTACTGTGTTCCCCTTCCTAGGAGTATATTATATCTCAAAGTCATTGTCCTGGAGGAACTCAAGACATCAACACTATCTCAGGTTCAGGTCCTTCTACGAGAAGATGTACCTGATCTTCTGGTGGTCAGAGTATACTATAAAGAACTTTCCCATCAGAGAGTGCTTCCACATCTTTAAGGCGAAGACCAGTTCTACTAACTCCAGGTCATGGGTAGCGTAGTTCTTCTCATGCTGCCTCAACTGTCATGAAACATAGGTGATCACTGCCCGCTCCTGCATCAGGACACACCCGATTTTGTTTACTGATTCATCATAGTAAACTACGTACCCTACGACCTCCTCCGATAGCCTCAAGATGTGTTCACTGGTCAATCTCTATCTCAGCTCTTGGAAGCTCTGCTAACATCTATCTGACCACACAAAGGGTTTCCCCTTCTTCATCAAAGCTGAAAGTGGTGCTACAACTCTGGAGAAGTCTGGAAAAAATCTCTAATCGTACCCAGCCAGACCTGGGAAACTCCGCACCTCAGTCATGCTCCTGGGCGGCTCCCAAGCTATTACTGTCTCAATCTTCGCAGGATCCACCACAACTCCTGCCTCAGAGATGACGTGCCCCAATAAGTGGACCTCCTGAATCCAGAACTGGCACTTTTAGAGAAAACCATAAAGCTGGTGATCTTGGAGTGTATCCAGTATAACCCGCAAGTGGTAGGCATGCTCCTCCTTAGTAGTCGAGTAAATCAAAATGTCTTCGATGTAGACTACAACAAACTGATCGAGGTAAGGCTGAAATATCCAATTCATGAGACTCATGAACACTACTGGAGCGTTGGTTACATCCAAAGGCATAAACAATAACTCATAGTGGCCATACTGACACCTGAAGGCCGTCTTCTGCACATCCTTGTCTCGAACACTGAGCTGATGATAGCCTGACTTGAGGTCAATCTTCGAGAACCATCGTGGTCCCTTGAGCGGATCATAGAGGTTGTCTATCCTCGGTAGTGGATACTTGTTCTTTAAGGTATCCTGATTTAGGTGACGGTAATCAACACATAGTCGTAAGCTCCTATCTTCCTTCTTGGCGAATAAAATCAGAGAAACCCAGGGTGAAACACTGGGTTGGATGAATCCCTTTCCCTGTAAGTCCTCTAGTTGGACGCGTAGCTCACGAAGGTCAGCGGGAGCCATCTGATATGCTGGAGTAGATATCGGGGCTATCTCGCAGTATAAAGTCAATGTTGAAGTCTACCTCTCTACGAGGAGGTAGTCCTGGAACATCCTCAGGGAAAACATCTGCAAACTGATCCACCACAATAGGAAAACTCTGACTCCACACATCAACCGCTCTGAGGATGAGACTAGCCAAGTGATGTGTGATAGGTTGCCCTCTCCTTTGTGTAAGTCCATCCTATACTAAAAAGGATCCCTTCTCACCGGTGAAGGTGAACCTGCTCCCATCTATGCAGACACACCGCACATTGGGCCTAATATAGTCGATCTAATCATGGACTGTAGATAACCAATCCATGCCCAAGATGACGTCGTCAGGCCTCAACGCTGCTATAAGAAGATCCCAGATGAATATCTCACCTCTTAGAGTAAGCTCACACTACTGGAACCAGTGTGTAATCTTTGAGTCTGCTCCCATGGGACTCTCTAGCCGTAAGGATCGAGCTAACAGCTATGCTAGAATCTCTGAGCTCTGAACAAGGGCAGCAGCAATGAAAGAATGACTCACTCATGTGTCTACATGAACTACAACAAGGGTGGAGTAGACATAGATAGTACATCGAATCATCTCAGGTGCACCGTGGCTGAAAGCCTCCTCTACCTGAAGCTGAGCCTGCCTCTGTCCGCCAACTCCCTTTGGTCAGGGTGGACCTCCTGGTGGTTGTGGTGGTAGAGCCGCGAAGTGTCGTCCACCACCTGCTGCTCGGTCAGCTCCTCTGCCTCATCCGCCTACTCCCTATGGACCACCACGGTCGAACCTATGCCTCTGCCTAGGTGGTCCCTCAACCATCTCTTGATCCTCTGCATGGTGGGTCAGGCAATCATGATCCATTGTCCCTACCCGCCGCATGTGTAGTACTCCCTAGCTCTCGTATGACTGGCTCTGCTGCGTGTGCTCCACACATCCGAACCATTATCTTGAGGTCGCCCACACGATGGCCTATTCTTCTTGGACCTCTGCGACATCTGTCTACTACCGGTTGCAGAAGAATCCTCTACATGTCACCCTGCGGTAGGCCTTGCTGCTGGTGTAGGCTCCGAAAGGAAGCTCTCCACAAGAATGGCTCGCTCAAGTAGTCCTGACTGTGTCATAATGTTGAGGGAGATCATCGAAGCCCTGATCTCATGCTTCAGTCCCTGCTCGAAGGTCCGGGCCTAGAAGAATGGGTCTTGTACCATGTCCGTAATGTAGTGCGAGAGGTCGGTAAATCTCACTGATTACTGGGCTACTGTCATGCTGCACTGCCACAACTGTAATAAGTCCTGGTTGCGAACTTCATGGAGGGTGGCTGGAATGAACTCTGAGCGGAAGAGGCTCTCAAAGTCCGTATATAGTAGAGATGCCTCCTCATGCACATGGAATATCAGGCTCCACCATCTACTCGCTGCTGCGTGCAGGAGACTCTCCATAAGGATCACCATGAGTTCAGCTGGTGTCCCTACTAATCTAAAGACTCAGACGATAGCCTCCAGCCAATCCTCAGCTGCCTGAGGGTCCGTCTCTCTGCAGAACCTGGGTGGCCTCTGATGCTGAAACTCATACAACGTACTCAGGCGACGTGCACTCTCAGCTGCTGGGGCTAGTGGCATCAGTGCCTCGGTGGGTAGAGGTATCGCTGGTGCCTCTACTGTAATGGGGCCCTATACCGAGGTCTCGTCACTCGGTGGGTTGTCATCTCGAACGTAACTGGGAACCCTAGCTGGATGTCGTCGTGGGGCCATCCTGAAAAGAAATAGGTGTTCCACAGTAAATATAGTATACTTGGTGAGCTGACACAAAGTAATCACAACGAAAACTTTTGAAACACTCATTCAATCAATGTTTTGATGCACTGAGTCAGAAATCAGATGCTAGGGTTCTGCTGTATGGATACGTCGGACGCCGCACCAACACTGGACTCCCTGGACTGATAACCACACTCAATACCCTTAACAATATAGCTTCACATAGATGAAATTATCAGAGTCCTATGTTTTGTGGTAGAACCGACTCCTTTGATACCAATTTTTCATGACCCGTCCTCAGGGCCAATGCCATGACTACCCCAAGACCGCCTTCTATAGGCCAGGGGATGGAAACTAGCACCAAAGGCATAAATCCCGATAAAATGGAAGGAATTTCCATTATATAAGAAAAAAAACACAACAGAGTCTGCAAGATAAAGTAAACACAAAGTAAACTGAGTACAAAAGTATGTGGTGGAAAGTAAATGGGCCAGTATGCAGACCCAACTGAAAGTACAGTACAATTGAGAAAAGTGAAGTACACCGGCTGAAATGTAAAGCAGCAACCACCGAGACTTCCTCTTGAAACCCCACCTGAAGGGTGGGTACATATGGTCTCCTCAGCTCCTCGAATCCGTCCATTCTCTTTGTGTATGTCTCGCCTGATATTCCACCTTCAGATACCGTCCCGCTCTACATTCATCAACTACGATCAGCGATGTCTGTCATCTGTAACCAACACAACGTAGTATTGGAATAGCCCGTGCAGGGGTGAGTATACAATACTCAGTAGGTACATCAAGACCCCCGAAGGCCTCCCATAATCCACAATGGATAAACCACAAAGGAAAGATACAAACATGAAGTATCAACCAACTCTACTTAGGTATATGCCCATACATATACCTAAGTCATCAATTCTAGTTCGGCTCCAACTCCCAAGCCCAAGTACAACCCAGTCCACACAAGAAAGTACAACTCAGTCCACACAGGAAAGCAAGACAATCATATTGAATATAATGAATGAAAGTCAAGACTCAGCTCACACATGTATACTACTCACGAAGAGGGGTGGAGATGGTATATGTAGCTGCTGAATCATCTCCCCTGCCAAACCCACGTAGGGTCCAAGTACACAAGGCATCGCTTCCGAACCCACATAGGATCCTAGTACAGTAACCATCGCTATCAAACCCACGTAGGATCCATGTACAGTAGTCCTCATTGCCGAACCCACAAAGGATCCAAGAACAGTCATCCTCACTTCTGAACCAACGTAGGATCCAAGCACAATTGTCCTCGCTGTAGAACCCTCGTAGGATCCAAGTATAGTCATCATCATCATCGCAATCGGAACCACCTCTAGGGTTCGCGCACACAGCACGCTTGATTCCAGGAGGGTATGCTCTATGAGCGAAGAGGTTCGATATATCATCCATAAACAATTCTGGAGTTGATGTATCCCGAAGTTCCCTCTTGTAAAAAAGAACACAACGCAACAGACGGCGCGTCAATCGGACGCCTGGTCTGTGAGATATAGTCTTTTCCATCCCAGGGGCCCAGTTAGAAATATGCTCGTTTCTAACCCGGAAAATATCCCAAATCATTCGAAACTCACTTAGAGTATTGAAAAAGGACCGTCTCATCAAAAGATTCCTAGTGCCGCAGACGGCGCGTTAATCGGGCGTGCGGTCTTTAAGTTAACCTCGTTTAAGTGATTAACGGGTCGTGCCCATTTAGAACAGCGGGCCAACGGGCCGGGTTGTCTCATTTTTACGGTTCTGACCCAGTAGGGGTGTCGGACGGGTGTGATGGGAAAACTCAAGTTGGCCCGAAGGGACGCGGCCCGGCCCGAAGTGGCGTGGCCCGGCCCGAAGTGGCGCAGCCCGGCCCGGCGGGGCGCG
Source organism: Viscum album (assembly GCA_963277665.1). NCBI lineage: Eukaryota > Viridiplantae > Streptophyta > Magnoliopsida > Santalales > Viscaceae > Viscum > Viscum album. Next base: position 1,614,261,961 of record OY728158.1, read on the forward strand.
GCCCGGCTCGCTCAGCCGAAGCCGAGCATTCTCCAAGGGTGGGGGGGGGGGTTGTCTTCTTCACCAGCCGACCCTCTGGCGCATGCTGCCTGCCCGCCCGGCCGCGGCACCCTCCTGGTGCCCCGGTCCGGTTCCGCCCGGCCGGCCGATGGGTCAGCCTGTCTTCTTGTTCGACGCCCTCCTCGCGCCACGGATCCTCTTTGCCCGACCGACCGACGGGTCTGCCGGTTCTTCCACTAAAGTGGCCCGAGTAGTGGGTCGAGGTTCTTTCTACACAACCGGCACGATGGCGCTGGTTACATTTTCCTTGTTCCCGACATTGCGTGATGGCGTTGTGTTTCAACCACCATCAATTATCAATTCTAAAATAATTAACGAGAACAACGGAGGGTTATTGGGCCATGTTCATTCAGCCCACACCCTCCGCGTAAAATGATAGAAATCAGCCAAGGTAAATGAGATGCTCAATGACTAAACAAAGAACAATTTTAATCCAATAAAATTGAACTTATCCACAACCTCGAAAAACGATGTCGTTTGCCGGCGTTGCGGAAGATGGCATCGCAGGGTGAGGTTTCGAAGATGGCATTGGCATGCGTCCAAGGAGGGGATGGCGTCTCACACTAGCTGTGGAGAGAAGAAGGAAAGGCACGTCGTCTCTCCTTGTGGTGATAACGTTCTTCATCGAAGAGGTGACGTTCTTTCGTGGGAGGATGAAGTTCTTCAATGAAAGCTAGAGTTCTCCCAAATCTCCTCACACAACAATTCTAACCGAAAATAAACTAAGGCTTCCTCTTATTTCATTTTTATTTTCCCAAGCATTCAAAATTAAAAAATTCAAATTCCAATTAACTTTATTAATTAATCCATGAGTTGTCTATTTAATTGGGTGAAAGGTTGGAAACTTTTAATTAGGGAGAGAGAGAAGAGGAAAATTCACCCCAATAAATACAAAGGGGTTGACAACATTAAAATAACGAAGTTTAATGGGAGGTTTAAGGGGTTTAGGGAATGTGAATGGTTGGGGCTCATGTGGGCCACACCTCACAATTATCCTCACTTGGGTATTTAGGAGTTTGTGGGTCACATCCTAACCACCCCATGTAGGATATAACCACTTAAGATAATGAATAAAAATTGTTCCACAATTTTTTCATCACTTCTTATTTAAACCACAAATAGTAATTCCTCCTGTGAAAACGCATCTACGGTAAAAGTCATCTTAACCAATTACTGGCACTGCAGTTTCATCAATGCCCTCACATTTCAATTCTGAGCACCGGTTCAAAAGATAGAAAAAACTGCTCGTTCGTTCACTGAACGTACCCAAGCTAACCTTCAGAAATTGATTCCGGGCACATCGGGCCACAGAATCAGGTTCCGTCAGAAACTACGTACTTTTATAATCCCGAAGAATTTAAGAAAAAAATTTCCCTTAATTTTATGGGTCTTTACATGGGATACACTAAATATGTGGGATGTGGAAAAACAATCATGATACTTGTAAAGTGAGTTCTAGGGTTTTTCTGTTCTTGTAGCAGTTCACATGATTTTACATATAAATCGCGTGATCATGGGTTTTAGTAGATCATGATAAATTCTATCCACTCTCATCGAGTAGTCGAAGTTATAAATCACTTTTTCATTGTTTTGTGTGATTGAGTGTTGTAATAAGATGAATCACTTCAGTCTAACTGGCGCTAAATTTATTTTAAGAATAATAATATATAATGGATAAATCATCGATTCACCCCTCTTAGTGATTTAAAAAATCATGTACCTCTAAAATTTATTTCAGATCCAGATTTTCTTCACTTGTGATTGGATATTTGAACCATTTGTTTTTGATGTCTCTCTTAGATTGAAGAAGCCCCTGATTTCTATCATTTTAAATGGATAAATTGAATTTCATAAATAACAATGGAAGTCACATGCATGATGGGAATGGTTTCATATTTTGAAGGACATAATGTTGTAATATCTATTTAGTATCATTTATCATGCCTTCGAAGTTAAAAATGATGGATTGATTTCCCATTTTTAAGGTGTTCTCTTGAAAATAAAAGATAAGAGGTATTGTGAAATGATGTCCATTATAAGAATTATATTTTTTCCTATCTTTTAGAAAGTGAATTTATGAATTATAAATGACTGAAAACATCAAAATATATATAGGATAATGTTTAGGATAAATATGAAAAAAATACTAAAGTGAAGTGGGATAAGTTATAGTTTTTGAGACATACATATGAAGATATCTAGATGCATGGTTGTGATTCTATTTATAGTTCAATCACAAGAGTCAAGGATGTTGTGAGTACGATCAATGTTTTTGGTGATAAGTTGGAAGATTCTAATGTAGTTGAAAAGAATTTATATATTCTACTAGATAATTTTAAGGCATATGTTCATTTTTTTAAAGAAAAAGATCTAGATAATAATTTTCATTATAAATATTATTGTATTAATTTGTTATAAAGTGTAGAAATATGATTCTATCAATAAAATGGTAGTGGATGAAAATAGTATTTCATGTAAATACATTAAACCTAGGAAAATTAAAAAGGTTATCTATGATGATTATGACGATATATCATCTAATTTAGGTTTATATTTGAATCCCAGTATCAATAAAATGATGTCTCATATCTCTAGAAATATAAAAAGTGGAAAGGAATTTTTTAGGGGGAAGCTAGAACATAGATTATTCAATTGTGGAGTATTTTTAAATTTTGTAGAAAACAATCCAAGACTAAATTAAAATGAATTTAGTGATAGAGAAAATGAAATATCTTGATGATCCTGAAAAAAGGATTCACCCGAGTGAAAATTACTTTTTAGAAGAAAGGGATATAATTTCTAAAATAACAAAAAGTTCAATTACCTATTTGAGGGTGAGTAATGTGAATATAGTGATGAGGAAGAAGAGGTTGATAATAAAAATGATATTAGTGAAAATATTTCCATTACTAAATTTATTGATGAATATATCACTATTGCTGAAGGTAAAAACACCATAAGTGAATATTAAGAACTTCCAATAATGCTCATGCTAAATAGATTGTTGCGATATTGAATGTCAATAATTTCAAAAATTGTAAATGAAAATTGGAGTTTTAAAAAATAAGATCAACATTAACACATTATGGAGTTAGTCCATGAAAAATAAAAATAATATATCTTAATAGAGATTATGGATATAAATAAATTTCATGACGATTATAAGACCATGTGTATATAAGTGGAAGAAAAGGTTAAATTTTGGGTCACCTTTCTATTTTATGAATGGACTTTTTTACTATCCTAATAGGTAAATAAGTCTAAAAAAATGAATAAATATAATGAAAGATATATTATTGTATATTCTTCACTTAAAACATAAAAGGAAAAATATCCAAATATTTTTTATAAAAGATTCTATTTGAATATGATCAGAGATGTAAAGATTTTGAAGATTTTGAATATTTTAAATAATTTTCAATGACTTTTGGAAATGAAGGATTAATCATGAAAAAGGGTTGGTTATAATATTATTATAAGAAAATTGGAATAATTATCGATAAAACTTATATAATATCCAAGAATGTACGAAGAATGATAGTGTAGATAATAAAGGAATCTACAATAATGATGTTTAAGTCATTCATTTTTAACATATTGAATAAATTTTATACCTGGATAAAAGTGTTTAAGATATATATTCTTTAAAGGAGTATTCATCTCTTTCAAGTTATGAGGAATAATTTACTTCAACTCATCCAAGGATGAGAAGTAATTTCTAATTTGAAAAAATCATTATAAATCAAGGATGATAGGTGCATAATTGGATAATCCTAAGGGTAATATGAAATACTTAATTATTGTCAAAAGATAAGTATAAATATGTTTAATTATAATTAGATCAGCATGATTGGGTAGATTCTATGAATTAATAATTTGACCAATTTGAGCAGAATTACACTTTGGAGTTCATTATAAAACTTGTCTATACGAATTTTATTACAATAGAGAGAGTATTATGAAAAAGTAAGAATGGAAAGGGATAAGTTGTGAGAAATAAATAAATATTTGTGTTTGAAGGTTATTCATAGGTGAAATGTGTGTACTTTGATGGTTCATTTTCAATAGTTATAAGTATCGAGACCATTAAAATATTTCATTATATTAAAGGTTAAGCAAAATAGAAGATACTTTAAATAGATGACATGTAAACGTTTTTATATAGTGATTTTGAAAAAGAGTTTTATGTTAAAAAACCACATAGATTCTTTCCTGTAGAATATAAAATATTTGATATTAATTTAAAAATTGATTTATATGGGCTAAAATGGGCCCCATGATCTTTGTATTCTAATATAGACACTGGCATGATGATGTTGAATTCTAGAATGGGGAGAGTGGCTTAAAATCTATACATAAAATATTATAAAGTGGTATATCTTATTGATATTTTTATATCGATAAAAAATTATTTTTTAGAAATGTAAAAAAAATATAAGAGATATTTTCTATATAGATGAAAGATTTATATGAAATTTCCATTCATAGAGAAATTCGGCTCTTTATTAGCTTAGAAATTTCCCATGAAAAATATCAAATTATTATTTCTAAAGAGAATAATTCTAAGGATATTTTGAAATTTTTTAGCAAAAAGGTTTGATGCTAATTTAAAAACCCATTTCATCATAAATAAAGATATCCAAATATGAATATTTAAAAGAAGTTAATCAAATGGAGTTTAGAAAATTGGATGTGTAAGATCCTACACTCTCTTGGGGTATGTTATTGTTTATGTTTTAATTTAAGACCTTTTATTTTTGTTAAAGTAATATTTTATAAATGTTTAAGGATTATCAAGTGTGTTTCAATGGTTTGGGACAAAAAAGATGGGTAAATGGCCATCCAGTGCATATTGCATGGTTGGCGCACAGTTAGTAGTAACCATGTACCAAAACCTTGCAAGCTTGGATGAGGGGTGTCAAGTATGAAAAAACTGTGCAAGGGGGAAATATAAACCATACAATTTTGGACATAGCCATATTGCATAGTCTAATCATGATTTATTGTACTCTATGGTATTCCTAAGTATCCATGCAACCTATCCAACTTTTAAATAGAGGTAGGTACATGGTTGAAGCGTGGTTTGGCCAATCGTATGGCCAAACGGTGTGTACCACTTAAATTGAGAATTTACCCCTTTCCCCTATCAGACCATAAATTATTTAACATGGTATTTCCCTCATTTATTCATTCTATATCCCATGTGAAGAACCAAAACTATAGAAGCTTCCTAAGGATCGGTCTCTTTCATTTTTAGTACATTTAGAGCACCATTGGCTTAGAATCAATGCCTTGTATGAGTTTAACACCCATCCTCTTCTCTTTTTCAGATTAGGTCCTGTGTAGTTTCTCCTCTTCATCTGAATCCCTAAAACCCTATTTTCTCAGGGGATATTAATTTGGGAATTTTAAGGGCGTTGAGATCCAAATCAAAGTCCATGGTTAAGTGAGTGTTCATCTATAGAATTGAGATAGGTGGGTCTACAAGTTATATCCATTAGTATCGATATTTTATTTGTGTATATGTAGTTGTTATTTTTGTTTCATTATTGTTAATTTGATTAATTTCATAAGATTATTTTATTTGGTTGGGTAAATGTTAAATTGGACCCTGTAAGGTCTGAAGGGACATGTTGAGGATGATTTGGATGAGATAAGGGTTACCCAAGGGGTGATCAACTTCTTAAAATATGAATTTGTAATTTTAAGTGAAAACATAAATTTTTATGACATAGATCCCAAGATAAATTTGTCAACATGTTATCATGGGTATGAAATTAAACTCATGGAAGTTGTTTCTAGTCATTAGCATGGAATAAAGGGTTTTTTATAATATTTTTAAAGTGTCAAATGAATTAATTTGAATGTGTTAAATGACTTATGTGTGGAAATGAAAATAAGTGAAGGATTTACGGCATATAAATGAGAACAAGTAAATGAGTTAAGGCATGAATATATTACTATATTGAACGAACTATAAATTATGATTGAAATGTGTATTAACTGACTATGGTTGATTGAAATGGTTTATGCAATGAATGGTTAATAAATCAGGTTCACATGGATTTGTGGTATAAGGATTATTGACTCTAGAATCTATGCCATTGGTTTGGGTTGGGCTAAGGCTCTAAATCCCACCCCTAGAATTCCGGGGTTAGGGAGTCAGACTGAGGATCTCTACCCCTAATGGTTTTGTTGGATGAAACTACCCAGACTGAGGATCCAGGTAAATTTTGATGTGACCATATGTAAACATTTCTCCTTAGTGAGCCAATGAACTTGAATTATCCTGTCATGAATAGTAGATGATTAGATTATGTTATTGTGAGATCAAAAAATTTATTAACCCATAGATTAAATGACGTAAATGATTTAAGTGTCATTTTTATATAATGAAACCTAGATTATCCTTTGTTTATGTTGTTATAATTTTATCTCCTTCATACACTATCTATTTTGACTGAATGTTATGTAGAAATTTATTGTGTTGGCCCACTGACTTTTACTCACACCTTTATTAGGCCACTACTGGGTACCTTAGCATACTTCATGGTTTTAGGTCATGAAATGGGAAAGGGCGCTATAATAGAGGGTTGATTTGGGTATGGGATATGAATGGATTAGGGGACCAAAATTAGTATCAACACCAATTTTTTGGATTAATTAGATTGCCTTTGTTTTGGTATTTCCTTACACTTGGATTTATATGTCATAGAATAACATTTTTATTGTTTGTTTATAAGCTTGTAACCTATTTTGGGAAATTCTGGTCAATGCATAATTATTGTTAATTGTTCATTTTTATTGTTTTTTTTCTTATTTCTCATTCATATTATGTCACTTACTCTATTTTTAATGGTACAATCTCCCCACATCATCTATTCAACCCTCGCCTCTCATCAGCTGACTGTGTCATATAATGTGTAATGCTTAATGTCTTGTGGAGACCTGAATTGGAGCACCAATTTAGTGGCCTTCAGATTATGGATGTTAAAAATTTCTATTAGAGATGTTCCATTATATGGTCTTACTATTTAGGAATGGTATATAAAAGATTAGGATGTTTCTAGTCTTGGTAATGAGCCTATGACTGGGAGTAGCTAACCTGTGTACAATGGAATGCCCATGTTCCCATGGTGGGATTGTTATTCTTGAAGTTCAATATTATAGTTGATTGATATTTCACTTTTTGGAGATTCATTTGTTATTTGATCTGACGATTTTAGGATATTTTTCTCAGGCATGAAATAACATGAGGTTGTGAATTTATGCATCATTTTATGAATGTCGGTATATAATTGGCATGAATCATGGCAGGAACACATGGGAAGGGTGTGTGGGACATCAAGGATATAATGCACATTAATTTCCTTTTAAATGTCAATGATTTGGAGTCTAATAAAGATGATGAAAATGGGTAAATGATCATAATGTGAATAATTGTTTAAAGAATATTTATTAATGAAAAGTGATAAACTATTTAAAACGTATTTGGTAAAAATTGTAAATATGGAAGGTTGTATAAAATGGAATGATTTTCATTGAGGAAGTGAGAAATGTTCAAAATAATGTTTTACAAAAGAGCCTATGGTTGAGTGAGTTTGTTTCCGAAAGTTCTCCATGAACCAGGGTAGGGATGTTTATGGGTAATGATGGAGGTTTGATAATGGAAATTGGGTTGGTGTATGAGAAATGGGTTGTTATTTGAATGTGGAGAGCTTAATTTTATTAAAACTGTGTATTCTTTGTGACATGTGTTCTAAGATTTTTGTTTGGCGTTGTAGGAAGATGCCACCACAATGTTGGGTTCTAATTGGTCAATAAGAGGATATCATGGAGAATAATTCTATTGATGTGTCCCAATGGTCCATGGTAACATGGGAGAGGATAAGTTCCATGAAAACTTCATTTTTTTATGAAAATGGTGGAGTGAGACCCATGAAAGGTTGTACCGAGCATGTTTTAGATAATAAGAGATTTTCAACTGCAACACCCTCTGATTATTATTGGAGAGGGTGGACTTGGTGAAGCCTAGTTCTAGATAGATTCCATCCATATGTTCTTTGAACACTTAGAGACTCTTCAAAAGAATATATTTATATCAGGGGATTACATGTTTCAAGGTTAGGAAAGGCACTGGTGGAATATCTTGGTTAAGAATGAATAGGTAGATGGAATTTTTTAAGGGTTTCCAGGATATGTTTGTAGAAAATTTATATCCGGAGAACTTGAGGCAGTAAAATGAAGAAGAATTTATTTTTTTGAATTAGGGGACTATGACAATGATAGATTATGATAGCAGTTTCACTGAACTACAACACTTCTTTCCAATGTTGGTAGGGGATGAGGTTGCTAGGAAGAGAAATTTTGTAGATGGTATGAGACATGATATCAATTACCAAGTGAATATGTTATACTTAAATATGTTTATATAAATTGGTGGATCAGGCACTTATTTCAGAAATTAATATCATGGATACAGGGTGGAGGACATGCAGTTCTAGTTTGGCGATCCAGTGGTGCATCTCCTAATGGTAGGAAGCATCGATTTGAACATTTTGACAGGATAGGCGGTGGATAGTGTTTTAAGAAAAGAGAAACAACCTCTCAGAATAGTGGTCTAGTTTTCTGTTACCAGTGTGGTAGGTGAGACACATGTGGGTTCAGTGCCCCTGGCCACCAGTTGACTGTCGAGCATTAGGTAGGTTAGGCAATGTGCGGAGTTTATCCAGGTACCGACAAAATTTGGGTGTTAATGGGGTACTAAGGGCAGTATAGAATATAAAAAGGGGGTTGGTTACCATAAACCAAGAAGGAAGTCTAAGATCTACTTGCTACATTGGTCGAGATGGTGGATGTGGTTCTCTAGGATAGAGGCGTCCTTTTCCACAGAATTTATAACCAAATTTATATTCTGTATAACATTATATTAAAAATACTTTAATTATTAATGTTTGAGTGAGACATATTTCACATTCCTTTAAATAAAATAAACTAAAGGTCTTAATCACATCCAAGTGGATTCTAATGGATTCCATTTAGACCCAAATATGGCATAGGATGAAATATAATCATCCAATTGTACTAAGACAAATGATAGGGTAATTTTATAATATTATATTTACACTTAATTACACGATTTACCTTTAACGATGGTAAATAAAATTTACCGTAGTTACTATTCATAATGCCCAAAAATAAAAAAGTAGTCTATTAATATAATTTGGACCCACTGATTCCAAATATGGAATCCATTTTTCCAAATTCAATACATAGAGGTTGCAAAAATTAAATTAAAATTAATTCCGCTGTCGAATGAAAATGGGTTTTTGTTTAAAACATTGCAAAAGATTGAATTGATTTATCCTACGAATTCAATGTAAAATCAATGATAATGACCTAAATTATATTAAATGGTAAAAATATATTCTATTTATACTTTAAAAACATTAAATATTATAATTTAACCACATAGATTATTATGATGAAAAAAGTTGTTTTTAAATAAAATATAGCGTGTTTTTACTATTCATTAAAATATGAAATTTATCAGAATAATATGAACAATTTATCCAAGGTAAAATTGTTTATCCTAACTCCAAAAAAGAAATTTATTTTGTAAAATGGAACTTATAAACATGTGAAAAACTAGATTTAATGTGGGTGCGCCATCAAAAAGCGGCAAAACTGCATTTTTTGAAAAATACTTATTTTACCAGAAAAATTTATTTTATTCTCATGACATGATCTAGAAAATGAGTAAGATGAATAATAATGTTATAATATTCAAAATTTAGTTAATACTATTCATAACGGCTAGTTCGTGATAATATTATAACCATATATCGTTGTTTAGTGAAACCCGGTATTGCGTACAGCACACGCTCTCGAGGAAGTTCGCGATTGTGTGTAATGCAAGCCAGGTCAGAGTTACATGTAGTACATGACTCCTTTATTTCAGCGTAAAATAGAAGATATGAAAGGAATTAAAAAGAATATATCTTATAAAATCTCGAGGTGTTACATTCTACCCCCCTTAAAATGAATTTCACCCTCGAAATTCGTCGGGGTTATAAATCGTTTACTATTCATAGAAACCCACATCGTAAAAAGGAATAATAAAACTTAATTTTAAAAACTAAAGTATGAAACGTAAAAATTTACCAAAGCAACTCATCACTGGGTTTCCATATAGAAGAACATAGGTGATAATATTGAATTGGAAGAAAAATCTAACCATCAATTTTTGACGGGGAGTGGTAGAGAACATGGCTATGAAAAAGCCATCAATCACAAAGCCATAAATTTGTGATGATCTAAAGTACCATCTGATTCATCAGATATAAGAGCACTAGGACAACATTTTTGGTTTTCAATATCATTTCCCTAAAGATGAAAATTTTGAATTAGAAGAAATACTTACTTGATTTTTGTACAATCTCACTGTTGTCCGTGCTTTGAACAATTTCCACTTCATCTCTTAATGAAATGAAGTTGAATTTGTTATTCATGAAGAGTTAGCAGATCATGTGGTAGAATGATGGGTCATTCCATCTGTTTCAAACAAAAGGTTAGAAAAGTTATCTAATATACAAAAGTCCATCTATGGTGAGGATAATCGTATATGATTCCAAAAATGAACTTATACTTCATCTATCATACTGCCTAATAAAATAAAACTAGTTTCTACTAACCAGGGACTTCCTGTAGGCCAATGGTATGCAATAAAGGATTCTCACCCTTTAGTTGTGGGTTCGATTCCCTTAGCCTTGTCTGACGCGACGGGTTGTCACCTGTCCCGCAGGTTGTCCTTTTTTCTAAAACTATACTATCATAATATCAAAAAGATCTATCCTTAAACAATACTATCTGATGTCCAACTTAATCCATTCCAACCATTAGCCTTTTCGAAAATACTTCTGTCTAATCTTATAGTATAAATAGAATGATTACTAAAAAGGTCATATAACAAGCACCTGAATACCCTCATTTATCCCTCATATATCACAAGATATATCTTTTTTATCGCATTCCAAACATGTGAATACCTTAATCTTCTATTCTCAGGAAAAATGAATACCCATTGAACCTTATTGAAAACATGAATACTGTAAAAAGTTAACTCTTTCCACATACCAAAATCCCAAATTTTGATATACTCAAACCATGGTATCACTTTTTCCATATATTACTCATAAGCTCATTAATACTATCAAACATTTCATTTTCTCCTTATCCCTTCCTTATGCGCATATCATCTTCTTTCCAAAAATATCTCAATCACTTTCCATGGTTACCGGTACCATAAAATTATTGAAAACCACAATAGACCAATACAAAAATATTCCAATATTCCACAATACTATATATAACATTATTTTGGAATCCCATTACATAAAAACTTAATCATTCCACCACATCTTTGACATATTTAACATCTCCAATAGTTATTGCATGTGACTTCCCTTTGTCCTTTGCATTAGGTGGTTTCTCATGTCGATTACCATTAACCCTTGGATTAGGTCATTGATTAGCATAATGCCCCATTTCATTGCACTTGAAGCATTGAAGTGTTGGGGGTGCGTTCTTTGTAGTCTTTTCTTTATTCACATCATTAACAACCATTTTTCCATTATTTCGATACTCAGTTGCACGATGACCTTCTTTTCCATACTTAAAACATTTTCTAGTACCTTTTAGGAAATATCCACCATGCTTCTTTCCACACTTTCAACATAAAGAAACATTCATCATCTTTTCAACCTTGTTCTGAGATTTCTCCTTGAACTCCATCTTTCATTTCTTGTCCAATCCATGAGATGGATATGTAACACCAACTTCCATTTCTACTTTGAGAGCACAACGCACAATTTCTTCATAGCTACTAAAGTCTCTTATAGCTAATGCCCTTCAAAGACTTGGTTTTAAGCCACTGAAGAATCGATCAACTTAACTTTCAGGTTTGATTATAATGCCAGATGAATACCTTGCAAGACTTGTAAAATTTGCTTCGTATATACCAACAGATTCATCATCCTTTTTCTTAATCTCAAGGAACTCCTTTTCCTTCTTTGTTCGAAAAATAGGAGGGATGTAATTATTGAAAAATAAGTTCTTGAACTCATCCCATTCCATGGATTCAATTTCATCTTGGGGCCTTGTGTTCTTAATTAGAGTCCACCACTGGTCTGTTTCACCTTCTAAATGGTAAATAGTCAGAATGACTTTTTCTTGTTCTGAACAGCGAAGTATGGAAAATATCATTTCAATGGTACTGATCCATTGTTCAGAAAAAAGCGGATTAGAAGACCCACTAAAAGAAGGTGTGTTTTGCCTCATTAAGGAATCAATAGAATATTGTTCCCTTCTCTGCTCATTTGGATGTTCAGAATGATTCCTAGATTGAGTAAATATAGCCATAAGATTTTGTACTCCATCTCCCATAACATTGGTTTGTTCCGGAGGAAAATCATTGCATTGTCCATTACATTGATCAACACTGTTCCTTCGGGTTCCAACCATCGTCTAAAACCCAAAAATAATAGTGTGAGAGGAAAAAATAATTCTAGGGAAAACAACATCATAAAGGGAGAGTACCTTCGATATCTAACTTCTTAGGTTTAATTCAAATATCATTACCATAATTATAGGTCTATAACCAATACTTATACTTAACCTTAGGGACATCCCTACACATACCTTAAAAATATCTCTAGGGATCTCACTAAAGTATTCAGGTCCTAGTTTCCAAAGGATAACTAAACCTTTTCTCTGATACAAACTGTAGAGACCCGAAGCTTGACGTACATTGCCATTATATTACTTTTTCATAATACTTAATACACATCAAAAACAGACACACAAGGACCGTAATAGTTTAGTTTCTTTGGAAACTCGGAATATAATCTTCTAATTGTGGTGAAAGATCTTCAACATCTCCCATAAAGATATTCCACTTTTGTTTTCTTACCTTAAACGTTTCTTTAAATCCAGGGGAAAAAAACATATAATGGGTGAGCTCAAATGCTCAGTATGGGTAAACATAGAGAACATAAAGCAATCCATAAACATTTGAATGCAAAAACTTGAACATAATATCTAAACATCAAAATCATGGGAAATGACAAAAATCTTGGAAGTACATAAGGCATAGATCATAAAGGAACATTATTCATGATAAAATAGAATGGGAATAAAACATGTAATTGTGGCATTCATTAAGCACATGTAATGATTTCTATAGTATCCAAGGCATTGCATTCAAGACCATCTTAGTGAACAAAGCCCCTTACTGAACCGAGTTTACTTGCCGTTCCAGCCCTGTATTACTGAACCGGATTTACTTATCGTTTCAGCCATGTCTATCTCATGAGAAATAAATATTTACCCAATGCATTGGAGGGAGATATAAGTCCCACCCATCTCAGAGTGAAATCATTCTTACTTGTGCAACAAAATAAACTTAAAACATTCATCATAACCCAAATAATTAAAAGGGTTTCATAAACATCATCCCATCATCACATAATCCATATGAAACAATTGTAAATTTCATCATAAGAAATGTGAAACCATGTAAATCATAGATACATTATACTTGAAACATACACATATGAAATAATGTCATCTTATATGGAAAATGGTTTTGATAAAACACTTGAAATGAATTCCTGAGGAAAATATCCTTTCTTCTTCAAAATCATTTTCCTTTCATAAAATGTCATATAATTTGAAACTAAAATAAGTTGATTAAAAATAAACTTGAAAAGTTTTAAAGGATGATTCATGGAAATAATGTTCTAAAAATCCATTCATGTCGTATAAGTTAAAAAAACATTCTCTACTAGAAATATAGTCTTTCCCAACGGTTCTAAACAGTTGGTAAAGGCTGTAGAACCGTTGGTATATGTTATACCAACGTCTCTGAAAACTGTAGGGAAGTAAGCCATTGTGAATGCTTTTCCCAATGGTTTACAGTGAACCGTTGGGATAGGGTGGAGAAAAATTAACTTATCCCAATGGTTCTCGCAAGACGTTGTGAAAACCCAAGCAGTCTCCTCTTTACCAATGGTTTCTAAACTGTTGGGAAAAGTTTTTTACCAATGGTTCATAGACCTGTTGGTAAAAAAGCCCAGAGATGTTATTCCAAAGGTTTGAAACCGTTGGCATAGCCTATTCTTTGAAAATTGCACAACAGCTTGCAATTTGCACAGCAGCACTGCAATTTTCCCACCATGTCTCATTTTGTGCATTCCCTCTCATTTTCAATCCAATTATTGTACCTGCAATAAACTAACACATACACATACAATTATTGTACTAGAAATAACCAACTAACACATAAATATAGAGAAACAATTCATACATATATAAGATATAATGCATCCTGGAACTATACACATCCATAATTAAATTAGAATTCATAACATAATTATAAACATACATAATTCATTTAAAATTAAATTTAAAATTTAGATGAAAATTATATGTGGAATCAAGAATTCAATTCATAATTTGATCGATTTTTCATATACCATATATTTTTACCGGAAATGATGTCCATTTTAAACAAAATACATATAGTTGGAGTGATACCGGCCACACTGTGCCTCAGATTGAGGCGAGGTTAACTCTTACACATCACAAATGACTCATCGATCATTTTCCTAAAGTATTAACATATTCTAAAAGAATTTTATTTGTTTTCCAAATGCCAGTTGATGTTTTTCATTTAAAATGACATCCTTTTGAAACAAAAGAGAGCCACTTAGTGTGATCCCGACCACACTATGCCTCGTATTAAGGTGGTGTTGACTCATACACGTCAAATATGACCCATGGATCGTTTTCCAAAAGCATCAACACATTTTGAATGTGTTTGGTCAGTTTTTCGTATGTCAGTTGTTCTTTTCACTTATAATCCTATCCATTTTAAACAAAAGAGAGACACTATGAACGGTGTCGGCCACACCACACCTCAGATTGAGGTGGGGTTGACTCTTACATATCACATATGACCCATGGATCGTTGTGCTAATGTATCGACACAATACGAATGTGTTAGTCGGTTTTCTGTATGTCAGTTGATGTTTTCACTTAAAATGACGTCCTTTTGAACCAAAAGACAGACACTTTGAGTGGTGCTGGGCACACCCCATCTCAGATTGAGGCGGGGTTGATTCATACACGTTACATATGACCCATGGATAGTTCTCCTAGTGTTTCAATGGAAACCGAATGTGTTTGGTCAGTTTTTCGTATATACTTAAAATGTTGTCCATTTTAAACAAAAGGGAGCCACTTAGAGTGATCCCGGCCACACCGTGCCTCAGATTGATCCCGGGATGACTCATACACGTCACATATGACCCATGGATCTTTTTCCTAAAGCATCAACACATTTCGAATGCGTTTGGTTAGTTTTTCGTATGTCACTTGTTCTTTTCACTTATAATCCTGTCCAATTTAAACAAAAGAGAGACACTCTGAATGGTGTCGGCCACACCATGCCTCGGATTGAGGTGGGGTTGACTTGTAAACATCAAATATGACCCTTGGATCGTTTTTCTAATGTATTGACACAATCTGAATTCATTTGGTCGGTTTTCTGTATGCTAGTTGATGTTTTTAAATTAAAATGATGTCCTTTTGAAACAAAAGACAAACACTTTGAGTGGTGCTGACCACACCGCATCTCATATTGAGGTGGGTTTGATTCTTTCACGTCCCATATGACCCATGAATCATTATTCTAATGTTTCAATGGAAACCGAATGCGTATGGTCGGTTTTCCATATGTACTTAAAATGTTGTCCATTTTTAACAAAAGGGAGCCACTTAGAGTGATCCCAGCCACACCGTGCCTCATATTGGGCCCAGGATGACTGATACACATCACATATGACTCATGGATCTCTTTCCTAAAGCATCAACACATTCTGAATGCGTTTTGTTGGTTTTCCGTTTGTTAGTTGTTCTTTTCACTTATAATCCTGTCCATTTTAATCAAAAGAGAGACACTCTGAATGGTGTCAGCCACACCGCACCTCATATTGAGGCTGGATTGACTCGTACACATCACATATGACATTTGGATCGTTGTGATAATGTATCGACACAATCCGAATGCGTTTGGTCGGTTTTCCGTATTCCAGTTGATGTTTTTCAATTAAAATGACGTCCTTTTAAAACAAAAGACAGACACTTTGAGAGGTGACGGCCACACCGCATCTCAGATTGAGGCGGGGTTGATTCATACACATCACATATGACCCATGGATCATTCTCCTAATGTTTTAATAGAAACTGAATGCGTTTGGTCATTTTTCCGTATGTACTTAAAATGTTGTCCATTTTAAACAAACGGGAGCCACTTAGAGTGATCCCGGCCACACCATGCCTCAGATTGAGCCATGTTTGACTCGTACACGTCACATATGACCCATGTATTGTTTTCCTAAATCATCAACACATTTCGAATTCATTTGTTCGGTTTTACATATGTCAGTTGTTCTTTTCACTTATAATCCTGTCCATTTTAAACAAAAGAGAGACACTCTGAATGGTGTCAGCCACACCATGCCTCGGATTGAGGTGGGGCTGACTCGTAGATGTCACATATGACCCGTGGATCGTTCTGAAAAAGTATCGACTCAATCATAATGAATTTGGTCGGTTTTCCGTATGCCAGTTGATGTTTTTCAATTAAAATGACGTCCTTTTGAAACAAAAGACAGACACTTTGAGTGGTGTCGGGCACACTGCATCTCAGATTGAGGCGGGGTTGATTTTTACATGTCACATATGACTCATGAATTGTTCTCCTAAAGTTTCAACGGAAACCGAATGAGTTTGGTTGGTTTTCCATATGTACTTAAAATGATGTCACTTTTAAAGAAAAGAAATCCACTTAGAGTGATCTCGAGCACACCATGCCTCGGATTGAGCCCGGGATGACTCGTCTATGTCACATATGACCCATGGATCATTTTCCGACAGCATGAATACATTTCGAATTTGTTTGGTCGGTTTTCCGTATGTCAGTTGTTCTTTTCAATTATAATCCTGTCCATTTTAAAAAAAGAGAGACAATGTGAATGGTGTTGGACACACCGCGCCTCGTATTGATACGGGGTTGACTTTTATACGTTACATATGACTCGTGGATCGTTGTGCTAAATTATCGACACAATATGAATGCATTTGGTCAGTTTTCCGTATGCCAGTTGATGTTTTTTCACGTAAAATGACGTCATTTTGAAACAAAAGACAAACACATTGAGTGATTCCGGCCACACTGTGTCTCAGATTGAGGCGGGGTTGATTTTTACATGTCATATATGACCCGTGGATCGTTCTCCTAATGTATCAATGGAAATCAAATGTGTTTGGTCAGTTTTCTGTATGTACTTAAAATGTTTACCATTTTAAACAAAAGGGAGCCACTTAGAGTGATCTGGGCCACACCATTCCTCGGATTGAGCCCAAGATGATTCATACACATCACATATGACGCATGGATCGTTTTCCTAAAGCATCAACACATTTATAATCCGTTTGGTCAGTTTTTTGTATGGCAGTTTTCCTTTTCACTTATAATCCTGTCCATTTGAAACAAAAGAGAGACACTGTGAATGGTTTCGGCCACACCGCAACTCGGATTGAGGAGGGGTAGACTCTTACACCTCACATATGACCCGTGGATCATTGTTCTAAAGTATCGACATAATCCGAATGCATTTGGTCAGTTTCCTGTATAGAAGTTGATGTTTTTCACTTAAAATGACATCCTTTTGAAACAAAAGACAGACACATTGAGTGGTTTCAGCCACACCATGTCTCAGATTGAGGCAGGATTGATTCTTACACATCACATATGACCTATGGATCGTTCTCCTAAAGATTAAACGAAAACCGATTGTGTTTGGTCATTTTTCTGTGTGTACTTAAAATGTTGTCCATTTTAAACAAAAGGGAGCCACTTTGAGTGATCCTGGCCACACCGTGCGTCAGATTGATCCCAGGTTGACTCGTACATGTCACATATGACCCATGTATCATTTTACTAAAGCATCAACACATTTTGAATGCATTTGGTTTGTATTTGTATGTCAGTTGTTCTTTTCACATATAATCCTGTCCATTTTAAACAAAAGAGAGACACTCTGAATGGTGTTGGCCACACCGCGCCTCAGATTGAGGCAGGGTTTACTCGTACATGTCACATATGACCCATGAATCATTGTGAAAAAGTATCAACACAATTTGAATGTGTTTGATCGGTTTTCCATATTCCAATTGATGTTTTCCAATTAAAATGACATACTTTTGAAACAAAAGACAGACACATTGAGTGGTGCCGGCCACACCACATCTCAGATTGAGGCAGGGTTGATTTTACACGTCACATATGACCCAGGGACCGTTCTTCTGAATTTTCAACTGAAACGGCATGCATTTCGATGGTTTTCTGTATGTACTTAAATTGTTGTCCATTTTAAACAAAAGAGAGCCACTTAGAGTGATCTCGGACCATACTGTGCCTCGTATTGAGACTGTTTTGACTCGTACATGTCACATATGACCCATGGATCATTTTTCTAAAGCATCAACACATTTCGAATACGTTTGGTCGGTTTTCCATATGTCAGTTTTTCTTTTCACTTATAATCCTGTCCATTTTAAATAAAAGAGAGACACTGTGAATGGTGTCAGCCACACCGCACCTCAGATTGAGGCAGGGTTGACTCGTACACTTCACATATGACCCGTGTATTGTTGTGATAAAGTATCGACACAATCCAAATGCATTTTGTCAGTTTTCCGTATGCTAGTTGATGTTTTTTCAATTAAAATGACATCCTTTTGAAACAAAAGACACACACTTTGAGTGGTGCCAGCCACACCACGTCTCTGATTGAGGCGGGGTTGATTCATACACATCACATATGGCCCATGGATCGTTCTCCTAATGTTTAAATAGAAACTGAATGCGTTTGGTCGGTTTTCCTTATGTACTTAATTTGTTGTCCACTTTAAACAAAAAGGAGCCACTTAGACTGATCCCGGCCACACTGTGCCTCAGATTGATCCTGGGTTGACTCGTACACATCACATATGACCCATGGATCGTTGTCCTAAAGCATCAACACATTTCAAATGCGTTTGGTCGGTTTTTGGTATGTCAGTTGTTCGTTTCACTTATAATCTTGTCTATTTTAAAATAAAGAGAGACACTGTGAATGGTGACGGCCACACCACGCATCGGATTGAGGAGGGGTTGACTCGTACACATCACATATGACCCATGGACCGTTTTCCTAAGGTATCAACACAATCTGAATGTGTTTGGTCAGTTTTCTATATTCCAGTGGATGTTTTTCAATTAAAATGATGTCCTTTTGAAAAAAAAAGACAGACACTTTGAGTGGTGCCGGCCACACCGCGTCTCATGTTGAGGTGGGTTTGATTCATACACGTCAAATATGACCCATGGATCGTTCTCCTAAAGTTTCAATGGAAAATGAATGCTTTTGGTCAGTTTTCCGTATGTACTTAAAATGTTGTCCATTTCATGAGAATCCTCATGTGTCTGTTAGTGGAATGGTATTTACTTAAAATATTGTGGACATTCATATAGAATATTTTTATATCATTCTTAGTATGGATTAGATTTTAGTTTATCATGCTATGAAACATTTCGGAGCTAACAATGTCATTCCTAATCAATACATCTCTTTTACAACATACCAAAAATCTATGATATTGATTAGATGTGTAAATGTGATTTACATTTATTATCATGATGAAAATAAATGAAATATATATTATAGATTTTATAGTAGTAAATGAAATCAAGGAGGGTGGGGGGATTTCCGACGGGGCTGTCCGTGGGGCTATCCGGTGGGTGTCCGGGGGGTTGTCTGGGGTCCAAGAAGGAGGGTGGGGGGCTGTCCGGGGGGTGTCAGGGGTCCAAGGAGGATGGTGGGGGTTGTCCAGGGTCCAAGAAGGAGGGGGGTTCCTAAGAACACAACCACTAAAAGAAAACAACATCCATAAAAATAGATAGTATATAAAAATAACTCAAATCCAATATTATACTACATGTCTAGATAAAACCAACAACTAGAATAGATTAAATATCAAATCTCAGTAATATCAGTCAAAAATGTAATGGATCAATTTATCCCACATAACCATCACCATCATCACCATCATCATCACACTCATCCTCATCCCCATCATCATCCTCTCCCTCCTCAGCGCCCTCCTCCTCACCCTCGCCCTCCTCCTCTCCCTCGCCACACGCCTCGCCCTCCTCCTCTCCCTCATGTTCCGCATCAGAATCCTCGCCATCATCATCGTCAAGCTGGACATCGTCATGACCACCACGAGTACTTCCACCTGGTGAAACATATATAGAACTTATCGATGACATATTCTCATCAAAAGCTGGGCTGGCCTCTGCTAGAAGTGTTAGTCATAGAACTTCAATAAATTTCATAAACGCACTATTTTCCCTAGAAGACTGTTCTACCATCTCTGTGTCCCTTTTCTCATCCTGTTCTACCTGTTCCCTATCTTGCTGCAGCTCGGTGGCACTACAGCTCATTCCTGAGGAGGGACAATACCACGTCGGGGCTGTCCTAGGTCGGCAGCGTACTCTGCCAGGATGCTCCTCTCCCAACACCTGATGTAAGGGATCTGTTGGCCAAAAATTGTCTTGTTCCTAGGAATTGAGGGCCTCTAAAGCAACCTGGTACCAATATAAATATATTCTTAAGTTACAAAATAGATATTAAAATATAAAATCAACATATTAAAACTTACAATCTGTTGTTGAGTCACTTCGTTGACGGCACTTCCATCCTTTTTCCGTCTACTCGAGCAAAACAGTTTTGCTCGAGGCACACGTCCTTCAATATTCTGTATTTTCCACTACAATGACATTGAAAACTAAAAGTTATATGAAAACTTTAACAAAAGATTAAATAATTGAGAAAAAAATAGAAAATTTAATTCATAAATAAAACTAATAAAAAATTGTCATACCTGCTTCCTCTCATTATCCGGCATCGTCGTATGTCCTAGTGTGTGGAGGTATTTTTTTGCATCAATGTTTTTTTTTTGTTTTTTCCAGATGATTCCTAAATAAAATTAGACAATTCAAAGGATAATATTAATCCAAAACATGAAAGTTATTTTTTTATTACCTCAAATGTATTTCATACCTTAATGTTGGTACTCATCCAATGAGTAATCATCTGACGATACTACTCTATAGGACAATCATCCATGACTGGAACCGCCTCTAACTCAGTGCCAACTCTAGAATGCGAGCTAATATAAAACTCATGCTTATAGCCTCTTCATAGATCGCCTAAATCCTTTAGATGTTCTTCTCGAGCACCCTCACCATCGGGAAAATTAAATTGAAGCTAACATCAAAATATTAATTCATATAAATACAAAAATAATTCATGGCATTAAATAAAACAGATTTTTTACCCATATCTCTTGCCAAGCTCTATCCTTGACCTCATGTGGCAAATTTCTCCACAATAGCAAGCTGACGGGAATGATGTCAGAGTATTTGGCAAGCGTCACAAAAAAACTCCGACATTTCTTCCCTGATTTCTCAACCATTTGGTTGTCTTCATTGTAATCCACCATAACCTGTGGGTGGCGGTTCCACACCGAACGCATGTGTGTACGCCCCCGCCCTGCCTCTTGATAGTAGATGTATCAGTCATGAAAGAAAAAAAATATTTTATCAAAACATGTTATAATGAAAATAAATATTGCTATAAAAATTTGTTGGGTTTTATAAATATACATGTGCCAGTCTGATTGCTGAGCGCCGCCGGATCCACATAAACTGATGGAACACCCTGTGGTGGAACAAGAGTCGAAGATCGGAGAGACAAAAGTAGAAGGAAAAGAAGATGGGATAGTGGTATGACTGGATTCTGAATGGGGAATTGGAATCATCATGGGATGTGAAAATGATGGGGAAAAAGAAGCAGAAGGTATCGAAAACATGGGAGGCCTAAATATCCCGTGTGTCCCTAACAACACACTGGGATTAGAATGTGGGAAGGATGACATGTCAGTGGGAGGGGCAGGGTCTAGTCAGGCACGCACAACTGATCGTCCACCTCTGGTACGAACCCTCCTCCTACCACCGGCCTGAGTACTAGGACTAGTACTAGGCTCCTCGTCGAATAACTGTCGATGTATAGGTGGATCCTACAAAAATGTTTACAAAAACATTAATCACATGACATTTTATATTCTTTAAATTTATGTATATTTGAAATAACGTACTCACTGTAGGCACTAATGGTGGAACACCCATCTCCGCCATCCGACGATTGTTCTCCACAATTTTTTTTCCTTCGTCTCTCTTCAATTGGCTGCATTTTCTGCTTTCGAAAACAAATATGTAATTAATTAGAAAAAGGAAACTAATATGTATAACCAAAAAAATAAATATATGATGGAATAGGGGGATTCATTGGTAATTTAGCCATCAATTGTTTTAGAAGATCTTGAATGAATTTAATGAATCATACAAGTTGTAATGTTCACCAAGTCAGAAATATTGTTTTACTAGGTTTGAATATAGTTCAATTCCAAATTAGAAAATACAATTTAAATAAAATAGAAACCAATAAACATTGAAAATTCACATAACGGTCAAGTCAGCTAAAACATATTTGTGGTCAATACTAAATCAATTTGAATATTACCAACCTTAAGAACCCAACTCAAGGTAAACCAAAATAATTGAGAACATGGATGAATGATTCAATATATTTTCAACCACAACTTTAGGTTCACAATCAACTCTGAAAATTGAGCTGTTGGAGTCATCAAAAGAAATAAATGGATTTTTTCCAATGGAAATAGGGACAGTGTCAATTCCATCATCACCATCATCAAAAATATGTCTTGGAATTATTTCAACTATGACACCAAATTCAGGTTGAAGTTGGTCTTTGACATAAAACACTTGTTTATCCAGTGATTCCAACACATATGGTTCTTCGGTAGCAAGAGTGCGAGTCATATTAATTACTCGAAATCTACAATTATCAATAAATGTCCCATGTCTCGTCATCAAATCAAACCAATGGCATTTCATCATTGTGACTCGTCCATGAGAGTAATAATCCAATATTATTATTTTCTCAATGACTCCATAATAACCCACATTTTCAAATCGCGGTCTACTATATAATGCACTGGTATAACAATCTATTGTGGTGGTAACCATAACACCATCATGTTATGTTCTCATGTTATTTGCTCATTCAGTGACAATAAATTTGTACCCATTGATAACAATTGATTTATAGTCACGAAACATAGTATTAGGGCCAAAAGCCAAAGGTATTATTTCCTCAGAGACAGAGTCAGCAGCAAACTCAATACCTTCAATAAAATGTCTATTAAACTAAATTAAATATTGAAATATCTAATTTAAATAGTAATATTTTTACCTTCAATTTTAACCAAGCAGAAAACTCTTTGATATGAAAAGTCTATCTCCTTCTCAAAGATAAAGAATGATGCTTCCTATTTATCATTGTTTTATGTTCCCTGTAGATAAAAAATATTAATAGTTTAACAGATATATATTTAAGATATACATAATCAATTTAGATACCTGATATAGTCATTGAATATATCACAGTTGAACAAAACTGTGCGATGTGCCATCTCCTGCTCTTCATGGCTTAATGTCTTCAATGTATATGATACAGGAATTCCTCCTGTTTGAGGAAGTGATGGAAAACTGGGTTCAATTTTCTCATACTATTCTTCTTCATTTCTCATTGGTCTGTTCAATATTGTAATAAGATCAGAAAAATACATCAAGCAGAAATCCATACATTCTTGATCCAGGTAACCGTTCACGATAGAACCTTCGGGATGATTTCTGTTTCAGACATAAGACTTTAATGTGAACATATTTCTTTCAGTTTGATACATCCAACAAAAAGAAACAGGTCCTTCGATAAGTATTTCAGTGGGAATATGGACAGTCAAATGCAGCATGTATGTGAAAAATGATGGAGGAAATATTGTCTCCAACTCACACAAAATTAATGGGGCATCTATCAACATTTTTTCCAAGAAATACATGGACAAATTCATTGCACAAAGATCTATAAAAAATGTAACAACTGAATAATATCCACCCTTACATTATTGGAAAAGATATGACGGATTGCTATTGGAAGCAACTCATGTAGTATAACGTGATAATCATGAGTCTTCAAAGATTTTAGCTTCTACTCTCTTCTGTTGACCCGTTTAGATATGTTGCTTGAATAAACATCAGGAACTCTAATATTCTCTAATACTTCCAGAAATTGTTTCTTTTTCGTAGGTGTCATCACATAAAAAGCACATGGAAGTTTCCATTTATTTTCACTGATACGCATAGGATGCAATTCTGGTCTAATGGTCGAGTCCACCAAGTCACTCCGGGATTGTAAAACATATTTTGTCTTCCCCTTGACATTTAGAAGAACCGAAAGCAAAATTTCGCATATATTCTTTTCAATGTGCATTACGTCTAAGAAATGACGTAACAAATTGGTTGACCAATAAGGAAAATAAATAAAGATACTCCTCTTCCTCCAATTGTAACAGGTTTTAGTGGAGACATTCTTTCTCTTTTCAGATTTCATTTGACCAATCCCGAATGAAAAAATGAAATATTTCAATTCATTAAGAACATCAGTTCCAGACATACGCTGAGGTAGATCAATGGTCTCTATGGTATTATCAAATCTTCGAAGATTCATTCTATATGGATGATCCTTTGGCAAGAATCGTCCATGTCCCATAAAACTGGAACTACATCGATGTTTCAGTCTTCTGGATTGTGTATTCTTCATAAAAACTAGACATGACAATTTTCCCTTCATGCTCCCTCCCGACGTCATTGTATAAGTTGAAAAATCGTTGATCATCCACAT
The DNA here is from genome assembly GCA_963277665.1 of Viscum album. Taxonomy (NCBI): domain Eukaryota; kingdom Viridiplantae; phylum Streptophyta; class Magnoliopsida; order Santalales; family Viscaceae; genus Viscum; species Viscum album. The sequence continues at coordinate 1,614,287,013 of OY728158.1, forward strand.
AAGCGTTGAACGCATCTGAAATATGTCTTTCGAACATCCATCATATGTGCGCACACCCACATCCCAAATAAGTTTCAACTCTTTTACTAAAGGTTGCATGTATACATCAATATCAATGCCGGGATCAGAAGGACTAGATGTGAGTATACTCATGAAATTGAAAGGTTTTTTCATACACAACCATGGGGGGAAGATTATAAATGGGTATAAAAACTGGCCATGTGCTGTTTGAAGTAAGAATCTTCCCAAACGAACTAAAATCGTCGCATGAAAGACCCAGCCTCACATTACGCACGTTTGTTGCAAAATCAGGATGTCGAGCATCAAATCTCTGCCATGCAAATCCATCTGCAGGATGAACCAACTCATCATTAGTATTCTTTCTCTCGGTATCATGCCATCTCATTTTTATTGTTATTTCATCAGACATAAAAATATTCTGGAGTCTGGGGATTAATGGAAAGTGACACATTACTTTCTGTGCAACGCGATATGGTGTTCCATCAGATTTTTACTTCTAGCGGGATGTTGCACATTTTATACAATCATTTCGTTCATCGATTTCCTCACAGAATAAACTAAAATCTTTTGGGAATGTATGAATTGTGTTTCTTGAAAATCCAAGTTCCTCAACTAACTTCCATGCCATATAGTGGTTTGAGGGAATATCTGCATCATCTGGAATTAAATCTTTCAAGAGGGTAAGAATGTAATCGATTGTTGTATTAGAAATCTGATACATATTTTTCCCATGAAACAATCAGATAAAAAATTCTAGCTTTTTGATTTTATCGCATTGTCGATATACTGGAGTCGTGGCAGTATCATTCAATTTTTTCACCCTATCAATATCATCATTTTCACTAGATGCATCAGGTATCCTCATATAGAAGTCTTCTTGAGTCAAAATCCTTTCTTTTTCTTGATGAAGAATAAATGGAAACCGATCAACTAACAAATTCTTCATTCCAGTACATTCATTTCGATCATCACCAATTTGAAATTTCATTTTCTCTCCATTATAATACCACACAAAGTAGTTTTCATGAATACCATTTTTGGTTATGTGGTAGCTGACTTCTTCACGACTCAAACAAGGTCTACCAACACAATTGGAACATGGGCAGTGTATGCGACCACTACCTAAAGCATTGTGAAATGAAAAATCTATAAATCTCTCCAAATTGTTTTGAAAATTGCTTGAGATCTGATCAGATTCATATATCCAACTTCTGTCCAATCTGTAAAAAGAATTTATATAACTCATTTTGTCATAAACAATTCAATAGGATTGAACTTTAATATAAAATAAATTTAATTAAATGACTAAGGAAGAAATTAATCAAGGTATCAACTACACATGTGAAAAAAAACATACTAATGTGTTATTGAAAAAATGTAAAACCAACAAGAACTTAATGTGTTATCACATCACATCATGCCTCATCCCATAACCATATTAGTAGGGTATCCTGAACATTAATAACATCAACCTTGTGCCATACTCCTACCCTACATGACCCCAACCACATGCCACATCTTATTATAGCCTTATCACATCACACCTCAGCTGAAAACACTAGGGAAATCATTGTACATATCACCTGAAGACTCATGGACAATCACATCACATATTGCCTAAAAACACATGGTCAATCACTTATGAAGGATGAGTAGGGAAGACATTGTAGTTATCCAACCATATAACCACCATTCTAGATATTAGAAAAAATACCCATTACTCAAAACCTCTGATCGGTGGTAATTTTATCCCACTCTGGTTGGGAATGTGTAGAAATAACATAAAACACATGATATATACATAGCACAAAATACCCGACCTATGGGTTCACATTAACTACATAATCACACACTTCACTACTACCATACAACACATAAACCATCACAACCACTTTCACCACACTATGCAACACACCACACCACCACCACACAAGACACATAGCATTTCCCACTTTTATTTATAAGCCACTTCATTCACACTTACATTGTCCATTCATTTAATGTTAAATTAATTAAATCCATTTACCAAACATCCATTTATATTCCATATCATTTATTTACTATCATGTTTTCCTGTTTTAATATCATATGTTATTCAATAGATAACTTGAAAACTAATAACACCACCACACAACAACTCACCATCTCACAATAACCATCATCGCCATGTTACATCGGCAAACCATCTCGCGAAAACAACCACATATCACAAAAAAACTATTGCACGTCACAAACCACTACACAACCAAAACCACCTCACCACATCATACACCACAACCTCATCACACAAAACCTCCACACGACACAACAACACCACACATCATTACTATCACACAACTTCACATGTCCCATCCATGCCCACTAGCCATCACATTAGAACCCCACATATCAAAAATCCCAACTGGTCACCTCAATCACTATACAAAAGCCTACAACATACAATGAAACACAACAAAAAACCCCTCATAGAAGCAACATACCCCAACATCCACAATTTATTCAAGGTATTTTATTACATTACCCCTTTATTAATCATGGAAATTATAACACAAATGATATTCCATGGGAAACTAATTAATTAAAAAAGTATTCTCTCATTTCCCTATTTTTCACAATGAAATCATATCAAAATTAGAACCTAAAACAAAAATCTTAGATCAATAACAATTAAAAAAAGGTAGAATATGTGTATAATGAATAAAATACCTGATTTTAGATGATTCAGATGGGTTTTCACCTATTTGGATGGGGGAGTTCGCGAGAGGAGCAGAGCGCCGGATTGATTTTAGGGTTCTGTCACGAATGGGGGAGAGCAGCGACCCGATTTTATTTGGGGAAACTATTTTCCAATGGTTTTTAAAAACAGTTGGAAAAGGGGTGTTCAGGGTACCCTTTCCCAATGGTTTCATAAAACTGTTGGGAAAGGGTAACGTAAACACCCCCTTGCCAACGATTTTATGAAACCGTTGGCAAAGGGGTACCCTTTCCCAGTAGTTCTAATGAACCATTGGGAAAGGCTTCCCTAAACATTCTTTACAAATGGTTTAAGAAAACCGTTGGTAATGAACTGTGGGCAAAAACCACATTTCCAGTAGTGATTCTTCTCATACTTTGGCCGGCAAAGTCAAAAAGTACCTCGTATGAAAAAACAACAAAAGATTCCTTTCATATATTTTACTAAAAACATACATAAGGGTAAAATTGGATTTAAACAATTGTATGAGGATAGAAATAATATTATATATTGAGGAAACATGGATTTGGATGATAAATATTCCCCAGTAAATTCGAAAGTATAAACAATCTCAGATAAAAATGACATTGCGAGATTTTCCCTTACCTTATGTCCGATATGATTCGTATGTATCCGAACCTCCTGAATAATGATTTAAATAATATAATTGACTTATTACAGAATCATACTCATTATTATTATATCTTATATAGTTTACTTATGACTTTATATTACCCGTTTTTTTTGTAAATTCGATGTAAAAGCAGCGATTTGTGTAAAATCGTTTCATTTATTGTACGTGTTTCGACTTGTTTTTCTTGATATTTTTACTTATATCCTGATTTACTTAATTCCAGAATGTAAAAAATGATTTATATATAATATATATTCAGAATATACATATATATATGATATATCGATAAATGATATGAAATACACCATTCATGGAGACGGTAGGCCGTACGTACGCATGAACGTTGTTTTCAATTCCTTATTGAATTGAATGGAATTAAGTAGATGACATACATATATATATATACACATAAATACAGTATCATTATAATGTCATATATTTCATTATTATTCAGTATATATACTTTATAATCATTCGTGAATGGTTAACATGGAGAATGAATCTCATCGCGTCGTGGAGACAGTAGTCCGTACGTACGCACGAGCGGTGATATCATTCCCCTATTTGTTGAATGGAATTGGAGTGGAGGATATAATATCTTATAATCATTATAATGTTATAATAACGATATATATTTATTCTTTACAACATTATACCCATCGAAGTAAAGTGGTGGTGGAAAAACAGATTACACCACAGCGTGGAGACGGTATTCCGTACATACACACGTGTGGGAATTTCATTTTCTGTAGGATGGATAGAAAGTGAAATGAGGCTGTTTAATATTTATAATAACATATCAGTATATTAGTGATACTAATGTTGTTACTTTATTTTGAGAAAACAAATGAAGTGGAAGTAGAAGAAGAAATTAATTTGAAAGAATCGGTAAAGGATATTACCTCTTCTTCGACACGGCTCTTTGAAACCTCCTCTTAGGATACTATACTTGGTCTTTGATGAACACCAGGACCTATAGTATGTTTCTAGGGAAGTTTATAAGGGAAATGGTCAGGTTTTGGCAGACCTTTAAGGATCATAGGGTGTGAATAGAAGTGGGAAGCGGTTCTCTTTTTATAAGGGAGGAGAGGGGCACCTTTGGAAATCTTAAAAATATTAATTTATAATAAATAAAACCCCATTTAAAAACCTCCCAAAATGACTCATATTCAAATATTAGATGAGATAGGGTTGTAATATTATAATCCAATAAAAATTTAGACATGTAGGGAATTTATTTTAAACATTACCAACTTGATTTATCCTTATTTTATCTATTAATTTTTTTTGTGGTAATAAGATTCTAAATTTTAAATTGTTATAAATAATTACTTATGTGTTGTGAATTATCCATAATTATATAATTCATAAAAATTTAGACTATATAAATTTCAATTTATAATTTTTAAATATTTTTGTGTTTTTTAATCAATTTAATAATATGTTATTTTTATAACATAACAATAGTGTCAATTTTGACACTATTCGTTTATTTGAATTTCAATAAAATCCACACAGAGGATATATTTGAAATAAAATATTTAATAGGTTCCTAAAATTTCATATTAATCTATACAATTAGAGGAGCACATTAAATAGTTCATATAATATTTATTTTACTATTTGTAATACCATTTACTTGATATTTCAATTATTAAAATAATTACAACAACATTTTTGTATAATTATTAAATATAATTACTTGTTGCATAAAAATTAAAAATAAAATACTAGGATAAATATAAATCATATATATTTCATAAGAATATATTTTTTCAGATTTATCTTTTAAAACACCCAAATTTTAAAATGTTATATTTATTTAATTATGAAGGTGACAACTTTGACATCATATAAAATAAAATAATACAAGTGTCATAATCACTTTTGTAAGACTCCAAACGGTCATATATTCGGTCATTGGATGTCTATGGTGTAGATATAAATTACCAATTAGTTTTCATCGTGTTTTTGGACCCTTTAATATGTATTATGATTTCAATAAAAACAATATTATTGATTTGTTTACTAAATAAATAATTTCTACATCATTAATGTATAAGCTAATAAGGTAATTAAATAACTCTTAAAAATTACAAGTAAATTACCATGATAAATAAAAACATTTTAGATTTCAAATGAGTATTTATAACCGAATTTATATTTTGTATAACCTTATATTAATAATACTTTAATTATTAAAGGTTGAGTGAGACATATTTCACTTTCCTTTAAATAAAATAAACTAAAGGTCTTAATCACATCCAAGTGGGTTCTAATGGGTTCCATTTCGACCCAAATATGACTTAGGACGAAATATAATCATCCAATTGTATGAAAAAAAGTGTTAGGGTAATTTTATAATATTATATTCACCCTTAATTACACAATTTACCTTTAACGATGGTAAATAAAATTTACCGTAGTTACTATTCATAATGCCCATTAATTAAAAGTAGTCTATTAATATAATTTGGTCCCACGGATTCAAAATATGTAATCCATTATTCCAAATTCAATACACAGAAGTTGCAGAAATTAAATTAAAATTAATCTCATTGTCTAAAGAAAATGGTTTTTATTTAAAACATTGCAAAAGATTGAATTGATTTAACCTTATAATTCAATGTAAAATCATTGCTAATGACATAAATTATATTAAATGGTAAAAATATATTCTATTTATACTTTAAAACCATTAAAAATTATAATTTAACCACATAAATTATTACGATGAAAAAAGTTGTTTTTAATTAAAATATAGCATGTTTTTTCTATTCATTAAAATATGAATGTTATCAGAATAATATGAAAGATTTATCCAAGGTGAAATTTTATGTCCTCATTCCAAAGAAGAATTTTATTTCATAAAATTGAACATATAAACATGTCAAAAACTTTATTTAATGTTGGTGCGCCATCAAAAGTTGGAAAAAATGCATTTTTTTTAAAATACTTATTTTACCCGATACATTTATTTTATTCTCATACCATGTTCTAGAAAATGAGTAAGATGAATATTAATGTTATAAAATTCAAAATGTAGTTAATACTATTCATAACGACTAGTTCGTGATAATATTATAACCAAATATCATTGTTTAGTGAAACCCTGTATTGCGTACAACACACGCTATCGAGGAAGGTCGCGATTGCGTGTAATGTAAGCCAGGTCAGGGTTGCGTGTAGTGCAAGACTCCTTTATTACAGTGTAAAATATAAGGTATAAAAGAAATTAAAAAGAATATATCTTATAAAATCTCAGGGTGTTACATTTTTATCATTAATGGACCACTTGGGGGTCGCTTGGAAGTATATAGTAAGTTTATTAACTATATAATATAAAAATACAGAGAGACATGGTAAATGTCAAACTATTTAACTAAGAGTTAAATCTATAAGAAAAGGTTACTATAGTGACCCAAACCTATCTAAAATCTATTGTTTGGGTGGTTTTCGGCCCATACCCACCATAGACATTGAAAAATCCACATTGGAGCAATTAGAAACCGAATATGAATTTATTATAAATTAATACTTTAGGTTTTTCCTAAAGATCCCCTCCCCCCCCCCTTATAAAAGGACACCACTTCTAACCAATTCCTCACACCTCTAAAGCCATTTGTATCATCCAAACTATGCCCAATCAAGCTCCCAAAATACCTCTCCTCCTTCTAGAAGCCTTACCTTAGGCAGAAGGCACTTCAAGAATCTTTTTTGGTTCAAACCAAAGGGAGTTAAAAAAATTACAAGTAACGATTTCTCTTAGCTTCTTTTCTTTTATTTTATTCCTCGAACCCCTAAACTCTTCTTATTATTTTATTTTGTAAAAAAAAAAGTATCCTAAATATACTAGGATATTTTTATGTGAATTATTTGTTCTAAACTTACACACACCTCCATCTAATGGGTGAAGAACATAATATTTATGTCGATGGAAACCAAACGCCACACGAAATGATGATTGTTCAATTATCTACTACCACCCATCATGGTGTCCATTATGATGGAAATATAATTAAATATGATATTAATGATATTTATTTTATATATAATATTCTTTAATTCCATTTTATGACATACAATTATTTTTTTCATGTTGTATATATATACGAAAATTTCATTTGAGGAAATGCGGACTACCGCCCCCTCAAAGTGATATGACTCGTTCATACCATACATGGAATGTATAAAGGATGGTGTTAATTAACTTAATTAGAACATATGAGATATTATATTATACTGGAATAATAATATACCTATGTATCATTTGGTTTATATTCCTTTTAAAATGAAAAATTAAATGGAAGTAGTGTTTGTGCGTACATACTGATTACTATCTCCATGAACGCGTTGAGGTTCATTTCCCCATCATATCCATTCAAGTATAATACTCATTTGATTATTAAAAATAATGTTTAAGGACTTGATATCATTCTGGATATTAATAAGATACAACCTATCCTTAACAAACATGGCTTATTTAACAAAACATATAAAAGAAAACGAGTAAGTTAACATCCAGAATGACGATAATAATAAGATATTATTAACAAATAAATGTTAAAGATCATATATGATATCATATTAATATATATTATTCTTGTATAATTTAATAAAAATTATTTACCATTATATAGGGGGTCATTCTACCATCAACCAAGGAAAAGTACAAGGTAAGAGGTTTTCATCTAACTCCTTATTCCCGTGAGATTTGTACCATATTGCCACTATTACCTTTTGTGTGGTGTATGTGCTGCCTATAATTGTATCTTTGTGTAATAAACTTTAATTTATGTGTATTTACATACTAATTGTGTGATACCTCTTTCATGGGGTGTATGTTTCATAAGTTACCAAATTGGTAAGGGTTAATTCCTCAATCTCATTATTATCTGAGATTGATTAAGTGTATGTATTTTCTGGGACATATTTATCATCCATGTCCATTTTTCATAAAAATCATTTCAAAATGAATATTTTAAGGATTTATGAAAGCTAATCTTTATCAAAATCCGAATTTTAAATGTTTTAAATATTTATCTTTCTAAATCTTATTAATTAATGTCTATGTTTTCAAAATGATTTTTAGGATTTATTTACATGGACATGAATGTTTTGAAATGATAATTCTTTTAAAAAGATTCAATGTGGTATGGGACACTTTGATTCCAAAATATCATTTAAATTAATTCCTTTATAAATGTGTGACTTTTAAATTATTTAAAAAAAGATATTTCTCTCTAATAGTTTTGGTTTCATCTATGTCATTATCCTTTGATGGATTTTAAGATTATTTGAAGTTGATTTATTATGATAAAAAACGTCCATATCGTATTGAAGTTTTTGTGATATGTTTGACTGTGGATGTGTTATTTTTATACCAATAATGGTTTAGGAAGAAAGTATTGACATTTCTTATGCTAGTTTTAATACGAATGTTTATGTTATGTTTAAACCTGTTCATATGAGGAATGCATTGTACTTAATAAGTGATGGGTGGAGCCCATTATAGCTCCTCGATGCATCGGTTGGTCTCATGAGACAAACTATTGTCTTGGCACGAGACCTTGAAAAAAATTTATTTATAGTCTTGACACGGGGCCTTGGCTACATGGTTATGATAGTCTGGAATTATGCATTCCATCATTATGAAAGTGGTTATTGATATTGAATGTGATTATTCAACTATTAGAATATCCATGTGAATAATTAAATGGCATTATTTTGTTTTATCTTTGACATATTATGCTGATGTTTGAGTTTTAAAGGCTTTTGTTTTAGTTATACATTGCCTTAAATGTTTATGTTTATTTATTAATGATTCCGCTATATTGTTATCATTACTGAGCATTTGAGCTCACCCCTTTCAATGTATTATCTTTTCCTAGGATGTGAAGAAGTATTTTATGAATGACCTACAGGGAATGTAAGAGGGGATATGAATACAAGATGTTGTTGTAGTTGTTTTTACCTTATGATGTAATGTAAACTTTATGAATGTATCTTGTGATTCCAAAGCTACTAAACTAATCAGTCTTTCGAGACTTGATATTTTTTGATCAAGCCAATGTTATGTAATAATGCAACGACTCTAGGTAACTAGGGTTAGGGCGTTGCATAAAAAATGATTTTGGAAATTCTAACAATATATTTTAGGAATTATGAGGTACTTTTAATTATTAAAACATAAATAAAAAATTGGTTTAAGGATCCACTTAAATAATCTCTACCTTTTTTATAATTAAGAAACCAAACATTACTTACCAAAAAATCTCCCCATTATGTAATTAATAATAATGATTATAACTTAGAAAAAAATTATTTTAAAATGTTGAAAGTAATTAAAATTTCAAAACCAAAATTTCACCCCCATTTATAAAATAAATAATATATAAAAGGATTTTTATGATTATACTACTTTTAATCATTTCTATTTCAAAAAATATATATATTCATATATAAATTTTATTTAATTTTTTTAATTAGATCAGGTTTCTATCTAAAAATTAAAGTCATTGAAAACCAATTCTCCCTATAAATCAGTATTTAAGATATTAAACAAATTATGCTCAAAATTTAATATCTACAATGAATCTTTTTAAAACCCATTTTGGACACTTTTAATATCTACTTAAATTAATGCATAGATCAAGAAATAAATAAATATTAAGACAATTAATGATTTCCCAAAATTGAATCCTTTTTATTTTTACAATGTAATACTGTCCACATTTCATAAATACTAGAAAAAATTAATTAGATTCAAGAAATGATCCACAAAAAGATTTAAAAAGTAATAGAAAGTAATTAGAAACTAACCTAAATTAATCCATGAAAATGAATATTACAATCACTAATTCTTAGGCCAAAATATAATTATAAAGTCATTGATTCTTAAGGTAAATGTATAACAAATATATATGAACTATAATTTTTAGGATTATTAATATTGAAACAAATTTAGATCACTTTTTATATGGGGAATAAATAATACTATTAAAATAATTAACCCAATGAAATAGAAAAATATTGTAATTTTACACCATCAATAATTTTATATTTAAATTCTAAAGTTAATTTAAATGTATCCAAATTAATTAAAATATAAATCTAATATGTATGTTTTAAAATCTCAAGATTAAATAGATTCAAAAATAGAAATTTTAATAAATTAATCCTCTATAAAAAATTAATAATTGAAACTACACCTGACGTATTTTGAAAAATTTATAATGGATTTTGAAAAAAACCCACATTTATTAAACTCTTTAAACCAAATTTTAATAAATTAAAACTAAAAATTCAGAAAATATCAATGAATATTTATAACATTGAAAATAATTCATTGTATATATATATATATATTAAAGTAGTTATAAATGGTTTTAAAATCCGAAAACCCAATACTAAACATACATGAAAATTAAAATGAATTTTAAAATTCTAAAATAATCATGTGCATAAAATAAGTATATCTACCCCTAAATTTAATAAAAATAATCAAATTAATAATCTGGTTGATAATTATAACTCCCAATAAATTGAACAGTGATAAGTTAGTAGTAAAATTGATGTGCATTAAACAAATACTTTACCAGTATGCTCAAGAAAAATGTAAAGAATGATTAAAAAATATTTAAACGCACTATAAATAGTATTATTTTTCACTAGATGAACTCCATATAACATTATTCATTTTATAAAATATATATCAATTGAATAAAAAGTATATTCACCATGAATTATAATTTCCACTCAATAATAAACAAGATAATACCAAAAAACATTTAGCAGAATTTTTATTTTAGTGGTGACAATTTCTCTTATATGACATTAAATGAATATATAATGGATTTTAATTATTTAAAAATATAAAATTATTAGAATGAGAAATTATATTTTTTAGTTAATTCTCATAGTCCATATAAATAAAAAATTTAAATTCACAGTAATGAAATATAAATTAAAATTATATTACACATTCAAACTAACAAAAAGTAGAACAAAAAAAATTAACTTCATGGAATCATACCTACGATAGTATAATAATTCATGATTTCTAGCCATTTAATAAATCAATTACTTTTATTTAGAATCCAAACCATTTTTTTAAATAGGATTAAAATTAGATTATTTAAGAACAAAAGCTAGAGGTAGTTTAGAATGTTTAGAATCAAAAGTAGATTTAAAAGTTACATATTTTTTATGTCCACGAAAATGAACAAATATTAGTTAATAATATGAAACATAATGGACAAAATCCCCACAATTAAAAAAATAATTGAATTCTAAAAGTCCTTCATTCTTACCTTTCAAAAATTTTTTATAATATATTTGAGGTCCTAGTGGATCACAACCAAGTCCATTTTAATTTATTTCATTTCATTTATAGAAACATTTATATCATTCATTTCTTTTTAATGACGAGAAGTTGAAAAAGCTTTTTTAAGACATCCCAATTTAAATATTAACTTTCAATTTTCCTTTTTAACAACTTCCAAATCATCAAATACTCCATCAATTGAACACGAAGTAGGATTTTGTAACCTTTTATTTTCTACCTTTATTTTCTTAAATTCATTTTCAATTTTAGAAATATCATATAACAACTCATTAAAATTTATTTCTCATTTATCATTATCAATAGATAGAAAATTCAAAAGCTTATCATTATCATCAATAAATTATCATTTTCTACATTATGATTTTCTATTTTAGAAGAACAAATTTTCTTCTTTTAAGATCTTTTTTATATTTAGTTTCATGTTTCATGTGTATATATGTCATATATTTAATTTTATCATGATAATCATCATATGTTTTATAACTATAATCGTAATTAGAAGCAAAATCACAATTAGAATTAGAATTTCTCTTTTTTTACTTACACTACCTATCAGTCAAATATTTCCATATTTTTTGGCATATAAACCAAGATCGCATGAAGAATGTTAATGAGGAGGTGAAAATATTTCATTATGATATTTTTACCTAAATTCAATATGACATGTTCTTCTTGATTTATAGTATGATCATTTGAGATTGAGATTACAAAATCACTCAAAGTGGTCAAGCCATTAATTTTCTTTTTTTTCATTTATTATGATTTTTAGCCTCATATAATTGTTTTTTATGCATTGTTTCTTCCATCATCCATAAAAAATAAATTTTGAATGATTTAAATTCTAAATTAAATTACCTTGATTGATTTATACATTAGAATACTATTATTTTATTTTTTATTTTTTAAAAAATTTATTTACACATGTTTAAATTTTCATAACTAATGAATTTTGGATTTTGAGAAAGCATATCATAAAAATTGTTTATATCATTATGTTTCCGTATTTTATTAGTACAATATAACCTTCATACATTAAAAAATCATTTATAAAAAAATATAAATAAAAAATATTCATAAATATGAAATTATGATCATATTTAACAACAACATTTCCTCTCAAATCAAACGAAAATATTTTTGGTAATTCCAAAAGATTTTATTTCAATGTCCCAAAAATATTAATATATTATGATAAGCTTACATATAGATTTCCCAAAAATATACTTACTATCATTGAATTGAGATGGAAAGGATGGATTCAAACCATTTTTATTCCTCAATTAGGTCATCACTGAATCGATCATTCCCCATGTTGTGTTACGAAATAGGATATAATTTAGCATACAAACAGTTATCAATGAGATATAAAGTACACGAAAAACATATCCCAATAATATCATACTATGAAACATTTTTTTGGTCTTTAAATAGTGATAGAAAATAAAAATGAGGGGGGGGGGGTGGAGTGAATAGTCAATTCTAAAAATAATATCTTATTGAAACTTTTTTGTGGAATTTAGTGGATTAAAAACTGAAAAATTCAACCAAAAACATTTATGTTCTTAAATTATGAATATATAATGAATAAGATAATGGTACCAAATGGTATAAATATTTTTCTAGTTTTAAAAATATAAATGATTCTATATTTACACTTCAAACTCTGGACCTAAAAGTATGGAACCCGCAATAAGAATAATAACCTAGAAAGGGAAGCCACTAACATTTATGAGATATCTTTCTCAAACATGGAGCCACTAGAGAAAAATAATTTCCTTTTAGGATTTTAGATAAAACATTGCCTTTTATAGGAAAATACACAATTGAATTTGACAAGATAATATTTATCTTATTACATTTATTTTGGGTACAAACAAAGCCTATTAAATTATTGGTTTAACCATAAAACTATAATTTCAAGGTAATCTTATAACCTCTTATCTTTATCTTGTTAATATAAAACCTTTTCTTAATTTGGTTTGGTGAGAACAATCATAATCATACCTTTTGTAAGGGGTGTATGAATCTATGAATTGCACACAAAGTGTATTGGTTTAAAAAACAATACAATACCATATAGTGAAAGATCAATGTAATGAAGCCACAAAATGGTAGTTGATAAGATTTTTGGAGATTGGAATTGGTAGTTCTCAAGCCCTTCTTGATATAGATGGTGTAGATTAGGATAAAAAGGAAATGAATAAAAACTCATCTCATCATGATTCAACAACTCAAGAATGGAACCTTGTATCTCATGTGATTTATATTACATTAAATCTCCCTTTATATCTTGACTTCAACCTCTTGAATTAGAATAATAAGAAAGGACCATATTAAACTCGATCCATCATAATAAATTATGAAAATAATGTTTAAATGGAATTTGTTGAGACAATTTCTTTTTATTGAATAAGTTGTTATAGGTTTCAGTTATTAGTTAGGAAATAAATTCTGGATTAGGGTAAAGTGAACCTGATAATTTTGTTATATATTTTTATTAACTAATTAATCATGTTTAAAATTAATTTAATTTTTATTAAAATATTCATCAATTGTATGAAAAATGATTGATCATTTTATGAAAACTTTTATTAATGTTAAAAGGTATTTTTTATGTGTTTGATAAGGCCAATGATTTTTTTGAGTTGGAATTGTTACTTGTGTCAAGGTAATTTGAAAATTTCATTATCTTCATAAAGCAAACTGAAGGATTATGTGACCTATGTAATTTGTAAAACCCATGTAAAGGTGTTGGTGTTGAATAGAAGACTATGTTAAGGTATGTGGGGTTCTAAAATTCTTATGTATAAGTAATTCCAATAGATGTTATGTAATGATTACATTGCCTATCAGCATAAATGTAATGTTTTGAAAAAATCACCATGTAAAGGTCAAATGGACTTCCCATGGTGTGATTTAGGAAAACCAATTTTGGGGTTTTTTTAAAAAAAAATCATATCTATGACAGAAATACATGAGATGATATTACTATTGTTATTATATAAAGTTATTATTCATTATGGTAATTTCATCATCATTTTATTTCAATGCATGTAGTGCAGTGTATGCGAGTTAAATTAAAGAAGATCCCACCACACCTAACAATTAGATAATTGTTTTCAAGAATAAGTCATTATACTATTACCAAAACATATGATATAATTATATTAGTGTGGGATGTCACGATCCGTCCTCGGGGCCCGCGCCATGACTACCCCAAACCCGATATCCATAGGCCAGGGGCTGGCGAGTAGCACCAAAGGCGTAAATCCAGATAAAAGGAAAGACATTGCCTTTATATAAGAAAACAAACACAACAGAGTACGCAAGCTGAAGTAAACACAATGTAAACTGAGTACAAAAGTAAGTGTGGGAAATTTAATGGGCCAGTATACAAACCCAAATGAAAGTACAGTACAACTGAGAAAAGTGAAGTACAACAACCGAAATGTAAAGGAGAAACCACCGAGACGTCATCCGGAAACCCCACCTGAAGGGTGGGTACAAATGGTCTCCTCAGCTCCTCGAATCCGTCCGTCCACTCCATATACGTCTCGCCTAATAGTCCACCTCCAGATACCGTCCCGCTCCACAAGCCTCAACCACGATCAGCGTTGTCTGTAGTCTGTAACAAACACAGCGTAGTGCGGGTATAGCCCGTGCATGGGTGAGTATACGATACTCAGTAGGGACCCCAAGTCCCCCGAAGGCCTCCCAAAATACAAAAAGGATAAAACACAAAGGAAAGATATGAACACGAAGTATCAACCAACTCTACTAAGGTATATGCCCATACATATACCAAAGTCATCAAATCTAGTTTGGCTCCACCTCCCGAGCCCTAGTACAACCCAGTCCACATAAGAAAGTACAACTCAATCCACACAGGAAATCAAGAAAATCATATCGAAGATAATGTTTGAAAGCCAAGACTCAAATCACATAGGTATACTACTCACGAAGAGGGGTGGAGATGATATATGTAGCCTCTGAATCATCTCCCCTGATGAACCCACACAGGATCCAAGTACAGAAGTCGTCGCTACCGAACCCACGTAAGATCCTAGTATAGTAACCATCGCTATCGAACCCATTTAGGATCCAGGTAAAGTCTTCCTCGCTACCGAACCCACGTAGGATCCAAGTACAGTCATCCCTACTGCCGATACCATGTAGGATCCAAGTACATTCATCATCGTCATCGCAGTCGTAGCCGGATCTACGGTTCCCGCACACAGCACGCTCGATTCTGGGAGGGTCTGGTCCATGATCCAAGAGGGTCGATACATCAACTGTCAAAAAGTCTAGAGTTGATATATCCCGATGTTCTGACTCATCAAAATGAACTCAATGCAACAGACAACACGTCAATCGGACACCCGGTCTGTGAGATATATGTTTTTCCGTCATAGGGGCCCGGTTAGAAATATGCACATTTCAAACCTGGCCGATATCCAAAAACATCCAAAACACACTTAGAGTATCGCAAAAGTACCGCCATGTCAAAAGAGTCATAGTGCCGTAGACGGCGCGTCGATCAGACACGCGGTCTTTAAGTTAACCTTGTTTAAGTGATTAACGGGCCCGGACCTTTTAGCCCAGTGGGCCAACGGGTCGGGTTGTTCCAGTTCGATGGGTCCGACCCAGCAGGGGTGTCAGACCGGTCCGAAGGGAAAACTCAAGTCGGCCCGGCCCGAAGTGGAGCGGCCCGACGCAGCAGGGCGAGGCCCGGCTCAGCGCGCGGCCCGGCTGGCTCGGCCGCAGCTGAGTAGGCTCCAAGTGGTGGTGGCGGGGGGGGGGGGGCACCCCGGTCTTCTGCATAGGTGGCACCAGGTGGTGCCGCCCTTTCCAAAACTGGCCGCCTAGGCCATCTAGCCCTCTAGCGCACCCAGCCAGCACGGGGGGCGGGGTCATCTTTGAGGCAGCACCCTCTAGGCACCGCGGTCCGGTTCCGCCCGGCCGGTCTTCTTGCGCGGAGCCCTCCTGGCGCTGCGGCTCCTCTTCACCCGGCCAGCTGACGGTTCGGCGGGTTCTTCGGCTGAAGTGGCCCGAGTAGCGGGCCACAGTTCCTTCCGCACAACCGGCGCGACGGTGCTTGTTCCCTTTTCCTTGTTCCCGGCACGACGCGACGATGTTGTGCTTCCACCGCAATCAATTATCAATTCTAAAATAATTAAAGAGAACAACGGAGGGTTGTCAGGCCATGTTTGTTCGACCCGCACCTCAGCGTAAAATGATAGAAATCATCCAAGGTAAACGAGATGCTCAATGACAAACCAAATCACAATTTTAATCAAATAAAAATTGAACTTGACCTCTACCTCGATAAACGATTTCGTTTGCCAACGTCGCGGAAGATGGAGTCGCGGGGTGAGGTTTCGAAGACTACGTTGGCGTGCATCCAAGGAGGGGAAAACATCTCACACTAGCTATGGAGAGAAGAAGGAAAGGCACATCGTCTCTACTTGTGGTGACGACGTTCTTCGTCGAAGAGGTGACATTCTTCGTGGGAGGATGAAGTTCTTCAAGTAAAGCTAGAGTTCTCCGAAATCCCCCCACACAACAATTCTAACCCAAAATAAAATAAGGCTTCCTCATATTTTATTTTTATTTTTCCAAGCATTCAAAATTACAAAATTCAATCTCCAATTTAGTTAATTAATTAAACCATGAGTTGTCTAATTAATTGGGTGAAAGGTTGGCTACTTTTAATGAGGGAGAGAGAGAAGAGGAAAAGTCACCCAAATAAATTCAAGGGGGTTGACAACATTAAAATAAAGAAGTTTAACAGAAGTTTTAAGGGGTTAAGGGAATGTGAATGGTTGGGGATCATGTGGGCCCCACCTCACAATTATCCTCAAATGGGTAGTTAAGAGTTTGGGGGTCCAATACTAACTAACCCATGTAGGATATAACCACATAAGATAAAGAATAAAAATTGTTCCACAATTTTTTATTCACTTCTTATTTAAACCACAAAAATTAACTCCTTCTCCCATGCAAACAAATCTATGGTAAAAGTCCTCTTAAGTAGTTACTAGAACCACAATTTCATCGGTGGGCTCAGATTCAATTCCGAGCACCGGTTCAAAAGATAGAAAAACCCGCTCGTTCGTTCACTGAACGTACCCGAGCTAAAATTTGGCAATTGATTCCAGGCACACCGGGCCTCAGAATCAGGTTCCGTCAGAAAATACGAACTCATATAATCCTAAAGAATTTAAGAAAAAAAATCCTTGAATTTTACGGGTCTTTACATTACACCCACCTCATGAATTTATGTGCTCGTAAAGATACATCATAAACTAGGGAAACAAATGAGGGTACTGTGCATTTATCTGAGCCTCACACTCCCATGTGCTCTCCTGGAGGTTCTCGTGCTGCCACCTGATGCGCACTAGAGGAATCGGCGGTCCACATAGGACCCACCCATGTCGATCCTCAATCTCCACAGGGACCTCCGCAAAAGTCGCCCCGTTATCGATGTCCATCTCCCCGTGGTCAATGATATACGTTAGGTCATGTACATATCTCCTCAGCTGAGATACATGGAAGATGTCGTAAACTCGGTGCAACTGAGGTGGGAGGGTCAGGCGTTAAGCCACCTCGCCTACCCTGCTAAGCACCTAGAATGGTCCGATGAAGCATGGAGATAACTTTTCGTCCCGACCTAATCTTTGTAATCCACGTCGAGGTGAGACCCGTAAGAAAACGTGGTCACCATCCTAGAACTGTAGTGGTCTCCGTCTCCTATCAGCATAGGACTTATGTCAGCTCTATACAGTCCTCATCCACTCCTAGATGATCTGCACTTTCTCCGTCGTGGCCTGGACCATCTCTGGTCCTACAAGTGCTGACTCCCTGGGGTTAGTCCAGCACAGAGGTGATCTGCAAGGTCGGCCGTACAATGCCTCGTATGGTTCCATCTCGATGGTGGAGTGGTAGTTGTTATTGTACGGAAACTCCACCAAAGGTAGGCGATCCTCCTAGCTACGACCAAAGTTGAGGAAACATGCACAAAGCATGTCCTCGACAGTCTGAATGGTCCTCTCCGTCTGGCCATCCGTTTGAGGATGAAAGGCGGTGCTCAGGTGTAGCTGCATCCCAAATGTCTCCTGCAACCCCTTCCAATGCTGAGAAGTAAAGTGAGCGTCTCGATCGGAGATGATAGACGATGGAACACCATGAATCCGTATGATCTCCCGAACATAGAGGCGTCCCAATATCTCCACATAGCCCTGCTCTCTAATATGTAGAAATTGGGCCGACTTGGTGAGTCGGTCGACGATCACCCAGATGGAGTCATGTCCTCTGGATGTATGTGGAAGCCTTGTCAATAAATCCATATATATCCCATCCCACTTCCACTCCGGGACCTCTAAGGATTGTACCAAGCCTGCTGGTACCTGGTGCTCCGCCTTCACCGGCTGGCAGGTGAGGCATCGTGAAACAAACTCTGCCACAACCTTCTCCATACCCAGCCATCAGTACTATCGTCTAAGATCCTGGTACATCTTTGCTACTCCTGTATGTATCGCCAATGGGGAAGTGTGAAACTCCCTCAACACCTCCTCCTGTAATGAAACGGGTACCATGGTACGTCCCCTGAAAAGTATTACATGCTCCCCGCCTTCATAAAATCTATCGGGTTCCAGCCCTTACGATATCTGGGCACGTCATGCCTCACGGTCAACGTTCCCACGTTGTGCCTCCCTGACCCACTGAAGTAGTGGAGGAGTGACTATTTGCGACTATAGAAAGGCTGCCCCATCTCTATCCAAGAGGGATATCTACAAAGCTGCTAACTGCTATGTCGCCTCCCCAAGTAGCTGAATACCCGACCTCCTACTGAAAGCATCAGCTACAACTTTCCCCTTCCTAAGATTATATACTATCTCAAAGTCATTGTCCTGGAGGAACTCGAGCCATCGACACTGTCTTAGGATCAGTTCCTTCTACGAGAAGTTGTACCTGAACTTATGGTGGTCAAAGTAGACTGTAAAGCACTTTCCCATCAAAGAGTGCTTCCAAATCTTCAAGGCGCAGACCACTTATGCTAACTCCAGGTCATGGGAAGCGTAGTTCTGCTCGTGCTGCCTCAACTGTCATGAACCATAGGAGATCACTGCCCGTTCCTACATCAAGAAACACCCAATTTTGGTTCTTGATGCATCACAGTAAACTATGTACCCTACGACCTCCTCCGATAGCCTCAAGATGTGTGCACTATTCAATCTCTGTCTCAGCTCCTGGAAGCTCTGCTGATATCTATCTGACCACACGAAGGGTTTCCCCTTCTTCCTCAAAGATGAAAGTGGTGCTGCATCTCTGGAGAAGTCTGGCACAAATCTCCGATAGTACCCAGCCAGTCCTAGGAAACTCCGCACCTCAGTCACGCTCCTGGGTGGCTCCCAAGCTACTACTGTCTCAATCTTCGTAGGATCCACCACAACTCCCGCCTCAGAGATGACGTGCCCTAAGAAGTGGACCTCCCGAATCCAAAACTGGCACTTCAAGAGCTTACCATAAAGCTGATGATCTTGGAGTGTATCCAGTATAACCCGAAAGTGGTAGGCATGCTCCACCTTAGTAGTCGAGTAAATCAAAATATCGTCGATGAAGACTACGACAAACTGATCGAGGTAAGGCTGAAAGATCCTATTCATGTGACTCATGAACACTAATGGATTGTTGGTTACATCCAAAGGCATAACCTAGAACTCATAGTGGCCATACCGACACCTGAAGGCCGTCTTCTGCACATCCTCATCTCGAACACTGAGCTAATGATAACCTGACTTGAGGTCTATCTTCAAGAAACACAGTGGCCCCTTGAGCTGATCATAGAGGTCGTCTATCCTCAGGAGTGGATACTTGTTCTTTAAGGTCTCTTGATTTAGGCGACCGTAATCAACACATAGTCCTATGCTCCCATCCACCTTCTTGATGAATAAAATTGGAGAAACCCAGGGTCAAACACTGGGTCGGATGAATCCCTTGCCCTATAAGTCCTCTAGCTGGACCCGTAGCTCACAAATCTTAGCGGGAACCATCTGATATGATGGAGTAGATATCGGGGATATATCACGGTATAATTCAATGTTGAAGTCTACCTATCTGTGAGGAGGTAGTCCTAGAACATCCTCAGGGAAAACATCTGCATACTGATCCACCACAATAGGAAAACTCAGCCTCCGCACATCAACCGATCTGAGGATGAGACTATCCAAGTGATATGTGATAGGCTGCCCTGTCCTCTGCATAAGTCCATCCTACGCTGCAAAGGCTCCCTTCTCGCCAGTGAAGGTGAACCTGCTCCCATCTGTGCAGACACACCGCACATTGCGCCTAATACAGTCTATCTGAGCATAGACTGTAGATAACCAATCCATGCCCAAGATGATGTGGTAAGGCCTCAACGCCGCTATAAGAAGATCCCAGTCGAATCTCTCACCTCCTAGAGTAATCTCACACTACTAGAACCAGTGTGTAATCATCGAGTCTTCTCTCATGGGAGTCTCTAGCCGTAAGGATCGAGCCAACAGCTATGCCTGAATCTCCGTGCTCCTAACAAGGGTAGAAACAATGAAAGAATGACTCACTAATGTGTCTATAAGAACTTCAGTAAGGGTGGAGTAGACATAGATAGTACCTCGAATAATCTCAGGTGCGCCGTGGATGAAAGCCTCCACTACCTGAAGCTGAGACTGCCTCGGTCCACCTGCTCCCTTTGGTCGGGGTGGACCTCCTGGTGGTGGTGGTGGTAGAGCCTCAAAGTGTCTTCCACCACCTGCTGCTCGGCCAGCTCCTCTGCCTCATCTGCCTACTCCCTGTGGACCACCACGGTCGAATCTATGCCTCTTCCTGGGTGGTCCCTCAACCATCTCCCACTCCTCTGCAAGGCGGGTCGGGCAGTCATGATCCATAGGCCCTACCCGCCGCATGCATAGAACACCCTGCCTCTCGTATGACTGGCTCTGCTACGTGTGCCCCGCACATCCAAACCCGTATCTTGAGGTCGCCCACCTGATGGCCTAGTCTTCTTGGACCTCTGCGACATCTGTCTACTATCTGCTGCAGAAGACTCTGCAACATGTCACCCTACGGTAGGCCTTGCTGCTGGTGTAGGCTTCGAAAGGAAGCTCTCCACAAGAAGGGCTCTCTCCAGTATTCCTAACTATGTCGGAATGCTGAGGGAGATAATCGAAGCCCTGATCTCATGCTTCAGTCCATGATCATTGGTCCGGGCCCAGAAGAATGGGTCTTGTACCGTGTCCATAAAGTAGCGCGAGAGGTCAGTAAATCTCACCGAGTACTGGGCTACTGTCATGCTGCCCTGCCATAGGTGTAATAAGTCCTGGATGCGCACTGCACGGAGGGTGGCTAAAATGAACTCCAAGCGAAAGAGTCTCTCGAAGTCCATCCATAGTAGAGATGCCTCCTCGTGCACATGGAATATCAGGCTCCACCATCTACCCACAACTGCGTGCAGGAGACTCGCCGCAAGGATCACCAAGAGGTCAGCTGGTGTCCCTACTAATCCGAAGAGTCAGAAAGATAGCCTTCATCCAATCCTCAGCTGCATGAGGGTCCGTCTCTCCATAGAACTAGGGTGGCCTCTGATGCTGAAACTCGTACAACGTACTTAGGCGACGCGCACTCTCAGCTTCTGGGGCTGGTAGAATCAGTGCCTCGGTGGGTAGAGGTATCGTTGGTGCCTCCGCTGTAATGGGGCCATGTACCGAGGCCTCGTCACTCGGTGGGTTGTCATCTCGCACATAACTGGGAACCCTAGCTGGTTGTCACCGTGGGGCCATCCTAAAATGAAACAGGTGCGCCACTATAAATATAGTATACCTGGTGAGCTGACACAAAGTAATCACAAAGAAAACTTTCTAAACACTCATGCAATCAATGTTTTCATGTACTGAGTCCGAAATCAGATGCCAGGGTTCTGATGTATGGATACGTCGGCCGTCGCACCAAAACTGGACTCCCTAGACTGATAACCACACTCAATACCCTTAACAATATTGCTTCACATAGAAGAAATTATCAGAGTCCTATGTTCTGCGGTAGAACCGACTCCTTTGATACCAATTTGTCACGACCCGTCCTCTGTGACCGTTCCATAACTACCCCAATCCCACCTTCCATAGGCCAGGGGATGACGACTAGCACCAAAGGATTAAATCCAGATAAAAGGGAAGGAATTGCCTTTATATAAGAAAAAACACAATAGAGTCTGCAAGATGAAGTAAACACAAAGTAAACTGAGTACAAAAGTAAGTGATGGATAGAAAATGGGCCAGTATACAAACCCAATTTAAAGTACAGTACAACTATGAAAAGTGAAGTACAATGACTGAAATGTAAAGAAGCAACCACCAAGACATCCTCCAAAAACCCCACCTGAAGGGTGGGTACAGATGGTCTCCTCATCTCCTCGAATCCGTCCATCCACTTCGTGTATGTCTCGCCTGATAGTCCACCTTCGGATACCGTCCCGCTCTACCAGCCTCAACCACGATCAGCGTTGTTCGTCATCTGTATCCAACATAACATAGTGTTGGCATAACCCGTGCATGAGTGAGTATACGATACATAGTAGGGACCTCAAGACCCCCGAAGGCCTCCCATAATCCACAATGGATAAACCAAAAAGAAAATATACAAACACGAAGTATCAACCAACTCTACTTAGGTATATTCCCATACATATACCTAAGTCATCAATTCCAGTTCGGCTCCAACTCCCAAGCCAAATTACAACCCAGTCCACACAAGAAAGTACAACTCATTCCAAACAGGAAAGCAAGACAATCATATCGAATATAATGATTGAAATTCAAGACTCAGCTCACACATGTATACTACTCACGAAGAGGGGTGGAGATGATTTATATAGCCGCTGAATCATCTCCCCTTCCAAACCCATGTAGGGTCCATGTACAAGAAGTCATCGCTGCCGAACCCACATAGGATCCTAGTACAGTAACCATCGCTATCGAACCCACGTAGGATCCAAGTACAGTCGTCCTAATTTCCAAACCCACATAGGATCCAAGTATATTCGTCCTCACTTCCGAAACCACGTAGGATCCAAGTACAATCATCCTCACTTCCGAACCCTCGTAGGATTAAAGTATAGTCATCATCATCGTCCCATTCGCAACCAGCTCTAGGGTTCGCGCACACAGTACGCTCGATTCCTGGAGGGTCCGCTCCATGAGCGAAGAGGTTCGATTTATCAACCATCACAAATTCTAGAGTTGATGTATCCCGAAGTTGCCTCTAGTCAAAAAGAACTCAATGAAACAGACGGCGCGTCAATTGGACGCCCGGTCTGTGAGATATAGGTTTTTCCGTCCCAGGGGCCCAGTTAGAAATATCCTCATTTCTAACCCGGCCAATATCCAAAATCATTCAAAACTCACTTTGAGTATTGAAAAAGGATTGCCTCGTCAAAATATTCCTAGTGCCGCAGACGGAGCGTCAATCGGATGTGCGGTATTTAATTTAACCTCGTTTAAGTGATTAACGGGCCGTGCCCATTTAGCCCAGTGGGCCAAAGGGTCGGGTTGTCTCATCTTGACGGGTCCGACCCAGCAGGGGTGTGAGACCAGTCCGATGGAAAAACTCAAGTTGGCCCGATGGGACGTGGCCCGACCCTTAGTGGCGCGGCTCGGCCCGATGTGGCGCGGCCCGACTGGCTCGGCCAAAGCCGAGCAGTCTACAAGGGCGGGGGGGTGGGGGGCTGTCTTCTGTACCGGTCGGCCCTCAGGTGCACGCTGCCTGCCCGGCAGGCCGCGGCGCCCTCCTGGCGCCCCGGTCCGGTTCCACCCATCCGGCCGATGGGTCGGCCCGACTTCTTGTGCGGCGCCCTCCTAGTGTTGTGGATCCTCTTTGCCCGGCCGGCCGACAGGTCAGCCGGTTCTTCTGCCGAATAGGCCCAAGTAGCGGGTCGCCGTTCTTTCCACACAACCAGCGCGATGGCTCTGGTTCCATTTGCCTTGTTCGAGGAACTACGCGACGGCGTTGTGTATCCACCCCCATCAATTATCAATTCTAAAATAATTAACAAGAACAACGGAGGGTTTTTGGGCCATGTTCATTCAGCCCACACCCTCCGCGAAAAACGATAGCAATTGGACAAGGTAAACGAGATGCTCAATGACTAACCAAAGAAAAATTTTAATACCTTAAAATTGAACTTATCCACTACCTCGATAAACGATGTCGTTTGTCGGTGTCGTGGAAGATGGCGTCGCGGGGTGAGGTTTCGAAGACGACGTTGGTGTGCATCCAAGGAGGGGATGGCGTCTCACACTAGATGTAGAGAGAAGAAGGAACGGCACGTCGTCTCTCCTTGTGGTGATGGCGTTCTTCGTCGAAGAGGTGACGTTCTTTCGTGGGAGGATGAATTTCTTCAAAGAAAGCTAGATTTCTCCCAAATCTCCTCACAAAACAATTCTAACCCAAAATAAAATAAGGCTTCCTCTTATTTTATTTTTATTTTCCCAAGCATTCAAAATTACAGAATTCAAATTCCAATTCACTTTAATAATTAAACCATGAGTTGTCTATTTAATTGGGTGAAAGTTTGGAAGCTTTTAATGAGGGAGAGAGGGAAGAGGAAAAGTCACCCCAATAAATACAAGGGGGTTGACAACATTAAAATAACGATGTTTAATGTAAGGTTTAAGGGGTTTAGGAAATGTAAATGGTTGGGGCTCATGTGGGCCCCACCTAACAATTATCCTCATATGGGTAGTTAGGAGTTTGTGGGTCGCATCATAACCACCCTATATAAGATATAACCACTTAAGATAATGAATAAAAATTGTTCCACAATTTTTTGATAACATCTTATTTAAACCACAAATATTAATTCCTCCTGTGAAAACGCATCTACGGTAAAAGTCCTCATAAGCAATTACTGGCGCTACGGTTTCATCGATGCCCTCAGATTTCAATTCTGAGCACCAGTTAAAAAGATAGAAAAATCCACTCATTCGTTCACTGAACATACCCAAGCTAAACATCAGAAATTGATTCTGGGCACACCGAGCCTCGGAATTAGGTTCCGTCAGAAACTGCGTACTTGTATAATCCCAAAGAATTTAAGAAAAACATTTCCATGAATTTTATGGTTCTTTACATTGGATACACTAAATATGTGGGATGTGGAAAAACAATCAATATACTTTTAAAGTGAGTTCTAGGGTTTTCCTGTTCTTGTAGCAGTTCACATGATTTTACATATAGATCGTGTGATCATGGGTTTTAGTAGATCATGATAAAGACTATCCAATCTCATAGAGTAGTAGAAGTTATAAATCACTTTTTCATTGTTTTTTGTGATTGTGTGTTCTAATAAGATGAATCACTTCACTCTAACTGGTACTAAATTTATTTTAAGAATAATAATATATAACAGATAAATCATTGATTCACCCCTCTTAGTGATTTAAAAAATCATGTACCTCTAAAATTTATTTTAGATCCAGATTATTTTCACTTGTGATTGGATATTTGAACCAATTTTTTTATGTCTCTCTTGTATTCAAGAAGCCCCTGATTTCTATCATTTTAAATAGATAAATTGAATTCCATAAATAACAATGGAAGTCACATGCTTGATGGGAATGGTTTCATATTTTGAAGGACATAATGTTGTAATATCTATTTTCTATCATTTATCATGTCTTCAAAGTTACAAATTATGGATTGATTTCCCATTTTTAAGGTGTTCTCATGAAAATTAAAGATAAGAGGAATTGTGAAATGATGTCCATTATAAGAATTATATTTTTTCCTATCTTTTAGAAAGTGAATTTATGAATTATATATGACTGAAAAAATCAAAATATATATTGGATAATGTTTTGGATAAATATAGAAAAATACTAAAGTGAAGTGGGATAAGTTATAGTTTTTGAGACATACATACAAAGATATCTGGATGCATGGTTGTGATTCTATTTATAGTTTAATCACAAGAGTCAAGGATGTTGTGAGTACGATCAATGTTTTTGGTGATAAGTTGGAAGATTCTAATGTAGTTGAATAGAATTTATATATTCTACTAGATAATTTTAAGGCATATGTTCATTTTTTTAAAGAAAAAGATCTAGATAATAATTTACATTATAAATACTATTGTATTAATTTGTTATAAAGTGTAGAAAGATGATTCTATCAATAAAATGGTAGTTGAGGAAAATAGCATTTCATGTAAATACATTAAACCTAGGAAAATTAAAAAGGTTATCTATGATGATTATGAAGCTATCTCATCTAATTTAGGTTTATATTTGAATCCCAATATCAATAAAATGATGTCTCATATCTCTAGAAATATAACAAGTGGAAAGGAATTTTTTAGGGGGAATCTAGAACATAGATTATTCAATTGTGTAGTATTTTTAAATTTTGTAGAAAACTATCCAAGACTAAATTAAAATGAATTTAGTGATAGAGAAAATGAAATATCTTGATGATCCTAAAAAAAGGATTCACCCGAGTGAAAATTACTTTTTAGAAGAAAGGGATATAATTTCTAAAATAACAAAAATTTCAATTACCTATTTAAGGGTGAGTAATGTGAATGTAGTGATGAGGAAGAAGAGGTTGATAATAAAAAAGATATTAGTGAAAATATTTCCATTACTAAATTTACTGATGAATATATCACTATTTTTGAAGGTAAAAACCCCATAAGGGAATATTAAGAACTTCCAATAACGTTCATGCTAAATAGATAATTGCGATAGTGAATGTCAATAATTTCAAAAATTGTAAATGAAAATTGGAGTTTTAAGAAATAAGATCAACATTAACACATTATGGAGTTAGTCCATGAAAAATAAAAATAATATATCTTAATAGAGATTATGGATATAAATAAATTTCATGATGATTATAAGACCATGTGTATATAAGTGGAAGAAAAGGTTAAATATTGGGATAATTTTAAAATAAAAAAGAGGAATAGGATGACCGAAAAAATAATTTTAGAAGGATGATATTAATATTTAAAATATTGGTTGAGAGTCTGTGATAATGAAATTAGTCGATGTATGAAGTTTATGGGTACATCGATTGAGTCTAAAAAATATAGAAATTCTAGAATCTTGGAATTTTATTAAAAAACTAATACAAATAGTAAGTATTAAAATGTAGAGAATAATAATATTATAAACTCAAATATTTCAAGTGTTAAGGAAAAAAATTTTTCTAAAAAAGGATAAAAAATCCATTCAAAAGAAATATGAATGGAAGATTCGTAGTACTGGAAGACATACAGTTATCAATGTGAAATATGGTTTTTATGGATAATGATGGAACAATTTTTGGTGTTGGTATATGGCTATGATGTTTTGATTCTACAACCATTATCTCAATGACTCGAGTAAGTTTGGGTGGTATAACATGAGTTCGATTTTTCCCACTCTAATATTATATATTCATAAATAATATAAAAATTATAGATTGAAAAACTGATTTCATGTGTTAGAAGAATTATGTGAAATATGTGATTAGTTGGGTCACCTTTCTATTTTATGAATTGACTTTTTTACTATCCTAATAGGTAAATAAGTCTCAAAAGAATATTAATAAATATAATGAAAGAGATATTACTGTATATTCTTCACTTAGAACATAAAAGGAAAAATATCCAAATATTCTTTGAATATGATCAGATATGTAATGATTTTTAATATTTTGAATATTTTAAATAATTTTCAAAGAGTTTTTGAAATGACGAATTAGTCAAGAAAAAGGGTTGGTTATAATATTATAATAAGGAAATTGGAATAATTATCGATGAAATTTATATAATGATCCTGGAATGTAAGAAGAATTATACTGTAGATAATAAAGGAAGCTACAATAATGATGTTGAAGACATTCATTTTTAACATATTGAATAAATTTTATACTTGGATAAAAGTGTTTAAGATATATACTTTTGAAAGGAATATTCATCTGTTTCAAGTTATGTGGAATAATTTTCTTCAACTCATCCAAGGATGAGAAGTAATTTCTTATTCGAAAAAATAATTATAAATCAAGGATGATAGGTGCATAATTGGATAATCCTAAGGGTAATATGGAATACTTCATTATTGTAACAACATAAGCCTAAATATGTTTAATAATAATTAGATCATCATGATTGGGTAGATTCAATGAATGAATAATTTGACCAATTTGAGCAGAATTACACTTTGGAGTTCGTTCTAAAACTTATCGATACGAATTTGATTACAACAGAAAGCGTATTATGAAAAAATATGAATGGAAAGGGATATGTTGTGAGAAATAAAGAAATATTTGTGTGTGAAGGTTATTCATAGGTGAAAGGTGTGTACTTTGATGGTTCCTTTTCAATAGTTATAAGTATTGAGACCATTAAAATATTTCATTCTATTAATGGTTAGGTGAAATACAAAACACTCTAAATAGATGACAAGTAAACTTTTTTATATAGTGATTTAGAAATAGTTTTATGTTAAAAAACCACACGGCTTCTTTCCTATAGAATATAAAATATATTATTTTAATTTAAAAAATGATTTATACGGGCTTAAACGGGCTCCATGATCGTTGTATTCTAATATAGACACTAGCATGATGATGTTGAATTCTATAATGGGGAGAGTGGCTTAAAATCGATACATACAATATTATAATGTGGTATATCTTATTGATATTTTTTATATAGATAAAAAAATATTTTTTAGAAATGTAAAAAAAATATGAGAGATATTTTTTATATTGATGAAAGATTTATATGAAATTTCCATTCATAGATAAATTAGGTTCTTTATTAGATTAGAAATTTCCCATAAGAAATATCAAATTATTATTTATAAAGAGAATAATTCTAAGGATATTTCAAATTTTTTTGGCAAAAAGGTTTGATGCTAATTTAAAAACACATTTCATCATAAATAAAGATATCCAAATATGAATATTTAAAAGAAGTTAATCAAATGGAGTTTAGAAAATTGGATGTGTATGATCCTAGACTTTCTTGGGGTATGTTAGTGTTTATGTTTTAATTTAAGACTTTTTATTTTTGTTAAAGTAATATTTAATAAATGTTTAAGGATTATCAAGTGTGTTTCAATGGTTTGGTACCAAAAAGATGGGGAAATGGCCATCTAGTGCATATTGCATAGTTGGCACATAGTTAGTAGTAACCATGTACCAAAACCTTGCATGCTTGGACGAGGGGTGTCAAGTATGAAAAAACTGTGCAAGGGGGAAATATAAACCATACAGTTTTGGACAAAGCCATATTGAATAGTCTAATCACGATTTATTACACTCTATGGTATTCCTAAGTATCCATGCAACCTATCCCACTTTTAAATAGAGGGAGGTACATGGTTGAAGCGTGGTTTGGCCAACCGTGTGTCCAAACAGTGTGTACCACTTAAATTGAGAATTTACCACTTTCCCCTCTCAGACCATAAATTTTTTAACACGGTATCTCCCTCATTTATTCATTATATATCCCAAGTGATGAACCAAAACTATAAAAGCTTCCTAAGGACAGATCTCTTTCATTTTTAGTACATTTAGAGCACCATTGGCTTAGAATCAATGCCTTGGATGAGTCTAACACTCATCGTCCTTCTCTTTTTCAGATTAGGGCCTGTGTAGTTTCTCCTCTTCATCTGAATCCCTAAAACCCTATTTTATCAGTGGATATTAATTTGGGAATTTTAAGGGTGTTGAGATCCAAATCAAAGTCCACAGTTAAGTGAGTGTTCATATATAGAATTGAGGTAGGTGTTCTACAAGTTATATCCAAGAGTATCGATATTTGATTTGTGTATGTGTAGTTGTTATTTTTGTTTCCTTATTGTTAATTTGATTAATTTAGTAAGATTAATTTATTTGGTTGGGTAAATGTTAAATTGGACCCTGTAAGGTCTGAAGGGACACGGTGAGGATGATTTGGATGAGATAAGGGTTACCCAAGGGGTGATCAACTTCTTAAAATATGAAATTGTAATTTTAAGTGAAAACATTAATTTTTATGACATAGAGCCCAAGACAAATTTGTCAACATGTTATCATGGGTATGAAATTAAACTCATGGAAGTTGTTTCTAGTCATAATCATGGAACAAACGGTTGTTTATAATATTGTGAAAGTGTCAACTGAATTAATTTGAATTTGTTAAATGACTTATGTGTGGAAATGAAAATAAGTGAAGGATTTAAGGCATATAAATGAGAACAAGTAAATGAGTTAAGGCATGAATATATTACTATATTGAAAGAACTATAAATTGTGATTGAAATGTGTATTAACTGACTATGGTTGATTGAAATGGTTTGTGCAATGAATGGTTAATAAATCAGGTTCACATGGATTTGTGGTATAAGGGGTATTGACTCTAGGATCTATGCCCTTGGCTTTGGTTGGGCTGAGGCTCTAAATCCCACCCCTAGAATGCAAGGGTTAGGGAGTCAGACTGAGGATCTCTACCCCTAATGGTTTTGTTGGATAAAACTACCCAGACTGAGGATCCAGGTTAATTATGATGTGACCATATGTAAACATTTTTCCTTAGTGAGCCAATGAACATGAATTATCCCATCATGAATGGTAGATGATTAGATAATGTTATTGTGAGATCAAAAAAATTTAATCCATGGATTAAATGACGTAAATGATTTAAGTGTCATTTTTATCTAATTAACCCTAGATTATCCTTTGTTTATGTTGTTATAATTTTATCTCTTTCATACACTATCTATTTTGACTAAATGTTATGTAGAAATTTATTGTCTTGGACCACTGACTTTTACACACACCTTTACTAGGCCCCCACTGGGTACCTGGGCATACTTCGTGGTTTTAGGTCATGAAATGGGAAAGGGCCCTATGATAGGGGGTTGAGTTGGGCATGGGATATGAATGGATTAGGGGACCAGAATTGGTATCAACACTTGTTTTTTGGATTCATTAGTTTTCCATTGTTTTGGTATTTGCTTACACATGGATTTATATATCATAGAATTACATATTTATTGTTTGGTTATAAGCATGTAACCTATTTTGGGAAATTCTTATCAATGCATAATTATTGTTAATTGTTCATTTTTATTGTTTTTTTCTTTATTTCTCATTCATATTTTGTCACTTACTCTATTTTTTATGGTACAATCTGCCCACATCATCTATTCAACCCTCGCCTCTCATCAGCTGATTGTGTCATATAAGGTGGCATGCTTGATGTCTTGTGGAGACCCGAATTGGGGCACCAATTTAGTGGCCTTTGAATTATGGATGTTAAAAAGTTCTATTAGAGATGTTCCATTATATGGTATTACTATTTAGTAATGGTATATAAAAGATTAGGATGTTTCTAGTCTTGGTAATCAACCTGTGACTAGGAGTAGCTAACCTGTGTACAATGGAAAGCCCATGTTCCCATGGTGGGATTGTTATTCTTGAAGTTCATTATTATAGTTGAATGATATTTCAGTTTTCAGAGATTCATTTGTTATTTGATCCGACGATTTTAGGATATTTTTCTCATGCATGAAATAACATGAGGTTGTGAATTTATGCATCATTTTAGGAATGTAGGTATTTAAATGGCATGAATCATAGCAGGAACACAAGGGGAGGGTGTGTGGGACATCAAGGATATAATGCACATTAATTTCCTTTTAAATGTCAATGATTTGGAGTCTAATAAATATGATGAAAATGGGTAAATGATAATAATGTTAATAATTGTTAAAATAATATTTCTTAATGAAAAGTGATAAATGATTTAAAACTTATTTGGTAAAAAATTGTAAATATGGAAGGTTGTCTAAAATGGAATGATTTTCATAGAGGACGTGAAAAATGATCAAAATAATGTTTTACAAAAGAGCCTATGGTTGAGTTAGTTTGTTTTCTAAAGATCTCCATGAACCATGGTAGGGATTTTTATGGGTAATGATGGAGGTTTGATAATGGCCATTGGGTTGGTGTATGAGAAATGGGTTGTTAGTTGAATGTGGAGAGCTTAATTATATTAAAATTATGTATTCTTTTGACATGTGTTCTAAGATGTGTGTTTGGCATTGTAGGAAGATGCCACCACAATGTTGGGTTCCAATTGGTCAACAAGAGGATATCATCGAGACTAATTCTATTGAAGTGTCATGGTGGTCCATAATAACATGGGAGAGGATAAGTTCCATGCAAACTTCATTTTTTTAATGAAAATGGTGGAGTGAATCCCAAGAAAGGTTGTACCAAGCATGTTTTAGATAATAATAGATTTTCAACTGCAACACCGTCTGATTATTATTGGATAGGGTGGACCTGGGGATGCCTAGTTCTAGATAGATTCCATCCATATGTTCTTTTAACACTTAGAGACTCTTCAAAAGAAAATATTTATATCAGAGGATTACATGTTGCAAGGTTAGGAAAGGCACTGGTGGAATATCTTGGTTTAGAATGAATAGGTGGATGGAATTTTTTAAGGGTTTCCAGGATATGTTTGTAGAAAATTAATATCCAGAGAACATGAGGCAGTAAAATGAAGAAAAGTTTATTTTTTTGAATTAGGGGACTATGACAATGATAGATTATGCTAGCAGTTTCACTGACCTACAACACTTCTTTCTAATGTTGGTAGGGGATGAGGTTGCTAGGAAGAGAAATTTTGTAGATGGTATGAGACATGATATCAATTACCAAGTGAATAAATTATACCTAAATATGTTTTTATAAATTGGTGGATCGGGCACTTATTTCAGAAAGTAATATCATGGATACAGGGTGGAGGACATGCAGTTCTACTTTGGTGATCCAGTGGTGCATCTTTTAATGGTAGGAAGCATCGATTTGAACATTTTGACTGGATAGGCGGTGGATAGTGTTTTGATAAAAGAGAAACAACCTCTTAGAATAGTGGTCTAGTTTTCTGTTACCAGTGTGGTAGGTGAGACACATGTGGGTTCAGTTCCACTGGCCACCAGTTGAGTGTTGAGCATTAGGTAGGTTAGGCAATGTGCAGAGTTTATCCCGGTACCCTCAAAATTTGGGTGTAAATGGAGTACCAAGGGACGTATAGAATATAAAAAGGGGGTTGGTTACCATATACCAAGAAGGAAGTCTAAGACCTACTTGCTACATTGGTCGAGATGGTGGACGTGGTTCTCTAGGATAGAGGCGTCCTTTTCCACAGGGTAGTGCAGTGCTAGGAAGTCAGACTGGAGCCCAAGTTAGAGGGATTGGTCAAATTCACGCAGTTCATCTTGCACATAGAGGCGGAGAGGCTAGTCCATCAATAATATTAGGTACTATTCTTATAGCTTCTATATTTTCTAGTGAATTATTTGATAATGGTTCCTCAAATTATTTTATATCTACGAACGTTGGGAGTGTTTAGGGAATAGAACTATAATTTTTATATAGGATTATGTATATTGATACACCTTTGGTGATGCGAGTAAAATATATATGATAATATAATGGTCACTCCATCAACATTGGTGGGTACCATTTTCTTTGGGAATTTTTGTTGCTAGAGATGTCTAGTTATAATCTATTTGTGGGAATGAATTTTCTTTGTGGTGTACCAGGACAATATTTATTGTTTATTCCAGAGTTTGATGTTTAAGTATCATAGGGGGCACGTATATTCCCCATGAGGAATGGGATATCTAGTAAGGCCATGCAGCGCCAGTCTCTCAAATAGTTATAGAAACTAACAACCCAAGTGGATTTCCTTTTTAATGATTATTGAAGGGTTTGATTAAATTTCATTACTCTTATGGTGGTTTAGTTTCATGATGTATTTCCTGAAAATTTAACAAGTCTACCACCTGATAGGGATTATTATTTCATGATAGAGTTGATTTTTGGAGCGGAACCGGTTTTCCTTCTATCGTATAAAGTTGTCTTGACAGATCTCTTAGACCTAGATTCCATGATTGATGAACTAGAGAAGAAGGGGTTTATTAATGTGAGTAAATCACCTTGGGGATCTCAAATGTTGTTTCCCAATAATTAATATTGATCCTTATATCCATGTATCGATTTTAGGATGCTAAATTAGAAAATATTCATGAACAGATAACGTCTTCCCTGAATCGATGATATTTTTGACTAACTGAGGGGTGTTTTTTGTTCACTTAGATAGATTTGAGAGTAGGGTATCATCATCTTATGGTGATACCTTCTGATATACTAGATAATGCCTTTAGTAGAATGTAATTATTATCTCATTTTTTGGAGATTCTGTTCAGGATAACCAATGGTTTGATAGTTTTAATGACCCTAATAAACCAAATATTTAACCTTTACTTGGATCAGTTTGCAGTTGTCTTTGTTGATGACATCTTGGCATAATACAAGTCTCATGATGATCATGGAATTCATTTTCAAACCTTTCTGAGTAATGTATTAGAGCATAGTCTATACAAAAATCTATACAAGTTTCATTTCTAGATTGGAAAGGTGTATTTCTTGGGTAACATCATCAATGAGGAAGGTGTGTCAATGAACCAAGAGAAAGTGAAGGTTGTTGTATGTTGGGAGAACCCAATTTATTTTTGGTATATTATGTGTTTTGGGTTTTATGTATATTTTAAAATCTTAATCAATTCATTTTCCCATTTTCGATAACCACATTAAGAATTTTCCATGATGGGGGACAAGTTTGAGTGTTCTGGGGAATGTGAGAATGTCCTCCCAGAGTTAATGAAGCTGCTGAATGTTGCAACAATTTTAATCCTACCAGACCTCACAGAGGAGTATACCTTGTTTTGTTATACTTATAGTGTTGATCTTGGAATAATGTTGATATATAATGACTGTGTGGTGGTGTATGGGTGTCAGCAATTCATTCCTCATTAACAAAATTTACCTATGAATGATTTGGAATTGGTTGCAGTGGTTTATGAATTAAAGTGTTGGGAGAATTAATTTTTCAGAGAGAGGTTTATTATGTATACCAATCATAGTATCATTAATCACGTCTTATCTCGATGTGATTTGAATATTATCTAGTGAATATTGGATGAGTACAAGTAGTCCTTCTATTTTGAATGGAAATAAAAATCAGGAAATGGAAATAGAGTTGCAGATGATTTGAGTATAATGACTCCAAATCTTGTAGTTCGGGAATGGAATTTTGAATGGAGGATGATGGAATTGTTTGATGAGATGCATCTGCAGGTGCATAAAGGACAATGTAAAATAACCCTTTAATCCTTAGCAGTTGAGTAAAATATTATGAATCGGATCAAGGATAGGTAGTATGAGGATCCAAAGTTTTTTCTTTTATGTTAAAATCATGAAGGTGGGGAGACATATTTCGGTTGGATTATTGGTGAAGATGATATCATCAATTCTCATGACCGTGTTTTTATAAGTAGATGTATATGGGAAGAGTGGATGCACATGTTTCAATCATCTAAGTGGGTGGTGAATCTAGTCTTTACCAAAATATATTATGGTCTTCATATGTAGTATTGGTGGCCTTGAATGAAGTAGGAAGTTACAGGTTTTGTGGTGCAATGCTACACCTATCAGTAAATGCAGTCTAAGAATCAGTAACAGGTTTTGTTGTTAGAGCCTTTTACCATTCAAAAATTGAAATGGGATGTCAAGATGATGGAATTTTCTATGGGTATTTTGAGGATTCCTCGTAAGATGTATGTGATATTTCGGTTTTTGGATCCATTGAATAAGGAGACACATTTTTTTAACAATTCGTGATATATTCCTCATTTCCAATTTGAGTGACATTTACATCTGAAAAGTAGTATGTTTTCACAGGGTTCTATGAACTATGATTTGAGATCGGGATCCACATTCTACATTAAGCTTCTGGAAGGGGTTATAGAAGGTGCTAAGATCCCAAGTGATATTGAGTATGGTTTTCCACCAGAAAAAAAAGAGAAGTTAGAGCATAATATTCAGGTACTAGAGGACATGTTTAGGTATTGTGTCTTAGATTTTGGTGGATCATTGGAGAATCAACAAGAACATGGTGAGTTTTATTATGACAACAATTACCAGGGGTTGACATAGATGGCATCGTATGTGGTTCTCTATGGTAGATAGTGTAGATCACTATAGTGTTGGATGGAGGATGGAGAGTTAGATATTTTTGGGACTAAGTCTCGTATAATATAAATCAGATAGGGTTATATTGACTTGGAAAGGAAATGATATTTCTCAAAGTAGGTAGAATTAATATTCTAATCGTTTAAGTATACCTCTTGAGTGTATGGTTTGGAATCAAGTGTTTCTTTGAGTGTCATCGAGGTTGGGTCACTGTCAGAATTTAAAGTAGGGAATGTTTGTGCCCAAATACATGGGATTGGTTGAGATAGTAGTGAGGATCTGATTAATGGCTTACCTATTAACACTTCCTTAGATGATTTGTGGAATTTAAACTTTTTTTCTTGTTTCACAGCTTTAATTGTATCACCCTCACCCTTATCATGTATTTGATGTTGACAATGTTGAGCATGGGGATTATGTGTCCTTCAAGGAGCTTCCAGTTCATATTTTGGATCATAGTGAGATGGTATTTTTGTAAAATATTTTTCCCATGGACCATGTTTTCTATAATCAGGGTAATTTTTTGGGAAAAAATTGGGATATAGAGATATATATGCGGGCTTTGTGGACCAACCTCTTATGGTTTAAATATTAGTGATTTCTGGAAGTGTGTCATGAGGAAGATTCTTGGTATGCTGGGGAGGTTATAAGATACCATACATTATTGAGGTAAATTCTTCTTTCTGTTTTGAATTAATACACTTTATTTTGGTTAATGTAGATTTATAAAAATTTATAAGAAGTATCGAGGGTGTTTCGGGTGTTTGGGACATGAATGATTGGAAATAATGGCTATCCAATGAATGTTGTATAGTTTTCCCACGATAAGTAGTAACCCTGATTCCAAACCATGTATTCCTAAAAGTGGTTTGCATGGTTTGAACAAAACATCAAAGGGGGAAAAGAAAACTATATGGGTTTTGAGAGAGCCATCCTGTAAGGGTTTTCAAACCAGGTTGGATCCCCGAGTAACTATGTGGCATATCCCCCTCTTGGAAAGAGGGTGGGGCATTGTTGGTGCATGTTTTGGCCATCCATGTGGCCAAACTATGTGCCCATTTAAAAGTGGTAATTTACCAATTTTCTCACTCAGACCATAAATGTTCTAACTTGGTATTACCATCATTTATTCCACCTACATCCCCAATGACAACCCAAAACACCCCAAGCATCCTAAGGATCGATCTCATTAGTTTGTAGGATTTTTGGAGCACCATTGGTTGCAATTCAAGGCCCCGTGAAATTATAATACTCATGTTCCCTATTTTTTGGATTATTGATTGTACAATTTCCCTTATTATTTTTAATCCCCAAAACCCTCCTTTTCTAGTGGATCTTAGGCTGGGTCTTTGACTGTTGTTCATATCTGAATCAATGGCCACTATTAATAAAGTTCTCATCTTCAGAATCGTGGTTGGATGTGTAAAAAATAAATTCCATAGTCTTGATGTTTGGTATATGTGTATACAGATATGATTTGGTGATTACTTATTTTCTATTTTATGTCTATAGTATTATTTGGTTATTTGGTTGAGAAAATGATTAATTAGACCCCTTATGATCGACATGGGATACATTGAGGATGATTTATCTCGGCTAAGGGCTACTCAATGGGTGTATCACTTA
This sequence comes from Viscum album, assembly GCA_963277665.1. Classification (NCBI taxonomy): domain Eukaryota; kingdom Viridiplantae; phylum Streptophyta; class Magnoliopsida; order Santalales; family Viscaceae; genus Viscum; species Viscum album. Next base: position 1,614,325,485 of record OY728158.1, read on the forward strand.
TTGAACATGGAAATTGGAATGTAAAGTGTAGAATTAAATTTCTTTGACATAGAACCACTAGAAAATGTGTCAATTTTTTTTATTGGATATGAAATGAAACTCATGTTAGTTGTTTATAGTCATTGGAATGACATAAGGGGTTGTTTGAAATATTGTGAAATGTTTATATGAAATAATGTGAATGTGTTAAATGACATAATTATTTAAATGGAAATAATTAAATGAGTTTAGGCATGTAAATTAGAATGATGAAATGGGTTAAGTAATTAATATTATGACTATATTGATCAATCTATGAATTTTGATTGTTATGAGTATTGATAGACTATGGTAGATTGAAATGGTTTATATGACGAATGGTTAATAAAACTTATGAAGATGGATTAGGTGTATGTGGGGGAATTTACATGAGGTTTTATTCCCCCTAGTTGGGTGGGACTAAGGGTCTAAACCCCAACTATATAATGAACAGGTTAGGGAGTAAGACTGTGGCTCTATGCCCATAACAGTTGCATTAGATGACGCCACATGGAATGAGGCTCCAAGGTAAGTTTGATGTGGTTATATGTAATTGTTTTCTCATAGAGAGATATTTGAAATGACTTATCCCATTATTAATTTATATTTACTGGATTTAGAAGTTTTCTAATAAATAAATTGCCTAACCTATGGATTAAATGATGGAAATGATTTAAAAGTTGTTAACTAGTGGAATTTTCTTTACCCTTTGATTATCTTGGGACTCTTCAAGAAATAACATACACTATATGTTTAGACTGAATGTTTTGTAGACACCATTGGTGGTGACCTATAATGTTTTACTCACACCCTACTTAGGTAGCCATTGGTCACCAGAGAAGACTTCATGATTGTGGGTTAGGGCAATGACCAGGGCCCTATAAAAGAGGGTTGACTCGAAAATGGGATGAACATGGATGAGGTGACCAAACTTGGTATCACTTATTGTTTTGGGGATTATTATGTTTATATTTACTATGGGGGTTTCCTTACACTATTCTCTATAATAAATGGAATAGATTATTTATTATTTGGTTGTGGTATTCTACCTAGTTTTGGGAAATGTTTGGTAATGAATGCTTGTCAATTATTTTGTTAATGTTTATTTATTCCTTATTTCACATTCATATGTTGTGTATTACTTTGATAAAGAGGATAAAGTCTACCCACATGATATATGAAATAAATTCCAATTGTTGAACACCTCTGGAGTACCAGGAGGTGCGCCTGAGGTCATGTGGTGACCTGAATCGGGGAACTGGTTTAGTGGCTTCGAGTTGGGGGTGTTATAATTTGGAAGTATATTAAATCTTATAACCTCAAGGATGAATTTGATATATGTTGTTATGTTTTGTTCGAGGTATCAAATTGAACCTACAAAATATCATCTTTTATAATGAAAGAATATTATCAACTATATAAAAAGTACAATAGTAATTGGCTTGAAATTAGTTTAGAAATGTAAGTTGGATCAATTTGGTAATATATATGTAGATTAGTTTGGATGTCTTGACTTCATAAGGTCCATATATGGTGGATATTTATACCATGGTGATAGGTTAGTTTTTTGGTACACTAAGAAGATGTATTCTTTGTCTTTAAAAACAATAGATCAAAAATATGTGGTTGTAACTCGGTTCACAACTCAGTTAGTGTTGATGAAGTAACAATTAAAAGGGTTATTGGTTGAAGTTAATTTTAGACGTATTCTAGGTTTTGATAAAAAATTTAATATAAATTTTTATAAGAATCATGTTATGTTTTCAATAAGTCAGAACATTGATATTAAATATTACATTATCATGAAGGCTATAAATATAAATGTATTGAAGTTAGAGTATGTTCTTAGAGAAGAGAAAATTGGAGGTGTTCACTAAGACATTTTATAAAGAATTATTTTAAGATTATGTGATTGATTCTAGGTGTTCAGGTTCACCCATATTAAGGATAAGGTATGGTTTTTTATCTCCCCTCATGTCCATTATTTGGATGTTTTTATAAAAATAGGGAAAAATTCAATGACAATATATATCTTTCTATATATTTATCACCTTTAATTTTGTGTTTGGTGGAGAATATTTATAGGGACGGTGTCCATTAATATGTTGTTTCTTAAGGAAAATCCTATAATTAGAGATATTTAAAATGGGTATTTTATGATATCCATTTTTATTTATTGTTTGAATTGTTTGAATTGTTTTTTCAAGTTAATGCAACAGTTTTTTTGTTACAAATTCTATGAGTGGTTTAAAGATGTTTATGGTTGAAGATGAATTAATATAGATAACTATATAAATATGAAAAACATGATTTTATCATGAAATGTTATTATTTATTATATCCAGTTCACCCACATAGGTTTATGATTATTTAATTATGATTCATTTCAAAGAGTGATAATCTAGAATTTGATTTATCTTCCATGATTTTCTACAAAATTCCAAGTGGGTGATTATTGAGACCAAGTCTTTCAATTTTAGAATTTCCTCTAGGGTGTGGTTTTCATCTTGAAAATAAATATTGTAGTTGGATAAAGTGGATGTGTTTAATATTTTGTGTTATTTATTAATACATAAGCCTGGTCTATTTAAATGTGATGAATGTTGAACTCATATTCATATGTATAAAACGTTATTGAACATTTTCTACAACATTTTATTGAAATTTGAAGTTGTTTTAGATGTGTTTTAGAAGGATATAGATTCTTCTGGGTAGTAATTGTTACTCAAGTAAATGTAATATTATATTTTTATCGTATATTTAAAGGTAACTAAAGGATAACATGAACTTAAAATGGGTATAACAACATCATAAAGTTGATTTTGATGAAGGGAAGACTGTGTGATGTTATATGGAGTTATACACTAGACACACACACACACACACACCCACACCCACACACACACACATATATATATATATATGGGATATTAAAATTGGAATTGGTTAAACATTACTTGACCTCTCTATGAAACTATAAGTTATTGGGAAAACTTTTTTACATAAAGGTGATCTGGATTTCACATGGTACACATTAAGGTAACTCAAAGATTGAACACCTACATAAATGTAATGACCATGTTATTTAAATGTAAAATTAGAGGTGAATTTTCAACACAACGGTATTCCAACCTCTACATAAGTGGAACTAATAAATTAAAATAATTATTAAATGTGGTTTGATGTCATGTAATTGTAAATGGTAGTTTTTTCATGATTCTTTAAATCTACACAATGAAAATATATGAGTGTAAAGGTATAATATGGTGATATAAAGTTATGAAATATTACGAAACATATATTTCAGGATATTATATTGCAATCCTCACAAAAATAAGGAGACTTGAATTAAGAGATATATAGTGATGATTCAATGTTAATGATTTTTAGAGGATCGATCGTGGGACTCTCATGATAGGTAAAGCGTCCATATATTTTCACATGATAGGGTGATAAGAAGATTATTTTTTATTGTTGGTCAAGAAATGGTGATATGAACACACTAAGAAGACTGACCATAAGGCCCACATGATATAATGATAAACACCATAGAAGAAGAATGTTTCAGGGGAAGATTTGTTCCACAAAGTGAGAAATCATATGTTCCAAAGTGATCCAAGCTAAAAAATGTAAAAATAATTTATATATTTTGATTAATTTAGTATGATGAAAATGGATAATTAAAATGATATAAGAAAGCTGATATGGTTACTTCATATGTATGCTATTACTTGTAGTCTTAATTAAGCATTAATAAGGTTGTTCTTTGGGGGTGATTTAATAAAACAAATTAAATAGATTCATTTGAAGCTAACTGAATGTATATAAATTTATACTATGTTATTAATGAATTCAATTATCATAGATAAATAAAACATTATAGTCTCAATCTATTTTAGAGGATAGATATCAAGAAATAATAAGGGAGATGAATTCATAAGGGTTTATCCCTTGAACGGTGAATCCACTTATTTACTAGTGGCAACAAACATAAGGATAAAATAATTTAAAAGCATGGAATTTATAATAAGTACATGTTTTATTTTTTAATTAGTAAGAGTTAAAATATTATTATACTTATTTATAACATGTAGTTATTAAATTAGTGATCAAATAGAGAAGTGAGAGTTTTTGAATTCAAATGTCCTAGTATTTATGAGAATTTATATTCAAATTATGATAACCATATTTTTAGAATTTTAAGATTGATTTTTCTTGAATTAAAATGTGAATATTAAAAAATTATATTCATTTAATAATATTGTTAATCCAAGGGAAAAAAATTTGTGGTGGATCTGCGAGGAAACCAATTTGGCTTGCTAGTCTTAAATTTTACATCTAGGAGATAAATTGCGGAGATAATGTTACCACCATTATTCTTTGAAAATTATTATTATTGGTAGTAATGTAGTTATCATGTGAATGTTTTTAATTTTCTTCCATTTTTTAATTTTATGTAATGTTTTTCTCTGAAAAAATGACAACTATATAATTTTCTATCGCAGGAAGAAATATCTATTTTTACTAAAACATTTAATATCATTGTTTTAGTGTGGGATTATCTAATTATGTGATATATAAACTAGTATTATAAATAATTTTTTAGTGAGTTATAAGTAATTTTCCATCTCATATTAGTTCAAAATATTTTATAAGGGGATCTTGTGATCATGATTTTTATATGATCATACAAAGACATGCTACTCACAATGACTAGTGAACCTCATACATTTCATGTTTTTTAAACATGTGTTACTATCTATTGTGTGATATAAAATAATATCAAAATAATATGTTTTGGAGTTTCATCGTGGGAAAATATAAAATTGATAAAACACTGATTTACCCCCTAAGGATTTCAATAATCGTGTGTCCCGACAGTGGGAATATTTATGAATTATAATATATTTTAAAACAAAATAGTTGAACCATGTAATAATATTAAAATATCTCATAAATATATTCATTAATATAGCCATAATTTTCAATAATAAATTCACTGGATTTATACTGTAATATAATGTAAACTAAACTATTGAAATTATTCTAAATTTTTCAATTTTAATTTCATGTAATTAACATTCTGTATGAATATTGAACACACATAGACTCACATGGTATTTATATAATTATTTATAAAAAATTTTACACATGTTCTAATAGTATAAATGTAATTAATGATTAATTATCTTACAAAAAATCAATAATAATGATCAATATAAAATTTAAATATTAATCAATAGAAAAATAGACCATATGAAAATGAAATCTAAAAATTACATAAGAACCATTTTATTTAAGGGTAATTTTCATATGAAACATTCAATTTCCAATTTCTGTAAAGTGATTTTTATAAGGATCAAATGCATGATATATGTATGTATTATCTAGATAGGTTATGAAATGGTCACTCACAAAATCTATATATTGAATAAAATTAGAATAAATTTCCACAATGGAAATCAATTTAAATTCTTTGTGAAGGTTAATGAAATTGTTCCAACTAAAGGAAATAACAAAATTACATAGGATATATAATGGTAATTTAATAAACATACATAAATTTATGTGGTTTAAGGGTAAGAAAAAGAACATAGATAATGCATAAAGGTAATATACATTTCAGGTAATGGTAATTCATGTAAAAGTAAAAAAAATTGTCTAAGGGAAAACTAAATATATATAATGGTAAAAAAATATCATCAACCTGATATTTGAGTGTAATCCAAACCTATGTAATTGTAAAATGAAACTATGTATTAGAAAAATAGATTATAAAAAACATGCAAATTGGTATAAAACAAATACTTATAAGGGTGAAGTAGGGTAACAGTACCCTTGAAAATTACTAAACGGTATCTACATAAAGGTAAAATAGTTTTAAAAACACTTAAAAACTATAGAAAAATAGTTTAATATATAATATAATGGAATAATATGAATGATAATAATATGATTAAAATAATGAATAAATAATTAATGAATAATTAATTAATTAATATATAAATTTAATAATCAACAATATTAACATAATTCTTATCTTTTATAAATAGTGAAATCATAAAACACTTATAAAATAACAAATTTTTTTATATTGGATAAAAAATCCATGGGAATTTATAATTATCCATTTTATAAATTTTAAGGTATTTTTTGATTATCAAAACATGAACAAAGAAAAGTGTTTTAAATACCACTTCTTTATAGACACATTCCTTAAATAATGTATCCAAACATGAAAATAATATAATTTTAATCAATTTAACATTATGTCAGTCATAAGAACAATATTTTTGAAATTTTATGAATAAAACAGTCAAAAATTACCCCTATTTAGAATGTTTCAGAACTGAAACATCTATTATTTATAAAGAATGTATTTTTATGGAGGAAGAAAAGTATATTTCACTTCCTTTACTAGTACCAAACCCTCCATTTTTAGCATATCTATCACAATTTACCTAACTAATATGACTTAGATTATTTTTCAACAAATATTTAACAATAATTTAATACCAATGTTTTAATAACTGATGAATTTATTGGACAACAATTTTATAGGGGATTTGAATTATTGGTTTTGGAGCATGGGTATGACTATAGAATTTGAATTATCATGTGATATCAATGTGATTAGACATATTTATGTGATGGTTTTTAAAAAAAATTGTGGTTTAAGAGGTGGATTTGGACAGTGGGAAAGAGTTAGAGTAGCAATGCTTTTAAACATAAGGCCATAGACACCACACGATACTGAATGGTGTTGGAATACGAGATGTAAGATTATGAGTTTTACTAGCTGGTTAGTACTTTACTTGACACCTAGTGGTGGATGTCCTAGTAAACAATTGGTTATTGGGGGGGTATTTTAGTTTGGTAAATTTAGCGTACTTAATTTTTCATGTAAGACCTTGGAATATGTCAATGAATGGTTTTGGAGAGAGACGTTGGGATGACATATTAATATGAGCGCATAGGAGTCTAAAAATGGTATTATAAAATAAAATATATATTAATATCTCACATGCATAGTTTCCTAATACAATTGAATAAATATCAAATAGAGGTTTAGATTAGAAATCTTGATGTTCTGTTGAATCGGAAATGTGTGATTTACCCAAGATGTGACATATTCTTTATCAGCATTGGGTGCTTGGTTAAAATTCATCGTAGGTGTAGTTAATAAAATAAATAAAGTAATTTTTTTATTTTTTACGTCAATAATTTTTTTTAATAGATAAATATATTGTTATGATGTGTTCTCTAGTTTATTCATATAACCTTGGAAATATATTAGACCATTGGAGGATATAATTCTTGGTGAATGACAATGAATCATGATCGAGGATCATTGCACCATCGATGTGCAAGGATATCACCAATCATGACCACCCAAGACCATTCTTCATCCATAATCAATAAAAACATGAGGTAGAATGTTTTTATGTTGATATACCCCAATTTTATTATACTTTGACGAACTCAATTCAATAAACTAATAGATTGACTCAGGGATCAAGTTTTTAATGGAAATGGGTTTTTTATATAGGATTTGGTCAACAATCATTATTTCGTTAGTTTGTTTTTTATTGTTTTTCTAATAGTGATAGATCATTGTAAACCAAAACATGGTTGGGGTTCATTCCCAATTATTCTATTTTATGGATTTCTCCCTCCATTCTATGTTTGATCAATGTTGAAATTCTTTATTTCTATAGTTCAATGAATACATAAAAATAAATTATTGCACATTTTTTCTTTAGTGAAATTGATCATTAATATGGGACTAGGATTTAGATATGGTGATGGAATTGTAATTTTACTGACATGATGATAGACCAGGTTTAAATCATAGTTCATTATGTAGGGGATTTCATGACCCAATGAGTAAAGGAGATGAGAGGTGTTCCTTCAATCATTTGATGGGCTAAATCTGACCAATGAAAATGGATGAGATAGAATGGATAGATATCCATGATTATTGATGAGAATTGTGGATTATTATATGGTATTAGGGAAATAGAGGAAGATATTTGAAGAATATCAGGGGTTCTATGAAAAAATCCACAACAAGGTGGGTAGTCCTATGAACACAAACTGTGTAGTCCCTTATGTGATGTTCTTGGGTTTTCTAACAATGATATGTATCACATGCTATATGGAATGTGTCACATGTCATGTGACACATAACTGATCGTCTTAGCATGTGTGGGGAGTACACATCCAAGAATTGTTTTAGTTTTATACACCATGTGTTTCATGTCACATTCGTTGTAACAAATATCGAGAGACATGGTGTGTATAGAGAGTACCTTTCTAAGTGGACCAAGGATCAACACTCTATCTACATTGGAATTTTATATGCTTAGGAATATGGTACGCCAAGTTCCAACTCATCATCTACATAATGTGTACCCTAATTGGACATTACATGTGTGTATGATACACAAGATGTACCAATCGCAGTGAGAGACAATGTGTAGCCCTAGGGACATGTTGTGTACACTTTCAAGGATAGGTCAGAGTACTCTTTTTTCTCTCTAAAGATTCATTGTGATCTAATGTGTGATCTCTTATAAGAGTATATGTTTTGTGGGTGTTCCCTTAGTCCATTCCTAGGAAGGTTTGGTGTGTCATCACATCATCATAATAGGATCCTGACCCCACTATAACATCTATATAATATTATAGTGTGAGTGATTTCTATTTTTCTATAGTGTGTTAGTATCAGTTATCTTTTATGATGGTTTTGTATGAAATATGGTCCCATGTATCAAACTTCATACCAGTCAATGGATTAAAACATGAATCACTCTAAATGTCCAAGACTGATCCTCATTTCCTTGGCAATCCATAGGTGTGGTTATTGGAATTAGTGTGACCAACACATACATGTATGTCGATACCCTATTGAATAAGACAAATCTTATAGGGTAATGTATCCCATAAGTGAGTCATGGTAATTGAATCCCTATATACCTACCAAGATCTTATCCTTCCAATGAGGTATTATTCAAATTGAGTATGTATCTCAAATAAACCCTCTCATTTTATATCACTCTTCTTCTTTTATAGACCCAATGGGTTTAGCCTCTCAAATGAGTTCCATTAGTGAATTGAGGCCCATTGGAGTAGTGTAATCATAAATTATGGAGTAGTTTTCTCTAAGATGAGCATTAACATTAGGCCTTGAGAATAATACCATGGTTGACATTAAAATTATGACCAGAAAGGATGTGGTGTCTTTATAAGTATATCTGGGATTATTCTAGTTAATCATTATGTATCATATCTTGTTTTACATTCCTGTATAGTGATCAGATAAATAATCTCAATTCATTAGGTTTATTTTTTTGTGGAGTCCTATTATGAATTTTCATACTCAACCCAACATGGAATCTACATGAACATTTAATATATTATATTTTCGATTTATCCGGTATGGGGTACTTGGAAAAATAGGAGTAGGTGGAGAATATTTTGGTCTAGATGGACCAAGGTGTATATGGTGTTCATGTAGCAATAGACCCTTCTTTTGAGTTGGTCAGACCTTATTTTCATGTTTTGAGTAAGCTTGAATTTGGCCCCTTTTATTTCTTTCTAGTACATTATTCGTACAATAATGGGGGATATAAATTAACCATGCATTATTGGTACCATTTTTTGTTTATATTTCATCATTTTATGGGGTTGTAAATTCATGTTTTCTTATAAGTACTTTAGGCTAATGCATCCCATATGGGTAATTTTCCTACATGGTTCTAGTCTCCTACAACTGACCCATTAGAGGTGAGATTACAATATTCACAATTGGATTATCACCAGATTGGAGGGACTTGATGGTTTGTGTCATGATAGAGTGGTATGGATTGGTTTACAAGTCTTATGATTAGATTTTATAGATATTTTTGGGAGGATTGGATTGAGATTTAAAAAAACAATTTTAAAGTGTTTCAAGTTTATCTGTTAGGAACGAGACTCTAAGGATAGTGTGGTAGTTGACATATCAATTCTCCAAAACAATGAAAACCTTCTTATTGAATTGAATCTTTGGTACATGAATTATATAGGAATGGGTTGTGGTTTCCATTAACTTTTTGATTCATCTCCCCAAATAAACTCATTTACCATGGATCATATTTCATTATATGAAGATGTACTCATGATGATAGCTAGAGAGTTTTGTATAGAAAAATTGAGAGTATAACCCATTGATTGATGAGGGCTTCATGAAGGGGCTTGTTCAAGAGGCAGTCTTTTTTTAGGATGGTCTATAAGTGGTGTTGTCACCCATTGATCAGTTCATAGTCCTGACTACAATGACTCGGGTGGATGAATCATGTTTGACTAAGCATCAAATGGTTCTATTATTGTTGTACAATAATGTGATGGGTTCAATATCTTGTTGTGAGTTTCTGAGTAAATTATTTCCTATGATCAATGGTTAACAGAACCTAGGAATGGTAGGAATCTAATAAAATTAATGAAACTAGATGTTTTATTGGATACCATGGGACATATCATTTCTCTAAGGATAATACATTGTAATGCTTCTGATAAAATTGGGAAAATCATGTGATAAATTCCTAATTGATGTTATAAAGATAGGGATGTGGTTTATGAGCCACCTTAATTGGGGTAGTGGTTGGGGAATGGAAGTTCAAAAGGTGATGGATGTGATGGATAACCTAGGTGGGCAGCAGTTGGTGGATGCCCTTTTTGTTTGATGAAACCACAACCACCCTCAAGCAGGCCACCTTATGCTTATGAAGAAGGGTGTTAGTAACTTAGAAAACTAAATGTATTAGAGGATTTTTATCCAGATACACCAAGTGTTTTTCTAGTCATGCTGTTTTTTCCATCCACATTTATTATAGAATGGTTAGAAAAAGTCACAATATACTCTTCATCTACATTTTCTAGAGTCTTTTGTGGAAAATGTGAGACATTGTTAGATCCATGTGTTGGTTACATTTGATGAATCTGCAAATTAGAAAGAAAGAGGGATTATTCCTCTATCAAGATGTGTTCCTGTGACATGATCCAAAACTATGTGGGAAAGTCAGTCCCACCCAAAGTATATAGTGTTGAGTTGTGGGAGATTAGTTCCTTTAACTTGTGTGTTTTGGAAATGTCGGTGTACTTAGGTGTCAAAGTAATCCTTGGTTATGGTGAAAATGTTGGAAAAGAAAAGGATGATTTATAGGAATTAATATCACGTAGAGGATTTGATAATGGATTAAGGTTTCACATGTGTTTCCACTACCCTAGTTACAACTTTCATAAAGAGTCTTGATCCATATATCCTTGAGCATAACCCATGTTTGTTACCTAGAAAAACTGGTAGTTCTTTTTTCATCAACCCTTTTTTTAGGATTTTACAGAGAGGATCAATGATTAAATACTTTTTACAATAGTGTTACATGAGTCATGGGTAGGGGAGAAGATTGTGTAAAATTCCTTCATAGTGGCAGTGAGACCCTATGATGTTTCCCTTAGTATAACTTGGTTTCTTACTAACCATGCTCACCTGTAATCCACTGGTGGGTGTGGATGATTTTTTTCTTGTGGTATGGAGTTTTTCTCCTTTGGTAAGTAGGGATTTGAAGAAGTGAATGTTGAGATCATGTACTGAAGCGTACATCTAACTTCTCATTAGTTGGATTGTACACCACACTGAGTTGTTGATACTACAAGATTTCAATTTCCTACAGTGTTGGTGGAGTATCAGGATGTCTTCATAGTGGATTATTCATTCTTGCCTCCCCAAAATGGTCATTTTAGATATAGAAATGAACTAGGCATGGTCAAATATTTTCTCTAGTATATTAGATATACCCATTGGGTCGCAAAATTTAAATGTGAAGTTGGGAGATCTACAGAGATAGAGCTTCGTGAGACCCAGTGTGTTTACATGGTCTGTTCAGTGTAGTCCACCTAATAAGAGGTTGCTAGATCAAGGTTAGTTGTTAATTGACATCTCCCTAACCCAGTGAATTAAAATGAGTAGAATACACCCTTCAAAATAATTTAATTATTCGATCAGTGGTTATGAGTGATGTCATTCTCATAGATGAACTTACAACAAATTATCACCAACTCCAATTTTGCAGCATAATATAACGGAAGTCGGTGTCTAAATAAACAATGGTAGTTTTGAGTTGATGGTGTTACCCTAAAACATGTTTTAAACCCCTATCAAGTTTTAAGAGTTATAAATGATATCCTTAACACTTCTTGGATCGATACATAGTAGTATTCTTCGACAATATGCATGCTTATTTGGTGAACATGGAGGATCATGTGAGAAACTTGAGGATAGTCAGGATTACCTTTAGTTAATGGATTATACCACTCTACTTCTTTAGTAATATAAGGATACACAAATTGGGTATATCAATAGGGAGTTTTTTTAACAACATACACACTAGATATGTTCTGGATTTATTCTACAGAGGTGGGGAGGACAACATCATTTTTAAAGGATTGATTTTGACAACGTTTACTCTATGAGTGGAGCTTTAGAGTTGGTTGTTTTCCATTAGCAGTACATCAAATAGAAGTGAGGATGTATCAAGATCTGTTGATATTAGTTTGGAATCCACGGTATCTCCAATAATTTTTCATGTTAAACTCTTAGTGTCAAAACTCTATATAGATGATGACAAATAGATATCTTTGGAGAGTTTGGGATTCTTTTTCATGTAATAGGAAGTATAGATTCATATATTTACCTTAACGATCACTATAGAAAATGATGATAGCTACATGGAATAATTAGGGGAGGATTTGGGAATACTTTGGGGACCCAGTTGTAGTGGATAACAATGCATTACCCTAGTCATATGGATGGGTAAAAAGAATATTTCAGGTTCTAGTGAACATGATTTTAGTTTTCATGTTGGTTTGGAGACATAGATTGGAGGATCCTATACCATTGGAGATGTTTTCATACCACAATTATTATTTCTACAAAACATGTATAACACCTTTTGAGTCCATGTATGGGGGACCTTACAGGACACAATTGTATTACTTCAAACATTTTTGAGATAGTGATTGGGCCTTAATGTTGGCACATGAGATGAATTAAAAAATGAATATTTTATCTAGGGATTGATGTGAAATTCCTTGAGATAAAAATATACTTTAGTGAACTGAAAAATCATTCCATTGATGTTTGAGAGTTTTTGAGTTTTACTCAAGGAATTAGGTTGTCTCTAAGGTCCTTAGGCCTTGGATTTTCCTATTACTATGTTGGGTAAATGAGGTGGTGTACCATTTATGCTGATGACCATAGAAGTTAGGTTTTCATGGTTTTCTCCAAATGTCTTAGCTGGGAAGGAATGCTCCCAACTTGTTCTACAATACCGACCAAGGTGATATGGACATTGAGGGAGGAGATGCCATATCGAGGAACACGTGGAATTAAGAATTGGTTGGAGAAGACACTTTGTATGAATGGTTTTCCTTCAATGAGTGTTTTTTGACATCATAAGAAACCATTAAGATATATCATTATAGTTGGAGGCCCGGTTGAGAGCTCAGAACCCTATACTGTGAGTGGGGTTTTCACCTTTTAGGAAATAACTCCTTGAAGGTTGGGAGAATTTTTTGTCTCATTATTCTCCATGTAATACTTTGGAAAATTTATAGGAATGTTTCTAGATCCAATACTTGAGACGACATGAGAATATAATGCCCAGTGAGCATTGAATTGATATTATAAATATATTAAATATATTAAATTCACATGTGTATATTTTTCTCAAAAGAGTGTAATGAATCCCAAACTATTTCTCAGATCAGAAATCTAAGATCGTTGATGACTCCAGAATTTGGGATTTAACCAAGATGTGACATAATATTTGTTAGCATTGGGTGCTTGGTTAAAATTCATCATGGGTGAAAAGGATAAAATAATTCAACTAATTTATTTATTTTATTACATTGACGTAGAGACCTATTTTATTCTAAAAATATTTAGTTAGGATGAGGTAGTAGGGTTACTATTATAACACTCTATAACTAGAACATTTTTGGAGAGGGAATTATTTTTTAATGCTAATGGATTGAGATCAAGGATTATATCTACAACAAAGATCTACTATCTCTCCAACAATGGCAATGTAGGACATTTTTCCATTAGCGATCAATCCAAACATGAGGTTGGACATTTGTTTTATATGGTTTCCCACCATTTTATTATCCTATGATAAACAAGAATCAATCAACTAACTGATTGATTCTCATTTCAGAAATATTACAGGTGTGGGTTTTTAATTTAGTATTTGATGGGTAATCATTATTTTGCTATTTTGTTTTTTATTTTCCTTGTAATGGTGAAATATCATGACCAACATAAATATGGATGAAGTTTATTCCCAATTATTTTGTTTTATTGATATATCTAGCCGTTCTATGCATGGTCATCTTCACTAAATTTGTTGGCTGGAGGTTTAGTTAATACATTGAAATTGAATGTTGCATGTCTGATATTTGGAACAACATGTCATTTTAGAAATACCAGGTTTGAGATCTGGTGATGTAGTCATGATTTTATGACTACAAAAATGGATCAAGTGTGTATTAGAGGTCCTTGTTTGTCAGGTTTCATATACCAATGTGGAGAAAGGATCAGAGGTACAAATTTGATAGTTTGATGGCCAGAATTCGGCTGAGAGGGAGAGATGGATCACAATCCATATTGTTCAGTGATAATAATGGAATATTTAATGGGATTGAGGGAGTAGAGAAATAAGGATGGAGGATAACATGGGTTCTATGAAAAAAATAACTACACGACATGTAGTACCATGAACACATGATATAGTGTCCACTTTTTGTGGCACTAAGTTTTATTCATAGTGAAAGTTTCACAAACCATGGGACATGTGTAACACACCATGTGACCCTTACCCAACTATCTTGGCTTGTACATGGAATACAAATAGGGACTTGCCACAACTCAATCAAGGACTTCTGCATCCTGAGACAAATTTGAGTCAAAGGAAATTATAGCCTGATGAGAGGCTTATTTGTTGTTTTCTGGAAACCTTCTATTCTTGGTTGGATAAAAAATAATGTCGATGGTGATTCAAAAGGAAACACATGACCTGTTGGATACGACATCATTTGTAGAGATCACAATGAGGACATTCTCGAATGTTGTTATGGTTCATGGGGTGATACATCATCCCTCGAAGCAGAAATTTATAGCATCATCAGTGCAGTTGATTTGATAAGGCAATAAGTATGGAACAATATTTGGATTGAATGTGACTCAACTACCATCGTTCAAGCTCTTAGGCATGGTACAACTCATCTGACTTGGGCTCTTATTGCTAAATGGATAATGTTCCTACAACACCTCTCAAGACATAATCACATCAACACACACACCTAAAGAGATGAAAATAAAGTAGCATATGGTCTTTCTAATAAAGTTGTCGATTGAAAATTTACTTTCATGGACACCCTGCCTGCTGATATCACCCCTCTTTATCAAATTGACTGTAATAAAATCACCACTTTCTGACTTTTGTAATTTTTTCTTTCATTTATTCATGTACCTTTAAAAAAAATCCATATGTTCTAAGTCACATTCCAAGTAACTCATTACATATAGATTATTGTGTACATAGAGTATATTCCTTGGTGTCCATTTGGCCCTATACATCATGTACATTATAAGTACATGGGCATGGGAAGATGGAATGATTAGTTCCATATCATCATCAGAATTCTCTATATCCTATGTGTAAATGTTGTTTACTTATGAAATGAATGTCATGCGAGTATGAGACACAAGAAGTGTAAATATTAGTGAGACATCCCATGTACCCAATGGTACACACTATGTACTCATTCATGAATATTTTAGTGTCTTCTTTCTCCTCATTTCAGCTTCATTGTGATGTTCTATGAGTGCTCAGTAACTGTTATCAGTTGTGTATACTCCCTTGGTCCATTCCTATGAGGTTTCAATGTATAATCCCAACATCGTAATAGAATTTTGACCCCTCTACAGATTTCTCAGACACTTATATAGTGAGTGAGTTCTCTTTTTCTGGATTGAGTTAGTCTAAGTCTTATTACATGATAGTTTAATATAGAATCTAGTCTTGAGTAGTATAATTGAAACACCTATGTTGATTAAAGCATAAATCACTTAGATAGGCTCAAATGGATCCTAATTTCCCCCATTCCCTTTATATAGCATTGTTAGAATCGTCATGATAAAATATTACATGGGATTAGATCCCATATCAATTAAGATGAATCAAATAGGTTTAGGTATCACACAAGGATCCTTGGTCATTGATACTTATATGTGTATCGAGATTTGATTCTTCTGATTGGGTTTTAGTCCAATTATGTGTGTATCTCAGATGAAACTTATTAGTTTCCTTCATGATCCTTCTTGGATAGAACCAATGAGCATGATGTCTCAGATGCGTGTTGTCATTAGAGTGAGGCATGTCGATTATGACCTATCAGTAGAGTGTAATCTATGGAAACATGAGTCATGTAGTAGTTTTCTCCTAGATGTGTGTTACCTTTAGTCCTCAAGAAGAATCCCAGGGATGGAATTATCATTGGGACCATGTGGGACATGGTATATTTCTGATTACATCTGGTATTAATCTTGTTTATTAGTATGTATCATATTTTGTGGGAAATATATGTATAGTAATTATTTTACTACACACGATGCTTTAAGTTTGTTTATTTCAAGGTTTCTTATTGCCTATTGTTATACTCACCTATGCATGGGATCATCCAATGAATTTTTTGTATAATGAATTCATCATATCCATTATAGAGACATGGGAGGAATATGATATGGTAGATTATAGATTGGTTTATATAGATAAATGTGTATATTGGTGTTTCATTTGATAGTATTCCGATCATTTGGAGTAGGTCATATATTATTTTCCAATTTTGGGTAGACTTGTATTTTCCCCTTTTTATTACTTTTTTAGTATTTTTTGTACTGTGATGTAGGATAGATGTTATTCAAGCTTTATTGGTATCCTTTTATCTTCAAATTTCAGCAATTTATGTGTTTGGAGATTCTTGTGTTCATACATGTACTTTAAGCTAATGAATCCCAAATTACTGATACACATACTTGATTCTAGTTTATATCCCCTTTCCTATTATAGAAAGGATTAGGGTAGTAACACTTATCTCATCAGTAGACATGAGGGACCTAGTGGTTCAGGTTGTGATAATAAATGGGTTTATTTTCTAAGCTTTCTATTTCACCCCCCTCAGAGGTCCTCTTCCCATAACTATCGAACCGACAATGGATATGTACCCTTTCCATTCCATCCCAATTTACTAATTTGATTCATGATGGTTTTATATTGTTATTAGGGGTGATTTATCGGTATGGTCTCTTTTTAAATTCTTTATTTTTATTATTCATTTATTTATTATGATTTTTTGTTACATTGAGATAGGGTTTCAGTGACCAATCTGCTGAAGCATGGTTCAATAATCCCAAACTAAGGGGAATTTTATGTACAATAGATTATAGATTAATATAGAATTAATCCCTTATGTTGATCATTAGTTTGGTTTCTTAAATACATTATGTTGAGTTTCCTACCTATTTCCTTATTTCATGATGAAATTTAGAATACAAAGGATGTCATTTTACGGCTATTTTTGTTATAGAGGTATCATGGTTATGTCCTCAACCATATATGCATATTTGGCTGTGGTTTTGATATGGTGAGGTGGATCAATTATATTATAGAGTTTATTTTATATTGTTTTAAATTATTTAATTCATTATACATTTTAATAATAATGTATTTATTTTTAATGTCATGTGACAGGGGATCATATTTTTATGGGATTTGGTGTGGTCTTGGTTAATGGATGGATGGGTTTTTCTTGAGGTGTTATCTATGGTACTGATATTGGTTGTCCTATAATACAAAACTACATGAATATTGATACACAATAATTCATTATTGACTGTTGTATTTAGGTTTTGAGAAAATTACTAGGGGAAAGACTATTCTATGTGGGTGTATTACTCAACTTAGTAAGCATGGAGGAAGTAATTCGATGAGTGTTAGGGATATTGGAATCACCTAGTGACTACATCTCCATGTGTGTGAGTAAATGATTAAGATTGAGAGGATTAAAAGATTGGTCTTAGGATTTAGGATGTGTTACATACAACCTAGTTTGGTACTTCTAAGGTATATTCATTATGAATGAAGGGATTAAGCCTATAGGAGATGAGTGGTAAGGGCATACATCTCATGTATTGTTAGGAGTAACCAATTGAAGTATGTTAATTGATATTATATATATAGTGAATGTGAAAAACTCTTAGAGGCTTCTTGTGGTGTAAATTTGATCTTTAACATTTTTATGATGAGATTAAGAGATATCCATTGGGAGTTTAAGATATGACCCCAATTGTGGGTTATGAGAATTAATTTTATATCCTAACAAAAAAAATTATAGTAGTCATGGGTTTGTTTTGATTGTAATGGACCATAGTGTCATGGATGGAAGAGTTATGTTGAAATTAAATGTTTAATTGGGTCATCCTATTATGTAACTGGTTGTTCAGGGAATCCATGTTATAGTGTCACACTAAGATGATATTGGGTGCCCAAAATCAATGCATAGAGACCTGGTTTGGTATGAAGATCTTAGTCGATTTGTTTACTGGATATATGGTCATATTGATGGGTTTTGGGTGTCCTGTATAGTCTGATAAGGCCTAGAATTGGATGTTTATACAAGGAGTATGAGATAGAATTAATATGTGGGATGGTTCATGGGGATATGTATCATATAACTAACACTCTATTGTGAGACATGTAACATAGTGGGTCAGGTTTGTGGGATTCTAGTTGATGGTTATGTTAGATAATAGTATTTTCATTATAATTATGATCACCAAGCTATATTGATATAGGTATCAAGATTATTTCAATATGGGGCCTTGGGAAGCTGGGTGTTGAGTTCTAGCACATAACTACTCACCTCCCTTGAAGAGTTGCTATTTTTTTTAATGGTCAGACCAAAAGAGAGTATATAATTTCAATATAAAATTTACCCCTATGGTAAAACTCACTAATATACCAAGATTCTATATAGAATATAGAATCTGTATTCAATCCATATGAGAGTTTAGGATTCTATATGTCATTTGATTCCTATGGTACATAGGATGTACTCTTGAGATTCCCTATTACATTTAACACATTGGTTGGATCATAAGAGAGGCACCATATGTCATTTAATGTCTATGGACAGATTATATGAGATTCCAAGATAATATATGGTATTTAGTATATATGGTTAGATAAAAAGAGAGCCTAATATGACATATAAAATTTGAAATATATGGTCACATAGGATGAGAGGTTGAGATATAATATGGAATTTAGCATTTATAGTCACACCGAAAGAGATTCCAAGATTCCATGTAACATTCGATGGATATGGTTAGGTTGGTCAAGTGTCATGACATCATATTGAAGTTATCATTTAATAGATTCGAATCAACTATAATTGGGGATTCCATGAGATAACTTCGAAGGATATTATACTATAGAGGTGATCGATCACTCAAGGTGATAAATATAGGTGGAGTCGACTATCTTGGTTGCTTGTTTAGAGCATAATGATTCAACACACTTGTTTGTATGTATTATGTGATCTGTTTATTTATGTTCCTCATGTGTAAACACATATATGATGGCTTATATTAGGGTGACATGGTTAAACTCTACCCAGATGTATTTCTCACCCAACATGGTCACCCCAATGTGTGTATAGAAATTATTATTGTTATAAAGGTATGGTTAAAGGTTACAAAATGTTTCATGCTAAAAGATATTGAAAATATTTTGAGATATGGTTGTGTAGATTTTTAGGGTTTTATTATAGTGCATTGTATATATTAGTCATTATTTATTTATTTATATTATTAGAACAATGGGATATCTGGCGGGATGTATGACTATATGTGATGCATTTATTTTTTATTAAAAATTTTATGTTTACTTTTTTATGGATTTTCTGGGCTATAATTCCATACATGAATATTTAGATCAGATGTATTTGATGATATTTGGTTATTTATATTATATTATTGTTTAATATATTGTGTAAATTGTCTTTTTAATGTATGTTTTAGGCCCTCTCCACTTGTTGAAAACCTTTTTTCAAATAGGGAGGTATGCAGTTGATCATGTGGTGACCCCAAAAGGATTTTTTACAAGTGTTATTATTTATGGAATTAAAAAGTGGTATTATATCATTTTTTATTCACATTACAATTTAATGAATAGTATTCAAAGATAAAAATATGTTAGAGCTTGTGTGCACCTATGTTTAATGAATAAAAAACCATATCTAGTTGGAATTTCAATCTACCTAAGTTATGGGAATATTTTTCTTTATATTTTTCATCATAGTTGATATATTTATTCTAGTATGATGTGCTAATCTAAAATCACTAATTATGGGGTTTTTTTCTAGTTTAGTAAGAGGAGTGTGCACACGCATTATAAGTGGAATATAAGTTTAATGTTAAATGTTAATGTTTATTAGTGATTTGTTTCTATTGATAAAAAAGTGTATATTTGTCTAAAGTTTTAAATATAACTTATATGGTATTATCATATATTATTTTTTAGTGTAATTCTACCTATTCGGATCAAAAGTTTATGATGATATTATTTGTTATTATTCTCATGGGATATCATAATATTATGACTATATTGTCTTTATATATAGGTGATGTATGAAAACCATTGGCGGGTCAGTTCAAGAAGTTGATTCCATAGGGAATGTTATATATATGAATGTTTTCACGAGGTTTTGGATATCCTTTAGGGGGTAGAGAAAGTCATATGGGATTTCTTGAGCATGATTTGATGAGTTGTGATAACTGTCTTTCATAAAATTTAACTTATCAACTAGGAATCAAACTTCTATATATTATGTTATAGAAACATATAAAGGAATTATAGGGGAACTATTGTAGTTTGAATGTAGATGTTAGAGAGGTGGAATTAGTGAGAACAACTAACATAGGAGATGGGTAGTTCAAAGAGGATATTTAGTTGTAAAGGATTTAATATATTTAAGTACATAAGAATTATTGTACACTATTCTAGTGATACATAATATTTATCAAGACATGTATGTAACAATAAGATCATATGTCCTATAATATTCATAAGTATTTAGAAATTTAGGTGGTGTATCTTTCAGTAAATTTGGCCAATTTTTGAATGGTTCATGTAGAGACCTGAAGTATAACGTACAAGGAAATTACATTACTTTTGCGGAATACTTATTACATAACAAAAACACACACAAAAGGACCGTAATAGTTTAGTGTCTTTGGAAACTTGGAATGTAATCTTCTAATCATGGTGAAAGATCTTCAACATATCCCATAAAGATCATCCCTTTTTTTAACTAAAACCTTTCTTTATATCTTCGGGAAAAGAAAACATAAAAGGGTGAGCTCAAATGCTCAGTAAGTGTAAACAAAAGAAAAATCAATCACATCATATTCATAAGAACATAACATTTTGGAAATCTGAACCTGCAAAAGAGATCATAATATCATAACATGGGATAAATCATAGTAGTGAAATGAAATCCCAATAATCATAATTTAAAACATGAAACTTTGTGGAATACACACATAATCATAGAGAATCATTTCTTATTAGTCAAGACTCATTGAAAAGACTATCTTAGTGGACAAAGTCCCTTTCTGAACCGACTCACCCTCGTTTCAGTCCTGTTTCACTGAACCGGCATAACCTACCGTTCCAGCCATGTCTATCTCATGAGATATAAAATCTTTACACAATTCACTGGAGGGAGATATATTTCCCACCCATCTCATAATGATACCATTCTTATGTGTGCCACAAAATCATAAATCAAACATCGTTGCATAACCCATGTAATAAAAATGGGATTCTTAAACAAAATGTCATCATAAAACAATTCTTATAAGATAAAGGAATTTATAAAAATAATTCCATCACAAAATAATGAAATCAATGTAATAATAGGTATATAAACAGAACCCTATATTATCTTAGATGGAAAATAATTTTGATAAAACACTTGAACTCCATTCTTGAGGAAAATATCCTTTCTACTTCAAAAACATTTTCTTTTCTTAACATGTCATACAATTTTAAACTAAAAGAAGTTTATTAAAAATAAACATGAAAACTTGTAAAGGAAACTTCTTGGTAATAATGTTTTAAAAATACATTCATACCGTATAAGTTAAAAAAACATTATTCTCGTACTTTTTTTGGAAAAGTCAAAAAGTACCTCGTACGAAAAACGACAAAAGATTCCTTTCATATCCTTTACTAAAAACTCACCGAAGGGTAAAATTGGATTTAAACAATTTTAGGTGGATGTAAACAATATTACATATTGAGGGAACATGGACGTGGATGATAAAATACACCCCAGTAAATACCAAAGTATAAACAATCTCAGAAAAAAATAAGATTGTGATATTTCCCTTACCTTATGTCCGATATGCTTTGTACGTATCTGATCCTCCTGTATAATGATTTAAATAATGCCATTAACTTATTATAGAATCATATTCATTGTTATGATATCATATATGGTTTACTTATGACTTTATATTACCCATTCTTTTGTAAATTACATGTTAAAGAAGCGTTTTGGGTAAAATCGTTTCATTTATCGTAGGTGTTTGGACTTGTTGTTCTTGACATTATTATTACTTATATCAGGATTTACTTACTTCCAGAATATAAAATATTATTTATATATCATATATATTCCGTATATATTTATATATATAATAGATAGATAAATGAAATGAAACACACTGTTCATAGAGACGGTAGTCCGTACGTACGCATGAACGCTGTTTTCCTTTCCTTATTGTCTTGAATGGAAGTAAGTAGATGAAATATATATATAAATAAATCCAGTACATTTACCATGTCATATATTTCATTATTATTCATTATATATACTTTATAATAATTCTGGAATGGTTAACATGGATAATGAATCTCATCTCGTCGTGGAGACGGTAGTCCGTACGTACGCACGAGCGATGATATCATTCCCTTGGTCATGGAATTGTGTTGAAGTGTATGTATACTATTTCAGTATCAATATCACTTTATAATAATCATATATAGTTAAAAATTACACCATTATACCCATCCAATTAAGGTGGTGGCGGAAAATAGATTACACCACGGCGTGGAGACGGTATTCCATACGTACGCACGCGTGGTGATTTCCTTTTTCCGTAGGATGGATATAAGGTTAATTAGAGTTGTTTAATATTTATAATAACATATAAGTATATAAGAAATACTGATGTTATTACTTTATCATGAAACAACTAAATAAGAAGAAGTTTAAGAAGAAAGAAATTGAAAATGATCGGTAATGGATATTACCTCTTTTTGACACGCCTTCACTTAACCTCCACTCAAAGAACTAAGGATGGTATTTGAAGAAGACCAGGACCTCTAGGATGATACTAGGGAAGTGTATAAGAGATTTTGGCAGGGGTTGGCCGAGTTTGAATGCTCAAATTGGTGTGAGGAGGAGAGGGAGGAGGTGCCCTTTTATAAGGGAGGGGAGGGGTACCTTAGGAAAATCTCAAAATATTATTTTATATTAAGGTCAAATTCGGTTTATAATGGTTCCAAAGGATATTATTTCAAAGATAAAGTGGGGATGGGTCTAAATAATCTCACCCAATATGATTTAGACAAGTTTAGGTTATTATTTTAACCTTATCAATTAGATTTAACTCTAAGTTAAATAATTTAACTTTTACCGTGTCTTTTTGTTTTCTTACACTATATGGTTAATAAACTTACCATAACAAGCCACACGAACACCAAGTTGTTTATTATTAATATATCTATCATTATCTAAGTCATTTTGCCAAACCATAGATTTTTAGGAATTAAATAACAATTAATAATATAATATTTGTTTTAAAAACTAATTTATGTCAATTTTGACACTATTTGGTACATGATTTTTATAAAATTCATAAAAGAATGATAAGTTCGAACCAAGTTACGTATATCAACACTAACATGTAATATGAACCTATAAAATTAATGTAAGTCATACAAAGTCTCAAATTACATTTATTTGGGCATTTATAACTTCAATTATGTTAATATTTCATTACTAAGACAATTACTGCATCATCTTTGTGTCATAATAAAAGATAATTATTTAATCCCTAAAAATTATAAATAAATTTCTATGATGTATATAATTGTATTAGATTTCTGGAGAATATTCAGGTTTGATGTTTCATGAATTTTATCACTAAATTAAAATTATTATACTTATAAGATTTAAGAAAGTGACATGTTGTCACATTCTTTGGTTTTAATAATAATTAAATTATTTTCATGGACAAATGTCCATAAAATGAATCTAATCCGACCATTAGGTTATATGGGTCTACTTTTAGCCATACAATAGTATTTTTCCAAGTGTTAGGGTAATTTTATAATCTTATATTTACCCTTAATTACCTGATTTACCTTTAACTATAGTAAATAAAATTTACCGTAGTTACTATTCACAATGCCCAAAAATAAAAAGTAGCTTATTAACATAATTTGGACCCACTGATTCCAAATATGGAATAAATTTTTCCAAATTCGATACACAAAATATTCAGAAATTAAATTAAAATTAATCTCGTTGTTGAAAGAAAATGGGTTTTTCTTTAAAACATTGCAAACGATTGGATTGATTTAACCTACGAATTCAATGTAAAATTAATGCTAATGACATAAATTATATTAAATGTTAAAAATATATTCTATTTATACTTTAAACCCATTTAATATTATAATATAACCATATAAATTATTGCGATGAAAAAAGTTGTTTTTAATTAAAATATAGCGTGTTTTTACTATTCATCAAAATATGAAAGTTACCAGAATAACATGAAAAATTTATCCAAAGTAAATTTTTATTTCATGATTCCATAGAACAATTTTATTTTGTCAAATTTAAGTTATAAACATGTCAAAAACTAGATTTAAAGTGGGTGCGCCATCAAAAGGTGGTAAAACTGCATTTTTTGAAACATACTTATTTTACCCGAAAGATTTATTTTGTTCTTATACCATGTTCTAGAAAATGTGTAAGATGAATAATAATGTTATAAAATTCAAAATTTATTTAATAATATTAATAATGGATTGTTCATAATAATATTAAAATAATATATCATTGTTTAGTAAAACCTGATATTGCGTACAACACACGCTATCGAGGAAGGTCGTGATTGCGTGTAATGCAAGCCAAGTCAGGGTTGCGTGTTGTGCAAGAATCCTTCGTTGTTTCGTATAACATAAACCAACCATATTTCATTTATACATTGAATATATATATATATATATATATACTCAATGTTGCGTAGAATAACTATTATCAAAATTGTGTGTAACACGATCCAAGAATCGTGTTGTGTATACTGCAAGCTAATACGGTGTTGCGTATAGCGTAAGGTAATCTTGGTGTAGTATAAAACACAAGACATTAAGAAAATTAATAGAATATTTTTCATAAAATATCGGGGTGTTACATTCTACCACCATTAAAATGAATTTCACCCTCGAAATTCGTCGGGGTTATAAATGGTTTACTATTCGAAAGTTTCTTTAATAGAAACCCACATCGTAAAAAGGAATACCAAAACCAATCTTTAAAAACAAAAGTATGAAACGTAATGGTTACCCAAATAAACTAATCACTGGGTTCCACATAGGTGAAAATATGGATATGGAAGAGAAATCTAACCATCATGTTCTGATGGAGAGTGGTAGAGAACATGGCTATGGAAAAGCCAGCAATCACAAAGCCATAAATTTGTGATGATATAAGGTACCATCTGATTCATCAGATATAAGAGCACTAGGACAACATTTTTGGTTTTCAAGATTGTTTCCCTAAAGTTTATGAAATTGGAATTAGAAGAAATAATTTCATGATTTTTGGTATAGTCTCTCCGTTTTTCATTCTTTGTACAATTTCCACTTCATCTCTTAAAGAAATGAAGTTGAATTTGTCATTCGTGATGTGTTAGCAGATCATGTGATAGAATGATGGGTCATTCCATCTGTCTCAAATAAAATGTTAGAAAATTTATCAAAAAAAAAGTCCATCTATAGTGAGATTAATCATATATGGTTCCTAAAATGGACTTATACTTCTTAATATAATAAAACTAGTTTCTACTAAACAGGGACTTTCTGTAGGCCAGTGGTAGGCGAAAAAGGCCAGTCGCACTTTGGTTGTGGATTCGATTCCCACATCCTTGTCTGACGCGATGGGTTGTCGCCCGTCCTACAGGTTGTCCTTTTTTCTAAAACAACAATACTATAACATCCCATAAATAATATCAAAAATACATCTATCCTTAAACAATTATAACTTATCTCCAACATAATCTATTCCAATCTTTAGGCTTATCCAAAATACTGCAGTCCACTCTCATAATATAGTGAAAACGATTACCAGAGATTTCATATAACAAGCATGTTAATATCATCGTTGATCCCCATATATCATAAGATTTGTCTTGTTGGTCACATTCCAAATATTCTAAGGCCTTAATCATGTATTCTCTTGAAAAATGAATACCCATTGAATCTTAGTAAAAACATGAGTGCTGTCAAAAGTTAACTCATTCCACATTCCAAAAACCGAAAATTCTATATACTCAAACCATGATATAACCTTTTCTTTATATCAGTCATGAGCTCATGAATACTATCAAACATTTAATTTTCTCCTTATCCCTTCATTATGCGCATATCATCTAAATTCCAAAAATATCTGAATAACCTTTCATGGATACTGGTACCATTAATCATACACTTTCAAAACTCAATGAAAGACAACAGTGTAACAATCCTTAGATGTCTCTTTATTCCATAGTACCATGAGATTACTTATACAACATTACACATGATAAACAGGTAATCATTCCACTACATTCTTAAACCATTGACCGATCTTCAACAATTCTATCATCTCACATATCATTTGTAGTCTCTTCATCATCATCAACATAAATACTACCCATACGACCATACTGATTCTCTTCATTAGACTTTACCTTTGGGAATTGGTTTGCATAATGCCCATGCATTCCACATTTAAAACATTTAACCATTGTTGATGTCGTAGCAATACCATTATCCTCATCCCTGGTGTTAACTAAACCTTTTCCTTTTCACTTAATGGCTTTGTGTCCTTCTTTTACACACCCAAAGCATCTTCCAGTTCCTTTGAAACATTCTCCTTGATGCCTCTTCCCACATGATTTACAAAGGAGAAATTGAACTTTCTTTCCTCTATGATCATCATAAAACTCCATCTTTCTCTTATTAGCCGAGTCAAGAAACTTACCAAATTTGAGTTTATTGATCATATTATGAGATTGCTGATTCGGCATAATAATGATGGTTGGACTTCCAAATCCCATTTCATTTGGTTTCTCATGAATAATATCATTCCATTGTCCATAATATCCTCCATTATCGTGAATCATCTTCTTTCCAGCCATTTTCTAAAACCCATAAAGAATAGTGTGAGAGGAAAAAATCATGCTAGGGAAAACAACATAATAAAGGGGGAGTAACCTTAATATCTAAACTCTTAGGTTAAATTCTAAGATCGTTACCATAGTTATAGGACTATATCCTCTACATATACTTATCCTTAGAGACATCCCTAGACATACCTTAGAAATATCTCTAGGGATATCACTAATGTTTTCGCATCCTAGTTTCCAAAGGTTGACTAAACCTTTCCTCTGATACCAACTGTAGAGACCCGAAGCTTAACGTACAAGGACATTACATTACTTTTGCAGAATACTTATTACATAACAAAAACACACACACTAGGACTGTAATAGTTTAGTGTCTTTGGAAACTCGGAATGTAATCTTCTAACCATGGTGAAAGATCTTCAACATCTCCCATAAAGATCTTCCTTTTTTATTACCAAAAACCTTTCTTTATATCCTAGGGAAAAGAAAACATAAAAGGGTGAGCTCAAATGCTCAGTAAGGGTAAACAAAAGAAAAATCAATCACATCATATTCATAAGAAAATAACATTTTGGAAATCTTAACCTGCAAAAGAGATCAAAATATCATAACATGGGATAAATAATAGTAGTGAAATGAAATCCCAATAATCATAATTTAAAACAGGAAACTTTGTGGAATACACACATAATCATAGAGAATCATTTCTTATTACTCAAGACTCATTGCCAAGACTATCTGAGTGGACAAAGTCCCTTTCTGAATCGAGTCACCCTCGTTTCAGTCCTATTTCACTGAACCGGTATAACCTACCGTTCCAGCCATGTCTATCTCATGAGATATAAAATCTTTACCCAATGCATTGGAGGGAGATATAGGTACCACCCATCTCATAATGATACCATTCTTATGTGTGCCACAAAATCATAAATCATACATCATTGCATAACCCATGTAATAATAAGGGGATTCTTAAATAAAATGTCATCATAAAAAAATCATATAAGATAAAGGAATTTATAAAAATAATTCCATCACAACATAATCAAATCAATGTAATAATAGGTATAGAAACAGAACCCTATATTATCTTAGATGGAAAATAATTTTGATAAAACACTTGAACTCCATTCTTGAGGAAAATATCCTCTCTACTTTAAAAACATTTTATTTTCTTAACATGTCATACAATTTTAAACTAAAAGAAGTTTCTTAAAAATAAACATGAAAACTTGTAAAGGAAACTTCTTGGTAATAATGTTTTAAAAATACATTCATGTCGTATAAGTTAAAAAAACATTCTTATCGTACTTTTTTAGAAAAGTCAAAAAGTACCCCGTACAAAAAACGACAGAAGATTCCTTTCATATCCTTTACTAAAAACTCACCTAAGGTTAAAATTGGATTTAAACAATTTTAGGTGGATGTTAACAATATTACATATTGAGAGAACATGGACGTGGATGATAAAATACACCCCAGTAAATACCAAAGTATAAACAATCTCGGATAAAAATGAGATTGTGATATTTCCCTTACCTTATGTCCGATATGCTTTGTACGTATCTGAAACTCCTGTATAATGATTTAAATAATGTCATTAACTTATTACAGAATCATATTCATTGTTATGATATCATATATGGTTCACTTATGACTTTATATTACCCGTTCTTTTGTAAATTCCATGTTAAAGAAGCGTTTTGGGTAAAATCGTTTCATTTATCGTAGGTGTTTAGACTTGTTGTTATTGACATTATTATTACTTATATCATGATTTACTTACTTCCAGTATATAAAATATGATTTATATATCATATATATTCAGTATATATATATATATATATAATAGATAGATAAATGAAATGAAACACACCATTCATGGAGACGGTAGTCCGTACGTACGCATGAACGTTGTTTTCCTTTCCTTATTGTCTTGAATGGAAGTAAGTAGATGACATATATATATACATAAATCCAGTAGATTTTACATGTAATATATTTCATTATTATTCATTATATATACTTTATAATCATTCTAGAATGGTTAACATGGATAATGAATTTCATCGCGTCATGGAGACGGTAGTCCGTACGTACGCACGAGCGATGATATTGTTCCCTTGGTCGTGGAATTGTGTTGAAGTGTATGTATACTATTTAAGTATCAATATCACTTTATAATAATCATATATAGTTACTCATTACACCATTATACCCATCCAATTAAGGTGGTGGCAGAAAATAGATTACACCACGGCGTGGAGACGGTATTCCGTACGTACGCACACGCGGTGATTTCCTTTTTCCGTAGGATGGATAGAAGGTTAATTAGAGTTGTTTCATATTTATAATAACATATCAGTATATAAGAAATACTTATGTTATTACTTTATCATGAAACAACTAAATAATAAGAAGTTTAAGAATAAATAAATTGAAAATGATCGGTAATGGATATTACCTCTTTTTGATGCGCCTTCACTTAACCTCCACATAAAGAACTAAGGATGGTCTTTGAAGAAGACCAGGACCTCTAGGATGATAGTAGGGAAGTGGAGAAGATATTTTGGCAGGGGTTGGCCGAGCTTGAATTCTCAAATTGGTGTGAGGAGAGGGAGGAGGTGCCCTTTTATAAGGGAGGAGAGGGGCACCTTAGGAAAATCGCAAAATATTATTTTATATTAAAGTCAAATTCGGTTTATAATGGTTCCAAAGGGTCTTAATTCGAAGATAAAGTGGGGATGGGTCTAAATAATCTTACCCAATAGGATTTAGACAAGATTAGGTTATTATTTTAACCTTATCAATTAGATTTAACTCTAAGTTAAATAATTTAACTTTTACCGTGTCTTTTTGTTTTCTTACACTATATGGTTAATAAACATACCATAACAAGCCAAACGAACCCCAAGTTGTTTATTATTAATATAAATATCTTTATCTAAGTCATTTCTCCGAACCTTATATTTTTAGGAATTAAATAACAATTAATAATATAATATTTGTTTTAAAAACTAATTTATGTCAATTTTGACACTATTTGGTACATGATTTTTATGAAATTCATAACAGAATGATAAGTTCAAAAAGGATTACTTATATCAACAGTAACATGTCATATTAACCTAGAAAATTAATGTAAGTCATAAAAAGTCTCAAATTACATTTATTTGGGCATTTATAACATCAATTATGTCAATATTTCATTAATAAAACAATTACAGCATCATCTTTGTGTCATAATAAATCATAATTATTTAATATCTAAAAATTCTAAAAAAATCCCTATGATGTATATAATTGTATTAGATTTCTGTATACTATTCATGTTCGAAGTTTCATGAAGTTTAGCACTAAATTAAAATTATTATACTTATAAGATTTAAGAAAGTGACATGTTGTCACATTCTTTGGTTTTAATAATAATTAAATTATTTTCATGGAACAAAGTCCATAAAATGAATCTAATCCGACCATTAGGTTATATGGGTCTACTTTTGGCCATCCAATAGGATGTTTCCAAGTGTTAGGGTAATTTTATAATCTTATATTTACCCTTAATTACACGATTTACCTTTAACTATAGTAAATAAAATTTACCTTAGTTACTATTCACAATGCCCAAAAATAAAAAGTAGCTTATTAACATAATTTGGATCCACTGATTCCAAATATGGAATAAAGTTTTCCAAATTAAATACACAAAAGATGCAGAAATTAAATTAAAATTAATCCCGTTGTCGAAAGAAAATGGGTATTTCTTTAAAACATTGCAAAAGATTGAATTGATTTAACCTACGAATTCAAGGTAAAATCAATGCTAATGACATACATTATATTAAATGGTAAAAATATATTCTATTTATACTTTAAAATCAGTCAATATTATAATATAACCATATAAATTATTGCGATGAAAAAAGATGTTTTTAATTAAAATATAGCGTGTTTTTACTATTCATCAAAATATGAAAGTTACGAGAATAATATGAAAAATTTATCCAAAGTAATTTTTATTTCATGATTCCATAGAAGAATTTTATTTTGTCAAATTGAAGTTATAAACATGTCAAAAACTATATTTAAAGTGGGTGCGCCATCAAAAGGCGATAAAACTGCATTTTTTGAAACATACGTATTTTACCCGAAAAATTTATTTTATTCTTATACCATGTTCTAGAAAATGTGTAATATGAATAATAATGTTATAAAATAAAAAATTTAGTTAATACTATTCATAACGGATAGTTCATAATAATATTATAATAATATATCGTTGTTTAGTAAAACCTGGTATTATGTACAACACACGCTATCGAGGAAGGTCGCGATTGCGTGTAATGCAAGCCAAGTCAGGGTTGCATGATGTCCAAGAATCCTTTGTGGTTTTGTATAACATAATCCAACCATATTTCATTTATACATTGACTATATATATATATACTCAATGTTGCGTAGAATAACTATTATCAAAATTGTGTGTAACACGATCCAAGAATCGTGTTGCGTATACTGCAAGCTAATACGGTGTTGCGTATAGCGCAAGGTAATCTTGGTGTAGCATAAAACACAAGACATTAATGAAATTAATAGAATATTTTTCATAAAGTCTTGGGGTGTTACAGTTCACATAGAGGTGACATGGTTTAACATGATGTAAGGAAGGTGTTGACACTCAATCTACCTGATATACTAAAATATAAAAATTATGAATATGATCACTAGTTATATATTCAAATCCTGAAATCATTCTCTTATATTAGTAATAAATAAAACAAGTGATTCTCCCATGTAATATGATTATGTTTAGAACCACATAAATAAAGTTTTGTTTCCTATTGTGTGTTATTTATTTCATTCTTTAATTTTGTATGAGTGTTATGAAATGTTTTCAAATGATGAAGTTGATTTGGAATGAGACATTGGAGTATAGTTCCCTTTCTCAAAAATAAAAATTTGGTGCTTACAATTTCATAATGTTATATATTTCTCATTAATTGAGGTTCTTAAAAGGAGTTTCAGAGTGTTTGGATCTAACATAAGAAGTGGTATCGAGGTTTGGAAAAAAAAATTATGTGGTTATTATTCCTTATAATTTTGCTTTTAGTTAAAATTTTAAAGATTCATAATTAATTACCTTGGAATAATGCATTCTCTATATTGAAAATCCTGGCTAATCAGTCTATAGATTATAGAAAATGAAAATTGAAGACTATATTTATCAGAAATAGGTAGATATTAAATTAATGGGAAAAATGCCAAATACACTGTATAAAGAAGAATAGTAAATACTCAACTGAAAAAAAAGATGAAATTTTAGATGACATTGGACCAAAACATATTCTATAACATCTATGAGGTGAATAGAACTATTTGACTAACCATCAGACTCTCCCCCTTCTATGAAAAGCCTACCCCTATGACCAAAGTAATTTTTATGCTGTGACTATTCAATATGAATATGTTATAAGAAAATTACATGGTAGAACAAGTTATTGACTTCAATATAATTCTAGGTTAACCCAAATTAGTGATATTTACATTTTATGATTTAATGTTAGTATTTCTACTTCTTTCAGAACTTTTAAAATAATTTTATGTGATCATTATCACTGTAAGAAAATTTAGTGGTGTGAATATCAAATTATTTGAAGAAATCTATGATCTATTTATGGATAAAGATATTTTTAATGAGGAATCCCAATGATCTCTTAAGATAACAAATTTTATGAAAGATATAGTATATTCATGTGGAATGAAAAACTTAATGTCCCAAAAAGGGGAATTAGAAAAGAGAGAATATTTTTGGGAAGTTGGCATGCCCTTGCACTGTTTGTTGGTATTTCTTGATGAATGTAAACATAATGAAATATTTTCGAGATAAAAACATAAATTCTGGGAGGTTTACTTGCATAATATCTTCTGCAGATATCATGAAGGATGAGGAAATCAATTTATTTATTGGTGTCTAAAATATAATAGAGTTAATTATCAATGATTTCCCAAATTTTTTTAAGGTGCATCTTGGGGATGAAGAAACTATTTGGATATTTGAAAACGGTATTGTGAATATCTGAAAAAAAATATGATACTTACAGGAGTTTCAAGGGGCATAATATATTCCATGATTATGAAAGAAGTTAATCTTGGTATATTGTTGAACAATGAATGTTTCTAAATGAGTTTTATAGAATGGAAATGGAAGATAAAACGTGGTTGGATAGTGTTATTCCAATTTTTGTATGGAGAATTGTTTTATGTTACCATGAGTTTTGAATATACATCATTTGATATAACAACAACTTTATGATTTGTAAATTTGTGGTATGATCATCATGGTCACATGAGTTAGAAGTAGATGAATGTCATAGTTGTAAAGGGAAGATTGGATCTCGATTATGTGGAATAAAAAACATATGAATAGAATATCCTATGTAATTACTAAATGGTTCCATTAAACAATAAAATAATGTTTCCACAGAACTAAAATTAAGAGTTTGTAAATTTAGATGTATGAGGGGATCTCTACTTCGATCCCATGGAGGATCAATAAGTTATCATACCATAATTGTTGATTTGAAGGGGAAGGATTTAAGGTTCTTTATTATAAAAAATTAATATTTTTGGAGACATTATTCAATAGAGATCCATAGAGGAAAGAGAGGAAAGATAGAAGCTCAAGTGCTTGAAGTCTTATAATAGTGTCGAATCTAAATGCAAATGCATGGAGTTTCAATGGGTTTTATAGAAGAAATATATTAATTTTGAGAAGATAGTGCTACAAACACCTGTAAAAATTATTGTTGTGGAGTGAGATGACAAAATATTATGTTTGAGATCTTAAATCTTGATAATTCACTCTCTCTTTTCCATTGGTTTTTTATTAAAGTGATTAATTGTGTCCCATACATAATAATTATAATTATTTTCACACAAATGGGATAAGATATTTTGGAATAAAGGTAGAATAGAAAAATGGACATTTTATCCCTACTTAATGTATTAATTTCTATTTACAATTACAATGTTAATACCAAAAGTATGGATAAATTAGAATAAAATTCCCAATCATGTCTCTTTATGGGTTATGTAAATTGAGACTTTGGATTCTAGATATGGGATAGTGAACTAAAGAAGGCCATAAAAAGATGAAATTCATCATTAATGAATGGATATTCATTTAATTGGTTATATAAATGAAGTATTATCCACATTTGAGGCCAGTCGAACATGGTAGATTCCATAACTCCCCTCTCAATATCTCCTTTTCCAAATGATGGATTTAACCCGATCTGAACTCTGTCAGCTTTCAGTTTCTCACAAGGAGTTATTGTGAGTAAGGATAACTATTATTTATTATAAATTTTGGATTTCAGGCACCATTTCTTCATGATTCATTGTTTGATCCCTAAAATTTCAGTTATGTATTGTTTTTAAATTACTTCTATTTAAGGATGAATTAGGGAAAAAGATTCAAGGCGTATGGTTTGATAGAGAATAAGAATAAGGTATCTAGCTATATATGTTATTTATATATGTATATGCATCGTGTAGTTGTGGGTATGTGTACTATTTTGGGAGAAAAATTGAATCAATATTTTTCAGGTATCTGATGTCGATTTATTTTTATATTTGTTTCTCATATATATTTTTATGAAATATTATTGTTTTTTAATAATAAAATGTGATTTCATTGAAAATATTTTGAATCTAAATGATTTTTATCCAAAATAAAATTCATAGAATATTCAAATAAAAAATAATAATTATGTTCATAAATTTACCAAATAATAATTTCTCTAAATTCACATATTTTAAGATAAATATTTTAATTACATATGGTGAATTTTATTTGAAATATATATTGTCAATATATTTTAGTGATTCATTTTGGAATTAATATTTTGAAAGTACACTAATTTTTTAAAAAAATATAAATTCATGGATTAATATTTTAGGGACTATATATTTTAATTTTGATAATATTTTATTACATTTCAATTAAGTTACAGTTTTATTTCTATTATTGTAATTCTAGGAAGACTCCCATATTTATAAGATAAGTAGGTTTGCACATATGAAATTAAAAAAGTAATATGTTTTTTCGATACTAAGGGAAACCAAAAATATAATAAGGCGAGACAACACATAAGAAGATGCAACGAATAAGTATCTATTTTCATAAGAAGAAGTCACACGTGTGTTATTAATATTTCCATGATATAAGAGTGATATGAGAATAAACCACATATGAGTGATTCATATTTGTAAAATAGAACCCATATTTATATGAGTCATTAGATACCATCATCATATATGTAATATTAAAATTAATTCTGAGTCTTGTGGAGGAATCTATATCTCAACTCAAGATTCATTATTTAACATTTTAAGCTTACTAATCCATGCCTATGAAATATAAAGAAGAAGATTTTCCAAAGTAGTGATGAACATGGATGATGGGTGGATGAAATTGAGTGTGAGAAACTGTTATATACAGATGAAATAGGAATTGATACTAAATAAAATTGTACCATCCATGAATAATTGAGTTGAGATTCACCTTGATGGGGTAAAACTAAAGATTAATGTTCTAAGAATTGGAAAGGATTGTGAAGATTATAGAGAAAATCACTTGAGATCAATTATTTCCCTATGGAATGAATATGAGGATTGAATTAATGATTCTAGGTGTTTCTCAAACAGTAATTCAATAGGTTGACAGATGATATGATAATCATTTGATAAATGTTAAGAGATGATTGGTAATAATGGAGTAATTAGTTGACAAAGATTAAAGTATTATGTGAGGATAATGATTTTTTAACATTGTTTTTACTTTATGTAGGTATACTTGATTTATATAATGTGGTTACTGAATCATCCATTAACTAAAAGAAAGAGTTTATAGTAGGTCCCATATCATCTTGTCAATAAAACTCTTTAATGAGTTCAATCCAATCAATGGTCGAGATGTGCATAGACAATACCCACTAAAGGCTAAGGACACCAACACTGGTTGGGGATATTTTAGATTAATAAGTTTTTAATTTAATTGTGGGTGTTTGAACATGAGTAAACCCTTCACAAGTCTAAGAGTGATCATTGAACTAATGTGTTCCACTGAGTAAGAATAGTTGGACATTTGAGTTTGATTCAACTCAATCATCCATGATATAAAATAAATAATTCTCAGGTAAATCATGAGTCAATCTTGAATGTCATTAATATATCAATTAATTCATAGTATAGGAGATCAGAAACTGTGAGTATATGTTTATTAAGGAAAAAAAATATAAAAACTATGGGAGGAGAGATAGAGATTATTATCTAAGAAATAATACTCTTCATATTTCCCTTATTTTCCTTCTTTTATTTCTCTATCATTGTTCTCAAGAAATTTTATTATACATAAAAACTAGTACCATTGATAAAAATATTTAGTGGAGTTGACTATTGTAATTTTTATGTTCTTTCAATTTTTTTCCTTTATTAATGACTTAAATTAATTATTCTCGGTTATTTGAGATTCAATTCAATTCTTGATTTTATTGATGTATTGATAGATGAAAATAAATATTGAGATTGTTTTGAAGTCCAAGAAATATCAATAATATATCAAAAAACTGATAATTTGAGATTAAAAATATTGAACATTTATAGACTAAAAACACTTAATTATATAAATATAACAAATCAACTTATTTTCTCAATTCAAAACTAAATCCATTATCAATGAAGATTCCATTTAAGTTTAATAGTAGTAATAATTTGCAAAATATATTATAGGAATATTTTTTTATATTTTATTGTTATATTGAACACATTATTCTATAGAATCACCCACTCCAAAATTCATTTATTAGGTGAACTTCTACTCAATCATCTTTTCTCGTGTCTTGATATTATACCAGTATCTTATAACATCACTAACACTTTCTATAGTTCACAATAATTTCTTCATTTATTCACTACGAATACACTATTCACTCATACACAATTTTTTCATTTTTTAGTGGAATATATTTTAATAAATCTATTTGAATTTTAACCCACTATACATTCGATTGGACCCTTCATTAGTATGCTAGTATAGAATATATAATGAAAATTTTAAGATTGTGATGACCTATGACACAGTAAAAAATTTGTTTCATTTCCTATATAGGACTAGAATTATATTTATAATGATTTAAATTAAAAACCAAATAAAAATCGTAAAATGAAATGAAATAAAAAATGGTGTTTCAGTGTTTTTTAGGGTAAATATTTTTAATTTGATGCTATTTTTGTCTTAATTAATGTAAAATGTTATTATTATGGAATATTTTTTAATGCTTAAATGGACTATTATGGGGTTGGGAATAAATATTTAAAAATTAATGTGTTTTTGTGTGTGGCTATTATGGGCACACTTTATGGGAATTTACCGACAAAAAAAGATGACAACCATTTCAGTTTGATGAAAACCAACATTATTTTCCAACCAATCCAGAATTTGAATTAGTTTTGAGACAATTAATGATAGAGATGATAGCTAATCCTGACAAATAAAAATAATTAAAATAAACAAGATTCCAGAGTTTAAAAATAAAAATATGGGAGCTTGGAATAAAAATAAAAGAGAAATATCTAGATCATGAAAAAATTAAAATGATTGATGAGGAAAATGAATTCGTGAATTTTAAAGATGCGCATGTTATGGAATATGAAGAGGATAAATGAACTAATGATAAAGATAAAAATAATGTGGTAATTTAAAAAATATTAAAATATTTCATTTAAGGGGATTAAAATATTGAATTAGAATGATAAATAATTTTTAAATTTTCCTTAAAATATATCAATTTAATAATTTTATGGAATTCAGTTCTTATGGTAAGGAAAAATTGGAAAAATTAGCATATATTTTTAAAAAAATATTCAAAATATTTTAATACAATTATGGGAAATAGTATATAACCGAATATGTTTTACTCTTAGATGAAAACATTTGGAAAGAAATCTCTTATTTTGGAAATTAGGGACATGATATTCATTGTGATCTTTTTTATTTTAAAACTGTGAACCCTATAATAATTAAACATCCATTTTATGCAAAAATATCCATGAGAAGACTTTGAAGAAATATTTAATAAATATCAATAACTCGTTTCTGATATCACTAATAATTCTGTAGACCATTTTTAATGAAATGGAAGTTAGTTTTGATTAACTTGAGGAAAAATATTTTAATCTAGAATATGTTAAGTATGCATTTATTAGAAATTAACTAAATTCCTCCCTTAAAATAGAACCTAAAACTAATAATGATTTTTATTTTTTGGATAGAGTTTTCCAAATTTATTTTTAGGGGAAATGTCAATACACACTATATATTTTAAGGAGAAAAAATATTTCAGATATATTGACTCATTATTTTATTATATGGGGAAATTTTGAAAGAGAATTATAATTTGGTATAACTAGAAGGTAAAGATAAACACAAATATATTATTAAATGTTAATAAAGATAATCATAAACAGTTTTGGGTGCTATATTTACTTATATAAAAAAATAATTTTTTAAGTGAAATCATATTAGATTTATAATGATTCCAAAATTACTCAATGAAAATTGGAAACAAATCCTTTTAAATTATATTGCAAAAAATCAACCTAGTGAATCCTTATTTTGAATGAGGTAGAATACTATTAGGATAATGTCCCACACTATTAAAAACATTCAAACTAAAATTCCTCCTAGAAGGAATTTATTTTTAAAAATATAAATTAATTATTCAATTAGAAAATATTATGGCTTCAACAACGAAGAGTTGTCTGGATGATCTATTTTCACTTGATGACATTATGTGATAAAAGGAATAACTTGAGGGATTATATTATTTTCTACCAATAAATTTTAGTGTATAATCCATAAATATGGTGTAATTTTGGGATGTTTCATCTACTCTACCTAGAGATGTTTTTGAGAAATATTTTTATTTTATGTGGTTTTTGTAATGGGTTTTTAATTATTAAGGTAGTATAATGTTCTTTTAAAGTTTATTTATTATGAAATGTTCTTGGAATATAATTGTTTTTTCCAACATGTTTTGTTTTTATAGATAGGAAAACACACCCATTGAGTGACATTTATCAGTTCATTATGGAATTCCAACTAGGGACTATAAAACTTGCGCCACGTGGGAGGAATCCCATGGCATAATAATGTTGAATTTTTTTATTTCTTTTTGAAATTAGAATCCCTCATTTTATTATTTTGTGAAACCCATCATAACCACCATATCATTATTTTCCAATTTTAAATTAAAAAACATTCTTCACACAAGAAGAAAATCACAAAATTATTTGTGTTATTTAACATTCCTTGCTATATCCCGTCATATTTACATGGATTCATTTTATTAATTTTGAATCATTCAATTAAATGATTATTCTATTTAACTCTTAATGGTTCCTTGATTATGAGTCTAAGATGATATTTATGTGAATTAAAGGTGAGTTATCTTTTTAATGTGAACTAATGAACCAAAGTACCTACAAATAGGGGAGTATCCATCCAATTATTTTCATTCTACATTAAACAAAATTAAAAATCAATGTTAAGTGCTCTAGTACTATCCCTAGATCCTTCCCATGGGAGATCCCATGGGAATGTTCATCACCATCATGAATATTAAATATCACATTAACAAAAATAATTATATAAAAATATATAATAGATACATAGAAACCAAAAACACTTTAATTAAAACATATATAAAGTAATTATAGAGGAAAAAGTATCACCAAATGAATTTAAAAAACCAAATCCTAGATTACTATCATATCATAGATGAGATGAAATGGTTTTGAATCCTTTAATAGTGGATGGGTAAATAATATAAATAGGAAAAATCATATAATGATGACTCGGGTAAGGTTGACCTTTATTAATTATATTTTTCTCATGTATGCTTGGCTTGACATGTTTCATATTTCCATGCAGAAAATATCATTTCTGAATCTCCCACCTAGTGAAAAAAATATTAATATGTTTCTATATTTATATCAATAAAATTATTATGTTTCATTATTTTATTTTTAATTTCAATACACATGTTCAAACATGTATTTTCATAATTATTTTAAATGATAAATAATGCCATTGTTTCATCAAGAAGTAACCAAAAAGAATGTAGCCCGATGTCCTTTTGTTTTTACACTTTTTTGTACCTAATGTAACCATGAAATTAAAACATTCAAAATAGTTGTCGATAATAAATTCCATTAGGATTTAACTTACTTCTTAAGGTCAAAAAGATCATCACGTTTCAAACATGTATATCTCATCTGAGTACTTTAATAGTGTTACTTCAACTTCCATGGTGCAAGGATTCTATTTCTATGATTCCTCGAGGAAAAAAGATAAAATACTATATAACAGAAAAAAATATATAAATACACTATTTACCATGAAAAATATGTTATATATTATTTCATAATAATCTAAATTTTGCTTTTTATTATGGAATCTCTAAAATTCATCTGACATATCAATCATTACACTTCATTAGTTAAATAGAAAATGTTTTATATGGGGAAACCATTATATTTAAAATGAAAATAATCTGTATCATAACGACTTTTATGTATCAGCATAAAAACCATATAAATCACAATAATAAGATAATATTTTTCATTTCTATTAAAAATTACTTTTAACCTAAAAAACACAAATCAAAATTATGACTTTCTAATTAATTACAAAAATAAATAAAAACACTTAAAACACAAGAATTAATACATATTTAACAAAGAAAATAAAATATTAATACATAATAAATATGTGATTATTTTATATGAAACGTGAAAATGGTGGGATTTAAATAAAAAAATGAGAAGTTAAAATAATAATAATAATTTGCTCAACCAATATTCTTATCATAACCTAATCATATCCGGGTAAACATTCTAGGTGTAACTAAAACAAAACATTGTTAATGGGATCCTTAATCTTTTGAGGTTAGACATTAATTTCTTTCCTTATATAATATAATCTAGTTAAAACCAATTATATTGTGACCTACCAAGTTAGATGGTCAACGTCCTGAAATGTATATATTTTGAAGGAATCTAACACTTAGCAGTCAAGGGGGTTTATTTCAATGTCTCACCAATAATATATACATCTTATGCATATTAAATTTATATTTATTAAATCACATGAAATATTTTGTATATCATGTTTAATTCCTCTATACATTAAATGACAAGTAACAAAACATAAGATTTATATTTCACCCACATTGAAATCGGTTTTAAATTAATATTTTGGTATTGAATTTCAATGTTGAATATTTTTTGGACCAATTTTGTGTCAGAGTTATGATGAATTATATTATCTATTTTATAAAGTGATCCTTAGTATTGTGACTTTGGGTAACACATTCTAGTACCTTAGAGGCATATATCATGTTCTGAAAAAGATGGTGGATAGATATCTGTAGATCTAAGATTAATAACTTGGAGATTCTAATGCATGTATAAAAAATTTATAAGAAATAATATATCACATAAATTAAATCATACATAATATTAAAATATCACCAATAAATTATAAACAAGATTATTCAAATGGAATCATGAAAATAAATAAACATATTTTCTATTTTCTAAAAATGAGATATTTTTTATGAAAAATGTATAAAATAATAATTAAAAACAATTTATAATTCAATATGGGAACTCCATAATTCTATAAATATAAATATTTTATATTTATTACCAGATATTAACTTGGGAATATTAATTTTAATAAGAAATTTACTTTCAAAATATGTTATTTCATGAAATTTAAAAATTTTATTTTTTAATTTATATAATTTAAACAATTTATATAATCTAAATATCAAACATTAATATTACTTAAACCATTGATCGAATAATTATTTAAAATACCTTTGATGTAGTTTAATAATTTTAAAATAAGGAAACTTTAATTAGAATGATTCGAATTAAAATGTATGAATAATTCATATTTTTTTAAGATATATACTTTTTTTATTTTTTTATTTATATTCCACTTAAAAATTGAACCTATAAGTTTCTAATTAACAAAATATATCAAGAAAATAATTTATTCCATATAAATTTTAAAAATTTATTTTTAATATTCACACTTAATATTATAGAATATGTATTAATGAATATTTTATAAATATTAGTTCTTTAATTATAAAAACATTATAATTAAGAAATTTTGAAAAACTTTTATAGATTAATTAATATTCCAAAATACCATTTCTTATAATTCAAAACAATTTGTAAACTGTATAATTAAAATCAAAATATAATTGTATGAATAAAATTATTTTTTTGTAAATCATATTTAATGATATACCATGAATCATAGAATATGATACATTGTATATGGAACATAAAAAATTGATGTAATATGAATCATATTTTACGTCTAATCTCCCTATCGTGGATTATAATAAATAGAATACATAAGGTTTTTGTTTCGAAAAAGGAAAAAAATATATGTATCATGATAATAAACTTATATATTAGTGAAAAACATTACATACCAATCATATTTTATGTTTCACATTATTTTCATAAAGATAAATGATGCCATATTTTTTAAATTTCAAATCATAGTTCTATCATAAATTCTGATATCCCTATGTTGTATGTTATGACCTGTACAAAATCAATGAAATTTTAATGATTCATTCACTAGGATTTCCCTATATCATAAACTATAATTTGATCATGTAGGAAAATATTATTTATCATATTTTAGGATAGGTAATTTTATAGGAAATAAAATTTAAAACTAATAACACCATGCCATTAAAAAATAAAATCATATTAATAATATAAATGAATAATGTGTGCTTTTTACCATTGTATTCTGCTTCCATTTACTTCAATTATATTTTGATGAAGAAACCTAAGGAAAAATTGAATGTTTCTTTTCTCTAAGGTGTATCCATGGATTTTATTGAAACAACCAAATGATTTGGGAATTACTATCCAACCTTCATGATATGAAATTATCTCA
Organism: Viscum album; assembly: GCA_963277665.1. Lineage (NCBI taxonomy): Eukaryota > Viridiplantae > Streptophyta > Magnoliopsida > Santalales > Viscaceae > Viscum > Viscum album. The sequence goes on from OY728158.1 coordinate 1,614,369,191, forward strand.
AAAGGAAAGAAATAAGTATGGTGATATCTTTAAGAAGAAAGGGTTTCGACTAGAGCTTTCTAGAGATGACCATGCACACCCAAATCATAGACTGGCCTATTTTATATTTTTTATATGTATGATCCTTGATCCATGTACTTACTCACACATTTTATAAATATAAATATAATTATTATGATAACATGTCAGGTAACCCTCATGAAAATCCCCCAACAGGATCGTTGAGATCATTGAGGGTGAGGGGGTGAATCAATGATATATAATGTTTAGTTTATTCTATTTTGAAACTTTTTCACTTATTAATGGGATAATAATTCACTAATACTACATGATCCCAATTACACCCAAAAGAACATAATAGATTAAGATGCTTCACAACTCCACAATAATAGCTAATATTTGGTGTAGCATAAACATGTTTCCACACAGTACACTAGAAAATAATCATGTTGTTTACCCGAAGATAGGTAAATAAATTATTTTCATTGCACTATTGTATCTAATATTAATTTTACATCTCAAAAAGAAACAAATATATTAGTGTAATTAAGACAACATGATATTCCTCCACCAACAAAATTCAATAGGTTTTCACTCTACTGATTCAGTTCTATTTAAAAAGATCATTAGCATGTATGAATGTTTTCTTATTCAGAGTATTGCACAATAGTGAGCATTCTCATCTTATTCTTCTTCCATTTATTTATCTATATACATTAAATAAAATTGAAATCATTGTTTTTTCTACATTGGATCCTATCAAAATCTCTCCACTCACTAATGATTCTTAGTTTTATCATGTGTTATATTCAATATATTATGTGAAAATTATTTCCACAAACATTTTTTGAAGATTTCCTCAAAATTTATCCAATTTATAAAATTAGGTTATCCAATCTTGAAACTATCTCCAATATCTTCACATACTTGAATTTTAAATATTTATTTTTCTAATTCCCTTTAATTTCATCCAAGATCTTCCTAATTAATTATTTCGTAATATAATCTAAAATTATTACATCTTATTTGTATCCAAGTATGAATGAATGGATTCAACATCTTCCTTTTTTTTAAATGAAACATCTGAAATTATTTTCAAAAACTTTATCACATCCTAAAATAATTATTTTTATAATTTTCACATTTTTAAACAGTATGTTATACATACATTGCATCATAAAAATTGATATCATAAGAAAAAAATGTCTCACAATATACCAATATTAAATTTTGAATAAATATATAGTCATACACGTACAATAGATGACTTATGATACTCAATAGGCATAAACTATTAATGAAAATTCTTATGATTTATAAATATTTATGGGCCACTAATAAAAAATCTCAACCCAAATCCCAAAAACAATATTCACTATGGGGCGGTAACTTACTTTTTTACACCTCCCAAACTATTTGAGAAACAACTCTATATTATCTAAAATGATCACCACCAATACACCATGATATTTCTAAGATTCAAGATATTTCATAGGAAAACTAATCAACCAAAACTCCCACTATAAGTTCATTATGGTGTTGTAATTACCCAAAATTTCATAAATAAAAATTTATTTGGAATGAAAAATTATTTTATTAAGTTAAATAGTTATAGAAAACACATGAACTACCTTAGATATTTTGGAACATTATAAAATATAGATGTCTAGATTTAAAAGTCCACAAATCATATTAACCATTGGTAATATAGCCACCTAAAATTGATTGTTACGATTTGTATATTAAGGGTGATGATAAAGTCTAATTGGTGAAAAATAAAGAAGTGATAACCTCAACTAGTAGGATTATACCATATGAATCAAATTTATCAGAGTGTCCTACAGAGATGGAATCATTAGTCTTTTCCCTTGACGAATATGAATATGGGATTCTATAGTCGAATATTGAGGGAAACTATATATGGGATAAGTTTAAGATTATCGAGATCAAAGATCAAATTATGTTCAAAAAATGAACCCATGAAAATACCATTATCGCACACCTTACCTTTAGGGTGTACCCTGCATTTAAAAGGGTTAGGAATTTATATCTTAGAAGAAATAATTTTTATAATTTATTTTTAAAAACTAATTATTATATTTATAATTTTTATATTTACATTATAAATTATTAAATATTTAATTTGAAAGAAATTATATTTTGATATGAAGAAACTCAAATTGTAATATTAGTAAATATATAGTTTCAATTAAGACAATATTTTTAGATAAATTGAAGAATGGTTTCAATAATGTTATTTTAATAAAGTATAATCATTAAATATTTTTTTTAAAATATAATTGATAATTTTATTTAATGAAGTCCCATGTAATTATTACAAGGATCATAAAGTTGTTAGTGTTGCAAAAACTACTATTTTCCTGTAATTAGGTATTTTAATTTAAAAGTGAAAATTCAAATACTTAAAAAATTACACTGGTAAATGTTTTTTTAAATCAGCATGTTGAAATTACCCAATGGTGAATTTGGTATATTTTTTAGAAACAATCAACTAGCTCTGTTAACATTAAATAATATATAAAGATATGGAATTTATTATTAAATCATAATATCCCAAATGTGATGAAATAATTTATATAAAATGAATTAATGACAAAATATATATTTCAACATTAATTTTTTTCATGTTATTTGAATTTTTTTATAAGTTATTAATGCATACTACAAAACCTATATTTTTTTCAAAAATTATAAAATCAATTTTTATGATGTTTACACACTTCAAAATCTCCAATGGTATTATTTGAATATATACTTTTTGGTTTCATGATTGGGGCTAATATGACCTGACCTATGACAATCCCAATCCCACCTCCAATATGCTAGAGGCTGGAGAACAGTGTTGAGTTTACATATAACTCACATGGCTTGCCTTATCCTAATGTATCTATACAAACACACACACACACACATCTCCAAGGCCATGAAATTATGAAATTTAAAACAACTGATAACCTTGCATACATATATCTAAAATCACACTAAAAAGGTTTAAAAACCTGTACTAGAAAGAAAAAAGAAAAAATATGATCCCACTATAAAGAAACTAAAAACAAGCCAAACCTAAAAGTATAGAAGGGGTAACTAGTGAAGGTAATAATAGTGACAAACCTTGGTCTTCCTGGCTCACTAAGCTTCTCCTAGTCCTTTTCATGCTAGGAATCTATCAAAATATTGATCATATGCATAAGACATGATAAATTGAAGAAAATACCATAGAGGGGTGAGTATAAAAATACCCAGTAGGACACCTCATAATCAATAAACATATAACAAAAATTATAATAGTTAACTTATCATAATTATATGTCATAACACATATAACAAGTATATCAAAAAAATAGTCAATAAAGAAAAACAATCTAAAGGTAAAGTCACAACCATAATTCCAACCTAGGATTCCTAGACAAAGGTTCCACATAGATCTTTTCTGATAAAACACACTACAGTATTCACCTAAAACCAATTAAGTACATCCAAGATGTCATCCTCTTCCGGTATATCAATCAGAGGTACATTCTCAAAGTCTAAAGTGTGTGATACAAATATAAGGATCACACTAAATTTCATTAGGTGTACCATCTGCTAAATATAGAATAACCCGATAAGATGGGGAACAACACCCATATAGTTTTGATCATGATGGTGCAAATAAATACATATAGTGAAAAAATGATTATGTAGGATATTAATATGGGCCTCAAAGAAAGATTCAAAAAAATATATCCAAGAATTAAGTCCCTATGAACAGATCTAAAATGTATATATATGACCCAATTATATACTGGACACTTATGGAATGAATCAGGGGAATACAACCTATCAAAACTTATTCATGCTTAAGAGGATAAGGGCTCCAGGCCACATTTTAAGGGGTACAAAAAGTTTACAGGAAGTACAGTGTGTGTCCCTTTGGCATCAGGTCCGACCCATGTATCACATTCCATTCCTGTGACTTTAGTTTATTACACATGGTTTATGAGTCCATGAAATCCGAACCATGTTCATGTGCCTCCAGCCATGTCTATTCCCAAGTACAGAGCATGTCTGATCTTGTGTACTCCTGGCCATGTTAGTGTACGTTTCGAGGAACATGTTTAACGCCCAATGAAATATCAAATTATGTGTGATTTTTTCTTCGATGTGGAACTATAGTTCCACATTGGGGACATAATACCCACAATATTCCATGGTATTCTTCTCTTTGAATAATGTAGTAGCTTGTTTTGTACCCAACATTGAGTTCTAGCACACCACGACCAATCAAACTCGCAGTTTAAAAAGTAGTTATGAATTGTAATACCCACTTTTTGAAATTTTATAAATTTTATTTTTCAAAATGGACTTCATTTTTTGATTCGGAATATCAAAATTATCTTAGGGTGAATTTTTTATATTTTTTTAAAACATTCAATTTTTGATGAACAGTGAAAAGCACTGCGTTATTATTTAAAACCAACTTCTATTTAAATAATTATTATTATTATTTAAATTTATTTTAAAGTCAAAATAGACAAATAATACCTATATTAGTTCAATTTAATTCATTGGAGTCATTTTATAATAATATTAGATATATAAAATTTTATTTAACTATTTAACCCCATTTACACACCTTCGAGGCATATTTGCAAATTTGTATAAAATTTAATTTTACCACTCTGTGAATTGACTTTAAAAATTCCAAGGGACACGATTGAAATCTGTAAGCAAAATGTGGTTCAGTAGGTTGAAAATTAGTTTTTTTAATATTATCTTTTGAATTTTAATACCATAGTTAAAAGTAAATAGGGTAATTAAAGGTAATCATGATGTTATAATTACCCTAACACATGTACTAATTCTATTGTATGTGTTTATATAGACCAAAATCCTCATTAGGAATAAAATCAGATCCTTTTTTATCCATTTGGATTAGATTAAGACATTTAATATTATTTTATTTAAAGAAGTGTTTAAAGTGTTAAATTCAATGTTTAATAACAAAATGATTTTTAATATAGGGTTATACAAAAGATTAATTAGACTATAAAAATTAATTATAAATACAAAGAAATTTTCCACATCATGGTATTTTATTTATAATCTTTTGACCTTAATTAATTAAATTTATTTATGAAACAATGATGGTGTTTTTATTACCTTATTAATGAATGACTAACATAATTGATATTATAAATATAGAAAAAAATGTAAATTTAGAATTTTAATGCTTTCCACAAAATACTCTCTTAATATGACATGTTAGGATTGATTTAATATAATTTTTTCGAACTAATAAAGTTTTAGGACTTTAAAAAAAAACCAAATACTAAATATTTTCAAAATCAACAAAAATGAATTTTTGAAAAAATACTATATTATTAAATAATATAATATTCATAAAAATCTATGGTTTGGAAAAATGAATTATATAATGATATATATTTAATTAATTAACCACTTGAGGTGATCCTGGCATATTATATTATGTTTATAAAACATGTAATATAAAAATACAAGAAGACATTGTAAAAGGTAAACTATTTAATTAAGTGTTAAATCTAAAAGATAAGGTTAATATGGTGACTTAAAAATGTCTAAAACATATTGGTTGAGAGGATTTCGACCCATCCCCACCATATCCTTGAAATAAATTAATTTTGAGTCATTATAAACCAAAAATTATTCTATAATAAAATAATATTTTAAGCTTTTCCTAAAGTGACTACCACCTCTCTTATAAATGGGTACCGCCACTTATCTCAAAAGCACACCTCCAAAGCCATTTGGCTTAGAAAACCCCAAATCAAATATCTTACCGACTACCCTTAATTCAATCTATAGGCCATACTTTGAATAGAAATCCATCCTCATGAGCCCTTTTGTTTAAATCAAAAGGAAGCACCCGAAGAAGAGGTAATAAATTTATGACCTCTTTCAAATTTCATTTCTTCGTCCACTTCCTCTTTCTGTGTTGTTTCCATAACAAAATAATAACTTCAGTACCTTATATAAATTTTTATTTTATTATAAATATGGTACAACCATATTGATTATTCTATCTATCCTATGAATGAAAAAGTCACCACACATGTGTACGTACAGCTTACCGTTTCCACATCGTGTTGTGGTTTGTTATTCAACACTTCATTGTTTGGATTAGTATAATAATGGGTATAATTGATGTAAATAATAAATATAACATGTTAATAATTCTATATATATTATTCAACATCCATTTAATTACTATTTCACCATCAAAAGAATGATATTTTCGCTCATGCGTATGTACAGATTATCGTCTCCATGAATTCGATGAGATTCATTCACCATCGTAACCATTCAGGAATAATTTTAATTTTACGATTAGAACTAATTTTTAAGAACATAATATCATTCCGTTTAGGAATAAAATACATCCTATCCATAACAAATATTACTTACGTAACAAAATATATAAAGGAAGATGAACCAATTGAAACACGAAAAAATGATACTAATGAAATATTATTAACAATGCAGTATTATAAGATCATATATGATATCATATTTATGTATGTGGTTCCTGTTTAATTTAATAACAATGATTTAACTATTATACACAAGTTTAAGGCACCCTCAACTAATTAAAAGTACAAGGTATGGGTTAATTTTACAATCTCTATTTTAATCTGATGTTTTTTATATGTAAGTATATACTAGGAATTCTTTATCTTCCCCATCCGTGTTTTTAAAAAATGTATTTAATTTTTTTAAAAAAATCCATTAAAATAGTTTAACGTCATTTATACCCTTGTTCTACTTTTTATAAAATGTTTTGAATGGAATCTTTTTGTCTTTTTTCAAAAAAGGTACTTTATGACCTTCTCGACAAATTAAGGTAAGAATGTTATTTTAACTTATACTGAGGGTGCAGCTATTTTCTACCTTTATAAAACCTTCTAAGCATTTCTTACAAACATATAAGAATATTTTAAAAATAAATGTTCTCTTTTATAATTATGTGACATTTAAATGAATTCAAAATATAGAGAGATATTTCTCTCAAATAGTTTGGATTTCATCTATATCAACAACCTTTGATGGATTTTACACTTGTTTGAAGATGATTTATTATGATACAATATTCCTTATTGTATTGAATGTTTTGTGATATGTTTTAATGTGGATGTGTAATTTTTATACCATTAATGGTTTACGGTTAGTGTATTATCATTTCTTATGTTAGTTTTAATACCAATGTTTATGTTATGTTTTAACTTTTTCATATTAAGAATGCATTAGACTTAGTAAGTGACGGGTGGAGCCTGCTACAGCTCCTCGATGCATCGATAGGTGTCATGAGACAAACTAGTGTCTTGCCCAAGGCCTTTTCAAATTGTTTTTTGTATTCTTTGAAGAAGGCCTTGACTATGTAGTTATGATGTCCGACATTATGCATTCAATCTTTACGAAATTAGCTATTGATATTACATGTGGTTATTCGACTTTTAGAATATCCATGTGAATAAGTAAATGGCATTATTTGATTTATATTTTCCATATTATGCTGAATTTTAAGATTAAAAGGCTTGTGTTTTAGTCTTATATACTGCCTTAAATGTTTATTATTATGTGTGAATGTTTTTGCTATATTTTTATCCTTTCTGAGCATCTGAGCTCACCCCTTTATTATGTTCTATTTTTACTAGGATGTGAAGATGTATATTATGATTGAACTGTCGGGATATTCTAAGGGACACGACTACGTTTTAAGGGGACACAATGCTGTTTCTTTTTTTATTTCATGATGTAATGTAAAACTTATGTATGTATCTAGTACTTCCATGGCTACTAAACAAACCATTCTTTCGAGACTTGATCTCTTGTGATCACTCTAATGTCATGTAATAATGCACAGACTCTAGGTAACTATGGTTGGGGCCTTACATTTTGTATCATAGGAATTTTATTACAAACCTTGGAAACTAGATTTAGAAAAACTCTGATCATAGAACATTACCCTAAGATAACATCTAAGGATAAGTATAGAATAACTTCCTAGAGTTTTTCAAATGTAGATATTTTTTGAATTTTCCAAGATATGCATCCCTTTCTAAAAATAAGAAGGTAGGGGAAGCTCTGGCACAAATGTACCTAGGGGTAAAACCTGAAAACACTTCTTTGATATAGACTTGAATGGGAAATATTGCAGGACAACGGGCCTCGTTGCACTCTTGGTTCTGAGAGTCCAGGGGGATATTCTTAGGATAATTCACATTTTCATTACAAGCCATTATGAAGGATTTAAGAATAAATACTTCATCAAATTATTTTTATTATGATTATGGATTATATTCATAAGCTGTTTAATTTTTGTTATGTATTTTACTAGTTTGAAATTATGTACTGTGATTCATGAACTAATATAGTGTTTTCCATTTTTATAAATAATTCCTAGTAGAAGGAATGGAAACTATAACAATTAAATCAATTAATGTAGGTATTTACCTCCAACTCAAGGTTATTATAGTGGAGCTGGGGATTCAATTGGTCTTGAACAACTGATAACAATACTAGGACGACTCACTCAGGTTATGAATAATAAAATTACCCATATAGAGCACCCTGATCCATAATACGAAGGATTAATGTTAGACCGCTTCCTGATGCAACTAAAAAAAACATTAAATGGGAGTACAAATCCATTTATAGATGAACAATGGATAAGTTCCTTGGAGAAAATATTTCATGCTTTTGAGAGTAAGGAAAGGGAAAATGTAGTCAATGTAGTGTATCGCCTCACAAGACATATAGATCAATGGTGGTCATTAATTCAAAACACAATGAAGGATGAGCAAGTATTAAATATGGAATATATGGAGTTTAAAAAACTTTTCATTGAAAAATTCTTTCCTAGTGAACATCAAGTCGATATGGAAAGTAAATTTCTGAGTCTGAGGAAAAAGAAGGATAAGAATGTCTCAATGTATAATGTGAATTTTACAAGGTTATGAAGACATGCCATAGACTATAAATGTAACCCAAGGAGTAATATTGATTGATTATTTGTTGTGTACAAACATTTTATCCATCGAGAATTAGTCTCATAATCCTTTTTTCGTATAAAGATATAGTCTCACATGATATCAAGATAGAAAAGAAATTCTCAAATTTTACGACATTAAAGAAGAGTAGGAGAAGAATATATCTGCTAAACACTATGGAAATGGAAGTAAGGGGAAGAAGTAAAATGTTGAATATCCATCATGCATTAAATTTGGAACGAAACACCCTTGTACATTCCAAAAAGGAATGTGGGTTTGTTACATGTGTGGTGAAAAAGGCCACCAAGCATGTGATTTCAAGGGAAAGAAATATGATGTCAAAGTTGAATGATAAAATTGTAGATAAATAGGGCATTATGAAAATGAATGTCCTAAGATCCAAGAAAACTATCCTCAGAAAAGTCCAAGGGAGCAAGGCCAAGCTTATGCGATCACTACTACTGAGGTTGAAGCTCCAAATGAAGTAGTGGCAAGTACTTTTATTTTTTCCTCAAATTTATCCAATAATTTATTTGATTTTATATCATCTCATTATTTTATATCTTCCTAGTTTTACAAAAAAAATAGATATTTCCAATCTGATTTGACAAGGGTGTTGTTAGTTAAAACTCCTAAGAGAAATATTATAGTAACAAAGTTGTATCAATAAGTTGCCATTATGGAATATAAACGTTCTTTAACTGCTGATATTATTGTCACACCCATGATTTAATTTGATATAATCCTTAGAATGGATTGGATTTCGGACCATGATGTAGAAATTTATTTTATGAAGAAGAATGCTATAATTTTTTATGATGATGAAGAAATCCATTATCTTTAGAATGGAATCATCACCATCTACTTCTCATCTAAATCCACCCCATTATATCTACTAAATTCTATTATTGGGTATTAATAGAGTGAAATAACTATGGGTGATGAGAGTAATGTAACAATAGAGGATGTACCTATTGTTCATTAATATGTTGACGTGTGTCTAGGGGGTTTACCTGGACATCCTCCAGAAAGATAAATTGAATTTTCCAATGACAAAATTCTTGGTTTAAGGACCACATTGAAGTCCCCTCATAGAATTTCCACTGAAGAATTAGTGGAACTATAGAAACAACAAGAATAATTGAGTAATAAAGGATTTATTCTCCCTAGTGTTTCTCAATGGGGATCCCCTGTTCATTTTGATAAGAAGAAAGACAGATCTATGAGGTTGTGCACTGACTACATGGAGATCAATGCAACTACAATATATAACAAGTATCACCTACCTTACATTGATGATTTATTTGATCAACTTCGTCGAGCTCAATATTTTTTATAGATTGACCTTCAATTTGGACATCATTAGTTTTACATGAAAAAGGAAGACATTTTGAAGACAACATTTTGTACCAGGAATGGAAATTATGAGTTTACAGTAATTCATTTTGTACTGACTAAATGCACCCTTTGTTTTCATGTATCTAATGAATAGTATTTTAAAGGAATATAATGATGACTTTGTATTGGTATTTACTGATGATATCTAGTTATAATCATAAATCTATGAAGATGATTAAAATAAGTTGCAGAATATTATAAAGACTCTTAAATAAAATGAATTATATGGGAAGTTAAGAAATTATGAATTTTGGCTTCAAGGGATTTCTTTTCTTCGCCATATTTTCTTTAATGATGGAATAAATGTTGATCCTTCCTAGACAAGAGAAATAGATAAGTGTCTAGCATCAACACGTATAACTGAGCTAAGCAGTTTTATTGCCTTTTCAGGTTATTGTTGGTGCTTCATCAAAAAATTTGCATGACTGGAAAACCCAGTAACCAATCTCACACGTAATTGGGTAATGTTTTTTGGACAAAAAAGTGTGAATAATGTTTTGAAGAATTGAAGAGTAGATTATTCAATGCTCATATTTTGACTCTACCATTGGGTAATGATGGAGTTGTTATTTATAATTATACTTCAAAGAAAGAAATTTGGTGTGTCCTTATGAAAAATGATAGAGTTATTGACTATGCATCACAGCTGCTAAAAATTCACGAATAAAACTATCCCACTCATGATCATGAGTTAGGAGCAGTATTATTTTCTCTGAAGATATGGAGACATTATCTCAATGGTGAAAATTGTGATTTCTATACTTGTCACAAGAGTTTGAAGTATAATTTATCACAAAATGAACTCAACAAGATAAAAAGTAAGTGTCTTGAACTACTTATGGATTATGATTTCATTATAAAATACCTCCTAGGGAAGGAAAATAAGGTTGTAGATGCTTTGAGTAGAAAGGATAATGGTGTTTTTAACAAGATGAGATTTGAAAAGGATCTTATATACATGGATCTAGTAATGATGGATATAGGAATAACCATGGAAGGAGAAACATCAATACATGTTCAGATGGTTGCCAAACAATCTTTATTAGAAAGGATAAAAAGTTCTCAGACTGACGATGTTGAGTTTCAAAAGAAAATTAAAGCTGTGAATGATGAGAGATTGATCAACTTCTTATATAAAGATGGAATTTTAAAATATGGGAGGAGGCTTTGTGTTCCCAATATTCATAATCTAGAAAGATAGTTTTGGGATGATGATCATAGCTCCAATTTCACTATACACACTGGTACCACTACGTTTTATAGAGATTTTAAGGAACATCTTTTGTGGGACAAGAAGAAGGGGGAGATTGTTAATTATGTGTCAAGATGTATGATTTTTGAACAAGTTAAGGATGGAAGAAAAACAACGTAGAAGAATCATGCATCCTCTTCCCATACCTGAGTGGAAATCTGATATCATTATGATGGACTTTGTCATGGATTAAACGAAAACTCCTAAAAGGAATGATTCAATATGGGTCATTGTTGATCGATTTACCAAGTCATCAAATTTTTTTCCTATAAGAAAATATTTACCACTTGAAAGTTTAGCATGACTATATATTAAGAAATTTTAAAGACTTCATGGAGTACCCCAATTTATTGTTTCTAATCGTGATCCCCGTTTCACATCATGACTTTGGAAAATTCTTCAAAAATATCTAGACACTGAATTTCATTTGAGCACTGCCTACCACCATCAAACTGATGGTCAATCAGAAGAGACTATTTAAACATTAAAATACATGTTGAGATCTTTCCCACATGACTTTTATGGTATGTGGGATCAATATTTACCTCTGGAAGAATTTTCATGTAGCAATATATTCCATTTAAGTATTTAGATGGCACCATATGAGGCATTACATGGAAAGGGATTTTGCAAACCAACTTGTTGGGATGATGTTGGTGAAAGAAAACTCTTCGGCCCAGAACATCTTGAGGAAACAATGGAAAAGGTGAATATTATCCAAACCCACATCAAAGAAGCTCAATGTAGGCAAAAGAGCGATGTTGATAACCGAAAGAATGATTTGGAATTTCATACAGTAGATCATGTTTTCTTAAAGGTACCTCTATAAAAGGGTGATTTACGATTCGGTAAGAATGGTAAATTAATTCCCAAGTACATCAGACCTTTAAAAATTATAGAACGAATTGGATTTGTAGGTTGCCATTTGGAAATGTCTCTAAGTGTCTCCTAAGTTCATGATGTGTTCTACGTATCACTGTTGAGAAAATACCTGCCTGACACAACTTATGTACTCACCTAAGAAGAAATAGAACTGGAACCCAATATATCTTATTGTGAAGATCCTATCATGATTCTTGACACCAAAAAACAAGTGTTGAGAAACTAGATGACTCTTCTGGTAAAAGTTCTATGGAGAAACCACAAAATGGAAGAGGCAACATGGGAACTCGAGGAACCTATGATGAAGAAGCAACCGCATCTTTTTATGTAGTAATTTTCTAGAAATTGTGAGCAAGAAATTATTTGAAGGAGGGAAGAATGTAACCCGCAAGCATCTACGGTATGCTTTCCTTTGAATAATGTGGTAGCTTGTATTTTACACAACATCGAGTTCAAGCACAACAGCACCAATCAAACGAGCCGTTTAAAAAAGCAGTTTTGAATAGTAATACCCACTTGTTAAAATATTATAAATTTTATTTTTGAAAATAGTCTTTCTTTTTGGATTTGTAATATCAAAATTAGCATAGGGTGATTTTGTGGTATTTTTCTGAAAACATTCAATTTTTGATGAATAGTGAAAAACACTGCATAATTGTTTAAAACCAAATTTTATTTAAATAATTATTATTTTTAATTAAATTTATTTTAATGTCAAAATAGATACATAATTCCTATATTATGTCAATTTAAATCATTGGACTAATTTTATAATAATATTAGATATATAAAATTTTATTGAACTATTTAACGCCTTTTATCCACCTTCTAGGCACATTTGAAAATTTTCATAAAACATGATTTTACCACTTATTTTAATTGAATTTAAAAAATAATAGAGACATGGTTGACATCGGCAAGTTAAATTTGGTTTAATTGGATGAAAATAATTTTTTTGAATAGTAACTTTGGAATTTTTTTACCACAGTTCAAAGTAAATTGGCTAATTAAATGTAAAAATGATATTATAATTACCCTAAAGAATTTCATAATTTTATTGGATAAGTGTATTTAAACAAAAATCAACTTTATGAAAAAAAAAAAGATGACCATTTTTTATCCATTTTATTAGATTAGGACATTAATTGTTATTTTATTTAATGTAGAGTTAAAAGTATAAAATTCAAATTTTAATAATTAATACATTTTTAAAATGGGTTTATACATAAGATAAATTCAAAAATAAATATTCATTAGATACCGAAAATTATTTCCTACATCATGGTATTTTATTTATATTTTTTAGACATTAAATAATTAAATTTACTTATGACACAAAGATGGTTCAGTAATTACGTTATTAACGAAAGATTAAAATGATTGATATTATAAATATTCAAATAAATACAAATGGAGACTTTTGATGAATTAAACAAATTTTATATGTTAATAAGACATGTTAATATTGATTTGATGTATTTATTACTAATAAGTCATGTATTTTTACTTTCAAAAGAACTAAATATGAAATAGTGTCAAAATTGACATAAATGAGTTTTAAAAAAATTACTATATTATAAAATGATATAATATTCGTAAAAATCTATGGTTCAGAAAAAGGACTTATGTAATGATAGATATGTCAGTAATGAACCAGTGTAGGTTCTATTTAATTTTAGATTATCTTTATTCACCATGTAATATAATAACAAGAAGACATTGTAAATGTTAAATTATATAACTAAGGGTTAAATCTGAAATATATGATTAATATCGTGACCTAAACTTGTCAAAAACATATTTTTTAGAGGAGTTATATCCATCCCCACTTAATCCTTGAAATGAATCCATGTTTAACCATTATAATCCTAAAATGATTTTATAATAAAATAATATTTCAAACTTTTCCTAAAGTTACCATCACCTCTCTTATAAAAGGGTACTTCCCCTTCTCTCAAAATCACACCCCCAAGACATTTGTCTAATACAAATAATACTCAAATATCTTCCCAACTACCTTTAAATCAACTTAGAGTCCTTAATTTGATCATAAATCACTTCTAAAGAGCTCATTGGTTCAAATCAAAAGGAAGTACACAAAGAAGAGGTAATAATTTCATCACCTCTTTCAGTGTTATTTTCTTCTTCCACTTCCACTTTCATTGTTGATTCCATAACAAAACAATAACCTCAATACCTTCTATATACTTTGATGTCATTATAAATATGTTACAACCATATTCATTATTCTCTCAATCATATGAATGACCATGTCACCATACGTGCTTACGTACGACTTACCGTCTCCGCGTTGGGGTGTAATATGTTATTCAACAATTCATTATTTGGATGGGTATAATTATGATTATAATTGATGTAAATAATAAATATATCATGTTAATAATTATTTATATAAGATATAAAATCCTATTAAATAATATTTCACTATTAATAGAATGGTATTTTCACTCGTGCATGCGTACAGATTACCTTCACCACAAACACGAGGAGATTCATTCCCCATCGTAACCATTCATGAATAATATTCATTTTTTGAATAAAATTTTTCTATGAACATAATATCATTCTATATTTGAATAAAATACATCCTATCCATAACAAACATTACTTACATAACAAAACATATAATGATAAACGAATTAGTTAACACCCGAAACAATGATACTACTAAAATATTATTAAAAAATAAATATTAGAAGATCATATATGAAATCATATTTATGTTTTGTTATTGTAAAATATAATAACAGTGATTTAAATATTATACAAGAGGTTAATGTACCCTCGACTAAGGAAAAGAAAAAGTGAAGGGTTAAATGTACAATCTCTTTATTTATCTGAGGTTTTTTATACATTAGTATCTACTGGGTCTTCTTTATCATCCACATACATGTTTCTTAAAAATGTATTTCAAAACACTTTTAATATTTCCTAGAAAATGGGTTAAATTCATTTATACAATTTGTTTAATATTTATAAAATGTTTTGAGAGGAATCTTTATGTCATCTTCCAAACAAGTTACTTTATGACTTTTTCAAAAAAATAAAGGTAAGATTGGTTATTTTAACTTATATGGGGGGTGCGACTATTTTCCACCATTATAACACATTTTATGATTCAGTTACAAGATTATTAAAATATTTTCACAATAAATGTTTTTTTATAATTATGTGACTTTTCAATGATTTCAAAATAGAAATTGATATTTCTCTCAAATAGTTTTGATTTCTTCTATATCAACATCCTTTGATGGATTTGACACTTGTTTGAAGCTGATTAATAATGATAAAATCATTGATATTGTATTGAACGTTTTGTGATATGTTTTAATGTGGATGTGGTATTTCTATACCATTCATGGTTTATGGTTAATGTATTGACATGTCGTATGAATGTTTTAATACGAATTTTTATGTTATTTTTCATCCACTTTATACAAGGAATTCATTGGACTTAATAGTTGATGGGTGGAGCCCACTATAGCTCCTCGATGCATCGGTAGGTCTCATGATACAGACTAGTGTCTTGGCATAAGGCCTTGAAAAAAAAATTTATTTGTAGTCTTGGTATGAGGCCATAACTATGTGGTTATGATATCCGACATTATACATTCCATTGTTATGAAATTTTGTATTGATATTACATGTGATTTTTTGTCTAGTATAATATCAATGTGAATATGTAAATGGAATTATTTGATTTATATTGTCCATATTATGCTGATGTTCAAGTTTAATAGGCTTGTGTTTTAGTCTTATACATCACCTTAAATGTTTATCCATATTTATAAAATTTTCCACTATATTGTTATCCTTACCAAGAATCTGAGCTCACCCCTTTCTTATGTTTTATTTTTTCCAGGATGTGAAGAATTATATTATGGTTGAACTGCAGGGATAGTCTAAGTGATATGAGTGTGTTCAAAGGGGTCTATTGATGCCAAAATTTGGAGAATGTCTGCATCGGGTAGATAAAATAGCAACAAATGAATCCAGGATGGCAAGAGAAGATTCCCGTTGCCCATAAGGCAGACGTGGGCAAGATTCGGGGGATGCATGCAAGTGGCCATCTAGCATGTAGGATTTTGTGCACCCGGCTCCTGTTCCATGCACAAGGTGATGCCAAATGGGATTTTTCTCACCTGTCCCACTTCCACACACTTGGCGACGTCAATCGGCCCTTTGCGCGTCGGGCGCCGCTTCCACACACAAGGTGATGTTGAACGGGAATTTCCATGCCTGGCGCCCCTTCAGCGCACAAGGCGACATCAAATAGGTGTTTGTGCATCATACCCCCTTCCGTGAACAAGGTGACATCCATTGGGCCTTTGTTCACCTGGTACTGATTCGGCGCACAAGGCAACATCCAACAAGCATTTTCATGCCCAGCCCCCCTTCCGTGCATAAGGTGAAATCGAAGGGGCATTTGTGCACCCGAACCCCTTTCCACGCCCAAGGCTACGTCGGCCACCACTTTTCGAGCCACAACGTTTTTCACACCGACCCTGAGGACTTCAGCTATAAAACAAAATGTATCCCCACCATTCAAGGACCGTAACAGAATACAAAGCACCGCTCTTCCACGTGGAAGCCACATCTTTTACGATCGTGTGAAAAACCCAATAGTCATTTAGTATGGGATTTTTCATGAAAGATTCCCCAAGGGTGCTCCTTCATGAATTTATTTTCTTCCCAAGTCATTTTCATGCAAGTGATCCACTTTTTCATGAAACTACCCTCTGCATCAGACCGCTCTTGTGTGAAACTCATCCATTTTTCTCGTAGCCAATCCATTCTTGTGTGCAACCCATCCTTCTTTCGTGAAAACTTCACCTTTTGTGTGTGTTGACGATCCTTTACAACATAGAGTCTAACGAATGAAAAGGGTAATACCTTAAGCAGAAAGAGATTCATCCTTGGAAGAACATCAATAATTGACAAAATCATGAACAAGGATTTATTTAAGCATGGGTCATGCAAGTTTTACTATGGTCGCACCAAGTATACTTGCACGGCACATATTGGTCATGCATATGACTTGTGCGCCCTATTCTATATTCACCCAAGGTCCTCAATGGCCTATAAATACCCCATGTGGGCCCCCCATTTCAAGGGAAAAAAATCCAAAAGTCAGATTTAAGCTCTCGGCGCCCTAGTCTGTACTTGAAGTCTTCCGAACACTTGTAAGATTATTTCTTACCTAGAATGGAAGATCTAAAGAGGGGGAACAATGCCTAAGTATTGAAATTCATCAAACCTTGTGCGCCTAAGTGACTAAACCTTAAGGGAAATGGCCACACTTGAGCACCACCTTATCCCTTCAACAGAACATGCACGATAACCTTTTGGAAGCCTTTATGGATAATACTAAGGGCTTGAGCCAAGTCTCACCCATGTATTACCCTACGGGTTAACTGTCACCCAAATACACCCATGTCGCGCAAGTATACTTGCGTGACTAGGACTTTCACGCCCAAACAGGACTTGCGCGCCTGCCTGTTTTGGGTTCCCCTCCTACATATTCTACTCTTTTCTTCAAATCCACCGTTTCCCTTCAAGATTTAGCCTTCAAAACCATCTTCAAAGCCATTTCTGGCATGGTTCCTTTGTTGGATTCCTTATCTGAAAAGAATTTTGTGGAAAATCTCTCAAAACCTTGTGATTTACATAACTTTATGTCATTATGGTTAGAGATTTCATTCATTTAAACCTCATCATTTATGATGATAAGAACTTTAATCTGGGCATCCTCCTTAGGAATAATCCCCAAGTCCCCAATTTGGGAATCCTCCTTAGGATTTAGCCCCAAATTCTAAATTCTCTTAACCTGGGCATCTTCCTTAGGATTAAGCCCCATGTTCCCAAATATGGGCATCCTCCTTAGAAGTAGGCCCCAAGTTCCCTAATCTGGGCATCCTCTTTAGGAGTAATCCCCAATCATAATTTCTCCTAACATGGGCCTCCTATTCAGAAGTAATCCATAGATTTCAAGTCCCCTTAACCTGGGCCTCCATTTCAGGAGTAAGCCCCAGGCTTAATTTCTTTTTATTTTGGCTTCCTTCTTAGGAATAAAACCCAATCATAAGTACCCTCTAATTTTGGAATCCTTCTCAGGAGTAAGCCCTAAGTTAAGTATCCAAATCTCCATAATGCAAATATAGCATTATGGTCCTTGTTCCAGGGATTATTCCCTAAAGTAAATCTCAATTCTCATCTATCTTGTGCAGTCATACATACACAAGCCCCACATTATTTCTTATGATTGAATATTTTGTGGAAGAATCATCAGGTTTTATTGATACCTCTTGTTTCTCACACTGAGCATGACTCATGTGAGCTTAGATCAAAAAATTAATCATGAAATCTTTCTTTGGGCCATCAATCAGGCATAAAATCCATATTTCTTCACTCGAACTACGTGGGTTCGAATTCTTTTTATAATAAGGATATGTAGGTAGCCCATCTACGGGTAAAATCCCAACTCTGAAATAATCCATGTCCTTCTTAATGACAATAAACTTCTAGTGCCCCACTGAGTGGCTTTAAAACCAGTATGGTTATCATAATGACCAAGAGGATTCTATATAATGTGTTGAATGATACCATTGACTTATAATATCTAACAAATACAGATGATTCTCTATTGATGAAGAACCTTAAATACATATAAAAGATTCTATAAATCTCATACATATCAATCATTGATTTACAGATCTAATGGAAAGCTCATTTTCATACTTGGTAATTTAATAAGGATTCACGAACATAAGTCAAATTTATAAGAGATTCCCGGTGTAGAAAATAATTCCCCCCAAAAAGGTGTGATGAGTCCGACCTCCCATCCCCTCGACCAATGCAAATTCTTAAGCCTCGTCGGTCCACAACTAATGAGCAGCTACCTCGAGAAAGTAGGTCCAAATGGATATAGAATCATTGTATGTTTCCGGTTCTATGAATAAACCCATTAAAAAATGATTGGATTGTTTAAACCATAACCAAACAAGGTCATCCCCATTTCCAGAGGAAACAAAAATGATTAACCCGGCGTGAATCCATAACCATGTTAAATTTTGTTTTACTTATTTGTTAGGACCCTATTTAACTCAATGTGAGGGCCAACAAAGCAATAAATAACATATGTGCTCATCCAAAAGATGCAGTGGCCGAACTTTTCATGATTATGTCTATTATATAAAACTTTCTCTCGTTTCCAAGATCTCTCTACGTTACAAAAATGGCTTCTCTAAAGTTCACACATGTGAATGCCTCTGCCGCTACTCTTGCTGGATCCTCATCCGCTATGAGGATAAAATCACATACTCAATGTCTTCTACGCTGGGTCTCAAATGCACTAGTTAAGTAATACCATCAACATGGTACCATTCCAACTCTTGAGGCCGCTCGATAAGCCCTCCAAGTCAATAATTCACCCTGGTTGTCCGGACAGCGACGACTAGAGATCAAGAAGTAGGTGGTGCCAACCACCATTTCCAACTGATTCGGGTAATTATCCCCAGAACGCAATCACCAATCCCTCCCATATTATGGGGAGGTGAATGAGAAGGTCACTCAAGGCCCTAATTCAAGAAGACTGGAGTCCTTTCCAAGGGATCCCATCAACAATTGCCGCCAGACTCGTGGTGCAGAGCACCCTCAACATGATGAGGGTATCGCCTTTAGGGGTTCGGCTCTGTTACCTCAGACTCGAGTCTGCAAGATGAACTCCCAGAGGTGAAATATGATCACTAGGGAGCAGGTTCTTACTTCGTCCCCCTCCGGAGAAGTCCATCAAGCCAACGTGATGGAAAACAACGAGCGAGCATATACACCTGTACGTCCTAATGTTACTGCCCAGCAGACTCGTCTGGCAGTAACACGCCAGTCCTGCCATGAAATTCCAGTGGAGTATTATAGGCAGGAATATACACCTATTTATAATTCATCAACTAGTTAGAAGGCTCGTCTAACAACAACTAGAGAATCTCACCAATCAAATATTGTGGCAACTGATAAGCAGGGACATACACCTGTTTACCATCAACAATTCTGTTAGTAATCTCTTCTGCCAGTATTGAACGAAATTCATCATCCAAATTTGAAGAAGAATACACAGTAGGAAAAAACACCTATCAATGTTCATCAAGCATGACAAAAGTCTCGTTTGGTAGCACCCGGAGAAGTCAATCAAAAAGATCTGATGAAAAATTTGGAGCAGACTCAACTCTCTGCCCCCACACATGAGTACTATCAGAATTTACTGACAGGAAAAGGAGGACATGAGCAGGAATACACACCTACTCCAAGAACAGAATGGACGTATAGTCTTTTTCCGGCATCTGAAGTCACCAATCACATTTTGATAATGGTGAAAGAGAAGAAGAAAATCCCTATTGATATATTGGATGCCTGTCAGAATATTATAACAGCTTCAGCAGCATCACAAGGAAACAAATACAAATATGTTCCTACCAGTATAGTGGCACATCAGCATATGACCTTGGAACAGATACACACCTCTATTCCAGTCCAAGATGATTGTGGGGCATACTCCCCCATGTCGTACGGACAATCAAGTCAGGCACGGACACACTATTTGAATGATAATAATCGGCCTAACCTAACTATTTCTCTTGACCTGGAACATAAACCTACCCATAATAACCACTTTTGTCATCAAGTGGTTCCCAAAATGAGTAAGAAGACATGTAAGAAGAAGACTCATCCATCACAGTCAAGAAATCAAGAGATGATATGTAATAAATCCTTTCTCGATGCAGGAGTTCGTGAAGCCCTCAGACAATTATCTGTTGATACTCAAGATTCTACTCTCTCATTTCCCAATAGTGGTAAAATTAATTTTGAAGTTCTCCATCAGACACTTCTTCATGAAGGCTTTCTTCATGATAGTTCAATCAATCACAAAGTATCATCTTCAGATGAGATCCACAATAACCTTCTGTGTGGCCAGAAGATCATGGAGCAAAAGGTTCTATAATTTTCGATAACCCACCATGGTGGTCCTCCCCATGATGATGAATTTAGATGTGAAATTCCTCTCCATATTAGTAATTCTCATTGCCTGTAAGATTATTCAAAGGAAAATACAGTAACTATAAAGCCCTCTTATCTTAAGGAACTTGAAAATGTGAATCTAGTCATGTCTGATGCTTTACCGCTAGTATGTTAAATACTTTCTCAATCATAAGATATCCCAGGGTTTAGGTAAATTCTCCGAACCACTTCTGGGTCACTCATCTTCTAGTTTGATAAATGAATTCTCTACCAATATTGTTGAATCTAATGAAGCAACAAGGAAGCACCAGCTTTGGTCTAATTAGGTATCAGAATTTTCATCAAATGATAAAGAGGAAGTACTGAATATGAGAAAACAACTGGTGAAAGGGGAAGTACCAGTCATGTTTTGGCTTTTGGCTGACTCTCAGTGTTATATTCCAGAGATTTTTATGGAATATTGTATTCATGATATTCATCTCAACATGTGAAAACCTCATTTTCAATTTAAAAAGAAAATATTATCTTATAATGAATATGAAATTCATGTCAAGATAATAGAAGGGTTACAATGCCAAATTGATTTGGAATCTCTCTCAGTTTCCCGATATCAGAAGGCTGAAAAGAAGTATAGATCCCTTCAGGGTTCATGAATTGGCGCACTAAAAAGATTGCGCCAATTAATTACCAATGCCCCATCTGGTATTCATATCACGGGATGGGGTGTTCATGGAGAAATGCATTTCATTGTACTATACAGTCAACAAAGACTGCCAAAAATGGGTTCATTCAATGTTATTGCCCATGGTCGGCCAGAGACAATTGGTTTTGTTTGTAATCAAAGGCTTCCTTAGGAACATGCATCAACTAGTTCTTCCCAAAGTTAGGCATACAACGAACAAGTGGTCGAATTACTCTTGCGTCATGAAAATGAGAATATTAAATAGGCTTATCTTTTAGAGCATGCGCATAATTTGGTAACATAAGTGTCAGAAATTATCCAGCGGTCATTTGAGCCAGGTGATTTGAGTGGATGTAGGTTAATGCATCCAGCAAATTTCTGGACTAAAGTACATAAGATCATGAGAGGTTTTAAGAAAGTCTCATATATATCAGCTCAAGAACCACCCCAGATTGATAGACTAGGGACTCTATAAACCCAACCCTCGGAATCAACAAATAGAATTAGAGGAGTTGAGCAGGAAAAGCAGGAACATCCCCAGTCCACCGGAATGGGGACTTTTTCAAATCCTAAATCTCTTCCTCAGTGAAAGTTAGTCTTCTCTCGATTAGGAAAGAAGCCACAAGAGGGATGCAGAGACGAATTATCTGAAGATTCCCTTCAAATTACAGTTCATTAAGATGTTCCTAAGGGATCAACTCAACAAAAGGCAATGTCTCATCAAGGACATGGAAGAAGACTATATCACAGAAATGCCGACAGAAGGGATGCAATGCATTATGCATCAATGAATGTCATCCATGTCATTGTTTCTGATCCTCCAAAACATGAGGCTCACTCAGAGGGATCAGATGAAGAAGTTCCTTCTCAAGAGGTTGTGCACACAGAGGAAAATAAAGAAGGTGTGCATACACGAAATGAAAGGCTTACCCAGAATCTAGGTATTCTTTCAAATAACCAACTTCCCCCTCTCCAAAAGGCGTCCAACAAGGGAAAAGGAAATAATAAAGTTACATTCCACCCTTCCTCTAGTGAAGGGAAATCACTCCCACTAGAGCAAAGGTATTCACAACAAGATGAAGAAATTAAGGAATTAAGGAGGCTGAATACAAAACTATTTCAAGTTAGTCTTCCTCCTAAGATTGCTGTAATCAGTCAGTCAAGGGAATGTTTTACAACTACTGAGATGGATCAATAATATCCTAATTTACTAGTACACCCTCACAGAACTAATCCTAGGGGTCTTGCGCAACAAAAATCAGTAGTGCTACCATCAGTTGCAGTACCAGCCACCATACCGGTCCAAGCTCTAGTTATTTCACCTGCTCAGGTCCAAGATCAACCATATGTTTCTCAAAAGATAAAAACTACCTTTGAGTCATTAACAGATCGGTTGTAAGTAATGGAAGTAAAGCGTGCAAAATTTCAACCGGAAAATAAAGCTTACCCTAACTGGGCAGATGCAATTCCTCCCCTATAAAATTTTTCAAGTACCAAATTCTCAATTCATAATGGTTCAGGAGACCCAGAACAAAACATAACACATTTTGTTTCTCATTATGATCCTATGATGGAAACTCCTCAACAACAAGAAGTAGTTAAGCTCAGGTGTTTTGTACAGTCATTACAGGGGTCTGCCTTTGTCTAGTATACAAGCATGAAATCCCAGTCAATTACTGGGTGGGAAGATCTCCGTTAACGATTCCTTCCTTAATTCAGCTCAACGTTGCCAAAGACGATAGTTTTTTATCATACAAATTATTAGAAAAGGGATAATGAAAGATTTTCATATTTCATTGCTCGCTATAAGAGATTAACATACTCCTTAAGCTTAACACTCCCTCGAGAATAATTGTTTCCAATCTGTGTGGAAAATTTGCGTGATGAATTATGCACACTGTTGATCCCTGTGAAATACACAGGAGGGTTTCAAGACCTCACTTCAATCACTCAACAGATTTAAGACTCTCTTATAAAGACTAAGGATAAAACTCATGTTATTCCATCAGTTACAGGAAGGAGAATGGGAAGAGCAGAGACTGCTACGGTTACACTTAAACAAGAACCTCTACCTGCCTCTACTTCAAATTTTTCATCTTATCGAAGGGCTCCACCTCCTAAGCATTAACAACAGAGGTCGTTTCATCAAGTTAATCAAAGAGATCAAAGACGGAAACAATTTGAGGAGTTTAAGAACAATGTTTATTCTTTCGGAAATGAACAAGTTCCTGGTTACTTCATTTCAACTCTGGAAAATAATTTGTTTTAATTGCAAAAGCCTAAAAGGCCAAACAAGTAAGGAGATAAATACCATCCCAACTATTGCCCATTTCATCAGATGTTGGGGCTTCCCATTCAAGAGTGTTTTTTCATCAAAGACCTCCTGCAAAAGATGGTGGACTTGGGACAAGTCAAACTGAAATGTTCTTCAACCCAGGTATCATGTGTTACTACTACAGGTCCAGAGGAAGAAGGCATGTGGGATGAAGTCAAAAGTAAAAATGCGTAGAAATATAATTATTAGATGGTCAGAAACACCATCAACCGAACTCATGCCATTTTACGAATGAAATTGAAGAAACCAATTGTGTCTTCTACTACAAATTCCACATCAAACCCCCCTTTATCAGAAGGAAAATACTCAAAGAAACGACATAATTCAAAGAAAGAAGAGCAGTCAGAAGAAGATGAGCTCGTGTGAAAGCCCAAGTTGTCTTTGACTCTATAGAATTTTATGCCATCTACTTAAAAAGCATGGGCACCGCCCCACCAAGCGGCACAACCTAAACTGGCTAATTAGGTAGAGTCATCATCAGATGAAGAGTTGATCATTGGATCTATTAACATTATTCACTTAACAAATCCGTATTCTAGTCACAGTTTTGATCTTGATGATCCTGAGTTCCCTGTATCAAACAGAGGAATTAGAGGGAGTTCTAGTGTTCCAAGATACTGAGGAAGACGTGGATATTCCAGAAGCCACTATTTTAATCCTACCCTTACTAGAAATATATATGCAGCAGAAACTTGTGGAAGATCCCTTCAGCGGGTTCAACAAGAATAAGAAAGTTCTTCCACACATGGAAGATTCAGTCCTGGTACAATTATTCTGGAGGATCGGTTGGAGGTAACACCTTCTTCCTCTAAGAAAATAAATAGACCTAGTCGGTCTAATCTTCTAATTCTAGTAATATTCCCAACTCTTACCCTAATACATGTTGCATCTACTTCCAAAGCATCAACTTCAAAGGCACCTACGAAACCACATGTTCTTGTTGGGAAACACAGACCTTTGGACCTAAAATATGATATCCTGAAACATTTGTCCCAAGTACCAGCCAAGTTATCTATTATGGATGACTTGAATCTTTCAAAGGATCTTGAATAGGCACTTATAGAGGCTTTGTCAAGTCCTCGGGAATTTGAGACTGAAATTGTTGCAGCTGAAGTCTACCTTGTAGAGAATGGTCCCACAGAATGCCATGCAGTGATATCTTTTATAGATAAAGATGAAGATGATGTTGTGAATGGACATATTAGACCTTTTTATTTATCTGGAAAGTTCAATGATGTAGACATTTAAAGATATTTCATTGGTAATGGTTCAGGAGTCAACATCATCCCTATTCGTACACTTTATCGATTGGGCCTCACCGAATTTGATTTATCTCCTTATAATTTGATGTTTCAAGGATATGATAAAAATGAACAAGAACCTCTGGGTGAGATCACACTCAGAACATAGTTTGGAGACCTTGTATCCAATTCATATTTCAAGGTTGTTCGTCATGACACAGCCTTCAACATTTTTCTTGGAATATCTTGGCTATATCAACATGTGGTTATCCCTTCATCGTACCATCAATGTCTCAAATATTGTATCAATGGTCAAATTGTGACATTGTATGGTGATAAATCCCCATTCAAAACATGTGAATCTCAATACATTGAGGAAGAATTATATCACATGGAAGGAAGGGAGGTATCTGCGGCATAGGATGTTACCAAAATTAATGCTCCGTATGGTTTGAAAAAGATTACAGTAAACCCATTCATACATGTGAGTATAGATTATGTGTTGCCTGTCAGTCAAATTGACAGGATAGAACCAAATACAAATTCTCTTATGGAAACTTCCATAATGTCAATTGTGGTAATCAAGCCAGACAGCATGGGAGAAATTGGTGATTCACCAAGGAATGATGAAAGCTCAAATGTTGATGTCTTCATTTGATCTGCGGAATTCCAGCAAGTTTATACTTCATCAACCAAGCCATAAGAAGTTATATAAAAGTCAATGATGAATGATGATGTCAATTCTCAATCCATCATCTCCTCTTTATTACCCAAGGAAGACCCTTCATCATCAATAGGGTCAGAAATGGTAGCCTCCTCTTCAAGATGTTCAAATTTTAACGTCTCTCTTGATCATGGAAATTCTGCTTCATCATGTACTATGAAAGTACAAATAGAAGAAATAAAAAGTGTTGAAGAAGAAGTGGAAGATCTCAGAGATGCTCCTTCGGCATTTTAAGAGGGTATATCTACCACTATGTATGAACTCATAGAAATAAATATGGTAAAAAAGGAGATCCATGCCCCACTTTAATTAGTGTGGTCATGACTCTTGAAGAGTAAGAAATGTGTATTCCATTTTTAAATCAAAATCGATATATATTTTCTTGGAACTATACAGAAATTCCAGGGCTTTATCCTGATGTTTCTACTCATCGTTTGGGTTTTCCCGAAGAACATCGAGGATTTAAGCAAACTGCGAGAAGAACACACCCAACTTATGCTTCCAAAATTGAAGCTGAAGTGGATAAGCTTATCAAAGATAACTTGGTCAGAGAATTTAAATATCCCTAATGGATGGTTAATATTGCCCCTGTGAAAAAGAAGAATGGACAAATTAGATTTTGCATTGATTTCAGAGATCTTAATCGGCATTGTCCCAAGGATGATTTCCCAGTTCTGATCACAGAACTCTTAATTGATACAACAGCTGGCTATGAAGCAGTTTCCATCATGGATGGATATTCTGGGTATAATCAAATCCGAATGGCTCTAGAAGATGAAGAATCTACAGCCTTTAGAGCCCCTCAGGGTGTGTTTTGCTATCGGGTAATGCCATTTGGCCTAAAGAATGCAAGCGCAATATATCAACGTGCCATGCACTGTATCTTCAAACCCTTTTCGGGAAATTTGTTGAATGTTATGTGGAAATTTTGGTGGTTAAATCCAGACAATGTTCTATTCACTTGGCTGATTTGGAAATCATATTCCACAAACTTTGAAAACACAATTTGAAGTTAAACTCCTTAAAATATGCTTTTGGAGTAACCTCAAGAATATTTCTCGGCTTTTTTGTACGCCCTTGTGGTATCAAAGTCGATCCTGAGAATAACAAATCAATCCTTGGTATGTCACCTCCTCAAAATTGGAAGGAATTTAGAGGACTTCAAGGAAACTTGGCCTATATTTAGTGTTTCATTGCCAATCTGGAAGGCAAATGTTTACCCTTCACCAAATTGATGAAGAAGGGAGTCACTTACCAGTGGACTAAAGAATGTCAAGAGGCATTTTATATTCTCAATAAATATATCTTGAGTCCACTGGTATTAATTCCATCTATTGAAGGAAGACCACTTCTTCTTTATGTGCCAGTTTTAGAGTGATCATTAGGTGCCTTCCTTGCCCAAAAGAATGATGCTGGGAATGAAACCATCCTTTATTATCACATTCGGACTATGCTTGAAGTAGAAACCCAATATTCAAGTATTGAAATGTGTTGCCTAGCAT
This sequence comes from Viscum album, assembly GCA_963277665.1. Taxonomy (NCBI): domain Eukaryota; kingdom Viridiplantae; phylum Streptophyta; class Magnoliopsida; order Santalales; family Viscaceae; genus Viscum; species Viscum album. The sequence goes on from OY728158.1 coordinate 1,614,397,269, forward strand.
TAATATTTGCAGTTCAAAAACCGAGACACTACCTGCAACATCATGAGGTCCAATTGGTATCTCGCAATAACCCGCTCAAATTCATCCTCAGTCATCCAATGCTTACAGGACGTCTAACAATGTGGGCATTTATTTTGTAGTAATTTGATATCCAGTATGTGTCTCAAAAGTCCATAAAGGGCCATGATCTAGGTGATTTCCTTGTTTAAAACCCTTCAGTTGAAGATACATCTTTAGATATTGAACTTCCTGATGAGGAAGTCTTCTCTATTCATGATAGTCTTCAAACATAGGAAATGTACATTGATGGAGCTTCCAGAATTCCAACAGGGAAGAAAATGGAAGATCCTAAATTCAACAAAGTTAGGTTTGGAATTGTTCCCATTTCCCCAGAAAAGGAAGTGCTACCGTATTCCTTCTTATTGTTCGAATACGGTACAAACAATAAAGTAGAATATCAATCTCTCATCGTAGGATTGGAGTTGGTGCTTCAGGAATAGTTGAATCACTTGAAGGTTAAAGGTGATTCAGACCTAGTAATCAAACAAGTCAATGGGGATTATGCCATCAGAAAGGAAGAGTTAATCCCTTTTTATTATTACGTCAGAGAGTTAATGGAATAATTTCCTTCGGAACCGACATTTTCTTATGTCCCGCGATCACAAAACGCTCAAGTTGATGTATTGCCTAATGTAGCCACAGCTCTGGCAGATCCAAATTGGTATGAAACAATCATCAATATTGCTCACCGTCATATAGTTTCACCTTATTTTAAAATCAGAATAGAGGAAATCAATGAAATTAGTCCCATTTCGGAACCATATGGTCATACTACAGGATTGATGACAGCTATTAGGCAATACCTTCAAAATGGAACACTCCAACCTGATAGAGCCAGGAATGAACAAATGTGACAATGTGTGGTCAATTTTACTCTTTATGATAGCCCAGATCATCTAGAAAAAATTCTCAACAAAAGAGTTTTTGATGGAAATCTCTTCAGATGTATTGATGATGAAGAGATAATGGTTTTCATGAAAGAAGTACATGCAGGAGTCTGTGGTGCCCACCAGTCTGGACATAGATTGTCTGATCAAATTCGATAGCTTGGAATTTTTTGGCCTTCAATGATACAAGATTGTGTTGATTTCACTAGGAAGTGTCATTCTAGCCTAGTATGTGCCAACTTAATTCATCAACCCTTAGAGTTTCTTCATAAAACTAAATACTCATGGCCATTTTCCACATGGGGAATGGATGTAGTACGACCATAACCTTCAGCTACATCCAAGCATTTTATGTATATTATTACTGCTATTGACTTCTTTTCCAAATAGTCAGTGGAAATACCTCCCAATGAATTTAGTTTTAAAAGCATTGTTAGCTTTATCAAGTCTAACATCATTACCAGATTTGGTGTCCCTCATACCATATTGGCAGACAATGGCACCAACTTCTGTTCATCTGAGGAAAGGAAGTTGTATCAAGAATACAACATCAAATCCAACCATTCATCTTGGTATTAGGCAGTGGCCAATGGCCAAATAGAATCCTTCAATAAGACACTTTCAAACATACTGCAAAAAATAGTGGATAAAGATAAGAAATCATGGCATGATAGACTCTTTCATGATTTATGGGATTATCAAACCACCACCCACACTACAACGCGGTCAACTCCATATTCATTGGAATGTGGAACAAAAGAAGTATTTTCCATTGAGGTTCAATTACCTTCGCTCTGAGTAGCAATTTTTGGTCAGTCATCTACATATGAACAATCTCAAAAGAGATTTGATGAATTGTAATGATTAGATGAAAAATGATTGTGCACCCTGCATCACTTAGAAGTCTATCAGAATCGAATAACATGAGCATTCAACCAAAAAGTTCATCTTCGTTCATTAATTCAAGGAGAATTGGTATTGGTTCTCAGAACTCCAATGATACCAAGAAAGAAACCTCCCAAGCTTGAGCCAAAGTGGGAAGGACCTTACTCAATCCATAAGTTCTACTCCAATTGAGCTTATTCATTAATCTCAATGGATGGAGAACTCATCACGACTCCAACCAATGCAAGATTCTTGAAGAAGAATTTTGTGTAACCCAAATACCATACATCCTAACAACATAAAGCTAAACTATACATCACCCTTTCATCCAACATGATGTTAAACTATATTGTCCCTCTTTCATCCAACATGACGTTAAACTGTGTTGTCCTTACTGCATGACATTAAACTGTGTCGTCCCTTCTTCTTCCAACATGATATTAAACTATGTTTTCTAAGCTACATGATGCTAAACTGTGCAGCACTCGTCCTTGATATATGACATTAAACTATACACCCCCTCTTTTTTCCTTACTGTATGACATTAAACTGCATAGTCCCCCCCCCTAAGTCCTTACTGCATGAAATTAAACTACACAATCCCTTCTTCATCCAATATGAAATTAAACTATTTCATGTACCTTATATCCAACATGACATTAAACTATGCATCGTTAAGGTTATTGTTACCTCTTGTTTCTCACACCAAGTATGACTCATGTGATCTTAGATTAAACTTCAACCATAACACCCTCTCTGGGCCGCTAAACATGCATAAGTCCCAACACCATTTTTTAGGTCATTGTCCTCAAGAATAACATGATCCCCAATTCATTCTTAATCGAACTATGTGGACTTTGATCCTTGCCTTCTAGGATGGGTTTGTAGGCAACCTCCCGAGGTTCACGCCCAAAAACTAATCTCGTACTCTTAACGTCAGTTCACCTCCGTCTCATACGATGTTGATCCGTGAAGCTTCCCAAAACCAATATTTTTTTCACATTGGTTCACCATCATCCATGCTATATGACGATACACTATACAGTCCCCCATTTTCCTCAATGGAAGACATTAAACTGCATAGCCATATGTCCTAACTACATGTCCCTAAACTATGCATCACTAGTCCATGCATATGACCTTATATTATCCTCACTTTTATCCTGTACGACAATAAACTACAATATTCTTTGACACCCTCACCTGATAGGGAAACAATATTTATATTGATCTCCAATCATGTTATATTCCTAAGACTATATGCATACATGGAAATACCTGAACCTTTAATTTTGGGTCAAACCATTATTGCACTAAAGTCCCCTTACACCCTTCACTTGTACAAACCAAATCTGTACAAAGGGTATTTTAATAACTAGGTGAGGCTTGATTCCCATCCTTATGGGATACGTAGGAACGTTTGAGCGTCCCTCAAATCTAGCCCCTAGTATTTGGGTCTAACCCAAAATTCCACTTTCAGTCCCTTGGCAGAAAATTCCCCCTATAAAAAATTAATGTAGTATGAAAACCATCGTCTTAATTCACATAAGATTTATAAAAAAACACACAATGTGTATTCCTCATTGTGGTTCGAGCTATATGACACTAAACTAAGATCTCCTACACTCTCGTCCCACATGAAGTTAAACTTTATTTCAAGAACTACGTATGGCTTGATTCCCATCCTAATGGGATATGTAGTGATGTCCATCATTTCCATTCAGGACCCAGCCACAACATGATTATGGTTCGCATTGGTCTATGTATATCTTTCATGCATTGGACAATACCCATTTTCATGTGGCATACTCCTAAATTGAATACTTCCAGATCTCTGTAAACCTTATCTTGACTTCTGGTCACAAAATGTCTGATACCCGAGAGTTCTTTTGCCTTGCTATGTAGCACGTGCCCTTAGGAAGCCTGGCATAAAAAGTCTACATAATTGACCTGTCATCCAAAAGATACTATTATTTGACTATGCAGCTTATTACCTTAATTGTTCCTTCATAATTCAACCCCCTAATGGGTTTATCAAAGAGTGGTAACTTCATTCTTGGGAGGAAAAACTCTTTTTTCATTATTTGTCTTAATGACAGTATGTAGGGATCCGAAAAAATACCCATCCTTAACATATTTTTCCCATAATCTTTTTCATGATCTGAAAGTATTCAAGTCTATGGTTTATATTTCCCCTCCCTACGTTTCGGTTAGGCCTTCGCAGAAGTGACATTTATCCAATTCATTGATAATCTTGATTGGAAATATCCTCTCCATATTCAAGTACCTCTTTCTATAAAGCAGAATCTATACATTGGAAAATTTGAATCTCCATAAACATTCACTAGCTTTTTAGCAATAAAAAAGTAAAATTTCTGAGAATTATTTTTCCTGACTATGCAACACATTCCTTTAGACGTCCTTGCATAAGTAGTCTACATAACGGACCTATCATCCAAAAGTTGCTATTATTTAAATATGAAGCCAATGCCCTTAAGTGGCCCTGCATAATTCAACCCCCTAACGGGTTTGATAAATAATGTTAACATCACTCTTAGGAAATACTTCTTTTAAAGCCTTTTATCCCTTTTTTCATATCATTCTTCAGATTCAAAATTTCTTAATTCATAGTTTACATGTTTTTCCCCATACTTGAATATGGTAATACATTTTCAAATAAATTATCAAGGAATTGAGTCAATTTAAATCTATTCAGTCAAAGCTATTCGACCTTAAACATTAGCCTTTTAATGTCTGATGTGCATGACTTTAAACTACCCACAAAAGACAAGGGAGCTCTGAAAAAAAGTCAACTCCTAGCTCGCTAAACATACATTTTGTATGATTTAGGTAGTATTGAGAAATAAAAATTTTCAAAGATTTTAGGGTTATTTTAATAATCCTAGCAAAAATAAAACTATGCATACTAGGCCCATTAGCTTAGGTAAAAATTTTAAGTAGGTAGCAAAAGAATTCATGCACAAATTATTGAAGATGAAAGTGTTTTTCATTGATGCACAAGAATTAGAAGGACATCCACAGACTGGAGTCTCTTCTCTTTTTCAAGAATTACAAGAGTCTTTCAAAATAACACCTCATTTGATTTATGACGTCTCGAGCTTCATCAGTAGCCACTTGAAGTTCATGCACTAAACCAGCTTCACTCTTTTCAGCTTGATGGAGTGCTTTCATGGCATCTATGATGGCTTTCATACCATTTGTTTGAACTCCTTCTAGGGAATTGTTATGCAGGTCATGTTACCTAGTAACGTTATCTAACTATTGCTGAAGGTGCATCTGCTGGAAAACATTCTCTTTGATCTTATGTTTCATCTCCTTCAATTTCACATCATGATCAGCCTCATATCGGGACACCCCAACCCTAAATTTGCAGATATTGATCAACAGACTTGCTCTGGTCAGATCTTGATGCTATTCTTGCTCCTGCTCCCTCCTTAAAATGAATTTTTTCACCGCGGCATGGATCAATTGATATCCAAACCCACCAAGTCCCAACATGACGAACAAGGATGACAGTCGCGGGATCATTGATGATAGATCATCAAGAGGTACTTCAAATATGATCTTCAATATGTTCTTCCATGACTTGCGACAAGAAAATTGGAGCACCTTTTTTACCGCCAGGTCTGATTCAGCATCACTATCACAGGGCGGAATATAGTCTAGGATTAATGCACTTAGAGAAGTTCTCTGTTCTGGTCCTTCCCCCCTGACCCTTGTTACTTCACTTTCTATTCCTGTTCGGGCGGAGACTGAGACTTCACCTCCAGATCTAGCCACTTAAATTGATGGCGCTACATAGTCAATTGGGAGTTTTGGTTAGTTTCAAAGTATAAAAAAAGTTGATTAAGTTATCTTGAAAATTAAGTGCAGCCACAATTTTTTTATCTCTTACCCAACGGTAGATCAGAATAAGGCAAAGGATCCACCCCATATTTCCTAGCTTCAACAGTATTTTCAAGACGAGTTTCAGGAAGCTCTACCTAGTTTAGCTCTACTTGAGATAGTGTCTCTACAATAGTAGGGTTGTCTATACCTCCTTTATGAATTGGAAGTTCACCATCTTTATTAGATGGAAATGCACATTTCAACCAATCATGGTCTGAGATGTAATAAGAAATTATTTTAACAGGACGAAAGATAACACTCCCGTCCAAAAACTTCTAAATTACATGGAAATTTAACTTGATCTAAAATATCTTCAAAAGATGCACCAAGATTAGTCATTTCATCCAGTGATATCTAAAAATCCTGGTTAGTCTCACTAGTGGGAGAATTCAATGTATCCTCTTAGCGACCCTCATCTTGCAGCCTTTGACCTCAGACAGTTTCTTTAGAGAAAATTACAGCATCAGTTGCAGTGGTTGCCAAATGTTCTGGTGGAAGTATTGAGCCTAAAGTATCACAGAATGGAATTCAATTGATGTTTTCGTTCAACATTTTATGAATCATTGTTAATTTTCCAGAAGCAGGCTTTTCTCTCCTTATAGTAGCAGTAGGAGTAGTACTAGGAACAGACGCTGGATCTTCTAAATGAGAAGCCTCACCAGCACCCTCTGTCGTCCTCAGAGGAGGGGAATCCCTCTCCCTCTAAGGGGAAATTGAAGAAGCCCCTACAATCCCATGAAGTATGAGAAATGTTTTCATGGGTTAAGACCCATGACTATCCGAAGGACTTACCACTACTGATAATGAATTTAGCCATGGACTTCTTCCTTCGATGCCTTTGCTTCTTTGACTTTTTGGGAGTGTTGACATCATCATCTCCAAATACAAGAATTATAGAATTAAAAGACATGTCTAACTCTTCTTCCATGTCTTGCTGGCCTAGGGATACCTCACCCGGCTCGTGAGGAGATTTAGTAGCTCCAATGGAAGTACCCCCCGGGCTATACTTTGTTGAACGAACCATAGTAGTTCCTTTCATTGTAAGATTCAAGATGAAGAATGTAATTTCCTTGAGTAACAAAGCTTTAATTGAAATCAAATTGCAAACCAAATAAGGAAAGAGACTGAGATCTTCAGGATCTACGTGATCATGCCACTCCTCATCTCTAGAAGCAGCAGTCCCCTTAGTGGTTCCATGATCAATCATTTCTTCCACCTGCGTGGGGATATGAATTGAATCATCAGTGGAATATATGATCATATCTATCTCTCTGATGTAAGCCCTCAATTCATCGGGGTTATCCTTGAAATGGATATCTGTTGAAGCCCGAAGATCCCCTACTCAAGGGATGTGTAGCCCTTCGCATAAGTCCATCCAGGCAGCTTCATCATCGCAATATAAACTCCGCCATGTCTGGACAGCCTCTAGTCATATATATTCAAAATGTGTACCAAAAGGCTGCGAGGAGGGTCTTACAATCTTGGAATTCAACTTCTTCCCATCTTCTCCTACTACAGATTAAGGATAATAAAATAAAACTTGTTTCTCCATAAAATAATGGCAATTAAATTTTCTCAATGAAGTAGCTCACCAGGAGTGGATGGAGTGGGTCTCTTGATTCTGACAAGAGGATTATATCTAGAACAAGGCCGCTTTGACACATGTCATGCCTCATCATCCCCATCCTGAGAATCCAGCGAGTCATCCCTAGGTGAGGAACCTGATGAATCAACTCCGGGTGTGGAAGAGTCACCTTCCAAATGAAGGGTTTCTTTCTCGATATTTCTCTTCTTTTTCTCCACCCGATGAACCAGATGATTTAGTACCCCTTCAGGGTATGATGCTACCCAGTTCTCAGCATACCATGTAGTCAAGTTACTCGCTACGTTAGAAACTGGTAGGTCAAACACTACCCTGATCTTCTCCATAGCTGTCAGCAACAAAAGTTTTCCAGAAACCATTGGATGATACTCTGACCAGACATGCAAAGGAGGGGATAAAAAATTATGGTGTAGACACTTGAATTTGCATGCAAATCTGTATGGAGCATTGGCCTCACATATAATCTCTCCATCAATCCTGGTGGCCAACACACCATCTCTACATGATTGCTTGTATGGCCTCAATTCCAGGTCGGATGTTCCATCATTAGTAAATCACCCGGTTGGCGGGTTTCCATATGGAAAGAAATGGAATTCCTTGAACATGCTCAGCCTCTCCTTAATATCATAGGAGTTGAGGGATAATAGAAAAATTCCAGAAAATGCATGAACTGATGGCCTACAATAACTTCCCAGAACCTATACTCTGCTCTGTACAATATATGTCCAGAAATGAGTGGTGATTTATCCCCCCAAAACATGGAATGGTCCCACTATTCTCAATGAATACTTACCCATAAAGACATTGAGTAAGATCTTGTGAATATTTGCTAAAATGGGGGTGGCTAACACAACCAATTTCCTCTCATCCAACTTGGCTGCAATAATGAAGGTCCCTATCCTGACGCCTCCCTTCGAATCCCTAACTGACAGAAGATAAACACTGATCCACAAGGCTAAGAAGCCCACCATATGGGTCTTTTTTGGGATTCTCCAATCCACTTTGTACCCCCACTTCTCAAGTTCCCCACTTCTAGAGTCGGCCAGAATGTTCCAAAAGCACCCCTCTTCTTTGTTCTTAGGCAGGTATTAGGATGATAACAGGTGGGCCCCTTCTCCATCTTCATGGTAAGAAACATATCCATCCACTCCTTTGTATGAATATCCTTTCTAGAATGTGTTTTGGATGTCTTTGAGTTCTTGATATTGTAGAAAATTTTCAATAACTTCCGAGACAAAGCTGGAGTCTTCTCTGAATCATTCCAAGTCGCCTTGGGTGGGATGAATTCATCATACATATCACATAAAATTGGATCCCCTGTGATCTTGTAGACATCCCACAAACTGATACCTACTTCTCCATGAGTTTGTTTGAAAGAATTGGTTTCTGGGCTCTAATGGCTGATTAGCTCCATCACAAAGTCATCATTCCTATAGACATATGTATGCCAAGCCCAGAAGGCTTCATATATTGGAGCTCCTTTCAGATCCTTGACAAACTCTACATAGGTTTGTCCCACCCAATATGCACACATCCAAGTTGGCTTCACACCTCCAGGACGGAAGTCCCAACTCTTCTTCCAGCCTTTGGATTGATCCATCTAAGAATATCGGAACATTGAGGGATAACAATGTGGTTGCAACTCTACCTTGTGAGGTTTCAGATCTAGGGCACAAGGGCAATGATGCATTATGTAGGCCTTCTCCATTGTTCCATCATTTACAAATATTCCTCCAACTGAGAAATTTGCTGAATAAAAGTTGTTGTATCTTTGAAACCAAGAATGCAGGAGATAGTTCTTTGGCTCTGTAACATTGAATTCATGCAGATGACCACGCCCATATAGAGGTAGGTAAATACATTGTTGTAAATTAAGATGATACTTATTCAAGTACTTGGCCAAATCTGGGAGAGTGTTGTCGCAGATATTGTAATAATCATGGCCAACGAATCTCATCATGTCATCAATCCGCTTTCTAGCCAGCTCATTATCCATTCCATTTCTTTTGGGAGCCACTGAATCTACAGAAAGGTCAAATAATTAACTCATATGTAAGTTGATTTTTCTTAAAATTTGTAAATAAATTCAAAAAATTGGATAAGGCATTAAGGCGCACAAGTCCCATGTTGGCACGCAAGTCTAATCCGTTCGCGCACGTATGGGCATGTAGGTATCACCGTTCAAGTCCAAATACCTCTACAGAAGCGCAACACAAAGAAAAAATGAACCATGGACAGCATCACCCATGCAAACGAGCGAAATCCAATCTACTTGTGCGCAGAAAGATGAGAAGCGTCCAAAGATAGGTGCTTTGAGAGAAGTGATGCCGCATATTTATAGGCAAAGTAGTTTACCTGCGCATCATACCCTGTGTGCCGCTACCTGGGTGCTCAACACCTGCACACCCAAAATTCATTGGTTTTGTCCTTTTACCTCAGTGTCAAATCCTCTTTCCTTTTTTGGATCCAACTCTGAGGGGGGACTTTTTTTGATGCTCCTTTCCATCCCAGAGTCTAACGAATGAAGAAGGGGAATACCTTAAGTACAAAGAGTTTCATCCTTTGAAGAACATTAAAAATTGACAAAGGCATGAACAAGGATTTCTTTAAGCATGGGTCGCTCAAATTTTACTATGGTCACTCAAGTATACTTGTGCGCCACATATTGGTCACATAGGTGACTTGCACGCCCTATTCTATTTTCACCCAGGGTCCTCAATGGACTACAAATACCCCCTGTGGGCCCCCATTTCAAGGATGAAAAATACAAAAGTCAGATTTAAGCTCTCGGTGCCCTAGTCCCTACTTGAAGTCTGACGAACACTTCTAAGGTAATTTCTTACCTAGAATGGAACATCTAAAGAGGGAGAACAAGTCCTAGGTGTTGAAATTCATCAACACTTACACGCCTAAGTGTCTAAAACTTAAGGGAAATGGCCACACTTGCACGCCACCTAATCCCTTCAACAGAACTTGCATGCCACCCTTTTGGAATCCTTTAAGAATAATACTAAGGGCCTAAGCCATGTCTCGCCCATGTATTACCCTATGGGTTAACCGTCTCCCAAGTACACCCATGTTGCGCAATTATACTTGGGCGACCAGGACATGCGTGCCCAAATAGGACTTGCGTGCCTGCCTATTTTTTGGTGCTCCTCCAGCCTATTCAACTCTTTTCTTCAAAACCACCTTTCCTCATCATGATTTATCCTTCAAAAACCTCTTCAAATCCATTTTTGGCATGGTTCTTTTGTTTTATTCCTTATCTGAAAGGAATTCTGTAGAACATCTCTCAAAACCTTGTGATTTACATGATATTATGTCACTAAGGTTAGTGATTTCATTTATTTCAACCTCATCCCTTGAGATGATAAGATCATTAATCTGGGAATCCACCATAGGAATAAGCCACAAGTCCCCAATCAGGGCATCCTCCTTAGGAGTAAGCCCCAAATTATAAATTCTCTTAACCTTGGAATCCTTCTTAGGAGTACGTTCCAAGTTCCAAAATCTTGGCATCCTCCTTAGATGTAATCCCCAAGTTCTCTAATTTGGGCATCCTACATAGCAGTAAGCCCCAATCATAATTTCTCCTAACATGGGCCACCTTTTTAGGAGTAAGCCCCAGATTTCAAGTCCCCTTAACCTGGGCCTCCTTTTTAGGAGTAATCCCCATGCATAATTTCTTTTGATTTGGGCTTCCTTCATAGGAATAAAACCCAATCATATGTACCCTCTAATTTGGGCGTCCTTATCAGGAGTAAGCCCTAAGTTAAGTATCCAAATCTCTGTAAAGCACATATACATTTATGGAACTTGTTCCCGGGATTCTTCTTTGATGTAAATCCCAATCCTCATCTATCATGGGAAGTCATACACACATATGCCCCACATTATTCCTTATGATTGCTTATTTCATGGAACAATCGTCAGGTTTTACTGATACCTCTTGCTTCTCACACAAAGCATGACTCACGTGATCTTAGAGAGTAAAAGTAATTATGACATCATTCTTTGGGCCATAAATCATGCATAAACTACATATTTCTTCACCTGAAATATGTGGTTTCTGATTCCTTTTCTAATAAGGATATGTAGGTAGCCCATGTGGGGGTATGATCCCAACTCTGAAATAATCCATTTCCTTCTGAAGGACAATAAACTTCATGTGTCCTACTAAGTGGATTTAAAACCAGTATGGTTATCATAATGACCAAAAGATTTCTATATAATGTGTTGAAGGATACCATTGACCAATAATCTCTAACAAATAAAGATGATTCTCTATCGATGAAGAACATCAAAAAATTATAAATGATTCTATAAATCTCATACATATCAATCAATGATTGTCAGATCTAAAAGAAATCTCATTTTCATACATAGTAATTTGATAATGACACACGATCAAAACTGGAATCTAGATGAGAGTCCTAGAGTAGAAAATAATTCCCCCCCAAAAGGTGTTATGAGTCTGACCTCCTATCCTATCGGCCAATGAAAATTCTTAAGCCTCATCGGTCCACAACTAATCAGCACCTACCTTTGGAAAGTAGGTCCAAATGTATATAGAATCATTGGATGTTTCCGGTTCTATGAATAAACCTGTTAGAAACTGATTATAATGTTTGATCCTTAAAAAAACAAGTTCCTCCCCATTTCTATTGGAAACAACGTGCAACCCCTTCGTCCTGCATGAAACAAGTCCATGTTGTGCGCATCCCTCCCCTCTTGTGTGCCACCACTTCGTCTGGAACGCGACCTTGGAATCTTGCGCAAAGACCTTCTATCTTCCCACAAACCATTCTCTTACGTGAAATGCATGTGTTTCCCTCTCGATAAGACACCATGCATGAGCCCCTCTTATGCACAACACACCTGTGTCACACGCTCCCTTCCCTTACGGCACTTCAGGTTTTCACAAATCCATTTCAATGTCCTTCGGGGGGCACTTTCCGTTGTCCTGCTTCCCATCATGATTCTTTGCGTAGTAATGCTAACAGTTATTTCTTCTTCACATACCCATGATAACGTGTAACCCCAATGGATCACTCCATAACACCCCATCACCGCCACATTGTTGATGCCTTCCCTCCCCTAAGGGGTGGGAGGTATCAATTTTGTACATCATAGGGGTGTGGAGAGAACCCACTTTGTCTGAGCTGCAGGACGTTAAACTGAAAAGTGCCATCATCCATGATACAGGACATTAAACTATGGACTTGACCCATGCATCATACATGGGGTGCCCTGTCTTGAACATTATTTACTCCCACTAGTCTCTACAAGAGTGAAATCATTCCTCACATGGAATGAGATCCCCTTTATTAGAGTTGTGTTGGTCCATGGGGATAATACAACCACCATGGTGTGCTCCCCTAGGTTTTCTTTCAGGAGGTAGCACCCTTTCTCCTCCTATCTTCTTCCTTGACTAAGGCTAGAGGAGATATGTGAATCAGGACCATTATTATCTTATCCCTCTCTCACTGGGATTTGTGGCCACCTCGGCCTCCACCTTGGAGTTGGTCCCAATCTCCATCACCCTGGGATGTGGACCATGTGTAAGCCCCTTGTTCCTCTTTGGGGTCACTAACCACGTGTAAGCCCTCATTTTACCGCCCAAAGATGCACCTTCCCTGATGTGATAGTCAGTTCCTTTCTCCCTCTTGTTTCATGCACAGATCATGATTCATGTGGGCTTAGAGTAAGAATCAACCATGAAATCCTCTCTTAGCAGCCTAGAGTATAAGCCCCATCCTCTACCCCTGAAATACAAGGTCTTCGATCCATTATAAGGAGAGGTACGTAGGAAGCCTCCGTAAGGTTAAATCCCTCCATCTATTGGTGTCGACCATCTCTATGTCGGTTCACCAAACCCACCCACGAAATACAAGGTCTTTGACACTTGACAATGCATGGTATGTAGGAATCCTTCCTGAGGTTCAAACCCACCATCCATTTGTTCCGACCATATTCACGTCAACACCCACTACACCTGGAACTATGTTGAATTTAATACTTTCCATGGAAATTTACGTTGGAAGCCTCGCTGAGGTTCAAACACAACAACCATTTGTTCTGGCCCCCTTCATGTCAGACCACCTTCATCCCGCATGATGGTAAACTATATGTCCCCTTTTCGGCCTGCATGATGCTAAATTGGAAGCCCCCATTTCGTCCTGGATGATGTTAAAATGTATCCACCATCCAGGAGTAAGCCGTTGTAACCCCTCATTCATTATTAAACTATTGTCAACCCCATATAGTGGTAAGCTATTGTGACCCCCCATTCCGCTATAAGTCGTTGTCAACCCCATCCAGCAGTAAGACGTTATGACCCCCCATTCAGCGGTAAGTCGTTGCCAGCCCCATCCAGCGGTAAGCAGTTGTGACCCCCCATTAAAAGGTAAGCCATTGTAAACCCACACCAATGGTAAGCCGTTGTGACCCCCTATTCAGTGGTAAGACATTGTCAACCCCAATTGGTGGTAAGATGTTGAAGTCCCCAATCGATGGTAATCCATATTTAGATGAACTAAGTGGAATTTGATTCCCTATAGAAGGGATACATAGGAAGCCTCTTTGAGGTTCAATCCAATCACTCAAGACTCATCCTGATCTGCCTCTTGATCCCATGTGTTCTGAGAAGATCATTCCCCAACCTGGAGGTTATATTCCCTCAGGATCCCATCAATGCGTCCATTATCACAGGCCGCCTCCTCAGGTGTCCCATCACATCCCTGAACTACACTGACTTGGATTCCCCACCACGGGGATATGTAGAAGGTCACTTTGAGACTCAATCCCAATGTCACCATCGCCATCAAGTAGACTCCATTTCATTCTCCTTCCAATTCATTTCCCTATCTATCATCCATCCTGATTCTTACCTGGGGCACCACATCCCGTTGAGATCAAGCTAATTAACCTCATAGAATCAATGTTTCCTCCAAGGATTACACCCATCTTTTCCACTCTAGTCAGTGTTCCGATCAGTACTATCCATCTCTGCTAGATGTTAAACCGGTTGTATACCCTATTTTAAACTCAGGATGTTGAGGAAAACCTCAGATACTTGCCTATGTCATATAATTCCTGACATTCTATGTGGGATTCCTTGGGCTTCCGTGCCCTCTATAAGCCCTATAATAAAGATAGGAATCCCAGACGCGCTAGTGTTCCAGTGTCCAGACATGTTAGTGATGTCCAACGTGACTACTCCCCCTACCGTAGGTTACTACCCAGAACAGACCCCTTGGAATGTCCCAATAGAAGTAGTGTAATTAACTGGTGTCCATGAAGATATGGCACTGGGAAGAGTCTCATGAACAACATCTTAAGTCTATAAGGGAGACTCGTACAAGGTGATGTGTTCTGAGGAGGAATGCAAGGATAGAAGAACCCACATCCCATTATCCTGTTTCGATCAAGGAGAAAATGTCACTGAACAAGGAACAGATGTCACCCATCTTTCGAATGTTGGAATGTGGGAAAACAAACAGTGTCACCATCCTTAGATAGACTAACGCGTGTGCCCCGAAAAAAGCGTTAGAAACAGAAATTGGGAACCCGATGTGAATATCATCTCCTCAATGTGGATATTTGTAGTGTTTGAGGCATCAGTAGATTTGCATGTCACCAGATCCCGTTATCTAGCACCAGGTCCTGCCATGAAAATAGCAGGCCTTGCATGGAACTCTTCAAAAGTTGGGGCTGTCAAAGCATTGGACATTCCAGTCTACGAAGTTTGCATCGTGGATCCGTCTTACTAGCCATGGAATATGGAATGGCATTGAGGAACTTTTCGTCAATTCCTTTCCTTTCAGCACTAATGGGTTAATCTGTCTTCTTTTTAGGAACCAAGCTGCTGCAGGAATTCAATCACCGCCCATCCACTGACACAGGGGTAGGGGAAAAACCAACATGGTAGTCTCGCGCAGCTCCATACCTTTTTCAACAACCACCACATATAAAAATGTCAGGTGCCCATGCCCTGTATCCCCATCTGAATTCATTCAGTGAAGGGTGATCAATGACCTCGTACGTCGGTATGAGGAGGAGGGGGTCATCCCAACTTGGGATATGGCCCACCAGGATCTAGAGGCCTCTCTCACTTGTCACCTCTACCGCTCCCATAGGCCATGTTGGGAGCCACTTCTCCCCACTCCAACGTACAATTGTTTCAGGAGCCTCTCCCCGGAACAACTCGATGACTCTCTCCCCTACGCTGACGAGGTATTGGGTGTTTGGGCCAGCACGATCGTGATCTCGTTTCAGGGGCCCCAAAAGAGGGCTCCCACTAGGTCACCCAAACATCCCCATCCTATCCCATGGGTCGAGGATTAGGTAGGCCATGTTCCTGCATTGTTGGCCCTAGTCCAGTTGACTTGAAGCCATGGTCGGGCACATGATGAGGAGGACTGCCACGAAGGGGCATCAACATCAGCTACTACTGTGGCTCGTGCCACCACTGACATATATCATCAAACCCTTGTGTATGATGAGTAGGGGGACTTGTATACCCAGCATGTATCAAGGCCATAACCACCCCGCGTGCAGTCTGGGTTGACTCTCTCTTCCGTCAGTGCAGGTAATGGTCGTCACGTGTACGGAGGCCCTCCTCATACCATGTACACGAAGAACACATGTCTTCGCCGCTTCTATGCTTGTCATAGAGTTCCACCTTGTGCTTCGCTTAGTCAGAATGAGGGTCCTCCCCACGATAGTGACACTCAGCACAAAAGCCTCTCCCATTCTCTTTACATCGGGTATGGAGTCATTCCTATGGTCATGTACTGCCAGGGTGGGGACCTATTACACCCGGTCAATCTCCATAATGGAGGGCCTCCCCATGTCCTCAAAATAGCTGGAGAAGGCCCCCCTCACCTCATCAATCATAGGGGTGAAGGGTAACTTCACTTCACCAGCAACCAGCATAGAGTTCCTACCCGTGTTCGGCTCGACCAGTACGAAGACCTTCTTCGCACTGATGTCGCTAGGGGAAAAATCATGGATGTCCTACCCATGATCCTATAGTCTCAAGAAAAGTTCCTACCCACTCCGGAACTTCCCATAGAGGTCCTCCCCATATACCCTTTGCTATTTTTCAGTGCCCCTCGCACCCCAGCTTACTCAAGCAGATGTCCTCTCCACCCCAACACTAATACGGCTGAAGGTCCTCCTCAAGCCAGAAATCAACCCAATCCCAAAGAACCATCATAGGGAAGGAGGGAAGGTCATCATATCCATAAAAAGAGCTCTAAGAAGATTCAAATTGAGATCAAACTAGTTTGCTTCTCATATTCCGAACCGGAATACAACATAGGGATATAACCCTCACCTAGAGCCTCCATGTCAAGGGCCCGGGCTGGAACAAGGCGCATCAGCTTAATACTCATAGAATGAGAGGTCCATTAGATTATCACCTCCCTCCATAGGTATATCCAGGAGGATCAGTATTTGTAATCTCCACTGGTTACAACCTTGCAATCATCCCCATCCTCACCAGAAGCACTCTCTTCCTCGATTAGGGATCACAGAGAGTTATTCTGGGGACCAATGGTGGATGAACAGTAGCATGGTCCACAACCATCAACTGTAACCCTCTCTCCAGAAACTACATTCGTCAACCCATCTTACTACGATGTGGTGGCTAAGTCACTACACTCTTCGGATTATAGCCTGAGATGAGGCAGTTTGTTAGCTCACTAACTGTATTCTCCACCGGCCAGCCTACCATCCTAGTGATTTGATTTGGTACTGCTTGCGGTTACCCAACCGCCTCTGGATGACAAGGGGAAAAATGAAGGGCCAGAACCTGAATCCAAGCCTAGAAGCTTCTGAGATATCCTCACAGCTGACAACTTTCATTAGATGTTTTGGCCGGTAGTAACACCAAATTTTTGTGCATCAGAATCCCTCACCCAAGTGGAAGTCAAGTGTTTTCGTCAAACCCTCTAGGCAACTCATTTCTGTCTTCGTCATCAGAAAGTGGATTACCCTAAAATCCAATTACATTTCTAGGACATTGGCAAACAATGTTGTCTTGTTGATTTACGAACACTCCTCATGGCCCATCGCCCTGAGTCACCTGGTCATCATGGGGTCCTCCAGCAAAGGTTCTTTCAGAGCTTCAGGGGTACTCTACAGGATTATCAAAGAGGCTTCTCCCCACGTACAGATTCGTGGCGGGGGCAATATGCTTCCCTCCTCTTTATTCCTATTCGGAGACAACCCAATTTTCTAGGAGACAGAAGGGATATGCCTCCAGGTAGAGTCATGGTTAACATTGAGGACCTTCCAAAGGGCAAGAATGAGCTAGAAATTATTGGAGAGGACTTACCCCTTGAGGGAGTCTCACACTTTTTGGATCCATTAGGAAGGATGAATTTTCAATAGAGTAATCTACTAGGTCTTCCTGTTCCCACAAAGGAACTAGTCCTCAACCAAAATTTCAACAAGGGCAAGGAACACCTCAAAGATCCCAAACCATCCGACCCATCTGGCTCAGAGAAGAAGGTGGAGGACAACCCTGAAAAATCGCGATGCGCCAGTAGCTCATGGAGAAAAAAAAGATGGTTGACAACCTCTTGGCTGAATGCACTACAGAGCAACAAACATACTATGGTGATACAAGGCTAGGGTAGCAGGGGTAGGCTCAAATTCCCCCTGGAGAATTACCTCCAGGTGACCCTAATCATCCTGCCCACGTAGATTGGGTGAGGCTAGAAAATACGGAAAGAGGGCACTATATGTCTCTCCAAATACTTCTGAAAGGCAAGGAAATCCTCGGGACCAAGCACATATTCCCCCTACTGCCCCACAGATCGTTCCACTAGCCACTGCATGAGCCGTTGTGCCGCCTTATCATGTTGAAGAAATCGCCAACACACAGGTGGTCAGGGATCCCTATCAAGACAGGAATCCCCACCCTAGATGATCCAATGGCTGAACTCATTTCCCATCTCAAGGATTTAGAAATGAGATAGGTGTCACTCCTTCCTGATGGAAATCCATATCTAATATGGTTGGATGATATGCCAGAACCACTGGATTTCGGGAATCCCACCTTTTCCCCTTTTACAGAACTGGGGACCCACCACATCACCTACCCCATAATATCTCATGGTGTGGCCTTATTTTGGGAACTCCAGCACAATAGGAGGCCACCAAGCTCCGATGTTTCGTATAGACATTGGAGGGGCTTGCATTTTTCTGGTACAGCAAGCTCCCCATTGGATCAGTAGCTGGATGGGAAGCCCTCCGTAGGAAATTTATCTACCAATTCAGTTCTACCACTCGGAAGACGAGTATCATAGACCTCTTTAAGAGAAAGAAGAGGCCTGATGAGCAAGTTTCCTACTTTGTCGCCTGGTGGAAAGGGCTCACATACTCCATTGACATGCCACTAACTCAGAAGAAACTACTAAAAATGTGCATATGGAATGTCAAGACAGAACTGGTCCCCTCTCTGAACACCCATTACTATTTGGGGGGATTCCGAGACTTCTGTGATAAGGCCCAAATAATAGAGGAATCCTTACATTATGTTAATTAGGCATGACTATTACCTCTTGCAATCCCCATGAGAAGGGCCACCAGGGCTAAGCCCACTGCAGTGGCCTAAATAGAGGCCCCATGCGACTAGAGTTGTTTCCAGTGGAGCTGGCTCCACAACCACATAGAGGCCCTCCACCTCAGGCGCAACCACCGGCCCAATAATACCCATCTTAGAATCGGTAGGTGCCCCCACGCAATGCACGGCCACTGCCCAGGAGAGATTCCCATGCTCCATCTCCTCGATAGGCTCCTCCATCCCCTCTTCAGGGTAATGCTATAAGAACCCCCGTTCCAGATAATAGAAACTGAATGAACTCGTTCAACAAGGCACATGTCGGCGGTTACTTCCAATGTGCCTTGGAGTAGTGGATTCTATGTTTTCCTGAGTGCAGAAGGCCAGAAGAGGCAAACCTCACTGATTTCCCTAATTACATCCCCCATCACCAGATCTTAGGGCACACTCTCACTCAATTCTATGTGTTCAATGACTGGATTCAAGACCAAGTAGATAACAACATATTCTATTTAGGCCCATCTCCGATACATGTGGCATGCGTCTTCGTGAGGCCAGATAGCAGTAGAGATAGTGAAGATGAGTGGGATCAAGTTTCCAATAATGGGTCTCAAAAGTATGATGATGACATGGCTCATAAAACAGTTGCTCGTGCCCATGGTATCAGCCATCCACGCTTGAATCGGCCAGAACCTTCAGAAGTCATAGCTGCAACATCTGCGTCATTGTCTCATCTTTTCTCTTCCCAGAAGTTCAAACACTGGCGGTGTTTTGGAAAGAAAAGTCCCCTGATGATGCCATCGTCATCCCATACTCTCTGCGACTTCAAGCTCCTAGAGATGGTGATCCCTCCCAGAATCCATCCAGTAGTGTACTACTTTTAAATTGACGGTCAAGGGTATGCCTCAGTTAATAATGTCGAGCTAATAAATCCCTGTGTGATTCCTGATAACAAGGAGCACCAGAAGAATCCTCCCAACGTCCCAAACCATCGTCCTCAACGACGGAGCCATGACTATTTGGGTCATCAGAGTTCCACGATCTGTACATCTAGCTATGTTTTTCATGCGACCGATACCAGACAGTAGGCACAACGTAGAGCTCAGCATATGAAACCTTCTCATTGGGTGACATCAGGATCACCTTTTCTGCAGTTCATGTTGTTGGATCAGGTAGAACCACCTTGACCATGTCGTGACTAGCCACACTTTTCCACAGGCTAGTCTCAGTCGTCCTTCCCTCATCTGGTAGTCACTTCACTGACTTTGACTAGTGAGCATTGGGATATTCTCAGCACCAGTCAGCTGCCGGTCCAGACTGTAGGGCCCATCATACCTCCTGTCATCCAGAGACCTTTTGTAAGTATTAGTTCACACCTGGCACGGAAGTACGATGTTCTCAAGAACTTTATAATCATTACAACAAGGATCTATATCATTGAATCGCTTCTCCTATCATTAGATATGTGTGAGGCCTTTTCTGAGGCTTTAAGAAGCCCCATCCATTTTGAAACGGAGGTAGCAGCCGCAAAGACTTTCAGGATGAGGTGGTTAAGAATGTTGAATGCCAGGAAATCATCTCGTTCTCTAGAGAAGATTAAGTATCTCATATACTGAGTCACATTCACCCATTTTACATCACCGTCTAGTTCAATTTCATGGAAGATCGTCGTTATCTTGCCGACACGGGCTCTGGAATTAACCTAATCCTAACTCAGACACTGTGAAAACTGGGATTTTATGAAGATGATACAAGTCCCTCTGACCTAAATATCCAAGGTTATGATAGGATAGAAAAGAAACCAATCGAGAAGATCTGCTTGAAGACCTAGTTTGGTGGCCTACTTTCCAACCCTGAATTTATGGTTGTCTCCCAAGAAACCACCTATAATGCGTTGATGGGAAGCCCATGGATCCAACAACATGAGGTAGTTCCGTCATCATATAATGAGTTCCTTAAGTACTCCCTTAATGGTCGAGTGGGTGTGTTTCAAGGTGATGCAACTCTCTTGGCCTCTTGCAATGCCCGCTATCTGGACGCCGACTACTATAAGAGAAAGGACATGCAGATTCAGACTAATGAGGTTAAGCATGTCGTGGTTGTGACCGACCTATGGACAAATATACATGATGCCTACATCTTTCCAATCCACCAATTAGAGGCAACAAAACTGGACATGGGATAATGCTTCATTCTTTCTGGAATGAGGGGGGACACATTCCCAGGCCTATGCGATGCCAAAATATCACCTTGTACTCCTATAAAAATCAGACTCAAGTAATCTCAGAGCCTCCTACTCCCATAAGGTATCAGGATGTCTGCCCCATGGTAATGATAATACATTATACTTTCTAGTTTCTCCAGGTTGGAATAAACCAGCTCAAGTCGATGAACCACGATTGCTTTGATATCATCAAGCGTGGTCCGTTGGGTTGAAGTCTATATTGGATCAGATCGATATCCTTCATCATTATGGTTGTGGTAGCACAAGAGTCTTCTAATTCATTGTCCACTTCCGCTCAGGCTAGTACCAACCTCTCATCAGGAACTGCTGACTCAAAAGCTACTCCTCCCACTGAGGATCCCTCCTCTATAATTAGAGGAGAGGATTTAGATAATTCTCTTCCCACCATTGAAGAGGGCGTCTCAACCACATTCGACGAGTTGGTGAAGGTGATCCTCAGTAGCGAGGCAGACCTGAAACCCTCATTGATCAGTGCGGCCATGCCCCTAGAGGAGAAACAACAATACATAGACATCCCTAAACAACATTATGATGTATTCACCTAGATTTATGATGAGATTCTAGGGCTAGATCCTCATGTAGTCATCCACCACCTCAGTCTCCCAGTAAATCAACGAGGGTTCAAGTAGCCTCAAAGGAAGATGCACCCTTCTCACAGTTCCCTAGATGAGGCAGAAGTTGATAAGCTCATCAGAACCAATTTCATTAGGGAGGTCAAATACCCCAAATGGCTAGCCAACATTGTTCCAATCATGAAGAAGAATGGACAGATCAGAGTCTGCATCAACTTTCTGGATCTCAACTGTCACTATTCAAAGGATGATTTTTCCCTTCCTATGATGGAATTTTTGATTAATGATACAACCAGTTTCCAAGCCCTATCCTTCATGGATGGGTAATCTAGGTATAAATAGATCTGAATGGTCCCTGATTATGAGGAGTTCACAGACTTCATGGCACCACAAGGTACTTTCTATTACCAATTCATGCCCTTCGATTTAAAGAATGCAGGTTGCACCTACTAACGGGATATGCATCATATATTTAAGCCAGTCCTCAAAACGTTGGTGGAATACTATGTGGAAGATCTAGTTGTAAAATCTTGCTAATGTCAGGACCATCTCAAAGACCATGAGAAAGTTTTTGGCTTCCTCTATTCCTGTTACCTAAAGATGAACCAATTGAACTGTGCCTTTGGTGTCACCTATGGAAATGTTTTGGACTTCATTGTTAGATTCAGGTGAATTGAGATCAACCCAGAGAAGATCAAGCACATTATCCAGATGTCTCCTCCAGGAAATATTTGGGAACATTGAGGATTCTAAGGCTAGTTAGCCTACAAATGCCGATTCATCATGAATTTGGCTGGCAAGTGTAAGAATTTTTCTCGGCTCATGAAGAAAGGAACTGTCGTTGAGTGGGACAAAGAGTGTTAGAATTCATTTGAGGGGATCTAGAAGTATCTTCTCTAGCCTCCGGTCCCAATGCCACCCATCTTCATAAATCCATTGGTCCTTTATGTCACCACCCTAGAGTGATCCCTCAGTGCCCTTCTTCCCCTGAAGAATAATGAGGGGATGGAGAACAACCTTTACTACCTTAGCCGTATGCTTCTCGATACGGAGACCAGATACACCTTTATCAAAAAGAGCTACCTTGCACTGGTATTCACAATACAGAAATTGTGACATTACTTACAACACCACGAGGTACAGCTGGTGTCCCGAGAAGACCCACTGAAGTACATCTTGAACTGCCCCATGTTGATAGGCCATCTAGCTCGGTGGGAAGTGATTCTCTAGCAGTTCAACATCAGTATTTTCCCTCAGAAGGCTATTAATGTGAAAGCACTGGAAGACATCCTTTCTGCCCATCCAACTCTTGTGGACCAGTCCCTAGACCTTGATTTCCCCGAGGAAACGATTCTCTCTGTGTACCAAGCCATACCATACTCGTAAATGTACTTCTATGGTGGTTCTCGTAGCCCCACCGGTAATAGGCTCAATGACCCCAGGCTCAATAGAGTAGGCCTGGGTATCCTCTTCATTACCTCGACACAATACATCCTACTATAGTCATTCCTGTTAGCATAAGGCTTCACCAACAATGAGGCAGAGTATCTGGCTCTTATCACTGGTCTTGAGCTGGATCTCAAGATTGATATGCCCCATTTGCATGTGAAAGGGGACTCTGAACTAGTCATCAAGAAGATCAACGGTGACTACGTCGTCAAAAATCCAGAGATCGTACCATTGTGGGAGCACACTCTCCAGCTAATGGCCCAGTTCCAATCTTGGCCAGAAGTTACCCATGTTCCTCAATCTCAGAATGGTAGAGATGACGCCCTAGCCAACCTAGCTGCGTCACTTTAGGATCCATAGTAGGATGGTCTATTTATCCACGTGGAACACCAGAGAGTCATTTATCCTATCACTCCATATGATGATGATGACCTAAAGGTGGGCCACCTTACCACCCGAGTGTAGGATCGAAATATAGTATGAGATGCTCAATATACAAGAGGGGGGTGAATTGTATACTTTAAAAATTCCTTTGGAACCTTTAAAGTTAGTTAAGAATAACTATGTTTTCCTTAAGCAAAGGAAAAGGCTAAGTTTAACAAAGTTAAACTAAGAAAATTCACAACACCTCTAACACCGAATGTAAACTTGGAAAGAGATTCCGAAAGTAGGTTCCGGAAAGATGGTTCAGGAAAATTGAAACTTAACAAACGATTACAATATGAGATTCTACCTTAAAGCATATAGAATCTAAATTAATAAGTGTATAATTAAGGAAGTATAAGAAAGTTATACTTTCCTTATATTACCAAATGCAGCGGAATAAAAACAAGTAGTAAAACTACTAGTAACAAGATGAAAGTCTTTTAACCCAAAGAGAAGGGTATCCAACAACCTTGGATAAAGGTCCCTTGATTTATACTTTCAAGCAAGTCTGTCTTACCCACACCAGGGTAAGCCATCGATATGAAGATCGAAGTCTCTGTCTTGCTATCCCCGCAAGCCCTCAACTTCAAGGTAGTTGGCAACCTCTGTCTTTTTCATCAAGGAAGCCCTCGAACATCAAGGTAGTCGGCACCTCTATCTTCCTATCCCCAGAAGCCCTCGAATGTAATCACCAACATTCGGAGTCGCACGAAGCTTTGAGAGTTAATAAGAGCCTCTCTCTAGAAATCACTTCAAGCATGTAATCACATGAGTAGAAGATTCGTCAGCCTTTCAGCAACGAGCTCTTTCAAATAAGCTCCTATTTATAGGTAAGGTCGGCTCCTTCTCCAACAGTCATATTTTCCTTAAAGATCGGAGGGACCTGTACACGTGTCACTTAGACAACGGTTAGTTTATAACAAAATAGACGACATCGTTTTATAACAAAAAAAGTGTAACAGAATGTACGACATCGTTTTAAACTCTGACATAAAAGTTCAGAATGAAAACTTCGGAGTGAAGTTTCGGGGTGTAAGGAACAATAATAAGGAGTAGACAAATTATAGAAATGTAAGCAATATAAAAGTTCGGAGTCTAACAAAGATATTTTTCAGAGTCTGAATTAATTTAGAGTGTATAAAACAAAGATACTCAAATTCAGTTTAATAGGTGAATTCGGAGTGTGAATTCGGAATGGGAATTCGTCATCAGAAATCGTAATGAGAATTCATTATCAGGATTCATAATGAGAATCTGTCATCAGAATTCGTAATGATAATTCATCATCAAAATTCGTAATGAGAATTCAGAATGCGATTTCTTCATTAGAATTCGTAATGAGAATTCTTCATTAGAATTCGTAATGAGAATTCTTCTTCAGAATTCTTATCCTGAATCTGGAATAGAACTTAGTCAGAGTTCATATCCGGAATTCGGAATGAAACTTCCTTATTGTTCTTATCCTGAATCCGAATCCTAAAACAGAATGCTTTATATCAAAGTTTCAACAATTCCGAGAAAATGAATCTGAATCTTATACTTAAGAAAAATATGGATGAAAATATGATAAGGATAAATTTTCTTATAAAAACGATTTTCCTTAAGAAAGCAATTTTCCTTATAAAAGCGATTTTCCTTAAGAAAGCAATTTTCCTTATAAAATCGATTTTCCTTAAGAAAGCAATTTTCCTTATAAAATCGATTTTCCTTAAGAAAGCAATTTTCCTTATAAAAGCGATTTTCCTTAAGAAAGGGTGTTTGTGATTTTCAAAACAAGAAGGAATGAAAAAGTCATAAGTAAAACCTTATTGGCTCAACAATCTCCCCCTTTTTGGAAAGCACAAACATCCTTACGAAAAAGCTATTCTAAGAAGAAAGAAAAAACATTAAGGCTTATCTCCCTTTGCTTTAAGGATATTGATGAATACGACTAACTCCCCCTTAGGCTTTGAAACTCTAAGGATCGTATTCAGATTTCCAGAGTGATAGATAATAATGTCTTCTTTAATAAAAAAGCTCCCCCTTAAACAAACTCTTATTAGAGTTTTTCTATCTTAAAGATCTTTTTCTTCCCCCCCTTTGATAAACTCTTATAAGAGTTCTTCTTTTTCTTAAGGATCTTTTCCTTCTCCCCCTTTGTGATTTTCAAAAAGAATTGGAGGGAATGGAAAAAAAATAACAATGTACTGAGATATTAGTAATGACAACAATCGAAACAAGAAGTACAACATTCATTAAATTTGAAATCTCGAAAAGAAAAAAAATTACAACAAAAAGATCGGATTAGGTTATTTCGGATCTTTTTCCTTTGACATGAGGCCCTTTAGAATAGTCTTGATCTTCTTCAGGTCTTTATGATCTTCTTTAGCTTGCTTCTCTAACGCAACTATTCTTTCGGATTAAGCTTCAATTTTTTCTTCCGGAGCCTTCAGTTTTTCTTCTTGAGCCTTGATCTTTTCTTCCTGAGCCTTCATCCTTTCTTCAAAATCAATCCGATGATCCCTTTCAAACTTCCAATTCTGAGAAACAGAATTCAGTTTTCCATTCAGATCCCTGACTTCTTGGATCCGGAAGTTCTTTTCTTCTGTCAGCTTTTCTTCAAAGAAGGACGTCAGCTCGTTTATCTTCTTGTCCTTGGTCTCAAAGGCATCTTTAACATTTTCTTGAAACTCATCAAGCAACCTCATCTCTTCCACAGTCTTCTTCGACCAGCTTGTCATCCTCTTGCAAGATCTTCTATGAGCTTCGTAACCAACAAAAAACGTTTTGAACTGAGCTTCAATCTCAACGCACTTGTCCATAACCATAGATACGGAGTCTGTTTTCTGATTCAACGCATGTTGGAGCATCTGGCATCTAGAGTCAATACTAGAGAAGGTCGGAATGGTTCCTACCAACTTCTTTAAAGACTAGACAACAAAATCATGCCCCAACGAGGATGACTCCGAATCTGAAATCTTGCTTGGAGAGTTTTCTTCCTCAATAAGCTCCAACTTTCTCTTTAAAGAACTGCCAGCTTCCTTTCTCTTCATTTCTTCTGAGCTTGGAGTATCAGCAAGAATTTGCTTCCCCTTATCTTTTTTCAGAATTGAGTCCTGTTCCGGAGTTCTTTTCTCACTATCAGAAACATTAACGACATTATCTTCATCAGCGACTTCCTGAACCCCTACTATTTCCTTCTGAGCAACATCAAGTAAAATATGTTCTTCTTCTCCATGATAAGAAACTTCTTCTTCCCTTTTCTCTTCTTCCATTACTGGAGTAACTAACTTCAAAGATTCTGCTTCAGAAGTTCGGAGTGATAAATGTTCCAAAGGTGTCCCCTTGAAATCATCTACTTGTTTCAGCACATCTCTGGTTTCACCACTTCCTTCAGCACCCTCTTCTACTTGTTCCACTTGCTTAACTTCCTCAGTATTCTTAGTAACAGCCTCTTCCGGAGCAGCGAAATTCCTTCCTGGAGTCTCAAGTAGAGATTCCAGGGAGAAAGATCTCGGAACTGGAATAGTTTCTAAAACCATTTCATTTAATTTTAACAAGGCCTGAGCTACCTCAGCCTCAGACATCTACTTCTTGAGCTTTTTTTTTTGCTTGTTTTTCATGCTCATCAGCAGTTTTCTCCTTCAAAGCCTTAGCCTCCGCAGGGTCTAATCCGAACTGCGGATCCCCTTCTTTCCTTTTCTCTTTATCAGCTCTCCACTTTGTAACAATCTCATCAGGATATGATTTCTTCTTCTTTGGCTTTGGAGGTGTGGAGTGGACTTCCTTAGACTTGGGATTCTCAGCTTGTACTTCCACTTCTTTCAGCTTTCTCTTCCTTACCGGCTTAGAGGATTCTGGATCAGCAGCTTTCGGAACGGTTTCTTCTTGACCAGGTAGATCAATAAACTTTCCAGACTTCTTTTCAAAAGATACATCCATTCTTTTAAGAGTGTCATCACTAACCAACAAAATTTTGCATACCCTCGGCTTAGATCTGCAAGCCTCCTTGAAAGATTCAAGGCACCGAACTATCAACTTTGATAATATTGCTGGGTACATTATGATCTGTGCTCTGAGATTTCCTTTCTTAAGATTCTCAATGGTTATAAGAATATGCCTCATGAAATTGACCTTCCTTAGATTTATCAGGAAATCTAGGATATAGATCTCACTCTTCTTCATGCTGTCTTTATCACCTTTCCTCGGTACGATAAGTCCTTGCACCCACAACTCTAGAATCCGGAAGTTTGTGGATAGACTTGCAATCTTCAGAGCCTTGTCATCAGCCAGTCCGAGAGTTTCTAAGGCTTTTTCCTTGTCAAAGCTACCCATAGAGTCTGGTAAAACATGCGAAATAAATTCTGCTTCTCCTTCATAAGACAATCCTACCAAGCTTGCAGCCTTGGTGTAAGAAAGTTTGTAGGTCTTACCATACGACTTGAAAGAAAACTTCTCCCTATCATCTTCCTTAATGAAGGAAACTAATTCATAAAACTCGACAAGTAAATCTGAATATACTTCATCTTGGTTCCCAGTTTTTGACACCGCAACATCTTCCCAGCCATTCAACTTAAGGTTCTTTTAGATAAGAGAATCGCAGTTGTTGAAGAAATCCGGATGGAGTAACCTTTCTCTGTAAACTAACCACTGAAAAATAGACTTGGTTGAAGACATTTCTTGAGATACTAACTCCGCAGACATTCGGATCTGAAGTCCACTGAGAAGTTTGGAACGAAGAAGACTGTAGTTCGGAACGGCCTTAAAACAGAGGGGCAGAACTTCAGGACGCAAGAGCTTGAAACCGATGTGGGACGAGAATTTGGGTCCCCTTTATATAGGCAATGAAACGACGGTTCAACTTCCTCGGTTGATCTAACGGTTTGAATGAGCTGAGATCAGATCTGTCGGTTGAAAACTTGAATCTGATCTTTTTGAGGTTTTTATTAAAGCAAAGAGTTCAGAAAACTATAATCAGAAAACATAATACAAGAAAATGCCAGCAAGTAAGATCTGACTACGAAAACTTGAGTAAGGAAATCATACCTTTCGGATTGGCTGAGGAGGATTATTCGTAATGGATAATATAAAAATATGATTACGAAAAAAAACTTTATTATGAAAATACAAAGTTCTCAAAAGTTTACTATGGAAAACCATCTCACTACGAAAAACTCAGTACGAAAAAGTCAATACGAAAAACACATTACGGAAAAAAAATCTGTACAAAAATCTGGTTATGAAACTGCCAGTACGTAAATTTTCATTCCAGAAATTTTCAATACGAACACTTCCATTCCAGAAGTATTCTGTACGAGAATGTCCATTTTGAAAAATTTAAGTTCCGGAAGTTCCATTCCGGAAATCTTCGTTCCGAAAAGTTTGAAAACAAATTTTGAAAAACTTTGTTTAAACAAACAATCAAATGTACTCCCCCTATGAAAAGGAGTTTATTACTGTAAGAAGACTTTTTCAACAGAAAGTTAATTAAGAAATATTACCTTATGGTTATCATTCCTAACTTTTGGTTAATATATTAAAATCTATCAGAAGGCAATGATTTTGTCAAAATATTAGCAATTTGATCTTGCGTTCCGATAAACTGAAGAATAATATCTCCTTTAAGTGTGTGATCCCTAATAAAGTGATGCCTAATATCTATGTGTTTTGCATGGGAGTGATGTGTAGGGTTCTTACTGAGGGCAATGACACTTGGGTTATCACACAAAATTTGAGTTTTAGTAAAACTCAGCCCATATTCTGTGAGTGTGTGTTGCATCCACAACACTTGTGCACAACAACTTCCAGCTGCTACATATTCAGCTTCAGCAGTGGAAAGTGCTACAGAATGTTTCTTATTGCAGGACAAAGAAACTAAAGAATCTCCTAAGAAATGACAAGTTCCGGATGTACTTTTTCTATCCATTCTACATCCACCAAAGTCAGCATCAGAAAAACTTTTTAGAAAAAAATCATTTCCAGAAGTATAAAATAATCCTAGATCCATGGTTCCCTTAAGGTAGAGAAAAATTCTTTTTACTACCTTTAAGTGAGATTCCTTAGGATTGGATTGATATCTTGCACATAAGCATACTGAAAACATTAAGTCTAGTCGACTAGCTGTTAAGTAAAGTAGACTTCCTATCATACCTCTAAAAGATGTTTGATCTACTGGTTTCCCAGCTTCATCAAGATCTAAAGAGTTCGAGGTACCAATGGGAGTACTTATACTCTTAGTGTTGTCATAACCATATTTTTTAAAAATATATTTAATATACTTATGTTGAGATATGTAGGTTCCTTCTAGTTTTTGAGAAAATTGAAAACCAAGGAAAAATGTTAACTCACCCATCATACTCATTTCAAACTCAGATTTCATTAGACTAGCAAAAGAGTCAGTCAAAGATTGCTGAGTTGAACTAAATATAATGTCATCAAAATAAATTTGAACAATTAAAACATTTTTCTTATCTTTCTTTACAAAAAGAGTTGGATCTTCATTTCCCTTAACATAGTTATTTTGAAGCAAAAATCCAGTAAGTCTATCATACCATGCTCGTGGGGCTTGTTTAAGGCCATACAAAGCTTTGGTAAGTCTAAAAACATGATCAGGATGTTTTGTATCTTCAAAGCCAGGAGGTTGTTCAACAAAAACTTCCTCTTGAACATAACCGTTAAGAAAAGAACATTTCACATCCATTTGGAAAAGTTTGAAATTAAAGAATGCTGCAAAGGCAAGTAGAATACGAATAGATTCAAGTCTAGCTACTGGAGCATAGGTTTCTTCATAGTCTATTGCTTCTTGCTGATTATAGCCTTTAGCAACAAGTCTAGCTTTATTTCTAACAATGACTCCATTTTCATCACATTTATTTCTGAAAACTCATTTTACTCCAATAACAGAAGTTTCCTTAGGTCTTTCAACCAAGGTCCAGACTTTATTCCTTTCGAATTCATTTAGTTCATCTTGCATTGCTTTAATCCAATCATCATAACCTAAAGCTTCATCAGTGCTTTTAGGTTCTAATTGGGAAAGAAATGCTAGATGTTCTACTTCATTTCTTAAGGAACATCTAGTCCTTACAGGTTGATTTACATCACCAATGATACTATCAATGGGATGATTCTTAAGAAACACCTGATTTGGGTTTTGTAAAACCTGTTCATCAACATAGGGTAGAAAGTCTTCTGGGGTAAATGTTTCAGAAGTATCTTCTAGAACAATTTCCTTATCAGAAGGTTCTTCTAACAAAGGTTGACAATCAGTTTTTGAAAACACATCCGAAGATGTAATTTGGGATGGTTTAAAAACAAAAGGATCTGATTCATCAAATTTTACATGTATTGTTTCTTCAACAGTACAAGTATTTTTATTAAAAACTCTATAAGCCTTAGAAGTTGGGGAATAACCTAAGAAAATTCCTTCATCAGATTTTGGTGCGAATTTATGTAAGTTAACTTTAGTATTCAAAATGAATACTTTGCAACCAAAAACTTTGAAGTAGGAAAGTCTTGGTTTTCTACCATTCCATAACTCATAAGGAGTTTTATTAAGAAAAGTTCTAATTAAAACTCAATTTATAGTATAGCAAGCAGTACTTATAGCTTCAGCCCAGAAATGTCTAGCAATAGAATATTCACTCAACATGGTTCTAGTTATTTCTTGAAGAATTTTTTTTCTTCTTTCAACTACACCATTCTGTTGATGAGTTCTAGGTGCTGAAAAATTGTGAGTAATACCTTTCTTACTATAAAATGTTTCAAAATCTGAATTTTGAAATTCTCCTCCATGATCACTATGAATAGTTTTCAATGGAAGGTTTTTCTCATTTTTAATTTGAGCTCTAAAACTTTTGAAATAAGAAAAAGCTTCAGATTTCTTTGCTAGAAAATATACCCAAGTAAATCTAGTGTAATCATCAACTAGAACAAATACATAGTATTTTCCTCCAATACTTCCAGTTTGTGTTAGACCAAAAAGATCCATGTGCACTAACTGTAATGCATCAGTTGTTGAGACTTCACCGATTGACTTAAAACTAGATTTATGTTTCTTGCCATATTGACAAGGATCACAAACTTTAGAAGAATCAAATCTAAGCTCCGGTAGATCCTTAACTAGTTTCTTCTTAGAGAGTTTACATAGGTTTATAAAATTACAGTGACCTAGTCTTCTATGCCATAACCAAGAATGATCTTCCATTGCACTTAGGCAAGGTAAATCTTGGCTTCTAAGATCTTCTAAGTTCAAAGTGTAGACATTCTCTTTCCTATTGGCTGAGAGAATAAATTCTTCCTTAGAATTGTGAACTAAGCACTTATCATTTCTAAAATTCACAAGGTAACCTTCATCACATAACTGACTTATGCTAATGAGGTTGTGCTTAAGACCTTTAACAAAAAGAAAATTTGAAATCAAGGTTTTACCAAGAAAAACAATATTACCAATACCAACAATCTCTCCCTTAGCATTATCTCTGAAAGTTACCTTTCCTCCTTTCATTTTGATAATCTTTTCAAAATAGATTTTGTTACCAGTCATGTGCCGGGAATATCCACTATCCATGTACCATGTATTGTTGCTGGTACTTTCTTTATTTTCCTGAAATCAAGAAGAAAAATTAGACTTTCGGAATCCAAACTTGTTTGGATCCGAGATTTCCAGACAATAAAATTTTAGGTATCCACATCTTCTTAGAAAAGTAAGCTTTGTGAAATCCCAGAGATTGGGTTTTGTTTAAAGAACAATTCTTTGCCCAGTGACCACCACATTGACACTTGGTACAAAATGGGGCACTTTGAGGAACAAAATAATTGTTACTGAAAATAGGTTTTGCATGGGTATAACCAAATCCGGATTTATTTCTTAAAGGTCGTATTTGGGAATACATCTTATCAAAATTTTCCTTACCGTGGGTAAAGTTTGATAAACACTTCTTTAAGGAAAAAATTTCGGACTTGAGTTTTACAACCAAGTTTTTATCCTCAAAATCATTAGTTTTTGAACTAGAGTTAGGCTCGAAAACATTTTTCTTAGAAATTACTTTTTCTAACTCTTTAGAAAGTTTTTTCTTCTCAGAACTTACTTCCTCAAGATTTTTTGAAATATTTTCAAAATCAACATTTTTCCTATCAAGATCTTTAGAAAGATCTGATATCTCTTTTGTAAGAATATAATTCCTAGAGTTTTCCTTATCATGTTTCTTGTTGAGTTTGGAATTCTCAATCTCAAGAAGTTCAGCAAACCTAGAGACTTCTTCATAAGTAGGTAAAGTATTTTCCTCATCAGAAGATGATTCTTCATCAGAAGAGTTATAATACTTACTATCATTAGAATTTAAAGAAACATTGGTCAAAGATTCAGCATTTCGTACCTTAGCCATAAGACAATGATTATCAATAGGTAATCTGGCTATAAGACCAAGATTCTTCTGTCCTGAAGATTCATAATCAGAAGATTCATCTGAAGAGTCACCACCACTGGCACTCCAGGTGTCATTAGCTTTCAAAACATTCATAGATTTAGCTTTATAATACTTCTTCCTGTTTCTGTCTGGATGTCTTTCCTTCCTTTCTTTCTTTTTGAGCATAGGGCAATCTGGTCTAATATGTCCAGCTCTTTTACATTCATAACAAGTAACTTCTCCATCTTTCTTATCTTTCCTTTCCTTTTTCTTGTACTTAGATTGAAAATTTCTCTGTCCAGCTATCTTGTTCATCCTTCGAGCAAGATTGGCTAATTCGTTTTCTGAGACTTGACTCTCACTAGATTCGGATTGGAAAATAACTTTCTTAGACTTAGATCTGGTTACTTTCTCAGGAGTCTTAGCTTTCATCGGATTTGAAGTTGTAGTAAAGGAAACCGTACGATTTCCATTCTTTTTCTTGATGTTGTCAGCATCTCTCTTCATTCTAGTTTCATGTTGTAGAAGAGTTCCAAATAATTCATCAAGAGTAATTTGAGTTACCTTCCTGTTTTCATCTATAGTTGTTCTCTTGGATTCCCACTCATTGGGCATAATATCAATTATCTTGTCCACAAGAGCTTCATCATCTAAACCTTTCTCTCCCATAGATTGTAGAATGTTGACGATAGTCATAAATCTTTGTTGAACTTTATAGATAGGTTCTCCATAAGGAAAATTGAAGTCATGATATTCAGCTCTAAGCATAGCTCTTCTAGTCTTAATCACCTTAGAAGTCCCAAAGTGTGTAACCTCTAACTTCTTCCATATACAGTTAGCTACTTCACAAGAAGAAATTTGGCTATATATATTTCTGGTCATTGAACATAGTAAAGTGTTGCGTACCTTATAGTTGAGTTGATATTCTTTCTTTTCCTGGTTAGTAAAAGATCTGACTTCCTTGTCAGGAATTTTATAATCACCAGTAAGCATAACAAAGTTGTCTACTCTAGTATTGACAACAAAAGTCTTCATACGATCTCTCCAGTATTCATAGTCATTACCATCAAAGATAGGTGGTCTTGTAGGATTCATATTATCAATTGATCCAACATTTATTCCTGTCATACTTAATATAACTTTGCACACAAACTTGTTAGTAGCAAGAGTTCGTAATTACAAAGTTCGGAATGAGAAAGTTCGGATTGGGAAAATTCGTAATGAGATAGTTCGGAAAGATAAAGTGAGAAAGAATAACTTATTCGTGAGTATAAGTATTTCAGAGACCTCCTCTGATACCAAATGTAAGATTGGTATAGAGTAAGAGGTTTCCAAGCTCTGATACCAATTGTAGGATCGAAATATAGTATGAGATGCTCAATATACAAGAGGGGGGGTGAATTGTATACTTTAAAAATTCCTTTGGAACCTTTAAAGTTAGTTAAGAATAACTATGTTTTCCTTAAGCAAAGGAAAAGGCTAAGTTTAACAAAGTTAAACTAAGCAAATTCACAACACCTCTAACACCGAATGTAAACTTGGAAAGAGATTCCGAAAGTAGGTTCTGGAAAGATGGTTCCGGAAAATTGAAACTTAACAAACGATTACAATATGAGATTCTACCTTAAAGCGTATAGAATCTAAATTAATAAGAGTATAAGTAAGGAAGTATAAGAAAGTTATACTTTCCTTATATTACAAAATGTAGTGGAATAAAAACAAGTAGTAAAACTACTAGTAACAAGATGAAAGTCTTTTAACCCAAAGAGAAGGATATCCAATAACCTTGGATAAAGGTCCCTTGATTTATACTTTCAAGCAAGTCTGTCTTACCCACACCAGGGTAAGCCCTCAATACGAAGATCGGAGTCTCTGTCTTGCTATCCCCGCAAGCCCTCAACTTCAAGGTAGTTGTCAACCTCTGTCTTCCTCAGCAAGGAAGCCCTCGAACTTCAAGGTAGTCGGCACCTCTGTCTTCCTATCCCCAGAAGCCCTCGAATGTAATCACCAACATTCGGAGTCGCATGAAGCTTTGAGAGTTAATAAGAGTCTCTCCCTCTAGAAATCACTTCAAGCATGTAATCACATGAGTAGAAGATTCGTCAGCCTTTCAGCAACGAGCTCTTTCAAATGAGCTCCTATTTATAGGTAAGGTCGGCTCCTTCTCCAACGGTCATATTTTCCATAAAGATCGGAGGGACCTGTACACGTGTCACTTAGACAACGGTTAGTTTATAACAAAATAGATGACATCGTTTTATAAAAAAATAAGTGTAACAGAATGTACGACATCGTTTTAAACTCTAACATAAAAGTTCGGAATGAAAACTTCGGAGTGAAGTTTCGGGGTGTAAGGAACAATAATAAGGAGTAGACAAATTATAGAAATGTAAGAAATATAAAAGTACGGAGTCTAACAAAGATATTTTTCGGAGTCTGAATTAATTCAGAGTGTATAAAACAAAGATACTCAAATTCTGTTTAATATGTGAATTCGGAGTGTGAATTCGGAATGGGAATTCGTCATCAGAAATCGTAATGAGAATTCATCATCAGGATTCGTATTGAGAATTCGTCATCAGAATTCGTAATGAGAATTCATCATCAAAATTCGTAATGAGAATTTAGAATGCGATTTCTTTATTAGAATTCGTAATGAGAATTCTTCATTAGAATTCGTAATGAGAATTCTTCTTTAGAATTCGTATCCTGAATCTGGAATAGAACTTAGTCAGAGTTCATATCCAGAATTCGGAATGAAACTTCCTTATAGTTCTTATCCAGAATCCGAATCCTAAAACAGAATGCTTTATATCAAAGTTTCAACAATTCTGAGAAAATGAATTCGAATCTTATACTTAAGAAAAATATGGATGAAAATATGATAAGGATAATTTTTCTTATAAAAACGATTTTCCTTAAGAAAGCAATTTTCCTTATAAAAGCGATTTTCCTTAAGAAAGTAATTTTCCTTATAAAAGCGATTTTCCTTAAGAAAGCAATTTTCCTTATAAAACCGATTTTCCTTAAGAAAGCAATTTTCCTTATAAAAGCGATTTTCCTTAAGAAAGGGTGTTTGTGATTTTCAAAACAAGAAGGAATGGAAAATTCATAAGGAAAACCTTATTGACTCAACACCGAGCCTCCAGGCCAGGACCCCCAGGTCCCCTAGATGTAGTGATTGAAGTGGCTTCAAACTGGAGAGCCCCCTTCATCGAGTATCTCTAGAATGATAATCTCCCAGTAGATCAGGCCAAGTGCGCATGAATCCAACGCCACACATTACAGTTTACCCTCCAAGATGGTCCTAGTCATGAGAAAATCCTCTAAAACCGCGGGTTTGATGGGGTTATCCTTCCTTGCATTCAAGGAGTCAAGATTTCCGAAGTCATGCAGGAGGTTAATGATGGTTGAAACGGGGCTCATCAGAATGGGCGAAAACTATCTCACCAAATCCAAAATCTGCGGTACTTTTATCCCTCTATGATTTGTGACTGCGTTGAGTTCTCCAAAAGGGGCCATACATGACAGATTCATGCTAGCTTCATGCATTGGCCCCCCGAGCCTCTCCACTCCACCAAGTACTCTTGTATATTTGCGGTATGGGGACTCGATGTCATGGGACCATATCCACTGGTGACAGCTCGCTAGTGCATGTTCATTCTGACTGCGACATGTTTCTTCTCCAAGTGGGCAGACGTAGTTCTACTCAAGGAGGTCAAGGCCAATTCCATCTTTGACTTTGTGTACTCCAACATCATTTACCGATTTAGAGTCCCTCATGCCGTCCTCACTAATAACAATATGAAATTCCGGGCAGCAGAGGTGAAGAAATTGTACACTAATTACAACATCTATTCTGACCACACCTCTCGCTATCATGCGTAAAAAAATGGACAGATTGATGCATTCAACAAGACCCTCTCTAACATTATGCAGAAAATGGTTGGTCAGAATAAGAAGAGTTGGTCAGAAAAGCTCCCCAATTCCCTCTGGGATTATCATACGACGACTCATAATTCCACCCAAGTGACCCCATATTCTTTTTTGTATGTAATGGAGGCCATACTACAAATCTAGAGTCAATTTCCCTCACTATGAATGCCTATCTATGATCAGAAAGCACCAGATAAAGTAGTTGAGATCCATCTAGTAGAGTTGGAAGCGCTTTACGAGAACATTCTTCGTTCCCTGCACAATCTAGAAGGGTATCATAATAAGATATCTAGAGAATTCAACAAGAGAGTCTTCCTCTGCTCCTTCTTGCAAGTCTACATGGTATTGGACCTGAGGGAACCAATGATACCTGGAAGGAAGCCACCCAAGTCGGAGCCCAAAAGGGAAGGACCTTACATCATTCACAAGGTCTACTCCAATGGCACATACTCACTTGTTACCATGGATAGTGAGCGTATAACCCCTCCCACTAATTCCAAGTTCCTCAAGAAATAATTTTCTTTAGAAAATAGTCCCATGTGACCATAAACTGTGTGGTCTAGCATGACCTTAAACTATACAGTCTTACAAGACTTTAAACTGTGCATCATCCTGCATGATGTTAAACGAAATCTCAAGAACTACGTATGAATTGATTCCTATCCTCATGGGATACTTAAAAACACTTAGACGCTCCATCTTGAGTCCAGTCACAAGTTTCCTCATTGGATATCCCCTCACGGGCATAGTTATTTTGTAGGAACCCACATGTCATCGTACATGCTTCTTTGGCCCCACCCATGTTAGGGTCACGATGATTGCACCATGTGCCCTCCTTTGTTCTTCTAATCCACCCACATCCTTACATCATGAAGTTAAACTGCATGGGCCTTTTAGAAATAAGTATGGCTTAATTCCCATCCTCATGGGATATGTAGGACTGCCTGGAAATTTCATTTGTAGGCCCAGCACCAAACTTTCGGACCTCCCATTGGGACGAAACACATGGTGTGGTACAGTATTTTTACCTCATTCCCATTTGGCTATTTTTCCATGCCACACATATCCCCTTGAGGCATCCCTCACTCCATTTACCATCTGTCCCACAGGAACAGGCCCCATCATGCTTTGTGATCCCCATAATTTGAGTTTCCATCACCTTCTATATCCAAAAGGACCCCCAAATAGTAAGGATTCTCTACCCAGGGGCCCATCATCCACTACAGGCTAATGTCATCAAGGATGGTGAGTAGAAAATTGATACAATTCATGTGTTGCGAATATGGTCAATACTCGAAGCTCAATCGTTTTCCTTGAATTCTATTCACACAAGTGTGGATATTGTTTTACGAACCTGGTGAACATTTTTCCTCTATATTCATTTTCTATTTTTGGTCTTCCATATGTATGGTGATTATCCCTCTCTTCCCCATGCATATGACATTAAACTAGGCATATACGGTCCAAGATATATGACCCTAAACTAATATCACCTTCATCCTCCCTGCAATACGTTAAACTACAAGCTGGCTGTGACATTATGTCTCTGCCCCAGCCTTAGGCTTCCTAGACTTTTTGTGCCCCTGCCCTAGGTTCTTAGTTAGGGTTATACAATGTGGTGTGGGATTATGTCCTCATTCGTGTCGATTTACTCACCGAGCATTATACATCCTTGTATGAGATACCTTTCCCATATCTTCATCCTTACCATCATGGCGTTAAACTGCATGGAACCCCCAGAACTACATATGTCTTGATTTCCATATTCATAGGATACATAGAAACTCCCAAACATTTTGCCTTCAGGTCTAGCCCCATCACTTAGAAACCTCCCTGCCATTTTTCCCCTTGTCCCACATTCTTCCATAAGAGAGGTATACGGTGTGGTATAAGATTATGTCCTCATTCACATCGAGCTTATAATAACCATACTACATACCTCTCTCTCCTGAGTGGCCTTCACTCCCTTTCCATGTTCTCATATCTTTGTGTCAGTAGCCCTTAATTCGGGTCCCTTGACCCTCTCAAGTGATTCACCAATTAGCCCATGAGTCCTCTAGTCTAGAACCAGGAGTGTCATATTCTACCTAGACATGGTTTCACCTATTTTTATTCTTTTTGTTCCCCTTCATTTGGGCTTCCATTATCTTTCACATCCGAAGGGACCCCGAAATGGCATGGATGCTTAGCCTAAGGGATCTCCTACAATTACAGGTCAATGTCCATGAGGGTTTTCAGACAATAAATCGATACAAGTCCCACAATGTGAATATGGTCAGCGGTCGATGATCATTTGTTGTTCTCATTTCAGGCAACACTATATGGATGTTGTGTTTCGAACATGGTCAACAGTTATCCTCCATCATCATGCCAACCCCTTCAATACTTGTTTGTTGGTTACATGATTAACATTATTTTTCCACCCCATCATTTCCAAATAGAATTTGGACACTCCTGGCACAATCCCTCAGTGCACATTTTCAAGTTAGGGGGACAGAGCCGTAGTAAGGCATTATTTGGGGCTCCGTACCGACTTACCTTTGGTGTGCATTCCAAGTATTGAAAAAACCTCTTCCTCCCTTGCTTCCCACACTGATTTTGACTCACCTAGGCTTAGGAATTGGATTGAGGTCTGTGCCTACTTGGAAGGATTCTGCCTCTCCCTGGTCCGAGATCTAAGACCATAAACTTAGATCTCTTTTAGAACTACGTACTTCTTGATTCTCATTCCCATGGGATACATAGGAACTCCTAGACATCTAGTATTTGGGTCCAGATCAAGTTCCATTAATTTATCTCTTCTATTATTCCTTCTTGGCCTCATCCCTTATAGGTTCGTGTGATGTGGCATGTGCGGGATTATGCATTTTTTCACATTGGGTTTACGATTTCTGCATCATGTACTACCCTTTAAAAGAGTTCTTCCCTCCTATCTCCTTCCCCATATTCTATAACCTTTTTTGTCCCCCACGGATTGAGGTTTCTTTCTTGGAATTCTGAACGGTGGGATGTGAAATTATGTCCTCATTCACGTCAGGTATGCTTTAGTAGGACACACACATTCCCTCTTGATCCTCACCTCTCTTGTATATGTCTGAGCCATATAAATTTAAATTATGTTGCATAGTCCCACATGAATTTAAAATATTGTTTCTATACTATACATGGGTAAACTTCATGGTTGGTCCCATCACATGACCCAAAGATGTGATATTATCGTCCTAGATGCATGATGAAAAACGGCACTACATCATGGTGTCGTCATTCGAGGGGAAAGCATGTTTGGTATCGGCCACACACCTTACCATCTGTCAATGCCTACACACGACTTGATTCATGTGGTGATTCCTAGACTTTCTATCCTAGGTCCATCACTTCACAAAAAACAACAACAACACCATTCATCCTAAAGGACAAAAAAGATCTATCAAATTCTACTTCTTTTGGTGCAATGGCCAGACCCGCACCACTATATTATCTCTGGCGCTGGTATCATACTATGTCGTACCTTGAACAATGTGTGGATTGATTCCCATCTTCATGGGATACGTTGGAATTCCCGTGAACTTTACCTTGGGTCCAGCCTATCATTCATTTTCGGTCCTTCAACCTAAAACCTCCCTAAGGAAAACATGGTGATCTGGATTCCAGGTACTCATTCACGCCAGGTTTCATAATTACCTCACCTTGTGTCTCCCACATTCCCAACTATCTCTGTACTGAGTTCTATTACCATAAACTAAGATCACTCCGCGTCCTTTCCGCAAGATGTTAAACTGCATGAAATCTTCTAGAACTATGTATGGCTTGATTCCTATCTTCATGGGATACATAAGAACAGCCAGACACATTTCCACTGGGTCCAGCACCAGGAATCTAAAATCATATCCTCTCTTTCGGCCCCTCAGCCTGAACTCTCTTGGGAACATGTAGTGTAGCGAGTACCTATTGGGTTCTCATTCATGTCAGGTTTTGCAAAAGATTCACCATTTGCCTCCCATGACTTTTCCCAACCTGGTCTGAGTTCTAGGACCCTAAACTAAGCTCTCCCTATTGGAAAAATGTGTCATGATTGGCTACTTCATCGCCCAATGCACAATCCATTAAATCAGGTCCCCCTTAATGGCCCTTCCTAGGACCTTAAGCTGGGAGCGTACAACCCCTAGACTCTTTTCCTTTGAGAGGTACTTGAATCCCGCTATATAATATGTCTTATAGTCGTATTCAGATGTGTTTCGACAAAGAGTCCGAAGTGAGGAATTTCCAGCGGGACATTCCCATCATTCCATGTCCACGCATCATGAGCCATTTATTTGGATTCTAACTTCTTCCATGTCTGAAATGGAAGCCCTTTATGGCATGGTCTCATGCCATATTGTCTTACCAACCGTCTTGGGCCAACACCCCTGAATAGCATGGAAGAAATTTGCGACAGGTCTCGTGCTTCGAACATGGTCAGCGGTTGACCCTCAGTTGTCTCTTTCCATTCCACGCTAATGTGAAACAGATACTGTGTTTCAAACATGATCAGTAGTTATCCTTTATCTTCAAATCATCATTTTGATCCAGATGTCGAGCAACAAGATTCACTTTTTTCCACACCCATATGTTTAAGTGGAATTCCCACACACTCGATTCTCAACCCTTCACGCATTTATGTTTGTTACGTAGGCAGGTCGACATTATTTGTTTGTTGTTCACCTATCATCCCATCACCCCGGCATGTGACTCCATATTCTAGGAATGTCTTGTCACTACTCCTTGTTTTCTACATCCAGCATGACTCATGTGGGCTTAGTAGTTCTGGTAGGATGTGTACTGGCGCAATCATGCCACACATGCCTTTCATCATCCTACATGACATTAAACTGTGCCCTCAGAACTATGTATGGATTTTTCCCATCCTCATGGGGTACTATGGAATGCCCGTACACCTTGCCTTGATCCCAGTCTAACTTTCACTTATGGTCCCTTGACCTAAAGAACTTTCTTCGGGGACACGTGGTGTAGTGCAGACTCATTATGTCCTCATTCACATCGTGTTTACAGCTACTGTAGCACATGCTACCCTCATGATATCTTCCCATTCACACTTCTACCTATCACATGATGTTAAATTTCATGAGTCCATATGTCCTCAACGCCTGACACTAATTCATGGTTCTACCCTGAACAAGTTTAGGATTCCCTATGTTAATCATGGGATGCGTCAGTTTCCTCTCAATAGAGGATTTACCCTATAAATGTTGGCCTTTTCCCACGCCGTGCTTAAGAACTACATTTGGATTGATTCTCATACTTATTGGATACATATTGATGCCTAGAATTCCGCCTCGGGCCCATCCATTGGGTCATTAACCCTCCTGGCCCCTCGACCCCAATCACGGACCCATCATAATGACTTTAAACTAGGAGCCTACAGTCCATGTACCATGCATTTAAACTGTTATCCTTGGTCCAGACATTATGAACATAGAACTATATGCACCTTCCTCACTATACGACATTAAACTACGTGTCTATCATCCTAATTTGTATGAAGTAAAACTACATGTCATTTTAGGTCTTTAACATGGAGGTCCTATTCGGAAGTAGGTATGTTCCTTAATCAACGCAATTTACACACCCAATGTTTCCTCTCCAAGGCGGCGTAATTTCAAGAGTGTTGGACTCCATTCGAACAACCCATCACACCACACTCCACACTTTGTGTGCCCTTTATTTAGAACCTCATCCTTTTTCACACCTAAATAACCCCCCTAATAGTATGGATGCTTGGAATGTGGATCCCCTACTATCTTGGGTCATCATTCTAAATGGCTAATGGATGACATTTCATGTCAAACCCCATTTTTCGAACATGGTTAGAATTCGGCCCTCATTTGTTATCCCCATTTTATGCTAACACAATGAGGATAATGTATTTCGAACATAGCCAATAGCTATCCTTCATTGTCACGCCATCCCTATAGTGTTCCAAATTTTGGATATTGTGATTAACACCTCCCACTACACTATGTTTGGATTAATTTCAATTGCCTCTAGTGTTATACTGCATGTACTCTAGAGCACATTGGGAAGATGGCACATCGAAAGTTCTGATATCCTCATCCCCCAATCGGGCCTCCCAA
Source organism: Viscum album (assembly GCA_963277665.1). NCBI lineage: Eukaryota > Viridiplantae > Streptophyta > Magnoliopsida > Santalales > Viscaceae > Viscum > Viscum album. Next base: position 1,614,440,327 of record OY728158.1, read on the forward strand.
CTTTTTCTTCTTGGAAATCCAGATTGGCTATTCAAACCTTGGATGCATGAAACTTGGTTGGCACTCCTACATTCACATAATGTAAAAGTGTGAGCATCCCTTGTTTCTCACATCGGGTACGACCCACGTGAGTTTAGGAATGGGTTTCTTTGTATTAAGGGAGTTTGGTCAAAGTGGATTAATATGAACAAGCAAATATTATATCCATACATACAATTAAGAGATGGAAGTAATAAAGAAGGACATGTTTAGGGGGTCGGCCAAAACAGGTCCCTTAATGATCGACATCTTGGATTGACTATTCCAATGCTGGTACCTTCCAACTTGTGGTCTCCAGAATCGCTTCCCGTCACCTGAGATCCTTCTCCTCGACAGCAGTAGTCGAGCGTAACTCATTAGACCTAGCTTGTGCCTATGATGGTTAGGTATAAAACTCAACCATCTGGAGATTCACCAATGTTGTCTGTTCTTGAGAATCCGTGAGCTGGGCCTTCAATCACTCAATGATCTCAGATTGGTTTACAATGAATTCCTCCCTTTCCTTTTCTTGTTTCTCAAGGAGTTGGAACTCCTGCTCTGCCTCCAAGAATTCCCCAGTGTTCTCTGAAGCCTCCTTCCATCAGGCAACATCTGAACATCGGTTGACCTCCCGTATCTTCTCCACCATGTAATCACAGATCATCACATGAGAATGGACAGTGTCTACCCTCCAACGTAGAGAAAGCATAGCAAGGTGTGGAGTGACCCCATCCGGCTTAGCCATTCTGCATGTGGTTGGCTGAGAAAGAATCTAATGCACTTCCATGCCTTTCTTCGTGTCATATGGCTCTCCCCCACAACATCAAGGTCGGAATAGTCAATTTCTTCGGGGTCTGTGGGCCTGTATTTAGGAAAAGTTGTGAGGAGTTCAGTAGTAGGGTTTTCTTTGGGAACCTCCTCCTCGCTGGTGACTTTACTCTCGTCGGGTTGGTGCACCACCCCGAAAGCATTACAATCTCTCATTTTAATCTCCGACTCATCGAGTACCGGGGTAGGTCCACCTAGAATTGTTGCTTATCTAATGTCTGATGCATCTGCTGCCCATCCAGCTCCTACAAATGACCCGGATTTGATTGTTTGTTATGCCACCAACCTTGAGATCACTACATCAATAATCAGTATCTTGATTAGCTAAATTCTCCTACAAATAGAAGAACTAATGAGAAAGAACATACATGAGCTAAGTGCGGTAGTGTCCAATGCATCTGTCATGGTGGGGTCCGCCACCATAGGGGAGCCTTCGGTGCTTGTCAACACAATCATCGGCGTCGGCTACTCTTGAACAATGGAGATGGAGGGAGACTCTCCTTCTGGCTCATTATCGCCTACTCCAACTAAAATTTTCACCCCACAATGCTTCGTCCCAAGGACTGGCTCTCGAGGTTGCTCCCCGGTCTCCATAGGCGTATCTGTGCCCCATGTGGGGAAGGCTTCCTGGGGACCCTCGCCCATGTGTTCCTAAATAGAATAGGGTTTGGTTAATGGATTGAAATTATGAAATGATGTAGGCTGGTGGAGATAAGGTTTAAATCATACTTAAAGCTCCTCTGCCAATTCTGCATCGAAGCCGATAATTTCACCGCTCTCCGTGGAGCTCCGCTGGTGTGCGAGAGTTTTTGATGGCCCCTCTCCACCAAGGACTTCAACTTGGTCTTCTTCCTATTCTCCATGTCCATCTTCTTCACCTCCTTATTGTTCAACATGGGACAGGCGGCCTATTTATAAAGCGCTGACACGCCTTCTGCACGCGTGCAACATGTTTGCGTGCGCATAATGCATTTTGTGTAAGATTTGGGGGATTCGCGCAAGCGGCCTAGAAGGCCGAAATTTGGAGAAACTACACATCAGGTGGATAAAAGAGTAAAAAATGAATCCGGGATTGACAGTGATGATTTTGGGGTCTGGAAGGCAGACACACGCAAGATTCGGGAGACGCGCGTAAGCAGCCTTCAGGTGCACAAGATTTTACATGCATGGCCCCCGCTCCGTGCTCAAGGTGATTCCAAATGGGCGTTTGTGCACCCATCCCACTTCCGTGCACAAGGCGTAGTCATCCAGGACTTTGCGCACCCGATGCCGCTTCTGCGCACAAAGCGATGTCAAATGGGTGTTTGCGTGCCTGACCCTCGTTCCATGCACAATTAGAAGTCAAACTGGTGTTTGTGCGCCCGGCACTGATCCCGCTCACAAGGTGACGTCGAACGGGCGTTTGCACACCCGACGCCGCTTCCCCGCACAAGGAGACGTTGAACGAGAGTTTGTGTGCCCGACCCCCTTCCTCACACAAGGCGATGTCCACCAGGCGTTTGCACGGCCGGCACTGCATCCGTGCATAAGGCGTTGTCGAACGGGCATTTTTGCGGCCGACCCCCCATCTGTGCACAAGGCGTTGTCGAAGGGGCATTGGTGCGTCAGACCCCTTTCTGCGCCCAAGGTGACATCGACTGCTGCTTTGCACGCCATGCCTTTTGTGCGCCACCCCCGAGGACTTCATCTATAAAGCAAAATGTATCCTCGCCCTTCTGGGACAATATATAACAGAATACAAAGCACTGCTCTGCCATGCGAAATCCACGTCTCCTGTGACTGCACAAAAAATCCATTGGCATTCAGGTATGGGATTTTTCACAACATATTTTCCAAGGGGTCTCCTTTGTGAATTTCTTTTCTTCCCAAGTATTTTTCCGGCAAGGGACCTTCTTTTGCGTGCAAGTTCCCTCTTCGTTAGACCTCTCTAGCACGCTACCCATTCATCTTGCATGAAAAAATTCTATCTTGCACGCTGCCTGGCCGTTCTTGCATGCAACCCATCCTTGTTGCGCGCAAACTTCCCCTCTTTCATGAAACTCCTTCATCTTTTGTGCAACTAGTCCATGTTGTGCACAACCCTTCCCTCTTGTGTGTAACACCTTTGTCTTGTGGGCATCCCTTAAATCTTGCACGTAGACCTTCTATCTTTCCCCCATCCCATTCTCTTAGACACACTCCATGTGTTTCCCTGACCTTAAGAAACCATATTCGAGCCCCTCTTATGTGAAACATAGCTACGTCCCGGGCTCTCTTCCCGTGTTTCCCTTCTGGTTTGCACGAAGCAATTTCATAGTCTCTCGGGTGACACTTTCTATTACGTTGCTTCACCTCATGCTTCTTCTCACAGGCATGCAGATGGCTATTGCTTCTTCGCATAGCCATGCTAACATGGACCCCCCAATTGATCACTCTCTAACACCCAATCCCCATGTTATTATGGATGCTTCCCCCCCCCCAAGGGTGAGAGGTATCAGTTATGTAAGTCCTAGGGGTGGGGAGCGAATAAAATTCGTCTGAGCTGTAGGACATTAAACATCCAAGCGCCATCGTCCGAGCTATAGGACATTAAACTTTGGCCTCGCCCCGTGCATCATATGCGGGGTGCCCCATCTCAGACATTCTCTATGCCCACTAGTCTCTATGGGAGTGAAATCATTCCTCACATGGAATGAGATCCTCTTTATTGGAGCGACATGGTCTGTGGGGATTGGGAAACCTCCTTGGTGTAATCCCCTAGCTTTTCTTGTAGGAGGCATCACCCATGCTCCTCCAATATTCTTCCTCATCAAAGGCTAGATGAGAGATAGGCCTCAGAACCTTCATCATCACGTCCCTCTCTCACTAGGCTTTGTCACCACCTAGGTCTCCACCTTTGAGTTGGTCCTAATCTTCATCTCCTTGGGCTGCAGACCATGCATAAGCCCCTGTTTCCTCTCTGTGATCTCTAAACACGTTTAATCTAACATTCTGTCACCCATAGATGCACCATCTATGATGTGATCTTCGGGTCCTTACTCCCCATTGTTTCCCATACCGAACATGATTCACATGGGCTAAGAGTAAGAACTAACCATTAATTCCTCTCTTGGCAGCCTAGAGTGTATGCCCTAACCTCATATCCTGAACTATGAAGTCTTTGATCCTGGCCAAGGTGAGGTTAGTAGGAAGCCTCCATGAGGTTAAATCCAACCATATATTGGTCTCGACCATCTCTATGTCGGTTCACCAAACCCACCCATGAACAACGAGGTCTTTGATCCATGTCAATGTGAGGTATGTAGGAAGCCTCTCTGAGGTTCAAGCCCACCATCCATTGGTTTCGACCATCTTCACATTGGCACCCACTCCACCTGGAACTATGTGGACTTTGATCCTTTCCCAGGGAAGGTACGCAAGAAGCCTCCCTAAGGTTCAAACCCAACAACCATTTGTTCCACCGCCCTTCATTTCGGGCCACCATTGTCTTGCATTACGCTAAATTGTATGTCCCCTTTTCATCCCACATGATGGTAAACTATATCCCCCTTTTCGTCCTGCGTGACGTTAAACTGTATCCACCATCAAGCAGTAAGCCATTGTGAGCCCCCATTCAACGGTAATCTATTGTCAACCCCATCCAACGGTATGCCGTTGTGACCCCTCATTCAGTGGTATGCCGTTGGCATCCTTATTCAGCAGTAATACGTTGTCAACCCCATCCCGTGGTAAGTCATTGTGACCCACTATTCAGTGGTAAGCCATTTTCAACCCCATCCAGCGGTAAGCCATTGTGACCCCTATTCAGTAGTAAGCCGTTGTCGACCCCATTTGGCAGTAAGCCATTGAAGTCCCTAATTGATGGTATGTCGTCATCAGATTAACTATGTGGACTTTGATTCCCTATCACAGGGATATGTAGGAAGCCTTTTTGAGGTTCCAGCCAATAACTCATGACTCTTCTTGATCCACCTGTTCATCCCATGTGTTCTGAGAAGATCATGCCCCAACCTAGAGGTTTTATTCCCTGCCGATCCCATCCATGCATCCATTCTCACGAGACACCTCCTCAGGTGTCCCATCGCCTCATTGAACTATGTGGACTTTGATTCCCTAACATGGGGATACGTATGAGGTCTATTCAAGACTCAATCCCAACATCACCATCTCCCTCAAGTCAAATCCTTCTCACTCTCCATCCACTTCATTTAAAACTCCATCATCAATCTTGATTCTTACCCGGACCGCCACATCTCGGTGAGATCATACTAATTCACCTTATGGCATTAGTGTTTCCTCCAGGGGTCACACCCATCTAGTCCACTCTTGTTAGTGTTCTGATCAGTCAGATCCATCTCCACTAGATGTTAATCCTTCAGCATACCCTGTGTTAAACATCGGAAGTTGAGGAAAACTTCAAATACATGCCTATGGCATAAAATTCCTCACATTCTATGGGGGATGCCTCAGGCTTCTGTGCTCTCGATAAGTCCTATAATAAGGGAAAGAAACCTAGGCACACTAGTGTTCCAGCATCCAGACACGCTAGTGATGTCTAACATGACTACTTCCTCGACTACAGGTTACAGCCCTGACCAGACCCCTTTGAATGCCCCGGCAGAAGTAGTATAATTAACTGGTGTCCAAGAAGATATGGCACCAGGACGAGTTTCACAAACTACGTCGTAAGTCATTAAGGGAAACCTGGACTAGGTGACGAGTTCCGAGGAGGGATCCATGGAATGAAGAAGTGATATCCCATCATCCCATTTCGATCAAGGGGAAATGACCCTAAACTTGGAATGGATTCCACCCACCTTTGGAAAGTGGGAATGTGTGGCAACAGAAAGCATTGCCATTCTCAAACAGATGAACGCGCGCACCTCGAAAAAAGCATCAGAAACAGGGACACAATGTTGTTTTTGTTTTTTATTTAATGATGTAATATAAAACTAATGTAGGTATCTTTTACTTACAAGTCTACTAAACTAATTTGTCTTTTTAGACTTGATCTCTTATGATCATGCAATTGTTATGTAATAATTTACTGACTCTCGGTAACTAGGGTTTTGGCATTACAGGGGCCCACAAGAAATTTGATCTTGAATGTCAAGTCGTATAACCCTTACTTTTCCAAAACACTAGGGTTTTTCCTCCACCATGGGTCTCAAATGGTGTGTGATATTGGATGACACATCGAGTAAACCAAAATTTTCCATAACCCTTGGGTTCTTCCTCTACATACACCATGCCGCCATCATCCCTGGTTCTACCACTGTCCCCTTCTGAAGAATGTGAATCTAATCTATCTGAGCATCACTATCACCACTCATTGGAAACTGGCCATATGATTCCCACGAGAATCTATTACCATCTGCCTCATCATTATTGCGCACCCTATAAGGATGAATGAGGATTGTCAGGATAATACCTTGCTGTTGTCCACTTCACTACAGATCGTTATCATCATTGATCCAAAAATATATCTATGATATCAATATGTTGTACTAAGAAACAAATTCAAAATGATTGATTATCCAACGTTTTTTAAACCACTGGACAAAATGAATACCATCAATTAATGAATGGTGAATGGTGGGAGAAATCCAAGAAACATGTAAATAAGTAATGAACCTAACCATGTTCTATTTTATTTGATCTATTTCCATTACAATGAAGAATGAACTCCCAAAATAAAAAGATAATTTCTCCAAATAATCCCCATTGATTCAACCATACTAAAAATATGATCAATTGGTGGATTAATCTATTGGACAATTAAGTTTTTTTCTCCCTAGGAATTTTAAATCAGGGTTAAATCTAAATAAAACAACACACTACCTCAAGATGCATGAATTGATGAAAATGATAAAATCCTCATCGTTTTCATTGGTGGGATCCTCTAATCCATTCACACACTGATCGATTACCCATGATATAATCCTGGATCATCTATATAGATCACCTCTAATGATCTGGAAAAAATCCCTTCAATTTGAAGGGTCATGTGAGAAATCATAAATTTTTTCATAAAATCATATTTTTAGAAGGATATTACGTTTATGAATCACATTGAATAGAATAATTTATTTAATAAATTTAATTTATTAATTCCCCCACACTAATACATTAGGGAATCTTCTAATGCTGACAAAGGTTATATCATGCCTTAGGCAAAACCCATTCTCTAAAATTAATTACAGTCACATGTTTTTCATTTTAGCATTTTTTAGATGTTATTCCTATTATAAATGAAAAAATAACATTTGGTATATTTAATATGTCTAATATATTTAAAAAAATTAATTACGGGCATATGAGTCCCCATATTATCATGTTGTATTATCACTTAGCTTCAACAATAATCCATGTATTCTTCAAAAAACAATACATGGAAAAGATATAGTCATTAACATCTCCCCACCTTGGGGATTTAAATTCTAGAAAGGAAAAACAAAAGTCTACACAATCAGATTTGGGTAATGAGCACACATATGGGTCTCCCACTCCCAGGTACTCTCTTAATGATTCCCTTCCAATCACCAAACACAAAATACGAGAATTAATCACCCATGAATGATTATATCATATGAATCCTATATTTCTAATTTGTACATAGAAAATGTATTTCCACCCACAATTCCCTAATATTCCTTGTTGATAACATGTGATGGGTCATGCACGTAGCTCCAAATCTGTGACATGTGACAGACATCATGTACCGGGAAGAACTATAATGGAAGAGTTAAGAGGTAAGCCACCTCACAAACTCTATGCAGTATCTAGAAAGGTCCAATTAAGCTTAGAGGTATATTTCCACCCTAACCATTTTTATAAAATCCCCAATGAGATTAGGCCCTCATGAATACATGGTATCCCTCCCTAAACTCAAATTAACTCCATAATCTGTCTTAATATGTCTTCTGTTGGATCAGTGCTACTCTCCTTCACTCATAGATGATATTCACCTTCTATGTAGTGCCTCAAATAAACACTAGGTCCATATGTACTAACTCTATTCAGTTGGTCCAACCTAGTGCTGAGATGTAGGGTATCGTGTAAAAACCCCTTATTGGTGCCATATATATGGAGGAATGGTAGATTTTTTTACGTAAACTCCTAAAATGGTAGATGATTCCCCTAACTATGGCCAAAGTCTAACATGCATTCACATGTCATGTACTCCAAGACCATAATGGCCTTCTCATTCTAGGAACAACAAGTGGTGAAAATATAAGCTCAAACAAAAATAAGTCCCAAAATATGCATTCAATCCTATCAATACCATGTTGTGAAGTGACCAACATGGTAGAAACAATAATCAAGGGAACTACATGGAGTCTGAATATCTCCTTCCAAAACGTCATCCCAATCTCTCTATCAAACTCTTCTCTCAAAAAGTTATTAAGTGGATAGACTTAGTGAGTCAGTAAATGATTAACCGTATGAAAATTGTGTCCCCTATACATATTTTTTAAACCCATCACAAAGTCTAGGGATATCCCATCCCAATTCTACTTGGGTATCTTTAGGGATTGAGCCAAACCCACTGGAACCTAGTGCTCAGCCTTTTCTGACAGACTAGTAATGAATCGAGGCTCAAATTCTAAAACTCCCTTCTTCATTCCTTACAACCAAAAAAACAACAAAGGTCCTTGTATATCTTCACCTGACCAGTATGTACCACTGGGGATAAAGTGTGAAAATCCCTAAAAAAATCCTCTAGAAACATCATTGGTACCATCATCCATCCTCCAAAATGAGCAGCATGATCCCCTACTTCAAAAAATACATCATGAGAATGCCCAGTAGAGATTTTAGTATTTAGAGTCTCACAATTGGTATCTCCAAGATGTCACTTCCTGAATCACATTAAAATCATAGGGTTAACAACCAAATAATGGAGATAAGTTACTCTATTCCCATCGACAATGTATAACTGTAATGGGGACAAATGCTCCAATGCCTCAACCAGAAACTGTGAACATGATCTCTTGTGGAGAGAATCAACTACAACATTCCCCATTACTAGATAATAAAAAATATGAAGTCATAATCCTATAGAAAGTATAGACATCACCTCTATCTTAATATAATATCATTCTGAGAGACTACATATTTGATACTCCGGTGGTAATAATAGATCATGAACTACTCTCCCGTTACGTAGTGTCACTAAATCTTTAATGTGTTGACTAATTCTACTAACCCAAGATCATAGGTTGTATCTTTCTACTTATGTGGTCTCAAATGATGTGCACCAAATGTAATCACCACCTACCCCTGCACCAGAACACAACCAAGTACGGACCCTGATGCATCACAAAAAACTACACACTTGGCACCCTACTATGGAAAACACAAAATTTTAGTGCTCATATATCTCTTCCTCTACTCTAAGATATCATTCTTGAACCTCTCATTACAAAAAATGGCATCCACTTTCTGATCAAATCTATCAGGGGATCAAGTATCCTAGAGAAACAACTTATGAATTTATGATAATAGTCTTCCATCCAAATAAATCTTTTCACTTCCATTGTGCTCTTGGTTGGATCCCATGCTAACACTACCTCAACCTTCACTGGTTCCACTACAACACAATCTACTAAGATAACATGTCTCAGAAGTTAAACATCTTGAATTTAGAACTGGAAAATAATGATATTCCTATAATGATGTTTCTCGGAGTGCACATCCACAACCATTATCAAGTGTCTCACTAGATCCACTTCAGACGCTGAGTACACTAGGATATCATCGATGAATAAAATCATGAACCAGTCTATTAAAGGATGAAATATCTGTTCTATGTGTCCCATGAACACTTTTATTTAATTCTTCATTCCAAAGGTCATCACCAACTAATCATATTTACAATAGTGACATAAGAATTCTATCCTTGGTATATCCTCATATTTTACTCAGAACTGGTGATAGCCTGATCTATGGTCAATATTAGGGAACCATTATGCCCCACTCAACTAATCAATGATTTAATTGATCCTCAGTAATGGATAATGGATATTTATATTCACATGGTTTAGTGAACAATAATCCATATGCAACCTCAAGATATCATCTTCTATCTGGGAAAACTACATTGAGGAAAGCCAAGGTGAGACATTAGGGCTGAAAATCCCCTCCTGTATAAATCCTTAAACCAAAATCTCATCTCGTTGATATCTATGGTATCCATATGATATGCTAGAATAGATATCAGGGTAATCCCAAGGTGTAGATCACTGTAGAAGTCTATCTATCGATGTGGATGTAATCCTGGAACATACTCAGAGAAGATGTTCCCATAGTTTTCCACTAATACAGGGAACTAAAAACATAGAAAATTTATTCCACTAATGGAAATTATATCAAACTCATGGGTAATAAACTATACCATCCTATGAACGAGTCCATCCTAGGCTTCCTAAGCTCTGTTTTCACCCACAAAAAAACCTTGTCCCAGTGTTGTGGAAACACCACATCCTCCACTTCAAACCATCTATATGAGCATGAATGGTAGATAATCAGTCCATAACTAATTTGAATTTGTAAGGAAACATCACTAAAACCAAGAGATCCCAAATTAAACATTTTCTTCAAAGATTTAGGACACACTGTTGGAATATGTTTGTAACCACTTATTCAACTCTCATTGGAATCTCCAAGCTCAAGGGTCAAGACAAGGGTGCAAGAAAAATCTATAAGTCTTGAGTTATATAATAGTAAATAAATTAATAACTGAAAACTGTGTCAATCTGTACTATATCCAATGAATAAAATACATAGATTGTAAGTTGTATCATCATTGAAGCATTTGGGTTGTAATCCTCTACTGGATGTAGTTTCCATTATTTCCCCTAGCTTATTGAGCATAACACGAACAACATGGGGGTGGTAGTGGAAAAAATCCATTACATCTTCCACCCCCATCTACTAACCATGTTCCTATACAATATTCGATACCCTTTTTACTTACATGTTCTTTACACTACCTCTACCTTGGACCCTCATCCATAATATCTCAGTCAACAATATAGTGGGTCAGAAAATCATGTGGGAGATTTACCCTACCACTGCTAGAGTATAACAACCTCTCTCATGGATGACTACATCCATCATGTGATCCTAGGACCATTGAACCCTTTTATTAATATTTCCTCCCCAAATTTATCTCATGTACATGTCCTTGAGTTTGATGTTGGGTCCCTATTTCCTAAGTCTCAACACTTATGTGCCCACATTTAGACATAACTGGATGTGCCTGCTCATCCAGGAAACTCCTCTCCAAGAAAGAATGCTATATATCTCCCTCATTATTTGGAACATATATAGGTACCATTATGGCTCAAATGTCTCAATGTATTTCTAAATCAATGGTTTGAGCCTTAATGAAATAATTACACAACATATCCATTGAGTATCAAGAGATTTTGATGAACCTTGAGGAATACTCATTCATAGATTTAACTCCCTTCTAAAAATTTAAAATCTCTTAGACGAACACATCACTCAATATAGGTGAAGAAAACTCTTCTATGAAAATTTTATCGAACTATAACCATGTTTAGTTGCCACATCATACGACCATGTCACTAAGTCGAACAATCATCATGTAGAGTCCTAGAGAATGTTGGATTCCTGTACCAATATCTGATAAATAAGTGTCCTAAAAATAAGAAAAATTCACATCACCATCTAAAAAAATTCCTCAATCACATGTGGGTTTGGCTCGTCTTTGAACCTGTTGGGATGAAATCCACTAAGGTTTCCTCTTGGTATGTTTTGGGTGTGGTTGTGTTCATTGATAAATCCAGATGATAGTAAAAGAGTAATGTTGGTGTTTGTTGAATACATGTTTTTAAGGAGATGTTGTTTCCAAATTTTTGGTAATCAAAATCATGAGTTTCATGTTGGAAAAGGAATGATTTTTTATAAGAAAGAACTGTATGAAGAATGTTTAAGAAAACTAGAAAAAGATGAGAACCGCCTTCCAAAATTCGTGGTCCACATACAATGTTCTAGGAACAGTACGCGGAGCGCTGGGAATGGTACACCAGAGCGGTTTGTGAAACCAAATTTGATTCGTGTCAAGAGGCGCTGCAGTATGCAGATGGTTTAACATCAGTGGAAGAGATCGATTGTGTAGTATCATAGGTAGTATGCGGGACGTGTATGAAAAATGGTTTGCAGGTGGCTTAAAGTTTACGACGACAAAAGGATCAGTAAGTGGTGGAGGCTGAATTGACGATTTGGTGGATCATGGATTAGAGGTTTTTGCAGATATCATTTCCTACATAATAATTTCTAAACCCACTGATTTTGGAGGTAATTGAATATCATTAGAAAAAAAATTTGATCTGGGATTTCGGAAAAGACCGAAGGAAGTTCATGATGGGAGTATCATGAAGGATGAAGTGGTTCGTGTTAAAGGAGTTGAACAAGTATGTGGAGGATGAATCTTTAGTATGTGATAGAGAGAATTCCACCAAAGGTTCACAGAAAGGGAGACCCCATGCGTTGAGGAGAAGGAAGTCCGCTAATAGATAATAGTATGTCAATAGAGGGTGATTCACAACAGAGTTTCACGGAATTGGTACGTGGTGGCGTATGCGATAGCGATGGTGGAGGCACTCCATAGACAGAAAAGGTTTGTAGAAGTTGAAACAGTATATGGAGGAGGTGGTTCGCATACCAAAATCGGTATACAATACGTGGAGGATCTAGGTGGTTCATGATTTTCATAAGGAAGATTGAAAACATCAAATTAGTTTTGAAAGTATATTTTGGAACCTAGCAGTACTTAGAAAGGTGGACTTCATCTACGGGTGGAAAAGGAACTTCAATAGAGAATATACCTATAGTTGAGGATGCAAGAATTCATGAAAATGAATGGACCTACATTTCCATAAACTATGTGTGACCTACACATCCTTAAACTACGAGTCGATTCTTTTCCAAAAGCAGCAAGCAAAGGAAGAGGAAGATGGTGACCCTCCCACCAGTAGTGATCCATAAAAAGAGGCATAGAGAGTGGCCTTTGGGAATTCAGTGAGAATACCTTAAAACATGCAAAGGTAGTGAGCCTAGGCATAGAAGATCTAGCCTAAAAATTGTATTGATTATTAGAAATAATCCTTAGTGAATTTGGTACCCTGACATATTAATGTTGTATGCTCCTTGGATGTAGCCCAGTGAGGGTGAACCAAATAAAAATTTCTGTGTCCTGTGCATGATTTCATATCTATTAAAAAATTTCTATGGGAGGAAGAGATAATTTAGTTTTTTCTAACAACAAAAAAAGATCTGAATGGGAGAAAGTTTTAATCTATAATACCCAGATTCACCCCCCCCCCCCTCAGGGTATTCGACCTAGTTGATATAACAGTTGGTATCAGAGGGAAATATTGAATGTTAGTGTTTTTCTCTCAAGATGAATAAATGGAGGTGGTAAATCATAAATTAATTTCGATCTTTGATGGAAATAATGTTCATCTAAGGAAGAATCGAATGCAACACTACTTCTGGTCAGTAGGGATGGATGTCTTCACAACAACTATTCATAGAATATATGCTAATATTAATAGTGGTGCTTTATCAAAAGCTGATAGAAGAGAATTGGATGATGATGCTAAAGGTATCAATTCTTTTGGGGTAGCCCTATCAAATGAAATTTATATGAAGTTAAGGTCCTATAAAACATCATATGCAATATGGGAAATATTATTTAACATCTATGAGGGAGACACAAAAGTCTGAGAAGCGATGGTGCAGGTACTATGAAAAAAGAATGAGGATCTTAGAACGAATCCAATTGAGTCTATGGATACATTCTTCAATAAGATAAATATTATAGTGGAATACATGCCGGGTCTTGGAGAAGAAATTGAGGATATAAATATTGTGAAACATATCTTGAGAAAACTTCCACCGAAGTTCAATCCTAATGTTTCAGTGTTAGAAGACAAAGACACAAAAGAGATCCCACTATATAACCTACATAACACTGTTTTAGAATATGAAATGAGAAGCGATGATAAAGATGAAGTGGAAAAGGGGAAGTCTAAAGAAGTGGAATTCAAGGCCATGAAGAATATCTCTATTGATGATAGTCCTGAGAAGGACAATATGGGTGATTTCATGTCATTTCTCTCCTTTATTATACGAAGTGGAAATGGGAAGTTCAAAGGTAAACTTACATTTTCTTTCTTCTGATTTGGAAAGATAGGGCATTTTTTAGCAAAGGGTCCTAAGAAGTTTGATGATGAAAATGAAGAAAATGATTAAATTCAACCAAATAAGTATTCATCAAATGATAAAGGGAGGAGAAGTACCATGAGAAATTTCTTCAAAAGGAATAATATGCTTTCAAAAGAGGATGAAAGCTCAGAAGAATCTGAGGCATAAGAGATGGACGACTGCAAGGATCATAAAATAGATGCTTTAGAGGCAGTTGTTCGAAATTCATTATCAATATTGGAAAGTGACACTGAAGATGGAATTATTGAAGGAATTGTTGATATTTAGGCTGAATTAGAAGCTTTCCTTGAAGTGGGAGATATTCTTAGAGCCAAAACAAAAAGAGATAACAAATTTGTTCGTGATGCTAAACTATTTATATAGTAACAGGAATAAAATAATTCTGAGGTGAGTGCATAAATTGAAAAGCTAAAGTCTTGAATGCCAGAATGCTCATAAAAGGTGGTTGAGTTAGAACTCAAAAATTATGAACATATAATAGAAATTAATAGTTTGACCGAAATTTAGAAAGATCAAATCAAATGTATCAAACAACTAGAAGAATAAGTCATCAATCTATGATGAAAAATTGATGATCAGGAAAAACTGCTAACTCTCGGTTAGACATCAGGAAATAAGATCATCCAAGAAACAGATAACATGAGATTTGAGTTCAGTGGTCCATCAGAATAGAAGCAAAAGATGAATAGTAAGGCTGGTATGGGGCTTTAACTAAAACAAAATGTTGTTATGGTTCAAGTCATACAACAAGAACCCACTCAAAGATTAATGATTGATTTGGGTACGATGTAGAATCATAAGATTCAGAGAACCAAAGGCACAACTAGTGGTGCATCTTTACCACATAATTATTTACCTCACATAAGATGCTATTGTTGTGGTAAGATGAGAAATTATCAAAATTTATGTTCCATATAAAAGATGTACCAACTTGAACAATACCAATAAAGGTGTTCCTATAGAGCTCAAAATTACAGGTCATCATTTAATGGTCATGGTTTTAGGTGTAAAAGACTTAGGCATATGGAAAGACAGTGCCCATCAGCAGTGTAGAGGAATGTGATGAGGTAGATTAAATTTTTTCATAAAAAGCAGCAAAATGTATCTTCAAGAGAGCTGAAAATTTATAATTGATTTGTAGCTCTACAAATTGATGTTGGATCATCATATATTGATAAATATTAATATTATCATTCCATTTTGGATATGAATTAAAATTCTTGGGCCAAAAAGAAAATCATAGATAAGGTAGTGGTTGCAGCAATTTCATTCAAGGCATTATATCACACTGGGATATGGATCATTGATAGTGGATGCACTTCCCATATGATAGGAAATAAAAATTTATTAACCATAATTAGGTATGATAAAAAAGGTATTGTGATATTTGGTAATTATGGGGGATTGAAAATTTTTGGTTTCTAAAAATCCATGTTTGGAGGAAAAGAAATGAGACAAGCAGATGCCTTGGTTGCTGAAGGGATTAGTCACAACTTGCATAGTGTAAGTCAATTGTGTGACTCAGGATATGCCATAAGTTTTTACAAGAAATTATGTACCATCAATGAAAAGTATGGCGCTTTTGTGTTGTATGGAAAGTGTACTAAAGGGAATCTATATGTCGTGAGTGGAGAAAAAATATGTTCTTTCCATCCAAGTATGATGAATACAAGTTATGGCATAAGCATCTTGGCCATATAGGCCAATGTTCCTTGGAAGATCTAGTAAAGTATGATGTAGCTCGCAGTCTCCCGAGATTATCATGTGATCTTTCTCGAACATGCGATGTCTGTTAATAGGGGAATATCATTCGAAATACATATAAGCCAAAGAAGAAAAATTCAACCATATTGCTTAAGATGGTGCATATTGATGTATGTGGGACCATTTTGCTGAGGGCTATTGATGGGAGGATATATTATGTTATCTTTATGGATGAATATATCATATTTTCATGGGTTTCAATAATCCCCCAAAAATCTGAAGTGTTCAGTTGCTTTACAAGATATCCATGATAATTTGAAAAGATTCTTGGTCAGAAAATCCAGACGATTTGAACAGATAATAGAATAGAATTCACAAACAACAAAGTGTAGGATTATCTCGAGAAACATGGGATGAGGCAACAAGTTTCAGTAGTAGGAACTCCATAGTAGAATGGAGTAGTTGAAAGAAGAAATAAAAATGTGAACAACATGGCTAGAACAATGCTCATTGAGAATGGTCTTCAAGAGATGTTTTGCAAGGAGGAAGTTGTGATAGTATTATACACATAACATGTATCCTTATTATTCTCAAAAGAAGATAAGAATCTATATGAGCTATGGTATGGAAATAATCCATCATTGAAATAATTTAAAATTTTTAGAAGTATGTGTTTCATTCTCAATAAGTAGAAACAAAGGATGTTTGAATCTAATGGAGATGAAGGAATATTTCATGGCTACTAAAAGAAGAGAAAATCATATAAATTCATCAATAAGAGGCTAGGAAAGATATTTGAAAGTCATGATGTGACTATAGTAGTGATTGAATAGAATCTTCAGTAGATACATGATCAGTCTCCAGAGGACAGTAATGAAGAGATGAGCAGGTTAAGAGAAGATCCAGCTAAGGAGGTTGATTCAGAAGATGACTTAGATGATGAGAAAAAATCAATTTCTTTTTCAGAGACTAGTGAGAATAGGTAAAATTGATAGGAAAAACATAATTGGTGATGAGAAAGCACCAGTGTAGAGAAAGAGGATGAAGTCTATAGAACAATCATCCTAATTAACACAAGTGGAGCCTACAAGCTTTGTTGAAGTAGCTAAAGATGAGAATATGTTTCAGGAAATTAATGAAGATCTTGACAAAATTGAGAAGAATCCAACATGGGAAATTGTTTTGAGAGCCGTAGGTAAGAATGTTATTGGGAAAAAGTTGGTATTTCATAAAAAAATTAATGATAATGGTGTTTTCATTCGAAAAGAGCACGACTAGTGTGCCAAGGGTACTCCCAGATAGATGGTATAGATGTTTGGTAGACATTTTTACCTGTTTTAAAGCTAGAGACAATCTGATTATTTTTTTCCATAGTTGTACAATGAAATTATAAGGTTTTCCAGATGGAGTTCAAGTCTTTATTTCTAAATGGTGTTCAAGAAGAGGAAGTATACATTGAGAAACTAGACGTTTTTCTTGTTCAAGATGATGAGAATAGAGTTTTTCAACTAAAGAAGGCTTTATATGTCTTGAAGAAAGAACCCTGATCATGGTAATCAAGGATTGATCAGTTTCTAAAGAAACTCTTTTTCTAGTGTGGTGGAGTTGATTACAATATGTATTTCGATAATGGAAGATGTTAGAGGATGATGGTGCTAGGTTATGTCAATGACATAAAATTTGGTGCATCAGATGAAGAAAAATGCAGACAGATTTTTGAATTCATGTAAAGAGAGTTCAAAATGTCGATGATAGGTGAGAAATCATTTTTCCATGGTTTACAATTGATACAAGTAAGGAATGGCACATTATTCTCTAAATTTAAATATTCCAAGGAGGTTTTGAGAACATTTGGAATGGATAATTCAAATGAGATGAAGTCTCTATTTGCTACCTGGTTGAAATTGTCACTGGATAATGTAGGAAAGGATGTTAATATTACTGAATATAAGAAAATCAATAGTAGTATATTTTACCTGACAATGTCGAGGCCTGATATTTTGTTTTCCACATTCCTACTAGCGAGGTATCAAAGAAATACCAAGGAGAGCCGGATGATTGCAGTAAAGGGAATTCTTCAGTATATGAAGGGAACAATGGATTTCGGATTAATGTATAATGAAAATTCTCATTAAAATTTACTGGGATATACATATGCAGATTGGACTGATTAATTAGATGATAGGAAATCAACATCAGGAGGTGCCTTTTATCTTGGAGGATTGTGTATTTCGTGGTTGATCAAGAAACAAGATTTCATTTTGTTGAGCACCATAGAAGTTGATTATATTGCGACTACTCAATCCTACACGCATCTATTTTGGATGATGTAGGAAATTGAATATATGGGGATTGAAGTGAAATATCCAATTTGAATCCATTATGATAATTAAAGTGATATAAATCTCAGAAAAAATATAGTCCATCACTGAAGGATAAATCAAATTTAAATAAAATATCATTTAATCAAGGATAAAGTCGATAAAGGTCTTGTGAAGTTGGAGTATATTACCACAGAACAACAAGTTCCCAATATTCTTAAAAATTCCTTATCCAAATAATCATTTGGAAGTCATCGAATGGCTTTTAGAGTCCATTTGAATCCTCACACTTGAAAAAGTGTGTATGTGGGACCCCCTCTCTTTGAGGAATGATGTGTGTTTCCCTAATGTGATGATATGTGTTCTTCACCCTGTTTCAAACAACATTGAAGTGCACATCCAGTTCATTGACAAAGGGGGAGAATTTTAAACTATTCCAGGGGAAGAAAAGGCACGGGGAGAAGATTCTATGTGGAGCAGTGAGATAGGGGGAGTGGAAGCTGAGATGAAGCTATTGGAGGAGCTGTAACATAGGGGGAGAATTAAATCTGATGATGCTAGAAGTGATCGATCAAAGAACAGATATCTCGATAGGGAGGATCATGACAAAATCAAAGGAGTGGTGTTAGAATGGTGTTATAAGGCTTCCAAATTTTCATTTACTCTTGTTTCTCACACCAAGAATTGCTCACGCGGGCTTAGAGTATGTGTTGAGTAAATTCATGATCACTATCTTAATTGTGTGCAGTGAATGGTTGTTGTAGTAGGTAGAAGTTTTAATGAGGTCTCAAAATGTGGTGTATTTTTATGAGAAGAGTTGTTAATAGACACAAAGGGGGAGATTATTTGGAAACAATCCCTCAAGGTGTCCTCATGGTATGTTTTACATTTTGTTGTGTTTGTTGACATATCCATATTACTGCAAAAGAGTATGATTGGTGTTTTCAGAAGATAGGGTTTTAAGGAGGTTTATTTTCCCAATGTTTACCAAATTTTTGGCCTTCAAAATAGAGAGTTTGATGTTAGATAAGGAAGCATTTTTCATAGGATGGAACTGTAGGAATAAAGTTTAAGAAAACATGAAAAAGATGAGAACCATCTACCAAAATTCATGGCCCACGAACCATGTTCTAGGAACGGTATGCATAGCACTGGGAACAGTATGCCTGAGAGGTTTATGAAACCAAAAATAGTTCGCAGTGAGCTGCGGTGTAGTACTCGGATGGCTTGACATCGGTGGAAGAGATTGATTGCATAGAAGAATAGGCGGTACACAGGGCACATATAAAAAATGGTTCGCATGTGGCTTGGAATTTGCGGCGATAGAAGGATTCGTATGCGGTGGAATATGAATAGAAGATTTTGTAAATCGGGTATTAATGGTATTTGCAGAAATCTTTTCCTATATAAGAATTTCTAAAACCACTAATTACAGTGGTGATTGAATTTAATTTGAACATCTTTTTGATTTGGTATTTCTGTAAAGACCGAAGGAAGTTCACGAAGGGAGGTTCGCCAAGGCTGAAGTGGTTTGCATGGAAGGAGATGAATCGGTACGCGAAGGGGGAATCTACGATACGTGAGAGAGAGAATTCTGAAAGTGGTACCTGGAGAGGGATCTTCAGTACATGGAGGAAAAGGTAGTCCAGGAATAGACAACAGTTCGTGGACTGGGGGTGATTTGCAGCGGAGGATTGAGGAATTGGTATGTTGTAGCGGTACATAATAGTGAAGGCAGAGGTAGTCTGTGGACAGAGGAGGTTCGCAAAAGAGGAAGTAGTTTGTGGAGTAGGTGGATCGCATACCAAACTGGTACACAATATGCAGAGGAGCAATGCAGCTTGCGATTTTCATAGGGAAGCTAGAAAAAGATTCGACTCAGATTGAGAAAGTATTTTTTGGTACTTAGCAGTACCAGGAAAGGTGGACATCATCTACAACTGAAAAAGGAACTTCAACAAATCATATATCTATAGTTGAGGATGCACGAAATAATGAAAATGATGGGATTTACATGTCCATAAACTGTGCTTGACCTATACGTGCATAAAATATTTGTGGATTCCATTCCAAGAGCAGTGAGAAAAGGAGGGGGAAGACGATGAACCTTTCTATTGGCAGTGAGCTAGAGAAAGATTCATAGGGAGTGACCCTTGGTAATTTAGTGAGTATACCCTAAACCTAGTAAGTCAATGAGCTTGGTCATATAATATCTAGACCAAGTAGTGTACTCATTATTCATAGTAATCCTGAGTGAATTTGTTACGTCAGAGCATTACCATTGGATGCTCCTTGGACGTAGCCCAGTGAGGGTGAAGAAAGTAAAAATCACTATGTCCTATGCATGATTTCTTATCAATCCATACATTTCTATGGAAGCAAGAGAGAATTGATTTTCTTCTAACAAAATAAGAAATCTGAATGGGAGAAAGTTTTTATCTCTCATACCCTAATTCACCCCTCCCCCCTCTTAGGGTATTCAACCTAGTGGACATAACAAAACCAAAGGGGTGTGTGTTGATGAAACTGATAAAGTGTGATCCACAGGCACACCTCATCTGATGGTACTCTCTATACCATCTATTGATCGATAGGTAGTGGTATAATTGGTGCACCAATTGGTGGAAACACGACCTAAACAGGTCCCTATATCGAAGCCTCACCGGGGGGGGGGGGGGGGTAATCCTCATGATCCTGATGTTGAATCCTTGCAATAAAACATTGTGGATGCATCATGAAAATAGATAATATGTATCATATTCAAAGATTATATAGAGATATATGAGTCATGAAAAACGTGGAAACCACAAACCATTCCCATATGATTCATTAAAACATGTTTTCCCTAAATTAAATTTCTACACGTACCGAGTCAAAATGTAGGTGATTAGAGTCCTGGTGAATGGATACATTGGACACTACACCGACACTGGAGTGTCTCGACTGAATATCGAACTCCAAACACATAACATAGATTCACAAACCAATCTCATAAACTGGATTCCTAAGGTAGAAATTTATCCACTAATTCCACTCTGTCATGACCCATCCCAACGAGAACTGAACTGAGACTACCCCAAACCCGCCTCTATTAGGTTAGGGGATGGAGTCCAACACCAGGTAAGAATATCACCAACATGGGAATCCATATCCTAATGTACCTACACACACACACACATCCAATACCATTCAATGATAAAATGTAAAAAAACAAAAAAACTCCATACATACATCTAAAATATGACCATCAAAGTATGAAAACAAGTACTTGAAGGTAAAAGGTCCAAATACTAGCCCACCAAAAAGGAACTGAAAAGAATTCCAACATAAATGTATAGTAGGTAAATGATGTATATGAAACCATAGGAAAAAATATCATTTTTTCAGATCACTATGCTCTAGCAGTTCCTAGTCCCTCAAGAAATCAATTAAAAGGTCCACCGTCTACATAATACATAAAACTTGTGGCCAAATCCCATGAATGGGTGAGTATAAAAGTACCAAATGGGACACCCTGAAATCACTAACAATATAAAATCTAGAATAATAATAACCCCATAAATTGTATATATCTAAAACATATATGAAAATAATAAATATATACATTTTCGAAAAGGATACATAGTCTTAAAGAAATTTGAAAACCGTAATGCTAGCCTAGGCTACCAGTTCGAAGGTCCCACATACAACTCATCTGGCTGAACACACCACATGATTCACATAGAATTGACGATTTCCATCTATGATGTAATCCGTAATGGGGATCACCATAAGAATTACACACACTTAGTCTAAAGAGAATTCTACCTAGATAAGGATCACATTGAAGGCTATGGGGTATACCAACAACTCAATCCAAAATATCCTGCTATGTATAGGATTAACGCTCACATATTGTTGGTCAAAAAGATACCATGAAAAACATAAAGGGTAAATATAATGATAGAGGATCTCACTCTAGTCCGTATGAAAGGATTACAAAAAGTATATCCAAGATATAATTCCCTCTAAAGTGATCACTATCCTACGTATTGTACGTGATTCAATATCGAACCCTCAGTGAATATGTCCAGGGAACAAACCCTAATGAAAAATGTCCATGATGAAGAAGAAAAGGGCTATATGGGATATTTGAAGAAGTACACAACATATTACAACATTACACAATATGCCCCTTCAATACCTAGTTCAACGAATGAATTATGGCCCATGCCCATGATCATTTTTCAGTACACAACATGTCTGAGCCCGTGTACTCCTGACTATGTCTGTGTCCCACTATCCGTGTCCATACTCAAGTACATGTTGTGTGTGATCCTGTTTACCCATAGACATTTCCATGTAACATCCTAGGATAATTCCAAGAACCCAAATAAAGTTCACGTGCCATGTGATAGCATTAAAATGATTTGTGATATTTATCTTCTTTAGAAAAACCTAGCATTGCATGGTGTGTGATCCTAAATGACACGCTATGTAACATGAAATTTTCAAGAACCCTTGGGGTTATCCAATGAATACAATACACCATAATCACTCACAGTTCAATTAAAATATTCAACAAAAGAATGAGAATCTAGTCTGACTGATCCTCACCATCGTCGCTCATCAGAATATGACCATCCAATTTGCACATGAATTGTTTATCGTCCACCTCATTGTCATCACACACCATACCGACAAGAACATGGACCATCAAAAAAATCCATATATTACATCACCATAATAATATCACGATGTCATCATTTATCTGAAATCAAATACATGATATCAACCTGGTGTTCCCAGAAACAGGTGCACAACGATTGATTATTCGGTGTTTTATCAAACCACCAGTCTATATGAATGTTGGCGATGAAATAATGAAGAACAATGGTATAAATATGAGGAAACAAAAAAATAGGAATGAAAATTGGTAGTTTTGGGTTGTCATAAATCTATTTACATTAGAACATAGAACAATGATCAACATTAAATAAATAATTTCTCCCAATAGTCTATACAGATGATCCCATACCCGTGGTACGATTGATCCAGAAATCAATCAGTCGGTCGATTGATTTTTGTTTTTCATAAGAATAATAAATTGTTAATAAATCCAAATAAGAGAATCTTATTTCCATATGGATCCACCTTTGATGAAGATAAATTTTGTTTCATTTTCTTCGGTGACATCCTTGAATCCCATCGCAAATCAATTGATGATCCACAATCCAGCTAGGTGTTGTCTTTCAAGATCCCCTTTAATGCACTCAATAGCTCCACCCAATTTGTTGGGTTATGTGTATAACCCTAAAAATTAGAAATAAAATCATATTTATAGAATTATATTCGCACATTGGATCATGAAAAATTAAAATAATTAATTAATTTTTTATTTTATTAATTATCCCATGATGGCACTTTTTGGAAGATCTTGACGCTGACAATAATAATTTTTCTCCAAGGGTACAACACCCACTCTGAATTCAAAATTAGATTCCTATTTATTATCTGGAACTAAACATAAAATATATACAGTTTTTATAATGAAAAATTTACACATATGATATTTAATAAATTTAATATATTTCAAAAATTAATTATAGGAACACTGGGCCTTTGAATCTCATGTCATGTTAGCACCTCACTCTGAAAATAATCCACAAAATATTATAAAACAATACAGGGAAAAAATAGAGTCATCAAACATAGACTCAAAAAATATTTAAAATCAATCCTATTAGATAGAAACCATTGGAAAATAC
This sequence comes from Viscum album, assembly GCA_963277665.1. Classification (NCBI taxonomy): domain Eukaryota; kingdom Viridiplantae; phylum Streptophyta; class Magnoliopsida; order Santalales; family Viscaceae; genus Viscum; species Viscum album. The sequence goes on from OY728158.1 coordinate 1,614,464,184, forward strand.
AATGATAAAGATTTATGTTTTTATTATTTTATTATATAGAGTCCAAAACCTATGTTAAGAAATTAATAAATAATTCCCTAGTATTTTTCAATAAATAACTACCGAAATCCATTTTTTCATCATTAAATGCCCATTTATCACAAATTTACTCTCTATATCCCAATATAAATCTCCCACATTATGTTCCCATGCTCTTAAGAAGCTCATTATAAGCTTTTAGAAGCTCCCTCTCAAGGTAAAGTCTTTTCTCCTCCTCCTAATTATTCAAGAACGTTTTTTTTATATTATGCTTTTTAATTTAAAATTATTTATGTTGGAATATGTTTTTTCACACCTATTGACTATCATTATGATGTTAAAGTAATTAGAGACCACATTTCACTCTCATTAAATCCTTAAATGTATCTTTATGTGCACCAGTTATGCTGTAGAAACTATACTCGTATTTTCCATGATATACATTTTCATTAGGAATAACTATATGCATTTCCAATCAACGGTGTTCTCTTATAAAAACCTACTATTAGTTTATTGGGGAATTTTATGTATGTGACCCATAGTCCTTAATATGGGTATAAAAATTTGTTAAATATGTTTGTATGTTCTATGATAAATATGACCCACAAATGCATGTACATGATATGAATGGGATTGGTAAACTAAGAATTATTTGGCCCCAAATTGAATTACGTAATGAATTTTCTCATGTAATACCATATGAAGTGCATGATAGGTTATCCTAAGAACACAATGTTATGATTTTTTTGTGTTCATCCTTGACTAATTCTTATGATGTTATATTTTATGTTTTTCCACATTTCTATGTTTCCTTGATATTATCATCTAATTTTATGATTATATTTCCATGTTTATGATTCTCAAAAATATTATATCACCTTTATGTGAATCTTAACTCACATGTATTAATTTCATTATGTTATTCTTTTATTATTCCATCACTGGTCTTTATAAATCACCAATTTCTTATTTTTTTCATCACATTATCCTGTACAATTTTCGAAGATGAATGGATTTTGAGATCATGTTAAAGAGTATTAAATAATATCATTTTATAATTGTTTTAAATTATTTTTTATGTGCGTAATTTTTAAAATACACTACACTTATTATTCATGTAGTGTTTTATTAATTATTTTATTATATAAAAAATCATGAGATAAATTTTATAAAAGATATGGGTTTTCAAATTCGGTGTTAGAGGCAAGGTCTAGTTATTTTTGGGAATTGTGATTCGAAACAATTATTGAAAGTTATAGGGTTAAAACTAAACAAAATAAGGAATCCTTAAATTTTGGTAATTTATAGAGTAAGTGGTTTCCAAGAAACAAATTCCCTATTTCGATACTACATATAGAGGAGAATTTGAAATAATTATATATAAGGGTAACAACCCCTAAAAGGGTCCATTGGGTATTAACTAGATCATCACCCATTGCAGGAAAACGTCCTTACATCACACTTGGATTGAAAATCCTGGTGGATATTCATTAGAAAATTACCAAACTCTTTTTGAACCATTATGAAGGAATTAGAGATTCCCATAAAACAATATGTTAGGAAATTGATGATGAATAACTTATATTAAAACCTAAAATTTCAAAGGATAAAAAATGTATGTCATTTATCAGTTATCCTTTCTTTGTTCGTAGTTTCCCTATTATGTGTTTAATAGTTTTAATGATTTCATCCCTAATTTCCCCTTTATATTAGTTAATGGCTTGGAATTGGAGGAACCTTACCAACAACCAATGTAATAGAGAATGTGATCACAACCCAAATGAGATTTCTGACCTAATGGGAGATGGTGTTGATAACATCTTGAACATAAATACTTAATTAAATCATGTTTTTACTAGAAAATATAATTTTGGGCAAACCCCATACAACCTTATGTATGAGAAATTTGAAATTAAGACCTTCATCTGAAAAATGCCTCCGAATTTAGTAAATCCTATGATCCCTAAATCATGGAATATAGGATAAAACCTTTAGAAAATATATTCTCTATCGTTCAATTATATAAGAATGATAATTTCTAGATTTTTATATATCATATTGGGGGATAAGTAGATCAATGTATGGCATGGAATAAAAATCAAAGCTTAATGAGGAAATCGATGCGATTTTGTGGAAGGAATTTTTGAAAATTATTTCTGATAAATATTTTCCTTGCACTATCTGACTGAAAATAAAGAGATGGTTGTTGAGCAGAACCATAGACCACTTTATTATTTGATAAATAAAAATAATTTTTATTATTTATATTTAATTTTATAATACTTTCAATTTGGAAATAATAATAGAATGATTAATCGAGATTATATCAAAGTATTATTTTCTTAAAATACCAATATATTAAATGTATTTACTAATAATAAAAGGTTCTAAAAGTTTATATAGTATTCTTAGGCTGAAAAATTCTTTTAGGTCCTTAATATATCATTTAGACATGTTTTTTTTACTATTCCCACATATCCAATATATTGTTAACTATGTAGAAAATCATAATATATGTAGCCATTTTGAAATTCATGTGGTAGTTTTTTATCCAAATAGCAAATTTTCATGAATCAGTTACCCTTTATATTTTGACCATAACATGAGCTAAAAATCCCAAAATTTAATGATTCATTTTTATAGAAATATATGAAAATTTTAAACATTTAATTATAATTCATAAACATCTAAATAGATCAACATCATGTCTAAAATTAGGTTAGATGTTATTATATGTTTTTAAACTGATTTCTATAGTTTTCATATTTTTTATACATTTTTTTATAATAACATGAGTTTTATAAACATGATTAAGGTTATTGTTAATTATTTTGAATGATAATTAATTTTTCTAAATATAAGTCAAATAGACTCAAAGCTGATTCATCCATTTAGATTGTATGTTTGAGGTATAAAATTTTAAAACTAAACCTATTTAATATTTTCTTCATTTTTGATATGTGAATCACCTATGTGATTAATTCATAAATTATATTTTCTTACATGTATCCCCAAAGTGTAGAATTATCTTATTTATAATCTAATACATTGATTCAATTATCTAGTTTTGGCTAATTCAATTCTATTAGGTGACTTAACCTATGTCAAAACACCTATGTGAAATTTGATTACATAGTTCGGTGAAATTATATAGGTTATTTTAAAATATGGAAATTTTCTTTGTTTTTTTAAAATGTTTCATATTTTAATTTTTTTCATGTTTATTTTAAAAATGTATATTCTTATAAAAACATAATTATTCATATAAAATATGTAGAACCTATGTGATCTATTTTTTATTATTTTAAATGTGTTTTTATAAATATTAATGTTTGTTTTATCTACATGCATTAAAAATATAGTTTGAAACTCGAATAATAATTTTTATTCATTTATATTATTTTTTATATATTAATATTACTTTATATTAAAATCATTTCTACTTATTTTAATATATTTATTGTGGTGTTATTAATTTTTGATATTCCCTGCATTTTTACAATTATATTAAAATGTAATGTTTTTGACTTTCATATTTCAAAATAAATACTTCTATTTTCTTGGGATATTTTATTAACCTGTTATTATGGATACATATTAAAATATTCATTAGAATGATTTATTATTTTTTGGAATCATTTTCATGGTTTTTTTATTTTACTTTTGTATTGAGTGTTATTTTTTGGAACGATAATTTCTCTTTCTCTCTCTCTCTTTGTGCAATATAATCCTGTCTTATTGTTTTTAATTTTAAAATTTCCCAACCATTTTAACAATACTTATTTAGTCGTTTTACCCCTGAAGAATATTTATATGGGACTCGAAAATAAATTTTGTAAGAGATATATACAATTACAGCACAATGAATTAAAATGACATGAATTGATAAAAAAGTGTCCATACACTATAACCCATCATGTGATCATGTATACTTTATTTACTATTGTTGGGTGATGTCTAAAGGGACGAAAAAATTCTATAAATTCTAATTAATTGACGAGATAAACTAATCCTATAATCAAGAACTAGTACTTTTTCTTCCCTTATTTATCTCTAATTTTTATCTAGGTTTCTTATCTTTATAACACTTCTTCCTATAACTCATGTTCATTCACATCATCATTATAATTTTTTATATAAAATAATTTTATATCTTCGCGTTCTGACACCTAGATTCTAATGTTAGGTTATTTTATGTTTTGAATCCAGGTATTAAAAGTCAGTTTTCTAATTGGGTTGGGACTCCCCATGTAAAATTCAAGTGTCTTTTAGTTATAATTACACTTACAAATGTAAGTTATAATTAGGTTTTGATTCCTCATAAAAACCCAGGTTAGTGAAAAATGTATTTCTCGCCGATTAAAGATGCATATAACTTTACTAGATCCACTTTTGACTAAAATATAATAAAAACATCATTGTGTTCTTTATTTGATTTTGATGATAATGAATTTAAAAAACAAATAAATTATTTTATGAAATTTTATTTTGGTCTAGTTTCCTCTATAGACCGTCTATAATATTCTTAAAAGATCTAATAATTGTCATCAGATATGAATATTTTTAAAATTTAACAAATCATTCAATAAAGTTTTTTATTTCAATTTTATTGTGATAACATTTTCCTAGATCTCACATTCTAAGGACATGATCTCTTAGATGATTGGAATAAATGAAATTGATGCATGTATTTCCCATGATCCACCTCACTTATCTGGGAATTACTATGGTTATTAAAAATATACAAATGAGGAATACCTAAACTAGCTAAGAATAGAACATTATTCAATCATATAAAAAACATATAAATTACCAATATATGACCTTAATACACTTATTGTAAATGATACTGCTATATATGTTTTATATTATAAATTATTAAAATATTTTATTTTTATATTAATGTATTTTTGTTTATTTATATGTTTTTATGTATGATAAATCATGATATATCAATGATTATACAATATACACACCATGTCTCAGATAAGTTTATTTGAACAAAACTAAAAATTATTTGAGCAGAGTAGCGATATTTTATAATGGGTGAAGATGAAATTGTAAATAAAATTTTCCGCCAGTTCAAATTCATTGGGAATGGAATAAATTCCCTCAATTAATCTTCTTATAAACCCATACATATAGAACGGGTAAAAATATTTCTACACCTGAAGTGGCATGAAAAGTGGGTTTCAATAGATGAAAGTGTGAATTTCGAAGAATACACATTGGATGAACTCATCAAATAACTTATTAAATAAAAAATTTAGTTGAATAATATTTTGTATAAAGAATAAAAAGATGAAAATAAGTGGCTTATTATAGAATATATGTAAGTAAATAAGGATAATAGTGATATTGAAGAAGAAAAATATTATTCTTCATTTTCTAAAGGTAATATCGGTAATGATTTAGATTCTTTATAGAAGGAAAATTATAATCCTAGAAAATATAGAGTAAGATGAAAATAAAATTAATTAATTTTGGTAATGGAATAAAAATATATAATAAAATATAATCTATTATTAAACCACATAATGATACTACTAGGTTTGGTAATAATTCAAAGATTCCTAAATTATACAAGACGCACTTTGTCAAAATTTCTACATGAAAGGTTCTTCATATTAAATTATTTAGAATATATATACATGGATATTATTCTAATGAATTTTCTATTGGATATACCAAATGTCTTTGTTATAAAAAAACATTTTATTTCAAAAGTTTATCCACTACATTAGTTTAAAATTAATGTTTAAAATCTATTTGGGTACCTATGAATTCTATGAAAAATCGAGTTAGACCCCAAATAGAATGGGTACAACAAATGGCTGGTAATTTATTTTGGTATGGAAACATCCTTCGATACCTCATGATTGACATATGGTACAATGATAGTTGTTGTTCTCAACACATTCTCGGTGAACTATCAAAGTTTCTCTCTTACACCAAATGTGATAGAGACTGTCACTTTGGGAGTTAATTATAAAGGAAACATTAGGGGATGTAGTGATGTAGGAATTTTAAATGTTGTAATAATTTATAATGTTTTATACATTGATGGTTTTATTGACAACTTAATTAGTTTTTCAAAATTATTTTCTGATGGTTAGTATGTTAACTTTGATGATACAAAATGTTTGGTTTTTTAATTTTAAAATGTTTTAATTTATGGGAATTGAAAAGATAAATTTTTTTTCTATTTATTTATAATAATTATAATATTAATAATTAATGTGTCTAAATGATATAAAAATATATTATGTTCTCTAGAATTTCTGGATTTAAATTCATCATTTTCAAATGATACAAAAATTATCCAAGAATGAACATGTTCTATATTTATCCAAGTTGAATATAAGAAACCATTTTTTTAATCATGATTAAAAGGTAAGAAGCACATAGAATCTTTCAAATATATCAATTATGTTGCTGAATATAACACTCTTGAATTAATTCATCTTGATTTATTTATACTAATGAAAATTTCTATTTTAAGTAGATAGAAATATGTTTTAGTTATTATTGATGATTTCAAATAATTTACATTTTTTTTATTTCATGTCACATTAGCATGAAAACATATATAGATTTATTGAATTTTTAATGTAGTTAATTATATTAATGGTTTTTTAATTATTTATATTGTAGTTGATAATTTAGGTGAATTTCTTAATTTTAATGTTAAACTTTTTTAATGAAAATGTTATTCTCATAAAATTTCAACTCATAGAACACATAAAAAATAGGGTGTTATACATTGGAAAAAGACAACTATTCAAGAAATTGATCGAACCATGACTAATTAAAATAGGTTATCAAAATATTTTTTGGGATGAATCTATTAATTCATTTATCTATATTGTGAATAGATTTTATGTAAGACATTTTTTTCAAAACAACCCCTTGTTAATTTTTTAAAGTCAGAAAACCAATGTTTAGGGATTTTATCATGTTGGATTCTATAGTTTTTACAAGAAAGATAATTTTTATATGCTAATTGATAAATTTTTTGAAGGTATATTCCTTGGTTATTCTACAAACAATAAATAATATAGAGTTTATAATCAGAATAACATTATTATTGAGGAATTTATACATATAATGTTTGATGAATGTTATGATACTCAAAAATATGATTTGGAAAATATTTAAGATGATTTTAGGGATTATAATTATGGAGAATAAAAAACAATAGACTATGAATCTATTTATGGGGGTAAAAATTCTTCTCAATTCGATCCGAGATCATATAGGATTCATAAAGTTTATCCCATTGACAATGTGATTGGAAATTTTGGTTATGGTATGAAAACTAGCTACCATACATTAAAAATATTTTATAACTCTCCTTTTCTTTCTGATCATATTTGTACAAATAATGTTGATTCTATTAGTTATGCAAATTGAATTTTTTATATTCTATATGATATTAATAAAATTTTCATAGATAATGTCTGGAGTTTAGTTGGAATTTATGTGGATATGTAGGTAATCTGAACTAAATGAATCATTAGAAATAATCTATCTGAATCTACATAGATTATAAAAATAAATCCATTATTTTGTCCCAAGGATACTCATAAATATATGGTGTAATCATGGAAAATTCATTTTCACCTCATTACAGGTTATAGGCTATTTGAATCATATTAGGTTTTTCTTTTTTTAAGGTTCTTTTGTTATATCAAATAGATTTTAAAATTTATTTCTTAAATTATTTTATAACTGAAGTTATTTTTGATTCTAACCTCTCTACCTTTGAAAAAAATGACGTAATCATGTTTCTAAATTATCTAAATCATTTTACGGTCAGAAAAAATAAACTCATTCTTGGTATGAAATGATTTCTCCATTTCTATTGAAGAAAATTATCAAAAGATTGCAACGTGGATAATAATTTTTTTATTAAAATAATTTATAATGATATACTAATTGTAAAAAATTATGGTGAGTATAAATATTTTTATTTTTATAGTGAATTTATTTGTAATGATTTTTATACTTTGATATCATTTGAGTTTCACTTGGGTGAAATGGGAGAATTAATGTGCTTTTATAGACATCAAATTTAACACATTTAATATGGTCTCATTATTAATCAACCCATGTATAAGAAATAGTTAGTTAAACGGATTTGTTGAAATTCATTAAAATCTATGTAAAATTTTAGGTGTACTAGTTTTGAAATAGAAATTTATGCCTCTAAAAAATCTGTTTATATTAAAAATTATAGAGGCTTGATTTGAAGAGTATTTTATTAATCTAAATATTGAGTTGATATCAGGTTGATTGTTTTCTTATGTAAAAGGATAAAAAATGATCCTAAAAAGAGTCCTATTAATTCTTTGAAAAGTGTATTTAAATATGTTAAATGAACTAATGGATTTAGTTTTCTTTATTTTATGTATAATTGTTTTGATTTAAAATCATATTCTGACTATGATTTTGGAGGCTTTAAAATTGGAAGAGAAATGAAATTATGTATCTATCATTTTTTGGGAAATTTTTAATTTCATTATCTTTTAATAATCAATTATTTGTTCCACTGTCTACTGTAAAAGCTATGTATATCTCTACTATTAGTTATTTTCTCAAATATTATGGATTAAGATAACTTTATGTGATTTTGGTGTTTACCTTGAAAGATTACATATTTATCCTGATAATATATCTAAAATTTATGTTTCTGGGACTCTATTAAAAAATTATATAACAAATTATATTAATGTTAGATTTCATTTTATCAGAGATATTTTGAATAATATAGATGTTGTTTTAGAGTTTAACCCTATAGGAAATCCTATTGTAGATAACATTACTAATACATTAGACTATACTAAGTTTGAAAATACTAAATTAGACATTGGAATGTTTTGATCTTAATTTTTTTATGTTTTCACGTCTTTAGGGGGAGTTTCGATGTATTTATTTGAAAATATTTTCAAATTTACTTGAGATCTGTAAAATATGGAATCTATATTTTTTTATTATTTGTTTTTTAATTTGTGTACATATTTTTTATATAACTATTTTTAAATGCTCTTATATATCATAGATGATCCTAACTTGATTTTCAATCCTTTAGATTAAAAAAAATATATTTCACACAATATTTCTCATTTTTTGTCAAAACACTTGTAAAAATTATTCTCACTAAATTTAAATCCAAATTATAACAGTCAATGACTTTACAATGGTTCTATGATTATTTTATTTAAAAATTAATTTTTAAGAAAAATTTATTCAAAATTTATAATTTTCATTATATCATGAAATAAATTTTATTGAAACGTTAACTCATTAAAAATTTTAGAAAGGGGGATATTTTGAGCAAATTATTCTTGGTTTTGTAATTATCAAAACAGGGGATAATGTTGAGTAGATCCTAAAATCCCATTATTTTTTGATAATTACATAAATTAATTTTTTCCTTTACTTAAATTTATTTAATAATTTTAACTATGTATTTATTCAAGTATACCTAATCTAGACCATATCATAATATTTAATTTCTTAAAATATAATTAGATTTGTTATTTGGGATGGTCATAAGATGTTTTATATGTTTTATAGAGTGTTAATAGGATAAATAAGTCATTTGGGAAACACATCATTTAGACATGTTTTTTTTACTTTTTCCACATAACAAATATACAGGTAACCATGTATCCAAATCATAATAATCATAGTGATTTTCAAATTCATTTAGTAATTTTGTGATTCACAAAGCTGATTTTCCAAAATAAGTTACACTATATATTTCAACCATAACCCTAGATAATGAACACAAAATGGAGGGATTATTTTTTATTGGAATATAAGAAAAATTAAAACATTTAATTAGAAGAAATAAACTTATTAAATGATATATATCATGTATAAAATTATGTTAGATGTTACAATGTATTTTTATACCTATTTCTATTGATTTTTAAAACTTATTCTTCTGTTGGATGATAATAACGTGAGTTTCATAAATATCATTAAGGTGATTCTTGAATCTATAAAATTATACTAAAATTTTCCATATATAATTATAATATGACCAGACCAACATGTTTCCACTTAGATGAACTGTTATAGGTCTGAAATTTGAAAACTCCACATGTCTACGGTTTCTTTAATATGGATATGTGAATCACCTACATGATTATATTTTAAATTTAATTATATTACATGAATCACCTTTGCGATTAATTTTAATACAACATTTTCTTACAAGTATGAACTATTTGATTAATTCCCTTATGTTAATTCATCTATACCAATTCCCTTATAGGGATTTAGTTATGTGGATTCCCCTATGTGAATTCACCTATATCAACAAACCATGTGAAATTTTTTTTCTTCGTTAAGTAAAATTCTACAAGTTATTCTAAAACCTTTAAATTTATCTTTTTATGTATTTTTTATATTTATAATTGTTTTATGTTTATTTTAAATATTTAAAAATATCTAACTAATTCATAAATTTGTTTTAATTATTTAGAACATATGAGAACTATTTTTCATTATTTTAAAATTGTTTTTTTGATAATCAATGGGTGTTTTATCTTTATGTTTCATACTTATAAATAAATAATAAATAATTATTTTCATTAAATTTGTTTGTTTTAGTTGATTATATTGTTTCTAAATAAAACATATTTTATATTAAACTCATTTATACATGTTCTAAAATCATTAATGCAGTGTTATTAATTTTTGATATTCTATATTTATTTGTCGCTAATTTTAGATTTAATGTTTTTGAGATTATTATTTCAAATTCAAAATTTCTATTTTCATGGGATAATTTTTTGACCTATTATTGTAGAAGTATTTTAATCTATTCATTTTAATGATTTAAACTTCGTTTGAATTAGCCTTTACTTTTTTAATTTTTATAATGACTTGAGTGATATTTTTCTGATAATAATTTCTCTTTCTCAAACTAACTCTATCTACCAGATAATCTTGTATTATTTTTTAATGTTAAATGATTCTATCCATTTTCTTGAGGACTTCTTAGTTGTTTTATCCTTGAAGAAACTATATATGGGTCTCAAATGTATTTTGGAAGAGATATATACAAATAGGACGTAATGAGTTCATATGAAAAAATGTGATAAAAAGTGTCCAAACTCTACAAACCTTAATGTGATCCTGTATACCATGTTTACTATTGTAAGATGATCTCTTAAGTATTGATTTTTTTTATAAATTATACTGCCCTGATGAGACAAAATAGTCTTATACTCAATAACCATTACATGTGATTCTCTTGTTTATCTTGATTTTTATTAATGGTTTCTTATGTTGGTAATATTTTTCCCATATCTCATGTGCTTTCAAATTATCTTAATGTTTTTTAATACAAAATAGTTTTCTATAAATGGGTTGTGATACCTGGATTTTAAAGTCAAGACTGTTCATGTTGGAATCCCCATACAAAAATCAGGTGTCATTTGGTTATACATCCACTAGAAAAAGAAGGTATTAATTTGGTTATGATTACACTTCAAAAATAAAGTTAGTGCAAAACATATCTCTTAATAAGAAAAAAGGAATAAAAGTAGACTTCCTCCATTTTTATTTAACTAATATAAAAAGAATCATTGTGTTATTAATTTTATTCCACTAATAATTAACTCTATTAATTGAATTCTATAATTAATTGAAAACATTAATAGTTTATTTTATTAAATTTTAATTTGGTTTATCACCCCAAAAGAAAATCTATCATCCTATATTAAACCTAAAATGAGTTACATGGACAAATAAAAGGATTATGAATCCATCTGGGAGTATAAGGTGAAATTCAAAAGAATTTTATGATATACCTTTGTCATTTAAATGATTCCGAGAGTAAAGTAAACTTATTATTTAGTGGGATAAAGCTATATCTATACCAACATTGTGTATTCTGTACTTTTACAGCAACTAGGAAATTGTCTGATGTGCCCTCAAATTTGAAATAGAGATTGGTGAATCTCAAGGCTCTCAAGGGTTTGAGGAAGTGGATAATGGAGTTCAATTATGAAAGAGTGATGGAGAAATATCATGATGTAATGAAAGTCCAACACCACACTTGTCAAAAGTGAGGGGTAAAGAATCCCAAAAATTTCATAAAGAAGAAAATGAAATCCTTTAGGTATGGGAAGGAATGCCACCTATCTAACTAGTACTGACATGATAAATACACCAATGTAATTGATGAAAGTAATTCTATAGTTATCCATCAGCCTGCTATCTAGTGTATTAATGGAATGAAACTATAAAACTATGAAAAGAAATTCACTAAGCCAAGGGTTGTTGAGTAAAACTACTCAGAAAAGCTTCCACATCATAGAGAGAAAGAGAGATCATATGACATCTCAACTACTAAGGTGGATCCTCATAATGATTTGGTGGTAGGTACATTTTTTGTTCATTAAATTATATAAAATAATCTATTTGATTCTAGTTATTTATATTCATTACTATAATGTATGTTTAATAGAAGTATACAGAAGTATAGCTCTATGTGAAAATTGTAAATTGTGAAATTATTCAATCCCATGTATATAACATCTCCCCTATCCATATTTGTTTGATGAGTTTCCTTGGGAACTGTGTGATACTTACTTTAGTAAAATTCTATAAAATTATTGGTATGGATTGGCTTTCCTTGTATAAGGACAACCAAAATTTCCCAGAGAAATAAATCACACTTCAAAACAAAAATCTTAGTCCAATTATATATAAGTACAAGTTGGGTGATGAATATCATTTGGAATCATAATATCCAGAATGTATATTATTTCCTTATAATAAGAGTATCTATCTCAAATCCTCAAGAATAAGGAATAGATTATATTGGATGACATTCCTGTTATGTTGGAGTGTACTAATTTTTGTATAAATAATTGGCCCGTCTTCCTCCAAACTGAGAGGATTAGTTCTCCATTAATCTCATACCAGGATCTTTTCCAATATAAATGAAACTATGAAGAATTTTCACTTTTTAACATTAGGTGTGGAATATGTAACAATAAGATAATCTAAATAAAGGGATTATATTCCCATGTTATTCTCCATGTGGTCCACCAGGCCTCTTAAACAAGAAGAATGATGGTTCAATGAGCTTCTACATTGATGGTTGATAGCTCATGAGAATCGTGACTAAGAATAAATATCCTCTTCCATAGATTGATCAATTTTTTGGTCAGTTTTATGGATCTGAATACTTCTCCTCTTCTCGGTCCTCGTGGTCGTTGCGGTAAGGGCTTGGGATTTGCATGGCACGTAGTGCCTCCAGATCTCTGTCGACAAAGATCATCGTTCAACCTCCTCTGATGTTTCGATTTGCAGGGCCATCATCTTCTCCCAGGTCTGTACGAGGTCGCAGGTGGCATCCTCAGGAAAACTCAGTTCCGACGGCGTCTCCATCCCTTTTGGGTTCGCAGCGGTTCGTTGGGATTGTTGGAGACTTAGGTTACAACGCGGAAGTGGCTGAGTGGCGGCGGTGTTCCCCGTCATGATCTGTTTCAAGAGAAGCAGATCTTCCCCAAGATCTTCCGCCGCGTAGCCGCTGGCGTCGACGGCTCATCCACCACCCTCGTGTGGTGGCGTGCGGCATTCTAGTGGCCTCTCATCCTTGCTGTCGAGCCCTGCCGGATGCCCCCTCTCCCTTTCAGATTCCATATTCCTTCCCTGATGATGTCTTATCACGATCGTTTGGTTTCCTGGTATCTCGGGTTCCAGTGTGGCAGTTTTCCCGTTTGGATCTAGGTTTTGTTGTGTCTGTGCGAATCTGGTGGGATTGGTGGCTCCTTGGTTTGCTTTGTCCTGGCTCGGGTGTCTTGTGTGTTGGCCCACCTCTTCCCTTATTGTAGTGTTACTCCGCACATGACCCCCCTCTGGTTAGGCTTTAAGGATTCATGGTGATTTGGGATGGTGTTGGTGGTTCCAACGACAATGGTCTAATCTTGGTCCATTGCTGGTTCTGCATGATGGTTGGTCTGCATGGGTCGCTGGTGTTGGATCATGGTAGGGTCATCGTCTCCTACTCGGGTCATTACGAGGTTGAATAGGGAAAATTTAAGAATTCCTGGGCTTGAGGAGTCCCCTGCCAGTTCTCCCCAGATTTGATAATCGACATGATGTGGGCTGGGGGTTTTGGTTTCCTGTTTTTGGCTGCTGTTTTCATGGGTGGTTTATTTTGGTACTCACTTAGACACAAAGTGACAGTCTTGTGTGTTTTTTGGGGTGTTTTTTTGGGTGGGTCTGGTCCTAGATAGGGTTCTCTGCTCATCCCCTCTTTGGTTTCTTGTGATGTCATGCTGGTTCTCACATAGCCTCAAAGTGGTTTGTAATGGCGGGTTCTCACTTAACCAAAAAGTGTTTTTCAAAAATCTAAAAAAATGAATTTTTAGTGAGCACATGTACAATGTAGGGGCACTATGATATTATAGTGATTCAATGTAGACTATATAATTCTTCACACATCTCCAGGGACATAATTTATGTACTTTTACAAATAAAATCAATATATTTATTGTATTTTTATAGATTATATTCTTATCTACTCAAAATTCAAGGAGGTACATGAATAACATTTGGATACTACACTAAAGACCTTGTGAAATGAAAATTTATATTCAATGTATTTTGAATGTTAGTTCTGTATCAAGAAAGTAACATTAGTAGGTCATTTCATCACTTGTAAATAAATCTGTGTAGATCTATAAAAAATTAAGGCAATTTAAGTATCGACCTCACAGACATCTGTGATGGTGTTTGATAGTTTACTTGGATTAACTGGGCAATATCATTGTTCTGGAAGAAAATTATCCAGATTTTTAATCCCACTAAACTAGCTAACTCAGAGGTGATATGATTTTTCTAAAATGATGAACATGAGTATTTCTTTAAAGAGTTAATGTGGAGGCTAATCACTAAAAATTCACTCAAATTACCTTATAATGGAGATGGATTTTTGACCCATAGTTATGCACCCAAAAAGTTATTAAGTTTTGTACTCATGAATGATGTAAAAGTGATAGCCTATAACTCACACCAATTAAATATCTATGTGTATTACTACCCAATAAAGGATCATAAATTGGGGACAATCATATTTTCATTGAAGATTTGGTGAAATTATCTATATGGAGAGAATTATGACAAATATACAGATCATAAAATCAATAAGTATATTTTTACAAAAAATGACATCAATATGTTCCAATAAAGGTGGCTAGATTGGAAAAAGGATTATTGTTTCTCAATCCATTACCATCATAGTAATGTAAAAAAGAAGAAGATGCACAATGTAAATAGAATCTTGAATCACTATCAATGATGAGGATTAAAAGAGATCCAATATTCTTGGGGAAGAAAAGGATGGACATGGGAATCATAAAAATAATTGTATCCCAGCTATCTCAAATGACTGATGAAAGATCAATTCTTGAGAGGATCATGGAGGCATAAAAATATGGCAAAGAGATATATAGAATAGTCTATAATATTAAATATTTCAACCTTTTAGAAGATGGATTCATAAAGTTTGAAACCTATATATGTGTCCCATAAAAACATGAGTTGACTAGTAAAAGTTTTGAAATAGTTCATAAATATTACCTATTAATTCATCTAGGAAGCACTATGATATATAGAGGGGTGAATAAAAACATTTTGTGGGATAACTCATAATGGGAGATCTTATAATTTTTATTTTGATGTTTAGTATAAAAAAAATCCAGGCTAAATGAAAACCTTCTAAGAGAATGACTAAACTATTTCTTATACCAATATAGTAATGGGAAACATTTACAGTATATTTTTAATCATAAGACTCTTAAATAAATCTAAATGTAATAACTCAATATGTTTAGTAGTCAATCACCATAAAAATTCAAAACATTCCATTGATATCAAGTAAGATTTATATTTTGACCAACTTGGTGAGATATACATAAGGTATGTGGTAATACAATAAGGAGTGCCACTCTTTGTTGTATCTAATTGAGATACAAGGTTTAATATAATGTTTTAGAGAATACTTTAGCAAGAAGTGGGTAAACAGTTGAGTTTTAGTACTACATATAACCAACATACAGATATTTGGTCTAAGAGAACCATTAAAACCCTAGAGAATATACTAAAATCTTGTTCAATGGATTTCCAAAGATATTGGGATAAAAATATTCACTGGGTATAGTTATCACATAACAATGATTTCCATTCTAGCATTCAAATTGAAGCTTATGAGGCTCTGTGTTGGAAGAGTTTTCAGAATTCATTGTGTTGATATGAATTTGGAGAGTGGAATATCCGGAGATATTATATTATCCAAGAGATGATAGAGAAGGTTAAAACCATTAAACATCATAATACACATGTAAAATGTCAATAGAAAATATATGTAGAAAATAATTGATGATTCCTAGAGTTTGAAGTTAGATATAAGTTATTCCTTCAAATATCATCATGGTAGAATGTCATGTGGTTTTAAATGAAGTGAATTCATTGTCCATGATATGTCATACCCTTTGAAATCCTTGATCCCATAAGAGTTGTGGAATATCAGCCATTACTCCATCCATACCTATCCAAATAACATGATGTGTTCCATCAATACCACTTAAGGAAGTATATACCAAACCCAAAAAAACATACTGAATCCTAATGTTGTACCCTTGTATAATGATATTTCATTTGAGGAGTATCTGATGAAGACCTAAGATCATAGAGACAATGTTCAAGGAAATAGGATAACTCATGTATTTAATCTACTATGGAGGAACAAAATGCATGAGGAAACAATTTGGGAACTAGAATAGGAGATGAAACAAAATTAACATAATTTGTTTTAGTATATGAATTAAAATTTCAAGGGGTAAATATTTGAAGGAGTGAAAATGGAATGACCCAAACTTTTAAAAATTAAAGTCCATTTTGAATGAATAATGTCAATATTAAGTATTATAGTTATAAAAAACACAGTAAATACTTTTTTGATTTTGGAAAATTATAAAATATAGCATGTACTATTTAAAATTTTGTTAAGAATTTCAATCATTAATAATATAGTCATTATATAGTGACTATTAGGATTAGTTTATTAAGGGTTATTATAAGGTCTAATTTACATAGATGAAAGATGTGATGGCCTTAAACAGTACGATAGTACCCTATAAAGCTCGTTTATGAGAGATTTAGAGGGAGAAAGAATAAATGGTATTCCCTTGAAAATTACATAGATGATATTTAGTGACTAAATGTATTGACGAACCTATAACAAGAAAGGTTCAATCTTGGTGAGATCACAACCCAAACCATGTACGTTGAACCACCCCAAGAATGTACAACCATCCAACACCTTACCTTAGGGTATATGATGAAGTAATGAAAGGTAATGTATATATACCCTAGTTGTATGAATTTTTATATTTTAATTTTATGAAAATAATGATTATATTTATTCCTTTTAATTATTAATTTATAAGTGATTAAATAATTTGTTTGGTTAAAATTTGATTTTCGATATGAAAAACTAAAATTATATATTTGGTAATATATAGATTTGATTAAGATAATATTTTTAATAAATGAAATTATTTTTTAAATAAATTTTATTTTAATGAAATAATGTTATTATTATTTTCTTTAAATATAAATGATAATATTATTTAATGAAGTCCAATGTAAATTTCATAAGGGGTTTAAAGTTGTTGGTGTTGTAAAAACTAGTATATTACAATAAAAAATGGTTATTTTTTTAAATTTATTTTTCTCAAATCTAGGAAATTGTTTTGAAAAAATAAATATTATTTTTGAAATCAGCACATAACAAAGATCTAATGGTGAATATTTTAATAATATTTTGAAATTGTAGATTTTTTGGGGTAAAAATTAAATCCAACACAAATATGTGGTCTATATTATGAAATCATAATTTCCCAAAATTGATGTAATAAATTTAATAACATTCATCCATCACAAAAAAAATAGATTTAACCATTAAATGTTTTTGAAGTTATTTTATTAATTTTCTAATCCTCTAATGAATCCTCTAAAAACACTTTTCCATTTTATGGATTGAAATCATTTCTTTAAGAACATAACTCACTTCTACATCAACAATGATATTATTTTAATACATTAGGTTATTTAATTTATAAACTATTTAAAATCATTCATATTTGGAATAAAATATTAGTAAAACCCGTGGTAAGGTTATTGGTTTTGATTATTTTATTATATATAGTATGAAAACATTGTTTAGACATTAGTAAATAATTTCCCACTGTTTTCTATAAATACCCAAACAAAGTCCCTTTAAATATTACTCAAACCCCATTTAACATTAATTATCTATCACTTTTCCTAGCTAAATCGCTCCCAATGTGTTCCTAAGATCTTAAGATGCTCCTCTCGAGCTTTTAGATGCACCCTCTCATGGTAAGGGATTCTATACTCATTATTCAAGAACTTCCTTTAATTTATTCCTTTTTATTTCCATTTTCATATTGTATTATGTTTTTACAAATCCCATTACTATATTGATTATTTTAAATTAATTATAGACTAATTTTCATTCTCATTAAACCCTTCTAAGAATCATCATGTGTACCAGTTATACAACCAAAATTACCCCATGATTTTCCATGCCATACATTTATCTTATGAATACTCATCCCCATTTCCACTCAACTATATTTAATTGATATACCAATCCTTACTTTATTAGGGTTTTACATTCATGAAATATGTAGGCCTTAATCATTGGTTTAAAAGCTGTTAAATATTCTTTTAGCATGTATGATCTTTGTGGCATAGAAATTCATGTACATGATATGAATGTGATCAGTTGGCCTGAAATTATATAGCCCTCTAATGCATTGGTTAATGTTTATATCTCATGGGAAACCATGCATGGTTAATGGGAGGTTATCATAATCCATTATGTTATGATGTATTGGTGTTTATCCACGGATTATTCTTATGTTTTTTTTTATGTTTTCATATTTCTATGTTGTCTTTATACTATCATCTTATATATTTATTTTATGTTCATTTTTATTATTATTGCAAATATTATTTCAACTGGATATGACTATTAACCAAATATATTACATTCATCATGTTATACTTTGATTACTCACTTATTTGGATTTATAGTTGACCCCTTTCTTTTGTACATCCATAGGTTATCGGATGTAGCTTTAGAAATGTGATGAAATTTTATATGCTTGTTAATGTGTTTTAAATAATGTAGATGTTTTAATTTTTTAAGATATTTTACTATATACCTTTTGAATTAAAATTATAAAATTTATTCATATTTTTAAAAAACAGTACTCATGATACTAAAAAGAAATACATTATGGTAGTCTAATGTGAAGAAAACCCATAACATAATTAGCCAAAAATTTCACCCTTCCAATAGGAGAAGAACCCATGTTAAAGAAGGAATATATAATTAGATTTTAGGTATCCATAAATGCTAATAAATCCACCACCATGTTCCCCTCATGTAATGTATGAGAGATCTCCATATGATTACCCACGATTAGGTTTAATTTCCTTATAGTTTATGCAATATTCTAGGGTCAACTACATTTGCCTAACAATGCTTTATATTGAATCATAGAGTTTTTCACCACCATCTTTAATGTGATCCACCTTTGATTAACAATCTCCAGACCGGTAACCATATCCTAAGGATTCTCCTATAAGACATCACCTCTTCTATTTGATGATGTGGATGCTCAAGTACACACCCCTCCATGTATCTATCGACACCTCCACCACGCATCTCCCCCCTTTGTAGAGACCCATTTGTGTTGAGCTGGAGCCCCTGGCTAGAAGGTCACTAGTGGACACTACATTCCTACCCCAGATTGAAAGCCTTGTTGTCTATTGATAGGTTTGGGACAATCAATTTCATAGATGGGGTAGAGTGACAGTCGGGACACAACCAAACCAGATCCAAAAAGGTGTTTTTTATTTTGAAGATTATACTAACTTGAGATCCTCTAATGTTATTGTGGCGATCATAGTTTATGGCCTTCCAAACGGGCCAACATCCCACTATGAGTATGATCATCCTGGATTTTCTCTTGGAACCAGCTCCTATAAACCAGGATCTATGAAAAGTATCATGCACCCCATCATGCACATCTCAGCTGAAAGAAGCCCCAAAAGCCTACCATACCCTTCTAGACTATTCATTATCATAGAAGAGGTTCCGAACTATTTATTCATTGAAAGTCCATTAGCACCAGCACCTAGATTCTATATTCACTCCCATGCATTGCATGTTCTCATTAGTGGGCAGGGCTTGGTTCCTCAAACTCCACAATAAGAAATTAAATTTAGTGGGAATCTCTTTACACCATAGAGTCACCCCCACAAGTCTTCATTCGACATTTCCCTCATCCCATAGGTTAATTATTTGATGGAGAATATACCCAACATAGAGACTATGAAAATGTGTTTATCAGGGTCATCACTAGTAACTATGTTGTTGAAAATTGAGAGTCAGATCTCTTTAAGAATGGCCTAAATGATCTTGGGATGACTGCTAGCCTCTATAAATGATAGATCTAGGACATGGTAGCCCAAGAACCAAATCCTTCCCACCCCCCAATCCTACTTCCAAATATTGATGTTCTCTCCTTCCACTAACCAAAGAAAGTGTTGTTACTAGATATACTTGTATGAGTGAGTCAGGTTCCATATTGTAAAAAGATGCATTATCTGATCACTCACGTTCAAGCCATATATATCCTACATTGTCCCACCCCATTAGGACCGACCTTCCAAAGCCACTCACTCAAGATTAGCATGAATCCTTTGCATTGTTAGGGAGACACCACATAAGTTGAGGCCCCCTTCGAAGGGAGGTCTTGAAATATATTTCCCTAAAGCCCAGTGATACCTGCCTTCCATCTTCCCATCCCATATGAAGGACACCATAATTCTTTCAATACTAATAATCACACCCTTTGGAACCATCAGGGTGGAAATTATGTGCATGGTAATGTAAAAAATGACATTTTCATTACTCTTATGCGACCTCGAAAAGATAAGAATTTTTTTTCGAGTTATAGATGCACCCTAGTATTTTGCTTATGAGCTTATAAAAATGATGGACCCTATGGGAATAAGGACTATCTGGGTCCCCAAGGTACTCAATGGGAAAGGAAACTCTTCCCATACTCAATCCTTCCCCCAAACCCCTCTCCCTCCGTTCGGAGATCATCTCAGTTGTATGAAAATTATTTTTCAATTAGTTCACCACCTGACCACTCCAAATGTAGTATTCCCCTAAGAACCCATTAAACCCCTACAATGATGTTCTACAACAACTTATAAATAAAATTTTGTTGTCTACGAACATTAAGTGCGAGATACCCCTTGTGGCAAGCCTATTATGATAATAAAGGATTTTACCTGTGTTGAGGCCATGATTTATATATAGCAGTTGAAACAATTTTGGGATAGAATGAAATGAGTGGGGGATAAAGGATCCCCTTTACCGAGACCAAAAAAATCCTTGAAAAACTGAAACTGTATTCCAATAAATTCGGTTGAAATCCACGCCGAACTGAAGCAACATAAAAGAAGGTCACTAGTCTAGTTGGAGAACCCCATGCAAGCCAGGACTCATAGGAAAACCCCCATTCCACCATGTTCTAAGAATTTCTAAAGTCTGATTTAACCATCGAATTTCCCCCAAAAGTGTTTTTGTTGATTCCACTTACCATTTGTTGGAATAATCCTATCACACACTAATTTTACCTCCCTTTAATGAAACCTTGTTGTTATGAGGCCATCCAAGAATCACAGTGAATAGCTACTCTTTTGTTGACGATACCGGCCTGAGTCTTGTACAGTATATTACACATACTTATGGGAATGTATTGATCCTTGGACCAAGGTTTAAACATCTTATGGATAAAAACCATCTTAGTTGCATAGGCAATGCGCGGAAGGTCCCCTCCCTGAAAGAAATCTGGGACCGCTCTCAAAAGATCCCCTTTAACAAAGTCCCACTTCACCCTATAAATAGATCTAGGGAATCCATCAAGCCCTGGTGCACTATCTGGGTGCAAATAAAAAATCTCATCACTTATTTCATATTTATCCGGAGTCCACATCAATCCCTCATCAATGTCCTCTGTAACACTGCTTGGAATTCCCTTAAATAGCTCAACAATACCTCTCGAGTACCCCCAGCCATACATGGATTGGGATATACCCATAAATATTTGATATCCTCATTGACCATGTCCCCTAACTCATTTCGATCATTTTATTATGATACATCTTCTTTGTGAATATTAGTCCTCTGAACACGTCGACATTCTCTAATGCAAGTATAAAAGTAGCTAGAATTTTGATCCCCCTCATGAAGACATCTAACTCTATCCCCTTCTCTGGAAAGTTGTTCCTATCTTAGAAGACTATTAGTGAGATGATATTTTTTAATTATATGTTCATTAAACAGAGAATCATCTGAATCCTGTTCAAAGAAATTCTCCATGTGTTCTACCTCATTACTGATCTCAGTTAAATTTTGGTCATGAGAGGGGGTCTTATTTTTTCATATGAGAAACAGATTCTTTAGCCATCTAAACATATTTTTGAAAGTGATACATAGATTACACTGGTGATGATGATCCCAAGATTCTCTAACCACGTCAAAAAATCTTCGTTCCTTCATCCATGTTTTGGAGAACACAATATGGTCCTCTCACGATTACCCATCACCCAGGGAAATGTGTAGCGGAGAATGATCAGAGAGATACCAAACCAGTTGAGAGTATTTAGAATATAAGAACATAAATATTGAGGCTTCAATCATCAAGAACTGATTGAGCTGATTGTAGGTATGTCTCCCTCCACATTGGTTATTACACTAGGTGAAACTAATTCCCGTGAAGCCCACATCCATAAGGCCATTCCTGGCCATGAATTAAATGAAAGAATGACTCACATTCCTTAGAAAAGTGCCTCTCCCATTCTTCTCCTATGGGCTTGCTATAATATTGAAATCTCCCAACAACAATCCAGGGGGAGTCATCTAGATTAATACCTTCTAAATCAATCCATAAAGTCTCTATTTCTTGGGCGTTGCACTTGGAATAGATGATGGAGAAGTGTCATACTTGAGTCCCAACTAAAATTTGTGTGGTTAGAGACTAATATGATACACTTAGAGGATCAACGGTAACATGATCATTCCAAAAAATCCTTATTTGGGAGTCAGAAGTGTCCCTTTTCATCAATCCATGAACTTTGAGTCTCTGAGTATACTCCTTAATTTTTCTAGAGTTTTGTTTTCATTACAGAATATCCACCATGGAAACATAATTGTTACTAATCTCATTGATGATGAAGTTGTACTTCCCCCTAGCCCAAGTCCTCACAAGTATCATATCAAGACATTAGACATCAAACTAATCACATATACCTTTATCCCCAGACTTGTGGCCAATGGCCTGATGAGACAATATTTTTCGTACCAACTCACTTGATTTAGATTGAGAACGTGTTTGAATACCGGTATGAATCTATGAGGAGATTTCCACATAAGAAAACAAACCCCTAGACAGTTCCCTGTGAGTAATATAACCATTAAGAAACTCATGGTGTTCAATGATACCATAATATAGAAGGTAAAATATCTGAATTTCCTTTTTTCATCACAAAGAGTAACCTCACATAGCTCATTAAATATTTTGGTTAACATTTTCTGCATAGAGTAATTTCAAGGAATACCTTATATAACACATCCATTATATTTATTCAAATCATATTATTCATATTTCCTTTTAACCATCCTCCAAAATATTCTCAAATTAGTTCCACTATTTTAATTCAACATTCTAGGATTTTCAATGATCTTCAAATATCTATGAAGCATTAAATCAATCATCACTTCAAAATAATATCCTTGAAACACCTATGTTTTAAAATTATTTATATATTTATAATAAAAGAAAATATACAAAACAAATCCAACCCATATTATCTTCACTCCGTCATTAACCATGATCTCAATAGTATCCCACTTGGAATTGTTTTTGCAACTGTAACACTCTGTTGCCAGAGACCACTTATATGTTCCCAGAACTATGGTCTCAACTATACATCATTCACATATACTCATATTCTAAAGGCTATTGATTAGTTCATGGGGATGTGGATGACACTATGAGGAGACTATACCCCTTGTATCAGAGTACCAATCAAAGAAAAAATTAAATAAATATTAAACACATCTATTATATTAATGTACAAAGAAATTATAAATAAAATAAATATTCTATAAAAAATTTAACAAAAAGAATACGAGCATACAAGGGTGATCATAGATAAATAATAAGTACTAATAAATAAATAGTGACCAAAATAAAATTATAGGAAGATATAATATTAATCTAAATCCTGACCTCATCCTGATCTATAGGAACTGTTTGAGATCTCACTTGATCATGTAAAACCTAGGCATGAGGCCAGCCTGTACCAACAATAATTGAGATATTCCTATGTACCCAAGACAATGGAGGCCCGTGTAGGGTGTGAGTACCAAACATTATACGGAACCAGAAATTTAGTACTTCACAACATAAAAAATAGAGTGATATTTTCATGCGACATGTTAAGAATAAATAAATAAAGAAAAATAATCAAATAAATACTATACCATCAATCCCTTCTTTGGACCATTAGCATAATGTCTATTAGACTATTTTGGGGATCATTCTAACCCAAACAACATGTGAAATACTATTATCAATCCTTAGTTAAATGAAGTCGATCAAGAATAGCTTCTTTGGCCAGGGTCAGAGTGTCTCTAAGCACATCCAGATGACCATAACTCCCAATACAATAGACCCAGGTTTACCAAGAGTACACATCATGTATCAGTAATCTCTCAAACAAGAGTTTCCATATCCAAGGAATAAGATCGCAAGTAATATAGAGTTCTATTTTGGGAGTTTTCTTATATAGCAATAAAACAATCATGGGGAATGATTCTAAGAATAAACATCCCATTAAAATAATTAAATCTCATAACAATATCAATGGAATCCCCCACTGATAGTAACAGAGACCTCACTTATGGGAGTTTTTCCTCCATGTTTCATAGACCTCCTCTATGAGAGTTTTCATAGCCTATAAAAAGATGATCCAATGAGAATTTTCCATACATAAATAATATACCAACCCCATGGGAATTTTTCCATTTCATATTAAACTTCTCTAAAGTCATATACCATGTGATGAAAAAATTATAGCACCCCTAATGGTGTGCTTGAAATATGTTTTTAAGGATAATAGGAAGCAAGAGATTTCTAAATTAATTTACCCATCGTCACCATCCATACCTGAGCACACCCTCCTATTAGGCCCAACACTCAACGGAGGCACCCTATAGGACCCCTTGGTCTTATCATGCCTTGGAAACTTCATAATGGTCCTTCAATACAGTCTCATCTATCATGTCAAAACCCATCATAAGGGTTATGGACTCATTTCATTCCCTTTCCAAAATACACTAGGTTAGTCCAAACCCCAACATATCTATTTGTCTCACCAAGGGATACACAACTAGAACACCAAGTCTCCATGGGATAAAAACAACTATCATCCAACAAAATCACCCAAAAACTCAAAGGAACATCTTAGAATCAATAAATAATCAAACCAATCAACCAAATACTAATCAGATATAGTCAGGGGTATAACCAAAGAACCGATGATGGGGACACACAAAATCATTCAATTCAGACATTCCCCTTAAGGGGGTTCTTCTTTCTTAGGGTATACATCTATCTTTAAGCCATATCAAATAGTGGTTGATGAGATAACATCGATGCACTAGGGTCCAATATGGGATTGAATATTTTTTTCATCCAGGGAATTATATTATTAATTATATAAATTTAATTTAATTTGATTCATTGAAATTTAATTTAAAAAATTACCTTATTTCAGGAGGGAAAATAACCTAGATGATAGTCCACATATGTCACATGCACATAAGAAAATAATAAATGTGAAGGTAATGGGAACTGACCACCCAACTCTTTAGAGGCCTCTCTAGGTTTATTCCGTCATCTAAAAGCTTCTCTTATGACCCAGTCAATTCCATCATTGTTTAATAGGCCATCACTGATACTCATGGGGACCAATCATCCAATGAATCTTATTTGTTCAAGAAATTAGATTCTAAACATATCCAACTCACTCAAAAAACTGTATTGAGCCAAATCCTAATCCAAAAACACCATACCATGAGTAGTTTAATCAATTTTTAAGAAAAAATCTATGGAAATTCATTGAAAGATATAACATTACTTAAATGATGATACACTGCATAGAAATGGTGTTACGAGATGATGTATCCATGGGTAGAGTGAATCCCCTATCATATTTGGCTACTTCAAACCTGGTTTGTTGGAATCAGAACCGAATCCTAAACTAGAATGATGAAAATCAGAAACTAGATAAGGTGGGATGAATTTAAAGAATACTATGTGGATACATGCCTTTACCATATAAAACCCCCCCATGAAATTCACTATAAAACAAGTGAAATAAGGTAGAAGAGGGAATATAATCTTCTAGGTATTGTGTGTACAAATAAGAATTAAAAGAAATTTCCTAATTATTAATTTGTAATGGGAAAATTATTTTTCACAAATTTTAATGGGACACATGGTTGTGCTATAATGTTTAAAAAATCATATTCCTTTAATATTATGGAACTATCAAGGTGAATCCACATTTCATGGTTGGCCTATATAGTTTACCAAACCATGCACCAACCATAAAAATTAGAACTATCATACTCTATAAAAATTTTCAGGTTTTTTCGACAATGGTGTGAATTTTTTTTGCCGTGTCCCTAGTCAAACCCAAACCACATGGTTCACCCTAGAATTTGAATTGGTCCCTAAAAAATATTTACTAACCATTAAAAATATCCATGAACTATAAAAATTGAACCAAACACATCCGCACACATAGGGTGCCACAATACTTTTCCTAAAACATTCACACTAAACTATTCAACGAGGCCAAACACTACTAAAAATTCTTCAAACATAACAGTATTATCCAAATACTTTCTGGAGAATCCAAGGAAATATTAGTGCCCTAATTTTGGTTCAAAAAAATCATTTTAAGGTGTTGAAAATTTCATAATTCAATTATAAAACTATTTTCTAAAAATAAACCCTCCCCTCTTCAAAATTGAAACATCCAATAAAATTAAAAACATGTATGGAAACAAGATCTTACAAACTCCACCAAATAACAATTCTAATCATTGAAAATCTTGAGTTGTTTATCCTATTAGGAACCCTAACAATCCTTTGTTCTCAATTCAAATTCAACCACTACTTTTCATGCTCAAATTCCATCGTACATTCAAGGTGAATTTATAAACATAAGTTTCTCAAGCCATAAAAACAGAAGACACCACCTTATACCATCATCAAAATATCTAAAGGATGAATGATCATACACATATATTCCAAAAAAATGATGGTTTATTTAACTGATTAGTCAATAATCATATTTTATCCCCACTATCCAACATATATCATGAAATGAAATTATTAACCGTGATGCCTCTCCATAATCAGAATTTCCAATCAGAACACAAGCTTAGTGGTCCAATGAAATGATCAACATGGTTTCTTGCACACTACAACAAAAGATACATGCAATTATCATTGAAACTACCATAATACTCCTCATTTAATATTTCCAAACTAATATAGATGAGTCTAAACCATAAAAAACTAATCCAAAATACATTGTCCATTTCCAGAAAATCCCAAACAAGTCCCACAACATAACTATCATGTATATAATAAAATAATCGTTGTATTTTTTGATTCAATGTATTAAATTACTTGAACTAATTAAAATAGAACCTCATATATCCAACTTATCTCTTGACAATTAGCTTTGTCTTCCTTCATACTTCCAAATTACCTCACCATGATGAATTTATCTCATAAGGATCTTATGATCATTCTAATATGACAACCAATGCCCATAATTGACTTATAGTGAATCTCCACTATTTAATCCTTACCCTACCAAAACATGACTTCATGATATGCCATATCAAATTTACTAACCACCCACTAATTATATTTTTCTCAAATCATTGGATTCATCTTGACATAAGGTTAATTATCTTACCTCATCCAATATCATGTCTGAGGTTACATATGTCAATCACAAATGAATCTATTTTAGACATCCAGTTCACTCACCAAAATCCCAATTATTAATGATTATACAATGATTAGTTCCACCCATTGAAAATAATTATTTCTTGGGTTAATATCACTGTGACCGATAACACACTCTGCACCGTATAATACTTCATCTCTTTACCTCACTAGGCCAAATTTTGATCATCATTTCCCACATTCGTCCCAAAAAAAATATTTATTATTGGACATGGTTTAATATAATCTCTCATGAGATAAATTAAGAAAAATAATTTTATTACCCATTCTTAGACAGTGAGAATTTCACTCATGAAAACAATTGAAACCAAATTCACGGTGAGGGTAACTCCATTTAACTACTAGAATTTCACTTCACACCATACAAATTTCTTTACCGATCCCAATGAATAATACCCCATGGATACCATATATCATGCATGTCACTCATTTCAATCCATGCTATTTATCATATCAACACATTAACAACATCAACCCAAAACTATCGGGCCACTTCACCTCATCCATTTTTAATGTATCTTATATCCCAGAGAGACTTTTCCACCCTTCTCATAAACTAATATGAAATATTTCTTACAAAAATAATCATGAACCATGAACCTCACCTCCCTAAATGACTATTCAATATTTTTCAATTTAAATTGAAGAACACAAAACAATCACACACAATTTCTCAATCTCATATAGAAATGAACAATTATACAGTCCCAGACCACCCAAACATGATTTTCAGAAAATTTTCAAAGATATGCAACACCTAAAAACTTGGCCCACATTCTTAAACCACTAAAATTCTCACACACATGTCAGTTTTAGTTAACCTTGATTACCTTTGGCCCTCCTCTTTAAGATCATGAATTGTCTTATGCTAGGGTATATCACAAGACCACCCACCCACTGGCATCATTTCTATACTACAATAATCCATCCACGATTTAAGGCATGTGAGTCTCTTAAAAATGGTTATCTGTCATCCAAAACCATACTAGAACCAAAATTGTTTACCCATAATTGAACTATTTTTCTTAAGGGAATCTGAATTCAATTGGGATAGCTTTTCAACTGGTCATGACCTCAATCTGGAATTTCAAATGAGATCTCTAGCACTCATGGAATTTCTATGTCTATAATCATATAAGGCATTATCATTTCCATTATTTATTGTCATTCACACATCATGTGTAGTGATATTATACCTGAAGAACCTACATGTACATTCCATATATAAGGAAAAAAAATATATTAACCCCTCTCATTGGTTACCCTCAATCACCAATAAACACTAACTCACCAATGTTTGAGTATAACCTAGTGGTCACTAGGTTTCCTACCTATCCAAATACGTCAAGTATAAAACAAGGTCACATCCAATGAGACGTTATCTATGGTCCCATATCTAACAAACCATGAAATTTATCATTCCCAAACACCCACTCAAGGGGTCTACACCAACCAAGACATACTATGTTCCCATCTATCCAATGAAGGGTCTCCTAAAACATACCCCAATATCACTAGAAGGAAACAATTCACCATCAGGAACTGATTCTATCCATTTATCCTCCAACAAGGAAACTCCACCAAGGATCAAAATCCCACATATCACTACTACAACAATTAGTATCATCATCACAGTCTAACGGTATATAGAAAATCAAATCACACAGATCAGTTACGTAGAATTACCATTCAAGATATATAGTAAAATTCCATATAGGTTGTTATAGACACATTAAAAAACCATACCTAAAATAGCAACTGCCTGGATGGGGATCAATATTAAGGCATACAATTCTTACACTAACCCACTTGGGTCACATTATGTCCCACACACAAGGGGAATCATAACTAACATCTGCGAAAATAATTTCACTATAGAATCCACATGTCCTATCATATGAAATAAATGTGCATACAAGTCATCCCTCCAATTATAATTAACACAAGTATATATATATATATATATAGTAAAACACTATATGAACTATTTCTATGTTTTTAAACAACTGGGGATCTATTGTCAGTGGCATAAATAACACAAAAAAACTTATATGTAATATGAATAACTAAATTAAGAGAATTATGTGTAGAATTTCCTTTTACCACTATGGGCACTAATTGAAATCTTGAATGAAATCATATATCTTAACACCATTTCTATCACATGAAGTGAAAATCAAATAACTCTAATATCACATACCAATAACAGTATTCCCAAAAATTATGTAACATAGAATTCCTACCATAATAGGTTTTCAGGATGCACCGACCTGATACCCACCATAAGATCTAAATCTCCAACATAATATACCCCAAGTAGTATGAAAATAAAATAGATCTAATGACACTTTGTAAAATACCACCAACCAAGAGAACTAATCGATGCCTGAAATAGTGGTCACTACTAAAACTCAGGAACACCTCCTCATATGTTATAGGCTTTTGAATTAAAATGGAGGTATGGTGTGGTACTATGTGGAGACTATACCCCATGTATGGAATTATCAATAAAAAAATAAATGAAATATCGAAAAAATATATCGAATCAGAGTAAAAAAATAGAACATTTATCCAAAAAATTTAAATGCATTTATATAAGAAAATAAAACTAATCATCTAGTAGGATAATAAAATATAAGGTATAAAACAAAGAAAAAAAATAAGTATTTAAATAAAAATATGGGTTGCTCTACAAGAAAAAACATGCCTCGCCTATTCTTAATCTCTAAAAAATCAAATCTTCCCGGAATGATCATGAAATATATGAGAATTATCCAAACCTAAACCTATAATAAGTGATAGATAGTCAGATTCCCAACTGTAATGGATGCCTAATAAGAGTGTTAATACCTAACTCAGTAGGGAAGCATAGATGAATTATTGTAATACACTACTATTAGAATGATAGATTGAAACCCATCACAAGTGTGATGGATTGAAACCCATCCCCTTTCTAAAACAATTTAGTTTCTCCATGAACCTAACCAATCCATTCATCACACCAAGGTGCACTCCGAAAAATGCCCAAGCCTTCATGTGGTAAGAACACAACATGACCATTCTACTAGCTTGAAGGCCCTTGGGAGCCTCTTAGAATAAAGGAATACTCAAGCAATTCAACCAACCACAAATAACATCTTCTAAGGGGGTCAAATCAACACAGTTATGCCAGTGTCACCCAAAATAAATTAATTCAGACACACCTCTCAAGGGGGTTATTATGTATTAAGGTGTATATATATATATCACTTTTTCTTGACCATATATGTCTAATGAGATAAATCTAATTCTCATGGGTCCATCATAGGACCTAATACATTTTTAGTGACCTAAAGAATTTCTTTTTTAATTTAACCAATTTAATTTATTTTTATAATTTAATTTTAATTTTTATAGTTCAATTATTTTAATAGGGACACTAACCTTGGGTGATCTTGATGCTCATCACTTGCATATTTCAAAAGCATAAATACCATGGTCAAGGATAATGATATCCTACATTTTTTAGAATATTCTATATTTTTAATCAATTAACCAATATATTCTTCCATGCCTAAATTGAGTTTCTATATACATAAACATACATTTCCCAAACTCCACGAGATCGATAATCTAACAATTTCTAATTCATGGAGTAATGGGCTGTTTAAAATCAACAACACACTCCCAAGACTTCATCGAGCCAATGCAACAACCAACAATACCAATTCAATTATTTGAATAATAAATATTTTATTACATAAAAACATAAATCATTGCGAAATATTTATTTTTTGAAACAATGATCTCCCTCAGGAATACTTCATTACAGGACACCCTCTCACAAGTAAGAATTAAAGTCCCATCATATTCGTCCAATTCCACCATTATCTTATGGAATTAGAAAACAAATCCATAACAAGAAAGATGAAATTAAAAATGATAGATGTTACATATGAATAGAATGAAATAACGGGTTATATGTACATTTTATCACTATAAAAAATCATTATATACACCAAAAAATAATTGGTAAACAAGGATTAATAAAGGATGGTGTCGGCTACGTCATGTGTGCCCAAAGGGGATGAAAATGGGGAAACCATCATATTAATTAACATGGGAAAAAACAAAATTAGCAAATTTTAAGGGGATACATGGTTTGACCACGCAGTTAAGTAATCGGTGAAAAAAAACATGAAAAATTTATTGTCTAGCTGAATCAATCTTGTACAGTTAGGCCAAATAGTTTCCCAAACTATGTAGCAACCTTTAAAAGTGGTATTCTGTTAGTTTGTAAAAAATTTCATAGTTTGTCTAAAATTGTGTGATAATCCTCTATTCTAACTGAAGATCCATAGTTTCCTCCAATATATATTCTAACCATGATAATAAACCTTGATCTAAATAAATTGAACTAAAAACCTCCTCACGCTCTATATGTTTCATGGTTTCGCCTAAATTGAGCACACTAAATCGTACACCCTTGGAAGAAACCTTACCAAACTCAAAAAACAATATGAAGCACCCAATAATAACCCAAGAATATAAGTAACCTTTATAGAACCAAAAAATATTCCAAACCAACAGTTTATGTCAATATATATTTTATAATTCCATTTTAAATTTTAATTCCTAAATAGAACCCACCAAAACATCAAAATTCAAATTCTCACTAAAATTTCAAACATGTATGGAAACAATATCATATAGTTACAATGATACATAAAAAAACATTAAAACATAAACTCCATAGAAAAGAATAAAAATAAAATAATTAATCCTATATGAGAAAAACGGGTGTAAGAAATGAGAAATTTGAATAATAAAATCATATTTTCTAAAAAATAGTCATTTATATTTATTCCTCTTAAAACATTTCCATGAAATCTGAAATACATGATTTTACAAAAGAAATTAAAAAAAATATTAGAATATTTCACACATGAACAAATAGTGATTTCATAAATTTCACCTTTTAAAAAATACTAACTCAAAATATATTCCCCTTTTATGTGTTTACTAACATCAACCACATATTATGAAATGATTTGTTTGAAATTGTTTCAGTAAACACATTGACCATTTAAATTTATGTAGGAAAAGATTATAGTATGAGTTCATTTGCATTCAAAATCACATTGGGGATGTGATATTTGATATCACTTATATTAGTATTTAAATTTTTACCCATATTTTCAAAATTTTCATAGGAATTTTATTATCACAGAGCAAGAATATTGGATGCTCCACTTCCACCTTGAGATCATCAAATAGTGTTCTGTTCTAAATTAACTAAGTAGTGTCTTAATATGTAGAAACATACTCTACCTTAGTAGTACTCAAGGCTATAGAATTTTTCATCATAGTGTGGATAAAAACACACCTTTTACTAAGAAATAAATCAACATTGGATGTTTATTCTCTATCATTAACACGCCATATCTGATCAATATCTATATGATAAAAATGATTAACTAATAATTTATATCTTATTTAAACGCATATTTGGTTGAAAATTTTATATATATGGTAATATTTTTTCCATCCATAAGATGTGATTCTTTCGGGGTATATTAGAATCTACAAAAAAAGGTAACATTAGGGATTATGTCTATCCATAAATCATTAATTACAAAAATATTCCAATTAGCTTTTTGATCTCTCTAGGATCAACATTCTTACCTTTATCATCATTATATATATGTGTTCCCATAAAAGTGGGTCTTGAAACATGTCTTGAATCCTCAATTCTAAATCTTTTGAGAAGTTATATGGTATATTTCTAATGATAGAGAAAAAAGTATTCTATATATTGAGATAGTTTTAGGCCATGAAACTATCTCATCTCCAAAAGTATTTAAATTTGATAATGCTTCCTCGTCTCTATGGGAAACCCATCATAAACTTCTTCAACAAATCCATAAAATATGATATCTTCTATAAGAAAATAACAATAAAAGATAACTTGTTTTCCTCCATATTGTATAAGTTTTTATCCATAATCAATTTTCAAAAAATAATAATATTGATGGATTTTACTATATTATAATGCAATGATATTGATGATTTTTTCACCCTATATAATTCTATTTTCTGTCTTCTCATAAAATTATCATTCTATTCCAAAAAAGAATCCACCTGTCTAGTTAATGAAAAACACATATTCTAATCTAGAGAACCAATGAAGAATAATTAAAATATATCCTTTGAAAAAAAATATATTTCATTTTAGTTAGAGTATAAGTAAATATCCATATGATTTCAAGCATATAAATTAGTGAAAATGTCTCATCAAAGTCCACACATCTAAACTTAAATATTTCCTTTACATACATGCTCTTCTTTTTTTATTAAAATATTTCCATTTTTATTTGTCTTATTTTTTAATACCCATTACGGACCAAATACATTCTTATATTTATGTTATTGTACAAACTACCCTGTATTATATTTATCTATTTGGTAGAATTTTTCAGTCCTGGAATTAACCTACTTTTGATAATCAAATTATTATTCTACATTTAATGGTTCATCATAAGAAAAAATTATATATGAGATTCTTTCCTTGAGTTTCTTCTAGTTTGAATATGCTTCCCTTGATATCCAATGGTGTTTTGAACCACATCCTATCTTTTCATTCATGGTTTTGATAATATTGGTTTCTCTACATTATTATAGTTAATTGTATTATAATCTTCCACTTTCACACCTTTCAAATCATCTCCCATGTCTAATACAAAATCATATTTTATAATTAAAATAAGGAGGAAATTATAAATTTTTTTAACATACTACATCATGTGGGTCTAGTCCTCTTGAATTTTCTATAACCTATAAATTAGCTGAGTCTATTATCTTTCCCATTTCCCTATTTTAGCATCATTACCCTCTACTATTTTGAGGGTTACACTAGATGATTCAATCATTTCCTATCTTATCAAAATTCCACATATTTTCTATTTTTCACTTTGATAATAAAGGGGCCATAAAAATCCATTATGTATTTAGAAAACATGGTTTATTCTTGTAATGAATCCCATATAATTACATGTTAGGGTTTTTTTCTACAATAGGAATTATTTTGTATGTGATATTCTACTCCAATGGTCTATCTCTAAATTAATGGAGATGTGTTTTGTAAAATTAACATGGATTGAGTGATCAGTACAAATATTTTATGTTTCTCTTAATCCATACCATTTTGTTTTGGTGTGTATGGTGTAGTGAATTTGTGTTGGATTACTTTTTTCACAAGGTTTGCCTCAATATTTTCATTTGTGTACTCCACACCATTTTTTATCTAGATATTCTTCAATGGATGACCATACTCCATTTCAAAACCTATCCTGAAATACTTATACTTCTTAAGATCCAATAATTTAGGATTCACGAACAAAACACATTTAATGCTAGAAAATTCATCAATAGATAAAATAAAATACTTATACCTGTTTTTTATTACTTTCTTTATGACTTAAAATTTTGAAATTAATAATATCTAAGGGATGATATGCATGAATTTCAACTTTCTCATTTGATAAATTTATAAATTTTCCACTATGGAATTTGAAACATGTATAATATATTATTCTCATCATGTTAGAATAAACACAAAAAATACCTTGAAATAAGATTAATCATAATTATTCATCACATATACCCAATCCACATATAAAAAAATTACTTTTCCTATTTAATATTCATGTAACATTATTTATAACCATATAAAACACAAAACAAATTACCCTTGAATTTATTTCTCTTGTAAAAACTATACTGTATTATTTTATTTTAGCAAAAAGACCATGTTTTTTGAAAATAATCTCATTTACATCATCACAATGTTGAGGAAAACTCAATAGGTTATAGTCCAACCCATCAAAAAATTGAGTACTTTTGGAATTCAATTGTTCTTTTACAATCATAATTGATCCAATAACTTTTATTTTAAGAGACTAATTATACCAAATATACTTAAATCCTTCTTTCATTATTTTTTATTCTTCTATAGTTTTAGTTATTTCATAATATATGAAAATAATACACTATCTAATATCTATGGTATTTCCCCTTTTATATCCTTTAAAACAGTTTCATCCTTAAATTTCTCCTTACATTTTCTATTGACTTATTGATTATTTTGATTAATGTTATCAATACTCTATTGGGTTAGTATAATAATTGGGAAAACATTGGAAAGATGACTAGGCTGTTCACACATTTTATAGAATCCTTATAATGTTTTAAATCTATTTTATTCTTCAATCAATAATTATTTATTTGTTTCAAGATTTATCTACTTTGAGTAGGTTGTATCCCACTCAAATGTTTCTTCATAATACTCATATTTTCATTATGATATTGGTAATTAAACCAACATTTTTTATTTATAAAGGCTCTAAAAAATGAGCCATACCCATGAAAATAGTACTTTCATTTATAATTAGAAATATGCTTAATATTTCCTACCATTAGTTAATAATTATTTTGACTATCCATATTGGAAAAAAATTTAGAATTAATTTTTTTGCTATGTCATAATTCATTATTATTCAAATTAAACTTCATTTTGTCCCTTTTAACTTCACATTTTTTATAGTTATTATTTTCAAGTTGGTTCTTCTATAGTTTATATATTTTTAGGATTCACTTTTTTTGGATAAAAACACCACCATCATGAAACTATTCTTCTTCTCATGATTTACCTAAACACATAGCATGTTATTTAATTATTGTTGGGGTATTTTTTCTTAATTGAGTCCTTACCGTCATTATGTTTTATCATATTTATTTGATTTCTTTTTTAATACTGAAAATTATTATATCCAATTCCTTGTCAACATTCACTAATTTCTATTGAGTGAGCTCAATTTAATTCTACTTTAAATTTATATTTTAATTTATATTTATTTTCATATTATTATAAACATGAATTAATTTTCATAGGTCATCAATATCCTTTTTTTAATTTATTTTTCTTTTAAAGATTCACATTTTTTGCAACTAGAATGATGATTATAGATTTGTAGATTATTTTTATCCTTCTGAAGATTTAATTTTTTAGATACATTATTTAATCATAATGTTTAAAATAAATTGTATATTTTTTCATTCTATTGACTAACATAGTAACTACTTTCATCGGTAATGTAATTTTCCCCATTCACCTTTGAAATGAGTAGCTTCTAATTATCATCATAATGGGAAGTCACAACTTCCTCTTATTATTTACAATCATCACTTCCTTCACATTTTTAAATTATGTTTCTCTAATAATTTTTGGAGAAATTTATACCCTTACCTTTATAGAAATAGTTTTATTTATCTGAATTATAATTCAAGGATGTTCTAGGACTTTCACCATCCATGTCCTTGAATTATTCTTCATTAAATATAGGATAGGAAAACGATAAATGTAAAATTTCTCCACCGTGAAATAATTTTTATTGAATATTTATTTTATACATCCTTCTACCTATTACTACTTATCTATAAAAAAAGTCAAAATTTCATTTAAATTTTGATTCATGTCTTCTATTGAATCAGCACTACCTGACAATGGACTATTTCAGTAAAAAAATTCTTTAAGGATTTAAAAGATAATTATTTTTCAAAAATTCCATTATTCTTGACACCAATATACCTTCCCAGTTTATAAGAAACAATAATTCCATATAATCTCTCAAGTGAGAGTGTTTTTTGATCTACATAATATAAGAATGATACTTTATCATCAAACTCTTAAAAAAGGGAGAGCATAATATTCATAAAAAATATAGATCCTCCCAGATTCCCCAAATATATTTTTATTGAAAATATAATATAATTTATCCTAGTTTTGAATCCATATACATATTCATCACCCTTTATTTTATTATATTCTTATTTTATCCACCAAACATATAATTTTCCTTCTCCCCATTAGTGTTTCCTTTTTTAATATTATTTTGGTTATCCAAAAGGAATTAACCAGTTGAAATATCATTAATTTTTATAAATTAACTCTCAAAAAGAGAGAATAATATTGTATTTCAATGAGAAGAATCATAATATTGGTCCCTTTTATATATTTATATCATAGAATCACCTTCAGTGTGAGGGATTAAACCATTAGTGGATGTTTATAGGGATTTTAAACTTATAGATAATAAATATGACAACATTATATCCATATAGATAATATAATTCTTTCCATAAAACATTGAAGTCTCATTTTTGTTCACAGAATTAAAAATAATAAAAATAGAGAGAAAAATTATTGATAAAAATATTTTTCAGTAATATCCAAATAGCCTTGTGTTAATGAAGGTTATGGTTATAATAACGCTTGAAAAGATACCCACTAAATATGTTGTACCACACATGTGGGGATCAAAGTTCTACAGTTTTTTTTCAACAATTAACAGCCTCCATATCCTTTTAAAGTAATGTGACTTCACTCTTACTAAATATACCCAAGCACACTGAAATGATAAAAAATATTTCACAAGGATCCATACTCAACAGTAGTTTAAAATTATTATAAATACTTCATATAATTTTAGTATACATTTTATACTTGAAAAAAATCATTTCTTCCAAAAAATCTATGTATATCCATCACATGGATTTCAATCTAGTCTCTAAAAGTTCATGTGTATCTCATACTAATAATAATATTTTTTTAGTAAATTTTTTACATTAATAGATAAAATAATGAGAAATTATAATTGCCGAATATATTATTTTCAAAATTATTAATATATATGTTACTATAATTTAACTAATAAAAAGTTAAATTTTATTTGTTGAAGATTAATTATTAATTAATTACTCACATAAATATTCTTTATTTATTTGATTTAAAATTTTCTCGACTATAAATACAATTTTGAAAACCATCATTATATTTCATTAAGGGCTTGGTTTATAGAAATCATTTCCGTAACATTGACTTAAAAAATCATATTGAATAAAATATTGAAGTTATACTCATGGATTTTAAAAAACTATGTTCATATGATCAATACCCATGAGTTCCAACATTTGGTTGGAGGAAATGAAAAATTAATAATTAAATAATAGTTAAT
Organism: Viscum album; assembly: GCA_963277665.1. Classification (NCBI taxonomy): domain Eukaryota; kingdom Viridiplantae; phylum Streptophyta; class Magnoliopsida; order Santalales; family Viscaceae; genus Viscum; species Viscum album. The sequence goes on from OY728158.1 coordinate 1,614,503,515, forward strand.
CCTTAATAAATAAAATGATAAAAATTATGAATCCATCAATTTTTCAGAATCTATCAACAAAACATTTTTTTTATTATTTTTACATTTTCATGAAATGACTACTTTCATATCCAATTTTTTAGCAAAAAACACTCATTTGTTTTACTCATACATACTTGAAATTTGGTTACATCTATTTTTATATGGGCTTTTCTTTTGATTCACATGTCCACGTGACCTAATTCTGAACCATTTAATTTTTGGAATATCATAAATACACCAGAACTATATCAAATTGAATATAAAGTAGATGCTTCAATATTTTTTTACAAGTACATGAAGAACTCATATTTTTTATAATTTAGTTTTTTATAAGAAATATTATAATACTAGGTTAAGGGTTTAAAGAACAATAGATGAAATATTGTTTGTAAAATGTTACTTAGATGATCCTTATAATATCTTAGTGTTAGAGGGATTTCATTTTTATTAGTTTTTGGAGTCATTCTTAAAGATTCTATGTAATGCCCTGCCTTAGGTTCCACATATCAGTGTCCCCATCCAGTTCATTATGTGATCCAAATCACACCTCCCAATATGCCAGAGGTAATTGAAAAGAAGTGAGGGTCTGTTAAGGATCATGGGGATACAATACCCTCTTTATCAGCATGAGTCTATAGTGGTAAACAATATAAAAAATATACAATATAATAATAAAAAACAACCAAAGACGACTAGAGAAAACGTGGTAATCCCAAATTGAGAAAATGACCATCACCACAATAGTAAATATGTCATCTTATATATGATTCACATTTCAAATGAAAACTGAAAATAAAGATACATTGAAAATTCCAATGTGGGTCTGAACTTTTAGTTTTCGGATCCATTATCCATGATACCTCCTGAATCATAACTCAGTCATCTAGCATAGTGACATTTCCATTATCTTGTCTTATAAATATTTAGTCTACTCAAGTACCAGTCGGAGGCCCATGCAGGGTGTGAAAACAAGTGGGTAGGTTAACATCAATGATGTCTAAGTCATTTTCTAGTTTATAAAAGTGTATGCAATTGTAGAAAATAAATCAAAAGGATAAAAGTACACATGTTTCAAATTTATTGTTCTTTAGTTAGCGACATTGGCCTTCGGGTTCAAAGTGATACCCAATAAAATAATACCTACTTTATCCCATGCCAATGTCTGGACCATTCATTATAATTATTTTACTTCGTATTCTTCCATGGGATTTAATTTTTCAAATTAATTCATACTTCATTTCGGTACCTTTGGGAGTCAATCTAGATACCATTATCCTTGATTCTCGTAGCGTCAATACACAATCATTATCATGGGTTCTTATAGTGTCTCTACAACACCTAAATCACAATTACATGGATCATAAATCTTTTTCCTTTTGAGGATAATCCAAGAAATCATTATTACAAGTTAACATGAATAATCATTCAAAATTTGTTTAGTTTCATAAACAATATAATTCCACTTTTCCATTCCATAATTATCATTTCATGGATGTTTGAACACGCCATGGTTTTCCACCATGCTAGGTCTCTTAATCTCTAATGGATCAAATAGGATATTATAAGGGTCTCTAAAATTCATGGGGAATCAATTCACTTTTGAAATTTTAAATCAATTTCACAATATAGGAAGAAAATAATACAACTAAAAAATGAAATATCATTATCAATTCTATGAGAATTATGATGTCAATCACCTATATTTGGGTCATTAGAAAATTCTCACTCAACCCTTACCCACATTTCAATGTTGAATATATAAATTCACAATGGTTTGCAGAAACGTTGAAATAAAATAATGACCATCATGGCATGTTCTTGGATCTCCTTTACTCTAATAGATACAGCCATTGAACATCCAAATTTCACTCAAGGAACGTGTATTTATCAAAAAATTTATTATATAAAAGGTTCAGAGAAAGAAAAGAAGATGAGATCTAGGAAGAAAGTCTATGAACAGAGTCTAACCGGTGAATCTAGACCTCCATCAATATTTGATTCACCTAAACATAGTACTCTATTGATCGGGACCACCTCTCAACTGTTAAAGAATAATTATTTCAGAAATCCTTCAGATTTAGGAAAAAGAGGCCTTATGATTTTAATTTAGATTAGATCCATTAATTTTGGGCTTCATACTATACACCTCATTATTAGACTGCATGGTTCGGAAAACCATGCACCAACTATGTTGTTCTATTGTGTGAATAAAATTCCTCACATTTTTGGCTCGCAAGATTAGAAAAATCATTTACCAACCATGCATTACACTGTATTCATTGTTATATGGTTTATCCTAGGAATATTCATGGAATGGATAAACTGTGCGACAACTATTTGGGGATACTATCCCTCCTTCCACAAGATTCACGATATCCTAGATGGGGTGTACGATTTCTATTAACTGTACTCAAATAGTGAACCTCTAGAAAAGTAACCAAACCATTCAAAAACCTGTCTGAACATCCAAAAATTTAACCATTTCATTATATATAGTTAAAATAAATAAATATATGGTCATGTACCTAAAATTGAAAAGGAAGGTCCTAAGAAAGTATGGGATCTTAAAATCTCCCCACCTCAACTCGTCATCAAGCTATAATCCCAATCACCAATAAGATTATAAGGTGAAAAGGTCAGGCCACTAGGATTCCACATATGCTTCAATCACCCATGTTTCCACTTGAACACGGCCTTGCAACAACATCACTTAGTTTAATGACATGGCCTTTCCCAAAAAAAATCATGGTGACCCATAACATGAATTAGATTGTCCTCAAAGGACGCATCAAGAGAAATATCTACATTATCATCATCGATAAAATGATAAGGGTTGGGGTTGTACAACCGATTTTGTGACACATGGAAAGCATCATGTATAAAAATATACCTCTATAGAAGATCTAATTGATACTCCTCCATTTTTATCATCTCTATATTATTGAATGGTCTTACAAACCTGTGTGTCGAATTACCATAATTCCAAATTTAATGGGGACCTAATATTAGTAACACCAGTAGGAGAACGTGATCATTTACAGTAAACTTATTAGGTACACAACATCGATCAACAAATGGTTTATGTCTTCTCTGTGATATATACATAAATTTCTGTATTAACTAGACATATTTTAATGTCCCTTACATGATAATCGGTCCCCAAAACTTTTACTCACCCATCTCCATCAAATATTATGGTGATATAAATGGCCTACCAGAGATAATTTAATATGTTTATATTTGAATAGTCACATGATAACTATTTTTATAGGTGAACTCAACCATTGTTATATGATTCTACTAAGACCCATCATTTTCCAGGATGCATGCCCACAACATGTCCTACTGATAGGTGTTTCATCACATCATAAAACCTACAATCTCTTTTTTCATTCCTAGTCACCAATTATGTATTCGAAGATAATGTTACATCTTGGTCAAACATGGGTGCACTGGAATCTTCAGTGCATGAAACCCACACATTTTATTTTACAACATACAAGTTGGCACAAAAAAATGGTCTTGAACATATATGATCTCATCCAAATCAATATAGAATTGGGAGGTGACTCCATATATTTAATACCATCCCACGACTATAGACACTCAAGAACATCATACTTCTTTTCCTTGATCTAGTTCAAGAGTGTAGTAGATAAGGGAACAAGGTTTATGTATTCCATATCCTCTTGATCACCCACGTGCATCTCATCCAGAAATCTATCATCTTCCTCTCAGAATTGGACCCTTCCACTTCCAAAGTCTCTAGATTCCATCTTAAATCATCAACAAAACTATTCCCATTCCATTGAATTTTGGTTATCTAAAAATCAAACTATTTCATAATCTCAAAAGAAATTCACATCCATAGATTTACATCTTATTTAGAAAAATACACTTATGGCTTATTTGGTTAGAATATATAACAAATCTTTAGAACAAAATGTAATGTCACCATTAATTATATTTATACACCACCCTCACCAACTCAATATCATGCATAAGATAATTCCATTCATATGTCCACAAATTCCAAGATCTATAATCCAAAACAAGATCACTCTTAATCTACACTGCCCCAAGTTCAGTAACTGATAAATTATAAAAAATTCTATAGTCCTCACTTAGCTAGGGTAGGATCAAAATTAGGGTAGTGATAAAATGGCACTTTATCTCTAGTATGTTAATATGATATTTTTTAGACCATTCAAAGTTGATACCATTATTGGCCATTCCAAAAAGAGGTGCTTTAAAGTTATAAATGTTTGGGATGAATCAATGATAATTACTTGAAAAACAAAAAAAATCATAGGATATCAAGAACATTCTTGGGATTATCCCATGAAACGACTATTTAATTTATCAGGGTCAACTGACACACCTTCTTTAGAGATTATGTGACCCCTAAAATGTACCTTGTCGATCCAGAATTAGAACATACATATCATGGTGTATAACCTATTATATCTTACTGTACTTTGGACAATGTCATGATGTTTAGCATGATCATCATGATTCTGGAGGTACAAAAAGATTTTAATAATGAAAACAACCAAATAATGGTCTAAAAACTGGTGAACGATTTGGTTCATGAAATCCATAAACACATTAGGATCCTTTTTTTATTCAAAATTTCTTTAAAATCAACACATAAAGTCTATACATACTTCTTCTATCCGTATGTGGTATATCAAAATCTCTGAGTCACTAATGATGATACCTTCGCTTTGACATGATCTATAATAACACAAAAGAAACCCTATACAGATAAAAAATATTTTCAACACATGGAAGAGGGTACCGGTTCTTAACGGTCATCCTATATAAATTCCTATAATTGATTGGCAATCCTATATTTTAATCATATTTCAGGGAAAACAAGATTAAAGAACACCAGGGTGATGTATTCGGATGGATAAATTCATTATCCATCAATTATTCTAGTTCAGACATAAACTACTGAAGCACTAATGGTTCCATTCTATAACGTGGAAAGGAAACTAGTTCAGCTCTAGGCATTAGATCAATCATGACCTGAACATCCCTCTCAGGAACAAGACCTAGGAATTCCTTAGGAAACACACCCTAAAACCAATCCACTATTAGTGAAAATACATTAGGCTTCACATCCCCTGTTATCCAAAAAATGTCTCACTACCTTGGAGGTTAGCTCCCAGAGCTGCTGATGAGCTGGAACCACATGCCTCCCCCCGAATATCCCACTCTCCGTAATGAACATATTTTTCACCCTCAAGAGATGTTAAATTTACTCTCTATATTAGTAATTGATGTTTTATTATTGTGAAACCAGATATTACATACCTAATATAAAGTCAAAACCTGAAATTTTATGTACTTACATAACCCAAATGACATGATACTCAACAACTTGAATGGTACACCCTTTAAATAGACATATTTGCTTCGATCGTACAGATATCAGGGGGTCTATTATTATAACCCCACATAGAAACTCCACCGTCAGACCAAAACCATCCAAATTTTGAGAAGATATAAAAGGATTTGAGTAACATGTATCAAATAAATCAATTGAAAGAACATATGTTACCATAATTTTATCTCTAACTATCGATGACACAACCACCCTATCAATAAGTGTATGTTGAAATTAATGAAACTAACCTATGCCTATGTCATGTAATATAGTATGTGTCTCTTGTGATTCAATTCTATGATTATACGGATACTATTTCCCTAAATTATCAGGTCTTCCACCCCAATAAGAACAACTACTATAACACAAAATGATCAATGGGTTGGGGTAGATGACCCCCTTATAGTATTAGGTTCGGCTAAACTAATACATAACTACCCATCTATCATGGTTTCCTACAGAATAGTTGTACGAGTCCCATCCCACTGCATACTCAACACTATATTAGTGATCTGTTGAACTAGCTATGAATGTTCCCCAACCTACCTCACTGATGGAAAACATTGGATTACTTCACTAACTAACTGATCATTCCCCCTAGACACTCGTTTTTTCACTTCTCCCTTGAACATTATCAGAAATACACTTCTAACCCTTGGAATATGTACCCCCTTGTTGTCTAGGAAAACCCACCATTCCTCCACTAGAGGAATCCTTAAATTTCCCCTCAGAAATGAGACCCTCATTCACCACATCAGTAAACTTTTCCAATTAGATGATAATAACCTAGACATAATCTCACAATTAATTCCATCATAAAAACATCACACCACAGCTAACTCATCTCCTTCTAATTTTGGGAAAAATCATTTTAAGTAAGTGAAGTTGAAAAAATTTCTGATCACTAACATTCTTCTTGAGGTCAACTGAATAAACTATTATACCCTACCCTGTATTAGTGTCTCTGGGTAAAAGTGTTATGGGAATCTCTCCTAGAATTCCTTCCATACCATGCCCTCTAACTGCTCTTACCAAGACTAAATACACCACAAATGCTTCATTGGCCCTCATAAAAAGTAGGCTTGTAATTTTAACTTTTTTTTAATGTGTCTCTAAATGATCAAGGATTTCTTATATAGTCTCAACCGAGAACACATATACCTTTGGTCCACCCTCTCTAGAGAACGTCAGAGGGTGCTACAATTGGAACTCTCCAGCCAAACCATACATGTTCCACACAACTCACCTTGGGTATCTCTATATGAAATGATTAAATTGGGTGACATTATCATGGATCTTCTCTTACACAGCTTCACCCAAAACTATTTTGGCCACTATTCCTATAGTTGAAGGCACCTTTCGAGAAATGTCCTTGTATCATCGTACCAACAAACATTTTCATGGAGGCATGTATCTATTATTACATCAACACATATTAATACACATAACACACATTTAACAGATTTTTCAAAAGATATATTCACATAAACCCAAAACTAATTATCCTTCATATAGTTACTCATGGTCAAAACTGTGGTCCTGCCACTACCCTCAACCATCCCCAACCAGGGTCATGGATAACATATGTTAAAATACACCTTTTCTTTATGATATTTCCATTATATTACCTTTTAATCCCTTAAAAATTACCACATTTAAAATATCTTAACCATTATAATTTAATTATTAAGAACTGTTTCTTTTAAATTACTCAAATTAAGAAAATCATTTTCAATTCCCATAACCCACTCATAACGTTCATTTTTGTTTGTGTCTAATATGATGCATTTTACATAAATCCATATGTGACTAGAATGATGAATGAATACTCAAATCTATTATAATACAAGGAGATGATTAAAATATCATAAAACAAAAACATCATATAATTGGTGCATCACATAAGCTAAAATAAAATTCAACTATTACAGAAACATAAAAAACAACAATCCAACCCTATGAACCTAGGTTTTCCCACGCACATGGGTTAGCTACTCCCATGAATGAGCCCATGAACAAGGACCAAATAATATATGTCTTCCATATACCATTACCAAATAGTGAAATGACCAAAACTAAACCTCTTATTATTCCAAATCATAACATCCCAACCTGAGTGCCCCATTCCGTTCCCCAATATAGTTTGTTACATGATCTGATGCAGGCCACCCCATACTCCAAATGTTTCCAACTAGTAGAGAGGGTCAATTATGGATTGTTTGGAGACTATGCAATCCTTATCAAAGTGACTACATTTCATTAAAAAATATAAATAATATCAAATATAATAGTAAATAATAACCAATGATGAAAGGACATCACATGATAACCCCTAATAGAGAAAATGAAAAAAAAACAAATAATAAATATGTATTGAAATATAATTGTCAATTGTTGAATGAAAACGAAAATAAAGGCACAATAAAAACTCTAGAGTGGGTCCCATAATCATGTCTAATTCCCTCATCCATGCTCCACCCCGAATCCTGACTGATCCATCTCACATTGGGCCTTTTCCCTGATCCTATCATACAAAAATGATGTCTACTTAGGTACTAATCAGAATCCCAATGTTGGGTGTGAGTAAAACCTAGTAGGCCACTACCAATGATGTCCAACAAAATATCCAGAGCATATTAATTTATGTAGTTTTTTAAATAATAAAATAGGTAATGATGAAAGTAAACAGGTTTAACATTTATTATTTTTTGTTAACCAGATTGACCATTAGGTATATGGTAAAATCAAAGATATTCACACCTAATTAGGGCCTCCATGAAGTCTGAACCATACAATATAGGAATTTTACTCCTTAATAAATCATGGAATTTTATTATTCAAATTTATTCTTATTTCATTTAGGTACCATGAAGTGTCATTCCATGTACAATTATCATGAATTATTGGAGCATTATTCCAACATCATTATCATGGATTCATAGAGTTTCATTCTAGAACCTTGATCTTGTGTACTTGAACCACTAGTCCGACACCAATTCACATACATGCATTAAGGTCCTAGAGAATTATTCTTTCCACCCACGTATGGTGAGTATCTGTACAACACATAAATATCATTGTTTACATATACATTTCATGGTTCATCATTAATAACATTTTCCAAACTAATCTTAACATGGCGAACCATTACATTTATCAATAAAAACCATTAACATCATTTTAACCCTTAAATATTAAACCCAATTACCATGAATTATTTCATAACTCATTAACCTTTTATGGTTAACCCAAAAAATATTTATAACTTGTTAACATGCCAGCACATTCAAAATTTCATTAATTTCACAAACCATTTTTTTCTCCTTTTTCATTCCATAATTATTATTTCAAGGAAATTGGAACACCCCATGGGTTAGAATCATGCCTGATGTAACACCTTGAGCTTCCACGATATGCTTCTCTTTCAATAATGGAATAGCTTGCATTGTACGCAAGTTCGAGATTCTAACACACCGCGACTAATCAAAATAGCACTTATGAATAGTAATAACCACTTTTTGAAATTATATATATTTTATATTTCAAAATGGACTTCATTTTTGGATTCAGAATGTCGAAATTAGCCTATGTTGAATTTTTTGTAATTTTCTGAGAACTTCCAAATTTTTATGAATAGTGAAAAATACTTAAACAACATTTTTAATCAAAATAATTTATAGTGATAAATTATACTATTGAGTGGTTTTAAAGTACAATTAGAATTTATTTTTACCATTTTATGCAATGGTGTTCATTAGAATTAATTTCACTTTGAAATTGGACATAAACAACTGTCAATATTTTGATATCTATTGTTTCTTAAAAACACGCTATTTGTTGTGATAGCGGGAATTAATTATAAAATTAATTAATGCAACTTATATGTCTGGAATTTCATAAAATATACATCATTTTTGAATTCGGAATATCAATTATAGCTTAGGGTGAAATTTTGGCATTGTTCTGAAAAACTTCAATTTTTGATGAATAGTGAAACCACTAAGTGGTAGTTAAAAAAACCGATTTTTCATTTGAATGAAATATTACCACTTCTGTGATTTTATTTTCAAAAATCCAACATACATGGTTGTCATTAGGAAGTAAAATTTGGTTAAATGGGATTAAAATAATTTTTTTGTGAATAGTAACTTTTAAGTTTAATTAATCGTGATTAAAGGTAATTAGTGAAATTTAAGGTAAAGATAGTGTTATAATAATATGAAATGACCTTGAAACTTGTCCTACCACTATTGTATGAGTCATGGACGACCAAGACAATCCATGGGTCATCTTGGGGACCCCATGGAGCCACTTTGGTTGGAAAATGACATTAAAAACGTTTTATTTAATTTTAAAATAAAAAAGTCACAAACATGAGTTGTTTTACTAAAACAATTTTTAAATGGGGTTATACAAGTCATATTTCTGACTATAAATATTAATTAGAAATCTAAAAGGATTTCCTACATAATGATATTTGTTTATAATTTTTAGACATTATATAAATTAATTTATTTATGACACCATGATGATGCATCGATTACCTCATTAATTAACGATTTTAATAAAATGGAAGGATAATGTAAAATATAAGCATTACACTTGTCCAAAGCCTATTGGATGAGAATATTTAGAACCCTTATCACCTTATCCTAGAATTATATATGTTTGGGAGCTTTATAATCCGAAAATCATTGTATAATAAAGTAACATTTCATTACTTTCCAAGTGTGCCCCTCCTCTCCACTTATAAAAGGCCCCCACCACTACCACCTTACTCACACTTTCAAAGCCTTTTGGCTCAGCCGAACTCTGCCCAAATACTCTTCCAACTTCCCTCCCTTACTCCTATAAGCCTCACTTTGGGTATAATTCTTCCCAAGGAATCCTTTGGCTCAAATCAAAAGAGTTACCCGATTTTAAGGTAATGTCTTCTCGTATGTTATTTTGTTTTATTTTGCTTATCCAACCCCCTAAAAACTTTTTATTAATTTCTTTTGTAACAAACCCAGTATCCTCAATATACTATGATGTTTTTGTAAGAATTATTCGATCTACACTTACACACACCTACATCTAATGGTTAAATAACATATTGTTTCTGTGGATGACGAATTTCTTCCTCACGAAACGATGATTGTTCAACACTCATATACCACCTTCAAAGGTGGCCATTAAGATTTCACTCTATTTATATATATGATATATAATATGTTTATGTTTTACTTAAGGTTCTGTATTTTTTATTTATGACATACCTTTATTGTTTCCATTATGGCTAAACGCGATATTTTCATTTTAGGAAGTGCGGACTACCGCCCCCTCAAAGTGATTTGAATCGTTAATGCCATATGTGGGATGTATAAAGGATGGAGTAAATGATATTATATATTATAATATACTGGAATTATAATATACCTTTATATCATTATTATTTAATTCCATTAAATATGAAATATAAATGAAAGTAGCATTCATGCGTACGTATGGCTTACCGTCTCCATGAACGGTGCATTACATTTCTTACCTCTAAATGTTATGTAATATTATAAATGAATGTATATACTGGATATATATGAGATATATTATATCTATATCATGGATATAATTCTGGATATAATGGATATTTTACCACATGAACAACTTGTAATTATAAGAAGTCAATTTTTGACTCAAGTACCAAAGATCAAAAAAACGACCGTTATTAACTTAAATAATTACATAATGTTCATAACACGGTAATAAGTGATATAAAAGGAATAAAAAACTTGAAAAAGGTTTTTAACAAATTATAAATTAACTCTAGTTTATTATTCATGAGGTTAACGAACGGTCGAGTCAAGACAGGATGCAAGGTAAGGGAACTTCTTAACCCAATTTCCATTATTTGGGTTAATCTCCTACTTTCAAATTATGTCATGATATTATTATGTCCTATCTTGTATTTATACTTTATTTATGTGTACTTATATTTAATACACATAATATATCTACTTTATTTAAAAAAATTATCTTTGTGAGGGACTTCATCTCAATCTCCTTTCATTGAGGCATATTTGGTTTTATACACAACCTTTTTTTATACGGTGTATAAACTCCTTTGAATTTTATGTTTATTCCAAAGGAATATTTTTTATACGAAGCATTTACTAAAAGACAAAAGGGAATGTTTTTGTCATAAGTATGCGGTGACAACGACTTCTCCGCCGTAGTGACCATTATTTGAGTTTCGTATTCCTCTACAAGCCATAACTTTTTTTAAATGAAAACTAAATACCAAGTTTTAATTTTCTTTTAATTTGGTATTTAAAATGGTTATGATAATGTTTTTATTATATAAATGTGTTGTATTGATATCTTGTGATTGAAATGTGGAAATGTTATGTTGCCTTTACGCATGCTTTATGTGATACGATTATGTTATGGTTTATGATATGTTTAAACCTATTCATATGAGGAATACATTGGACTTAATAAGTGACGGGTGGAGCCCGCTATAGCTCCTCGATGCATCGTCAAGTCTCATGAGACAAACTAGTGTTTTGGCACGAGGCTTTGAAAAAATCTTCTTTGTGGTCTTGGAATGAGGCCTTGGCTATGTGGTTATGTTAGTCTGGAATTATGCATTCCATCATTATGAAAATGGTTATTGATATTGCATGTGATTATTTGACCAGTAGAATATCCATGTGAAGAAGTAAATGGAATTATCTATTGTTACTTTTTCCATATTATGTTGAAGTTCAAATTTAAAAGGCTTTTGTTTTAGTTATACATTACCTTAAATGTTTATGTTTATTGATGAAAGCTTTCGGTATATTGTTATCCTTACTGAGCATCTGAGCTCACCCTTTTCAATGTTTTAATATTTTCAAGGATGTGAAGAAGTATTTTATGAATGACCTACAAGGATAGTCAGAAGAGGATACGAGTGTGTACTATAGAGACTTTGTTATTTTAGTTTTTCACTTTACGATGTAATGTAACATTTATGAATGTATCTCGTTTTTCCAAGGCTACTAAACTAATTGGTCTTTCGAGACTTGATCTTTTGTGATCATGCCAATGTTACGAAGTATTGCATCGACTCTGGGTAACTAGGGTCGGGGCGTTATAGTTGGTATCAGAGGAAGTTTAGTACTAACCTTTGAAGCTAGATTTAGATAAACTCTGATTAAAGCACATAGCCCATAGATAGACTTTGAGGATTAGTATAGAAGAACTTCCTATAATTTTGGTATTATAGAGATTTTGTGAGTTTTCTGAGAAATACATCCCTGTATGGATACGAGCAGGTAGAGGTGGCTCTGGAACAGATGTACCTAGGGGTAATACCTGAAAACACCGCTTTGAGTTAGACTCGAAGGGGACTGGTGCACGACAACAGGCCTTGTTGCACTCTTGGTTACGACACTCCCGGGGGATATGCTTACGATAATTCTCGTTTTCTTTACAAACCACTATGAAGGCTTATGAGTATATACTTCCTCAAAGAAAACATTTTTATGATTATGGATTATATCCATAAACTGTTCAATTTACATTAAGTATTTTACAAGTTTGGAATTATTCATTGCAATTCATAAACTAACATAGTTTATGCCATTGTATGGAAATGGTGCCCAGTGGAAGGATTGTGAACTCCAGCAATACGTATGATCCAAAGCATAAGAAGGATCATATCTTTCACGGTACTAAGCCAACATTTAGAAGGGAAATAATCTCCCATGTGTTCTCAACATATGAAGAAATAGTATCATGTGTTAATAAGAAAAGTAAATAATTCTCTAAGTCATACGGCTTTGAAGGGAAGAAAGAGAAGAAAAGGATGGAAGAGAGAATGATGGAAAAAGGGACGTGGGAAAAGAAGAATTTTACAATATGTGATAACTGTGGGAAGAAACACCATGGAACTTGCCTGAAGGGAATGAAAGTTTTTTATATGTGTGGAGAAAAAGGACACCAAGTGCGTGACTGCAAGGGTAAGAAAAAGGTTTCAAATGTACAATGCTTCATCTGCAAGGAGTGGGGACACTACGCAAACCAATGTCCAAATCATCAGAGTGTGCCCCAAATGATGTTATTGGATAATAATCAAGTTATGATACTACCACAGATGAGAAGGAATTATTAGAGTTCTTATGTTGTTATTAAAGAATTTTTTAATTTGAGTGTTGTATTAATGATGTACTAGTTATAATTATTATGGAGTATATAAGGATTGTACTGCAATACTATTTCATCAAGGACATGAGATTGTGTGGAACCAAGAAAAGTGACTCCACTGTAGGTTAAATTTTTGGAAAATATATGGTTGAGAGAAAGATAAACCATAATATGGTTCTGATACCGAGACAGTGATTTTGGAATAAGACATGATTGATTTGGATAAATTATATTGGATATTCTTAACATCCTTGAAACTGATTGATGATTTGTATACATTTTTGGATAGAAGGAGTATATCTAGTATTCTATAAGGAATAAGGGATCATGGTAATTCAGGATGTTGCAGTGTTTTAAAAGAATACATGATGAAGGTGTTCACATGTTGTTACACGGAAAAAAGGGGATCTTCATTATGTTTACCTTGCTCAAGAAATTTGGATTGTGAGTTGGACAGAAGTATTTTGGATAACTATAAAGGTTGGAATGGATTAAGTTGAACCTTGGATAGTAATGTTTAAGGTTAAAACATTTCTGAATATTATTTTTGTAATATTATAATAGTTTCAGAAAAAGGACAACCTTCTGGTTGGGTGATAACTCGTCATTTCGGACAAAGCTGGAGGAATCGAACCCACAACCATATTGCGACAGGCCTTTATGACCTACCAATAGCCTACATGAAGTCCCTGGTTATTACAAAATAGTTTTCATAATCTAAATGGTATGTGTTAATATTTTTAACCTTGTACGATTAGGAAAAATATAATATTTTTGAGTTCTATTATCTTTTTGAGTGAAAGATGAGTTTGTGGTAGAAATTAGTTGAAGGTTGAAACTCTACTTGTCAAGCATAAATATATATATACCTATATCTTATTCTATGAATAAATTAATTTTTAAACTTTAGTAAAGGGATATTAAAACCAAAAAATGTGTTATCCTAATACCTTATGTCTTGTTGAACTGATGATATTTTAAATCAACATAGATTGAAGGCTTTGAGGCCCTCAATTTGACACTTGTTTGTGATTGAGGACCTCAATCACTCCCTAAAAATATTTACGTTTTCCTCCAATTATATGTCTCTAATTTCCACCAATGTTCTCCTAATCGAGATCATAATTGGGTGGTGACTTTTTCATTTCCATTTCCCTATTATTAAGGCTAAAATTTATTAACCTTATGTCCGATGTGGGTTTTCCAAAAAGGTATTTTCTATTTTCAACCTTTTAATTTCAAAGAAAAATTTCAAATTGCGAGGACGCAATTTATTGAAGGAGGGGAGAATGTAACACCCCGATCTTCCACGATACGCTTCTCTTTCAATAATGCAATAGCTTGCATTGTACGCAAGTTCGAGATTCTAACACACCGCGACTAATCAAAATAGCCCTTATGAATAGTAATAACCAAATTTTGAAATTATATATATTTTATATTTCAAAATGGACTTCATTTTTGGATTCGGAATCTCGAAATTAGCCTATGTTTAATTTTTTGTAATTTTTTGAGAACGTCCAAATTTTTATGAATAGTGAAATATACATAAAACAACATTTTTAATCAAAATAATTTATAGTGATAAACTATACTATTGAGTGGTTCTAAATTATAATTAGAATATATTTTTACCATTTTATCCAATGGTGTTCATTAGAATTAATTTCACTTTGAAATTGGACATAAACAATTGTCAATATTTTGATATATATTGTTTCTTAAAAACACGCTATTTGTTGTGACAACAGGAATTAATTATAAAATTAATTAATGAAACTTATATTTTTGGAATTTCATAAAGTATACATCATTTTTGAATTCGGAATATCAATTATAGCTTAGGGTGAAATTTTGGCATTGTTCTGAAAGATTTCAATTTTTGATGAATAGTGAAACCACTAAGTGGTTAAAAAAACTGATTTTTCATTTAAATGAAATATTACCATTTCTGTGATTTGATTTTCAAAACTCCAACATACATGGTTTTCATTAGGAATTAAAATGTGGTTCAATGGGATTAAAATAATTTTTTGGTGAATAGTAACTTTTAAGTTTAATTAATCTCGATTAAAGGTAATTAGTGAAATTTAAGGTAAAGATAGTGTTATAATAATATGAAATGACCTTGACACTT
Organism: Viscum album; assembly: GCA_963277665.1. NCBI lineage: Eukaryota > Viridiplantae > Streptophyta > Magnoliopsida > Santalales > Viscaceae > Viscum > Viscum album. The sequence continues at coordinate 1,614,519,234 of OY728158.1, forward strand.
GTCCTACCCCTATTTCATGAGTCATGGCCGACCAAGACAATCCATGGGTCAACTTGGGGACCCCATGGAGCCACTATGGTTGGAAAATGACATTAAAAACTTTTTATTTAATGTTCAAATAAAAATGTCACAAACATGAGTTGTTTTACTAAAACAATTTTTAAATGGGGTTATACAAGTCATATTTTTGACTATAAATATTAATTAGAAATCTAATAAGATTTAATACATAATGATATTTTTTTTATAATTTTTAGACATTAAATAAATTAAATTATTTATGACACCATGATGATGCAGTGATTACCTCAATAATTAATGATTTTAATTAAATGGAAGGATAATGTAAAATATAAGCATTACACTTGTCCAAAGCCTATTGGATGATAATATTTAGAACCCTTATCACCTTATCCTCGAATTATATATGTGTGGGACCTTTATAATCCTAAAATCATTGTATAATAAAGTAACATTTCATTACTTTCCAAGAGTGCCCCTCCTCTCCACTTATAAAAGGCCCCCACCACTACCACCTTAATCACATTTTCGAAGCCTTTTGGCTCGTCCAAAATCTGCCAAAATACTCTCCCAACTTCCCTCCCTTATTCCTAGAAGCCTCACATTGGGCCGAAGTCTTTCCAAGGAATCCTTTGGCTCAAATCAAAAGAGTTACCCGATTTTAAGGTAATGTCTTCTCATATGTTATTTTGTTTTATTTTGCTTATCCACACCCCTAAACTCTTTTTATTAATTTATTTTGTAACAACACCAGTATCCTGAATATAATAGTATGTTGTTATATGAATTATTCGAGCTACACACACACACACCTATATCTAATGGTTAAAGAACATACTGTTTCTGTGGATGGCGAATTTCTGCCTCACAAAACGATGATTGTTCAACACTCATATAACACCTTCAAAGGTGGCCATTGAGATTTCACTCTATTTATATATATGATATATAATATTTTTATGTTTTACTTAAGGTTCTTAATTTTTCATTTATGGCATACCTTTATTGTTTCCATTATGGATAAACACGATATTTTCATTTTAGGAAGTGCGGACTACCACCCCCTCAAAGTGATTTGAATCGTTAATAACATGTGTGGGATGTATAAAGGATGGAGTAAATGATATTATATATGATATTATACTGGAATTATAATATAACTTTATATAATTATGATTTCATTCCATTAAATATGAAATAGAAATGAAAGTAGCGTTCATGCGTACGTACGGATTACCGTCTCCATGAACGGTGCATTACATTTCTTACCTCTAAATGTTATGTAATATTATTAATGAATGTATATATTGGATATATATGAGATATATGATATCTATATCATGGATATAATTCTGGATATAATGGATATTTCACCACATGAACAACTTGTAATTATAAGAAGTCAATTTTTGACTCAAGTACCAAAGATCGACAAAATGACCGTTATTAACTTAAATAATTACATAATGTTCATAACATGGTAATAAGTGATATACCAGGAATAAAAAACTTGAAAAAGGTTCTTAATCAATTATAAATTAACTCTAGTTTATTATTCAGGAGGTTAAAGAACAGTCGAGTCAAGATAGGACACAAGGTAAGGGAACTTCTTAACCCAATTTCCATTCTTGGGGTTAATCTACTACTTTCAAATTATGTCATGATATTATTATGTCCTATCTTGTATTTATACTTTAGTTTATTGTTCAGGAGGTTAAAGAATAGTTGATTCAAGACAGGACACAAGGTAAGGGAACTTCTTAACCCAATTTCCATTCTTTGGGTTAATCTCCTACTTTCAAATTATGTCATGATATTATTATGTCCTATCTTGTATTTATACATTATTTATGTGTACTTATAGTGAATACACATAATAGATCTACTTTATTTAAAAATAATAATCTTTGTGAGGGACTTCGTCTCAATCTCATTTCATTGAGGCATATTTGGTTTTATACACAAGCTTCTTTTATATGGTGTATAAACCCCTTTGACTTTTACGTTTATTCAAAAGGAATCTTTTTTATATGAAGCGTTTACTAAATGACAAAAGGGAATGTTTTTGTCGTACGTATGCGGAGACAATGACTTCTCCACCGATAAGACCATTATTTGAGTTTCGGCTTCCTCTACAAGCCACAACTTTTTTTAAATGAAAAATAAATACCATGTTTTAATTTTCTCCTATTTTGGTATTGAAAATGGTTTTGATAATGTTTTTATTATATCAATGTGTCGTATTGATATCTTGTGATTGAAATTTGGAAATTTTATGTTGCCTTTATGCATGTTTTATGTGATACGATTGTGTTATGGTTTATGATATGTTTAAACCTATTCATATGAGGAATGCATTGGACTTAATAAGTGACGGGTGGAGCCTACTATAGCTCCTCGATGCATCGGTAGGTCTCATGAGACAAACTAGTGTCTTGGCACAAGGCCTTGACAGAATCTTATTTTTGGTCTTGGAATGAGGCCTTGGCTACGTGGTTATGTTAGTCTGGCATTATGCATTCCATCATTTTGAAAATGGTTATTTATATTGCATGTGATTATTCGACCAGTAGAATATCCATGTGAAGAAGTAAATGGCATTATCTCATGTTACTTTTTCCATATTATGTTGAAGTTCAAATTTAAAAGGCTTTTGTTTTAGTTATACATTGCCTTAAATGTTTATGTTTATTGATGAAAGCTTCCGCTATATTGTTATCCTTACTGAGCATCTGAGCTCACCCCTTTCAATGTTTTAATATTTTCCAGGATGTGAAGAAGTATTTTATGAATGACCTTCAGGGATAGTCAGAAGAGGATATGAGTGTGTACTATAGAGACTTTGTTATTTTAGTTTTTCACTTTACGATGTAATGTAACATTTATGAATGTATCTAGTGTTTCCAAGGCTACTAAACTAATCGGTCTTTCGAGACTTGATCTTTTGTGATCATGCCAATGTTACGAAGTAATGCACAGAATCTGGGTAACTGGGGTCGGGGCGTTACACATGATTTCATAATCTCAAATGGAATTTATAGGATTTGAGAATGGTGTCTCAAATTCATATGGATTCAATTCACTTTATGAATTTAAAATCTATTAAAAAACATGGAAACGAACCTATATAACTATAAACACGATATCATTATCAATACTATGGGAATTAGCATTTGGATAACCTAACATAGTTTTGTTGAAACATTATCACCCATATTTATCCCCAAATTTTATGTAGAACCATCAATGTCACAATGTTTAGAGAAAATGACGAAGAACACTATGATTTTCAAGATCATTACTTGTATCTTCTTTCTTTAATTAGATCCAACCTTTAACCATCACAATTCCATGCAGGGAACACATATCTATCTACATACTATTAGATCAAAGGTTCCAAGAAAGAGAAGAAGAATATTACTAGGAAGAATGTCTATGAATGAAGACTTATGAATGAATTTGGATCTCAAATGAGCATTAAATTTCATAAAACTTGCTCCTAAATCTATTGGGATTTCATATCATGCCTTGGGATCAAAAATAGTTAATAAATACATGATTATATGGAAAACATGAGGCCTTAATATTTTAATTCTTATTGAATCCATTAATTTTAGGTAGCTAATTGTATGCTGCATGATTTGGCCACATGGTTTCACAAACCATATGCAAACAACATAGTGAAAATATCAAATATAACACCTTTCATTGTTGAAATTCACATTTAGATAAACCATGCATCAATATTGGTTTTCTTGGGTGTTCAACATTGCACGGTTTCCCCTAGGAATCTGCAATCCTTTGCTAAACCATGCACCAAGTGTGTAGAGCTACTTTCCCTCCTTGAAAAAGCCACACAATTTCCTAGATGGGTTTCATGGTTTGTATTAACCATGCTCAAAATGAGTACCCCTAAAAAAGGATCCAATGAAATCTAAAAATCCTCTGAACATCCAAAAAATTAACAGAATCATTGTATATAAATAAATATATGGTAATATCTCTAAAAATGAGAATGGAAGGTCCTGATAATGTTCAACATAATACATTATATTTTTGAAAATCAAGTTGTAAAATCTCTATCATTTCATATTGTAATAGTTTTCTTCTGATAATACATGATCAATGTTATTTCAAGGAAAATAATATCTAAACTCTTAGTACAAAAACGTCTGGGATAGGAAATTATGCCAATCACTTTATTGATGGGGTACTCAATGATATAGCTTACTATTATTAATATATATCAAAGAATTTTGTATTAGTATTTGTATCATCAACTAAATTAGATCGATGAAGCTATAGAGAATCAAATCTTGTATCCTTAGATATGGGTAATAATACTCTTGTTATTGTAGAATTAAAAATGTAGTGTTCCTATAATTGAAAATGGTAATGTTACTTATAATATCACTTAATGGAGTCTATATACTATCATTTGAAACTCCATTTCATTGTTTCATTTATATTTTTTTCATTTAGAATTTTTTTTCAAGACCCAACTTACTTTGTACCACATAGCTAGTATCAATCTGAGTGTGAAACCCAATGCCCACCTCCAATATGCAAAGGATTAGAGACTAGCACTGAGTAGGTATATCACACTCATGGGAGGCCATAGAATAATGTACCTATACTCATGGAAACATATCCAGTCACTAATATAATTCCAAATGGAAATAAAAAAATCATACCAAATAGGCATTCATATAACTAAAACCAAAATAGAGTACTTCATGAGTAAAATAAAAAAATGGCCAAATAAAAGACCACCATAACTGGAAAAGAGTTCAAACTGCTAGTAAAAATGGAACTACTATCGAGATACAACTCAGGGAACTACATGTGGTTCGTATAGTAAAATCAAACTCCACCTACTCCTGATCCTCTTATGAATACACTGAAATGCTTACCATTCTTGAAAGGCCTGACACATGTGGGTAGAGTCCATGCAGGGATGACTATAAACATACCTAGTAGAACACCATGAAATCACAAAACAAAAAGCATCAATGAGGGTTATCACAAAATATCATATGATAACAAACCATTTATTCTCAGAGATAGAAACATTTCTAAAATTTAGGTCATGACTACACTTCTAGTCAAGGTTTCTCCTAAAGGCTCTAAGGTGACGTTTTCCCAATTGAACTCAGTCATAGAGTCTTTCTAACACTAAAAGATAACATCTGATAGTTCATGGTCCTAAAACCATAAGTAGAAGAGGTACCTTCTAGGACACCGAAATGTTTTTTACTAGGCAGGGGTTACACACAGGGCCTATAGGGATTCCTAACCCAATCTAGAACAACCAACAATTATGGGAATCATATGCCCTAGATGTTATTAACGGAATACCTATCCCAACAAATATAATAATTAAAGAGGATAACACTCTAGGGCAGATATAGGGGTTCCTAGATCTATTTATAAGTAACCCATAGAGCAGATCACTCATCACCTGCTCAATAAGGTATGCCTCACTATACACTCAAAGGGATGGATCAAAGGGATGTACCATACTAATAGTCATTTATATTAAAGAGAATGGGGGGGGGGGTCCAACATTACATATAAGGGTACATGATGTTTATAAGTAATAAAAAATGTGTCCCACTATGTTCAGTCTATCCTAGTTCAATGATCAAACCCTTTTCCTTTGGTTAGTTTCCATGTACACAAGTTATGCCCATGTGCACTAACTATCCATGTGTACTCCAGTCATGCCTATGCACACTGGCGATGTCTATTCCCGTGTACCTTCGGGGTACATGATGGGTCACCAATCTAAGGTCAAATGGAATGTTAAATAGTCACAAGATGTGTGATATTTATATAAGTTCATATCACTAACAACCATAGATGGGGGTTCCACAAAATGTGTGTTTTTTGGAACAATAGTCCATGCATATTGGGTTTTGATAGAATGTCTAGTATGTTTTATGCATCTCATCTGTGCCAATACCACCTTTAATTACACCCTAATATTTTCTGAGATCCCATATTTTTTCAAACAAACCTTCAATGACATCAGTTGATGGATTTCGACCACCCTTTTCTCAGAAAACACATCCTCACTAGTCCACTGAAGCCCCTCACACCAAAAAATTCCACAGTGAGAAAATGTTGATCAGCTAGGGGATTCTGACATCACCATCGAAAATACTCCAAAAGGAAAATCCATGTTTTTTATTCTTAAAAAATTATCCATATTAATGAGGAATCATGTATCGAATTGGTTTTCCAAAATAAATTCAAATCACTAGTCAAAAAAATATCAAAGATGGATAATGAAAAGTGAGAGGAAACCACAAAATCTAAAAAGTGAAAACAAACATTGGTCATTATTATTTCTACCACCATTGAAGAAAATCATTGATTAATGGATAATTATTAAACATACAATCAATAAATTTAAACTCATTTTACTTATTCTATGAATAGAAATTATCAATGTATATTCCTCAATTTTGAACCACAAATTAATTTTCTAAATGAATTAATTCAAGGTTTATTATAAGTTAATAAAAAATGAATATTATTTTAAAACAACAAGGGTCCTACATTTAAAGTTCATTTATCATGAATTAAGAATGATTTCACATCAATTTTCTTCATGAGATCCAATAAGATCATTGATGATGAAGAACTCCTTGTAAAACCTATCATTGATCCATGACCCCATTGTTAACCACCATTGATCTCCTCCACAATTCATTCCAATATATAGTTTTATGTGGTTATCCATAGAATTTTACAATATCCATGACTAAATAGTAGAGGATTACATCATGAATAATTAATATAAAATTAATTATTTAATTATCATGTTTATTATTCCTCCCACAATAACTCTAAAACAAAACAACCAATGTGCATAAGGGTTACATCATGTTTTGGGTAAAAATTATATTATATATTTAATGGAAGTATTAGTTTTATCTGGTGAAACACCATTCAAAAGTTGTTACATTATTTTAGAAGAACTTTTCACATGTGATATATTATATTTAATATTTTAATATATCAACCCTAAGGATCTAAGGGCCTTGAATTATAGTGATGACTACACACATAACTCTGAAAATAATCTTTAAAATATTCTGAAGTGTTTAAGGGAACAAAATAGATTCATTAAATTATCACCTCCTTATAGATTTTCATCCCAAAAGAAAATTATGCTACTAAAAAGATGAGGGTATTGAGCTCTAATTTGGTTTTTCAACACCCAGGTGTTCTCCTAAATGTAATCATAATGACATTATACATGAATAAAGGCAATCAACCAACTAAAAGGATATTATACTATCGATCCTCAACCGTTTCTGAGTACTCTGTGATGGTAGATCTATCCATGATTTCCAGCTATACCCAATCAATAATGTTCAACGGTTTGTGCACAAACCTCCTCAGCTATGACAATTGGAAGAAATAATTTACCTTGTCTAACAATGGTGGTAGGGATAAGTGGTACACCAAATCTCCAACCCTACATAGTATCTAGAAAGGGAAAATGATTCTCAAAAACATCTTGCTACCCCAACCAAGACTCTACAATCCATTCAGATGTGACTAATTCATGATCACATGTTCTACCTTTTCAAACTCTAAAGTTATCTACCATTGGTCCATGAAAGTATATAAAGGCTCTATTCAGTCCCCATCCACTCGAGGATAATATGGATATCATCGTTTTCTAGTAACACTAACTCCAATCCCAAGGGTTTTGACTCCCCAAGACTAGTCCAACATAGTAGAGACCTATAGTGTATCATGTACATGTCCTGGAATGATGACATATAGTTGGTGGAGAGATAAATATTTATATATTCCAAATCCACCAAAGGATTATGATACTCCCTACCATGGCCAAATTACAACATTTATTCCCCAAACATGTCCTTCAGAACCAGAACAGGACACTCTGTATAGTCATCTGTTTGTAGTTTAAATCCCATGCTCAATAACAACTGACTCCAATGGGCCTCCCATAATCCTATGCATAATTTTGTGTGATGTGAGAATCATATTACACTGCCAATAGGGTCTCTGGGAGGAGGGAATTTAATCTTGATGACGGTTTGAACATGAAGAGGGGGAAATTTCCCATGGGGTATCTCGGAGCTCCGGTCAGTCCGCACTCCCCTAGATTCCATCATTTTGATAAGATTTCCAACAAGATCACTGGCCATATCTTCAACTGAAAGAACATACTCTTTTCCATCGGCGGCCACATTGCGCTTGTGAATCATGTTCTTGTTTCCATCCCCATTCATGTGTTCTCCACCCTGAAGGCTCCTAAAGCTATTATTTCCAATATGGAAATAATCATGGTTTCCTTTTTTTGGGATGGGAAAATGGATGGTCCTTTACACTTGGCTTCCGGGGACAGCATGTCGAGATCTATCTAGGAATGTGGTAACAACTTGAGGAGTGTTCACAAAATAATTAAGGGGCTTCATTCCAAGTTCATGTGGGATTCCTTAGATGGCCGTTATTTATGGGGAAGGTCCATGCATGCTCGTTACAGCCACGACTTGAATTTGAAGGGGCCTCACCCATCCGCACTTTGGATGTTGGTTCACCCTCACATTGACCTGTTGTGTAGCCATTTGAAGTGGATAATGGGAAGAATAGATTTGAACTTCTGGCTCCATGATTGGGGTGTCAGCCGACTGTGGTTCCCAGGCTTCCCTACTCTGTTTATTTCCTTCTCTGAGGTAGATTTCTACCCCCTTTTTCCCCAGGCAGTTCTGAATGAAAGCCAGCATGAAGCCTTCAACAACATCATGCTCAGCAAGGAGCCGAAAGACCCGGTCTTCTCTTTCTCTCCTTCAGGATCGTTTTCTGTTAAGGACTTCTGGCGGCTGAGAGCGGCTCCAAACTGGGGTGATCACTTGGGGGAGATTCTGTGGTGTAAGGAGGTGCCCTCAAAGATTAATTTTTTTTCTTTGGCAGGTGCATCACAATTCCTTTCCCACTTATTATAGGATTCAATGCCTCAGCATTAGCCTTTCCTCGTAGTGCTGGTGCTGCAACAATCCTCAACTTGAATAAGTCATTCATCTTTTTCTGGGTAGTGAATGGGCGTGGAAAATATGGCATTTTTCTGGGCTCCCATCTAGCGATGAGCATGAAAATGCAGCGCTCGACAACACACTTTCCTCCTGGCTCATGGGCTCGGGTGTGCAAGGGTCGGAGAGGATTGCATGTGTGCTGATATTTCTGGCTGGGTGTTGGACAATCTGGAAGGCAAGGAATGATGGCTGCCACTGCAGCTTGCCAGGAACGTACTCCAACATTTCTTTAAAGATGAGGAACACACTTCTGGACTTGGTCATTCTGTGTAACGGTTGCATGGATGGACCTTAAATTAAGAGGTTTAGGATGGCTCCGATCATTTCCAACCAGGTGAGCATGCAGGGGCAGGGGAATTGGGTGCACTAGCTTCCTCCAAGAGAAGGTTTGAAACTCAACACATATGGTTCTCTTCTTACCCGAATGATGCGAGGCAGAGGGGTTGTTCGGGACCAAAGGGGTTCTATCATTGCTGCATTCTTGGCCTTATTTGGTGAGGGTGATGTTCTTCAGGCGGAAACACTGGCCATGGTCACCAAGCTTGAATTATGTGAACAAAGGCGCGTCAGCCTTGAAGAGGTGGAGACAGACTCCCTTACCCTTTATAATGTTCTTTTAATGAATTTCAAGGGCCCATGGAATATCACTTATTACATCAGGAAATGTAACCTTCTTTTGGGCACAAGGACCGGAATTTCACACACACGGCAGGAGGGGAATATTGTGGAGGAACTCTTGTCTTCTAAGGCTCCTCTGAATCAAGGCATAACCTACTTCTTGAGCCTAGGTTCCTTTCCTCCTGAGGGGGTCCATTTCATTGTTAATGATGCTCTTGGTCTCCATTACTTTCTCCCCCCATGACTCTTATTTTTTCTGGCCTTTAGGCCTCTTGATACTCAATAAAAATGCATATTTTCAGGTCATATTATATCGTACATGTAATGGAATCCCATGCTCTATGGTAAACTCTACTCTATGATGTTTAGGAAGTGGGTTGACTTGGTGAGTCGGTCTATGATCACCCAGATAGTGTCATGACCTATAGATGATCATCAAATTACTATCCTGAAATCTATGGATATATTATCCCACTCACACTATGAAACCATATGGAGTTGGGTTAAACCAAATAGAACTTTTTTCTTGGGTTTCACCTACTTTTAAGTGACCCAATGATAGATAAATTCAATTACAGACATCTTAATCCCAGAAACAAGAACTAAAAAAATGGTTCAAGTATATATTTTCCACTACTAGATTCACTACTAAATGGGATTTATGATATTCCCTTAATACCTCTTCTCAAAATGTTATAAGTACCATCATATATCCTTAGAAATTGATGATGTCCCCCCCATATAATGTCCATTAGGATCATATCTAGTGAATATATGACCATATAAATCCTCAAAATGGATATCTTTATGTCGATACTCTCTAACAAAATGAATAATAAAAGTGGTAAAAACCATCAAATTGGGGTATGTTACACCATCCTCATCTACTAAGGATAACAAAATTGAGTCCATGTGCTCTAAGAATCACTCACAAACAATAAAAAGTATCACCTACTAAGTGTATCTACCACCAAATTCCCTTTTTTGAGAGTATATAATTTTTTGAATCATAATAATGTAGGACCTATAAATATAACCTATACCTCAAGTTAATATATTTATTTGAAAAGATATATCTAGTCCTCTTGTGTTCAGAATATATGATAAATTTCTATCACATAAGATAGTGTCACAACATCTTTTCAGAGAATACCACTGTAGCCAGTTTGAAATCATGGGTCACATAGTTTTGATCATGGGGCCTCAATTATTAGGTCCAAAAAGAAATAACTTCTTTCATATACATCATATCACATCCATGAATATTTTTTGATGCATCATAGAATACCACATAATTAGCACCCTACTTTAGTAGTATCAAGAGGGTTCGCTCATCACCTTAATCCAAAACTCTTGAAAAGATAGATGATATTTATCTGACTACATGAACAGATGTCCCTTTTGGATTAATAATTTATTGAGTGATGAAATCCATGTGAAATTATTGAAAAATATTAGATAATATGTTGTTAGTATAATGAGGCTCTGTATCTCAATCTTTCTTTTAGGTGGATCCCTTTCCAGAACTACTTCAATCTTGGAAAGGTCCACTACTACTCCCAATTCATAGATGACATGTCCAAAGATGCAGACCTCTCAAATCAATAATTTAATATTTTATATCATTCTATAAAGGAACTAGTCTTAGAGTTTTTCTGAAACCATCATCAAAAGTACTATGTGATCCTTCTCTAATGCTGAGTACATGAGGATGTCTTCAATGAAGACTACCATGAACCTGTCTAAGAAGGGATACAAGATCCAGTTAATGACTAACATGGACAATTTTGGGGATCATTTCACACTGAATGAAATCACCAAAAATTATTTCTGAATATAAAACATAGAAATTTATTCTTTGTTATATCCACCTCTCTAACTCGGAGCCGGTGATTGCTAGATGTAGTGTCATTCCTATTGAACCACCTCGTCACCTTCAAAGGGTCAAAGAGGTCTTATATAATTATTAGAATATACATATTCATGATTTTAATCTAATTCTTGTCATGTTAATCCACACATAACCTCAATATCCCAACTAAATTCGGAACAAGAAACAATGTGGCCGCCCTAGGGGAAACAACAGGTCTGAAAAATCCATTCATCAATAAATCCTCATGATGAACCTTTAGCTCCTAAAACTTTGAAAGGGATATATGATATACTGGTGAATATATTAGTATAATACAATGGTGAAGGTCTATATATAAAGTGATCTCTCTATAGGGAGGTAATCCCAATACACCCTCATGGAAGACACACTCATACATCACCACAACTATTGGATACTAAATGCCCATAACCACATCTAGTGAAAGGTTAATTATAGATAATTAGGGGTAATTGGATGTATCCTCTTATGTATGAGACAATAAAACTCTACATGGGTTTCTTTCTAACCAAATTTGGAATACCTCACACCATCAACTCAAGAAGACCACATTATCCTTCTAAAATAGTTAATCTATGCATGAAACGGAGAGAGATAGTTCGTACATAGAATGAAATCATATGTCTTTATCATATCTACAGAAATATTCCCTAAGAAACTTTTTACTCCAATACATAAGTCACTATGTTAGTAGAGGTGGGTGACCACTGAATCTCCCCTGATAGGAGTCCAAAAATGCAAGGTCCTAGCCAAAGGCTCCACTAGAATATGATGGTATCAAACTAGGAATGTGGTAAGAAAAGTGCAGATCATGACTCAGTCTATATGTACTATAGCTTTTATATAGAATACATAAATCATTCAATGAATTATCCGTGGAGAATGTCCAATAATCCTCCACTACCTACAAATACTCATTCCCCAAAACACCATCTCCTTAAGCCAGGTATGGACCGCCTATGAGCGGTGGTGGGAATAGATCAAAATATTGACCACCTATTTCTGCTATCCAAACACATCTTCCATGTCCTCAACTATATTACCTCTATACTCTAGCTATTCCTCTTCATTGATTATGATATCCAACCTTTTTATTACAAAAAAATTTCATTACATTATACAAAAATATTATCTTTTAAATTTATTTTTATTGGATAAATCAACATAACAATAAAAAACCTAAATAATTATTATTATACACTTAAAAATATTATTCATTGGTTCATCCTATGTAAATTTACAGAATCACATAACAGAGGGATATAAATCAAAAGAAATGGTTAGTATAAGTCCTAGTAAGGGAAAGAAAGGTAAACTGTTTACAAGTGATTTGGGGGAGTATCAATGAGAACATGAGGAATATCATATGGAATGAGAAATGAAACATGTGGAAAAAAATAATAAAATGGATTTAACCATAACATGTAAATGTGTATGAAACACTTAAATGTGACATTTATTGTCATATCTCCATGTTTTTCACCGAGTTTTCACAAAATTTACGAATTCTATTCTCCAAGGTATAACATAACATATCATCTCTAGAGAGTAAATCTTTTACTCAATGCATTAGAAAAGTATCAATGTAACTTCCCGGTTTCAGAAGCCACCCAGAGGTTCCCCTTACCCGGTTGGTCACATGGACTCAAGCGCATTTCCCCAAATGCTAGAGGCTGCCGACTAGCAGCGGGGGCCTTCAGTGTGATAGTGGGGAAACTATTCCCTCATTGGCAGAGTACACAATGGAAGTTTATAAACCGGAAAGAGTGGAAGCAGTAAATATCCAAAAATAATAAATAGTGGAAGACTAAATCAGAAAACAACTAAATCACATATGTATATATATGAAATGGTGCATGATACATATCTAGGAAAGAAGCCAAAAAAGTCACAATGCTGAAAAATACAATAGTACCAAAACAAGTACAAAAGAAAGTAAACAGCTTCTCAGAATCTCAAGCCAATGCTTGGTCCCATGCTCTCCTGCTCCAAGTAATCAAGTACCAGATGTTGAAGGGTGCTTGTCGTTGACTATTCCTACAACAACATAGTCTGTTTGGGCCCAAAATCATGACCCAAACAGGGTGTGAGATGAAATCCCAGTAGGCAACCACCTGAAGATTTGTTCATAACAGTCATTGAGTATATGGAAGGTAATAGTACAATTAATAGTAAATAGTAGCAGCAACAACATGTAGAAATTAGTAAGCAATAAACATGATGATATACAACAGTGATCAATCCATAGAACAATGAGCAGCGGTGAAGCAACAGCTAACAGAAACAGGAAACCCTCTGGGAACTACTCACAACCATCCCCTCTAGACTGTCCAAGAAGAACCACAACCCTCTGGGTAGTGCACTCATCCTATCCCCTCTGGTTTTGTCATATGAATTTATAAGACTCTCTAGGAAAGCTCACTCGATCAATTCTCATTATATTCAAGGTATTCAGGGACTCTTTGAGGGAGATCACGTGGTCTAACCCTCTTGGCCCAAGGTCTAGAGACTCTCTGGGGAAGCTAACTCGGTCAATCCTCCTATAGCCTCAGGTATACCACAGATTATCTGAGGAAGCCCACTCCATCAATTCTTCCTCTATCCTGGGAAGGTTTTAATGACATTCAAACAAGGTAACGACTCTCTGAGGAAGCTCACTCGGTCAACCATCCTGTAGTCTATAATAACTAAGACTCTGTTGGAAGCTCACTCAGTCTATCCCATGATGTCTCTAATGTCCAAGACTCTCTGAGGAATCTCAATATGTCTATCCCCGTATTGTCTACAATATTTGAGACTCTCTGGGAAGCTCACTCAGTCTATCCCTTATATTCTATAGCACCGGTTTCTCACGGTCCCGTTATAGTGAGTGCATATTAATGCTATAAGGATAGAGTACACCTATAGAGCTACTTGTCTAACCAATGTACACCTATAGAGCTACTTGGCTAAACATTCTACAGAGCAACAGGCATGTTAACAACATCATTTTGTCCTACGATCACAAGGAATGGAAATAGGTACAACGACCAAATGCTAAAGAGACCCAAATGTTGCAACAAGAAAAAAGCATGGGAAAAACATCCAAGAACGACAATTATCCACAAACATGATCTATTTACTTCTACACAAGCATGAAATCAAGGAAGGAATAACCACAAGGGCAACAAGGTAAACATGCAATACCCCATTCACGGGTATTGGTGGAATTTTCACATAAACTCATAGACATAGAAAGGTAAGGAACAAACCACCTTACTCGATCCTAAGAGATCAATATACTTGAACCACGAGTCTTGATTCTCCTCATAAAAGCATAGATATACAAAAACACACAAAACAGTCAACCCATGACAACTTAACAAAGAGGAGGAATTGGATAACAATGCTTGAGGAGAAGGAAGAACTCACCGTTGTGGTTCCAACACAGTCGACGACGGTCGATACGGAGAACGGACGAAGGCTCGGGGGCTCGGAAAATATTTTCGGTCGTACAGGTCACTCTAGGTCAAAGGCGCGAGAGAAGAAGATTGTTCTGTCGATTAGGCGTGACCCCGGTCTATTTAATGAGAAAAAATAAAATACACGGCGTGTACTTATTGAGTACACGTTGTCTGCTCTACTTTTCCGTACTCTGCTTTAAGCAGGCTCCACATCACCGCGACACACCATGTGTGTGGCCCGGACACGGCCATCACACGGCCTGGCGTGGCAAGGGAGTACATGACATGTACTCCAAAGTACACGGTGTGTACTTCATAAATTTCCAAAAACTCTTCTTTTCTCCAAAATGACCAGAAAAGGAAAAACATACCTTAAACAAAGATCCAGGTTCATACAAACTTCTCACCATAAAGAAATCCATCCCAAAATTTCCCTAGTGAGGCGTAGAAGAAGAAACCCCGAACAGCTCTGGCCACTGCAATCGTACATCGACCTCCCTCTCCCAAGTCTCGTCCCGCCCTCGCATTTTCTACCGCATCACCCGTACTAGAGAAACATAAGAGCCACAGAGAACCTTTGTACTGCGATTGACAATCTAGATGGGATGCTCCTCAAACAATGTATCCACTTCAAGCTCAACTTCCTCGGGTTGAAAGACATGAGACGGGTCTGAAAAGTAATGTCAGAGTTGAGAAACGTGGAAGACATCACACATAGCCCGGTACCTCTGAGGTAACTGCAACTGATAGGCAATCGGACCAACGCTCCCCAATACCTAAAACGGCCTGACGTACTGTGGTGAAAGCTTGCCCTATCTCCAAATCCTCTTGTGTCCCAACATCGGTGCAACATGCAGGAAAACCTGATCCCCGACCTCGAACTCAAGAGGTCGTCTCCGCTGATCAGCATAAGACTATGCCGAGAATGTGTTGTAGCCGTCCTCTTCCAAGTGAATTCTATCTGCTCTGAGGTCTCCTGAACAAGAAAAGGTCCCAGCAAATCTGCCTATCCGGCTTCCAGCCAGCATAAGGGTGATCGGCATGGCCTACCGTTCAAAGCCTGGTAATGTGCCATTTGAATAGTCACCAAGAAACTTTTGTTATAGGCAAACTCTACAAGAGGTATATGATTTTCCCAAGAACCGCCAAAGTCTTGAATGAATGCTCAGAGCATATCCTCATGCACCTGGATCATACGCTAGGACATGCCATCAGTCTAGGGATGGTATGTTGTACTCAAAAGTACCTGTGTACCCAAAGTCTTCTGAAGTCCCTACCAGAACTGGGAAGTAAAGCCCACATCCTTGTCTAAAACAATGGAGTGTGGAACTCCATGTAGAAGTAAAATCTCTCAGATGTACAACCGTCCCAGTTCATCAACACTGAAGGTCTCTTTGATCAGAAAGAAGTGAGAAACCTTCGTAAGACTGTCGATGACAACCCAAAAAGCATCACTCCCTTGAGATGACCTTGGCAACTCAGTCATGAGGTCCATCACGACATCATTCCACTTACACTCAAGAATGGGTAACTGCTGTAAAATCCATGCTGGTCACTGATGCTCTGCTTTCAACTGGTAGAAAGTAGAATATCTCATGAAAAAAACAGCAACATATCTCTTCAAACCTAGCCACCAGTAGTGGCAGTGTAGATTGTGAAACATCTTGGTGACGCCAGGATGAACTGCCCAAACTGAGGAATGAAATACTGCATTAGCTCCTCATGTATGTCTGTTGGCACCCATACGCATCCCTGGAAATGCAAGATCTCATACTCTCCCACTGTTTATCCCAGAAGAGGGTCCTCTCCTTTCACACTCTCCTGTAGGACTAGGCCTTCTGATTCTGATAACTGCCTCATTCGTAACCGATCAAGAAGATAATAGGTAATAGCTACAGAAGAAAGAAAATTCTATCCCTATCTGTCATGCACCTACAAGTGCATCTCAGAGAACATATCCATAAGCTTCCACTCACTAATGGACTCCTGAACTCTCTGAATTTGAGTTCTCCTGCTCAACGCATCATCCACTGTGTTGCCCTTTCCTGGCATATAGGAAATCTCGAAGTCGAAAGACTGAAGATACTCGACCCACCTATGCTGTCTCAGATTCAGATCACGCTGAGTGAAGATGTACTTGAGGCTCTTGTGGTTGGTGAAAACCACAAAGGGCTCTCTTTCAGAAGGTAGTGTCTCCAACAATCTAAGGCATGAACAACAGATGCCAACTCCAGGTTGTGCGTCGGTTAGTTCTTCTCGTGTAGCCTCAACTACCGAGACCCCAATGCAAAGATCCCATCTCCCTGCATAATAACAGCTCCCAACCCTATACCTCAAGCACCACAGTAAACAGTATAGCCCTTGCCCAGCTCTGGCAGGACCAGTATCGGTGCTGGCGTCAACCTCCCCTTCAGCTCCAGAAAGGATGACTCACAAGAATCTGACAATAAAAACTTCGCCCCCTCCTTGGTCAGACCTTTCAGTGGTGCTGATAGTCATGAAAAGTCTTATATGATATTCATGTAGTATCCAGCCAACCCTAGAAAACTTTACACCTCAAAGAAATTATTTGGATGATCCCAAGAAACTACAGCTCTCACTTTCTCTGGGTCGACTTATACTCCAGTCTCTGAGATGACATAACCCAAGAAGTGAATCTGATCCATCCAAATGTGGAATTTTGAGAGTTTAGCATATAACTGATGCCCTCTCAGTGTAATCAGAACGATTTCATGATGGGTAGCATGGTCATGTAGAGTGTGAGGGTACACCAAGATATCGTCCACGAATACCATGGTGACGGAATCCATGTAAGGATGGATCACTCGGTTCATTAGTGCCATGAAAAATACTGGAGCATTCATGAGACCGAACGACATAACCGTATACTCATATAGACCATACCTACTCCTAAAGGCTGTCAGAGGTATATCTGATGGTCTAATGCGCAACTGATGATAACTGGACCTTAAATTGATCTTCTAGAACACCCGGGCTCCTCGAAGCCGATCGAAAAGATCATCAATCCTTGGCAAGGGATATGGGTTCTTGACTGTCAACTGTTTCAGCTTCCGATAATCCACACAGAGCCTAAGGGTATCGTCTGCCTTCTTCGCAAATAGGATGGGCGAACCCCAAGGATAAGTATAAGGTTGGATGAAAACCTTTGCCTGCAACTCCTCCAACTGCTTCTTGAGCTCCTGCAACTCAGGTGCAGCCATCCTATAAAGAGGAATGGACAATGGTGCTGCTCCTGGCACGAGCTCAATAGAGAATTCTACCTCATGCTCTAGAGGGAAAACTAAAAAATCCCTTGTAAAGAAATCTTTGAATTGATCCACCACTAGAGGAAAGTACAACTGTGAAGTCCCCTGATCATCCAGATAAAGACTAGCAATCTGGGTCGTAACCCTTCCTAGCCCGTGATGCTCGAGTGCTGCTCGACTCGCCTGAACATCCCATTTGCCCTATGAAGAAAATATTCACTCTATGGTGAAATAAAACTCACCCTGCGGTGATAACAGTCGACGAATGCCTAGAATGAAACCAACCAGTCCATCCTGAGAAATACATCATCGCATGTCATCTCTAGGACATAGAGATCCCATAAGAAACGATACCCTGCAACCTCGAGAGGGAACTCTCTGCACTGATGTACAATAGATTTCCCCATCCCCAAAGGTGTGTCTAGTTTCAACAAGTTGGAAGAAGAAAAGATATAGAGCCCAAGGCTCTCTACAACACCAACAGAGATAAATCTATGCATACCACCAGTATCGAAAAGTGTTGAAGATAAAAATGAAGCTACTAGGATCGTACCTCGAACTGTAGAAGGTCCGGGATCCTGCTCCTGATAGGTATGCTCCACCACAAAAGTCTGGTCTACTCCGCGGTCCTGTGACCCTGCCTGACCACTCCGAGATAATCCTCCCTGCTGACACTGTATGAATGGTGACTGACTGCAACAGCCTCAACCTCCACCTTGGCCCGAATGGCCAGAAGAACTCCAGTTCCCCGACTAGGGAGAAACTAGTGGTGCTGCTCCTAAACGAGGAGTGATGGAAGAACTCCCATCACCAGCTACTAGTGAAAAAACTGGGCAGAAATGCTGAAGGTGACCCATCTTGATCACTACTCTAGGCCAAGTACGCTTAACTGTGGAGTTCTAATCAAGCAGGCTCCCGAAAAGGAAGGTGCACCTTGGATTCGGATTATCAAAGACTGAGAACACATGAGTACAAAACGGGAACATGAGGAGGAAACATTCAAGTTTACAAAACACGACTACATGGAGTGTATAAAAACTACATGGCGTTTTCACTTAAACCAAAGACATGGGTGTGTACTCCTACCACCTCTGGTCGTGTAACACCCCAACTACACGACGTGTTGTCCCCACACACAGTGTGTACTTGAACTCTATTCCCCTGCCCGAGTCTCCTTACACGGCTAACTCACATGGTATTCTTAAACTGAGACTACACGGTGTGTTCCCTGTGGACAAAACATGTAGTAGACAAGGTTTCAATGACCCGTGTTGCTAGTCACATGGCCGACTACACGGCTGAACCTTAAACAATGTGTTCAAAACAATCATGGCGTGTATAGGAGAATATAACACCGACTCGTGTTGTTGGTGACATGGTTGGGTACCTAGAACAAGATTACATAACATGTTCCTTATCAACACAGCGTGTTCTACTCGAGCTTCCCTGACCCATGTTGTTAGTGACACAGCTGGGTACACAGCTCTACACTGCACGACGTGCACCTACCGTAAACGACATGTTCTTAAATACATTTCCTCAACACCGTGTTCCTGCTCACACAGTTAGTGACATGGTCTGAAACTACACGGTGTGTAGTCATAAATTACAAGCCGTGTATTCTGGGTTTTTTTGGGCAGTAGCTCAGAAACTGTACCGAAGCCCAGAAACACATAAAACAAGGCATGAAAGTTCCAAATTCTGATCCGTGAGGGCCCTATACTCCCCACGAACCAAATCTTGGCATCCAATACAGTCATATATAAGGACAAACAGGTCAATGAATCACCAATTTATGATTCAACAGGGCCCAAAACACCTCAAGAACCAAAATTTGGTGTTCATTTAAGAAAATTACAATGCAAACAATCCTCTATCAGACAACAAAGATTCTATCAAATCATCTATCACAATAGCTTTCATAATCTACACAATGTCTATCACAACAACATGCAATCACAAATGCACGCTAGATGGCATGGCAAGAATGCATGACATGTGGGTTCTAACAAGTACCTATATGATGCATGAGATGGAATACCCTCATCTCATCAGGTTGTGATAGAAATAGAACCATTATAGAAAAAACAATAACAACACAAGTCATGTGAATCACTCTAGGTGAAATCATATCAACCGTAAAATCTCAAAACCAGAAAATTGTAATAAATGAGGTAGTATGTATTTTCCATGTACATGGGTTAGCTACTCTTGGGAACAGCTTATTACCAAGTACTGAATCCAGCCTATCCCTGGCTAAAGGCTCCAACCAGTAATTCAAGAGAAAATAATTCCTTTGATACCACTTTGTAACATCCCAGTTTCGGAAGCCACCCAGAGGCACCCCATACCCGGTTGGTGACATGGCCTCAAGAACTTTTCCCCAAACACCAGAGGCTGCCATCTAGCAGCGAGGGACTTGGGTATGATAGTGGGGAAACTATTACCTCATTGGCAGAGTACACACCGGATGTAAATAAACATGAAAAAGTGGAAGCAAGAAATATCCAACAATAATAAACAGAGGCAGACTAAATCAGCAAAAAACTAGAGAACCTATGTATATATATCAAATGATGCATGATACATATCTTGGAATGAAGCCAAACAAGTCACAATGCTGAAAAATACTACAGTACCAAAACAAGTACAAAAGAAAGTTCACAGCTCCTCAACATCACAAGACAAAGCTTGGTCCCATGCTCTCCTTCTCTAAGTAATCAATTACCAGAAGTCAAAGGGTGCATGCCCTTGTCTATTCCTTAAACAACATTGTCTTTTTGGGCCCAAAAGCATGACCCAAACATGATGTGAGACTAAATCCCAGTAGGAAACCACCCGAAGATCTGTGCATAATAGTCAGTGAGTATATGGCAGGTAATAGTACAATAAGTAGTAAACAGTAGCAGCAACAGCAGGCATAAATCAGTAAGCAGTAAACAGGATGATATACAACAGTGATAAATCCACAGAAAAACGAGCAGCGGTGAAGCAACAACAAACACAAACAGTAAACCCTCTGGGAAGTACTTGCAGCCATCCCCTCTGGGCTTTCCAAGAAGTACCACAACCCTTTAGGCAGTGCACTCAGCCTATCCCCTCTGGTTAGGTCATATGAATTTATAATACTCTATGGGGAAGCTCACTCAGTCAATTCCCATTATAGTCTAGGGTAGTCAGGGACTCTCTGAGGGAGATCACGTGGTCTAACCCTCTTGGCCTAAGGTCTAGAGACTCTCTGAGGAAGATCACTCGGTCAATACTCCTATAGCCTCAGGTATACCACAGACTCTCTGAGGATGATCACTCGGTATATTCCTCCTCTAACCTGGGAGGAATTTAAAGAAATTCAAACAAGGTAAAGACTCTCTGAGGAAGCTCACTCGGTCTACCCTCCTGTAGTATAAAATTACTAAGACTCACTGGGAAGCTCACTCGATCTATCCCCTATAGTATATAATGTCCAAGACTCTCTGAGGAATCTCACTAGGTCTATCCCCGTATAGTCTATAATATCTAAGACTGTCTGGGAAGCTCACTCGGTCTATCCCTTATAGTCTATAGCACCAGGTTCTCACGGTCCCGTTCTAGTCAGTGCATACTAATGCTATAAGGCCAGAGTACTGCTATAGATATAATTGGCTATCCAAAGTACACCTATAGAGCTACTTGGCTAAACAGTCTATAGGGCGACAGGCATGTTAACAACATCATTCAGTCCTACGATCACAATGCATGGAAACATGTACAACGGACAAAGGCCAAAGAGATCCAAAGGATTCAACAAGAACAAACCATGGGAAAAACATCCATGCATGAAAATTATCCACAAACATGATCAATTTGGCTCTACGCAAGCATATAAGAAAGGCAGGAATAACCAAAAGGAAAAAAATGTTAACACGCAATACCCCATTCATGGGTATTGGTGGAATTTGCACATAAACTCAAAGACATCGAATGGTAAGGCACAAACCACGTACCTCGATCCTAGGAGATCGATATACTTGAACCACAAGCATTGATTCTCCTCAGAACGACGTAGATCTACGAAAACACACAAAACATTCATCCCATGATAACTTAAGAAAGAGGAGGAATTGGAAAACAATGCTCTAGGAGAAGGAAGAACTCCCCGCTGCAGTTCCAATGCAATCGACGACGGTCAATTTGGAGAACAGATGGAGGCTCAGGGGCTCATAGAAGATTCGTGGTCGTACGGGTTGCTCTCGGTCAAAGGCACTGGAGAAGAAGGTAGTTCTGTCGATTAGGCGCAACCCCAGTTTGTTTAATGAAAAAAATAAAATACACAACGTGTACTTCTTGAGTACACGCCATGCACTCTACTTTTCTGTACTCCGCATTAAGCGGCCTCCACATCACCCCTACACACCGTGTGTGTGGCCCGGACATGACTAGAACATGGCCTGGCACAACATGGGAGTACATGGAGTGTACTCATAAAGAACATGACATGTACTTAAAAAATTTCCAGAAACTCCTCTTTTCTCAAAAACGACCAGAAAAGGAAAGACTTGCCTTAAACGAAGATCTGGGTTCTTACAATCAAGGCATACCCTTCATATATATTAATTTTAATGTGGGACTCATAGTTCATAATAAATAACCTGTAGAGAATAAAATAAAATGGGTTTCATATTAAAATCATGGAATTTTAAATGTCCATAAAAAACATTATCATTATGTCATTTTTTAACCACATAAAGGAAATGGGGGTTTAATATTAGTGAATACCAGAATAAAATAAATAATTTTTACATATTTATGAAAACCACAATAATAAAATTTTATTTGGGTATTCACAAAAAGAAAATAAAACAATATGTACTTGGGATATGGAAAATATTTTGAGATAAAAATTCGACAACAGAACATGTATTAAATGTGGTTTTAGAAAAATGTAACAATAGAGGGGATAAGAGTATCCAATTGATAAAAAATAATTTTGAGGTAATTTAAATAATAAAAAGGAATTAAAATATAATGACAATTACATATTAATTTCATATATAAAAATATGTTCTTGAAATGAAGAGAAAAGGAGGATATTTTCCGAACATTGAAAAGTAACTCCTAAAACATGTGGGTTGGGACCTTGGGGGATTAAAAACACCATAGGAGGACTACTTGGGTGGTAAAGCAACCAAATATCTTTATATTATGGATATAGAGTGAAGGAAATGGAAAATGGTTCGGTATTTACTACAAATCTAGTGTATTTGTTTATCAATTTCCAAATTTAGGGCTTGAAACCAATGTTTTGGAAAAGGGAAAACCATGGGCTTGCCCTTGGTATTTTTCTATTTTTTAGTTACTTGGGACAAATTTTATCTTATTTTAATCCATAATAATCATTAATCATTTTATATAACCTATTTTGGAATGCAAAAGTAATTTTTCCATAATATTAATATTTTTATTGTAAATAGTTCCGTTTAAGACTTTGGCAAGTAAATTATAGGTTTGAAAATTGATTAAAATTAATTAAAAAAATTTATATAAAAAAATAAAATATTTTAGTTCTTTCATTATTGTAACTTAGTTATTAAATTATTATTAAATAATTATTAATTCATTAAACATACCAATCAAATCAAACAGTATATCTACTACTCATGAAAAAATAATGTATTTTAGAAAATTAACATAAATTTACCCTAAATAGATTTTGTCATGTTGATTTCAAAAATGAAATTTATTTTATAAAAATAATTCCATAAATATTATAACTCTATCTCTTAAACATAAAAAATTATATTCATTAAAAATAATAGCGGATTGAAAATGAAAAGTAAGATTTTTGACACATGAAAAAATAAAATTATTTTATCATTTATATTTAAAAAAGAGTGTTTTAATAGAAACACTTCACTAAAAGAAGTATTATTCATAATATTTTAGTTTATTATAAGTATTTATATCTTCTCTAGAGAGTACATTATTTATCCAAAAAATCAATTTATCAAATCCTATCTCAATTTTATTAAGAAAACATATTCATAAAACTTAATTGATGGATTAAAAATTGTATATAAACAATGTAATTAAAATTTAAGTAACTATGGAATAGAAACCCACATATGAATTACAGGTAAGGTGTGCAGTGGTGATTGATTCATGGGGAGACTCATCTAACATCGCCCGAGTGGTAATTTACACTAACTTGAACTTCTCATGTAGGCTATTTTGTTATAGCTTCACTTATTGAAGCTCAACATGGACTTGGTAAAGAGAAAACCACAATGATGCTACCTCCCCCCCAAGCTCAAAATAATAGTCTTCATATGACATGACTCTACTGGTTGTGTATATCAAGTCTAATTTGTTTTATCAATTATCATTTTCCAAAAAATTACTTATAAAAAGTAATTATAACATTAAATTCATTTTCAAGAGTACAATTCCCAACATTCATATTGACAAAAATACAAATATACCAATAATAATATAATGTTCAAGTCCAGTGGGCCCCATTTCCCTTTATTCTTACTTCATTATTAATGATATATGGTTTTGTTTTGTATAGGATAATATAACATACATTTTCAAAAAACAATTATCATCCAAAAAGTCTAGGTCATTACATTATTCCCATTATGAAATTTCATCCCTAAAATTTCAACTTGTTATATTATTTGAGAAAAGGTGTGGGGTTTTCTACCTCATTTCCTCATTTGGACCATATGTTTCTTCTTTATGTATATGGTTATTCCACAACACTTGGAAGGGAAGGGTAGTATTATTTCATAGAAACTTGTCCTTATGGTCCAAGATATTCACTAGATGATCCTCATAAGAGAGATCATATTATAGTTTTTTCACCTTAGGATTCAGTACATTTGAGGGATTAGGTATGAACATCCTCAAGAGAGATACATAGAATACATCATGAACTTGAGTTTGATTTTGGGGAAGTGAAAGATGATATGTGATGGCTTCGATGAAATCAAGGATTCTATGGGGACCATTATACCTGGGGCTAATCTAATCTTTCATCCCAAATCTCATGAATCTCTTCCATGGTGATATTAAAAGGAAATATTTGTCACCGACATCAAACTCTAAGTCCATTCTATGATTTTTAGCATAGATCTTCTTCTGACTCTGAGTTTCGTTAATGTGCTCGTGGATGGCAGGAATATTTTCTATCATCTCTAGCACAATCTTAGGCCCATGAATCTCTTTCCCAGAAAATTCATCATGAAATGCAGGAGTTCTAAATCGCTTCCCATATAGAGGTTTATAGGGTTACATTGAATACTCAAATGGAAGCTATTTTTGTATGAGAACTCAACTAATGGGAGATGTTTATCTCATCCATATTTAAATTACATTGATCATATTATTAACATGTCATTGAGTGTCTGAATAGTCATTTCATACTAGCCATCAGTTTTTGGGTGATAGTCGATACTAAAATTCAATTAAGTATTAAGAAAATGTTGAATAATTCTTTATAATTTGGATACAAACCTTGGATCATGATCAGAAATGATATATTGTAGTTTCTTGTGAAACTTCACCACGTCCTTTACATAAATAAAGGAAATTTGGCAAGAGCTAATTCACCCCGAATAATAATAAAATAGATAGTTTTGGTGAATAGGTCGAATATAACACAAGTCACATTGTTACCTTTGGATTTTCTCAGGAGACTAATGAAAAAGTACATAGTGATTTTTCCCACTTCCATGTAGGCATTGGTAGTGGTTATAATACCCCTTTAAGAAAATGCCACTCTTCCTTCAAATGTTGACAAACAAAGCACCTAATAGTGTAGTCGACAATGTCACTTTCCATGTTCTCCCACCAATAATGATCATGAAGATCCCAATACATTTTCATACTTCCATAATGTAAAGAGAATATATATCTATGAGATTCATCCATCATATCCTTATTTATTTCTAGAATAGATGTAACAAATAGCCTTGTTCCAAATTTCAGAAAACCTTCATGATCAATATTAAAATCATGAAAAATCACATTCCTCATAGCCTCAATATTATTTTGTAACAATTGAAATTATCTTTTTAATTTCATGAGATTCTCTATTATTTATCTTTGAGAAATAATTTGTGATAAGGTTGATGATTTCCCATCCCTTACGATTCCCATTTCCAATTTTTCCAGTTCATTGGTTATAAGTTCTCCTTGAATCCTTATCCTTTTTTGAAACAACATGGTCATTCCTACATAATAAATTACCAACATTGTTTTCTCTTCTCGGTGATGATGGATTGAACTATCATAGTATTTAATAACGTCAAACCATCTTCTATGTCTTAGGTCCAATTCATTTTTTAAGAGAATATACTCCCAACATTGATGTTTTGTGTATATAACACATTTATCTCAGTAATGATAGTTCTTCCATATCTTCATATAATAAATAAAATAATCTTTCTCCAGGTCATGCATATGATAATTCATATCATGATAATTTAATTGTCAATATGAATAAGCAATCAACTTATCATTTTTCATGTGGATAGACCCAAGAACTTTTAGAGATGCATCACTAAAAATATTTAATCCTCCTCTAATCGAGGGGAGATTTAACATGGGAACAATTACCAATATCTACTTCGGCTCATGGAAACATTATTCACACTCCTTTACCTAGATTAACATAGCCCCTTTTGGAGTTTACTTTGTTTGTCTATTAGATAGTCATGATTGTTTTTCACAAACATCCTCTAATACCATTATTAACTAAGGAAACTATGAATCTCAGTTAATGTAATAGGATGTGGACACTCCTCCAAAACCTTTGTCTTGGTAAGATGAAATAATATTCCTTAATTATTTACAATGTTCCCCAAAAAATGTCACTTTTTTTTACTAGGATTCACATTTTATGAAATTTCCATGTAGACTCACATACCTTAAAATTTTCAATATAACCCTTAGATAATCCTCTTAGTCCTTTCAAATATTGGTATATATTACAATATCATCAATAAAAACAACCATAAATTTATCAAGTTGGTAATTAAAATCTATATTCATAAAATCCATATATAGAAAAGGTAAATATTTAAGCATAAAAGATTAAAAAAATAAAAATGAAAATATCTTGATTAGAATTCGGTTTTTATATTATATTCTTTATACATCCTCAATTGATGATAACCAGATCAAAGATCAATCTTCATGACGAATTAAGACCCATGAAGTTATTAAAATAAATCATCAATCATTGGAATAGGGTACCTGTTCTTCATTGTGATACCCTTAAATTTACTATGATAAATTCATATCCACATTGATCCATCCTTCTTCTTCCCAAATAGAAAATTTTATCCCCAAGGATACACACTTGGTCGGATAAACCCCTTCTCCAAAACATCATTGTGTTTTTTCATTAATTCATATGTCTCAACATTTTCAATTATATAATGTGTCATCGATATCATCTTGGATCAAGGCATGTTTAAAATAGATAACTCTACCTCAAACTTCATGGGGGAGGTCCAGGTAACTCCTTAAGAAATACATCAATGTATCTTGCAAAATGGGGAAATTTTGTCTTCATATAAATTCATTTATATCTTCATCATCACCAATCATTTACATAAAAAAGGCTATCAAATGTGCTTATAAACGATTCTCGGATTGAGATATATCTCATTTGAATAAATATATAGGTTTTCCATTCATGAAAAATGAGTTTTCCTTACTTCTGTGATTAATCATAGTATTATACTTTGACATCCAATCCATCCTTAGTATAGTGTATAATTCCTTCATGGGAATGACTACTTGATTTTCAATAATATTTTCACACAAAATATTATACTACAGTTTCTATACACCATTGATGCATGCATAATCCCTCCCAGAGTGTTAAATGATAACCATACTTTTAGTAGTTCAGGTATTGATTCTATTTTCATTGAAAAAATTGAGGATTTAAAGGAATGTGTAGAACCAGAATCAATCAAAGTACTCACTGGATTTGATAGAACATCGAGAGTACCTTACACCACATAATTTGGACACTATAATTCATCCGTTATTATATAAAATATATGACCTTTCTCCCTAGGACTATGATGAGATTGATGGTGATTACCCTCCATTACCTTCATCCATGAACAATGATTGGTAAAGTTACCTTGTTTCCACACTTAAAGAATTATAATTAAGGATGGGAATACACCAACTTCAATTTTTTTGTTAGTATTGAGAAGTTGAGGCCTCACCTTACTATGATTTTTCTAAGAAATATAACCATATCTTCCACACATGTATCATTTCCCACGCCCAAGAAATAAGTTCCTCAAAGGATTCTTCCCAAAAAAATTTCATGGGGGAAGTTGCACTTTCTTTCCACCTCATTCATGATCAATGTTCCTCGCTAATAATTGTTTAATAGATCTTTTATTTTAATTCGATATATGGGACTGATGCATATCTTTTAAATCCATTTCATCCTTTATAGAATATAGCGCTATCTCCTCACAGATGTAATAGTCTCGATTGGCTGGATTCTTCCATGGATGGGGTCATAGTACACTGAAGAATCTATAAATCATTCCATTAGGATTCATGAGAAATATAGAGGTGTAATGAAAAAGTCTTATAAATTTCATCATATAGCTTCCCATAGATTCACATTCCCTCTTCTTTAGTTCAAGGAATTCCTTCTCCATTTTCATTCAAATTGAATTGGGAAAATATTTTTTGAAAAAGGATCCCCCAAACACTATCCACTCAATAGCATCGATCTCCATTCTTAGATTCGTGTTTTAATCTATTTCCTCCACTAATCATCTTCTCCCTCTATGTGGTAAAAACCCAGGGTGAATTTCTCTTGTTCTGAATAATTGAGTACATAAAAGATCCTTTCAATAGATATTTTCCATTTTTCAACAATCAATGGGTCGATAAGTCCACCAAAACTAGGTTGTTATTAATGCATAAAGGACTGAAGGTTAAGCTTCTCCCTTCAAGGTGAATATAGCCTCTCGACTCGATTCAAGTTATTTCTCATAACTCCAGTCAGTTGATTCAACATTCTCATGAAGTTTTCATTCTGGATTCCATCAGAGGTCCATCAACGCATGGTCTGTTGCACTCATTATTTATGAAATTCCTCATATTTCCTATAATTTTATATAAGAGGAAAACCATAGTGAACAACATGATTCTTTTAATAATATATTAATTCTAAAGGAATTTTATATCTTATAACATTATTCTTAAATATACCACTTCTTAACAAAAATAATAGTTTTTTTATAATTCCTTCATAATGGTAGATAAAAAACATGTGATTATCCAAAAATATACCATGGGAGTGTCATAATAGGAGTGCATTACGGCCAATTATTTTTTACTAGTTACCATTTCAGTCATGTTTAATGGAGTGTTTTTGGGTTTTCCACCTATATACAGTTGTTCTAGATCCACATAATTTTTTTTTGTTTCTAGATAGAGATTTCTATTCTCAAAAACCACATACATAATATTTAACTAAAATATTGGGATGGTTTCCACTATTTAATCATTTATGTAGGTGTTTTCCTAATGTTTTAAAATCATAGTTTTATAAAAAAACTAAACCATCCTATGATACCAACTATGGAATCCCACATTTTCATTATATAAAATTTCATTTCATTGTACAAACAAAGATTATTTTAAAGTTTGGATTCCTAGAAAAAAGTTACATAATAAATGAAAACATAAAACATTATTCTAATCTACTTGAAAATATTATTCATTAGTTCATTCTATGTAATTTTATTTCATCTCATAACCTCAAGACCCACATCAAGGGAAAGGGTGATCAAAATTCACAATAAGGGAATGTAAGGGAAATAGTTTACCCATGATCTTGAGGAATATCAATAAAAACATGATGAATATCATTATGGGATGAGAAATGGAACATGATAAATATGATTACAAATTAATGAAAACATTAAAATGTGGCGACAACACTTAAATGATACATTCATAAGCATATCCTCTAGGTTTATTGTCGAGGTTTCATAAATATTAGCAAGATTATCCACCAAGAATCATAAAACAGCTCATCTCTCAAGATTAAATTATCCACCCAAAGCATTAGAGAACTATTAGGGGGAACTATTAATATGTATTAATTTTATAGTGATCCATATATATCATAAAAAATTATTTCGTAAATAACCAATTGGGTATAAATGAAAAAGGGTTTCATACAAAATCATAGAGTTTCCAAAATTCTTACAAAATATTTATCTTTATGTTATTTTTCACCACAAAAAATGAATGAGGGATTTATATGAGTCAATAACCGAATAAAATAAATATTTTTTTCATTTTTTTTGAATACCATTGTAAAAATATTTGGGAAAAGGTTATCCCAGTGATAAATAAAATTATTTGTAAGTAAATTAATAATAAATAAATAAGAAAGTGTGACCGTAATATTTAAAATACGTATACAAAAACGGGTTCTTTAAATGAAGAGAAAAGAAACATATTTCTCTTACATTGAAAAGTTACTCCTACAACATGAGTGTTGGGACCTTGGGGGATTGGGGATACCTTGGGAGGACTCATTTGGTGGAAAAAATACCATATAATTATGGAGGATCAATTGTGAGTGAAGGTAATTGGATAAATAGTATGTTCTTTATAGAAAAAGTGGAGGATTTGTTTATTAATTTTAAATACAGGCCTTGGAAACCTAGGTTTTGGAAAATGAAAAACTATGGTTTTTCCCATGGTATATTTCCATTTTTTTGTATTATTGTGTCATATATTATGTTATTTTAGTGAAAACAAGTTTATCATAATTTTATATTACATATTTTGTCATGTAAAATTATGTTTTCCACCAAAATAATGTTTTTAATATTAGTTATTCCATTTTAAAATTTGGAATGTAAATTATAGGTTTGGAAATTGATTATAATTTATTTAAATAATTTATTTTAATAAAATTATAGATTTATTTTATTATAATGTATTTAATTGGTTATTAAATAATTATGAAATAATTAATATGTCATTAAACATACAGAAAAATTCACACTATATTTTTACTATTCACGACAAAATAAAGTATTTAATAAAAATATCATAAATTCACACTAACCTAATATTGGTGTTATGATTTCAAAAATGAAATTTATATTAACATGATAATTTTCTAAATATGAAAATTATACGTTTTAAAAATAAAAAACAATATTTACTAAAAATAATAGTGGATTGAAAATGTACATTAAACTTTTTGACCCTTGAAAAAAATAAAATCATTTTCTCATTTATATTTGAATAATAGTTCTTTATCATAATATTTCATTAAAATAAGTATTATTTATAATATCGTACATTATTATATATATTTATATGTTTTTCGGAATGTTTAATTTCTTTATGAAAAAGAAATTTATAAAATTTCATCTCAATTTTATTAAGTAAAACTATTCTTATAATGGAATTCATAAAATAAAAATTTATTTAAAAAATGGAATTATAATTAATGTAAATAGTACCTAGATAGATGCATTCATCATATGAATAATTTATGTGGTGGTGACATATTGTTGGGGTAGCTTGGCTAACATCACTGAGTGGAAAATTTCTACTGACTTGAACTTCTCCCACACGTGATTTTATTCTAAATTCACTTGTTGAAGCTCGACATGGGATTGGTTAAGAGAAAAACCTAGTAATTCTCCCTCCATCCCATGATTTGAAAAATGAGACTCATATGACATGACTCTAATAGATGAGGCCATCGACTCTTCTTTATATATCAATTATAATTTTCCAAAATTGTACTTATAAACACGAATTATAACATTAAAAATATTACCAAGAGTATTGTTCCCAATTTTCATATTGAAAAATGGTCATAATTGACCGACATTCATAATTGAACAACATTCATAATTGAAAAATAGTTATAATTGAACGGTAGTCATATAAGGATAAAATCTTTATTGTTACATTAACATTTATACTCACTTAATTAATAAAAAGATATGGGTTTTTTGTGTATAAAATAACATAACATACATTTTTAAGATACAATTATCATTCAAAAAGTCTCGTTCATTACCTAGGTTGTCCAAAGAACAACTTCATCTCTTCTATACAACAGTTTGAACAATCTCATGTGATTTGTCCTTGCCCATCATAGTATTATAATTGCATCTACCTTTTGTTACATGAACCATATTGAGAAACCTGTATGACAGACCGTTTATCCTAATACTATATCCAAAAAAGAAGAGGGAACCTTGATCCTTGGGTTTTTCATTAACTACCGGCTTCGAAAGTCTCAGCTACATGGATGAAACTTCCAGAACCAAATATCAACGACTACTCGACTAGATATATCTCAACAAATAAGGCATTCTTTAGCACCCCATTATTAGAAGGAATGAAAGGAGATGCCACATCAGCACATATATCTTGGATAAGGCCACACTCATAGAAACGTGCTAAAAATTGTTCTTCATAAACTATGTACATAGAGTACCATGAGAGGTTAGTGAGCCTTGATTTATACTATTTAATTAACTTTCTTCCCGTATGGAACTCTAAAAGCTCCTAGATATGTATATACAACCATGTCATAGGAAAAAATCCACTGTAAATAGGAGACCAAACAATGTCCAAGAGAGATTTTCCTCACAATGTGTCTTCCAAACCAAGATCCAGCATCTCTCAATAGAGGCATGGAATCAGTCACCGCTTTGACCACCGTCTAATATGGATGGTTCATAAAAAGGTTGAGAACCCACCTAGCTACCTCGAGCTAGTCCTCTACTACTTGTGGGTATGGATTTACCCAAAACCAGAGTGTTCATTACCTCTATAACTCGTAAAGCATGCTCAACCTATGCACATCATCTGTTGGTACTGCTGAGACAAAAAGATCTTTTTTCACACTATTAAAAGACCCATTTAATAGGTTTTTTGGAATATTAAAGGGGGTAAAATTATATTTTTTTTCTAACCACTATGAGCCCGACCCATTTATCAACACTTCCATGACCCCTTTAACAGCATTCCACTTCCCATTATCATCACTTTTCACCCCACCACCCCTTTTTCAGCGCTCTGTGAATTTCATGCCTCTTGTACATGCATGTATTCGAACCCTGCATCACTCCTATGAAGATGGAATACCAGTACCACTACACCATGTTTCTCTTTTTTCTGTTTAATAATATATATATATATATTCATTTATTTATTTAATTATATTTAAATACATCTATAAAATATACATGTGTGTGTGTGATATGTATACTTAAATTATTTTCAATAAATTATTTATAATATTCAATTTTTGTAGTAGAATATAATATAAATATTCATTTATTAACACACATATATGTATATATAAACATTATATAAATATATATTTATAATGTAAAAAATGGTTAGATATTATTTTAATGGCATTTTTAATATATATTTATTCATATATATTAGAAGATTAATATATAGACATGTATATTAATAATTGAAAAATATATTTTTATATGTAAACATTAATTGTGTAGGAATATATATATAAATATTAATACATTTTTATAAGGTATAGAAAGTTGATATTTTTTTACATTAAATAAAATTAGTAATAAATATTTATTTATATATTTAATAATAAATTTTAATGTGAATATGTAGTTTTGAAAGTGATTTATTATAAGTAAATATATAAATATATGCATATATTTAATGATAAATAAAACCACAATGTCAAATTTTATAAAATTTAAAAACAATAATATCAATATGAATGTAACACCTAGAAATTAATTGAGTTCCCACTAAAAATGGGAAAAAATAACTCCTTATAAAATGCTTTAATTCGCCCAAATGATAAAACATTTGGGTACCCCAACTAAAAAAAATCAAATTAAGAGGCCTTTTAGGACTTTTGGACCCAAAATACATGAATGGTGGCTCCCTAGGTCCCTATTTCTAAGAGATCATCTCTTAATTCGATTTGATATGGGGTGGAGCACAAATGGACACACAAATCAAAATTTATGACCATTTTTAGTTCAGGTCATATTTTAAACATATCTTAGACTATTCATCAATTCCTCTAATATTTATGTCATTCATCTATCATTAAATGATTGTAACTCAATAATAATTATCAAATTATTAATTAAGAAAAAAATTAAATTATTTTACAATTAATTTTACCTAAATATTTAATATGTTAAGTGTAAATTCCTATTTATACTTTCCATAACATATTTAAAACATATATATTATGTTCATATCAATGTAAATATATTAATATATTAATATATTAATTTGAATGAAAAAGGTTTTTTTTGTGAAATATACACTTTATCAATTCTATAAAATATGTGCTGATAAAGGGTGGGCCTTTATTAGTGATTTGGTTCTACCATTGATAAAGTCCCCCTTTATCAGAAAATTTTTAGATGCATTGATAATGGTCGACCCTTAATGAAAATTTTTATAGAATTGATAAATGGAGGGACTTTGTCAATTCTTTTTTACATGCATTGATAAAGGGCCCACATTAACAGCTCATTTTTAAAGACTCATAAAGACCACAATTAACATCGCTAATGAATGTACTATTAAAGGCCCCCATCAACAGTGATTTCTCCAGCACTGATATAGGGGGTCTTTAACAAGAATTTTATCTAACACTATTTAATCTATTTCATTGGACAAACCCAGTTTTTTAGTAGCATGTCACTATAGAGGCTTCCTATAAAATTCGTGATACACTAAATTAAAAGAGAATATATGGGGTACCAACTCTACAAGGAAATGAAAAAGAAAACATATTATTATATGATGCATTCATAAGTGTTTTACCTACAACTAGTACCTACATGTACCAAATCAATAAGTAGGTAATTAGAGATGTAGTGAATAGATATGTGAATAGTTGGACCATCATTGGGTTCCCTATCCAGAGATCCTAACACAATAAATATTAGCATTGTTTCCCCAATTTCCAAACCAATCCCCACTACTAGACTATCTCTAAACCTCGGTCCTATGATAATCACTCTAATACCACTCTTTCATGACTCGACATACCAGAGATTTTATGGTTGATAGTAATTTGAGTGTGACTCCCCTTGCCCACCTCTAATTTTTAAAGGGCTAGTGAGTAGTTCCATTAATAAATGTCACACACATGGGAGGCCTGAACCTAAGGTAAATATATAAATGAACACATATCCAAAAAATAACATAATTGAAAAATCAAAGAAACAACTAATAAAAAAATTTCATGAATATAAACAAAAACCCACACTAGAGTATGAAATTATAATGGGAATGAAAAAGTTCCAAATAAAAGCCCTCTAAAACAACAAATGAATAAAAATTTAATGTAAAAAATAGAACTATTATCAGGATAAAACTCCCAGAACCATCTATTATCCATCATACACAACTATGCTCCACATACCCCCTATCTTCATAAGACTCCATTGAAATGTATTTCATCCTTGTTATAAATAAAATGTGTGGGAAGTGCCCATGTAGGGGTTAGCATAAACATACATAGTAATACACCATGAAATAACAAAACATAGACAATTAATGGGATTAAAATAAAAAGAGATGATGATGACATATTATGTATGCTCAATGATAGACAATAATTCTTGAATTATTGTAATGACCACACTACCATATTAGGGTTTTGATCAAGGCCCCAAGGTAAAGTATGTATATGAGAAATCATTCCTTGGGATTTACTAACACTAAAGGAACTCATTTGAGAGGTCATTCACATAAACCATGGTAAAGAAGAGGTACACTGTAGAACATAGAAAATTTTGATACACAGGTTGGGTTTCACATCCAAGGGATATGGGAGATACCAAACCCTATCCAGAATAAGACACTAGGTTAGGAATCACCCAAACTAAAAGATGGTAACATGATTCAAGGCCCAAACTAGGTAAAACTGATTAAGCATTACACCCTTGTACATATGAAAGGATAACGACCTCTATTTAAAACTAAACAACTTACTAAATCACTGATCCTATACATAAGATGGGATTCCTCATTATACCCTTGTAGGGATAGACCAAGGGGATCTACCCTACTAATAATCATAAATATTGAAGAGAATAGAGGCACTAAACTACCCTATAATGGGTAAAAGGTGTGTATAAGTAATTAACATAGTGTCCCATTAAGGACATGCCAACCCAGATCCTTGGATGTTTTAATTTTTTCTCGCCCGTGCCAATGCACTTTGGTGGTTACCATGTTCAATAGCCATATAAGTGTACTCTGGTTATTCCCACGGACAATGACCATGTTTTTTCCATGTAACCCTAGGGTACATGCTAAGTAACTCAAAAAATGTTACACGACATTTTAAAATTCTCAAAGCATGTTATATTTATATTTTTTATTATCCTTAGCTGTAACAAAACTGTGGTCCACATGTTGTGTGTTCCTATAAACATCACACCAAGTATAACTAGTATTCATAGAATGTTCAATTTGTTATACGATTCTCATATGTACCTCTTCCTCATTTGATTCTGTAGTGATTATTACCCAAAATCCCAGATCTATGTTTGTTAAACCTGAAATGACTTTGGTGACCAGATTCCTTCAAATATTTTCTTGAAAAATTTCTCTTCTCCAGTCTTCATATATCCCACATGCCAATACGTACATATCTACAAAATGTTAATCCACTACGAGCTTCTGTCATCTTCAAAAACAATACGAAGTTACCAAAATACATGTTATTGAAAAACCAACAATGATACATAGATCCAAATAATCAAACATCAAATCAGATTTTTTGATAAATTAAAATCACCAACCAAATTAAAATGCTGATGATGAATGTAGAACAGATGGAGGAAAGTACAAAAAAAAGCGAGAATAAATGTTGGTCATTTTTCATTCGACTACCATAGATATAATATATAAAACAATTCGGTTTATAAAATATCCTATTTAGAAATTAAAACTAACATTCCTTATTTTATGAAGAGAAATAATCAATAGAAATTAAAAAAAACATTATCTTTGAAGTAATTAAAAAGTTAATTAATACGCATTCTACATGGTAGAATAAAAAGCGGGGATAATTCCTAAAAAAATTTCTCCTACCATATCATTGGATAAATTTATAATGAAAAAAATTATGTTTCAATGAATTTTATAAGATTCAATAACTATGTTAATGATAATTAATTCCCTGGCTAATTGATCATTGATCCACGATCTCATTGTTGTCCACAAAATCTCGCATCCATAATTATCTCTAATACTAGGGTTTTCTGGGATAACCATTGTATTTTTCCATATCCATTATTAAATATGAGATAATTTTCTCATGACCAATTAATAAAAAATAAATTATTTAATTAATTTATGTGTTTGTTATTCCACCTATGACAGATCTCAAACAAAAAACTTAATGTAGCAAACTATTATTCCACACATAGGGTAAAACCCATATTCCAAATTTAATGGAAATCATGGTATTCAATTGCGAGGCACCATTATAGAGTTATTTGATAATTTTGGAACAACTACATTCCTATGATATATTAAATTAAATATTTTATATTATCAACATTGTGCCCCCATGGGACCTATATTGCTATGTTGAATCCATACCTAACTCCAAAAATATTCTTTAAAATATTCCACTATGTCACAGGGGAAAAATATAGTCATTATATGTTTGCCTTAGATAGTTCATAAATTATGGATTCTATAATTTCTAATGATTTTATTATGGTTTTTACTCGGGTTATTTTTGAAAAGATAACTTTAAAAATATTTATTTTATTGAGTTTGAAAAATTATTATCTTTTCTTAGACTTCAATTCACCCATATTGAATATTCTATATTTGGTAGAACATGGGATATAAAATCCATAATATACATATTTTTTCCTCACACAAACATATAGTATAGGGTTGTTATTTTTAACACAGTGGATGTACTGATTGGAATTTTAGTAAACCAAAAACCCAATCAAATGCCAATAATTTATTGTATTCATCATGAGAAATAGAGATATTAGGAAATAAATTTTATAATAAAAACAAATATTGATCATTATAAAAGGATCATAAGATACAATAGGATTCTAGAGGTGGAAATTTCTTACTTCGATTGTAAAGAGATACTAGATTATCAAGATAACAATAAATTGTGAAATAAATTTTTCTATTCAGTGAAGAGGAATATTTACTGTCAGATAAATTCAAATAAAATGGGTAATAGAATTTGGAAGAAGAATTAGAGTATTCATATTGGGTCTTATAATTTCTCTGTGTCTAGAAGATCTAGGAAACTTGTGAATTATCAATATTTTTATTTTCTTCCTTTAAAACTATTCACTCAGATGCATTGTAAATGGTTTTCAATCTAATAATGGGAGAGTTGTTTTGAAATATAAACTTTTGGATATAGTTATTGACATGATTTTTTGGGATTAGAAATCTAATATAACAATAATTGAGGATATTAAACATCATACTACGTTCTTCCATGATAATATTACTCAAATATTGATATAGTATAAGAAACGAGATGCCAAGAAGGATAAATTGAAGAATGTTAGATCTTCATTTTATCTAATACATTAAAAACTACTCATCATATGAAATTAACTTTGAATAAAAAATATAAGTGTTTTTTAGATAATAATATTGAGGAAATTAGTAATAGTTAATTTTATCCACTTTCTATGAGTATGATAATAATTATTTAGTAGAAAAACGTAAATAATGAATATAGGAATAATATAAGAGACCAACATGAGAAGTCTGGGAGAATAGAAGATAAAAATTATTCTTCATATTATATTTTTTTTGAGTATAATAAAATAGGTAATATCATATTGAATTACACTAGATTAAAAGAGATAGATAAGTATTATATTAATATGAATGGAAAGAGAAGAAACTTTTCAAATAAATGGTTGATACATTGAGGGCTTGTGAAGATCTATTTTATGATAGTAGTAATATGAGCAGTGAAGAAAGTCATAAGATGACCAGTTTTCCGAGAAAGATCATTTTATTGAATTTTTTTATGATTGGTCACTAATGATTTTATTAATAACCCAACCTCTTTTTGTTCTTATTATTTAGTTAATGATGTTACTGCTCCACTATTTGAAGATAATATTATATATGTAACATGACTAGAGAATAGATATAAAAAGGTTA
Source organism: Viscum album (assembly GCA_963277665.1). Lineage (NCBI taxonomy): Eukaryota > Viridiplantae > Streptophyta > Magnoliopsida > Santalales > Viscaceae > Viscum > Viscum album. The sequence goes on from OY728158.1 coordinate 1,614,558,766, forward strand.
AGGAAAGAATATGATTAGGTGAATATATATATATTTTTATGTCTAATGATAGAATTTATATGATTAACTCTGAGTTGTATGTCAAATCAATATATGCTACAACATCCAATGATATGAATAAAGTTATAATACTAATATCTGATGTTGGTAGTATGAATAAACTTCTTTATAACATTACATTACAAAGGGAGAATTTTTAATGGCTTCTATGAATGTTTAAATAATTTAGAACATATTCTGTAGTTGGATTCACATGTTTTGTAAAGTCAAAATTTCAAAGTAATTATTTTGTTCTCAAGAGTGAATCCTCTTTCAGAAAGTTTCTAGAAGGATATATCTAGAGTAGCAATTGATCCTTGTATAAGGTTCAATCTTTAAGAACTTTTTATTTATAAATAAGATACAATTCGTAAACACTATAGGATTGAAAATATGTGAGTTATAATGGTTTTTATTGCTATATTATCAAACACAAGAATGTTTGGGTGCTTGAATATTTATTTATTTTTTGAAATGAATATAGGGAACCAACAGATGAAACAACCAATGTTATTAATTTTCCACACTATACATAATAGAAATTATTTTATTAATTGATCAAAAAAATGAAATATGGGATGTATAGATTTTATTATTTTTTGGTGTGATCATGTAATAATAATTATATATAAAAATGAAATACCCATAGTACCTTTGAAAATTTTCACCATAAATTTTTGTATATTTTTTGAGCCTAATGTTTTCGTAATAAAATGAGATATTATTATCAAAATTGTTAAAACTAATGATCAGATTGGTGATATATTTATCAAATATTTACCTTACAAATGATTTGAATATATTAAATAAAATATGGGTAAGATTATTTTCACTAAATCACTTTCTGATTCTTCTTTTTCGTTATCTTAATATTGAAATACTCATTGAGAATGGGGGAAGGCAATATTTTTTAAAATAGAACAATGAAAACATTCTACTTGGTACCTTATAAATTTAATAAGAACATTAAACATATTTTATAGTATGTATTTTCAAATATTTTGGTTCTGCACCATACTGAATTAGGTTATTTTAAGTATTTATCAATAGTTAAGTTCATGAAGTCACTTTTACTTCACGTGTCTCTTATTATATGATCATTATTGAATAGACCTTTTGTATTTTTTATTTACTCTATCATATACTTAAAATTTCTTTGATCTACTCTCACATATCTATGATTTAATTCTTACATATTTCTTTTGAGGTAATTCTGGTGTTGCCCCTACATATTTGGTTTATTTCTTTGTAGTACTTAATTATTACACTCTAGTTTTTAGAATTTTAAATATCTTATGTATTACCTTTAATTGGCACCCCTAGTTTTGATTTTTCTATTTTTTCATTTCTTGGAACCCTTTTTGATAATCCTAATGTGGGGAAAGGTTAGTATCTTAGGTATCCCATAGAGAGAATTGAGATGACATTTTTTGGGAGAATGTTTGGAAATTAAAAAATGAGTAATGTAAGGGGGAGGATTATCTTTCTAATGATTTATCAAAGGTGTAATGCTTTTAGACATCCATTACATATATAAAGGGGAATTAAGTTTCTTAGAAGAACAAGGAGTTTTTTATTTGACTTTCTTTATTATGATTTTTCTTATTAATCATGTTTTCTGATTATGAAAAAGAGGGGATAAAAATGATTATTTTTTTTCTGAAATGAATTATTTTGGTTGTTCATTTTTGATAAATCCCAAAAGAAAACATTTTTATATATACTTAAGACATAAATTTTGATTCAAAATTTCTAGTGAGGTTATTCTAAATCGAGTAATTTTTTAACATCATAAAGAAACCTAGAATAAATTAAACAGAAGATAAAGGTAACCATTCAATAATTTTAGATGTTCTATAAGAACTCCTAATTTTACATTGGGTTGTTTTTTACACAAATGCTTCTAAATTAAAATAAATAATTTTAATAAAATAGCTAAAAAATATGCAGAAAAAGCTACTCCCATGAGTTGTACAAAATCTTGGTGTTAGATAGATTTCATTTGTCTGATTTTTTTGCGTGTTTTTAATATATTTTGTTTATTAAGAAAATATTGTAAAAGTTACTAGTTTTTTTGTAATCATTTACTTCTGGAAATGCATGTTTATTAAAATTTTAAGGATTTTACCTTATTTGTGTCTAGACTCTTTGTCTGAAAATTTTAGGGTACATAACTTGATATCGATCACTTTATTTAAGAGAAGCATAAGGATTGAGCAAATTGTTACCGAAAACATTCAAAGAAGTCAGGTTCAGGACTTATATAATTTTATTAGTTACATTAATGAATTTGTACAGTCACAAAACTTATGTAACTTGATTTTGTATGGATAAATAGTAAATATTTTATTTTTATTTATTTAGTATTAATTATTATAAAAGAACTTACATAATTTTTATATATTTATGAATACATATTTTATATTACTAAAAATTAACTAATAACATTAAAATTTTATTTATCAAGTATTAATTATTAGTTAATTATTTACATATTATTATATATTTATAAAAATTAATTTTATTTAGACTAAAACCATGTTTTATAAATCCATCAATATATCTCATTATAGTTAGGGTTTTTAAAAACAATGGTTGTAATAGTAATTTACTTATTTTTAAAATTTGTTGATAAATATATATAACCTAAAATGTTTTGATCAAATTGTCTTCATAAGGATCTATAATAAAAGTCTTATAAAATATGGTTATAGTATACATAAAAATAATTAAAAATTAATTGTTATCCCAACATAAAAAGTGGTTATTTTACCCCATTTTTGAGAAATTACCAATAAAATAATATATTTTCCTAGTAAATACTTCTTGTAATAATAAATGTTTCTCATAAACATATATAACAGTTATATCTACTAGTAATATATCTAATGTAGAATTAACAACAGAGTATGGATCATCAAATTCATAACCTTATGCTCCCCAACCTTAAGAATTTACTCGAACACTGTGGTTTAACCATGAATTATATCCATATTATATCCTTGAAATTATTATAAGGAGAGTATCCTAGATTAAGAAAATAGAGTAATAATATACCATATATGATTTTAACCATGAATATATCACATCACAAATCACATTATTATTTTTTATATATACCAATAAGCAATTTCAATGGTTTTTAAAACCACAGAAACATACGTTTTAGAAAATGATATGACCATGGTTTTATAAAAACTAGAAATAACTAATTATCACCTTTTTTTTCAAAATTTTGGTGGAAATTAAATCACTTACCTTGAAACAGCCTAAATTTTTTAAATAATAATATTTTATTTAGTAACATATATGGCACACAACCCCAAGCTTAAAAAATATGTATTATATAAAACAGACGTTAAATATTTTGGGTGTGGATATAATTCACAATTCATGATATATATATAAATATTTCTTACTCAATAAAAATGTATTTATAAATTATCTGTAAATTATTTCTGAATTTTTACGAATGTCATTTTATTCATCATAAATATGTTTTCTCAAAAAGGTTTTTTTATTTTTGGGAGAAAATATTATAATAATTATATTAAAATTATATAAAATTTATTTGATTAAATGAAATAAAATTTTGAAACTATATTATAAAAATTAATTTAGGGTGAAACTTTTGGGTTTTTAGAAAATATTAACTTTTCAAGGAATATTGAAATATAATGATTTTTGTAAAAATGCCACCCCTTTAAATAAATTAAGTAATTTAAAAGTACAGATATGATTTTAATTTAATTTAAATTAACAAAAGTATTATGTATATACATTTAATCCAATTAATCACATTTTTTAGATTTATACTAGATTTTAATATTAGTGTTTTTTGTCTTAAAATTTTATTTCCATGAAAATTGTTCTAAAGTGCATAATTCATTTCCATTTTAATTCCTTCAACTAACTCATAATGGTGAATTAATAAAAAATATTATATATTATATATCAATAAAAAATAATATAATTATTATCATAAACTCAATATAATATCATATTATTCTTTAAAAAAAAATTCATAAAAAACATCTTTTTCATCATGTCTATGTGTTTTATTTTAAATTAATTTTTCCAATTATATGTATTGAATTTAATAAAACGAATTCCATATTTTTAATTAGAATAATTCATATTTTATAATAAGATCAACTCAATTAATTATTATAATCAATAGTGAAAAGAGTAAAAATATATTTCTATGGTTTACGTGGAAATGGGTTCACCCAGGGTTAAACTAAAAAGATAGTGGAAAATATGACCTAATTTTTTTTCTAAATTCTATTTTATGGAATAATGTAGACCATATATAATTTAATTCTTTGTAATGTTCTATTTTATATAATATTTTTTCTGTAAAATGTTGGTATAACTTTTTCTTTTAATCAATCCCAAGTGTGGCATGTCCCCCACTTATAAGTGGCCACCCCTATCCTCTCCCCTTCTCAACTCAAAAGTATTTATTTCAATAAAATACCAACCTAAATAAATAAATCACTTCGATACCAATTTACTGGAATACTTCTTTATTTTACATCCCTCATAGGAAAAAGTTTATTGAAAACCTAAAGATGTCGTCCAAATAATAGGTATCGTTCATAATTGAGTATTTGGTTTTATTTATTCATCCACCTACTTCAAATATTCATAAATTATGATGATATAATAAAATCATTATTTAGTTTATACTAATTTGTTACTATACTAATTTAATAACCTAAATCCATCTCCACTTCATCAAGTGGGAAATGAAACCATCATTATTTTGTACGGTGGACAACCATCTCGTGAACCGATGTAATTCATTTTCCATAACCACCTCTAATGGATTTTTATGAATATGGATTTTATGTTTATATATTATATTAATCATATAATTTTCATTATTAAAATATAATATATTATATATTTTCTCACCCTTCCATTCAATGAAATATGATAACATAGTTTGTTTTTAGGTGTTGATTACCACCTCTCTGAAGAGATGTGAGTGGTTTTTCAGTACCACATCACATTGATGATATAATAAATTTATTTAATAAAAATAGATTATGAATATTATATAATATTTATTATATAACTATAAAATAATAATTAACTTATTTATATAATGATCTTGGAAAAATGGAAATTTTTCTCATGTGTATGCATGATATACCATATTCATGTTTGTAACATTGTTAATTATTCATAAGAATTATTCATAGTAGGTATTAAAAGTATATTTTATTTAAAAAAATTATAATTATGTCATTATTATATAAATACATATATATTATTTACTAATGATGACACTGACCACTGTCAACATGCCGAAGACATTTAAAAACAATGGACCAAACGTCCTCAAAACACGTGATGTGGTCTTAATAGATTATGTATTTAAATATACTTTTAAAATAAATACAATATATTATTGAAGTATAATTATTCATCATTTAAATGGTAATTAAGATAAAAAATAATGGATATAATATTATTATATAGAATTAAAAGGACAAACATGGATAGTCTGGACTCAAGGTATGTGTTTCTCATCTCAGTATTATTTTTAAGAGGCATATACCATATTAATCACTTATTCATATTATATGGGGTATATAATTCCCATGAAATTATTTTATCATTATTTTCATAAAAATAATTCGGATTTACAAATCAATATTTGTATATCACTTTCATGTGGTTTTGATCTATACAATAACAAAAATGTAAGGGTTCATCATCTCACTTTTATTTCTATAAGACATATACCAAATTCTCCACTTATTTTTATTTTGTGGTGTATATAATACCCCAAAATTATTGTTTTCAAGAAAATTATTGGGATTTAAAAATACATTTTAGGTTATCTTTCTCATTATGTTTTGATTTAGATATTAACAGGTGGTAACCGATTGTAGTTTTACTTTTTATTTTGATGGTCGTATGTTATATCTGTCACATATTTTTATTATATTGTGTATATATATACTAATTGTTTTTGTTATTTTTTTCAGGGAAATTTTTTTAATTTACAAATTCATATGATTTTATCCCTTTCATATGGTTTTTATCTATGTATTACTAAACTAGTAATGGATATCATTGTAATTTTTTTGGAGGAATATTTTATTATTATGAATCTACTTTATTTTATTAGGTGTATATAACATACCCTTTTTTTATTTTAATTAGTAATCATTAATAATTATGGTTATTATAAGTCTTAACTTGAAATATTTCATCAAAAGATATTTGAAATAAATTTTACTAATTATAAAATGGGTTCATAACAAAATTTATTTTCATTAGGTTATATTACTTATTCATTATATTTAGTAAAAAATGATTAAGTGTAAAATGAAATATAATTTTTTAATGTTATATTTCAATTTTTAGTGGATTTACATTTTTTAAATATAATATCTCCATTTGTTAACACTCAATTCAATGATAAGATATCTGTAAGGGTTATATGTCTCAAATTACCTTTCAATGATAAAGGATTTATGTTTCAATATCCTTTATTTTTTGGATTATTTATTTTGAAAGTTATTTTAGAGTAATTAGTATGATATTATATTCTTTAATAACATATATTTTATGTCACAATGGTTAATAATTTCGTTCATATGTTTTATTACCATTTCCTCCAATATTTAATGAACAAACATCAAGAAATTTGACTATAATTAATACTGATCTTATATCGTTCGTTAGATTTGGAATCTTCCTCTTAAATATCCATTTTCACTATTTGTTTTTCATAAATGTTATTTTATAAAAATAATTTTTTTAGAAAATATATTTTACATGATATTTGACCTTCTTTTATAAAGTTTTAAAAGGAAAACTAATTTTTTTTCCAAATGGGTCTCTATTCACTCCCTTTACAAAATGTCTGAAAATAATGTTTATTTTTAACATTTACAGCATAAACTAATTTTTCAACCATCATGAATAATGTATTTCAATCAATATTCCTTTATAATTTGACATAGTTATTTTCAAATAAATTTATTTTCACAATATTGTGTGATTTTTTAGTTTTTAAAATTCATTCTCTATGTGAAAATGATATTTTCCTCAAGAATCTTTTCAATGATATTTTAATTACATTTCCATTTTTCAACATAAATAACCCTTTATGTTAATTATGCTCTACATGGAGTATTTTTTAATGATATGATCCACATTTTTATCTGGACATATTAATATTTTTTGTTTCAAAGAGATTTCATAAAACCCATTTGGTTTCCACAGGTTAATCAACATACTAAAGGAATAATGGATGTTTCTATGAGTATTATGTTGAGATTCATGTTATATATACTTTATTTTTATTATTGTTCTTGTAGATTTTTATGAAGGTTTTATCCACATTATTTCACATGGTTTCTCTTGATATATCATATACAAAGGGTTGATCTCAGGTATATATCAACATATGAAGGTTTTAGCCCCACAATATCTCAAGATATGATTGGTTGATCCCCATTATACCTCAAGATATGATGGGAGATCCCCATTATAACTCTTCAATGATTATTTTTTACAGAGAATTACATTTTTATTCTAACATAGGGTTATTCCTATTTGTAATTCTTCTATAAGGGTTCTATGAATATGATGTTCCATAATACCAACACATTTTTTTATGATTTCTTTTGGTTATAAATGTTCCCTTAAAAAATATTGGCAACAAATGAGTCATGGTTAATGATTTTTATGAATCTTAACTTTGTTAATCATTATGCCATGTTTCATGATTGATGATCTAGATAATGATTGGAATGGTTTCTCTTATGTTATTCTCATGTACTTTGACTATTTCATCATGTCTTTATGTTCATATTATTCTCAATGATTTCATTCAAATGTTAATGTTTATAATTACAGTTACTAATTTTTTGATCTCACCATTAATTTTTCCCATTTTCACTAAGTTAATAAGAATTATGTTATATTAATTATCTAAATAAGGGATTAATATGGAGGATGATGATGACTTAATGTGAATTAAGGAAATCAAGGTATATTGGAAAATATACACTCTTGATGGGATGAGAATTGTTTATATATGTGTTTTCTCTAATTATCTAAAACTATAAACCAAAAAGGTCCTTTTGAATGTATGTGACACACTATTTTCTTTTTGTTTTTATAATTTTTAGATGAAAAAATTGGGCCATGTTTATTGGTATCAAGTGATAAATGTAAAGATTATGTTTTTAAAACTAGATATGGGAGTGCGGGTCTAAGGTAATTAATGTTGGTATCATATAATGTTTTAGAAATAAATGTAGATTAAGATGTTTTATTATGAGGTTATATTAAGTGTTATTTATTTAATAATGGGTTTATAATTTTATGGTTTATAATAAGTTCAAACTCATGGACACCCCTTCTGAGGTTTGAAATAATGAAATTTTGAAATGATTAATGACATTTTGGGAGACGTTTTACTAGGTTAAGGTATATGTGATCCTTATGTTTATTGTAAATTATTATTTGAGCTATAAAACCCTTAATTTTATATAAATTTGTTTAATGATATTTTTTAAATGCAGGTTCATATCATTGATGTTGAGGTAATAAGGGTTATTTATATATAAGAATTTATGATATAAATAAAAATGGGATTGAAAATATATTTGGGGAATATGTGAATATAGAATAAGTTCGTTATTTTGGGGAACATTATATGATTAATGTAAAAATAATATTATGTGATTTTATTTGAGGAATAAAGTTTGTATTATATTTTGTAATCATATATTATGTTATTATGACTTTGTGGTGATTCATGTAATTTATGGAAATGATTATAAAATTTTGAAGATTATATGATTAGGGAATATATATTTTCGGAATGAGACTATAAGACTAATTGATGTTATTTTGAGATAAATGTTAAATTTATCTAAGATTAATGAATTACCAAATCATTCTATTTTTCAGGTTTCAATCATTGTCAATTTTTTTTGAAGAACATCAAGGATATTTTACTATGGAATTATATAGTTTGAACTATAGGTATTACTGTTGATTTTTGGAGATGAAATATATAAGGGTTTATTTATTATATGAACTATATTACGATGTGCTAACCATTTTTGTTTTGGATAATTTATAAAGATAGGCATAATGTCTTTTTATCCTTTAGGGATTATGTGATCTTGTTATCCAAGTATGAAAAAATATATCTCAAACACTCATTATTAGTGGGGAATGAGTATATAGTTGTGAAAATTGACTAAAGGGTGAAATCATAATCATTGTGTAATTATATTAACTTATGTTCTTATTATATATGTAAAATTAATTCCTCAACTCATGGAAAGGGATTGTAAAACAAAAATGTTTTCTTATTACCACCATTTTTTATGAAATTGATGTTGTTTTCAAACAAATATAGTTTATGGTTTTCTGGTTGTTTGTTTCTCATGATTAGTCATAATTTTCTGATCAATGATATCTATAACTCTACATAATTAATTTTGAATTTTTATTATATTCCTTGTCCATATTTTTAATTACAACTTGTTTTTTCCAATTTGGAAAGCTATTTATGTGTTATTTTTGGAGACCTTTGTATTTTCCTTTCTCTATTTTCATGGGGAAGTTTTATTAACCATTTTTAAAATGTGGGATTTCAAGAAAGTATTTTCAACGTCAAATGCTTGATTAACATGATCATGTTCAAATTTAGGGGATGAAATTTATTAAATGGGTGGAATGTAACATCTTGAGAGTTTAAAATAAGAACATTATGTTCGATAGCATATATGATATGCAACACCGAGCTTAAATGGAATGTAAAATATATAAAATTTGTAACGTAAAAATTAAATTGGATAGGCATGAATATTATTCAGTATTTTATAAAAAATATTTATACCACTAAATATAAATTCATTGAAAAATTCTTATGAAATAATAACCTACTTTTTAGTAATGGCATTTTATTCATCAAAAAATATGTTTTCTTCGAAAAACTTTTATTGATTTATGTGAATATATATTTTAACTAATTTATATAAATTATAGATAATTTATCTGAAAAAATGAAATTAATTTTTGGAATCATCATATATAAATTAATAAATGAAACAATTTTTGAATTTTTGTAAAATACAGATTTATTAGTGAATAGTGAAAAATACAATTTTTTGCATAAATTTCATATATTTTCAATAATTTAATTAATTTAACAGTCCAATTAATTTATTAAATTTTTTAAGTAACATAATTACATTTCTTATGTAATCCAGTTAAATTCATTTTAATCACATTTATTCTTGATTTTATTATAAGTTTATTTTTAGTCTTAAAATGCATTTTTTTTAAATTGTGTTGAAGTGGATAATATCTCTTCATTTTAATTAATTAAAATAACCCCTAAAAATAATTGTTTTATGAATTTTATATATTATATATATATGATTTTAAATTCATATAATTATTATTACTGGTCATAAATTTAATATAAGATCATCTTATGCTTGAAAAATATATTTCATGAAAACCTGTTTTTTCATCACATTTTATGGTTTTATTTTAAATTAAATTATATAAATTATATGAATTTAATTTGAAAAAGTGGATTAAAAATTTTAAATAATAATTAGTTATATTTTATAATAAGCTCAACATAATTTTTTTCAAAATAAATAATGAAAAAACTATAAATATTTTACAGAAGTTAAGGTGAAAACGGGGTACTAGGTGGTTAAACTAGAATGAAAAGTGTAAAAGTGACCTAAACATTTTAAAAATTATACTGTGTGGCCATATATAGACCTTATATAATATAATTACTAATATTTTCCATTTTTATCCTTGGGAAATGTGTAAAATTTGGGTATAACTTTTTCTTTTCAAAAATTCAATGTGTGTCCCCTCCCACACTTATAAAAGGTCACCCCTCTCCTCCATTATTCACAGAATAAAATCCTTTTGTATGTTAAAATACCTAAAAATATACCTCTATAACTTCCCTCCCGAATTCCTAGAATCCTTTTTTGGTTATAAATCTATCCTAGGTAGGATTTTGGTGAAAACCTATATAGGTCATCTGAAGAAGAGGTATTTTTCCTAACCGAGCATTCTGTTATATTTCTTGTACAAAATAATTAAAATATTATTAAATCTTGATAATATAATAACATAATTATATCCCATATACATAGATATTATTATGTTAATTTCGAAACCAAAATCCATTTTGTCTTCCATAATATGGAAAACAAAACCATTGTTTGTGTGAACGAATGACTACCACCTCCCAAACCAATTTAATTAGTTTTCCATCGTCACCTCTCATGGATTTTTATTATTATAGATTTAATTTTTATATATGATATTAATTATTTATTAATAATTATAAAAATATAATATATCATATATTTTCTTTCCTTTCTATTAATTGTAAGATGATGACATCGCTCGTGCGTACGTGGTGGCTACCACCTCTATGAAGCATTGTGATTATTTTTCCTCACCACATTACATGGATGATATATATAAATGTATTTAAATAAATAATGTGATATTTATGATATTATTATCATTATTTAAAGATAAAATAACACTTACCTTCTTTCTATGGTGATCGTTGGAAAATGTAAACGTTTCTCATGTGTACATACGACTTACTATTTCTATGAATGTAATGTAGTTCATTTTTCTTAAATATTATTCATGGGTTGTTTAAAAAGTATAATTGATCAATAATATGATAATTATGTCATTATTAGTTTTATGTATATTATGGAACAATTACCCATTTCAACAGAGTCTTGTCATTGATACTATTTTGAAAATATGGATCAAACATCCTCAAAACACCCAATATGAATTTAACTAATTAAGTATTTAAAAACGAAATTAAAAAATATATGATTCAAATTTATTTTATGATTATTTTAATGAAAATTATTTTAATTTAGAAATCCATTGTAATTTTTCTCTTTCCTGAGGTTTTGGATGTATTGATTACCAAAGTGGTAAGGGTTTCTCATGTAACTGTTATGTCAATGAGATATATGCCACATTCCCTCCTAATTTTTTTTGTGATGTATATACCTCCAATGAATATATATTATGATTTAATTAATGAAAATTATTTTTAATTTAAAATCCATTTTAGGTTCTCATTCTGATGATTTTTTTTGTTATAGGGATTACCAAAGCAGTAAGGGTCCCCATCTCAATTTTTTCATCACTGAGGCATATGTTATTATTATGCACAGAATTTATATTATGAGTTTTATATATACAAATATTTTTTCTTTTATATCATGAATATATTATAATTCATGGAATCACAAGTTTCAACTTTTATTATTTCATCCGTGTAAAATTTACTTGAATGTTACAAAGTGGTAAAAGGTTTCATAACTCATTTTTTTTTATTAAGTTATATTACATCCTCATTGTCTTTGATATACTATGATTACAAGTGAAATTACCTATAATTTTTATTTATCCTATTTTTTTGTAATTACATTTTTTAGAGGTAATATACCCATTTTTTACCCCTCAATTTAATTATGTGGACTTTTTAACAGTTCTATGTCTCAAATAACCATTCATTGGGATAAAAGTTTAATGATGTGACCTTATGCTCTTTTATGATGTGTATATACGGACCCATTGAAATTTTATATCATTAATCTAGATATTTTATTTGATAATTAAATATTTATTTGAATTTAATATTTCATGAGTCACATTATTTAAAATATAACAAAGTGTAAAAAACTTTATGTTACAATATCATTTATTTTCAAGATTTCTTATGTTGAAGATTATTTTAAAGGCAATAATATGATATTATTTTAATTAACCATATAAATTTTAATATTCTATTTTAACTAATGTCGTTAAAATATTTAATTTTTATTTCCTTATTTATTGAATGATGAAACCTCAATAATTCCATTTTTAAGTGATATTATTCTTGTCTCTTTCATTAGATTGGGAATCTTTATTCTACATGTTCATGTTTCTTAAATGTTTTCAAGAAGGTTTCTTCTCCAAACATAAAATTTTCTTAAATAAATTTTTTGAGATATTTTAACTTCTTTGAAATGGTTGTAATAGTAAATTTCTTACTCCCTTCCAAATAGGCCACCTTTTGAATCCGTTAACAAAACATTTGAAATGAATTTATATTTATCCCATTTGAAACATTAGTGGATTTTCCCACCATCCTGAAAATTATTTATTTCAAGATTAATTTTTATGTTTATTAGGCTATTTACAATTAAAACTATTTTCACCATATTTTGTGAATTTTTAGTTTTTAAACGTTTTTTAAAAGAGAAAAGGTTGTTTTCATTAATAATGATTAAATGTTCTATTAATGATATTTATCTTCCACAATATTAACAACCCATTATGTAACTTATTATACAAAGGAGATATTTTTTAATGATACCATCCTAATTCTTTCTATTGATTGATTATGATTTCTTAAATGATATTTTCATGGAACTCATTCTATTTCGTGCTGGTTAATAAATTAATGAAAGGAATAATGTATGTTTCTATGTGTTTTATGATGAGATGAAATATCTCTGTACAGGGTTTATGTTATAGTTCGTGGATTTTTTTTCAAAGGATTGATCCCCATTATATCTTATAGATGGTCCAGATAAAACTTAAAAATTATTTTCGGCCCTATTATAGCTCATAAAAGGATGGTTAAGGACCCATTGTAATACAAGATAGGATTAGAATACCCCATTATAGCTCAAAAATGCATTGGTAAATGATTATATTATATGGATTATAATATTCAAAGTCATTCATATGATTGTTAAAAATTTTAAGGGTTTTATAAAGGTTCAATAAATATGTTATTCCAAGATATCAAAAAAATTTATTATGCTTTCTATGAGATATAAATGTTAAATTGATCAATATTGACATAACATGGATCATGATTATTGATTCTTATGACTCTTACCATGTTAATATTTATTCATCATTTCATGATTGATGATCTAGGTTTGGATGGGTAATAATATTATTATGTCATTCTAATAAACTGTGATTATTTTATCATACCATTTTCTCATCTTATTATCACTAATAAAATTCAATTGTTAATGATTATGTTTAGCCTCACTGAGAACTTGAGCTCACCCTTCTTATTTTTCATTTTCCCCAAGTAGAAAATAATGATGTACAATGAAATATGTTAATAAGGGTTTTATATGGATGATTATTATGACTTAATGTGTAATAATAAAATATTCATATAATGGAAAAATACTCTCTTGAAGTCTTAGGTATTGTTTATGTATGATTTTCTCATAATTCTCTAAAACTATTAATCTAAAAGGTTTTTGGGTATATATGTGATCTAATATTTCATTTTGTTTTTATGTGTTTTGGATGAAAAAATAGTGTCACATTTATCATTATCAATCCAAAAATATAAATATTATGTTTTTAGCATGGGAACTGGGAGTGAAAGTTATGCGATGTTATATACCTAATGTTCTATGATATTATGATGATTAATCTTCTAAAAAAAATATCCATAATGGTTGATCTATATATTTTTTTCTACAAAAATAGTCAAAATGAATATTATAAAAACTTCCATGATCATATTGGACAAGAAATTAAGCATAATTAATATCAAAAACTTATTAATTTCCTAATAGAATTTCTAATTTGGACATGAAAATTAAATAAACATTGTTATTAATCTAGGTTCTTGTTTGAGATCATTGAATTATAAAATCAATGTTTGCAATTATATCTATGTTTTTTACTACCAAGGATCCTCATACACAATTTTTTTTTCAAAAGGGAAAAAATAAATAAGAATGGAGTGTGAAGATAATTTATAAAAATTTTAGAACATTCTATGGAATTTGTTTTTCATTTAAGAGATTATTATTCTACTTAATTATGAGGAAACATAATTTATTACTTATGTTTATATTATTAATAACAGGATTGGCTTGGAAATTTCAAATTCTTCCCTTTCTCATATTATGTTATAATAAGGGGTGTGTTTCAATTTGGTTATCGGTTTGAAAAGTTAATTATGTGAGGTTTTTCTTCTATGAATTGGTTCCAAAACTAGAAAATGGTCCAATTAGTATGATTGACTAACTGACAATTAATTTTTTTTATTAAGGAAACACTTTTGCGGAAAAAGTGAGAATCCAAAAGGTCCAACAAGACATCCAAACAGACCCAAACAAAAACCGGAGAGAGTAGGAACTACCACATACACGCAAAAACAACAACCACCATCCCTATGCTGGACACTCGGTGATCCCATGCAAGCATGGTCCCTCCCGATCTATAGGTCAAAACACCATATCTATAGTTATGTTCATAGTGTAAAAGAATATAGCTAAGACAAACATCAATGTTTTTGATTTCAGACATGTTTTATAAAAACCAAGGGCATAAATCTGTATCACCATAGCTTTTAAACTATTTTCAAAACAATATGGATAGATAATATAAGTACCCGGACTTATTACATTACATAGTCTTGAATTTAGCCAAGAAAAAACTTCCTTTTAAATTGAGTGTCTTACAAGTTTAGAGCTTTAGAGAATTGGGACATAATACATTCACAACATTACACATTGTTATGGAGTGGATACCATAAAAATAGATTCCATTTTTTTCAATATTTAAAACATTAAAACATCAAACATGATTTTTTGATAATTCTTCATCATTTAACAGGGCATCCTTCTTTGTCATACACATCTATTAACCTATGAAAATCATTTAAAACATGAGATGAACATAAAAAATCAGTAAAGGATATAAAAAGAAGGAATGAACACATTTGTACATAAATACTTGTAACATATGAAATCATTTTCAAAAGAAATATTTATCACCTTTATATATATATACTTACTATGTCAAACATTATATTTTTGCAATACATAAGAACATAAGTAGATCCATAATATTATCTTGGGGCATTACTTACATAATCGTGTAACCCTCTCGACTACCTTATATTTTTTAACCCTCACACCTAGCTTAATATTTATGTAACCATCACAGTTACACTTGGAGTAACCATACGGCCGAACTACACTTACACATACCCAATGTATTAGAGGGAAACATAGGTCCCAAACATCACCATAAACAATGCCCTCGAGAAGTCCCATATAAATATCATATAATTAAAGTGATACATAATAGAGTGGATGGAATATGTATATACTCTGTAAATATACCTAACTAAACATAGTATAATCATAATTCATCCCGCCAAACAATTTAAATACCACATAAATAATGAAGTAGAAGGTTAACACAAAGAATGGAAATCAGGTTATGAATTCTATTACCTCAAGATTGTGTTACTTAAAACTTGTTTAAACTTCTTATATAATGGTTAAAAGAGTGTTATTAGAATTTTAAAGAAACATGTTCTTGTTTATAAAATATTATATGATCATTTAATAACATAATTCCACCCATTAATTTTCAGTATTTTGCTCCTTGCACTGTTTTTGGATGAGTTCTTTACATGATTTCCAGATTAGATCATGATGGATGTTCTTGTCGATTGTGAGTGAAACTACTGAATTGTAATGGAGGAGTATTTACATAATGTTAGTACCATAAATTATAACATTTATCATTTGTTATTATTTAATTATGATGATTCATAAGTTAAAACATTAATAATGTTCATTTAGATCATTTTAGTGGTTCTTTGATAATAACGACCTCCTTTGGTTTTATAAAACAATACCAAATGTAAAAAATAACTCCTGAACCATGGATTAGACGTAATACATATAATTTAACATGTTTAAACCATAAAAATAGTTTCATGACCTGACTTTAAGGATTTAAAGAAAAATTAAATCACATCGTCCATGATGTTGGTAATTCGACACATCATGGACAATGTTTTTAATTCATTGAATATGTGGGATAGCAGAAGAATAGTGATGATTAATTTTCCAGGAACATTAGAATATCCAGATTATACATAATTCTGGTGCTTTCAAGCCTCTTGGTTAAGAGGTGGTGTGGAAAGAAGAATAAAATAAAGGAAAGTTGAAATAAAAGAAAACATAAGAAGTTTCTCATGAAAATTCAGCTGCCTAACGACGTCTCTTAATATTTCATAAAAATAGTTTGATGAGAGAAAGGGGATATTTCATCACTCTTACATATTATGGACAGTAAGGGGAGATATTTAATGAGATATCCCAAAATAATCCAAAGATAATGGAAGTGAATAACATGAAATGAATGAAAAGAAATAAAATAAAAGAGGATGTTTACCTCTTGGTCTCTTCTCCTTGAGATCCTTCATAAGGGATTTTGTTTTGGTTTTTTGGTGATACCAGAAGCTCTAGGACGTGGGAAAGAGCCTTTGGAGGAGTATTGGGCCGAAATTAGGCATGGATCAAGGCGTGATAGGCGCGAGAAGAAGAGGGGAGTGAGGGTGGTATTTATAGTTGAGGAGAGGGAGTATTTTTCATTATATTAATCATTATTATAAAATTTTTTCCCAAGATTATTCATATTCTTAGTTCATGTGACATAAAATAGTAATAATAGCATGTATGAGTTCATACTAAGTGGCCTTACATCACTTATGATGACATAAATACAGTATTTTACTAATAATTTGATTATACTGTATTTTATTGTATTTCAATATTCATAGAAAATTCAAGAATTTAAGAAAAATCCTAAAAATATTCCCTACCCATTTTTCAATATGTAGAATACAAAAATGAAGTAAATTTTTTGAAAATAATTTTCTAAATATTATTAATTTAATTTTTAAATAAAAGAATACTTAATTAAATAATTAATAATGCTAATTCTATAATTACTTATATATCATGAAGAAATATTAACCAAGATGTTATTATATTAAATCCTTAAGAAAATAAAGTAATAATAAAATATAATATTCATTAGGTTCATATTACTATTAATATTACCATTCAATAGGGTATGTTACTATTCACGAAAAACAAGTGGGTTTCATAAAACTCCAAATAACCTACTAAACACCATTATAGATGACCATTTTTTGAAATTCAAAATATAGAAGTGGAAAAATTATGTTGAAAGACTAGTTATAAATATCTACTTAAAACAAATTTCCTTGCATTTCTATTTATTTTTAGAAATACTTGGGGTGTTAAATTATTCCCACATTCTGGAAATTGCATCCAAGCAATTTTATTTACTTATTAAACAATTTCGGGTACTTTTCCCTCATAGAATTTTCATACTCCCATGTTGCTTCTTCAACCATGTGGTTTCTCCACAAATTCATTACCTAGTAAATTACCATATTCTACAATAGATGTTCCCCTTGATCAAGAATCTGAACTAGTTTCTCTTCATAAAAAAGTTTCTCTTCTAACTAAACTGCTTCTGGGCTCAGGACATGTGTTGAATCTGACACATACTTTCTCAACATCGAAACATGAAAAAAATGTATACCTGAGACAATCATGGAGGCAATGCTACTCGGTATGGAACTGTTCTCACTTTCTCCAATATTTCAAAAGGACCTATGAACTAAGGAATTAGCTTTAATTTCTTACCAAAACGCAATACACTTTTCCAAGGAGAGATTTTAAGGAAAACATGGTCTCCTATCTCGAAAGAGAGGTATTTCCTTCTGTTATCTACATAACCTTTTTGCCTACTCTGAGCTGTCCTCATGTGATATTGGATCATCTTCACATTCTCATACACTTCCTCTACTAATTCTGGACCAATCAACTTTCATTCACCAACTTCATCCCAAAATGTTGGAGTCTAACATTTCTTCCCATAAAAAGCCTCAAATGGTGCTATATGTATACAGGAATGAAAACTGTTATTATAAGAAAACTCAACTAAAGAAAGATGTTGATCCCAACTTCCCTGATAGTCAATTTAACAAGATGAAAGCATATCCTCTAATGACTGAAATGTTCATTCTGATTTCCCATCTTATTGAGGATGAAAAGCTATACTGAAATTTAATTATGTTCCCAACAATTTCTAAAGTCCCTTCCAAAAGATAGAAGTGAACATGGAATCTCAGTCAGATATAATGGAAAGTGGAACACCATATAACCTGACAATCTCTTTGAGGTATAGTCGAGAAAGTTGATCCAAATACATTGTATCTCGAATAGAAAGAAAATGTACAGATTTTTTTAGCCTATCAACAATAACCCAAATTGCATTGTTAACTTGAGTAGTCTTTAGTAGTACCACCACAAAGTCCATGGATACATTCTCCCACTTCCACTCTGGCATTGGAAAAGGATAAAACATCCCCTTTGGTAACTGCTACTCTCCTTTAACCTATTAACAAGTTAATCATTTCATAGTAAAATTAGCAATATCTCTTTTCATTCCATCCCACAAATAATACTCCATAAGGTCTTTGTACATCATAGTACTGCCAGAAAGAACTGAAAATGGAGAACTATAAGCTTCAAAGAACAAATCATTCTTCAACTGAGAATCACTAGGCACACACAAACTTTTTCCAAATCTTAAAACAAAATCTTTATCAAGGTTAAATTTTGGAAACTTACCCATTTTAACCAATTCTACCTTTTTTATAGCTCACGGTCTTCCTTCTACGCTCGCTTAATCTTTTCTGACAACGAAGACTGCACTGAGACCTAAAATAAAATAGAGGTATTTCGTGCACCGAGAACTTCTATGACAAAATTCATCAAATCATTAATCAAGGGATCATGTTCCAAACGTAACATGGTTAATGATGCATGTTGCTTCCGACTTAAGGCATCCACCACTTGGCTTGATTTTCTAGGATATTAATTCATCGTGCAATCATAATCCTTTATCAGTTAAAGCCATATTCTCTACCTCATGTTTAATTCCTTCAATGTGAATATATACTTATCACTTTTATGATCATTATATATTTCACATTTGGTTCCATATAAATGATGCGTCCAAATTTTCAAGGAAAAAACCCCAACTACCAATTCAAAATCATGTGTGGGATAATTTAACTCACGAGGTTTTAGTTTTCTTGAAGAATAATCAATTACCTTACCATTTTACATCAAAAAATAACTAAGTCCCTTCAATGAAGCATTATTGTAGATGACAAACTCACCATTTTGGGAAGGCAAGGCCAAAACTGGAGCATTCACAAATCTCTTCTTCAGTTCCTAAAAACAATGATCACATTATTCAATCCAAACAAATTTAACCAATATCTAAGTTAACTTAGTAATTGCGCTAGACAACCTAGAAAATTTCTTAAGAAAACGTCTGTAATAACAGTCTAATCCAAGAAAACTAGGAATCTCTGTAACATTTGTGGGTCTTGGCCAATCATCAACCACTTTTGTTTTGGTAGGATCAACTGTAATTCCATCCTTATTTAAAATGTTCCCAGGAAAAGAAATCTGTTGTAACCAAAAATCACACTTTCTGAATTTTCCATACAGTTTCTTTTCTTTTAATGTTTGTAAAACAACCCTTAGATGTTTTCTATGCTCTTTATTTGTAGAAAATACCAGAATGTCATTAATAATCACAACTAAAAACTTATCCCAGAACTCATGAAATACTCTATTCAAAAGATGCATGAATAGAGTAGGTGCATTAGTTAATCCAAACACCATAACAACAAATTCATAATGACGATATCTAGTATTGAAGGATGTTTTCGAGATGTCATCCTCCTTCACCTCCAGCTGATGGTA
Source organism: Viscum album (assembly GCA_963277665.1). Taxonomy (NCBI): domain Eukaryota; kingdom Viridiplantae; phylum Streptophyta; class Magnoliopsida; order Santalales; family Viscaceae; genus Viscum; species Viscum album. The sequence goes on from OY728158.1 coordinate 1,614,579,522, forward strand.
TACAGATCTCAAGTCCATCTTGGAAAAGTAATCATATCCTTGGAGCTAATCAAACAAGTCATCGTTACGAGGAAAATGGTACTTATTTTTAATAGTGGTGTTATTCAAAGATCTATGATCAATGAAAATTCTCATGGAACGATCATTCTTTTTAACAAACAAAATAGGAGCTCCCCATGGTGAAGTGCTAAGACGAATGAAGCCTTTATCAAGGAAATCCTGCAACTAATTTTTCAATTAAAAAATTTCTATTTGAGCCATATGATATGAGGGGTTTTGAAATTTTCTTAGCATCAGGAAATAAGTCAATTTTGATTCCGACATCCTGATTAGGTATGACACCAGATAACTCATCAGAAAAAACATCATGGTATTCATTTACCACTAGAACATCATAAATCATTACAGTTCCCTTGTTTTCTATAATATGAGCAAGATAGCATTCATTTCCATCTTTCAACATTTTCTTATCTTCTTGATATATTATCAATTTTATGGGTTCATTCTTGTATACAAATTGAAACTATTTTTGAAAAAAAAACTTCTTTACCTCTATAGTCAATCTTAACATAATGAATAGAAATCCAATCCATTCCCAGAATCACATCAAACTCGACTAAGGGAAAAACAACAAGGTTCACAGGTATAGTCTTTCCACATTCCATAATAGAAAAATTATTATAATTCCTCTTTGCTATAATATCCCCATGGTGATTTAACAACAAGTTACAGTTTCATTTATTGGGGTGATATTTCCAATTTACCCAAAAATTTCTTAGATATGAAGGACTGTGTAGATCATGTATCAAACAAAACTTTAGCAAAATCAAAGTACATGATATAACTTCAATCGATGGTCCGACGTCTGCTGATGTGGTCTCAAAGGATCTCACTACACATTTCGGCTTGTAGTCTGACTTTTTTGCATCATTTGGATCTCTCCTTGGGTAGGAATTTTCATAATGACACATCCCACCACATTTAAAACACATTACAGTTTTCTTATCGAGATTAGTCTTTTGATGATTTTCATTGAAATCGTAGGCCATATGTCCAATCATTCAACATTTAAAACACTTCCCAATTTTTCTATGACATTCCCTTGTGTGCTTCTAGCCACACTTTTCACAACTAGGAAATTAGATTTTCTTACCATCAGATTTATGTGGTTGATTATTTCAAATTTCTCGCCATATGGGCCTCTTCTTCTCCTTGTTGCTAAAATGAACATGAACATTAGTAAACTTCATCTCTACCCTCTCAGAACATTGGAAAAGTTTCTCATAATTTTGGAATTCACGGGAGGCCAACGCCCTTCCATAACTTGGCTTTAGTCTTGAGAAAAAGTGGTTGATTTTTCTATCATGATCTAGAATAAGATTTGGAGCATACCTCTCCAGTCGAGTGAATTTCTCTTCTTACTCATCCATTGAATCTTCCTCCATCTGTTTTAATTCAAGGAATTGCTTCTCCAACCTACGTCGCACCCCCATCGGAAAATATTTATGAAGTAAAAGACATTTAAATTCATCCCACTCTAAGGAATAAAAATCCTCTCTTTCACTGATATTCTTTATCATTGACCACAACTGATCAACTTCACCTTCAGAATGATAAATGTCAAGAAATTACTTTTGATTGTATAAACATCCCATAATATCAAAAATCTTTTCAAGGGCTATAATCCATCCTTCAGCCACTATTGGTTTTGAAGATCCATTGAAAGAAAGAGGGTGTTATCTCATTAAAATTTCCACTATTGACATGTTCCATTGTGGTACCTCCATTTGTTCTCCTTCATGGAGGACACCACCATTTATTGTCTCCATCAGCTGAGCTATTTCTGTCAGAAACTGCTCAGTTCCAATCCCTACCATTCTGGGCTACAGATTCAGAAGGATGTCATTTCGTCGGGTCCTCTCCTCTCATCTTCCCTGTTTCTTTTGTGGGCAACCATTCTAAAAAAACTTACCTTTGATGAAGCAACATTGTTATCCTTAAATTCTATAACATTTCAAATTAATCTTAGAGTGAAAATCATTTATGGTATTCTATTAACATCATCCTAACCCCTAAAGTTATCTAAACCATCATATAATACCAACTATAAGGACCCGATCATATTACATTAAATAGTCCTCAATTTAGTTAAGAAAACACTTCCTTTTACATTGAGGGTCTTTTAATATTTATATATTTTGATAATTGGGAAATAATACATTCATAACATTACACATTGTTAAAGAGTGGATACAATAAAAACTGTTTCCATTTTTTTCAATATTTAAAATATTAAAACATAAAACATGATTCTTTGATAATTATTAAACATTTAACATGGCTTCCTTCTTTGTATTACAGATACATTAACCTGTGAAAATCATTTAAAACATGGGATGAGCACAAAAACTCAGTAAGGGATATAAAAAGGCGGAAAGAACATATTTTTCCATGAATACTTGTAAGGTATGAAATCATTTCCAAATGACATACTAATCACCTATACATACATACTTACTTTGTGAAACATGAGATTTACACAATATATAAGAACATAAGAGGAACCATAAAGGTACCATGGGGCATTACTAACACAATGTTGTAACCCTATCAGTTGCCTTATAATTTGTAACCCTCATGACTACCTTATAATTTTTGTAACCATCGCAGTTACACTTGGAGTAACCATACGGACGACCTCCAACTTACACATGAAAAATGAATTGGAGGGAAATATAGGTCCCAACATTGATCATAAACAATTCCCACGAACTTGAACATAATCATACAACATGAATAATATCGTAAAAACATTACTTTTGAACTTTGTAAAACTGAATTTTAAAAGAGGATTTTAAAAGAAAAGTCAAGTATAGATACCATATAATTGAAGTGAGACTTAATAGAGTGGATGGAATATGTATAAACTCTATAATTATACATAATTAAACATATTATAATCATAAGTCATCACACAAAGAATTAAAATACCACATAAATAATGAAGTATAAGGTTATCCCAAAGAATTGAAATCAGGTTAAGAATTCCCTTACCTAGGGTATGACTTACTTAAAAATTGTTTAAACTTCCTGAATAATGATCAAAAGAGTGTTATTATCATTTTAAAGAAACGTATTAATTTTTATAACAAATTAAATGATCATTTCATAACATCATTTCACCCTTTAATTGTTAGTATTTTTCTCCATGCACTATTTTTTGGGTGAGTTCTTTACATGATTTCCAAGATTGGTTCATGATGGATGTTCTTTTTGATTGGAAGTGAAACTACAGAATTGGAATGGTGTAGTATTTACATATTTATAGTACCCTAAATTATACTATTTATCATTTTGAATTATCACATGAGGATGATTCATAAGTTAAATCATTAATTATGCTTGTTTAGATCATTTTTGTGGTTCTTTGATAATAACGGCCTTATTTTGTTTTATAAAATAAAACCATGAGTACAAAAGAATTACAAAACCATGGATGAGACATAATAAATATATTTTAACCTGGTTCAACCATAAAAATGGTTTCATGACAATACTTTAAGTATTTAATGAAAAATGAAAACACATGGCCCATGATGTCGGTAATTTGACACATCATGGACAATGTTTTAATTCTTTGAATAAGTGGGACAGGAGAAGAAATGTGACGATGAATTTTGCATGAACATGATAAAATCCAGAATATAAATGATTCTGGATTATTTGTACATCTTTTTGAAGAGAAGGAGTGGAAAGAAGAAGAAAATAAAGGAATCTTTAAATAAGTTAAAACATGAGAAATTTCTCACGAAAATTCGGCAGCCTAACAGCGTCTCTTAAAATTTCATAAAAATTGTTTGATGAGAGAAAAGGCTTAACTCATCACTATTACATAATGTGGATAGTAAGGGGTGATATGTATTGAAATATTTCAAAATAATCCAAAGGGATAGGAAGATAATAACATGAAATGAATGAAAATAAAGAAAATAAAAGATGATGTTTACCTCTTGATCTCTTCTCCTTGAGATCCATCTTAAGGGCTTTGGTTTCGTCTTTTGGTGAAACCAAAAGCTCTATGACGTGGGGAAGATACTTGGGAGGAGTATTGGGAATAACATTGGCATGGATCATGTCTTGAGAGGTGTGGGAAGAATAAAGGAGTGAGGGTGGTATTTATAGTGGAGGAGAGGTGCATTTTTCATTATTTTAATTATTATTATAATATTTTTTCCCACAATTATGAATAGTATTAGTTCATTTGACATAAAATAGTAATAATGGCATGTGAGTTCAAACAAAGTGGCCTTACATCACTTATGATGTCATAAATAGTGTATTTTACAGAGAATTCGATTATACGGTATTTTATCGTCTTTCGCTATTCATCAAAAATTCATGAATTTCAGAAAAACCCCAAAAATTTACCCTAACCATTTAATGACATGTAGAATTCCAAAAAAAATTCCATTTTTTGAAAACGGTTTTATAAATATTATTAATTTAATTTAAAAATAAAATAATACTTAATTCAAAAAATTAACAATTCTAATTCTATAACAACTTCTATATCACAATGAAAAATTATCCAAGAAGTTATTATCTTAAAGCCCTATGAAAATAAAATAATAATAAATTTTACTATTCATTATGATCATATTAATATTCATATTACTATTCATGAGGGTATGTTACTATTCCTAAAAAAACAATTTGGTTTCATCAGACTCCAAATAACATACTGAACAGAATTGAAGATGACAATTTTTCGAAATTCAAAACATAGAAGTTGAAAAAATATGTTTAATGGATAGTTATAAATATCTACTTAAAACAAAGTTCCATGCTTTTTTATTTATTTTTGAAAAAACATGGGGTGATACAGATAATTTTGGAAAATTATGTAATTGTGACCATAGTTTTTTTCTCCCAGCCTTCATAACCATGGTTATATATCATTTGTTCCATAGTTTCAAAACTACCGAGACAACTTCTTTTCAATGTGGATTGAAACCTATAGACAAAGATAATTCATAAAAATAAGTAACCTAGTTTTAAGCTGGGGACCCCTAATAAAATAACAATTCTCTAGACAATTACATATCTTTATGAATTTATCCTATTATATTGATTTTTATAACATATATTTTATTTATGGGGAATAAATATAGTGATTTTAATTATTTCAAAAATAATTCAAAAATTTTTATTAAATATATTTCTGAAAAGTAATTACTAGTTGTTTAATTTTTTTGTGGAGAATAAATTAATAAATTATTTTACATAACAATAATATATTCATTGGAATTAAATTTATTTGGTCCACAACAATACTTTTTTAATCCAGGGAAATATTTAATTTTGTAAATTGTTTTTAGAAATAATGGTCATAAAATTAATTTTTTTAATTGTTAGAAAATATATTTTGACTACAACCATGGATTTTCAAAAACCATGACTACATACAAATATAAATATATTTTACATAATGTATATTAATGTTGAAAAAATTAATAATCAATTAGTAAATAATAAAACCATAATAAATTAAATGAAACCAAATTTTTATTCAACCAATTTTATAGAAATTAAAATGTAATTAATTTATTTTTGTAAAAAAAATTATAATATAAAATTAATAAAAAAACATAAATACTAGTTATATCTAACATAAGATATCTCATGTAACATCAAAAACAATATCAATATTTTTACCACCCTATTATTAACCTTAAACTCCCCACCATAAAGAGTTTATTTTACCACTAATTTTTAACCATAGATTCCATCCAAATTCAAGACCTGACAATTTTTGGAGGTAAGTATCCGATATTAATAAAATATAGTTATAAAAACCCATAGATGATTGAAATCATAATTTTATCCCAATGGGAAGCAAAATAAAAAATAAAAAACACATCGTGGACTTTTAAAGTAAACACAAATAGAAACACACCCCTCATTACAACCTAATATGAGTAAAGTTAGATTTTTACACATATTAATCATCAAAAAAATAAATCACCAAAAAAATAATAATACAAAACTTTTAATATAATTATATAAATATAAATGTAAACTCATGTAATAAATTTATCCCCATCCAAAAAATATACCAAGATACTCTTAAATGAAGTATAATTTATATCGAATGTCCTAAAATTAATGTACCAAAACATAAAACCTGGTTTTTTATAATTTTAGTGATTTTTCCCATAAAACATCAATGTAAAAGGTTCCTTAGTAATAATCATTATTTATATTATCACAATCTTTAGTTTGACACCTTAGAGAACCCAAATAGACTCTCGAGTCAACCAATATGACTGGTTTATGTTCAAGGGTAATTTTCAAATTCTATTATGAAATTAATTGTTTATTTTAATATTAAATTATTACATAATGTTTTATCTAATATGATTTTATAAATTTAAATAAGATTTAATATGATTTCTCATGGGAAAAAACTACATCAAGATTATAATTTATGGCTGTTTAAAGATAAAACCCAATTTTCAAAATATCCTAGAACATTAGGTAAATTGGGAAATTTCAGCCGTCGTTTAAGAACATATGGATATGATTGGATACATCCTTGGTGTATAAAAATATGGTAAAATGTATGTCTTAAATGGACTATTTCCATGGTTTTCAGAACTGCAGAAATAGCCTATAACCATAAATAAGAAGTATAGTAGTGTGAGTTTACAATTATATGTGAAAATTACCACATATTAAATTAATTATTCATGTTTATATTTTCATTATTCAACAATAAATTTTATGAACAAGTTATAAGAACACTTTATCTTTCATATAATAGCTCCATATTATAAATTTAGGAATAAACATAACGAGTAACATAATATAGCTACTGACTGGGATAATAGTAATGTTTACAGATCTTCATATATCAGTAAAACTATATATTATGATTAATATCATGTTGAGGAAATATAAATGATTATTGAAGATGAAATTCCTAATTTTTTGGGGCTAATTAATAATTTGAATTACCATATAGATATTACACTAAATTTATATTATACTGAATATCTTATAGTCATACTGAAACTATGTAATTTTAATGTGAAAATAGATGTAGTTAAAAAAACGTTTACAAAACTACTCTATCCGTTGAAGGGTATGTTACTAAAAAATAATGATCTTCCTTTTTGAACATTTATTCTAAACAACTGTTATGTTTAATAGGTATAATCTATTAAACAATAAATGACTTTTCAAATGACTGTATATTGTTTTACAAGGAATATGAATCACTTTAAAATTCCCTATGTGAAGTGTGAATTGATAAAAGAAATATGAATCAAATTTTTCAAAAGTAATATGGTACTTTCCAACCAATCTATTGTTTAAATGACTATATGTAAATGAGTAGAATAAAAGTCAATTGATGGGGGAAGAGGATCAAATAATTCAAAATGTGAATAATTATCAACATGAATGAGATATTAAATAGAATAAAATAAATCATCAGATCCTAGAAACCACAATCTTTCTATATCTACAGATGGAAAGAATACTTTTGTTTTAAATATCCTCACTCATAATACATTTTCAGTTATATTTGAAACTTAAAACCTTCCACTATGGGTTTATATGAAGAGAACAAACATTATATTGTCTCCGCTTATTTTAGGATGCAAAAAACATATAAATGATATATAAATTTATTTTTATCCATTTATTGATGATCCAAAATTGTTGGGGAATATATTTGATAAGAATTATGATTTTTATCGAAATGAAGTGTTTTCATTGAGATCAATTTTGTTCATAAAGATAAAAGAATTTCTTTCTTAATAAAATATTTTAGGATAAAACATTTATTTAATGTTAGGGTGTCCCATTCATAGAAAAGGTACACACTCTATTATATATAAATATTCTATAAAGGTAGTGTTTATTTTACGTGTTATCATATTTACTTTCATGGAATAAATACTGATCCTAGACCACACCATTCTATAGGAAGTTAAAAGAATCTATAAAATAGTCTCTATTAATAGGTGATTAATATTTTTAGAAAGTAAGGGTTGTTGTCATTTTTTTAGAAAAATTTTCTAAAAGAATTTTTAAATAGGTTTAAAAAACATTTTTTTTATTTTATTTTTCATTATAGAATTATTTATACATCTGAAATTTTCTAGATGGAATATATAAAGAAAACAAATTATGATATTTTCTTTGTAATGTTACTAAATACACATTGAAAAACAAAACAAGGAATCATTCCAAAGATTAATGTTATTGAAATATAGATTATGGAAGAGTTAGTGTCATTGATAGATATAATAATAAAATATATTCCTCCAATATCTCACACTCTTTCTGGGAAATAGGAATTTAATTTAAGAAATATAAAAATGGTGAAATAATTTTAGACATATATTGATCGAATAAAAATAATTATTGTTCAATTAATTGCATGAAATTAATGTTCATTAAATCACTTGATTTTTACATCATGATGTATGATTTATTTCTATTGTTAATATATATAATTCTTTTAAAAGTGATCAATTCATAATAACTAGTATTTTCTTTTTTTCCAAATTTTAAATCTAAAAACCTTTTAGACCTTATGAAGTTTCTAGTTTTGAAAAATGAAATTCCAGCCATATTATGTTAATTGGTTATGTTCTTCCCACCATTATTAATTGATTTATTAGTTCACTTTATGGTTCACATGGTGAGTGAGATACTACTATGCAGTCCTATACATTATATATTGATGATCCACATTGAATAACATTTGGATATTTTGAAAGGGGTAATAACAAAATTGATGTATCTTTGACGATTTTATTATAGAGTAGTATATTTTTAAATAAGTCATTGAGATCATTATAAAATTAATTTTTATGTAGATAACATTGGATTCCCAAAATCTGTTCATAGTGGTTTACTTGTGGGTGAATAAGAGATATTTTCATAATTACCATGATAAATTGGGAGGAAGCATAAATTTTAGTTTTATATAATGGTATAGATGCTTCACCAAATGATGAAACCCAGTGAAGAATTATTAGGAATTTAAATCCATCATGGAATGAAATATTGATATCGAATTCACATGATAAATATTTTATAAGGTGGTTTTCATGGCCATATATATAATTATATATATATATATTATTTCTAGAAAACATTATTGGAAAACTAAAATACCAAGTGTACATATATTATCCTATAATGGTTACGAAACTAATAGTTATATATTCTTTATTAATAAATAGGATAAATATAGTTTTGTGAATTTAGTAGAGTTACTCTTATCAGGAAGAAAATCATAAATCTAGTACCATTGATAGATTATAATTTATTTAAATATTTCAAATGTCAGAATCATTAAAAAATTATGGTGGAAGGATTATATGACATTCCAAGTGCCAATTTTTTGATTAAAATGGGTTGATGAAAATTTGTAGTTAATATTAATGAATTGGGATTTTTTAAAGTGAATCTTAACAAGGAAGGGAACAGGGATTAAAACATTATAATTGAATCACAGAATGTATAAATATTTTATTTGTGAAATTCTAGAAATAAAAATTTGTAAGTAAATCTATTAGAAAAGGAAAAAAATACTAGACTCAAATGGAATATAAGTTAAGGATGATCCGTATATTAGGGAATCATAATAAATTCATGATGGTGAAAATATATATAGTGTCTTGTATGTTTTTAGGACTTCTGGACACTTTCATCAATTTGAGTCAGCACAAACCAACTTTCTAAATGTATCTAGTTACTGATACTTAATGAGTGATGATCTAGTTATGCATTGTTAAAGAGGATGTTCGGTCAATATCTTATCAACCTATATAAGGAAATATTTATATCTTTGGGAATATCTAAAATATTTATTATGTGTTCCTGAATTCTTCCAAAATCCTTATGATGTACTAGTTACCATCATGGAAGTTATCCATCGAAACCATTCATTAATGTGAACAATTTTACAAATAATAGGTTCTATATATTTATATTATTAGTTTGTGATGGTATGGATTAATGTTTTAATGTTAGGTTTTCTTGAATATCTCTCCATCATTGGAGGTGGTAGATATTGTAGTGTTATTATTGGTCCCATGAGAGAGACATCATATGTCTCCCAACCAAGGTAATTATATTCCATATAGCTTAGTTTGTATTAAAAAGACAAATCACACATTTTAAGGTCATATGATTAGGACAGATATACAAACTTTTATGGTAGTTCAAATAGGACCCAATGATGTGCCTTTTAAGGTGGTCCATCCATGACCTTGTATATGTTGTTTAAATCCATGTATAATTTACTACTAGGTCAAAGCTACCTAGAAACAGTTTGTGTTGGACATACGCATTAGATACCAATTTTTTATCTTATTTTTTAGTAACTAAAAAGAATAAGGTATGGTTGGGACTTATACCTAATTGGAGTTCCATGTATGGGTATTCGCCTATTTCCTTTTGGTTATTAGATGAAAAAGACTGTAGATGTTGGGTTTTATGCTTAGTATGAGGCCAATGTATGGTCATAAAAACAATCCCTACTAATAAATATATGATGACATATGACTTGATTGTATGTAACCTACACCCAATTGAAGGAACATATACGGTGTTCCCCCCAATATTGGTAACTATATGAATAAGGAAGACTTGGAATGGTTTGGGTTACACCTATTAAGTGGTCCAAGATTTCATTTGTGTGTTAGTATTTAGTCTCAAAAGGTATCATATGTATCCTATTAGAAAAAGAATCAAAATCCATGTAGTTTATGTTACACTATTTATAGTCATATTGTTGGACTAGTCCATGTAGTCTAGCTTCATATGGTATTGAAGTTTGTGTTATGAATGTGGATAATAAAGTATTTTTTGTGGCCTATGAATTTTGATACCCTTTTTAATGGAATATTCCTTATAATAACTATTTCTTAGATGATATGGATGGGGATTTCTATTAGTGTGAGGTATATGTTAGGAACATGTATTGTAAAATCATCCACATTATGAGACTGACTGAGTATCATTCCCTATGACACTCTTTAGGTTTAATCTTTATATTGGTAATAAGGATGATTAAGATATATTTGGTTATTCAACCTACTAAGTGGCTCATGTTAGATTCATATTGTGTAAAAGGGGCTATAATAGAATTTTGAGAGTGGTTTACCCATTGGGGAACCCTTTTCGTTCAACATGACTACTGGTAACATAGCAGTAGATGATATAGTAGGGACGATACCTACTAGGAAGCCAATATATTATATTAATCTCCTTGATTATTCAAAGGTATTATATAATTAATGGGATGATTTTTGGGTTATACACCTATTAAGGATTCCTAGGAGAAATATTTCCCATGTGGGTGGCTTGGGTGAATGAGCTACTCAAGTTGGTGTCTTGGGTGAAGGCCCACCCTAGTATAGGGTCTTAGGAAAAATATCACCTTAATGTAGGGGAATAGGAAAATAATATCCCAAGAATATGGTCTTGGTATAAGCCTCACCCTAATATATGGGAATGTGTAATGGATCTCCCCAGTAAAAGGGCCTAGATGAAGGCTCTCCCTTATCGGGATGCCTGGTGAAATATTTTCTATTGTATGTAGGAATCAATGAAAGTTCAGAAAAATAGAGAGAATCGAGAAAAGGTTCTTCATGGTAGGGAGTCTTGGGTGAAGATCTTCCCTAATGGGATACCTCTGGAATGGCTTGGATGTGTGATACTCTATTGTTTGATACTTAGTAATTCTAGGCAGTATGTTTCTCTAGTGTAGTATAATGAGGTGGATAGGGTGCATGAAATGATATTATAACACCACTAATAAGTCTATAAAATGTAGTTTCCTAGTTTTAAATCACTTAAGAATTTTTAACTTTATGTTTGACTTTGGAGCCAACTAAATGGAGGAGGACAGACATTGGAATGAAGAGATAAAATTCTCATTCTTCTTAAGTGCATATGTATGTGTGTGATTAAAATTAGAGGAAAGGGGTTCAACATATAGACTTATATGGGGAGGAGGAAGAATGATGGATGATCAGAAACATCGGTTTGTGAATGTACTTGGGTGTAGAAGCTGGACATAGAGGTACGCTAACATTAGGGAGTTACGAAAATGATATCTAGGTGCACACGCATGTGGTGCACCCAATGTATGGTGACTGATGCAGAGTGTATTCACAATGATATATATGAGTGTGTGATTCTTGACTATTAAATACATGGTAATTCTATATAGGGAATATATGGTGGGGTTTATGAGTCTGACCCCATGTGAGGTATTGGTCATGTGCACAGACTTTAACAAATCTTTTTCATAAAAGGTCAACATCAAACAACCATAACATAGGATCTATTATTCATTTTGGATATATGAGTAGTGAAATCAAACCCCAAGAAATAAACAAATACCTAAGTATATAATTTCAAAATATAAGGTCTTTTATGAGGCCAAAAATTCCCATAAGAGCCTTAAAATGGGTTGTATGGTTTCAACACCCCTTTTCATCAGTAATAGATGAACTACAAGACCTACTACCAGGGTAATATTCATAACCCACATCACCATATTGAGTGATGTTCTTGAGAAATCATCATCCCTTGGTGCATGAAAAATCATGTAGCACATGGATATCCCATATTAATATTCTTTATTTAGAAATATATTTCCCTTCTCTTGCTTCACTTTTGTCAACTATGTGAGGACCGCATCATGGATTTCACAGAAGTGTACGAGTGTCATTTTTAGAATCCAATAAAATACCCTATTAGAATTGGATTCATTTGAAATTAATAGATTATTATTTAAAGGTTCTATAGCACAACATTATCCATTATATGAACATCTGCTGGAATATTTGGTCTAACTCACCATTGAGAGTGTGTTCACCCAGAGAAGGATCCCGACCCAAGGATTTTAGTTTCACCAACAGATGAATCCAGAATCAAGGTTCATGAATTAACAAGACTAATAATCTTCTAAAATATTTTTGTCAATACAACAGGAATAATAAACTCAAGGATTATAGTATTTCCAAGAAAAATTATCTAAGATATTATTTTAATATCCTAACAAGGAGATAAAAGAATAAAACTCAAACTAAATTTGTAGGACCATATACTATAGTGGTGAGACAATGTAATTAAATTGGAATTTATTGTTGGATATGACATTGGATGTCTCGATGTCATTATGTATCCTTTGATAACTGAAATCAATCCACATGTAGTTATTTATTGAGAGTCTTTATATAAATCAAGATCATTCATAAGAGATAATATAAAGGTATCATCCATCTTCGGGTAAGACCCAACATGAACTTGTGAACCCATACTCTATGAACTCTTACAAAAATAAGGTCTAGGAATAAGTGAGAGAATCTATATAGAATAGTCCACTTTCTGTATTTTAAGGTCATTTAGGATTTACAATTTAGTTTTGAACATTAAGTTCATTTGAAGATGATATTAAAACCTTAGACATTTTATAGTAACCAATATTTGTGAGTAACATAAGGGTGATCAAAATGTATCCATGGATTTTGAAAATAGAATCCATATCTCTATTTTTCTAGGTCCAAGTTGTGGTCCCACAATAATTATATATTTTATTTTTCAAACAAATTTTTTCCTAAGTCAAGGACAGTGGGGATTAGTGGCTATGAACATAGATTTCTCTAAGGATTCCCTTTGTGTGATTTCAACTTAAATTTTTTTATTCGTTTTATTTATTTTTTAATTCCAATAAATGTTTACTAAGATTTATGGGGTTCATGATTATTTTAATGATTCTCAAATTATTTCAAGGATCCAGTTTGAGATTTTTTAACATGGTGAGTGTCATGTATCTTTCCTTTGTTATTTTATGGTCATTCTAGTTTGAAATATAATTTTTGTGGTTTTAGGTCACAAAATTGATTCGAAAAGGAGTGGAGGTTTACTTAGTAATAGGATAATGGTTCAATTGATGTGAACCGAATATTATTATCACAAATATTAAAAATATTGAGGAATGGTGCACACAATTTAACACCAAAGATCTTGGAAAAGGTATTTGGATGTGTAATATTAGATATCATTAATAAAATGTTATGCTAGTCTACTTAGTAGTATGGGTAAATTTGACTCAATTTGAATGAAATACCATTTTTAATACTATAGAAAATCTCTAGGATTTCTTGCAGTGTTAATTTTTAGTGTCCATGGAATATTGTGTAATGTGGTTTAGGTTCTCTGGATGAGGACCATGGGACATCCTAGAGGTTTTTCTCAACTCCATGAATTTGGGACATCAGTAGAGTGGCAGCCCTATATATTAAGGTGAATAAGAATAATTTTTCATAATATTGATTTAAAAGTTGGTACGATGTATAACTTCAAGGGTATTAAAAATCCACTTGAATAGTTCTGTTATATAAAGTGTAAATCAAAACCTAAGAATATATATTTCTATTAGAAATAGAGATAGGTGGGAATATTTAAGCCAATGGTAATGAAGCGAACACCCACACATTAATTAGAAAATAGTTTGTGGGGGTTAAGAGGGTCTTTTCCTCCAAAATGAAAAACAAACCATTAAGGGTTACTCAGGGGTTCAATCGAAACTATGTTGTTTACCATCAATTCATAGTTGGGTATATTCAGATTATTTTTGAAACTTGTTACCTGTATTGACCCATGGATTTTTTGGGTTATAACTTTTCTATGTGAATTTGAATTTTTTTCTAGAGAATGGGATATTCAGTTACTTATAATTCAGATAGAAAATATGATCATTGTAAAATAAAAAATTGGCATTTCTTATGTGTAATGTAGACTGGTTAATGGTTTGGGTTCTCGGGTGAGCATCTAAGTAGGGTAGGGTTGAACAGGGTAATAGTTGCAGCTATAGGAGACATAGATAATCATAGCCTCAAGTAATTATGGTGTGTATTATGTAATATATTTCTTATTCATGGAGGTATTTAGGTGTTTGTGATGTCAAATAAGGTGTTTCATTATGCTGGTGTTTGCGGGGGAGGGACCATGCCATGGAAGGATGTTTTACCATGGAGGGATCTTGTGGGGGTATTATTTATGACACATACTTAAGGGAAAATGAATCAAAATAGGAGGGGGAAATGGGATTGGCCCCTATTCTTTTTGATTGAAAGATGCATTGAATACAAGGAGTCTACTTTACAATGCATCTAGGTAGGTAACCCCCATCCCAGAGGATACACTATAGATATCAATGAGCAGTATGGGTATCAGCCTTCACCCTGATGTGGGATAAACAATGGATTCATACTCCATGGAATATAAAAAGGGAAGGTGTGTTCCATTACACCAGAACCCCAGTGGTAGTTCCATAAAGCTACCTTTGGTGAGTGATTTTTTTGGCCCATATGGCCACGCCACATGCCTGACTCATCCAAATATTTAATGAGGGGTAGACCCATCTTTTACAAGTCAACAACTTTAATTTTTTGGATGAGAGGTTAATATAGGAGAGGAATGTTTTCCATATCCATCCCCCATATCATCCCTACATTCATATTCCTTATAAATTGGTGTTTTGGTTTTTATTTCATAGAACATTTTGGTAATATATTTTGCTTCCCCTTAGTTCTTATTTAACTTTTTAGCCTGCTAATTTGAATCAATTTTAGGATATGGATTCAATGAATATTTAACTGAATCAAGGGGAAATCATCCCAATTAAATGGGTATTTCATGTTTCATGGTGATAGGAGGTGCCATAAGGATGAATGCATGTGGTTCCATAAGATTTTGGTGAAGTGGTGATGCCTATTGATTTTATCACTAGATATTCTATTCTGCTTTAATTTAAATAAATAATTTTAAATTTTTACAATTAAATATTTTGGGGTTATGGAATGATATAGGAGCTTAGGTGGAGCCACAATCATAGACAATGCATGGATGATCTTGGTGTAAGGTGTGTTGAGCATGGATTCAGTGATAAATACTATATAGAGATAGGTAGTCCTTATAATATAAATTCATATTCAGTTCCAGATTTAATTCTATTATTCATGTTGAATGGGATTGAGTAATAGGATAAGGACTAAGATAACCCTTGATAAATTTATATGATTGTTTGATGAGTTCTCCTTATCAATTGTGTGAGTTGGGATAAGTAATTTGTATCACTTTGGGTGAGTTGGGATCCCTTTAGAACAATGCCCCAATGAAGTGGAGATTCTCAGTGAGTTGAAAGGAGAGATAAAGAAGGTATTGAGAAGTAATTTGGGATGTGGGAAACCTATGAGGGGTTCATCATGGATATTTGGATAAAAATTATAGTCATAGGCCTTGTGTCAAGGGCAAGGTAGATGTATCATTTCCTAATATATAGTACCCTTCTAGAGTTAGATGGAGAGTACGTATGTTCCATGGATGAGTAAGATCAGTGTGTTACTTGAGTATCAGAACCAAGTTATTATTAGAAATTATACATGGATCAAACATGACTATTTAGTTTATGTTTATATAGAGCTTATGTGTTGTGTTTTTATTGATAGGTGATGATTGTTAAATGGTATTTAAAATCAAAGACTGAAATATGTGACAAGTAACCTAAAGGATTCCTAGATAGGTGAGATGATATGTTCTCAGAGTTATAGGGAATGTTATTGAGTTATTATCGATAAAGTGATGAGAAGGTGAACATATGGGATGGTTTCTATGACATTATTATGTTGCATTCATGTATGATAGGAGATAGATTCTTGTGTGAGTGATATAGATCTTAAATCCTGATCCCACGATGATTGATATAGTACTGGTATGATTTCCATGAGTGATATGGGATCCTAGTTTGTATGAAGTCTAGGCCTATCTAATGTGAGATGGTATGGTTTTAGAAATAATGGATTGACCTTGATTTAGAAGGTGATGAATGAACCTTATCTTGAGTAATAATGTATTAGATATGTTGTTTCTTGGAAACAAACCCAACCTTTTGTAATAAGGTTGTGGTCGAGAGGATGTAAATTCTTGACTGAGAAGACTAATTTGTCTAGTAAATTGATGATAGAAACATCCTTGAATAATAATTTAGAGTTTTTGAATTTATAGATGAGTCCCTACCTCTATAGATAAAATGGATCCAAGACCCTACCCTGCTTCCTCAGTTAGTGATTGAGGACTTAGGGGACACTGTACCCTACACCTTCATTTATCGGCTTAGGTGTAGTATTATTCTCTCCCCTGAGTATTTATTTTTGGGATATGAATCTAGTATGATGGAATTATATTAAAGAATTATTACTTGTAGTTGAATCAAGTTTGTTTGGGTGCCATGTTGGCCTAGTTTCCACATGTTTTCCAAAGGTGGAAGGAGTCATGGTGGCATTTTAGTACATGATGTTCCAAAGTGCTTGTGTGAGAAAATTTATTTTTCCTATTTCATACATATTGATAATAATGTATATTAGGGAAATTATTGATACAATGTTGTGATGTATTTTTCACATAATTTATGAGAACACTTGTTCTCTTCAGACCTTATGTCTTCTTTCAGGTTTACTATAGGATGCATATTGGATCGGAATGGTACAAAATAACATGGTATTTGAGGCTAATGTGAGTTTAGTATAAGGGATATAAATAGAACCTATTGTTTCTTTAATTTTTTATATGAGGATGGTGCATTGAGAATCTAGTTGGGATGTTTTTTGTATGATTTCATATTCATTTTTTTATAACATGATAATTTTTTATTGATTTTTTCAGACACTGATTATGTGAAGCTGATTTTTTTGTTATTTTATATTATTATTAAACTTTGATTCAATGAAATGGTCTATATATTGTATTTTTTGGAAACATGTAACTTTTCTATGGCCTCTAGCATATGGGAATGCATTCCTGAGGCCATGTAGAACCCTGGATTTAGGACACTATTGAGTGGTCCCCATCCATAGTATTACAAGGTAGAACCAAAGATTATTTTTTCTATTTTATTTCTATTGGGGATAATTTAGATATGGAATAGGAACATATATAATCTTGTGATCGACGTCAAACCAGTGATTCATGAACCCCTTTTTGGGGTGATGTCCATGTTACTAGAAGTTATACGATTCTCGTTCTTTATTGTTTCTTCTATGGTTGAGATGTTTATTAAAATGTGATGGGTTTACAAAAGAATTTTTTTTTGGCTTGGTACCCAGATCATTGGTAATATGACTCTATACATATATCATGTTTGAAATGTATGATTCGAATGATATATGTTTTATTTTTTGTGATATTTTTTTATGATGGTTCAGTTTTTTAACGTGTCAACAAAAAACATATATGATGGTTTCCTATATAACGTTTCATAAAAAATATGCTCAACTAAATCATGGAATTTCTTCTAATGGAAGGTTGTGTGGATATTAGTTTTTGATTTCATTGGGTGAAGGATATAAATCCCATTTATGTTTATGATTCATGGTGATACATTGTGGGTGGGTTTAGGTATTATATGTATTGGTGGTAGACCCCTTGGGGTAATTATTCTAGGATTTGGTAACTTAAAGTGTCAAAAATAACATATATAGTGTTTTTCCAATAGTTATTATCAATTCCAATGAATTTAAAAAATCCAAGTGGTTAGGTAGGGTCATATGAAATTCCTTGGTCATTTAGGATGTGGAGATCTAAATTTATTATTGTACTGATGTTGGGTTTTAGGCGCATATCAGTTTGATTCCTAAACCTAGTTGTTTGGGATATAGTTTTAGTGCCACAGTTGGTGCATGGGTAGGTAGTCATGGTTTTATAAATATTTGTGGATGATGGATGATCGCATTGTTATCATTTTCATTAGTGATCTTACTTAGTCATTATGGATTATCTAACATGTGGTGGGGCATGGCCATTTTTTTAAGCATTTGATCCAAGGTTCGACGAGATGTGACTTATGGGAAGATGATTTAGGGGTAATGGTAATAGTATGGGCTGTAAATATTTTTTTTGGGTGATATTGATGATTATAGTGGGTAATAAACTTTGAAATTTTAATTAGATATTCAATATACCATGGTATGAGGGTATTATGTATTGGTGTGGCTTTTCAGATAAGTCTCTGTTTGTGAGGACACATGAGTGCTAGTTATGTGTGATGCTCATTGGTTTTTTCAATTAGTGAATGGTTTTGTGTTTTTTGATGATATATGGATTTAATTGAGGTTTTAATATGTTTCATCTTTCATATATAGTGATATCATATATGGATGGTTTTATGGGATGGAAAAATGGGAGTATGTGGCATGGGAATTGCGACATGCAAGTGATTTTCTACCCGGTTTGGTTGGCACTTGGGGAGTGATGTAAGGGAATCCATATAGTAAGGATAAAATTGATATAAACAACTCATTATTAATCTTTGGTATGTATATGACTTATTTAATCACTCCCAATTTATTAATTTGATCTTATTGGCTTCCTTTTTGTTTTATCGTGTGTTTTGGGCTAAAATGTGACAATTACATAACAAGGGAATTCTAAAACATTTATATCAATTTGGTATTTTGAATATAAAATATAAAATATTACTCCAAATGGAATGATTTTTTATATAATTATTTATTTTTTTGGATTCAACATCCTCTTCCGGAACCCGAGCTAATTTGTACATCCAAAGGCCCAAAAAAATAAATCATGTTGAAAGCTATTAATGGACATGAAAATAGACCCAACCTAAGTAAATGATGTAAATATCTGGATACTATCCTAAAATTGAGGTGATTAAAAATTTATTTGATGTAGGACACTATTAATAATTTTAAATTTGAATTTTATATAGATATTATCTAAATAATACAGACATTGGACTCTCCAATATAGAGGAAGATTTAGGAAAAATTTGGCCAAAAAGAGTGTGACTAATTAATTATGTCATACCCTATTTTATATGACTCTAATATCTTTTAAATCTGGAGGGTCAGTATCCAAAATAATTATGAACAACATATAATCAGAAACAATGGAGTGATTTAGACATATTATGGGAATAAAAGGAGCCCGCAATTGGAGAACAAATTCTGTAGGGGAAAATTCTATACCCATTTCTTTTATTATTTTATTTTTATTTTATTATTTTTATACATTTGATTTATTTTTAATATAATTTTAATTTAATTTACTTTAAATACAATCTAATTCATTCTTTTTTGTATTTTTTGTGTATTCTTCCGCACACCCTTCTTTTTCTTCTCCATCATCTTCTCCTTATTTCCTTTTTTTCTTCTTCTTTAGTTTTTATTTTTTGATTTCAGTTGGCTTAGTGGTAAGCACCCCATAATCCTACATAAAAAATGGGGGTTCAAAACCAATTGGGCGCAGGTACTATAGCAACACTGTAGCGGTGGAAGTACTATAGTAGTGGTGGTACTGTATCAATGGCAGGCACTGTACCGTCGGTAAGTCACTGTGGTGACGGCAGGGTACTCTAGCAGCAGCGGTACTATGCGGTAATGTAGAAGTTGGGTAATATAGTATTACTATTCACATAATGGGATTGGGGGGAAAACATTGGGACTACGGGCGATGTAATGGGCTAAATGCCCACTGGGCCTTCGGGAAATGTAATGGGTATCCCTCTACCGACTTAAAAGAGGGATTTTCTTTCCTTTAACAACAAATGAGGCATAAATCCCATCCTTTTAAAAAAACTCATCCAAATTACATTCATTTATTTTATTTTCTACTCCTTATTTATCATTACACAGTAACCTATTAACTGAAAAATGAGAGTCTAACCCAAAGCTTGTCCTTGGGAGGTAAGTGGAAATTTCATTTATTCTACACTTAAATTCAAATGTTTGATTAAGTTTGTGATGATAATTAGTATATTTGAAAGGGTGTGATGATATTTCACAACTAAAAAAACTAAAAATCATTTATATTGTTTTATTTAATCTTTCCCACCTCTATGACAAATAATCTCTTCATACAATGGAGTTAATCCATTCAGTGGATGAAATTTTATATGATAGAGCCAAGTCCTAGGAGTTGTCACACTCATTATTGTGGTGTGACATAAAATTTGATTATAAGAAGAGGTGAAATTTATATTACTATAGGAATTAATGATTATAAACCAATAAATAAAATAATACTAATTCATGCATGAGATCAAAAAATTTAATTATCAACTTTAATCTAAACAACAAAAAGCAGAATGATTGAACTCCTGAACTGAACCACAATATGGAAGTAAATTCACCCTATTTTCATTCTGTTATCAATTCCTATAACTATATGTTTATAATGTTTCATATTTCATGTCATTTAAATTACATTGTTTTCATAAAACATAAAATATAAAAAATAATTAGTTTTGGTGAGAATGAATAAGTAGTTGAGAAATTGAGAAAGCTCATCAAGTGAGACGACCCTGTTCAACCTTTTGTATAAAATAGTAAAATAAATTTGTTTTCCCATTTCTTATGACTAGTGTGTGTCAACCATCATTGGTTATCATCTGGTGTGAACCTTGTTTCATGTGTATTTTTTTGGATGTTGTGGGTTATGTTCCTGGTGATATAGGAATAGACAGTGATCGATGTATCACATTGATGCTCACATGTGAGCAGTTTAGTGATGTGAAATCAGTACATTTAGTAATGGATAAGATGTTGGATTCAGTTATCAGGTTTTGGTTTGGAGGATTGATTATTATGATGCTTAACTAGTGTGGAGTATATTGTCAATCATGGAGGTATTCCACTCATTTCATAAGAGTCATGGATGTGGTGACATCAATTGATGGAAGGTTATAATGGATCAAGGATTAGGATTGGTTTATAGATCCATGAATACCATGTGCAATGTAAAAAAAATAGATTTAGAAACTAGATGTAATGTGGGATAGAGTCTAGGAATTAGATTACGCCTCGGTATGGAGTTTCGTGTGGTCTGAGGATGAGTCAGATCATTGGTGCACTACCACATTGGGTAAGATGATGATGGATATTGGGGGTGGTTAGTGATCCAACCATTCAATTACATTGAGTGTTAGGTTTAGACTTTTGTGCAGGTGTTTACATGATCTCTTTGGTAGATTTATTTCCCTAGTAATAAATCCTATACATTTTTTGATTACTTTTATGAATTGGTTTTAATAATAGTAAACTTCTTATCACAAAATTATTATTCTTTTATTTGAAATTGTTTGTGATAATTTCGTAAGAGTTATTATCACATTGAAATGTTTAATAAATTATAAACTATGATGAGAAACTTGATATACTATGAAATTATTCATTTATATATGTTATATTGATAGGTGATATTATTTTTTGGGATGAAAATGATATCATATATTAGGGGTGGAGACGCCTAATACATTATTGAATTTTCTCATTTTGTACACCCATGGTTATTCTTAATTTTTAAGACTGTGAGAACACGAACAACTAGTAGGAAATCCATATTTATATAATTGGTTGGATGATCCTAATTGTTGATGTGTTTATTGAATCATAGACATTAATAAAAATATTAATGAATATCAGTAATTTATTTATTTGATAAATTGATGAAAACCATTATGACATTTGATTGCAGAAAATTAGGATATGTTGTGTATGTCAAGATTGTTATTACATTAATGAATAATTTGATGAAATATTTTTTCATTCTAATATTTAACAGTAGGTGATATCTCATTCCATTTAGTGGGAATGTAACTTCCTAAATAAATAAATTTACATGGTGTTCTATTATCAAGTTCAATTATAAAAATTCAAATAAATATTTATCTATAACATTCATTTGATGAAATCAACATGAAACCTACTAAATTTGAGATACCGTGATAAATGGATTATATTACATAGTAAACATTCATGTTATGTTGTATATAATTGTGATATTGATTCCATTATTTACGGGTTCCATGTCATGTATCTTGTTTCTACCTCAGACTTAAGGTGGTTGTACCTAATGAAACTGAAAAAATAGTCATAGTGGGTCACGCTCTATGTGTGTATATAATTTCAGTTAAACTATATTTTAATCTAACAAGTTAATAAAATAATTTTCTCATTTTTTGGTTTTATAATTATTCATGATTTTCTTTATCACCAATATATAAGACTGAGTTGTTACAAAAATAGGGGATGTATATAATAATAACTATTTATTTAAAAGAATTATTGAATAAAATATTTATTATATTTCTCAAAAAATAATATACGAATATTTTTTTTTAAAATATATTATTTAAGTCGAAATAAATTTGGAAGAGTTTTGTAGACATATATTAAGTGTGTGGCAAGAAATGATATATTTTATATCATTTAAATAATTATCATTTGATTTATTTAATAACTGATATTTATTTTTCCATAGGTGTAGTGCATGTAAATTAAATAATTATAATTATTATAAAAATATTATACATGGGGTTATCTGTGTAATAAAAGATTGGATAGGTTAATATATACAATTAAAAATGCTATTATGGATTTATAAATATAATTCTACTTCATATTTCTAGGTCAGCCACTTGTTGTGTAAACTACTTTAGAGACAATTCTCTCAAGTCTCTGATAGAATCCTCTGAAAAATATGATCATGAACAAGAGTTTTCAACCACCTCCTTTCTCTCAAGCCGTAAATAGAATGAAAATTATCATTCAATCATGTGGAGATTCTTAATATGTACAAAGATGAACTATGCATGCTATCAGAATTGACCACATTAGCACCCGGTGAATTTATGATGGTGTTATGATATTTTGAAGCATGTGCAGATCACTGCTAGATATATTCTATTCATGGATCCCGAAAATAAATGACGGTACAACAAGAGTGTTTGATCGAATCATAAATAATGAAATAATTGCAAGATAAGGTAATTCTAAAACTAATAAAAAATAATTATAATGTTTATGCGATGATCATGAATTATTTAATTTATTATTCTTAAAGTCAAATAATATTCAATTTAGTACCATTGATCATGATGTTCTTTATCATGTAAATAACGGATCATTCATGTATTATAAAAAATTACAAGTTGTTTATTCCCTATTGGAACTTCCACTATACCTAAAACCTTAAACTGGAATCATATCAGCCACATAATTAATTTATAATTTATTATCAATAATTGATTAACAATATAAATTTTTATCTTATTTAATTTCTTCAATATTAATTATTTAACGCAAAAATCAAAATCCTTTCATCCCTTTTTAGTTCAAACTCATATAACAAATAAATAGATAAATTTACATGAAGAACATATTAATAATCAATGAGTTAATTTAAAGGGTTATGGTTTGATAATACAGGTGTACACAATTTTTAGCATGATGGTACACATAAAGGATGACATGTGGTTTCAATTGACTATACACTGTGCAACTAGCTTACACATCATGTAGTCCACATTATTTTTGGATGGAAAACATGTGTAATTTAAACCATATCATGTATTTATGACATAGTATATCGACTAGAAAATCATGCAGCATTGAGGTAACATGGTGCGTAGTTGGTGTACACTTCACGAACCTCATACAGACACCTCATACACATCTGCGTTCGATAAGAATGCATAGTCCCTATGAATGTGTCACATACATGGTAAAAATGGATTACAAATTGTGTACACTAAGTACACACCATATAATATCTCCACACCACATGTGAATAATTTAATGCAAAAAATAATGATATAATTAAAACTATTCACATGTGTTGATTAAGTCAGTTTTTGATAGTATATGTTTTGAGAAAAGATTATTCAATATATATTTAATTAATTTGTATATAAAATTATGAACTAAATGTTGTCTATGATTTTTTACTTATAGTTTACACTATGTGTGTTAATAAAATCACATTCCACATAATTTCAATATAATCATGTGCCATTTATTATAAAATTCCTAACTTCTAATCATGGGCATAAAAATGTATGTAATATTTCATGTGAATAAAAATTAGGACCGTGTTGAGTTGTTTGTATGTGTACACGTGGTTTCCTCTAAATACACTCATATACATTATTAAATTATTAAAAAATTAATTTTTTTAATTTTTTTAGATATTATAGATGATAGAAATTTTAGGAAATTTTCAATGGAAATAAAATAAAATAAATTAATTAATTAAGAAAATTATTAATTGTATTAATTTGAAGAATATATATGAATTAAGAATGAATTAAATTCATTACTAGAAAAAATTTAAATATATATTCATTTTAAGCATGTGATTGATCATGAGTATACACCATAATTTTGAATGTGATTGGTGTCTTTTAATTTATTATTATTAGTAAATTATATATCCGCAACGAGTGTCATCCCCTCCAATAAATATGGAAGGGATTGTGTTCCATTGGTTTATTTTATGTACACCCATTTAAACTAATACTTCGGTTCCCATTACCTACGAGTGAGTAATGCTTATATAATTGATAGAGCTCCCAGATGAGTTAAGGTGGTTTATGTTTGGATCCTTTGAGAAACCAATCCATGTGGTTCAATGATCAGAGGTGGGATGTTGTTGCTCAAACCAATATAAGTTCATGAGTTATTCCCCTTCAGTCATAATTGGTTTACCATTTTCTATACAAACAAACTATTTGATAAAGATCATGAATGCACAACTTTGTTTATTTTTTCTTCCAACTGCATGGTTAGTTATTTATATATATGGATGGAGTTGGAATTAAATAATTGAATTAACAAGGTATGAAAAGTGGAAATAAACTGGTGGACTATGAATAATTGAATAAAGACATGGTTAAAAACATAAGTAAATAAACATAATATTAAAAAGCATGTAATAAAGATAAAATGGTTCATTTTTGAATAAATGAAGAATATATCAAAAAAAATATTAATTTAGTATAGCCTTCCGTAACATCGATTAAATCAAAACATAGTTTAAAATAATTAACACCCCTCTATTGGGGTGCTTTCAATTATTAAGGGATTTCTAACATGAGTTTTGGGTTGACATAACCTCGTTCACTGAAAGGGTTGATCTCATATATGAGACTTAATGAAACTTGTAGGAAAATGTTATTGAAATAATTATATAGGATGTCAGGATTGGGTATTCCACTCAATAGGTCAAGGATATGAAAATTAATATGGTTGAAAAGTTAAACCTACCTAAATACCTTTGAATGGCTTTTTAGACCTCTTGATGGGTTATGAGAAGTGACACATGGATCATTTCTAATGTAATATCGAATTAATTATACATTATAACACCAATGGTGGGGGATATTAGGCTTGAAAAATAGTGATAGATGAATAAAATAAAGTATTTATTAAACTAATTTTATAATCCAGATAATGTACTATAATTCAATTCTCAATTATTATAGAAAATAAAATTCAAATGACTAGAAATATGTCATCCCAAATTGGTTAAATACCTTTAGGGGTAAATCATGGTGTGGAATATTAAAACAACCACCACTTCCTATCTTGTTTCATTATTAATCCAAACTATCTTCTATCTCTTTATAGTTGTAATGTATGAAAAGAAATGAAATAATGGAAGAGCCACAAATATTTTACATGATTCACCCACATAGGGATACATCCAAGTAGAATAAAAATTCAATGATACTATGTAAAAAATATCGTAAAGCGCACTACTGTTTCAATGTTCCGAATAGACTCACGATGCCTCCTGGTTTACAACCAATCACAATTTGAAAGATCACTACTCTCTCAATAGATTTGGTTTCACTTATTATTCAGAATAACCACTTTTATTACTTGAATAAATATATTTTAAACATCATTTAGGGTATTATTAAGATCTAATTTCATCCACATTATGAATACCACTTTAATGAAAATTTACTAGGAAATCCCTTTTGGATTAAAATTTTCCTTCTGCACGACCTTTAGATGTCTTGCATGAATCATTGGCAACTTGTGTACAACATATAACTTTCTCATGGAATTAAAACATTTTTTAAACTTTTATTATTTTCATGTAACTTTCTTTTCATGAAACTCCATTTCTTCACACCTCTTACTCGATTTAGATCACTGATTTTCTGTAAGTGTCTCGCTTTTTAAATGAGGGGATAGCTTTCAATTTATAGACTCATCTGAGCCAGCATGAAAAATTCTTATGTGCCTTCCTATTTGTTTATTAAATTTCCCTGAGCATATAATTTTGTTAATTTTACATCGTATTTGGTGCCTAAAGTACTTCTTGCACACAATCTCCAACTCTATTACACAACAAACAGAAGTCTTCTTTTGTTGCACACACTCTTCTTTCATGAACATGAAAATATTTCTGGAACTTATTTCCTTATCCATGTTTTTATGTAATGATCCTAAATATTTACGTTTTCATAAAATTTTAAATCACCAATAACCTTTCACAAATTTTTTTATTGTTTTTTCAAAATACATCCTTTTTCAGAAACACCTATTTTCACTCTCCCAATTTTGGACTCCAATAATTTTGAAAACAATGGGAGATGAGGACACCATGTATACACACATTTTTTACCACCTCTAGAGTATCCATTAATTTTTATTGTAACTTTTTTCAATATTAATTTTCAACAATATCACTGGAATTCCACAAATGACCATGGAAACCCGCTTTGTCGGCAAAAAAAATCGAACAAAAAACATGATAATTCTACATTGAGATATTTTTTCCCAACAGACTATATAACCCCCTATTTTCACAAAGTTTTAATTTTTGTCTAATTTTATCATGACATTATTAAAATTGAGTTTTAGTGTAGTTTTATAGAAAATTTAATTTTTTTAGGACTTTGTGGTGGTGCATAGTTATCCGACATAGTTTATCAAATCGTGTGGTTTTTATCTGCGAAAGTCTATCCTTCAGAAAGAGACATTTTCACAGCTTCTTCATTGTTTGGGAAATGGCTTGGATCTCCTCATAAGCTATGGGAGGCTTAGGGTGGTTCAGAAGGTTCATATTTTGGATACCCATGTGGCCTCTTAGGACTAACCTGCATCTTAAGGTTTGAGGGGGAGTGGTGCCCACATGTGTCACGACCCGCCTTCACCAAGATGAGGGAAGGGACAGCAGATTTCCAGACCCTTCCTTCTTCAAGTTGATGGAGAGATAATGACCCCAGAGACTCGCCTTCAATAGGTCCCGGAGTGGAGACTAGCACTAAGGGTATAAAATCACACACTAAATGGAAGGAATTACCCATTTTCTTTTAACAATATTGGGAGATAAGATAGTAAATCCCACAACACCAAAACTGAAAGTGCATGTACGGCTGAAAGTAAACCATTCCCATATGCAAGTTAAAAGGTAAAAGATACAAGCCACAAAACCACAATAGTAAAAAGATACCAATAAAAGGGAAGGCAACAACAGTAACTACCCCAAAGGTCTGAGCTAGTACAGTCCGGCATGATCCCGCAAGTCCTCCTGGAAACCTGAAAGTAGTTTTATATACGTAGGGTGAGCATACAAGTATACCTAGTAGGGAAAACCAAAGTCTCTCATGTACAAGTG
The DNA here is from genome assembly GCA_963277665.1 of Viscum album. NCBI lineage: Eukaryota > Viridiplantae > Streptophyta > Magnoliopsida > Santalales > Viscaceae > Viscum > Viscum album. Next base: position 1,614,608,046 of record OY728158.1, read on the forward strand.
AGGAGACATTCTAATGTCCTATGAAAAAATAGATGACCAAACACCCAACAAGGAAAAGCTATCCACCAAAACATCACCAAGGAACGCTCCCCAAATAACCCAAGTCAAGTAACGTATAGTAACAGCACATCGATATTTGGGTACCCCGCGCCACTTTCCCACTGGTTATTGAAGACATCTTACTCATCAAACAAATCACGCCATTCTTACCGAAGTCCCACTGCCAAACCCCACACACCCACACCTAGGCCACAACCTCACCGTAGTCCCACTGCCAAACCCCACCCACACACACATGGGCCACAACCTCACCGCAGTCCCACTATCAAACCCTGCCCACACACACCTGGGCCACAACCTCATCGCAGTCCCACTGCCAAACCCCGCCTACACACACCTGGGCCCACCACCACAACTACCATGTCCGAAGATTATTGGGCTAATAATGGAGTTTAGGCCATCACAACCTACCCGAAGAGTCTTGGGCTATTTGGTAAAGGGAGCAGAAAAGGAGCTAATTACCAGCCACTCATAAGAGTGTTGGGAAAAACACCCTCCCCCATGAAATGGGAGTGTTTGACACTTAATTTCTCAACATGGGTGGGGAATGAATAAGAAACATAAAATCTACAGATATATGTATAGGTAACATACAATCATCCCAAACTAGGGGTTCCAAAACCTAAGCACAAACACCATCGTTACTACTCATTCATGAAAGAACAACACGACACTCACGGACAAGCCACAAATCATTCCCAAAACCAACTCCTATTTTAACTGTTCCTATTTTCATATTACAGTAACCCCATTTAGGTGAATTCTACACTATTGGGAAATTAACAGGAAAACCCCCAAGCCAGAGAAAGAAGACAGTCATACAACAACTTAAACATTCACACCCGGTTCTCTTGTAATGTCTCAACAACAAAGGGATAAGTGAAATCCCTCAAAGTACTAGAACCAAGAAAACCTCGAGACACAGCCCCATGTCCCCAAAATCTAGGAGCTAATGGTTTCTCAACAACAGAGGACTCCACCCCAATTCATGATATTAGTAGGTAACCACAGAACCTCAAATTCACAACCAACAAACGTATAATAACAGGGGATCCCATCCCCACTCATATCACCCCAGAAATCGGCCCGTGAAAGAAACAACCAAACTGCTACCAACAACACAAGGCAGGCCCATGCAGGTATTTTCAGATTTAGAAGATTTAACATACTCCATGGTTTCAATTCCACTGTGCTTTAACCGAGGTTATCACAGAAAGGGTTGATCCTGGTGCTTTCAATTTATTTAACCAAGTATACGTAATTAACCAATTCCATGTTACAGTTATTTAAACATCCAAGAGCACCGAGTTTCATTAGTGCAAAGAGAAAGACCACCAACATCCATGATTTCTAGTGAGCATAGTCTTGTACAATTCACAATACATAACAACATAAAGAGTACAACAGACCATAGATCACAGCGCCCTTTCATTCTTTAATGGTCCGTTCATTATCTTCGTTATGTTTGGTTTCATCAATTTCCATAGAGGCAAAAGCATGCCCACCGCGCATGATACACAGAAAGGAGAGACGAAGGAGAAAATCCCTACCTGATTGATCAAGGATCGACATTTTTCTCCATGCACCAAGAATAGGGGATGCACGATTTGCAGAGGAGGGACGCCAGGAACTCCAAAAACGAGCAGACGACTCGAGCGCAGGTGCACCAGGGAGAAGGAGAAGAGTCGCTCAAAAGGAAGAAGGGAAAAAAAACTTCCTCTGTGATATATAGAAAAAATCCCGTTGTTACGGGATATAGGGATTTTGAACACCTTGAAAGTCAGATCGTGGTTTCCCATGCTGTTTGGGAGATTACACATGATGGTATTAAGTGGTTATTTAATATGCCCCGTCTGAGATATTTCTCTGGATTTTTTGGGTATTAATTATGGGCTTTAATAAGGGTAAAAGAATTAATTTACTGCGGGAGCAGAAAGGTCGGGAACTGGAAAAGAATGAAGAGGACATTGTGCCACCGTCACGGTGTCACCCTCACGGTGTCACCGTCACGGTTTCACCCTCACTGTGTCACTGTAACAGTTTCACCCTTATGGTGCCACCCTCGCGGTGTTAACCTCACGTTTCCACTGTCACAGTTCCACCGCGACCAGTGCCTCCATCACAGTTCCACCCTCACGGTTCCACTATTTTGGTGGAGCATTACTTTTGGAAAAGTAATGGGCCAGGGGGGGTATGGGCCATTACATTAGATACCTCTCAAACTATTCTCTCCCTCAAGAATTAAAACAAACCATAATAAAAGAGAGGTTCTGAACAACCATCTCGAAAGATACTTCTCAAGAGTGAACCTCATAGTTATCTAGAAACACCTCCCTCTCAAGAACCAAGCAACATACCGGGGTCAAACTGCCCAGTCCTATGGGTTGGGGAGTCTCTTCCCCCACGTCAAGATACTACCCGCTTTGGGAGGCACTGAATCACCCTCATGGGTTTAATCACATACACCTTAATGTGTCTTGATTAGGGATCGGGTCCTCCCCTCCCCATATCCAGGACATTTCACACACATTCAGAGAATAAGGAAAACCACACATTCCACAGCCGACAAGGTGAAGCGTTCTATCACAATCAAGCATAAACTGAATAGAACAAAACTTGAAACAACCCTGGGTACTGGGGGCACATATGTGCTTCCCATTCCCATGTACTATCCTCAAGCCCACCATGCTTTGACAACACTTGAACTAAAGGAATAGTTCTCCCACGAGGCACCTTTTCTTCACGATCCTCGATCCTCACTGGTCATTCCACAAAGGTCACATCATCCTCGATATCTAGCGCTCCCCTATCGAGGATGTGTGAATCATCATGTAGATACCGATGGAGTTGGGACACATGGAAAAAATCATGATTCCTTAGTAGAGGCGGTGGTAGCGCTAGTTGGTAATCCACTTAACCAACCCGCCGCAACACTTCGAAGGGTCCGATGAATCTTGGAGAAAGCTTACCCCCTCCACCAAACCTCCACTGTCCACACCGAGGGGAGACCTTCAAGAACACGTGGTCTTCAACCTCAAACTCAAAGGGCCTTCTCCTGCTATCGGAATATGACTTCTGTTGGTCCTGGGCTGCCTTCATCCTTTCTCGTATAATATGAACCTTCTATGTCGTGATCTGCACCACCTCTGGGCCAAGAATGCTAGTTTCCCCAACCTCAGTCCAGCACACTGGTGAGAAACACTGCCTTCTGTATAGGTCATCAAATGGAGCCATGAAAATGGTAGAGTGATAGCTATAATTATGTAAACTCCACCATTGGAAAGTGTCGCACCCATGATCCTCCTGAGTCCAGAACAAATTCCCGCAGCATATCCCTGCATGGTTTGGATGGTGCGCTCTGTCTGTCCATCTGTCTGGGGATGAAAATCAGTGCTAAGATGTAGCTGGGTGCCAAAAGCATTCTACAATCCTTCTAGGCACATGAGGTAAACCATGAATCCTTATCTTAGACTGTGGATCTCGGAACTCCATGAAACCTCACCACCTCATCCACGTACATTCGTGCTAGGGAATCTACTGCACACGAATCCTTGATCACCAGAAAGTGAGCCGACTTCGTCAACCAGTCCACCAATACCCAGATAGTGTCGCATCCTCCTTGAGCTGTAGGTAGTCCCCTTACGAAATCCAACGAGATTTCATCCCACTTCCACTCGGTAACATCCAGAGGCTGCAACAAACCGCCTGAAATATGGTGTTCATCCTTCACATGATGACACACCAAGCATTTGGCCACGAACTCTGCCACCGTCCACTTCACCCCGGGCCACCAGAACTGACCTCTCAAGCCTCGGTAGATCTTGGAAGCTCCCGGGTACACTACTAGGGGTTAGTTGTGGAACTCACAAAGAACTATCTCGTCCATCGCCTCTGGAACAAACATCTTTCCTCGGAGAAGCACCCGATTCTGACAATCCTCCATCAACCCTTCCGGAGCATCCCCTTGGTTAACCTGGTCACACATCACCTCACTTTATAAGTCTCCCAATTGGGACTCCTCTACCTGCCGCAATAGAGAAGATTTCACTGTCATCTGATATAGGAAACCTCTATCACCTTCTATCCTTGCATCTTGATGCAGGGTAGCCAACTCCTCCATTGCCTTCCAAGCATCGGCTAACTCCCGGACTGCATCCTTCCGCGACATCCTGCTCAAAGCATTAGCCACCAAATTCCCCTTTCCTGAGGTGTAGGAAATCTTGAAGTCATAGTCTTGAAGGAATTCCATCCACCTTCACTATCGTAAGTTCTGGTCCCGGTGGGAGAAGATATACTTCAATCTCTTGCGGTCCGTGAAGACTACAAAGTGCTCCCCGACGAGGTAATGCAGCCAAAACTTTAGTGCGAAAACGACCGCCACAAGCTCTAGGTCATGGGTGGCATAGTTACGCTCATGGGGACGTAACTACCTAGACCCATAAGATATCACCCCTTGCCGCTGCATCAGCACACATTTGAGGCTTTTCCCTTAAGAATCACAGAACACCTCATACGATGCCCCTTCTTCTAGAAACCTTAGCATTGGGGCACTAACCAACTTCTCCTTCAGATTGGTGAAGGATACATCACACTATTCGTTCCACATGAAATCCTGGTCCTTCTTGGTCAAGGCTATCAAAGGTGCCGCTAGTTGGGAGAAGTTGGGCACAAACCCCTAGTAGTAACCTGCCAACCTGATGAAACTACGAACCTCTGCCACGTTCTTGAGTGCTTCCCAAGAAACAACCACCTTGAACTTCGATGGGTCCATCAATATCCCCTGCTCAGACACCACGTGCCCAAGCAAATGCACTTCTCACATCCAGAACATGCACTTGGACAGTTTCCCATAGAGATGGTGTTGTCAGAGGACCTCTAAAACCGTCCTCAGGTGCTCTGTGTGATCCCCCATTGATCATAAGTAGATCAGAATGTCGTTAATAAACACGACCACGAAACGACCCAAATATTCCCGAAATACGGAGTTCATGAGCCCCATGAACATAGCTGGTGCTTCTGTAATGCCGAACGACATGAATACAAGCTCGAAGTTCCCATATCTGCACCTAAGGGAAGTATTCAAGATTTCACCCTCCTTCACCTGCACATGGTGATATCCATACCACTGATCGATCTTTTAGAACAAACTAGCTCCCCTCAGCTGGTTGAAGAGATCATCTATCCTCGGGAGGGGGTAGCGATTCTTAACCGTCACCTAATTCGGCCTCCTATAGTCTATGCACAACATTATACCACCATCCGCCTTCTTCGAAAACAACACAGGAGCACCCAACGCTGACGTACTTGGCCGAACAAAACCCTTATTCGTTAGATCGTCAATCTGGATCCATAACTCCCACAGCTCAAAAGGTTCCATCCGATAGGGAGCCATCGAAATCGGACGGGCACCAGGTTGCATGTCGATCCCGAACTCATCATCCCGTCGAGGGGGTAGAGTCACCACCTCCTCAAGAAATAAATCCATAAACTCACCGAGGATTCTTGGGACCTCCACCATTTTTTCATCTACTGATTCCACTGATAGTTCAGCCAACAAGGAAAGGAGGGGCTCCTCTCACCCGGTGCTTCTCTGACAACCCCGCTCGCTGATGAAAGTTACATGTTGAGCACCCAAATCTGAAAACACATCCCTTCCTCGGAAGCAGTCAATGATGGCACACACAGAGAACAGCCAGTAAATGCCTTGGATGACATCATATAGTTGTATCTGCAACAATAGCAGATCCCTGGTAGACTGATGCGACCCTATCATTAGTCTACACCCTCGGCAAACATAAGATAAGTTGGTCTGACTTTCAACTGGCGTACTCAGCACCAAAGGTGCTAAAAGTCTCTCGATGTCTAAGCCCAAATCACGGGCCAGAACGGGTTTAACAAAGGAGTGCGAAGCTCCGATATCAAACAAGGAATAGGCAAGAGTACTAAACACACTGATCGTACCTCGAACGACCTCTGGCCCTGCTGGGACTACTGACTCGACGACATGTAACTACCCACGCCCACCTCCTCTGCCTATCTGCTATCAGCCGCCTCCCCGACCACGCCCTAGTCGAGGTCCCTGAGGAGCGCCCAGAGGTCGGCCTCCTCCTGCAACGTCTTCCCTCGGAAGGGCAGGAGCCTGCTACCCCTTCTGTTGCTGCTGAAAGGGCCTTGCTAGAAACAGTTGTAGCTGAGGTGGGCGCTGAACCTGTCCAACCCCGATGTATTGCACTCTGTACGGGCACTGATTCTAATGATTTCTATGGCTCCAGACGAAGAACCTCAATCTTGGGCCTAAAAGAAAATGGTGAGGACTGCGGGATCGTAACTGGAACTGCTGAGGCCTGCATCCTGCCGGCCGAAACCTAGAGGGTCCTGATGCCGGGGGCCTGCTGCTGACAGCTTTCCCCTTCGACGGGACCAACTGGATCCCTTCTCATGGCACACCTCCCAGTGTGTGCATCCTCTCCACCACTTCAGCCTTCTTCTACACCTCCAGTTATGTCGGTACAGAAAAGGGAACAACAGTGTACTGAAGAGGAGGTCGGAGTGCCTCCTCTAGACGTCTCGCCTGAGACTCCTCATACGGAAAGAGGTCCAGAGCGAAGCGAAGGAGATCCTTGAACTTGATCCCCAACTCTCTCACTGACATACTCCCCTTCTGGAGGGAGAGTAGCTCATGTATCTTCTCATACTTCATCGTGGAATAGAGGAATTCTTCCCAGAACTTCTTCTCGAAGTTAGCCCACGCAACTTCAGTCTCCCACCTCTCTCCAAGATAAAGCGTCCACCACTGACGCGCTGCTCCCCGTATCTGGCTGACGGCCAGAGGCACCTAGTACTCCGTCGGAGCCCGAATCAAGCCGAAATCTATCACTAACTCCTCCAGCCAGCTCTCCGTCTCCACGTTTGAGATGTTTCCCTTGTACTTCCCGAGGGTCTATCGCTAAAAAGATTGAAGCACCTTCTGCCACTGGTTATCCTTCTCATCTCGGTAGATCCTCTTTCGATCGGCCAAGTCAACCTCCATGACCTCGATCATTTGTACTACACGTGGTCACCTCCCAGGTGCCATAGCTGTAAGGTAAACAAGGAATGCCTAAGCCCGAGTAGTGTAAAATATTGTTCTTAAATTTTCTTAGACTTCTTCATTTATATTGAATCCCCAAGACACCCATGAAACACAATAACACAAGTCATTATGATGCATGTACCTTTCCAAGGGTCTATACCCTGCAATCAGCATGGCCTCACTTGGTTGTTTGGTAGGTCCAGAGTTCTTGCATCGGATCACGGGGGGCCCAAAAATCCCATGTCCAAGCTGGTCTTCTCTAGCCTAATTCACGCACCAAGGTCACCCAACACTGCTTCCCTACCATCCCATGCAATCCTCACTATGCCTAACTCCATAATCCATCATATCTTTCAAACCTCTCCTCTAATACCATTCTTTCACGACCTGCCTTCACCAAGATGAGGGAAGGGACAACAGATTGCTAGACCCTTCCTTCTTAATGTTGAAGGAGAGATAATGACCCATGAAACCCACCTTCAATAGTTCCCGGAGTGGAGAATAGCACCAAGGGTATAAAATCAGACACTAAATGGAAGGCATCACCCTTTTTCTTTTAATAAGATTGGGAGATAAGTTAGTAAATCCCACAACACCAAAAATGAATGTGCAAGTACAGCTGAAAGTAAACCATTCCCAAATGCATGTCCAAAGGTAAAATATACAAGCCAAAAAACCCCAAAAGTAAAAAGATACCAAGTAAAGTGAAAACAAAAACAGCAACTACCCCAAAGTTCTGAGCTAGTACAGTCCCGCATGATCCCACAAGTCCTCCTGAAAACCTGAAAGCAGTTTTATATACGTAGGGTGAGCATACAAGTATACTCAGTAGGGAAAATCAAAGACCCTCATGTATAAGTGAGGAGACATTATAATGTCCTGTGGAAAAAGAGATAACCAAACACCCAACAAGGAAAACCTATCCACCAAAACCTCACCAAGGAATGATCCCCAAATAACACAATTCAAGTAACTTATAGTAATAGCACATAGATATTTGGGTACCCCGCGCCACTTTCCCATTGGTTGTTGAAGACATCCTACACATCGAACCAATCCAGCCATTCTTACCACAGTCCCACTGCCAAACCCCGCCCACACACACCTGGGCCACAACCTCACCACAGTCCCACTACCATACCCCTCCTGTACACACCTAGGCCACAACCTCACTGCAGTTCCACTCCCAAACCCCACCCGCACACACCTGGGCCACAACCTCACCGCAGTCCCACTGCCAAACCCCGCACGCACACACCTTCGCCCACCACCACAACTACCCTGCCTGAAGATTATTTGGTTAATAATGGACTTCATGACATCACATCCAGCCCTAAGAGTCTTGGGCTATCTGGGAAAGGGAGCAGAAAATGATCCAATAACCATCCACTCATATGAGTGTTGGGAAAAACACCATTCCCCATGAAATGGTAGTGTTCGGTACTTAAGTTCTCAACATGGGTGGGGCGCGAATAAGAAACATAAAAGCTACAGATATATGTATAGGTAACAAACACTCATCCCAACCTATGGGTTCCAAAACCTAAGCACAAACAACATCCTTACTAATCATTCATGAAAGAACAACAAGACACTCATGGCCAAGCCACAACTCATTCACAAAACCAACTCCTATTTAAAATGTTCCTGTTTTCATATTCAAGTAACTCCATTTAGGTGAATTCTACACTAATGGGAAATTAACAGGAAAAACCGCAAACCGAAGAAAGAATATAGCCAAACAACAACTTAAACATTCACACCCAGTTCTCTTGTAAAGTCTCAACAACAAAAGGGTTAAGTGAGATACCTCAAAGTACTGGAACCAAGAAAACCCTGAGACATAGCCCCATGTACCCAAAATCCAGAAGCCAATGGTTTATCAGCAATAGAGGACTCCAACCCAATTATTGATATAAGTAGAGTAACCACACAACATCCAATTCACAACCAGCGAAAGTATAACAATAGGGGAAGGTCGTGCCGCTCACCAGTGTGGTGGACTGAGGTTGGGGAAATGAGCGTTCTTGGCCCAGAGGTGGTTCAGAGCATGAAAGAGAAGGTTCATCTTATACGGGAAAGGATGAAGGTGGCCCAAGAGTGACAAAAGTCGTATGCTGATAGCAGGAGGAGGCCCTTGGAGTTTGAGGTTGGAGACCATGTGTTCTTCATGGTCTCCCCTCGGCGTGGATAGTGTAGGTTCAGTAGAGGGTGTAAGATTTCTCCTAGATTCATCGGACCCTTCGAAGTGTAGCGTCAGGTCAGTGAAGTGGCTTACCAGCTAGCACTTCCACCACCGATACAAAGGATACATGATTTTTTCCATGTGTCCCAGCTCCATCAGTATCTAAATGATGATTTACACATCCTCAACTGGGGAGCGCTAGATATCGAGGACGACGTGACTTTTGTTGAAAGACCAGTGAGGATCGAGGATCGTGAAGAAAAGGTGAATCATGGGCGAACAATTTCTTTAGTTAGAGTGTTGTGGAAACATGGTGGGCTTGAGGAGAGTACCTGGGAATCAGAAGCACAGATGCACGCATAGTACCCAGGGTTGTTTTGAGTTTTGTGATGTTTTTTATGCTTGTTTGTGATGGAATGCTTCACCTTGTTGACTGTGGAATGTGTGGTTTTCCTTATTCTATTAATGTGTGTGAAAAGTACTGGCTATGGGGAGGGGAGGACCTGATCCCTAATCAATATGAATTAATGTGGATGTGATTAAACCTGTTTAGGTGGGTCAGTACCGCTCAACGAGGATAGTATCTTGACATGGGGGAAGAGACTCCCCAACCCTTCAGACTGGGTAGTTTAACCCTGTTATGTTCCTTGGTTCTTGAGAGGGAGGAGTTTCTAGAAAACGATGAGGTTCACACCTAATAGGTATCTTTAGAGGTGGTTGTTTGGACTCTCTCTTCTCTTCTAGTTTGTTTTGATTCTTGAGGGTAAGAGTAGTTCTAGAGGTATCTAATGCAATGTTCCATACCCTCCTGGTCCATTACTTTTCCAGAATTGAGGCTCCACCAAAATAGTGGCACTGTGACAGTGGCACCAGGGTAGTGGCACCGGTCAAGGTGGCACCGCGATGGCAGCACTTGTCAAGGTGGCACCAAGATGGCGGCACCGGTCATGGTGGCACCGTGACGGCAACACCGATCACAGTGGCACCATGACGGCGGCACCGGTCACGGTGGCACCGCGACGGTGGCACCTGTCACAGTGGAATCGAGATGGAGGCACCGTGAGGGTGACAGCGTGACGGTGACACCGTGAAGGTGACACCAGGATGATGGCACCGTGTCCTCTTTGTCCTTTTCCAGTTCCCGACCATTCCTCTCCCATAGTAAATTAATTATTTTACCCTTATTAAAGCCCATAATTAATACCTAAAATCCCAATAAATATCCCCGATGGGGGATATTAAATAACCAATTAATACCATCGTGTGTAACGGCCCAAACAACAAGGGAAACCATGATCCGACTTTCAAGGCATTAAAAATACCCATATACCATAACAACAGGTTTTTATCTATATATCACAGAGGAAGTGCTTAATTCTCTTCTTCCTTTTGGAAGACTCCTCTCCTTCTCCCTGGTGCGCCTGCGCTCGAGTCGTCTGCTCGTCCATGGAGTTCCCGACGTCCCTCCCCTACAAACCGTACATCCCCTGTTCTTGGCGCGGGGAAAAAAATTTCGATCCTTGATCAATAAGGTTGGGATTTTCTCCTTTGTCTCTCCTTTATGTGTATCATGATGGGTGGGCATGCTTTTGCCTCTGTGGAAATTGATGAAACCGAACATAACGAAGATAATGAACGGACTTTAAATAATGAAAGGGGGGGTGTGATAGATGATCTGCTATACTCTTTATGTTGTTATGTGTTGTGAATTGTACGGGCCTATGCTCACTGAAAATCATGGATGTTGGTGGTCTTTCTCTATGCACTAATGAACCTCGGTGCTCCCAGATGTTTAAATAACCATAACATGGAATTGGTTATTTATCTATACTTGGTTAAATAAATTGAATGAACTAGGATCAACCCTTTTCTGTGATAAGCCCAGTTAAAGAATAGTGGAATTGAAACCATGGAGTGTGTTAATTCATTTAAATATGAAAATACCTGCATGGGACTGCTCTGTGTTGGTGGTAGAGTTTTGGTTGTTTCTTTCACGGGCCGACTTCTGGGGTGATATGAGTGGGGGTGGGATCCCCTGTTGTTATACTTTCGCTGGTTGTGAATTAGAGGTTGTGTGGTCACTCTGCTTATATCACGAATTGGGGTGGAGTCCTCTGTTGTTGAGAAACCATTGGATCCTAGATTTTGGGGACATTTGGCTATGTCTCGGGGTTTTCTTGGTTCCATTACTTTGAGGGATCTCACTTATCCCATTGTTGTTGAGACTTTACAAGAGAACCGGGTGTGAATGTTTCAGTTGTTGTTTGACTGTCTTCTTTATCTGGCTTACAGTTTTTCCTGTTAATGGCCCAATAGTATAGAATTCACCTAAATGGGGTTACATGAACATAAAAACAGGAACAATTTAAATATGAGTGGGTTATGGGAATGAGTTATGGCTTTTCCGTGAGTGTCGTGCTGTTCTTTCATGAATGAGTAGTAACTAGGGTGTTTGTGCTTAGGTTTTGGAACCCCTAGTTTTGGATGAGTGTTTATTACCTATACATATATCTGTAGCTTTTATGTTTCTTATTCGTGCCCCACCCATGTTGAGAACATAAGTGCCGAACACTCCAATTTCATGGGGGAGGGTGTTTTTTCCAACACTCCTATGAGTGGCTGGTTATTAGCTCCTTTTCTACTCCCTTTCCCGAATAGCCCAAGACTCTTCGGGTAGGCTGTTATGGCCTGAAGTCCATTATTAGCCCAAGAATCTTCGGGAAGGGTAGTTGTGGTGGTGGGCCCAGGTGTGTGCGGGCGGGGTTTGGAAATGGGACAGAGGTGAGGTTGTGGTGCAGGTGTGTGCGGGCAGGGTTTGGCAGTGGGACTGCGATGAGGTTGTGGCCCACGTGTGTGCAGGAGGGGTTTGGCAGTGGGACTGCAGTAAGATTGGCAGGATTGGTTCGATGCGTAGGATGTCTTCAATAACTAGTGGGAAAGTGGAACAGTGTACCCAAATATCGATGTGTTGTTACTATACGTTACTTGACATGCGTTATTTGGGGAGCATGCCTTGGTGAGGTTTGGGTGGATAGCTTTTCCTTGTTGGGTGTTTGGTTATCTATTTTTCCACAGGACATTTGAATATCTCCTCACTTGTACATGAGAGTCTTTGGTTTTCCCTACTGAGTATACTTGTATGCTCCCCCTACATATATAAAACTACTTTCAGGTTTCCAGGAGGACTTGCGGAATCATGTAGGACCGTACTAGCTCGGACCTTCGGGGCAGTTGCTATTGTTGTTTTCCATTTTCTTGGTATCTTTTTTACTTTTGGGGTTTTGTGGGTTGTATCTTCTACCTTTGAACATGCATATGGGAATGGTTTACTTTCATCCATACTTTCACTTTCAGTTTTGGTGTTGGGGTATTTACTATCTTATCTCCCGATATTAAAATAAAAAGTGAAATGCCTTCCATTTAGTGTGTGATTTTATACCCTTGGTGCTAGTCGCCACTCCAGGACCTATTGAAGGCGGGTCTCGAGGGTCATTATCTCTCCTTCAACTTGAAGAAGGAAGGTTCTGGCAATCTGTTGTCCCTTCCTTCATCTTGCTGAAGGCAGGTCCTGACAACATGCTTGGAACACAGTTTTCCTAGCCATGTGGACAGGCCGTGAATGTTTTCCAGATGTCTTGAAATTGGGTTTTTTCCAATTTTAACCCCATATCTTTTATGTGTTTTACACCCGACTTATCCCTCTAATGCATCTTCTCACCCTATCAGAGCCAAGGAGGAGTTCTAACCTCCACCATCTATATTTCTTACCCTCTCACTGGTGTTTTCTATGACATTTTGATATGATTATTTCTCACTTTCCCTCCTTCTTCCTTCTCACTACTTTTTATCTTGGGGCTTTCTTCCTATATGAACCATAGTTGTCATGTGGCACTATTTTTTAGTCCATGTGGTTCAAAAGATCGGTCTTCTAGTGTCTAGGTGTTCTAAATATCATTTCTAGTCTTATGGATGAAGTTTCATTTAAGTAATCATGTTTTGGGATTTTATTTTGGCTTGGTTTCCACTTCTTTTGAGTCAGTTTTACTATGATGTTGTTTCCATTGGGAAGCAAAGTATTCATGTGCTTTATAAATTTTATTTTAATGAAAGTATATATATATATATATATATATATATGTGATATCTCCATGAAGTTTTGAAACTATTTATTTATGATTTACGCTTACCATAATTGTTTTTACATGTGAATTCTCTATTTCATTATTTTAAATGGAATGTTTAATTTTCATATGATTCTTATTTAATAAGTAAATAAAATTTCAAATAATTTTCATGTGAAAAATAGGTTTTAACCTAGTTTTGGATTTCATTGAATGAAAACAATGGATTTAAAGGATATTTGGATTGAGTTGAGGTTTGGACGTCAAAATGACTTGTAAAAGGGTATTTTATAGTATTCTAAATGGTGATTTTAATGGTGTCTCTATTTTAACCCTTGTGAAATGCCATATTGGGTTGTTTAATATGGGTTTTTGTAAAATGGTTGGACTTTTGGCCAAGTTTGGGTTTCAAAGAGAAAGAAACCTATTAAAGGGTAGATTTGTGTCATTTTAAAAGATCTAAGGTATTATATATGACCTATTTAAATGTTTTAAGTGATGTTTAATGATAACTGTGATGGAAATAATCGATTTTCCATGGTTTTTATTTTCTAATAAGATATTACATAGGTATGGGTGACTTTGATGTTTTTTAAATGCTTTGGTAATTTCTATCATTTTCAAAAAGAATTTTAGAAGTGTTATATAAAATATTGAAGGGGATTGGAAAAGTGAGTCATGATATGGTGTTAAAGGACCATTTGGATATTTTGTTTTAAATACTACATGTGGATGGCTCCATTGATTTACCCCTAATTTTTTACACCTCGTGTGGCTTTATGCTCACTATTTGATTCATGTTCTCCCCTTGTGTGGGAATGTTCTCGTTATGCCTAGTGTACATGTTAATGGTGTAGGGAATTCCATAATTTGGGGATAGGGGTGAGGTTAGTTATGGTTATACCTTGTGGGTAGACACTGCTTGTTTCAGTATGAATCAGTTCTGCTATTCGTCATGGGACATGATGTAATAACATTGAAGACCTAGAATGTACCTTTAGTTAGTTCACATGCTGCCAGTGACCCCTTAGCAGGAAATATGAATAAGTGGGGTTATCATCTCCATGATATTTGTGTGGGATAATTGGGTATTTTTTTGGACTTAGTGAATGCAAGTAGCTAGTTTATGAGTTCATTCCCATATATTTTAGGTCCAAAACATATTAGGGATCCGTGTTAGAGCCCATGAAACAATGAACCATCCATTTTGTTAGTGATTGAGGGGATATTGATATCATGATTGATGTTATTATTTCATTTTATTTCATTATTATAGAACCTTCCAAATTTATATGTGATGTTTTCCTATGATGGTTATTGCCTTTTTGTTCTATTTTACCCATGTGTGTGTGTTGGGTCAGTTGATTGGAAATAGAAAATTTTAAAAGATGTTGGAATACCATTAGGAAAATAAATATTATTGAGTGGGAAATTTGATGTGGATTTCAAAAGTATCTTTCGATTGACTTTGGCTGGTGCAATGTCTTAAAGTAACCACTTTCATTTAAATAAATAATGTGGGTTTTTTGTGATAAATGAGAAATATGTGAGTGGTTTTGGAATGGCTTAGTCAAATTGTTTTATTTTATGAATTTAGGCATTTAGTTAGTAAAACATAAGAAAAGTACTGGGAAGTTTTATATTGATTTTATATCAATTTACAAGAAATTATTATATAAATAAATATTGTATTTTAGATCATTTTAAAACTATAATTTACAAATTGAATTAGGAAACATATTACAATGTTTCGATGGGTTGTGGGGACATGCTAGGTTTTTTAGCTCACAACTATAACATTTTAGGTTCTAGGTTCTTAGTTTTATCATTGTTGTTCATTGTGGATATCATTTGGTGAGTTAGATGATGGTGAGTAACCCGAGGTTTCTAGGAGTTAGTTTTTGTATCGTCTTGAGATGGTTGGTTTTTATTAGTTTTTCTTTGGTTATTTGTTATTTATTTTTCATCCCAACCTATATTTCATAGTTTATGGATGTTAATTTAGTATATGAAAATAGCTTGGATTATTATAGATGGTTATGAACTGTTTTTCATGTTATTTATCTATTTATTCTATTTTTTTGTATCTATGATTTTGGAAAAACCATTCTTGAAATAGTTCTTATGATTCCTAGTTTTTTTCTTCCAGCCCATGGGGATTTGGAATAACCTTCATGCTATGCGGTAGACCAGGTCATGTTCTAGGTCAGATGGTATCCTGGGTAAGTTCATTTCAAAATAGTATCATATCAGTTTTTGTGGTTTCCATTATTTTTATCCTCTAAATCTTGTCTCACCTATTTTATTTTAGGATGTTTGAGTAAAACGTATTTTATGGTTATTTGAGATTTAGAGGAAAAGTTTGTAAGGGTATAGCTATCTATTAGGTTCTGTGAGTCACATTCTTCTGGGGGAGGTCGGGTTTTGAATTTTTGGAATTTTTCGATGTGATCTGTGTTTTTATACCATTTCAGTATGCATGTGATATTGGTTGTTTCTTGTGGTTTTGGGGTATATGGGAGGAGAAATTGAGCTGTGTGGTTGGAATTCTTGTCTTAGTAATTTATGTGTTTCCTGTATAGTTAAGCCTACCTCTTTTATATAGTTTGTTGAATAATTATCACATGGTCAGCAAAATGTGTGGACATGAAATGCGCGAATATTTCTTCAAAGGTTAGCTTGTGTTGGACTCCACATGAATATGGAATCTCCAAAATTGGTTTCAACTTGTTAGTGGTGGATTGAGGAGTGTTTTTTGTCCCTTTTGGTTTTTTTGATCATGATCATTTTCTTGTTTCATTTGTAGTATTAGTGTTTTTTTGTTAGGATACCATGTTTTGGAAAAATAATGGGGTTTTTTGAAAATGATTATTTCAAAACATTGTTTTTTGAATAATGGGATGAATGAATTCCCATGGATTTAAGATAAGTCTTATAAAATAGATTCCTACTTTGTGAAATGTTTATTGTAAAGAAAAATGAATATGGATGAGAATTTTGTAGATTCATGGGGATTGATATGAAATGTAATTTTTAAATGGATTTAGGTTTTTTCCTTGTTTGGGTAGAGTGTGTTCTAAAAATTTTGGTTTTTAAAGGATTTGTTGGTTTGGATTTGTGAAACACCTCGGAAGAAGGTGATGTCAAAATTCCTTAGTTAAAATGGTGGTTTTCAAAAGAAAAGTTTCTTTCATGCATTTTTTTCCTTATTTGAGGGTTTTTTTTGGTGGCATTGATTCATAACATATAGGGGGAGTCATTATGGTTTTTTATGGGGATTTAGGAAGTTCATGTCCTTATTGTTTTTCCCATAGAATGGTTAGAATTGTTTCTTCGGTTCTGCTGTGTACTAAGACTCCAAGTGGTTTGGTGGATGTGTAACATTGCATGTGATTGATTTTAAGGGTTATTGATTGTTGGTGAGATAATTATTAACAATTTTGGTTGACTTTTATGAGTTTTTTCTTTTGATACCTTTATTTTTATGGTTTTAATCTTGGTTGTTGAATTTCAACTTTGGTTGTTAAGATCTTGTGGATGGTTGCCTTTAGAGAGTTTTTCATTTGATTATCCTTTTATGGTCTTTCTGGTAGATTTGTTTTCTTATTGGTGGTTATTTTGTGTCCTGGTTCTCTCAGTCAATTTTATATTCAATTTGATGATCCTCATTGTTTTCTTATAATCATAGTGGGTTACATCCATTTTATCAGTGAGTCAATGAGGTGACCGTTGTTTCGGATGTGATATGCCTTGGGAGCATGATGGGTTAACTAAGGTGTTTTTTAATATTTGAGTTCAATATACTATATGGTATCTGGTTGTGGTCCTTTTATGGTCTACACCGTGTGAGGGTGGTCTTGTATTTGACCTTATGTTATACATGAGTGTGTCGTAACCCATAGTGAGTGCTCTTGTCATTATTTTTAGCATGTTTAGTTGTTCTTCCTTCTCTTAGGTTTAGAAGTGTTTTTAGTTGAGGGTATGTACCTATTTTGGTTTTATGTTGTTTGAAGATGTTTTCTAAATAGTTTTCTATTGTGTTACCATGTTATAGTTACTCTAAATTGTGGGGATACCATTTCTTAGAAACTCTAAATATTCAGAAGACCATGTTAAGTCTCCCAAAATTTGTAGGTATTCCTATATTAGGTTCTTGTTTTATTTCTTCTTAGAATAGTTAGGTTCTATTGTGTTAGTTTTATTTGATCATATTCTAAGATAAGTGGTCTATTTGGTTAGTACCACTTGGAGTCTCTTATTTCCCTGTGCATTTTGTTTTGATCAGGACATTATGTGGGAATAAATTGGCATGGTGGGGCGTTTCTGACACCAATACTATAAAAGTGTTTTTATATTGTTGTTATTTTCTATCTCCTTTATCATATTTGAATTTTAGTTGAGGTAATGATTAAATTTCAGTTTTCAGAGGCCTTTTTGGTAGTGCACTGTTATCCTGCACAGTTTTTTAAACCATACGTTGCAAGTGTGTGTGGGATTTTACATGATAAAATGAAATTTTTTCATAACTTACACATGGTTTGGGAATCCATATGAATCTTCTTACTATCCATGTGAGGATTAGGTGGTTCTGGTGCGAGGCACATGGTTTAGGAAACTATTTGAAATCTAAGTAATAACTTTGTGGTTTACGGTTGTGGGGGGGGGGGGGGGGAATGGAACCTTCATGGTTGGTGTACAACTTTCCTAGCCATGTGTCTAAACCATGGGAGTTATCCAAACATATAAAAAATGGGGTTTTCATTTTTTGAAATATTAATTTTTTGGGGTTTCCACCCTACCTCTTTTCCTCATCAATTGGTCGACCATCTTGGAGCCAAGGAGGTGTTCCATCTTCCTTCATATTAGATTCCTTTCCACTCTTTGTAATCTTCTAATCCATTTTGAGGTGATAATTTCTCTATTTCCCTCTTTCATTATCCCTATATTCTCTATGGGATTTAGTTTCCAACATTAACCCATGTTATCATGTGGCTCAATATTAGGTTTTTGGTTGGTTATAATGATGGTGATTTTGGTGTCTGGGCTTGTGGACACAATTTTTACTCCTATGGATTAAGTCACCAATAATGGAATTTTTTTTGGGAATTTTCAACTTTGTTTTCACTTCATTAAGGTAGATGCTACTATGAAAATGTTTCATTTTATAATCCTTGTATGCTGGAGATTTCTTAATTCCATTTTTATGAAAGTATAAATATATGTAATAACCTTCTGTTGATTTAAAACAATTTCATTGTGATTCATGATTGGCACATTTGGTTTTACATGTTAATTACCAAAATCATTGTTTAAAATGGAGTTTTTCACTGTGTTAAGCTTCATGGGAAATTCCTTATAGATATTTGAAACTAATTTCATGTGAAAAAATGGGGTTTAAATTATTTATTGTTTTCAATGTGTAAAAATAATGGTATTAAATGGATTTTGGTTTGAGTTGATGTGTAGACCTCAAAATTATTTGTATCGGGTCTCTTAATGTATTCAAAATGGTGTTTTAAAGGTGTTTGTAGTTTACCCTTTATTAAATTCCATGGTGGATTACCTAAATTGGTTTTATGGTAACTTGTTAGCCTTTTGGAATTAGTCTATTTTCAAAGGAAAAGAACCATCATAAAGTTATCTTTGAGTCATTTTAAATTAAATGGGTTATTTCATTGGACTTATTAATCAATTTTAAGAGGTTATTTAAAAAAATTGTGATTGAAATAATTTATTTGGCTAGATTTTTTATTTTCAAAGAAGTGAGACCTTGTGTAAGGGTGGTTGTTATATTTTTTAAATGATTTGGTGATTTCCAGTGATTTAAAAATGGATTTTGGAAGTGTTCTATGAAATTTTAAAAGGCCATAGAAATATAAGTCATAGTTTAGTGTTAAAGGTTCATTTGGATGTATTTTTAAAATGGTTTAATTGGTTGGAACCCTTTATTTCACCTTTCATTTGTACCCTTTATATGGGATTGTGATCACTATGTGATTCTTGTGCACCCCCTCTATGGGAATGTTCTTGTTATGTCTTGTGTTCATATTAACTATATGAGGAATTCTATCATTGTGTGTTCGATGTGAGGGTAGATATGGTTATTCATTGTGGATATTCATGGATTGTTTCACTATTCATCACTTCATTTATTGGTAATGGGATGTTGTGTAGTTAGTGGGATGACCTACCTTGTACCTATAGTTGGTTAATAAACCACAAGTGGGCCCCTTAGAATGAAATTGGGATAAGTGGGATTGGAATCTCAATTATTATTTTGGGGGATAATTGGATGATGGTTCAGACATAAAAAATTCTTCTAGAAAGTTTGGGTGGTTATAAAAATTTGTGTTAGGTCGTACGCACATTAGGGATCCATGTTAGATCCCATGAAATAATCGAACATTAATTTGGTTAGTGATTGATATGAGTATAATACCATGAATTCTTATATCTTTTCACTATCTTTAATTATTATGGAACCTTACATTAATATAAATGATATTTTTCTTCTGATTCATGGGTCTTTCTTGTCGTGTCGGACTTGTGTGTGTGAGTTATGGGTCATTTTCATTGAAAAATATAATTTTCATAGGAGTTTGAAAATGTTTTGAAATTAATGATTCTTATGTGTGATATTTGATGTGGAATAAAAAATGTTTTTTAAAATAACTTACACCGGTGAAATTTTTTAATGTAACCATTTGAATTTAAATAAATCATTTGGTTTTGTTTTTGTGAAATATGAATGGTTTTATGGGTTTTGTAATGTCTTAGGCTGATGGTTTTATTTTCATAATGTGTGTGTTCGATTAAGAATGAAAATGAAAATGTATTTTATGTTTTCTATGGACTTTATTTTGATTACTTTCAGATTACTATGTATGTAATGTTTAATTTTTAGCTTAATTTCAAACATAAAGTTATAAATTGACTAAAGAAACATATTACATAGGTTTTGTGGGTTGTGTTATCCTACTAGGATTGTTAACTCACTCTTATATCATTTTAGGTTCTAGGTTCCCAAATAGAGCCTTCTAGTTCTTTGTGGCCAATTTAGGCTGAGTTTGAAAATGGTGAGATGTTATATTTTTCTTGAATTTTTTTTCAATCTCGTATCAATTTGGTTGAATTTTAGTAGATTTCTTTTGGTTAATTATTCTTGAGTTATCTTACCTATATGTATTTCCTTGTTTGTGAATTTCGATTTATTATATGAAAATTGGTTGTATCATGGTAGTTGGTGTGGATTATTGCACATGAAGTATATATATTTATTCTCCAATTGTTTTTTACATTTGTCGGGTCTGATGGAAGCTCCAGACAGTTAATTACAAAATGGTATGAGAGAGGGTTTGAGTTTTCCTTTATTATGATCCCAATCCTCTTCTGTCACCCATTTTATTTGGGTATGTTTTTTTAAAAAGGTGGATATGGCAAATCGTAAGAGGTAAAAGTTGTGAAAGTCTACCTAGTTCATTCTTGTTCTAAGACTAATGATTATAAGTTTTATTTGGTTTTGAGTTGTTTTTATCCTTCTTGGTGTGATTAATGTTTGGATCCCCATTGAGCATGAACATGTTATTGTGGATCACTTTTTGTTTCAGGGTGAAAAGTATGAGAGCTCTAGCTGTATGGTTGGAACAAATGTCATGGGAAACCATGTATTTCCAATACGGTCAAGCATGACAATTTCATAGAGTGTGATACATAATTGGAACACGTTCACCCAACTATGTTTCCAAGGCAAGCATGACATTGTATCTTCTCTAGATATCATGTGTTGGACTAATTTGGAATCAATATTCTCCAATAGTTTTTTTCACATGTTTGAGGATGATTGAGGTGTGTTCTCTGTCATATCTGGTTTTGGTTCATAATATTTTTACTGTTTCTTCAGTATTTTTGGTGTGTCATTTGTTTAGAAACATGTTTTGAAAATAAAATATATGTGGAATATGTGATTTTTTTTTCAAACATGTTTGTGTGAATAATTATAAGAGTGAATTATAATGGTCTATAGAGATATCTTATAAAATGGTTTCCTCCATTTTGAAAACTTTTTTCAAAAGAAAAATAAATTTTGACTAGAATTCCATGGATCCTTAGTTTTTGAAATTAAATGGAATTTTGATAGGGATTTTTTTTTGTTTTCCTTGTTTGGTAAGTGTGTTCGACCAAGGTTATTTTGGTTATAAATGATATTTTGGTGTTGTTTTGAGAAACTCCTTGGTGAATGTTTGTTTCAAAATTCTATTCTTAAAATGGTGGTTTAAAAAATGAAAATTTTCATTCTTGGGGTTGTGACTTTCCTTATTTAAGGGGTTCTATGTTTCCTTTTATTCCATTCATATGAAGGAGTCATTTTTTTAGGATGTGTCTTGGAGAAGTTCATGCATTTGTTGTCATTTTACCCTCGAATGGTAAAAAGAATTTCTTTAATTCTGGTGCACACCTAGACTCTAATTCAATGGTGGATGTGAAACCATTCCATTTATATATTTTGTGGTCTGTTGAGGATTTCTTAGAGAATTCATATATATTTTACATGATTTTTATGGGATGTTTTGTTTTTGGGAGCATTATTTTGATTGTTTTAATCTCAGTTATATTGATTAAATTGTTGTTTTTGAGGTCTTATAAATGGTTACCTTTCTACTATTTTACATTTTTATGGATTAATATGGAGGTTCTATTAGACCTTGTTTTTCTTGTGTGTGGTTATGTGTTTGGCGTGATTTTTTGGTCAGTTGTATGTACCATTTGTTGAGACTCATTGTTTGGGAGAACCATTCTTTGTGGTAGTGGGTTGTACCCATGGTCTCCTAGGGCTATTGAGGTGCTCATTATTTTGGAATGAGAGAGTCATTTGGTTCATTATGTGCAATCTAGATTGTTTGGATTACCAATTGTGTTTGGTATACTATATGGTTTCGATCTGTGGCCTTTTTGGGATACACCATATGAGGTTGTTCAAATGTTTGTGCTTAGGTTATCTATGTGTTTCATGACCTAAGGTGAGTTCACTTATCGTTCTTATGAGGATCATGTGGTTTTTCTTCCATATATTGGGTTTTTAATTGTTTGTAGTTGAGGGTGTGTATGTCTTACAATTGTCTACTTTTTGAGTATGTGTTCTTAGTAGTGGTTCCTTTGTGCTACCAAGTTTTTATAACTCTAAATGGTTGGGTGATCATTTAGGGAAACTATAAATGTTTGTGAAGACCATGTTAGGTCAACCATGAGTTATAGGGATTACTAAATAAGTTTTTTGTTTTAGTTCATCATAGATATGTTAGTCTCTCTTATGGTTTTTGGATTTGATCTTATGTCATGTTTAGTGGTTCATTTGGTTAGGTCCTTTTGTGATCTCCCATTTTCTTTTTTTCCTTTCATTTCAACTGTGACTTTTTCCAGTCTAAAGTGGAATGTTGGGCTGTTTTTTACACCCCTTATGTAGTGGTATTTTTATTTTGTATTATTTTATCAGTCCTTTGGTGTAATTCAGTTTTTATTCAGGGATATCCAAAATTTTTGGTTTTTGAGGCTAGTTTGGCAGTGCGTGGTTAGCCCTCATGGTTTGTCAAATCATGTGGTGCAAATGCAGGTGGGTATGTCCTTAGGACAGTGATGTTTTTCATTGATTTCTCATAGTTCGTTAAGCCATATGGATCTTATTATAATCCATGTGAGGCATGTGGTGGTTTTGGAGTGATTCACTTGATTTGGGAAACTGTACAGCCTTTAAGGTGTAAAAGTGTGGCCTAATGTTTTTAGGGGGTAGTGGCACCCACATTGTTGGCTCACAATTTTCCTAACCATATGGCTAAACCATGTGAGTTTTTAGGTGTTTAAAAATTTAATTTTACCCATTTTAGGCCTCCCAATTTTCAATGGTTTTCCACCCATCTTATCCCACTGATACATCAGTCGACCCTCTTGGAGATAAAGAGGAGTTAAAACCTCCTCAATATTGGATTCATTCATTGTCTTTGTCTTTATCTATGTTGTTTTGAGGTAATTATTTCTCTATTTCCCTTATTCTTCCTTCAACCGATATTATTGGTTGGATTTAGATTCTCTTTTGAACAATAGTTATCATGTGTCAAGATTTTATGGATTCGAGTGGTTGTAATGATGGGGTTTTAAGTTTGTAGGTGTTGTAGATATCATTTATAGTCTCATTGGTGATGTCACTATTAAAGGTGACATGTTTCAGGAATTTTCATCTTGGTTTCAACTTATTTTAGGAACTTTGTAATTTTAAATGGTTTCATTTTAGAATCTTATTATTCTTGATCTTTATATATTACATTTTGATGATTGTGTAACGATATGTGATAGCCTTGTGATGTTTTGAAACCATTTTATTTGTTTTATGCTTGGAATAATTGGTTTTACATTTGAATCCCCAATTCAATTATTTGAAATGTATTGTTTCAATATTATAATAATCTTGTGAAATTCCTTATGTATTTTTGAAAGGGTTTTTATGAGGTGAAATGGGATTTAATCTAGTTTTATTTTTCATTGAGTGAAAAAAATAGTTCTAAATAGAATTTAGTATGAGTTCTGGTGTTTCTCATTAAATGATTTGTAAAAGAGTGGTTTAATGTATTCAAATTATTGATTTAAATGGTGTTTGTAGTTTATCCCTTGTGAAATGTCATCGTGGATTTATTAAAAAGATTTTAAGTAAAATGGTTGGCCTTTTAGTCTTGTTTTATTTTTAAAGTGAAAGACCCTTTTTGAATGGTTTCTTTGACTCATTTTAAAAGAAATAGTTGATTTATTTAGACCACATAAAAAGTTTTAAGTGTTTTTTAATGAAAATTTTGTTGTAGAAAATATATTTTACCATATATTTGATGGTCAATGAAGAGATTCCTTATGTAATCAGGACTTTTAAATGATTTAAATGCTTGGGTGATTTCAATTTTTTTAAATAGAGTTTGTATGTTTTTTATGAAATGATAAAATGGTCTGACAATACTATCCATGAATTGGTGTTAATGGATCATTTGGAACAATATATTTAACTAGAGTATGTGGATCGAACCCTTGATCACCCCTTTTTTGTGTACCGCATGTGTCGGTTTTTACTCACTATGGGATTCATGTACTCCATTTGTGTGGGAATTTTCTTTTTATTACAAGTGTTTATGTTAAGTGTATTGGGATTTCTATTAGTGGGTTTTATGGGTGAGGGTAGTTATAATTATTCCTTGTCTATATATTTAGCTTTTTTCACTACGTGTCACATCCATTATTAGTAATGGGATGTCAATTACATAGTGAGAAGACCTAGCATGTACATCTAGTCAGTTCACATATTGCTATAGGTCCCCTTAACATGGAATATGGCTATTTTAGGTTACCATATCAATGAATCATGTGTGGGATAATAGGATAGAGAGTTGTAATTAGTGAATTTTGGTATCTAGTTAAGGTTTTCTTACCAATATATGTCATGTCCAACACACGTTATGGATCCACGTTAAAGCCCATGACACATTTGAATATTCATTTAGTTAATGATTGAAGGGATTTTTATATCTTGAAATCTTATATCATCAACATTTATTTCATTTTTATGCCACCTTCCTTATTTATATGTTATGTTTACCTTTTCATGATTAGTGAATTCTTGATGTATTTTAATTGTGTGTGTACAATGGTCTATTTTTTCTCTAATGGTGAATGTTGAAAGGTGTAGGAATATATTATTGAAATTAAATAATCATGGGTTTGTTCTTTTATGTGGATTATAAAATAGGTTTTGGAATGGATTTTACAAGGAAATATTATAAAGTATCCATTTTCATTTAGACAAATAAAGTGGTTTTGGTTTTGATAAAAATTATACAATGTGATTGGTTTGGGAATGTCTTAGGCTGATGGTTATATTTTTAGAACGTGTGTGTTTATTTGGGAAAATAATATAAAATGTTTTGGAAGTTTTTTATGGAATTGATTTTTATTTCCATGATTTTGTTAAGAATTTAAAACACAATTTTTAGTATATTTTCAAAAATAAATTTATGAATTACCATAGGAAACATATTTCATAGTTTTGGATGATTTTGGTAACCTACTGGGATTTTCTTCACACCAAAATCATTTCATGTTCTAGGTTCCCAATTGTACAATTCTTGTTCATCATTGATGAAATGGGGTGTGTAACACCCCAATATATCGTAGTAAGTCATGTTCTTTAATTTGATAGCTTGAGCTACACGCAACACCGAGTTTGAGTGCACCACGACTTACTAAACTATCCATTCAAAAGTAGTTATGAATAGTATTAACTAAAATTCCAATTTTATATACTCCATATAATTTTAAAATATATTTTATGTCTTTCTTTCACATAATATAAGAACAAATTCAATTTTTCAGATAAAAGAATCATTTTTCAAAAAATGCAATTTTACCACCTTTTAATGGAAATGCCTTTTTAAAACCAATATTTGACACTTTTATATTTTATATTTATTGAAACTAAATTCTTCTTTATAATATGGACACAAAAATTTATTTTGGATAAATTTTTGGTACTTTTCTAATAACTTTTATATTTTAATTAATACTGAAGTATACTAAATTTTAATTGAAAACAACTTTTTTAATCGAAATAATTTATAGTGTTAAATTATGTATTTGAATGGTTATAAAGTATAATTAGATTATATTTTTATCATTTAATACTATTTAGGTGATTATAACTATTTTAAAATTAAATTTGACATAAACACATGTCAATCTTTTGATAGATTTTACTTTTTAAAAACCCGCTTTTCGATTTTTACAAAGGGAATTAATTTTAAATTGAATAATGAAACTTTTATATTTCGAATTTGGTAAAATAAAATTCATTTTTTAATCATAAATATCCAAATTATCTTAGGGTAAATTTTTGGTATTTTTCTGAAAACATTCAATTTTTGATTAATAGTGAAAAACAATGGGTCATAGTTTAAAACTGACTTTTTATTTGAATAATTATTTATCTTATTTAAATTTATATTAAGTCAAACTGGATATATAATACCTATATAATCTCAATATAATTAATTTGAGTCAATTTATAATAAAATTATATGTATAAAAGTTTATTGAACTTTTTACCCTCTTTAACCCACCAGCTAGGAGCATTTGCAAATTTACATAAAACATAATTTTACTGCTTCTGTGAGTTGAATTTCAAAAATCCGAGAGACATGGTTGATATCAGTAAGTAAAATGTGGTTCAATAAGATTAAAATAATTTTTTGTGAAGAGTAACATTATTACTTTTATTTACCACGGTTAAAAGTAAATAGGGTAATTAAGGGTTAAAATGATATTATTATTACCCTAACACATGTATTAATTTTGTTTGATAAGATTAATTTTAATGAAACCAAACGTAGGAATAAAATATTATCCTTTAGGTCTACTTGGATTATATTAGGAAATTTATTATAATTTAATTCAAAGGAGAGTTAAAAGTGTTAAATTCAATGTTTCATAACTAAATCATTTTAAATATAGGGATACACAAAAGATAAATTTGACTATAATTATTCATTATAAATGTAAAATTATTTACTACATAATTTTATTTTATTTATATTTTTTACATAAAATAATGTAATTTATTTATGACATAATGATGATACAGTAATTACCTAATTAGTGAAATATTAAAATAATTGATGTTATAAATATCCAAATAAATGTAATTTGAGGCTTTTTATGAATTCCACTAATTTTATAGGTTAATATGACATGTTAGGGTTGGTTAAATGAACTTTTTTCTAAGTAATAACCCCATTTCGAATTACGCAAAAACAAAATACCAAATAGTGTCAAAATTGACATAAAAGAGTTTTTAAAAACAATATTGTATTATTAATTTCTATTATATTCCTAAAAATATAAGGTTCTTCCAAAAGACTTATATAAGGATAGGTGTATTATTAACGAACCACTTGAGGTTTTATTGGAAGTATATAGTATGTTTATTAACCATATAATATAAAAATACAAAGAGACGTGGTAAATGTCAAACTATTTAACTAAGAGTTAAATCTAAATGATATGGTTAATATAGTGACCCAAACCTGTCTAAAACCGATTGGTTGAGTGGTTTTTGACCCATACCTACCATAGAATTTAAATAATTCAATTTCTAGCCATTAGAAACTGAATGTAATTTTATTATAAAATAATATCTCTAGCTTTTCATAAGGTGCCCCTCACCCATCTTATAAAAAGGAACTCCCCCTTCTCTCTAATTCACACCTTCAAATCCACTAGGCTCATCCAAAACCTTCCCAAATATCCTCCCAACTCTCCTCCCTTCATCCTATAGGCCTTATTTTAGTCAGAATGCCAACCTATGGTTCCCATTTAATGAAATCAAAAGGAATAACCCGAAGAAGAGATAATATTTCATCACCTCTTTCAAGTTCCATTATTTTTCAACTTCTGATTTATTTTTTGTTTCCATCAGAAAATAAAACCTCTAGTATATTCTATATATACCGTGATTTTATTATAAATATGGTACAACCATATTCGTTGTTCTATCCATCCTTTGGATGACATGTCACCTTACGTGTGTAGGCACGACTTATCATCTCCATGTCGTGGTGTAGTTGTTATTCAATACATTATTATTTGGATAAGTATAATAATGATGGATAATTGGTGTAAATAATAAATATAACATGATAAATATTCTTCATATATGATATACCATCCAATTATATATAATTTTAATATCAAAAGAATGATATTTTTGCTTGTGCGTACGTACGGATTACCGTCTCCACGATCGCGAGGAGATTCATTCCCCATCGTATCCATTTAAGAATAACTTATTTTGATGATTAAAAATAATGTTTAATGACATAATATCATTATGAATATTAATAAGATATATTCCATCCATAACAAGCATGGCTTATGTAATCAAGCATATAAATTAGAAGGAATCAATTAACACCTGAAACAACAATAATACTAAAATATCAATATTAGAGGATCATATATGATATAATATTTATGTATATGGTTATTGAATAATTTAATAACAATTATTTTACCATTATACAGTATATTAATGTACCCTCTACCAAGGAAAAGTACAAGGTAAGGGGTTTTCATAACACTTTTATTCCCGTGAGATTCAGGCTATATTTTCCACTCCTACCTTTTGCGTGGTGTATGTACTACCCATGATTGTATTTTTTATGTAATATAAATTAATTTATGGGTATTTAAATCCTCATTGGATGATAATTATTTCATGGTATGTATGTTTCGTAAGTTACCTGATCTATAAGGGAATTTCAAATTTCAATTTCCACTAATTCAGTTTTACACAAACTTCATTGATTACTTTACTCCAAGATTATGTGTGAAATCACTATTTATTTACTTATGTAGTAATTTAAACTCCCCTTTGCATGGATATTATTTTTATACACATAATTTATCTATTGATAAATTCTATAGTTATCGATATAAACATGATAAGAGTAATTTTAACTCAATTTCTATTCATTGAGTTAAACATCCAAGTCATTGGTGTTGTTTTTAAAATAATATGTGTGAATTTCATCTGATTGATTTACACTGAATATACAATAATATTGAGTGTATTTATATTTTTCACACATAATTATTTCATTGATTTATTCTTAACCAGAGCACACGGTCTTTATAAAGGAATTCATACCATTTACATTCCATTGAGACTTATTTGTTATGATACACCAATTCACTTTTATATGGTGTATATAATGTTTCATTGACATAGTATATAATGAATCACTTTATTCTCATGAAATTATAAAGTTTTTATTACCTCAATTATTTGTATTCATCTTTCTCTTTTTTGGTAAGGAAGTTTAACTAAAATATCATTTTAAATTTTTTAATGATTTATTATTCTAATCCTTTCTCATTAATTTCCATGTTTTAAAAATGGTTTTATGGATTTATTTATATGAACATTTAAGTTTTAAAATAAAAATTCCATTTAAAAGGTTCAAAGTGGTATAGGACACTTTGATTCAAAAATCTATTTTTAAATGGCTTCTTGAAAAATAGTGTGACTTTAAATTATTTTCAAGAAAAATGGGGATATTTACCTCAAATTGTTTTGATGATTATTTTCATCTATGTAAACATCCTTCATTATTTTCGATTGAGGTTAATTTGTTCCAATAAAATCTTCCATATTGTATTTAATGAGTTATGTTTGACTGTGGATATGCTATTTTTTATACCATTCCTGGTTTGTGGATAAAGTATGGACATTTCATATACTTGTTTTAATACAAATGTTTATGTTATGTTTCAAACTTTTCATACGAGGAATGCATTGGACTAAGTAAGTGACGGT
Organism: Viscum album; assembly: GCA_963277665.1. NCBI lineage: Eukaryota > Viridiplantae > Streptophyta > Magnoliopsida > Santalales > Viscaceae > Viscum > Viscum album. The sequence goes on from OY728158.1 coordinate 1,614,637,880, forward strand.
TGGAGCCTTCTATAGCTCCTCAATACATTGGTAGGTCTCATGAGACAAACTAGTGTCTTGGTATCAGGACTTGACAATATCTTATTTGTAGTATTGGAACAAGGCCTTGACTATGTGGTTAGGAGGTTTGGCATTATGCATTCCATCATTATGAAAGTGGCTAATGATATTGCATGTAATTATTCGACTAGTAGAATATCCATGTGAATGTGTAAATGGAATAATTTGATTTTATCTTTGCCCTATTATGCTGATGTTGAGGTTTAAAATGCTTTTGTCTTAATCCTATACATTGACTTAATTTTTTATGATTATTTATGAAAGTTTCCGCTTTATTGTTTTCCTTACTGAACATCTGAGATCACCCCTTTCCATGTTTTATTTTTCTTAGGATGCGATGAAGTATATTATAACTGTCCTAGAGGTATAGTCTATGTGATCTCAGTGTTTTCTAGGGAAACAATGTTGATGTAGTTTTCCATTTAATAATGTAATGTAAACTTTATTAATGTATTTAGTACTTCCAAGGCTACTGAACTAATCAGTCTTTTGAGACTTGATCTTTTGTGATCATGACAATGATATGTAATAATGCACCAACTCAGGGATTCTGGGGTCGAGGCGTTTCAGTTGGTATAAGAGTATGTTTAGTAAAATCCTTGGAATATAGAATTAGATATACTCTGATTAGAGCACATTACCCAAAGATAGACTTTGAGGATTAGTATAGAATAACTTCCTAGAATTTTGGTACTGTAGAGATTATGTCAGTTTTCTAAACAATACATCTCTGTCTGGATATGAGTAGGTAGAGGCGGATCTGTCATAGGTGTATCTAGGAGTGAAAACTCTGACAAGGAGTTTCAGGATTGACACGAGGTATCTTGGTACATGACAACGGGCCTTTCTGCACTCTTGGTTACGATACTCACGGGGGATATACTTTGGATAATTCACATTTTCTATACAAACATATTGGAAGTATTTAAATTTTAGATGAGAATACATAACCTTAATTAATCCTAAGGTGTTTTAGATTTAAAATAAGGTGTCATGATATTCTATAAATGATTTTATGACTCACACTATGCTTTCTTGTCTTAGTTAATGGATGGATTCCAAGAAAGTCATAATAACATTGAACAAGATGTACATGGTGGGAACAGTGGAGGAAATGAGAAAAGGAATGGAATGATGATAGGTGTAAAAGATATCATGTTCATGCTGAATCTGTTTTCCAAAAATATGATCAACAACATATATATTAAACAACTCCCAATCTCAACAAAGATGATAAAGGCATTGAATGATAAGAGCTCCAGTAGTGGAGACCATGGAGAAAATAAAGATCAATTTCTATCATGCATGAAATTTGGAAGGAGACACCAAGGGAAGTGTATTAATGGAACAAATAAATGATTTATGTGTGGGAAAGTAGGAAATATAGTAACGAATTGCCGAGGAAAATGAAGAGTACAATGGAAGAAAATAAAAATGATCCGAAGAATCCATTTACAAGAATTTTCTGTAAATGTAGTGGACCTGGTCATTACCCTAGTGAATTCATGTTTCTATTTGATATCCCCTTAGTCATGAAAGAACCTATGTGGAAATAAATGGATGGTCAAATTTTTAAAAGTATTAGTTATCTTTGTTGTTGGGATTAATTTGGAAGACATTTATCTCATGTGTAACCCTACTGTTTATTATGTGAAAATGCTATTTTAGGAAGAACTTTGTTTTTTATTGTTGATATAGATATAAATAACCATTTGGGTTTATATGTTCCTTGAATTCGAGGCAATTACATGTTTTTAAATTTTGGGATGAAAATGCGAGGTTTGAGATAGAATTTGTCATGAAATTTTGTTATAGTTATTTTGAAGAATTTATATCATTTTGGGAATGTTATAAAATATAGTTTTTTTTTTGAAAAAAGGACAGCACAAAGATCATGTGACAACCCGTCACGTCAGACAATGCTATAGGAATCGAACTCACAACCACAGTGCGATTGAGATTTATCACGTACCATTGGACTACGTGGAGTCCCTGATTAGTGTGACTACTTATTTTTAGTTAAATGATTTTAATGATCAATAATAAGTTGATTTGTGATCTTATGTCTTATCAAATGGATATCCTTAGTATGGGAAAATTGTTTGGGGATTAAGGGATAAATGTTATTTTGGAAGACGTTCGCTATGTTGGGAATACTATATGCCAAAGAAAATAGAATATTATGGGATTTCATTTGAGGAGTAAAGGTGGGTTTTTATCTATGATTTTATTATGAATTTATTGTGATTTGGCTTATTTACGGAAATGATTAACCTATCATAGAAAATATGTTATTAGGTTAATTACTTTTAAGTATGTGACTTTAAGAGTAGTCGATGTTATTTTGAAATAAAATTTAACGTGGAAGACTACTTAATCAAATTATTCTATGTTTTGGGATTCAAAATTAGTTTGTATTATATTAATTGATTTTGAGGAAAATTTCTTATTGAATGGAATTTATTGATCTTCGGGTATTGTTGGTTTAATTTTAGAAATTAAGATAAATATTTCTTTCTCTAAAGGAATATCTTTTTTGGGGATTATCTGATCTTGTACAAATAATATTTTGTGTTGGTTAATCTCTAAAGAAAAGGTAAATATATATAGTTTATCCTTTTTGGATTATGTGATTATCTATAAGTTGATTCTAGCGCTTCAGGTGTGACCAAGTATTCTTGAATACTCATAGTTTAATAAAAAAGATTTGTTAGTGGTATAAATTTATTAAAGGATGAAACTCTACTTAAAAAGTAAGTATATATCTTTATGTTCTTAGTCAATCTCATAAATAAATTCCTCAACATTATTAAATAGAACTTAAAACAAAAAATGTTATCTGTTTACTTTTGCTACTAGGAAACTAATTAACATTTATCTCATCAAAAGTTTTTGGTTTTCTTCTTGTTAACTTTCTCCTAATCATGTTTTCTATCACTCTCCACTAGAACTTGAAACTTATTTTATCTTCCATATCCATGTTTTCCTACAGGGGATGCTAGGGTGGGTTATCTCGGGTGACCTTTGTACTTCTCTTTCTTTCTTTTAAAGAGATGGTTATATTGAATATTTTTCCGATATGGGACTTTCAATGATGTTCCCAAGCCCAATTTTAAAATGTCGAGGGTGAAATTTCCAAAAGGGGGGAGGAATGTAACACCCCAATATTTCATTGTAAGTTATTTTCATTTTTTCTATAGCTTGTGCTACACGCAACATCGAGTTCGAGCACACCACAACTTACCAAACTAGCCGTTCAAAAGTAGTTATGAATAGTATTAAGTGAGTTTTGAATTTTATCTACTCCAAATAATTTTAGAATATATATTATGTGTTTCATAGACATAATATAAGAACAAATTCCTTTTTTCAGATAAAGGAATCATTTTTAAAAAAAATGAAATTTTACCACCTTTTAATGGAAACCCTTCTTTAAAACCTATATTTGACAGTTTTATATATTAAATTTTATGAAATTAAATTATTCTTTAGAATCGGGACATAAAATTTATTTTGGATAAATTTTTGGTACTTTTCATATAACTATTATATTTTGATAAATACTAAAAAATACTAAATTTTAATTGAAAACAAATTTTTTAATCAAAATAATTTATAGTGTTAAATTATGTATTTGAGTGGTTTGGAAGTATAATTAGATTATATTTTTATCATTTAATAAAATTGAGGTGATTATAAGTAATTTCAAAATAAAATCTGACTTAAACACATGTCAATCTTCTGATAGTTTTTACTTTTTAAAATCCAGCATTTCGGTTTGGACAACTGGAATTGATTTTAAATTAATTAATGAAACTTCTATGTTTCGAATTTTGTAAAATAGACTTCATTTTTGAATTTGGAATATTAAAATTAGCTTATAGTAAATTTTTGTTATTTTTATGAAAACATTCAATTTTTGATGAATAGTGAAAAACAATGCGTTATAGTTTAAAAATGACTTATTATTTAAATAATAATTTAATTTATTTAAATTTTTTTAACTCAAAATAGATATATAATAACTATATAAGTTTAATATAATTCATTGGAGTCATTTTATAATAAAATTAGACGTATAAAATTTTATTGAAATTTTTACCTTCTTTTACCCACTCCTAGGACCATCTGAAAATTTACATAAAACATAATTTTACAACTTCTGTGAATTAAATTTCAAAACTTCGAGAGACGCAGTTGATATCAGTAAGTAAAATTTGGTTCAATAAGATGAAAATAATTTTTGGTGAATAGTAACGTTTTAATTATATTTACCACGGTAAAAAGTAAATAGAGTAATTACGGGTAAAAATGATATTATTATTACCTTAACACATGTCCTAATTTTAGTTTATAAGTGTAATTCGATAAAAAACAACCTTAGTAATAAAATATTATCCTTTAGGTCCACTTGGATTAGGTTACGATAGTTATTATTATTTAATTCAAAAAAGAGTTAAAAGTGTTAAATTCGAAGTTTAATAACTAATAAATGTTTAATATAGGGATACAAATAAGATAAATTTGACTATAAATATTCCTTAGAAAGATAAAATTATTTCCTACATAATTTTATTTTATTTATATTTCTAGACATAAAATACTTTAATTTATTTATGACACAATGATGATGCAGTAATCACCTAATTAGTGAAATATTAAAATAATTGATATAATAAATAACCAACTAAATGTAATTTGAGACTTTTTATGAAATAAACTAATTTTATTGGTTATTATGACATGTTAGGGTTGGTTATATGAATTTTTTTCGAAGTAATAACACTGTTATGAATTTAGAAAAAACAAAATACCCAATAGTGTCAAAATTGAAATAAAAGAGTTTTTAAAACAAATATTATATTACTAATTTCTATTATATTCCTAAAAATAAAAAGGTTCTGAAAAAAGACATATATAATTATATTTTTATCATTAATTAACCACTTGGGGTTCTCTTAAAAGTATATAGTAAGTTTATTAACCATATAATATAAAAATACAAAGAGACGTGGTAAATGTCAAACTATTTAACTAAGAGTCAAATCTAAAAGATAAAGTTAATATAGTGACCCTAACCTATCTAAAACCTATTTTTTGAGTGGTCTTAGACCCATAACCACCTTATCCCTTAATTAATATATCTCTTATCCATTACAACCAGAAAATTATTTTATTATAAAATAATATTTCTAGCTTTTCCTAAGGTGCCCCTCACCCCTCTTATAAAATGGTACTCACCCTTCTCTATAATTAACACCTTCAAAGCCATTATGCTCTGAAAAAACCTTCACAAATATCATCCCAACTATCCTTAATTTATCCTAGAGGCCCTACTTTAGTCATAAAGCAAACCTAAGGAGCCCTTTTGTTCAAATCAAAATGAAGAACCTGAAGAAGAGGTAAATATTTCATCACCTCTTTCAAGTTCCTTTCTACTTCCACTTCCACATTATCTGTTGTTTACATTCAAAAATAAAAAATACAGTTTTTTCAATATACTGTGATGTTATAATAAATATGGTACAACCATATTCATTATTCTATCTATCCTTTGAATGACATGTCACCATAAGTGCGTACGTACGGCTTACCGTCTCCACGTTGTAGTGTAGTTGTTATTTAATACATTATTATTTGGATGGGTATAATAATGATTTATAATTGTTGTAAATAATAAATATAACATTATAATTATTCATTATATATGATATACCATCCAATTATATGTGATTTTAATATCAAAAGAATTATATTGTTGCTCGTACGTACGTACGGATTACCGTCTACATGAACGCGATGAGATTGATTCCCCATTGTATCCATTCAAGAATAATTTTAATTTGATGATTAAAAATAATGTTTAAAGACTTAATATCATTCTTAATATTAATAAGATACATCCCATACATAACAAACATAGCTTATGTAACCATGCATATAAAGGAGAACGAATTAGTTAACACCCGAAACGATGATAATACTAAAATATCAATATTAGAAAATCATATATGATATCATATTAATGTATATGGTTATTTTATAAATTAATAAAAATGATTTCACCATTATAGATGAGATTAACGTACCCTCGACCAAGTAAAAGTACAAGTAAGGGGTTTTCATCTCACTTTTATTCCCATGAGATTCATGCCAAATTTTCCACTACTACCTTTTGTGTGGTGTATGTACTACCCATGATTGTATTGTTTATGTAATATACTTTAATTTATGGGTATTTACATCATCATTTTATGATCCTTATTTCATGGGTTGTATGTTTCGTAAGTTATCAAATCGATATGGGAATTTCATATTTCAATTTCTACTCATTCGGTTTTACGCAAACCCCATTGATTACTATACCCAAAATTATGTGTTAAATCGCTATTTATTTACTTATGTAGTAATCTCAACTCCCCTTGGTGTGGATTAACTTTTTATACACATAATCACTCCATTTATAAATTCTAAATTCATTGATATAAACCCGATAAGATTAATTTTAACTCAATTTATATTCATTGAGTTAAACATCCAAGTCATTGGTATTGTTTTTACAAGTATATATGTGAATATACTCTGATTTATTTACACTGAATATCCAACCATATAGAGTGTATTTATATTTTTCACTGATAATTATTTCATTGAATTATCCTTAACCTAAGGATATGGTCTTTATAAAGGAATTCATCGCATTTACATTCCATTGAGACTTATTTGTTGTTATACACCAATTCACTTTTATATGGTGTATATAATGTACTTTGACCAATTATATCATGAATCCGTTTATTATCATGATATTATAATGTTTTTATTACCTCAATTATTTTTATTCAAGTGTCTCTCTTTTGGTTAGGATCTCTAACTAAAATATCATTTAAAAAGTTTTAAAGATTTATGATTCTAAATCTTTCTCATTAATGTCTGTGTTTTGAAAATGGGGTTAAGGATTTATTTATATGGACATTAATGTTTTAAAATTAAATTTCCTTTTAAAAGTTTCAAAGTGTTATGGGACACTTTGATTCAAAAATATAGTTTTAAACAGCTTCTTGACAAATAGTGTGACTTTTAAATGTTTTCATGAAAATGGGGGATATTTATCTCAAATAGTTTTGATGATTATTTTCATCTATGTCAACATATTTCATTATTTTAGATTGAGATTAATCAATTACAATACAATCTTCCTTATTTTATTGAATGAGTTATGTTTGACTGTGGATGTGCTATTTTTTATACCATTCATGGTTTGTTGATAAATTATGGACATTCATTATGATAGTTTTAATATGAATGATTATGTTATGTTTCAAACTTTTCATATGATCAATTCATTGGGCTTAGTATATGATGAGTGGAGCCCGCTATAGATCCTCAATGCATCGGTAGGTCTCATGAGACAAACTAGTGTCTTGACACAAGGCCTTGACAAAATCTTATTGGTAGTCTTGGCACAAGGCCTTGACTATGTGGTTATGAAGTCTAGCATTATGCATTCCATCATTATGAAATTGGCTATTGATATTGCAAGTGATTATTAGACTAGTAGAATATCCATGTGAATAATTAAATAACATTATTTGATTTTATCTTTTCCATATTATGCTTAAGTTCAAGTATAAAATGTTTTTTAGTCTTATACATTTTGCCTTAAATGTTTAGGCTTATATATGAAAGTTTCCGTGTTATTGTTATCCTTACTAAGAATCTGAGCTCACCCCATTCTATGTTTTATTTTTCCGAGGATGCGAAGAAGTATATTATGATGGACCTAAATGGATATTCTATGGGATTTCAGTGTTGTTTATGGAAACATTGTTCTTGTAGTGTTTTATTTTATGATTTAATGTAAACCTTATGAATGTATATAGTACTTCCAAGGCTACTAAAATAATCGTTCTTTTGAGACTTGTTCATTTTTGGTCACGCCAATGATATTTAATAATGCATCGAATCTGGGCTTCTGGGTTCAGGATGTTACTAGGTTAGCTGGTCAATGGTGAGAAATTGGATTTTTTTAGTGGGTTTCTGGATTTACTCAATTTGGTTGGTTTGTAGTTATTTTCGTTTTGTTAGTTGTTCCTTATATATCCTTCCTTCCAATATTTCTTTGTTCGTGTATGTTGATTTAGTATATGGAAATTGGTTGGATCAAGGTAGTTGGTTGTCACCTATTTTTATGCAGTTTATTTAGTTATTCCACTAATGTTTATCTATGTTTGGAAAACCAAATCCCAAAGGAGTTCTTATGATTCCAATGAGATATTCACTAGCTCGTGGGGATTGGGACATCCTTCGGGCCATTTGGAGTACCGATTCAACTACTCCGTTTGATGGAACTCTAGTCTACGCCGTTAAAAATTATATCACCATGATCCATACTGGAGAAGGTTGAATTTCTCACTATCCTGAATTTATAGAAATGGTATAGGTTCTAGTGCATTATTTTATTCTATGAATTGAAATAATACATGATGGTATCCCCACTTCCTAAGTCTCTTGTCAAAGATCCAGTGAGAAATAAGTATATCTTCACATGAAACACATAGATAATTCAATGGATATTCAATGTTTTCTGTTATCCTCTATTTCAATAGATCTTCTAAATCAATTTAAGGATATGTATGTGTATAAAATCATGTATCAACTTTATTATATTTAACTATATGAGGAACAAAAAGATAGATATGAGATCCTGAAAGCCTATTTATGTACAAGCTTAGAGATTCATATCTATCTAGGACTCATGTGGGAAAAACGGATTCATAAATAGTGTTATTAAACACCTTAGGCTTTAAAATACCAGGTGAGATGTGCATAGATCTCATTCTATCATAACAACCTAAAGGATTCTCTAGTTTCATTATTAATTACAACATAACCAATAGTGAGAACACTCTTTCAGAATGTATATCATTAATTCATGTAGACGAAAAGGAAATCAAGATTGAAAAATCTATGTTCGGTTTCGTGAGTAAAAAGATGAAGATAAAGGATAAGGGACAAAGACTCACTCCATGTATATGGCTCGTGAGCAATATAATTCTATGAAAAAGATGAAACAATGAAGAGAAAAGTAATAAAATATAGTATGTTTTTATGGAGAATGTTGGGTCCCTTGTAGAATAACGATATTAAGATGAAGCAATGTGAATCTTTAAGTGTGTATGTTATTAAGTGAAATCTTTATATATGCATAAGTAGGGTATTATCTACAATATTTGGTCTCCAAATCTATATTATAATTATAAAACGAAGTAAAATTTGGAAAATATCTAGAGGAGAGGTGGATGTTTGATCAAATAATATAGGGTAGATTTCTCCATTTTCTATAGAATATTACCACCTATTATTTACAACATGTGTGATTTTGGTTTGAAAATGTTTTTATTATGTGCTAGCAATTACCGACAATATAATTTTTGTATCGTTTGTAGATACATATGGATTTATTTTCATATTTTCAAATTTGAGTTGTCTCTTTTTTACACACAACATATGTTATCTTATATCACATTTAAATAATGGTATTTATTTATTATTTTATGAAAACCAACTATTGGAAATTTATAATGAATCATGTTTTCATGAATAAGTTAACACCTAGTTTTTGCATCATTATCTCAGTCATTAAAATGAGAATCATCTGATAAAGATGTATTTAGATGGGTATCTAGAGTCTTTTAAGATGAATCAACATGAATGATTTCATTATTTTTTAAAAGAAATATGACCAGACCAAATTTTAGTGTAAAGGGTTAAAAGGCCAAAAAAACATATAGAATTGGTACACAATTATATGTGGGGATAGTTTCTACTACAATCTAGGGGTGTGAATTCTTACTTCACAACTTTTACTGATGAATTAATTAGACATGGCTATATTTAACAGATTAATAATAATTTAAATTTTTTAAATTTAAATAATTCAGAAATTAAGTATAAAATAAACATGGATGGAGGATAAATAAGATTAAATTAGATATAGGTGGTGAATATATTAACCTATAATTTATAAAATTTCCACAGGAACATTGTATTCTATCACAAATCAATACACCTTATAAACCATAGTGTAATAGAGTTGGTGAAAAGAAGAACGATGACTTTATTAACATAATAAGGTGATGGGGACTTAAAAACACATTTATTGCCACATATTTTTAATTTATTTTTATCAATTTAATTATTTTTGTAACACTTTTTTTAAATAATGCCACTTTTTTATTTTTATTATTAAATTTGATATTTAATCAATTTTTTTAATAAAGTGTATATTTTAAGCCTTAAAATAATTAATCCATATCTTATTATAATATTATACTCTAATGACTTTTAATTTTGTTCAGTGTCTTTGTTTTTATATTTAATGATTTAACATTTACTTGTTAATTAATTAATATCATTTCAACACATAAATAATGTAGTTGTTAATTTAACATTTCATGTATTAAAACATAGTTAATCTAAAACAACATAATCTAATTATTTTTTATCTTTTAACAAATTAATTAGTTATAAATTTAAGATTATAAACTTATTTCTTTTTTTTAATTCCTTTTAATTTTATTTTTGAAAATAAACTCATCTGATCGATAAAGAAATAATTAATTATATGCTTTAATAAATTTAATTGATATAAGTAGACTATTTTAAGTAATTTAACATTGTTAATTAATGGTTTAATTTGATTTTTATATTTACTTTTAAAAATTTAGTTGCATTTTAATTTTAGTTTTAGTTTATTAAAAATTTATGTTTTATAAATTTATGTTATAATAACTTAACATATGTTTAAATGCTTATATTAGTTTATTAAAGATTACGATGTAATTAAATTTTCATTTTTTAATTAATTTTTTAGTTTTGACTAATTATTTTGTTTAGATTTTATTTATGTTTTAATTAACTTTACTCTTTTTTTTATTTTGCTGAGTCATGGTGACACCGTCTTGATTTCACGGTCTCACCCCTGTCATGGTGCCAGAACAACCACTTCCCTTTACGGTGCCACCATGAACCATTTCCATTTCATGGTGGCACACCACCTCATGCCTTAAATCTCCTCACGGTCTCATTACCCATCCCCTAAAACTCCTATGGCACCATTTTTATCCTCACACCGGTTTCACACTCTTGTAACTATGTTTCCCAATCCCCTTCCACCGTAACACCGTCCCTTCACGGTGCCACCGTAATCATTTATTCACTGTCTGATAGCGAGTCTCGCATCGGTTCCATCCCATCAGATCTCTCTTCCCACAATGCACCATTTCGCTTCCTACCACCATAATATAACCTGCAATCGGTTTCCCTTCTACCATTTTCAACACTAGTTCAACCCCTTCTCTGCTTGTCACAGTAACCTGCAACATTGTTTCATGATAAAACTGCAACCCCATCAACCAAAGATTCAATAACCATGAATCCACTTCATCAAAAAATATTATAATCACATAATCAAAGTAAACAATTTCAGATCTGAAACTCAGATCAAACTTTACAAATTTGGAAAACAGAGATCCAATATGGCTTGATTGGATGCACTGCTTGGAGTTGCGCAGTCATCAAGCTGGGGAGGATCCACATAGGAGGGAGAAGCACCACGGAAATTCGATACCGGGAGAATTTGTGCACCATCGTGGTTTTCAGAGGAGGATGTTGCTACTGTAGGATATGATCCACGCCACCAGAGGAGGTCCACCGGATCTCGTTGCCACTTCGGGGTTGAATGGAGGAGCAGGGGGTCGACACCTATGTTTGTCATGGCGAAGGAAGAGGAGGAGCCTCTGCTTCTCTTTCATAGAGTAGGAACCGAGAAAAATATCCTATAGTTCCGATTTCGGAGGGGGGAGATAAGTTTATTTAAAAAAAATAAAAAACAAACAAAAAATGATAATATAACAATAAAAGTGTTTTTTATAAATTAATGATTAATAAAAAATTTCCTATAATATTAAACTAGTTAAATTAAATATTTAAATTAAAATGTAATTTAATTTACCCTTTTCTAAAATAATTTAAATTTAATTGATATTAGTCAAATTTAATAATTTAATAATGTTATTCTAACTAATTTATAACAATACTTACACCATTAAAATTACATAATTTATACTAATAAATTAAAATTTTAATAAATGTTATCTAATTAAAGATTTAATAAACATAATATTAATATTTAATATAGTAGATAATAATTATCAACTTTTGTATTTATTAATCAAAATTAATTAACTTTTTAATTTAACTTTAATTTAAAAAATAAAAAAATATATTATTTATTTTCTTAGTTTTTTTTGCTGCTTGTTTTGTTCTCTATTTTACAGGTTCAAAAAGGAATTATAATCCTCTCCAGGTTCACACAACAGAATTATCAAAAGTCAGTTATGTGAGAGAATATAGAGCGACATGTGGTTGACTAAAAAAACCCATGGGTTTTTTGCAACAATAAATGAAAGCTTAAGTTTGTGAAAACAGAGGTGATGTGTGGTTGATGACAGTAGGATTTAAACGTAGAGAAGTAGTAGAATTTTGGGGGATTTTTATTATCCTTCCACGATCACACACTTGGAGAGAAGATCCAGGACCTCTTATTCTAACATTCAATGCACACACTTTTTCGAGAGTGAATACTCATGGGAGAAGCACATGAGCATAGTAGAAGACGAATGAGTTGTATAGAAGAGTAGAGCTAGGTGAGTTCTTCTTCCCTATATCCTTAGATTTTGTACTCTGTTTTCCTATGTTTTTAGTGTTGAAATCAATATATTCATAAGCTGATATGTTCTCATCTTGGGAATTTTAAAACCTTCTGGGTTATTTTCTATAAATCTTCATTCGATTTTCTATTTATGAAATTAGATTCTATTGGCGAGACAGACTCTGTTTCTAATCATTTGATCATTCACAGCTCAATGTTTTCAATTCCAAAATTCATGATCAGTTGGCAAGATTGATCATGAAGGCATTTATTGAATCTTCCATTTTCAAACAAATTGTAATTTAACTGTGAGTTAATTTACAATTGTTTTCTTTCCATGTTCCATAGCAGATTAGTTGATTTCTAGACTAGTGAATTCCAATATTCAATCTTCCATCTGATGAATTTCTTGGAGATGGATATTATTGAGTATTTCATGAGTTTTGATTCAATTATATAATGTGGAGATGACATCCATGCTTTCCAGAGGTTTATAATTCCTCAGAACATTGTTGATCTTTCTCCTTGCCCTGCAACTTAATATTAGTTTACTATATTTTATTAGTTTACTAGTACACAGTGTAAATTTTAGTTTCTTTGTAAAAAAATCATTTTTCCTCATCCATTTCAACTTCATCATTAAAATAATAAACAAAATTAAAAAGAAAATAAATGTTTCCACACTACTGACAATAGTGGGGGTTGTAAAAAAAAGATAGAGAACTCTCATGCCTTCTATGTGGATCGACCCTGCACCACTGTGCTAGTGTAGGTTAATAAATGTAATTTTGAGGGTCGTGACAACCACTGGCCTCATAAAAAATTTGTTGTTTTTCCAGGGAATTCACTTGTGGAGTGTCTTTATGGTAAAAATAATTACAAAAATTTAAAAAAACATAAATAAAACAATCAAAATAAATATGATTTAAAAAAATCTGTGAACTGTAGCTAATGCTTGTTCTATTTTGGAAAAATATACTTCACTGTGAGCTGTTGTGTGTTTAATATCTTCCTGCAAAAAAATGGATTTTCATGAGAACTATAATCATTTTGGGGCTTACTGTGTATGTTGTGACTCTTATGGGCACACTACTCGGCATTGTTAATATAACCAGTCACAACATATTTATTACATTAATGAAAATTAACAATATGATTCTAGTTCTGACACCCTATCCAAATTTGACCTAATTTATTCTAAAATGGACTATAGGGTGGAACAATTAAACCCTTAGTTAACTAAAACCTGTGATATTCAACTTAGATATTCTCAAGGTCAATATTAAACAATGAAAAGATTAGAAAACATGCTCTTGGAATTTCAACAAAAGGTTAAAAAACAAGAATGAATTAAAGAAAATGGAAAGGAAAATGTGTATAAAAGATTTGAAAATCAAGTGGAAGTGGAAGGTGATGGTGAAACTGGGCAAGAAACCATTCAATTTGAGATATCTGATTCTGGTGAACTAAATTTGGAAATAACCAACTCACTGAATCAAGTGAATGACATTAGAAATCCAAATAAGAATTTTAATGTTGTTAAGTTGGCCTGTAAGAACCCGGGTTTTCAGAACGGGTCAAAATCCCGACCCTGTTTGATGTTTTGACTGGTTTCTGAGGAAACTGGAGAAGATGGGAAGTTTCTAGAGATTTGCAGACTACATGCCGTGTACTTTAAGTATACGCCATTTATGTGTTGGCGAGTGACCGTTCGTGTGCTCGCCGAGTACATGCCGTGTGATAACCATGTAGTAGTTTCTTACTACACGGCGTGTAGTTTTGAACACACCGTGTGTACCCATGATCGTGTGAGGCCATACATGGCGTGTAGGCATGTTGGCCGGGTAGAACCAGGGACACACTCTGTTCCCTTTGGACATCCCGTGTAGTCTAGCCGTGTATAAGGGAAACACATGGCATGTGAGTAAGTTGGTGAGGAAAGGAAGAGGAACCAAGTACACGCCGTGTACCCCTAGGTACACGTCGTGTACTCATGTCGGTAGGTTCGGAAAGTAAGTCAGCAGAATCCTGCCATCTTATGAACTGTTAAATGAACTATACATGGCGTGTAGTCCTAAAGTACACGTCGTGTACTTTTTTTCACTTAAAACGGGGTGTAGCCTCATTTTGAGGTTCTGGACAGAACCACCTCCCTCAAATTAACCAATCCATCAATTGCTTCCCGGTTCATCATCCGAAGTCAAATCCAATCTCAGTTGGATGTGTTGGAACCCCCTTGGTAAGGCCTTGATTCCACTTGGGCCGTTTTGTCTGATTTTCATTCTAAAATGAGTTATAGGCGTTTGAACAGTATTGAATCGTTTTTAGATTTACCGTGTTTTAGACCGAATTAGTGGGTGTTACCAGTGGAGTACCATCGTATGAGTCTCATGTAGTTGGTGCATACCTCATTTTGTGTTTTCGTGGTTGTTTGGGTGACGCGACCTTCAGTGCATTTTCGGGTATTTTGAGCGGGACCCGTTTTATCTGCTTTTTCATACTGAATTGCTTATGGGACCTCTTGGATGCCTTTGGGTATGCCCAATTACTAGTTTGAGTGAGAAGGCTGGGTTAGGGGTTGTTTCTCATCGGGGTATTTTGGCCGGGGAACGCCAAAATGGGTTTTAGTTGAAATAATAAAGTGTTAAACTGTTTGGTTTAATTTATTTAAGCCTGTTATAATTGTTAGAGGCACATAAGAGCTCAGTGCTGGTATGGGACAACACCTTGTATAGGGCAATTCAACTGTTTAGTTTGTTTTTCCAGTTTATGTTTTCTGTTTGAATATGTTATATATGAAATTGCTGAATTGCATCAGCCGGACCTTTTTTGGGTTGTGTTGGGCTTGGCCCGGTTATGCTTGAGTGATGCTGATCACAGGTTGGGGATTTTCTTGGGTTACTTTGTGTGGTTTTGACCACGGGATTGGGCGTCATGGATGTCGGCTTGAGGCAGTATGACTATCAGGTTGGGCATGACCTGAGATACTAGGATGGCGATGCCATCAGATTTGAGCGACATAGTCGCAGGGACACGAGGTGTTAGACGTGTCGGTGGCTTAGGACTATTTTTGTGATTACTGATCACCTGGGACATTGAGTAGTGTGAACATAGAGATACTCCTTGATGAGGTGGTTTTGACCACTCGTGTGGGTAGAGGCCCCCGTTGTTGCTGTTAGGTATTTTGGTTGGGGGTGCTTGCCGTAGAAAGCCATGTGGGAGGTCAGGAGCCTTCAGGGGATGGGCGTGCGTTCGGAATGTCTGTACATGAGACACAAGGTGTCAGGAGGCACATGGTGCTGGGTTACTATTCTTTGGCTTGCCTTCGAGACGTCGGTACTTGAGATTCAAGGTGTCAGGAGGCACATGGTGCCGGGATACTATTCGTGGGCGTGCCTTTAGGATGTTGGTATTTGAGGCATGAGGTGTCAGGAGGCACATGGGGTTGGGTTACTATTTTGGGCGTGCCTTCGGGACATCGGTACTTGAGACACGAGGTGTCAGGTGGCACATGGTGCCAGGTTACATTATAGAGATTCTGGCATTGGACGAAGCTGGTGACACTCCATGGTGGATGTTGAGCACCAGTGGAGTCGGTGTTTGTTTGTGCATTGTACTGATTACTACATTCCATGTAAATGCATGATTGCTTAAACACATATATTTGGTTTGCACCGTTGGGCGGTATCCTACATATATCTGTCTCACACCCTGCACGGGCTCTTCGGGACGTGTGCAGACTTTGTGGATTTACGTGCAGGAAAGAGGCCAGCTTCAGGAGCTGGGCTGTGTTAGTTGTTGCATGGAGATGGTATGAACCTTGAGATCATACCTAGCTGGGGTTAATTTTTTGTGTTTACTTTTCTGTATCATCAAGCTTACTTGTTGTAGCTACAGTTGGGTATCCATTGGCACCCTTTTTATATTCAGTTGTGTATGACCTGCTTTGGATGCATGCTTGGTTGTTTATAGTAGTTGTTGTAGTTGATTGCTGGAATGTTGTTCTGTTTACTTTTCGTTGTAGTTGTTTTCTATATTGCTTCCATTGTTTATTAATATTGGATATGCTTCCTCTTTGTGGGTCTGGTTCGAGTCTGCAAAGTGATTTATTTCTGCTGCATATTTTATTATTATACTCTGACCAGAACCATTTTATTCCTCGGAGAGGGTATAGCCTGTAACGACCCAATGTTTCATTAATGAAAAATACCTCTTATTCTTATTAAATGTCTCTTTATATAAAATATTTTTATAAAATGTAAACTTCTTTTGTTTTATGTTAATAATTTTGATGGTTGCTAATATAGCTGTTGAACAGTGATCACACAATTAGTATAAATATAGGCCTTTAAGAAAATCAATTTACTCAGAAGGAAGCGATGGCCTCATCTAGTAGAATTGCACCATACGAAGCCCATTTGTCGGAGCTCGGAAAAGAGGTGGCATCTTTGGGATTTTCCCTTAACCAATCCCAAGTTGAGCTTCATCATGTCAAGCTCGAACGTGACCGTCTACGGGAAAAGTGGAAGTTGATTGAAATTACCACTCGAGCGATGTTATCCGAGCCACCCCAAGAGTCTGTCACCATCACACACCTTACCCTTAGGTCTTATGCGGCTGTTTTAAGGGGTTATTTAACAAATAAGTAGTACTATGTTCATGTACATTATTTTTGTATATAATAATGAATATAACTTCTAGTCATTTTTGATACATTGTAAATAGTTTTTAAAGTACAAATGGTGTTTTTAGTTATTATTTAATTAAGAAATATATTTTATTAAATTAAGGGATTTTTGAATTAAATAATATTTTAATAAAATAATAATATTATTATTAAATTAATTTTTATTAAATATAAATTGTCTTATAATTTTATGAATGTAGTTATAATTTTTAAGGTTTGAAAGCCATTTCTGTCAAAACCCGTGAATTTTCGATAAATATCAGTTTTTATTTTAAAAGTGAAAATTAACATATTTAGAAAATTATTTAGATAAAATAAATTTTATTTCTGGAATCAGGATGTCGAAATTATCCAACGGTGAATTTTTCATGATTTTCAGAGATAGTCAAATTTTAGGGTAAAAATTTAATACCGTTTAAATATATAATGTGTTTTATGACATCATAAGGACCCAATAGTGATGTAATAAAATACAATAATATTTATGTTCGGAAAATATATGTTTTAACATTAAAATAATGTGATTTTGGGTTTGTTTGACTTACTTTTCAACGCATTAATGGACCCCTCAAGACATATTCAGCACCTTGCCTTTTTAAATTAATTTCCAGGGGACTGTGATTCACCTCCACATAATCAACCCTAATATTTTAAGAAGTTCAGACTTTGGCCTTATTAAATATTGTTTTACAATTCCCTTTTCCAAAAACCATGGGCAAAAACCATGGGATGGTTTGTGGTTTGGATAAATTTAATGTAAGGGGACCCAAACCTAAATAATAAAGAATTCCCTCACCTTTCCTATATAAACCCACCCAAGCTCCCACTTCCTCCCCACTCAATGCATTTGGAGTTCGTCCAACCTCTACCCAACTCTCTCTAGAATCCTCCAAAGGTTCCCCAAGCTCCCAATAAGCCTCTCATTAGCCTCTCTCTAGCGTTTGGAAGCACACTTCCAAGTAAGTGTTTTTTCTTCCTTTCTCATTTTTTGTCCAATTTTGTTTAAGTTGTCATGACCTTTTACTTTCAATTATAAATGTTGGGGTATGGTTTCACACCTCCCTCATACTTCCCACTTTATGTTTGAATGATGGGAGACCCTTTCTCTCTCATTAAATGCCTCCCATGTACACCCGTTACTATGCCAAAATTCCGAAAGGAACTTCTGTCTCCTCTTTTACATTCAAGCAATACTTTGGTATCATGAATCTAAATTCCAATACAATTGTTGGGAAATTTATCTATATTACCTCCATAGTTTCCATTACATGTAAATATTATTACTAACCCCTTTCTCTCTCATCAACCATTTTTATGAATTCTTATGTCGGGCCGTTATGCTGTCGAAATCGCACCAATTTTCTAAGCCAATGTCATTGTGTAGTGAATACCATGCCCATTTATCCATCAAGGGTATTCACCTTTATGCACATTTACTTATTGATTATAAATTTTCATGTATGAATTCCACATTCCTTTATCATGGAATAAATGATTATGTTTAATAAATCCATGTTTTATGATCCATGTGGCACACTTATGCATGAAATGAAATGTTTAAGAAGGGTGCACCCTTATAGCGCTCCAATGCATTGGGTAAAGTATAGTATCATGATACGTCATGTGAAATGAGTTTTGAATCATGCTAATTCAAGTGAAACGAGGGTTTACTCGTGCTTTATGTGCAATGAGGATTTACTCATGCTCCATGTGCAATGAGTCTTGGCTCATGCTAATTCCATGATAAGTGTTGTTGCCACATTTCCATGTTATGATTATCATGATTTATCATGACTTTATGTTCATGTTTCTTTTATGCTCTCTTGATATTCGTATTGTCTAACATGTATTGTACGCCTCATGTTATTCCATGTGTACTCCCTTACTGGGCTTTATAGCTCACCCTTTTCTTATGCATGTCCTCAGGTTATCCCATGAAATGCTAAGTACGAGGGAATGTAGTGGTCATGTAAAGGATGTTTTCAATAAAGATGTTCTATTTTCATGTTTTATGTTTTTAGGTAATGATCATAAGCCCCAAAAACACTAAACCTCTCGATCTTCTTGTTGTATCAAGTGAAGTTTTATGTAATAAATCATGTTTAAGTTTGTATTAAAAGCAGGGTTGTCATATAGCCTCCCCACTATACCTATTCAAAACCTCGATGCTAGGAAGTAGCCTTTTGTGTTTAGGAGAGGTGCACCTAAGGTAGTGACACCTGACCTGTTCGACACTGTTTGGGTGGCTGGCTGGGTCCGGGTCATTACAAAGTGGTATTAGAAGAGTTCTTGACAAGGATTTAGTAGCAGTGGTTTTCTAGCTACTAATGAGATTGAGACTTCTCTTTTTATTTCTACTAGTTTTACTATTTGGGATATGGTAGACTGTAGATATTATTTTACAGGAACTGGGTTTCTAGCTTGTTCTTGGGTGCCTGCAGTCCCAGGTACGAGGGATGGACCAAGTTTCCATGGGTGGGAATTGCTGTTTGCTTTTTCTCATATTACAGTTTATATGATTTCCACCTTAGTGGCTCACTTAATGTGTGATGTTGTTGATTGTGATATGAGACCCTTGACCTGGTATGGTAAGGAAGAATTGGACCTTGGCCCGGTATAGAAAGGCTACTTTTCTTAGCTTTCTATAGGCACATTTTTAAGGGTATTTCAATTTCATAATTACTTGTATGCTTTGTGAAGTGATAATACCATGCGAATAAAATCAATTGACATGCTTTATCTACTTTGAAAGGTGAATTAGTGAAATTCTTGATAGACTTTATTGTTTATTTCAATGTGTATGCCATACTTTGTATTTTGTAAAATTGCATGTGAAGGATATGTGGGTATGACTCCTATAAGAGCAGGCAGGTACTATGACTGAGGCAGTGTAACATTCATGATTGGGCGACTCGGTCATCGGTTTAAGGCAACGTGAGTTGTCAGGACGGGCATGGCCCGAGGTACATTGATACTTGGTTCTGTTGAGGGTGGGTAAGGAGACCATGAGGCCGAGATGCCGTGGGGTATGGGTAGCGGTGAGGGGGAGTAAGGGTAGATGTTATGCACTACCTTTTAATGATTTCCTTATCTGCGTAGAATATATTGTTGTATATATGTATGGGTTGTCTAAAAATTTATGGTATTCAGCGGGTTACTCCTTCACGACTCGATGGAGCGTCAGGCAGGAGATGGTATAGTGACACAAGATCAGGCTCAGGATCCAGTGCAGGTAGGACAGCAGCCGGGTTTGGAATCGTTCTGGCCGTGGCTTGACGAGCAGCTCCGAGCGAACCTGGAATGTGTCTTGCAGGGGATTGAAAGAGGCATGTGGTGTATAGAGCCTTCTATGGTATATCTGACGCTGGAGTTCCAGTCGCAACACCCACCACTTTTTCAGGGTGTGGGTGTTCCGCAGGCGGCAGAGAATTGGATAGAGAGTATGCAGATGATCTTCGAGTAGCATGAGACGCCTCCAGGGAGAAGGGTCAAGCTAGCGATGTACATTCTGAGAGGAATGGCGAAGCGTTGGTGGGACGTACTGGTTCAGGCTCATAGGCACGAGGGACTGGAATGGTAGGACTTCGAGGACAAGTTCTTTGAGCACTTCTACCCGCAGACACTAAGGGAAGAGAGAGCTCGGGAGTTTTTGACTCTACAGTAGGGAGACATGTCCTTCATGGACTACACAACTACTTTCCCATAATTGTCTCACTTTGCACCTGGTATGGTAGGCGATGACGCATCTAGAGTGAGGCGCTTCGAGGATGGCTTAAGACACGCCATTCGGGTCCAGGTGAACAACTTCAGGCTGGGTTCCTTCTCCAAGGCGGTGAATCAGGCACTTATGGCCAAGGGTAATGAGAGAGAGAAATATCTCTTTGGCAGGATGATAGCTTTAGGTGACAGTTCAGACAGAAAGATGCGAGGACAGGATGAGTTCCAATAGGGCAGTCAGGCCAGGGATTCAGCTAGACCACCTCATGGGAGTTCTTCAGTGATTTTCTTCTAGTGTGGACAAACGAGACATATAGGGGCACAATGTGATAGGCCTCCGAAGGAGTGTCAGGCATGTGGACAGAACGAGCATCTGGAGTGGTTTTGTAGGCAGCTTTCTCAGATAGCCGGCAGGCAGGGACCAGGGCAGATTGCAGCGTCTAGAGTTGGTTCATGTTCGGTACCCAGAGAGGGTAGTTGAGGTTCAGCTGTGTATGGAGGTTGTGACAGAGATGGTGGGACCCAGCTGAGGGTTCAGTGGTCGGTGACGGGAGCAGCATTGCAGTGAGGTCAGGCGTCAGGCAGTCATGTTTCAGGCCAGGTGCATGTCGTGGAGCTGTCAGAGGCTGAGCAGGCTGGTGAGCCGATGACGGTTAGAGGTACACCACAATGTGACTGTGATCTCCATGTTTCCTTTTTGGAATGACTTCTAGAGGCATGTATGTTTTGAGTGCATGTGTTTCATATGATCTATGTGGACAGTCTAGATGCTAGTTTGTGGGATTGGCACCATATCGGGTGCGCGAGATATTATATATATATATATATATATATATATATATATATATATATATATCTCTGTGTGTGTGTGTGTGTGTATGCGATGCATGGAATCTGGGCATCAAGGATGCAGGTTACGTGAGGTGCTAGGCATCAGGACCTCGTGGAGGCAGACACCGATGCGGTGCGAGATACATTGGGTGTCGGGAGCGACACAGGAGTACCAATGAGGTGCAGGGGTGACAATGCATCACGGGAGGACTATACGTCTAGAAAACAGGTTAGTAAACCCTGTTTTGTTTGATTTTTGTTGGGTTTAGACTGGGATAGGCGATTCCTAAGGTGGGGAGCCCCGTGGGAAGTTTAGTCGGGACCTTTGAGACCGGGGAAGTCCAAGTTATTTTGATCGTGGTGGTATGTTTGGTAACATCTCTGGGTTTCGTTCAGTAGCTCGAGGATGAGCTACGTTAAGGTGGGGAGTTTTTAAGAACCTGAGTTTTTAGAACGGGTCAAAATCCCGACCCTGTTTGATTTTTTGACTGATTTCTGAGGAAACTGGAGAAGATGGGATGTTTCGGGAATTTTCCAAACTACACGCTGTGTACATTAAGTACACGCCGTGTACGTGTAAGCGAGTGACCGGCCGTGTGATCGCCGAGTACATGTCGTTTGATGACCGTGTCGTAGTTTCTTACTACACAACGTGTAGTTTTGAACACGCCGTGTATACCCCCGACCGTGTGAGGCCATACATGGCGTGTAGTCCTATTGGCCAGGTAGAACCAGGGACACGCTGTTTTCCCTTTGGACATGCCGTGTAGTCTAGCCGTGTATAAGGGAAACCCATGGAGTGTGAGTAAGTCGGCGAGGAAAGGAAGAGGAACTAAGTACACGCCATGTACCCCTAGGTAAATGCCGTGTACTCATGTCAGCAGGTTCGAAAAGTAAGTCAGCGGAATCCTACCATCTTATGAACAGTTAAATGAACTATACACGGCGTGTAGTCCTAAAGTACACATTGTGTACTTTTTTTCGCTTAAAATGGGCAGTAGCCTCATTTTGAGGTTCTGGACAAAACCTCCTCCCTCAAATTAGCTGAACCTTCATTTGCTTCCCGGTTCATCATTTGAAGTCAGATCTGATATCGGTTGGATGTGTTGGAACCCCCTCGGTAAGGCCTTGATTCCACTTTGGTCGTTTTGTCTGATTTTCATTCTAGAATGAGTTATCGGTGTTTGAACGGTATTGAATCTTTTGTAGATTTAACATGTTATAGACCGAATTGGAAGGTGTTACCGGACGAGTAGCATCGTACGAGTCTCAGTTAGGTGGTGCATACCTCATTTTGTGTTTTAATGGTTGTTTGGGTGCTGTGGCCTTTGGTGCATTTTCGGGTACTTTGAGCGGGACCCATTTTATCTGCCTTTTTGTACTGAATTGCTTATGGGACCTCTGGGATGCCTTTGGGTATGCCCGGTTACCTGTTTTCGTGAGCGGGCCGGGTGAGGGGTCGTTGCTCATCAGGTCATTTTGGCCGGGGAACGCCAAAATGTTTTTTAGTTGAAATATTAATGTGTTAAACTATTTAGTTTAATTTATTTAAGCTAGTTATAATTGTTAGAGGCACTTAAGTCCTCAGTGATGGTATGTGACAACAACTTGCATAGTGCAATTCAACTGGTTAGTTTGTTTTTCCGGTTTATGTTTTCTGTTTGAATATTTTATATATGAATTTGCTGAATTGCATTGGCTGGACCTTTTTTGGGTTGTGTTGGGCTTGGCCCGGTTATGCTTGAGTGATGCTGATCACATGTTAGGGCTTTTCACGGGTTACTTTGGGTGGTTTTGACCAAGGAATTGGGCATCATGGAAGTCGGCTTGAGGTAGTACAACTATCAGGTTGGGCATGACCCAGGATACTAGGATGGTGATGCCATCAGACTTGAGCGACATGGTCGCAGGGACACGATGTGTCAGACGTGTTGGTGTATTAAGACTATTTTGGTGATTACCGCTCACCTGGGACATTGAGTTATGTGAACATAGAGATACTCTGTGATGAGGTGGTTTTAACCCATCATGTGGGTAGAGGCACCCGTAGTTGCGGTTAGGTATTTTGGTTGGGGGTGCTTGTCGTAGAAAGCCACATGGGAGGTGAGGAGCCTTCTGGGGATGGGCGTGCCTTCAGGACGTTGGTACATGAGACACAAGGTGTTAGGAGGCACATGGTGCCAGGTTACTATTCTTGGGCGTTCTTTTAGGACGTTGGTACTTGAGACACAAGGTGTCAGGAGGCACGTGGTTCCAGGTTACTATTCTTGGGCGTGCCTTCGGGACGTCGATACTTGAAGAACGAGGTGTCAGGAGGAACATGGTTCCGGGTTACTATTTTGGGCGTGCCTTCGGGTCGTCGGTACTTGAGACATGAGGTGTCAGGTGGCACATGATGCCGGGTTATACGACAGAGATTCCAGTGTTGGCCGAAACAGGTGACACTCCATGGTGGATGTTGAGAACCAATGGATTTTGTGTTTGTTTGTGGATTTTACTGATTACTAATTTCCATGTAAATGCATGACTGCTTAAACACATATATTTGGTACGCACCGTTGGGTGCTATCCTACTGAGATTTTTCTCAGACCCTCCATGGGCCCTTCGGGACCTGTGGAGAATTTATGGATTTACATGCTGGAATGATTCCAACTTCAGGAGCTAGGATATGTTAGTTGTTTCATGGAGATGGTATGAACCTTGAGATCATACCTAGTTGGGGTTACTTTGTTGTGTTTACTTTCTTATGTCGGCATGCTTACTTGTTGTTGCTACTATTGGTTAGGCATTGGCGCCCTTGTTATATTCAGTTGTCTATGACCTTCTTTGGTTGCATGCTTGGTTTTTTATAGTAGTTGTTGCATTTGATTGATGGCATGTTGTTCTATTTACTTTTCGCTGCAGTTGTTTTCTATATTGCTTCCGCTGTCTATTGATATTGGATATGCTTCCGCTTTACGGGTCTGGTTCAAGTCTGCTGAGTCATTTATTTCTGATGCATATTTTAGTATTATACATGGAACAGTACCATTTTATTCCTCCTAGAGGGTATAGCCTCCCCACTATACCAATTCAGACCCTCACTTCTAGTCGATAGCCTTTGGCGTTTAGGGGAGGTGCGCCTAAGGTACTGACACCCGACCCGTTAGGCACTGTTCGGGTGGTTGGCCAGGTCCGGGTCGTTACATGGACAATTATGAAGATGAATTGAAAAAGATAGAAACGGAGTGCCCAGTTCTCTTCATAATCCCTATATTTGAAAAAATAATTGTTTTAGATTTTTTGAGAATGAAGTAACTTGGGTAGAAGAGAAACATGATAATGAAAACATGAATGTTATAAATTCATCACCCAAAATTTCTGAAGTCCTTATAATTGTACCTAAACTAGAAATGGGAATTAATCTGGAAGAGAAAAATAAACTAGAAGTTAAAGAATCTGAAATATTTGAACCACAATTGATGACTTCTATTCAATGTTTTTTATTTATAAACCCAATAATTTCTAAAATGTTGTTGGATGATGAGTATGTGGGAATGATATTTGTTGAAAGACAAACTGATGAGTTTTCATTTCCCTATTATTATATTAATCAATTTTCAAAAACATTGTGCAATGAAATTGAAAATAGTGTTGATATTCATGGGGGTAAATGTTTAAATTTGAACAATCTTGAATCACAATTTATTGATGATGAATTGAACATTACTCCTCCTGATTTAAATTTTTTGGAACACACTATAGACACTGTTTTGGGAAATGAGCCTTCTGAACCTGAAGTAGAGGTTATGAACACACTTGAATTAAGACGAATTTGTTTGTTAGAAGCAGTATATGTTTAGTGTGAGTTAACAGATGAAAATATTTTGAAAGAGACTAACAAAATTAATATACCAGAATTTATTTGTGATAAAAAAAATATTTTCCCTATTTTTCACTTTCATCCTCAATGTTGAAGGGTGTTGAAACTTCACATGATACTAATAGTAGTCTAGAAGGGAAATCACAATTCATATCCCTTAGCATCCATGAATTTGAATATTATTATGTTGATGTTGATAAATATATATTTGAGGAAAATGTCACACCTTTTGAAGTACCTACTTTGTCGTCCCTTCTAATAAAAGTAAAACGTATCAAATATAAAACAATTTTGGAAGTGAACAAAACCATTCCCACAATGGTTAAAGGGTGTTACATAGGGAATTTTTCAGGTTATGAGTTTTTAGTTTCTGTTGTGTTTAGATTTGGAGCCCACAAAATTAAATTCTCTTTTAAAAACAATTGGGCTAAACATTTTTTGGTGGTTACTATTAAGGAAATCAAATCCACCTAGTGACTACGGTTAGTTCCTAGGTGAGTTCATCTTGGGAATATAAATATAACAATGCATGGGAAGAAACTGATGGGTTTTTTTCTGTTAATAAATGAAAGAAATTTTAATTTAATGAAGTCCAACTGAAGTCCTTAAATTCAATGCTTCATGGGAGTTAACCCATATTTCTTTATTTTTTGTTTGCTTATGTTTCAGTTTTTATTTTACTTTTAATAAAGTGTTTCTTTGCAATATTTTGCATGTTTTTTCTCTTCTGGTTATTTGTACTTGAATTACGTGTTCTGATTTTTAGGATGATGCTATTGGTTTCATGCCAGAGTTGAATTCCCTTATTGGAAGATTAATAAAAAAACATTACGTCTGGGAAGTACCTTAGTATTAATTTCTATTTCATTATTCTTCCCCTTACTACTTTAAAAATGTTTTGAATTTTTTTGTTTAAAAATTTATGCATTACATGTTGCTGCATTAAGAAATATGCTTATATAAGAAATTTCTGCTACATGTGTACTGAATTTTTTTTTCATGACTTGAACTGTATAAAATTCTGCAGCATTTCATGATACTGAATTAAAAAAAATATGCAAATGTTTAAAATTATGCTCATATTAGAATGAAATTCTGATGTATGCCACTATGTAAATAAAAATTATGCATCTACTTCACTGCTGAAAACTGAATTTCATTGTTATTAAAATATTATCACTACTTGAAACTAATTGTGGGGGCGGGGGGTACATGCTTACTTTTTGTGTTTTTGTATTGAATCTTCTTTTGGTTGGGGTATTTTAGAATTCATTTTTTCTACTCTATTGAACACATTATTGAAATCAATCTGTTAAAAAGATTATACCTTATACACAGTGCACCTACACCTTTCATGTTTATTTTGAGTTGTATTGAATATTATTCACTGGATTAAATATTAATGTGTGTACTTGCTAATGAACCTGCTGATAATTTATTCAATGTGGAAAACTATACTTATTGAACATCAAAGTGACCCTTTATATAGGTCATAAATATACTTAATTGAAAGTCTGTTTTTAACATTAATGGCTAAATTGTTCTTCTCCATATTTGGAAGTCAACTTTGGGGACAAATTTGGGGTTTAATTATGGGGACGGTGTAAATTTTTGACTGTAATAAACTATGCTTAATTATAATCCCATCAATTCCCACTTCCGTTCAAATATTTTTAATAAATGGTTAATCATTTTCAAAAACAATTCATAATTTTAGGATGTACACTATTTCTTAAATGGTTCTTTCCTTAGGATAATGATTGATGGGTAGTTAAGTTTATCTTTGAAAATAAAATTAATGTGGTTGGATGATTTCTCATTGATCTTTCTTCATGTTTATATGGAAATTTGGTTTTTAGAGTGACATGGGTAACCTTTTAGTTGAGTTATGATCATAACCCTTGGAATTATAAGTTTGATCTTTTTCTTAGGGGAACCATTTTCCATTTAATTATTTATTTAATTTCTTTAATGTTCCAAAGTAAAGGGTTGTCATAAAAATCTTTTGAAACTAGTAGTAATTTGGGAATCTAGGATCCCACGGTGAATCTCTGAGTCCCTAGATGTTAGGTTCATTTTAGTTTACTATAAGCCCTCTATGAACTTTGAATAAGTGCATCACAAATTTTTTAGCACATGATACATAGTTTGGGAAAAATAAAATAATTTTTCTAGGGTGAAAATTGAGTTCATTGTGTTGAGGGGAATGATGAACTCTAGACGAAGATGGGGTCAATTGGTTTATATGGGATTCATTTAGGTTGTATCATTATGGTGATTCAGAAAGAAAAATATTTATTGTTGGAAACGAAGTGATGATTCAAAGTACAATGTTTCATTGGTTAAGTTTTTAATTCCACATAAATTTAAAGTATTTTTACTCTAGGATTTAGATCTTATATTTGAATTGTGATTATTCATCATGTAATTTCACACATGAGGCATGTCACCTTGATTGATTTATGATTCTTTGCTTCCTTGATTACACATTGAGTATATGTTATTGGTAATGTTTCAATTGAACAATTCATTCTTCAAAATCCAATAGTCATGTTTCTATCCTCTATTACAAATTGATGGATTTGTTAATTTTTGAGCAAAATTGTGATTTCCAAACTACCATTTCCAAGGATAATAAATCATGAGATTGTTTTAGGACAAATAATGATTACGTGTCGTGGAATTTGATGTGGCCTCAAAAACAAATGTTTTACCAAATCTTTTTAATTAATTTTTATCAATTAAATTATTTATTTTAAATCTTTTTTATAAATAGTGGTACTTTTGTATTTTTATTATTAAATTTGTTATTTAATTAATTTTTAAAATTAATTGTCTATTTTAAGCCTTAAAATAATTAATTTATATCTTTCTTTAATATTATAGTCTAATGAATATTTATTTAGTTTGGTGTTTTTGTTTCCATATTTAATGATTTAAAACTTACTAGTTAATTAATTAATCCAGCTTCTGCACATAAATAATGTAGTTATTAATATAACATTTCATGTATTAAATCAAAGTTAATCTAAAACAACCTATTCTAATTATTTTTTTTCTTTTAACAAATTCATTAGTTAGGAATTCAAGATTATAAACTTATTTCATTTATTAATTATTTTTATTTTAATTTCAAAAATCAACTCAATTATTTGGTAATGAAATAATTAACTATCTTTTTTAATAAATTTAATTTTTTTGAACTAGACTATTTTTAGGAATTTAAAATTGTTAATTAATCTGTTATTTTTATTTTTATTTTTACTTCTAATAATTTTGTTGTTTTTTAATTTTAGTTTTAGTTTAGTAAGAATTTATGTTTTATAAATTGAAGTTAATAATAATTTAACTTATGTTTAAATGGTTATATAAGTTTATTAATGTTTATGATGTACATACATTTTCAAATTTTTAATTATTTTTTTAGTTTTGATTAATTTTTTTAGATATTATTTATGATTTAATTTATTTTACTCTTTTTTTATTTTGCTGAGTCACAGTGACACCGTCTTGATTTCATGGTCTCACCCTTATCATGGTGCTACAACAACAGCTTCCCTTTACAGTGTCACTACGCACTATTTCCATTTCACAGTGGCCCCGCAACCTCATGCCTTGACTCTCCTCACAGTCTCATTCCCCATGCCCTCAAACTCCTGTGGCACCATTTTTATCCTCACACCGGTTTCACACTCCTACAACTGTGTTTCCCAATCCCTTACCACCGTAACATCCTCCCTTCATGGAACCACCCTAATCTTCTATTCACTGTCTCACAATGGGTCTCGCACTGGTTCCAGCCAGTCACATCCCACCTTCCATAGTGGCACCATTTCACTTCTAGCCACTGTAACATAACCTTTAATTGGTTTCCCATCCACTGTTTTCAACACTGGTTCAACCCATCCTCTTTTTGTCACCGTTACCTACAACATTATTTCCCCATTGAAATTCTACACTAGCAACCACATATTAAAAAAAATGAATCCACTTCATCAAACCATATTAGAATCATAGAATCAAAGTAAAAATTCTAGATCTGATACACAGATCAAAAATTAAAAATCTCGAAAACAGAGATCCAATACGCCTTGATCTCCTCCACCACTTGGAGTTGAGCCATCATCAAGAAGGGTAGGATCCACATAGGAGGAATAAGGGCTACAACGATTCAAATTCAGGATAAGTTGTGCTCTGCAACAGTGTTTAGAGGATGATGTCGCTACTACAGGAGATGATCCGCGCCACCACAAGAGGTCTGTCGAATCCTGTTGTCGCTTCGGTTCTGGGTAGAGGTGCAGAGGGTCGACACCTATGTTTTTTATGGCGAAGGAAGGGGTGGATCCACCGCTACTCCAACCTGGAGAAGTAACCAAGAACCCCCCCATGTAGCACCGATCAGGGGGGGGGGAGATATAGGTTTAATTTTAAAAAATAACAAACAAAAAAATAAATAATATAACAATAAAAATGTTTAAAATAAATTAATAATTAATAATAAATTTACTAATACATTAAATTTATTAAATTAACTAAATAAACTAAATTGTAATTTAATGTAACTTTTTATAAAATAATTTTAATATAATTGATATTAGTCTAATTTAAGAATTTAATAATGTTATACTAACTAAATAATAATAATACTTACACTAATGATATTTATTAATTATTAATAATAAATTAAAAATGTAATAAATAATATCTAATTAAAGATTTAATAAATAAAACATTAATATTTAATTTAGTAGATAATAATTATCAACTTCAATATTTATTAACTAACTTTAATTAACCTTTTAATTTAACATTAATTAAAAAAAATAAAATATATTATTTATTTTCTTACTGCATTTTACTACTTGTATTGTTCTCTATTTTTTATGTTCATACTGGAATTGAAATCTCATACTAGTTCACACAATGTAATTATCAGAAGTCAGTTATGTGAGAGAAGATAGAGCGATGTGTGGTTGACTGAAAACACACAGGTGTTTTTTGCAATAGTAAAAAAAAATTATGTCGGTGAAAATAGGGGTGACGTGCAGTTGATGACTGAAGGATTTAGATGTATAGAAGTAGAAATATTTTGGGGGATGCTCATTCTCATTCCATGATCACACTTTAGGAGTGTAGATTCAGGGACTCTCATTCTGACATTCAATGCACACACTTTTTCGAGAGCGAAGACTCCCAGGAGAAGCACACTAGAATAGCAGGAGACAAAGGAGTTAGAGAGCAGAGTAGAGCTACGGGAGTTCTTCTTTCTTCTGTCCTTATATTTTTTTCCCTGTTTTCTTGTGTTTTTAGTGTTGAAATCAATATGATAATAAGCTGATTTGTTCTTAGCTCGAGAATTTTAAAATCTTCTGGTTTATGTTCCAAAAATCTTTATTTTCATTTTTTTATGATATTAGAATCAGTTAGAGAGACTGACTCTGTTTATAATCTTTTGATCAATCACACCTCAATGTTTTCAGTTCCAAACTTCAATATAGATTTGAAATATTGATCATGAAGGCATTTATAGAAGAGTCAACTGTCAAAGAAAATGGAATTTAACGACAAGTTAATTTCGAATTATTTTCATTCCAAGTTACACAGCAGATCGATTGATTTCTTGAGTGGCGAACTCATGGATTCAATCCTTTGTCTGATGAATTTATTGGTGAGGGAGATTATTCAATATTCATTGAGTTGTGATCCAATTGTAACTTATGGAGAGAACAACCATTCATTCCAGAATTTTAGCATTCCTAAGTACTTTTTTGATCTCGCTCCTTGCCCAACTACTTAATATTAGTTTATTGTATTTCATTAGTTTATTAGTACATAGTGTAAATTTTAGTTTCATTATAAAAAAACATGTTTCCTAATCTTGTTTCAACATCATCATTAATATAAATAAAAAAATTAAAAAGAAAATAAATATTTCCCCACTACTAACTACAGTGGGGGTTGTAAAAAAACATAGAGCACTCACCTACCTTCTCGGTGGATCGACCATGCACCACTATGATAGTGTAGGTGACTAAATATAATTTTGAGGGTTGTGAAGACCACTGGACTCATCATAACGTTGATAATAAGCCATGCATAACTTTCATTATCCTTTTATTGATATGAACTATACACTACCACACACATATTGCATTGAATACTAACTAAGGTGGAAAATAGAATACCATATGAATTAACGTGTGGAAGGAATATTTTTTGCCATATTCTCAAGCACAGTGATGAAAAGAATTTTTTAAGGCCATATCAAGTAACGAACTATCACCTTAGGGAACCAAGTGTATATTTATAGGGTATACTAAAAAACAAGTAGAAACTATCAATAAAACATGTCATATAAGAAAGTAAAAGTCACAAAATAGTCTATTTTCTTTTGATATTGAGCACATCATCAAGAAGGGTAGTATGAAAAATATTAACATTGATAATGTTGATGCTCAAGATACACATGAAGTTGTGTAGCAAAAAAAATTACAGGTCCTAATGGAATAGTTTTTCGTGAAACAAAATTACTGTGTAAGAGAACTAAAGATGTTATAAAACCAAGAATATGTGATTTTATAGTCATTGAGGATGGTGATTAATTAATGATTAATAATAAAGATACTCATTTCTATAAGGAATTCATAGATAGATTAAAATTTAAATGATTTTAAGAAGCATTGAATTTTGAGATGGATTTCATATGTCCTAACAATTTTTGGGTTTTTTTCAATACACTAGTCGATGTAAAGAATATTGGGGGAAATTTTGTATTGAAGAAAAAAATAGATATAAATTATAAAATAAATTCCTATAATGTATTAATAGTGTCTACAAAGATTAAATAATTTGAAGGAATTTACTATAATGAAACATTTTCTATAGTTTTTAAGCATAAATAATATATACATTTTCTATCATTTTATTAAGGATTTTCAATGTCTTATTAGACGAG
Source organism: Viscum album (assembly GCA_963277665.1). Taxonomy (NCBI): domain Eukaryota; kingdom Viridiplantae; phylum Streptophyta; class Magnoliopsida; order Santalales; family Viscaceae; genus Viscum; species Viscum album. The sequence continues at coordinate 1,614,670,708 of OY728158.1, forward strand.
GCACTTGTTATGTGTTATTTATTACATGAATTATGATTTAAATTTTCAAAGGATAAAAATTTATAAAAGGGTAAAATATTGTACTGTACATTTTCAAACAACATTGTACGATGTGATGTAGCATTTCACCACATAGTACAAGATATGAAGAATAATGTGACAAAATTTAGACCATGAAGCTAATTACACAATGTGAATCTTTCTTAAATGATGTGAAACATACTTACATGATGTGATTAACCAGTACATGAATTGAGGCATTCAAATCATTTCTCTCACTAGATAATGGTAGCTACACAACCTGACATCTTGTTACACAATGTGAGAAGGGTCAAATTTCCAAATCATGGAAAATATTCACATGAGATACGTGGAGATTCAAAATTTATTGAGAAAACCACAGATTGACATTACATGATGTGAATTACTATTAGACATCATTTAATATTTTGTCTATATATATATATATACCATTAGGATACCAGATTTGGGATCTTGAACATGGAAACAAATTTCTTTCGCTCCAATCTCATTCGCTTCTACTCCCTCTACCCAAACATGAATTTCGTCAATTACTATAATTATTTTTTTAATACATGCCTTGTGGATTGATTTTGACATCACTCAACATTCAATTTTTCCCCACCAACTCCATTATTGGTATTTTTGTTGATCCAATCATCGATCATCAATGATATTTTCTACAAGCATTCTTGTTCCTTTTTCATGTACATAGTTGATTGAATTTTGTTTCATTTATGATTTAAATTACTCATTCTTAATTGAATTCTTGTTAGTTGGTTAATCTATAGTGTTGATTGTTTTGTATAATTCCAATCATTCTAGGAATGTTAAGCATGATTTCAGTTCTTTATCTATCTGTAATTAATTATACGACGAGTGGATAAACCACCGAGGGTAAGGGTAAAAAGTAGGTGTGTCTAAAAGTAATTAATATTTAATTCTCAACATGGTAATCCTATTAAAATTTATCAGGTTAAAAACTAACTTATATCCAATTCACTCATGAAACCTTGACCACGTGATGTTTTGATGAACAACCCATACCTTTTATGGAGAATATTAGGCTGTGAACAATGGCATGAGACACTTTATACCTTAGAATCCAAGATTAATGTGTTTATGTTGTGATTATTTCTAGATCACGAAATGCTCGTATCCTGGATAGATCTAATTTTATTTTCCATATTTATCTAGAGTCCAATTCTTGCTTCAAAGTTTAGATCTTAGGACCATACCATGTATGGAATGAGATTATCTTTAACCTGAAACCTCAAAATTGGCCCTTGACCCATCAATATCTCTGATTCCAAACCTTAATGACTTTATAAATATTTCTCAAAAACCGAACCAAAATTTTGATGACTCAAAACCAAACGGTTTAACGTACATAAGTTCCACTATCGTTTTAAATTTCCCATCAGATCTATCTCTAACTCTCACTATACAGTGTCTCAGTAGAAAGTGAATTTTGGGAAATAATAAAATCTAACATTACTACAACCCTCTATGAATTGAACGACATGTGTGGGTGTGTGAATTTTTTTCCCAATTGTTTGGGACATTATATGTTTCTCAGCAGAAAACTATTGGCAACAGAATCGGGGATTACCTCTCCCTTTCCTCATTACCATTTTCATTCCATTCACCCATTCTTCTTGATGCCAATGCGTCCCTGTTTATTTTGGTATTGTGTAGGAATCAGGGCCCATTGAATCATTCTAAGAGCCCTGAAACACAAGAACATTTCACATTCAAATGATATCTTTCTACATGCCATCAGTCAAACATGGTAGACCATAACAATCCTGCAAATCAAATTCAACACTACCCACCAAACCCACCCAACATGAAACTTCTAGATCATTCAGCACAGTAAGACATGGCCCTCATGGATTATGGCTTTCCATCAATACATGGGGTTATGACTAGTATTTTGAGCCTTCATGATTAGGCCGAACCATCAATATAAAACATGGATTCAATCATATGATCCAAAACATGGTCTAGTTTAGTGGGATTCAATGTGAAGATCACAATGAACACATTTCAACATTCCTAGAAGTGTATGATACATTTCACAAATAGGGAGTATCATTTGATGTAATATTACTTCGCGTCATTCCCTTCTCATTATGAGATCGATCCAAGGATTTTCTAAAAATCCATGCTCCCTAGTCAATAATGACTTGGGATGATCTAGAAATGATTTTTATACCAATAATTACCACCAATCCATACTTGGAAGCTCCAGAATGATATACAGAACATAACTCAGATTGACGGAGAGTCTGAATGGGAATCTTGGGAAAAATTCATTGAACTAATGAGGAAGTTCCCACACCTTGGAATATACATGTGGATTAAGCTCCAAACATTCTCTAAAGGCCTCCATCAGGAAACACACATTGTTGTTAATGATTTTGATATTGGAGGGATCATGTTCAGGATGACGAAGGTTGGACAAGAACTTATTGCTGTGGTAACTAACAATGCCTGTCTATGGTAGAGTTTTAAAATACCACCATGAAATGGAATTCACCAAGTGGATGCAATTATCAGACTGACAGTGAAATTCAATGTGCTCACAAACAAGTTAGATTCATTCTAGATGCTTGCTACACCACCCACACCTGCTCCTAAAATGGAGATGCAGTCATGAAAAATGTTTATTTTCCAACACTTATACCAAGACTGCAATGCAGTAGCTGAATAACAGAAATCATAATATTGAAACTACATCAATTACAATAAAAAATTCACCATTCCAATAGCATCTGTAGTACTATTAGTAGAGCAGGGCTCAACAAACACCTCAAAAAAACAATGGATATTATAAACAGAGAAGATTTCAAGAACTACTTCATACTAAAGTACCACCAGGGTACCCACCCTTGAACCTTGTGACTCAACCACAATAGCAAGAAGAACACCAACCATTCCCTCACATAGAATTAGAGCAGTTTCAACCATCTCAACCAATACCTCTGTTGAAAACCGGTCCTCTCCAGAGTAACATTGAGAACCTATGTGGTATTTTTTTCAACAGAAAACAAGAAAATTAAAACATAAGAGATAGAGATGTATTACTAATGATCTACCCTATGAAATCACGAAGTTATGATGGGTTAGATCTAAAATACACTATCAGATAGATTACCGGGTACTCTACCCAGTAAAAAGTGACATATCCAAGGGATAAAGATAAGGCTAATGTTCTAATAAGTGGGATTTTTTGGATTTTCAGAAACCATGTGGAAGAGATGCAGTACAAGATGAGTATCCTAAGAAAAATTCACCAGTAGATGGATAAGATGTTGATAGGTCCACTCAAGTAATATCCCAATAAGTATCATTAACTACAAACTCCCAAACACAGGAAAAACTAGAAGATACAGTCTATGTGTCTCCCCCACCATACAATCCACCACTTTCTTTTCTAGAAAGAGAAACAAAAGGGATAAATTAGGCACAATACAAAATGTTTTTGAAATGATTAGGGAATTTCATATTAACATACCCTTTACATAGGATATTTCTCATATTATAGTGTATTCCAAATTGCTAAAATATATGATTTAAAGAAAAGAAAAATAGAAGTTATAGTTTTCATCTAACTAAATGAAGAATGATATTATATTTTTTAGTATATAATTCCACCTAATATGAGATACCCCAGATATTTTTCAATTCTACGAACTATTGGAGAGTGTAAATTTATAAGAGATCTATGCAATATCAGATAAAGTATTAACCTCATTCCAGAGTGTGTATTTTTCATATTGGGACTTCCGGACCTCAAAACAACTCGATTATAACTTCAACATATAGAATGATTTGTAATGTACCCTGGTTGAATTATGGAGGATGTATTAGTGGTAGTCAGTATGTTCATCTTTCCAGAAGATTTCCTAGTTTTAGACATGGATGAAGATGGAGACATCATCATTATTCTTGGAAGACCATTCCTGGACATAGGAATGTCTATGATATATGTAAATTATTTGAGTTTAATATTTCAATTTGGATAAGAAAATGTAGTATTCAATCTTAGAAAAATAGGTGAGTAATCAGATGATGTCTTTTATTTCAATGTAATATCACTTACCCAATAGAGATATAAGTATATGTCCATATAAGAAGGCAATGAGGGGATACTCCCTAATGCCAAATAAGACTTTGATTTTGAGGAAGTTAGCTTCAATGAACATCTCACAAGGGATACTTTCCCAATATTCACACCATCAATTATTCAACGAATAACAGTGGAGTTCAATCATCCACCTAATAATCTTATGTTTTCATACATAAGATCTTCCACCTATCATTCAATAACCATTAACTCAGAACTATATAAATTATGGGAAGATAAATTGGTTAATGTCTTAAAAGGACATAAGAAGTCAATTGATTGGGAACTGGTTGTAATTAAACGAATCAATCATACATTGTACACCCAAAAAATTCTTCTTGAGGAAGGTGAAAACCCCAAACATAAACCATAGAGGCATATCACACCTCCAATGAAAGATGTTGTTAAAAAGTAAGTATTGAAACTTCTAGATGCCAAAATAATATTTTCAATCTCTGATAGAGAGTGGGTGAGCCCACTATAAATAGTTCCCATGAAAGGTGCACTCATAGTGGAAAAACTTTTGAAAATGAATTGATCTCAACATGCACTATCACTAGATAGAGAGTTTGCATGGATTATATAAATTTAATCACTGAAACCATGAAAAACCGTTTCCCCTTTACTTTCATGTATGAAATTTTTGATTGACTTGTATGAAATGAATTTTATAGTTTTTTGGATGGATATTCCATACATAATTAGATTATAGTCGACCCAACTGATTACTCTCTAAACTCATTCACGTTTCCAATTGGTAGCTTCACCTACATGCGCATGTCATTAGTTATGTGTAGTGCACAAGAAAAATTTCAAATATACAGGACACATATATTCCATGATATGGAAGATGAATTCAAAAGAATCTATATGGATGACTTTTCTGTTTATGGATGATCTTTTGAGGTCAACCTAAGAAATCTTGGGTCATCCCTACAACACCATTAAGGGAAACATATAGTTGTTAATTGAAAAAAATTCCAATTTATGGTTCAAGGTTACATAGTCCCCATGCATGATATTTCTAAAGAGGGAATATAAGTTTATCCTTCTATGATATATTTCATCAAGGATTTACCTGACCCTTCAATAGTAAAATGAATAAGAATCTTTTGGGGTTTGGTTGGAATCCACAGGCGATTTGTAAAATACTTTAGAAAATTTTTCCACCATCTAACACACCTTTTTTCAAAGAATTTCCATTTGAATTAACTGAATAATTTCATCAGGAATTTAATACATTACGAAAAATATTGATAACAGACCCTGTAATCATTTCACCTGATTGGGAGTCGGTATTTGAATTAATGTGGGAAGATAGTGACATTGTTGTTGGGGATGTTTTAGGATAATGATTCGGTCACATCTTATGTCATCTCTACTATTACATCCACACACTTAATGAAAAACAATTCAACTAAACTATAATAGAGAAACAACACTTATATTGTGTATGCTTTCTAGAAATTCCATTCATATCTGGTTTTGTCCTAGGTTATTGTGCACACTAAACATGATACACATAGGTATTTAATGAATAAAAAAATTCTTATCCATGAATGATAAGGTGGATCCCCCTACTCTAATAATTTTATATTTTCATCAATGATACCAAAGGAATGAAAAATGTTACCATTGATCATCTGTCCTGACTTCCTCTTCTACTAATCAATGACGATGATGATATTGACATCGAAGTCGGTTTTCCTGATGAAAAACATTTCCAGATAAAGATTCAACTATGGATTTTAGATATTTCATATTATATCAGAGTATGATTTTTTACATCCTGGCCTCTAATAACAAAAAAGAAGAATATTTTTAACTAAAGAAAAACATTACATTGGGGATGAACCACTCATGTTCATCACTACATTGATGAATTTTTGTGACGTTGCAGTCCTGAAAAGGAAATCCCATATGTAATAGACATGTTTCACACCTCACCAACTTGAAGAAATCATGGACCAGAAAACACCATAGAAAAGGTACTACAAAGTGGAGTTTTGTGGCCCAAACTAAATCAAATTTCATGTGATTTCTATCAAATATGTAATAGGTTCTAGTTATCATGATCCATTGGAAAAGGAAATGAAATTTCTCAAAACCCAATAATGTAAGTCAAAATCATTGATGCATGGGGTATATATTTCATGGAACCATTTCCCAATTCCTTTGGATAGTAAAATATTCTTATTGATGTTGACTACATCTCAAAATGGGTATAGGTTAATGCCACATCAATTGACACAATAAAATGTGGTCAATAATTTCATGAAAAAGAATTTGTTCTCAAGATTTGAATTTCCCAAATTACTCATTAGTGATCGAGGAACAAATTTTACCAATCTATATGTCAATGTATTGATAGAATATAAGGAATCCAGTACAACATAGGAACTCCCTACCACCTGCAAGCAAGTAGGATAGTTGAATTTTCAAATAGAGAAATGAAGAAAATCTTGGAGAAGATCATGAAAAAATTTGATGTGAATGGAGTTTGAATTAGAATGATGCACGATGTGCATACCAAACTTCATAAAAGCACCCATTTTACCAAACCATTTAGATTATATTATAGAAAACTGTGTCATTTTCCAGTGGAATCAGTTCATCACTCATACTGGGAAATGAAAAAACTAAATCTGGATTCAGAAAAATATAGAGAAACATAAATGTTGCGATTGTAAGAATTGGAAAAAATAAAAGAAATATATATATAGAAATGATAAAATCTAAAAAGAAAATAACAAAGAAATGGAATTATCAATGAATTTTAAAAAATGTCTTTGTCCGAGGAAATAATTTCCTTTTATTCAACATGAGAGTAAAATTGATTCCTAGGATTCTGAAATCTAGATGGTCATGAATTGTCTAAGTCATTCATGTTTTACCCCATAGGACCATTGACATTCATAAGGAAGGTGTAACACCATTCAAATTCAATGGTCAATGATTAAAAATCTATCATGAATCTTTCTGTGAAGGTGGGGCCGTCAAACTAAAATTTCTATGATCTTCAAAGAATCAAAATATCAATGTCAAAATAATATATGACTGAGTGGAAATGTAGGATATGTCACCTTAGGAAATATTATGTTAGAATAAGTCTTAGAAAATCATAGGAAATTTGAAGAGAAAGAGATATAGCTCTAGACCCAAATTCTGCAAAAGTCCAATTAGATGTCGTGTAACCTTGCTTCACGATGTGTACTATTTCATTCAAAAATTCATAACAGTCAATGTTACAGGACGTGAAACCTTGTTAAATGTCATGTATCTCCTCTAGACTATTTTTTTAATACACTCCATGAACCTTGGGTTTATGGACTAACCCTCTTCCTTCTCCCACAACCCTCCACATTCCCACTATCCTGGCCATGATACCCGAACCCCCCACCCCTTCCTCCCTCACATCTGCAACCCTATTCCCTTCCATCCTTCCCAAATAAAACCCCCTTCCCATTCATACCTCATGGACACAACACCCCTTCCATTCCCTCTATATTGGTCATGAATCCATTCTCCCTCCATTCATGGTAACCCCCCCCCGACCCACAACCCTACTGAAGGGATTGTGTGAAAATAACAGTGTGTCTTGCACCTAAAGATTCAGTGTCAGACCACAATGATCGACTACCATCAAGGAAAACATGGGGAATTTCACCTCATCATTATCACCACATCAGGCAGTATCTCTCCCACCTCCCACTGTAGCCAGTGACGAGCTCACTATTGAAGATGACTCCCAAACCGGCTCTGGAGAATCATCTGAGGATGATAACTAGTATTAGCACCCAGTCATTAATTTCTCGAACCCCAATAATAATTTCTCCCTCAACCAGCTACAAGAGAAGAAAATTAGGATGATCAAAACCCTCGACATGATCATTCACACCCGACTTCACATCAACAACCAGATTTGAGAGCTCCTTGACTAGATCCTTATTTATTGTATTATTGACATACGTGAGGAGGAACACCAGGTTCTATTCTTAGAGATCCTATTATAAGACTACTACCCCAACCACCTAATCCCCTCTATCAGCTCCGACTCATATCCCTAACATGAATACCAACCCATCCACTACTACTCCACCCACCCGTCCCATTATTCCAGATCACTGGGACATGAATCCTTTTATCCTAAAGGATTTGATACAGATCTCTACCCATATGCACATTCCCATTGTAGAGATTTACCATTTATCCAAACCTACACCACCCTCATCTTTATTGCGCTCTCTTCCACCATCATCACCTTCCGCCCCCTCCACCTATACCAATCACGCACCACCCACAACCCAGACTAACCTACATTCTGAGCTCTCAGACCCTACATCCCAACAACATTACCCTATAGGGATGGCCTAGTGAGTCAAGGGAACAACCACTACATCATCCACTAAGGATCCATTTACTGATCGAGTTTCTAGACACACATCCCCACTATGCATCGACACATCCCCACCAGCTACCCTGGATCACCATTCCATCATCATTACTCCACCATCCATAGATGAATCAGTAGTCCATGTCTCCATCAATACCACTGACCAATGTGGACTGCTAACACCACCACCTAATCGAGAATGGAAAGTGGAGAAGATTATTGATTCGATAGGATTATGATAGTTTACCACCATTCTAATATTATTTAGATATATTTATTAGGGATGGTTGTTTTTTTATTTATTAGGTGTAATCACCTCATTTTTTAATGATAAAATTATCTATATATATGGGAATTGATTTTTCTCAATTTTACATGGAATAATTTTCATATCTTTCAAATTTATAATATCCATGAATTGATCCTCAGTTTCATTTTTTTTATGAACTTGTACCACCATCTATTAATGTTTGACAAGGGACTCAATGCGTGTCTAAGATCAAACATCAAATTTAGGATATATCACTAGAGATTCATGAAAAACAACCACCAACAAGAGCTTAGATACCATTCCTTCCACATCATATCCATTCTCACTATTCTCCTAAAGTCATCAATCCTACCAAAATACCACATGACCTCAAGGAAACTACCACAAGTAGAAGAAGACGACAGAGGATACACTGATCTAATTGACAAAACATCATTATACTCCAGTCTATACATCTAGCAGGTGATGTAATTTTTTAGAACATTATGGGAGACATCCAATATTTAATCTATTTTATTATTTTAGTCTATAAGAAAATTTGATTTATAGAGTTCTTTTTTATAATTAGTGACTTATAGATTTATTGTATAAATCATCCAAAATATAAATAAAATCAATTTTATTACTCATCATACTATGAGGCGTACTATACTTCTACCTTTAAAATTTTCAAACCTTTGGACTAATGGTTTATAAAGTGCAGGATTTGTATTTCTAACCCATTCTATAGGTATCACAAATTCAAAATCCGGAAATCCCAAGTTACCTTATGTAATTACACTTCTTATAGGGATATCTCGATTACCTTAGTTTTTGAATGTTCAATTTACATTTTATTTTTTTATCCTTATCTACCATAACCCACCCATAATACATCCACATACAGTGTGGACACTATAAACTTCAATGTGTATAGGATATTTTCCAGATTTTACATTCGATACAGTTGATTTTAATCCTATTCTAATCTCATTATGAGAAATATTTAAATTTGAGATAATGATTGAAACCTAAAAATCATTATACCCATTTAAATAAAATTAAAATTTATGTTAATTTTTTTGGAGATCCATGTATTATCTCTGTTTAGATTTTTAAAGAGATTTTTGAACTTAGAAATTTAATTCAAATTCAATAGTTTAGATAATACTATTTATTGAATTATTATTTGGTTTTATACCCCCAGGGATTTATAATTCTTTATTGACTCCCATTCATAAGAGAATTCTGAGCCTATAAATGAATATTATTTTCTAATCATATTTCATTAGTGACACTTGAGATATATAAACCTAAAAAAACATGCAATGACATATTATTGGGGGATATTAATGAACAAATAAAATTTTGAAATCATTGAGGAAATATTTCTTAAGATACTTTTCATGATACCCACCTTACATCTTTCCCTCATTATTCCCATAGTTTCCATGAGTGAACTGATTTGATGTAGAAATTCCAAGATGATTTTCCCTTCCTACCATGATCTTTATATAATGCTTGACCTTAATTTGAATAGGTGTGGGGGATTTTTTCATCTAGTGTGGGATAATCCTTTTATAAAGATGTATTTTGTGGCTCATCCAATGATATGATTGTGATCCAAGTGTATTTAGTGGTATTTCACATCTATCCTATTCCTTTTTTAAAATACAAAAGTCAAAGATAATTTGACAAGGGTTCTGTGTTAGGAAGGTTGAAATTTACCTTTTCCAGACTGGTGAATCCATTAAAAGATCATATGTGGTTAGGGGATAGATGCGAGATATAGAATAGACATGAATTTCAAAAAATTCAAATGAAAAATAAAAAAAGGAACAGTGTACCCTTGGTGCACTCAATTGATAGATGTGCACGGATATAACTTGAGAAACTGTGAGTATAAATTTTATTAGCTACATTGGAGTTATTTTATTTCACTTTTCATGACATTCTGGCAATATACTCAAGAGCCTACCATCATTTTTGATCTTTTCCCACTATTTACCTACCATCCCATTACCTCAAAGTGGTTAGAACCTTTTTTCTAAGCCCTCATGATTTATTTTTGTGTTTTTATTTATGAAGTGGAGTTGATAGAACCAATCCAATCCAATGGTTAATATCATATACATATGTTATGAGGATAATTATCATTTCATTTCACCCTAAGTGATGCGATAAAATTCATTGTGAGGTAATTCAAAAATGGTTACAGTGTTTAAAGAATAGTAAATAAATTTTGATTAATGGATTAAAAAGTTGTTTAAAGAAGTGAGCTATATGGCATGACTCATTTTCAATGTAGGGATGATTTTGGAGAAATACTTTTTTTCTTACACATAGTTTTATTTACATGGATATAATGAATTTTTTTTACTTTAATAAATAACTTTACTTTCTGAAATCCTTGTTGAGATCTTTTTTCATGGGGAAAATAAATATTTCAAGTATGGTGGAATTTGATAATCTTAAATAATATATACATTGTGCAATCATTTATTATGGATTTTCAATTATTTAATTGATAATGAATGTGTTATGTGTTATTTATTGCATGAATTATGATTTCATGGTTCAATGTATAAAAAACGAAAATGGGAAAATATGGATATTACACGTCATGAAACAACATTTGCCAATGTATTGTAGTGTTTAACCACATACTATAATCCGTGAATCATGTCATGACATAATTCAGGCCATGAAGCTCATTACACAATGTGGATCTTTATTACACGATGTGAACCTTCATTACATGACATGAACTAACAGTCCACAAAAAGTGGAATTCAAATAATTTCTCACACCAACCGAAGGAATCTACAATGTGACATTTGGTTACATGACAATAGAAAGATAAAATTTCCAAATCCTAGATGAGATTCACATGAGAGATGCATAGATTTGAAACTCATATAGAAAATCATGGATTGGAAATACATGACGTGAATTCATATTTCAAATCATGAAATATTCTATTTATACATACAATGGAAGGGTACCATATTTGGGAGATTATGTGGTGATATTTTTTTTCTCTTTCATTCCCCTCTCATTCACATATACCCCTTCTACCCAAAACTCAAATTTATTCAATTTTTTCATTGTTTTAATTTTATACAAGACATGTGGATTGATTTTTGACATCATTCATCATTGTTTTTTTAACCACCAACTTCGTTCTTCCTACATGAATTTTTCCAAGCACTAATAATAAAAAAACCATTAATACTCTAATTCTTGTTAATGTTTCAACTATGTAGTTGATTGAATTTTTTTAAGTTAAAATTTAAATTAATAATTCTTAATTGAATTCTCATTATTTGTTTAATCTGGGCAGTTCCATGTTTTGTTTAGTTTCAACCATTCTGAGGATGTGGAGCTTCATTTTAGTTCTTTATCCATATTCAATTAATTCTACCATGAGTTTCTAAAACACACGGTATGTGTCTAAGGTAGTTTTTCTAAACATAATGAATGTATAATTCTAAACATGGTAACCATAAGATTAGTAATCTAGTTAAAAAAATGTCTATACAATTAATTCATGAAACCCTGACCTGGGGAAGTTTAGATGAACGATCATGACCGGATTGGGATATATTAGCAGATGACCAATTTTCAAATACATATTCTACCTTAGAATACAAGATTAATGAGCTAATGTTTTTATTATTTACATATCAAGAAATATGTTTCTTCTGGATATAACTAGTTGGTCTGACTATAGTCATGTAGAAACTTCCACTTGCCTCACATCCCATATATTAGGACCACATGAAGATAAGAAAGTTTTTATTTGTTACTTGAAACCCAAAAATAAACACTTATCCCTTATCTACCTATGATTCCATACCTTAAATTCTTTATCAGTAGTTTTCCCAAACTATACCAACCTTATGAGGACACCTACCACAAAAGGTTCTAAGTCATATGATCCTATAAATGGCTAAATTACCCATGGGATAGACCCCAAACCATCACTATTCTATGTCCCAATATAAAGTGTTGTTTGGAAAACAATCAAATCAAATATGACCACAACCTATGTGAATTAAATAACACATATAAGAATGTCAATAGTACCGATGATTAAATTCATCAAAATTTTACATTCTATAGAATCCTTCCATGACTATGAGATTTAGAATATGGATGTAAAAATATCATTTCTTAATGGAAATTTCATAAAGATGAAAATATGGACCAACAATAAGGATTTGTGACTCAAGTTAATGAAAAAAGGGTATGCAAATTGGAGGGGTCCATTTAGGCATTGAAGCATTCATCCAAGCTATGTAACATTGGGTTTTATAAAATTATAAAATAATTTGGTTTCATTAATAATTAATTTGATTTGGATTATTATAATTAGTTTAGTCAGATTTTATTCAATTTCCTAGAATTTTAAATCTATTACATATTATATATTTAAAATTACATATATTCCTTATAGTCGATTAATGACTAGTTGAAAAATTCATTCTCCACAAAGGAATTGGGTGAAGAAACCTACATACCCGATATCATGATCATTTGTGATAAACACAAGACACTACTTAGACTATGTCAAAGAATACATATTGAAAAGATACTAATGATAGTTAGCATAGAAAAATACTATAAGGGAGTGGTTCTAGTTCCACATGGTATATATATTTCTAATAAATGTTTACATGAGGCACAACATGATAGAGAGATAATGTGTTATATTCCATAAAATTATGTTATAAGATCAATCATCTATGTCATGTTATTTACTAGGATTTATTTTTCCTATGGTTTCAGAATGGTAAGAAGATATCTAGTTGATCTAGGTGAATAGGATTGTCATTTTTTAAGGTTTTACATAAGATCATGAAGTGTACAAAGAATATATTCATGGTGTAGAAAGGATAAAAGAAGATAGTAATTAGCTATTATATAGGTTCTATATTTCAAACACATCAGAATGATCTAAATTAATAGTCATGATATGTCATCAGTCTCAATGAAGGAGTAGTGAGGTGGAAGAGTTCAATGATGCATGTTTTTGTAGATTCAGTAGTGAATTTTTAGTATATAATAGTTTTTTTATAGATCCATATATGTTGTTTGGAAACAATTTTTTTCAAGAACTTAATTTCGTTCCCAAAATTTAATTATACTTAACATTATATTGTAATAATTCCACAATGTTGTCTCTTACAAATGCACAAAGGTCACACAAACATAAAAAGAACATACTCTAAAATTATCACATCTTGAGGAATTTTTTTAAGAGTAACTAATTTATTATGATAAGATATTCCATGGATGATAATTTAGTGTATAACATGACTAAATCCATATCTCATAAGAAGCATGAGTTTCATGTCTAATCTAGAATATTAATGGCAGTTCGTAGTTTGATATAGTTAAATTCAGAGTATGTTAGTGTTGTTTCCCATGAACTGAAATCAATGTATAATATAATTTCATATATTCATTGTTTTTAATATTAATAAACTTCTGGACACATCATGATCTTCATTTTATGTGACACTGTCAGTGAAAAGTTTCTTAGAGTAATTGTCACATTGAATGGTCATATTAGTTCCCTAATATAATGAGAACCTAAAACTTTCACAACCATATTAATAAATATATCTTCTATAACTATATGATATCATTATATGAGAAATAATTGGTACAAAATATTTGGGGTGGATACTCATTGTACTTTTAGGCAATTTATCATAGTGAATTACTTTAGTAATTTTCAATGCATGAAATTATAATAACAAGACCCTCTAATGGAAAATATACATTTATATGTTTCATTGTATGTTAATATTTGTGGGAATGTGAATTGGTCCTTATAATTTTATATTGTTATAATTGGATATTATTAGACATTTAATTTTCTATATTAATGAAAAATGAAATAAAATATGTCCACAAAAGAGTAGGATATGTTGGGTACACCATGAGTAATATTGAATTAATTAATAATACAAAAAATTATATTTCCCTTCAGTTATTTAATGTAATTTGATATCTCAATGCATTTTATGAGAAAATAAAAACCTAAATATATCCATGTCCATGGTATTCTATAGAATGTTAATTTTTGGAATGGTAATTAAATCATTATCTAGCACGTAAGTTGATGACACCGACATGAAACCTTTTTTATTAGAGATATATCAATAGTGGGAGTATATTACATAGTAATCATTTATATGAGGTTTTATATCATTATGATATTGACTAAAATTTAATCTGGGAGCTTGTTCATGTTATTAGATAAAAACCATATATTTAGGTTGTTCTACCTAATTACACTAAGAATGACGCTTGGAGGGTTACACACATAGTGTGTTCAGAATCTCAGTTAAATTCTCTTTGAATTTAACAAGTTAAAATAAATATTTTTCCTACTATGTGTTTTAATAATTATTCAAGATTGGTTTGTCACCATGGTTTAATCAAGGTATATTTTGAAGATTAAATATGTGAATTACATAATAATAAATTTTTATTCACAATATTTAATGAACTAAATATTTATTTCATTGATCATTAAATAATAAAGAGATATTTATTTATTAAATAAACATTCATTACACAGGGTCTTGAAAATAATAAAGATTGTGGAGTAAATTTAATAGTCTAAATGATAATGATATGTCAGATATCATTTAACTAAATACTAATTTCTATATATAATAAATGATATTTATTAATTTGTATGTGTTGTGCATATCAATAATATAATAATTATTTTTATATTATTATTGGATCTGGGGTTTTATAAAGAATAAGGTATTTCCTAGGGGCATGTTTTCAATGACTAACCCCATATTGTCTTTATAAATTATTTTCTATGTTGGGACCAAGTTGGATGGATAACGAAGTAAGAAGTGTTTCATGTTACAGAGTGTTGTTTTTTTGTTGTCAAAGAAGCTAAATCAATTCACTTTGTAAAGGACTTGTAAACCAGATGATGCTTTACTAATATGTATTTCAAAAATATGATAAGTTAAGAGAACTTGTGATTCAAGCATTACAATGAAAAGGGGGAGAAAAGATGATTCCGGTCATACAATTTCTATTAGAAAGAATGATATTGCTGGAAGATAGGGAAGTTTCAGTACATTCCACTGTAACTATGATGATGATTTGCTGATTTTTATTTCAAAAATATCATAATATTAGAGAACTTGTGATGCAATCCTTATGAAAGATACGGAGAGTAAAGAAGTGCTTTTGGAAAAAGAAAGAAAGCGGCACGCATGTCAAAAGTGGAACGGAAGTGTGGCGCGAAAGTATATGCAGAGCGTAAGTGTATGTTACGCGAAAGTCATATTTCCATATCATCCCATCAAAATATGACAAAGGAAATAAAGTGGTGCGCATGTTAAATATTAGTGCACAAGTGTGGTGCACAAATATATGTGGAATGCATGTGTATATTGTGCGGAAGTCATATTTCAACATCCTCATATCAAAATATGACAAAGGAAAGAATGTGTCTCACTAGTGATGGAATGACGTGAAAGTGATGGAGCGGCGTGCAAGTGCCGGAGCGATGTGCAAGTGCTGGAGTGGCACCCAAGTGCCGGAGTGGTGTGCAAGTGTATGTGGCACGCAAGTCACCAAAATGCTTATAAACAGATTACTAGCCTCCTCATTTTTCAATTCTCAATGCTTAAGAATAAATTTGAGCTCTGGTCATGCAAGTAGTAAGGAGTGGAATGCAAGCTGATGGGGCGCCCAAGTTGAGGGTTATTTATAAGGTGTGCAAGAAGGGTGGTGCGCAAGCAGAGTGGTGGGAAATCTGAAGTGGCACACAAGTATTCAGAGGCACGCTAGAAGGGAGGGGTCATCGAAAGGTGTGTTGTGTATAAGCCAAAAGTGGCGCGCAGGTTGTGAGTTGTGCACAATAGTGGTACACAAGTAGTTAGTGGCACGCATGAAGGTGGGAGCGCAAGCTGATTGGTGTGCAAGCAGGTGGCACACAAGCTGAGTGGCACACAAACAGGTGGCGTGCATGAAGGGAGGCATGCAAGAAGAGAGTGGAGCGCAAGTTGTTTGCACTAGGAGGTTCTTACCAGCTTCTAGGTATGAAAGTGAAGAATTGTTTTGAAATATTTGATTTGTGAATGTTCATTAAGAAGCACAGAATCATTACATTACCCTATTTGTGCTAATTGGGAGAACACACACTATTTGATTGTTTTCAAAGTGCTACACGAGTGTAATGGTATAACCTACTCATTGTATTCCACATCAAAGGATTGTTTTCTAGTGGATTTTTTGGTACTGGATTGTTTCCGTACCATACCAAGGATATAGATACTCTTGTTGAGTAGCGAACCTTGTAAATCCTGTTCTCATGTGGTTGTGTGTGATTATAAAGGATGAAAATATTTAATAGTAGGAGAAGGTTGTTTCAAAAATAAGGAAACTTAAAAAGAAAAATATATCATTTTTTCACCCCCTCGCCCTCTCAGTGATACTTGGATCCTGACTAGAAACTTCAATTGCTATCAGAGAAACAGGTTCCCTTCATTTATTCTTTTCTGAAGTGGTTGAAGGGAATATTTTATGGAGAATCTAAATTGTGTAAACAATAAGGGGATTCCGATTTTTGATGGAAAGAACTATCACATCTAGAAGTATAGAATGATGCCTTACCTTATGTCACTTGTATATGAAGTTTGTGAAACTACAATAGATGGCTTTCCTGCTATTGATGATAGGGTTCCTATTACTCCTGTCGGTAAGAAGAATCTAGAGAATGATGGAAGAGCTAAAAATGATTTACTCTCATATATTTCTGAGAGTGAATATTTATGAGTGAAAGGTGTTGCTACATCCAATGGAATCTGGGACAAACTGAAGAACATATATGAAGGAAATACAAAAGTGAAGAAGGATAAACTACAAATCTGGAGACTGAAATATGAAGACAAGAAAAATTGAATAATCTGAATCTATTGGGTATTTATTTACCAGGATAAATGATATTGTCAGTAAAATCATATGCCTTGGTGAAATACTAGAGGATTACACAGTTGTCGATAAAATCTTGAGAATTCTTCCTAACAAGTTTGATGCTAAATTGTGTTCATCAGAAGATAGAGACCCTAGAACATTATCTTTGGATGATTTTCATATCACTCTCATTACTTATGAGATGAGAATGGATAAAACAATTAAGGGAAAAACAAATGCTAGTAGAGAAATTTCATTCATCGATACAAAGAGAGAGAAGTCAATGAAAACTATTATTGAAGATGAATCTGGTGAATCTAATTCTGAAGATGAGGTATGTAAAAATATTGATGAAATTTTATCCTTGTTTTCTAAGAATGTAAAAAAGAGGTATAGGGAAATACAAGGGTAAACATCCCTTGAAATGTTGGGAGTGTCGAACCGTTACTTTGCGGCTAACTATCCTCAAAAGAATAACGAAGATGATAGTGATGAAGATAACAGAAGGACAAAAAGGTTGTGGAAGAAACAAGCTGACAAATATAATTATTTTTCAATGGGGAAGGATAAAAAGTACTTCAAATCAAAAAGAAGAAGCTTTTTATCTAGAGATGATGATGAAGAAGAAAATGAATATGAATCTGAGAAATTATTTTCTGAAAAAACTAAATAGAATACATTTATTGCTAAAGTGAATAATGAAGAGTACGAGAGCAATAGTTCAGAAGAAGAAGATACTCAACATGAATATCATCTGAAAGATGAGTTGAAAGAATGCATGAGGAAGATCAGAAGGCTTGATAAGGAGAATAACAAGCTGATAAATGAAAATTTCGCATTAAACAATCAAGAAGGTTTTACTTATGAGAAAATCAATATGCAAAAAAAGATTGGTTATTAGAAAAATTCTCTCGATAATACAAAGAATCGCAATGATCATCTGGAAGTAAAGATAAAGGAAAATGAAGAAGAGTTGGAACATGTCCAACAGAAACGTTATAAATATAAGGAAATGAATATCAGTTTCAAAATTTATATCTCAGAAGTTGGTGAGTGTTCCAGTAAGAATGAATCGAACAAGGATCTAAGAGAATTACCTTAAAAGTTCGAAATGAAAGACATAAATGGCTCTGATAAGAAAAAGGCTGGAATGACATTGTATGTGGTCAAAGTCAACAATGATGAAAAATCATAATTGCATAAAAATCATGAGTCAACAAAGACATCTAATACTCTGGGTGCTGTTAAATTTGAACTGAGAATGGGAGTTATAAATGAAAAAAAGAAGGTTTATGGTCAACATAGTTCTATTAAGAAGGTTTTTGAGAAGTGTGTTCACAAATCTGGTCAATATAAAATTTTCAGCGGAAAATATTCTTTCTATGGTTACTACTGGTATTGTGGTGGATTCGGACATAAGGAAAATATGTGTTGGTTCAACCAAAAATATTACAAATATTCTAATAATTTTTAAAGACAATGATTGAGGGGGATTCAATCCTTTCAAAATAGAAATTCTCCAAATAAAATTTAGAAGATATCTCAGAAGACTGGTCTGAAATTCGAGAATAGGTTCCAACCACTAGAAACTATTTGTGAAAGATGTGATCGACCTGGACATCATTCCAAGGGTTGCCTTAGTGTGTTACCAGAGAAACAAAATATTCTTAATAATTCTCAAAATACAGAGTTTTTAAAAGATAAAATGGACAGGTCTGATATGTTTGAATAGAATGATTTCATGGTTGTCAAGCCCAAACACATTGACATGGCTACGAAATTAGAGTAAGAACTACAGAAAGTGAACGAAAAGGAAGAACAAAAAGCTCTTGTTGACGAAAATCCTTTGAAAGATAGAAAAAGAGAATGTCTATGGATTCTTGATAGTGGGTGTTCCTCTCAAATGATAGGAGACTTAAATCTGCTGAAGAATGTGAAATAATTCAATGAAGGAATAGTGACATTTGGGAATGATGAATCTCTTAGGATAAAAGGTGTTGGATCATCCACCATTGGAAAAGAAAAGATGAAATCCTGGAAAAAAAATAAATATTGATGGGCTGAAACATAACTTTCTTAGTGTGTCACAACTCTGTGATGAGGGAAACAAAGTTATCTTCACAAAAGATGGATTTTTTGTGAAAAGTGAAAATGATGGAAATATAGTTACAAGGGGCCAACATACAAGAGGGAATTTGTTCCAAGTTGCTGAAGAGTAGAACTCTTGTTACAAGGGTGTAGTAGATGAAAATCAGTTAAGGCATAAAAGTCTAGGAAATATGTGTCAGAGAAATATGTACAAGTTATCAATGTGAGGTGGTGTCCAATATATGCTTGATTTATCAGGATGAAGAGATTAGTTCTGCACTTTTTGTGAAAAATGGAAGGTTACAAAATCTTTTCACAAGTGAGTTAAAATTCATTCAAAACAACCATTGGAACTTATACATTCTAATATATGTGGACCAATGAGAAATAAATCGACAAATGAAGATATGTACTTCATTACTTTCATTTATGACTCTACCCATATAATTTTTGTTATGTACATGAGACATAAGTTAGATGCTCTGAAAATGATTAAGAGTTTCAGGAAGAAAGAAGAAATGGAATTTGAGTATTTAGTGAAGAAGTTGAGAATTGATAATGGTGGGGAGTATAAGACAGAAGATTTTGAATGTTATCTTGAGAATCATGGAATTAGGCATGAGTTCATTTCACCATACACACCTAAACAAAATGGGGTTTCTTAAAGAAAGAATCGATGTTTGGTGGAAATGGGGAGAACTATGTTGCTTGACCATAGTCTTTCTCATTTTTATTGGAGGAATTCCATGAGCACTGCTATGTATATTTAGAACCGATTTTTATTTAGACCGAACTCAGGTATGACTCCATATGAAGTGTTCTATGGAAAAAGTCCCAGTTTGAAACACTTAAGAGTTTTTGGGATCCATGCATTATAAAGAAGAATGGTGGAAACCTTGGAAGGTTTGAAAAAATATGGGATGATGGAATTTTTATTGGCTATACTCCAGAAGGAAGAGGATATAGATATCTCAACAAAGAAACAAGAAGAATTATTGATTCTTCAGATGTAAAAGTTGTTGAAAATGATGAGAAAGAGAAGCAGTCATATGTTGATGTAGAAGTTGAGCAGGATAGAGAAGACTTTGTTAATGATTATGATAAAGCTGAAGATTGTGTTAATCCTACTAATGAATAGGAATCTGACTCAGATATCTCAATTGATGAGGATGAAGTTTGAACAACTCATCCTAGGTTGAGGAAACAATTAGATGCACATAATATTATTGGAGATAAACATCAGAGGGTTCAAATAGGAAGAACAAAAAATGCAATATCACATACTTCTCTTAATTCGAAAGTTGAACCGAATGATGTAAACGAAGCATTTGAGCATCCATAATGGGTTCATGAAATGAATGAAGAGCTTGATGAGATAGAGAAGAATGATACTTGGTAACTTGTACCGATGCCGGACAACAAGACCATTATTGGTACAAAGTGGATTTTCCAGAACAAGCAGAATGAAGATGGTAAAGTAATTGGAAACAAAGCACAATTGGTTTGTAAAGGGTATTCACAAATTGAAGGCATTGATTTTGATGAAACCTTTGCTCTGGTGGAAAGATTAGAAACAATCAGAATCATTCTTGCTATTGCTACACAATGAGGTTACAAAATCATTCAAATGGATGTAAAATCAGCATTCTTGAATGGTGAACTTGGCGAGGAAGTATACATTGATCAACCTTGTGGATTTGTTATTGGAATGGATGAAAGTCATTTGCACAGGCTGAAGAAGGCATTTCATGGGATAAAACAGGCTCCAAGAGAATGGTATTCTAAATTAGATACTTTCTTAAAGAAGAAGAACTTTAAGAAAGGGAGATTTGAAAGAAATCTCTACATGAAGGAATGTCAGGAGTTTTCACTGATCGTTATTGTTTATGTCAATGATATTATATTTTCTATAAATGATGAAATATCATTTGATAAATTTTTTGAGGAGATGAAGTAGTTATTTGAGATGTCCATGTTGGGAGAAATGAAGTACTTTCTTGGACTACAAATTTCACAGGAGAAGAATCATGTTTATCTGTCTCAAGAAAAGCATGCTAAGGAACATCTGAAGAAGTTTGGTATGGAGAATTTGAAACTAGTTTCCACACCAATTTCAGTGGGAACCAAATTGACTAAAGATTGAGAAGGCATGGAAGTTGATTAGAACTAGTTTCGAAAGTTTATTGGAAGTCTTTTTTATTTGACTACCTCAAGACCTGACATTGTCTATGTTGTCACATTATGTGCAAGATTTCAGAGTGCTCCTAAATAATCACATCTGATTGCTGGAAAATGAAATCTCAGATATATCAAAGGCACGACAAATTTTGGAATCATATATGCTGGCTCAAGAAATATTGATCTATTCACGTATTCTGATGTGGATTGGGCAGGAAATGTTGATGATCGAAGATCCACATCTAGTGGAGTTTTCTTTCTAGGGAAAAGTTCTTTTAGTTGGAATACCAAGAAACAGAATTCAGTAACTCTTAGCATAGTTGAATCTGAGTATGTTGTTGCTACTCAAGATTCAATTCAACTAATGTGGATGAAGAGTCATCTAGAACATCTTCTTGTTGATGTAAAGCTACCATTGCTATTGGGTTGTGATAATCAGAGTGAAATCAATCTTACAAGAAATCCAGTACAACATTCTCATTCAAAACACATTGATATAAAGTACCACTTCATCAAAGAGTAGGTGGAGAAGAATGAATTGATGCTGGAGTACGTTCCTACATATGAAAAAGTGGTTGATATATTCACAAGACCTTTCCAAAGGAACCATTTGCAAAATTAAGGTTGAACATGGGTGTACAACCTCCTTCTCATCAAGGTTAAGGTATGTGTTTCTATCCCCACTCTCATATTACCTTTGGATAGTGTTTTCAAGGGAGAGAATTGTTTTATAAATATATCCTTATAGATGCATGCTTAAAGGGGGTGTTGTGGGTAATCTGTGAATCCAACTTGTATTTGTGTGAACTATTCTAACTGTTTGATGGAGTGGTTGTAGGAAACAATGTTGTTTTCCAGGAAAGATGAAGAAGTGATGATTTCTGAAATAAAATCTTGAAAGATGTTCTGAAAAAGGATGAGGAGATATGATAATTAGATTTCATAGTCACTTCTTTTGGACAACATGGTATTGGCTGTCAATTATTCTTATTTCCTACAACGAGTTAGCTCATGTAGTCTTAGAATTGTTGATAAGTAATCCATTTCTTAAGGTTACAAAGTTCAGGGATTTATGAATCTTGGATGACAAAAAAACCAAAGGAGATGATTGTTGGGACCAAGTTGGACAGATAAGGAAGTAAGAAGTGTTTCCTTTTACAGAGTGTTGTTTTTTTGTTTTCAAATAAGCTAAATCAATTCACTTTGAAACATACTTGTAATCCTGACGATGCATTGATGATATGTATTTCATAAATATCATAAGTCATGAGAACTTGTGATGCAAGCCTTACAATGGAAAGGGGGAGAAATGATGATGCCAGTCATACAATTTTGATTGGAAGAAATGATGCTGCTAGAAGATAGGGAAGATTCAGTACTTTCCATTGTAACTATGAAGATGCTTTGCAGATTTTTATTTCACAAATATCATATGTTTGGAGAACTTTTGATGCATGACTTATGAAGTATGGGGATAGTAAATAAGTGTTTTTGGAAAAAGAAAGAAAGTGATGCGCAATTCAAAAGTGGCGCACAAGTGTGGCATGCAAGTATATGTGGCACACAAGTGTATGTTGCGTGGAAGTAATATTTCAAGATCATCCCATCGAAATATGACAATGGAAATAAAGTGGTGCGCATGTTAAGGATTGTCATGCATGTGTGGCGCGCAAGTATATGTGGCGCTCAAGTGTATGTTGCGTGCAAGTCATTTTTCAACATCCTCATATCAAAATATGACAAAATAAAGAAATTGTCACGCTACTGATGGAATGGCGCACCTGTGATGGAGCGGCATGCAAGTGCTAAAGTGGCGCACAAGTGCTGGAGCAGCACGCAAGTTCTAGAGCAGCGCACAAGTGTATGTGGCATGCAAGTCACCAAAATTCCTATGAATAGATGACTAGCCTCTTCATTTTTAAATGCTCAACACCTAATAAAATATTTGATCTATGATTGCGCAAGTAGAAAAGAGTGGAGCGCAAGCTGAGTGGTGCACAAGTTGAGGGTTATTTATAAAGTGTGCAAGTAGGGTGGCACGCAAGAAGAGTGGCGTGCAAGCAGAAGTGGCATGCAAGTTTCCATAGGTGCACAAGCAGGGAGGCGTCTTCAAGAAGTG
Source organism: Viscum album (assembly GCA_963277665.1). Lineage (NCBI taxonomy): Eukaryota > Viridiplantae > Streptophyta > Magnoliopsida > Santalales > Viscaceae > Viscum > Viscum album. Next base: position 1,614,694,853 of record OY728158.1, read on the forward strand.
TGTTTTTTATAAGCCAAAAGTGGCATGAATTTTGTGAGATCTGCACAATATTTGTGTGCATATAGTTAGTGGTGCACAAGCAGGTAGGAGCACAAGTTGTGTGGCACGCAAGCAGGTGGCATGCATGCTATGTGGTGCACAAACAAGTTGCGCATAAGCAGGGAGGTGTGCAAGAAGCGAGTGGCACACAAGATGTTTCCACCAAGAGGTTATTACCAACTTCTTGGTAGGAAGGTGAAGAATTTTTTGGAAAGATTTGATTTTTAATAGTTCATCAAGAATCAAAGAATCATTACATTACCCTATTTCTTCTAAGAGGGAGCACACACACTATTGGATTGTATTCAATGTGATACACGAGGGTAAGGGTATATCGAAATCATTTTATTCAACATCAATAGATTGTTTTCTAGTGGATTTTGTGGTACTGGATTGTTTTCGTACCATACCATGGTCGTAACTACTCTTGTTGAGTAGTTAACATTGAAAATAGTGTGTTACTGTGGTTGTGTGTGTTCTGGAGGGAAGAAAATCATTAACAGGAGGTGAAGGTTGTTTCAAAAAGAAGAAAACATAAAAAGAATAAGATATCACTGATTCACCCCTCCCCCTTTTAGTGATACATGGATCCGGACTCAGAACTTCAATCTAAATCACAGTCTAGGGTTATCTTCATCTTTTTCACACCAAAACCTAGTGATAATTCTCTCAAATTCAAGAGATAATACTCTCAAGAATGCGCTCAAGAACTAGAGATCTCATTAGCCTCATTTTTCTAGTACTTCAATATAATATAATGGATATTTAATTTATGATGATATTCCTATTGTAACAAATGAAACAATACCAAAACAGTTAGAATTGACTGCACTATCACTCAATGATTCTATGGCGAGATTCTACGATTTTAGAGATTTTGTGGATAACCTATATAGGGATTCTAGTTTTGGATCCTATGATTCAATGATGGTACATAATGAGTGATATACCAATTCATTAATGGAGAAATAATTGATAGAAAATATAATTCTAAAACTATGAATAAATAAATAATAAATTAAGTGTGTGGATCCTTCCATATTACTTTCGGCATCCTTAAAGTCAATTAATTGTTTATTTAATTCTATTCACTATGATGTTATTCATCATATAAATGCTGTATCATCTTTTGATTATGAGAAAAATCTGGTTTTCCTAGTCCAAATTGGAACTTCAATTGTTCCCTTAGCTTTCATTATTTTTTCTTCTAGAGTTAAGTCATCCATATTGGGTTGTGTGGTAGCACTTTAGCAACTAAGGTTAACTATTTCTGAGATGTTTCACCTAGAAGAGGATTGAATGGTGTTTTTACCCAAATTTGGTTGAGGTGAGGTATAAACAACATCAATAATTCTATTTAATACATATAATATAATTTTCAGGAGATGGTTCTTATGGTGGGGGAGAATAAGATCTTATAATCATCATATATGAGTAGATCCTTATGGAGAAGTGAACCATAATCTATGGAAAACCCCATTTTTTAGAACTATGGTGTCTCAAGGTAGAAAAATGTGGTTCGGTTTCATCTTTGTGTTAGTGATGAGAAAGTAGCTCTATTATTGGTGTACATTGCACCTTAGTGTTTGGAGTTGTGAAATAGTTGATTGTTCACTTTTAGGGATATAATATAGTGAGATAGTGGTTAAATGATGAATAGGGTAGGTTTAAAATAGTTTATAGAGGAATATAACATCATCTCGAGCATTATATGTGTTGTGGTGGGGACTATGTAATTACTTTGATATTTTAGGTTCATTACATTTTATAGTAAATTTAATTTTTTGGTCCAAAAGTAGTTGAATCTAGTGAATTGGGATTTAGATCAATAATTAAAGCATTAGAACATAAGAGGTAGATTTTTTTATTTGGAATAAGATCTGATTGATGGTTCATATGGTCAATGGTGTGTTAGAGAAATGACTGGGATACCTGAGTTCAAGATGTGGTTGTACGCAGAAAACTATATCACATAATAGGGGTGTTATTACATGGAGTGTTCCATTATGTTATTATAGTTATGTTTTGTGTTGTTCCATGGAGATGGGAGTTGAATCGTAGTGGTTTTTATAGGGGAAGGACCACACCACACCAAGATGATATGTCTTGGATGACCCCCACTGATGAACTCCATTGAGAATAACCATGAGGGTAATGCCAAAGAGGAACATGGTACTATGAGGATGGTACCCCAAGGTGAGTCTTGTAATAGAGCCCTAATCCACATTGTAGCTGGAGGATGAGTGAAAGGCTTTGTTCCACAACCAAAGGGGATATACCGCAAGCCTATCAATGGGAAGGGAAATAACTACTGAACTTTTTGTCATGATACAAGGCTTACCCACATAGTTTTTATATAGAGGCCAACTCATCTTATTTAGGTTTCCCGGCTTCATTATTAGGTCGATATGTGCACCCAGAAGGGTCGTTTTGGTTGGATCCCTCCTATCATACTTCCTTTGATCCCCTAGGAAATGGGTGGTACTAGTCTCTATTTTTGGTGGTTTAAGGTATGATACATCATTTATTACTCTATTCTTATTGCTCTTTATGCCCCACTGATTTGAGGTAATTTCAAGCTAGGGTTTCATTGATTTCTTTACCATAGAATGGTTAAATAATTCTAATTTAATGGGGGGTTTTCATGAGTCTTAGTGAGGGGAGGTATATAAAGGTTGAAAACATGATATTTCATGTTGGTTTAGTGATGTAATGAATCTAAATGACTTTTATATTGAATATTCCACTTTGTTTTCATTTAAATTATCAATTTTACATTATTATAATTAATTATTTTAGTGTTATAGACTAGGATAAGAGCATGGGTGGCATCACAAGTTTGTAAGAGGCATATAATGGAATGGATGAGGTAATGAGAAGAATAAATTGAGTGGTAACTCATATATAAAGGTAGGTGGTTCATATAATATAAATTTTTATGCTTGTTTCTATGGGAATAAATGATTGTATGCACTTACATGGGATCAGGTAGAGGTTTATGGACCAAAGGCAGCTTAGAAAATGATTTGGGATGGATTTGGGCCTACTAGGATTAGTATATTCTCCCTTTAGAACTTATATGAGTTGGGATGAGTGGTCCTTAACACTTCAGGTGATCTAGGATCTCTCGAATGCTCTATCACCGTGGGAAATAGATTCCATGTGAGATGATGAGAGACCCCAATAAGGTCTTGGGATATGAGATTAGATGCATGTGCTATAGAATGTGTTTAATAAGTCTAGTTAGGTTGGAATGAATGGATTATATCAAATGGGAAGGGTGAGTCATCCGTACATCTCAAACCTGGTAAGGAGAACCCTCCTATGGGTGGATTAATATTTTATATGTTATATGGGAGGGTTAGCTTGAAATAGTCAATGGGCATCGAGATCAAGTTATGACATGGATTTGATAAAAAATAAGACCTAACTATTGAATATAGGGTCTTATAGAACTTATAATTTGTGTTATCGTTGAGAGGTGGCGGTTGTAAAATGATATAAATGAGAATTGGCCTTGATGGATTGGAAAGACACTAGTGGATGCCTTAATAGGAGAGGCAAAATGTGATTTGAGGTGTGGGGCTAGGTATCGAGTGATTAAAACCTAAGTGTTGGTCTGGTGATATTTTGGGATGGGTTTATTTAAATAAATATGTTTCATTGGATTTTTATAGGCAACATATTCTATTTTGGGTTATGTGGATCCAAATGCATGGACCCTCCTTGAGTGAGAGAGAATTGAAAGGATAACTATGTGTGAGATGGGATCATAGTATGTTTGAAGTGTGGTACTACCTTGAGTAAGAATAAATGTATTAAGACATGACATCCATACCCTGAGTGATAAGTTAATGGTTGAAATCTACCTTGATTGATAAGGTAGGGTTTGGGATACTACATGGAATCAGACCCTACCATGACAGATAAGGTAGTAGAAGAAAGGATGGGCAGAATTGAGTGAGAATGTTGGTTTGACTAAGATGTGGATGATAGACCATACCTTGAGTGAAAAGGTAGATGTCTAGACATAGTCATGAGTCCCTAGAATGAGTGATAAGGTAATGTTTTCAGTTTTATAGATGAGATCCACTGAATTATGGGGTATGGAATAGGACAAGGGCACAAGAACCTATCATTATCCTTTGTGTAGTTATAGTGTACTTGGTGGAAATCCTAACATATGCATTCAGGCATGGGTTAAGGTTTATTAGGATTCCCCATCAAAAGTCTACAGGTATGGGATGTGTTTAAAATATTATTCCATGATATGAAACAATTAAATAATGTGGAAAAGAATTTAAGATCAGGTGATATGATGTCTTGATTAGCACATGATGACACAATGTGCATAAAGTCATGATGGTTTAGTTAGAACATGATGTTATAAAGTGATTTAATTAGTATGTTTAGAATTTTTTCCCTGGAATACAAGAATATTGTGGAATATATTTTTTGAACTTAGTGAGACCGAACTGAGATGTATCTCTAACATCCTTCATGGGAACTCTGGTGCATGTTCCATACTTATTGCATCTTTTAGGTTGAGTATGGAATGTTTAGTGGTTACAGATTTTGATCCTTGGTAAGGTATCAATGACTGAGATGAGGTGAGATTCATGGATTTATGTAGAGCCTCATGATTTTTTTTATTCTGTTTATGAGTTTGGATTGGTGGGTAACCAGTTTGGATGCATTTTGTATGCTTCTATTTTAATTCTATTATAGAATGATTTTGGTTTATTCATTTATGCATACTCTAATTATGTGTATTGAATTTGTTTTGTTATTATATACTTTTTATACATTCTGATTTTGGGGAATAGTCTCCCCATTGTATGTATTATTCACTTTTCACTAGTCAATAGCCTCCAGCATATGATGGGGTGCCCCTAAGGTTATATAGCACCACCAATCCAGGACACTTGAGTGTTATCTCTAAATAGGGTGTTACATTACCAGTTTATATTGAATTGAAAACCAAGACTATTTTCTCATATTTATCAGTTTCTAAAAGGCATTTCAATATTCATGTTATTGAGATGGTGATGATTTATGTATTTTAGAAATAAAGTAGGTTCCTGTGGAATAAAATATTCTAGAAGGATTTGAGAACCCTAAGGTTAAACCACCATGTATTTTACACTCTCTCAGGGTTAATGTATATAAAATGAAATTTCTTGTGTATATGATCACTCAAATGGGTTTTTTTGTTAATATAAACTGGTATCATTATCATTAAAAAATATGCCATTTCTATGGTCAAAGATCATGTGCATGGAGAAAAAATATACTCTATGTTTCCTTGACCAATGTTGTTTAACATGTATAACATGACATTTCCAAAAGCCAATTTTTGTCCCCATAGATATTTTTACCTTTTACAATCTTTTATCAAATTTTTCCTGTACCATGAAATGAAATTGAATATAAATATGATAGTTGAATTTTTATTAGGCTGATATTTATGGGGTTTTTCGCATCATAATTTTTTTTCACTTTATACATTTTCAAGAATCTAACATTTTGCTAGTCCATAAAAGGGAATGAAATAGTGAGTGGAAACATTAAATTTTATCAGTACTCCCTTCACATGTTTTTGACTTGACAATACTTTTTGTCTCTTTCAATTTTTAGTTTAACATATTCCTATGTAGACCAAAATGGTATGAAGTTTATGTTCATGGAGCTTTGACCAATGTTTATCAGGGTATAAGGTCATTAAACATTATCAAAGGTGTGATATGGTCTCTCTTGATTGGGAAAAGTAAATCAATTTGAATATAGTGCCTAATTCTACCATAGATTGTCTCACGTAGAGGGGAAAATAGTTTAAATTCACAGTTCTTTATCATAGAATGGGATGTATGTTTTTCTCTAGTACTAGGGTAAGAAAACGAAGAAACAATACATATACTAGGATAATAGAAATAAGGACACTTGTATTTCTCGTTAACAGTCTTTACATAGTTCCATATCAAACATATGAAATTGGAATTTTGATCCTGGTGTGATATTGGAACTTAGAGAAACTACTTGGTCTTCACCCAGTAATGGAGGTAAATTGTTAATATAACAGTGAGTGATAATGAGGTTTTTTGTCGTGAAACTTCAAGAAAATATTTATCAATATAATGAATAACGCATAGTGGCCTTTGGGTTATCACTCTAGAATGTTACAATCTATGATTCAAAACTATAATTTTTTTGTAAAATCAAATAAAAATTGGAGATTTTATATTTTTTGAATAAAATATTAAACTAAGAAAAATTAACCTTGAATAAATTATAGTGGATGATTATAAATCCAAGGTAATGGACCCTCTATTATACATTGTCTATAATTATTATCTAATTTTATTTACCAATGATTACCCAACGAACTCCGAGTGAGAACCTAAACCTTCCTTAATACAATACCAAGACCTCAGAATGGTTTTTATTCATATTATTGAAGTTATTAAAAATATCAAAGACCTATAATCAATTTAACTTGAAAAAACAAAATATTACCAAATCTAAGAATAGAAAAAAAATATGTTCAAATAGTGAGACAACATCTTAACATGAATAAATTGAAAAAAATAAAACATTATAGGTGAAAACATATTTTAGAAAGAAAACCCCATTCTTCATTAAAACATATAGTTTGTATAGTAATAAAAAATATTGAAAAACAAGGACTCATAAAAGGTGTTTTATATTATCCACTTAATTTACTTATTGGGAAATTTATCCAATCAATGATAAATAAACTCTCATATCCTTTTGCATCTATATTCTATAGTAGTTCTATGTGAAATTCCTCCAACTAGTAACCAAAAACTATCGATCATGACCCCCCTTTGTTCCAGTAACCTAGATGTGGCGGTGTCTCTCTTATACTCCCATGATAGGGAAAAAATATATGAAAATTATTATAACCATAAATTTACCCTTTGGACATCTACATGAATGTAAAATTTTCTAGGATCAATCATGTGGTTGAAGCAATTTGATGTACAAAGAAATATCTTATGGGATATTCCCATGGGTTATGTCTTTTATCCACTCTAAATTATACAGTGATCCATAACATATTTATCTATAATTCATTAAAACCATGTTTCCAAGACATGAGGTCATCAAAATATCTGCAACATGAATCTTATTTTATTTTTTTACTCCAAAAAATTCAAATAGTAAAATATCTTTTGTGACAATCCCATGAAAAAATTCATATGTGGTCCAATATCTTATAGTCTATAGAAAATACGTAGGTGAAGAAATATCATTTGAGTTTAGAAATAATTTATTATCTTGTAAACAATATCCTATAAAATTATGAAATACCTTACGTAGCTAAAAAAAATATTTATTGTGTTATTAAAATAGTATACATAGCTAACAAATATTTTTTGAGTGTTCAATATATCATATGTGTTGTGAAACAATATACGAATCATAGTTTGGATAAGGAAATTTGCATTTGGGTGATACAAAATAATCTAAATGGAATAAATTGTCTTAAATTGATAAATTTATTGATAATACACATTCAATAAATATTTTAATTTTACTTTACACACTACATTTATCATAAAAAATCACATTTTCATCCAAATGTTCATGCTTTGATATTGACTGAAATATGATGGGATTGATTGAATTGATCCATTTTGATTGAAGTTTTTTTATTTAATCATATATTTTTATATTATAATACAATTCATTTTAGTCATTATTCTTATTATTCCATGACTATTTTCTTCATACCATTCAACTCGAGCAATAGTTATATTGGTCATTTGGAAGAGTATTTCGGTCATGGAAGAAGGTGCACCATTGTTTTCATGAATCCTGAATGATATATGATATTTTGTTTACTAGTAAACATCCAAATGAAATATTCAAGGGAAAATTTATGAATATCATGAACTATTTTGGTCCTAAATTGAGTAAAACAATAGTGGTTTAGTTACTCCACAAGAGTCCCAACCAAAACATTTACTGAAGGCCTTGAAATATGTTAATAGATTGTATCACTTATTGTTATGGAAATATAACTCCAAAAATATATATCTAAATAATCTCAAGAATTGTGTGAAGATACAAAAGATATTTTCAATGAAATTGAGTAACTAATTATATCAATATTATTCCATTTCATATTCGAAAATGAATTAGAATCAAATTTCTTGAATTTCTAGAGATTGAATGGCTATGAAATTAAACATTGTAAATTCTAGACATAAAATTGGATATATTTTTCCATTAAAAATGATGTTTTGTTATCAAAACACTATTACACTGAAAAATATTTCTATTTTTTTTTTGAGATTATGTCATTTTATGTTTCAAAATCATGTCATTACTCAAAGGACTAATTTAGAGGAAAACCACTCACTAATATTTCCTATAAAATGGTGCCTCCACTTCTATTCAAGGGGTTAGAGTTTTCAGAAGTTAATTAGGGATATTTTTTGTTTCCAGAAATTTTTCAAATTCATCAGTATCTACGAAACTAGGGTTTTAATTATATACACCCCTATTTCTCCCTTCTTTATCTACTGTTTTTATCATTACTTTGTTGAAACATAGAATATGTATTTTTAATTTCAATTTTAATGAAAATGAAATAATTATCACCATATATTGAATCAGATAACCTTATCTAGATATATTTTTATCCTCCTAAATAAGTTTAAATTATCTTGGAATACCATCCCTCAATACGCTTTCTATTTAATCGCATGTGTCTATTGTTTTTCATTCGGTGTGTGCGGGTGAGTTTGGTTAATTTAGGTCTTGTATTTTACCACTATATTTTCATTCCACGTATCATCCACAATCTTTGTAAACAGGTACATTACTCTCCATTTATATGGTTGATTAAACTTCCTTTTGGGGATGATCGTGGCTATGTATGATGGGGTGATCGAGAGAAACTATGCATTATGATTATCAAATTGATGTTGTTTTCCACTTTCGAATCTATACTGGATTAGTGAAATGTTTGATGTATTTGAGGATTACATAAATTATTGGATATATTGGCACATAATTTTTCCTATATTATTCATCCATTTATAAAAAAAAAGTTTTCAATATATTGGATCTTAGTTTTATTTTTGGATTATGGCTTAAATTTCATAGAAACATGATCCTTCATATAACATGTAGTGAAGGTAAATTTGACATAATCGTTTTCAGTTTTTGATTTAATAAATCCATTAAAAACCAACCTTTATTCCCACCATATATTATCATAAATAATTTCATTCAATATAAATTATAGAATAATTATTAAAGATCATTAAAAACACACCCAACCTCATTGAAAAACAACTTCAATACGTTTGAAAGTAATTGTTCCACCACCATGGATTTGACATGAGTGAAACTCTATATATTATAGAAGAGAAACATTTATTTGATGTTTGATAGCAATGAATTTTCCATACATCAAATTGTAATCATTACTAGGGATGGTACTATAAGTAATTATTATTTTTTGTTTTCTCTAAGAAAGTATACAAAATAAAATATCAATAATAATTAAAAAAGTTATTTTATTGGTGAAATGTTAGAGGCATGTGAAACTAACATTTTGGGGAGAATTTCATTATAGAAACCCTTGAGGACCTAACAGAGGATTTTTAACATGCATTCCTTAGGGCCTTATTCATGGAACTCATAGAGTTATTTGAATACTTTTTTTGAGTTTCATGAAAATATTTTTGATGAAAAATCTAACCTGCAATATTTCAATATGTTGACTAAATAGTTTGAAGACTACAATAAATAAGTATTATAAAAGTAAATTCCATTTCCAAATTATCCTTGTGTATTTCAGGAGGTACGCCATAAGGAACTTTAGTTATGGCTATAAACATTAAATGGAATATCCTGTAATTTGAATTTGATTGTATTTGACTATTCATAGAGTGAATTTCAAACATATTCTACTTGATTTATTATTATAGACTGAAACAATGGATACATGATCTATATGATGAGAATGAAGAAGATACCATACATGGTTTGGTGTTCTTTTATGATAATATATTGGATAATTATTTACATCCCATGAATTCACATGAGGATTCTGGTACTAAATTAAAAGATTAAGAAGATTCCATTACTCAAGATGTATGCAAAGAAAATATACATCCTATTATAAAAGGCTAATTTTATGCAGCATGCATATATCCTAATTTTGAGTACTAAAAAGTGTTCCTTTACATTTATTTCACACTACCACAAAATTACAAGTGAATATATAAGGATAGAGACTAGTTAATCAATGAAAAATATGAACATACAAATGAAATTTATTATAGAATCAAACTAGTGTTGAGAAAATCATATGATTTAAACAAAGGAAACCACATCCACTATTGGAATATAGGAAAAACACTACAACTTTATTAATATATAAAGATTAGATGTGGTTATTATTAAAAGGAAACCCATGTTTTCATTTAATACTTTTTGAAATTACGTTGTTATTAATATTTCTTTAAATGAAAAATGAATCTTTTTATATTTCTTATTGGGAATAGAAAAGGTAGGATTCTAAAGACTGAGAGGCCATCAATGTAGGTCACTATTTCAAATTATTATAATCACACCTCTACTTTAATGGATCTTTTCATAGATAGAGAGTGGGACCCACCAAATCAAAACATGGAAGAACCATTTTCACTCTAAATATCACTCTATCTTTCTCTTTATCAACCTAGATAACAATTTCAATATTCTTATTTATTTACCCAATTATCCTATTTTTTATATGTTTTATTGTTTCTCTAAAATAAAAAAAAATTAGGGTTAATAATGAATTATTTTCATATTTTATCAATCAAATTTTGGAAAGTAAATAAAGCACTATTTTTATTTAAAACATTGTTTATTTCCATAAAAATATTTTACAAATGAATGTTTTCAATCACAGTATATTTTTGGTGCTCAAAATGTACATTTAAAATAAATTATTCACCTATCCATGAGGTAAAAATTGATCTTTCATGCCAAGTTCATTTATAAATGACCTTTACCCTTGTTTTTTTCACAATCGATTATGAATATATTTTTTTTTAACCATATAACAGAATTTACCAAACTATTTTGAGCATGAAAATGATAGAAGAAATTTTTTAGTCCTATAAAAATAACATTATCCAAATCGACCCCCTAAGAAATACATTGAAAATCCTTTTGAAATCCCCTTTGAGCCAATGAACACCCATTTTTCCGTAGCCACATTAAAACCCCAAGATCCTACCCCACCGATAGTTAACTTCAATATTTCATTCATGATTTGATGAAATTTAAATGATGAGGATGTTTTTTAATTCATTTAATTCATTAAGATTCATTTGATATTATTTTTCATAGGGAAAAAAACTTCTTCAATGTGGGGAAGATATTATATTTTGAAGAGAATTGCGAAAAAATTTCTACTGTAATAGTGTCACACATCAATTGAGATATCTCATTCAAATTGTTTTCAAAAAACTAGTAAAAATGGAAAATAAAATCAATAAAAAATATAAAATATTATTTAAAAAACAATGTAAAAAAGTTGAACACATAAATTTGTATCATCATGAACTTTTTAATTACACATTGAGTTATTTTTCCCTCTCATAAACACACAATCTGGACACTTATGTTTTCTTCATCATGTGAGTGTTGCATTTATAGAAATGTGTCTTCAATTATGTTGATTTTAACATTCATTTTCCTTTAATTGTTTGGTTCAAGTTTATTTATTCCCACATTCCAAATTATTTCAATTTCTTACATTCCCATAATCTATATAAAACCCCAATAAAAAATTAATCTAGTTAAATATTCACTTTATGGTGGAAATCGAAGCTGGGATCTCTAAAAAACTCATAGATCATCCCTCTTGGTTAGTGAATGAGTAAACTCTCTTAAATTAGATACACCATTATGTGATGAGTAAATGTGTAAGAAAATTTTTAAAATCTATATTTATACAAGAAATATACAAAAACAAAAACTTGATTAATGAAGATTTATTGAGTTTCATGGAGGATGATAAAACATTTTAAGACCCCAATAATGGTGGGAAAAAAATATTGAAATTGGATAATGTATGATAATGCTTCTACATGTTTTTTTGTGCCTTCTTGTGCCCTCAAACATGAACATGAATATGTATTGGGTATTTAATAATTAAAATTGATTACATATTTTCAAATAACTTTATAAACATCTTTGATCATAAGAAATTCATATTTTCATCCAAATTTTTATGCTTTGATTTTGAAAGTAACATGTGTGTATTGTTTATATTTATACGTTTTGATAGTAGCTACATATTAAGGTCATAGCATTTTTATGATGATTTAATTGATGTTATTTTTCAGTTTTTCCATTCCTAGATTCATTTTTAAAAAATAATTTCACTTTTGTTGAAGTGTGATTGGTTATTTTGAAGGGAATTTTGGTCATGGAAGATGCCACATTGTTTTTATCATGCATCTTGGTTATCTTGTGGTGTTTTTTTATTAGGGAAAAATATACAATCCCAATTTCACTAAAACTTCATTTATATCATGAATCATTATGTCCTAAATTGATTAATGAAATTGGGATCAATACCTCCATTTAGTGGCCCAAATAAATTATTTACATGAGGCCTTGAAATCTATCAGTAGATTAGATCACTCATAGAGTTGGGCTTCTATCTCCCAAAATATCAATCCATATAAGATCCCAATTTGTTTTAAGATATGGAATTATATTGGGAAGAAATTAATTAACATAAAAATATTTATACAAATTAATTGTAATGGTAATAGATGAATTAGAATATGACCTATGGAATTTAAAGACTCTTCCCATCTTTGAAATTTGAAATCACTATTTCTCCCATAAAATTGGATATAAGTTTCCGATGAATATGAAATTTTTTTATTACCATAATTATGGTTATAAAATACATTATTTAATGTCAGTTTTTGATATTGATTCATTTTATGGTTCAAAATAGTGTAAATTTTAGAATTACATATTTAGAGGTAATCCTCCCACCCCTCTTTCCTATAAAATGGTTCATTCACATCCATTTAAGGGGTAATCATTTTCATAAGTGAAGGGAGGAGATTTGAAATTTCCACACCTTGATCATGGTCTTGAGGATCTTCCACACTCTACCTCTGTTGATTCAAATTTATTTTTATAATTTCATTATTAATTGTGTTTTTTTAAATGAAATTTATGTGCTATTGTAATTATTTTATTTATTAACGACATTAGAAAATGTTTAATTAAGTTTCATGATGTTTTGTGGATTTTAAAATGATTTTTTGATATATACAGTAGAATAATTAAATTTTCAAGACAATTGGGTTTTTTTGGAAAATACAAGAGAAAAAGATGCATAAAAAATGGCCAGATTCTGGCCATCCCATAACCTAAAAAAAAGACACCTCACCATCCCAAAGGGTAGCGAAACAAGACCCAAGGGAAGGTCCTGATGTTGTAGAAGAACAATGAATAGTTCAATGTAGAAGAAAGTGTGTGAGCATACATGGGTGAGCATAGAGGTTGAAGGCCCAATTTGAGGAGGCATTGGATACATGTTGGTCAACACGCATAGAAGGAAGTCATGACCCGATGAGGTGTTGTGACTGCTTTTGGGTCAATGAATTCCATAGGAAGACTTTTTATGTGGAAATATTTTATCCCAAACTCTGATGAGGGATGCATGAAACCCATGTACTATTCCTCTCTCACTGGAATTAAATCCTTCTAGTTATTATCTATGTTCCCTCCCTTTGACACCACACATTACCTCCTGACTCAACCCCTCGATGCTCGACCACTACAATAGGACAATAGAGCCCACTATGGAATCCTACATGTGAAATCAATCTAAACCATTTACATTGAGTAACACCATTATAATTCCATATATTCACATAGATAACTTAGGGTACCTTTGGAGATCTGTGAAGACTGAGAGGTGTTATGCACCCCTATATTTCTATGAAGAATATGGTCCAAAGATGAAAGATTCACCATGGGTGTTCAGGTTACGTCATAGATATTGAAGGCATGTTATTAGGTTTGTTCCATGGAAAATGATGTTTCTTATTCATCTATTCATGGGGAGTATGATGTTTTGGACCACGTAAGGCTATATTGTAGGCTTTACCTATGACTTGGAGGGTTTAGAAATGGCAGCGACATGTAATGAGATTATCGGATGACATGTCCATTAGAACATGGGGCGTCTATAGTTGAGATATTTATGAGTTTTATGATTATTAATTTAAAAACTTTTGGTCAAATTATTTTAAAAACAAGTGTATAAAAGGAGGCTGGCCCCTTTCTACCATACAGTTCAGTCTAAAGGTGGCAGGGGGCCTACCATCTTTTAGCCAAAAAAATTATACATGTTTTTATATTTATACTTATATTAGTTTGTATATTATGATTTATATGTATACTGTTTTAAATCACTTATACATGGTTTTATTAATCATTTGTTTTTTGTTAAATACTACCTTTTTTTAACTATTAGATAACTATAATATTGTAATTGTTTATAAATATATACATTATAATGAAATGTCTTATGTTTGTGCCACACATTATGCTCTCATATGTTTACAATACTATTATGATATTTCACTCTTATGCAATGTTTTTACATAATTCATTATAATCATCCCATTTTTTTTCATTATATAATTATTTAATCTCATTATATATTATCCAATTTTATTTTTTGACAACCTTAACGGGATTTATGGCTCACCCATTATTTTTTTATGTCCCCATGATATTCCATGTAGTAAGAGTAAGGTGAGGTCTAAGAGAAAGTGTGGAGATGGGAATAAAATACTATGTTTTCTTCTTATCATGTATTGAATTACCAAAGATGTTGGACCTCTAGATTTTTTCTAGTAATATATAGATTTTTATGATAAATATGATGTAATAATATGTATATGAGATCTAGGTTATAAGAAATATTTTAATATACATTACCACTGTAAAAGATGAAAATGTTTCTTTATAGTCAATTCCATTAATTTTTTGTAACATTTTTTTCCATAGTTTATTTATAGGTAGAAACCCTTCTATAAATATTATTTTTCGTATGAATCCCCACTTAAACCATATGGGTATCACCCCTTCATGTGCAGCCACCAAGTTCAAAATAGGGTTTATGTACGTGGTGTCCATTTTTGATTTTTTTGATTTTGACAATTTCTTATAATTAGATCTCATAGTGTATACTCAATTTACTCTTAATGGGTTGTGGGTTCATCATCTATGAACATTAATTCATAATAATTTTACATAACAAATTCATATATCTCAGGATCCAGATGAATCGTACTAGTGCATTGAGTTTATTATTTTACGTGAATTAGTTCTTCTTCTATAACTATTATTGGAAATAACTCAATTTTTATATCAGGAGAACTTTTTTTGTTGGTCCTTAAATTTTTCGTGATCAAATTTCATCCCAATGGATCCTCAATTAATATATTCATTCTCAAGGAATAAAATAGTTTCATCCTCAAACACTTTTTTGTTCTGTTATATTTTAGAAATAATATCCCATAGTTTCCTTGAGATAGAAAATAAACAATTATTTCACTTGTTTATGGTTATATTTATTAGAAATAAAGTTTCGTATGAGTTATTCACAATCCAAATATTATTAAAAGATATTTTGGGACATTTACTAGTGAATATATGATATAGTTTCTTTATTACCACCTTATATAGAATATAGTTAAGCAGAAATGAAACTAATTTCATAGTATACCAACATAATGAAATAATAAGATCACACTAACTCATAATTGATTGAACCATGTCCAATTAATAATGACTCATTATATTAGAAACACTATTAAAATATGGTTTTATATGAGAAATGATTTGTGAAACAATTCCACAATCTCTCATATGGTTAGTGAATTTCTAGCTCATGTATTCAACACCTCGACTTCATCATTGAATCATAATATCTTTTCCCAATCGATTATGAAATCCATTTTAAAACTCTTTGAAAATTTCGTAAGTTTAAGACATGTGCCTCATCAAGAACACATTAAAATTCCATATAATGTCATTAAAAATCTTATGAAGTGCGTAAACTAAAACATCAAAATTCATGAATGAGGGAAATCAATGTCTATGGGGAGATTCTATCCCACATAGTGGTCTGCAAATCTGAAACCCATATCCAGATTTCCAAGCTCTGTCCCGGGGTCTAGAATGATGACCTGGAGAGGTGTGTTCCTCATACAATGGAGCATTGACCGTTTCATGTTCTACCTATGTATAATTGGGAGGAGGTGTCAACTGGATTCCATATTACACACCAGATCCTTCTCCCACAAGTTTTGTAGAAGGACCCACCATCCTCGCATGGGGGGACCATATAGGTTGCGAAGGATCAAGACACCAAGTCTGAGAAAAATATGGATATCCTGTCAAGAAAGATATATCCCATGCCACATGATGCACATCCACAATAGGTTGAGGCTAGACTGCAATAGGGTTGACCTCTACCCATGGAATAGGTGAGTGATCACTTGTAGAATGATGCGGTCTACGTCATTGTCGTCATGGATCCAAAGTATCTGAAACTACTAGATGCGGGTCTGAAGTAGGAACCACCACTCCCTAGGTAGTAACCTTCTCTCTCTAAGGTGGAATATCGATGATTCTCACATTAATCACATGATAATTTGGCCTCAGTTCCATTGTTGCAGCATGGATCGCTGATAGGATTGTGGCCCCCTATTCCTTTAGATCACTCATATGAATAAGATACTCTGAATGAGTACGCAGTAAATATATTGAAAATGAATTATAAAATAGTTTAATTAAAAATATAATGTAAATTTATTAACTTACCATACCAAAAATCTATATATCATTTTTGGTGAGATATAGTATATACTTCAGTCTATACCATGGTTCATACTCTACATGCTCTGAAATATGCAATCAAATCGTAGTTACACCATAGATATGTTTCCCTTATCATATACCCATAGGTCAATAATGTTGGCATGACATCAGTACCATTTTGTGTCCTACATCCTGCCATCTTAAAGTCATGAAGCTTCCATGTCTGTGGCGATGGAAATGGAATGGATTGAACACATCCGAACAAGAACATGAATCTATCAGAATGGTGTCACTCAATAATGTGGAAGTGAATGAGTTTCACTACCACCAAGCATTATGAATTCTAGCAGTGTAGTATTCTAGAAACTGGTCAAATAAATCTCAATATGGAATCAATTAAATCTGAAATGTCATATGAGATTGGTCAAAAAAATTCATTGTAAAAAATTGTTCCTATTATTTAATATGTTAGACAATTATATATTGTATATACTTACCTCATCAGGTATAAAACTGTCCAACTAGAGATAATATGATCCCATGTGGTGTGTCAGAATGCTGGAAAAGTTGATTTTGCGAGTCCTCCTATAAAATAATACATCCAAAGTGATAAATATTATTGAATTAAATTAAATACCTTCTTTTATCATCAGAAACCACTAGAGATGAGTGACCATACCATTGTCCATGTGGAGCGTCTTGCAACACCTATATAGGTAACGAATCACCAGCAAGATCCAAGAGGAGATTGGGGATCCACTCCCATGCCCACATCTAAATAAGGATGAAACAACCATTGATAATGGTGTGGTCTCTATGGAATGTCTTCCATAATGCTATTAAAGTCTAATCCAAGAATGAATATCCCTAGTTATATGTCCAGGCATGATCGAAGTCATCCACTAGCCCTACATTATGACGTTCACATAAATAACCAAGTGATCAGTGTACGAGGTCCCTCCAATGATCCATAATATATATTCATGATAATAACATATGAAAGTATTCTCATCAGTATCATCAGTTAAATTTCAAAAATTCCTTTGAAGATATGTCATAGATATCGACTTACCATTTGTAGACCTAGGGTCGTCCAAAATGTTGACGCCATGGAATCTATGAACAAGGTCAGGAGTGTATGAACATGTGGGGTCCAATAATAGATTTACCCTAGATAGGATGATGGATAAGGACTTCCACATCCTTGAGGGTGATTTTCATTTATCCCTCATGAAGTTGGAATTTGTGTGTCTCTATTCTCCACCTCTATAGGATAACAGAAAGTAGGTGATTCTCAGAAAATGTGAAAGCAGATACTACAACACCATAGAAGACATCACATCATATGTATGGTATAGTGGCAGGTGGAGGCATTGTGTGATGAAAATGGTGCTCTCTACACTCTCGGATATGTCAAACTTCACAACCCTATAGCATAGCCTAGGAATATTTCTAGCCTATTCAGTGAGTAGTATAATATACTCCATCACTATATAAAAAAGTGAAATTAGTCATAATTGTAAAATGTAAATATAACATTATAGTCAGAATAATTCTAGGATTTGTATAATTTTAGACATGCCATGTTTATTCACAATGTTTTATGATGTTATTTTTTACCAAAATAAAAGTTTATGTCCTTATGTTTATCAAAGCATAGTTGAAAATAATTTTTGCGATATTTTTTCACCTAGTGAAGGATATTTTGTATGATATAATTCTAAATGTTTATACATGTAAATTTTTTGCCTTTTTAATCTAAAATTTTACTAGAAAATGGTGTAATTTTAAATTTATGTTTCATTTCCGACATGATGGTACATTTCATGATTATATGATTACATGCATTATTTATAGTTTATCCAGGGAAAAATTGACTATGTGTTAATGTTTCCTCACCTTTTCTTCCATTACTTTATTTTATTTCTTTACTTTATCCTCTTTCTTCTTATTCTCTATTATGGGTTGGGTTAATAATATTTTCATCATCATTGTTAGTGTTCCTCCTACATCGTTTTTCATTTCCGATGAATGATCTAAAATATACAAGTAATACCTTATCATTTTTCAATATAACAAGGTTTGGATGAGATGATCCTGACTTCAAAAGTGATGTAAAATCCAACTAATTTTCAATTGGTAGCTTAATGAAATATTCCAAGAGGATGTAATTATCTTTTTAATTATGAATATATTTTAGAAATTTCAGAAAATTCTAAAAAATGAAGGGTATTATATTCACAATATAGAGTTTACAATATGAGTAGATCACAGTGGTGGTAATACATAATTGTGGCTAAGAGTGTGAAATTAATCCAACAATATATGGTCATTGTTTCTAGTTATGAATTTCTTGATGAAATATGGTGAATATCAATCATTTACCTGGTTCTTGAGGACTTTCCATCTCATTTCAAATCCTATTAGTCATCAGTCTCACTTTTTTACACAACTAGTTGATGTCAAGTATCTGTATCAGTTGGCCTTCCAGCATTAAGGATTATCAAAACATCCTAATAGGCTTCCATGGTACATCATAACAGCAATAAATGGTTTCCATATAGTATAATGTATCAAAATATTCTTCTCATGATATTTTCACAGAGTCACATTTTGCAATGGAATGTGTGCATGGAAACTATAACACCTCACAGTTTCCACATTAATATTTCCTTACTTCTAGTAATATCTCTATTTTCTCACTGATCCTATTTGTGATGGTGTCTGAAAGCTCATGAATTTGAAGTCGAGAGACTTCTCGATGAAAAAGGAATACAGGATAACCAAAAGTTTCTTTAATATTCTTTTTAATGTCTCTTGGAAAGTTATTTCAATTCCTTATCCTCTGATGAATCCTATCTCAGGCTAATTGTTTTATATCTATGATGCACATTACACAATGATAAAATGTCTTATGAAGTAGATATTCTATAGGTAACTTGTGAATCCCCATGATGACAACAAAGATGAACCCCACAATTTTTGTGGTTATGAGTTCATACATATTCCCCTCTTCACATTTCAATGTCCATTTATCTTTTTGAATCTACATTATACAATAATACACTTCTTCATTAGCCTTGTTAATGTGTTTCAAATGATCTTAAAATAATCGTTGATCTAGATCATATCATACACATAAGTGATTATATTTTACATAATGTGATATTATCTTCATGAAGCAATAGAAAAAATAACAAAGACCATGTGTAACAAGACTTTTGATGGACTTCTTCATAGGCTTGTTTGCGATTTTTTTCCACAATTTTCTAAAAATTTATATGATAAAGTACTGATAATGTTAATTTGGGGGGTCTTTATGAATTATGGTACTCCTTTATTGACTAATTTATTTCCATATTCCCATTAGATATCAAACAGACACCCAGAATGTGGGTGACATGGTTGAAGATACATACAAAAACCAACTCTATGATTTGTTGTTTTCCTTCTCCACTATGGGAAATGAAAGAAAAATTGGTGACTAGTGTCCATATTTGGTTTCCATAATATACAACACACCCTTTTATTTTCCATATAGAAACGTCACATCAATATATATGAATGGTTTGGTGAATCAAAATGTGGTGATTCAGAGGAGGAATTCCCAGAACAACAGATGAAATTGAACATGATGTGGATAAATTTGATTATATTGAGAGACAATTTCATTATTATGAAGATATAAGAAAACTTGGATATTGTATTTCAATTTGGCTCAAAATTACATGAACACCTAATATGAGTTATCATAATCACAATAGACCTTCACAATTTCCATATGTTATGCCATCGATGTCTTATTATAAGATTTATTATAACAGAAATTTTATAGTATTCCCTCTTACACAAGGGATACATGAACATCTTGTCATGTCATAATCATGTTGATGACAGTGGATGAAATAAATTCAACAAACAATGAGGTGTGATCTTATAGCAGGTTCAGCTGATGCAAGTATGAGGTACCTCAACCTTCGAGATTATCCAACCTACAAATGAAATGTCTAGAATCTCCCTCAAGCGTAATCTACAATCATCCCCATAATTTTAACATCGCATGCATTACTTTTTGCTACCTGATTATTAAACAATATATATATAGTGCATCTCAATGTGAAATATATTTAGAATTTTAATGCATATTTACATGGAAAAGCATTTCCAACATATAAGGTTTTTTCAATCTCACTAAACTTATCTCATATAACTCTTGGAAAATAATTTCGGGGTTTGAGAACATTAATGTCGAATTCAGGAACACATTTCATTACTTCCAACTAAGATGAAAATAGTGGTGGATGATTTATTGTAGGTTGAGTTTGTTGTTCAACTAATGCATTTCAAGAAGCATCATCCACAACTTCCACTGCTCCCTCCTTATCAGCACTATTGTTACCATTTTTCCATCATTAAATAAATCTTCATTAAAAATAGTGTTTACATGTATATCTAGGAGATCATATAGGTTATCCTCTTTGGAATCATTTGGAATATGCTCAATTTCATGGGGTAGAACTTCTTTAACCACTCTCGAAACTATAAAACATTATAAAAATGTACATTGTTGTTGTATAGTAGAAACATCAACATATAACTACATCATGATAAAATCTGACTATTTGAAAAATAAATTTATTTCATGGACCCTCTATGCATCAGCAACCAATGGACAAACTAGATCCCACTGTGTAAAAGGGAAGTAAAAAATGTATATAGCTTATTGACTTGATATATTGATCGGGTCCCAAATTTAATGAACCATGAATTATAACTTGAAGTTCACTTAGGGTTACACAATCATATTTACAAACAACAGTTGTGGCTTTTGTACCATAAAAATATCTTTGCACTATTTTAATGACCTCCCCATAGTAGTACACACATGTAAACATGACTCTATACGTCAAAAACAATTATCAATATTCTGAGAGTGTAAGAAATATGGAAAATGATGGTTTATTATGTAATATTTATTAAAATGAAATTTTATAATTTCTTTTCTATACCCTAAAAATGAATCTATGGTTTTATTATATAAAATTCTATTAGAATATAAGTAACATATTGGTTGGGAAACCGAGGTAAAAAGAAAATAAAACATCAAATTAGTTTATTTATCATTGATAAAATGATAATTATGATTATATAAAGGGAAATGGAGAACAAATACATTAAATAATACATGAATTGATTCTAATAGAAAATAATTACATTGGAATACTTCAAAAGAACATGGTTTGGATGTTATGAGCCTCACTTCAGACAAAAGGTAAAATCCAGATTATTTTTAACTGGATGCTTAATAAAATATTCTAAAGGGATTTATGTATCTTTTTAATTTTCAAAATATTTCATCCTTATAATGAAATATTTATATTTTTTCTTAGATTTCATTATTATGTTGAATTATTTTGAAAATTAAAAATTTATATACATCCCTTTAGAAGATTTTATTAAGATCGAAATTAAAAATAAGTTGTATTTTACCTCACATTCAATGTGAGGCTCAGCTCATCAAAACAATGTTCTACTAAAAAATTTCAAGGTATTTCATGTATGTTGTAAGAAATTCATGTTTTAATTAATGTGTTTTTTCATCTCCATTTCACATTATATTATCATAATTTTTATTTTATCAATGATAATTATTATTAGCTAATTATTTTATGTATTCATTTTTTAATCCTAATTTATCCATTAATTAATCTATACTTAATAATTAATAATAAAAATAATTATTTACAAACTATATATAACTAATTAATCTACTTAATAAATAACATATTTAAAACCAACTAAAAACAATTCAATTAATTATAATAACTTTCATTATTTGATGACTTCATCCATGCCCATTTCATTTTATATGATAATAAATACCATTTTATCATTGATAAATATAGTAATTTGATAATTTATTTTCTTAGTTATTTTAGTATTTTATAAATGAAATATTAATCATATAAATCATATCCCTTAGATGTTTCAAACCATGAGTGCAACACAACCCATTCTGGTGTACCATGTTACCCTTGTAAGACCTAAAACACATTGTCAAAGTCCTTACTAATATTAACTATAATTTCAAACTTTATATGACTAAATAAACCACTTAATAAATAAAATAATTAGAACTAACTAAAATAATTAATAAATGACATATTTAGAAAAAAATAAAACCAATGAAATTATATAAATAAATAATTTAAATGAAATCAAAAATACATATAAATGATGCTTCACAACAAAATAGGACTTCTTTTAGAACACCGGAACCGCTTGACAAGAAAATTAATTTTTTAGAGATTGAATCCCTAGACTGTAGAGAGATGAGTTAAATAGGAAGTCAGGATAAGGAGGGTGGGGCAGTTTCCCTTATATAGAGTGTTTAAACCAATTTAGAAAGGGGGTGCCACCTTTCGCCTAATGTAAAGGTGAAAGAGAGCCCCTTCCTCCATTCACTTTTTCTATAGGTGAACGGAATGAACAACCCACACTACCTTTTCTAGGTCATCAATTAGGGGAAAAATTAGTGGAGGGGTGGGGGTTGGAAGGTAGAAAGCCCCTTTCTGCCATTCGACTGAACCGAAAGGCGGTAGGGGGGCCTACATCCATTCAAATGCATATAAAATAATTGACAAACCCGTTAAACAAATCTCATAAAAAACTCTTTATAGTTTGATGATGATCAATTTTGTTTTCATAAGCCTACGTTATAGTGTTTTACTATGCCGTAGAGGGTTCTGAAATGGTAGTGGATCGAGATTATTCACTGGAGCATTCTATAATAAGCTACATCATAGGTATTCATCCACACTATAGAAATGGTTGGTTAAAGATTAATGATATTGTAAAATGTGGTTGAGTATTTGGGGAGAAGTCCATTTGGGATGGTATTTCATGGATTTCAAAGCAATTTTTTCTATATATCACATAACTGTGATCTCCATATTACAACTAAGAATCTGGAACTGTAGAGATGCTCCTAATCAATAAAGTAAAAAAATATAGAGAGTGTACCCATGACACATAAGGAACTAAATCAGTAATATTATTTTATGATTCTAATACATTTTAGGATGCTTGAAAGGATATTTTGGGTAGACCTGGCTCAAATTAGAGGACTATAATGGATGAATTTTCCCTTATAGATGAAAAGGGTAGATAAACATATTTAGTGAAGTGGTGACTTTAGGGTTCAGTAAAATGATAATGATGAGGGATCCAAGTAGAATATCCATAATAGTAAATTGAGGACCAACTCAATTGCAGTTTTATCATCAGAAGAATGTTTATAGAGAAATATCATCATCAACCACCAGATCTGTTTCATACTTATTTTTTATTTTCTAATCTCATTCAATTTTACAATGATCAAACACATATAACTATTAATTTGAGTAAGTTTTCATTTTTTTAAAACATATTTATTTTATTTTATTATTCTATATTCTATCATCACTGATTTTTAGTTCCTCTATTACCAATGATCCATCATCCATGAGAGGCTATTGTTTTTAAAAGAGGATCGTTCTAATTGATGTAGTGTGGATGTCATGATATCAATTTAATTTTAATAAGTTATTGTTCTATTCATTGAATAAAATAGAGATTTAATTAATTTTATCTCCCAAACACCAAGAAATAGAGAATAATATTAAGATATTAAACCTAATGTGAATAAGAGACGTGGAAAGATAGATTTGACCCAACTTTTCCTTTGACTAGTACATTGAACATATTGCACCAAGATCTGCTAGATCACCTTAAGAGAGGGGTTGTATGACCATGGTAGTTTAGTCTACAATGAGAGGTATAATTATGTAATTCATGGAGCCTAGTGATATTTATTTAGATATAGTTAATTAGTGAAAAAAATCATTATAGTTGAAGTAAAAACATCACCCAACAATCAATCCCCTAAACTTCATCCATGTTAACATACATCAAAAGCAGCTCAAATTTTAATTTTAATTTCATTTGGTTTATTTTTTTTATTCAGTTATTTCCCTTCATTATTTGGTGACATAATTATAGAGGCATAACATTTAGATCTATGATTATCATTGGGATTCATGCTTTATTATGGGATTAACCTCACACTTTCCACTATTCTACACTTTTTAGTTTGAAAAAGTTGGGTTAAAATAAATTCATAGCTTTGATAGTCTATTTCAATAACAACAACATCAGATCCTATAATATTTCTGGGATTTTTTCCATGGAAATAAATGGAAACTAGTGATGATTTAAGAAGTGGTGGATTAGTTTATGTCTATTATTACATCATTTCTATTTTGTTATTTTAGTTTAGGATTTTTCTTATTCTTATATTTAAATGTTTTTATTTATTTTTATGTGCTTGGTGTTTTTAGTGGTGTGTAGGATGATTTATCAGTGGGATGATTATTTTAAGACATAAATGATCTTTCATATCACTAGGAGGATCTGACTTCATGGGATGAAATATTTTTACCATGGTGGTCATAGAAAGGAATGAGGTGTGATAGTTCCAACTCCTATAGGTGTAAATATTTATAGAACTAGAATTTGGTAAATGTAAACTAGTTACCATATGAAGATGTTCCCAACTTTTAGGACATACAAAAATAATATAGAATAGAGAATAATTATTAACTTCATGGGATGTAAGAATAAATTTCACATGAGGAGATGTTACAAACACAATTTAAGTACACTGAAATCAATGCAGTGAAAAACAGAAAGCGTGAAACCAAATTCAAATAACCTAAAGATATGATTGAGAGAAGAATAGTATTATGTAAAATTATTATGTTAATTATTGAAATTATCTTTTCATGTATTGATAAAAGGAATAATATCTCTAATGTAAAAGGTAAACTGGAAGATGTTAATGTTGTTATAGTGAATTATTGTATGGAGGAAACAATTCTCAGTGAGAATGATGAAATTTTTAAACTGCAACTAGTAACCAATAATGTGGGACCTCAAATATAATAAGTAGTGTTAGAAGGGGACTATGATGATTATTGCAAAAAATAAACACTATGTATTCAAGAAGAAGAAGAACTTATCATGATGTGCCTCATTGAAAAAATGTTGTCTAGGAGAGAGGAGAAATCTCGGGATAACAGTAACATTATAATTGAAAAAGTTAAATTCTAGGGACATGAGGAAATTTTCAAGAAATATAAATCCCACCCAAAATATAAAAAAAAACCACATGGAACGTGAAGTTTCAAAAAAGGAAGTTGACATGGTAATATTAGGGAAAGAGGGGAAAATTGTCTAAATATCCATCACCCTCAATGAAATTATAGAAGAGGAAGATGAATTGGACTCCCTATTATGCTTACATGATGAATATGAGATGACCATGAACTATGTCATCAATGAATTAATGGGGAAAATGAGCACATAATCCTGAAATAAGGCAGATTCCACATTCACACAAGATTCAAGATATAAAATTATCGGGGGGGGGGGGGGTGGGGGGGCTTGATTATATTAAATAAGATTTTTTTTAATAAGATTATCATCCCATGTCTAAATAATATGGTTTCAAGGATACATAAATTCAGAGGTGCATTACTAAAGTTATGTAAAAGTATGATGTGGTGGGGGTGGAGATTGAGGATCTGGATAAGGGATTCAGAAACAAATCACCCCCAATACATGAAAGTTATGTATGTATAGCTAAAATTAATGTATTCAATGTATAATTTCAAGAGATAACATCAGTGGCATGAGAACCAGTGTCTATGACTGCTAAAATACCTTTATATATCACATAATTACATGAGGAACATAGAGGTAACATGTTTAAAGAATAATTAAATTAGCATGATGGAATTTTAATGAGACACCTACATGATATTGGTGTAAGCATGGCTGGGGTTTTGATAACAAAGCCTTTCCACGACCAGAAAAGGGAAAATTCATATCTAAAACTCAATGACTAATTAAAAAATTCATAAATGTAAATCACAAAGCAAGTAACATATATGGATATTGGTTATATATTTATGAAACTGCTATAATATTAGATATTATTGACTTCAAAAACTAAAACTGATTATTGTGTGTCTATAAATTACAGATTGACACTAATATTTTATGAAAACAATGGAGGAAGTGGTTTCTATGCTTGTATTTAAAGAACATAGTAAAATTTTTAGGAATGAAACATTTCTAACCATGGAAAATGAATAGAATAATTTAGGAACTCCATGATCCCTCTAGAAATTAAATCACACATAAAAGGAGGATGATGTGGTGGTAGAGGCGTACTACAAAATCAATCTGGGTGAGGGGGAAGTGCCTCCATCATATAAAATAATAAAAAACATTACATAAATTAGATGATTTTTAGGAAAATTTTTAACAGAAAACTTATTCAATGTCATAAAAAACGTGGAATGTTGTATCCCAACTATATTTATGAAACAAATCACTTTCATAAAATTGGATAATGTAAATAGCTTTTGAAATTCTCATCCTCAAAATATCACTTTCTAATGAAATAAAAAAATAGTGATGAACGAAAGTGGGTATGATGATACCTCTAAAATTGTTATGAAATAAGAACCTATAACACATAAATATGATGAAATATTTGTTGGAATCACCATGTTGAAAAAAATATTCAAATTTGAGGAAATGAGAGACAAATATTTAGAGGAAGACCTTAGTGACCATTAGGGAATTCTCATGGAAGACTATCCATGTAATCGCAAAATAATAGATAGTGTTCTAAAATTTTCCAACACATAATACAAGTGCAGAAGGATGGATATAAAGAAAAAATGCATGATGAATTCTATGAAAATTACATATTTTTTAAAGAAAAATGACAACAATAAGATAAAAAATAAGATAAAGCGAACATCTGAGAAATTAAATTAAAAATTTGGAAACATAAAAAAATATAGTATGATGTCTTGGGGGGATTTTAGGGAGTTTTAAGAATAACATATTATAACAGGGTTTGAGAAAATTGAACCCCCAGTTGATGAATATGGGGGGGGGGTGATGAATATCATTGTCTTACCATATCATTCATCTAGGAGAAGGAAACTTAAGCAATAGAGTAAGAATGCCCAGAGCATACTAAAGTTATTTATGGAAAAGAAACCCCCACACCAAAGGAAGATTGATAGGATGGGTATAATGATTCTATGACTCATATATCTTTCATATAATTCAATGAAAATAAGAACTAATGTTTTTAGAGGAGGAGGGCTTGAGAATTGATGGATTTTTTAAAATGACCCCTAGGAACATGGAAATGATAAACAGGAAGCTGTTAGTATTAAAAGACTTATAAAATACATCAAAAAAAGTAGGGAGTATATATATAATATATGGTGTTTACTAAACATTTAAAATATATATTGGGGGAGTACAACATGTTTTAGTCTAACTTAGAGCTACATGTTCATTCATTGGAAGAAATACAATCTATAAATTGGAAAAGTGCTTTATTTAATTTTGAGAATTGAAAAATCATAAGTAAATATGGGGGATTTCTATTGGATCTGGAAAATCCATGAATTTATCGGTGCATACATTATGGTATTCCATGACCCGATCCAATATCCTAGAGAATACCCAATAGGAATCAAACAGAAAATTGACCCATTTCAATGAGGATGAACAAGAATTAAAATATGTAATACAACTGGACTAGGTAACATTTTTTTCACTCCAATTACACGACTCCTATGATAAAGTTCCTTGATTAAAAACCTAAAATAATGTTATTTTAGGAGGTAACCTATATTTTTACTATTTTATAAGGCTTAGTTTCTATTTTATCATTACCTTTTTTTATAATTTCTCTTGGTGGTTGAAGTCAATTATTATATTTAATTTAGAAATTTAATAAATTTTATTTCCCACTTTTATTCATTAATTTTTTTTATTATTACAAAGAGAAAATACATGAAAGAAAAATAATAATTTTTGTAAAATATGAAACATAAAAACACATTATGAATTCATTTACAAATTAGTGAATTTAGGGACCAAGGAATATAACTCATTTTAAAAGGGGAAAACTAATATTTCTCACATTTATATTGGGCCTTTATTATGATACATGTAAATTAAAAATTTTATTACACACCCATGAACATTGTTGAATATTAGGGATGATGTTCAATTTAACTATGGGTGGTGAATCTATGGATACAAGAAATTTGGATTTTTTTCCTATTAGAGAACATAGGATTCATCATTAAAACCTATGATATATTTTTATGCTAGTTGGAAATTTTTTGAATTTTTCATTCCAATAAAAATGAATTTTAAAATTGACAACTTATGAAATCCAAAATATTTTTCAAATTTTGAGTTACTAAAAAATGATTAATAAAATAATTTTAATTCTTGAATTTATTTCTTAGAAGTTTTCATTTATTAAACTAATTATGCATGTTAATTAAAATAATTGATTATATAAAATTTTATACTATCATCACCTAGACGATTATAATTTATTTTGACATATTCTTTATCATATCCTATTTTCTTGAGAGAACTCGGGATGTGTTCCACTACTAGAAAATACTAATCTTTCTTATGTAAACATGATGATTTAAACAACTTAAATATGATTGAGGTAGTTGATTACTGATATCTAAGACCATTGGACCTTGACACCTACCCTATATTTATCCATTGTGAAAATCATAGTAACCATGACATGCTTTAAAATGAAGTTATTTTACAATAAAATTTATCCTTCCTACCATATTTCTCTAATTATAAATTCATGATCATACTTTTGTGATTAAATATGAATTTAAGTATTTTTATCGATCTAGTATTTTTCTTATGACAATTTGAGTAGTGAGGTTTGGTTATATTGATTTAATGAAGTAAATTTTTTTACATTTTTTATTTTGTTTTATTTCATCCCCTATATTTTGTAAAAGGGAAAAATTAATAGAAAAAATGGATTCTGTCTTTAGAGTGTTAAAAGTTACCATTGATTGACCAGTATTGTTTTCCAGTTGGGGTTATTTAGTGGATGTGATACTTTTCTCAAGTATAACATTACAAAAAAGAGAATGATGGGATTATTCACTGTTATTCTTGTTGAAAAGTGGACCTTTCTTATGACATGTGGAAGAGAGTGAGATGTTATCATCTTTGGGGAAATCATTAAAGGGGTATTTCATTTCAACATTTTATAATTGAATATTTTCCATTATTCATTTAAAAATTTATCTCTCCATTTCCACCTATGAATTTTAATTTGTACATCATTACATATGAACTTTGATCCTAAGAGATATTAGAACCATAATGACTAATACATCTTGATTTATTTAGTTAATCTTCTAAGTAAAATTTGTAACGACATGAAAGATTATGGATATAGAATTCATACATGTGATTGAGATAAACCCCATTTCAATTATTCTTAAGTGATGATAGAAATTTATTATGGTGAGGTAAATCATTATAAGAATGGATATTTAATAAAATAATGAATGATGTGAATGAAATAGAAATTAATGTCTTGAATTTGAAATTGTGAATGAAACATGATTTTAGCTCTAGATTTCAGTTAATATTCTGCTCTTAGAAATATTCAGTTATTTGTTTTTTTATGTCCATGATCATTTTTAAAATTTCCCTTGTCAAACATGGACTCTTTGTGTTTTATGTTTATGTTTTTATTGAGGAAGAGTAAGCGGTTAAAGTGTGAGGGTATTTTTTGACACCAATGTTTTTTTAAATTTCCTTATTAATTTAGTTTATTCGAGTGATATTTTTGGATAATTATAATTGATTTCCTTATTTATGGAGTTGTAGCAATTTTAATTGTGTTTCATGATGTTTGGTAATTTTTAGGTGATATATTGATAAATATATTAAACCACAAAAATTATCATGAAGTACTTTTTTTGGAACAATAGAGAAAAAGATGTAAAATATATATATCAATCATTGGTGAAACCTGATCCTAAGAGAAACCCACCTAGGAATCCTGAATGGTAGAAAAACTACCCCTAAGGGAAGGTAGTGAAGGTGTTGTAGTAACATAGGTGGGTTAGTACAGAGGTGGACATAAAGACGATAGCATAGAGGACAAAGGCCTCACGTGGGGAGGCTCTTGTTGCATGTTGGTCCGCACACACTAGAGGAATCCGTGACACGGGGAGGTACTGAGAAAATTTTATTGAATATTTATTCCATGGTAAGACATTTTATGTAGAGATATTTAATCCATAACTACAATGTGGGATGTGAGACACCTGGGAATTAATCTTATATTCAAAAACATCACTGTTAATGATTGTATTCCCATGGCCTTCCTTGGGCACCACTCACCATAGCTTAACATAACCTGTGATGCTCAAATAATCAAATAGGTATCCAAAACCCACTATGGATACGCACATGAATACAGGAATTGCACCATTTCCATAGGAAAAAACCTTGTTAATAACATGGATTCCAATGGAGATTTTAAGAAACATCTAGCAAGTCATCTATGAATGCCTAGAGGATACATACACCCTCATAATACAATAGAGAATATGGTTCATGGATCAAGGTTTAATCATAGATATTTGGGTTGTTCCATAGATAGAGAAGGCATGAAATTGTGTGTTCACCATTGAGATGGATATTGCACCATCATATATTGCACAAGGAGGATGATGTTTTTGAGCATAGAAATCTATGCCATAGTGAAACACTTTTGATGTTGAGTTTCTCAAAATGAAAGCAGCATCGAATGAAATTATAGCATGGTATATACTTTGTACTATGAATATTTTTGTTTTTATTAAATCATCTTTTGTTGAATGACCCTATACTATAGGTTTTTCTTATGTCACGGTGGGTTCCTAAATAGTAGCGGATCAAGATTCTAGGGAAGAGGCTTCTAAAAAAAGATACACAATACGTATTTGACCATTACATTTCAATATTATGAGGAAGATTAATGATATAATGTATTGTAGTCAATTTTTGTATATAGGTGTTCTAAATAATAGGTTTTTTTAAATCTCACTCAACTGAGATCTCGATTCCCTAGCCAAGATGCCTGCACCATAGTGATCCTCAGGAACAATAAAGGATAATTCATTCTGAGATTACCCACAACATAAAATAATCCAAGTAAATAATTTCAATTTACGATGGTCCAATATTCTATAAGTCTTGAGTGGATATTTTTGGTGAAATTTGTCTTAGATTGAAGGATATTCAAGGAGGATTTTTCCCTTGAAGATGAAAAATAGAAAAATAATCTTATAGAGGGGGGAAAAAATTGGGGTCTAGGAGGAGGGGGAATCCATGGTTTCCAAGAGGAACAAACCCAAGAGAAATGAAAGTAATGGATTGGTTGAGGTTTCATCTTTATAAGTGAGTGTGGAGGCAAATATTACCATCAACTCTTGAAGGTACAATGTAGTTCTGTTTTATTTTTATTTTTCATTTTTCATTGTGTAATGATCTAACTAGTATGTTGATTAACTCAGGTAAGTGTCATTTTTTATATAAAACATTTTATTTAATCTCACAATTTCTATAACCACATATTTTATTTTTAGTTTACACGTGGACAATGAACCATCGACCATAAGAAGCTAATTTCATAGTACTGGGTGGTTCTAATTAATTGGGTGTGGAAATCATGATGTTGATTTCCTTTCATATACAAACAATTATTATTAACATTGTGATAATAATATTCAATTTATTTTAAATCTTAATCTTCTAGAAGGTGAACCGATTATATGAAGGAGACACTCAGTGTGATTAAGGTTACTAGAAAGTGAGATCCAATCTAACATCATGTCTTTCATAGAGATTGAATCTACTCCGCATAATTTGACTAGGTCATCATATGTGAGGAATTAATTGTCCTATGCATTTTAGTTTTTTCTGAAATGTGTAACTAATTAGTTCAATGAGTCTCATTATTATTAATTAGGTTTATTTCATGAGTAAAGTAAAATCATTCTAGGTAAATAAAATCAATCCATTGAAAATCAGTTACATTATCTTAATCCTATCTAACATAGTTAGCATGTAGATATATTTTTAGACTGAATAAGTTTATGTTTATTTAATTTAATTCATAATTTAGTGATATGGTTATAAATACATAGCAGTTAGTTTAAATATTATCACTGATAGTTTTCTTCTACATGGTATCAACCCTACAGGTTCCATTGATTTATAGTTTTATTTTTGGAGTTTTTTGGGTCAAAATAAATTATAATCTTTGATTTTATATTGTAATAATTTCACTACCAGATCATATCAATATCTAAATAGAGAGAACCCCCATATTATATTTTTCTTTATTGTTTTCCTCTTTGATTTATTCTAGCCTAGTAAGTGTTGTTTCAATATAAATATCTATTTTAACAAAAGATTTTTCACATTCTATTTAATCCAATCATTTTTTCTACATATATTTTTATATTACTAAATTAGTTTAAATTTTGTTGGAATATCTTCCCTTAATCCCCTTTCAATTCAAACACATGTGTGTGTTTTTTTCATTCTGTTCATGTTTGTGTGTCTGTTTAGTTTAGAACATATCTTATCTCTTTATCATTTCATTTCATTTTTTATCCATTATATGTAAATGTAGCCACAATAATCTCAATTTATATGGATATGTAAACCATCAATCAGGGTGGGAATATAACTGGGTTTGATGGATTAATTAACAGTGTCTAGACATAAATATTTTCAAATTAACATTGGTTGACTTTGTTAAATGTTTCTTTAATTACTGATATGTTTGGTGGATTTAAGGGATCCATATATTATTGGATATATATGAACAACATTGTTCATGTATTATTCACCCATTCACAAATAAAAAATGTTCATTGATTAAATCTTGAGGCTAGTTATAGATTATATCTTAAACATCAATTAAGACTGATCCTTCACATATTATGTTGTGAATATTAATTTGACATGATATTTTTCAATGTGTTATGAAATAAATCCATTTCAAGATTATCATTTATTCTCACCTTGAATTCTATATATAGTTTTCATCAAATTAAATTGTTTTTTCTTATTATTGATTTTCAAAAAGACCCCCATCATCGATAACAGATTTATTCTGTTTCCAAAATAATGATACCATTTTCAAGAATTCAACCAGACTTTCACTATATACAATAAAGCACATCATTAGTTATTTGATGGATACTATGTGATAATAATCCAAGCATGAATTCTCCAATGTGGACTTGATTATTCTACCAAATTAAATCATCATACAATATGATAAACGTCTTATTGGATTTAGAAAATGTCTTTTGAGATTCCAATGAAAATGTATATAGATATTTCATACTTATCCAAAATTTATAATTTCATGTGAAAAATATTTTTTTTTCAAATAATTCACATAATAATAATTAAAATAATGTATTGATCAAATAACATAATAAATTAAAAAACACATAAAAATTTATTAATCCATATTCATAAAATTCCCAAAATATCCATAAATAATAAAATGAACAAATTTAGATTTAAAAGGAAAAATGGTAGGAATTTAATCATTGAAAATAATAATAAATGTTATGAAAATATATATTTTATCAAATCTATCACACATAAGAATTAAAATATTAGAAAAGTTTGCATAAAATACAATATATAAACAATTTCAAAACCCATTCCCTTAAGATCCACTAATTTAACCCCATGAGGCATATATGTTCGTGTTTTTTAAATTAAATTCTTCTAAATTAACATCTATGATGAAAAATTCAATTTTCTCTTTATTTATCCTTCTAAAAACACAACACATGTAACGCCCCGACCCTAGTTACCCAGATTCGGTGCATTATTACATAACATTTGTATGATCACAAGAAATATCAAATCTCGAAAGACCGATTGGTTTAGTAGCCTTTGAAACACTAGATATATTCATAAAGTTTTATATTACATCATAAAGTGAAAAACTACTACAACAACATATTGTCTCCAAAGTACACACTATTAACCCCTCCAAATATCCCTGCAGGTCATTCATAATTTACTTATTCACTTCCTGGGAAAAATAAAACATAGAAAAGGGGTGAGCTCAAATGCCCAGTAAGGATAACAATATAGCGGAAACTTTCATACATAAGAATAAACATTTAAGGCAATGTATAACTAAAACAAAAGCCTTTCAAACTTGAACTTTCAACATGGTATAGCATAAATAAAATGAAATATTACCATTTACTTATTCACATGAATATTCTACTAATCGAATAATCACATGCAAAATCAATAACCACTTTCATAATGATGGAATGCATAATGCTGAACTATAATTTCTTTGTCAAGGCCTCGTCCCAAGACCTAGGGGCTAACTGTAACCGGAACCCAAACCGGAGTGCCTCTAATAACCGGACACCAACCCGGAGTGCCTCTAATAACCGGACACCAACCCGGAGTTCCTATAATAACCGGAGACCAAACCGGAGTTCCTCTAATAACCGGAGACCAAACCGGAGGGCTTACTTTTACCGGTCCCGAACCCGGAACATACTTGTCTAACACATTCATCTGAATGAAAGATTGAAATATAACATAAACATATGGATTAAAAATAACTTATAAAATGTCAATACTTTAAACAAAAACCCTGAGTGACATAAGAATAACTTATCCATAGTCAAAAATATCACAAAACCTTCAATAAAATAGGGATGTTTTGTATCATAATAAATCAACGTCAAATAAGCTTAAAATCCATCAAAGGATGTTGACATAGATGAAATCAAAACTATTTTAGAGAAATATATCTTTTTTTTAAATCATTTTAAAAGTAACATAATTATAAAATAATACATTCAATTAGAAAATATTCTTATAAGATTGTAAGGGAAACTTCGACGATTTTATAACGGCGGAAAATAGCCGCACCCGCTGTATAAGTTTAAAAAAAACATTCTTACCTTAATTTTGTCGAAAAGGTTAAAAAGCACCTTGTTTGGAAAACGACGGAAAGATTCCTTTATAAACCTCTTATAAAAAGTCAAACAATGGTATAAATGACTTTAACCCATATTCTTGTAAATAGTCAAAAATGTTTTGAAATACATTTTTAAGAAACATGGATGTGGATGATAAAGAGATCCCAGTAGATTATTACGAATAAACAGCCTCAGATAATGAAGAGATTGTGAAATAACCCTTACCAATTTGGTTACATATGAAAAATACAACCCATGAAAGAGGTATCATACAATGAATATGTAAATACACATAAATTATATTGTATTACACAAAGAATATAATTATGGGTAGTACATACACCACACAAAAGGTAATGGTGGCAATATGGCATGAATCTCACGGGAATAAGGAGTGAGATGAAAACCCCTTACCTTGTACTTTTCCTTGTTTGGGGTAGGTTAACCTCCTGTATAATGGTGAAATAATTGTTATTAAATTATACAAGAATCATATACATTAATATGATATCATATATGATCTTTTAATATTGATTTGATAATAATATCTTAGTATTATCGTTGTTTCAGGTGTTAACATACTTGTTTTATTTTATATGTTTTGTTACGTAAGCCATGTTTGTAATGGATAGGTTGTATATTATTCATATCCATAATGATATCATGTACTTAAACATCATTTTTAAATCATCAAATGATAATTATACTTGAATGGATATGATGGAGAATGAATCTCATCGCGTTCGTGGAGACGGTAGTCCATACGTACGCACGAGCGACAATATCAGTCTTTTTATATTAAAATAATATATAAATTGATGGTATATCATATATACAGAATCATTAACATGTTATATTTATTATTTACATGAGTTACACATCATTATTATACCCATCCAAATAATAATATGTTGAATAACAATTACACCACGACGTGGAGACGGTAAGCCGTACGTACGCACGTATGGTGACATGTTATTCAAAGGGTGGATAGAATACTGAATATGGTTGTACCATATTTATAATAACATCACAGTATATGTGAGATACTGGAGTTATTATTTTATAATGGTAAGAACAAAGAAAGAAGAAGTGGAAAAAAAGGAACTTGAAAAGGGGTGGTGAAAACATTACCTCTTCTTCGGGTTCTTCCTTTTGATTTGATCAAAAGGGCTCCTTATGTTGGCTTTCTGAACAAACTAAGGCCTCTAGGTTGTAGTGAGGGATGTTGGGAGAGTATTTGGTCAGAGTTTGGCCGAACCAAAAGGCTTTGAAGGTGTGAAGAAATGGGAAGTAAGAGTGCCCTTTTATAGGAGGGGTGAGGGGCACCTTTGGAAAAGCTAGAAATATTAGTTTATATTAAATTAATATTCGGTTTCTAATGGCTCCAAAGTTTATTATTCAATGTTTAAGGTGGGGATAGGTCTAAAACAACTCATCCAATAGAATTTAGACAGGTTTGGGTACTTATATTAACCTTATCTTTAAGTATTAACTCTAAGTTAATTAGTTTCACTTTTACAATGTCTCTTTGTATTTTTATATAATATGGTTAATAAACTTACTATATACATCCCAGCGACCCCCATGTGGTCCAGTAATGAGGAAACTATCATGATATAAGTCTCTTGGCCGATCCTTAGATTTTTAGGAATTTAATATCAATTAATAATATAATATTTGTTTTAAGAACTCTTTTATGTCAATTTTGACACTATTCAATAGTTGATTTTTGTGAAACTCATAACAGATTGATTACTTAGAAAAAAGTCAATTAAATCAATCCTAATATATCATATTATCCTAGAAAATTAGTTTAATTCATTAAAAGGTTCATATTATATTTATTTGGGTATTTATTATATCAATTATTTTGATTTTTCACTATTATAGTAATTACTGCATCATCATTGTGTCATAAATAAATTAAATTATATAATGTATAAAAATTATAAATAAAATATCATTATGTAGGAAATATGTTTATCTTTCTAATTAATATTTATAATCTAAAATCCATCATATATAACCCTATGTAAAAATTGTTTTTCTAAAAGATATATGCTTGTGTCATTTTTGTATTCATTTTAACTTAATTAAAATAAAGTGTCCCTATCACCTAGAAGTGGCACCATGGGGTCCCACAATCGACCCAAAGATGACTATGGTCGAACATGTATCAACCAATAAGGCTAGGACATGTTTTAGGGTAATTTTGTATTATTATAATATTAATTTTTAACCCTTATTTACCGGATTTACCCTTAACCATGGTAAATAAAATATTTACCGTAGTAATTATTCAAAATGTCTAAAAATAAAAGTTACCTATTTACACAATTTGAAAATCATGATTCCAAATATGGAATCCATTTTTTCTAAATTCAAAACACAGAAGTGGCAGAAATTAATTTAAAATTAATTCCCGCTGTCAAAACAAAAAGCGTGTTTTTAAGAGATAATAACTATCAAAAGATTGACACTTGTTTATGTTCGGTTTAATTGTAAAATTATGTCCAATGACCAAAATTATATTAAATGGTAAAAATATATTCTAAATATACTTTAAAACCACTCAAATTCATAATTTATCACTATTAATTATTATGATTAAAAAAGTTGTTTTTAATTAAAATTTAGTAATTTTCACTATTCATCAAAATATGAAAGTTATCCGAAATGTACCAAAATTTCACCTTAGGCTAATTTAGATATTCCAAATCCAAAAATGAAGTCCATTTTGAAATATAAAATATATATAATTTCAAAAAGTAGGTATTACTATTCATAACGGCTAGTTTGATTGGTTGTGGTGTGTGTTAGAACTCGAA
The DNA here is from genome assembly GCA_963277665.1 of Viscum album. Taxonomy (NCBI): domain Eukaryota; kingdom Viridiplantae; phylum Streptophyta; class Magnoliopsida; order Santalales; family Viscaceae; genus Viscum; species Viscum album. The sequence goes on from OY728158.1 coordinate 1,614,733,578, forward strand.
GTTGCGTACAACACACACTAGTGTATTATTCAAAGGAAAGCGTACCGTGGAAGCTTGGGATGTTTCATTTTAAATTTTTTGATGTCCCCCTTTACTCAAAAAGTTTAAAATATTGTATTTAAAATGGGTTCACTATTAAAAGTTGGTAAAAGTGCAATACTAAAAATGAATTTGTTCTTACATTATGTCTAAGAAACTCATAATATGGATTCTAAAATTATAAGGATTATATAAAGTTTAAAATTTAGTTAATACTATTCATAACCTCTTTTCAATGGCTTGTTTGGTAGGTCATGGTGTGCTTGAACTCGGTGTTGTGTGTAGTGAAAGTTATTGTATTATTTTAAAGAAATAACACACTATGAAATCTTGGGGTGTTACATTCTCCCCTCCTTCAATAAATTGCGTCCTCGCAATTTGAAATTGTTCTTCGAAAATAAAAGGTTGAAAATAAAAAATATCTTTGTGGGAAAACCCACATCGGAAATTGGGTTACTAAAATTTAGTCTTAATATGAGGAAAAGAGAAATGAAAGGGTCACCACCAAATTATGATCTCGATTAGGAGAACATTGGTGGCAATTATAGACATATAATTGGAGGAAAAACGTAAATATTTATAGGTAGTGATTGAGGTCATCAATCACAAACAAGTATAAAATTGAGGTCCTTAAACTCATAAATCTATGATGATTTGAAATACCATCGGTTCAACAAAACATAGGGTATTAGGATAACACATTTTTGACGTTTCAAAATATATTAGTTGAAATCCCACATCGAAAAATGAATTAATGAGGCCTCTATTTAAAATAAAGAGTGGAAAGTATGAAGATTACCGAAAATAACACATACTAGGGTTCCATGTAGGAAAATATGGATATGGAAGAGAAATCTTACCATCAATTATCTGATGGAGAGTGGTAGAGAACATGGCTATGAAAAGGCCAATAATCCCAAAGCCATAAATTAGTGATGATTTAAGGTACCATCTAGGACAACATTTTTGTTCTAATTTCCTTTTCTTAATATTGAGGAATTTATTTATGAGATTGGCTAAGATCATAAGGAGATATACTTACTTTATAATTAGAGTTTTTTCCATTAATAAATTTCTACCACAAACTCATCTTTCACTCATAAAAAAATTCTATTTATACTATTCGTACAGGGTTCCAAAATAAATGAATTTATAATTCATCTACCAGATCTTTTAAAAAAAACTACATTATTTAATCCAGGACATCTCGTGGGGTAGTGGTAGGTGATACACCCTTATCGCCCTTCGGTTGCGGGTTCAAGTCTCGCAGCCTTGCCGGACGCGATGGGTTGTCGCCCGACCTCTGGGTTGTCCTTTTATGGCAATCCAAAATAATCCAAACTAGAACTATCCAAAATACTTCTGTCCAAACTCACAGTCCAACATTTATAAGGAAGGTAAACATAATGTAGATCCTTTTTACCCCGTAATAGCATATGAATACCTTCATCATGTATTCATTTAAAACGCTGAAACATCCTGAATTACCATAATCCTTATTAAATACATTCATGCTCCCTTATTCCATATAATATTCTTGATATACTTCATCAATCCAAAAATGTTTTAAACCCCAACAATGATGGAATATACAAATCATTAATCAGTTCCAAGGTAGTCAAGAATATCCAATATAATTTATCCAAAACAATCATGTATTATTCCAAAATCACTACCTCGGTATCAAAACTATATTATGGTTTATCATTCTCTCAACCATATATTTTCCAAAAATTTATCCTACTATTGAGTCACTTTTCTTTGTTCCACACAATCTCAAGTCCTTAATGATATAGTACTGCAGTACAATCCTTATATACTCCATAATTATTATAACAAGTACATTGTTGATACAACACTCAATTGACTTAATCAACATAAGAACTCAAATCATTCCTCTTCATCTGTGGTAGTATCATAACTTGATTATTATCCAATAGCATCATTTGCGTCATAGTCTGATGACTGGGACATAGGTTCGCGTAGTGTCCAAACTACTTGTAAATGAAGCATTGTACATTTGAAACCATTTTCTTACCCTTGCAGTCACGTACTTTTTTCCCTTTTCCTCCAAACTTATAACAAACTCCCATTCCTTTCAGGAAAGTTCCAGGGTGTTTCTTTCCACAGTTATCATATATGGGAAAATTCTTCTTTTCCCCATTCCCTTTATCCATCTTTCTCTCTTCCATCCTTTTTCTTCTCTTGCTTCCCTTCAAAGCCATAGGACTTAGTAAACTCTTTACTTATCTTATCAACACATGATATTATTTCTTCATATGATGATAATACATGCGAGACTATTTCTCTTATAAATTCTGGATTAAGACCATAAAATATATGATCCTTCTTTCTCTTTGTATCATGTGCATTTCTAGAGTTCTCATTCCTTCTACTCGGTGCCATTTCTAAATAATGGCATACATTAAATTTGTTTATGAATAACAATACCTAATCCCAAACTTGTAAAACACATAACATAAATTAAATAGTTTATGGATATAATCCATAATCATAAAAATGTCTCCTTTGAGGAAGTATATACTCATAAACCCTTCATAACGATTTGTAAAGAAAATGAGAGTTATCCTAAGCATATCCCCCAGGAGTGTCGTAACCAAGAGTGCAGCAAGGCCCGTTGTCGTGCACCAGTTCCCGTTCGAGTCGAGCTCAAAGCGGTGTTTTCGGGTTTTACCCCTAGGTACATCTGTGCCAGAGCCGCCTCTACCTGCTCGTATCCAGACAGGGATGTATTGCTCGGAAAACTCACAAAATCTTTACAATACCAAAATTTTAGGAAGTTCTTCTATACTAATCCTCAAAATTCATCTTAAATCTATTTGCTCTAATCAGAGTTTATCTAAATCTAGCTTCCAAGGATTGTACTAAACTTCCTCTGATACCAACTGTAACACCCCGACCCTAGTCAGCCAGATTCGGTGCATTATTACATAACATTTTTATGATCACAAGAAAGATCAAATCTCGAAAGACCGATTGGTTTAGTAGCCTTGGAAACACTAGATATATTCATAAAGTTTTATATTACATCATAAAGTGAAAAACTACTACAACAACATATTTTCTCCAAAGTACACACTATTAACCCCTCATAATATCCCTGCAGGTCATTCATAATTTACTTCTTCAATTCCTGGGAAAAATAAAACATAGAAAAGGGGTGAGCTTAAATGCCCAGTAAGGATAAAAATATAGCAGAAACTTTCATACATAAGAATAAACATTTAAGGCAATGTATAACTAAAACAAAAGCCTTTCAAACTTGAAATTTCAACATGGTATGGCATAAATAAAATGAAATATTGCCATTTACTTATTCACATGGATATTCTACTAATCGAATAATCACATGAAAAATCAATAACCACTTTCATAATGATGGAATGCATAATTCTGAACTTTAATTTCTTTGTCAAGGCCTCGTCCCAAGACCTAGGGGCTAACTGTAACCGGAACCCAACCCGGAGTGCCTCTAATAACCGGACACCAACCCGGAGTGCCTCTAATAACCGGACACCAACCCGGACTTCCTCTAATAACCGGAGACCAAACCGGAGTTCCTCTAATAACCGGAGACCAAACCAGGGGGCTTACTTTTACCGGTCCCCAACCCAGAACATACTTGTCTAACACATTCATCTGAATGAATGATTGAAATATAACATAAACATTTGGATTAAAAATAACTTATAAAATGTCAATACTTTAAACAAAAACCATGAGTGACATAAGAATAACTTATCCATAGTCAAAAATATCACAAAACCTTCAATAAAATAGGGATGTTTTGTATCATAATAAATCAACTTCAAATAAGCTTAAAACCCATCAAAGGATGTTGACATAGATGAAATCAAAACAATTTTAGAGAAATATTTCTTTTTTTTTGAAATCATTTTAAAAGTAATATAATTATAAAATTATACATTCAATTTGAAAATATTCTTATAAGATTGTAAGGAAAACTTCGACGATTTTATAACAGCGGAAAATAGCCGCACCCGCCGTATAAGTTTTAAAAAAACATTCTTACCTTAATTTTGTCGAAAAGGTTAAAAAGCACCTTGTTTGGAAAACGACGGAAAGATTCCTTTATAAACCTCTTATAAAAAGTCAAACAAGGGTATAAATGACTTTAACCCATATTCTTGTAAATAGTCAAAAATGTTTTCAAATACATTTTTAAGAATCATGGATGTGGATGAAAAAGAGATCCCAGTAGATTATTACGTATAAACAGCCTCGGATAATGAAGGGATTGTGAAATAACCCTTACCAATTTGGTAACATATGAAACATACAACCCATGAAAGAGGTATCATACAATGAATATGAAAATACACATAAATTAGAGTGTATTACACAAAGAATATAATTATGGGTAGTACATACACCACACAAAAGGTAATGGTGGCAATATGGCATGAATCTCACGGGAATAAGGAGTGAGATGAAAACCCCTTAACCTGTACTTTTCCTTGGTTGGGGTAGGTTAACCACCTGTATAATGGTGAAATAATTGTTATTAAATTATAAAAGAATCATATACATTAATATGATATCATATATGATCTTTTAATATTGATTTTACAATAATATCTTAGTATTATCGTTGTTTCGGGTGTTAACTTACTTGTTTTCTTTTATATGTTTTGTTACGTAAGCCATGTTTCTGATGGATAGGTTGTATATTATTCATATCCAGAATGATATCATGTACTTAAACATCATTTTTAAATCATCAAATGATAATTATACTTGAATGGATATGATGGAAAATGAATCTCATCGCGTTCGTGGAGACGGTAGTCCGTACGTACGCACGAGCGACAATATCATTCGTTTGATATTAAAATAATATATAAATGGATGTATATCATATATACAGAATCATTAACATGTTATATTTATTATTTACATGAGTTACACATCATTATTATACCCATCCAAATAATAATATATTGAATAACAATTACACCACGACGTGGAGACGGTAAGCCGTACGTACGCACGTATGGTGACATGTTATTCAAAGGGTGGATAGAATACTGAATATGGTTGTAACTTATTTATAATAAAATCACAGTATATTTGAGATACTGGAGTTATTATTTTAGAATGGTAAGAACAAAGAAAGAAGAAGTGGAAAAAGAAAGGAACTTGAAAAGGGGTGGTGAAAACATTACCTCTTCTTCGGGTTCTTCCTTTTTATTTGATCAAAAGGGCTCCTTATGTTGGCTTTCTGATCAAACTAAGGCCTCTAGGTTTTAGTGAGGGATGTTGGGAGAGTATTTGGTCAGAGTTTGGTTGAACCAAAAGGCTTTGAAGGTGTGAATAAATGGGAAGGAAGAGTGCCCTTTTATAAGAGGGGTGAGGGGCACCTTTGGAAAAGCTAGAAATATTAGTTTATATTAAATTAATATTCGGTTTCTAATGGCTCCAAAGTTTATTATTCAAATTTTAAGGTGTGTATAGGTCTAAAACAACTCAACCAATAGAATGTAGACAGGTTTGGGTACTTATATTAACCTTATCTTTAAGTATTAACTATAAGTTAATTAGTTTCACTTTTACAATGTCTCTTTGTATTTTTATATAATATGGTTAATAAACATACTATATACATCCAAGAGACCCCCAAGTGGTACATTAATGATGAACCTATCATGATATAAGTCTCTTGGCCGAACCTTAGATTTTTAGGAATCTAATATCAATTAATAATATAATATTTGTTTTAAGAACTCTTTTATGTCAATTTTGACACTATTCAATAGTTGATTTTTTTGAAACTCATAATAGATTGATTACTTCGACAAAAGCCAATTAAATCAATACTAATATATCCTATTATCCTAGAAAATTAGTTTAATTCATTAAAAGTTTCATATTATATTTATTTGGGTATTTATAATATCTATTATTTTGATTTTTTACTATTATAGTAATTACTGCATCATCATTGTGTCATAAATAAATTAAATTATTTAATGTCTAAAAATTATAAATAAAATATCATTATGTAGAAAATCGTTTTATCTTTCTAATGAATATTTATAATCTAAAATCCAACATATATAACCCTATGTAAGAATTGTTTTTCTAAAAGATATATGCTTGTGTCATTTTTGTATTCATTTTAACTTAATTAAAATAAAGTGTCCCTATCACCTACAAGTGGCACCATGGGGTACCAAAATCGACCCAAAGATGACTATGGTCGAACATGTATCAACCAATAAGGCTAGGACAGGTTTTAGGGTAATTTAGTATTATTATAATATTAATGTTTAACCCTTATTTACCGGATTTACCCTTAACCATGGTAAATAAAATATTTACCGCAGTAATTATTCAAAATGCCTAAAAATAAAAGTTACCTATTTACATAATTTGAAAATCCTGATTCCAAATATGGAATCCATTTTTCTAAATTCAAAACATAGAAGTGGCAGAAATTAATTTAAAATTAATTCCCGCTGTCAAAACAAAAAGCGTGTTTTTACGAGATAATAACTATCAAAAGATTGACACTTGTTTATGTTCGATTTAATAGTAAAATTATGTCCAATGACCAAAATTATATTAAATGGTAAAAATATATTCTAAATATACTTTAAAACCACTCAAATTAATAATTTATCACTATTAATTATTTTGATTAAAAAAGTTGTTTTTAATTAAAATTTAGTAATTTTCACTATTCATCAAAATATGAAAGTTATCCGAAATGTACCAGAATTTCACCTTAGGCTAATTTTGATATTCAGAATCCAAAAATGAAGTCCATTTTGAAATATAAAATATATATAATTTCAAAAAGTAGGTATTACTATTCATAACGGCTAGTTTGATTGGTTGTGGTGTGTGTTAGAACTCGAAGTTGCGTACAACACACACTACTGTATTATTCAAAGGAAAGCGTACCGTGGAAGCTTGGGATGTTTCATTTTAAATTTTTTGATGTCCCACTTTACTCAAAAAGTTTAAAATATTGTATTTAAAATGGGTTCACTATTAAAAGTTGGTAAAAGTGCAATACTGAAAATGAATTTGTTCTTACATTATGTCTAAGAAACTCATAATATGGATTCTAAAATTATAAGGATTATATAAAGTTTAAAATTTAGTTAATACTATTCATAACCTCTTTTGAATGGCTTGTTTGGTAAGTCATGGTGTGTTTGAACTCGGTGTTGCGTGTAGTGCAAGTTATTGTATTATTTTAAAGAAATAACACACTATGAAATCTTGGGGTGTTACAACACACTTACCAAATATTAATTTTCTCTCCTCAAAAAATTGTGGATTTTAAATAAGGGTTCTTGTATAAAAATAAATTCAAGGGTTATCATAAGTTTAAAAATGTCTTAAATATCCACCCAAATAAGTGAAGAACTTATTTTATCAGGAATAATTTTCCAAGATGTTCATATTATTATGATTAGCAGGTTTTAGATGTGAACAATTATGAGGTGGAATAATGATGTTTTGGATCTTTATGAAGAAAAAATTCATGATTCAATTTAAACTCCAGGATAATCTTCTCTTTACTCCTATTAGTATAAAATCTGGTCTAAAATATTAAAAAAATCTCAATGATAGTACACACCTTCTTTATTTCAGAAATAATAATCAATCCACTCAACTTCTTTAATGGAATTATAATTTATACTTGATGTTTTAAAATGCTATCCATAATTTTTTTAATATTGTGATGGTTAATGGAGTTTAAAATAGTTTTTGTGACCTTGATATCATATATGAAATGATTATACATATTTTCAACTCAATTAAAATTATTTTATATGGTTTTAAAGCAGATCCATCATAGTAGTTTTTTTCAAAAAAAAATTCACAAATATCAATCCAAACAGATTCAACAATGAATGTTTTTCTAGATCAAGAATAAACATGTTTTACTTTAATTATTCCTTCCACAGTATCCCAAATAATTTATTAGGATATAACAAATCATCCCCAACACTTATGTTCGACTCGGTATGGTAATTTTATTTCTGGTGCAGGTTGGATAGGTATTTTGGAATATAATATGGCTTCTTAACAAGTTATTATTACTTTTTATGGTATTCAAGGATAAAATGTAAAAATAGGGATAAATAAAATGTTCTTAAAAAATGTTACCTTTTAAAACAAATAATATCATTAATAAACATAGCCCAAGTGCCCCAAACTCAAATTTTTGAAAAAAACTCAGAAAATTTGGTTGATAATAAGAATTACTTAGTTAACTAATTAAATTAGGATACAGTGAATAATATGTAAAAATTTATTAGGATCCTATCAAGTAATGATTTAATTTTATTGAAAATGAAATGTGTAATATTATTAAAAATTGTGTTGAAGTATTCCTGAATTTCCCATAAATATGAATTTGGGAAAACATTATTTCAACAATAATTTAATTCCAATCAAGGATCAAATTATTTCATTCATTAACATGGGGTTGAAAAAGGAAAAAGTTAGGAATTTTCTGCTCACATATTTATTTTAAAATTAAAATAAAAATGAAAAATATTAAAACAAAATAGAAAAATTGGTTATAAATTAAATGAAAATAGAAAAGTAGATTTGTTAATTAAAATATAAGAAATTATATTCTAAAAATGGATGTTTCTTATTAAACATTTATTTTATAAAATTTACCCATTATTAAATAGTTTATATAATAAATGAAAATAAAAAATCATGGAATGGATAAAAACATGTAGTAAGGAAGGACACCGCTTGGAGTTCATTTGTATTTAACTTCTTGAAGTTGAACCTCCTCATCTAGAGGCTCTATAAAATTCTCTCTGAACAACTGTAATCTATGAATAATTTTTATGAATGCCATTTCCTTATCTATATCATTAATTTGGATAGCACATAAAGAAAAAATATTAGTAAAAATGGAAGGTTCGTACAATTTGTAATTAAATTTACCTAGAAACAACATTATTATAGATTCAAACAACAACATTTTATCTCCCATTTTAAGATCTTTTTATTGATTATTCTGTTATGAAAATATTTTACCACCCTTTATACATATAAATGATTTTATATTCCTTATTTTTATCTTTTCCTTCTCATACAAGATGGATTTTAGTTATTAAAAAATGATTTTTTGTTGCATGATTTAACATCCAAAAATAATTTCTGTTCTTACACAACAATAAGTTAAAAAGCCATTCCACACACCAATCAAAAAGCTAAATATCTAAATAGAGTTTTTAAGTCCACCCTATACTACAAATGTGCATCATCAAATATAAAAATCTAATATTTTCTTGTTTGGTGTATAATTTTGTTTTCAAAAATCTATTTGATTTATCTATTGGTGATCTATCCATTCCATTCTATTATGTGTGATAGGGTGTAGAGAGAATATGATAAACTCCAGTTTTCAATAAATGTGATTCTGAATTTCTATTAATGGATAAAGTACCTTAACCAGTGATAATGAACATGGCTAAAAGAATTTTAGAAAACCATTTTTTTAATAACTTATATTTTATTTGTATTATTTTTGGATATTAAATGGAATATTTTTGGGATCTTGTGATTAGATGTCCTGTGATTATGGTGCCTGATTTTCATGGAATAACTGTTTGAAATATATTATTAAAAATAAATAACAAGTGGACATAGGTTTCCTAAACAATTTAATAACTCATGAGAGGGGGCCCAGATCATAAATATAAGGGCGTCATTGAGTTTAAATGGTGGGGTTTACCCGAGGTGTGACATAATCATTGTCAATGCGAGGTGTTTGTGAAAAAATCATCTTGGGAACAAAATTAATAAAATAATTTAACTAAATTGATTTATCTTATTTCATTCGATAAAATGACTAAATAACACTACCCCAAAACAGGGCATGTGAAGCTTTGATAAAGGTGTACCATTTATCAGTTCTTTTTTAGTGCTGATAAAGGGTACAATTATCAGTTCTAGTATTAGCGCTGATAAAAGTTTTTATTATTAATTTATATAAAATTATTATATTTGTATTCAAAAATAATTTTTATTATTATATATAAAATAAAATACAATTTTTTATATTTAATATATATTTTTTAATAATTCAAATATTTATATATATAATATTTTATTAGAAAAATTATTTCTATGATTATAAATATATATATATATAATTAAATAATGATATGATTATAATAAATTACATTAAATAATAAATATATTCATAAATATATACCATTTATGATTATAATTATTACGAAATAAATATATATTTATCATATATATCAATATAAATAAATATATAAAAATATAAATAAATTCATAAAATTATACTTTTATAAAAATTTTATTTATCATTGCTATGATTTGAGAGCTGATAAATAGCAGTTTTATCAGTGATTTTTTAGTTCTGATTAAGGTAGACATTTATCAGTGCAAGAAAAGTGCAGATAAAACACCTTTTTATCAGCCCTAATAAATAAGTTCTTTATCCGTGCCAAAAAAGAACTAAAAAAGGTATATTTTATCAGCGCTTTTATTTTAGCACTGATAAAACATACCTGTATCAATGATTTTAACTAGTACTAATAAAGGTTCCAACATTTTTTTATAAAAGAACCCTAACATGCCCCTCCTCTCTCGTATCGGTTCAAGCCCTCGTGGAAGCTAGACCCGACCCCTTCTCTACCGCGACCCCTCCTCCACCTCCTCCTCCTCCGCTGTCACCTTTCCCTCCTCCACCGTGACTGTCCTCATCCTCCTCTACTGCTACTGCCTCCGCTGCCACTGCCTCTACCGATATCCCTCCTCTACAGTGATCCCTCCTACTTAGTAACCCTTAATGGTTTATAAGTAAAGAATGTGGCATGTTTTACTACTTTTCATTGAAGGAAGAATCATCCATCTTGTTTATATGTATGTTCCATATGATATAATAATGTTGATTTCTAGGATGTTATTAAGCATTATTATGGAATAGGTTAAGTACCAATTGTATAGAAAAATTCCCAAGTGGCCTTCAAAGAATGAAAATATTTTATAATTTTAAAATCAGTACAATATAGTGGTTCTTAAATGGTAGTTTTACACCTATTTATTTATAAATAATGTTTTTAGGGTGTTTAATGTTCTTGAAGTTTCCTAAAGGGGTTGTTAGATTTTACAAGGTTGTGTTAACCCAGATGAGTTATATTATAAACATTGTGATAGAAATTCATTAATAAGAATTCTATTATTTTTCATTTTGGGATCCATTGTGGTTTTATAAAATTATATTCATAATATTGGTCTTAAGAGTTTATTTGAAAGAAATTTTTAAATCATTTTATTTTGATTTTCACTCTTAAAATTGTTTTTTGTTCATTTGGGACATTATGAGAAATTATTTTTTATAAAATACTTAGGATAAAATTATTCCCATTTTTGTTTTGGTCTAACTAATGGGTGTTTCTCTATACATGTGGTGTTTTTGTGATAGAGAAAGGTGATGTTTCTTTCTTTGTAATTTGATATTGGGTGATCATTTATTTATAAATATATTCAATTGGTACGATTCTTTATGCATTTATTTTTTTGATTTCTAACCACCTTGTTTGATGTATTAGGACTCTTAGGAGACTAGGTATTTATGTGAATATTTGTAAACCATTGTATAGGATGTCTATAATATTTAGAGGTTGACCCGCTGGACTGAGTGAGATAATATATTAGAGAGTGATCATTAGATCACAGAAGGGAAGGAGATATAATCTTATGTACCATGGTATTTGTGTTCTCCTAATATATTTATCCCTTGACCATTCGATTGAGAGGATGCCTTGGTGGCTTCTAGTGATGGAATAACCAGTGGGTTGGTTTTTGTGTGATATATATCAAGGATTATTTTGAATATTATATCATGTTGAGTACATGGTTTATATTGATTATCCCACAAAAAATATTTATCATGGCTATATAAAATTGTGACATCTCCCTTAGACCCCCTATAGTTACAATACATGGAGTGAGGTTGATTATGATGTTAGTGGAAAGGATAATGTGGATTTTTTATGACCTTAAGAGTAGAGAAATCCACAAATGGGGTGGTGTAGGTTGGTAACTAAATATGAATAAAGTTATTTATTGTTGATATTTTTTACGTATAGGTCAAGGGGTCATCCTGATATATTTTTTAACTATTGGATATTCTAATGATGGATATGTTTAGTGATGCTTCTTAGGATGTGTCATGTCTGAGCTTCTTATGTAATAGCCTCTTTCATGATGCTAGGTATCAATCATTATCTATCTATGATCTAGGATGAGGCTTATCATTAATGCATGTTCATTATATCTTAATTGTTATTATATATCTATGATGAGGATGAGGCATAGAGGCTTTGGAGGATAGATCTGTTATTCCTCTATAGTTCCTTCTTTACGTATGTGAGTTTATACATGGGACCCACCTTATGTTAATAGTTTTGATCATGTGGGAGGTTGTCTATGTTATTCCCTCCATACTGTTTGGGGGGTGATGTTATTCTATGAGGAATATACTCACATCACAATTCATGATCAAGATTTAATAGTTCTACATAGTGGATGAGTGTTGTAGTGTATAATGTGTGGTAATTCAACAATGTGAGATCATAGGGTGCATTATGCAATAGACTCTTAGGCTACACCATTATGTACCGTATTCTTGAAATGAAAATATATTTTTCAGTCTTTTAATGAGGTTCCCCTATTCCTCATTTGCCTCTCGACCCCATCACCCACCCCTTCCACCCCATCATTTCCCCTCTCATAATTCACTCTTTAGTATCCCTAATGGTTGTTTCATAGTGGATAGCCCACCCCCTCGACAACCCACACCCACTTCCCCACACCCCTATACACCCCCACCCCACCCTTACTTCCCCCTACCCCCAAACATGACACTTCCCTATCCCATTTGATGCTTTTCTATTTTTTAGATTTTCCCATTTTCTCTTCGACAACCCCCCCCCCCCCACGATACACCACCCTCCCCTTCCTCCCCATATATATAAGTGTACCCCCCCACCCAATCATATATATAATTGTACATGGGTCAATTGAAATTGGAAATGTAATGATATAACCCTGGATGGTATCATAATCAATAACTGGCCTACCTTTCCACAATCCTAAGATTCATTCATGATCCCTACGACATAACAATGATCCAATAGAAAAATGATAAATTTAATGTGGAATATTTTACACCAAAATTAGAGTAAATTTAAAATGATCTTTCTCCTGAAAACAAGACATGACCCATCCATAAGTTGACAGCTAGGAAAATAGTAGATACACAAAAAATAATTAAACATGAAGTAGATATCATAGAAGAAAAATAGAATCCCACTATTTACCAATAAAATTGTTTAACCAGACATGTTCCATTAAAAAAATCCATTGGAACTATTTTGTATAGGTATAACATATGAGTTATCATTTTATGTTTACTTTTCACTTGGAAATATCCTATGTCGTGCGCCTCTCCTCCTCCGGGAACGCGCCTCTTCCGCACACTCACTAACACCTTCACGGTGATTTTTCCACTTACTCATTGGTTTCCTCTTGTTCGCATGTTATTATTGTTTGATATTGAATGTTATAATGTGAAATGTATGTGCTAAATGCACTGCTGAAAATTGTGGTCGTTGGTGGTCCTTATTTTCACAGTAAATGAATTGCTTGTTGGTTGGATCATGTTGAATATTTGAATATAAAAATTGGTAATTTAATTATTCGTATATAAAAAATTAATTCCCTAGGATGATGAAACTTCTGTGATAACCCCGGAATTAACATATAGAATTGAATAGGGGATGCTTTGTAAAATCTGAAATTGTGATTGTTTGGTTTGTATGTTGTTGCGATTGTGAGCATGATTGGGTGTTTGTATGGTGTTGTGGTTGTTGGCATGATGTGGATGCCATTAGTATTCCATTTTTTAGTTCTTACACTATTGAATATCAATCCAAAAATTACCCATTTTAGTGGCACCACCACTTTGTTACTTGTGCAATTCCGCTAAATCCTTGAAAACCACTTCACTATAGGACTCTACGAGACACTTTATAGACACCCTGGTCAAATAACCCTAAAAAATGTAATGAATCCTTCCACCCACAAGCACTCTATTGAAAATCATACCATCTATTAGTTGTGTACCATAGTTATTGACTAGAGACTTCATGTTTCTAGGGACACACTAATTAATGGTTTACAACAATGCATATAGATCACATGTGGGATATTAAATCATTTTAGTGAAAGGGCTTCTCAAGTATTATTGAACATATTTTGTGTAATTATTTCGTTAAATATTAATATTACTGTATAAAATAGGAAGAATATTAATAATGAATTGATGAATTCCAATCAGTTGAAACCTCAAACATATTTTCATAAACAAAAACAAGCAGAGGATCAAACTAAGGAAATGAAAATGATGCAAGAAAAAGTAGCTATTTTTAAAGATGAATTAAAATACTGGAGAGAGATGATAGAAAATTTGATGGGGGAGAGTCATAGAGAAGAAACAACTCAACAATAACCCATGTGTGATGATCCTGCCCCACCCCCACCAGATTTGAGGCGATCTATTCACCTAAAAACCTAACTTAGCTGAGGTAATAAATTTTCTAATAACTATTTCTGTGTAACGTTTATCACATAGACACTGATACCTTTCCTGTGCTAATATTATACAGGGTGACAATGATTGTGATTTATTTCTATAAACTTCCACATTTCGCCTTGTAGCGAGGGATACAATGTTCAATATGTAGAACGACATGCTATACAACATACTGCTTCCAACAGATCATGTTTGAGTGTCAATTAGTGTATCTAATGAACCAAGCTCCAAGATACCTATTCAAAATGATGATGACGACATTCATACTGTTGAACAATCTACTTGAACATTAATCGCATGGATGTCAATTCTTGTAAAAAATGTGTCGACAAGGAGGTATCCATTTCCAATTTATATTTCAAGCCAAAAATTTAACATTTATTAAAAAAATTTCTAAAATGATAAATGTTATTACATAATGAAAAAGAGAATGGCTTCAAATGAAATATCAGCTCAAACCTAACTCAAGGATCGACCAACTGATTAAAATGGTCTACAGAGAGCACCTTCACCCTGCCCGATCAATATCCACAGTTAATGTCATTATAGACTCATGTGGATACAAAGTTGATAGGTGGAAATACACACAAAGGTGATTTTAAAAAGAATATGTATGGAAAGGAAAGATCTGATTTCATGAGTGCTGAAAATGTGAATGAAATCCTCATGTATTAATGGCTAGGTGACTCAGTTATAAATGTATAAATGAGTTATATTTTCATGATTTGATCTTACAAATGCTTATATACAATGATAATTATTACTAAATAGATTTCATATTTTTCGCAGGCGTATATATGAAAAACATTTGAAGGGATTTCCCCATGAACAAAAATTCGGACTATTTAGTCCCCACATCACCTATTCAAAAGATTAAAAAGATTCTGATAAAGAGTCTGCAATAATGTCATCTCCACGAAAATAGTTTGAAAACAAAATTATGGACGACAAACTCATTTTAATACCAACAATTCTGGGGAAAATCTCTAAAATTTAATCATATCAACTATGTTTTCATTTCTTGCATTACTTATTCATTTTTTTGTTTTTAGGCAGAATTGGATGCTGATTGCAGTCAATTAAGATACTCTAAAGATTTATTTTTTGGATTCAATGCATGGATGTGCAACAAACCGACCATGCACGATGGAGTTTGTTAATTTTTAATACACTAGATCCAACATTCTAGAACTATACATATAGTTATATAATTTATATTATATTTTAATGAGAATTATTTTATGATAGGGTGGTGTATCAATATTGTCTACTTCCTGGAATGAATCCAGGGCCTATGGATAAGAACTCCTACAAGATCTACAACTAGAAATATATATTTGTATATATAATAAAATTGCACTATCCTAACACATATAAATAAAATTACTTATTTTTCTTTATGTTTCTGCAGTGTCCATAACTATCAAACAGAAAGGACTGTGGTTATTATGTTTGTAAATTTATGAATGAGATCGTATTTCATTAAAAAACTAGCATCCCTGAAGAGTTATTTTTGAAAATAATTGTGAGTTCATTTAAAATATCTATTAATCCTTTGTGTATTTATATTTTTTCAGTACTACTATAACTATTACAAAAATTCATATTCACAAGATGATTTAGATGTGGTTATAAACAAATGGGCAGCATACCTGATGGAAGATTGTACACAAATAGGATAAAGGTGAATTTCTACTACATATGTTATCCATATATGATCATTAATATCTCACTTGTTTATAGTAATTGAGAATATATGATCACCTTTTATTATGTTCTATATCCATATTTTATGAAGAATGTTTCTAGAAATTATTTGCCTTTCTAGTAAAGCATAACTTAATGAGAGACTCTTATGAACTAGTTATTTATGTTTCTATGTTTCCGAAATCACTAGACCTAAACTATTATGGCATGGATCATTTATATTATCTATTTTGTTCATTTATGTAGGTATTTCTACTGATTTTTTGTGTTGGATGAATATTGGTTGTACAAAACTCACAAATATTATAACAAAATAAAGGATTATTCACTACTGTTGGTTAACTATCGGTTAACATTACATCTGATCTAAACATGCAATCTGGCATCCCCATGCTACTCTAATCCGACACCATCTCTATGATATCATCATTCACAGTTCCCTTTTCTTCTCTCCATGTACCTATTTACTAGGTGAATGGGTGCAGGAAGAGAAGGAAAAGTGAACACTGAATGATGATATCATACAGATGGTGTCAGATGAGAGCATCACGAGAATTGAAATTGGATGTTCAGATTAGATTCTATGGTAAGAGGTAGTCAACCAAAAGTAGATAGTGTGCAAAGAATCATTAGTTTTTTATTAGATTATATCTGGACCAAAGAAACCATTTGGAAAGATGTAAATGTAATGTTACGATATAATATGTCTATTTTAATGAAAAATTATATAATTAAATTTTTTTTTGATATTCATTATTCCATGTAGGGTAATTTTATTTTAGAAAATTTATGTCTATGTGAAATGCCTTCTCAGAAAGAGAAACTACGATGTGTCTTCTCAATCACAGAGGTAATGGGAAATCTATTTCACAAATGACTCAATATTTCAATGCTCTACGAGACCTCTTAGGTTTTTCTCTACTTCAAGGGTCATGTAATCATATAAATCTACCAGGTTTATTTGATCATGTGATCATATTATGGTCATGTGATAAAATAAATTTGAACTAGTCATGCTCTTAATATGATATTTCTAATTAGTCATGTGCCCCAGTATTACTCAAGTATAATTTTTAACCCAAAATCCACCATTTACATATTTAGTTGAAATTTTATCTTTCTTATGATACAAATGAATTCAAGAATTGATGATGAGGAGGCTATAGTTCATTGGACTACAATGGTCGATGGTTTGGAAGTCGACCAATGCATAGTCATTCAGTCCACTCCTAAGCATCTTTAAATCTTGATTGGAACCAATATCTTGGATTTTCAATTTTTAAATTAGTTTCTCTTATATGTGGGTGTGGGTGTCCAGGAGGGACGGGGTTTCTAGGAGGGGAGGGAGGTGTCCAAGAGGGAGGGGGTGTCTAGGAGGAAGGGAGTCTCCATGTGGGAGGGTGGGTGGGTGTGTCCAGGAAGGATGGGGGGTCCAAGAGGGAGTGGGGGGTGTTCAAGGCGTGTCCAAGAGTAGAGGGTGTCCATAAGTGAGGGGGTGTCAAAGGTGGTTTCCATTAGTGGGGTGTCCATGAGGGGAGGGAGGGGTATTTCCTAAAGGAAGGGGGTGTCCAGGAGGGAGGGGGTGTCCAGGTGTGAGGGTGGGTGGGGGTGTGGGTGTGGGTTTCTATGAGGGGAGGGAGGTGTCCATGAGGGATGGGTGTCCAAGAAGGAGGGGTTCTCCAGGTGGGTGGGGGTGCTTAGGAAGGAGGGGGTGTCCAGGAGGGAGGGGGTGTCCAAAAGGGAGAGGGTTTCTAGGGGGTTGTCCATGAGTGGACAATATATCTTTTTTAATGTCATAAGAACCCAATATATGAATCATTTACCTTTCTCACAATAGATTTCTAAGAAACACACTTTTTCTCAACACCAATGTTCTATTAGAATACATATGCTAGAAATGTTACAGATGATATATGAGTTTTATGGAAAGAATAATTTATGATCCTGAAGAGTTGTGAGGACACTCTCAACTAAATCAATTTTGAGCCTCAATCCTATCATGTGGATGAAATATACACAATTATATGTTTTTACTAGAAACTAAATTCTAGAAGATGTATCCACACTACACATATATATTTATATATCCATTATCACACTTTCCATAGGATTGGTGTCTGTCGGTTGTTTCATAGGATCTCTATGTTTTTTCTTTATGTATTCATAAATTATATTTTTGTTAATGTTATGTAAAATTTCGTTCCTATTCCTCCAATATATTATTTGTTTGGTGTTTTTCCATGATTTATTGAACAGTATCTCATCAAAAATCATAAAATTGGAGTACTAATCCATGTTCATGAATTCCCAGGGGAGGACCCTAAGTACTCCAATCAATTTTTCTATTTTTGAATATCTTATTTAATTGAGAGGAGACAACAATGTATATTCATGTTTGGTTTGAAGTCCAATAAGTTTTTCTAACGATTTTCATGTCACTTTATAACCATAGAAAATTCATTATATACCCTTTGTTCTAGCTCTCGTTATACCCAATGCGATGGATGAAGTAAGGTACATGAAACAAATACGATGGAGTTTGGTGGAGTTCGATTATTTGTCTATGATTATGGATGGATAAATAATCAAAACCATGTAGGATTTGAAATTTAGTACACTTAGGATATTTCTAAAATTATATATGATTTTATAATTCATATTAGTGAATGATGGTGTCTGAATAACATTTATTCCATTATAAAATAGTTTATAAAAACATAGGCAAATAAAGATGATTATTAATGGGTATATAATGGATTCATCACTTTCATACTAACCTCGTTTTAGGATTGTATGATACATTATTTTAATTGTCAGATGGTTTTTTTTTTCAGGGGGTGGGAGGGGGGTTATCCAGGGAAAGGGATGGGAGGCTGTTGGGGAAGTGGTGGGGGTCAGGGAATGGGAGGTAGGCTGCAGGGGGAGGGAGGGGGGTTGTAGTTGGAGTGGTGGTGGAGAGGGTGCTGTCTAGGGGTAGGGAGGGGGATATCTTGGGGGATGTCTTAGGGAGGGGGTGGGGGGGGGTCTTCCTAATCATACTAAAGAACTAGGAGGGAGGGGGTGTTAAGGAGGGAGGGGTGTGTCTAGGTGTGTGGGTGGGTGGGGTTGGCCGGGAAGGAGGTGCTGTCCAGGAGGGACGGAGTGTCTAAGAGTGTGGGGGTGTCTAAGAGTGGGGGTTGTCCGGGGTTGGGAAGGGGGTTGTCCATGGGGTGGGAAGGGTGATGTCTAGGGAAAGCGAGGGGGCTGCAGGGGGAGGTAGGGGGTTGTCCAGTAGGAGGGTGGGTGGATGTGGGTGGAGTGGTGGGGGGGGGGGGTTGTCCAAGGGTAGGGAGGGGGTTGTACAGGGGTAGGGAGGGCCTGTCCTGGGGTGGTGGTGGGCTCCAGGAGTGGGGGGTGTCTCGGAGGGGGGAGGGGCTAACTAGGGGTGGGAACGGGTTGTACAAGGGGTGGGAATTGGGCTATCTAGGGAATGGGAGGGGGCTGCAGGGGTAGAGAGGGGGGTTGTCCAGGATGATGGAGGGGCTGCTGGTGGAGTGGTGTTGGTGGGGGGGTGTCCAAGGGTAGGGAGGGGGTTGTTCCAGGGTAGGGAGGGGGATATCCAGGGGGCTGTCATGGGGAGGGGAGGGTGGGGGGGGGGGGGGTGGATAATCACACTAATGAACTAATAGTTTAAGAGAAAAGTGAACCGGTATGATGATAGCCTCTCTAAATATGTAGGTTACCATCAGGACCTCTCTAAAACAAAGAAATAAATTCCATGCATACCTTCAATGGGACATTAGATATTGTATGGGGTCATTGGAGAGGCATAAGTGGTCAGGGTCCAAGCAGGATTAGAACTGCTGTCTGATGTGAATGCACTAACAGTCATTCACTTTGACCTAGAATGGGAGAGTACACTCTTAGAGGCTCGTAATAAATGTAACTATTTTGTTAATAACCTATCTAGAATGGTTGTATCACTAAGAAAATGTTAGAATATATTCTAAAATTGAATACTCCTAGAAAATTGAATGCACCATTATTTATATGTCATATTGTATAACCTGTGGAGATTCCTTCCTTTTTATTGTCAATAAATGAAACCTTTTGGATTCTATGTTGTTTTTAAAATTTCATCCTATTATTTTATCATCCATGTAATATTAACAAAATAATATTTATAAGTAAATGAATCATGTTAATCCTCTTCTAAAATATTAATTCAATCCATGGAAATATGGACATGTAAAGGTTGTAATAGGTACCAACTGACATTTTAATAATGTATTCATTCATATTAATGTTTAATTTATTTCATTATTTTATTACAAATATAATATTTGTTTTCTTATATAGGTAATTTTTTTCTAGAGTTGTAATACTTTTTTCTGAAACTACTACCATGGATGAATTTTTTTTAGAGAAGATCACATATGCAAAAAGGATGAAGCATTAAAGTTTTTAACTATTTTTTGGATAATTGTAATTATAACCATATTATTCATTTTTTGAAATTTATATAGTAGTGTTTTTTTATTCATGATTTCATGTAAATGTATATAGAATTGTTTGGGAAACTCTTGTTCATGCTATTTTCGTATTCGATGCTTTGTTTGTGTGTAGGTGTTGTTTGTGCTGTGTGTGTAGGTGCTATCTCAGGTGTGCGGGTGTTGTGCAGGTGCTGGGATTTCTAAGGAAATATGGACTTCATTAGTGCTAACCGCACTTTTATATCATTGTTAAAGGCAGTTTTTAGCACTATTAAAATCCATATTTGTAGTATTGTATCCTTTAAATTCACAATTATAAAACCTTATTCTCGGTTTTCTACTTAGACACTAGAGATCTAGATGACTGTTGGAGTTCATTATTGGAAAACGAACATGGATTGGGACCAGATTGTGGATTGTTTCTCAAATATGTTTATAGAACTCATTGATGATGGAAACAATAGAACCGTTTTTTTCAATAATTGATCCAAACTCAATGTAGGATGTTTTTTTTATTTTAAATATTGGAATAATTAAGATCAATTCAACATAAAGAATGGATATGCGCATCTTGGATAGATTAAATTGATAGAATTATATTTTTTCATTGTGTTTATTTCTCTTCATTCAACTTTTTATATGGAAATGATTCGAGGTCGAATGAAAAAATTCCAAGGATCATTCCTCACATTTTATGGATTGTTATTTTCTCCTCTAATTTTTTCTCATGTTTATCATATACATTTCTTTTGGCCCATAGTTTGATGAATATAGGGTATACAGTCATTGCATGACAACTTCAGAACACCATATCAATTTTTCAGGCGAGGTTCATGAATTAGGCTATTATTGTGGTGTGAAAACATTGGTGGGAGATCAGTGGAAGATCCAAATATAATTTTAGGTTCCATTCTTCCTAATTTTGATGCATGATGATAAATTGCATGATGTTTCATTTTTCGAGAAAATTCAAATATAAAATCCAGTGAATGATGAGAGAAAGTGATAGCTCGATCTAGATATATAGGTTCCAATTAGATCAGAGATTCTGGTGATGTGAAAAACAATGGGGAAGAAGACCAAAATAGATCTAGAAATTCACAATACACACAGCTTTTATTTCAGGATTCCATGTAATGTGAGATGCCCAGGCCATAGTGCTAGGGTCTCTACTTGTAGTGACTTGGTTTTTTGGCCCTGTCATACTTTGGAATATTTCTATGAATAATTCCAGATCTAGTCGCGAAGACGGAATGCGATTCCGAGGCCCGGTGTGCCCAGAATTAATTTTATAAAACTATTATGTATTTTTATACTATATACGTGGTGGGGGTGTGATATCTCCGAAACTGTAGCTTAGAACTGGAATCTAATGGCACGGTTGCGTCCGGAACGTGTTGTTTACCCTAGATTGGTTGTAAACATTGCGGGCGAGGACCTGCAGTGAGAAACGCCACCAGAGGCGTTTTTGTAAATAAGTGAAAAAATAAATTTACGAGCTTCGGCTTGAATAACTTCTGAACAGAGTCTTGGATCGCAATTCTGAGTCTTCTATTGCGTTCAGAACATCTTGTTTACCCTAAGGGCGACCTTATCCTTGTCCGCGTCGGGCGCGAGGTTGGGGGTGTGTTGTGCCGGGGAGTTAAGCAGATATTTGTTAGAAACAAATATCTCTCCCCCCCTTCTTCCTTCTTGATGTGCGTAGTGGACTCCCCCCTCTTCCTCCTTCTGTCAACGGTGAATCGGTGACCAAATTGCGTGATCAAGGTGTCGTGGAACTCAGATCTTGACGGTGGGCGTTCCTGGATCGTGCAACGGTAGCTATGGGCTGTGCTAAGCTTCAACCATCTGCCAAAAGGTAGGCGGTTTGAGTATTACAATCCTGGATCCCATTTTTGTGTTTTTTTCTTCAAATTTGTGTAGGGGTTGCGTAGTTCGGGTCCTGAGGTTTCCGAAACTTTTTTCAGATATTCATTTGGAGCACCGGGGTGCTTCCGGTGGCCCCCGGAAGTTTTCCGACAAAATCCCGGTTTTCTGGCGGCATTGATGGCGGAATCCGGTGAGGCGCGGCGGCGGCACGGCAGCGGTACAACGGATTCCGGTGACGGTGGCGACGGAGCGGTGGTTTCCGGCGATGCCGGTGGTGGTCCAACCATAATTTTCCGGGGGTTCTTTAAACCCTCATAACTCGCAAACCGTAACTCCAATTTGCGAGTCGTTTGCGGCGACGTGTTCCTTGTGTCGAGACGGACCTTTCGAACCCACTTTGAGAATTTTGTGAGTAGGGATTTTGTCACGAGGGCTTGAAATGTCAAATATAATAATAATATTTTATTATTTTACGACTTTGGGTCATTGTAACTATTACCCGGAGCGTCCGAATGACGTTCCTTCAGTGGCATTAAGACCTTGATGGTACGACAAACTTTTAGAGATAGTTTCTGGGTATTGGGACTGAGAACGGGGTGTGGGCCCCATGAAGCCGGGTTTTGGCATTGCGGAGAAACACATCTTTCGCACCATGAGTCCGATTTTGGTGGATGAATACTCAATCTTGTGTGTATTTTCGAGAGGATCACAATGGTACAATCTATTCGATGAGTTTCAGGATCGAGGTGGGCCCCACCCGAGCTGACTTTGAGGAATAGTACATTTTTTATCGGGTGTCTGTTTCGGACGAACGAGTAGTTGATTTCGTGTGTTTTTCCAAGGGGATCATCGTGGTATGATCCGCATGGTGAGTTTGGGATCATTTTGTGCGCCACGCATGGGCTAGCTACAGTGAATAGTGCTTTTTCACTGGTTGTCCGTTTCGTGCGAGTAAGCAGCCTATCCGGTGTGTTTTTTCGCGTGTATCACGATGATGGCCTCAGTATTGGCCTTGGTGGAACGAGGTGTGGAGTAGTTGTGGGACGCTCGGGTTAGCGATGTCTGGACCAGCAGTGGTTGATGGTACTTCCTTGGTACGTTCCTACGGGGGTTCGCACGGCATCACAACCCTAGTATAGGCTTGTGATCCTCTCGATGGGATTCTTATTCTTTTAGAGTTGTGGCTCCCTCCGGTGGGACCGGAGCGGGATCCTCTAGCATCGTTTCTCTAGATCGGGTTCTTGGTATCGGTGTGACCGCTTATCCATGGGCGGTGATCCCCTATCTAGCCAATTAACCTCGTAGGATTTGTGGCATCATCGAGAATATGATACCCTATGTAGTGGTCCGTGCTCAGCTGGGTTGTGGAATCGTCGGGTATACGATCCCCTACTCAACATCAGGTTTACAGTAGGGTTGCGGTATCATTGGTTATGTGATCCCCTACTCAGCGCGTGGTTTCTGTAGGGTTGCGACATCGTCAGTTCGATCCCCTACATGCGAGTTATACCAGATAGGGTTCTGGTATTGTCGTGACCAACTTTATATGGGCGATGATCCTCTATCTGACTGATGTTCTTCTGTCGAGCGCCAGATCGGGTTGTGGTATCCCCCAATGGATCATGGGTGTGATCCCAAATCTATGATAACGACGTATTCTAGATCAGGTAGTGGTATCTCGTAGTGAACCCTAGGAGTGATTCCCTATCTGTGAACTTCGTATTCCAGAGTGGGTTCTGGTATCCCCTAGCGGACCCTAGGAAAGATCCCCTATCCAAGGAGTTTGGTGGTTATGTTGTTTTAGCGGGGTTTTACTCAGTGACTGTATCCGATGAGCGTGGTCTCTCGGGTGCTCGTCTGAGATATTTCCTTGGGACACGATGGAGTGTATCTCTCAGGCTCTTGTCATCTGGGATGACAATGATCGTGGAGTGTGTTCTCCTGGTTGTGGACAGTTGCTGGTGATGAGGTCGGTACCTCTTGTGGTTTGGTACGTGAGCTGGGTATATCTGGATTGTTCAAGGTGTATGTATGGTTATACACCTGAGTTGAGATGACTAGTTGTGTTTAGCCGAGGATGGTCACAATATGGAGTTTCTCTCTTGTATGGGTTCCCTCTGACTGGGATGAGCGGACTGTTTCCTTTCAGTTTCTCTCTTTTGTTTTGGGTTTTTGGGGTGCCTATTGAGTATGTTTATACTCATCCCTGTATAAACTTTTCCCGCACATGTTTGTGTCTTGTGCAGACCACAAGCCTTTCGACGGAGTCCCAGGAGGATCCGGAGTAGGCGGAGCTTAGTGAGCAGATTTGACCATGGTGTTTACTGGATCTCTGCTAAGGATCTTACTGGCAGGTGTTTTGGAAGTGTTTACTATCCTTCTGAGTAGGTTGGATGCGCTTTGTAGTTTTCTATTGGTGGGCCCTGGTTTTCCCTATTGTACTTTTGCTGTTGCACTCTGTTTTGAGATAGATTGTATGAATTCATTTACTTTTCAGTTTTCTATATCTCTACATTGTTTCATGGAGGTGTTTGTGGGTGCGTGTGTACATGTACCTTAGACTGATTCCTCCCATGTGTGTGATAGCCTACTTAGTGCTGGATGCTAGCCCCTGGCCTATTGGAGGCGGGCTAGGGGAGTCGCAGCTCGAGCCCCATTGGTTCGGGTCATGACAAGACTAATGTAAAATATCACACACTATGTTACATGGTCACACACTACGTGATTCCTCCATAATGGATCAGTATGTACTTTACAAGTTACATGGACACAACTTTGAGTACAAAATCATGGAAACACCATTTTCTTGGGCAAGGACATGACTAGGTGTGCATGTGCTAGTACATGGGAATGGACAACGGTCGGAGACATGACCAGGTGACAAAGGAAGGTTTTAGTGTGACATATAAAAAGCCATGTGTTTCACTCACACACCATGTATATTGATGTTTACATGCCATTTGAGACAAATACACACTAGAATATCCAGGTTGAGCAAGACCTTTTTTGCACCCTACTTAAATGGCATGTAATCACTTGTAGACAATTTGGTGATTTCATATCATCATTTTAGACCAGTTTTGGTTGATTTGTTTTCCCCTTGGTCATTTCCATCAATTTTGTAGTGAGATATTACATCCACATCTCAGGATTGTAATCCCTACAAAATGACGAATCCAAGAGAGAGTTTTTGTCATCCCTTCTCTATATTTGGGTGAGATCCTCTATCATCTTTATACCAAAGGTGGTGTTTGAGGAATCGACATGAGCACCTTGAGAAATGAATTGATCCACAATCTATTAGGTCAAATTAATATGATTTGTGGAACCTTTAGAATAAGATCTTTTTTGTTGCAGGTTGATCCAGATTGGGATTATTATGTCCCCCATCGGTTCAAGGTGTTACCCCTTTTTGAGTATCTAGGTCTTTAGAGACGAGTGATATTTCATTGGTGGGGCCCAATGATCCTAAAATTTTGATTGATTTTCTCTAGTGATAGCATGGATTGTGTAGTAGATTCTCATGGAATAATCATTTCATTGAGTAGAATCTTATAGCTGGCAGTTGGTTATAAATTCTTTTTGGTGGGACATCCCTCTTGAGTTAATTTGGGTGTTTTCTATTATACATTTTCTGTTACATGTTTGTATTTAGATTACTATATCTAATTCTTTCTATTTAGTGTTTTGGGTTTTCCTAATGGGTATTTTTATAGTTACACTTTCATGGGATCTTCCCACCCATGTCATTTCTTATGCAGACAATGACTTTATTGATGGTGTCCTAGGAGGATGCAAAGAAAGTTGAACGTAGATTGAGAGAGACTAACTGAAGCACTTTTTGGGTCCATACATTTATTCATAGCCCCTTTCCTTGGAGTAGGATGGAATCATTACAGTTTTTGGTTGGTCTGGTTTTTGGGCCATGGTTTTCTTTCATAATGTTACCATCATATTCTGGTTGTGGGATTATAGATGTATGCATTCATTAGTTTCAATTGTTTTACATTTTTGCATCGTGTGGGCTTGGATATTTGTTTGTGTGTAAATGTACATTAGTCTAATTCATCCCATTTGTAGGATATACCTACTCAATGTTGGTCTCCATCCCCAGACCTATTAGAGGCGGGATTGGGGTGGTCCTAGGATAGACCATAGTGGGTTGGGTCGTGAAATAGTTGTATCAATGGAGGCTCCAAATTGGATTCAGAGTTAGTGTGGGCTACTATAGAGAAGGTGAAAAACACCTAGGAATGGTCGAATGCTTCACAGAGCTGTCATAAGTCTTAAGAAGACTAGAAACAGAGACCTATGGATTTTTTGGATGGATACAATGTCTTCTTTAGTGTCCCACATAAACCTGGATAATATAGAATTGGATAGGGAATAAAGTTATATATAATATTTTTAATCCCATTCCAGATACTATATAGAGTTGCCGAGGTGCCATACCACTTAACACTACCATCATAGTTGGACTAGGCACATGACTTCTTCAATTTTTCATAGTTGAGGTGGTACGTGGACGACCCACTACATGTTATTGACAATGTCGAGATAGAAATAAAGGATGAATTTAACTTTTATGAGTACCCTTTAGATATCAACGATCGATATAAGATGATCCTTCACGGGCAATCTATTCTCGTAATACATGTCAGGCGACGACATAGGAATAATCCAGATAGCACCTGGGAGTGGGAGACCATATGTGATCCCAATAACGAAATCTTTTTTAGTAGATTTTTATTTTTTGAGATGAAAATCCCTAAGGGGGGGGGGGGGGGGGTGGGAGGATGTAAATACTTGAGTTTTATGATTATTAATTTTTTATTTTATATGGAATATTTTTGAGATGAAGCGCTAAGACGGTAAGTGATTCTGAGGATGTTGTTACCAGAATAAAAGTTTTAAATAAAATAAATATATAAAATGGCATGCATGCCTAGTTCCTCTAAAAAATTGCAATAGCACTTTAATGATATCTTATAACAAAAATAATATGGCACTATTGAGCTTAAAACACAAATTTTACCCTTGGCATGACATAATCATTGTCGGCCTGGGGAGTTTGTGAATAATTCATCTCAGGGATAAAATTAAAAAAATAAATTAAGTAAATTGATTGAATTTATTTTATATGAAAAATAGAAAAACACTAATTTAACTATATAGTTTTGAAACATTTCTCAGGGTTGGACACTCAAATCCTTGAGATATAGACAACCTTTTGAAAGAATTCCAAGTGAATGATGAGAGATCTGGACTGGATCATAGATCATTCTGCCAACAAAGTGAGTGGATCTCATCAATGATGAAAACATAGAACTATTATTCATTAATGATCTACCCAAACTCTAATTAGGATGTTAAATTATGTTTTTCATACCATAAATTAATCTTGGATGAATGCAGATCAATTTTGTGATCCTAATCTATATTCTAATCATTGGAAGATTAAAAAAGATGGAATTATATTTGTTCATTTTTTAATTATCATTTTAGAAGAAAAAAAATCAAGGCTGAGAAGAAAAAGATTGAGGTTTATTCCTCATATTTTATAGCTTCTGTTTTTCCCCATATTTCTTAGCATGTTCATCGAAGTCATGTTTTCCCATTGTTCTATGAATTCTGGGTATATAATCATTGTGTGACCATTTTTTGGTATAATGGATCGATACTGTAGGTGCATATCGTGATCGAGGATATCATCATGGTGTGATGCTGAAGGTGGGAGATCAGAGGCAGATCAGAATGGATTTGTGGGTTTCTTTCTTCCTAGTTTTCACATACAATGGAAAATGGCTTGATGTGGCATTTTTTAAGAAGATTTGATTCTGAAATATAGTGATCGATGGTGAAAGGGTCACACGACACCAAATATATATGATTTACAGATAGAGGTGTAGTTTATGACACACATAAAAATGGAGAGAAATATCCTAATGGATCTGGAAAATCCCAACACAAATGATGTGTATATCTTGATTACATGCCTTATGAGATCCCTTGGTTGTGGTACTAAGGTTTTAGTAGAAGATAAATATCAAAAATCATGCGACATGGTCCCAAGCAAGGTAACCCCTATGTGATGGCTCAATGTATATTTCAAAATGAATAAAGGAACTACTAGGAGTACATGAAAATGGACCGCCCATGTACATGGACATATAAATGACCAGGTGTGGATAGGCTTGTACATAGGCATGACTAGTGGTACATGGAAACGACTATGTAAAAAAAACATGTGTTTTGATAAGCCTCTACATGCCTTTTCTTCCACTCACACATATTTTTTATTTTGGTTTACATGTTTTGTGAAGAATTTCCATACAAATAGATACATGTTGAATAATGAATTCTATGTACTCTACTTAGACATTGTGTACTCCCTTTGAAACAACTTGGACATATTCATTACATCGGTTCAGAGGAGTGTTGATTGAGTTCTTTTCAACATAGTCCATTCCCTCATGGTTAAAATGTAGTATAATGTTCACATATCATGATTTGGATTCCCTCTATAGGATGAATCCCAAATAGAGTTCATGGCATCCATCTATGAGACAGGAGTGAGATACTCCATCATCTATATACACTAAGTGAGGTTTGTGGAATCATTTTGACCACCTTGAAAAGGGAATTAAAAATCCATATAGAAGGCCATATTTTTAGGGTTCAGGGTATCATTATAATATATTCCCCTACAATGTACATTAATCCAGATTGGGTTTCTAATGTCCCCTAGTGGTTCTGGGTGTGACCTATTGTCGATGTGTCAGTGTTTTCTGAGACTAATGATATTTCATGGGATGGGTACAATGGTCAAGAATTCATTATTGAGTGTCTCTTATGATATCATGGTTCATGAAGTGGATTATCCCATAATAAGAATTACCCGCAGTAGAATCATGTTGTAAAAATTTTGTTTTGACCGTATGGTGGTGTGGCGTCCTTCCTGTGTATACTTGGTTATTTTATATTATATATTAATTTTTTATCATTTTATTAAGATGAATATACTTGGTTCTTCATGTTTAGTTTTTTTTGAGTTCCCTACTGGGTATTGTTATACTCAAACCTAAATGGGATCAGCCCACATGTGTTTTTTATTATGCAGTCGATGAACCTTTTGATGGTGTCTTGGGAGGATGTGAAGAAGGTGGAGCATAGCATGAGCTAGACGAATTGAGGTGTTTTTTGGGTTCTCACATTCAATCATAGTCCTCTCCCTTTGAGTAGGTTGGACAATTTATAGTTTTTGGTTGGGCTTCTATTTTCCCACTTTTTTTCATTATGTTCTTTACAATTATACTCTAGATGAGGAATTACAGATTTATGCATGAATTATATTGAATTATTTTACATTTCATCATTGTGTGGGATCAGAGATGTGTTCATGTGTAAATTTATATTAGGATAATGCCTCCCATTTTTGGGACATGCCTACTCCTAACTAGTTGGAATCCCCAAGTCTATTGGAGAGGGATTGGGTAATGATGGGTTGGACCATCAATGGTCTAGTTGTGGAAATGTTTTGTTAACAGATTTCGAAGAAACATTACCATCATCAGCTCCAAGTGGAAATAAATTCTTCCCAATTTGACACATAATCAATAGTAACAAATATTTAAAGGTATAAAAAATAAATGGGAATTATTCCCATGAAATATATACTACATATATCAAATAAATTATAAAACATAAGGTATTTTTCAGAAATTGTATTCCTCTTAGAACTATTACATTGAAATTGGATTATTTTTTAGGTTCTACATAATTCAAAAGAGTCCCTAAAAGAAATGGGCCAATAAAAACAATAAATATTCACCTTCTTAATCATTTATTTTATATCCAAAGTGACCTATATAGCATGAAGTACGGAATTTGTTTTTGGATTAATTCAAATTCACAATCGGGAATACATCTCAATACCATTTGGACACTATTAACATTACATAATTAAGGGTCATCCCAAATTTAATTCATTGAATCTCTCTAAAGAATAACAATTTTTTTCTTGGAAATCCATTGGTTAATTTAATTATCAAAAATCTAATTCTCAATATTTGCATACCATGGTTCCAAATGTGTGATAGAATGAAATTACTCTTCCAAAAATGAATGTTTAGTGGGTAGAATAATCATAATTTTTTCATCTGAATAAAATTTTTATAAGCATAAAAGGTCGGCCCAAATGTTTTAAATTCCTTTATAATCCTTAGTATCAACATAAAATTCGTGTAAAAATTAGATCTATAGAAACAAAATTAGGGTTTTTATCAAGTTTCATCATCCAATAGTTGATTGTAGAATGATCAGGGAAAATAGTTACTTTGGATCCCATCATATAGAATTTAAATGTATCTAAAGAAAAGACAAGAAATAATAACTACTTATTAGTTTTTATGTAGCTATCATGAGCGTGATCTAATTTTCTACAAGAAAAAACGGTCACATGATATTTTTTTTCTATATTTTTTACTCAAAACCAACTTAAGGAAAAAATTAGAGTTGTCGATCATTAATTCAAATGGTAATACCCAATTTCATGGTTATCAATTGGATGGGGATACTAGATTTTAATTTATCTTCTCTAAGGGTTATTACTACCATTCATAAATGTTAGATTGTGAAATGTTTTAATGTAACCTAAAAAAAAGTAATGTGATGTCATTCTAAATATATTTATGAGTCTATAATAAATACCAACGTGTTTATGGAAGGATCTCACTTCTCTTAAAAATTTTGGGTATGTTTTTGAAGATATGACCTTCTCGGTTTATTTTTAAACTTGAATTTCATCTTTAGGCGAAACATGGTTATGCCTAATTCCTTTTTCTACCATGAAATGGAATTTTACATTACTGAGAGAAAAAATGAATGGTTTTTTTAGTAAAAAAAACTAAACACTTCCAACTAGTTTCAAAATATGATACATAGATAATGAATTAATACATAAATATTTCTAAATGTGTTTATAAAAATTCCAAAAAAATGAACATCATAAATATTTAAAAACTTATCAGTAGATTACATAAACCGAATATAATTATTTTATAGGAAAATATAATAAAGGTAATGAGAAGGTGGATTTCCCTTGATAATATGATGTAAGATGAAATCATAAATAATGAGCAAATCCATCACAAAAATAATATTGGTTCTATATATTTATTCTCTTAGGAACGTAATCAATAAATGATAGAGAAAATTTTTTATTAATAGGAAATAAATTCTGTTTCTTATAATCAATACACATCTTCTAATTATTGGAATTTGAACAGGGTTAAGCTCACAAAATTAATAATTTCAAATTATAAAAATTTTATTTTTAGGAAACTGATGAATATAGATCAACCATTGGCTTTTATATAAGGTAAAAATCATTCTACTATTTAAAAAGCGGTGAATACCATTTTAACATCATATAAAGGTGTGTGGTGTAATTTACATTGAAATTTTATCGTTGTTTTTTCATTCCACTCAAATAAATCACTATGCAAGTAAACTAAAGGAATAATTTCAATTAAATAATCTAGATTCTATCACATATATCTATTTTTTCCTCCAAGAACTCCTAAAAATTGGTTCTCATGCTCTTCTAGTATCACTTTTTAAATGATGGTAGGAAATTGCTCATCTTTACCTAAGAATTCATATATGATATTTTTAGGTAGTGATTTGAACTATAACATATATGGAAGTTTTTTATTAATCAAAGAAGGGTTTTGTGAATCTAAAACTACAATTTAATCTCTGGAGTCAATCCCAAATCAAGTAAATTTTATGTCATAGTCATGGTTAACAAGACAACTAGTAGTTTTTTGTAGGTTTTATTTTCCAAAAAAAATCCATATTTGAAAGAAGATGAAAAATCATAATTTTTCTATGAATTTTTATATATTTTTATATTTCCAAAACATATTTCATATGAAAAAATATCATTATATTTTAATAAAAAAATTCAGGTTTAATAGGTTCAGTATACTCAACATTAATTTTTCATCCATAATTTTTAACTTATTTCGAAAAGAAAATAGATTTATCCTTTACTATATTTAAAATATTTTCATAAAAATTAAATTTATTATTTAAGAAGGTATTGTTTTAAAAAATTGTGGTTTCAATATTCAAACTATTTTCAAATATATAATTTCCACTTTAATTCAATGTAATTATAGGAAAAAGAAAATATTTATTTTTAGAAGAAAAAAATAGTGATTCATTACAAGAGATATCTGGAGGAAACTCATTAGAAAGACAATAAATCATGTTAACTTTAGGATATTCATGTTTCTAAATTGGGTGTTTCTTGGAGAAAAAACATATTTAAAGTAATAACTTCCCATATAAATTATTGTGAAAAGGTTCCTCTGTGAACATTAATGAGATCCTTATAAGTTTTCATAAAAGGTATTCCAAGAATGATATGTGGATGTATAATAATACTATAACATTCAAAATATAATATATAATAATAAATATAAACATCATGTCTCTTGCCTATACTAAATCATCATCTATAACTCTAGAACGTTTGATGTAGTTTTTTTTACCAGATTAAGTGCAATTATTGTAGGTTTTATCCCTCCAACCTATAAATTAGTGTAAATAGAATGGGTAAAAACATTTATGGAAGCACCTAAATCTTGCATGAGATCATTGAGTTCATATTCCCATATGATGTAGGTAATAATAATGGTTTCTAGATCCTTATATTTGATATGAAATTATTATTGGATGTTGGTGGAAACAATCCTTCATAAATTGAATTTCTCTCCTCATTTGAATTTACTTTTATGAGAACACATGTCTTTCAAAAATTTAGAATATATAAGAATTATTTTCCCAAAATAATGTAATGGTATATTAACCTATACTTTCCTCAATGTATATAAAACTACTTTATCTATCTTATTTCATGAACATGTATTCACTGGTGTGTTACTTCTAATATAAGGAAGTGTTTGATTGTACCCTTCTTGTCAACTTTTAGCACAATTTTGAGAATAATTAGGCCATATCATTAATCTCTGTGTGTTTATTCAATAAAATATTATTCTTTTTTTACCAATTCCACTTGAAAAATATATTCCAAATCATTAATTGGGTTATTAATAGTTTAAACATATCCAATAGGGTCTAGTATAAGTGAAAAAGGTTTAGAATCCACTTAATAAAGTTTGGATTTAGAATCAGTTTTGGGATTTAATTTTTTAGGGTGGGGGCCTTTTCAACATAGTTTCACTTGTATGTTATATGGAACTATAATTTTATTTTCACTTATTCGTGGGATGAATTTTTTGTGGTGATGGTAAACCTCCACAGATTTTATTACTCATGTTAATAATATCAATATTAAATTGTCCCATTTATGTCATAAAAGTATTCATCATGATCTCTTGTTGCCTTAAATTTTTTTTTATTATTTACTCAAGGTTCTTAAAATTTATTTGTTATTTTTTATTGGGTTGAGTGGAATTAAAATTACTTCTAGTTTGAGCATTGTATTTTACTTTGAGATACCTAGGTTGAAAATTAATTTCTAAACATGGATATAACTATTTGATTATTTGTGATATTAAAATTTTTCATTGGGCTGGTTATTAAATCCATTGTTGAAATGTTGGTTAGGTTGAAAAGATAATTATTGATTTCATTAGAAATTTATTCCTGGAAAAAAATTATAATTTTAACAGGGTTCTTTCATTTGAACTAATTGATCACTAAAATGTTCATAGGAAGTTTAAATTTTATAATAAACAAGGATTTTGATTTTATTTAGGATTTCATTGGGTTTGTGTAGTGTATGAAATCATTATTAACCTAATCATTTTAGAAATATAAATAAGTTCACTCACAATCATATTATTTAAAAATGATAAAATGGGAACTTTCTAAGTAGATTTGACAAGTAAAAGGGTTCACAATCAAGCCTTTTGGGAATTTTGGGGTAGGTTTATCCATGATATTTTTAGTATAAACTAGGTTTTTATCAACTAAATATACTCCCACAATAGCATCAATTATGCTTCTATTAGTTGTGAATAATCCCTCAAAAAATATTGAATCAAAACATTCACACTATTTTAATTCAGGGGGAAACTAAAACAGAATCTCTTTAATCCTTTCCAATATTTATGTATTGTTTCTCCTGGAGATTTCATAATCTCCTATATTTCTTTCCTTATTTATCTAGTTCTAGATGTAGGGAATATAATTTAATGAAAATATTCTTCAATTCATACAAATTTCAAATTGAGTTATAATTTTAAAATAAAAAACCATTCGTTGTCTACTTCTTCTAAAAAAAAGGAAAAAAATACATAAATATATATGATCTCCATATAATAATGTTGGTACCATGTAACCACAGATGTTAATAAATTCTTAAGGGATCTTATATGAATACACACATAGTAGTTCATTTAATTTTTTAATTTTATGAAAATATCTAGATTTAATTTCAAAAAACAACTGGAGAATCGTGGTATTTTATAATATTTTTTCAGTTCATTATCAAGATGAATGCAATTACTTTATTGTTTTATTTTCATCCTTGGTTTTTTTGTTCAAAAAAATTTCTTTTTGATGTTTTGGTGGTACATTCACTACAAGAATCTATGAAATTTCTATCAACTCTAGACTAACTGTGATAATTTTAGCTGATTTTATTATATAAAGGTAACAAAATATATATATATTTTCCAAACATATTAAAAAATTAATATAATATAGGTAACCTCCCTAAAAATGGAAGGATTTGATAGTATATTTTCCTCTTTTAAAACCATAGTCAAATCTTTGACAACTTAGTAAATGATATATTTTATTCTAGGGTTATCTCTCAACGAGGTTACAGGATGAGTTTGAAAAGCTGTCACATTTTCTATTGTTGAAAAACAAAAGTAAAATTGGGGATTTTAGAATAATTGAACAAAATTTAAATTAAACTAATAAAAGTTCAACCATATTAAATTATAGTGATTTATTTTAAAATCAAAAGTTATTTTAGATTGAAAATGAGTGAAAAATTATGATTCTAAAGCAGCAGTAGTGGACAAGTGTTGAACTCTAGACTTTCATTTCTTCCTTATTAATACATATTATATAATTTTATTTCTAAATATTCATTTAAAGACCTTCAAGTTAGCACCAAAATTTTTAAATATCATATCAACACCCCTATATGGGTGTTATTTCTCTTATGAAACTGATTTAAAAGCTCAAAGACCACTAAGTAATTGAACCTGACTAAACTCACTATGCAAAAAGGGAAATTGCATCCTAACGTTCAAATATTAAGATATCTAATTTACTCTAAAAAAAATATAAAAAAATAGAATACTTTAGAATAAAATCAGTTTTTGAAATAAAAGAGACCTTCTTCATTAAATAATATAGCATCTAAAAAAATAAAAAAATAGTGAATTATAAAGATTTAGAGGGATGGTTTTGATAGAGATCCACTATCACGAAATCTTTTAGAGTTCATCAATGCATGAATAAATCAAAGAATATCGACTTCCTCTTCTCCTATGTAAAATAAATATATGTGAAAATATTCTATCCAACATTAAAACAGACCCAATCATGATCCTTCTTAGATCCTTCAACCCTATTTTAGTTTTGTCTCCAACATACTCCCATGATAGAGGGAAAAATATTTGAAAATGATGATAACCTTCCATCGCTCCTTGAGAACCTCCATGTGTATACAAAACTTTTCCATGATCAATAATGTGGTAATAACAAATTTATTTTCAGGGAAGTATCACATGGGATATTCATAAGGGTTATGTCTTCAATCCTTTTATAAGTCACCCATGACCCATAACATCTTCATCTTCCATTTATATATTCTATATGGACTAGAAATAAAATCAGATGGAATATTATTGTTTCAAACTTCTTATTTTTATATTATTCCAAGATTTCTTAAAGGAAAATATCAAATGAGGGAAATTCATCCAAAAAATGAAACAAGATCAAATAGAATATGGTGAAGAGAAAAGAACTATTTGGAGAAATATCATATGAGTTTGGGAAAATTCACTATGAAATGTAAAATATCATATAAGATTAAAAAAATCATACACGGATCTCAAAAATATTTTATGGGATAATTAAATTTAATAATTAGTAGAAAACATATCTTACAAATGATCAAAAGTTCATATGGGTTTGGAAACACCATATAAAATTAGTGTTCTGGTAAAAGAAATTATCAAATATTTTCTCCAAAATATCATACATAGGAAAAAATTCTCCACACATACACAAAATTATATTATAAAAATTTTAATATCCAAAAAATTGGAACCAATGTATGAGATTAAAAATGTATGATGGGACTCAAAAATTTTCTTATAAGCCTCAAGTGAAAAAAAACTTTCTTAATTTCAGACATAAAACAAAATTATTTTTCATGATAAAAATAATTTCTTCCAAATATTTTATAGAATCATAAATAAAATCAATGATTGATAATATAATTTCATAAATTATTATAAATTCTTTAAAATCATAAATTAATTCATTTTAACAAAAATTCCCAATTTATCCTTAATAACCAAAAAATGATGAAATTTCCCATAACAAGGTAAAATGGTTGGGATTTATTCATAAAAATAAAGAAAAATGATTTATGAAAAATACTAACCCTATATATGGGATATTTGTTTCCTAGAATATGATTATGTATATGATACATATTCCTCGCACACCTATATGAATTTTAATTTTTTTTTCATCTATGTTGTGTCACACCAAACAGACTACTCCTTATAGTTTAATATCTTTTAGGATAGACTATATGTCATGTAACATAACATCATTTGATAAGTTCCATGTTATTCTATAGTTTAAGGGTATATATCTATGGCCATTATTTAGAAAGTTGGGAATAAATCAATATTATACACTAAAATTGAGATAGTTTCATATAAGTGTTGAACCCATAGAGAATGTCCGGAATGATTGGGGGTCTTGATCACTAGGATGGAGAGTGGCTTAAGGTTAATCAAATTTGTAGCAGGGCCTGGAATAATATATCATGACATCACTATGTATCTCAAAATATATGTAATCAATCCACATGTAGTTTTTTTAAAATGTTAGATGTTCTAATATAAGTTAAGTGAATCATAAAAATTGGGTTATATAATATAGTCATAATGGTTAAATACACAAGGGAAAAACAATCACATATATTGTGCTTATATATAGGGTAATTTTTGTTATAGATTAAATGGGGTTAACCACTCGAGGTAGTTTAGAGTCATTTATAATTGAATTTACATATTTTACTTTTACTTTATGTGATAAAAAAGGAATCTACATAGCTTAAAGACATGTACCTAGGAATTATGATGCTTGTAGATTGAGTTCACAATGGTTTGGCCAAACTGTCATAACATTTCTACGCATGCGACTTGGAGCCTCATAAATAGTGTCTATAATTCCTAAGGGAAGAAAATATAGATATATTGTAGATCCTCCCAAATTTGGATAGTGTGATACTGTAAATCATGTATTGAAATTTATAAACGGAAGGTAATGTAATGGTGTCTGCAACCATTAGTAATGGAGAAAATATTGTTGTACTTTTATGGAAAATATTCCATGGATATTAAGGAGGGATATTTCCACTAGGAATAAAAATACCCATGTGGATTACATAGTGAATCAAATAATGTTGTGTAGTTTGCCATTGAAAAGGTATGCATTCTGATTATTCAAGAAACCTATTACCAAATTCTTTGAAAGGGAGAACAAAAATGATTCGGTCAAGTTTATGGGATTCCAAGAAGATTTTATCCACTAATAGAGTATTTTATATTGATTTAGTAATCAAACATGTATGAAGTGTGTATTATGTAAGAGTATAAGTCTAGTAGAATTTTTTAATAATTTTTAGCTACAGTATTGTGTTTTAGATAGTTTAATTACGCAGGAGTAATAAAACCTAATTGAAGAGAAGGGTAATATATACCTCACCAAAAATAAAGAGATGAATCAAAATGTAATGGGGGTATCTTAGTCATTTTTTGGAATTATTATTGGAATATTAAGAAATATATCTTATTAAAAGACCATGGGTCATATTTTTGTGTTCATTTGTTGTTTCCCAGTCCATGTATTTTATAGTCATACGATATTTACCATACATAGTCTAGTTTAAGGTTATATAGAAAAGTCTATGTGTCATATAGTTTAGGTTCTTGTGATAAGGACCTCCATATAGGGCACTTTTAATATATCAGGATCCTATTTAAAATAAGATAACCTTGTCCAACTACCGAATAATGAGGGAAAATCCTACATGAGCTAACGAAGGTATGGACACCAATAAAACATAAGGGGTCGATTGGGATTCATGGATGGTCCTAGGATATGAGATCCTAGGGTCACTGCATATAATAAGACAACAAGAATAAATCCACACATCTTTATTCAATAAAGAGTCTATATATATATATATGGATTATATACAAGAGAGGGAGAGGTAAATACATGAATGTTGTGGTTATGGAAATCAGAAAAAAACATCATATAAATTTCACAAGGCCTCATCACTATAGAAGATCCAAATATAAAAATTAATTTTATGTATGGGATTAGTATAGGAGATCCACAAATGAGAAAATATCTGGATTTTGTAAAAATTAAGAAACATATCATTCTAATAAGGGCTAATTTTTTCGTAATTTAGGTGAACTATGAAATTACGTTTGAATAATATAAATTTTCACAAAAATGTCGTAAATTTTTTTTAGTTGTTTAATTTGATAAGAAATTAGAATTCATCTTCTATGAAACCAATATTATTGTTATAATATCAATTTTTAAAGTTTTTAGGTAGTTTTTAGAATCCTGTTAAAGGATGGAAGAAGTTTACATTTGTGTGATGTTGATACAACTTTGTGAAAGGCTTATAAAACCATCTGTATGTTTGATAAAAACTATGGTTTCAACCTTATGTGGTTGGTTCACATCCTCATAATTCTCTCTCATATCCTCATAGGTGTTGTGAAAGTCCTCATAAGTATTGTATACATCCTCGAATGGTTGGGGAACTACCTCAATGGTTTGAGAGAAGTACATGTATGGTTGGTATAAGTCCTCAAAATGTAAGTGAATGACCTCGTATGTTTGGGGTGATAAACTCACATGGTTTGGATATTATTTCATAATATTTAAGTAGTCCTTCATAAGTTTTTTACAAGCTTCCCATAATGTGTGGAAATTCCTTGAATGGTTAACTATGAGTTAACTAGATTTTTTATGGTTTCCTAAAGAAATTACAGTTATTCTGTGAAATAAAAAAATATAATTACTGTATTAGACCACATGTAAGGGTAAAATCAATCCAAGATTCAAGGAAAAAATAATGA
Source organism: Viscum album (assembly GCA_963277665.1). NCBI lineage: Eukaryota > Viridiplantae > Streptophyta > Magnoliopsida > Santalales > Viscaceae > Viscum > Viscum album. The sequence goes on from OY728158.1 coordinate 1,614,773,723, forward strand.
AACATTCTTTCATTTTTTGACACATGATTCAGTGTTATTTGGGGGATATATTTTAAACAAGAAACACACCATGATAAATGGCAGGTGGTGACTTGGAGGTTGTACTAGCATGAAGTGGTTTTTCATTTTAATATATTATTTTGATAATGTTTGTGAATGGGATTATTTTATATTATTTTGGGAGAATTATGGGTCTTTAAAAATGAATAAAATCTTGTTTTATTACTTTGGAAATGTTTTATCATGCATAAACATGATATTTTTTCCAAAATAGAAAATAAAATGAAAATCACAGTAGGTGTAGTAAAATTGTTGATTCCCACTTTACATGAATTAGGGGAGATTTTTTATATCGACATGTAATATTTTGATACAAATTTAGGGAACTAAAAGTGATGTTTCATACTAATGATATATGTTTTATAACTAGAATTTAGGGTAATTAATCTAGCGCATGATAAACATAGTAGGTGATGAAAAATATGGTTATTCAATAAGTGATATTGATGAAAACTCATCATGATAGTACTAAATTTATACAATAATATGGTCTATTTTTCTTATATATATATTATGAAGAAGGTGGTGTTCATAGGACTAGTAGTGTGTTCCATCCTTTGATGAATAGTATTATTTTCACAGTTTCTTATGTGTTTTGAAAACATTAAGGGTCTTTATAGACACTCTATTTTTTAACTAAACCAAAAGCACTATGCTATATTGTCTCAGGTTCATATGTACATTTTATTATATACTCGGCAGATTATCCTGTTTGGTTGATCCAAGTATGAAAATTCATGTCTTCCATTAAACTACTTTCAATACATTAGAGATTTGTGAGGGAGAGTGAAGGGTATTCATAGAAAAGAGATAATAAGATTATTTTCAAGGAACTATTTATTTAATGATAAAATACACTAATTCATCCCTAAACATATTACGGTATTAGCCTTCTTCTACCAATAAGATGTATCAGATCCGAGTTTCTGGGTGGAATATTCTATATCAATAATCCATTGAAATTATTGTCAACCATAAATGGATACCCAATATTCAAGGAAATAATTTTCAGCAATGGATAAACCAAATTCAGTATTATTTTTAGCCATTGGGTATGTATATTTAAATGGAAACATTTCAAGGGATCACATCTACCATGGATATTATAGCACTTTCAAATAGTGATCAAATGTATATAGATGTGAATTCCAAATTAATTAGTTCCTTATGAGTGCTTTGGTTAACCCTATCTATAAAAAAGTGATTACATTAAATAACTTGTATGAAATGTGGTAGAATCTTTTTAAGACCTATGAATCTAATTAATAAGATCTTGTATTGTAGAACACATATGAGGACATGAGAATGAGAATAGATGAGAGATTTAATGTAGTTTTTAATTGTCTAAAAATTCTTTTTCAAGATATAAATTTTCATGAGGAGGTCAATTCCGATATAAAAAGTTTTGAAATGATCTTGTGAGGAATGCCACCTTAGTAAAATTATATAGTATCAGTTCTTAAAACCAAACATCTAAATGCAGAAAAGATGGATAACCAACTTATAAATATTGTTGCATATGAAATTGGGAACTACAATAATGATTCTATCTCAAAGGATAATTCTTAGGATGTTTTATTAAATTAAATGAAGAAGCCTTATTTGAAGTAGGTTCATCAAGAAGAAGAAGTTGATCAGGTGATATAATTTATTTATTCTAATCAAATAATATGATAAGGTAAATTCAAATGAATGTTTGAAATTTCATTCTTTTAATTTTTAAAATTATATACACCATGTGGCTAGATATCCAATGAAATTCCAAAATATTGATGAATAATAATTCCCTATGAGTAATCCAATAAATTATGAAGTCCCGCACTCAATAATATAGTTTTCTGAAAGAAATGTAATCATAGAAAGTTTTGTATTGTAAAAACCATGGAAAATATGTTCTTTTGGTTCTTTTTAGGTAGTCAAAATTGGTGGATAATGATGTAAAATAAGCATAACCAAAGTCAAATTTTAAATTATGATAGGTTTAAGGTATAACATGAATAAATTTACATTTTAAGGGATAAAAAAAATAAATAAAATGGTGTTTTATGGGACTCCAATGTTTACATTAAATAGTGAGAGGAGTATAATTTGAGATTAAAGGACTAAACTAAAAAAATTAAATCTGAATCATCTTGAAGCTCAGGGAAAAATATTTAGTCACAAAATTGGAAAACGTTCCAAAATCATTGATGACCTAACTAATTTAATGAAAGAAAGGATTATGAAATCTAGTAAATATATGGAGATTTTTTTGAGTGGATATGAATGTATAATGAACAAGAAAGACTTCTTATTTTTAGAATGACAACATAGAATTCTAGTGAATCATTCCTAAGGAAGGATAACGTTTTTTATGACGAATACTTTTGGAATATTGGGGATTTCCCATATTTTCAGTGGTTCAGCGACAAAGAAAATTAATTACGATACATGATCACAAAAAGAAGGCAAATTGTTTTGGGGATATAATCCCAATTACTAACATTGTAGAGTAAAATTAATCAGTATGACAACTAAAATACTATTATTGATGTAGTAAAGAATGAGTATATTAAATTAAAAAATACGTGTTGTTATTATGGAATGTTGTGGTATAACCAATATTATTACTCCATCACAAAAAGTTATTTTCATGAGGGATAACATAAAAGACCGGTGAGAATGAATTCTTATGATTCTTGTTATTTTAATGGATATTATTTATATTGTGAAGGTTTTGGGAACAAGGCGATTAATTTTTCATGATAGTAGAAATTGATGGTGATAAGGGATACCAAGATATGTTCTAAACCAAAGATTGAAGCCTATCCTACTAAGATGAAAACTGAAAACAAATTTTATGTCATTCAAAATGAAGAACCATCTGTAAAGCTGTAAGTACAAAAAAACTTGTACATAACGAGGTAAATTAAACCAACAATAATAGATTAAAAAGTGATGAATAATGAAATATAACGTTTATTAAATAAAATGAATCACAAAAGACAGAGTTGGTATCAGGATTGTAGAGAGTAGTTGTAAAAAATCATATGACAAATAATAAAGACCTTCTCACTGAAAAATATATATCATAATAATGATGTAGTCCACTTTGGAAATAATGAATATGAAGACATAATATAAACCAAAATAAATAACACTTTGATACCTTTTTTTAAATAATACAAGTCACTAATATTCTCATAACCCAAATAACTAAATGATTAGTGTCTTGGATATAAAATACATAAATATCCTATTTTACAATATTTGTGAACATTTCTCTCTAGCTATGTTCCACTTTATGCTCTTCTAGAAATCTCATATGATTGAAACATCTGAAAAACTCGGGGAATGGATACACAAGAAATTTTGAGCTCAAATTCATAATAAGGGAATCTTATGTACAATTGATTACGGTTAAAAAACATAAGGGAAAATATGAGTAAGGGATAAATATAAAATAACAATAACTTTATTTAATAAGTGAAAATCCTAAAACATGATTTATCAATATGGATCATGGAATAGGAACATAATACACAAGATATGTTATCAAAAAAATATCATAGAAACATATAAAATCAATCATTCAAAAATTAAATCCTAGAATAATAAATAATAACATATTTATAACATGTAATATCATAAATTTTTTGAATATAATGGAAAAATATTCATCTTAGATAAGTTGTGAGAACATAAGTATATAAAGGCATTGTGAAAAAATCTAATTATATCAATAGTTTAATGTTTAGGTCATGTCCAAGCATTTCCAACAGTTGGTTTATGATGAAATTCGGTGTATTTTTACCCTTTAGTTTTTAAAAAAAATAATGTTTGCCAACTCTTTATTATCCCATGACATATAGAACTATAACCAATTCATTGGGGTAATATTCTACCCCTCCTATCATCATCCATACATATGACTACCACCAAAAATAAATTCACTTTCCTTATCATAAGTAACCCATGAGATGAAAATTGTTTTAATAACATTTCCAAATGTTATCAAATAAAAAAATATCACTTGATTACAAAAACATAATACACCAAATTGAGTATTTAAAAATATCACATATAATGTAATTTATGAACCATTACTCCATTGGATAATAATGCGTTGAAAATGGAAGATAAATCATAAAAAAATGTTTCTATGGATTTCCTAGTAACTTTCTATAATCCATTTTTTTTATAGTTATAGAGAAAAATTAATAAAAATTTAATTCAAAAAATCTAATGATGATTTCAATATAAGAAATAAAAAATAAGTCAAATTTTGTAGTAGACGGTAATAATTTGAGTTCATGGAATGAAATGGATTTTAAAATATTTTAAAACACCTTTATGGAATCCCACATTGTTAAAAGGGTAATAAATCATTTGTTTTAAAATAAATAAATGGGAATATAAGGATCCAGGTGATAAAAAAAACAAGTTTCCAATAGGAGAAAAATAACATTGTTCGGAAGTAAAATAAATAAATAGAAGAAAAAACATTAAAATAAATGGGAATTACTCTTAACACAAATTTATTTTCAGAATACAATAGTCATTTGGGTATAATACAACAACCCATTCTTAACATATATGGATATTAATTGTTTTAGATTAATATTTCATATATTAGAAAACTAAATTCCATAGGACCATAATAGTTTTGTATCATTATAAACATAGAAATAATATATGCTATCCTCGTGAAAGATCTTCAAGATCTCTTATAAAGATCACCCTTTATTACTTCTTCCTAAAACCATTATTCATATCCTAGAGAAAGAACACATTACAAAGGGTTGAGATCAGATAATCAGTAAGGGTAAAAAGGGAGACATGTAAGCATAAACATGAACATAGTAATATGACAATGAGATCAGAATAGTAGAAGATCATACCCCACACATCAAATTCCATAAAAATGAGTTATGGAATAAAGATTGGCAGTTCAAAAGATATGAATCAAAAGGAATAAACATCATGAGACATGAAATCATAACGAAAGAGTTATACATTGGATTTTTAACATACATATAAGAATATAAACTTTTATTTTAGGGTTACCTTCCATGAACATTATAACTTGTTATGATTGTGATAATACACATGAACCTACTTCGGGCTTAGGCTAGCAACCTGTGTACCATCTTTTAGATAGGCTTGGGCTACAACCCATGTACCTTCTTTTTTTCAGGATTGGGTTATAACCCATGTACCCTCTTTATTTCGGTCTTTGGATAAAACCCATGTACATTCTACTTTTCTGTCTTGGGATAATACACGTATACCAGCATTCATTTCAGATTGGGCTACAACCCATACACCCTCTTTATTTTCCAGTTTGGGCTACAACACATACACCCTATTACTTTCCGAGAGTGGATACAACCTGTGTAAACATTGATATCATATAAAACATATCATTACCCAATGCATTGATGGAAGATATAGGCCCCCCATCTCATACTAAAATCATTCACATATTTTCCACAAGATAAGAAAACAATTATCATATCCTGACCCATAAAAACATATAGGTCCTATAAACATAAAATCATATCCCATAAAATGAATTTTGAATAATTAATATTTCATCAAATAATAACCTATAGAAAATAGATTGATTTCATAACCATTTCATGGAATAATAACCCATGAAAGAGAAATAAATTTTGTAAACATATAACCCATGAAAGAGAATCTTGTTACGTACAAACCATGGCATTAAGTGTCACATACATGACTTATTTTAAAGTTAAATTTCATTTATTTTTCATTTATGATTTGTTTTTGGGGTTTGTCAAGCTTTTATGGTGGAATGGGTGAGTTTTCATGAATTGGGCCAAACCGTGAGCCCAATTCCAGATTTAAAAATAAATTTTGTTTCTTTTATAACTTTTTCAATTTTTAATATTTTCACCCATTCAAGTTCCTAAATGGTCTACCCTGATATAGAAACACCACCATTGTAGTTTGGAGCCTTTAGAAAACCATAAAAAAGTTGTATATGAGTTTTTATTTAAGGGATTGGGCCTGCCCGAAAGCCCAATTCCAGTTTTAAAAATAAATTTTGTTTTATTAATAACATATAAAATATTAAGGCTTTTTTGGTGATTCCAAGCCCCAAACACTCCCCTGGAACCCAGCCGCGCGTCCCATATCCTCCCACCCTCTTTGAAGCTCCGTTTCATCACGGTTTAGGTCGAAACTTCTGGAGCACTCACATTTCGGGCAGATTAATAAAGGTAATTTGTTACCTTCATAAATCCTTCAATTCTCACTCTTTTTTCCCCATTAAAATTCCTACATGGTCTCATAATCCTTGTTCGAACATCCCTTGAATTGTTGGATGTTTTCAGATTCAGAATATGGTGGATTTTGGGTCGTTTTATTCATGATTGTTTTCAGTAAGTGTTTCTCTATTCAATTTTTCATTCTCCTTAGGGTTTCCTCCCTCTTTCATTATATTCTAAAATGTCCAGAAGTTAGGGTTCGATCCTAAGGTCTGATTTGGTATCTTTTGGGTCAATTTTTGGTGGTCTAGGTATGGATTTATATTCCTTGTGGTGCGGCGGTGGTGCGCTTAAGGTTTCGCCCCAAGTTTTGAGGATTTCGACTCAAAAGGTAGGTGATTCCATGTGTAGCCATTTTATGATGAGTTAGCTTGCATGGATTATTAATTTATCATGTTTATAGTCTGTTTTATGTGTTGTGAAAACAGTTTTGATGGATTTGGTTGAACATTTAATTTTTAGTTGCATTATAGCTTGAAATTGGGTACTTTTCATGTGTGACTCTTGGGGTAATGTTTGGGTTTAGTTTATAACACATGAAAGTGATTTATTAGTCTTGAAAGGGGATTCCAATCCTGGTTTGTTAATTCCTTATTGTCATTTTGGCCTTGAATGTAGGTTTTTTTTAATGAGTTTAAGGAGTAAAAACATGTTGTACTTCTTGAAAGTGATTTATGAAAACGTGTGTTTTTCATCTGTATCTTTGTGGTATTATTTGATATATTTTTATAACATTTGGGGGTGGTTTAATAATTGTTTTAGGACAGAACAATTCTGTTTTGGATTGGTATTGGTATGATTTTGCTTTTAAATAAGAGTTTTGAAATGGGTTTAGTGTGCAAACAATGGTTATACCTCTTGGGTTTGTTTTATAAAAATTGCCAATGTTTTATTTGGTTACACAAAGTTGGGAAAGGGTGTATATGTACTGTTTGGGTGAGTTTGTTCACCTAATGTGGGGTTTTGAATGGTACAGTGGTGATTTGAGATGTTGAACATTTTTATAATTTTTTTTATAAATTGTCAAAATGTTTTACTAAATTGTGTTTTGTGTGCGAAACACGGGTGTGGGATATTTCATGTGAGTTTATTTATAAAATGAATTGTGAAGGTGAGAATGGTATTGTGTGACATGTGTGTGGGCTGTTATGTGATTTGAATATATTGTAATGGTTTTATAAAATTGTTTAATGGATTTGTGGAAGTGTTAATGAAATTTGAAAAGTGTTGTAGGCAATTTGGAGTGAGTTTGATTTCAAAATTCATTTGAATGAAAAGTGGAATTTTTGACTTGTGTGATGTACATGGGGCTGTTTGGTTAATTTGTGATGTGGAAGTGATATTTTCATGTGAAAACTATACTTCTTGGATTGCTGAACTTGTTTGAGCACAAAGGGAAAACCCAGGTATCTAGGTGGGTGGACGTGTACTAGTATGCTAGTGAATCTGTGAGGTTTGGCCTCAGTTTCACTTAGCAAGATTGATGATTACAACTCTAACTAAACTATGATGATGATTATTGGGGACCACTAGGTTATGGGTATGTTCCCTACTAGTGGCTCGTGCACGAGAATGGATATTTGTGATGGTTACCTTCACCGAGATACGAGGTACCTGGGACCCACAGCTAGCTAGTGCCTAGGGGTTATTTCCCTTTGCTTGGGCTCACTGGATACTTTGTTATTACCGTCGGTATATGGTATGATAGGCTGGAAAATTCAGTAGCTATGGTATTTATTTTAAATATTTTTATTCTTTAAATTATCCCACCTAAAAACTGTTTTTATTTAATGTTGCATCTTTTAGAAATTTTAACTAGCATCTCATGTCTTTGAAAACATGCATGCTTTTCACCATTAAATGTTTATCACATGGAATCTATTAGTTGTGGTATCCTATTGGGCTTTGGCTCACACCCTAATTACACCCTTGGGTGTAAGTAGACTTGGCTATTTTTGTTGTCGCAGGTTGGGTACAGTTTTTTTTTGTTCCAGTGGTTCGGGTTTCTAGCAGGTCCTTGGTAGTGAAGTCTTGTGGAGATAGCATAAGGGTTGTGCCCCTTGACAAAAGGGTTCTTGGGCTGTCCTTATTTGTTTTTTTACCTTTGTAATGGTCTTTAAATGTAGTTTTAACTTATGTAATTCAGTTCTGAAATTTTGTAAAAGATGGTTTTAGTTGAAAAATCCAGATTTGTTTTATTGAGTTTTTTTGTTGTTTAATGTTTATAGAATCGTGTAAATCGTTCCCAATTATCATTATATGATACCCGGGCACTTGTGCCAGCCCGTGGGGATCGGGAACACCCTTCGGGCCTTGTCACGGGCTTGGTTTGGTGTCGATTTTGGCGGCGACCAGATTTGGTTCGTGACAAAATGGTATCAAAGGAGGTTCGCTCCATTTGAGTCATGTTATTTGGGAAATAGTCAACATAGTCTAGAGTTATGATTGTTGGGACATGGAATTCTGGTTATGGGTAGTGTGATTGATCACCACACCTCATTTCAGGATTCAAGTCGCCAGGGGAAGTTGGGATTTGTCTATGTCTTTGGGTTTTCTTGGTTTGATGATGATTAGGGGAAATGAAAAGAGAGTTGGGTTAATGGTCTCAATGAGCTCGCAGGGTCTGACAAGCCATGTGGAGCCGGGGATATTCCCTAGAACACTCTCTGTGACAGTGAAGTGATTGGAATATGGCCGCCAACCATATGTCCAAGTCACCCACTGAAACTAGTTTCCACTTGCATTGTCTGGTGTTCTTTAGTTTTGAAATCTTGGCATTTTGGTTTTAAGGTGACTTGGTTTTAAGAAGCATAAAGTTTTTATGAAATGATTTTCAAATAAAGAGGGAATGGTTGGGTTTATGAAATGGCAGAACTGAATTTTCAGAATTGTTTTGAAATATAAAATGGTGTGCTCACACCTCTTTGAAAGCGGGAACTATATTGAAGTTGGTTTTGAAAAGTGTTTCCAATAGAGTTTTCTAAACAATCAGAGTGTGCTTTAATGGGATGAGATGTTTTGAAATTGATGTGAATATCTTGAAAGTGAGTTATTTTCTAAATGGTTGTGACTTTCTGAAATTTTTTTAAGATGTGAGTTGGGATTTTGATCTCATGGTTAGCGGTTTTGAGGAAAATGGATGTGTTGGTTGACCGTCTTGGTTTTGAAAAGTGGAACAAATTTTTGTTTTAACGTTTGGTATTTTCGTGGGCAACCACATGCATGGGGTTATATGGGAATATGGATGGTTGATGAAATGACTAGATGAGTGTCGATATGGATACGAGGAGGGTGCCCAGTGTGGCACAGAAACATGCATGTGTAAGGCCCAAGGGGTACCATTGGTGGATGTGCTAACCGCTGAACCATTTGTTTTTAAAGAACTGTTTTTAAAGAGAAACATGAAGACTTGATGAATTGTATGGAATGGTTTATATTATGTGTTTTTGGAAAATGTTGATGTTGTGGGATGTTTTGAGTCCAAGAACCCCTCCTGTTTGAACTGTGTTTTGGGTTTGGGTTTGGTCAGTTAGTTGTGTTATAGGGAAAATTAGTGGTCTCTTTGGAAAAATGTTTTGGGGCGCCTTTATGATGGTTCCCTTCATGTGTTTGGATCTGGTTTGTGGTATATTTTGACCAATGAACCATCTTGGTTGGTTCCTTGGGTTCTCCCATTGGATAAGGTATTCCCCCATTTAGGGTTAGTGCAGAACTGAAGTGCAACCCGTATTGTTTCTCCATTGGATAATCCTCCTGTTGATCAATATAAGGAATATTTTATAGATCGTTGTTGATTGAGTCTACAACCATTCATTTAGTTGATTTGTAGATCCTCTTGTAGTGGAATTGTTCTTGTGGAAGGTTGAAAGAGGCCTTGGTTTCTTAAGTTTCTTGATTCATCGATGGTGGAAGTGTTCTTTGGTTGTTAGTGTGGATGAGTGTCATGATGGTGTCTAAGAGGGCCTCTGGGTTCTTCATAGTTTCCTTGAAGCAAGAGTTATTATTAAACCACCAATTTTGAGATTTTGGTCCTGATAGGATATTGTGTCCACTTTTTGGACTTGTCTGTTGTTTAGGGACTTGGAATATGGTCATGTTCCATGTATTGTTTCTATCAATCACAAGGGTCATGTTCGGTGATGCATTGTGATGTTGTGTGCTCTCTTGACTATAAAGGTCAAGGTCACACTATCCTCTTAGGTTCTATGTTATGTTGTGAGTATGTATCCCTTGGGAAAAACATCAAATCCTCTACCTTAGAGGACAATGTTTATACGTGTACTGCCCTTCTGTTGTTTCTCAGCCAAAGAAAAAAAGGTGTGATGTGTGTGCTTATACTGATCCCTTGTTTCAGTGAAATGTCTGGTTTTGGTAAAGTGAGTTATGGAGTGTGTTATGTCTTTATGAACCCATCAGGGTATGCGGTGTAGTTGTTTGTGGCACCGAAAGATGAAGTTCCACATAGGGGTTTCAACAGCCAAACTGTGTGGCCGAAGATGCTTCAATATTTTGAGCTCCAGCCATAGGTCCCGGAGAGAAGCTGGCGCGTAGTCAGGGGAAACCCCAGTGTCGTTTAAACCCTTGTACAAAGTCTTATCCTCAGTATGAAAGATAGGAAGAGTTTAAACCTATGGTGTCATCATATTTCTTTTGTTTTTCCCGTTCTGTGGAAATAGGTGGAGGGTTTTGTACCCATGTCATCACACAATGTTATTCCCTCCCCATTTGGTTTCCATTGAGTCTGTGAAGAATGGTTGGAAATTTGGCATGAAAAGTTGAGCACGCGGTTTTCACATGGTTAGTTATAACCATGAACAAAAAAAAAACCATGTAGATAGAAGAATCTCCACTGTTGGTTCATGGTTTCCCAAACCGTGAAGACTCACCATGTGGTCGTCCCAACACATTATATTTTGGGGTCTTTCTGTACCGGCCCATGCTGGTCGATTAAGATTGTTGGTTCTTATGGTGGGGAGCCTATTTTTTCCCCCCGTACCAATAACTTAGTCTTATCCAAGGTCAAGGATTGTTGGTAGGTAGTCTCATTCAGATCTATCAAGCTACCTAAATCTTCTTTGGGTAACCATTGAGATTGGAGAGTGCCCAATGGTTTAGTTGTAGCAAGGTATGTGTAACCTTGTTTGAAGTTGTTGTTCGTTTGGGTGAATTGCTTGAGTCTTGTTCGGATAGCGTTCGAGGAGTTTCATTTTGGGATAATGTATGAATGTGATTGATCATTTCAGTAATGTGGTGTAAGTTTGGGTTGTGAGATTAATAATTCCTTAATTGATCACTGGAGGTGTTTTGACCCTTGGGGGCAAAGCTTGGCAAAGAATTACATCTTAGTTTATCGGTTGGGCATGGTTTTGGTATCTGGCCTTGTGGTCACTTTCCGGGGACGGAAAGTTTTCATGGTGGGGAGAATTGTCACATACATGACTTATATTAAAGTTAAATTTCATTTATTTTTCATTTATGATTTTTTTTTGGGGTTTGTCAAGCTTTTATGGTGGAATGGGTGAGTTTTCATGAATTGGGCCAAACCGTGAGCCCAATTCCAGATTTAAAAATAAATTTTGTTTCTTTTATAAATTTTTCAATTTTTAATATTTTCACCCATTCAAGTTCCTAAATGGTCTACCCTGATATAGAAACACCACCATTGTAGTTTGGAGCCTTTAGAAAACCATAAAAAAGTTGTATATGGGTTTTTATTTAAGGGATTGGGCCTGCCCGAAAGCCCAATTCCAGTTTTAAAAATAAATTTTGTTTTATTAATAACTTATACAATATTAAGGCTTGTTCGGTGATTCCAAGCCCCAAACACTCCCCTTGAACCCAGCCGCGCGTCCCATATCCTCCCACCCTCTTTGAAGCTCCGTTTCATCACGGTTTAGGTCGAAACTTCTGGAGCACTCACATTTCGGGCAGATTAATAAAGGTAATTTGTTTCCTTCATAAATCCTTCAATTCTCACTCTTTTTTCCCCCATTAAAATTCCTACATGGTCTCATAATCCTTGTTAGAACATCCCTTGAATGGTTGGATGTTTTCAGATTCAGAATCTGGTGGATTTTGGGTCGTTTTATTCATGATTGTTTTCAGTAAGTGTTTCTCTATTCAATTTTTCATTCTCCTTAGGGTTTCCTCCCTCTTTCATTATATTCTAAAATGTCCAGAAGTTAGGGTTCGATCCTAAGGTCTGATTTGGTATCTTTTGGGTCAATTTTTGGTGGTCTAGGTATGGATTTATATTCCTTGTGGTGCGGCGGTGGTGCGCTTAAGGTTTCGCACCAAGTTTTGAGGATTTCGACTCAAAAGGTAGGTGATTGCATGTGTAGCCATTTTATGATGAGTTAGCTTACATGGATTATTAATTTAGCATGTTTATAATCTGTTTTATGTGTTGTGAAAACAGTTTTGATGGATTTGGTTGAACATTTAATTTTTAGTTGCATTATAGCTTGAAATTGGGTACTTTTCATGTGTGACTCTTGGGGTAATGTTTGGGTTTAGTTTATAACACATGAAAGTGATTTATTAGTCTTGAAAGGGGATTCCAATCCTGGTTTGTTAATTCCTTATTGTCATTTTGGCCTTGAATGTAGGTTTTTTTTAATGAGTTTAAGGAGTAAAAACATGTTGTACTTCTTGAAGGTGATTTATGAAAACGTGTGTTTTTCATCTGTATCTTTGTGGTATTATTTGATGTATTTTTATAACATTTGGGGGTGGTTTAATAATTGTTTTAGGGCTGAACAATTCTGTTTTGGATTGGTATTGGTATGATTTTTCTTTTAAATAAGGGTTTTGAAATGGGTTTAGTGTGCAAACAATGGTTATACCTCTTGGGTTTGTTTTATAAAAATTGCCAATGTTTTATTTGGTTACACAAAGTTGGGAAAGGGTGTATATGTACTGTTTGGGTGAGTTTGTTCACCTAATGTGGGTTTTTGAATGGTAAAGTGGTGATTTGAGATGTTGAACATTTTTATAATTTTTTTTATAAATTGTCAAAATGTTTTACTAAATTGTGTTTTGTGTGCGAAACACGGGTGTGGGATATTTAATGTGAGTTTATTTATAAAATGAATTGTGAAGGTGAGAATGGTATTGTGTGACATGTGTGTGGGCTGTTATGTGATTTGAATATATTGTAATGGTTTTATAAAATTGTTTAATGGATTTGTGGAAGTGTTAATGAAATTTGAAAAGTGTTGTAGGCAATTTGGAGTGAGTTTGATTTCAAAATTCATTTGAATGAAAAGTTGAATTTTTGACTTGTGTGATGTACATGGGGCTGTTTGGTTAATTTGTGATGTGGAAGTGATATTTTCATGTGAAAACTATACTTCTTGGATTGCTGAACTTGTTTGAGCACAAAGGGAAAACCCGGGTATCTAGGTGGGTGGACGTGTACTAGTATGCTAGTGAATCTGTGAGGTTTGGCCACAGTTTCACTTAGCAAGATTGACGCTTACAACTCTAACTAAACTATGATGATGATTATTGGGGACCACTAGGTTATGGGTATGTTCCCTACTAGTGGCTCGTGCACGAGAATGGATATTTGTGATGGTTACCTTCACCGAGATACGAGGTACCTGGGACCCACAGCTAGCTAGTGCCTAGGGGTTATTTCCCTTTGCTTGGGCTCACTGGATACTTTGTTATTACCGTCGGTATATGGTATGATAGGCTGTAAAATTCAGTAGCTATGGTATTTATTTTAAATATTTTTATTCTTTAAATTATCCCACCTAAAAACTGTTTTTATTTAATGTTGCATCTTTTAGAAATTTTAACTAGAATCTCATGTCTTTGAAAACATGCATGCTTTTCGCCATTAAATGTTTATCACATGGAATCTATTAGTGGTGGTATCCTATTGGGCTTTGGCTCACACCCTAATTACACCCTTGGGTGTAAGTAGACTTGGTTATTTTTGTTGTCGCAGGTTGGGTACAGTTTTTTTTGTTCCAGTGGTTCGGGTTTCTAGCAGGTCCTTGGTAGTGAAGTCTTGTGGAGATAGCATAAGGGTGGTGCCCCTTGACAAAAGGGTTCTTGGGCTGTCCTTATTTGTTTTTTTACCTTTGTAATGGTCTTTAAATGTAGTTTTAACTTATGTAATTCAGTTCTGAAATTTTGTAAAAGATGGTTTTAGTTGAAAAATCCAGATTTGTTTTATTGAGTTTTTTTGTTGTTTAATGTTTATAGAATCGGGTAAATCGTTCCCAATTATCATTATATGATACCCGGGCACTTGTGCCAGCCCGTGGGGATCGGGAACACCCTTCGGGCCTTGTCACGGGCTTGGTTTGGTGTCGATTTTGGCGGCGACCAGATTTGGTTCGTGACATTAAGAGTGACCCATTCATAGAAATGATATGAATGGAACCTTCTGATTATTTCCTATAAGGTAATAATTAACATCAATGGACATCATCTTAGATATAAAATAGTTTTTAAATATCTTTTAAAAATTTATCTTGAGGAAAATATCCTTTCTTCTATAAAAAAGGCTTGTTAATACATAAAAACATATGAAAAAAATTTCCATAGAAAATACCTTCAAAACCTATAAATAATACTTGAATCAAATTTTAAAACCCGTTTCGTTGAAAATAAATATTAAAATATTTTTTTTTTAAATCTTATCCTTTAAAAAATGAAATTGTATCTTCAAAGTAATGATAGTGGGTAAATCCGTACATGTTATACGAAGTAAAAAAGGACATTCCTTGTGCACTGTAAAAAGGCTAGAAGGAATTCCTTATTTGGAACAGACATAAATATTCCATTGAAGTGATTCGTAAATGATAAAAGGGTAAAATTGCCTTCAAAATCTTATAAAATAATGGTATAATATTTTTGGAAACCCTTTTTAGAAAACATAGATTTTTGTCCGAAGGGAGGGTAATGTCAAAATTTTTTAAAAAACGGTTTATTAACTATAATTTGGATCGAAGAATATAAAATGAAAAAAATACAAGATTATATCATGTATAACCATGATAGTCGAAAACTCACAAATTTACTTGAGAGAAGGATCAAAATATTTCATCAAATCAATCATAAACATAAACAATATCAAAAAGTGATATGATTGTCCCATTAAACTCTTATAACATGGTAACATGAGATAATACTCTCTGGGTAAGAAATAAAATTATCTAAATCATAAAATATTTGGAAAATATTGATATTCATGATAAAACTTTTAAAATGGATGTATATACACCTTGAAGAATGTTTTTAGGTGCATAAAAATACACGATTCTCAATAAAGTAAAATTTAGACAAAACTATTTTACAGATATGGTATCATTTGAAACCTAAATCCCATGAAAGAAGGATAATAAAATAGACATGTAAATAACCATAAATTTATGTATAAGATACATAGAATAAAATCACAGGTAGTGAGGGATTCATACATTCACTCCCTTCATCATTTCAAATAATGGATGATAATCTTATTCAAGTATGCTTTTATTCTCATAAGCATGAGACATCTGATCTAGTGCATGGGAATAGAAGATCTTCTGATGCTAACATTAATGAGGTCAGAACCCAAAATTGAACATTCTCTATTTTCAAAGGATCACATGTTGGTATTCATTGGAAGGGCTCAGTTCCTCATGTTAAAGGTGACCTGAAAGCGGTTTTAGAAAGTTTAAAAATTGGGGATCAATCAGTTATAGCTCGACTCATCTTGCCCAGAGTCTCTAGGACATGGAAGCTTGAATACCTTATCCAGTTACAGTCAGACATCTGAAGATTCTCCTCCTAGATGTTTGTCTATTTGGGAGGGAATTGTTCCATATTATGTTTCCCTATGATGAACTCATGATGCAAGCATGTGGTTATGGATCAATCTATTTCAAACCTAGAGCATTTCACATCCGAGAATGGGATCGTATGTTAAATCCTTTTGAAATTGGTAACACTTAGGTGAAAACATCGGTGAAGTTTTTTAGATTAAACTAGATTCTATGGCACCCTAGTACATTATATGAAATCACCTTGTCTATCGGATTTCTGATTAAAATGGATAAGGAAACTAAAGTTGATAGATATGGGAACTATGCTAGATTCTTAGTAGATTTTGATATAAGATCGATGTTAATAGAAAATGTTTACCTTTCAACTGATAAAGAAGAACATGACCTAAAAATTAAATTTGAAAACCTCCCCCAATTATATCTAGATTTTAAGGTTATAGGGCATGACTCCTCAAACTGTAGGAGATCTAGTATGTGTAATTTCTACTCATTACATAGGATGACATCAACTCCTGCCTTTAAAAAGAGTCACTCTGAATGCTGGCTCCTCGTGTATGATTGCACAGTCAAAAAAGAATTTTGTTGGGTGTAGTAGAAAAGATATGGGGTTACCCTTGGAACCTGGTTTTCATGATAAGATCCAAAATGGATAGGATAATAAGTGTTCATGGGATGAAATTTTTGGGAGGGGACCTGCAGATCTCCCTCATTTTCTTGATTCTCATAAGCCTATGGATGTATCGGTGGACTCTGATACCCTAGGGGAAGTCGAAAGCATATTGTATGAGGTGAAATTATTTTTTCCCCTCTTCTATTAATTAAAATGTGTATTTGGATGTCTTACATGGTGGAAAAGCTTCATCCCCCCAACCTAATGTTAACAAATAATATTAAAGTCAAATCGGTAAGAAATCTCTTTCTATAAATGCTGAAAAGAAAACCTTAAAACCCTCTAATGAGGTGAAAAAGTCACTTTGAGGATCCCAAATAGCTCCCATTTCCTCTATGACCAATCCATTAGCTACAAATGATAGGTTTGGACATCCAAATATGGTACAAGTTGTTCATGTTAACTCTGATACTATTATTAGCCATACAGGGCAACTTGATGAAGATCTGGTGGCGTCCAAGGGGGATAATACCACCTTGTGGTCTTCACCAATGACGTAGAGTATCCATTAGAAAAATAAAGAAGAAGTGACACTAATTGAAAAGATTAGTCATATTTCAGAGTATGAGCTAGATGAATCTTGTTATCATGCTAAATCTTAGAAGCATGGAAGTCATGTTAGCAATCGCGGGCTCGGATGTGGAAAGGCTGCCTTGACGGCAAGGAAAGATGAGTCGCCATCTAAGGAATCATACTCAGTTAACAAGAAAATTGAAACTCTTCTTTAACAAGAAAGTAAATTGGAATCTATGTGCTCTAGGGTCCATGGATGAAGGTGTGGTCGGAGAATAGATTAGGTTGCTTCACAAGATAATGAATGAAGGATTGCTGATAATATGAGGAAAAAAATCGGGTCCTTGTGACGAGGTATTTGATTAGCAATTAATACTATCTACATTCATTTACTCATTCAGTTTTTGATTCAATAAAAGGAAACATAAATTACCTTTAAAGAAAATCATGGGCAATATATACACCACACAAAATGAAATAGTCAAAAAAAAAATGAATATCACTAAAAGTAAAAGTTGGATGAAATCCCCTTACATTGTGTCCTGATTCTCTACATACTCATGAATGATTCTGATATAAAAATTATAAGCTTATTATAAATCTATTATTGAAGAATATTATTATATATAACACCATACATGGTTTTATATTCAACTTATATTACTTGATTGTTAAATATCTTATGTTAAGGTTTCACATCGGGTAATATTTAGTTTGTTCTTCGCCTGTGTCTTAATTTGTTATTTCATTGCTCCTTATGCATATGTCATGAAAAAAGAATTTAAATAATTATTTAATTTTATTTATATCCATAATATTAATATTATAATAATTTATATCATAATGAATTATGAAATTTAATACAATTTTCATGGAAATGGTAAGTTGCACGTATGTATGAACGATGTTTCTATTTTTATTATCGCATTGGAAGAATGTATGTAAATAAAATATTTATATATATATATTTATATATATATCATTATTATTGTATAATTAATATATCATATATATCATATAATTTCATTAAAACCATCATTAATACATTCCATGTGGTGTGTGAAGAAATCATATTTTTTTAAGGGGACGGTAGTCTACACTTTTTCAAACGTGATTATCATATTAACACCAAACAGAAAGTAATAATTTGTGTATTTTAAAATTAACACAGAGGATTAAATAAAAAATAAAAAATAATATATGAAATATATAAATATATTTTCCATCATAATTGACTTCGTTATTAGTGGTGAAGGATAAATGAACAATCATCATTCTGTCAGGTAGTAGTTCACCAGACATAGAAACAGTATGTTCAATATCCATTAGATTGAGGTGTGTGTAAGTTCATGTAAGAAAATTATCATTAAAATCCTAATATATTGATGATACTAGTGTTTTCTGAAAATAATGGAATAAAGAGAGTGGACGGGGTAGAGAAATAATCTAATGGAAATGAGCTTGATAGAATATGTTACCTCTTTGCGAAGTAACTCCAACTAGTTTGTGTGAAAAGGATTCCTTGATAAGATTTATGCTTAAAGGGAGGCTTCAAGGTTGAAGGGATGATTTATGGGAGGATAATTTTTATTTTATTGATTAAAATTAAAGGCTTTAGAGCTGTGAGTAATGGGTAGAGGTGGTGGCCTTTTATATGGAGGGAAAATGACTTATTTGGGATATCTAGAAACAAGTTAGGTGTGCACATGATTTTACATCACAAATGTAATAAAAAACCAAATCAGATCCTTAATTGAATGTTTATGGATGAACTAGGGATATCCAATGTGATGCCCCATGTTTTATTAATTGGTCCAAGTGAACAACGTTATGATTTTAGTAATGTATCTTGTTTTATTTGTTGTGCTTTTAATGATGTCTCTTGTTTTATTTTAAGATTTGAGTGCTAAGAATACAATAAACTTGTATATATTTAAAAGTTACATTGCAACAAGACCCAACTAATTGAAAATACCATGCACATGACCTAACACAGCCACAACAAGACTACTAAGAATAACAACTCGAGTAATCGGATATTCGTCGTCTTCAGGGTCCATCAGTGTGAAGAATATAACAGCCAGAGCCATGGAACACATACTCAACACCAATGGTATGCGGAGAGACATCCTTTCTGGTTCAAGTGTTTTGATTCTGTAAAATTCCATTCCTTCTAAAATGGTCCTTAGAGATATGACCGTTAAATATATATAGCCGTTGGATTTTCAAAACGACCTTTGGGTTA
The DNA here is from genome assembly GCA_963277665.1 of Viscum album. Classification (NCBI taxonomy): domain Eukaryota; kingdom Viridiplantae; phylum Streptophyta; class Magnoliopsida; order Santalales; family Viscaceae; genus Viscum; species Viscum album. The sequence continues at coordinate 1,614,793,271 of OY728158.1, forward strand.
CCGTTGATAAAGTTTATCTTTATATGAAAACTTTTTTTAATGCCCTTATATTTTTATGATATTTAAAATATTATAATATATCTAAAATATTTCTTTTACAAGATAATCATAGTTTTAAAATAAAAAGGGTATTCTTGGAAATAAATCGTTCTGTTTTTACAATAACTCTGATAGATACCTATATAGTTAAAAACATATTATTATTTTTGTAAAAGATATGTTTGAAGGGTATCTATAATAATTGTATCTTTTGACCGCTAAAATAATGAATTGGGGGGGGGGACTATTGATCTATTCTAATTTTATCAAAACCGATAGGTGCGTATTTTAAAGATCCAAATAATTATAATGGTTTTGTATGTAAAATAAGAAAGGTATATATTTTAAAAGATTTATATATGAACTGGTAAAGGGATTTAAATTTTATGCTAAAACTATTTATTTTTATTGTATATTTACTCATTGTTGTACAAATAATTATATTACACACTATTTTTATCTAAATATACTTAAACAAGTTATTTCGAAAGTCTAAATAAATTTTTATTAAAAATTATCTTACATAATCTAGTAAATGGATTTAGATTTTTTTTTAGTTAATACTATTGGTTTTTATAGTATTAACTCTCTTTAGTATAAATATTTATAGTACACATTATTTTGAAATAAGTATATCGGTTATTTTATAAATATTAAATTAGTTTTTAATAAAAATTTATGCTGGGGCCTGGCCAAGCCGAGGGCATCCCTTAAGGTACAAGCCCTCTAGGTCGAGACACGGCCCCAAGGGCGCAGAGGTGTCCAACTATGTCCCAAGGCCTGGTTTGAGCATGGGTTCGTCCAGTCACATGCCGGACCGTGTGTAAGGCCTGTGGTGTGCGTTGCGTAGGGGTGGGCCAATGCCCCCATGGGGTTCGTGTGTAAGACCCCCGTGTGTGTGCATTCATGTTATCGAACCGAAGCCGGCGCGCTTTAATTTAAAAACCTCTCCCCATCTGCTTTCAGTTTCGATGTGGGAAGTGCTCCGTGCGATCGGGACCGTCCGATCGACTCCCATGTCGATCTCGACCGTCCGTCCCTTTTAGCCGCGTGATCGCCCCGCCCACTCCCATGGTCGTTCGATCTTCCCCGAGATCTAATCTCGGCCGTCCTATCCTTTACCCCGTCGACCCCCGTCATCTTCTTCCTCATAGCAGCACCCGACCAGTAGGCATGTGCAAGGATTCCTCAGCCTCCCCCCCTCACAACTCCCCTTGACTTCTGAACACCCCCCTCCTAGGGCTCTGTTCCTTCGTCTTCCCCATGCCGGTCTAGTCTCTTGGGTAGAGTCACCTTTGGAAACCAAGGCCTATATAAACGCCTATGGCCTCCTGAAACCGCGGCGGTTCCTCCTCCTTCCCTCCCACGAACTCCCGGCAAGATCAGCGACGTACCCTGGTCTGAGTTCTCTCCTCAAGCAATGTAAGGGTCGTTGCATGCTTTCGTTCTTTTAAAAGAACCTCCGTTTTATACTCTCGGTATATATACAGTTTATTTTTTATATTTACATACTTAATATAAAACCTTTGGTTTTTATTGCCTTCAAGGAGTTTGGCCTTCGTGTTTCAAGTGGGGTGTTTCTGTAAGTGTGCGTATATACCTTGTTTACATTTTGAGAAACCTGTATATACTGCTTATATGTATATGTAAAAATCCATCGTTTTATATATTATGTATATACGGTTTCATATATATGTAAACGGTATATACAGTTTATATATGCACTTTTACTAATCCCCCGGGTTGTATATTGTTTTTACAAACGGCATATACAGTTTTATTTTACGGTTTCCAAAAAATCTCAAACTTGTATTTAATGTATATGGTATGTATATATATAGTTTCATGAATGTTTTCTCATAACCTAACCCAGCCTATTTTGGGTATCAATCTTTAATTAAAATTTTTAATTTCACACTATGTTCTTTTAGTTTAAGTGAAGTTGTGTTTGTAAAACCAAAATTTTATACATATGGTTACATTTATGACAAACCTTATATGGATTTAGTTGTCAACCATGTAAGAAATTTTTGGTTAGAAACCTTCAGTTACCTAAGGGATTTAATAGACGTTGTTTTTGAATTGTGTGAAACCCTTATATAAACTTCGGGTATATATGGGTACGTGTATATATATTTATATGAATAATTTCCAAACCCCATTATATTCTTTTATAAATAACAGGACTTAATTTATTCTTTGATGCAGGTAAGATTTTATTAAGATATGATTTGTGTGATTGCTAAACCAACATGTTTTTAAAATACACACAAATGGACATGTTTTATTAAAGAGGTTTATCTAACATTGCCCTGATGAGTTTATTATAAAATATGTATTTTGGTTCAAGGGCATGTTTCTCACCGTAACTGATTTCAAGTGTTTTCCTTAAGAATTCCTTTTTCCATGGATTTATATTGACAAAGATTCATCATTTAGTATATCATTATTTTATATGATTTAGTGAAAAGGATGTTTTACTAAGCCATGTATGCCTTTGATTAGTTATTGAAACATGTTGCAAAGTTAACTATCATACGTTGTGTTAGCAAAATTTGTTGTGGTTCATTATTTTTCATTGTACATAATGCATGCTTATGAAATATCACTAAATGAGCTAAGAAATTAGATTACCCAAAGTGGTATGGGGCACCTTCGGTAAAATGAAAATTAATGAGATATCCAAGGTGGTATGGTAAATCTTGAATATAAAAATGGTTTAAGTAAAGCATGGAAGATGTGGCTCACATGATAATAAAGACAAATTTAAGGGTGCGCCCTAATAGCGCTCCAATGCATTGGGTAAAGACTTAATCTCTAGAGATGACCATTTAGACTGATACCTTGGTTAATAACCTTGGTAATTTTTAATGACACCTTGGGGATGGTCCTTTGTGAAACAAATGATTGTGAATATTAAATGTTGATTCCACATAATTCAAGTTATGTAACTATTTCTTTCCAAGTTAAAGTTCTTTCACGACTGCTGTATTTAAGTATTCATAAAGTTCTTATTTCACTGGTATAATCTTGGAGCATGATTGGTGTTATCACTTAATAGAATAGTAACCAGCATATGAAAATTTAGTTATTTCCATTATGCGCAACTCTGATTATACATTACTCTTAACTGTTTAATTTATGCTTAAGTAAATCACATGTAGTACTTGTTCATGATAACCATTATTACTCCTTTGAGAATTGACATAATTATTTCATGTTCTTCTTGAAAGCCTTGATTGAGCATTTTCATGTTACAATCGTCCTTTTGTGAATGTTAAAATTATTTTAAAGGAATGTTTTCAAATTTTACGCTGTTTTCATTTTTTTAAACCCCCTTACTGGGTATTTCAATGCTCACCCTATGTTTCGATTTAAAAATTTCAGGTATCATCTTTTAAAAGATGAATTGTTTCAGAAGTTTCCGGTTTCCCAGAACCCGAACCACACACGATCCTCTGTATGGGACATGTTGTGTTGTTAACAAAGTGTGTTTTATTTTAAGATAACACATCATGTTCAGAAGGCACTGACTCCTGGGTTTCTGGGGTCGGGGTCTCTATAGTTTCTATCAAAGGTTCGGTTTGGATAACTCTGGAAATCCAGAAACTAAAACAAATATATATATGTATATGTACTTCAATTTATTAAAAATTTTGTTTTCTTAAATTTCAGATGGAAAACGAAGGCACAAATCTCTTATCTCTCCCCACAGAGGCAATAGAGACCATTGTGTCTTTAGCTAGCCGTGAGGATTTTCTAAACTATGCCCATATCCGCATGACATGCAAACACCTTTACGATGTATCCAATTCACCACGGGTGCTTCAGTTACATCAAGGGGTAGGAATAGATTACCTCCTTATGATGATAACCCAGTTTCCCTCCTATGTATGTTGGGGAAGGTACAATGAGGGACTTTTCCGAATTTTCACAGTAGGTGAGAGCTTTGGCACTATGATTGATAACCCATTTAAAGAAGGTGTTGCTGACGAAGACCTCCGAGTAGGCTACCGTTTTCAGATTTTAAACTACGGCTTCTGGGGTCAGTTTTTGAACTTCAGAAGGTTATAAGACGAGTCCACCCGACTATATTGCAGACAAAAAGTGTATGAATATGTCTCTAAACTTCATACCCCTCATGCTAGACTCATAAGACGTCATAAGTTCCCCCATGAGTTTTTCCCTGAATGCTCAGCCTATGTTTGGTTCGAGGAGTTATGGAGTTTTTCTTCTCTGTGTGAAGTTTGTTTAGTCAGTGGATAAGGGAAACTGAAGCACTAATAATAATAAACATATGTTTATTGAAATTTTGTCTTTCTCTTTCCTTGTCTTTACTTTGTTTTTGTACTTGAATGATTTTCAGGTGATTGAAATCCTGCATTAAAACTTTCAGATGGAAGGACAAACCCACCTATTATCTCTTCCCACTGAGATTCTGGAAATCATTGCAATCAAAACGTTTGAGGACGAGTATGACCACTTCGCAAATTTGTGAAGAACGTGCAAGTAGTGGTTTGAGGTAACAAACGGTCCAGAGATTATACACACCTGCCAGGGGAATGCCTCCATCTATTACCGCATTGGCTCTGCACAGCTAGCCGGACGTGAACGATGAGGAAGTTACCATGAAGGGCTCTTTTTATGTTTTACCGTAGGCCAAAAATACATGGCCAAAGTGAAATTTCAAGAGGATGCATTAGAGGGAAATATTCATGCAGCTTATATGCTCCAACTTCTCAGATTTAGCTTGTTTGACCGCATCTATGGCTTCAATGTCCTCGACCGAGACATAATTCGGCGAGCCCTTCGTACGATGGTCTGTAATGATATTTCATAACTTTGTACTATTCGAGCATCCCTCTGGAAGCCTAAAGGCCCAGAACATAAGTGCAACCCCTCTTGTCTAAGGTGTATCTGGATTAGGGAACTGGAAGGGGTGAGCTTCGCTACGGGGATTCCGCTAAATGCACCTGTTGACCCTATACTTTGGTGGAGATGGTGAGAATGTTGAAGGCCTTGTAGTGTTGTGAAATAAATTACGAGGACACAATTTTCTAAAGGGGGGTATAATGTGACACCCCAAGTTTTATGAACTGGTCCAAGTAAACAACTTTATGCTTTTAGTAATGTATCTTGTTTTATTTGTTGGGCTTTTAATGATGTCTCTTGTTTTATTTTATTCTTTGAGTGCTATTAAAGAATTCGAAACAAAATAAAACATGAAGAATACAGTAAACTGGTATATATTTAAAAGTTATATTGCAAAAAGACCTAACTAATTGAAAATACCATGCACAAGACCTAACACAGCCACATCGAGACTACTAAGAATAAATACTCGAGTAATCGGATAGTCGTTGTCTTCAGGGTCCATTAGTGTGAAGAATATAACAGCCAGAGCCACGACACACATACTCAACACCAATGGTATGAGGAGAGCCATCCTTTCTGGTTCAAGTGTTTTTATTTTGTAAAATTCCCCTGCTTTTATAATGGTCCTTATAGATATGATCGTTAAATATATATAGCTGTTGGATTTTCAAAACGACCTTTGGGTTACCGTTGATAATTTTTATCTTCATATGAAAACTTGTTTTAATTCTCTTATAATTTTATGATATTTTAAATATTCTAATATGTCTAAAATATTTTTTTACAAGAGAATCATAGTTTTAAAATAAAAAGAGTATTCTTGGAAATAAATCATTCTATTTTTACAAAAACCCTGATAGATACCTATATAGTTAAAAACATAGTATTCTTTTTATAAAATATATTTTTAAAGGGTATCTATAATAATTTTATCTTTTGACCTCTAAAATTATGAATTTCGGGGGGTGGGACTATTGATCTTTTCATATTTTATGAAAACTGATAGGTTCGTATTTTAAAGATCCAAATAATTATAATGGGTTTTAATGTAAAATAAGAAAGGTATATCTTTTAAAAGATTTATATATGAACTGGTAAAGGGATTTAAATTTTAAGCTAATAATATTAATTTTTATTGTATATTTACTCAATGTTGTATAAATAATTATATTACACACTATTTTGAACTAAGTATACTCAAACTAGTTATTTCGAAAGTCTAAATAAATTTTTATTAAAAATTATGTTACATAAGCTAGTAAAGGGATTTAAATTTTTTTTAGTTAAAACTATTGGTTTTTATAGTATTAACTCTCTTTAGTATAAATATTTATAGTATACATTATTTTGAAAAAAGTATACTGGTTATTTTATAAATTTAAAATAAGTTTTTAATAAACATTTATGCTGGGGCCCGACCAAGCTGATGGAATCCCTTAAGGGAAAAGCCCTCTAGGCCGAGACTAGGCCCCAAGGGCCTAAAGGTGTCCAACGAGGTCCTGAGGCCCGTTTCGATCATGGGTTAGTCCAGTCACATGCGGGCCCATGTGTAAGGCCCGCGCTGCACGTTGCGTAGGGGTGGGCCAAAGCCCGCATGGGGTCCGTGTGTAAGACCCCCGTGTGTGTGCATTCGTGTTATCGAACCGAAGCCGGTGCACTTTGATTTATAAACCTCTCCCCAACCGTGTTCCGTTTCGATGTGGGACGCGCTCCGTGCGATCGAGACTGTCCGATCGACTCTTGTGTCGATCTCGACCGTCCATCCCTTTTAGCCGCGTGATCACCCCGCCCACTCCCGTGGCCATTCGATCTTCCCCACGATCTAATCACGTCCATCCTTTCCTTTACCGCGTCGACCCCCGTCATCTTCTTCCTCACAACAGCACCTGACCAGTAGGCCTGTGCAAGGACGCCTCATCCCCCCCCCCCACCCGCACTGCTCCCCTTGACTTCTGAACACCCCCTCTAAGGGCTCTATTCCTTTTTCATCCCCACGTCGGTCTAGCCTCTTGGGTCGAGTCACCTTTGGATACCAAGGCCTATATAAATGACTCTGGCCTCATGAAACCACGGTGGTTCCTCCTCCTTCCCTCCTACGAACGCCCAGTAATATCAGCGACGTACCCTTGTCCGAGTTCTCTCCTTAAGGAATATAAGAGTCCTTGCATGATTGCTTTCTTTTAGAAGAAACTCCTTTTTATACTCTCGGTATATATACAATTTATTTTTTTATATTTATATACTTAATATAAAACCTTTGGTTTGTATTGCCTTCAAGGAGTTTGGCCTTCATGTTTCAAGTGGGGTGCATATGTAAGGGTGCGTATATACCTTGTTTCCATTTTGAGAAACCTGTATATATTTCTTATATGTATATGTACAAATCTATCGGTTTATATATTGTGTATATACGGTTTCATATATTTGTAAACGGTATATACCATTTATATATGCACATTTACTAATCCCCCGGGTTGTTTATTGTTTTTACAAACGGTATATATTGTTTTATTTTACGGCTTTCTAAAAATCTCAAACTTGTATTTAATGTATATGGTATGTATATATATAGTTTCATGAATGTTTTCTCATAACCTAACCCGGCCTATTTTGGGTATCAATCATTAAATAAAATTTTTATTTGCAAACTATGTTCTTTTAGTTTAAGTGAAGTTATGTTTGTAAAACCAAAATTTTATACATATGGTTACATTTATGACAAACCTTATATGGATTTAGTTTTCAACCATGTAAGAAATTTATGGTTGGAAACCTTCAGTTACCTAAGGGATTTAATAGACTTTGTTTTTGAATTGTGTAAAACCCCTATATACAGTTCGGGTATATATGGGTATGTGTATATGTATTTATATGAATAATTTCTAAACCCCATTATATTCTTTTATAAATAAGAGGACTTAATTTATTATTTGATGTAGGTAATATATTATTAAGATATGATTTGTGTGATTTCTAAACCAACATGTTTTTAAAATTCACACAAATGGACATGTTTTATTAAAGAGGTTTATCTAACATTGCCCTGATGAGTTTATGATAAAATATGTATTTTTGTTCAAGGGCATGTTTATCACCATAAATGATTTCAAGTGTTTTCCTTAAGCATTCCTTTTTCCATGGATTTATAATGAAAATGATTCATCATTTAGTATATCATTATATGATATGCTTTAGTGAAAAAGATGTTTTACTAAGCCATGTATACCTTTGATTAGTTATTGACACATGTTGCAAAGTTAACTATCATACATTGTATTAGAAAAATTGGTGGTGGTTAATTATTTATCATTGCACATAATTCATGCTTATGTCATATCACTAAATGAGCTAAGAAATTAGATTACCCAACGTGGTATGGGACACCTTGGGTAAAATGAAAATTAATGACATATCCAAGGTGGTATGGGACATCTTGAATATAAAAATAGTTTAAGTAAAGCATGAATGATGTGGGTCACATGATAATAAAACAAATTTAAGGGTGCTCCCTCATAGTGCTCCAATGCATTGGGTTAAGACTTAATCTCTAGAGATGACCATTTAGACTAATACCTTGGTGAATAACCTTGGTAATTTTTAATGACACCTTGGGGATGGACCTTGGTGAAACGAAATGATTGTCAATATTAAATGTTGATGCCACATAATTCAAGTTATGTAACTATTTATTTCCAGGATAAAGTCTTTCACGGATGATGTCTTTAATTATTCATAATGTTCTTATTTCACTGGTATAACCTTGGAGCATGATTGGTGTTATCACTTAATAGAATAGTTACCAGCATATGAAAATTTAGTTATTTTCTTTATGCGCAACTCTAATTATACATTACTCTTATCTGTTTAACTTATGCTTAAGTAAATCACATGTAGTACTTGTTCATGATAACCATTATTACTCCTTTGAGAATTGACATAATTGTTTCATGTTCTTCATGAAAACCTTGATTGAGCATTGTTATGTTACAATCCTCCTTTTGTGAATGTTCAAATTATTTTAAAAGAATGTTTTCAAATGTTACACTGTTTTCATTTCTTTTAAAAAAAACCCCTTACTGAGTATTTCAATGCTCACCCTATGTTTCGATTTAAAGTTTTCAGGTATCAGCTTTTAAAAGATGAATTGTTTCAGAAGTTGCCGGTTTCCCAGAACCCGAACCAGACACGATCCTCTGTATGGGACATGATGTGTTGTTAACAAAGTGTGTTTTATTTTAAGATAACAAATCATGTTCAGAAGGCACTGAATCTTGGGTATCTAGGGTCAGGTTCTCAACAGCCAATGGGTTTTGGACAAGTTTCGAGTTCATTAGGACCCTTAATTTTTAGGGCTAGTCCCTAATTAAGCATAATATGGCCTTAAGTGATGTGGTTGATTTTAATCACCTTTATTAATCCTTTTGGTATAAAAATTAACATTTTATTATTAAAATATAAATATGATACCGAATACAATGGTTTATTTCCGATTTTTTAAATTTAATTGAAAAAGCAACAAAATTAAGATTAGTGGTAATCCGTTAGATGGGAAGATATAACATGGTTTTAAATTTGAAAAAAGTTAAAAAGTTTGTTTAGATTTATATTCATTTACAAAGTAAAATAGATTATAATGAATTGAATTGTACCAATATATGTTATATTAATATAGTTTTACCTGAAAATTGTTTATAATATCATTTTTCATAAATAAATAATTCAACAAAAGGTAGTTTCTAATAAAAAAAGTAGTATTTTCACTATTCATCAAAAAATAAAGTTTCATAGAGAAATCAAAAAAATTCACCCTTGGATAATTTTAACATTCTGAATCAAAAAATGAACTTTATTTTGTCGAATTAAATTTCTATATATGTATAAAACTAATTTTATTATGAAAATTAGGTCCATTCATGAAAATGATATTCTTAACATAAAATAACTTTTCCAAAAATCTCATCTTTCATTATCAATATGTTTTATTTATATAAAACAATTATGAATCTTTTGGAAAGTATATATTAATATTACTATATATGTTTTTAATGGTAAGATTATAATTATCTCATTAAATTATATATATATATATATATATATATATATATATGTTTCAAAAAAACAAAGTGGTACGTGCATCGTATGCCAAGTCGGTGATGAGTGAAGTGAAAGCCAAGTTGGTATTAATGTAGCGCAATAAAAGTTGATATTTCTGATAAAATAAATTTATTATATAGTGATTTAATATATATATATATATATATATAACTATTTCATGTTTCTTGTGAAATGAAAAATATTAAAAACATAAATTAATTCGAAAAAATAATGCTCACAATCTCAGAGTGTTACAAATAATACTTCACTCTAAAACATGATTTACCTAGAAAGGAAGTTCTAAATACAACATAACATCATCATAATGTTAAACAGATATATTTTTAAGTATAAAAATCAATAAGGAGGGATTATAAACCAATGATAAGTTTTGAGTCCTGAAAGCACCTAATGATTATTCCCTCTTTATTAAAGGCATTCGTACCTCCTATTAAAAAACAAAACTATAATTATATAAGATTTCAAAACCATAGTCATACCAATAAATATTTATAATTATAATTTATTAAACATCCACTTGAAATATACTCAACATTGAAATATTTGTGAATCAATTTAGGGTACATTTTAAACCAATTTAGTTTTTTTATCCCCTTACCTCTTAATACTATTTAGATATTTATTATATAATACTCCTTCCTTTCTACATTTTTAGAAGACATATAATAGAGTTAATATATTTAAATGTTTCGCATTTAAATAAGAAACCCTATCCCTTAGTGAAACCAGGAAAAAATCCACAGTCACACTAGCGAGTATAATGATATACATGTTATAGTGTATTGACTATAAATCAATACTAAACAAGAATTTTGGTACCCTAGACTCAAAAGTGGGGTAGAAAACAATCATGATTGTTTTTAATAGTGATAGCATAGTCCACCTGTAATATGTTTTTTTGATATTTATAGTGACTATGTATATACTCTTAATCTTCTACATGTTCTTTGCAACACCAAGAAATTACTCCACTATATTTGACTTTGGTTGATTTTTGTGGTGTTGGTTTGTTCGTATCTTACTAACTATTCTATTATCACATGCACAACAACATTCATGATACCACTATTTTTCTTCCATTATATCTGTTTCAGTGTACACAACCTTCTTCTTATGGGAAATAGTCAACCTGAATGCTAATTTTCATTCATAGGTTTAAGAATTATTATTTTCATGTTATTATGATGTCACATAATTTCAAGACCCATATTTCTCTATAAAAATATTAGTTCAAAAGCCCTTTTTCATTTTGTTAAATTAATGAACTACTTAGAAAATTCTTCTTATTTTTCCTCCTCTAATGAAAAAATGTACACTAATTTATTCTCTTCTCAATTATTCCCACTTTCATCAAAAATTAATAAAAAATTGTGTTGAATCACATTTTACTTATTTGAAAGTTTTGGTTGTATATAAATGACCATATTTACTTATCTCTATTCTTTTTTGAACAATAAAATGTTTTATTCAGTGTATATATCAGATCAACTACACACTCATAGAAAAGCTGCAATATATATATATAACAACAGCTACAACATCAGTTACTTCTTCACACATTTTTTTATTCCATATATTCCTCTATGATTTCTTCTTCATAACTGCATACAATTGCAAATAAGTTATTTTTATTATTATTCATTCATAATCACAACCAAATTATCTTCTAATTTATTTGAGATATTATTTAGGTTTAATATAATAAAATTATTCATCATCAATGCTACATGAATCACATTCAATGTGTGATGATATTTTTCACTGAAATATTTTCTTAATTACATCATCACATTGATCATTCTATAACTCTTTTTTAAAATATAAAAAAGACATGGGTATTCTTCCTAATATTTCTTTATATTATTATTAATAACCTTATATCCTTATTTTTATCATATGGGTTCATCATTTATCTTCCGAACATTAATTATTTCACATGAAATTATATAGGACATATCCTTCTTCTTGTTGATGAAAAATTGTATTCATGATTATGGCATTCATTGGGTGAACAAAAAATTCCTTCAGTGAGATACAAATATGATTTATGTCACTACCTAGATTTATCTTATTCATATTTCATGAATTTATGGTCCATTATTTCAATCTTACCCATTACAGATTTATATTTCATAACTATAGAATATTTGTGTGAGAAAAAATAAATCATTCATTATAGAAGTAATGAAAAGCATAAAATATGGTATGGTCCCAGGGGATGAATACTCTAGAAAATGTTGGATGAAAATTCAAACATTTCTCATCTGATATCCATGAAAACTCTTTATTCTACCATGAGAAGGTCAAAACATAACCACTCAGAGTTGGTTATCTGAGCATGTGAACCTTTTGGTATGTTCAATATTATTAATTCAATAAGAACATGTTCTTCAACTGTTCATCTAATCTTGAATGTGTGGTAGATTCTTCTTTATGAATTCACATTCATTCATTTAATGCAGTCAATCGTATGTTCTTCATGTGGTAACATCAATTTTTTATGTGGTAACTAGAATGTTCTTCATGTGTTCACTTAATTGTTATTCATGTGGCCACATTAAGGATGACCATGTGTTCATTTGAATTATATTCATATGGTCACATGAAGTATGGTCATGCGACCAGTCTATAACTATTCATTTCATTTTTTTAGATATAGTAATGTGATCATTACTATTTTTTCCAGGAAAATAAACCATCACACACTTTATCTTATATAAACATTGAAATCAAGGTGTAAAATTAACACATTGAATTTTTTTATTTGTATAGCTAAAATATCACTTAATTAAATGATGAATGAATAATGAGCTCATAATTCATAGTAATAAATCAATTACACACAAAATTTTCCAATTATAAGTAATAAAAATGGTTCCCTTGGCCCTTCTATGTGAGTAACTAGGTCCGCTTCAAGATTCCTCTTCCTCTGTTGGGGTATCGAACCCTAAATGGCACAAGCCACTCATGTTCATGTTTTTCATGTTATAAAATGTATGTTTAGGCATTATGCCTCCTTCCACCATAGTCTGGATATACAAATTAGCTCCCCCATGGTGATCTATTCTCCCATGAATTTGATTAAGCTATCACCTTGTCATTCATATGGACAACCTTATTTTTACTAAAATATTGTACATAAAGTTAGTAAATATTTCAATATAATATAATGACACCTAAAATTTCCTCATTCTATAATATAAATTATTTTTCATGGTCTTCTCCTAATATCTTCTTCTTTATCCATGTATTTTTCTAAGTCACATAAGAAATATGGATCAAACTTCTAAAATCTTTAGAACACTTATTCTATGGTGTGTCTTTCGGTCTTAGTTATCTTAATATGATTAGAAACATATCTTGGGATCTTATAATTCATCTACATAAATATCAAATTTACTTAAATAATTTTTTATCATAATGAAATCCCTTGAACAGAATTCTTTTACAATGAATACAAATCATATAATGTTATCTAAACAATATCCCCCTTTTTATTTTATTTTGAAGTCTCTTAAACAACATAGCTGTAACTTGTTAAATTATCAAACCACTTATTCTAATATGTGTTTTTTTCCATAAGTCTCTGAATATGATTGGAAATGGATCTTATGATGTTTAACTTATTCATTAAAAACACCAAATGTAACAAAATTATTCTTAATAATATTGAAATTTCTTCACTATTGTTCCCTATAAAACAAAATAAAACTCACTAAAATTGATATAAAAAATATACCCTTTTTATTTGTTTGAAATACATTCTCAAATATATTTTAATACTTTTCATTCCTTCCCTCCCTCATTCTTTTCAACCAAAAATTTTTGTTTCCCCCCCCTTATTGTCAGGAAATAAAATGTAATTGTGAGAATTGGTATCAATTCATACTTAAATAAGTTTAAACATTTTATACACTCTATGTATACTTTATCCATTCTTAATGTGTAAAATAATAGTGGTTGACCTAGACACAATGTATTGACTATTAAAATAGAATGATTCCAAATGAAATGATAACCCACAATATTTTCTTTAATTGGACATACAATTTTATCCAATTTGTGACTAATGATATAAACTAATTGTGATATAATGTTCTCTTAAATTTGAATAGTAAACTCCTAAACTCACATAAAGAAATTGGTTAAAATATTTCAAGTACAAATAGAAGGATTTTTTAATAGCATTGGTTATTTTTTTAAAAAAAATTACTTTCATATAATTAATTGATTTAATGTATCACAATTAATAATAGGATGTTATTATTGTTAGCAAGAGTGATAAATTTAATAAAACATACCTTTTTAATGTTATTTTCTTTAATGATTTTCATGAATAATCATCTGTGTATGAGAAAATTAATTTCGGAATCTTCTTCATAATTCTTCACTTTTATGCCCCTTAAGAAAACATTATAAATTGTCTTAATAATGGTGTATCTATTATTTAAAAAAATAAAATAATGATTTATATTGAGAAAACAGCAAAATAAATCTTAAACATGTGGTTTTATATATTTGAATATTTCCACAGTGTCACCATTGATGATCTTTTTGAAGGATTTTGTTTTAAGAACACCAAAAATAAGATATAACTGGGATTATATATTTATTAACAATTATGTCTATTATATGATATCACATAACTCAAATTCATAAAATATTATCATCCATTATATTTTCATTGAATAGTAATTGATAAAAATTCAAATACAGTGACTTCTTCATCTATATTTTCAAGAACTGGTGGCTATAATTCCTACTCACCCCCCATTGAATGATTCACATTAAATTAACTATATATTAAGGAAAAATAAAATACATTTATAATAAATAATAATATCTATATTTTTATTTAGTAATGTGAACAATAATGATGATATTATTTTCTCAACCAAATTTCTCCATTTTTCATGCTACCACATTTGTTTAACACATTGGATTTTATTTTGGGGATAATGGTTCTCCTTCTTTCTACAATTAAATTATTTTGGTATAATGTGTTCTTATCATCCATTATTTTGAATACATTCTTGATTATTCATCATAATCATTATAGTTATCGAAAAATAATTATAATTTTTTTCATTGTGTCTAACTTTATTGAATAACTCATTTAAACATTTTCAATACAACCGTGTATTTTATTGAAAACCAATCATGGAATTAATAATATTAATATGGAATATTTTATTTTGATTTTTCACTATCCCGTTCTTTTTCTTTTTTATATTATTTTATTTCTCTAAATATTTTATCTAGAATACTAGATAGTCATTAGGAACATTGATATCCTTCTTAGAGTCTCAACATGTAGACATCATCTTCTTCTTGGAATTTCATTATAAATTATCTTCATTATTCTTATTGTCCAAGGAAAATTGAATCTTTTTTGAGACATCTTGGTAGAATTATGATTTATAAATTTATTTAACTTCTACCCAAAAGGTTCTCTCTCCCTTATCTTCCAACTTGTATTGATTTTTCTTCCAATTTTCTTTTGATACGCATTGAGATTTACATGCTCCAATTTTATGACCACAACTCTTGTAAACATCATTTATATTATCATGAATATCAAAAATATTATATATATTTATATATATTATTCCTTATATATTGATGTTTTTTATTAAATATTCTATTTTCCATTGAAATGGGCCTTCTTTTTTTCTTTATAATTCAAGGGATTATATCAACAATCCAATGCATAGTGACCAAATCAATTACAGAACCTACTAGACCCTAAAAATATTTTTCTTTTCACTTGAACTTCTAGCTATCCAAATTTTTGATCATGCTATTTTAGACATATTTTATCATTGGTTGAGTTGATCATGGGGATCTAACTTTCACACTACTTCAATTCACCATAGGCATGGTGGTAGGATCCTCTCCACTTTTCCTTATCTATAATTGTATGGATTTTTCATTAAAAACTATATTATTAAGAAAATATATTTAGATAAATTATTATAAAATGATAAGGATGGTACGTAATTACTAATAGATTTTTGGTGAAGATAATCCAATGATGTAATGATATTTTTATCCCATGATAGAGGTCTTATGACATGATAATCCTCCTAGTGTTATTTGTGATAGTAGATCCATACTTCTATGACTGTGTATAATCAATATGTATTATATCCTAATATTCCAATTTTATTTTCAATTATAGACATTTTATATTGATATAATTCTTATTATATTCAATGAATAACACTCTATATTTACATCCCTTCCTCATTATTTTATATTCTTATTCATGAATTTAAACATTCTATTGTAACAATGTCTCATGTACCTTGGCCCTCTTGGATTTAAATTCTAATTTCAAATCCTTAGATCAAATCTGTTTTTTTTTCGTTTTTTTATGCATGAGTACTCTTCTTTAATTATTAAATATCATAATCCTTAAGAATAATTTTATTTAACCACTTCTCTACAAACAAGGAGCACTTATCTTCAAGATCCTATTTATCATCTTCATAGGCACCGACCTTATTAGATATATTTATAGCGGTCAATTCTCTTTACTTAAAATAATTTTTTATATTATCTAACTCACATTCATGTTGAGGATTTCTGTCAAAACAATTTGTAAAATCCCAAAAATAATAGAAAATAACTATTTTGGAATAAAATACATCATTTACTTGAATGGATAAATAGAAATATCAATAAACATATGGCCACATCAACATAGTTCATCAAGTGGATAGTTTAAATAAGAATATGTACATGCCTTGGGATCAATTAGTTCCCTCAATACTAAATGGGTATTAATTATTTATAAATATGTATTGGTACATAGGAACAGTTATTTTTCTCCTTCTAATATGAATATTTATTCAATTCTTAGAGAACATGATCCTTCTTTGTAATATAAAAAGAAGTAAAAACACTTCATTATCCTTTTCTGGTTATTTTTTCTTGTTAACATAGTCTTGGGTGAAACTGAATTCCAATATAAAATAGATAATTCATCAACAAAATTCCACATCATTATAAATAAATAAACAAACTAAAAAAATTTAAAGTTAAAAATGCCAAATGTATTGAATCCCATAGATTTGAAACTTGCTCTGATACTAATTCATCAGACCACTTGGGATATACTCAATACCGAGAGGGGTTAAATTAATAATTGGGAATTTTTAATCATATTAAATATTTTTATCCATTTACATATTATAACTATTAATATATCGATCATATTATTATATTGTATTTACAATGTTCATTAGGACATACTAAATGTGGATAAGAGATTTATAAGGTTCAACTTTTATTATGAAATCATTTTCCTTAGTGAAACTAGGGAATAATCCTCAATAACAATATCCACTATGATGAGATATCTATTATAGTTGATGGACTATAAAATAATCTTGATCTGAATGTTCAATACCTTATGCAAAAGGAGAGGGAAAAACCAATCGGGAGCCCCATGATTAGGGATATACAATTCCAACTGTAGAGCATTTCTGGATCATTATGATTTCTTTGTAGAGAGATTTCAACATCTTGATGTTCATTAAAACACCAATAAATTCATCATCCAGATGTGACATATATTTATTATTTAAGTGTTTATTTGTTCTTATCTTACTTCTTGTTCTGCTGTAACTTCCATAGCATCATGAATAAACTATTTATTCTTCTTTCCTAGTATACAAAATAGTACACAAAACCATTTTCTTCTTCACAAAAACAAAATAGAATGACGATTTTATTTTATAATAGAAAATACTTTATTCCCATGTTCTTCATTACTTTCCTTAATTTTATGAACATTTATTCTTTCTATAAATTGTATTTCATAGAGACTTCTACCTCTTGTGAAATGCATGTCCAAAATGGATTATTCTTCTTAATATTATCTTTCTTACTATGTAAAAATATATACAGAACACTTTATTCTATTATCCATTATTCCATCTATATTATTTAGTGTGTAATATAATACATTATAATTCAATTTACTTATTTAACTCTTTATTATTTATATGAATGACTAATGTTGGATTTCACTATTCGTTAATAGTTTTGTATCAATAACTATATGTAACCAAAAAGAATTTATTTTTATTTTTTTCAGTCAGAGTAATCATGATTTATCTTCTCATTAATTCTTATAATTATTATTTTTTAATATCCCAGAATTATTATTCATCGATGTTACATGAATCATGATCAAAGTATCATGATATGTTTTACTTAATGATTGCCTTAACTGCATCATCATACAAAATCATCTATAACTCTTCATATGAATACCCAAATGAGTCATGCAATTTTAATTTTAATTATTCATGAAATTTTTAATAATTGAATCTCCTTAATTTTCTCACATGGATTCACTGTTGAGCTTCACAGTGATTATTAATTCCTATAACATTGAATATGGAATATCCTTTTTCATGTTCATATAAAACCATCTGCATGAGTGTCTCATCTAAAGAATGCATAGGATATTCCTTCAAAGACATTAAACTATGTTGGATGTGACTTCATATATTCATCTTATTCATACTTAATAATTTAATGATTTGTCATTTTTATCTCACTCAAAAAAAATTAAAACATAATAATGAGAGAATACCAGATCGAGTTCCTGTTGATCTCTCAACTTAGAAAAAATGACATGATTCGAACACAACACGATTCATGGGGATGTCTAAGCTCAAAATGGTGGTTGAAAACTCAATCAATGCTTGTATCTGATTTAAAATATATTTTTATTCTACCATGTGATTATCAAAATATCTCATCTCATTGTTGGTTATCTAAACATGTGAACTTCATGGTAGGGTCAACATTGTTCATGTTGTAAGTGTGAATTATGAAATTGGTTAGTTATTATTGAATGTGTGGTACCTTATTATCCATGTGTCCCCATGACATTTTTTTGTGTGATGACCATTATGTTTTTTATGTGGTCAATTACATGTTCTTAATATGGTCACTTCAATTATTTCATGTGGTCACTTTCATGTTCTTCATGTGGTCACTTGTATTTTATTCATGCAATTAGTTCTAGGATTGTTTAGCGGTTCCTTGCATTAACTTCATGAAATCTCATGGATAGTAGTTATCCCACTTGGTCATGGGATTTCATGTAGTTTAATTGATATCTATTCATGTGGTAGATTACAGTATTTTATTATAAGTAAACCCCAACACATGATAGCGTATAGTGTTATCACACATAACAATCTTGATCTCTTGGAGGAATACAAAATGTACCAAATATTTTCATATATATATAACCAATATATATATCATTTAAAATGACTATGAACAATGAGAACATTAGTTTTATATACACATAACATTCATATATGACTAAACACATCATAGAAAGAATATTGGTTCCCTTGGACCCTGGATATGAGTAATTATGTCCACTATAGTATTCATCTTCCTTTAATGTGATGCTGACTCATATGGTAGTCCCACCAAATCTTGTGCATGCTCCAACATACCTATGTGGGTGCTCTACCACCCCACCACCTTGGTCTTCCCATGCGGGTTGGATACTATGTGGTAATCTCTTCTCCTACATATACTGCTACGCTGCCCCTTTTAATTTCTTGGGTTTAATCATATATTTACTAAGATATTATAAAGAAAGTCAGTATGTATTTACATATCATTTACGACCTCCTCAAATTTCCTCATGAAAAAATAATAATATTTTTTATGGTATTCAATTAAAATATTCTTCTTCACCCATGTTGATTTTTAAGTGTCTTGAAAAACATGGTTGGAACTCCTAAAATATTCAAATCAATTCATCATAGATGTTTCGTTCAGTTTTAGTTGTATTAATATTATTGGACATAAATCATGGGACCTTATAATTTTTAAGAAAAATTCCAACCTAATATAATTATTAAAGAAATATTGGAAAATATTGAAAAATTATACATTTATTTAAATATAACTCACACAAATGGGATCAAAAATTTATAATCATTCTCTATATATATATTTGATATTTTTTTATTTTCTCCCATCAAGTGTATATAGTTTTGGATGTTGTTAGAATTATTGTAGAAGTAGTGTTATTATTCTTTCAAATTTCAAAATTAAAAGTTAATTAATATTAATTTAATGGATGAATTTTATTTATTTATAATGTTTCAACATCAGTTTATGAGAGTTTCGCTTTTCAACCTCGAATATGAAATCAAAAAAATGATTCTTTAATGATTTTTTAACCAATGAATTTGGTTTTCTTAATTATTGAATTAAATATTGATTTATCAAATATATACCAAAAGAAGAATTATTTTGATAATATTATTACATCATATCATTAAATGTGTTTTTTTAGACATCCGTGATATATAGTTTCATTGCACTGTTAAAGATGGTTGTCAAACTGACCTAAACATGAACATACCCTGATTATTAGAGGATTATAAGGTGATTATTTGAAATATTATTACTCTAGTACCACAATGATATAATTTAATGTTTATTAGTGGGATATATCATAATTTTAAATGATGTAGAATAATAAGTATGCATATGAAAATATTATGTAATTTAAATTAAATATTTTCCACTTAGTACACCTGTTTTAAAGGATTAAATTAATGATAATTTTTTTGACCATATCATTAATAGGTTATCTAATTTTCAAGACCATAACCTTAATGATATTATAAAAATCATATTTATCAATTAGTCACATTTTCAAGACCATCAATTTATGGTGGAGATTTAAAAAAACATAAATCAATCCGTCCATGGAGGTGGTAGTCCACACCTATACACAGTTTAGGATTTCATTTTGCATAGAATGTGGGAAATGTCTAATAGGTTTTATCATTTCAGAATATAAATTTTTTTATTAATATAATTGTGATTAATTTAAATAAAAATTAGCACCATGTGTGAAAGTTAGTTATGGAAATAAAATATGATGTTTTGTGGAGGATGTAGTCTACATAAAAACATGAATGTTTGTTCTTCATATCAAAAGGAAAAAAGGAAATAGTGGATAATTCTTGAACCATAATTATAATAACATATCCATATAATATTGTTACTTATATTATAAATATAAGATGGTATATTTTATTTTTTTAATAATAAGTTGACATAAAGAAATATAAAAGGGAAAGAGAGGTTAAACATCAATACCTCACTTTTTTGAATATCTCCATTAAAAGGGGGTAAATCAATTGAAAAGGTATTTTGTTAAGAACAGAACATATTTTGGGAGAATAAAAGTGTTTAGGATAGGAATGGTTATATTTTATCCTGAAATTAGGTGGTTTTGGTATGAGGGTATGTTAGGAGTGGAGCACCCCAATTATAAGAGAAGAGGGATGACATTTTTGTGAGTTTCCATAACCATTAAATAATGGGAAGTCAATCTTAGGGAAAGTTGGACCAAAATTTGAGAAATAATGGGGGTGTGGAATAGATATGGTTTAGATAACTTTGAACATGTAATTTGACACATTTTATTAAACATGATTCAACCCCTTTAACCCATGAATTATTACGTTTTCTATTCTAGTTTTTATCGTAGTAAATAGATTTTAACTAATGTAAATTAATATTCATTCCAAAAAATAATGTCGAACCTATTAGATAATTGGGACTTACTAACTCTAAATTTAAATACATTTTTTCAATTTCTATGATTCTGAAAATTTTATTTTTAATATAATTAATGTAAAAAGTTTTAAATAATTTTTTAGAAACATATTACATGAGTTATAAAATATAAATAATTGGGTTTTAAACTATAATAAATATCAAAAAATTTATAATTAAATATATAATATGAAAATTATGTCAAAAAAATAATAAATTTTTAAATCATACTTATATACTGATAATGGAATT
This sequence comes from Viscum album, assembly GCA_963277665.1. NCBI lineage: Eukaryota > Viridiplantae > Streptophyta > Magnoliopsida > Santalales > Viscaceae > Viscum > Viscum album. Next base: position 1,614,815,174 of record OY728158.1, read on the forward strand.
AAAGTCACAACATTAGTAAAAATAGTATGTTGCACCATTCACCTAAAAAAAGAAAAACATAAAAATTTAATCCTAAGATAATAATATTATTCTATGTCCAAAAATCATTTTCATTTTTTAAAATTAAAATTATAAAATTTATATTTCTAACTTTTAAATTAAAATAAAAAATATAAAGAAAATCATTTTTATTGAAACTAGTCCTTTTTAACTATAAGTGTTCTTAATATTATTTCATATTGAATTCTCATTTAAATAATGATAATATATTATAATTAAATAATAAATATTATTATATTAAATTTTTTTATTTAATTTTTTTAAAAAATATAAAATAATTTTAAAAGGTATATAATAAATAACAATTCATTTTAATATAAAATCTCATTCAATCATTATCCTATAAAAGTTAAATAAATTGTAAGATTAATAAAGTTTTATTTACAAGATTTATTTATATATAATATGTATTTCATAATAATAATCATATAATATGTAACATATTGTTTTATTTTGGTCTTATGTGTGAAACAATCTATCAAATATAAAATTAATTTAGATAACAAAAAAAATTCAAAAATCGTGGGAGGTTACATTCTTCACCTCTTAAAAGAATTTCAACATAAATTTGTTTTCTACATGTATGGAAGAAACTAAGGGTGATTTTACCTCATCCAATAACCTTCTTAACACATAGCTTTTTCAAACCTATAATTCCTATAGGGAACTTTTACCAGATAAGTGTTCCTCTACTATAGACATTTATCTCTTCAATCCATAATTTCTACTGGTAGTTTGACATAATAGATCATCTTTTAGTTTCAAGGACTTCAGTTTTATTTCATGTGAACGGTATAATATGTACTTCCACAAAAGTGATTCATGCAACATATCGTGTAGTTGGAAGAGGTCAGGAGGGAGTGCTAAGTGATAAGATACCACCCCAAAATAATGAAAGATATCAAAAGGACCTACATACCTATAGATCAGCTTCCCTTTATTCAAAATTCTCATAACCCACTTACATGGATATCTCTAGGGTAATACCATGTAAAAAATGTCGAAAACTATATATAATTTATAATTAAATGTATAGATCTTTATTGACTTTATATTACTTTTATATGAAACTAATTGGTTTGAACCTTTTTATCGTTTCTTAGACAAGGTTTGGACCAATCACCTTCATCTCTCCAACGTCATCCCATCATGTTAATGTATAACATATATTCTGAAAAATAGTATCTTATCATATCCTATGAATTCAAGAATAAATTTTTTTTATATGATAAATCTTCAAATTAGAGGTGTTGATATGAATATCCTTGGTACTCCATCGAACATTATCTCAACTTATCCTCCAGAGTTTGGATCATCATCTCAAAACGAAAATCTATCAGAGGGTGATATCATTTTTGAAACTCAACACTATATAAAATAATATTAGAATATATTTCCAAGTCTTTTAGATAAACATATGGCCCTTATCAGATATATTAGAGAGTGTCACCCCATACATTCTTTCAACTTTTCTTATATAAACCTTTGAGATTTGGTCATGAGAGAAATATTATACAATGTCATTAAAAAACAATATCCTTATAAGCTGATCGACTAAAACCCAAATTGAATTATGGAATTTAAATGTTTTAGGGAGTGTTTCAAACCCGTATTTTTAATTCCATGCTTTTTTTCAAATCTTATTTTGTTTCTTAGTTTTCTCATGGTTTCTGGGTGTTATGGGTTTAAATTTTGTGACACTGGTATTCTTAATATAAGTCATTATTCTTAGGATTCATGGATGGTATTTGGACATGTCTTTTTTTAAGGGAAGGTATAATGATGTGGCGTATTGAAATTAAAATTTTGACACATCTGGTGAAACCTTTTGTGGGGTATGTTTATTGGGGCGGTTTCTTCAAGATTTGGGCTAAATCGTGATCCCATTTCAGGATTTAAATAAAAAAATTGTTTCTATTATAAATCCTTCATTTATTAACATTTTTTCACCCATTAAACATTCAACTAGGCCTCCCCTGACCTATTCAAGCCACCATATCCATTTGGACACCATTTTAACTCATAATCATGGTGGATTGGGGTGGTTTGTTCATGAATTGGGCCATCTAGTGAGCCAATTTCCTATTTAAAAAAATATTTTTTTTATATCTCATTAATTTGTTAATATTTTTTTTATCATTCCACAAAACAATAAATCCCATGAACCCTAGGAAATCCCACATGTTCCTTTTTCCCTCATTGGAGCTCGTATTCATTATGGATTACGGTGAATTTTCTCCATGTTTTTCAAATCATCATGATTTGAAAAGGTGGTTTGTTTCTATCATAAATAATTGTGTTTTTCCTATTTCCCCCCATTTCAGTCCCCACTTGACCTCCTTAGCCTTATTCAAACATCCCATTCAATTGTGTCTTCTTGGAGATTCAATTTTTGGTGTATTCGGGGATTTTTCCTAAATGTTACTCAAGAAAGTGAGTCCCTCTCTTGATTATTCCATTCCCTTTAGGGTTTCTTCCCTCTTACTTGATTTTTCAAATGTCCAAAAACTAGGGTTTTTTTACCAAGGATTTATTTTAGAGTTTCTGGTTTCAATATTCTAGGATTTGGGTTTGTTTTCATTTTCATTCGGTACGGCGGTGGTGTAGTGGATGTCTTGCACAACCATTTCGGGGTTTTGACACAAATGGTAGGTTACTACATGTGTCAGCATTTCTTGATGAGTTATCTTGATTTATTTACTTATTTATTATTTTCTTTATATGATGCGTGTGGTGAAAAAAATATTTTTTATGGAATTTGTTATGCGTTTAATTTTACAATTGCATTTTTTTCTAAAATGGTTTGTTTTTATTCTATAACTCTTATGGTGTAATTTGGGGACACATTATAACATATGAAAATGGTTTTTTAAATGTTTATTAGGCTGAAATATATGGTTTGGTAGGGTTTTGGGATGCTTCTGTCCTTTAAAGAGGATTCTTTAGTGTGTTTTTTTTGTGAAAAGTCTTATTATAATCCTTGAAGTTTTTTATAAAAATCTCAAAATGCTTTATTTAGATACATAAAGTGTGGAAAAGATGTATAGGTAAGGTCTTGGTGTGTGTATATTAATAAAATTGTGGATTGAAAGAGAAAATGTTGATTTTTTATTTCAGACATTTTGAGACTATTTTATAAATCGGAGAATGATTTATTAAAAAATCAGAATGGTTCAGGACATGTTTATGGACTGTTTTGGTGTGAGTATGATGCTAAACTAAATTTGAATTTGATAGAGGGCACCTTGTGTCTTGTTTGTGGCCTGTTTGATATTGACATGATTTGTAATTGTCATTTCAATGTGAAAAGGAAATTTATAAGATGTGGAACATTTTTTTAGAACAAAAAAAACTTAGGTATCTTGGTGGGTAGATATGTACAAGTATTCTAGTGGTCGATAATAGTTTCATCAAAATTTCATATTTTATGTTTGATTCTAAAAACACTAAAAAAACAATGATGAAGATGTTGGTGACAAATAGGTTATTTTTTATTCCCATACTAGTGGATCATGTATGAGAATGTTAATTATTTTGGGTTGCTTTTCATTGAGATACGAGATACATGTGGCTCACAACTAACTAGTGCCTCATGGTTTCCTCTTAACTAGTTCCCATTGGATACTTAATACTTACCATCGGAATATGGTGTGTTAGAGGTGAGAAAATAAGTAGTGTGTACATTTTCTTTAAAAGTGTTCATTCTTTAATGTATCCCTCTTTAAAAACAAATCATTGAAAGTTTCATCCTTTATAAATTGTTTAAGGCATTTTCAATTAATAAGTACATTCTTGATTTTTTTCATATAATGTCTATCATAAGGAATATCTTTTCGGTGGCATCCTATTAGGATTAGACAAATAATATACTTACTCTTTTGTGTGTAAGTAGGCTTGGAAATCTTTGGGGATGGTTTGTGTAAAGATTTCTGAATCAGTGGTCAAGATTTTTTGCTTCCATCCACAATGTTGTGTTGTGGAGAAGGCTTGGGGATGATGACCCTTTACCTTGTGGTGGTTTGTGGGTAGTGTTTTCTGTTACTTTTGGGTTGTTTACCTCTTGTGATTTTTCTAAAACCATGTATTCCAATTTTGAATTTTTATTAATTGAATGTTTGGATTAAATTTTCTTACTCAGTTTATTTATTGTGAAGTTTTGTTATGTTTAATCTATATAGGTAAATCATTATCAACATTTACATCTATATATATATATATACTAAAGAAGGCTTTTTTTCCACCACGTGTCGCCACCATAGTACCTCCTTCCAGTTTCCCGTCTCCTTCACCCATTTATCCCTCGCCTCCCATGCTATCATCATCGCGACTTTCCTCCTCACCTGCTACTCTTTCAAACCCTTCACAAATCCTCCATCCTCTTCATCCAACGATTACACCAAAATCGGACACTATGTCAAACAAGATGTGGTGCATCTCGCTACTCCATCTACGACACTTCCTAAATCCACTGCATCGCGAGGTTTCTACTCCAGCTTCAACTCTTCCTATCTCCTCCCCATCTCGAGTATACTCTTCGCAATATTCTATTTCTAAACGTCGATCGTTTCCTCTTCCTCCTAATATGACGATTTCACCAACTCCGACCTCCCAAATCTACCCTCACTGTTTCATCTCGACACTCCGTCTTCCCTTATTCCAAAATCCACATTCTAGGGTTTCTTAAAATACTCTATTAACTCTCCAAAATCTAGGGTTTAATGTACCTCGTTCTTGGATACCAGTGCTCCATCGCCGTCGTCTATCTTCAATTCGTTCGTATATATCTTTTAGGTTTATCCTAAATCACCCACCACCATCTTCTCCTACATTTTTCTATAAAAGCGGAAATATTCTACTCAACCACTTGACGTGGGTTCTCCCTCGTTCAGCTGCCACAATCCCAACATCAATAGGTGTGTAATGCTAATATCATTCAATAACTATTCCTTATGTTATTCATTATAATATTTTCAGGTTCACATAAGTTAATGAATGTTTCATTATAATTCATCCTATTCCAATACTGCAAGTATAATTTCTCTTAAGCATTTACCTCGGCTCTCGCTCCACGACCTCTGACTAGTCTACCTCCATATGCTTTGCCTCGAACTACTCCACATATCTACAATTTATTCTTGGTATTATGTGTAAATACATACTTTATTTTTTTATTCAATTGATCTCTGATGTCAAATTACTGGGATTTTTTACTTTGTTCTTACTTTATTTTCTCAATGCATAATGGATTTTTTGATTTGTTTGGTCTTAGATGTCAACTTAATGGGATTTGATCCTTCTTTTGGTTTCCAGTGTCTAGATTCAGTTGATTTGAGGAGATGGGTTCGCATCAAATAACATTTTTACTGATGGTAAAGTGCTGGTTTATTAAAAGTTTCATCCTAACAATCCGACACTACTTTCTATGCAAGATCATTCAATTTTCTATAATGATTATATAACAGATATTTTCATCTCTCTTTCCGTAGTATTCAAAATTTTTTGTTTCATTTTTGGAAAAATGGTATGGATCTCTGGATTGACCATAGTGAATATTTTCATAAGTACACTCTTCAGTGGAACCTTCTCCAAGCATTGTAATGCTTCTTTCCCTGTTTCTTTTGGTCTTCCATTAAACCATATTATTCCTTTAATTTTTCATTCATTTTTCTATGCATAAATTTATTCAATAGGATAAATATTAGGATTTCTACTGAATGTTATGTCTTATTTCTCTGATCGATAATTTGATTAAGCATAGTAGTTTAGAGGACAACATATAATAATTTAGCTTCAACCCAAATGTTGATTATATCATTTTGAATTTATTAAAATTTGCAACATGAATAATAAATTAACGGATTTATGTCACTTTTTGGTTAACTGTATAATGATTAAAGAAAATTGTATTATAGTACCTTGATTTATTAATTAGATTGGATAATCATTATTGTATTCATCAGGGTATATTTCATTTGACAACCAAAAGCAAAACGAGTTTAATTCAGAGTTTCTTGGAAACTCCACAAGGGAGCCTCTTCTGGTTTAGACAACTATTTATTTTAATGAAGGGAACCAAGAGAAAAATATGGGGTAGTGGATCAACCACACTACAGATTTCTCTATGTATAATCTTCACTAGAACCTTCACCAAGTACTTTAATGCTTCTTTCTCAGTTTATTTTTTTCCATTAAACTATATTTTTATTTCAGTATTTCATTCATTTTTATATGCTTCTGTTTATTGAATAAGATAAACATTAATTGTTTACAGATTATTATGTCTTTTAATATTATGACCGATGATCTAATTAATTGTAAAAATAAACAAATCTGCATATAATTATGTAGTTTCAAAACAAATTGAGATTATGTCACTTTGCAGAGGCCAAAGCCATCCCATTGTCCATGTTTCCACTCTCGTTCTCTCAGTTTGGAAGTCTTCAAAACGGGAGGGAGGTTGAGGTGAGATAACTAGGTTGCTGTCTCCACTCTCATTCCTGGGTAAAAATATTATTCAATCTCTTCTGGTTTAGACAACTATTTATTTTAATGAACGGAACCAGGAGAAAAATATGGGGATGTCGATCGACCGCACTACAGATTTCCTTATGTACAATATTTACTAGAACCTTCACCATGTAGTGTAATTCTTCTTTCTCAGTTTATTTTGGTCCATTAAACTATATATTTCCTTCATTATTTAATTCATTTTTCTATTATTATGTTTATGGAATAAGATAAACATTAAATGTTTACAGAATACTATGTCTTTTAATATTACAATCGATGATCTGATTAATTGTAACAATAAAAAAATCTGCATATAATTATATAGTTTCAAAACAAATTCAGATTGTGTAACTTTACGGAATCTATAGCCTTCCCATTGTCCTTGTTTCCACTCTCATTCTCTCAGGTTGGCTATCTTTAACACAAAAGGGAGGTTAAGGTGCGATGACTAAGTTGGTATCTCCACTCTCTTTCCTAGGTAAAAATATTTTTCAATCTCCTCGGGTTTAGACAACCATTTATTTTAATGAAGGGAACTAGGAGAAATATATGGGGTTGTGGATCGACCTCACTACAGATTTCCTTATGTACAATCTTCACTAAAACCTTCACCAAGTAGTGTAATGCTTCTTTCTCAGTATATTTTGGCCTATTAAACTATCTTTTTTCCTTCATTATTTTATTCATTTTTATGTGATTATGTTTATGGAATAAGATAAAAATTAAATGCTTACATAATATAATGCCTTTTAATATTATTATCGGTGATCTGATTAATTGGAACAATAAAAAAATCTGAATATTATTATATAGTTTCAAAACAAATTCAGATTGTGTCACTTTTCGGAGGCCAAAGACATCCCATTGTCCCTATTTCCACTCTCATTCTCTCAGGTTGTCTATCTTCATCACAGGAGGGAGGTTGAGGTGTGATAACTAATTTGATGTATCCACTCTCATTCCCAGATAAAAATATTTTTCAATCCCTTACTGATTATTCTTCTAGTTATGATTCAATTTTAAGGGGAAGGTATTGAATGTATGATAGTCTGATAGTTTTAGTTTGTTGGGATAGGGGGTTTGTGATAAATGTGTTCTTGTGTGGGTTTTAGTGTTGGATTTTATGTGGGAGAGGATAATTTTGAATGAAAAAATGTACATAAATATACTCTACAAGGAATGTAGCACAAGAGGACTAATGATCAACTAACTTTAGAGGCACCGACCGAGACGGAGGCGACAATGAATTTTGTGATGTGAAATTTAGTAATAAAATTTCAAACAATCATGTAATTTTATTATTTCATGGAATGTAATTTTCCAGTTCACACATCATGTAAGTTTCTCTATAAAATTTAAAATCATCATAAATAAACTCTACATGTTTCTCCTTGAGACAAGCCATAGATACTGAATTTTACTGATTTGTGGTTACATGTTACTATAACTATCACATGGTATCTCACAACGGGTCGTATACTTGTGTATATTAGGACTAAATTCCCCAATGTTTATCCATATACCCACCATTTATAGTCATTTTCACCACTTTTCATGTGACCCTAGGGACATATATTATACAACAAGTGATATGCCTAAATATGTCACAAAAGTTTACACTAAGTAGCCAGAATAGTCCCTTGCACCATGTACACATCTATACAAACTATATAGGCCATCCCTATACGGAATATGGAGTTTTTGTACACGACTTCTAGCTAGATGATGCCTATACACCATGTAAATCAATGTACAAGATGTGCATTTTTCTACCTTTGGGGTTTTCCATAACATTTAATTTAGGTTTCATATTTTATAATATTCAAATTCAATTTAGAGTGTATTACTATTCTGAATGTTTCATCATGTATCTCTTCATCATATGATTTTTAAACTGATTTGTATGGACAAATGGTTTTCATTAGATTTATAACGTTAGTTATAGGAGTAGGAAGATATTGTAGTATATTGGGAATAGTAAACACCTAAAAACACTCTTTAGATGTTGTTTTTATACCTTATACATAGTGAAGTAGGTACTTCCATAGTGATGGGGAATGTTCCCACAATTTATGGAGAATGTAACCCCCCATATTTGGCTCACCTTTGGTGCTGCGTTTCTTTTAAAGAAAAAATACGGGTATCCATGTTCCATATAATTATTCATGTATTTACATGAACTATGCCTATACAGTAAAAACCATTTATATGGGTATATTGTTTAGGTTGTGATATTACTCTATATATGTTTCAGATATTGATGTAGCATCAATATTGAAGTTAATGAGGGTATTTAAGTATGCAATCAAATTCTTGTTGTTTTCTGAATTCAATCTGTTGAGTCAAAGGTGCACCATGAATTTTTGTGTTCTTAAGGAGTATATTTTGTAATGAGGACCATTATAATCTATTTTCCTTTGATGATGTTTATAATTATTAATAATTGGTTTCCATTTTGTAAGATTAGATTGACTGAACCTACCAGATGAGTTATAGCATTCAACCTTAGATCTCCACACCAGCTTCCATAGAACCAACAACATGACAACAGGATAATTCCTGGAATGGTCTCTTTATCTCTATTTTTCTATTTCAGTTCATATAAAAACCTGCATATGAGCTTAGAGAAAATCCCATTCATGTAATTATTCATCTTCATTCAACTATATATATTTCAATATGACTTACAAGATTAAATTTATTTGACTATCTTACTTATAGAACAATGAAAAAAATATATTACAATTTCATAATACTGATCAACTTTTAGAGGTAACATCTAAAAAATCTCCATTAATTTTTTATTTTGATTCAACAAGTATCAATTTTTTTACATATGACGATCCACTGTATACAATAGAAATCATAGCCCCCCCCCATACTAATTGTTGTAGGGATCCACAGTGTTGTCAACCCAACATCCAATATGTTGGATTCACTACAGCAATGAATCAAATGACTACTATGAGCCTTTTACTAACAATTACATGCAGCCTTTTACTAAACAGGATGTGGATGACACTATCTCTCTAAAATACACAACTAAAAAATATTAAAATCATTTTATTTTTGAGAAAAACATAACCTTATTTTCTAAAATAAAACCTTTTCTGTTCACATTTTGCTATGTTAAATATCTTACAAACTATCTCTTTTTTTGGATGGGTTGTACAATATTTTTTTAATTGCACACACATAGTGTTTTATATTATTTCTTATTCATAATTGTATCCATATTTCATATGAAAAACTGTACCTAAAACAACCATATTTTACACGAATCTCATTCAGTGAGATGACCTTTTATAGGTTTTTCCTAGATTATTTTTTCTTTGTTCCCTAATAGTCCACTGATCAGGATCTGGACCAATCACAATGATCAACACATATCTCATACCAAAAACAACATCTAAAACAACCATATTTTAATAAAATATTATTCAACGATTCGAAATCTCTATTTTTTCTTCCCGAGGGATTTATTTTTGTACTCAAATAGGCCTCTCAAGAGAATATATTCTAACCCCATTGATCGTCACAGATGGAATAGAAAAAACTACACCTAAAACAAACATACTTAATTAAATCACCTTCATCTTTGTGACCTAATGACTTTTTTTGTTTTATGTAGCTTGGAGGGCCCCATCTTCTACTCAAAATAGGGATAAGAGATGGATGGAAAAGCAGAGCACAAGTGGTGGAGCAATCAGCTATGAGGTCACCATACTCCACTCAAAACTAGGGGACGAGATGGAAAGAAGAGAATAGGTAATTAAATTTAATCGTATGCATTTTCTTCCCATGAGTATATGTTTGTTAAACAAAAATCAATATGATTTAATGGACTAAAAATTGGTAAACGAGTTCCTTATATTTGGTTTGAAGCTTTTCCTACCATCTATCTCTCTTTCTCTTTGTCACTTAGTACCAAAAAATATAATTTTTAATTGTTTATGTGCTATAATATCAATATCGACAATATTAATTTACCATTCATATTGAATGATATTCCTGAAACATGACATTACTATTGCAAAAAAGTGAACATATTACAATCATTATTGTTACATTAAATAAATTTACACATTTATTTCCATACCAAACCTTTCAAGGTTAATATACTTGCAATCACATTACATTCATCATGCCCAACAACCATGAATCATTTTTTAGGTTGTGAGAATTCGATTTGCATGAAAAGGGTAAAAAATATCATATCATTTGAGATTTCATGAAAATTGTTAGTAATTAACTTTTTACAATGGTTTAGGTTGGGTGGGTGGGTTGGTTGGGTGGGTGTGTTTATTTTTCATTCAGTTTTTATGAATTTTCTTCCCCCGAAAATGGTTTTCTCCACAATTATTTCCATTTCTTTTCCTCATTGATAATTTGATGTGAAATTATTTTCTGAAGTGTGAACCATGCATTTTTTTCTATCATCATTAATAGTTTCATGTGATGTTGTGTTTTTTATATGGTTCTTCATGTTAATGTGACTATTACTTTAGTTTTTAGTGTCAAAATTTAATGACTACTATGTTTTGAATAGATTTTCTAAGCCTTCTCAATGAAGTATTTTTAGAAGATGATTTTGAGATTCACCATGATTTGTCTCCATTATGGGATATTTTATAATGTAAATTGATTAGATTCAATTATCAAATGACTTATTTCCCCCCCAAAATTCTTGATTCTTTCCCTTGATTAGTTTTAACTCTCAATTATTTACAACCATTATATTTCATACTAAAACGTAATTTTTATTCATTATACATTATCTTAATTATTTTCTAATAAAATAATTAACTCCAACCAATTTTGTAACTTGTACTGCAAAATATAATACTTCCAATTTAGTTTTCTATTAATTTTTATTTCACTCTGCATACTAATGTTTCTGTTAATGTTATTTCAATTGTAGTTAAATAATATAATTCAAATCTACACAGTTTTTTATGTTGATTATGGCTCCATATTTTTTCCACTTGTATTGCAATATCTTGTACTTCTATATTTTGTATTTAAATAGTCAATATTAATGAAGTAAATTAAAATTGAAAATTTGCACTCTTATTGAAAATAATTGTTGAGGGGATGAGGAATAACACCATGCGAACGAACGGGAGATTACTAGTTATCATAAAAAGGAAATAGTTCTAGCTCGTGGGGATCAGGAATGCCCTTCAGGACTTTTCGTGGACTGGGTCAGGTGCCAGTTTTGATGGAGACCGGATTTGGTTCATGAAAATTTGGTATCAAAAGAGGTTCTCTCTTTCTGGGTAATGTTTTTTTGGGAATGTTTATGGGTACACTGGAGCTATGATTTTAAGAACTCAATGTTCTGGTTATCAGTAATGTTCCTATAAATCACACCTCATGTCCATTCTTGATTTACCAGGGGAAGTAGGGTTTCATCTGAGTCTTTTTGTTCTTATGGTTATTCAATATTTGGGAAATGAAATGGGAGTTAGGTCAATGGTCTGAGTGAGATCACAGGGCCTATAAAACCATGTGGGTATATAGATATTGTCTTAGAACACTCTGTATATTGTTGGTGTGAGTAGTGTATGGCCACTAACCAAACATCTGAGTCACCCATCGGCACTAGTGTTCCCTTGATTCATTCATCATCTTTATGGGTTTTGGAAAATCATTTTAAAAGGCTCTAGTATAAAAATTTTGGCAACTATATATTAATATCTAAATGGTTTTGAGTAAATGTGGTGGAGTTTATTGAATGTGATTTTTCAAAATTTATCTATGTTGTTTAATAAAATTAATTTTTGTGAAACAGTCAGAAATGTTAAAAAGGGTTTTTTAAATATGTTTTGAATGGAATTTTAAAGAGGGAAGTTGTGATTTTATAATAGACTGAAAAGGGGTTTTTAGAACAGTTTTGAACGCAGTTTTAAAAATTATTATTTTCATGAGACTATATTTTTTTAAGATGATATTGTATTTTTATAATTAGAACTTGTGGATTCACCAATTAGATGATTTAGAAATAAAGGTTATTTTTAAGGTGGGTCTTGAAATTTTGTTTAATGTGGATTGAATTTTTTGAAAGGTGTAAAGAAATTTATTTTAATACTTGCTATTTTCATGGGTGAAACATTTATGGGTTATGTGTAAGAAAAAATAGATGAGTGACATGCATAGTTTATGTGTAAGGAAAAGTGGATGAGTTCTTGGTTGGCATGAGGTGGGTGCCCCTGTCGGCATGAAAACAGTCATGTGTGTGGCCCATGGGATACCACTTGAGAATGTGCTAACCCCTCAACCCTGATTACTTTCAATGAAATTATGTTTTAATGAAATATGATGTTTTCATAACTATTGTTTGGTTTAGCGTGTCTTATGTGTATTTGTGAATGTTTTTGTGGGATTTTTTTAGTTCAATGACACTTCTTGTTTGAACGATGTTTCAAGTTTCTGTTTTTTTGGCAAGTTGAGTTGAAGTGTTGGGTAATTGTATTTTAGAAAAAAAAATTGGGAAGCCTTTGTGTTGGTTACCCTCTTGTGTTTGGTTCTGGTTTGTGTTATGTTTTGACAAATGTACCATCTTTGTAGGGTCCTTGAGTTTTCATTTAGACAAGGGTACACCCACAAAAAGAGTTAATGCATGGTGGATCTACGACCAAAGGTGATTCGCTGTTGTAAGATCCTCCAGTAGATCAACATAAGAACATTATTCCTGATCTTTAGAGATTGAGTATACCCTCCCTTCGTTTCATATTATGTGTATCCTATTATAGATGGATAGTGGTTGTGGAAGGTTGAAATAGACCATTTATTCATAATGTTCTTGAGACATCCAAGGTAATGTTTTACTATGTTGTGGATATAGGTTCCATCTAGAAGTTATGAATGGGAAATCCAGCAAGGAAAGGTAAAGAAGTCTTGATTTAATGGCCTTGGGTGAATTATTTAAGGGAATTTGGGTCTTTCATTGGTTTCTCATAAGAAAATGATTCATGTTACGCCACCAGTGCGGAAAATATGGTTGCTTGAGGTTGTTATAGTTCTTATGGAAAAATCATGCTACTTGTGGATCAGTTCAGGGTCCCACTCCTTTAAATGTCTATACCCGTAGCTAGAGTCATTTTTAGTGATGTTTGGTTGTGTTCTGTTTGACTTTAACAGTATAGGTGGATGTTGTGGAAAAGTTCTAGGACATCCACTCAAATGAATGTCTGTCTATCTCTTGAGGATCATTGAATTCGTTGTTCTAAGATTAGGTTCCTTACTTGTGTTCATTATTCTATAGTTTTTTGTTTGGGGAGAGTGGGGAAATACATATGAATCTCAGTGGCCACTATCTTGGTGAAGGTTCCATGAAAGGGTAAGTTGTTTTCAGGATGTGTCTTGTTTAGTTGATGTTGCTGGATCGGGGTGTAGGTGCTTCTTGAAATCAATGGAGAAGTTATTTTCAGGGGTATTTAGTGCCTGACTATGATGAATGACATGCATAAATTATGTGAACTCCAACCATAGGTCCTGAGGTGAATATGGCACGTAGTTAGGAAAACCAAGAGTGTAAGGGATCTTGGTTTAACTTATGTCTCTATTATGGGATATGGAGAAAGTGTGATGTTTCTATGTGGTGGTTTTATCCCACGTGGTCTGGTGTGGGAGAAAGGGATGTGTGGACCCTTTCCCTTAGGGTTGTGATCCGTGTTGGTGGAGAAGTGCATCCATGGTTATATGGTAGCGGGATAGTTTAGTTTTCTCAACCCCCAGTTCTTGAACTCTTGTGGGTACAACTCTCTGAATGGTTGATCATGTTTGAAAAACCTTATAGGTTCTTTTCAATCTCAGTTTTGGTTGGAGTCATCTGAGGATAGTAATGTTTGTGTGAGTAAAGAACCTCGTAGTGTCATTTCTGGAATGGAGTATTGCTGACCGACCAGGCATGCATTACAGATTGTGTCTTATGGTGTCTTTTTCATTTTGGTCCATCATAGTCAGTTTAGACGGTAGGTTATTATGGTGGGGAGTCCCACTATGGGTCTCATTTAGGTTATTTTGGAATTACTCTAATGTTAGTCTATCTCTAAGGGTGGGGAGTCCGTTCGGGCCTCCCCCTATTGGTGTACCGATTTTGTCTTGGGAAATTATGTTTTCTTTTATGATAAGGAGTCTATTCGGGTCTCCCCATATTTATAAACCAGTTTTTTCCCTATGGTTGGATTTGTAGTAGGTAGTCTTGTTCGGAGCTATCACTAAATAATATTTAACGTTTTCTAACAGGGATATATCTATTGGTAAAAGTGCATTTTCTATTGGTAAAAAGTTTTACCAACACATATGTCACTATCACTAAAATGTCGGTAAAAACTCTGTCACTAATTTTTTTGTGATAGATAAAATTGTTCTGTTATAATTATAATAATACCAACATATAATATATATTTTGGTTAAAGTGGTTAACAATAGATTCTTATGAAAATATTATATATCTGTAATAGAATTACAAACATAAAATATATATTTATAAATTAATTTTAAATAAAAATTAAATTTTTTTTATACATATTAATTTATCATATATAATTAAATTTTTTTAATTATTAAACCAAATATGATTGAAATCTATATATATACTAATCTTAGGTTTTCCTGTCTTCCACGTGTCAGTCTAATAAACCTCAGCGTCCTCAATTTCATATGTGTCAACCCTCCAAGCATCCACATACCACCCCCACTCCCTCTCTCTAACATTATCCCCCTCCCGCTCGCGATCTCGTTCAGCCTCCCTATCGTGTATTCCCTCTACCCCATTCCAGTTTACCACTGCTCCTTCCTTCTTCCTTCCAAGCCATCCATGACCTTCACCTTCATCGATCTCTTCAATCAATTGTTTTCATTGTTTCTCTTTTATTCATCTTTACTTTCTTTACCTTATTCCCTTGCTCATGATTTCCCTCCCCTATCTAGGGTTTACTCTAATGACATTCATTCCATCATTCCATTTTCATTTCATCTTTACCATACCTCTTGCAACCCATTCGAATCAATCCCCATCTCCCTTCATCGTCTTCCTAATCGTCATCTCTTCGTTGTCAACTGTTCCTGCACCCATTTCACCTCTGGGACGATTCCTACGAATGTTGCTCGTGTTTCACATCTGACACACCTCTTATGGTTCACGCTGCTATTACCCCTCAGGAACTACAACTAGGGTTGTCGCTCATGTTTCCCCTTCCATCGCCAGTACACATAGA
This sequence comes from Viscum album, assembly GCA_963277665.1. Lineage (NCBI taxonomy): Eukaryota > Viridiplantae > Streptophyta > Magnoliopsida > Santalales > Viscaceae > Viscum > Viscum album. The sequence goes on from OY728158.1 coordinate 1,614,830,968, forward strand.
ACACTGAAGGGTGAACCTAAGGTAAATCATTTATTCATAGTGATATGATATTTTTTCCAACTCAAAAATGACCTGAAACAAACATGACAGAATCTCTGCATCTAGGTGTACCCAGACATGCAATCTTCATTTGTGGAAATAATAATAACCACTGGCATCATGGGCCTGTATGTCGGGTTGTCTCCTACCCTTGTGGAGACCATTCCATATTCTAGCATACAATTTGGACCTCTTCTACATTCATGCTCTAGGGATTAGTTAATTTCTTTTCATCATAATTGAGATACATTTCCTAGAATAACTGAGATGAATCATGTTGGATGACACGTGAAAGGCCATAGCTTGCAACATATGTATCCTAGATGGGTCGCAACTGATTCCATACATAGAATTTTTTAAGATTCTTATACATAATTGTTTTTACATTATACATTTCATATTTCATATACTTAATTGTTTCCAAATTTCTTATACATATGTGTTTTCTTATACATAACTGTTTTCAGATTTCATACACATAGGTATTTGTTGATTGCATATTGCATATTATTTTCTGATTGTAGATTAGCCGATTTCATGTTTAGTAAGTGCTGTTATAATGGAAATATTTAGTTTCTATATATCATAAACATTTTTCTTGTATCAAAAGAAAATTTATTCTATATTTTGTTTCAATATACAATACTTTCTTTTTTCTCCAAAATATGTTTTTTATTTCATTTTATTTCAATCAAAAAATCGAATAGGTATTCATATTTCTATTATCATCGTTTTCTTCTAAACATAACATTGAAATCATTGACATTTCAGTTTTTATGAAGGTTGATGAAGAAATTGAGTTGAACACAAGTGGTTGAACTGATGTTGGGTTAGTAAAATTAATCGTACATGTTTTTTTCACTCAGGTATATATCTGTACTCTTGATTTATAGTTATATTTATGGAAACATTATAATTGGAAAATATTTATTTTTGCTATAATTTATATTTTATTGATAATTAAAACATATGATTCATTTATTCTGTTCAATTGTTTGGAAATCAAAATTATTTGCAGATTGCTTATACCTAACTCTTTAAAGATTGCTTATATTTATTTTTTTATTTTTCAACTATCCATTCAAATATTCCACTTCAGGTTTTCCTGTGCACTGGGCCTAAAAATTTACCACATCAACATGTTTTCCCCATTTTGGTGCTTTCCTGGTAATGGATTGCAATTTAAATTAAGTATTATTTAATTTACATAAACATTTGACAGTTACCTCTATGATGTTTTCTTTCCCAATTTCATAATATACATATTTCAATTGATCCTTATTGAATTCTTATTCGGTTTTACTAGTTTGTTCCTTTTATTGATGATAGATCAAGTGGACATGGTTTGTGGGGGGGTTTTTGAAAAAAATATACACCAGTCTGTTAGATCAAGTGGACATGCATCTATTTTCTTGTTATCCGTGGTTGATCGAATAGATCTTGTGTGAACGTATCATGTTTATACACCAAGATTTATTTATCTAATTGATTATCATTGAGACTCATTATACTTATGTGGCCTATCAGGAGTTTCAATGCGCCCTAGTAGCTATTTTTTATCTGTTGTTTGAATGGATCATTTGATTTTGGTCATCTATATAGCTTCCATTGCACATGCCATGCTTTCTTAATCTGTTATATTTTTTGGGCATCATGATATCCCTACTTCATTATCTCATGACATTGGATAGGAATCTCTCATTCAATTTTGGTTTTATTTGAGGGAGTGCAGGAAAGAAGTTTCTGTTTTTGCCAGATCTCAAAAAAGATGAAGTAAGAATTGAGGTTCCCAATTCGATATGTTCTCCTCAATCCATGTCGTGCTAAAACCCTATATTAGGTGCTATAGTATGGTAGATATTTGGTGTAGAAGATAAGTTTCTTGTAAGCTCTATGGTGGCAATTCATGTGTGGAGGATGCAGACTTGATACGTTATATCGTAACCAGGTTTGGATCAAGAAACATATCTTTATAAGTGATTTATTATCTTCCCTATAGTGTCCATTTTTGTATCCTTTTTTTTTGTGTGCATGTGTCCATCCTAGAGTTCATAGTGAAAACTCTTTGCGATGGAGTAAATCATTTCCACAAGTTTCATCTTAACCATCTTTCTCAAATTGCTTCATTGATTTGATTTTTGTCTGATTCATTCCCATTTTTCTTTAGTAATAGTATATTAAATTATGCGGTGTTCTAATCATATTGGTAGGATCAACATGATCTGAATCATGTTATATCATGATATCTTTATACTAATTTAAATTTTCTTTTTAGAAGAACACTCATTTGACTCTATTCAATTAATTTATGGGTTTACTAATCAAAACAATTTACCTAATAATTTTTTAATCCATAAAATATGAATCAATAGATAATTGCTGATCTTTAGGACAACCACATCAATGTTTCCCTACAAAAAATGGTACCAGATCTATATAAAATAAAAAATGGGTTCTGGAATTTGAAATAGATAAGCTTGATGATAAAAATGATTTGAACCAATAGTTAGTGTGCCTGAAAATTAGGTCACCACTATATCCCCCAATAAAATTCCCACTGTTTCAATTAGATATTTCATAACTGTAAAGTGAAGTGAAATAATTGAGAATTTCATCATAATGTTATATTATTGAGAATTATTTTTTCTCTCATAGTAAATGTTATAGGGAAGATGGTGGATATATATACAGAGTTCTTGGGTGGAAGTGTCACCTATGATGCATACCAAAAAACTGAACCTCACCCAGAAGGTAAGTGATTATTTTTGTTGAGCTGATTTATAGGAAAATACTTGCAGAAATTTGAATCAATGCTGATAGTTTTTATGCTATTTTCTCATAATATTTTTGTTCTACTTTCAGAGATGGGCATCATTATTTGCATTGAGAAATCCCTAGACCAGTCCGAGGCTACCAAAGGAGATGTTAATTATGTAAATGTGCATGCTACATCGACACCAGTGGGTGACTTGATAAAATATGAAGCTTTAATTGACTAATTTTTCGAGAATCATGGGGTAAGATGATAGTTCTATCATTATAAAATTAGTGTGTATGCCACATAATTTGAATGGAATCTGATCCAACTGTGACCCTTTTTTCTTTAATGTATTTTTTATATGCCATGTTTCATGTTTGCACCTAAAAGGTAATTTTACAAGGTTTATGACTGGCCACCTTCATGGGGCTACAGGTTCTATTGAAGCTATTTTAGGAGTGAAGGTATTGCATATATCCCTCTATGCCTTAGAATTATGTTGCATGTTGCTTATGTTGTGGGTATCTGATAACATCCCATGTTTATTACTACAAAGATCCAATCACCAATATAAATTAATAACAAACTTTTTAAATGGAATTAAAGAAAAGAGTTAAAATCGATTGGACATATGGAATTTATCATTAGTTTTTTTACTTTAAAATTTAACTTATATTATCTTTTCAAATTAATGACTGTTGTTTGTGGGAAAATAGAATTGAATCAACTAATTGACAGAGTGTTTTACAAATGATTAACTAATCTGGTTAGGTTGTTGCTTAAAAAATTTTCCTTAATTGTTGTCTGATTTCAGTTTGGGGTCATGGGATGACTCTGTGAAAATCTTTTAACCCAAGGTAATTTTGAGCATTTATATGAACTGTATGTGCCTTTCAGATTTATTCTATTCTTTCTATGATTTTGTTATAGTGTAAACTATAATTGATATTTTAGTTTTTTTTAGTGAAGTGGAAGCATTTCTTTGAGTAGTGGATATTTCCTTATTTAATTGATCATGGAATCGATTTTTATAGAATTCTATAATATTTGGTGTTTGTTATATACAGGTTTTTTGATCATTGTTAGTTAAATATGTTCAGCTATCCATTAATTTTAGGATTCCCTAATTTTTTACTTTTGTGTGCAGGTGCAATAGCAACTTTGGGTGGGGGTGTACTGCAAGAAACTCCATCCAGATATTCAAATTACGTGATTATGTAATGTTATGCATTAAATTTTTATTGGCTCATTGGATGGTCTATATGAATGACATTACAGAACACATGAAGATTGGAAATCTTAGACTTGATTTTCTAACTAAAAAAACCAATCCTATGAGGTTATTGGTGATATTATCTTATGCATATTTCATATTTGAAAGAAGGTATTGTAGTGTGTTATTGTTATTAAAAGGTAACAACTTATAAACTATTCAGTAGTCTATTATACATTACTTACTTCTATAGTTGTTTTAATTTAGTTTATAGATTTATGATTCCTAATAAATGGTTTCCATTTTGTTTTACATAGAACTATAAATGGGATAGATAGTTTGACTCTATTTCTTTCAGAATATTATCCATACTTGATGAAGTTTTAAACCATAGTGTTAAGGAATTGACGGTCTATGATGAAAGAGATGGGAAGGTGGGACGGGAGGGGGAGATCTTGGCAGGGGGAGGGGGCTGGTGTGGGAATGGGATGGGCAGGGGGGAAGAGGAGGTGGGAGGGTGAGTTGATGGGAATGGATGGGAAGACAAGATGGTTAGAGGGGAGGGGAGATGAGGAGCTGGGTAGGGGGACTAGGAGGGGGAGGAATGGATGGAAGTAGAATCTAGTTAGTGTGAAGGGGAGGGGAGGGGAGTGGCTGGGTAGGTTGGAGGGGAGGGTAGGGGAGGGGTGGGGAAGATGAGGGGGGGAGGGGACTTGTGGGGAAGAGGTTGGGCAGGGGAGAGTGGTTGGGGAAGGGTCTGGGTAGGGGGAGGCTGAAATAGGAGGGGGAGGTGCTAGGATGGGGTGGGAGAATAGAAGAAGAGGGGGGATGGGAGGGGTAGAGCTAGGTAGGGGGGTAGGAGGAGGTGCTGGGAAATTGGAGGGGCGACAAGATGGGAAGGGTTGGGGGGAGAGGAGGGGATGTGCAGCGGTGGGAGGACAATTAGAGGAGTGGGTAGGGGAGGGGGGGTACAGCTGGGCATGGGGGTAGGAGGAGGTAATGGGAAAGGAGGAGGTCACAAGATGGGTAGGGGGAGGGGACGAGCTTGGTAGGGGGAGGGGAGGGGTTGTGCAGGGGGGAGGGGAGGGGAGGGGCTGGGCTTGGGGAGAGGAGTGGCGATGGAGAGTTGAGGGCTGCAATGCAGGGAGGGGCTAGACAGGAGGGTTGTAACGCCCTGACCCTAGTTACCCAGAGTCGGTGCATTATTACATAACATTGGCATGATCACAAGAAAGATCAAATCTCGAAAGACCGATTGGTTTAGTAGCCTTGGAAACACTAGATATATTCATAAGTTTTACATTACATCATAAAATGAAAAACTACTACAACAACATATTGTCTCCATAATCCACAGTCATATCCCCACATAATATCCCTGCAGGTCATTCATAATTTACTTCTTCACTTCCTGGGAAAAATAAAACATAGAAAAGGGGTGAGCTCAAATGCCCAGTAAAGATAACAATATAGCAGAAACTTTCATAAATAAGAATAAACATTTAAGGCAATGTATAACTAAAACAAAAGTCTTTTAAACTTGAAATTTTAACATAGAATGGCATAAATAAAATGAAATAATTCCATTTACTTATTCACATGGTTATTCTACAAATTGAATAATCACATGCAAAATCAATAACCACTTTCACAATGATGGAATGCATAATGCCAGACTATCATAACCACATAGCCAAGGCCTCGTGCCAAGACTACAAATAAGATTTTGTCAAGGCCTTGTGCCAAGACACTAGTTTGTCTCATGAGACCTACCGATGCATCGAGGAGCTATAGCGGGCTCCACCCGTCACATATTAAGTCCAATGCATTCCCATATGAAAAGGTTTAAACATAACATAAACATTCGTATTAAAACTAGCATACGAAATGTCAATACTTTCACCATAAACTATGAATGGTATAAAAATAGCACATCCACAGTCAAAATTATCACAAAACCTTCAATACAATATAGAAGTTTTGTATCATAACAAATCAACTTCAAATAATCTTAAAATCCATCAAAGGATGTTGACATAGATGAAATCAAAATTCTTTTTAAAGAAATATCTCCTTTTATTTTGAAATCATTTAAGATCCATATAAAATAAAACATTTTCTTTTAAAATATTCTTATAAGCTTGTAAGGGAAGCTTTGAAGATTTTATAACGGCGGAAAATAGCCGCACCCGCCGTATAAGTTAAAAAAACATTCTTACCTTAATTCTGTCGAAAAGGTTAAAAAGGACCTTGTTTTGAAAACGACGGAAAGATTCCTTTATAAACCTCTTATAAAAAGTCAAACAAGGGTATAAATGACTTTAACCCATATTCTTGTAAATAATAAATATGTTTTGAAATACATTTCGAAGAAACATGGATGTGGATGATAAAGAAATCCCAGTATATTATTACGTATAAACAACCTCGGATAATGAAGAGATTGTGAAATAACCCTTACCTTGTACATTTCCTTGGTTGGGGTAGGTTAACCTCCTGTATAATGGTGAAATAATTGTTATTAAATTATAAAAGAATCATATACATTAATATGATATCATATATGATATTTTAATATTGATTTGATAATAATATCTTAGTATTGTCGTTGTTTCGGGTGTTAACTTACTTGTTTTATTTTATATGTTTTGTTACGTAAGCCATGTTTGTAATGGATAGGTTGTATATTATTCATATCCAGAATGATATCAAGTCCTTAAACATCATTTTTAAATTATCAAATGATAATTATACTTGAATGGATACGATGGAGAATGAATCTCATCGCATTCGTGGAGACGGTAGTCCGTACGTACGCACGAGCGGCAATATCATTCTTTTGATATTAAAATAATATATAAATGGATGTTATATCATAAATACAGAATAATTAACATGTTATATTTATTATTTACATGAGTTTCACATCATTATTACACCCATCCAAATAATAATATATTGAATAACAATTACACCACGACGTGGAGACGGTAAACCGTACGTACGCACGTATGGTGACATGTTATTCAAAGGGTGGATAGAATACTGAATATGGTTGTACCATATTTATAATAACATCACAGTATATGTGAGATACTGGAGTTATTATTTTAGAATGGTAAGAACAAAGAAAGAAGAAGTGGAAGAAGAAAGGAACTTGAAAAGGGGTGGTGAAAACATTACCTCTTCTTCGGGTTCTTCCTTTTGATTTGATCAAAAGGGATCCTTAGGTTGGATTTCTGATCAAACTAAGGACTCTAGGTTGTAGTGAGGGAAGTTGGGAGAGTACTTGGGCAGGGTTTGGATGAGCCAAGTGGCTTGAGAGGTGTGAGGAATGAGTAGAAGTGGTCTCCTTTTATAAGGGAGAGGAGGGGCTCTTTAGGAAAGAGTGAAAGTATTACTTTATAATATAATTATATTCGGTTTATAATGGTCCAAAAATCATTGAGGTCAAATATACAATGACTCATTTTCTAAATAACATCAACCAATAAGAATTGGACAGGTTTTAGATAATATTTTAATCATTATAATCTTATTTATTTAAATGATTTATTAATGAGGTAAACATTGCATCATTATTGTGTCATTAATAATTTAAGTTATTTGATGTCTAAAAATTATAAATAAAATATCATTATGTAGGTAATCTTTCTAGATTTCTAATTAATATTTATAATCTAAAATCCAACATGTATAACCCTATGTAAAAATTGTTCTTCTAAAAGATGTAAGCTTATGCCATTTTTATTTTTATTTTAACATTATTAATATAATGTGTCCCTACCACATACAAGTGGCTCTAAGGGGTCCCCAAATCGACCCAAGGATTCCCATGGTCGGTTATGTGTCCACCAATAAGGTTAGGACACGTTTTAGTGTAATTTTTGATTATTATAATATTATTTGTTTAACCCTTATTTACCGGATTTACCCTTTAACCATGGTAAATAAAATATTTCTCGCAGTAATTATTCAAAATGTGTAAAAATAAAATTTACCTATTTACATAATTTGGACATCCTGATTCCAAATATGTAATCCATTTTTCCAAATTCAAAACACAGAAGTGGCAGAAATTAATTTAAAATTAATTCCCGTTGTTAAAATAAAAAGCGTGTTTTTAAGAGATAATAACTATCAAAAGATTGACACTTGTTTATGTCTGGTTTAATTGTGAAATTATGTCCAATGACAAACATTAAATTAAATGGTAAAAATATATTCTAAATATACTTTAAAACCACTCAAATTCATAATTTATCAATATTAATTATTTTGATTAAAAAAGTTGATTTTAATTAAAATTTAGTAATTTTCACTATTCATCACAATATAAAAGTTATCTGAAAAGTACCAAAATTTCACCCTAGGCTAATTTCAATATTCCGAATCCAAAAATGAAGTCCATTTTGAAATATAAAATATATATGATTTCAAAAAGTAGATATTACTATTCACACCGGCTAGTTTAATTAGTTGTGGTGTGTGTTAGAACTCAAGGTTGCGTACAACACACGCTATCGCATTATTCGAAGGGAAACGTACCGTGGAAGCTTGGGGTGTTACATTCTCCCCTCCTTCAAATACTTGTGTCCTCGCAATTTCTAGGGTATTACTGCATAAAAAGACTCTGGTGGTTCTTCATCATAAGTTCCTCGGGTTCCCACGTTGCCTCTTCCATCTTATGATTTCTCCACAAAACTTTTACCAGACGCGTCATCCGGTTTCTCAGTACTTGTTCTCTTGTATCAAGAATCCTGACAGGCTCTTCACAATAAGACAGATCGGGTTCCAGTTCTAATTCCTCATAGGTGAGTACATGCGTTGGGTCAGGCATGTATTTTCTCAACAGAGATACGTGGAACACATCCTGAACTTTGGAGAGACTTGGCGACATTGCCAATCGGTAAGTTACAGCCCCAATTCGTTCTAGAATTTCGAAAGGTCTGATGTACCTGGGACTCAATTTACCTTTCTTACCAAAACGTATGACTCCCTTCCATGGAGATACCTTCAGGAAAACATGATCACCGACCTGAAATTCCAAATCCTTCCTTCGATTATCGGCATAGCTTTTCTGCCTACTTTGAGCTGCTTTGATGTGATTTTGGATTACCTTCACCTTTTCCATAGTTTCCTCCACCAGTTATGGACCTACAAGTTTTCTTTCACCGACGTCATCCCAAAAGGTTGGTGTACGGCATCTCTTTCCGTATAATGCTTCATATGGTGCCATCTGAATACTCGAATGGAAGCTATTGTTATAGGAAAATTCTACCAGAGGTAAATATTGATCCCACATACCCTGAAAGTCAAGTGAGAAAGATATCAACATGTCTTCTAAGGTTTGAATAGTCCGTTCTGATTGTCCGTCTGTCTGAGGGTGGTAAGCAGTGCTCAAATGAAGTTCAGTATCCAGGGATTTCTGAAGACTTTTCCAAAATCTTGAAGTAAAACGGGGATCACGATCAGAAACAATCGATAGGGGTACTCCATGAAGTCTCACAAATTCATTAATATATAGTCTTGCTAGACGTTCCAGGGGTAGATCTTCTCTTATAGCAAGAAAATGTGCTGACTTGGTAAGACGATCAACAATAACCCATATTGCATCGTTCCTTCTAGGAGTCTTTGGTAGCCCCATGACAAAGTCCATCGTAATATTGTCCAATTTCCACTCCGGTATGGGAAGAGGTTGCATGACTCCTCCAGGATGTTGCCTTCCAGCTTTCACTTGTTGACAAACCATACATCTTGACACAAAATCAGCAATCTTCCTCTTCATGTTGTCCCACCAAAAATGTTCCTTCAAATCTCTATACATTTTGGTGCTCCCAGGGTGTATAGAGAAATTCGAACTATGAGCATCATCCTGCAATTCCCTTTTCAGATCAGGTAAATCGGGAACACAAAGTCTCTTCCCGAATTTCAAAATTCCATCTTCATACACAAAGTCTCTCAATCTTCCATCATTCACAGCTTTAATCTTCTTCTGAAATTCTTCATCATCGGTCTGAGAACTCTTAATCCTTTCTAGTAAATATGGTTTGGAAACCATTTGAAAAAGCATTGATGTTTCACCTTCCCTGGTTATTCCCATGTCCATCCTCCCTAGATCCATGAAAATTGGATCGCTTTCAATTCTTATCATGTTCAAAACTCCATGGTCTTTTCTGCTCAAAGCATATGCCACCTTGTTTGCTTTCCCCGGGTGGTAGTGTATCGTGCAATCATAACCCTTGAGTAATTCAAGCCATCTCCTTTGCCTCATGTTGAGTTCTTTTTGTGAGAAAATATACTTCAAACTCTTGTGATCAGTATAAATCTCACATTTTTCACCATAGAGGTAGTGTCTCCATATCTTCAAAGCAAAGATCACAACTGCTAACTCAAGATCATGAGTAGGATAGTTTTGTTCATGAATTTTCAACTGTCGTGATGCATAGGCAATAACTCTATCATTCTGCATAAGGACACAACCAAGTACTTTCTTTGATGCATCACTATAAATAACGAACCCATCATTCCCCGATGGTAGAGTCAATATAGGAGCATTGACTAATCTTCTCTTCAGTTCATCGAAACATTCTTCACACTCTTTTGTCCAAACAAATTTAACCCCTTTACGTGTGAGCTTCGTTAATGGGTTAGCCAATCGAGCAAAATTCTGGACAAAACGTCGATAATAACCTGCTAAACCAATAAAACTACGTACCTCAGTTATACTCGTAGGTGCTGGCCATTCTTGGATTGCCTTGGTCTTAGAAGGATCAACAGAGATTCCATCTTTAGAGACAATATGGCCAAGAAAAGAAATATCCTGAATCCAGAATTCACACTTGCTAAACTTCCCATATAATTCATGCCTCCTCAGAGTCTTCAAGATAATGCGCAAGTGATTTTCATTATCTTCGTAGGTTTTGGAGTATACCAAGATATCATCAATAAATACCACCACAAATTCATCGAGATACTCCTTGAAAACTCTATTCATCATATCCATGAATACATAGGGTGCATTAGTCAATCCAAACGGCATTACAGTAAACTCGTAATGCCCGTACCTGGTTCAAAATGCTGTCTTCGGAATGTCTTCCTTCTTCACACACAACTGATGGTATCCAGATTGAAGGTCAATCTTTGAAAAGTATTGAGCTCCATGCAGTTGGTCAAATAAATCATCAATATGAGGTAGGGGATACTTGTTCTTTATCGTTATAGCATTGATCTCCCTGTAGTCGATACATAACCTCATAGATCCATCTTTCTTTTTAACAAAAAGAACAGGGGCTCCCCATGGAGAAACACTAGGGAGAATAAATCCCTTATTACTCAATTCCTCTAGTTGTTTCTTTAGTTCGACTAATTCTACAGTGGCCATTCTATAAGGGGTCTTCGATATAGGCCTTGATCCAGGAATCAAATCAATGGAAAACTCAACTTCTCGTTCTGGAGGATGTCCAGGTAAATCTTCCGGAAATACATCTACAAATTCTTTCACAACAGGTACGTCCTCTATTTGAACATTCCTTTCCTCACCGACAGTTATTTCATTCTCTTCCTCCCCAATAATTGAATTATGTTGAGCTACTGGGGGTGGATCTAAATAAGAATTAGGTGGTGACGATTCTGCTCTAAAAATAAGGTGTTCCTTATCATTATCATCAAGAATCGTAACCTCTTTATTCTTACAATAAATATTCGCATCATAGTCCGAAAGCCAGTCCATACTGAGGATTATATCAAACTCAATCATAGGTATGACGATGAGATCAGCAGATAAAGAAAATTTATGTGCTCTAATGGGGACTGATTCACAAAACTTTGTTGCAAAGATACTTCCCTTAGGAGTTTTAACTGACAACTCCCTTATTAAATCAAATTGGAAATATCTAATTTTCGTAGCAAACTGGGAAGATATGAAACAATGCGATGATCCAGAATCAAATAATGCATTTGCTAAACTTGAGGAAACCATTAAATTACCTTCCACCGCGTCTTTCGGAGCTTCTACCTCAGCAGTAGTGATAGCATAAGCCTGGCCTTGATCCCTTGGCCTTTTCTGAGGTAAGTTCTCCTGACGCTTAGGACATTCATTTGCATAATGCCCCATCTCCCTACAATTGTAGCACTGAACGTTGGTAGCTTCCTTCTTCCCCTTGCAATCATGAGCTTGGTGGACTTTTTCACCACACTTGTAACAGACTCCCATTCCCTTCAAGTAAGTACCTGGGTGTTTCTTCCCGCATTTACCACAGGATGGATATTCAACCTTTCCCTTCTTTCCCTTATTTCCATTCCCAGATTGATCAGCAGGTCTCTTCTTCTCTTACTTTGCTTTAAAGTCATAAGACTTAGAGAATTCCTTTTCGGTCTTGATAGCACATGAGACAATGTCTTCGTACGATGAAAAGGATTGTGAGACTAATGCTCGACGGAGAAATGGTTTTAACCCATCCAAGAAATGATCAATCTTACTTCTTTGGTTACATATATAATCACCAGCGTACCTTGCTAACCTTGTAAAGTTAGACTCATACTTTGCGACATTCTCATCCTCCTTCTGTCTCAGACTTAGAAATTGCCTTTCCATATCTGCTCGATGGTCGCGAGGGAAGTATTTTTCTAAAAACAGATCTTTGAACTCCCTCCATTCCATATTTGATATTTCATCATCTTCCTTCATGTTTTGAATCAATGACCACCATTGATCAGCATCTCCAGCAAGGCGGTAAACTGCCATGATAACTTTTTCCCTTTCACTTCACCCCAAAGCCTGAAATATTTTCTCTAGGGAATTTATCCATTGCTCAGCTACTAAGGGATTTGTACTCCTATTGAACGTTGGTGGTTGTTGCCTCATGAATCGATCTAACATTGATCCTCCACGCTGCGGATCAGGGTGCTTCATATGGGTAAGGTTATTATTCATAACCTGAGTAAGTTGTCCCAGTATGGTGATTAGCTGATCGGCACCAGTTGCATCACTAGCCCCACTATAATTATCTTGAGCAGGATGGAAATCCCTACATGGAGTGCGTGCATTGATACGGTTTCCATTTCTTCCACTAGGCGCCATTTCTAAACAATGGCATAAACTAGATCAGTTTATGAATCAAAATACATAATCCCATACTTATAAAACACTTAACATAAATTGAACTATTTATGGATATAATCCATAATCATAAAAATTTCTCCTATGAGGATGTATATACTCATAAACCCTTCATAATGGTTTGTAAAGAAAATGAGAATTATCCTAAGCATATCCCCCGGGAGTGTCGTAACCAAGAGTGCAGCAAGGCCCGTTGTCGTGCACCAGTTCCCGTTCGAGCCTAGCTCAAAGCGGTGTTTTCGGGTTTTACCCCTAGGTACATCTGTGCCAGAGCCGCCTCTAACTGCTCGTATCCAGACATGGATGTATTTCTCGGAAAACTCACAAAATCCCTACAATACCAAAATTCTAGGAAGTTCTTCTACACTAATCCTCAAAGTTCATCTTAGGTCTATGTGCTCTAATCAGAGTTTATCTAAATCTAGCTTCCAAGGTTTGTACTAAACTTCCCCTGATACCAACTGTAACACCCTGACCCTAGTTACCCAGAGTCGGTGCATTATTACATAACATTGGCATGATCACAAGAAAGATCAAATCTCGAAAGACCGATTGGTTTAGTAGCCTTGGAAACACTAGATATATTCATAAGTTTTACATTACATCATAAAATGAAAAACTACAACAACAACATATTGTCTCTATAATCCACACTCATATACCCACATAATATCCCTGCAGGTCATTCATAATTTACTTCTTCACTTCCTGGGAAAAATAAAACATAGAAAAGGGGTGAGCTCAAATGCCCAGTAAGGATAACAATATAGCGGAAACTTTCATAAATAAGAATAAACATTTAAGGCAATGTATAACTAAAACAAAAGTTATTTAAACTTGAACTTTTATCATAGTATGGCATAAATAAAATGAAATAATGCCATTTACTTATTCACATGGTTATTCTACTAATCGAATAATCACATGCAAAATCAATAACCACTTTCATAATGATGGAATGCATAATGCCAGACTATCATAACCACATAGCCAAGGCCTCGTGCCAAGACTAAAAATAAGATTTTGTCAAGGCCTTGTTCCAAGACACTAGTTTGCCTCATGAGACCTACCGATGCATCGAGGAGCTATAGCGGGCTCCACCCGTCACATATTAAGTCCAATGCATTCCCATATGAAAAGGTTTAAACATAACATAAACAATCGTATTAAAACTAGCATACGAAATGTCAATTCTTTCACCATAAACTATGAATGGTATAAAAATAGCACATCCACAGTCAAACATATCACAAAACCTTCAATACAATATAGAAGTTTTGCATCATAATAAATCAACTTCAAATAATCTTAAAATCCATCAAAGGATGTTGACATAGATGAAATCAAAATTCTTTTTAAAGAAATATCTCCTTTTATTTTGAAATCATTTAAGATCCATATAAAATAAAACATTTTCTTTGGAAATATTATTATAAGCTTGTAAGGGAAGCTTTAAAGATTTTATAACGGCAGAAAATAGCCGCACCCGCCGTATAAGTTAAAAAAACATTCTTACCTTAATTCTGTCGAAAAGGTTAAAAAGGACCTTGTTTTGAAAACGACGGAAAGATTCCTTTATAAACCTCTTATAAAAAGTCAAACAAGGGTATAAATGACTTTAACCCATATTCTTGTAAATAATAAATATGTTTTGAAATACATTTCTAAGAAACATGGATGTGGATGATAAATAAATCCCAGTAGATTATTACATATAAACAACCTCGGATAATGAAGAGAATGTGAAATAACCCTTACCTTGTACTTTTCCTTGGTTGGGGTAGGTTAACCTCCTGTATAATGGTGAAATAATTGTTATTAAATTATAAAAGAATCATATACATTAATATGATATCATATATGATCTTTTAATATTGATTTGATAATAATATCTTAGTATTGTCGTTGTTTCGGGTGTTAAATTACTTGTTTCATTTTATATGTTTTGTTATGTAAGCCATGTTTGTAATGGATAGGTGGTATATTATTCATATCCAGAATGATATCAAGTCTTTAAACATCATTTTTAAATTATCAAATGATAATTATACTTGAATGGATACGATGGAGAATGAATCTCATCGCATTCGTGGAGACGGTAGTCCGTACGTACGCACGAGCGAAAATATCATTCTTTTGATATTAAAATAATATATAAATGGATGTTATATCATAAATACAGAATAATTAACATGTTATATTTATTATTTACATGAGTTTCACATCATTATTATACCCATCCAAATAATAATATATTGAATAACAATTACACCACGACGTGGAGACGGTATGTCGTACGTACGCACGTATGGTGACATGTTATTCAAAGGGTGGATAGAATACTGAATATGGTTGTACCATATTTATAATAACATCACAGTATATGTGAGATACTGGAGTTATTATTTTAGAATGGTAAGAACAATGAAAGAAGAAGTGGAAGAAGAAAGGAACTTGAAAAGGGGTGGTGAAAACATTACCTCTTTTTCGGGTTCTTCGTTTTGATTTGATCAAAAGGGCTCCTTAGGTTGGCTTTCTGATCAAACTAAGGTCTCTAGGTTCTAGTGAAGGAATTTGGGAGAGTACTTGGGTAGGGTTTGGACGAGCCAAGTGGCTTGAGAGGTGTGAGGAATGAGTAAAAGTGGTCTCCTTTTATAAGGGAGAGGAGGGGCTCTTTAGGAAAGAGTGAAAGTATTACTTTATAATATAATTATATTCGGTTTATAATGGTCCAAAAATCATTGAGGTCGAAGATAATATGACTCATTTTCTAAATAACATCAACCAATAAGAATTGGACAGGTTTTAGATAATATTTTAATCATTATAATCTTATTTATTTAAATGATTTATTAATGAGGTAAACATTGAATCATTATTGTGTCATTAATAATTTAAATTATTTGATATCTAAAAATTATAAATAAAATATTATTATGTAGGAAATCGTTTTATATTTCTAATGAATATTTATAATCGAAAATCCAACATGTATAACCCTATGTAAAAATTGTTCTTCTAAAAGATGTAAGCTTATGCCATTTTTATTTTTATTTTAACTTTATTAATATAATGTGTCCCTACCACATACAAGTGGCTCTAAGGGGTCCCCAAATCGACCCAAGGATGCCCATGGTCGGGTATGTGTCCACCAATAAGGTTAGGACACGTTTTAGGGTAATTTTGTATTGTTATAATATTATTTTATTAACCCTTATTTACCGGATTTACCCTTTAACCGTGGTAAATAAAATATTTACCGCAGTAATTATTCAAAATGTGTAAAAATAAAAGTTACCGATTTACATAATTTGGAAATCCTGATTCCAAATATTTAATTCATTTTTCCAAATTCAAAACACAGAAGTCGCAGAAATTAATTCAAAATTAATTCCCATTGTTAAAATAAAAAGCGTGTTTTTAAGAGATAATAACTATCAAAAGATTGACACTTGTTTATGTCTGGTTTAATTGTGAAATTATGTCCAATGACAAACATTAAATTAAATGGTAAAAATATATTCTAAATATACTTTAAAACCACTCAAATTCATAATTTATCAATATTAATTATTTTGATTAAAAAAGTTGATTTTAATTAAAATTTAGTAATTTTCACTATTCATCAAAATATAAAAGTTATCCGAAAAGTACCAAAATTTCACCCTAGGCTAATTTCAATATTCCGAATCCAAAAATGAAGTCCATTTTGAAATATAAAATATATATGATTTCAAAAAGTAGGTATTACTATTCACAACGGCTAGTTTAATTAGTTGTGGTGTGTGTTAGAACTCAAGGTTGCGTACAACACACGCTATCGCATTATTCGAAGGGAAATGTACCGTTGAAGCTTGGGGTGTTACAAGGGTGTAGTGGTAGGGGAGGGATAGGGAAATGATTAGGGGCTAAGCGGGAGGAGAGGTAATTCCCTAGGTAGCATGGATTGATTTATGTTTGTCTCCACTTAAACAGTTTTCTATTTTTCAAATATGTCATGTTTGTTTCCTGATAAATTGTACTTGGTTACTATTATCTATTATTTATTTCAATTATTAGTGATTTTTCATTTTCATACTAACAATTGTTTTCATTGAATTTTCATAAAGCTTTTTTTCATTGATGAATACTGTAAACATCTAATTCATTTGATTATGACATGTGTTTTTTCACTTAACTAGATTAACCAGTAATTTTTTCATAGTAAAATGTCTCATTTACTCACATTAATTTCTAATTATATATTGCAGGGATCAATATAACTTTCAACAAACATGAAAACTAATAATCTACATCAATTATGCATGGTAGTACTAGGAGGCTGTTGACTACAAATTCTGATGACCTGAGATTGGGTGACAAATCATTAGTAAACATTGCCAATGTTGGGATGGTCTTGGTCCAACCTACTAGGTCACATAGTGGAGTTAAACTTCATTTTGGATAAATACCCATCATAGAAAGGGAAGTAGCGACACATTTTGGAGGTGTGTATCATTGAAAATTAGTTGTATGATTGGAATTGGCTTAGTTTACCTATATTGGTGTGTTTGTTATCATTATACATTATATAGGAAGATTTCACAACACCATTACACTTAATTTTGTTTTATTATGTAGATGAACTTATGTGAAAACATGGTACATTAAACCAAACAGAACCATATGTTAACAAACACATCCCAATATTATCAAAGCCAATTAATGATAAATATAGGTAAACTCACTATTAAAATACAGTGTTCTATGTTCCAGATTACATGTGTGGGTATTTATTTATCAATTTTCAGCATATGGGTAGATTTTCAAACATTATTTAACTTAATTGTTTTTATTTATAGGTAAATCTATTCCAACATATCACATGAAACCAAATAGAACCTTATGTTAACAGAATCACCCAAATGGTAGAATATCCAATCAATAAAAGATATAGGTAAACAGGATGTTAAAATAAAGTGTTTTTTTGTTGTAGATTACCTATATGGTTGTTTCATTATAAATTTACAGCATATAGACATAGTTTTCAAAACCAATTCAGTTAATTTTTTTATTCTATATATGTAATTTTTTGCGAACATGGTGCATGCAAACTAACAGAACCATATGTTAACAAAGACAATCCAATGTTACAAAAGCCAATGAATTCTAAATATATGTAAACTGGAAGTTAAAATAGTTTTTTTTGTTTCTTATTAGTTGTATGGGTGTGTTTTTTATCATTTTCCTCGATTTATAGTTTGAGATACAATATGAATTTAGAGGATTCTAAAATTAATAAAATCATTTATTTGTTTTTAGGCAATTTTAATGCAATGAAGGAAAATAGGATGTGCTTCGGACTTTTAGAGACCAATCTACAGGTCCATGTCTATATATAGTTTAATTTACTCAATACCATGGTATTGATGATATTAAGGTCATTAAATGTTCCTGGGATATCTACAGGTATATGTTTTTTATGATATTATTATATGTTTACTAGTTAAATTTTAATATCAAAATATTTCCCGACTGTTATGTCTTCTTAAACTATAGTTTATTAATACACTGTAATGAAATTATTAAATCATAAAATCAATATTCATGATGGGAAAATTATTTACATTCTTACAGATAATCCATGTTCTGATGTAACGGCAATATCCAGTAGTTTAGTTTTCCCACATTATGATATCTCAAATTTTTATCCAGTTTAATAGATTTACAATTCTAGGATTTGTCACGATTTTTTATTAATTTTTTCCCAAATTATGAGTTTTTAAGTTTGTTTCCATTAAAAAATATTTCTGCATGTTGATATTTTTTGTTCACATTGAATAATATTCCCTTAGATGGGATGAAATCATGGTAATGTTCCAGGTAAAAATTAGTAAAATGAAATGCACCAAGCATTATGTTGCTCTATATTTCCATTGAAGTCTTCATCTGTTAACAACTCATAATCTAATGAATCATAGTTTTGATCTTAATTGAACACACCATTAACTTCAATTTTGTAATATCACTTTTTTCATTTTCAGATTACGACACTCTTATAGTGAAGGTCTTCAACTGGGAGCTGGTCATAAAGGCTAATACAAAGTGCCAGCGATTCAAATAACAGGACTGAGTGTATAGCAGCGACCATCACACTAATTCTGACATTATGTGCTCATTTAATTCTTTGTATTACGTTTTTATTAATTATTTTTATTGTTTTTATGAGGGTAAAAACTAATTAGGTGAGCATTAATGTATTCATTGCATTGGATTAGAAAAAAGAATAATGGATTTGACATACTAAAAGGTAACATGTTTAAGAGTGTTTGTAGAATAGAGTCTTTACTGTTGAAATTTCTTGTGTTAGTGACATAATTTAATTGAGTTGTGGTTTAGTTCATATAATTTTGATTCAAAATAAGTCATTTGGAATTTTTTTCTTTGTAATAGAGATATATTACTTTATATACATTTTTTAGATGTTTTTCTTTACATTATGAAATCTTATTTCAAAATTTAGATGTTTTCTGTACAAATAATATATGTTTGCTGAGTTTTTAGTAAACTCTTTGAATGTTATACTGATAATCCACCTCCCCATGTGTATCCTCCTCATCAAAATCCACCTCCTCCTCTACACTAGCCTTCGACACTACCTTTACCTCCACCTCTGTATGTTTATAATATTTTATGTAATTTTCATTATTTACTACTCAAACTTTTAAAACACTATTGAATCGTAGATTTGAATTATAGCACCGTGCATATGCACGCGCGAGGTACTAGTATTGTTAAAACCTATAAAAACATAATTATATTAATAAATAAATATAATACTAAATGATGATTAAAAAATGATGAATCACCCCTTGCCACCCCAAGGATAACCCACGATATGTCACACCCCCCAAGTACCAGAAAACCATCCATTTAACTCCAACCCAGCTACAACAATAGTAACTCATCCATTCCGTAGGACCAGTGAGCCAGCTCTAGGTATACCAAAACCTTCAGCACACAAGTACCAGTGACCCATCCATGCCTCAAGACCAGTGACCTAGATCCAACAACTGTGAGAAACGAATTGAGCCAGCTCCAACACCTGTGATAAGCCTCAAGTCACTACTATGCCACACCTTTCAGCTCTAATATCTACATCACAAACAACAAAAAATCGTACTTACAAATCAAGGCCAATTATTTACATGAATTGAAACTACAAAATAAGATAAATGAACCCAACTCATACCTCCAAAAAATTATTAAATATAACAAATGTTATAGTGATTACTCATGGTATAAAGAGGTTACACCAACATGAAATTAAAATTCCTATAAAAAGTCACAAAGAGGAGAAAGAAAATAGACCTGATCATCTCCAAATAAATCCCACCTAATGTATATATGGATTCATGCTTTGACATTCCATCCATAATCCACCCTGTCACTACAAAACCAGATCATCATATCTGTAGAAGAAATACTAGAATAACTGGTTTCCATCAAGAAGAAATATGCAGCGTAGTCTAAAACTCTTAAAATTTTGATGATGGTATAACTATACAACAAGAAGTGAATGAAAAATGAATTAGTTCTTCCTCAATGAAATAATCCTTCTATATTTATTGATCCAGAATATAAAGGTCAGCATAAATCTATTGTCACTTCCAAAAAATGGTCTATTAGATCATGAAAGCTCATGATATAGGGACATCATGAATCCGTTGTCCCAGGTATAGAAAGATATCATACATGTTTTCAGCTTGTCAGCAAACTGAATCAAGAAGAAAGAGAACTCTCAGATCTCAATAGTCAAAAAATATTGTACTATCAAACCATCTTCAAACAGCATCATCATACACAAAATTAGGTAACTTTTCATTGAAGGCAGTGTAATTTCATTCTAATTGACAACACTAGTATATTATGTAGTTAAATCAAACATGACGAAAACAAAAATAAGACCCCAGAAAGACCAAAACTAGGGTTTGGAAGCTCAATCCAACCACCAAAACTCAGAATCAAAAACAATATTTGGAGCCCTCCACTGCTCACAACTGCCAAAAATCCCAGAAAACAACTTGAAACAAATTAACTATTAAAAATAATGAAGCACTTAGCATCATCAATTAATGTTCAATGATTTGAAATTCAGAATAAATATAAAAAGCAATCTGACATTATATACTATTGAGTTCTATCTAAAAACAACTATTCAAGTAAAGATAAATCACAAAAAATAGCTGAAAATTTAGTATTTCATCACTACTGTGATCTAAGATTTGTTTCCCCATTAAAAAAATTCTTCCCTGATTAAAATCCATCAGAAAATCCACATGGATATATCAAAAAATAAGATAAGTAGATTCATTTACATGGAATGTCTATGTATTTAAACATATGATTTAATTTATGTACTTCCACTATTTTAAAAATCATTCGTTCTTTGGTTTGATGATAAAATTCTGCAGCGACTTCACCGTTATTGTAATTTTGAAAATCCTGTGAATGTTTTTCAATGAAACAAGTAGCAAAACAAGTGGAAGCTCATAACAACTAATATTAAAACACAATACTCCCATTTTCCCGATATTTAAATGGGACAAGTACAGAAAATTTCCATCTCTTGAAAGCCGTCAATGATTCCCTATAAGTTCATCACCTCTAGATGGGTGAAGGTCATAGCCCAAGCATCAAGCATTCTCTTTAAACGCTCGGTGTATAGGGTAAAAAGGTTTATCATCCATGAACCTCTGAAGAGTGGGATGAAAGCTAATGAATATCATAATTCAGGTATGGTTAATATTTCTGATGAAGTGGTAATATTGGAATAATTAAATATTCTACAACTCTAATGTGCACAGGGCCCCGATGGTTTTATATGATCTCTTAATGTAGAATAATGAGGGAAAATAAAATAGTATTTGATTAAATCAATTCACTAAATATTTAGTGGGGGATAATATACCCATCTCTACAAAAGTAACATCTCTTTTCTTTTTTCCCCAAAACTACCTATCTATTTCTTTTTAGAGTTTATCATTATAATAATCAATGTAACATCTCATATAAAATCATTATTGAACTGAATAATAATAATATTGTTAATAGTTTTCACCCTATTATCTTATAGGAACAGTATGTTGTCCTTAAAAGTATGAGTATTCATGGGATTGTAGTTTTATAAGAGATATTGATAGAACAATATGTTTTCACTAATGTGTAAGTAAAACAAAATATGCATTACTAAATCAATGCTTTTGAATACCGGTACTCTGGTGACTAAACCCTGGTCCCCTAGAATCCTTGTAAAACCACCACTATAAAAAGGACAGACCACATTAGCTAACAACATCTGGAAAGATGTATATTGATTTTTTTAACATGACTCACATTCTGAATAATATAATAATTCTAGCATGAACTGCATATTGGCCGCCTCATCCTAAATAAAAGGTATAGACCCATGTAAAGAAATTTTATTTTTTGTACCTTTTTTAAATTGAGGATGAATATTATCAATGGGATTTAATAATTTTATCATTAAAGTAGTTGGGACATTCATATGAACTCGACAATCGATAATAACAAGAAGAGTGTTGGGTTAGCCAAAAAAATGTAGATGATCCTACTATAAACCGTGTTGCAATATTGAAAATATGTACCCATTTTTATAGTATTTAAATTCTCATTCATCAGAGCATCAAAAGCTTATTCATAAAGCATCATGATTTATGTGTTGACAAACATAAGGGGTTTCAATTAATGAAGTCAATAGAAATTTCTATATAAAAATTTAGTTTTTGAAAGATGGGAATCCACATATCACAAGGCTTCACTAAACGTAAAAGTAAACGCAACAACTAATTGATAAATGGAGTAAATCCAAAAAGTAAAATGGATATGGAGGAGGAGGGATATAGAAGAATGAAAAATGAGAAAATTGAGAGTGATACATGTATATAATTTTATGAAATTTATGATTATAGATATTCAATAACAATTATGATATATATGAAATAATAAAAAAGTTTAAATGTTTTTCATTTGATCATTGAAGCAACAACTCTCGAATTAGGTCCATTATCCAAAAGCTTTACCGGCCAATATTTAATTAATAAACCCACTCTATTTTTGGATTCTAGCAACTACTTCACTTATATTTTTTCTTATTGTTAATCCTTGAATAGTTTCATCACATTCCTCCAGTGACACTTCTATTGATTTGTATGTATGAATACATGTTGTTTTGTGTTGAAAATGTGGGAAAATGGGATATTTTTTTAACAAAGAATTATAATAGAAAAGCGAAAAAAGGATCAACTCAACAAAAAACATACTACATATCGTTGTCATAATGCATTTCATTATTGATATGAATTTGAGAAACATGCAGTATAAAAAGAGACCTGGTCAATGTTGCAATGTTCTTTACAAAATATATGACATTATCCCATCTGATCTCAGAATCTAGTGAATGCAAATGAATTAATTAATTCCACAGAACAATGATAACATAATATATGATCAACCTATATTTTTTGAATGTTTTCATTTCATTTTTATATTCCGAGGCAATAAATAGTAGAGGGGATACCATCACTCCCTGAGGAAGGAAATGATAGCAACATAGATTCTGATATATAGCAAGTTGGTGTGCCACTCACATTTATAACTGAACATAAGTGGGAGTTCTCCTCTTTCATTACTGAGTGGGAACCACCTAAACCACTCATATTTTTCTTTCCCTTCACTTTACAGAGTTCATAGAATGCCTATCTAATTGTTGTGCCCTCTACTGCAGCTGGAGGAATCTTAAATATGATACCTTCACCATGAGAAGGCCTAGTAACCAAGAGAAAAACATGGAGGTAAAGGCAGCAAGACATTATCTTTAAAATTTGGATTGGTGTAGCAGTCTCCTCACCAGAATAGTATGATTGGTGAGACGACCTTGTGATGATATACGAGGAACATTTGATGCTATTAGAGAGGTTTGAATCTCTGGGACGTCAATTTCTATGCCTCTATCATACCATCATACCCTCTCTTGCCACTCTTCATCCCTGTGTTGTTCTAGAGTTGGTGAGGGAGATAGTTGATGGCGATCCGATCCGGCCACCATCCTTACAGCCATTGCCGCATTCCCTCGAAGTAGT
Organism: Viscum album; assembly: GCA_963277665.1. NCBI lineage: Eukaryota > Viridiplantae > Streptophyta > Magnoliopsida > Santalales > Viscaceae > Viscum > Viscum album. The sequence goes on from OY728158.1 coordinate 1,614,855,240, forward strand.
GTTACCTGAGCCCCCCCCCCCCATTTCAGCAACGCGAGCGAAAGAGAATCTTATCTTCTAGGATAGATATAGAGTGAAGAGATTTGGTCTTCTTGTGACCATCTTTTCTTCCATGGTGATGAGAAGAAATGACTGTAACTATTGAATTATGTGACAAAACATAATAAAAGATCATCATAATTGGAATGTTGATCCACTTGGAATGTCTATCCACATTCACTTATGAGGTTGTATCCCCAATTCTTACAATGAATTTAGGTCACTGGTGAAAAAAGTATCCTTCTATGAACCCAAAATAGTAAGGCTCGTGCCAATGTAATTTTGAGTGAATAAATTTAACTACTGATGATACATTCAACACAATGTCAACATATTTTTACCCAAAATAAATTATGATATGAAACCCAATAAAATTGGTTGTCAATATACGTACTGAAAAGAATAAAAAAAATTATGTGTTAATTAATGGGATTAAGTTAACATACCAAACATTGAATACAATGTTTTCTCTCGTGCCAGTAGTAGAAGACAATCATAGACCCAATGTTGATGTAGTACTATAAAAAAATGACCAATGTAAACAATTATATCATAATATGAAGTAACTATGAATAAAACATGGATTGAAAAGGGAAGGTAAGGGAGGCCTTAAAAAGAATGAATTTCAATCAGTCAATACCATGTACATCCCCTTAACACACTACCTTTAGTATATTTAGTAATTTGATATTGATTAACCACAAAAAAATGATAAGTAACAAAGAAAATGGATGAAAAATCTATGCCTACTAGTGAAAAAAATAACAAAATGAAAAAACAAAATTCTTTTCTATAAAATTCAAAAAATATAACAATTGTTAGTGTTCTAGCTAAAATAATGATCATAAACCTATTAAAAAACAAGTACATACTAAATAGGATCTGCAATGTATAAAAACTATGTCTACATATACATATAATCATATAATTCTATGTGTATTTTATTTAATGTATGGATATTATAATTAATAATATATTTTTATTATCAAAATGATTTGTTTGTAATAAGTAATTTATCTATCTATATATTCAATTTTTCGGTAAAATAATTGATATTATAGAATAATTTATTTCAACAGATATTTATAATAGAAAATGACTTGTTTGTAATAATAATAAATAACAAGAACATTATTTATCAATAAAACAATTTTTGGTATTATTATGATAATCCAACTGATTTAAATGTGGGTATATTATTTGTTGGTGTTGAACAACAAATATAAATAGATATACATGTTGGTAAACAATACTATTGGTGCCTATATTTAATATCAAAAAATAATATCATTGGTTGGAATTAATCATTTTTACCAACAAATATATTATCTGTTGGTAATTTTCTTTTGGTAAAGACCATTTTTTTAGTGTATCTATCCACCAACAATTTTCTTCAGTAATTGTTGGTATTGGAGTGTTCCACAAGGTTTCATTGAAGTATATTTGTGGTAACCACATTTGAATTATTGTTTTTATAGGTAAATTGATTTATATTTGTATGGTAGTGTTTGAGGTGTTTTGTTTTGGGATTTGGTTCGACTATGTTTGGTCGTTTCAGGAAAATGGTTTAAATTTTGGATTGTGCGAGTATCCCTTCATTTGTTTGACCAACTAGAGGTGTTTTGGCCTTTGGGGGTGGGTGAAATCTTGGGAAGGGAGTCCATATTTGTATATTAGCTGGGTTTTTTTTTTCATCTAGCATTGTTTAGACTTTCTTTTTGAATCAATCATTATTGTAGGGAGAATTATCACACAAGATTTTCAATTCCATGGTTTATTTTGAATCTTTCTTTTGTTGTTAGTTTTCTTAGGGTTTCTACGTCTTCTGGGATTAAAGTTGGTGTCTCAGGTACTCTTGATATATGTCATTAGTCTTGGAAGACTTTGACAGTATTTGGCCTTGTATTTTTAAAGGGAAGGTATAAGGATAAGGGGGCTTCGAATTTAATTTTTGACACTTCTTCCTTTGTTAACATTTTTTACCCATTAAACTTACCACATGGAATCCCCAAAACGATGCAATTCATAATATCCATTTGGACCCCTTAGTAACTCATTTTCATGGTGGATTTGGGTGATTTATTCAGGCATTAGGCCATCTCATGTTCCATTTTCCCGTTTTAAAAAGTATATATATTTATTTTTTAACACATTACTTTTTTTATATTTTTCTGTAATTACAACTCTCACTGATGACCAAAAACCCATGATAGACCTCCATGTTTCGTTTTCCCTCATTGGAGCTCGTCTTCATCGTGGATTAGGGAGAACTGACTCCATGTTTTTGAAAACATACATTTTTGATTAGGTAATTGTTTTCTTTAAGAAATCATTCATTTTTTACTATTTTCCCTCCATTCCAGTCCCCACACGACCTCATCATCCTTATTCGAACCTCTATTTAAATTTTTCTTCTTGTAGATTCAAAAATTGAGGTTTTTGGTTAGATTTCTTCAAAGTTTCTCAATTAAGTGAATCCCTCACTTGTTTCTTGCACTCTTCATAGGGTTTCTTCCCTCTTCCTTGATGCTTCAAATATCCAACTACTAGGTTTTCGTACATATGGTTTATTTTTTAGTTTCGAGGTTTAATATTTTTAGATTAGTGTTCTTTAAAATTGTATTGGGTAGTAGCTGTGGTGTGGTGGAAGTTGAAAATAATGATTTGTGGGGTATGACACAAATGGTGGGTGATTCAATGTGTAATCATTTCAAGATGAGTTATCTTTATGGATTTAATAATTTATCACGTTTCTTATATTTTGTGTGTGGTGAGATATCTATTAGTGTTGGAATTGGTGAAGTGTTTAATTATAATGTTTCATTTTTTCTTGAAATTGCATTTTTTTGTTGTGTAACTCTCATGGATTGGGGTTATATTATTACATATTAATTTTTTTTATTAAATATGCATTAGGCTGTAAAATCTAGTTTGGTTGGGTTTTTGTGTACTTTTATCCTTTAAAGAGAGGTTTTAATGGGTTTTATGTGCAAAAGCATGTTATAATCCTTGAACTTGATGCATAAAATATAAAATAGATTATTGAGTTACATTGAGTGTGATAAAGATGTTGAGGTACTATTTTGGAGTGTGTTTGTACATAAAATGGGTTTTTGAAATTGAATGTGATGATTTGTGATTTCTAATGTTTTGATAATATTTTATAAATTGTGGAATGATGTATTAAATTGCGAGAAAGGTGCAAGACATGTTTATGGGATGTTTTGGTGTGCGTATGATGTTAAAATGAATTTGAGTGTGAAAAGGGTAACCTTGTGGATTGTGTGTGGGATTTTTGATGTGTGTATGATTCGAAAATGTAATTTCCATTTGAAATGGTATTTTATAAGATTTGGTCCTTATTTGAGCACAAAATGGGAAACCCAGGTATATAGGTCGGCGGATGTGTACTATTATGCTAGTGATCCAGAGCGGTTTCCTGCATGTTTCAAATAGAAAGTATGATGGTGAAAAAACTAACTAGATGATGATGATGATGCTAGGGACCACTTGGTTATGTGTGATCCCCCAACTAGTGGCTCATTCACGATAACATATATTTTTTATGGCTAATTTTCACTAAGATACTATTTACCTAGGGATCACAACTAACTAGTTCCCAGAGTGTTCCCGTGACTTGTGCTTATTTTATATTTTGTAATTACTATAGGAATTTGGTGTTTTTGATCTAGAAAATTTAGTACCATGTGATTTTTTTTAAAAACATTTCACATTTCAAAGTTTCCCACTTGAAAAATGTTTTAATTGAAAGTTATATCCGTTAAAAATTGTTTATGGAATTTACTATTTATGAAAACATGCATGATTTTTGTCTTATAATCATTATCACATTGAATCTGATTTTGATGTAATCCTATTAATATTAGGATCACACCCAACATACACCATTGGGTGTAAGAATTCTTGGATATCCATATCTTTGGTTTGGGTAAATCTTTCAAATCGGTGGTTTGGGTTATTAGCTTCCATCCTTGGTGTGGTGTTGTGAAGAAGGCTTGACGATGAAGACCTAATTCATTGTGGTGGTTCATGGGTTCTGTTTGCTGGTAAATTTGAGTTGGGGACCGCCTGTGATTTTTCTAAAACCATGTATTTCAATTCTTAATTTTTATTTAAGGCTTTTTCGGATTAAATTTTCAGATTCAGTTTATTTGTTGAGGTTGTTGTTTTATGTTTATAAATGCAGGTAAATGATTCCAAACTATTACTTTATCATACTTGGGAACTCGTTCCTGCCTAAGGGGATCAAGAATTCTTTTCAGGATGTTCTATAGAGTAGGATGGGTGTCTGTTTTGAGGGTGAAAGGATTTGGTTCATGACAAAGTGCAACAATAAAATCTACGATTTTTTATCATTTCCATACTAGTATGCGTAATGGTTGAAACATACACATAGAATTTTTACATTCTTTATTAACTTTTTGGAATATAAATCATTAAGATGTGTATTCCATGATTTATCTCGGCCTGTTATCCCAAATAAGTTTTTATTTATATTTATATACGTCTTAATATTTTCAGGATTTATAAAGAAGGATTAGTTATGACCACCATCCGAACATGCCTTATTCAATAATAACATTTATGGGTTGCAAATCTGGGTTCAAAATATTATTACTTCATCTTTATCAAAGTTAAACTCTAGAATAGACATGACCTTTTTCTATAATTTCATCACCTTTTCAGGCTTCTTTAATCTCCATGTGAATGGATGGATGATCAATCATACAAGAAAAATATGTTTTCTCTCCTTTCCTTATGACTTCAAGATTCATACATTATAAATCCATGACTATTGAGTATTTTTTAATACTAATCCAAGATAAGATTGAACAATCCATCTTAATTAGGGCTTTATCCACCTTTTCTGCCTTCCCAAGGTAGTACTGTATTGAAAAATCATAGTCCTTTAATAGTTATAACCACATCCTTTGGAACATTTTCAACTCTTTTTATGTGAATATGTAATTTCATATCTTATTGTTAGTATAAATACAAATATTCTCACCATAGAGGTGGCGCTTCCAAATTTTCAATGTAAAGAATACAATAACTATATCCATATCATGTGTTGGGTAGTTCTTATCATGAGTCATTAATTAGCATGGGTCATTAGTAATTACCTTCACAATCAGTATAAAAATTCATCCCAAACCTTTCAATAATTAATCACAATATATAACAAACACTTCTCCATAGTTGGGTAGTGTAAGTATAGTTATAGTAAATAATATCTCATTAATCTCCCAAATGTTTTCCTCAAATTATGTTTTCTTGAGAAACATCACTCACTTAAATGTTAATTTCATTAAGGGATTGGATAACTATGATAAATTTCTCAAAAAACAATGATAGTATCCAACTAATCCATCAAAACTCTGGATCTCTATCAAAGAATTTGGTATCAACCATTATTTAATCACATCTATCATTGATGTTTCGAAAAATACCACCTCATTTGTGTTAAAGGGGAATAATATGGGTAATTTTTGTATCCTAAATTCAAACTTTCTAAACATGGAATATAAATTATCCTTTCATAAGGCCCCTAAAATAATTATCAAATGATCCTCATATTATTCCTTGATTTTATAATATATTATAAATCCATCAATAAAGACTATAACAAAATTTTTAAGGTAATATCTAAATAATATATTAATCATATCTGTAAATCTAGTTGGGGAAATTTTATTCCCACATTTCAATACTATAAATTCATAGCATATACACCTTATGAAAAAAAATATCTTGGGTATATATTTTCTCTACAATATCTGTTGATTAAATCTGGATTTAAGGTAAAACATAACAAATTATTGATCTTCTCATGGTTGATTGTAAACAAAATTAATACAGGGTATAATTTTTTTATTGATCATGATCTTGTTATGTTCACTATAGTACATTCTTAGGTTCATTAGGCCATCATTATTCTAAAAAAATCACTGGTTCCCCTAGGGAAAAGTATAAAAGTTTAAAAACCCTCTATATATATTCTCTAAATGTGTGTTCTTTAATTAATCCAACTCACTGGGGTCCATTATATAAGAAATATTTTAGATCGGCATAGATATAAATATGATACCAATTAAAAATAATCCTCATACTATAGGGTATGACTGAGTAGTTCATTTATAAATAGAAAATTATACTCTCATACAATAGCCATGTCATAAATGTTAACTTAATCCCTGATCATTTGATCAATTATTCCCCCATTATTGGGTATCATAATCCATATTATAGAATTTTCTTCTAAAAGGATATCCTAGTAATTATGGAGTATATATTTGATCATAGGATGGTTGGGGATATAAAATGATATATCCTTATCCAAAAAATTGGTATGTTCTCTTTTATAGGATAATCAATCCATAGAAAAAATTGAGTCAAATTCCACAAAAGGTATACAAAATAGATTTGAAGAATGTACTTTCCCATAATGATTTATCAGAAATGTGTTTTGTTTATTATATGTTATAATCATACAACTAGGGGTTATCATAGATTCTTTATTATAAAAGGATAATGACGATGAACCAATATTCTTATAAAACATGTTTGATATAAAATAATATGAAGAGTGATAATTAAATATGGCATTTGTAGGTCTAGAGTGTAGACTTTGGGTGCCTTGAACCACCTCATTATTGTGCTCCACCACAATAGTAATGAAACTATATGTTATTCTTTTATCTATTTTATTAGGATGTTGTTGGGGCCTAATATTTTCAATAGATCTAGGCCTGGGGTATTTATTTTCATAATTCCCAAAATCATTCACTTGGAGTATTGAAGTGTATGTGGAACATTATTCGAGGACTTATTTTCCTTAATTGTGTTAATCATCATCTTAGACCCACTTTTATTGTTTTATATAGTATGCAATACTACACAATCGTTAAATTTTTTCTTATATAGTTTGATGAAATTTCTCTAGTGATATCAGCCACATCTTTGGAACATTGGTAGTTGGACTTTATTTCTTACATGTGGATAACCATAGAAGCTTCCATGATACACTATGTTTCTTTTTTTTCCAAAAATAATTATAATTTCCACTTTCTATTTCATCTTTTATAAAATAATGAACAATTCACATGTTATTTCCAAAGCCTATCATGGATAATGCACTTCAAAGAATTGGAGTGAAGATATTTAATTAATGGTTGATCTTTATTTCAAAATGGGGGAAATAACTAGAGGAATACCTCATGATCCACTTCAGGGTTTCTTCATAAGTTATAAAAAATAATCCTCCTTATGATTCATCTCTAGGATATCCAATAATATACTTATGAAATGAGTTTTAAGAAATGTATTGATAAAGAATTCATTATTGAAATCTTACTATTAAATTCAATTTAATTACTTCATTTCCATTGTATTCTTAATGAGAGTCCAACACTTGTCAAACTCTCCTTCTAGATGATAGAAAACCAAAGTAAACTTCTATATATCTAAAAATTGTAGAATCGGAAATATCATTTCCATCATATTTATCTATTTATAAGAAATTAGTTGATTAGAAGAACCACTTAATGAGGGAATATTTTTTTGTAGGAAACACATTATTGAATTTTTATCCATCCATAGTGTGTTTGGGAACTCCAAATGATTTGTGTAAATACTCATAGAATGTGGAAGTTGGGTTAGTATATCTATGTGGGTTCATATAACAGTTCCCATACAATTTTCTAGTTCAATAGTACAATAACCACATTGTCCATGAGATTCTTTATTAGCACTATTAATCACTGTTCCACCCATTAATTCAAATAATATAACATTTAGGGACATAAGTTATTAAATATATTGGGGTAAAATGATAATCCTTCGATAAGTAACTCATAAATAATGTACATACCCTAACTTACAAACCACTAGGATTCAATCATGGTTATCAAGTGTAATTTTTTATTATGGACTCAAACCAAATTAGTTAACATCATACTCAAATCCTTCATTTTGTTTTGTAAATATAATGTTATTTACTAAATATTACCCCCTAGGAGTGTCAAACTAGGTTTGACATTATGTATATTTATCATGCACTAGGTGGTGATTGAGTTAATACCCAATCCACCTTTTTTGGGCTATTACCACTATGTATGTCTATTCCATATCTGGTATCCACATATAATATCTATATAGGGAAGTAATTTCTAGGTGAACCCATAAATTTATTGTTTATGAAAACATCTTTATGTAATACTATACATAGAATAATTCATAGGGTTATCACTAAATTTCACTAAACCAATCCCAAAAAATAACTAATCCCTAGTTTGAGGAAAACTATGGAGACCTATGTTAAATATACATAAATAATACATTAATGATACCATGACTTATTTAATAAATCTCACAAATAGTAGCACAACCTAGGGGCCTAAACTAATATTTTCTTCGATACTAGCTGCATTAACATCACAAATTACAATAATTGTTAACATTTATCGACAATTTTGATCCTCTAGTCCCCTTTTAAGACATCTCATTTGATATAATCATTGTAATAAAATGGGGAATAAAAACATAATAATTTGGTGATATTGAATGCTCGGTAAGGAAATCATATCAACTAGTTTTAATAATAAGATCATAAACATGAGGTAAAACATGTGTAAGGGAGAAATATCTGGTAAAATGATAATGGGATGCTAATTGAAAAATATGGAACATTATTTAGATATAATAATAGTAAAATAGAACCATATGACCAACAAACCTCATGAAAAACATGTCTTAGAAACACTTACCAGAAATTTCAAAAGTCATAAAATTGTAACATATAAAGTTGGAGCATATTTAGAACATGTAATGTCATACACATTTTTAATAGCATTGAAATAAGTAATATTTTAGATATGTGAAACCCACATAAGTATATAATGATATTGGAAAAAAAATCTAGGCATCTTTATTCAATAATTTATTGGAAAAATCCAAGTTTGTCTCACTCTTAGTCTGTGAAAAAATGCAAGTATTTCTACCCTTCGGTTTGTGAAAAAATCCCAATATTTCCATGATTTATTATTTCATGTTATATATAACCATAACCAATTAATTGGAATGCGATATAAGGTCCCACAAATATACATCCACACATATGATTTCTACTTTAAAACAAATCATTCATCTTATTATAAATTACTAATGTTAATAAAAATTGTTTCATAACTTTTACAAATGGCATCCCATAAAATAATATGATCATTTAATTCCAAAAAATGTTATAAAATTTATTTTTAAGAAGAGATCATATATGTTAATTTTTTAAATCATTACTCCATTGGATAATAATCCATTGAAAATGGAATAGAAAAAAAAGATTTTTTATTTAAAAGTGATCCTTAAAATCATCTTAAAAAGATGTGATTTTCAAGACTCTTTACGGAAACCATTTTTAAATATAAATATAAAATCTCATAAAACATTACCTCTAAAAAATTCCAAAATTTTTTACCTAGATGAAAAATTAAACATATGTCAAAATGTGAAGTTGAAAAGAATAATATAATGTCATGTTAAGAAAATTTCTATTAAATATTTTAAAATTATGTTTATAGAAAATACACATACATAAAAGGATAAGAAACCATTATTTTAAAATCAATACATGTGAATATAAGGATAATTGGAGATAAAAATATTTGAGTTTCCACTTTGGGATGGAGAAAATTTTTATAAAGTAAAAAATGGACATGGAGGGAAAAACCATTAAAATAAATGGAAATTACTCTTAACAAAAAACTAGTACTCACCCATGCTATTTCATGGAATATTCTAATACTGGTTTTTCTTTTAATAAGAGATTAGTATTTATAAAACTTGAGAAGAAATATTAATGTTGAATAAGTTTTAATTATAAAATAATGGTGTATGATAATGGACTATCAATGCATATAATATGAAGACACCAATAAAATAGTTGACAAAGAAAAAGGATAGAGTAAAAGTATGTGAATTTTTAAATTTTGAGGAAGAATATTTGAATTCATTTTCAATTATGATGATGATAACTGTAATGTGGGCACTGAAAAAAAAAGTGAAAGATAAGTCACAGATAAGATAGTGGTTGTAATAATAAAAATGAGAAATGTGAAAAGTAAGTGAACTAATAATAAATTGAATGAGTGGGTAGTTTGAGAAAGAAGAAAACATAGTGAAACTATTCATCATGTTTATGGAACAGTATGCAATGAGCTAAGTAGAGATCAGAGAAAAAGACTAAACAAAATACGCATTTGAATAAAATAAATATATGATGACAATGAGTGGAAATACACTTCATAATACTTGAAAACATGAAATTTAATAAACAAATTACAGAAATACCAATTGAATATGGTCGTTTCATCACTAAATGTCAACAATCATGGGTTTTATATCTATATTTAATACCCACCCTCTGCATTTTAATGGCATGATCATTTAATTACACATTAACTTACACATAATTATGATTCTTTTCCAATATGAAATTTTTGGAAAGTAAATGCATACAAGAATGAACTTATATTCTATATAAGTACATACTATAATTCATAATGGAAAAACATTGATTACAGGATTGCATACAGTAGTCATGTCAAACTTATTTTTTATGTAAGTTAAAACTGATAATGCATATTAAAGATTCTATATAAGTGAAAACTAATAATGCAGATGAAAGTAAATTTATTTAACCTAGCTAATCATATAAGTTAATTAAAAATTCTTTGTATGAAGAAATTTAGAAAACAATATCCTATATATTTTAAATAGAGGTATGTGAATACATAATATTAATAGAGCAATGGTAATATTTCTAGATGTCTTGTATACAATTTGATTGTAATTTCAAATAATATATACAGATGCATGACTACAGAATACATGATGTATATATAAATGTAAATGAGTGGTACATAGTAACGGAATAGAAGTTAGAGAAATTGTTAAGAAATCATAAATATAGTAGAAAATATTTAATTGAATTAATAAGGAATTAAAACATTTATTGTGCATTCATGATAGAAAAATCAATAACCTGAATGAAAAAATGATGCAACTGGATAATTCAAATTATGATCATTATAATATTTAATGTTAGAATGAAAGCCATATAATTCAAAATAATGTTGTTCTATAATTTTAATATTGTAAAACATCATTTAATGTGATCAATAGTTTTAGAACACTTCAAATAAATGACTATAGTTATTGTTTTTATTTTTGAAAACATTTTTTCCAAATGTGGTCAAGGTTTCATTTTTATTAGTTGCATGATTGTTTAAAAAACAGTGCTTCTCTACCCAAATGTAGAACGTATCTAACTATACAACACTAAGGTGATGTAAAAAATAAATAATTGTAAATGTGATGAATAAAATGTAGAAAAAAACAATAAAATATTATTTTCCCTATGTCTAATACCAATCATGATTAATGTATGAAATATAAATTATACATGATCAATATAGAAGCCATATCTAAAATTTAAAAATGATATCTAATCTGTAATAATTAAAAGTCTACTACTAATATGGGTAATGATTTGAAACTTTAAAAAGGCCTGAAATTACCTCTATCGAATCAACCAAATAGAAATAGAGAATCCGACTCCAATTCAATAACCAAATTCAGCTTGTACTTTGAGTGACCCATCTGTAGTGTGGTCAGTGCAGAATAGGTTTTTTGGGACGCCTTTCCAAACCCACATTCTCTGTAATAGAACCATTGGCCAAAAATATGATGTTCAGGGCCACAAATAATGGTCTCTATTCATGACCATTGATGTAAAACCATGGCTATGGGTACAGGTGTCGTACTGTTAGACTGTGCATCTTCTCTGTGTTGTTAAGAAATTTAAGCAAAACCAAAACTATATCTGCATTACTGTTATGTGGACAATTTTGGATGTTTTAAAACTGAAATTAATTTGAATTTGATTCTTAATTTTAGGTTATATAATTAAGTATAGATCGATGTATTAAACTGATGGAGGTCTCAAGACATATAAACAGATACTCTTCCTGCAAAATGAAATCAAAAGCATGAGAAAATGTTTACTAAACCTATGACACAGCACTGACGTGGTACCATCATTGTATTCACAATGTCTCCATTCAATGCATTGAGCTCCTTGAAGACCATAATCCCACACACACCTTCTTGATTCACCACCAAATCAATGCATTTCACCTCTACCCAGCTCTCATCAACATCTACTTCTTCCTATGAGGTTGGTACTTCGGTCTGCATGAAAACATTAACATTATCTGGTTGTGATATCCTGTATCCTGTGATAGGGGTCATGAACAGCTGTGCAGCCTTGTTCCGTAGCTGAGAGCTCAGATCTTTGATCCTTACCTCCCCAAATAATCAGACTTCTGAAAATATCCCACTTGGAGATGAAAAATTGAATCTGAACCAACTGTACAGAATTCATCACCCGAGTAAATTAAATATTTATAATTGTTGTAACAAATACTTTGTCACTGTTGTAGCTAACTCCTAAATAGACAGTGTTTTCATGTTTATAAAACATGAGTGTAAAATGAATATTACAATAATTTGGTATTTTTTCTAGTAAATTAAAATGAAAATAGTATAAAAAGTAGTACCTGGTATTGATCAATGGTAATACATAATTTTGAAGATTCACTACACTGATGATCCTATATAAAAAGGTTAAAAAGGACTGTTATGTGAAATTTATAAGGAAAATCCTGTAGCAATATTTGAGAAGCATTTGGCTGTGATCAGAATGCTTCAGATTTGATTGAATTCCTAGTCCGCTGCCAGCCTTTGGAATATTGCATGCTGAAAATAATTCAAAATAACAAATGAACAGATCGAGTTAGATCTGGAAAATTAATAATGTCTGTTTTCAAGGAACATATGAATAATGAAGTTACCTTTTCCATAATTTTTAGATACCTCGCATCATATTTCATCATCAATTTCTCTACCAAGTTCATTATACTGGAAATTGAATACATGGATGAATCACATGTAGAGAAGTCCAAAAATTCGCAGTTAATTTCTTAGTTAGTAATAAAATGCATAAATTGCAATAAAAATGATGGGAAAATAAGTAACATTACTTTTAAATGGGAATTTTCTCACATAAATTTTAAAAATAAATGTATAAAACATCAAAAAAATTGAAAACAAAGTAGAAACACAAACCTGAATTTTTGTTTATACTTCCAAAAATAGTATTATTCGATATTCAATAGGTGCATGGGGTGCTGACTAGATTTTTTCCCACCCATAAAACACAATCATTTCTCCATAGGAAAAAATGTTTTGAAATAAGAATATGTATTAATACATACTAAAAATGTAGAATCCAAAATATGAATGTAAAAATAACCCAAGTATAGTCCACAAATTGTGATCCAAAAAATATCTTTAGTAAGATTATGTTAATAGGTGATATAGTTTACAACAATATGTGTATTTTATCACTAATCTGTAAAATCAATTCATATGTATGGGTAGTTTTGCAAACTGTGAGGAAGTAATAATCCAACAACATAGCCCAAAATGACTAAAATAATCGACAACAAAACACACACTATTACTCAGAGCTGGATCCCATATTTGATGATGTAGCCAACAAATCTATTGGAGGTGAGGCATCATTATAGTCCTTGTACGATGAATCCATAAAAATTACACAACACCCAGCAATAAAAAGGCAATTCTCGATACATGGATTATGCATTGGAGTCAACATATCAGCAGCCAACCAGTATACTACTATTTTGATCCCTACAAAATGTAATAAAAAATTAATGTGAGTAAATGATATATATTATTTTGAAAAAATAAGAAGAAACAAACAATAGAAGAAATTTATAGTAGAGATAATCAGAATAGTGTGAGTTAATGACACATATTATGGTTGTGTAAGTTTATTTATTTTTCATTTTATTTTGGATTATACTGAACACACTCCATGTAGGTAAGAGAAATATAGTATTTCAGAGAGTTAAATCTGCCTCACGTAGGGCTATTCTATGATAGAAAAAGGGTAACCTCAATTTTAATCCATTAATGGAATATAAATTATTATTCATGTGAGGGTAATGAAACTCATTGATGGGTATTATATGTTCATGTAAGAGTAAGGTTGGTTTTCATCTACTGCATAAATGATAATCTTGATTCATGTAAGGGTAATGAAACTCATGTAAGGTTATTGTTTGTGGCATGTAAAGGTCATCTTGAGTTTCATAAAGGTCAATCCAAACCCACATGAAAGATATCACATCTCACCTAAGGTTAACTTGGATTGCATAACTGGTAATCCCCATCTATGTAAGGGTCGCCTAGATCCTGTCCGGGTATTTCCAAGAACATCTGAATGGAAACAAAATTAATCCAGTAATGATAAATCTATTAAACTGGTAAATCTGTTAAACATGAAAACAAAATTGACTCTAACATTAGTCAACATAAATTAGAAATTCTGTTGAATGGTAAATCTATTCACCTGTATAGATTTAGACACTTCATTTCAACAGACTTCAACGTTAAACATAAATATGCCATTAATGGTTAATCTTCTCACTAATAGAGAAATAATTTTTACTGAGAAAAAAAAAATAGTGACATTACATAGAAATGTAAATATGTTTAACTAGAAAATGTTTTCACCAGGAAAACAAAAATTTCCCGTACATGAGTCGACATCAATTAGAAAATCACTTAATTGGTAAATCTGTTAAATGTTTCAGCTATACTGCCTTAATTTCTACAAACATAAACTATAAAGTTAAATATTCTAGTACTGGTAAATATGTTCACTTGAAGAGAATTTAGTTTCACTACAAAACAAAAAAACAATGACAATTCCTTGAAATGTAAATCTATTCAACCGGAGAAAAATATACCAATTCATAATGTGGGACAACTTTGTTACAGGAAACTATCATTACATGTCAAAACATGTATTATCCATTTTAATATATATAAATTTTCCATTATGATTAATGATTTTATGATATTATCTGTTCATTAGAGTGTATTATCAAACTATAGTGTTAGTATAGATAAGAGTGGAGAATTATTTTGTAACATTCCATTTTAAACTTAAAAAAGTAGAATGTGTGTTCCCAAAATGGAGAATTTTTTAAAGAGAAACCTTTAGTCAAGTTTTCCAAGTTCCATAAGATGTCCATCAAATGAGACACTACATAAAAAATACTCAAGAGCCACATAAAACCATTCATCATAATAACGATGTTAAAAAAACATCGGTGAAAAACTTTTATGTAATTAATTGCTATAAGTTAATACAAACTATAAGGAAACACAAGATTCAAGTAAATACCCAAACCAAGGGTTATACTACATTGATTTGTTTTCTTTATGTAAAAATAAAACCAATGGAAGCAACTGCATATATGGAAGAAAAAATATTAATAACTGGAAATACAGAAATCTAGATTATCATCCAATCTCACATATGAGCATGCATGATAATGCATGCTTGCAGAAGGAAATTGTATTCCGTATAAAGAAACAACATGCATGATAATATAATATAAAAGGGAAATTCAATCTCAATAAATGATAATATAATATAAACTTCAATATAACTCCAACATGAAGTTATATTGAAACAGCTATAAAAACAGGAATGTAAACTGAAATTTCAGTACAACATGAACTAATATAAATTTCAATATATAGTGCAATATAAAATGAAATATAAATGGCTGTATAAAAAATATAAAACAATAGATTCCCGTTTACAAATTAAAAAATACATTAACAGAGAATTAGAATTAGAATTTGTATATTAAATAAATATGAACAAATAGTTCCCTAAAACAACTTCAATAAAATTATAGAATGATGCAACAGAAACCATTTCATTAGTGCTCTAATAGGTTAATTAAACAGTACCTAAATGGCACTAGGAGAACATAAAATAATGAAAATGAAAACCATTTCAACATCTATGAATAAAAAGATAGATGGATAAATTTACACAATGGGAATAAAACACTCAAACAACTTCAATAAAATTAAAAAATGGTGCAACAAAAACCCTTTAATTACTGCTCAAATATGTTAATTAAGTAGTACCTAAATAGAATGAGGAGAACATACCATAAGTAGAATGATAACCATTTCAGAATCTATGAATCAAAAAATATATGGATAAATTGACACAGGGAAGAATAAAACATTGAATGAAATCTAATATAAAAAATTATGAAACATAAGAACGTACCTCTTTCTATAGTAGTGATACCTCAACCAAAAATTAACCTAGTATAAATAACCATGAAGATCAATACAGGTTTCTGAAATAACATTCTAGAACAAAACAAAGAGGTATCGATAATTTCATAAAAACCGTAATGATTTTGTTGATAGAAGGTAAACATTAGTGAATATTTGAAAAAAAATTAATGTGTGTATGGATGAATCGAGGCCACATACTATTAAATCAAACACCTTCAAATGGTAAGACGATGATGGAGGAAGAGGAGGACTAATTGGATTGGTGAAGGAGGAGGCAGAGCAAGTGGAGGCAAAGCAATTGGAGGCAGAGGCAGAGGCGAAAGAAGCGAGGAGTTGAAGGGGTGGACCGAGCAGTAGGAAGTCATAGAATTGCGTGAAATGGTGGAGGAGTGGAAGAAATTGGTAAGCTGTTTGTAGTGCGGGTTTGGGTAGTGGATGGACGAGGTGATTGATTGAAGGTATAAGTGTCTGGGGAGATTCTACCGTAGTAGATGATTAATGAATTGTTGGAGGTGTTGATGGTCATTGTTGAATGAAAGGGATGTAAAAATTGTGGTAGAAGTTGACATGAAACAGTAGGGTTGTCATGGGGGGTGAGCGTGAATGGAATCAGAGGGAGGTTTTGATGGAAAGAGATGGAAAGGAGATGACGGAGTGTGATTTGACGGAAATGAAACCGTGTATTGGGGAAACTGAATGCAGAACCATGACTGTGGAGATCAAATTGAGATGTTGAGAAAACCCTAGATTGGGAGGCTGAAGGAGGAGGATGCTGGCATTGGGGATTTGTGGAAACTCTAGGTCATGACCAGGTGAAATTTGAGCCTAATAAGGATAAGGAAGACAACGTAGAGGTGAGGTGAAACCGGGATTTGGTGAACGTCGGAGAAGGTGTAGGACTGAATGTAGCATAACCGGGAGATGGAGCTTGAAGGAGGCACATGTTTGCGGGGACCGTAGGTCGCGTGAGCTGAAACACAGGAGGGAGAAGGATCATAAGCAGGAGCTAGAGTGGGAAGGAGAATATGGAAGATTATGGGAGACAAATACGGTCGTGGACCCTTGGAATGGTGACACATATGAAAAAATGGATGTGGATGAATGTGATATAGACACATGGAAGGCGTAAAAACCTAAGATTAGTATATATATATGCACTGTCAACAAATAATAGAATCATTAAGGAAGATGACTTTAGTGTGAAACCTGATATCTATAGAAAAAAATATATAAATAAAAACAATCATGATAGGTTATAATATGTCAATTTTAAAAGATAATTGTAAAAGAGGAGTGTTTTTGACTAATAAAAAAGATTTGATCCACGAGAACCCCTTGTATTTATTCCCGCTTGGTAAAATGTGATTTAAACTCCTATAAAATAAAAAAAATATTAATATAATATTTTATATCCATTTTAATACCTAAAACTGTTTATAATTTTAATTTATAAAAAATATATGGATGTGTATTAGTTTGTTTATGCATATCTTCCCATATTGGGTGTTTATAGTTTTGACCATTTGTACTAGTTTCTAAAGACCACTTTCAGTATTCCTTATTAATAAAAAATTAATAATTGAAACAGCATTAAATTAGCTATAGTTGAAGACTTATAATGATTTATTATGTTTAAATTTTTTTTGATTATTGTTTCTCTAATCATCCTAGAAAATGAAATAAAAAAAAACAATCATTGGTGATTTTCATTACTAATAAATAGTGATTTTTTAATTGTTGTTTTAACCTTTTTGAAACCAAAACCACAAAATTATTTCGGATTGATATTTTATTATATAATTAATTATGTTTTTTTACTCATACATTAAATATTTTCGTATCATTGTTCTAGTAGATGGTCAAACCGACCAAACATAAATATAATATGATTAATAAATAATTATAGTGTGAGTTAGATTCAATATCATCACAAAAGTAGAATAATAATATAATTTAGTGTTTATTAATGTTATATATTATAATTATAACGTATTTAGAATAATAATTAATGTATAAGAAAATAGTAAATAATTAGAATTAAATATTTTCCTCTAAATATGCTTGTTTCTAATGTCTGAGTTAATGATATTCATTTGATGATCATATCATTATATGTTCTCAAATTTTTCATAATTCAACCATAAATATATTATAAAAAACATATTAATCTATTAAAACCATTATCAAGACCATCCATGTAAGGTAGGGATGACATGAAAATAGAAAATAATCATTACATGGTGGTGGTAGCCCACACATACGCATTGTTGGTGATATAATATTATATAGAATGGGTGACATGAATGATATGTTATAGAATTTATGAATCTAAAAAATATAAATTTAAAATTTATTTATTAAGATAAACATTGGTACTATGTTTTTATTATAGTAAAGGAAAATGAAACATTACATTTTTTCAAGGCAGTAGTCCACACGCACACACACACGTGTTAGCTTTTCATTTTTCCTGGGAAAAATTTGAATGATGAAAAATTGTTTTATCATATTTATAATAAAATATTAGTATAATAGTAATAATTATTTTATAATTTTATGATTCTATAATAGAATTTTAGGAGTAATAAGTGCACATAAAAATTAAAAAAAAGGAAAGAGTGTTCAGGAACACATACCTCACGTCTTGAATTATCACCTTTGTAAAGGGGGTTAAGCACTTGAGTGATGGATTTGTGAGAATAAAAAAACCTATTTAAGGTATATAAAAGTGTTTAATAGAGGTTTGGGTAGGTTTAAATATGAATTTTTATTGTTTTTATTTGAGGGGAAGTGAGGAGTGGAGAGCCCCTTTTATAAGAGAAAAGGGATGGCATTTTTATGAATACCAATAACTTTTCAATAATGGGAAGTCTCTATAAAGATAAGTTCCACTAAAAATTGAGAAATTATTGGTGTTTGGAAGATACAAGCTCTATATATCCTCTAGCATATTTTTGTACACTTGTTTTATGTTTTTTTCAACCCCATTTCCCCTTGAATTATTATTTTTCACATTTTAGATTTTACTACAGTAACTAATTTTTTCTTTTTAGAAAACTTAATATTTATTAGAAAAAATAAAGTGTAAATAATTAAATAATTTGGAACAACAGAATATAAATTTAAAATCTATTTTTTATGCTTTAATTTATAAAATTATGAAATTTTTTATTTAATATAAAAAATTTATAATGTATTGAAACAATTTTAGGGAAAATATTACTTGAGTTATAAAATATCAATCAAAGAGTTTTAAATTATATAAATATTTTAAAATATATAATTTATATTATAAAATACATAATATATAATGAAATTTTTTTCATGAAATTATTATTTTTAATTATATGAAAATAATGGAATAAATGTCGCAATATTAGTAAAAACCTTATTTTCTACTATTCACATGAATATCAACATTTCTAGAAAAATATAAAAAACTTTTATACCTATATAATATTATTATTCTACGAAATTTTTTTCATTTTGATTATTTTAAATTATAAAATTATAAAATTTATATATTATATGAAAATACAAAATATAAATAAATATTTCCTTTATTGTAAAAGCCACAATTTAATAATTATGTGCACTTAATATTAATTAAAATAAATTATTAATTTTAGTATTGAAAACAAATTATACTAAAATAATATATTTAATTATTTAATATTGGTTGATTTAATTATTTTTATAAAATAAAAAATACTTTTAAAATTTATATAATAAAGAAAAATTCATTTTTCTCATTTTTTATTTATCATCTAAATGTAAAAAATTATAATTATTAATATAATATTATTTTATATATATATTTACTATTCTTATAGATTTTGGAAAAATTTTCATATATTATTCCATGGATTGTTTTAGATTGGTGCTTCTTGTGAAACTAGTTATCGAAGATAAAATTTATTTAATGAAAAAATATTTTTCAACGTCGTGGGTCATTAAAATGGAAGGATATAAATTATTGTATCTAAAAATAAAAATATAGTTGTAAAATATATAAGGTGCACATAAATACTATTAGTTTATTTTCTTAGTCACAACTTTTAATACATAAGTTGACTTTGTAACATAGTGAATACAGTGTAATTCAATAAGAAAACATACACTATCAGTTGAATTAGTGGATCCTTTGTTTTGTATTGATTGTAAAAGAAGAATAACCCAAATCATATTCATGAATAATAGGATAGGTTAATTTTTTCCAATAAATAGGAAAACCAACTATGGCACCAACGACTTGGCCATTTTAGCCAAAACAAATCCTTAGAGAACTTAGTAAAGAATAAAGGTACTTGAGACCTCCCAAATTTTACAATGTACACATGTATACATGCGATACTTGTTAAAAGAATATTATTTCATGAAATAACTACAAAATAAAGAAATAAAAATCATTATGGTTTCTTGAGATACCTTATGTAGACGTGTGTGGTAAGATAAAATAAATTCTCATTTTGGAATATATAATTTAATTATATATTTATGACTATATAAAGATGTGTTGGATTATTGTTATCACAAAAAAATTAATGGTATATAAGTAAATAAATATAGAAGAAAGATGAAAAGATTCTTTATGTAAAAACTAAGAAATTATCAATCAATAATGGAACTGAATTTACCAATAACTAGGTGGAAAATATCTATTAAAACATGGGATTCTATATCTGGTTTCAACTGTGAAATATCCACTAAAATGGATTCTTAGAGAGGAGGTTTTAGGTTATAAACAACCAAGATCAGACTATTCAAATAGAAAATTTACTACTTGTTATATATTGGAAGGAGGAATAACATACCATAGTATACATCTTCTATAGTGATTTATTATGTCTGAATGAAAAGAAGGATATTTTTTAGATGTGGCATGGGAAGAATCCAACACGAAAAAACTTTTCAATTTTCTATCTTAAATGATGTATTCTCAACCAAGAGAATCAAAATAAGCTTTGTCAATGAAGGTATTTTTCAGGTATATTCATCCAAAGTAATTAACTTTAAATGTTACAAAAATATTCTTGAAAAAGTATGGAATTACAAGATGTAACCATGATTGATAACAAAAATTCCAAAATTGAAAATCAGATTTAAGATTATTGTGAGTATATTTTTTAACAATATTGATATGAAAATGATGATAAAATTTCTAATTAATTCAGTGGATACGCGGAATGTCATGAAGATATATATGAATAAAAATACTAAATTTAAAATTTTAAAAATATTGTGGAAAATGCATCTCTAAATAGAAAATAAGGTTCTGTTGATATCAATGGAAACAAAACTATTAGATACTCAAAAAACCTAGGTTAAAAATATATGAATGAAACATTAGTAGAAATCCTTCAATTTATCTCAAGTAGAATCTAAAACCTCTTAATATGATTCTATGGATGATCATTGGGTTATGAATATGGATGCATCGCTTGGCGAATTTGAATATAAAAATACATGGGAAGTTGTTCCAAGGATATAGAATGAAAATAGTATAAGAAATAAGTGGGTTTATAGAAATAAACAAAATCGACATGGAATGTTGAAAAGGAATTGTGAAGGAATAGTGTGAAAATTCTATTCCCAATTTTAATGCATTGATGTTGATGAGATGATTACTCCTATGGTCAAACTTGAAACAATTAGATTATTTCTCTCCATGGTTATGATAAAAATGATTTAAATACAATTTAATGGAATCAAATTGGAATTATTCAAAAAATTACATGAAGATAAGGTTTATATATATAATATGGATTGTATTATATTATATGAAGATAAAAATAAGGTTTCCTAGTTAAATTATGATTTTGATGGACTAAAACTGCCCCTAAGGGCCCAGTACTCATGAGAATATAATTGATTAAAGAGGATTTGTTTTCATAGGGGAGGGGTTGGTCATAACCAAAAAATAAATAAGGATAAATATCATTGTATGGTGGTTATTTATTTATCTTTATGAAATAATTATTTTTGAGGTTTTTATGTTTTATAATACATACAGTTTTCAGAATTCATGAGGTGTAAATTAAAAATGTATTTTTTCAGAATTGTTTCATTATTATTGGGTTTCCAGGTCATATAAATAAATTATTGTACATTTTATTTTATGAAACATATTCCAAGGAAGTGTTGAAAAGGTTTAAATTGGGATACTAAATGCCAAAAAAACATAATGGTGATCTGTAAATTTTTTTCAAAATATCTGTAAGACAAGGAGATCAATTTACCACTTTATATGAATATTATTATTTGTTTTATATAAATGATAGCCACTTTACCAGGCATCATATTTTTCACATATCAAGATTCCAAATATGAATATTATCTCAAATAAATTCATATGTTAGTTGTGAGATAAATAATCCATTATCTCAAACACACCATGGATTTTGGAATTTTTGATTAAAAATTTTAAATGCAGTAACCCTTGGTATATAATGATTAATATTGTTATGGTTTTTTGGATGGATGAAACTAAAATTATTTGGATTTATTCAATATTAATAGTTTTTTATCTCTAAGAAATGTAAAAATAAATCTTTCATCTATTTTAGAATGGTAGAGGATAAATATGTATCAACCACTTAATCTTGTAACCAATGGATATTGATGATGCAACTACTTAGGGAAATTGGGTTGGAAATGGAATATAATATTGTTATCAAGAATGAAAATTCGAGTGATCAAAATTTTATCAAAAACATTATTCATAATTCTAGAAAAAATCACATTAAAATTTAAAAACATTCCCTTAAAGATAAGTTGGAGAAATGAGTTATGATAATGGATGTCCACTCAAAAATCACGTTAATGATGTTATGACCAACACAGTACCCAAGATAGTTTTTTATTAGAATTGGTAGTCTCTTATATTCCAACATAATCCATCATACTGAATAAGTTGTAGAAGAGACCCAAACTCACTAATGGACGTTGATTTCAACAGAAAATTATATTTTACATTCCACTTTCAATTCTTGAATTTCTAACTCCATTTTTGGACATTCAATGAAGTTGTTTTTCGGTTCAATAATAATGGCGGATAAAGTGTTAATATGTAAATGGGATAATTAATATAGGGTTCTTCCTATAAGTAAATGGGGAGAGATATTTTGTGTGTATCTTGAGGTGTGATATAGTACCACATTTCTTAATTAGGGGGATCATTTTTTTCGACAACTTGAATGTTTAAAGTGAATAATGATTAATAAATTGGTTTCAAGGGGATATTTTCTTTAACTATTGTTTTTAACACTGATAATGACTCTTGTGGGATTTTAGTTGATGTCATGTGAATCATTTATATACACCACATAGGAAATATGTTCATAATATGTTCATGTTTAGACATATATTATTTTCTAATGTTTCTCAAAATCTTAATTGATAGATTTATTTATGGGATTTAATGAACCAAAAGTAGAATATATTCAGTAAATAACCCCTTTTAGTGGGTTTGGAGTTTGTTTTTATTGAAAATGAAGTTGAATAAATCTTCAATTAATCATATTTTATTCTGAGATGATAATATTTTAACGGATGTAGGTTGTTTGAAAAAATTTATAACTTTTATTGGATGTCTAAATATGTGTAAGGTTGAGTCAACCACATATAAGGTTAATAAAATTACATGTAATGTAGAGACAACCTCATGTAATGTTGAGACATGCTTTGAGAGAATTCTCATAATGTTAGTGTATGTAATTATAAGGTTCAGAAAATTCTTCACAAGGTTAGGGCACATCATCCTAAGGATTGTGTATGTCATTGTAAGGATATTTCATGTCCACATAATGTTGGGTATCTACCTTGTAATGTTAGGAAAATTCCTCATTGGGCAGATAAAATTCCTTCTATGGTTGGTGCATGGACGTGTAAGGATACTGTGAGAAACTCATAATGTTATGATGTATTTTTTTATGGTTATTAAGATCCTTTATAAGGTTTGGGTGATCCCTACTTATGGTTAGTAAAAGATCCGTAAGATTAATAATGATTTTAGAAAACTTCATAAGGTTTTCTAGTAGCAGTCATGAGTATTTTTTTAAATCATAAAATATGGTTAATAAATCATGCCACATATAAGGAAAAACTCAAACTAAGATTCAGTGAATAATGAAGACATAATGTTTCCCTTTTTGTAAATTATTAAGAGTATTTTTTAAATCTATTTTTACCACGCAACCCATCATGAAAGAAGGGGTTGGTAATGTTTAGGTTTCATGATATGTGTGTTATATGCATATATTTTATGGTATATAAACACATGAATTTTCTATTAATAATTGACTAATGTTCCCAAAGTTTGGAATTTTTAACATTTTTTGTGATTTTTGGAAGGAAAAAATGAATATTTTTGGAAGGGATAAGAACGAATGAATTTAAGTATCCCAACAGATAATGTACACCACAATGTGAATTAGAGAGGAATGACACCATAATTTTAAATGTGGGAACAAAACTCATAGGGTGTTGGAGCATACCATTGAACATGGAGAATGTTTTTTCATGTCCTGAAATCAATTCAGATCATATGCTTTATTCATGGGGTTGTAATTGATGTTTTGCAGAAAAAGGATGCATCCAGTGCTGGTAATTGGAGATTCACATGATGAAAACATTAAACAATGTAAAAAATTACAAGGTGTGAATGGAATAAAATGTGTGAAGAAAATAAAATTCAATCAATGGAGACATCATATCTTTAACATCTTGATTGCAATTAATGTTGTGAATGTTTCGACCCAGAATCGTCTATGACTGATTCAATTAGATTTTCAATGAGAGGCATAAAATTAAAATCTATAGTTGTTATTAAAAACTGGCATTGACTCAAGAATCGTAATGGACACATTTATAGGAAATATTAATCAATCATATTTCCTTAAATCACATTAAATAAGTGGATAGGGGTTCCAGTCAAAATTCATTCATAAGGGGCCAACAATGGGATCAAAATATTGCCACATCTAGGATTATTCGGATATTACATTAATTTTTCTACCACCTAATGATTTTAATTAAGGGGTAGAACTAGTGGAAATAAAATTTAATGAATAGGGATTTATTATATTATGGTATTTTATTTTTCAGTGTAATTATTTTTTGTTTTTTCTCCAAACCTAATTTCTCTATTGTATTATTTTCTTATATCATACATAACCATAGCATGATAAATAAGGTAGTGACATATTCAATGCATTTACTAGTGAATTATACTAACCATGACCATTGAATGGATTTTTAACTATGTTTAAAAAAGGTTTTGAGTTTCTATGTCATCAAAATCCCGAAGTGACATAAAAATTGATAAAAGGAGAAATCGTTGATTTTGGGGATGTCTTCCATGAACATTGGACCATCCTAAATTCATTTATGAGACCATATGACTAAGATTTAATTATTTTATTTTGTAATCAATCATGAACCTAGATTTTCAATTCCAAGAATGTCTTTTATTTTCATAAAAAATATACAATAACCAATATGTCTCTTCAATCGTTTTAATCTAGAATTCATTCATTAAATAGTATTGAAATTATGAATAAATTGT
This sequence comes from Viscum album, assembly GCA_963277665.1. Lineage (NCBI taxonomy): Eukaryota > Viridiplantae > Streptophyta > Magnoliopsida > Santalales > Viscaceae > Viscum > Viscum album. The sequence goes on from OY728158.1 coordinate 1,614,881,122, forward strand.
AATTTTATCAATCATTTTCTCTTTTTGATTGTCCTTGATCATGAATATCCAATACTACCCTATACTTTAGTCGTTTTAATCATCCGACCTATAAATTTCTAAATCTAGTGACCTTGTGGGAATTTATGATGCGTGTGGGGCTAGTATTGCTACAGTAAAAATTGGTTTGTATTTATAATAAAATAATTGGGTTAATATTGTCCAGAATATTATTTTGTATTATTTAGAAGATTTTTTTGTGTCTTTAAATATTAATAAAATCATGTTTTTTCTTTAAAAATTCCCACATGAAAACTATATACATTTTCAAAAAGATAAAATTAAATAAAAAATTAGGGAAGGTGTTGTGAAAAGGTAAAGTGAATCATTACATGACGTGGGGAATATTTGTTTATCATAACGAATTAATATTTTGATAAAACTTTAGAGATATAAAAACAGAATTCTAGACTATGTATTTCAATAACAGGTAATATTTTTCCATTTTTATTATTGTAATTGTGGGGCATAGTTCTGGTATGAAAGACATAGATAATAAATCAAAGAAGAAGGTTTATCCATGAGTTTTCATTCATGGAAAATCATTAATGTAGTGTTTATGTTCTATTACAATCTAGTTTATTGTATCCATTTGTAGTTCTTAATGAAGTAGGGTTTCATAAAAGAACTAGGTTTATCTATATTATAAAAAATATAAATATTTTATCCATTTCTCATGAAATTTTAAACCCTTAGAGATAGGTTGAGAACTACATTGAGTAGAAAAACAAAAATAATTTCACTTTACTGTCTTAGGTTCAATGTTTCATCTGTATTCACACTCCTTAGATTAATTGTTCTTGGTGTACAAAGTAAAAAACTACCTTTGTTACATTTTAATACCTTTATCACTCTATATATATCATGAATATGAAAAATAGTGTTTCAAAAAAATATTGATTATTTTTATTTTAAAGTAATTAATTTTTTATGTAATAATTCCATGACTCACTCCGTCATAGTATTTTTATTTTCAGGACCATAAATACCATATACATCAAAGAACTATGAAAATTGACCCCTATGTAGATCGAGGTCTCACATAAGTGAATGGAATATTTTATCCAAGGATTCATAAAACAAACCCTGGTGGAAAGCTTATATTTATATGGTATATACTAATCAAAACAGTTTATTTTTTATGGGATAGACTATGTGTCTTGTAGTTTAATTTATTAAACATGGTCTACTGTTATGTAGTTTAAAGTCATATATTTGGAAATTCATAACTATATCATGGTTTCTAAGGCATAATTATATTATATCAAATTAACAGCTACTCGTTTAAGCATTTAACACATCTCATAATCATCCAAATCAATATGAACATCATATATTTTCTTTTGGAAAATGTCCTTAATATTGAAGCATTTTTTATTTTGTGTCAAAAAAATTAGTGGAAGGGACAATTATTAGTATAATCTCATTTTAATGACCACCCAAGTTTCTTTATATTCAAGAGATCGATAAGGTAAGGCTCTAATTAATATGTAATGAATCCACTTTCTTAGGTCTAAATGAATAAACCTTTCTTCTTTTGTCATTGATAGATGGATGGACATATTTCTTTCATACACTTTATGAGCTTTTCCCATGGTCATCATATAAATGATGTATATATTTAGGTGTTAGTGACTCCGTTATCCCATCATATAACTACTTATAAATCTATTCCAGAACAATTAAACACCTCTTGATTATATTATACAACAACAGATGGTAGGGTCATTTATTTAGATAGTGTCTCAAACATTCTCTCTTGAGTTACATAATTTTTTGGCGGCTCTATGAAATTATTCTATGCTGAAAAAGAAAAAATACCCATAAACATTATATGTTTGGTAGGAATATTTCTTGCATCAATAAATCATTGTGATATCGATGATAATAATACATTCCTTGTATTCCATGTATTCCTTGACCAACATGAGAACATAGTTGAATTAGGTATATGGGTGGTCTTTCCTTAATCTCAATCAAATTGGGGGATTATATTAAAGCTATTGATAACTATTAAATAAATAGTTACACACCTGTACTAACTAATATTGGTTATTTTAAGGAACATTTTATTATTATTGAGGAAAAATTACATATAATGTACACCTGATGAGGGGATAAAATATATGAAAATTTTAATTATATATGGGCTATGTTTTTTAACAAAAAGTAATAACATTGTGTGTGGATATTTTCATTTCACCAAGGGAAAAATATCCTCAATGAAACTCCAAAATTACCTTACATAAATTTTCATTTTCTCACAACAATTTGGTGATATATTTTTCAGTGAGGAGGGTCATGTAAGCCTTAGGTGGATGAAAAGTAGAAGACATTCCAAAACCCTTTCCTTTTCAATTGTAAAGTTGTTTGGATGATTATAGGATTCCTTGTGTGCACCCTAGTGATCAAATATGTTGCTGAAATTGGGTCTGTGTTCTATGAAAATTTCATTTTGAGTCATCAATAGGGTTTAAGATGACTTATTTAATGTTAGGTAGAGTCTCAACGATCTATATTTCACAAAATCTAGGAGTAGAGAATGGTAAAATATTTTGTGCATTATAAACTTATATTAGCATGTTTTTATTAGAACTGAAAGAACAGATATATGAACAAGTTGATAATTCATTAGACCTAGCTGATTCTATGCTAATGGAAATATCATCTACCATTCCAAGGATATTTTCCTACTTTATACACTTGTTTAAAAATTGTATAATATTAAATGAATAAAATTAGAGCTCCTCATAGGAAGAAGGTATTCTTCAGTGGTATGGTTACCAATTAATTATTTGGTGCGATGATTCCCATTAACTCATATAGTGGGGTAGTTATCATTCTCCAATTTTGTGGGAAAATTACCATTATCTAATTATGTGGGATGGTTCTAATCACTTATTTAAAAAGGAAGTTCCCATTCCCTAATTTGGTTGGATGGGGCCCAATAAATCAGTATTTCTAGCATGAAGACCACCTCAGTATAGACTAATTAAAGCATCATTGGGTATTATTCTTCATTTTTTTCTCAATTGTCTTTATTTAATTTGATCTTCAGAGTCTAAGAATTATAAGATGCTATAGTCATATATATAGGGGAAATTGGAGTCATAAGTGGTTGAATAACATATTCCTACATGTTTGCATACACATGATCCACTAATTTATAGATCATCATTTATTTTTAATAACCTTATAAATACTCATTTAGGGCATTTTCCTATTCTTATTCTTCATTTTGTAGAATAGAAAAAAGAAATATTCCCTAGTAACCTTGGTATTTCTGATCCCTCATGAACCATATTTTTTAGTTGATATATAGTGATGAATCATTCATGGATCATGATCCCCAACATAAGATTGTAAGAGAAAGTATTTAGGGGTTAATACCACCCTACTTCATCTTGCATCTTGAGTTTTGGAATTGAATTCAATTTGTTCTCTATGGTGAAATTGAAGTATTCTAGTACCGAATCACTATAAGGAATAAAATATATTCTTCTAGTGTTCAAGGTTATGTTTCCAGAATATCTTTGGCTTAATGGTGAAAAAACTAGCTTATGCCTTCTGTGAGTTATTTATTCATGATATGGGTTCTTAATTATACATTACCTTAGTTCAATGAATATCATCCTTTAGATTTTTTGATATAGTTATAAAATCATAAAACCCATGAAAGTATTTCACATGGATTATAATGTTTTCAATATCATCCCATTGGTTTTCTATATAGATCTATAATAATTTTTATTTGGAATTTTAATAAATATGTCAGTCATTTTCATCCTAGAATGAAATTTGTGGCTCTCTCAATTTTTTGATTCCACTAATTGGAGAGGTCAACGATGGAATTTTTACTCAATATTGGGATAAATTTGTACATTAATTAATGATAGAGATCTTCCCAAATTCTAATAGTCCCAAATTCATGGTTATTATTCTAAGAAAATGTTGGAACATATAAGTTATACCGAAATAATTTGATTTTGGAAGCCTCTTATAATTCTATAATTCCAAACATTGAACTGAAACATTGAGAAACTATTTTGTGGTGCTATTCTAGATCTCCCAATCCATTAAATGGTGATAATTTTGTATTCATAGATTTGGGTTGATGGGGATTTGAATCTACCCACCCAGGATTCAACTTCAACTCCTATTGTAAAAGTGTGTTTCTCCCTTCCATATCACCCATCAGAGCAGTAAGAGAATCTGGTAATTTTGGTGATACATATTCCTAGGCCATCCTATATAGACATACCTTAATGGATAATTACATTTTCCCTAGAATTGGTATCTCTTGATAATTAATTTATTTTTATCTATATGATTTGGTTCTTATGATTTGAAGGTGAAAGGGTGGTGTGATTTTACCTTTGTGGGTGAAGAAACCTTGTCTTATTGGAGAGGTTCATTATGAGTGTGTATAGTTTTATAATAAAATTTATAATTTTATTATATACTTTTAATGAGTAATTTAGTGTGGATCTACTCAATATTCTCTATTCTGGGGTTGAGATGAGTTATATTTTCATCTACTGAGATGTCTTACGCATTTTTGGTTTTTTGTTAAGTTGTGGATGTGTCCAGCCCTCTTCTAATTTGTGCCTCCTATTTTTCAGGTTATTATATGATATCATGATCCACAAAATATTTTGGGTCCATATCTATGATATTCACATAATATAGATATATGGTGGGAAAAATAGTTTCCCTATAAAAGTTTTTATCATAATCTGTATGTACTCCATCAAACTATTGATACTAGAGATGACTATGTGGGTAAATATTTTGCCATCCATGTGGTCTAGGTTGTCCCCTGGGATGATGTAGATGTAGATAAATCTATATTAATATTCATTTCCCATATATATGTTTTTCATGTGGTGAATGTCGTGGAACACCACTCTGAAGACCCCTATGTCAGTTAATGCCTTTCAACATTTTGAGGGGTCAGTTCAATTCTTCACCAATGTCATATTTGATGAAGTGTGAGGATTTTGGATAATGGAAATTTGGAATTTCCCCTATACCTGTATCAGGATATGGTAATGGGATATATAATATTTATAATTATCTATGAAATGGACCTATTTCTAACTATAGTGGTTGGATACCCCTCATGGGATCACTTATAGGGTTCCGAAGTCAAGAAAACGTGGGTGGGCACAACAACCTCTGTAGATTCTCATGGAATTTAGGTCACACATTGTTGATGATAACTATATTTAATATCCCCCTATGTATCTTCTATTGGGTTTTCTATATGTGTTAAATATCCTACTCCACCTCCATGTGATGAAGAAGGTAATAATATTCATGGTTTTGGGGAACTCCCAAAATGATTGGGTGTTTCTATAAGGGTAATTACTTCTACATGGTCCATAATTGGTAAGATTGATCTTGCGGATACATATCTTGATGGATATCTCACAATACATCTAATTTCAAGATGAATACTTTGCGATGGTATTCTAATTGAATATCATTCTTTATTTGTTTTTGAGGTTTTGGGTTGGTGACATCATCCTCTAAGATTATGGGACCACAATATTTGTTGTAACTGAGGTACATGTCGAGCGCTACATCCAATGACTAATATTAGATGGAGGAAATCCATGGTAGATACTGGTTTTATTAGTATGATTACATTAGAGGATTTTTGGATTGATGATACTACTTGGATCTAAGGAAAATATATTGGATTCCATAATTTTTTGAATTAATTAACAACAAAAAATAAGGAAAACTAATAATATAGCATCTCTTGTAAGATAATATTCAATTGAAAACATTCATAGGTAAATATTTCATGTCTGTTTCACAATTATATTTTGGATAATAAATTATGCTCATGAATTTTTGAGTTAGTGTAGAACTTCATTGCAAAGGAAATAGCTTCTGGAAGTTTACCAGCGATGCTCTAGTTATACATTAGTCGATAAAATGGGTATCTAGTCTCAAATCACCCTTTAGATTTATTTCATACTATTTTAATCTATTAAATATTAAATATATATTCATAAATCATTCCAAAATTCTAGTGTGGGAATGGTCACTAGTATGAAATTTATTTATTGAAACATTGCATCAATTGTAATATATATATATATCATATTTTCTCCATATTTCACTTATTAGTTTGTGATAGAATGGTTTATGGTTTCATAGTTGGGATATTGTGAATTTATTATCATCTTTGGATGTGGAAGGTTTTTTAGTTTCGGGATTGAGCCAATATAGAGGCTTCCTATGTATCCATTTTAAGGGAATCAAAACCCATGTAGTTTGGGGACACTTAATAGGACACACCATATATTTTAAGGACATGTGATGGGGAAAGATATGATTCATTTAATGGTTTTTAATACATTACCTAGTGATGTACCTTTTAAGGTTATTCATCTATGACATTTCTATGTAGTTTAATTTGATAATAAATGGACTACTAAGTCATAGGCAACTAGAAATGGTTATTTTTTGGATTTTTTATCAGTGAACCTTTCCAGTTCATATTGTTTGTTAGAAAATAAATAGGATATAGTATATTTCAGGTTACACCTAGTGGGAGTCCCATGTATAGTTGTTTTCCCAATGTATTTTTTGTAACTAAAGAGCATAAGAATATTATAGAGGTTGGGGATTAAACCTAGTTAGAGTCTCATATAAGGGTTTCAACCAACTACCCACTAGTAACTTCTCATGGAGGGAATATTATAAAAGTTGGGACTTACATCTAGTATAAACACCATATTTGGTTTTCCACCCCAACCCAAACCTTTTCCTTTAGTAACTAGATCAAGGGCCTTGTCTATAGCTAACTAGATGTGAAAAGAATACATGGAATCATTTGGAACTCACCTATTATGAAGCCCAAGATTTTTATTAGGCCTTTAGGATTGAACCTCATTTAGGTGTCAAACATATCCTATTAGAAATGAAATAAAATCCTATAGAGTTTTTGTTAAAAAAAATGTATTATTATATAGCTGGACTGATCCATGTAGTTTAACATGATGTAGTAAAGATGTTTAGGTCTTGAATGTGGTGGCAGTAAGGGATTTAATAGTCCTTGCACATTTATATTCCCCTTCTAGTTAATTTATCTATTGGTAACTTGGTTGGAGAAGAAATGGTGGGACCTTACCCCAGGTAGGATTCCCATGAAGGATGATTATTCCATAAAATGGAATAAAACAGGGTACTAAGTGAGTATTAGACCTTACGATTCCCAATTAGTAAAACCATTATATTGGTAACTAGATATGGGAATATATGGATGTGGATTACCCTTAAGAGGAGGACTATGTAGGTTGAATATATCGTAAAAGGGATGACAACATTATAATGAGTGGAGAATATACAATGGGTTGTACTTTTAGTTCAAAATTTCTATTAGTAACTTGATAGAAGAATATATGGTTGCAGATTACACCTAGTAGGAGGACAATATAGTATTTTTGTACGATTATGTAGTAAAATTGATGTGATCTTTAATGGGAAAATGTACGGAGATTAAACTAAATGGAGGATGTGAAATATGACCCAAGTAGGAGGTGAAGATTAATGTGGTTTCAGGTAGGTGAACTTACTGAAGGATCACCCTAGTATAGGGGAACCAGTGAAGGACCTCCCAAGTAGGGAGGCCTTGGTGAATATTCTTCATAGTAGGGATTCATGGGTGAGATTTAGTCCTTGTATGTAGTCCTATGAAAATATTCATAATAGGGGAGTACCTCTAGGATGGTGATGAAAGAAGAGCCATAAATGTTTGATTCCCATAATTTCAAGGGTGTGTATTTCTCTAGTTTAGTACCCCAAGGTGGATAGGACATAGGGAGACCTAATATAGTACATCTAGGGGATTTAGGGAATGTGGGGTCCTAGTGTTTTATCTAATGGGAATTTCTTCCATTAGGATATGAGTTAGGAGAAACTTGAAAAGGGGAGGGAAAACATGGGTGCATAGAGCTCATGCGTCATTTCCTCATATGTGAATATGTGTGTATGAAAAATTGTAGGTAAAGATTGTTATTTATATACTAACATGGGGATCATAGTGGTTGAGGAATAAGCGGGGAAGGTGGTTAACAGAAATAATAGAGCATGGAATCCAGGAGCATAGGTATGATTGTGTATGTTTTTTTGTACAAATGATAGCTAGGCATGCACATCTGTAGAGTATCCAAAACAAAGTTCCCAAGTTAGGGTGCATGTATGCAACTATATATGGGTTCATAGTTCCTAGGAATAAAATAAAATATAATAAAATTAAGGGAATTCCCAATGGGTCACATGATATTGAGCATCTTTGAGGACCAAGGCATGGTCATGGACATTAACAAATATCCATTCATAAAATTCCAAAAATCAAACTACCATAACATTTTATATGTGATTGTCATTTGGATAAATCTAGAAAATTCAAAGCTATAAAAATGAATTGTTCCCCAAGATAGGGGTTGCACTATAGACACTATTATCTTAGGATACAATTCTATAAAACAACATTAAAATTGGGATTATGGTTTCAACACCTGATTTCATTAAAAATAAGTAAAATAAAAAACCAATCTCTCAGGGGGAGGTTCTCCCAACCACATCATTATATTGAGTGGCGTGTTTATGGAATATTTATCCATTGGTCTGTGAGAAATCATGTGTCACACACACACATATATATATATATATTATTTATATCTTATTTGTGTAAAAAAAGTGTTTTATGCATGCACTTGACTTATACCATCTGAGTGAGTACCACATCGTGATTTTTTTTGAAAAGTTCCTGAATATATTTTTTTTGTGCCAGTATTATATCAAATAGGAGAACACAGATGGGATTTTGATTCCATATTGATGTTTCAAATCCATGATTACATTAAATAAATAAAAAATTGTGTAATAAATAATATTTACTTATTTTGTTTATTATTTTCATATATAATGTGATTTATCTATATATTATGTTTTCAATACTTTGAATAATTTTTTCAAATTATTTAACTAACAAATTTTGTAGATAATAGATTCCCCCAACCGATAGTACTTATCTCAAGGATTATTATAATTGTAAATTTAAAAATAATTTACTTTTGAAAGGTGAGAAACAAGTTGAATGTGGGAAGAAACAAATAGGTGAGTGGTATCATGAATTATAGTAATAGGGAAAACAAGATTTGGCCAAAAAAAGAAAAAAAATAAAATCATGTGATGATGTTAGAAAAGGTTATTAAGGTAAATATTATATGTCAAAATTTGTTTGTTAAATAGAATATATATGGTCAACCTATTGACCCAAATAATTATACATGAATTAGTTAAATTTGTGTATGTACTCATGTTGGGAACCAATTAGATTTTTTTTTCTATGTAACACATCGAGATTTTGTGATTTTTTTAAATTAATTTATATATTCAATATTTTTCAGTTCACGTGACACTTGAAATAGTTATATATATATATATACTAAAACAAAAATTCAAACATTCCTTTTTAAATGAATATTATCTTGTCTTGCATGACATTCAATATTAACTTGGTTTGCATTACAAGAAACATTGACATGGCGTACGATGCACGCAACACTGAGTTTCTAAAAAATATCTCTATATATGTATATATATTTAATTAAATGAAATAATTATAACATAACCATTAAACATAGATACAATAATATTAATTATTACTCTTCCAATATTTTTTATAAATTTTTATATAAATAAATCATATTGATAATGAATGATAAGATTTTTGGTAAAGTCCATCTATGCTAAAAACATCATTTTCTCGAATGAACCACTTAAAATAATGAAAGTATTTTTAGACACATTTTGAAATTTAATTTGATAAAAAAAACTTCATTTTTTAATTCATAATTTTAAAATTATCCTAGGTTAATGTTTTGGTATTCTTTTGAGAAACATCATTTTTGGACAAATAGTGATAAATACTACTTTTTAGTGAAAAACATCCTTTTTGTCTAATTAATTATAAATGATAAAATATATCATCAATATGTTTTAACGTCACAATATATAAATATAAAACATATTAATACAATTTATTTCAATTGAATCAATTTCACTTTAATACTGAATAAAAAATCATAACAAACTTTTCAACTATTTCCTACTTTAATACCCTAATATTGCCTCCCTTATATGAGATTAGCTCTAATATTAATATTTCCACTTATATGATTTTAAGTAAAAAAAATCTAACATACACCATTGTATTCATTAGAATATTTAGATTATAGTGAGACCATGTTACTTTTTTACAAAAATGATTAGTAAAAGTATTTAAAATTAACAATAGTAGTTAATGCCAAATTAATCTTAATTACGGACTAAACCTTAATAATAAAATCCCAAAAACCATATAAGCATTCCCAAAACCATTTTTCAATCCATATTTCATCCATAAACCATCTATTATTGATTTTTTCTTTTTTGGTAATACTTTTTTCAGCTAAGAACATGTGCCACCAAACTTGTTCCTAAACATTCCAAGTGAGTCCTTTCCTTCCCTATAAAAGGCCACACCTTCTACCCATTAATCACACCTCTGAAACCTTTTATGCTATTCCATTAAATTACAATGTATCCTCAAAACAATCCTTTTTTATACCTTGAAGCATCCCTTTGAGAAGAAATATTCTCAACAAATTCTATAAGCATAAACCAAATGGAGATACCCGATTAAAAGGTAACATCTTTTCTCAATCTCCAAACTTTTATTTACATTATACACCTATAAAATCCATTTCTTCCATTATTACATATGAAAATCAGTATCATATATATACTAGGATGTTTTCAAGAATATGTTCTAACCTACACTTACACACACCTCCTTCTAATGGACATTGAATATATTATTTCTGTGTAAAAAGAACTATTGCCTCATGAAATGATGATTGTTCATTTCTATGTTACCAACAATCATGGTGTCCATTATGATGGAAACATTGTTTATATTTTTCATATATTATATTTAATATTTATTTAATCCTCTTTATTCTTTTATCAACTCACATATCTTTACTTTCCATTTTGTGTTAATGTGATACTTTCATTTGAGGATGTATGGACTTCTGCACCATCAAAGCAATATGATTCATTGACACAACACGTGGAATGTATTAAGGATGTTATTAATGATATTATATGATATATATGATGTAACACCCTAGGATTTCATAGTGTGTTATTTCTTAAAAATAATTCAATAACTTGCACTACACGCAACACCGAGTTCAATCACACCATGACGTACAAAAAAAAGCCATTAAAAGAGGTCATGAATAGTATTAACTACATTTTGAACTTTATATAATCCTTATAATTTTAGAATACCTATTATGAGTTTCTTAGTCATAATGCAAGAACAGATTAATTTTTAGTATTTCACTTTTATCAACTTTTAATAGTGAAACCTTTTTAAATAAAATATTTTAAACTATCTGAATAAATTGGGACATCAAAAAATTTAAAATGAAACATCCCAAGCTTCCACAGTACGCTTTCTTTTGAATAAAATAGTAGCATGTGTTGTACGCAACCTTGAGTTTTAACACACGCCACAACCAATCAAACTAGCCGTTATGAATAGTAATACCTAAATTTTGAAATTATATATATTTTATATTTTAAAATGGACTTCATTTTTGGATTCGGAATATCTAATTTAGCCTAAGGTGAAATTTTGGTACTTTTTGGATAACATTCATATTTTGATGAATAGTGAAAATTACTAAATTTTAATTAAAAACAACTTTTTTAATCAAAATAACTAATAGTGATAAATTGTGAATTTGAGTGGTTTGAAGTATATTTAGAATATATTTTTACCATTTAATATAATTTTGGTCATTGGACATAATTTTACAATTAAACCGAACATAAACAATTGTCAATCTTTTGATAGTTATTACCTCTTAAAAACACGCTTTTTGTTTTGACAGCGGGAATTAATTTTAAATTAATTTCTGCCACTTCTATGTTTTTAATTTAGAAAAATGGATTCCATATTTGGAATCAGGATGTCCAAATTGTGTAAATAGGTAACTTTTATTTTTTAGACATTTTGAATAATTACTGTGGTAAATATTTTATTTACCATGGTTAAGGGTAAATCCGGTAAATAAGGGTAAAAATATAATATTATAATAATACAAAATTACACTAAAACGTGTCCTAACTTTATTGGTGGACACATATCCGACCATGGGAATCCTTGGGTCAATTTGGGGACCCCTTAGAGCCACTTGTATGTGGTAGGGACACATTATATTAATAAAGTTAAAATAAAAATAAAAATGGCATAAGCTTACATCTTTTAGAAGAAAAATTTTTACATAGGGTTATACATGTTGGATTTTCAATTATAAATATTCATTAGAAATCTAAAAATATTTCCTAAATAATGATATTTTATTTATAATTTTTAGACATCAAATAATTTAAATTATTAATGACACAATAATGATGCAATGTTTACCTCATTAATAAATCATTTAAATAAATAAGATTAAAATGATTAAAATATTATCTAAAACCTGTCCAATTATTATTGGTTGATGTTATTTAGAATATTAGTCATCTTATCTTCGACATAAATTATTTTTGGACCATTATAAACCGAATTTAATTATATTATAAAGTAATACTTCCACTCTTTCCTAAAGAGCCCCTCCTCTCCCTTATAAAAGGAGACCACTTCTAATCATTCCTCACACCTCTCAAGCCACTTGGATCGTCCAAACTCTGCCCAAATAAGCTCCCCACATCCCTCTCCTCCTCCTTGAAGCATCCCCTTAGGTAGAAAGCATTTCAATAAGTCCTTTGGTTCCAACCAAAGTGAGTTACCGAAATTAAAGGTAACGATTTCTCTTAAATTATTTTCATTTATTTTGCTTCTCCAACCCCCAAAATCTTTTTATTTCCTTTCTTTTGTGACAAAAAAAGTATCCTCAATATACTAGGATGTTGTTATAAGAAGGATTCGAACTACACATAAACACACCTCCATCTAATGGATGATGAACATAATGTTTCTGTGAATGGAAAACTAACGCCTCACGAAACGATGATTGTTCAAATACATCTTATCGCCTCTCATGGTGGCCATTATGATGGCACTGTAATTAAGTGTGATATTAATGATACATATTTTATATATAAGCTTCTGTAATTCCATTTTATTTCATACCATTATTCGTTTCATGTTGTATATACATACGATAATTTCATTTGAGAAAGTGCGGACTACCGCCCCCTTAAAATAATATGACTCGTTCATACCACACATGGAATGTATAAAGAATGGTGTTAATGAACATAAGTAACATATATAAAATATTATACTGGAATAATAATATACCTATGTATCATTTGTATTCAATTCTTTTAAAATGAAAAATTAAATGGAAGTAGTGTTCGTGCGTACGTACGGACTACCGTCTCCACGAACACGATGAGACCCATCCTCCATCGTATCCATTCAAGTCTTATTATCATTTTAGGGATAAAAATAATGTTAATATCATTCTGATTATGAATAAGATATAATATATCCATTACAAACATGTCTTACATAACCAAACATTTAAGAAGAACGAATCGATTATCACCCGAAACGACGATAATACTAAGATATTATTAATAAAGAAATGTTAAAAGATCATATATGATATCATATTGATGTATATGATTATTGTGTAATTTAATAAATGTTTTAATTATTATACAGGAGGTTAACATACCATCGACTAAGGGAAAGTTCAAGGTAAGGGATTCTCTTATCTCACTTTCAATTCCGTGAGATTTCCATTGTTCGCCACTAAATTATTGAAAGTGGTGTATTGTTTACGACCATTTTGATATATATTATCATGATTATCTTATATTCATGTTATTCTGTAAATAATTTGGTGGTTATTAACTTTTGGCCATACGACTCAGTTGATTAACGTGGTAAGGGGTTTATTATCTCACTTTTAATTTCGTGAGATTTCCATTATTCACCACTTAATTATTGCATGTGGGGTATGTGTACTGCCCATGATTGCATTAATTGTGTAATATACTTTAATTTATGGGTATTTACATCATCAGGGTATGATACTTCTTTCATGGGTGTATGTTTCGTAAGTTACCTAATTGATAAGGGAATTTGAAATTTCAATTTCCACTCATTTGGCTTTACGCATATTTCATTGATTATATTACCCCAAGATTATGTGTGGAATCACTATTCATTTGATTATGTCATAATTTCCACTCCCCTTCCTGTGGATATAAGTTTGATACAAATAATCACTCCATTGATAATTCTCAAGTCATTGATATGAATTTGATAAGAGTAATTTTAACTCATTCTCCATTTGTTGAGTTAAACATCTAATTCGTTGGTATTGTTTTTACAAGAATATGTGTGAATGTCATTTTATTGTTTTGCACTGAATATCCAATCATATTTAGTGTATTTATATTTGTCACACATAATTATGTCATTGATTTATCCTTAACCTAAGGATACAACCTTTATGAGAGATTTCATCTCAATTTACATTCCATTGAGACTTCTTTGATGATATACACCAAATCACTTTTATGTGGTGTATATAATGTACTTTGACATAGTATATCATGATTCCCTTTATTCTCATGATATTACAAAGTTTTTATTACCTCAATTATTTGTATTCAAGTGTCTCTTTTGGTTAGAATATCTAACTAAAATACCATTTTTAAATGTTTTAAAGACTTATTCATCTAAACCTTTCTCATTAATGTCCATGTTTTAAAAATGGTTTTAAGGATTTATTTATATGGACATTTATGTTTAGAAATCAAAACTCCTTTTAAAAAGTTTCAAAGTGGTATGGGACACTTTGATTCAAAAATCTACTTTTAAATGGCTTCTTGACAAATAGTGTGACTTTTAAATGTTTTCAAGAAAAGGGGGATATTTCTCTCAAATAGTTTTGATGATTATTTTCATCTATGTCAACATCCTTAATTATTCTTGATTGAGGTTAATGTGATACAATACAATCTTCCATATTGTATCGAATGAGTTATGTTTGACTGTGGATGTGCTGTTTTTATACCATTCATGGTTTGTGGTAAAAGTATGGACATTTCGTATGCTAGTTTTAATACGAATGTTTATGTTATGTTTAAACATGTTCATATGAGGAATGAATTGGACTTAATAAGTGACGGGTGGAGCCCGCTATAGCTTCTCGATGCATCGGTAGGTCTCATGAGACAAACTAGTGTCTTGGCACAAGGCCTTGGCAAAATCTTATTTGTAGTCTTGGCACGAGGCCTTGGCTATGTGGTTATAATAGTCTGGCATTATGCATTCCATCATTATGAAAGTGGATATTGATATTGCATGTGATCATTTGACTAGTAGAATAACCATGTGAGTAAGTAAATGGCATTATTTCATTTTACCTTTGCCATTTTATGCTGAAGTTCAAGTTTAAAAGGCTTTTGTTTTAGTTATAATTTGCCTTAAGTGTTTATGCTTATTTATGAAATCTTCTGCTATAATGTTATCCTTACTGAGCATCTGAGCTCACCCCTTTCAATGTTTTATTTTTTTCCCAGGATTATGAAGAAGTAATTTATGAATGACCGGCAGGGATAGTATGAGGGGATATGAAGACAAGATGTTTTTTTTATGATGTAATGTAAAAATTTATGGATGTATCTAGTTATTCCAAGGCTACTAAACTAATCGGTCTTTCGAGACTTGATCTTTCTCGTGATCATGCCAATGTTATGTAATTAATGCACCGACTCTGGGTAACTGGGGTCGGGGCGTTACAGTTGGTATCAGAGGAAGTATAGTACAAACCTTGGTAGCTAGATTTAGATAAACTCTGATTAGAGCACGTAGACCTAAGATGAACTTTGAGGATTAGTATAAAAGAATTTCCTAGAATTTTGGTATTGTAGATATTTTGTGAGTTTTCCGAGAAATACATCCCTGTCTGGATACGAGCAGGTAGAGGCGGCTCTTGCACAGATGTACCTAGGGGTAAAACCCGAAAACACCGCTTTGAGCTAGACTCGAACGGGAACTGGTGCATGACAACGGGCCTTGCTGCACTCTTGGTTACGACACTCCCGGGGGATATGCTTAGGATAATTTACATTTTCTTTACAAACCGATTTAAGTAATATATACATTAAATGAGAGTAAATGACCTTGGTTAATCCTAATATGTTTCAAATTGAGAATATGGTGACATTTTAATCTCTAAATGATTTTACGACTACTATTACTCACACAATGATTTCTGGTTTTAGTCAATGGCTGGATTCCAAGGAAGTCATAGTGACTTTGAGAATGATGTACAAGGTGGGAACGGTGGTGGCGATGAGCAACAAAATGGAATGTTGATAGGCCTAAAAGATATCGTCTTTATGCCAAATCAGTTTTCCAAAAATATGATCAACAACATATATATTAACCAACTCCCAGACTCAACAAGGAAGAGAAAGGTGATAAATGATAAGATCTCCAGCAATGGAGACCATGGAGAAAAGAAACCTCAATTTTCATCATGCAGGAAATGTGGAAAGAGACACCCAGGAAAGTGTCTCAATGGGACAACGAAATGTTTTACGTGTGGGAAGGAAGGACATAAAGTGAATAATTGCCGAAGAAAAATGAAGAGTACTATGGAAGAAGATAAAAATGGTCCCAAGAGTCCATTTACAGTCATTTGCCGTAAATGTAGGGGACCTGGCCATTACCCGAGTGAATGTCCTATTCTATAGGATGTTTTCTTGGTCAAAGAAGAAGCTATGTGGAAATAAATGGTTGGAGAAAAATTTAAAAAGTATTAACACTCCTTGTTGATGGGTTTACATTGGAATAATTTTCTCTTGTATTTGTAACCCCGCAGTTTTCCATGTGAGAATGATATGAGGAAGAATTGTCTCTTCTCTTGTGGATATAGGTATAAATAACCATTTGGTTTTATATGATCATTGGGGTTTGAGAAAATGATAAGTTATTATAATTTGGGATGAAAATGCAAAGTATGATATAACATTTGTGGTTAAATTATGTTATTTTGAGGAATTTATCTCATTTTGGTAATATTATAAAATATAGTTTTTGAAAAAGGACGACACGTAGACCGTGTGACAACCCGTCGCGTCGGACAAAGCTGTGGGAATCGAACCCACAACCAAAGTGTGATTGGGATTTATCGCCTACCACTGGACTACGTGAAGTCCCTGGTTAGTGTGACTATTTTTTTTGTTAAATGATTTTATTGATCAATAATAAGATGATTTGGGTTATTATGTCTTATCAAATGAATACCCTTGGTATAGGAAAATGATTTGGTGATTAAGTGGTAAATGTTATTTTAGAAGATGTTCGTTTTGTTAGGAACACTATATGCCCAAGGAAAATAGAATACAATGAGGTTTCATTTGTAGAGTAATGGTGGATTTTTATCTACGTTTTTATTGTTGATTTATAGTGATTTGGGTTATTTATGGAAATGATTAACCTATAACAGAGAATATGTGATGATGTTAATTACTTTTAAGTATGTGACTTTAAGAGTATTTGATGTCATTTGGATATACAATGTAACATGGGAGACAACATAATCAAATTCTTCTATGTTTTGGGTTTCAATATTAGTTTGGATTATATTAAAGGATTGTAAGGACAATTCGTTATTGAATGGTATCTATTTAACTTTGGGGTATTGTTGGTTTAATTTTAGAAATAAAGATTAGTGCATATTTATCTCAATGAATATCCTTTTGGGGGATCATTAGATCATTCACTAACCATTTTGGTTTTGATTAATCTTCAAATACAATTTAAATATATGGTTTATCCTACATGGATCATGTGATTCTATAGAAGTTTATTCTAGTTCTTCCAGTGTGACCAAGTCTTCTTGAATACTCATCGTTTAAAAAAAATTGAGTTAGTGGTGGAAATTTATTAAAGAATGAAAATCTACTTAAAATTTAAGTATATCTCATAATGTTCTTAGTCAATATCATAAATGAATTCCTCTTCCTTATGTAATGTAACTTTAAAAAAAATTAAAAAATGTTGTCCTAGATGGTACATTAAATCATCACTAATTTATGGCTTTGGTATTTTTGGCCTTTTCATAGCCATGTTCTCTACCACTCTCCATCAGATAATTGATGGTTAGATTTCTCTTCCATATCCATATTTTCCTACATGTAACCCTAGTATGTGTTATTTTCGGTAATCTTCATACTTTCCACTCTTTATTTTAAATAGAGGCCTCATTAATTCATTTTTCGATGTGGGTTTTCCCACAAATATATTTTCTACTTTCAACCTTTTATTTTCGAACAACAATTTCAAATTGCGAGGACGCAATTTATTAAAGGAGGGTAGAATGTAACACCCCAGGATTTCATAGTGTGTTATTTCTTAAAAATAATTCAATAACTTGCACTACACGCAACACCGAGTTCAATCACACCATGACGTACAAAAAAAAGCCATTAAAAGAGGTCATGAATAGTATTAACTACATTTTGAACTTTATATAATCCTTATAATTTTAGAATCCCTATTATGAGTTTCTTAGTCATAATGCAAGAACAGATTCATTTTCAGTATTGCACTTTTATCAACTTTTAATAGTGAAACCTTTTTAAATAAAATATTTTAAACTATCTGAATAAATTGGGACATCAAAAAATTTAAAATGAAACATCCCAAGCTTCCACGGTACACTTTCCTTTGAATAAAATAGTAGCGTGTGTTGTACGCAACCTTGAGTTTTAACACACGCCACAACCAATCAAACTAGCCGTTCTGAATAGTAATACCTAAATTTTGAAATTATATATATTTTATATTTTAAAATGGACTTCATTTTTGGATTCGGAATATCGAATTTAGCCTAAGGTGATATTTTGGTACTTTTCGGATAACTTTCATATTTTGATGAATAGTGAAAATTACTAAATTTTAATTAAAAACAACTTTTTTAATCAAAATAATTAATAGTGATAAATTGTGAATTTGAGTGGTTTTAAAGTATATTTAGAATATATTTTTACCATTTAATATAATGTTGGTCATTGGACATAATTTTACAATTAAACCGAACATAAACAAGTGTCAATCTTTTGATAGTTATTACTTCTTAAAAACACGCTTTTTGTTTTGACAGCGGGAATTAATTTTAAATTAATTTCTGCCACTTCTGTATTTTGAATTTAGAAAAATGGATTCCATATTTGGAATCAGGATGTCCAAATTGTGTAAATAGGTAACTTTTATTTTTTAGAAATTTTGAATAATTACTGTGGTAAATATTATATTTACCATGGTTAAGGGTAAATCCGGTAAATAAGGGTAAAAAAATAATATTATAATAATACAAAATTACCCTAAAACGTGTCCTAACCATATTGGTGGACACATACCCGACCATGGGCATCCTTGGGTCAATTTGGGGACCCCTTAGAGCCACTTGTATGTGGTAGGGACACATTATATTAATAAAGTTAAAATAAAAATAAAAATGGCATAAGCTTACATCTTTTAGAAGAACAATTTTTACATAGGGTTATACATGTTGGATTTTCGATTATAAATATTCATTAGAAATATAAAAAGATTTCCTACATAATGATATTTTATTTATAATTTTTAGACATAAAATAAGTTAAATTATTAATGACACAATAATGATGGAATGTTTACCTCATTAATAAATCATTTAAATAAATAAGATTATAATGATTAAAATATTATCTAAAACCTGTCCAATTCATATTGGTTGATGTTATTTAGAATATGAGTCATCTTATCTTCGACCTCAATTATTTTTGGACCATTATAAACCGAATTTAATTATATTATAAAGTAATACTTCCACTCTTTCCTAAAGACCCCCTCCTCTCCCTTATAAAAGGAGACCACTTATACTCATTCCTCACACCTCTCAAGCCACATGGATCATCCAAACTCTGCCCAAATACGCTCCACACATCCCTCTCCTCCTCCTTGAAGCTTCCCCTTAGGCAGAAAGCATTTCAATAAGTCCTTTGGTTCCAACCAAAGTGAGTTACCTAAATTAAAGGTAACGATTTCTCTTAAATTATTTTCATTTATTTTGCTTCTCCAACCCCCAAAATCTTTTTATTTCCTTTCTTTTGTAACAACAAAAGTATCTTCAATATACTACGATGTTTTTATAAGAAGGATTCGAACTACACATACACACACCTCCATCTAATGGATAATGAACATAATGTTTCTGTGAATGGAAAACTAACGCCTCACGAAACGATGATTGTTCAAATACATGTTATCGCCTCTCATGGTGGCCATTATGATGGCACTGTAATTAAGTGTGATATTAATGATACATATTTTATATATAAGCTTCTGTAATTCCATTATATTTCATACCATTATTCGTTTCATGTTGTATATACATACGATAATTTCATTTGAGGAAGTGCGGACTACCGCCCCCTTAAAATGATATGACTCGTTCATACCACACATGGAACGTATAAAGAATGGTGTTAATGAACATAAGTAACATATATAAAATATTATACTGGAATAATAATATACCTTTGTATCATTTGGATTCAATTCTTTTAAAATGAAAAATTAAATGGAAGTAGCGTTCGTGCGTACGTACGGACTACCGTCTCCACGAACACGATGAGATCCATCCTCCATCGTATCCATTCATGTATTATTCTCATTTTAGGGATAAAAATAATGTTAATATCATTCTGATTATGAATAAGATATAATATATCCATTACAAACATGTCTTACATAACCAAACATTTAAGAAGAACGAATCGATTATCACCCGAAACGACGATAATACTAAGATATTATTAATAAAGCAATGTTAAAAGATCATATATGATATCATATTGATGTATATGATTATTGTATAATTTAATAAATGTTTTAATTATTATACAGGAGGTTAACATACCATCGACTAAGGGAAAGTTCAAGGTAAGGGATTCTCTTATCTCACTTTCAATTCCGTGAGATTTCCATTGTTCGCCACTAAATTATTGAAAGTGGTATATTGTGTACGGCCATTTGATATATATTATCATGATTCTCTTATATTCATGTTATTCTGTAAATAATTTGGTGGTTATTAACTTTTGTCCATACGACTCAGTTGATTAACGTGGTAAGGGGTTTCTTATCTCACTTTTAATTTCGTGAGATTTCCATTATTCACCACTTAATTATTGCATGTGGGTTATGTGTACTGCCCATGATTGCATTCATTGTGTAATATACTTTAATTTATGGGTATTTACATCATTAGGGAATGATACTTCTTTCATGGGTGTATGTTTCGTAAGTTACCTAATCGATAAGGGAATTTGAAATTTCAATTTCCACTCATTTGGCTTTACGCATATTTCATTGATTATATTACCCCAAGATTATGTGTGGAATCACTATTCATTTGATTATGTCATAATTTCCACTCCCCTTCCTATGGATATAAGTTTGATACACATAATCACTCCATTGATAATTCTCAAGTCATTGATATGAATTTTATAAGAGTAATTTTAACTCATTCTCCATTTGTTGAGTTAAACATCTAATTCGTTGGTATTGTTTTTACAAGAATATGTGTGAATGTCCTTTGATTTTTTTTCACTTAATATCCAATAATATTTAGTGTATTTATATTTGTCACACATAATTATGTCATTGATTTATCCTTAACCTAAGGATACAACCTTTATGAGAGATTTCATCTCAATTTACATTCCATTGAGACTTATTTGATGATATACACCAAATCACTTTTATGTGGTGTATATAATGCACTTTGACATAGTATATCATGATTACCTTTATTCTCATGATAGTACAAAGTTTTGATTACCTCAATTATTTGTATTCAAGTGTCTCTTTTGGTTATAATCTCTAACTAAAATACCATTTTTAAATGTTTTAAATACTTATTCATCTAAACCTTTCTCATTATTGTCCATGTTTTAAAAATGGTTTTAAGGATTTATTTATATGGAAATTAAAGTTTAGAAATCAAAACTCCTTTTAAAAAGTTTCAAAGTGGTATGGGACACTTTGATTCAAAAATCTACTTTTAAATGGCTTCTTGACAAATAGTTTGACTTTTAAATGTTTTCAAGAAAAGGGGGATATTTCTCTCAAATAGTTTTGATGATTATTTTCATCTATGTCAACATCCTTCATTATTCTTGATTGAGGTTAATGTGATACAATACAATCTTCCATATTGTATTGAATGAGTTATGTTTGACTGTGGATGTGCTGTTTTTATACCATTCATGGTTTGTGGTAAAAGTATTGACATTTCGTATGCTAGTTTTAATACGAATGTTTATGTTATGTTTAAACATGTTCATATGAGGAATGCATTGGACTTAATAAGTGACGGGTGGAGCCCGCTATAGCTCCTCGATGCATTGGTAGGTCTCATGAGACAAACTAGTGTCTTGGCACAAGGCCTTGGCAAAATCTTATTTGTAGTCTTGGCACGAGGCCTTGGCTATGTGGTTATAATAGTCTGGAATTATGCATTCCATCATTATGAAAGTGGATATTGATATTTCATGTGATCATTCGACTAGTATAATATCAATGTGAGTAAGTAAATGGCATTATTTCATTTTACCTTTTCCATTTTATGCTGAAGTTCAAGTTTAAAATGCTTTTGTTTTAGTTATAAATTGCCTTAAGTGTTTATGCTTATTTATGAAAGCTTCTGCTATAATGTTATCCTTACTGAGCATCTGAGCTCACCCCTTTCAATGTTTTATTTTTTTCCCAGGATTATGAAGAAGTAATTTATGAATGGCCTGCAGGGATAGTATGAGGGGATATGAAGACAAGATGTTTTTTATGATGTAATGTAAAAATTTATGGATGTATCTAGTTATTCCAAGGCTACTAAACTAATCAGTCTTTCGAGACTTGATCTTTCTCGTGATCATGCCAATGTTATGTAATTAATGCACCGACTCTAGGTAACTGGGGTCGGGGCGTTACAAATGATACATTAATCATACTGGAATAAATATATATATATCTTTAATTTACATACTTTCATTCAATACGCCAATTAAGACAGAAACACCATTCATGCGAATGTACGGCTAACAGCCTCCATCAACAGTGTATTCTTTTTGGTGATCGTCTATATTATAGATTATTATAACACACATATAATTTATATAACTTATATTTATATCATTTTTTACTTTATGGAATTATGATATATGTATAATCACTAAAGATATAATAGATTAAGTCACATGCGAAGAACAACGTTAATTTTACCCAAAGTGAATCCTTAACATATGATCGTTATAAATCATGTAATATAAGGTTATAATAAAACCATATATGGTAATATATATAAGAATATTATTTTTTAAAATATTTATAATGAAATTATATTTATTATATAGTAATCTTATACGAGTATGGAGAGATTCAAGACACAAGGTAAGGGGATTTCATATCACTTCTAATTTTCGTGAGATGCATGTTATTTTCGCCACACATTCCTTGTTTTCTTGGTATTTACATCCAATGATTGTATTATATTTACATTATACAAAAAATTATGGGTATTAATGTTTCAATTTTATTATCCTTTTTCATGTGGTTTATGTTTCAAAAGATACCAAATCGATAAATAGTTTTGTCTCAATTTTCCATCTTTGAGAATAATATTTTTTTATGTACCTAAACTCAATCATCAAGGTGTATATAAATCCATTTTACATGTTATAACATGAATATAAATATTTTCCTAATATTTGACACTTAATTTGATTTCATTTATTACATGTATAGTATGATCCCAAGTAACCAAGTCATAAGTGTTTATTAGGACAATCTCATCGCTTTCTGAGATTTTTATGGTTAGGTTTCATTTGATGAAATATTATTATACGTCTCTCAAATACATTCATTAATTTTATTACCCTATTTTTAACCATTATATACTCTTGTAATGGTACCATTTTTCTAATATTTTGTCCAAAGGATATTTAATATCATGTTTCTTAGAAATCCTGACTTTACCCTCCCGTCTGTCAAAAATCTATGTTTTATAAAATGGGATTCCTATAATATTATACCACAATCCAATAAGATTTTAAATAAAATATTTACCTTTTTGTCTTGTACTAATTTCTTCAAGGTATCATTCTAGTGGATTTCCGAACAAGGAATTCCTTCTAACCTTTTTAACATGCAAAAGGATTATTCTTTTATTTTATTTGTACATCATGTATAGATTTACCCATTGTCATTACATTGTAGATTCCATTTCTTTTATAGAAGGTTATTCTTTAAGAAATTGTTTCAAAATTAATTTTCAAGAAAACGTTTTTCAAAATGGTTTATAGTCTTCTTAATATTTTATTATTTTATTTTATGAGAAAATGTTTTTCAAATGGTTATCGGTATTAATAAGACTTGTTCAACGAAAAATGGATATTACTATCAGGAAACATTTTCCAATGGTTTTTCAAAAATATTTTCCATATAATATGACATAAATTTATTTAATTATTCAATTTTTTTGAAATTATCTAAAGGATTTATTCATATCCTATCAATTAATGGGTCACACATAATGTCATGGAATTTAAGAAACATTTTCCCCTGTTATGTGTTATATGTTTATGAAATATGTTTCTCTTTCACATGTAATGATTAGATGAAATTGATATTAAGAATATCTTATTTAAATAGGTTAAGATGTGATTAAATTTTAGTGATTCCCATATCATTTATTGGTTATGATTTTATGTTTATAAGACCTATATCTATTTATGTGTCAATATGTGATGGATTTTTTAATATCTTGTGGAACATGTCTGAATTATTTTACTATGATATGGGTGGTAACTATATCTCCCTCAAATGTATTGGGAAATGACCAGTATTATATGATCTCCAAGGGTATATGGGTTGTATCCCAAGCCCAAAAACTAGAATGTACATGGGTTTTTGACCAAATATAATGTAAATAGTATACAATGGTTGTATCCTATTCTTGAAATCTGGAAGGTACATTGGTTTTATACAAAGACTAAAATAACTTGGGTTCAAGGGTTTTTATTTCATTCCTGCAATAGGTACACAGATCATAGAACATGCCTAACATGTTATAACTGTCTTTGTAGGTAGCCCTGATATAAAATTTTCTATTCTTATATGTATGAAAAAAATCATATGTATTATTCCTTAGCTATGATTTCATAGATCATGATTCTTATTTCCTTATGACTCATGTCTGACGAACTACCTTGATTTATCCCATAACTCATTTTTATGACCTTTGATATGCCGTATTTGATCTCATAATTTTATGATCATGTTATCATACTTAAATGATCATATTTATGCATACATGACTCCCTTGATTGTTTTTACTGAGCATCTAAGATATCACATTTCTTATGTTTCCTTTCTCCATCTTATGTAGAAATGTTTTAGGTATCAGTATTAAAAATGGATTTCATTGTGGGAGATGTATAAGATATTTCACTAGGATAGAATATTTTGTTTTATGTTTCCAAAGACACTAAACTATTAAGTTCATGTGGAATGTATTTTTTTAATGTAGTTCATATCAATCTAAAAAGTTGTAATATCCATGTATAATAAGCCTAGGTCACTATATTTGGTATTAAAGTAAAGGGTTAGTAATCCTTTGAAAATTAGGATGAGAAGACCTTATTGAGATCCCTAGGTTTGTTTCTAAAGACATGCCTAGGGATGACTATAATGATAAGTATTAGGATGAGTTAATGTTTTGGAAAATATCCTAGAATTTAGGTAAATGATGGAGTGAGTGGTTTCCACAAAATAAATCCTTTTATGGATACTAAATGTGGATGTGGCTCTTGAATAAATTTAATTAGGGGTAACAACTCTCGCAATATGTTCTTGTATTTACTTAGGATAAACTAGTACATGATAATGTGCCTAAACACACACCAGGTTTGACACTCTCTATGGGTATTCTTTTAGAATTCACAAACCATTTACAATCCAACACGAAGGATATAGATATAACATAGATATTAATGACCTAGGATGAACCTTGTGTGACATAGATTAAGTAATTTTTCCATATTTAGATATGTTGTAAGTAATTTTTTTCATATTTATGTTGTTTTATTCTACGTTACGAAATTATCACAATATGATTCTGGTTGTAGTCAATGGTGGGAACTAGAAGTAACTGAATTAATGCTGAATGCGATGAACGATTTGATGATGAGAAGTAAAATGGTATTTTCTGTTTGGAAAAAGATATTGCGATTATAACAAATCAGATATCATTGTATATGATCAATAACGTTATCTTTTGTGATATTCCTAACTGGTCAAATAAGATAAAGATGTATGTTTTTGGTATGGAACATAAAGGAAATAAGATTCATCTTCCTTCATGCCAATAATAATGGATGAAGAACCATGATTAATACATCAAATGGATGTGAAGATGTTATTTGTGTGGGAAAAAGGGTCATAGAGTGGTGAATTGTCATGGGGTTCAATATCATACATATGGAGAACATGTTCATTTCCAAACACAACGCCTCGAGCTAACGATTTACTTCAAAACCAAGTAAGGACCTATTCCATAAAAAACATTAAATTTGAAGGATTGAAGTATTTATATATTTGGATTCCATATTTAATAATGGTGAATTGTTTATGGAATTTTCACTTTATGTTTTTCTATGGATTTATATGAATATGTTCAATGGTCAAGGTGAAATAGAAAGGAGACCTCATAAAAGGAGACATTTTTACTAAAGAACTGTATCCCTTAACATGTTAATTATGTTAGGATAATGTTTTATAGATAAAGATACATGGGAGATGAATTATTAAATTGGACAGTATTGGTTACCTTGGAAATAAGTAAGGTCCTTTTTATAGGTGTTTTATACTATAACTAATTATTTTTACAACATTTTTGGATTTAATTAGTAGATCCAATAATATTTGGATTGAGGAAGAATTCATATTTTCCAAAACAATTTATGGTAATTCAAGTTGTTACCATGTTTCAAGAGAATATATAAAGATGGTATTCACATGCTTGGATTTTGAAAACCAAGAGAAAATTTGTGTTATAAACGGGAATCAATGTCAAGATAATTTCATAACTCTTTATAATGTTATGGATTTTTCATATTTGACAAGGGTAATAAGGGTAACTTTTCATGAAATGATTGAGTTAAAAATCAGAGGAAGTATTCTTTGCACAGGGTTTGTGTTGAAAACCTTTTCTAAAAGGCAAATTGGTGATTAACCATATATCAAGGATTTATATCTTATATATTATATTATCATGGTTTTAAAAAATAATATCATGTATTTCAGATGATAACCAATCAATTCTGGAACGTCCATGGGTCTTGAACCCATGATCGAAGGACACTAAGGGTTTCATGCAAACCACTGGCTTACATGATGTCCTAAATAATGTATATTTATTTGTAAGGAATATTTATTTATGATGAACTATTTGTGTGACATTTTATTTTGATAGATTAATGCATGTTGTTTTGAAGTGAAAAATAGTTATACTTTATATTCATTTATGGGCCTTAAGATTCGTTAAAAGCATATCATAGTTCTCTATTCATCAAAGTAAATTTCTAGACATTCATTCCATAAGGAATTATATGTATTATAAATTTTTCAAAGCACAAACCAAGATTTAAACATTGTATATATAAATTTATCAATAATTACTAAACGTTCAAAAATTGATCAAAAATGTTTTATCATAATACCATAATTTTAATTGAGCTAATGGCCTTTTAAATAATCACAGATTTTTGACTTTGTGGCCATTAAAATTCCTTTGATCGATCGATTTTTCTTATTTTATGACGTCAATAAGTACAAATAAATATTTATACATTTACTCCATGTCCAATATTCACACCCAAGCTATGTTCTCCTATGTGTAAACACATTTATATGTTACTTCAGGTAACTGTTGTGGTTCCAAATTCACCTTTTTAAGGGACGTATTAGTATCTTTTTTTAAAATGTGGTTTTCTATGAATGAAAATTTAAATTATTAAGACATCAATCACCTAGAAAATGTTTGAGGGAGAAATTAAGTTTATGGGAGGGGGTAGAATAACCCCCCCCCCCCCCCCCCCCCCCGATATTTGGAGATTAATGTTTTTTGAATTAATTTATCTTTTCATTATTTTTCATTTCACATGACACTGGAAATATATATATATATATATATATATTAAAAAAATTGAAATATTCATTTCACATCCAATACCAGCATGTATTGTTGTACATGAAATGAGAACTTTTCTTACACTAAAAGCAATGCCCACTTGGTGTATGCTGTATGCAACAACGAGTTTCTAATTAACCCACAAACACGTATATATATATATATAATTAATTTAATGAAATAATTATAACCATAAAATTATAAGTATGTTTTAAGGTCACATAAGATGAATATTACTTCTATTAATACAACTTATTCATTATAATCAATTTCACATTGAAACTGAATATAAAAGTTTTACAAACAATTGAACTTTTTACTAATTTAAAAACCCCGTTATTTCATCATGTCTGTGAGAATAACACAAATCATAGTTTTCCCCTTATATTGTTTTAATTTAAAAAAATCCAAAATACAGCATTTTATTCAGTAACATAATTAATTTCTAGTAATACCATGTTAATGTTTGAAGAAAATGATTAGTAAAAGTTATTAAAATTAATCACATCATTTAAGGAAAAATTATGCTTAATTAGTGATTAAACTATAAACTTAAGGGCCCAAATGACCTAGAAAATTGTTCAACACTATTTTTATATCAATATTTCTTAAATAAACGTTTTATTATTTAGTTATATTTGATTTTTAATACTTTTTTTAAGGAATTAACTTGTGCACCCCAAACATGTTTATAAAAATTCCTTGTGAGTCCTTGTCCTCCCCTATAAAAGGCCACCACCTCTACCCATTCATCACACATCTCAAAACTATTAAGTTCATATAAGATCTTCCCATGTAACCTACCCATAATCCTCCCTTATACATTGAGTCATCCCTTTTTGCATAAGGCTTATCTAAGAAGCATTTTGGCAGAAATCCGAAGGAGTTACCTGATTAAGAGGTAATGTCATCTATTAAGATCTTTTCCTTTATTTTCATTCTCCACCCCTCCACTAAATTTATTCCATTATTATGTGAAAACACCAGTATACTTCATATTATAATATGTTGTTATGTTAATGTTCTAACCTTCACTTACACACACCTCCATTTAATAGATGTTGAATATACTGTTTCTGTGTTCGACGAACTACAACCTCATAAAATGATGATTGTTCATTTCTCCTTGACCACTAATCACGATGAACGTTATGATGAACACCCTATAAATAGGTCATATATTATATTAAATATTTATTAAAGATTCTATATTACTTTTTCAACCCACATATCTTTACTCTCCATTTAGGGTTAATACAATAATCTCGGTTTAAGGAAGTGTTGACTACCGCCCCCTTGAAGCGGCGTGATTCATTCACACACCACATGGAATGTATTAAGGATGTGTTTAATGAACTTATATGATATATATGATATATTAATTCTAATGTAACAATTATATACATATACATACATACATACATACATACATATATATATATATATATCCTTTACATACTTTCTTTCAATACCAAAATAAAGACGGAAACATCATTCATGTGTCCATACGGATTGTCGTATACATGAACGAAGTATTCCCTTTCATAATCCAACATTAAATAGATTATTATAATGAAAATATAATTTATATAATTGATATTTCTATGATTTATTATATCATGTAATCATGATATAAGTATAAGGACCAAAGATATAACAAATTAAGAACAATGCGAAGATCAAAGTGAATTTTAACTGAAGTCTAACCTTAACATAGGATTGTTAACAAGTGAGTAATGTGAGGTTACAATCAAAACATATATGGTAATATATATTATAATATTCCTTTGTAAAAGATTTATAATAAACTTATATATATTATATAAGAAAATTGTACAAGTATAGAGATTCAAGACACAAAGTATGGGGATTTCATCTCACTTTTAATTTCCATGAGATACATGTTATTTTCAACACAATTTAATTTTGTGTGGTGTATGTACTAAACATGATTTTATACTATGAATTTTTTTATCAAATTTATTCTTATTCACTTTTCCATTTATGATCCTTCTTTCAAGGGGTTTATGTATCAAAAGTTACAAAATCAGTAAATTAGTTTTGTCTCAATTTTCCTTCTTTGAGACGCATGTTTTTTATGCACCTAAGATCTATCCTGAAAGTTTATATACATCCAATTTACAGTTTATATCTGAAATATAAATATTTTTCTTATATTTTATCCCTAAGGTAGTTTCATTTCTTAAATGGAGAGTACAATGTCAACTTACCAAGTCATAAGAGTTTATTGGGGAAATCTAATTTCTTTTCAAGATTGTTTATGTATATGTTTCATTTGATGAAATATTATGATCTATATCTCAAGTAAATTCATGAAATTTATTATCCTACGTTGATCCCTAATAAACTTATGTATTGGTACCATTATTCTACACTTTCGTCCAAAAGATAGTTAATAAAGTGTTTTTATGAAATCCCAACATTACCCTCGCATTGGTTGGAAATATATGTTTTTTAAAAAGGGTTTCCAAGAATATTATAACATTATCCTACTATATTTTAAAGAAAATTTTACCCTTTTTGTATTATTCCAGTCACTTTAATGTAATATTCTTGTCACTTTCTGAACAACTAATTCCTTATATCCTTTGTACTGTGCAAAAGGAATGTTTATTTTTTACTTCCTACGACATGTAAAGATATACCCATAATCATTCCTTTGAAGATTACATTTCATTTTTAAATTGATAATATTTAAGAATTTTTTTGAATGTAATTTTGAAGGATAATGGTTTTCAAAAAAATTTCAAGTCATCTTTATCTGTTTTCATGGTATTTTTTAGGACAACGTTTTTTAAATGGTTTTATGATTTAACAAGACTTTTCAGAGAAGAAAATATATGTTCCTCAAGAAATATTTTTGAATTTTATTTCAAAACTTTATTCCATATAAGATGACATCCATTTATGTACCCATTCCCTATTTTTATATTATATAAAGTTGCCATTAATATCATTTCAATGAATGGGTCATGCTTAATGTCATGGTCTTTATGAAATCTCTTACACTTTCATGGGTTATATGTTTTTATGAAATCTTTTTCTCTTTTATATTTTATGATTCTATGAAATGGAAAGTAAACCTATCTCTTTTACATGTGTTATTATTTGATGAAATGTTATTACTACCCATTTCATTATATAGGTTACGATTTGATGTTTATAAAACCTATATCTTTTTATGAGTCATGATATGATGAATAATTTATTATGTTGTGGAACATGTGTGAATGATTTTATTATGATATGGGTGGGACCTATATCTTCCACCGATGCATTGGGTAATGATATGATTTTATGATCTGAAAGGGTAAATGAGTTGTATCCCAATCCTAAAAATAAATAAGTTTTATGGGTTGTATCCCAAGTCCAAAATGAAATAAGGTGTAGAAGTTATATTCCAAGTCTAAATGAATGAGGATACATGTGTAGTATCCCAAGACTGAAAGAAAAAAGGTACATGGGTTGAATCCCAGGCCTAGAAGAAAGTGGTTACATGGGTTGTAGCATAAGCCAAAAAACAAGAATGTACATGGGTTTTTGGACAAGCCTAAATGAATGTGGGTACATAGGCTATTATCCCAAACCCGAAGTAGGTACATGGGTTGTAGCCCAATCCTAACAAGTAAAAAAGGTCTTGGTAGGTAGCCATGAGAAATACATTTCTATTCTTATATATATTCCAAATATTTAATGTCTTATTTATTAGTTATGATTTCATGTCTCATGATGTTTATTTCCTTAGGATTAATGCCATAAGAACTACCAATATTTATCCCATAACTCATTTTTATAACCTTTAATATGGATGGTATGATCTGTTAATGTTACAATCGCATTATCATATTACTATCTTCATGTTTATGCTTATATGTATCCCTTATTGAGCACTTCATCTCACCCCTTTATTATGTTTCCATTCTCCATGTTATGATGATAGGTTTTAGGTAGAATTACTAAATGTGGAGATCGTTATGGGATATGTTAATGATCTTTCACCCAGATAGATGATTTTGTTTTCAAGTTTCAAAATACAAAAAACTATTATGGTCCTCTAGTATGTATTTTTTAATGCACAGAATATTTATCTAAATGTAGTAATATCCATATATGTTATGCTTGGTTCACTATATTCTATGTGTTCAATTCATTTTCAACCATGGAGTTTTGGATTTATTCATTTCATTGAATTGGTTAGATATATATTGTACTATTTTATGTTCATGATGTAGATAGTTATGTGAAATGTGAAATTCCTGATTAAGGGAAAGAAAAAATCCAATATGGGAATTGGTTCTAATATTTTGGTATAGTTGACTGGTAGACTATATAGAGACCTCTCTGAGTACCGAATGTTTATCATCACTATTTTATATGGATGTGGGGTGTATTTTTCTAAATGTTATTTGAGGATAATCTAGAATTAAGTGTGAGATTATATGTTAAAATAATAATTGTCTATGACAAAGACCTTTCTACGAACAACATGTGGGGACTTTCCTATAATGAGGATCATTGGTATAGAGTTTCATAATGAAAAGTTCATGTTGTTATTACAATACTAGGGATACCATGATACATACATTAATTAACTATCCTATATGTTTGTGTGTGTGTGTGGGATGTTAATGCAATAAAATGGATGCAATTAATGATTTTTTCACAAGTGATAATTTTCACGAACATTTGAATTGTTTTTATAATATATTTGTTTGTGGGTACATATTCTATAGTAGTAAAAATAGACAGTTTCATGGATATTTTGATATTTTTTAAAATATATATTTTCATGAATCTAATAGAGTTTATTTATTTTTTGGCATACACATGGGATATTTCAATAAGTGGGTTAGTTGTGTGAAAAAGTTGCAATAGATGAAAAACATTTCCATGGGAATAAATATTTTTCATGAAATTAATTTATGTGACTAAATAATTTTTCTAAATGTAAGGAGATGTTGGTGTTTTATGGAAAAAAGAGTTTCATTTTGCATGAAAAGGTTACTTCTAGACATAATTTTTTTCCGAAGTGTTGTACATGCCTATAAATAAGACATTACCCCCTCATTTGAGTGAGTATGATTTAATGAATATCACTAGGTACTATTTTCATGTAATACTAACATAAACATACTTATTGAGAGAAATCATTGAAGTGAACAATATTTTCATGAAAAATGGTTCTTGCATCTCCATGACCATGTATGTTTCATAAAATCATGAGAATTTCATAAAATATGAAAATTTTAATGAAATAATATAAGTTTTCGAAAAGATTTGATGTTCCGTTATAGTGAATTATTGCATAAAAATTAATGAATTTTGAGAAATTATGTGTCGGTCATTCATAGAAATTGAACAATAAATAAATTGGTTAGCACTCATTGCATACATTTCTAAAGGTAAGAGTTATTTATTGAATACTAAAGTTCATCTTATAATGTGAAATGGTTGTTGTCGTAGTTTTCTCATCTAGTCTGTGAAAAATTTGTTTAATGATCAATGAGATCCTTATGATGCAACAGTAATGAGATAGTGACATTTTTAATTATATTATAATAAAAATATATTTCCATACATAATTAGAGATCCAAGGGAGAGGACAAAAGGAGTGACCCTAGTGTGTTAGTGAGCCAACCCTAACTCTTATAAGGGGAGTGACCCCAATTGTTGCAACGACCATGCATAAATACACCGCTAAAACATACACAGTGGATTCTTATACTTCAATAGATTATCATAATATTTTAGTTTAATTATTCCGGTGAAGGTGACCGTGTAAAATTATTTTATCTTGTGTGTTTATATTACTTAAATTCAATAGAACAAAAGTTTTTATAGGTGGATTTATAGATCATTGGTCATATCTAATTAAGGATAAGATAATTTTTTCATCAACTAGATCATCGTTAAAGGGAGAACAGAAGAGTAACCATACTAATAGTAAGTTCAATATCATTTAGAGTATTGACATTTTTAGGTTACATGTAAAAATATGAATGATTTCCATACACTTATTCAACCCCCAAACCCATAGGGTATCTTTCACTAAAGTAAAATATGGAAAAAACAATTAGAATAAGAGAATATGATTATTTTTTGGGGTTTTTGGTCAGAATTTATATCATCATTATTTGTTGTTGAATCTTATTCATCCTATCAGATATGTTAGAGATTAAAATATAAAGAATAAGATATCCAGAGGAATTACATATAATTTAATATTTTTTGAAAAGTATGGGATTGAGGTGAAGGATCCCATAAGCTATCAAATGGGGTATGGATGAATTTATTTGTCTATCTACTTGTCCATGAAATTATTGTGCTAAAATATCCAAGGAGGACAATATTCTAAGAAATGTTAGATCTACTAAAAAATTAATATATTAATAAGTATAAAATTTTAATCTATCCACATATTAAAGGAAGTTAATTAGGGGATAAATGTACAAAATATGGTATTGATAAAGAATAATTAATCACATGGGACCCAGGTTGGAGTGCTGAAAATTGATGTAATAAAACTTAAAATCTTCAATCAAAGAATAACTGATATTGAAATACATTTGGTGGAGAATAATGATAAAATTTAAATTGAATATGATAAAATTCCATCCAAATTTTAAAGGTGTAAAACTCCTTCCAAAGAGTGGGTAATCGATTAAAAAAAGGCTCAATATTTTAGTTTTTGAAGTATAAATTTGTTGAACACATAGTATATATGGATGTGAATAACCAATTGCTGACGAAAGTGATGGTGTTTTAGAATAATTTCATCATGAAAATGGGAGAAACAATTAAATGAAAAAGGGGGATACTTGAAATAAATGTCACAATATATTGAAGAGAGAATAGCCACAAAGATGGATATGAAATCTTGGATAATACATCATAAAATACATTATGTGATGTCAAAATATAAAATATAATTTAGATCAAGTTGATAGAGATGGTTGTTCGAAAAATGGTGATGGTTATGAAGATCAAGGACATTAATGGGGGTCTGAAAACATCAAATAAGAAAAATAAGATCCCTCCCATGTAAACATCAACAGATGGAGTCCACAATTTTAGATATTCAGAGTTAGTATGTAAGAGAAAGAGACTTAAAAACATCTTTAAGAATCAAATGTTAGAAAAATTTATCTATAAAGTACTACTATTGTATAATAATGATAAATATGATTAGTGTTTTTGTAAAATCCCATGTGTTCAATGGAAAAAAGGAAATATATTAAAACAATATCTCAATCGAAGTGTGACTCTAAGAGGTATAGTCATGACAAGATGTATTTTCTTTTACATAACCATGTTCACATGGATAGAAATTATATAACGAAGGATACTAAAGGTATCATAATGGATTCCTTCATTCCTATAAATAATAGAAATAAAATATTAACTTAGTGAAATTTTTTTAATATATAAAATAGGTTAACTATGCTAGGGAAAAAATATATCTCATTAAGAGGTTCACTAATCACTAATATCTGTTTAATAATGGTAGAAATTCTAGAAATGAAGGAAACAATATTGAGGAAAATGAAGGATGTTTTTTCTGTAATGAGAACTGCGAATGTGTATGTGATGAATAACCCAGAGAGGATGGAAAATTATAAAGTGACTCAAATGGATGTGAATAATAATATAAATAAATCATGGATATGTTGTTTAAAAAAAATTAACATATGGTAAGAGAATAATATAACTTTTAGAGTTCCTAAGAAAAGTAAAAACAATATACTGAAGAAGAGTTAAAAATTTGGTGTTTAACAGAAGGAATGATGGGGTCCAAATGTCTCCCATGTGAAATAAATATCCTAAAACAAGGAATGGTTTATGAAATTTAATGAATCGTGTAGGGATAGGTAGAAAAGTATGAATACATGGAGATTAAGGGTCCAATCTATGACATGTCATGAGTTCAATATTAGTAAAAGTACTGTATGATGAACTTTTTGTGAGTTGGGATATAATGAAAAGGAATTTCAGAAGACATGAAATAATAATTTCAAATAAAACATTCATTAACTCTATGTATGGGATTTTAATTCTATCAAGGAGCTAAATAATCAAACCATGAAGAATAATTAGGAATAAGAGGAGGTCAATGAAGTGATGAAATTAAATTCCTAAAATCTATAAAGGGGAAAATGAAAGTGTGATAGTTAAGGGTTGGTTCCCAAATACCAGCCTCATTCCTCAACTTATATAAGTGAGAGGTACACTCCCCCAAAGTTTTTAAATTATATTAATTATTCTTGAAATGTTTCATGTTTTTATGAGATATATTCAATGATGATGTTTCAATTAATGATTGAAAGTGATATTTTGATACTCTCTAAAGTGAAATAAAGAATCATCATACATGTACCAAGTATTCATAATGATCTTCATCGAGAGATGAGTATTGATATTTCAATTTATGATCAGTAATTTTAAGGTCCATTTGAAACCTTTATGTTATGAGAACCTAATTATTCTGAGATTAGACCCTATGGATGAAAAATGGGGAAGTAAAAAAGAAAATTATCTCTCATGATTTGTTTGTTTTGATCTAATTTGTAAAGTAATATTAATATTTTGGGACATTAATATATGACATTGAAATAAAAGAATAATTCTAAAAATCAATGATATATTTAGTGATGATGCTAAGAAATTAATGAGAGTTTTCAAATAAAGATGTCTTAGATATTATCCCCAGAAACCAAGTAATGATACCAAGCAGATGTGAGAAGATACCTATTGTCAAATTTGGATTAAAAGGTTTTATCGATCCATAAATTAATAATTTTTAATATTTCATTTTAAGAAGATATCTCATGTTATAAACCCTATTTAACAAGTGATGTCATTATTAATGTTTGTATCTATCATATTTGCTATCTATTTTGATAATTTTTATGAATTTGTAATCTTAAAACTATTTTCAAAGAATATGTTTGGAAGAGTTTCCTAAAAGAGGCTAAATTTCTGTTACTACTTGATATTTATGGAATTAATTGAGTGAAATTAACAATGAAGGTGTTTTTAAATTTAATTCTTTATTCATACGTAGTTTTTTATTTTTGTGGGATAAAAGGTTTTTTATAGCTCTATTCTATGTGGTATGTTCACACAGTAAAATTCATTGTGAATTGAACTATAGTTGAGATACTCTTTGATCATGAGAGTATACTAAAACCTATAGTAAATGATTTAGAGATGAAAAAAATACGAAAAGTGATATTGTGGTTCTAATCAATGTGTCTAACAAGTGATAGTGTATAATAGTTTCCTATGGGGGGGGGGTTAGTATCTCTTTATATGATACAAGGATTGTGTTGTGGGAGAAGCTAAAATACCGCTATTTACATAATTGATAAAGGAGATGGATTTAAATTGAATTATTTGTGGTCTCAATGGAATAGAAATTAGGAAGATCATGTTTTCTAACATCATTAAGATTGGGGAAGAATGCTAATGATGTTTAAAGTGAAACTCTTCATTACAAAGAAATAGTTTTTCAGAATATTCTATATTTGTTACATATGGTGAAAATTTTACATTGAATTTAATTACAAATGGATTGAAAAAATATCATGATTCTTTAGGTGTTACTAATATTCCTTGTTATGGTGGAGTATGTTGTACCTCTCGTTCCCCTCGTTGTTTGATTTTCATGATCACAATCACCTTATTATTTGTCTAACATTGTTTTAAGTGTTTTTGTTTTATAGGCAAAAGATTGCCAAGGAAATGGGCCATGAAGCACATCAAGTGGACTAAATTTCAGTCCACCGGCCAACCGGTGTGATTTCACCGGCCAGCCGGTGGACCTGGAAGAGGCATTGCCCACTGCCAGGTTCCACCGGTCAGCCGGTGGCTCTGTCACCGGCCAGCCGGTGGCATCCTGGTTCAACAGTGAGACCTACTGTCTCACCACCGGCCAGCCGGTGGCCTTCTCACCGGCCAGCCGGTGGCTCCTGGGCAGAAGCACTCTCCACATTCCAAGGCACCGGCCAGCCGGTGGAGCTGTACCGGCCAGCCGGTAGCCCAGTCAAACTAGCCGTTGGCTTTGACCAGTCAACCCTCTTTTGGCCTCCAACGGCTCCGAGGCCTTTTCCAACGGCTCCGAAGACTCCCCAAGGGTTCCATGCCTATAAATAAAGGCCATGGAAGCCCCGGACACCAACTGGATCATATACGAAGCCAACGGACATATTTTGGATCAATTGGCCAACCTCCGGCGACTTCCTTCAAAGGAACCTCAAGTGCTCCAACAACTTCCACATCCAAGGAGCTCCACCAAAGAAGCTTGGAAGCGGCCTTCAACATCTCCAATCAATCAAAGGCGCCCAAGACTTCCTCAATTACGGTTTTTCGTGTTTTATTTATTTTGAGCTTAAAATTGGGTTTGTGCCTACAAACCACTCTATTTCTCATCCCCTCTTTCTTTTGGGTTTCACATCACCATTAAGGTGTGAAAAGGTTGTCATGCTTTCCTTTAAATAGCTTCAGACATAGGTGAGCTATCCTTCACCTGTAAGAAGGATAGTGGGTTCTTGCTCAACCATTAAAAGCAAGTGGGTTCTTGCTTAACCACCAAAAGCAAGCTGTAATAGGTCCTAGTGCTACCTCAAAGCCTAGTGGGTTTCTTGCTAAAACCATTGAAAAGCAAGCGGTAGGAATCTCTCAACGGTTGAGTTGGGAGCGGAGACGTAGGCCGGGTTTTGGCCGAACTCCGTTATCAATTTCTTGTGTGATTGCCTCTTTTATTTTCCGCTGCACATACTTTGATTTCACTTTGATTTTAATTTGTTAATTTTTTTTTAAAAGGCAATTCACCCCCTCCCCTCTTGCCATCACTCCTTGTTTTTCTCCGTCTAACAATTGGTATCAGAGGGATAATTTGAGTAATACCTTAAACGGTTTCAAATTCAAAGATCCATTGTGATGGCATCTACCTCTTTCGCCCCCGAGGGTTACTCATTGGGTCGTGCTCCATTTTTTGATGGGACCGACTATAATTATTGGAAAACCCACATGACCACTTTTTTAAGAAGCATAGGATATCCGATTTACAAAATTGTCATGCAAGGTTATTCTTTGTCTTCCCCCGACGAATCCAAATGGACCCCCGCCGATATTAAGAATTTTGAGCTTGATGGCAAAGCCATGAATGCTCTTCATTGCGGGTTAGATAGAAATGAATTTAATCATGTTTCTACTTGCTCTTCTTCACATGAAATTTGGAAGCTTTTAGAAGTGACCCATGAAGGCACTAATAAAGTCAAAGATACTAGATTAGATATGTATAGACAAGACTTTGAATCTTTTTCAATGCATCCAAATGAGTCTATTTCTGAAATGTTTACACGCTTCACTGACGTTTGCAATGGTAGAAAATCTCTTGGTGATGATGTTTCAGCTGAAGCAATGGTCAAGAAGATTCTCTGGGTCCTTCCGAGCTCATGGGCACCTAAGGTGACGGCTATCCAAGAAGCTAAGGATGTAAAGAACATGCCGGTCGAAGAGCTCATCGGATCCCTAATGACGTACGAGATCACGATGAGGAGGCAAGCTCAAAAGGAGGGAACACCAATCAAGACACCAAAGAACATCGCCCTCAAGGTACAAAAAGAAGTAAGATCCTCCTCATCATCACCATCTTCATCTTCTTCATCTTCAAGCGGCGACTCGGAAATGGAGAATCTCGCCCGCCAAATGCACAAGTTTATGAAGAAGCACAAGAAGAAGAAAACCCGAAAGCATCGAAAGCAAGAACCCGACAAAAGATCCGAGCCAAAGGTAAAATGTTACGGGTGCGGCGAAAAGGGCCATTACAAGCCCGATTGCCCACTCAACAAAAAACGGGCCACGCAAAACGAGAAAGGAAAGAAAAAGGTCCTCAAGGCGACATGGAGTGACACCTCCACATCATCCTCCTTATCCTCCTCAAGCGACAACGGTAACAAATGCCTAATGGAATTTCATGAGGTAACTTCTTCCGACTCCTCATCCTCTTGTTCTTCAAATTCAAATTCTTTCAATCATATGTCTTATGAGTATCTCCAACATGCGCGAGACCAATTGGAGGAAGGCTTTCACGAGCTCTCTTCCAAATTTGTTTCTTTAAAAAAGAATTTCAAAAAACTCTCCTCTGAAAAAGAACAACTTCTCAAAGAGAAGGAGGAACTCTCCCTAAAAATCCAAAATTTCCCAAATGTTGATTCTTTGGAATCAACCATCAAGGACCTTAATGAATCTCTAGCCAAGTTCACCCAAGGTGAACAAAATTTTTCCAAACTCTTAGGTTCTCAACGAGTATCTAGAACCACCAATGGACTTGGCTACACCAATATAGCTTCCTCCTCCCATGCTCCAACTGTTTTTGTAAGGGGGAACTCTAGTTTTAAATTTTACAACTATTGTAAAAAACCCGGGCACCTTATTTATGAATGTAATTGTAAAAACGTCCGGTATGGTCAACCCAAAAGTATTTTCTTTTCGGATGAATTTTATAGGAGAAGACCCGCCATGAAACAAATTTGGATTGAAAAATCCCTTTTGGCGAGTCTCTCCGGGCCAAAAATAGTTTCGTTTCCCCGATGATCTTTTGTTTTATTTAGGGGGAGAAATTTTATTAAATTCAAAAATCTCTTTCGATTCATTTTTCAATTTAAATTCATTTTTGATTCAAAACTCTCAATTTCAAAAATTTCATTTGGTTTCAAATTTCAAATTTCAATTGGTTTTTGATTCAAAACTTTCAATTCAAACTGTTATTCAAATTTTCATTTCAATTTCAAAAATCTCAATTGATTTTTCAATTCTCATATCCAGTTTTTCAAACCCTTTCCCTCAATCAAGTTTTATGCCCCGTGCTATTTTGATAATCACAAAGGGGGAGAAATTCTTGATTGATTGGGGGAGAAATCTTTCTCGCATGCATTACTTGTTTTCATCTTAAAGCATGCCTCTCATTTTAGTATTTTACATTGTTTGTTTTGGTGATTGTGATCATCAAAATAGGGGGAGATTGTTGTACCTCTCGTTCCCCTCGTTGTTTGATTTTCATGATCACAATCACCTTATTATTTGTCTAACATTGTTTTAAGTGTTTTTGTTTTATAAGAAAAAGATTTCCAAGGAAATGGGCCATGAAGCACATCAAGTGGACTGAATTTTAGTCCACAGGACAACCGGTGTGATATCACCGGCCAGCCGGTGGACCTGGCAGAGGCATTGCCCACTGCCAGGTTCCACCGGTCAGCCGGTGGCTCTGTCACCGGCCAGCCGGTGGCATCCTGGATCAACAGTGAGACCTACTGTCTCACCACCGGCCAGCCGGTGGCCTTCTCACCGGCCATCCGGTGGCTCCTGGGCAGAAGCACTCTCCACATTCCAAGGCACCGGCCAGCCGGTGGAGCTGTACCGGCCAGCCGGTAGCCCAGTCAAACTAGCCGTTGGCTTTGACCAGTCAACCCTCTTTTGGCCTCCAACGGCTCCGAGGCCTTTTCCAACGGCTCCGAAGACTCCCCAAGGGTTCCATGCCTATAAATAAAGGCCAAGGAAGCCCCAGACACCAACTGGATCATATATGAAGCCAACGGCCATATTTTGGATCAATTGGCCAACCTCCGGCGACTTCCTTCAAAGGAACCTCAAGTGCTCCAACAACTTCCACATCCAAGGAGCTCCACCAAAGAAGCTTGGAAGCGGCCTTCAACATCTCCAATCAATCAAAGGCGCCCAAGACTTCCTCAATTACGGTTTTTCGTGTTTTATTTATTTTGAGCTTAAAATTGGGTTTGTGCCTACAAACCACTCTATTTCTCATCCCCTCTTTCTTTTGTGTTTCACATCACCATTAAGGTGTGAAAAGGTAGTCAAGATTTCCTTTAAATAGCTTGAGACATAGGTGAGCTATCCTTCACCTGTAAGAAGGATAGTGGGTTCTTGCTCAACCATTAAAAGCAAGTGGGTTCTTGCTTAACCACCAAAAGCAAGTTGTAATAGGTCCTAGTGCTACATCAAAGCCTAGTGGGTTTCTTGCTAAAACCATTGAAAAGCAAGCGGTAGGAATCTCTCAACGGTTGAGTTGGGAGCGGAGACGTAGGCCGGGTTTTGGCCGAACTCTGTTATCAATTTCTTGTGTGATTGCCTCTTTTATTTTCCGCTGCACATACTTTGATTTCACTTTGATTTTAATTTGTTAATTTTTTTTAAAGGCAATTCACCCCCCCTCTTGCCATCACTCCTTGTTTTTCTCCGCCCAACAGAGTAGGTAGTGAAGGTCTTGTCTGGTCCTCTAAAGGGGGATTGAGAAGTGAAGACCAAACTATGGTGTTGATGAACTTGTTCATATAATGAATAAAAAATATAAAATGATGAAATATGGGTTTTGATGAAATATTTTTACCATGTGGGGTTAAATAAGTGGTCTTCTCAGTGGGTACCCTCTATGAAACATTTGGTATCAATCACACACAATATTTTATATCAGCCTTCAAGAACAATTAGTGTCGATAAAAAAAGTTGTATCAAGTAAGTGCCATAGGATTCATGAATGTTTTTCATACAAATTAAAAAGGGTGTATTATTGGAAACCAATGATAATTTGTTTTTTTATGTGTTGTATTAATTATTAACCATAGATTATTGGATTCTTTCATAACATTAACATGGTGATATAGAGCCTATTGGATTTATTATTTATGATATAAATGATTTTGTGAAGCAATAAATTCGTAGTGAAGGGAAAGAGATCATCCAATATAAGAATTGGTGTTACTATGTTGGAATAATAAATAAAGAAATTTTATGGAGACATGTGTGTATTTGGAATGTTTATCATGACTATTCTATGTATATATATTATTAAGTTGTATGATAGTGATTTCGGGAGTATCTAGTAGAGAGTGTTAGACTGTACAATAAAATAATACTTATTTATGAAAAAGTCCTACTTGTTTACAGAATGTGAATACTTTCATATAAATAAGAGAATCAAGATAGAGTTATATAATGTAAATTCTGTGATGGAAATATACTGTCATGACCTGTCCTCGGGGCCCGTGCCGTGACTACCCCAAGCCCGCCTTCCATAGCTCAGGGGCGGGTGACTAGCACCAAGGCGTAAATCCCGGTAAAAAGGGAAGGCATTGCCTTTGTAAAGTAAACAATCACACATAGTACAAGCGGAAGAAGTAAACACTAAGTAAAAAACTGAGTACAAAAGTAAGTGCGGAAAGTAAAAAGGGGCCAGAAATACAAGCCCAACTGTAAAGTACAACTCGAAAGGGAAAACAGCAACTGAAAAGTAAAGCTGCTACACTGAGCTGTCCCCTGGAAATCCCACCTGAAGGGTGGGTACAGATAGCTCCTCTGCTCCTCGGGTCCCGTCGTCCGCTCCGAGTATGTTCCGCCCAGTGGTCCACCTCCGGGTACCACCTCATCGTCACGTCCACCTCCGGGTACCGTCTCGTCATGAGGTCCTCCTCCGGGTACCATCTTGTCGTGAGATGCTCCTCCAAGTACCAACTCGCTCAACAAGCCTCGGCCTCGATCAATGTTGTCCGTCGTCTGCATCCAACACAATGAAGTGCGGGCATAGCCCGTGCAGGGGTGAGTATAACGATACTCAGTAGGGACCCTGAGACCCTCAAGGTCTCTCTAAATCCAACAAGGATACCACAAGAAGTTCCCAACAGTTAACTTCTACTTAGGTATATGCCCATACATATACCTAAGTTATCAAGTAACCCATCTCAACCATATGGAAACACAAGGATCATGAAATCAACGAACAACCACTATCCAGGTATATGCCCATACATATACCTAAGTTATCAAGTAACCCATCTCAATCATGGGAAAACACAAAGGTCAAAAGTCTCAGCTCAAACCAGGATTTTCATTATCGAAACCGTAACTGCTGAAGAGCTCGGTCTCTAGAGTGTACAATGGTCCTGTCACGACCCCGAGGTACTGCTCACTAAACCAAGACTGCTGAGGTACTCCTCCTGTCGAGTACCGCGGGCCTGCCACCTCACACAGTAGTGCTTCCCGCCGGGGTCTTCCACCCAACACAGCAGTGCTCCCCCCTCATAGCCTACAGAGGTACACCTCATGTCGAGTACCGCGGGTCTGCCACCTCACATAGTAGTGCTCCTCCGCTATGGGTCTGCCACCTCACAAAGTAGTGCTCCCCACTGGGCTACGTAAGTCACTCCGAATCGAATCGGACAAGCAGTCTTAAGGTCTCGGCCGGCTACACGGTCTCCATACTTCGTATGCTCGTCTCCGTGAGGGTCCGCTGCACGAGCTACAAGTAGAT
Organism: Viscum album; assembly: GCA_963277665.1. NCBI lineage: Eukaryota > Viridiplantae > Streptophyta > Magnoliopsida > Santalales > Viscaceae > Viscum > Viscum album. Next base: position 1,614,925,858 of record OY728158.1, read on the forward strand.
ACTCCATGTATCTCAAAGTCCCACGAAGAAGTATCTCAAAGGACCGCTTCGTCATAGGGGTATCAACGCAATAGACGGCGCGTCAATCGGACGCCCGGTCTGTGAGTTATTAGTCTTTTCGTCCCAGGGGCCTGGTTGGTTTCGTGAGTGAACCAACCCGGCCGTATCTCAATTGTACCCCGAACTCCCATTGGTTATACTCATAAGGACCGATACTCAACGTGATCACCAACGCCGCTGACGGTTCGTCAAATGGACGTCTGGTCTGAAAGATATCAACCTTTTCATTCGAGAGGCCCGGTTGGATTTCGGTAGGATCCAACCCGGACACTATCCATCTGCATCCAATTCTCGGGAGGAGGATGCCAAAAGTTCCGTATCATCAACAGGAACTCAACGCAACAGACGGCGCGTCAATCGGACGCCCGGTCTGAGAGTTATTTGTTTTTTTCCGTCTCACACCCACCCTGGGAAACTTCCCAGGAGGTCACCCATCCTGATCACTACTCTTGGCCAAACACGCTTAACTATGGAGTTTTAACCACGTAGGCTCCCGAAAAGGAAGGTGCACCTTGAGTATAGTATACTGAAACGACCGTCTCGATCCAAAGATCGTGTTGCCGTTGATGGCGAGTCGTTTGGAGATCCGTAGCCCAAGTTATGGGCATTTGAATCCAAACCCCTCGGTAACGGGGGTTTCGGGCCCGGGCCGTCCCGCCTCGAGACCCCCCGGATGGCCCGAACCGGGTCGACCCACCCCGGACAGCGTCGACCCGGCCCGGCGCGGCCCGGCCGGGCCTGGCGAACCGGCCAAGCGCGCCGGTTCAGCGCAAAGGCAGCGCGCTAGGCGCGCTGCCAGCTCAGCCGAAGGCCGAGCTCGCTGGGTAAACGGGGGGCCGCCTGCCCCCCCTTTGTGAAACCGGCCCTCCCACATTATGGGGGGCCAATTTAACCACCCGGGGGAATTAAATTCCCCCAGTTTCCACCATCCCGGTCGGCCCGACCTGGCCGGCCGGCTTCTTCTCAACAGGACGGGAAGGGGCCGGTCCTCTTCCGTCATCCGACACCGGCGGCCCAGCTGGCCGCCGGTCATCACGTCCCGCCGCGGCCCGGAACCGGCTGTGTCCTTCGTCGGCCGGCGCGGTGCGACTGCACCGCGCCCCTTCACCGCGGCCCCACTCCGGCTGCGGCGCCTTCGGTTTCTTTCGACGCGGCGCGACGGCGTTGCGTTCATGATAATCTTTCCACGGCGTGGCGCGACGGCGCCGCACAATATTTGTCGTGTGATTCCCGCGTGGTGCGACGACACCATGCCATCTCGTTCATCCGCAAGAAAATATTCAATTACAAGGAGGGGGGTTCGGCCGTGTTTGTGCGGTCCGGCCCCCCTCTCGTTAGACGATAACACTTAATCATTTAACCTCAAGGATCGTCATGCTAGAACCAAGAACGTGATTAAATAAATTAAACAACAACAAACCCCTACCTCGGTTTCAAGAACGATGTTCTTCAACGACCCGCGAAAGACGAGCGTCGTGGTGGTCGGCGTCGTGGAAAAAGGACATCGATGTCGTGAAGCGAGGATTCGAAGCACTTTGATGGAGATTTCATCGCGGGAAACCGTCGCGGAAGAGATGACACTGAAGGAGACGTCGTCGGTGTCGCGGGTATGGCGTCGCGGAAGACGGTTCCCGAGAACGTGGCGTTTCTTCGTCGATGTCCGAATGTTCTTCGCGTTCTTCGTCAAAGTTTGAAGAAGATGGAAATTCTTCAAAACCTCTCAAGAAAGCTAAAGAGACCAACCAAAATAAAATAAGCTAAGGATTATTTTATTTACACAATTATCAACTTGAATTTCAAAGGTTTGAAATTCAAACAACTCAACTCAATTAATTAACCAAGTTGTCAAGTTAATTAAAGAGGAGTTATAGGGAGTTTAAAAAAGAGAAGATGAAGTGTTAGGGTTCGTGTGGGCCCCACCACACTTAATCCTCTCAAGGGAGGTTATGTGTATGTGGGTCCCACCCCTTACTCCCTTTGGGAGAAGTTAACCAACAAGTTAAAAATAAAATGTGCTTCCACATTTTATTTAACTTCTTATAATTTTTTCCAAAACTAACATTAATTCCGCATAAAACGCAACCTCAGAAAAGGTCTCCTTAAGAGAATATCGGCGCTGCGAGTTCATCGGTGTCCTCAGATTACAATTCCGTGCACCGGATCAAAAGTTAGAAATTCCCGCTCGTTCGTTCACTGAATGTACCCGAGCCAAACTTCGGAAATTTATTCCAGGCACACCGGGCCTCGGAATCAGGTGCTGTCAGAAACTACATTCTTGTAAAATTCCAAAGAAAATTAATAAAAAATAATTCCTTGAAATTTCCAGGTCTTTACATTACTCCCACCTCAGGGCTTTACGTCCCCGTAAAGCTTCAACACAAACTAGGGTCACAAAAGCGGTACAGAGCACACATCTGAGCCTTCCGCTCCCATTTGCTTACCTGGAGGTTCCGTATTGCCAAAGAAAGTTCACCCGAGGAATCGATAGTCCTCGTAGGATCTGCTCCTGTCGATCCTCGATCCCCACTAGAACCTCCGTGAAAGACACCTCATCGCCATCGTCCAGCTCCTCATGGTTGATGGTATGCGAAGGGTCGAGCACGTATCTCCTCAGTTGAGATACATGGAAGTCGTCGAGCACCTGGTGCAACTGCGGTGAATGGGTCAAGCGGTAAACCACCCCGCCTACCCAGCTGGGGACCTAAGAAGGTCCACTGAACCTTGGAGATAACTTGCCGCCCTGGCCACATCTCTGTAAACCTCGTCGAGGTGAGACCCGTATAAGAACGTGGTCGCCATCCTCAAACTCTAGAGGATTCCAATTCCTGTTAGAACTGGAACTCAAACGACTACTTCCACGAGGGTAAGGTTGGCCGATTCAAGAGTGATCGGTCGCACCCTCCCGTGAAAGAGATTATCCCGTGCTGCCTGGGGTTTCCTTTTCGCCGACCAAGGAAAACCCATCCCGACGTTTGTCTAAAACCGTCAATTTGAGTACGAACAGTTATTGCCCATTCCATACTCAAAATAATGTCGTAAGGCCTCGACACTGTCACCAAGAGATTCCAACCAAAACTCTCGCCTCGAGGGTGTGACCACACCGTCGGTGTAAGTGTGATTATCAAGTCTCCTCCCAAGGTATCTCCAGATATGAGGGTCAAGTCCACGGATTACCGGAAACTCTAAGTCTGGAACAAGATTTGTGAAAGCGAGGAATGATTCATATCGACGTCTGTTACTACAACAGCTAGTAGTGGACATAGACTGTCCCTTGAATCATTTCTAGAGCCATTGGGTCACACTCCATGACCGCATGCAGCCGCATTCTTCCACCTCCTTCCAGCTCCCTAAGCTTGGCAGGGATTACTAAGGCGTGTGGTTGTAGCATGTTAAGATGTACAGCACCTCATGCTGCTCTCCTAGCTCTGCCTCCACGTCTTCCACTTCGCAGACTCATCTCTATTTAAAGCTTCCTCTTCTTGAAACATTTAACACGCCCGAGTCTCTAATACTGGCACTGGTTCCCTGTTTCTTACTGCACTGTGCAGTCTTCATCCGCTCCTGGATGAACTGCACCTCCTTTAGTCTCACAAGAGCTGCTATGATTTCTTCTTTGCCGATAAGAGAAATCTGGTCTCATCCCCTGGATGAACCACATTCGTTGCCTAATACAGTCAATCCTAACATGAATGATGCATTCATGCCATGGATGACGTCGTAAGGCCTCGACGTAACTACTAAGAGATCCAACTGTCACTCTCGCCTCCAAGGGTCGAGTCACAGTGTCGGCATCAGTGTGAGGTCACTGGGTCCCCTCCAGTAGAAATCTCAAAAGTGAGGGTCAAGTCAACAGTTTAACCGGGACCACTCAGTATCAACCAAACAAAAGGATAGGAAAGAAAACATCTTAATGATAAGTGTCTTTTTATTATTGCTGCTCATAGTACAAGACACGAATACAACATCAAAATGGAACTAGAAGTACAAGGGACGTATCCACTAGTTCCTCTCCTGTCCACCTGTTCCTGGAGCTCTACTTCCTTGTCCACTGCTCGGCTGTTGCTCAAGCACCAGCCGCTGCTTCTGTCTCGGTGGCTCCTCCAACACCCGCTGATCAATGTATGAGGAGTCGGACAGTCACGTGCCAGGTGACCCTTTCCGCCGCAGGAGTAACATTGTCCGTCTCTGGCACGCCTGGCTCTGACCCCACCTCGGGTGTCCCTCACCACCGGTCCTAAAACCCATGATCGTCCAACTGCTAGTCTGGTCCTCCTGGACCTCTGCATCATCTATCTACTGCCCACAGATGACTCGGCTACTGATCGAAAAACACGCAGCAAAGGCAGAAGCTCCTGTACACGCTCGGAGTGTAGAGCTACTGGCACAAACTCCACCCTGAAGAAGGTCTCGAAGTTTTCCCATGCGAAGGTCATCCCGTCGCAAAACTGAAATAAGTGGCTCCACCACCTTCCTGCTGCTGCCTGAAGGAGGCTGGCAGCAAAGATCACCCTGAAGTCTGTCGGCGTCCCCACTAGCCTGAAGACTCTCACCACAGTCTCCAGCCAAACCTCAGCCGCCTGCGGGTCCGTCTCTCCCAGGAACCTGGGTGGCCTCTGGCCTGGAAGTCGTGCAGCGCGCTCAAGCGTCATGCATCGCCTACTGATGGGGCTGGTGGCATCGGTGGCCCAACGTATGGTAGTACCGCTGGTGCCTCAACTGCAAGAGGGCCCTGCACCGAAGCCTCGTCGCTCGACAGGCTGTCAGCACGCACATCCCTCTGGGCTCTAGCTGGTCGTCCGTGAAAAGGCATCCTGAAAGAAACATCGTGACATGGTCAAACGTTTATTCCTGGTGAGCTGACCTGGTTTGAGCTGTTTTAAGGGAAAACCTTTGAAAACACACACGCAATCAGTGTTTTCATGCACAAAGTCGGAAATCAGTTGTCAGGGTCCTGGTGTATGGATACGTCGGCCGCCCGCACCAACACTGGACTCCCTGAACTGAAAACCACACTCGGTACTCTTAACACTATTGCTTCACAGAATGAAAAAAGTCAGAGTCATAAGTTCTGCGGTAGAACCGAACTCCTTTGATACCAATTTGTCACGACCCGTCCTCGGGGCCCGTGCCGTGACTACCCCAAGCCCGCCTTCCATAGGCCAGGGGCTGGCGACTAGCACCAAGGCGTAAATCCTGGTAAAAAGGGAAGGCATTGCCTTTGTAAAGTAAACAATCACTAAGAGTACAAGCGGAAGAAGTAAACACTAAAATAAAAAACTGAGTACAACAGTAAGTGCGGAAAGTAAAAAAGGGGTCGGAAATACAAGCCCAACTATAAATTACAACTCGAAAGGGAAAACATAAACTGAAAAGTAAAGCCGCTACGCCGAGATGTCCACTGGAAATCCCACCTGAAGGGTGGGTACAGATAGCTCCTCTGCTCCTCGGGTCCCGCCGTCCGCTCCGAGTATGTTCCACCCAGTGGTCCACCTCCGGGTACCGCCTCGTCGTCACGTCCACCTCCGGGTACCGTCTCGTCATGAGGTCCTCCTCCGGGTATCATCTTGTCATGAGATGCTCCTCCAAGTACCAACTCGCTCAACAAGCATCGGCCTCGATCAACGTTGTCTATCGTCTTCATCCAACACAACGAAGTGCGGGCATAGCCCGTGCAAGGGTGAGTATAATGATACTCAGTAGGGACCCCGAGACCCTCAAGGTATCTCTAAAACCAACAAGGATACCACAAGAAGTTCTCAACAGTTAACTTCTACTTAGGTATATGCCCATACATATACCTAAGTTATCAAGTAACCCATCTCAACCATATGGAAACACAAGGATCATGAAATCAACGGATAACCACTACCCAGGTATATTCCCATACATATACCTAAGTTATCAAGTAACCCATCTCAATCATGGGAAAACACAAAGGTCAAAAGTCTCAGCTCAAACCTGGATTTTCATTATCGAAACCGTAACTGCTGAAGAGCTCCGTCTCTAGAGTGTACAATGGTCCTGTCACGACTCCGAGGTACTGCTCACTAAACCAAGACTGTTGAGGTACTCCTCCTGTCGAGTATCGCGGGCCTTCCACCTCACACAGTAGTGCTTCCCGCCGGGGTCTGCCACCCAACACAGTAGTGCTCCCACCTCATAGCCTACAGAGGTACTCCTCCTGTCGAGTACCGTGGGTCTGCCACCTCACATAGTAGTTCTCCTCTGCTATGGGTCTGCCACCTCACATTGTAGTGCTCCCCATTGGGCTACGTAAGTCACTCCAAATCGAATCGGACAAGCAGTCTTCAGGTCTCGGCCGGCTACACGGTCTCCGTACTCCGTATGCTCGTCTCTGGGAGGGTCCGGTCCACGAGCTACAAGTCGATACTCCAAGTATCTCAAAGTCCCATGAAGAAGTATCTTAAAGGACCGCCTCGTCATAGGGGTCTCAACGCAACAGACGGCGCGTCAATCGAACGCCCGGTCTGTGAGTTATTAGTCTTTTCGTCCCAGGGGCCCGGTTGGTTTCGTGAGTGAACCAACCCGGCCGTATCTCAAATTTACCCCGAACTCCCATAGGTTATACTCATAAGGACCGATACTCAACGTGATCTCCAACACCGCTGACGGTTCGTCAAACATACGTCTGGTCTGAAAGATATCAACTTTTCCGTTCCAGGGGCCCGGTTGGATTTTGGTGCGATCCAACCCGGACACTATCCATCTGCATCCAATTCTCATGAGAAGGATGCCAAAAGTTCCGTATCTTCAATAGGAACTCAACGCAACAGACGGCGCGTCAATCGGACGCCCGGTCTGAGAGTTATTGGTTTTTTTCCGTCTCACACCCACCCTGGGAAACTTCCCAGGAGGTCACCCATCCTGATCACTACTCTAGGCCAAGCACGCGTAACTATGGAGTTTTAACCACGTAGGCTCCCGAAAAGGAAGGTGCACCTTGAGTATAGTATACCGAAACGACTGTCTCGGTCCAAAGATCGCGTTGCCGCTGATGGCGAGTCGTTTGGAGATCCGTAGCCCAAGTTATGGGCAGTTGAATCCAAACCGCTCGGTAACGGGGGTTTCGGGCCCGGGCCGTCCAGGCCCAAGCCCCCTGGATGGCCCGAACCGGGTCGACCCACCCCAGACAGGGTCGACCCGGCCCGGCACGGTCCGGGCCGGCCTGGCCTGGCGAATCGGCCTAGTGCGCCGGTTCGGCGCAAGGCAGCGCACTGGGTGCGCTGCCAGCTCGGCCGAAGGTCGAGCTTGCTGGGAAAACGGGGGGCCGACTGCCCCCCCTTTGTGAAACCGGACCCCCCCCCCACATTATGGGGGGCCAATTTAACCGCCCGGGGAATTAAATTCCCCCGATTTCCACCATCCCGGTCGGCCCGACCTGGCCGGCCAGCTTCTTCTCAACAGGACCAGCAAGGGCCTGTGCTCTTCCGTCATCCGACACTGGCGGCCCGGCTGGCCGCCGGTCATCACATCCCGCCGCGGCCTGGAACCGGCCGCGGCCTTCATTGTCCGGCGCAGTGCGACGGCACCGCGCACCTTCGCCGCGGCCCCGCTCCGGCCACGGCGCCTTCAGTTTCCTTCGACGCGGCGTGACGGCGTCGCGTTCATGATAATCTTTCCACAGCGCGGCGCGACGGCGCCGCGCAATACTTGTCGTCTGATTCCCACGTGGTGCAACGACACCACGCCATCTCGTTCATCCGCAAGAAAATATTCAAGTACAAGGAGGGGGGTTCGGCCGTGTTTGTGCGGTCCGACCCCCCTCTCGTTAGACGATAACACTTAATCATTTAACCTCAAGGATCGTCATGCTAGAACCAACAACGTGATTAAATAAATTAAAAAACAACCCCTACCTCGGTTTCAAGAACGATATTCGTCAACGACCCGCGGAAGACGAGCGTCGCGGTGGTCGGCGTTGTGGAAAAAGGACATCGATGTCGTGAAGCGAGGTTTCGAAGCTCTTTGACGGCGATTTCGTCGCGGGAAATCGTCACGGAAGAGATGACACGGAAGGAGACGTCGTCGGTGTCGCGGGTATGGCGTCGCGGAAGACGGTTCCCGAGAACGTGGCGTTTCTTCGTCGATATCCGAATGTTCTTCGCGTTCTTCGTCAAAGTTTGAAGAAGATGGAAATTCTTCAAAACCTCTCAAGAAAGCTAAGGAGACCAACCAAAATAAAATAAGCTAAGGCTTATTTTATTTACACAATTATCAACTTGAATTTCAAAGGTTTGAAATTCAAACAACTCAACTCAATTAATTAACCAAGTTGTCAAGTTAATTAAAGAGGAGTTATAGGGAGTTTAAAAAAGAGAAGATGAAGTGTTAGGGTTCGTGTGGGCCCCACCACACTTAATCCTCTCAAGGGAGGTTATGTGGATGTGGGTCCCACCCCTAACTCCCTTTGGGAGAAGTTAACCAACAAGTTAAAAATAAATTGTGTTTCCACATTTTATTTAACTTCTTATAATTTTTTCCAAAACTAACTTTCATTCCGCATAAAACGCAACCTCGGAAACGGTCTCCTTAAGCGAATATCGGCGCTGCGAGTTCATCGGTGTCCTCGGATTACAATTCCGAGCACCGGATCAAAAGTTAGAAATTCCCGCTCATTCATTCATTGAACGTACCCAAGCCAAACTTCGGAAATTTATTCCGGGCACACCGGGCCTCGGAATCAGGTGCCGTCAAAAACTGGATTCTTGTAAAATTCCAAAGAAAATTAAGAAAAAAAATTCCTTCAAATTTCTGGGTCTTTACATATACGACTATGGAGACCTTGATATATTCATGAATGATTGGATCTAAAAGTATTTGAGTGAGTGTAATATATTTTTGTAGGAAAATTGAGAAAAGGAATGATTGTCTTGAATGTGAAATGCTGTGAGTACATAAAAAAATTTGAAAATATTTTTTTGAGGATACCTCATTCATATTTTTAAAGACATGATTTTCTGAAAATTTTAGGAATTAATTAAACATAGGGTTGAACAAATATAATAGATGTGTGAAAATTTGGTTAATATAGAAGGGAATGTTCATGATGGCGGTGAGTTGTATGATAAAAGAGACAATGAATGCAACATATTTATGGGTGATAAAAATATGTTTTGAAAACTAGATTCAGGGGAAAAAATAACATTCTCATGTGTTATGCAAAGGTATAGTTTCATTAACACAATGTTTTATATTCTTGGAATGGTCTGTGGAGAATGTAGACTTGCGCGGCTTATTGGCGATTCCAATAAATAGGTGTTACACCCTCAATTTATTGATAAATACTTAATGAAGATCTCAATGAACTATTTTCAATGAATAAATAAATGATCATACTTCATGATCTAAATCATTTATGTGATCATCAGTTTCATGAAAAAATGTTATTGTGTCTCCATGACAAAAAAGGTTTCATAAAATATTTACAGTTTTATGAACCATGTGATGTTTCAAGAAAATCTGGAAGCTTCATTAAAAGGTTGGAAGTTGTGTGAATGTAAAAAATTTCCATGAAAACTATATAGATGCATGAAATTAAGTGTTGTTCAATCACTATAATTGAATAGTTCATAAAGTGATCATAAATCATAGAATACATTTCAAATGGAGCAATTTATTCCTTGAAAACTAATGTACATAAGGTATAGTAAAGATGTTATTGTGTATTTATTCTCAACTAGTCTATGAAAGAGTAAATTGAATCTATGGGAACCTATATGTCCACTAATAACAATAAAATTATGTCATACATTGTCATGTGTGCTTAAGACCAATACCACCTAATACATCGAGAAAATGGATAGGATAAAGGGTGTGACCCTCTTATAGAAGTGAGACAACCCTAAATCTATTAAGGGGATTAACCTTGACCACTGGAATTACTAATCCTAAATCCACTAATAATACTTATTGAGTGTACTACGGTACTTTGGAACATTTCTGCTTTATGCTCCTTGAATTATCCTAGTGTGCATGAACAAAGTAAAATTCATATTTCTTATGTGCATTCTTTACTTAATTTCTGTAATTAGAAAATTAGGTTTTGTTGATTTTGAGATCATTGATCATAACTTGTTATGATTAAGATAAGCCAACCATAAATCATATCATCATTAAAAGGATAACACCCGAGTAGACCTAATACATGTGATTTCAATATTGTTTAGGGAAATTAATGTTTCATTTTACATGGGGAATCATGAACGAGTATCATATCACGATTCACTGTAACACCTGATACTATTATGAGAAATATTTTTTTTATGTTATATAAATCATCAAAGGAATCTTTCACTACACACAACACTAGCTTGGTTTGCTTTACAAGCAATCGTGACCTCCTCGATAGCTTGTGTCATACGCAATACCGAGTTTCACTAAACAACGATATGCTATTAAAATATTATTAAAACTAACCGTTATGAAGAGTAATACCCAATGTTTGAAATTTTTTAAATTTAATCTTTAAAAATTTACTTCATTTTTGGATTTGGAATATCTAAATTAGCTTAGGGTGAAATTTTGGTATTTTTCTAAAAACATTCCATTTTGGATGAATAGTGAAAACACTGGGTTACTATTTAAACACCAACTTTTTATTTAAATAATTATTTATTTTATTGAAATTTATTTTAGGTCAATATTGATACATAATACCTTTATACGTTCAAAGTAATTCATTGGAGTCATTTTATAATAATTTTAGATATATAAAAATTTTATTGAACTTTTCACCATCTTTTACCCACCTCCGAGGAAAAATTGCAAATTTACATAAAACATAATTTTACCGCTTCTGTGAGTAGAATTTAGAAAATCCGAGAGACGAGGTTAATATCTAGGACTAAAATGTGGTTCAATGAGATAAAAATAATTTTTGGTGAATATTAACTTTTTACTTTTTTTACCACGGTTAAAAGTAAATAGGGTAATTAAGGATAAAAATGATATTATTATTACCCTGAAACCTATCCTAATTCTATTGGATAGGTTTAATTCGACCAAAAACATCCTTAGGAATAACATATGACCATTTAGGCTCACATGGATTTGATTTGGACATTTATTATTAATTTATTTAAAGAAGGGTTAAAATAGTTAAAATCAAAGTTTAATAACTAAATCATTTTTAATATAGATTTATACATATGATAAATTCGACTATAAATATAAATTAGAAATATTAAACTCTTTCCTACATAATGGTAGTTTAATTTTAATTTTTAGACATTAAAAAAATTAATTTATGTATGACACAATGATGATGTGGTAATTATCTTATTAATGAAATATTGACATAATTGATGTTATAAATACCCAAATAAATGTAATTTGAGACTTTTTATGAATTCCAATAATTTTATAGATTAATATTACATATTAGTACTTATTTAATTAACTTTTTTAGAACTAATATATCTGTTATGATTTTCAGAAAGATCAATTACCAAATAGTCTCAAAATTGACATAAAATAGTTTTTAAAACAAATATTATATTATTAATTGTTATTTTATTCCTGAAAATCTAAGGTTCGGACAAATGACATAGATAAGGTTATATATATTAATAATAAACAACATGGGGTCTTTTGGCTTGTTATTGTATGTTTATTAACCTTATAGTGTAAGAAAATAAGAAGACACAGTAAAAGTTAAATTATCTAACATAAAGTTAAATATAAATGATAAGGTTAAAATAGAAACCTAAACTTGTCTAAATTCTATTGGATGATATTAATTAGAAACATCCCCACCTTATCTTATAAATAAATCAATTTGGAGCTATTAAAAACTGAATATGACTTTATAATAAAATAATATTTTTAGTTTTTCCTAAGGTGCCCCTCTCCTCCCTTATAAAAGGGCACCTCCTCCCTCTCTTCCTCACACCACTTTGAGCCTTCAAGCTCATCAAAAACCTGCAAAATTCTCTTCTCCACTTCCCTAGAAACATCCTAGAGGTCCTGGTATCCTTCAAAGTCCAATTTCAGTGCCCTAAAAGGAGGTCTCAAAGAGGAGCTTCAAAGAAGAGGTCATGTCCGTTACTGATTCTTTAAACTTTATTTCTTCTTCCACTTCTTCATATTTAGTTGTTTAAATATGAAGTAATAACATAATTATCAATAATATACTTATATGTTATTATAAGTATGAAACACCCCTATTTCACCATCTATCCATCCCATAGAAAACGAAATCACCGCGCGTGCGTACGTACGGAATACCGTCTCCACGCCATGGTGTAATCTATTTTCCACCACCACCTTACTTGGATGAGTATAATGGTGTAATGAATAACTATATATGATTATTGTAAAGTGATTTTGATTCTTAAAATGTATACATACACTCCAATACAATTCCACGATCATGAGAACGATATCATCGCTCATACGTACGTACGGAATACCGTCTCCACAATGTGATGTGACTCATTCTACATGATCTTCATTGAATAATGATTATATAAATGAATTGAATGAATGAATGTGATATATATTACACTAATACCATTATGTAAATGGGGTATCTATAACCTAAAAAGAAGAATAAGAATTTATTCGACAAAACACGCATAAGGACAAAAAGTAATAAACACCCGAATAACAAGTAGTAAGGAAATATTACTAATAAAAATCTAATAATATAACCATATATGATATCATAAAAATAAGTATTATTATGGAATAAGTAAATAACATTATTTAAATCATTATACAGGAGGTTCGGACACTTACGAAGAAAATCGGACCTAAGGTAAGTGACAATCTCGCAATCTCAATTTTTATCCGAGATTGTTTATACTTTAGAATTTACTGGGGAATATTTATCATCCACATCCATGTTTCCTCAATATTTAATAATATTTATATCCTCCAACAATTTTTTAAATCCAATTTTACCCTTAGGTGAGTTTTTAGTAAAGGATATGAAAGGAGTCTTTTGTCGTTTTTCATACGAGGTACTTTTTTACTTTTCCGACATAAGTACGTGAAGAATGTTTTTTTAACTTATATGGAATGAATAGATTTTTAAAATATTATTTCCAAAAAGATTACTTTACAAGTTTTCAAGTTTATTTTTAATCAACATCTTTTTGTTTAAAATTTTATGACATGTTAAGAAAGGAAAAATGTTTTTGAAGTAGAAAGGATATTTTCCTCAAGAATGGAGTTCAAGTGTTTTATCAAAATTATTTTCCATCTATAATAATATAGGGTTCTATTTCTATCCCTATTATTACATTGATTTGATAATGCTGTGATGGAATTATTTATATGAATTCCTTTATCTTATATGAATTGTTTTATGATGTCACGATGTTTAAGAATCCCATTTTTATTACATGGGTAATGCAATTATGTATGTTTTTTTTATTTTGTGGCACACATAAGAATGGTATCATTATGAGATGGGTGGGACCTATATCTCCCTCCAATGCATTGGGTAAGGATTTATACATCTTGAGATTGAAATGGCTAAAACGGCAGGATAACCGGGTTCAGTTAAACAGGACTTAAATGAGGAGTGAACTCGGTTCAGAAATGGACTTTGTCCGCTAAGATAGTCTTGGAAATGAGTCTTGACTACTAAGAAATGATTCTCTATGATTATGTGTGTATTCCACAAAGTTTCGTTTTTTATGTTATGATTATTGGGATTACATTTCACTACTATGATTTATCCCATGTTATGAAATTATGATTTCCTTTGCAGATTATGATTTCCAAAATGTTATGTTCTTATGAATATGATGTGATTGGTTTTTCTTTTGTTTACCCTTACTGAGCATTTGAGCTCACCCTTTTGTATGTTTTCTTTCCCCAGGGCAGGAAGAAGGTTATTAAGTAGGTTATGCCAAACGGGACTCTAGATATAATGAAATAAATGGGAGACAATGTAGATGCTTTATAAACTAGTTTTTTATGTTTCCTAGTTTCTAAAGACACTATATCTATACGGTCCATTCATGGTTTTGTTATATGTTGAAATAAGTGTACTTAAATTTTGAAGTATTAACAATGTATGTAAAGTATGGGTTGTTATATTCACCCCATGTAATCTACCAATAACATCCCTTGTGGGTATAAAAACTCAAATTCATGTTAAAATTGTTATAGATGCCCGGAATAATGTTGTTCATGTATTGAAGGAAATAATTTTTTAAGACTTTATGGTAGAATTACATAATAAATTCAATATTACTTAAAAGTAAAATAATGAAATGTTCACTTTCTCACCATTATCCCTTATAGAGTACATTTGTAGTAGAATATTGTATGATTAATTCCATATTAATGGTTTCTCAAAAGAGTCACCGGGAGTTTCTAAAACCTCTTACTAAAATAAATCTTAAGTATATTGGGGGTAACGCCAAACCTAACCATCATTTTTATATCAACACATCATTAACCTGGAAACATGGGATTATTTCATTTTCATCAGGATGAAGAGGCATTTAAGGTATATTTTAGTTGATTTTATTTAATCGAAATTACATGTATAAAGTAATTTTCATCAAATTAATAAATTTATGACACAAAAAAGGAATATAGAATGTTAAAAATATGAAAAAAATCAATGCACTATAATATTAAAGTATGTATGGGAAACAATTAACATGAAAAATTGGTATATATTTTAAATATATAGTATTAATTTGACATGATATTAAACACTGATAATTCACTACATGAAAAAGGGGTATTTGCGATGGGTTATTTGCGACGGGTTATTTGCGAGGGGATTTATTCCCGTCGCAAATAGTCCTGTTAAAAACTTATTTGCGATGGGAATATTTGCCCGTCGCAAATAAGTAGCCTTTTGCGACGGGATAGCCTTCCTCGTCGCAAAAGGACTGGCGCGGTTTGCGCGCCAAATCATGGGAAACCTATTTGCGACGGGGGAATATTCCCGTCGCAAATAACCGGTGGCGGTAAAAGTTATTTGTGACGGGAATATTCCCCCGTCGCAACTAGTCTGTCGGCAGGTGGTTATTTGCGACGGGTCCCGTCGTAAATAATTATTTAACCGTTGACCGTAATAAATGATGACTAAGGTATTTGCGACGGGTACCGTCGCAAATAGTATTATTTGCGACGGGAATCCCGGCGCAAATGGACCCTTCGCAAATACTCTAACCTATAAATACCCCCATCCGTTTTTTTGAAATCATTCTCAAATTCCATCTTCTTCTTCTCCCAAAGTTTTATTTCTAAAGTTCAGTTTTTCTTAAGTTTGATTTTTTTTTCAGAGTCGATATTAAAGTTTTGAAGAACGATCAGAGCAGATCAATTTTCAAGGTATTTATGTTCATTTTAATTTAATATTTATTTTTAATTTTTTATTAGTTTTAATTATTCTTAATTAGTTGTAATTTAATTATGTTTACATTGTTTTGTTACTTAATAAATTTAAATTATTAGTATTGTTCATAGTTAATACTAATTAGGAATAATTAGTAATAATTTTTAATAATTAAGAATAAATATTAATAATTAGTAATAAATATTAATAATTAGGAATAATAACAATATTAAATTATTACTATATTTTATTATTAATATTAAAACAATATAATTTTTTATATATATACAATTCTCTTTTCATTTGTGTGTTTGCTGTCTTCACATGTATTATTTGTATGTGGAGATAGAAAACACACAGATGAAAGGAGAATTGTATATAAATTATAAAATTATATTATATTAATATTAATAATAAAATATACTAATAATGTTATTATTCGTAATTATTGGTACTTATTCCTAATTATTGGTAATTATTCCTAATTATTGGTAATTATTCATTTAATTACTACTAATTAGTAATAACTACCAATAATTAGTAATAACTACCAAGAATTAATAATAAATAAAAATAATTACTAATAATTATCATTAATTAGTACTAATTAGTAATAATTACCAATAATTAGTAATAATTACAAATAATTAGTAATAATTAGTAATAATTACCAATAATTAGTAATAATTACCAATAATTAGTAATAATTCGTAATAATTAGTAATAATTCGTACTAATTAGTAATAATTAGTTATAATTACCAATAATTAGTAATAATTACCAATAATTACCAATAATTTCCAATAATTACCACTAATTACCAATAATTACCAATAATTACCAATAATTACCAATAATTACCAATAATTAGTAATAATTAACAATAATTAGTATTATTTACCAATAATTACCAATAATTGGTTATTATTAGTAATAATTGGTAATAATTAGTAATAATTGGTAATAATTAGTAATAATTGGTAATAAATAGTAATAATTCGTAATAATTACCAATAATTAGTAATAATTACCAATAATTAGTAATAATTACCAATAATTAGTAATAATTACCAAGTATTAGTAATAATTTCCAAATATTAGTAATAATTAGCAATAATTAGTAATAATTACCAATAATTAGTAATAATTACCAATAATTAGTAATAATTACCAATAATTAGTAATAATTACCAATAATTAGTAATAATTACCAATAATTAGTAATAATTACCAATAATTAGTAATAATTAGGAATAATTAGTAATAATTACCAATAATTTGTAATAAGTACCAATAATTAGTAATAAGTACCAATAATTAGTAATAAGTACCAATAATTAGTAATAACTACCAATAATTAGTAATAACTACCAATAATTAGTAATAACTACCAATAATTAGTAATAACTACCAATAATTAGTAATAACTGCCAAAAATTAGTAATAACTACCAATAATTAGTACTAATTACCAATAACTAGTATTAATTACCAATAACTAGTAATAATTACCAATAACTAGTAATAATTACCAATAATTCGTAATAATTACCAGTAATTCGTAATAATTACCAATAATTCGTAATAATTACCAATAATTCGTAATAATTACCAATAATTAGTTATAATTACCAATAATTAGTAATAATTACCAATAATTAGTAATAATTAACAATAATTAGTAATAATTAACAATACTTAGTAATAATTACCAATATTTACCAATAATTACCAATAATTACCAATAATTAGTAATAATTAGCAATAATTAGTATTAATTACCAATAATTAGTATTAATTACCAATAATTACCAATAATTACCAATAATTGGTAATAATTCCTAATAATTACCAATAATTGGTAATAATTAGTAATAAATAGTAATAATTACCAATAATTGGAAATAATTAGTAATAATTGGTAATAATTAGTAATAATTACCGATAATTAGTAATAATTGGTAATAATTAGTAATAATTACCAATAATTAGTAATAATTATCAATAATTAGTAATAATTATCAATAATTAGTAATAATTATCAATAATTACCAATAATTAGTATTAATTAGTAATAATTACCCATAATTACCAATAATTACCAATAATTACCAATAATTAGTAATAATTATCAATAATTACCAATAATTAGTAATAATTACCAATAATTACAAATAATTACCAACAATTACCAATAATTAGTAATAATTAGTAATAATTAGTAATAATTACCATTAATTAGTAATAATTAGTAATAATTAGTAATAATTAGTAATAATTAACCATAATTAGTAATAATTAACAATAATTAGGAATAAATAACAATAATTAGGAATAATTAGAAATAATTATGAATAATTAGTAATAATTACCAATAATTAGTAATAATTCGTAATAATTAGTAATAATTACTAATAAGTTCCAATATTTCGTAATAATTAAAAACAATTAGTAATAATTAACAATAATTACCAAAAATTAGTAATAATTACCAATAATTAGTAATAATTACCAATAATTAGTATTAATTACAAATAATTACCAATAATTGGTAATAATTAGTAATAATTACCAATAATTAGTAATAATTAGTAATACAAATTAATAATTAGTAATAATTAGTAATAATTAATAATAATTAGTAATAATTAGTAATAATTAGTAATAATTAACAATAATTAGTAATAATTAGTAATAATTACCAATAATTAGTAATTATTATCAATAATTAGTAATAATTTCCAAATATTACCAATAATTACCAATAATTACCAATAATTGGTAATAATTAGTAATAATTAGTAATAATTAGTAATAATTACCAATAATTAGTGATAATTAGTAATAATTAGTACTAATTACCAATAATTAGTCATAATTAACAATAATTAGGAATAATTAGTAATAATTAGTAATAATTGCCAATAATTAGTAATAATTATCAATAATTAGTAATAATTACCAATAATTAGTAATAATTACCAATAATTAGTAATAATTACAAATAATTAGTAATAATTACCAATAATTACCAATAATTACCAATAATTACCAATAATTAGTAATAATTATCAATAATTAGTATTAATTACCAATAATATTAGTACTATGAAAATAATAAAAAATTTATATAATATTAAAATTATCAATATTTGTAACATGTTTTGCTTTATTCTCAACATATTTAATTTTTAAAGGGTCAATTTTTAGGTCTATCTCAATAAAAAGTTTGCGTCAGCCGTGTATGATCTAAACTCTATAATTATCCTAGCTTTAGTGTTTTTTCTAACAAATTATTCAAAACCAGTAATGCTTTTATATTTTATAGAGAAATATAGAACAACGAGGTCGTCAACAATCATTATTAGGTGACCGCATATGGATAAATCAACGTAGAAATCCAAACGGTTCTGGCTTAAATCCAGTATATGTAGAGGGTGTGGAGACTTTTTATCATTTGTGGCATCAAATCCAGAATTTGTTTCAGAAGGCAAAATAAAATGCCCTTGTAGAAAATGTGCATTGAGAACATTTGACACGTTTGACAAAGTGGGAGAACATCTCTTGCATTTTGGTTTTCAACCAGATTATGTTTTTTGGTATCAACACGGTGAACGCAGTTCCAGAGCAGGTGATACCAACTTGATTCCGGATCCATCCCGGTTTCAAGATTTAGTACATGATGTTGCAGGTTCATCTGTTCAACATACAGAAACTCTGGATGATGTAGCTTCAAATCCTAAGTTGGCACCGTCTGAATTTTATGAGTTGTTGAAGTCTGCTGAGGATGCATTATATCCTGGCTGCATGATGAGCAAATTAGAAGCAGTTGCAAAATTTATGGCTATCAAATCAGATAACGGAATGTCAAACACCTGTTTTGACCAGATATTTTCTTTGCTTAAAACACTGTTACCCGAAGGAAATGTTTTACCTGCAAATTACTATGAGAATAAGAGGATGGTTCGAAATTTGGGACTTACTTGTCAGAAGATTCATGCATGTTCAAATGACTGCATTTTATATTCTGGGGAAAATGAGTCGTTGGATAGTTGTCCCACATGTGGAGGAGCGTCGACGCCAGCAGCAGTTGTACGAGGAGCAGACGAGTCGGTGGCAGCAACAGCATCAAGAGAAGATGGATTACATGCGTCGACTCACTCAAACATTAGGGATGGAGTTTCCTCCACCACCATCTGCAGATCCCCCCTCCCCCCTCCTTCAGATTAGAGTTTGTATTTATGTTATAAAATTTGTGAAATCAAAATATGATTTTTTTTCTATTCGTAGTTTCTGTATCATTATAAAAAATTAATAATATTATATTTTTAAATAATAATATTAATATGAATAATAATATTATTTATATTTTATAATATTAAATTATATATATATATATTAAAATTTTATAATATTATAATTTAATTATATTTTTTTTACTTGAATTATTTTAATATTTGAATGTAAAATAATTCTATTATTTTTATATTAATTAAAATAACTTATTAATATTTTTTTATGAATTATAATTCTAATATTATTATATTAATTAAATCATTTATTAATATTCTATTATTTTTTATTTTTGAATTATAATTCTATTATTATTATATTAATTAAAATAATTTATTATTTTTATTTGTGAATTATAATTCTATTATAATTATAATTAAAATCATTTATCAATATTTTATTATTTTTTATTTTGAATTATAATTGGATTATTATTATATTAATTAAAATAATTTATTAATAATTTATTTTTTTTATTTTTTTTATAGTATTTGCGACGGGATGCTATGCCCGTCGCAAATAGTATTGCGACGGGTCCCGTCACAAATAGTTTTATTATTATATTTATTAATAGTCTTTATTTTTTTTAAAAAATAGTTTATGCGACGGGTCCGTCGCAAATAGTTTTTGCGACTAGTTTTTGTGACGGGCCTGTCGCAACAGGTATTTGCGACGAGAACCATCGCAAAAACTATTGTAAAAGTTTTTTACAAATATACGGAGTACTATTTGCGACGAGAAGAATACCCGTCGCAAAAAAGGGTTTTAGCGACGAGCCCGTCGCAAATAAGTGTTGTTGCGACGCTGTTTTCAGCAACGAGCCATTTGCGACGGGCCCCCGTTCCAACAAGCCATTTGCGACGGAATCCCGTCGCAAATGACCCGTCGCAAATACCTGTTTTTCTAGTAGTGATTATATATCAATATTTATAAATTAATTAGACAATTAGAATATTGAGCTGTATTCCTCTCAAATCCTGTAATATAGAATAAATATAATTTAAATAAAATAGAAAATATTATTTGGTAAAAAAATAAAAATGGAGTCATAAGTTGACAAAAATAATTAAATTGTTGCACACATCAATTAAAAATAGCACATTTTGATCCATAGATTTAATGACAAGAATTTAATCTTCAAATAATTAATTGAGAGCTAAGAAAATATGTCATATTGAATTGTGGAACTCATAAATGATTATTCATAGTAGTTATAAATTTCCATTGACTGTAAATTACATTGGGTGAATTGAACACATATTTTAAAAATATGGAATGGTCTCATGATAACCTTGTAGCTTAATCAACTAGTATTGATTAGAGGCTTTTGTGAAGATTCACAATAAACCCATTAAATATTTATTAAAAAAATGTATTGGAAAGTAAAAATAAAAAAATGAGAATCTTGTATAAATATGACATAATATAAATCTACTTTTCTTTAATATATTATAAAATAAAATTACAATTTAGTTTTCTATATGTCTATCTGGTTTAGAAAAGAATGATTTAACTACCATAACATAAAACCAATTAGGTTTAGTGTCTTTGATCCATCTATATTAGTATGAACACATTAGAGGTTTGGGTTTTATCTTCTACCCATGATAATAATTTATTAAATCACAAACACATGTGTTTCTTACAATAAATTAATAGACTTAAATGAACAAATTGAAACTAATTTGGAAATTTTGGATACAAAAATGTGGAAATAGAAAATCTTATTTAAAGTGATAAATAATAAATATTATATCAATAATAGGATACACCATGATGAGCTACACACACCCACTTTCATGGATAGTGTTTTCCCTCAAAGGATTACCTTTCCCAGGGTAATAATGTTTTTCACAATAGTGTATATTAATTATGAAATAATTATATAATGTTATTATTCTTGTATTAATATATTATTTGGTGAAATTGATTGTGATTTATATTCATCATCACCCACACATCAACTTTTGGTGATTGGTATAATGTATAATATACAAGGAAATAACATATATAATAAATTTCTATTAACAGATTATGATATAGAAGAAAATCATGTTGCTCATGAGTCATACACTAAGATACATGTTCCCTATGATGATGTTGATATTTAAAAGGTGGAAACTGTTATTGGATATTCCATATCATTTTAAATTAATCATATAAAGAAACACTATGATAAAGTGTTATGTATTTTCCAATTTATTTAATATGAGAACCCCTTTATAAAGAATATACTCTCACTCAATCAAAATTAATTTTTTTATTATCAAACACTTTTAAGGAAAAAAGTGAGAAACCAAAGGTTCAAGCATAAAAAGATGGAACCGAGTCATTAAAACGAAAATACAGCCTACTAGATTTAATCTCCCTAAAAAGTTTCCATGAGATGGTGTTTACCTGAGTTTCTGGTTCCTCCTTTAGAACAACTTCAAACTCTGATGCCAGCATGTCCCAAGAATGAACATACTCCACTATGCATATCATACCTTTGTTGAAGCCTTGAATTAAAATGAAGTCATTCTTATCAATCCAGTTCCTTTTCTCCTTATTTGGAGGAACCCTTATAGCCCCTTCCATCATTTGTTATGCCTATGCATTAGGAGTATTAATTGTTAGGATATATTCAATCATTACCTCATCTGAGATCATAACAAATTCTAGAGGATGTTCAAGCATAGAATAAGTTTTTAGTTAAAAAAGTCCATTCAAGGATTCATTTTATTCACTGATTGAAGTACTAAATTTATTAGAATTATATTTTTAATAGACGCAGTATTATAAAATAAATATTCTACTAACATTAAAATTAATGATAGATTATATTGAACAATAACTAATTGGATTTTTGTTCTTGAGATTATTGGTGAAATTATCAAACATGAATGGTTAGGATCCTTGGTTGTGAATTTATTTATAAGGTATATTTTCATAATTTGTATATCGAATAATAAATGTAATGTTGTTATTAAAATTTATTATTATTCACATTCTTTGTAAACATTTATATCATGACTGTGTAAAGGGGAAAATATTTTTTAAATCCTCGTGTCACATATACAAATGAAAAAATAATGGAATGAGAATAAATTAATTAAATTGTAAACTAAATAGTTAAGTTATTTAAAAATAAAATAATAGATGACAAACTCTTCTTAACACATGACATATGGAAGTAAATCCCTATAATCTAACTCTTTAAAACACAATTTAATCTTTTCCCATTAACTAATTATTAATTTTTAATATCTATAAGAGTCATTGGATACTAATTCTAATCAATTTAGATAAATTGAAATTATATTTTTTTTTAATTTAATGTATAGATATCCCAAAAATTAACCACACAGGATGTCCCATATTAATTTTTAACACACTATATTTAACATTGTATAAAAACTATTCCAATGATATGTTTTATAATATTATTTGAAAAAAAATTAGGACCCCATAACACCCTAAGTGGGGAGGGGTGATTCAGGATGTCAGGTTTTTCTTTTAATGTTAAAGATGTCCTTCCCACATTAGTATGAACATGTAAAACCTATTAGATAGAATCATGCAGTTATCAAACATCCAAATTAAATGAAACCCCACATATGTTTTACTTGGTTCTACAATAATGAATATTCTAATGAGAATATACCGATAGTGTATCAGTCATACCTAAATCTACTAAGATTCAATATTTTTTTAGAATACTGATGACCATACACAGTTACTTTATTCTATACTCACATCCTTAGTAAGAATTTGAAGGATAGCACATTGCCTCCATCAGAACACTTCTGATGACTCCCCCTATATCAGTGACTTAGGTTAAGTGTTACTCTATTTAATTAATTGAAGGTCTCTATAGTAGATCAAGAATTTAATTCTTTATCCTTGATTGGAATGAGACTCTACTTGCACTGAAATCCTATGATTATGAACTCAAAAGAAGTATTCACTGAAACCAGATATTCACACTACAATTCAAAAATCTCCCATACTTCATGAAAAACCCATTATGATTCAATGAAATAATAGTATTCCAGAGGCCATACACTTTCACAATGCTCCCAATCTTTGTAAAGCTCACAATCTTCATAGAAAAAAAAACTGCCTTTGTGAATCTCATGAACTTCATAGAACAACAATTCTTCATCAAACTCCAAATCATCTTGAAACTCCATTTTCTAGAAAACAATAGAATTAGAAAAGACTAAAAAAGAATTTTTGGATTGCATAGGATCACAATGAATTCCGGATTCATGATGCTCCTAGACCATTGTGAATTCATAATTATTCATCATTTTATCAAATTCTAATTTTATGGTGTGGGTTTGGCCACCGATTTATTGGCTCAACCTTTCATAGAGATTCCACTATACAAATAGTGATTTTGTGAGACAAAATATTCATGTTTGTGAATATCCTTATCTTATAAAATATTTATTGAAATTTAACATATTCACAAAGCTTCATAGTCATGAAGATATATCGGCATCCCCTTGAGCATTCAAAATCCTTCTCATTGTCGTGGAGAATAACATCATTCCATTTCATGTTCGTGATGGTCATCTCCTTCATGAAATTGAATTACATTGGAAATATCCATACCTTCAAAAGAACTCCCAATCTTCACAAAATACAATCCTTTACCATATTTTTGAAGAGTTAGCCATGAAAGTCTGTCTTTAAATAAGATTTATTCTTTATCTTGATATTACGATCCAAAAAATGAGATACTTGGTTTTTCATGAGGTATGAAGCTTTTCTTTTTTTGATAACCATTGTTTACAATCCTTTTTGGCTTTTTCCGTATGCCGTGTCAGGGGCCAATTGGTTATGCTTAGGAAAGTGGAGGTTGTAAGTATGTGGGCTAGTTTCAGGCCGACTAGACAATGTGAAAGGGGGATACACATAGTGTAATACCAATTCACATCATGTAATAGTCTGTCTAGGACTCTTCATGATGTGTGTAAAATTTTCATCAAAAAAGGAAAACATGGAATTTCATGCCATGTAATGGGATTACACATCGTGTAATGGACCACTAGGTTATTTTTTAATAGAGGTAGTTTCCTCTAATTTTTTAAAACACAATATATTTTCTCACTTTTTGAGATCCTAAATCCGTCTTTTAATGTTTTTCAAATACATATTTTGTTCGGACTCGGATTCCTCCACTACTAGCAATGGTGAAACCATATCAGTAGGTAATCAATTCCTTTTTAGACGTTATTGATTCTTCGGAACAAGGAATATACTATAAGGATTTAATCACTTATTACCTACTTTCTCATTCTTAATAAATTATTCAGATTTCCCCCAATACTGGAATAATTAGGACTTGATACTAGATGAGAACTCTAATACTGATATATGGTAGGTGTTCTATACATTTCTTTCGGATTTTGATAATTTATTGAGGTATCATCCGTTTTCAATTATTTGAATTTTAGGCGCGGACTACGTTATGATTTTTTTTATCTGAAATAGATGCATTAGGACCTGTAGGTATTCCCTTAGGTTTCTTTGTGATGTTTTTTCACTCGTGACATGAATCAAGGTCACCCATGGTGTGCACCTTTTGGAAATGTCTTAGATATTCCTTGGTAAACCACCCCATTTGTGCAATCATGTGATTTCTCTACTTAGAGGAAGCCCATTTAAATGTAAATGGAATGGAATATCTCGATTAAGTGATGTACTACCTCCTTGAATTGTGTTATCATTTTTTTTTCAATCCATTATAATATAGATTAAATTGATTATGTGGAGTTGGTTAAAAAAGTTGTAATACCCATTGGTTGATTTCAAATTTCATGAATTGTTTATTATGAAAATGTTGATGAATGGGTTGGTATGAACACATGAAATGTTATATGTGAAATGAAATACATGAATGGGTATACTCATGTGATGTAATTAAAGAATTGAGTGGGTAAACTCAAATTGGATTGAAACATTTAAACTATATGAAAAATTCAACGGTTTGATAGATTCCTTAGATTGCTCTCTATGTTTCTGGAATGCGATAGTCGATGCCTTGGGTGAGTATGCAGCTAGGGTCTTGATTCCTTTGGTTGCCTCAGGCCTTACTACCAATTTAAACTAGCTTGCATGGACTCAAGTAGTACGTGTCGGTTCACCTACTCCTAGGACTCCGACCAATGCCTATACCTAGTTTCCAATGAGATGCTATTGGGACTCTAGGATGATTACATGAAATTCTACACCTTGGATTCGGACCTTCGTGGTCTACACATCATTATATGACAAGGTTTTGGGTTTATTTTGTGACATATTTACACATAAAGGCCAGGGATACATGAATTTTTATTACAACAAGGTTGTGGCATGTGATACACGTTATTTTATGGATAGATCATGGGTTGCACGAGATGGATGAACAATGTGGTCGTGTTACTGGTTTATATTGCTTATAGATTCCTTGTTAAGAGATAAAAAATATTACAGGGAGCATTGAGAGGCTGTTTAGTATTACTCATTGTAGTGTACATATTCCATGGGAATTCAATCCTACGTTACTGCTCTACGTACAATTGTTTTTTTGTAGGATATTGGGGTTTAGAATTGTATAGATCTCTGGGTCATTACCTACTGGGGTGTTTATCTCGCACACTGTTTGGGCCTCTTTAGGGAACAAACCAGATTATATGGTTACAAGTGATGTTAGGGGAAAGGTTCACAAAACAGGTTGTTAATAGTTTATTTTTACCTAGAGAGGATGGGGCCTAGATGAGGCTTGCGATGCTACAACTTTTTTTTTATTTTTTCCAATTTAGGGATCCTGTATTGTTTTGTATTGCAATTTATTATACTGGATACTTTCTATAAACATGTATCATCATTATCATTGAATATATGACATTTTTGTATTATATATGTATTCCTATCTTGTTTTACATTACATATATCTACATATTTATTCACTTCCTATATTGAATATATTTGAATTCCGATTATATATACTCTAGTAAAGAGGGAATAATCTCCCCAATGACTCACCTAAGACCTCCCTGCTAGTCAGTAACCTTAGAGTTTTGCGGAGATTCACTTGATACCAGGTAGCCAACTGGGATCGGGGCACTATTGAGTGGTATCTGGGTTCGGGACGTTACAAAGAGGTATCAAAGATATGTTTTTTTTATTTTATGGATTTTATTACTATTTAGAGATAATAGAAAGATATATGATGGAATTGAATCTTCGTAATGTGTTGTTCTAAGGAGTAGCTACATTTTGTATAGGAAAAAGGTAAATTTTCTTGAATTGAATTTTGATTTTTCTGGATTTTGTCTATTATAGTGGACTTTATTTCACCATTGGGTGACACACAAGAGTTATGTTGTTACTAATGATATGATTGTGGGTTGTATTTCTATTGAAACCTAATGATATTAAGGTATTCCATCTCATGCATCATATAGGAACTTGTAAGAAATCATATTTCATGAATTATTCCATGCCATTTAGGATGAATTAATTGTTCCATGATGTTGTGAGAGATACTTTGATATTTGGGCCTACTGTTGTGATAGTTTCGGTGCAGTGAAATTACGGAGTGACATCATATTTCAATTCATATGAAGTATGGGAAATTTTAGCTTGGGAAATGATAAACCAGTGAAATTCAATTGTTAAAGTGAGTATGATATGTATGGATTGTATAGGAATTAACATTTGGTTCTTGAGGTGTTATGGGCCGTCCCGGATAGAAACCTGGTAGACCAGTGGTTAAATATTTTTAAAGAAAGGCTGTTAAATGAAAATGAAATGAATGGGAAGTAGAGACTTGACCTAGAACCGACTTTTGAGGGGAAAGAGGCATAGTTTGTACCTGTTTTTTGCAAAAGTTCTTTATACAGTCCTAGATTTAGGAGTAGGTAGTGGTTTGACCTGTTTTAGGAATTTTTTGACTAGTCCTACACTTTTGAGTTGTGACGTTGATATCATTCATTTATGAGGATTTTGTTTGGAACTGTAGAGACATACTGCCATGATGACCTCCAGGGGTACAACATGAGGGAGGAGATGACCATATTCTATATACAGTGGGCCTCATGCAACCATTTGATCCTTTTTTGTTCCATCTACAACACCAGAGACTATTTTAGACAGTAGTGTTGAGGTACAGTTATGTGATGGGTTATTTCATTATATGCAGACTTTCTAGGGGACACCATAGCATTCCTTGTTTATATATGAGCTGACACGAGAGATTAAGTTGTAGAATAATCCCTGATTTTGAGGGATGGAAGTCTACAGGATACATAATAATGAAATGAGACCCCATTGGTGATTTAAGACCATTTAGAGACGCCTCCTGAGAGGAGGGAAAATCTCGCTACTTATATGCTACATGGAGAAGAAAAGCGTTGGTGGGACGTTCTGAAGTATGTTGATAGACTACAAGATATTGATTGGGTTGATTTCTAGACCCATTTCTATGAGTAAATTTACCCTGAGACTCTGCGAGAAGAGTGGGATAGTAAATTCATGTGTTTGGAGAAAGGCGCGATGATGGTTATGGAGCACTCAACATGATTTATAGAGTTGTAGTATTTTTCACCGATGTATGTTACTAATGAGTTGTTGAAAGAGAGATGTCTCAAGTATCATTTTATAAATGCTATCAAATATTAGGTCAACATGTTCATATTGAATTCTATCACTGATATTATAAATGAGGAACTGATTATAGAGTGGAACCAAAGATAGGTTGTGGCATAGAGTAGGGTAGTGTTGCTCCTCAACCTAGTGGATCTACATCATCAAGTAGGAAGTTTCAATTTTATGCTTCATGTGAGATGAGTTATAGTAAAGATATGGGTACTATAAGATGAGTTTTTTGTCACTAGAGTGTTAGGCAAGTCCATATAGTGAATCAGTGCAATCATGACCCAGTCAAGTATCGATCTTGTGGATGGATGTGGAACATGCAACATTTTTTAGGACCTTCCATGTAGTTGTGAGTGTTATGTGGACAACTCCGACACTAGGTTCATGAGAAGGCTTTTAGCTCTCCATTAGGTAGGGAGTTGGAGAAGTGTTGAATGGTAAAGGTGTGGTTGTGGTAGTTTTGGTAGAGGCATCCAAACAACATTTACTCAGAGACACCAGAGTGGGCCTACACTCGGTAGTGCGGTCGTGTCACATGGTTATGGTGAAGGGCAGTTTGATTCTATTTAGCCTAACCCAAATGAGCATGGTGTCCAACCATGTACTATAAGATGTATGATCTTAGTAGCCCCTACTATTACATCTTCCCTTTTTGATATAGGTTCACCACATAACATTATCTATACAATAGTGGTTAAAATGCTTAGGCTCATTGTTTTTCTTTATGATAGAATTTTGACGCAAGACACAACATTGATAATTAGAATGAGGGATGTGTGCCACTGCAGGGAGTGCCCCCTTGAGGTTGTTGAGTGTCGCCTAGTTCGTGATATTTATTTCCTTGAGATGATGGGGTTTAACATCATTATCAAAATGTATTGGATAGTTTATTATCGAGCTTATGTTGACTTTTATCACTAGAGGATGAAATTTACTTCACCAGAGGTTGTAGTGTATACTCACAAGGGTAAATGGGATGTCTAGGTGAGATGAGTGGGACCAGAGCATCATGGGATGGGTAGAATGATATCCCATATCACTAGTTTTACTCTAGATGATTAGAGAGTAAGTTAGAAAGACTTTCACCATGTGGTAGGGAATTTTAGTTATGTTTTCCCGATAAATTTTCAGGGTTACCACCTATGATATAAGATGAGATCTCCATTGATATAGTGATTCAAGCTACACTGATATCTACTAATCCTTATAGGATGACTACGACAAAGTTACAAGAGCTCAAGAGGAAGATAGAGGATTTTTAAGCGAAGTGTTTTATTCAACCCCATACTTATCTTTTGGGTTTTCATGTCCATTTTTTATAAAATAAAAATTCATCTCTTGGGAAATGTATGAATTAATGGAAACTGGACCATATGATTGTTAAAAACCAATATCCCTTACTGTAGATAAATGATATGTTTGATTAGCTTCGAGGGGATCATGTGTTTTCAAAGATTGACTTGAGGTTAGGATATCATCATTTTTGGTTTTGAACTATATAAATCCCTCACATGGATATTAATAAAAATATGTTCTATATTAGTATATGGTTATGTTGTTCGGTCTCATGAATGTGCCTATGTTTTTCATGGAATTGATGAACCAAGTGTTACATCGTAACATTGACTCTTATTTGGTGGATTTCATGGAAAATATCTTGGTGTATTCTCACAATCAACATGACCATTACAACCATCTTTAGATCATTTTGAATTCACCAAAAGAGCATCAGTTATATGATATGCTCCCAATGTTCCACGAGGTAATGATGCTATGAAGGTTGTTGTTGATAGGATCATAAACATTTCTCATTTATTACCGATCATGGAGACCATCAGTGTTGATGACCTTGGATGGTTGTATATCTACGAGATAGTAAGACTTCATTGGGTTATATGAACTGTCATTTCATATTGCAAAAACCTCTTTAGGACTCATTTCTGGTAGATTTTATAAAAGGCACTGGGTACATAGTATACTTCTAAGAATGTCCAGTTGATTCGGAAGAGGATTTCTACTACACAATATCTTCAGAAATATAATTCCATTCACAGAATACAAACTCTATTGTTTGAGGTCGGGGATTAGGTTTTATTGCATGTTTCATTGGGTATGATATAGAGACTGATTAGGAGATAGGGTAAGCTTTCTCCGTGATATATCAGGTCATTCTATACTCTCTAAAGATTCGAGTAAGTTGCCTATTTGTTTCAATTACCTCAATGGTATCATAAAATTCACGATGTCTTCCATGTATGCCATCCATGCCTCTATAATTCAGACATGTCTCAAAATTTTCATCATGTCGATGTTGAGATAAATTTTGATTAATTCATTGAGTATTATTCAATCCATGTAGTTAAAAGGAGCACGATTGTTCCTCAGGTCTGGTTAGTTCTTCTATTATAGCTGTTGTGGAATAAAGGACATTTACAGGAATAAAACTGGGATGGGGAGGAAAATGTACATGCATAGCGGCTGGAATTGATTTCACCTAAATCTTAACAACCCTTGAGAGGGAAATTAGAGGACAACTACATCATGGTGGGAAGATTGTAAGATCAAGGGTTTTTTGAGTTACATATCATTTATTTTCTAGTTAAATGTTGTTTACGTTCCAATTTATTTAGAACCTATGTTTAGAAGTGGTCTATTTGGTTGTTCTTGAGAATGAAGAGGCTGGAAAGAGGTGGAATGGTTGTAGGCCGATTACATGACATGAAAGGTGGATACACGTCATGTAATCCCAATTCACGGTGTGTAACGGTCTAGTTGGTACCATCCATGATTTTTGTGTAATTTTATTCAAAAAAGTAAAATAGGTCATTACACATTGTATAATGGGATTACATGCTGGTGTGTTTTTAATTTAGGCACTAGCCACTAATTTTTCAACCACATCATATTTATATATTTTTTATAACCTAAATCCATCTATTCTATTTTTTCAGATATAGATTCCATCAAAACTCCATTACTTTTTCGCCATTCATGTTGGAACCACATTGGAATGTACATGATTCCATTTTATTCATTCTTGATTCTTCAAAACAATGACTGTGCTATTTGGGTTTAGGATCCTATGCACTAATTTATCATTCTTCATATGTTCTTTAGATTTCATCCAAATGAAGATGAATTAGGACTTGATAACAGATGAGAATGATACTACTGAGCTAAGGTACTTAGTATATATTTTTATTTTTTATTTTTATTTTTTATTGATCTATTGAGCTTTTTTCCCACAAATAGAACTTTTCATCGTAGAAAAAGTTCCAATTTTTTATCTGAAATAGATGCAGTAGGATGTTTAGGGATTCCCTCAGGTTTCTTTGTGGTGTGTTGACACCCATGACCTAATTCAAGGTCACTCATGGGGAGAAACATTCAGAAATGTATTGGTTATTCCTTATTACCCAAACATGGGGCTGCATTCTAGTGCATTCCTAGTTAGAGGAAGCCTGATTACACTTAATGGAATTGAATGGATTTCTCAGGTGACGTACTCCCTATTTTATTGTGTTATCATGTCATGTCATTCCATGATAATATTGATTAAATGGATTAAGTGGAGTTGGTTAAATGAGTGGCTATACTCATTGGTTGTTTCTAAATTTCATGAATGGTTTATTGTGATGATGGAGATGAATAGGTGGGTATGCCCCTATGAAATGTTAAATTTAAAATGGAATACATGAGAGATTATACTCATCAGATATAATTGATGATGTGAGTGGGTATACTCAAATGGAATTGAAAGGATTAAATTTTATGAATGAATGAAAGGTTTGATAGATTCCATGGATAACTCTCCATGGAATTTGAACACGGTAGTGAATGCCTTTGGTGAGTATGAACCTTGGGTATTAATTCCATGGGATACCATGAGCCTTCCTACACCGTGGATCTAGACTTCTTGGACTCGTATAGGACATGGAAGTACAAATTATCCTTGGACTCAAACCAATGCCTATACCGAGTTTCCATTGAGATGCTCTTGGGACTCGATGAGGATTCTTTTGTCTTCTATACCTTGGATACATTCCATCGTGGTATACACATCATTATACGGAAAGGTTGTGGGTTTCTTTTGTGACATATTTATATAGCGAGGTTGTGGAATCCATAACGTCATATTAAGGAAAGTCCATGTACTGTGATAGACATTATTAAATGAGTAAGACATGGATTAGATGAAATGGATGAATGTTGAGGTTGTGTTACCTGTTTACTTTACTTATACCTATCCTGTTAGGAGACAACACTTGTTTCTGGGACACATGAGCAGTTTTTTAGTATTAATTTTTGTAGTAGAAATATTCCATGGGATTTGTCACGTACATCACTAATTTACTTACACATATTATCCTGTAGCATGTTGTTGTCTATAACATTATAGATCTTTGGTTGGTTACCTAATGGGATGTCTTTATCACACTTTTCTTGGGTTTATTTAGGTACCCTAATAGATTATATGGTTGCAGGTTAGGTTAGGGGTGAGCACCCAAGTATAGGTTTTTAATAGTTGCTATTGAGAAAGAGAGCATGGGACCCAACTGATGCTAGCAGTGCTGCAAATACTTTTTGTTCTTTTTTTTTATTTTTGGACACTTGTATTGTATGGTATTTCTATTTACTATTATGGATGATTTCAAGTAACATTTATCATGTCCATTATTTGGATATGTGACATTTCAATATTATATATGTATTCAGGTATTGTTTTAATTTTCAGCCGTCTGCATATTTATTCCCTTATACTATTGAATGTATTTGAATTCCGTTGTGATATACTCTTTTAAGAAGTGCATTGTCTCCCCCAATGAATCACCTTGGACTTCACTGGTAGTATAAAGCCTCCAGAATTTGTGCATATGCGCTTGAGGAAAAATAGCCAACCAAGATCGGGGAACTATGGAGTGGAATTCGGGTTCTGGACTTTAAACAAAAATTTGGAAAATATTGCAAAATGATGCCCCCATTAACACTGAATCCATATTTTATTGTAAGATAACATTCATTGAGTACTCCCTAATCAACCTAGTGTTGATTAGAAATAAACCCATAATAGACTTTGTTCTCAATTATGAATGTTCTTATTTACCAAAATTTTTATGATAGTGTGGTGTTTATTTTTCATAACAAACATGGTATAAAGGAATTAAATGCACACAATAAACCTATCGATTTATATAATTTTATAATTATTCAGGTATATATACAATTAATTCACTCCCTAAGCATATATCAAAACAATTTACTTATATTTAATAATGTTTTATAAAATTAAAATCAAATGAATGAGAGTGATTACAATTAATATATTTATTAATTTTTGAAATATTTCATACTCTATGGGAAAACTCACATCCATGAATATGTATTTATGAGAGTAATTATAATTTAATTTAAATTATTAATTGGTGATTTATATTTCTATATTATTCATTTACTATAAAGAGTGTAGATAAAAAACACTCTATGATGTGGAAATAGATATGTTCATGAATGATTCGGTAGCTTAAATGGTGTTAAAAGTGATTATAGACATCATAACAGGATGATTTCCTATCAAAAATGAAATTATTTTATTTAGTTATTCTACTTCATTTTTTAAATATTCACTATATTTATATTTCATTTTTATTCTCTTCTTGAACCCATACACATCCTGTTTATTTTCATGTCCTAGGTTAAGACTATATATAAACAAAAAACACAATAAAACTAAATTAGGTATTTAAAATACATTTCGATTAGTTAAAAAATAATGAATCGTTAGGGAACCATATATATAATGTCTTTGTGTATAAATGCATTCCAAATTTACAAGGTAATCATTATTTTTAAAATTAGAATAAAAGGAAAAAATAGTAGCATCATTGATAGGGATATTTTGTATAGAAACCCAAATCTAATACATATATTATTATACTATTTTAATCATAAGAATCCAAAAATTACAACCTATAACTATAGAGGACTAGTTTCATTGAAATATTAGATACAAAATACTTAAACATAAAAATAAATTGCATCATACTTATTTCGATCAAAATATTATTCTTTTAAATCCCTTTTTATTTTATTACTATAAAGGATAACTAGAGGATATATATAACAGAAAAAGTTGAGCTTATAAATCCTAGTAAATGAGACATTTTACATGAATACTATAATCTAATCTCCAAAATGTGTGAACACACTTAGACTATCATGAGAATCTAGGAAAATGAAAACTGATTTATTTTTGACAAGTAAGAACAAATTGCACATCATTATGATATGAAGTGTGCTCAAAATGCTTGAATGTATATTATTCCATTTTTATTGTTTTGAAAGTAAAAAAAATTAATTACATACTCAAACCCAATAAGAAATTATTGGAATGTCATAAAAATATATTTAAATGTATTTGATCCATTTTTTATATATATGAAGAAATCATACATCATTATGAAGAATAGTTCACTCAGAATGGTTCGGGATTTCCATTTTAATACTATATTATGCATCAAAACATTTATCACCTAATAAAAAACATTAAAATAGACTTATATTGACATGAGACTCTTAGAAAATGATATTTGATTCATTTACTAGATTTAGTAATTAAACAAACATTATTTGACATGTGATGTGCTCTAAATAGATAAAATTATTGGGTTTTAATTTATAAGTAACATTTTACATCAAAACATGCATCACTGGCTCAAAAAAATTAAAATGGGAATATATTATTATGAGACTCTAGGAAAATTATCATTGATTTCATTACATTTATTAATAAATCACAAGTCATTATAAGATTTATTGTTCTCGATATTATTCTAACTATATCTACTAATTTGCAGCATTTAAGATGTAAAAAATGCTTATTCCATACTCAAAACCATTAAAATATGCATATACTATTTTTAAACTCTAATAAAACAGTCCTTGATTTTTTTTTTCATTTAGGAATGCACTTCACATCATTTCAACACATGATGAGTACAAAATGATGAAAATAATGTGTTGACAATTTAAAACTGAAATTTTTGTACAAAACATGTGCCATGTTCTTAAAAACAATAAAAGTACTGCTATTTTCATGAGACTATGGGAAAAAATTTTATTCTTTTTTGATCTATATTAATCAACGAAACAACATTATAAAATGAAGTGTTCCCAGAATGTCTAAATATGGGTTTTTAAATAAAATAGTGACATTTTAGTCTAAAATAGGCATCACATTCTTAAAAAAAATATTAAAAATTTTTCATGATAATCTGGGAAAATTTATGTTAAATTGTTTTTCATGTATAGGAATAAAAAATACATCATTCAAATGTATAGTGTACATGGGGATATTAAATTTATTATTTAGTATATAAAAAGTTTAGAACATGTTCCACATACTCAAAACCAAGAAAATGTGCCCGAATTTCTATAAAACTCTGGAAAAATTATTATTGATTATGTTTTGACTTGTATGAATAAACCATGTTTCATTCTAAAATGAAATTTCCTCAGAATTATTTAAATTTTATTCTTTCAATTTAAAAGTTGTATTTTTGTTAAAAACATAGAGAATATATTTTAAACTCAGAAATCACACTTTGATTTTCATGTGACTAAAATTCGATGACCATTGATTTATTTATAGATTATATAAATGAATATTTGGGAATTAGGACATATGGTTTTCTGAGAATAACAAAAAGTCTATTTTTTCAATTTAATAGTGTCCTTTTAGTTCAAAATGTGCATCGTATATTAAAAATTAAGAAAACATTCTTGTATTTTAATGAACCTCAAGGATAATGATTGATGAATTATTGGTGAACTTTAGGAATAGAATGTATTTTATTCTAATGCACTATGAAATTGATAAAGAATGTGCACTAAATTTTTTCATTTATTATATTACATTATAATTATACTTATTTTTTACATCTTTATATAGTATTACTAAAATAATAACTATTTTTATTATAAGAAGACATTTATTTAATAGGGGGATGAGTTTATCATTGGAGAAGTTCTTCTATGACATAGAGTATTTGTGTATTTGTAGTAATTATTTTTCTATGTAAGAATAGTACATAAATATGTAATTATGAAAATAATTATTTTTTAATTCATAATTGTAAATCAATTTGTATAGATATATTACAGTGTAAATATATTTTCTATTATATTAAAATACTGAGTTTATTTAATCTAATTTTATTTATTTGGTATCAACTATTATATTTCATTATGTTTCTATAAAATAAAAAAGATGATATTGTGACACCTCAATCTAAGACACTCATTGGTGTCCCCTCCAATGTTAATGTGAACTTAGGCATGCCACCCCATATGTTAGAGGATTTAAACTAGTAGTGAAGGACAAGAGAATATTTTGTGTAGACTATGACCTAAATATCATAACCATCAACAATAGATAATTAGTCATAGTATTTATAATCAATATAACAAATCCACGATATAACAAATGAATATGAAATTACTGTTTTCATATATCCCAACTAATCACCCAATGGAATGATCACATATATAATAATAAAATTTTGAGACTCTACTACAATACTCAAGCCACACCGCTATCCTATCGTTATATCCCCATCGAGATAATCTTGCTATATCACCTACACAATAGGTGTTCTAACCAATATGACAAACATAAGTTTTGTACATGCACTAAATTTACCATGATGGGTGTAAAAAATACAACCAAATATAATGTCACCATGTATCCCTAATATACACAATAATATCAATTTATGATCTTGAGGAATATGGATAATATAAATATAATATACAATCATGCATTTTGGGTCATCATTCACTAACTAGGACACTATAACACCAGACTTTAGCTGCTTTGGCCTATACTGGAAATGAAGAAACATTATGCCATGAATCTCAACCCATGCCCAAATACAATGGGAAGGGTTTCATTCCATGCCTAATGCATAACCAAATATACATGGTATTATGGCTCTCCATGTCCCATCCCATACTCAATTATTTTGGTTTTTTTGACTTCCATCATCCCAACCACTAACCTATCTCTCATGGTAGGTTCACTTTATGAACCTCTATGAGATCACAACAAATATCATCCTATAATATTCTCTCTGGGTCGGTTTCCAAAACTTTATTTCTATACTAGAACCTCCTCAGTCAAAGTAGTCGATAAGAATTCCATTTTTATTAAATGTGAAGTCACCCATATAATACAATACAATAACTCATCGCCCACTCTCCTCTTGCTTAGTGTTCATTACAAACCACATCACACTAGCCACTACGTTATCACCCAGGGAATGTTATTTCCAAAAACATTCTTACTCAACAAGGCTCCATCAATCACAATCCATATTATTTCTCATCTTAGTCTATACCGGTCTACTCAAGGAGGTCCTGCAAACACCATCACACTCGAGGTGATTCATATCATCACCTTCTCATTCAAACTGAGGTCGTATAGAGAGATCACATAAAACACCACCCTTAACAATTCAACATAATCATTTTCACTCAATATTGGGTTCTCACAGATCCTTATGACTCAAGGCTAGGCTATCTTGCTAGCCTCAACATTTAGCATACACACAACCAATGCATATATGCAACAACATACAATGAATCTCAACCCATTCCACAGGCTCACCAACTCATCACCAAGGTGGTACTCACTCAAGACCAATCCCCACATAGTTAATAATACATCCATAGAAATAATA
Organism: Viscum album; assembly: GCA_963277665.1. NCBI lineage: Eukaryota > Viridiplantae > Streptophyta > Magnoliopsida > Santalales > Viscaceae > Viscum > Viscum album. The sequence goes on from OY728158.1 coordinate 1,614,963,903, forward strand.
TAATATCCACAAGACCATCATCATTAAATAATTTTTACATATCTAACCCATTGGTATTTCCATCTCACTTGTAAGGGAATCCTTGATTTCCCTAGACACAGCCTAGGTTGTATTCGTTGACTCCAATCCACACACATCACCCAATGGTGGTCTCATACCCCATATACCCTACCTAACCTAGACTCAAGAGGATAATACCATCCTATTTCAATTCTTAATAACCACTCAACCCCACTAATTAGGTCTTGTATACATTAACTAACACTAAAGACCTTTGAAACCATATGTGAAGTATTACAAACAATTTGCTTGACCCTCACTGGTGTCCCATATCTCATTTCACATAACATATTTCTCAAAAATATCATTTATAGGAAACCTGTGTAACACTACATCAATTCCAAATGGACTTATATATATCATGAAACACACTAAGTCTTCACTCCACCCTTAAGAGGGTGTTCTCCATCATGTGTGATATTGTTACAACTAGGAAGTTGTGAGCCATTTTTATTGATAATAAGTATGTGTATTTGAAAATTTCTTGAAGAATGGATTGATAAGACAAGATAACATGAATTAGTGAGTAAATAATAAATTTATTACCATATAAATTGAAAATGTACTCAAAATTTGTTGATAATGCATCATAATGATATAACATTGAGGTTTTAATGGTATTCTATAGGTTATATAGGAAAATGAGATATAAAATATAAATGATTTTTTATTGATGGGTTAGACTACTATTATTCATAATAAATATAGTATTTAGTCTATTTAAATATTTTTGCGCCTTTTTTGAAGGTTTCATATTATTAAGAAGTATTTTATATGTTCAAAAGTTATTTATGAGTAATAGGTATTCATTATCACTAATTAGACTATATTAGATTAATTCTGTAATGATTACAAAGAAATGTGGATAAGGAATTAAATCACCTTGATTGTTTAAGGATATCCTATAGTGGTTCGCCATATTCTGTAGTATATAAAAATATATAATTCTAAATGTCTTGGGTAGACTTCATTGTGGTGTGCAACGGTCACTTATACAAATGTGTAATTGAAGCTAGTATAAGAGATAATAAATTGAAAATAATTCATGAAAGTATCATATATTCATAAGAGTAAATCTTATGAAGTTCATAAGTTATTTTGTGAAAAATTGGAAATTTTAAGTGCCATCATATTAATTCATAAGGGTGATCTAAACAGAATATGTAACAGCCTGTGATTTTATGACATATTTCTCTTAAAATAAATTTCATTGGTAGATTTATTTACATGAAACACTAATTTTAAACTAGCCCCAAATAAATATTTTAATATTTTAGTTATATCATATTTTAAATAATCATTTAAAAATTATATTAGGTTCAATATTTTTTATATTTCTAAAAAGCTTCATATTTTAGTGAATAATGAAAATACAGGTTTTTTGAAAACGTTCATGTCCTTTATTTAAATTAGGTAATCTAAATTTTTTTATTATTTATTTGGTATTAAAGTGATATAATATCCCTTTTATTTATATTAGTAAAATAGTTTTATGTAATTTTTATATAACTATTTGTTTAGGTGTAAAACACAGTTTTTTAGAAAACAATATTTCCACACATTTTTCTGTTTTATTATCAAATTTATTTCTACAGATTATAAACATTGAATTTGATAAAATGGATTCCATATTATTAATCATTTTTAAAAAATTTCAAAATATTTACCCTTTATTTTTAGTCATTAATAATAGTATCTATGGTAAATATTATCACCTCGTTTAAGTGTAAATCGAGTAGTCAATGTGAAAAATTATATGATAATGAATTAAAAATATTGATAACACTTTTATTTATTTAATTTTATTATTCTATTTTCCCTATAATCATAAAAAATGTGAAAATAGGACCTTATTGTTCTAGTTAATTTTGATTTTGACCTTTTTAATATTTAAGTGAATGATAAACTCAAAAATGTAACTCCCTTGATTTTTATATAAATAATATTTTTTAATAGGATAAAATATTATTTTCAATTATAAATAGTTATTTTTAATTTGATTAATTTTTTATCATGTTAATTTATTTTTAATTTTTAGTAATTGAATAATCACATTAAATGCTTATGAAACATCAATACAACATTTATTTAATTAATAGGAAAATAAAATAAATGATTTTAAAATTATTAAAACAAATAAAATTTGGGTAAATTATCATTTTCCATGAATTTTATATATAAATATAACATATAATAAAATTTTAAGATACTATATTCTAATTTCATTTTTTTTCATGATGTTTATAAAGTCATATTAAATGAATAGTGTTAAAAATAACCTTAATGATATTTTATGAAATTAGTTTTTTATGAAATTTGTTAAAAATCCTAAAAATAAAAAAAATGGACTAGTAGGATAATATAGGGTCTATAATTTCATCCATTGGAGATTGATGAGATAATTTTCTATTTATGGTAACTTTTTTTGGATCATATACTATAAAAACCCATTTTTATCACTGTAATTGTTTAGAGGGTTAACAAGGTGATAAAATAAATAGATAAGGGCGAAATAAGAAACTAAAATTTTCCTGTTTTTATTTTACTAGATTATTTAGACACAAACTCATATTTTATTTTAATTATATCAAATTTATATTTTTTGAATTGAAAAATAATTTATATTAATTTATTACTTTAGGGAATTCCAATAATTTGCTCCCCTCACTTATAAAAGCACACCATTCCCTCCTTTCCTTACACAACATTGAAAAAAAATATTTAGAAAAACCTACTAAATTTTATTATAAAAATACTTATCTAAATTATAGAGTTCATTTTCATCCCAAATTACCAAACCTATTTTTCTTAAGAAGAGGTGTAAATGAGGTTTCTTTGAGATTATGTAATCAACTTCACCAAGCACTTTATTTTTTACTTATTATTTTATCACCTTTAATTACATACTAGAAATTGAAATATAATAACACATGTATCATACATATAATGATATTTTATTATGTTGTATACAAATGATTTATCCACCCCCTTCTCCATCAAAATAAGAAACTAAACCATCGCTCGTATGTACGACACTACCGTCTAATGATTCAATATAATTTTTTTTCTTCCACTGTCTCACATGGATATTATTAATGATATTACTAATGAATATATGTTTTATTTATGAAATAATTATTATTATTTTTAATTATAATATCATTTATACCTTCAAACTAACATATCCATGGGAAAATGATAACATCGCTCGTTCGTATGTGTGTACAACCACCTCCGTGAAGTGATATGATCCATTTTTCATTTACATTTTTCTAGGTCCATATTTTACGAATCACTATTAAAACCTATGTATTGATTATAAATTATTTTTATATCATGAATATAATTATATATATTATTGAAATATGAGACATATGAAAGGATTAAGAATATCAAATCAAAATATAATTGATACACAAAGTAGTAAAAACCTAAAATAATTATAATAATAAAATATTGTTAAATAACATGAGACACAATTTTATAAATGGATCATATATGATATTAATGATATTAATATGGTACTATTACGGAATTATAAAAAATTTAAATTTATTATACAGGAGGTTATATAACCAACAAGGGAATTCAAACTTGAGGTAAGGGATTTCGTCTCAATTTCCACTCCATTAAGACATATTTGTTATTCTAATCCAATTTATTTTTCTGTGGTGTATATATTTAAGCATTGATGTCTTTAATATGAATATATATTTATTAATTATGATTAATGTTTAGTTTTAAGTATACTATTTCAGGGTCTTACAATTATAATGTTTCCAAAGAGGAATGATTTTTTTTACAATATAATTTTTTTGGAATGGATCTTATTTTTATTGATGGAATCTTAATATTTATCCTTATTTAACTCTTTATATTTTATAATAATCTATATATTTAATGATTTTTCATATTTTGTCCCAAATTTTCTTCCCCTTGGCACTTGAACCACGCAAATAAATATTTAAATTAAAACTCAATTTTTTTAATCTGGCCAACTGATTTTTATCAGGAGGCCTATTGATGCGTCGATGAGAGATCTATAACTATCCCCCAACCATAATTGAATATACAATGAATTTTTTGTTTTACATATTCTCTAAAAATATTTTTAGTGACTTTATTGGCTATCCTTTACATTTTAAATAGTTTTAAGGAATATTTCAGATTTTTCTGAAAAGGTGATTTCATATTTCTTTTATGAAAAATAAAAAATAATATTTCTTTTAAACGTGTATATCATTAATATATTTTCCCACTTCAATAATATTTTTATGATTTTTTGGATTTTTCTATATGTATTAAATGGTTTAATATGTAAATATTTAATGAAGGATTATATTAATATTTTTATTTCATTTTAATTTACTCCCCAAAGGGCATGAATTTATTTCAAATCCAATATTTTTGATGAAATAACAGTCATATTTTATCTGTTTTTCATTTTTTGGTAGTTAAAATTATCTTAAATGATTCATTTTACCCATAACATTTAAAACTGTATATTAAATTTTTCTTAAATATCATTATTATTTGTCTCATGGATTTGATTATTTTAAAATTGATATACCATTTTTCATATGGTTTTTTACTATATAATTTTATCGATTGAGTGGGAAAATATTCATATGTCATCTTATTTACTCAATGTGGACATTTATTTATAAGGAATATTATTTATGAATTAAATTGGTCATTAAATATATGTGTAATGCATTTAACATTTAGTGATGGGTGGGGATCAGTTATTGATAGCCCCTCAATGCATCAATATATCTCAAGAGACATGTTAAAAGGAATAATTAAATTGGTTTATGGTATATACCTACCCATTGACTAAACAATATTATAAATAGGATATGACAGTATATATAGCCAGATGATTGAAATCATGACATCCCTTATTAATCATTTCCTACATTGAGAATGTATTTGATATTATTCATGATATTACTACATTGATATTATCCATGTATGTATTTTGTGATGAATTTATTATTTAAATAGAATGTGTTTTCAGTTATTTACATTTAGATATTGATTATGCATTATTGATTATTGATAGACTCTATTTTACATAACCTTAACAAAGAATATGAGATCCCCCATTATTTCATTTTTCCCTAGGATATAAAGAAGGATATTTTAAATTATATCTGGGATTCATTTTTTTAATTCTATGTATTTTATATTTCCAATGTAATATAGGAATAAATTATGCATATATGTTTTCTATTCCTCTAACTTGATTGAACCTATATTGTGAGATCACACGTATCAGGTACCAATATAAAAAAGTGAACAATGACTAATGGTTATTGGAATTATGATTTTTATAGAAGTATGGAATATAAGGTTTATATAATTTCAAAAGGGTAATTTCGATATTCTAGAAATATATTCAGGATGTTTTGAAGGATTAATTAGAAATTTCATAAGGATCATCATGATAATTTTATATGGTTTAGTTGAAAAATTTGTAAGGGGAATTTAGATAATTTCATAAGGGTATCTTGATTTCATAAGTGTTAGTTGATAAGTTCATAAGGTTCATTCCCTTTTTTATTTTATTTATATTAGGTTCATTCAACGTAGCATAATATTCATCTGTACAATGTGTAATGTTTATTGTCTTTTTAGTAATGGTGAAAACTCAACTCAGTGGTAGTTCATAAGATTTATTCCATGGGTGAATTCAACTAGTTTTAGATCACAATAGTAATGTTCATGTGATAATGTAGTCAATCAAATATAGGTTTAAGAAGGATTATGAAGTGTTATTTTTATGATTTAAATATTTTAATTATATGGTTTTAGTTGATCTGGTGATTGACTAAGGTCATGTCTGTATTATACATCGTAGGTCTACATGCATGGGTGGGACGAGTTTTTTATACCAAATACCCAGGTTCATGTTTTTCAGGAATGAAAAATTGGATAATTAAATGAGTTATCAGGACATCAATTTAATGATTTATTATAAGTTTTATAGAATAATAGACACTATAATATTTAAGGGTGTTTAGAATGATTATTTATTATTGGTTTCATGGAGTTTGAATAATTGGAAATACATAAGACATTAACCCTAATTATTCTCAAAGTGGAAAATAATGAGAAATACTATGAAATTTAAAAGGTCATAAATCATAGAGTATTAAATCATGGATTTAAAATACAAAGATAAAAATGGAGAAAATATTAGTGATAGATATTTTGAAGTTATTATTCACAAAATATAATGAATATATAGGGAGGATATAAATAAATGGATTCATAAAAAATATAATAGGAGAATGATATAATATAAAATTGAGTTTTTATATAATAGAGATCAATTAACATGTCTATAGAAAAGGTAAGAATAATTTTTTGGAACATAATTATACTTATGGTTCGAAGGAAGAAAAAAGGAAGTGATTCACATAATAACACCACTGAATGTTCTAGTGTAGTTTGAGAGAGAATTATTGAAGAAAGGTGGAGTTCCCCTACCTTATCTACTAATTGGAAACAGAGTGAAATATGATATTTTTATTACATAGTTATCATCATGTGGATAATAATTATTGGTACTTCATGTTTTATAAGAAAAAATGTAATTCCACACAAGATGATGGTACACTCATATGGATTGTATGAAAAAGAGATATATGAATATGGAATCTAACAGTGCATCTACCTAGAGTAAAATATGCAAGAAGTTATGGTTAATTAATTGAACTTGTAGAGACCCACATGTCTATAAACTGTTTATGAAGATCCCAAAAGTGGTATATGGAGGAGAATTGGAGGTAGTGCATCTTCGATTTTTAGTGTGAATTTTTAGAAGTAAGAAAAGGGAGTGTGCCTTGGATGCGGAGTGACCAAACCAAAAAAATTAGGAAAGTGTTGATTGGAGTGGAGTGACCGTGACTGAATCTATATCTACTGATATATTGCTGTAGTGGATTTATCATAATGAAGCTCATTGGTGAGTGAAAATTGAATGTATCCATTTGTGGTGAAAAATTAAAATCTCTTGTCTTGTGAGTGTTTTACATTCAATCATATTTTTGCATGTTTCTTTAAGGGTTCCAACAAGTGTGAAAGGTTGATTTTTTTACCTCCAAATTGAAATAACATATCTCAAAATAATAATAATCATGTAAATTAAAAAATAGAGTCTCACCTTGGCGTTCAACCTCTAAATCGATTTTTCATTTTTTTCACACAAATATTAAAAGATGAATCCATGATTGTTTAGTGGTGTAACATTAATGGTTTGAAGAAGATGATTATTACTTTTCTATAGGATTGTGTAAATGATTTCAAAGAGTATTCATTATGAGATATTTATTCTACTAAGCATAGTGAGATATGTTGTAAAGGAATTATATATAAGATCTTAAGTAGATACTTATATAGTAAATTATATATTAAAATTTATCAATGTGATACTATTTTTGAGATACATAAGAATATATAATTATTTATGGAAAAGTGGTGAAACTAAATAGGGTTATAGATCCTTCCTCAAGAGATGAAAATTGAATTGGTCACAATGAGAAACTAGTGATAAAATATGGTGATGGTTTCCTAATAGAAAAAGGAAATAAGAAGTAGAAGAAGAATAAAAATAAATTCGGGTAAGAGAAATATTGAAAGTGAGGTAAACAATTATAATCATATTATTAAATATAATCCTATATATATTTTAGAAGTTGTTAGAAAATATAGAAATTCATATATTTTTTCTAGATAATGATATAAGTGTGGAGTCAAATAATGAAATAACAATGACATCATGTTGACAAATTAGAGGTTGTTCTTGTAATAAAAAAGATAAGAACCACTCCTTACAAGAAAAGGTAGATCCATGTGCAATCCTATATGAAGTGAAATATGCATTTTCTTAAGATCAATACAAGGAGAATAAAGGTTGAAGAAAGTATATGTTGCCTCAAATGTTTACATAACTATGATTGGTGAAAAGATGAAGGAGAAAATTGAAAGAAATATTTGAAAGAAAGAATCATCCCTCTCTAGAAATAAATTGAATATATAATAAAAACTATAAGTGGATATCACTAAAGGATAATTGAGATGGATTCGCAATTGGAAGAGATAGATGTGAAGATCAAGGATCTTGAATCAAAGATCATATCGTCCAATGGGAAATAAAATATGGATATGCCCTCCACATAAGGCTTAGTAAGTAAAAAAGAAAATTATATCAGATATAGAAGTGGGATGATAATGGAATGTTTATGAAAATATCTAAGTGTTTAATATCAAAAGAAATTATCAATAATGTAACCCATTAGTGGAAGATTGGAGTACACTATGAGTGTGTCTAAAATCCCATGGGATCAAATATATATGAATTTATAATGAATCAAAATATCAACCATGAAATGGATAAAATATTTAATATTTTTTTGGGATATGATTTAATTTTTATAACTATGAAAATATAGAAATAAATATAAACACGAGTGGGAGAAAAAGGAAAAATTAATTCTTCCAGTCCTATAAAAATAAAAAGAGAGCATGAAGAAAAATAAAAAATATTTATTATGGAATAAATATTCTATATATTGTCAGAAAAAATTGGATTTCATTATAAATTACACAAAGAATCAACTATTTCACCCTCATAAAATCCCTTGTGACGTAAAAAAATTGGATGTTAAATAAAAAATGGATTTTTATATAATTTTGAGAAAATTGGATGGTTGTTCAATGGACAATTCATCAAGAATAAAGAAGTCTAAAGTAATGTTGATGACTATAGAATATAATAATGAGTCATTATTAAGAGGTTTCTTCAAATACACTTAAATTTACAAGATTAATAATGATGGAGTTATATTTTCATGGATAAATAAGAATGAAAAAGAATGAGGCATCCGTGAAGGATCAAAAAATAATCATTTACTAGTGTGATGAGTTTAGCATCAAATGTGAATCTAGGGAAAAGAAAATTGTGAGATCTAAATTAATGATCCCAAACTAATCATTCAGAAGTGGTATATAAATAGTTACCACTATAAATTCTTTAAATAATGTTGTATATAGAAATTTTGTCAACAGTGACAACCCACATTTCTTTACATTATTAGATGGGAGGTTCCCATCCCACTTTTTGTTAATTTTTTCTGATATATATGGTGAGTGGTGAAATATTTATGGGAGATACGATCCATGTGGTGATTATTATAATGGAAGAAATGTTTATAAGATTGAAGGTGTGTATGTTTTGAAAGTGTGAACATATATATTAATGTGTTAAAAGGATTTTAATAAAACTAGAATATGTAGAAGTGTTATTGTTCTAAATTTGGGTCAACAACAAATAAAATTATAAAACAGTATCACGAACCTTATCTAAATCAAAAAGTGATGTCAAGAAACAAAAATTAATTTCTAAGGAAAATCCATAAGTTTCATACTACAATGAAGAAGAATATATTTTATAGATCTTCATCATAAATTTAAATATTAGTATCAAAGTCTCATATAAAATTCCTGGTAGATTAACTTTTAGGAAAAGGGAATTCCCATGTGTGGACTTTTTCGAACCCTCCACACATGGTCACCCCCCCTCCACCAGGAGGGGGTCACTGCCCAGAGGTAGAGCCCCAGCCGGTGATGGAGTCCTTGCTATCCAAGATGGTAGAGAATCCTAGAGGGTAACTGTCCAGTTGACGATGGTTCGTCAATGCAATCTGTCAGTACAGTGCACCACTATCACGACCCATCCTCGAGGCCCGTGCTATGACTACCCCAAGCCCGCCTTCTATAGGCCAGGGGCTGGAGACCAGCACCAGAGGCATAAATTCCAATAAAAAGGGAAGAAATTGCCTTTACGAAATGAAAACATACACAATCAGAGTACAAGAAGAAGCTACACTAAGTAAATCAGTATAACAAACGTGCTAAAAGTACAAGGGTCGTAAATACAAGCCCAAAAGAAAGGTTACGCTACAACTGAAAGTAAAGTACAACTCAAAGGACAACAGCTGAAAGGTGACAAACAACTCCTGGATCGTCCTCCTGGTTCCCACCTGAAGGGTAGGTAAAGATGTCCTCCTCAGCACTCCACATCCGTCCATCTCCTCCGGGTACCGACTCGTCATGAGATCCACCTCTAGGTACCGACTCATCGTGAGATCCAACTACGGGTACCGTCCAACTCCACAAGCCTCAACCACGATCAATGATCTTCGTCATCTACAACCAACACAAGGAGGTGCGGGCATAGTCCATGCAGGGGTGAGTATACAATACTCAGTATGGACCCCAAGACCCTCAAGTTCAAACTAAATCCAACAATGATAATCACAAAGAAAGTTCACAACATATAACCCTTACTTATGTATATGACCATACTTATACCTAAGCTATCAAGTAACCCATCTCAGCCATGAGGTATCACACAGATATGAAGTCGACGGATAACCACTATTTAGGTATATTCCCATACATATACATAAGTTATCAACTAACCCATCTCAATCATGAGGAAAACACAATGGTCAATGACTCAGCTCAGACCAGAATTTTCATTATCGAAACCGTAACTGCTGAAGAGCTCCATCTATTTCGAGTACAGTGATCCTATCATGACTCTGAGGCACTGTTCACTAACCTATGATTGCTGAGGTACTCCTCCTGTCGAGAACCGCGTGTCAGCCACCCAAACATAGTTGTGCTCCCCACCGTGGTCTTCCACGCAAACACAGTAGTGCACCCCCCTAATAGCCTGCAGAGGTACTCCTCCTATAGAGTACTGCGGGTCTGCTACCCAAACACAGTAGAGTTCCCCGCCGTGGGTTTGTAACCCAAACAGAGTAGTTCTCCCCACTGGGCTATACAAGTCACTCCGACTCGAATCGGACAAGCTGTCTTCAGGTCTCAGCCAGCTACAGGGTCTCTGTACTCCGTCTGCCCGTCTATGGGAGGGTCCGCTGCACGAGCTACTGGTAGATACTCCAAGTATCACAAAGTCCAATGAAGAAGTATCTCGAAGGACCACCACATCATTGGGGTCTTAATGCAACAGACGGCGTGTCAATCAGAAACCCGATCAATGAGTTATTAGCCTTTTAGTCCAAGGGGCCCGATTGGTTTCATGTACAAACCAACCTGATCATATCTCAACTGTATCCCTAAATCTCATAGGGTATACTCAAAGGGACCATTACTCAACGATATTACCAACATCGCTGATGGTTCGTCAAACGGACGTACGGTCTGAAAGTTATCAACTTTTCCGTTCCAGGGGCCCAGTTTGAATTCAGGTACAATCCAACCCGTCGAAGATCCAACTGCGTCCAAACCTCAGGTGAAATATATCAAAAGGTCTGTCTCACTAAAATGAATCTAGAAAAGTTGACGACATGACAATCGGACATCCGGAGCTCAAGTTATAAGCATTTTTGATCCGAGGGCCCGGATTATTTCGGGTTCGAACCAACCCATCCATACCCACACATCGCCGAAACATAGAGTGTAATAAACCAAAATGACCGTCTCGATATATGGATCCCAACGCAACTGTCGGTGCATCGATCGGAGGTCTGTAGCCCAAGTTATGGGCGTTTGAATGAAACTGCTCGAAAACATGGGGTTTGGGCCCGGTCCGACCCGACCCAGTACCACCTGGGTCGGCCCGAACCGGGTCGACCCGTCCCGGGTCTGGGGTCCGGCCAATTTGGGCGCAGCCCAGCCCGGTTGGCGTGGCCCGGCCTGGTACAGGCGGTTCAACCCAGCATGGGTGGACGCGGAAGGGGGCACCGCCCCTTTGGAATCGAACGGCGGACCCAGTGGGGTCCGCCCTGCTTGCTGGCTGGGGGTTTCAACCCCAGGTTTTCTAGGGTAACGACCGGACATTTGGCTGGACGATTGTTCCATGCGGGACCCGCGGGGGTCCTGCCTCCAGGGTGTGCTGGCGACGGGTTTGACCGGCCGCCTCCTGCTGCTCCACGGCGGCCAAATGCCGCGGCCCATGTCTGACCGGCACGGCGCGACGGTGCCGCTCCCCTCCGCCGCGGCCCGCCCTTGGCTACGGCTTTCTTGGGCTTCACCGGCATGGAGCAGCGGCGCCACGCTCCTTCGCCGCGGCCCGCTCTGGCTGCGGTCCCCTCATTCCCGCGCAGTGCAATGGTACCATGTTGTCTTTGCCATCACGATTCACGAAGATCAAGATGAATAGGGAAGGAGGATCGGTCGTGTTTGTGCGGTCCGACCTCCTCCCGTTATAACGATAACAAGCGGTCTTAATAATAATTCACGAAGATGATAACCAATCTTGATCGAAGGAAAACCCCTACGTTTTTCCTCGCAGTCAAATATTTCCAACATGAAAAATTATCCTTTCGTGGATCAACATAATATTGTGTTGATCCGCGTTCTTTGTTTTAGAAGAAGAAAAATCATGGGATTAAATAAAATATCATTCTCAAATTAGTCCCCAACCTCAACAATGGTGACAAAAGTCAGAGTCACGGTTGACGACATCGACGTACGTCCAAGGAGGGATTGACGTCTTACAACGGCTGCGGAGAGGAGAGGAATGGTACGTTGATCACTCCTTGCGGTGACGATGTTCTTCATCGAGGTCATGGCGTTCTTCAACGAAGATGATGAAGAGTTTGGAGTTTCCACCCCAAATGTCTCCACACAACCAACCCCAACCAAATAAAATAAGGCCTCCCCTTATTTTATTCTTTTTCCATGCTTGTCAAAACTTCAAAAGTTTAATTCACCTAATATAATTAAACTTGAGTTGTCAAAATTAAATAGATTTAGGTTGGAAACATTAATGTGAGGGAGTGTAACATAATTTAATAGGGGTTTAGTGGAGTTAGGGAATTTGAAAAGTTGGGGGATCATGTGGGACCCACATAACCGTTAATTCTCTCATGGGAAGTTAACAACCAGTGGGTCCCACTTCAACTTCCACACCTGAGATCCAAAAATTAGAAAAGTGGAATAAAATTTGTAACAAACTTTTATTTCACTTAACACTTAAACTACAACTTTAAACAACTCTTCCCGATCAAACGAAACTCTAGTAAAGGTCTTCTTAAGCAATTAACGGCGTTGCGGTTTCATCGGTGCTCTCGGATTTCGATTCCGAGCACCAGTTTAAAAGATAGAAAAACCCACTCGTTCGTTCACTGAACCTACCCGAGATAAAATTCGGAACTTGATTCCGGGCACACTGGGCCTTGGAATCAGGTGCCTTCAGAAATTACGGGCTCATAAAATTCCAAAAAAATTAAGAAAAAACATTTTCTTTAAATTTCTGGGTCTTTACATTACTCCCTCCTCAGGGCTTTACGTCCCCGTAAAGCTTCAACACACAATAAGGAAAACAAAGTTGTACTGAGCACACATCTGAGCCCTTCTCTCCCATGTGATCTCCTGGAGGTTCTCATGCTGTCAGTGAAAGCGCACCTGAGAAATCGACTATCCACTGATCGCGTTGTTGAGCGCGTCAAATTAGTTGTTTAATTTTGACTAGAATTTCTGCAGTATAGCACCAACCCTAGGTCGCCTCTCGACAGAGCCTTAGATCATTAATTTAAAAAATAGGGTTCTGATTATGAAATTAGAAGGTGAATTAGGTTTTTTGAAACTTGGGGATTTTATGATTAATGATTAAAATAGAAAATGTAAGCGATAAAACAAAGTATAAATGAATAAAATTGATTAAGCGCGATCAACCCGGGGAAGTCTCGTGATTCTCATCCTTCATCGCTTCAAGGGATGGGTTTATGATCTTTTAATCCCTGTTTTGTAACACCTAAAACCATAATGTTACTGATTTTATACTAGGATACCTCATAGGGTTCAGTCAAAAACACATAACGATTCACCGGACACTACCGATGACTGGGTGATTTGTGTTCGACATGATAACCGAAACTCACCAAGGAAACACATGAAGAATTCGATGTTCTCTCCAAGTTTGCATGTTATTTCATTGTGATACCATGACATAAATGTACATGGCTGTGATAGAGCTTGTGTGAGTTCTATTGACCAATATGAATCACACAATCACCGCAATTGAAAGGGGGAAAAGAAAGTGGTGAACGGTGTGTGAAACATCACATGAAAGGGTACCCCCAAACATGATCATATGAGTTGAGCATGACATACCAGTACATAACTCAATAAAATAAGAATATAGGATGATGAAAAACAACACATCAACCTGGAATTCAAAAGATCATTCAAATATTACAACATCAAGCTTGGGATTTACATCACGTTCCTCCCCGGGTGATCACAAGGGGTTTAGAAACCCATGGGAGGGGAAGAAGAAGAAGATGTTGAAGTAGCACCTCTCATAGCCCCCAAAACCTATAGAGATGTTGAGAAGACTCCGTGGGGACTCCAAAATGGCAGCACCTTTCCTCATAGCCGAAATTGCAAATGGGGAGCCCAAGGTGCCATTTTATAGGAAAATTGGAAGGTGGTTTTAGGCACACCGATTTCTTTAATCCACTTGTACCACGCGTTTAGGCCTTTATACAGTCTTATCTCGCTTTGGAGAAAATAGAAACGTTGTAGCCCTACCTCTTGACTATCTCCACATAATGTTTGGATCCATTTTGACAACTACAAATCATGATATTGTTAAACTACAGAACATCGCATTTGACTTGGTCCAAATTCGGTGGCTTGGACAGATCAGTGCGGATTGGCCCCATAGAAGTCAAATAAGCATTGGGTTCCTTAATATGAAATGTATCCTATTAAATTCTAGGCTGGACCACCAAATTTCATCCCTTTTGGATGCACGACATTTGTGTACAATGCAAAACAGTGGACATATGTCCATGGATCCATGCAATTTTGGCCCATTTTTCTTCCACTTCATAAAAGGCTCTCCAAATCAACTCCAGCCACATTGAAACAATAAAAAAAAGTAACATTTCCCATTATAATATTGATTAACATTAATTGATTTATTCAAAAATGAAGTGCAATTTCTTATTATATTTGGAATATTCATTACAAAACTAGTTTAAAACTGCGGTGTAAGGGTGAAATAAAACAGTGAATCGTGGTACGATCACACCCCCACACCTTAACATTTCCACTCCTGGGAAAAGTCACAAATCAAAATACAATGATTCATATATATATATATTTCCAACATCCTGAAGATTTATCATTTGAGGAAATTTTATTTAAAGTAAAGTGATCAATGCACGAACCACACTAAGGAGTTCTTCCCAGTGAAAATAAAAAAAGATGTCTTTTAAATCATATCATAGCAAAATTCAAAAAGATTCATGATACCCAATTGAGAAAGGAATTCAGAAGTAAACCATGACAGTAAATTTCCATGTGTGTGTGTGAAAAACATTCGATGATATTTTTTCCACTTGCTATCCAATAAATATATGTTATTTTAACATTTTTCCGCTAAAACGATTTTGTCACCGAACATGTCTTACATCCTTTGCAATCATATTTCAAGAACCACTCATTTAAGCATTCCCAGAAGTCAAACCATAAGCTCCCGACCTAGATATCCCCATTTGTTTCACATTTCATCACTCCCATCATTTATTTTATTTTTTTTGATGTTGCAATTGGAACAAATCTCACACTCATCTCTCAACCCTAGTTATATCTTCTCATGACACTAATTGAAATAGTTATAACAAGATCAAAGGTTGAGGAGGAGTGGTTTTTGACCTGCCCAAGACACAACAAAATGTTTTCTTCTTTTTTTTTGAGGGTGTACAACAGTTGGACATTAGGTACACATGCATAGGTCAAACTGGTACAGTAATGAAATAGATCGGATAAGGAACGAACGTATGTAAATATCATTTAAAGCTGAAAAAATATTAACCCAACATATATTTACCTTATATTAAGTATGAAATAATCACACTTTGTGGTTTGGTGAATTTTTTTTGGAGATATTAGTGACACCTTTTTTAGAAAAACTACTCACAGAAAGGGCATCAATCATCTCAAAGGTTTCACATAGATACGACCATTTATATCATTGACAGAAAATCAATTCACTAACAATCAGTCCTTGATGGTAAACTCATACACAAATTCTTTTTTGCCTTCATTATGGTATTTTTACTTTCCCCATTTTATGGTCACCACGTCATGGAACTTCGAAATTGTTGATGGGGAAAAATAAAAATACCATAAAGAAGGCCAAAAAGTGAAAAAAAGGAGAAAAACGTGAAAAATCCTAACTAACCTAGGAATGTATCCACCCCCACACCTAGAATGTGCAGTGTCCTCACTGAAATAATTGAAAATGTGAGAAAGAAGGATAAAACTTGGTGTTATTTATTGGTATGATGCGTCGAGATGGTGGATTTCCTCCACCAGATTCATTGGAAAATCCTCGTAGAAGTGTTTAAGTCGCTGCCCATTGACAGTAAGACTTCGTCCACTCTGCTCATGAAAAACCTGGGTGGACCTTAACCCTGGAATTGTACATGAGGACCTTCTCACCAATATGGAACTCCTACTGGTGAATCATGCAATCATGAATAGCCTTTGTCTTCTCTTTATAGATTCGGATGTTGTCATATGCATCACATCGAATTTCTTCCAACTCTTGAATCTGCAGCTTTCTTTCCTCACCTGCATCTGAAAGGTTCATATTACATTGTTTAACAGCCCAATATGCATTGTGTTATACCTCCACTGGGAGGTGAAAATCCTTTCCAAACACAATTCTGTAGTGTGACATTCCGATTGGGGTTTTAAAAGATGTACGGTACGCCCAAAGTGCATCATCCAAGCACAAACTCCAATCTTTCCTATTGGGATGTACCATTTTCTCCAAGATTCGCTTAACTTCCAGATTTGAAATTTCCACTTGTCCATTAGTTTGGGGATGATATGAAGTGGATACTTTATGAACAACCCCATACATACGAAGTAATTTTTTTATGTTACGATTGCAAAAATGTGAACCCAGGTCACTAATGATGAATCTTGGTAAACCAAACCTACTGAAAATTTGGGACCTCACAAAGTCAACAACCACTCGAGAGTCATCGGTCCTGGTGGCCTTTGCTTCCACCCATTTAGATACATATTCAACAGCCAATAAGATGTACACAAAGACAAATGAATTTGGAAAAGTCCCCATGATGTCAATGCCCCATGCATCGAAGATCTCACAAAATAACATGGGTTGTTGGGGCATTTCATTCCTCTTGGTGATATTCCATGTGAATTGACAATGACTACAAGATTTGAAAAATCTATGAGCATCCCTATACAATGTTGGCCAATAAATTCATGAGTCAAGGACCTTTCGAGCTATATTTTGAGAGCCAAAGTGGGCCCCACATGTCAAGGTGTGGCAAAAGGTCAAAACAGAGGTGAACTCATGGTCGGGGACACACCTACGAATAACCTGGTCACTACAGATCCTCCACAAATATGGGTCATCCGAAATGTACCATCGAGAATCATGTTTAAGTCTCTTGGATTGTGAAGTGTTAAAATCAGTGGGGACCCTAGATGTTGCTAGAAAATTCACAATGTCCGCATACCAGGGGGTAAGGTCCACAACATCACAAAGGTTCTCATGAGGGAAGAATTCTCCAATGGGTAGGGGTGAGTCAACATGATGGTCCAATGGTGGGGAAATCCTACTAATGTGGTAAGCTACCACATTCTCTACCCCTCTCTTATCTCTAATCTCAAGGTCAAACTCCTGGAGGAGGAGCATCTACCGAATGAGGCAGGGTTTGGCTTCAAGTTTCTTGAGGAGGAAACGAAGGGCAGCATGATCAGAGAAGACAATGATTTTTGACCCAAGAAGATATGAACGAAATTTTTCCAAGGAAAACACAATAGAAAGGAGTTCTTTTTCAGTGGTTGTGTAGTTTACCTGGGCAGGGTCAAGGGTACGCGAGGCATATTCAATGACATGAGGAGCATTTTCAACCCTTTGTGATAAAACTGCCCCAACTGCAAAGTTAGAGGCATCACACATAATCTCGAAGGGGAGATCCCAACTTGGTGGATGGATTATGGGAGGTGATGTGAGATTATTTTTTAGTGAATTGAATGAATCCTCACAATTTTTATCAAACACAAACTCAGAATCCTTTTGTAATAACCGAGACAATGGAAGTGCAATCTTACTAAAGTATTTAATGAATCAGCGGTAAAATCCAGCATGGCCCAAGAAAGATCGCACATCATGAACACATTTTGGATATGAAAGGGTAGAAATTAATTCAATTTTAGATTTATCAATTTGAATTCCCTTATTTTATATGACATTCCCAAGAATTATCCCCCGCTCAACCATAAAATGGCATTTCTCATAATTTAAAACAAGATCTTTTTCAATGCAGCGGCGGAGGACATAACCTAGGTGTTCCAAACAATCATCAAAAAAAGAAACAGAAACTATGAAATCATCCATAAATACTTCTATACAACTCTCAAGGTACTCAGAAAAAATACCCAACATACATCGCTGAAAAGTACCAGGAGCATTACATAGACCAAATGGCATCATTCTGTATGCAAATGTGCCAAATGGACAGGTAAATTTTGTCTTTTCTTGATCCTCAGGGCCTATATGTATTTGGAAATAACCCGAATTGCCATCAAGGAAACAATAATGGGACTTACCAGCCAATCGTTCTAACATTTGGTCAGTGAATGGTAAAGGAAAGTGGTCCTTCCGCGTGGCTTGATTCAGTCGATGGTAGTCAACACAGACTCGCCAACTATTTTGCACATGCATTGGAACCAATTCATTCCTTTCATTTGACACAACTATTATTACTATTATTTAGTCACAATTTGAACTGGGATAACCCATTTACTATTAGATATAAGACAAATGATCCCTGCAGTAAGTAATTTACTGACATCCAATTTTACCACTTTAAGGAGAGTTGGATTCAACCAGCGTTGAGCCTTCATTACGAGCTTAGCCTCGTCATCCAAAAGCATATGGTGCATATAAATATATGGGCTAATACTAGTAATATCATCCAATGTCCATCCTATTTCCTTTTTCCACTCTCTCAAATGTTTGAGAAGTTTCGATTCCTGTTCTGGAGAGAGGTTATTGGCAATAATGACGGTCAATTGGTCAATACCCTCAAGATAGGCATATTTTAAATTTGAGGGAAGTGGTATTAATTCCAACACTGGGGGTTTTTGGATTGAGGGAGTGGATTTAGGGGGAGTGAGGTCCATGAAACTATCTATCTGCTCATGTTTATTCTCAAAGGAAAGAGAATCTATTGAAATAAGATTTTTCCGAATCATCGATAGTCTTGGGTACCTCAAAATAAACATACTCATCAATTAAAGCACAAAATTTACATTTTTCAGAACCCACACAACACTCAAAACATGAATCAAAACTCAAATCATCCAGGGGTGAAGAAAAAAAAATGAATCAGAGTTTGGGTTGAGGAGAGAATTGTGTGTGTGTGCATCGTTTGAGAGCACTTCCCTCGAATAGACAGGAAGAGTGGAGTGCTCTTCAACGGGGTGTTACATAGCCTCAAGGATGTTAAAACTTACCTTTTCTCCACCAAACTCCATGGACAGTGTACCATTGTGAATGTTGATGATCGTATTTGCTGTTTTTAGGAATGGCCTTCCAAGTATGAGAGGGGCATGTCCTTGGGTTCAGGTATCTTCCATATAAAGAATGTAGAAATCAGCTGGGAAGATGAAATTCTTCACTCTAACTAGGACATCCTCAATCACTCCTTTTGGATGCGTTGTACTCCGGTCGGAAAGTTGCACAACAATGCCTATTGGTTGAAGCTCTCCAACCTATAGAGAAGTATACAAGGAGTGAGGCATTACATTAATGGAAGCACCTAAATCTTGCATAGCATCAGAAAAGAAGGTCTCCCCTATGGTACAAGGTATGGTGAATGTGCCGGGATCCTTGCATTTGGTTGTCATTGCTGGTTGAATCAAGGCCGAGACATTCTTTACCAGGCTGACCCTCTCATTCCCCTTCAGCCTTCATCGATGGGTGCAAAGCTCTTTAAGAAATTTGGCATAACGGGGAATTTTCTTAACTACATCCAACAATGGAATATTAACTTGAAATTTTTTAAATGTATCCATTATTTAATTGTCAATATCAATATCAATGTTTTTCATATATTTAGAGAGTCTTTGAGGGAAAGGAATAGTAATGGATTGTTCATTTGAATCATCAATGACATAGATTACAATTTTTGTCTTCTATTTCTTTACATGAAGTTTTTGAGGGTTGGGAAAGAGAGTTTTCATGAGGGGACATACCTGCTGTGCAGAATCAGTAGAAGGAGAAACTTCTTTACCACTATGAAGTGTAACTGCACATACATTACCTTTTTACTTTGGATTGGCAATGGGTTGGGATGGTAGTTGTCCAGAACCTTGCATCTTAAGCTCACCGATGGTGTTTTCTAATTTCCCCACTTGGGTTCGTAGGTCTTGAAAAGCTGATTGTGTGGTCTGTTGGAACTGAAGGTTCTGGGTTGCCATTTTCTTCACTATATCCTCAAGGCTTGGTTCAAAGTTAGGAGGAGGAGGATTTTTTGGAGATGTTGAAGGATAATAAGGTTTAATACATTGGCCTTGTTGAAACCAATTCTGCTTGGGGTTTCTTGAGTGTCCTCCTTATCGGTATTGTGGTTGTGCTTGCCACCCGGGGTTTGGATTTGGCCTGAATGGTTCTTGCTTGAAGGGAGGTGCTTGTTGGAATGGACGCCCTAGGAACACAGCTGCATAAGACTCAGATGGATCTTGATGCTGTGGGAACTGGTCATAAAAATGAGTGTTATCAAAACAAATACCACAATGCAATGGAATAGAAGTAGAGTGTGAGTTACCTTGTGCTTGAGATAATTGCCTTAGAAGGGTATGCATCTCATCAGGTTTAGTATCTACATTTTGTTCTAGGGATGAATGACTTACCTCATGAACTCCTCAGGTTAGTGAAATAGCTCATGTACCAAATTGTTGTGAATTTTGAGCCATGTTGGCTATTAAGTCACCAGCGGCAGAAGGAGTTTTGTCAACTAGGGCACCACCAACCGCAACATCAATCATTCCACGATCCATGGGTATAAGTCCCTCATAGAAGTATTGGATTTATAGTTATTCAATAATCTGGTGGTGGGGGAAGCTTGAGAAAAGTCTCTTGAATCTCTCCCAGTATTCATGAAGGGTTTCTCCTTCTGATTGCCTAATTCCACATATTTCATTCCTAATTGATGCAGTTCGGGAGGCAGGGAAGAAATTCTCTAGAAAAAGTATTTTTAGGTCATTCCAGCCCCCAATTGTGAAAGGAAAATAGTATAGCCAATCTTTGGCTACACCATCAAGGGAGAAATGGAAGGCCCTAAACATAATGAGGTCCTCAGACAGATTTTGGGGTTTCATGGTGGAGCAAACTATGTGAAACTATTTTAGATGTTTGTGAGGGACCTCACCGGGAAGACCATGGAATTTTGGAAGAAGGTGGATGAGACCCGATTTAAGCTCAATGTTTTCTTCTTCCTCGGGATATTGGATGTACGCAGGTTGGTACTCCTAATCAGGGGTAGTAAGTTCATTTAAAGTTCGATTATTTGCAGCCATGTTTTCTTGGGTTTGATTGGATTAAATTTTGTGTTCGTTTAGAACCACTTGAGGATATAAATGGGTTTCCACAATTTTACTTAATTGACTGTCTCTAGATGCCTTGATTTGTGTGTGACGTGATTTTTCGATTTCAGGATCAAATTCAAGTAGTGTTCCTTTACCAAATCTTGTCATTGAACAATGATGTCCAGTTTGATTGATTGATTGTTTGTTGTGTATCTTTTTTTTTTGAATTAATATGGATGAAAGAGAAACTTAAGAAGGGTGAAAGAAGAATAGAATATTATAATATAGAATTAGAGAGGGAGATAGAGAAAAAGATAGAGATATATATATATATATAAAGAACACAACAAAAACAAAAAAAAAGACAAAATCCAAAAAAAAATGAAATGGGGGTGGGGTATATAAAGGAGTAATAATTAAGAAGTAAAATAAAAAAATAAAAGGAAATAAAGAAAAAAAAAATGATCTTGAATCCTCGGCAACGAAACCAAAATTTGATCGCGTTGTCCAGCACGTCAAATTAGTTGTTTAATTTTGACTAGAATTTCTGAAGTATAGAAGCAACCCTAGGTCATTTCTCGACGGAGCCTTAGATCATTAATTTAAAAAAGGGGGTTCTGATTATGAAAGTAGAAGGTGAATTAGGTTTTTTGAAACTTGGGGGTTATATTATTAATGATGAAAATAGAAAATGAAAGTGATAAAACAAAGTAGAAATGATCAAGATTGATTAAGCGTGATCAACCCGGTGAAGTCTCGTGATGATCATCCTTTATCGCTTCAAGGGATGGGGTTATGATCTTTTAATACCTGTTTTGTAACACCTAGAACCATAATGTTACTGAGTTTATACTTGGATACCTCCTAGGGTTCAGTCAAAAACACATAACGATTCACCGGACACCGCCGATGATTGGGTGATTTGAGTACGACATCATAACTGAAACTCACCAAGGAAACACATGAAGAATTTGATGTGCTCTCCAGGTTTGCATGTAATTTAATTGTGATACCATGAAATAAATGTACAAGTCCTTGAAAGAGTTTGTGTGAGTTCTATTGACCAATATGAATCACACATGCACCGCAATTAAAAGGGGGAAAAGAAAGCGGTGAACGGTATGTGAAACATCACATTAAAGGGTACCCCCAAACATGATCATATGAGTTGAGCATGACATACCAGTACATAACTCAACAAAATAAGAATATAGGATGATGAAAAACAACACAACAAACTGGAATTCAAAAGATCATTCAAATATTACAACATGAAGCTTGGGATTTACATCACGTTCCTCCCTGAGTGATCACAAGGGGTTTAGAAACCCATGGGAGGGGAAGAATAAGAAGATGTTGAAGTAGCACCTCCCGTAGCCTCCAGAACCTCTATGGATGTTGAGAAGACTCCTTGGGGACTCCAAAATGGCAGCACCTTTCCTCATGGCCGAACATGCAAATAGGGAGCCCAAGGTTCCATTTTATAGGAAAATTGGAAGGTGCTTTTAGGCACACAGATTTCTTCAATCCACTTGTACCATGCGTTTCTTCCTTCAGACAGTCTTATCTCGCTTTGGAGAAAATAGAACAGTTGTAGACCTACCTCTTGAATATCTCCACCAAATGTTTGGCACCATTTTGACAACTACAGCTCAAGATATTGATAAAATACAGAACACCTCATTTGACTTGGTCCAAATTCGGTGGCTTGGACAGATAGGTTAGGATGGGACCCATAGAAGCCGAATCAGCGTTGGGT
Organism: Viscum album; assembly: GCA_963277665.1. Lineage (NCBI taxonomy): Eukaryota > Viridiplantae > Streptophyta > Magnoliopsida > Santalales > Viscaceae > Viscum > Viscum album. The sequence goes on from OY728158.1 coordinate 1,614,987,349, forward strand.
TCCTTAATATTAAATGTAGACTATTAAATATATGATAGGCCCACAAAATTTCAGCCCCTTTGGATACACAGATTTCGTGTACTATGCAAAACAGTGGACATATGTCCATGGATCCATGCAATTTTGGCCCATTTTTCTTCCACTTCATCAAAGGCTCTCCAAATCAACTCCACCTACATTGAAAAAATAAAAACAAGTAACATTGACCATTATAATATTGATTAACATTAATTGATTTATTCAAATATGAAGGGAAATTTATTATTATATTTGGAATATTCATTACAAAACTAGTTTAAAACTGCGGTGTAAGGGTGAAATAAAATAGTGAATCGTGGTACAATCATCCACATAGGACCCACTCCTGTCGATCCTCAATCTCCACTGGAACCTCAGTGCATGTCACCCTGTCACCGACATCTGACTCCCTATGGTCGATGATGTGAATAATAGTGCACGTATTTCCTTATCTGAGGTACGTGGATGACATCATGCACCCGGTGCAACTGAGGTTGAAAGGTCAAGCGGTAAACCACCTCGCCTACCCTGCTGAGGACCTAGAAAGATCCATTGAACCTCGGAGATAAATTGTCACCTTGACCACATCTCCGTAAACCTCATTGAGGTGAGACCCGTGTATGTACGTGGTCACCATCCTCAAACTCTAGAGGCCTATATTTCCTGATTAGAACTAAAACTCAAAACTCCTGCTGCCACGAGGGTATGATTGACCGACTCAAGAGTGATCGACCACACCCTCCTGTGCATGAGTTGATCATGTTCTGCATAGGGATTCCTTTTCTCTGACCAAGGAAAACCCATCCCAACGTTGTAGTTAAACCACAACCTTTTTGCCTAATACAGTCAATCTGTGTATGAACTGTGAATCCAATCCATAACCAGACCAACGTCGTAAGGCCTCGACACTGCCACCACGAGATTCCAACCGAAACTCTCACCTCGAGGGTTAGATCACACTTTCGGTGTAAGTGTGAGGTCACTGGGTCTCCTCCAGTAGAAATCTCGGAAGTGAGGGTCAATTCAACAGTTTTAACCAGGACCACTTAGTATCAACCAAACAAAAGGACAAGAAAGAAAACATTACAATGATAATATCTTTTATTTCTGCATCTCTAAGTACAAAGACAAAAATTCCACAGAATCATTGAAATTGTAGAACTATGAACAAAAAGAATCCACTAGTTCTGCTCCTTTCCACCTGCATCCGGAGCTCTACTGCCGTGTTCACTGCTCGACTGTTTCTCATGCACCTGCCGCTGCTTTTGTCTCGGTGGCTCCTCCAATGCCTGCGAATCAACTATGTGGGGGGTCAGACAGGCACGTTACATGTGACCCTTCCTGCCGAATGCATAACACTTCTTGATCCTCGTATAGCTGGCTCTGTTTTGTGTGCCTTGCAAAACCAATCCTGTATCCTGAGGTCGCCCACCTGCTACCCTTGTCCTCTTGAACCTCTACATCATCTGTTTACTACCTACAGATGACTCGGCTACTGATGGAAAATCCTAAGGAAAAGGTTGCAGCTCCTGAGCACACTCGGAGTGTAGATTCCCTGGTATAAACTCCCCCCTGAAGAAGGTCTCAGTGTCTCCCCATCTGAAGTTCATCTCATCATAAAACTAGAGCATCTGGCTCCACTATCTTCCTACTACTTCCTGAAGGAGGCTGGCAGCAAGGATCACCATGAAGTTCGCTGGTGTACCTACTATCTTGAAGACTCTCACCACAGCCTCCAGCCAATCCTCAACCGCCCATGGGTCCGTCTCTCCCCGAAGCCTGGGTGGCCTCTAGCACTGGAACTCGTGGAGCGTGCATCGCCTACTGCTGGGGCCGGTGGCATCGGTTGCCCAACATATGGTAGTACCAATGGTGCCTCCACTAGTTCCTCAACTATAAGAGGGACTTATACTGATGCCTCATCGCTCAGTGGGCTGTCAGTACATACATCTCTCAGATCTATAGCTGATCATCCATGGAAAGGCATCCTGAAAGAAACAGACGTGACACGGTCAAACAATTATACCTGGTGAGCTGGCCTGGTTTGAGCTGACTTAAAAGAAACTTTTGAAATCACACACACAATAACTTTTTTCGTGCACTGAGACGGAAATCAGATGTCAGGGTCCTAGTGTATGGATACGTCGGCCACCCGCACCAACACTGGACTCCCTGAATTGAAGACCACACTTAGTACCCTTAACACTACTGCTTCATAGAAAAGAAATATTAGAGTCCTATGTTCCACGGTAGAACATACTCCTCTGATACCAATTTGTCACGACCCATCCTTGGGGCCCGTGCCATGACTATCCCAAGCCCACCTTCCATAGGCGAGGGGCTGGTGACTAGCACTAAAGGCGTAAATCTCAATAAAAATGGAAGGCATTGCCTTTACGAAACGAAAACATACACAATCAGAGTACAAGAAGAAGCTACACTAAGTAAAGCAGTATAAAAAACGTGGTTAAAGTACATGGGGCTGGAAATACAAGCCCAAAAAATGGTACATCTACAACTGAATGTAAAGTACAACTCAAAGGACAACAGCTGAAAGGTGACAAACAGATTCTAAATCGTCCTCTGGGTTCCTACCTTAAGGGTAGGTACAAATGTCCTCGTCAGCACTCAACGTCCGTCCGTCTCCTCCGGGTACCGACTCATCATGAGATCCACCTCCAGGTACCAACTCGTCGTGAGATCCACCTCCGGGTGCCGTCCAGCTCCCCAAGCCTCAACCACGATCAATGATGTCTGTCATCTGCAACCAACACAATGAGGTGCGGGCATAGCCCATGCAAGGGTGAGTATACGATACTCATTAGGACCCTGAAACCCTCAAGGTATCACTAAATCCAACAGGTATAATCACAAAGAAAGTTCTCAACAGATAACCCTTACTTAGGTATAAGCCCATACTTATACCTAAGTTATCAAGTAACCCATCTCAGCCATGAGGTATCACACAGATATGAACTCGACGGATAACCACTACTTAGGTATATGCCAAAACATATACATAAGTTATCAAGTAACCCATCTCAATAATGAGGAAAACACAATGGTCATTGACTCACCTCACACCGGGATTTTCATTATCGAAACTGTAACTGCTGAAGAGCTCCATATATGTTGAGTACAGTGATCCTGTCATGACTTCGAGGCACTGCTCACTAACCTAAGACTGTTGAGGTACTCCTCCTGTCGAGTACTACGGGTCATCCACCCAAACACAGTAGTTCTCCCCACCGGGGTCTGCCACCCTAACATATTAGTACACCCCCCTAATAGCCTGCAGAGGTACTCCTCCTGTCGAGTACCGCGGGTCTGCCACCCAAACACAGTAGTTATCCCCGCTGTGGGTCTGCCACCCAAACATATTAGTATTCCCCACTGGGCTATATAAGTTACTCCGACTCGAATCGGACAAGCAGTCTTCATGTCTCAGCCAGCAACACGGTCTCCGTACTCCGTATGATCATCTCCGGGAGGGTCCTATCTACGAGCTACTGGTCAATAATCCAAGTATCATAATTTCCCATGAAAAGTATCTCAAAGGACCGCCTTGTCATAGGGGTCTCAACGCAACAGACGGTGCATCAATCGGATGCCCGGTTTGTGAGTTATTAGCCTTTTAGTCCCGGGGGCCCGGTTGGTTTTGTGTTCGAACCAACCCGACCGTATCTCAACTGTACACCGAACACTCATAGGGTATAATCAATGGGACCATTACTCAACAAGATTTCCAACGTCATTGACGGTTCATCAAACAGACGTCCGGTCTGAAAGTTATCCTCTTTTCCGTTCCAGGGGCCCGGTTGGATTTCGGTAACAATCCAACCCGGAAAAACTCAAACGGTGTCCAAACCTTAGGTCAAATATATCAAAAGACCCATCTCACTAAAAGGAATCCCACAAAGTTGACAGAACGTCAATCAGACGTCCGGAGCTCAAGTTATAAGCGTTTCTGCTCCGAGGGCTCAGATGATTTCAGGTTCGAACCTACCTGGCCATACCCATACTTTGTCGAAACATAGCGTGTAATATATAGAAATGACCGTTTCGATCTAGGGATCCCAAATCTACTGACAGTGCATCGATCGTCGGTCCGCAGACCATGTTATGGGACTTTGAACGAAACTGCCCGAAAAGAGGGGGTTTGGGCCCGATCCGAACCCGGCCCAGTACCCCCTGGGTCAGCCCGAACCGGGTCGACCAGTCCCAGGTCCGGTTCCGGCCCATTTGGGCGCGGTCCGGCCCAGTGCGGACGGTCTGACCCGGCGCAGGTGGTCCGCCCCGGCACCGGCGGTCCGACCCAGCACTGGTGGACGCAGAAGTGGGGTCCGCCCTGCTTGCAGGCTGGGGGTCTCAACCCCCGGTTTTCTACGGTAACGGTCGGCCATTTGGTCGGCTGATTGTTCCATGAGGGACCTGTAGGGGTCTCACCTTAAGGGTGTGCTGGAGAACGGTTTGAACATCCCCCTCCTGCTCCTCTGCCACCGCCAAAGGCCGCGACCATTGTCCGACCGGCACGGTGTGATGGCGCCGCGCCCCTCCGCTGCGGCACACCCTTGGACGCGGCTTTCTTCAGCTTCAACGGTGCGGCGCGGCGGCGCCGCGCTCCTTCGCTGCAGCCCGCTCCGGCCGCGGTTCCCTCATTCCCGCGCAGTGCAACGACACCACGTAGTCTTTTCCATCACGATTCACGATGGTCATGATGAAAAGGGATGGAGGATCGACCGTGTTTGTGTGGTCCGACCTCCTCCCATTATAATGTTAACAAGATGTCTTAATAAAAATTCACGAAGATGATAAACAATCTTGATCGAAGGATAACCCATACGTTTTCCCTGTAATAAAATATTCCCATCCCGAAAACTTATCCTTTCGCAGATCAACTTAATATTATGTTGATCCGCATTCATTGTTTTAGTAGAAGAAAAATCATGGGATTAAATAAAATATCATTCTCAAATTAATCCCCTACCTCAACAACAGTGACAAAAGACTGCGTCGTGGTTGACTGCGTTGGCATACGTCCAAGAAGGGATTGATGTCTCACACCGTCTGCGAAGAGGAGAGGAACGGTATGTTGATCACTCCTTGCGGTGATGGTGTTCTTCGTCGAGGTCACGACATTCTTCAACAAAGTTGATGAAGAGTTTAGATCTTCCTCCCCAAAAGTCTCCACACAACGAACCCCAACCAAATAAAATAAGGCCTCCCCTTATTTTATTCTTTTTCCATGATTTTCAAAAATTCAAAATTTGAATTCACCTAATTAAATTAAACATTAGTTGTTAAAATTAAATGGAGTTAAGTTGGAAACATTAATGTGAGGGGGTGTCACATAATTAAAGAGGGGTTTAGAGGAGTTAGAGAATTTGAAAATGTGGGTGATCATGTGGTCCCCACCTAACCTTTAATCCTCTCAAGGGATGTTAATCTCCAGTGGGTCCCACTTAAACTTCCACACCTAGGATCCTACACATAGGAAAGTGGAATAAAATTTGTAAGAAAATTTTATTTCACTTAACACTTAAACCACAACATTAAACAACTGTTCCCAATCAAACGCACCTCCAGAAAAGGTCTTCTTAAGCAATTACCGGTGCTGCGGTTTTATCGGTGCCCTCAGATTTCGATTCCGAGCACCGGTTCAAAAGTTAGAAACACCCCCTCGTTTGTTTATTGAACGTACCCAAGCTAAACTTCAAAAATTGATTCCAGGCACACTGGGCCTCGGAATCAGGTGCCGTCAGAAACTACGGACTCGTAAAATATCAAAGAAATTAAGAAAAAAAATTCCTTGAAATTTCCGGGGCTTTACAACTGCTCCTCATTTTTCCTGCCTAGTCGAGACTGGGAGATCCAGCAAGACGGGTGGATATCGGGGGAGAGGCTCACCCCAAAAGCGGACTCCCAGGATTCAAACCCTAATCCTCCCAAAGAACGAAGGGTTTAGGCCACTCACCATCACCACTGTGCCACCACCGATGTGGCCTGAAATTCCTAGTAGATTGATTCTAAATATAAATAAAAAATTTGATATCAGTATACATTTAAATAAGGTAATTGGACTATATAATGAGAGTAAGATACATCAAGAGGATAAAGAAGTAGTGTTTCATGAAATTCATGTTTATCTATTAATAAGCTAATTTAGTAGTATGAACTGACTATTTTTATAAAATTTCCATTGTTTATGTAAAGGAAATTCCATAACCATTGCGTGGTGTCCTTGAATTAAGGAGGTGATCAATATTTAGTGATAAAATTCATAGGTATATTGTGATGAATGAGTAAAGGGTCTTCATCCTTATTTGTAAACAGTGGATCCTTATGAAGAATGAATTGGTATGAATAACAAGTGGTATCACTGGTTTGTCATTAAAAAGTGGAATATATTTAATCGGGATGTTGTATAACTTGTGTATTAGGGTTTTTATTACTTATCTACTAATAGTTTTATTTTGTGTTTATTTGGGATCATTGTAATACATGAGACTCTACAAGCGTAGGTAAATGATATATCATGAAACTATTTCACAAATACACAATTTAAAGAAAATTTATGTAATAATTTATTTTAATGTTATATTTTATAAGTTGAGATTCACTAAACTACATTGTTTTTTTAATTAAGCATATCAAAATTATCTAACAATAAATTTTTTATATTTTTATGAAAAGGTAGGGTTTTAGTAAAAAATATGGTTATCACGAAACATGTAATTCATAAGAATTTATCATTACAAAATAATGAAGTATGAATATATAAAACATTTTATGTAATCAGATATTAATTTAATGAATAATATTATATATTTTAAAATATTCGTTAAACTTAGAAACCGCATGGAAAACTTTTTCAAGTCTAATTAAATTGTTACATTAATATAAAAACATGATTTTGATCTTATTAATAAACCATGTATTTTGAAGAAAGATTTGGTTTTGGCTTCAATTTAAATACAAATAACCAGAATTTATTTAATAATGAATCAATTTATTTCAATAAAATTATTATCAAGGATAATTTTATCTTATATATAAATCTAAATATAAAAAAATTATTTCTATAAGAATTTTTTTACGTGATTTTGTGTATTTAATTTAAAATTAGTATTTTATACTTTTAGAATATTTTTTGATAAAATGATTTTAGAGTAAAACAATATATGTATTATATGTGTTACTATGTTCTATATTAATATTTAAAATTAAAATAATTACTATTTTTAGAAATTAATAACCAAGTTTAATGTTAATTAAGGGAAAGGGGGAAAAGATAAAACAAAATGCCTTAAAACACTCAAAATTTCTAAATAATGAGTGTTTGAGGTGATTTCAAACCACAATCCTTTTTCTCTTCACTTTTTTATATTTTATGGCCTTTTAAACTTGAATGGGAACAATACATTACTAAAAATGTAGGGGTCACTCCCAAAACTACCCTTCCCTTCACATATAAAATGGAATCAACTTCACTACTTCAAGACTCACCTATAATTTTAATACCTATTTTAAAATATTCCATTTCAATACACCTATAACCAAATCCCATTTTCACCAAATTATTTTAAATGTTACTGAGCATATGACCTTCATTTAAAAGGAGACATACAAGGAAAATCTAACTCCCCAACATGAGTATTATCAATTACTTAGTATTCTTCTTAATAATAGTCTTTCAAATTAATTTTATACTAACTAATATAATGATATTATTATATTTTATAATATTTAATTTTACTATATTAATGGTATGATCATTATTTATTCTTATGCCCCACCCATTTTGAAAAAACTCATTATTCGTATGTTGTGTAGTTAACCACCTCCATGACATAAAATGTTTCATTTTCCATCAATTTTATTAAAATATAGTTATAAGGATGGTATTAATGAATATGTATTATTTTTATCGTACCATTGATGTTCTATTATTAAAAAATATTTAATATATTAATTACATAGTCTATAAACAATCACCATTAATTTAATCAGTTAAAATGACCCTACAAAGAGAATAATTTTTTATTCAAATTTTGTAATACATTAAATTGTTTTAATTATTCTTATAATTCCCTATAATTATTATTTATCACTATAATAAACCCTACATATTATAATTATTTTCCGTGTATAATAAAATTACAATAATAAAACCTCTTAATAATCCATTAAAATGAGGTGTGTTCATGTTTAGGTCAGTTTAACCACCTACTTGAACTATAAATTGAATTTATACATTGAACAACTATTTGAACATAATTAATAGTATAATATGATATAAATATGTATATAACTATTAATTTTTTTCTCTGTATATTATGTAAATATATAATTCCTTAATTAATAGACCACTCTATGATAAAAAAGAATCGCTGACAGAAGCTTATTATCGATCTCATCTTCAAGGATAAGACAAAAGCACTGATAAAATGTATTTGAAACATAATAAATTATTAAAAATTATCCACAAAATTAAAATTAATTATATATTAACAATGGAATATTATGAATAATTAATTGAAATATTTCCATTATGAAAGTAAAACAAATGATCAAAATGATAAATGTCGATGTAGAAAATCAGAAGAATAAATGTAGAGAATGACTATTTATGAATATTATAAAGGAAAATTCAAATGATATGGGTTCTATATTAAGTGATTAATATATATATATATATATGATAAATTATTTCATATTATGAACATGGGACTCAGGACAAGAGGTAAGGGTTTTTCATATTGAATTATTATATTTCAGACATATTGTATTAAGCACAAAATTTCATTTTTGGGGTATAAATACTATCTATTAGAGATATAATATCTTGAAATTGATTTAATCATAGTATTTTATGATCAATTAAACTCCCTGTCTTTCAATGTAATGTGATTTAATTTCTACCCAAACCATAAGTGGGACTTTTCCATATCAAATTTCAATATTTCGGTCTCATGTTATAATCACCAAAGATTTTCTTTTGTGTTGTGCATACATTTCCATGGAATAATTTGTCCTTGTTACTCCATAAATTAAAATAATTAAAAGTCTACTATTATTCCTCTATTATATTCTTTGGATTTAGAAGTTACCTTTAAAATGGTGTAAAAAGCATCCTATGTCTTGGTAAAGTAAATGTGTGTTTAATGTCCTAGAAAATATATCCCTGACTGGATACTAGAAAGTGGATTCAACTACTGTATAGATTTTCTTAGTTTAAATCACCGCAAAAAGTGTTTTATTCAATTAATACTATCATCACCTTAATTCAAAATGAATTGGACTAAGACATCACACCTGCAGAGACACAGTAGGGGGGAATATGCTTTGGATTATACACATGTTATTAGTGAACTATATTAAAGGATTTTTCCTACCATTTCCTTGGTATCCTATAATTGAAACATGTTTAATATAATTACAACCTTCCAAACATAACCCATCAAATTATAAGTATATTCAACTATATATTTATTGGATAATTATAATTTATGTTACTTTTATGATAGCTAATATCTTCCATGTTTATTAAGGGATGTTCTCCTAGACCTCAACCTTATTATATTTAATAAGGATGTATTGTATATCTATATTTCTCAATATATGGATATAAATTTTTTTAGTAAGAGGTTCCTTAGGAAATTGTAGAAATTTTATTGATTACCATTATCGATAATGTATTATAGTTAATAATTTTATGGGTGGGTCTCGACATTATATAGCCCCTCGATGAATTGATGGGTATCATGAGTTAAAAAAATGTTGGGTTTTGGTGAATTTGTCTTCCCATGAAAGGAATGTGTCTTTTCACAAGGCCCTGGAAACATATTTGTGATGTGATAAATATTTCATTCCATTATTATGAGATCAATTATTATTGATATCCATGTTTCATTTATTTTCATGGATATATAATGTAACACCACAAGCTACCATATTACTTTTTCCTGTGAATAATACAGTGGCTTGTGTTGTACGCAACTTAGATATTTAACACACCATGACCAATCAAACTAGACTATAATAATACTAATACCCACTTTTTGAAATTTTATAAATTTTATTTTTCAAAATGGATTTCATTTTTGGATTCAAAATATCAAAAATAGCTTAGGGTGACGTTTTGGTATTTATCTAAAAATATTCATTTTTTGATGAATAGTGAAAAACACTGCGTTATTGTTTAAAACCGACTTTTTATACAAATAGTTTGTTGTTTTATTCTAATTTATTTTATTTCAAAGTAGATACATAATAACTATATATTTTCAATGTAATTCATTGGAGTCATTTTATAATAAGATTATAAATATAAAATTTTATTGAACTTTTTTACTTTCATTTTAACCACATTTTAGAAGCTTTTACTGATTTGCATAAAATGTAATTTTACTACTTCTTTGAGTTGAATTTCAAAAAGATGAGAGAAGCAATTAATATCATTAAGTAAAATGTGGTTCAATATGATGAAAATAATTTTTGGTGAATAGTAACTTTTGACTTTTATTTACCATGGTTAATAGTAAATAGGGTAATTATGGGTAATAATGATATTATAATTACCCTAACACATGTCATAATTCTATTTTATAAGTGTAATTCGACCAAAAACAACCTTATGAATAAAATATGACCCCCTTTTCCCAACTTGGACTAGATTAAGACATTTGTTATTATTTTATTTAAAGCAGAGTTAAAAGTGTTAAATTTGAAGTTTAATATCTAATCAATTCTTAATATAGTGTTATACATAAGATAAATTAGACTATAAATATTAATTAGAAATATAAAAATATTTCTTACATAATGGTATTTTATTTATAATTTTTACATATTAAATAATTTATTTTATTTATGACAATATGAAGACGCAGTAATTACCTTATTAATGAAATATTAACATATTTGATATTATAAATATCCAAATAAATGTAATTTGAGACTTTTCATTAATTAAAATAATTTTATAGGTTACTATGACATGTTAGGGTTGATTAAATAATTTTTTTTCAATGTAATCATGTTGTTACGATTTTCGCAAAATCCAAATACTAAATAGTGTCAAAATTGATATAATTGAGTTTTTTTAAAAAAATATATATTATTAGTTGAAATAATATTTCTAAAAATATATGTTTCATCCAAAGGACATATATAAGGTTATATATATTAATAATTAACCACTTTTGGTTTTTGTGTCTTGTTATAGTATATTTATAAACCATAAAAGATAAAAATACAAAGAGACATGGTAAATGTCAAACTATTTAACTAAGAGTTCAATCAAAACAATAAGGTTAATATGCTGACCTAAAACTATTTAAAACCAATTGGTTGAAAGGTTGTAGACCCATACCCATATTATTCTATAAATAAATCATTTTCGAGCAATTAGAAACTGAAAATTATTTTATTATAAAATAATCTTTCAAGCTTTTTCCTAATTTGGCCCTCACCTCTCTTATAAAAGGGTACTTCCACTTATCATAATTTCACACCTCTAAGGCCATTTGGTTCAGCCAAACCCTACCCTAATATCCACCCAACTTTCATCCCTTCATCCTAGAGGCCTTAATTTGGTCATAAAGACAACCAAAGGATCCCTTTTCATCAAATCAAAACGAAGAACCCGAAGAAGAGGTAAATATTTCACTCTCTTTCAGGTTATTTCTTCTTCCACTTCCCCTTTATTTATTGATTCCATTCTAAAATAATAAATCCAAAATCTTCTATATACTATGATGTTATTATAAAAATCGTACAACCATAGTCATTATTCTATCCATTATATGAATGACCAAGTCACCATACGTGCGTACGTATGGTTTACCGTCTCCATGTTGTGGTGTAATTTTTTATTCAAGCATATAATTATTTGGATGGGTATAATAATGAGTATAAATAATGTAAATAATAAATATAACATGTTAATTATTTGGAATATATGATATAACATCCTATTACTATGATTTCCAAATCAATATATTGATATTTTCGCTCGTGCGTACGTACTGATTACCATCTCCACGAACGCGATGAGATTCATTATCCATCGTAATCATTCAAGAATAATTTTAATTTTATGACTAAAAATAATGTTTATGAACATAATATTATTCTGTATATGAATTAAATAAATCCAATCCATAACAAACATGGCTTACATAGCCAATCATATAAAGGAAAACGAATCAGTTAACACCAGAAATGATGATACTACTAAAATATTATTAACAAAACAATATTAGAGGATCATATATGATATCATATTTATGTATATAGTTATTTTATAATTTAATAACAATGTTTTAACTATTAAACACAAGGTTAAGAAAAATTACAAGGTAATGGTTAATTTCATAGTCTCTTTATTACCCGAGGTTGTTTTTTTCGTAAGTATCTATTGGGACCTCTTTAGAATTTTGGAATTATGTATTGTGATTTATTAACTAATATAGTGCATGCCATTTTTTAGAAATGGTTCCTAGTGAAAGGAATGGAAACTGTATTATCCCACGTAATCCATGTAGGTATTTCCCTCCTACTCAAGATAATTATAATGGAGCTGGTGATGCAACTGGTGCTGATCAGCTTATCACCATTCTGTAACAACTCACTCATGTTATTAATAATAACCTTACCTGTATGGAGCACCCTAATCCACAACATTGAGGATCAATGTTAGACCACATAATGAGGAAACAACAACCACGATTAAATGGTAGAAAAAATCCATTAGTTGCTGAGTAATGGATAAATTCTTTAGAGAAAATATTTCATGTTTTGGGGAGTAGTGAATGGGAAAAAGATTTCATGGTAGTTTATTGCCTCACAGGAGATACAGATCAATGGTAAACATTAATCTAAAACAAAAAGAATGATAAATAAGTATTGAACAGGTAATAGAGGGATTTTAATGAAATTTTCTTATAAAAATACCTTCTTCGTGACCATCAAGTCCATACAGAAAGACAATTTTTTAGTCTAAGGCCAAAAGAGGATTATAATGTAGCAAAGTATGAGGATAACATTATAAGGATTGAAAGGAATTCTATAGATTAGATACGTAACCCAAGGAGTAATATCGATCGATTATTTCATGGGTTAAAGACATTTCTATATTGAGCATTAGTCTCACGATCGTTCTCATCATACGAAGATATTGTCTCATGCGCTATCAAGATAGAAAAGGAATTATCTATGTCTTACGACATCAAAGCAAATCTAGATAAGAATAGTTCTGCTGACACATTGGAAATGTAAATAACGGGAATAAGGGTAAAGTTGAATATCCATGTAGTGGTAAATGTGGGAAAAACACCCCAGTACTTGCCTAAAAGGAATGAGAGTCTGTTACAAGTGTGGTGAAAAAGGCCACCAATATCGTGATTACAAGGAGAAGAAAGAGGATGTCAATGTTGAATGCTACAATTTTAGAGAAAAGGGGCATTATGAAAATGAATGTCTTAATTACCAATAAAACATACCCTAGAAAAATCCCTAGTATGAATTCTAAGCTTATGTGGTCACTACAACTAAGGTTTAAGCTCCGAAAGATTTGGTGGAAGGTAATTTAATAGTTTCCTCATGTTTAGATAATAGTTTATTTTATTCTGGATCATCACATTGTTTTATATCTTCCCAGTTTTCTAAGAAAATCGATATTTTCAATTTGACATAACAAGGTAGTTTTGAGTCAAAACGTCTAAGGGATGTATCATCACAATAATGTTTTGTGAATCAGTTCCCATTATGGTATATATATAGTCTTTATATATTGATCATATCGTCATACCCATTATTAAATTTGATATAATCCTCAGTATGGATTAGAATTCAGACCATGATGGAAAACGTTATTGTAAGAAGAAGGAGGTTACAATTTTTGAGGATGATAAAGAGTACATTATCTATAGAGAATAAATGTCTCCACGTGATTTTTATCTAGATCCACCCCCAGTATCTCTACTAAATACAATTATTTGGGAAGAAGATAATGAAATAACTATGGGTGAGAAAAATAATGTTCGAATAGAAGATGTTCCAATTGTGCAAGAATATGTTGATGTGTTTCCAGAGGATTTACCTGGACATCCTCCAGATCTAGAAATTCAGTTTTCTATTGATTTAATTCCTGGTTCAAGACCCATATCGAAGATCGCGTATATAATAGCCATTATGGAATTAGTGGAACTAAAGAAACAACTAGAGGAATTGATTAATATGGGATTTATTTTCCCTAGTGTTTCTCCATGAGGAGCCCCTGTTATTTTTGTTAAGAAGAAATATGGATCTATGAGGTTGTGCATTGTCTACAGGGGGATCAAAGCTATAACAATAAAGAACATGTATCCCATATCTCACATTGATGATTTATTCAACCAACTTAATAAAGGTCAATATTTTTAAAATATTGATTATCAATCTAGATATCATCTATTGTGTGTGAAGAAGGAAGAAATTTCGAAAACAACATTTCAAATTATGTACAGGCATTATGAGTTTACAGTAATTCAATTTTGATTGACTACTGCACCCTCTGTCTTCATAGATCTAATGAATATAGTTTTCAAGGAATATCATTATGACTTGTATTGGTATTTATTGTGATATTTTGGTATACTCAAAAAGGTACTACAATCATGAAAATCATTTATGCATTATCCTAAGGACTCTTAGAAAAAATAAATTATATGGGAAATTTAGAAAGTGTGAATTCTGTCTTTAGAAGATTTATTGTCTTGGCAATATTTTCTATATGGATGGAATCTCCGTTGGTCCTTCAAAGAAAAATGCAATCCAAGAATGGCCAGCACCGACGAGTATAAATGAGGTACGCAATTTTATTGGTTTAGCAGGTTATTATTGGATTTTTTTCCTAGAATTTTTCTCGATAGGCTAACACATTAACCAAGCTCACACGTAAAGGGGTTAAATTGTTTAGGAAAAAAGAGTGTGAAGAATGTTTTGATGAACTGAATAAAAGATTAGTTAATGCTCCTATCTTAACTCCACCATCGGGGAATGATGTGTTTGTTATTTATAGTGATGTTTTAAAGATGTTACTTGGTTGTGTACTTATGTAGAAGGATAGAGTTATTTCCAATGAATCAAGGTAGCTAAAAATTCATGAACAAAACTATCGCACTCATGATCTTGAGTTAGAGTTGTAATCATTTCTCCGAAAATATGGAATCACTATCTCTATGGTAAAAAATGTGAGATTTATACTGATAAAAAGAGTTTGAAGTAAATTTTCTCAAAAAAATAACTCAACATGAGGCAAAGGTGATTGCTTGAACTACTCAAGGATTATGATAGAATTATACACTACCACCCAGGGAAGGAAAATAAGGTGGCTGATGTATTGAGTAGAAAGGATCATGGAGTTCTGAAAAAATGAGAGATAGAAAGGATCCTATATACATGGATCAAGTAAAGATGGATATGGGAATAACCATGGAAGGAGAAACATCAAGGCTTTTTCAAATGTTTTTCCAAACCATCTTTACAAGAAAGGATGAAAAGTTCTCAGACTGATGATGAAAATTTTCAAAAGAAAATAAAAGCTGTGAATGATGTGAGATTGATCGACTAAATATATGAAGATTGATTTTTTTAATTTGGGAAGAGACTTTGTGTTTCCAATATACCTAATCTAGAAATGGAACTTTTGGGTGATGCTCATATCTCTAATTTCTCTATACACCCTAGTTGCACTAAGATGTATTGATATTTGAAAGAACTTTTTTGGTGGGACAACATGAAGAATGGGATTTCTGATTTTGAGTCAAGATTTATGGTTTGTCCACAAGTGAAATCCTGAAGGCAAAAGACTGGAGGAGTCAAGAAACCCCTTCCTATACCTTAGAGGAAATGAGATAATATTATGATGGACTTTTTCATGTGGCTACCAAATACTCCTAAAAGGAATGGTGCAATGTGGGTCATTATTGATTGTCTTACAAATTCAGAACATTTTCCTGCTATAAGATAATATTTACCACTTGAAGGTCTGGAAAGACTATATATTAATGAGGTTGTAAGAATCCATGGTTTACCACTATTGATTGTTTTTTATGGTGATCCATGTTGTACATAAAGATTTTGGAATACTCTTTAGAAGGCCTCGGATACTGAACATCGTTTGAGAACTCCCTTTCACCCTCAAACCGATGGACAATCCGAACGGACTATTAAAACCTTAGATGACTCATTGAGATCTTTCTCACTTGACTTTCAAGGTATGTGGGATCAATATTTACCTCTGGTGTAATTTATTTTTCTACAATATCTTCTATTCAAGTATTCAGATGGCACCATATGAAGCGTTATATATAAAGAGATGTCGCACACAAACATGTAGGTATGATGTTAGTGAATGAAAACTCGTAGGACTAGAACTTTTTGAGGAAACAATGGAAAAAGTGATAATTATCCAAAACCACATCAAAGCAGCCCATAGTAGGCAAAATAGATATTCTGATAATCGGAGGAAGGATTTGGAATTTTAAGTAGTAGATCAGGTTTCCGTGAAGGTATCTCCATGGAAGGGTGTTATACATTTCCGTAATAAGGGTAAATTGAGTCCCATGTACATTGGACCTTTTGAAATTCTAGAATGAATTGGAGTTGTAGCTTATCATTTGGAAATGCCTCCATGTCCCTCCAAAGTTCATGTTGTGTTCTACATATCACTGTTGATAAAAAACATGCTTGACCCAACACATGTACTCACCTATGATAAAATTGAAAAAGAACATGATCTGTCTTATTGTGAAGAGCCTTTCAAAATTCTTGGTACTAGAGAACAAGTGATGAGAAACAAGATGACTCTTCTGGTAAAAGTTCCATGGAGAAACCATAAGTTGGAAGAGGCAACTTGGGAACTAGAGGAACTTATGATTAAGAACCACCCAAATATTTTTTTGTAGGAATATTCTAGAAAATTTGAGGATTAAATTATTTTAAGGAGGGGAGAATGTAACACCCCATGTTTCTAGGTTATGTTTCCCTTTGAATAACGTAGTAGCTTGCATTGTATGCATCTTGGAGATTTAACACACCACGACCAATCCAACTAGCCGTTAGGAATAGTAATACCAACTTTTTAAAATTTAATAAATTTTAGTTTTCAAAATGTACTTCATTTTGAGATTCAGAATATAAAAATTAACTTTGGGTGAATTTTTGTTATTTTTCTGAGAACGTTCAATTTATGATGAATAGTGAAAAACAATGCGTTATTGTTTAAAACCAACAATTTATTTAAATAATTAGTTGTTTCATTTTAATTTATTTTAGGTCAAAATAGTTACCTAATACATATATATGTTCAATATAATTCATTGGAGTCATTTTATTAAATGTTTAGATATATAAAAGTTTATTGAAGTTTTTACTATCTATTACCCAACTTTTAAGAGAATTTACAAATTTTCATAAAATGTAATTTCTTCACTTATTTGAGTTGAATTTCAGAAATCCGATAGATGCGGTTAATATCATTAAGTAAAATGTGGTTAAATAAGAGGAAAATAAGTTTTGGTGTATAATATCTTTTGACTTTTATTTACCAATGTTAAAATTAAATAAGTTAATTAAGGGTAAAAATGATATTATAATTACCCTACAACATGTACTAATTATATTGGATAAGTTTAACATGACCAAAAACAACCATAGGAAGAAAATATGATCTCCTTTGGTTCACTTGGATTAGATTAATACATTTATTATTATTTTATTTAAAGAAGTGTTAAAAATGTTAAATTCAAAGATTAATAACTAAACCATTTTTAATATAGGGGTATACATAAGATATATTCAACTATAAAAATTAATTAGAAAGAAGAAAATATTTCCTAAATAATGATATTTTATTTATATTTTTTAGACATTAAATAAATTAATTAATTTTGGACACAATGATGATGCAGTAATTATCTTATTAATGAAATATTAAAATATTTGATATTATAAATATCCCAGTAAATGTAATTTGAGAATTTTGATTAATTACACTAATTTTCTAGGTTAATATGACAAGTTAGGTTTTATTAAATATTTTTTTATGTATTCATGTTTTTATGGTTTTCCAAAAAACCAAATACTAAATACTGTCAAATTGAAATAATTGAGTTTTTAAAACAAATACTATATTATTAATTGATATAATATTCCAAAAAATCTAAGGTTTAGAAAAAGGACATAGATAAGGTTATATATATATATATTAATAATGAACCACTTGGGGTATGCTTGGATTATTATAGTATGTTTGTTAACCATATAATTTAAAAATACAAAGAGACATAGTAATTGTCAAAATATTTAACTAAGAGTTAAATCTAAAAGATAAGGTTAATATGGTGACATAAACCTGTCTAAAACCAATTGGATGAGAGTTTTTATACCCATACCCATCTTAGTCTCAAAATAAATCATTTTGGTATCATTAGAAAGAGAAAATTATTTTATTATAAAATAATATTTCAAGGTTTTCCTCAAGTGACCCTCACCTCACTTATAAAACGGTACTTCCCCTTATCTTAATTTCTCAACTCCAAAGCCATTTGGCTCAGCCATACCCTGAACAAATATCATCCCAAAATTCCTTCCTTAATCCTAGAGGCCTTCCTCTGGTCATAAATCCATCCTAATGAGCCTTTTAGATCAAATAAAAAAGAAGAACCTAGTGAAGAGGTAAATATTTCATCACCTCGTTCAATTTATTTTCTTCTTCCACTTCCACTTTCTTTTTTTGTTTCCATTTTAAAATAATAAAACCAGTATATTCTATATACTGTGATCTTATTATAAAAATGGTACAACCAAATTTATTTTTCTATCCATCATATGAATGACTACGTCACCATACGTGCGTACGGTATAGTTTGTTATTCAAACACATCATTATTTGGATGGGTAAAATAATGAGTAAAACAGATGTAAATAATAAATATAAAATTTAATGATTCTTTATATATGATATACCATCCAATTATATATGATTTCACTATCAATATAATTATGATTTCCCTTGTGTGTACGTACTGATTACCGTCTCCACGAACGCGATGAGATTCATTCTCCATCATAATCATTCAATAATAATTTTTATTTTATGGTTAAAAATAATGTTTATGAACATAATATTATTCAGTATATGAATCAGATACATAATATCCATAAAAAACATGGCTTACATAACCAACCATATAATGTAAAACGAATCAGTTAACAACCGAAATGATGATACTACTGAAATATTATTAACAAAGCAATATTATAGGATCATAACTGGTATCATATTTTTGTATATAGTTATGTTTTAATTTAATAACAATGTTTTAATTATTATATAGGAGGTTAAGTAAAAGTAAATGGTAAGGGTTAATTTCACAATATCTTTGTTATCAGAGGTTTTTTTACATAAGTATCTATTGGGACCTCTTTATCATCCATATCAATGTTTGTTAAAAATGTATTTCAAAACATTTTTTCTATTTACTAGACTATGGGTTAAATTCATTTATACTCTTTTTTGACTTTTTATAAATTTTTTTGAAAGGAATCATTCCGTCATTTTCCAAACAAGGTACATTATTACCTTTTCAACAAATTTAAATTAAGAATGTATTTTTTAACTTATATGGTGGGTGTGGCTATTTTTGTCCATTATATCATCGTTGAAGCTTCCCATACAAGGTTATAATAATATTTAAAAAATAAATGTTTTATTTTATAATTAAGTGACTTTTAAATGATTTCAAAATATAAAGAGGTATTTATTTCAAAAATATTTCATTTCATCTATGTCAACATCCTTTGATGGATTTGAAACTTTTTTGAAGTTTATTTATTATGATAAAAATATTCCTTATTATATTGAAAGTTTTGTGATATGTTTGACTATGGGTGAGATATTTTGAAACCATTCATGGTTAATCGATAATTTATTGACATTTCATATGCAAGTTTTAATACAAATGTTAATGTTATGTTTAACCCTTTTAATATGACAGATGCATTGGACTTAGTAAGTGACTGGTGGATCCCGGTATAGCTCCTCGATGCATCGGTATGTCTCATGAGACAAACTAGTTTCTTGGAACAAGGCCTTGAAAAAATCTTATTTGTAGTCTTGGCACAAGGCCTTGACTATGTGTTTATTAAGTCTGGAATTATGCAATCTATCATTATGAAAGTGGATATTGATATTGCATGTGATTATTCTACTAGTATAATATCTTTGGGAATTAGTAAATGGAATTATTTCATTTTATAATTTACATATTATTCTCAATATTGTGTTTAAAATGATTTTGATTTAGTCATATACGTTACCTTAAATGTTTATGATTATTTATGAATGATTTCTCTATATTGGTATCCTTACTAAGCATCAGATATCACCCCTTTCATTGTTTTATTTTTTCTAGAATGTGAAGAAGTATTTATAGTTGACCTGCAAGGATAGGCTTGGTATATAAATGTGTTCCAAAGGGGACAAAATTTTGTTGATGTTTTTATTTCATGATGTAATGTAAAACTTATGAATGTATCTAGTACTTATAAAGATACTAAACTGATAGGTCTTTCAAGACATGGTTCCTTATATCATTCCAATGTTA
The DNA here is from genome assembly GCA_963277665.1 of Viscum album. Taxonomy (NCBI): domain Eukaryota; kingdom Viridiplantae; phylum Streptophyta; class Magnoliopsida; order Santalales; family Viscaceae; genus Viscum; species Viscum album. Next base: position 1,615,008,021 of record OY728158.1, read on the forward strand.
TATAATAATACACCGACTCTGGGTAACTGGGTTCGGGGCTTTACATATAATTCCCTCGATTTCAGTTGATTATGGCTTCATTTAGTTTATTTATTATTTCAGTATAATGCATTCCATGTTTATATTATTAATGATTATGGTGTATGATACATCTTATTGTGATTTAAGATCGACGTTATTATTTTTTATTTTCCACATGAATCCTAAAAGTGGAAAATGTGTATATTTCAGGGATTTGATGGAAGGAAAAATAATGTTTTTACAATTTGTTCATATTGTATCTTATACTTTCCTGTAATATGTATGTATGTATCTTGGATTCCAGTAATAGGAAATGGTTTGATCCATTGGGAAATCTTTTAATTTGAACTAATAATTTAATATAACTAATGGCTCTAGGTTTCTAGAGTCTGGGATGTTATAATCAAAGGATGTGTTGGAGATGGAAAATGCTTAAGCTGCTAGCATGTATCGAAATATGTGAGTGACATATATATCTTTCTGGCTAATTAATTAATCTCTTATTTCTTACACCAATTTTCAACTCAATAGGCTTGGATAATTAATCAATGACTCAGTTCTAAGTGGTAAATTCACAAACTAAAATCTCTAGATATATTTCAACTATAAAGAGGAAATAGTATGGCCTCATATGGTAAAAAATTGAAATTATATTTAGTTAAAAGTGATAATATTTTTCTACCCAGTAGGTTATTGGATAATGTTTATGTACTAGGTCTAAATAATTCTCTAAGAAAGAAATATCATGACTATAATTTATAGTCTCACTAATAGTAAAATGATATCATGTTTTTATCAATAAGTCATTGAGAGAGGATATGATACTAACTAGTGTTTCATAAAACCGAGTGATAATGAACTAATTTTACAATGGACTAAATTTGAGTAGGCTACAAATAGGATACAACTTTGAAATAAGTGTATATATACCTATCTCAAATGGGATATAAATCAAATGCATGAAAAAGGAAGTGAAAAAAGACTCTCTCTATTTGGATCATAGATCATTATGGAGTACATGAAGAATATCAAGATAAAAAATTGCATTAAAAATGGTAGATAATGTTTATTCGATTACACTATAGAGTTCATAGATATAGGGGGAGAGATATTAATTAATAATATTTAGACACTCAAATAGGTATAATATTGAAGAAAAAATGTGGATATAAAATATGATTCTCATTTTAGTTCCTAAGATGGAGGGAGAAAAATCATAAAATTAAAATATTATAAGGATATTGGATTAAAACGGAATTATTATAGATTATATATATCCCTTAAAGGTATATGGATTTTATTGAAGAATTATCAATAAAATAATAAAAGATGGAATGTTACAATGATGAGGTTGCGAGTTAGATTTTCTAAAAATAAGTGGTGTGTCAAATTTGTTGACAAGATCATGAAGAATAGATTTATAATAAACAGTGTCCTTGATGAAGTAATGAAGAATAAAATTGTTACCATATACATGAAAACCACATTCAGTTGATTTTGACATTGCATCATGGTAATATAACATTGATATTTGAATGGAATTTTAAATGTTATATAGGAAGAAGAGCTCTGAATGTATGGAATATGTTTTTGTGAAGGGAAGAAGTATATTTGTTCCTGATAAATATGATTTTATCAAATTTGATGAATTTTGAGAGTTTTTTTTATTTTGTAGATGATCTTGAAGTATGTAGTATATTAGAATGTCTTTTTTTGGTCTAGGGTGTATTTTGAAATTAATTCTATAGTCATAAAGTAATTATGGAATAATTCTTGAGAAATATAGTTAAAAGATAAAATCGCCCTAATTTTTTAAGGGTAACCTATATTATCACATGATTTTAAAAGTATAATATATTCGATAGCGTACAGAGTATGCAACACTAAGTTTAAGAGAGCAGTGATATACTGGAAAAATGTTATTATATAATGTAATAGTTATATCCTAACCTCTGTTTTGAGGGTATGGATAATATTATAAAAATATATGAAATATATTTAATGTAACTTCTCAAGAAAAATTAATTTACTAATTATATTTAAATAAGTACCAAATTCATAATATCATTATTTTATAATTAGAAATATGTTTTCTTCGAAAAGGATTTTCATTGATTTTTTATAAAACATTATCAATAATCAATGGAACATAAAAATTTTATTTTATGATAATATGATATTTTAGAAATAATTATATAAAAAATAGATTAGGTTAAATTATTTTATTTTTATGAAAATATTGATTTTCCATTGAATAGAGAAAAACAATCATTTAATTGAAAATTGTACAATTATTTCAATAATTTACAAAGATTAATTTTGTTTTAAAATTAATATAAACAATAGTTAGTTCTAATTTTATATTAATAATATAATTAAGTTCATTTCAGTCAATTTTATTCTTAAATTTTGTATAAAATTATTTTTATACATAAAAATGCATTTTTCTGAGAAATTTTTTTTCAGTATGTTTTGCTTTTTTATTTTAAATTAATTAGTTCCACATATTGAAATTTAATATTAAAAAAATTATTAATTATTTTAAATCCAGTGGTCCAAAATAATAATGTAGGAGCTTATTATTTTTGTTGATTATTAATAGTGAACATAGTAAATAACTATTACTGTTGTAAGTATAAATAGTGAAATTAAGGTTGAAAATAATATGACAAGGATAATAAAATGACAAAGTAACGTACCTTAATTTTATTTTATAATCCTATTTCATCCAAACTCAAATAATATTTGAACATATGATGTTTTTTTCCATTTTTATTTGATTTTTAATTTTATATTATTTTATTTAAGGAGATGTTAAAAATGTCTTTCTCTTTGTTTTATTATCAATAATGTTTTTGATAAGGATAAAAAAACTCAATGTTTAGTTATAAATATATTTTTAATTCTTAATAATTTAATTTTTTAATGGAATTTTTTATTATTATTATTTTTAATGACTAAATAATTACCTTAAATTTTTATGCAACATCAACACTATATTAATTCAATTAATATAGAAATAAAATATATGATTTAAAAAATATGAAATGTGATATAATTTGAACGAATTAATTTTGACAACAACTTTGATAGATATATGATAAAAAACAATTTTATTAAATATTTTATTAATAATAGATGATATAATTTCCTCACATTATGCTAAATATGTTCACTTATGAAATATTTGGGATTAGATCATTCATTTTCATATTTGATGGAAATTCCAGTTTACACTTTTAAAATTCACTGTAGTATATCGAGCATAAATATTTTTCTATAAATTTTTTTGACATAAATTTTTTTTAACTATGTTCTTGACTTAATGGGCTAAAAACTATATTCAGTACATGTGAGCTGGATCGGGCATTGAGGGGAGTAAATGGGCCACGAAGACATAGATGGACTAAACTATCCAGATTGGAAATCACATTACCATTTGGGCCATAGCATATTCATCTTGAATTGGATTGGGCCCATATTCTGAGGGAATATTGGGGATATGATTATGGAAAAGTAATCCTTGTAGAAGGTTGGGTAATTCACATGTTTTGGTGATCAACTATGCAGTGCAATTGGGATTAGAATATTTGTCTGAATTTTCCTTTCACATTTAATAATTTTTTTTAACCGTATCCCTCCACAACTCTATTTAAAAGGATGTTTTCAATCATTGGAAGGGATGTTTGAGGCTTTGGCAAGGTTTCCTTGAAAGGGTTTCTCTTGGGAGCTCCTCACAACTGTTCGAAGAAGTAAGGCTTTTTGCAAACATCTCACCCAAAAAGGCTCTCCTCTCACACCTCCTCTTTGTATTTCTTTTCTTTCATGTTTGTATCTGGAATTTTTCTTCAATTAATCTTCTGTGTTATTCCCCTTTCATATTCTATGAATCTTATAAATTCTGTTTGAATCAAGAGTGGAGAAAAGATTGGCTTCTACCCTTTCAATCCTTGCTCATGCAAAACGTCTCCACAATGACCACACCGCCCATGAAAGAATAGTTTTCTTAGTGTTCGATCTTTCTTATACAATCTTTATTTAATTATTTTGAATCATTGATCTATTTTAATTCACATAACATGATCGGTGAATTGTGTTTTTATCTTATAAGAAGCTAAGGATAAAATTAAACAATTAACACAAAAATACGTGAGGTCGAGATTTTGTGTAAATTGTGAGAGCGCGATCTTAATCGGTAATTATAATGACCCATACTTTACATAAATTGTTATTAATTCAAAATTGAAGCACACTTATTACAACATATAACAAAACCATGAAAGCACCGTATAGGTATAGTGTCTTTAGAAACTGGGAAACTTAAACAACTGGTTCATAAAGCATCTACATCATCTCCCATTTATTTCCTCATATCTAGAGTCTCTTTTTGGAATATCCTACTTAATAACCTTGTTCCTGACCTCGGGAAAGAAAAAATACAAAAGGATGAACTCAAATTCTCAGTAAGGGTAAACAAAGGAAATATCATATTCATAAGAACATAGCATTTCAAAAATCTTAACCTACAAAAGAGATCATACTATCATAACATGGGATAAATCATAGTAGTGAAATGTAATCCCAATAATCATAACACAAATCATGAAACTTTGTGGCATACAAAAATAATCATAGAGAATCATTTTTTAGTAGTCAAGACTCATTTCAAAGACTATGTTAGCGGACAAAGTCCATTTCTGAACCGAGTTCACTCCTCGTTTCAGTCTTGTTTCACTGAACCGGATTAACCTACCGTTCCAGCCATGTCTATCTCATGAGATATAAACCATTAAACAATGCATTGGAGGGAGATATAGGTCCCACCCATCTCATTATGATACCATTGTTATGTGTTCCACAAGATCATAAATCATACATCATAGCATAGCCCATGTAATAAAAATGGGATTTTAACCATCATACCATCATAAAATAATCCATATAAGATAAAATGACATCATAAAAATAATTCCATCATAACATAATCAAATAAATGTAAAAATAGGGATAGAAACAGAACCCTATATTATCTTAGATGGAAAATAATTTTGATAAAACACTTGAACTCCATTCTTGAGGAAAATATACTTTCTACTTCAAAAAAATTTTCCTTTCATAAATTGTCATACAATATTAAACTAAAAGAAGTTTATTAAAAATAAACATGAAAACATGTAAAGAAGCTTCATGGAAATAATGTTCTAAAAATCCATTTATTCCGTATAAGTTAAAAAACATTTTTCTCGTACTTTGTCCAGAAATGTCAAAAAGTACTTCGTACGAAAAATGACAAAGGATTCCTCTCATATCTTTTACTAAAAACTCACTGAAGGGTAAAATTGGATTAAAGAAATTGTAGGAGTATAGAAATAATATTACATATTGGGGAAACATGGATGTATATGATAAATATTCCCTAGTAAATTCTGAGGTATAAACAATCTTGGTTAAGAATGAGATTGCGATATTTTCCCTTACCTTAGGTCTGATTTGCATCGTACGTGTCCGAACCACCTTTATAGTGATTTAAATAATGTTATTTACTTATTCTAGAATCTTAATCATTGTTATGATATCATATATGGTTATATTCTTAGCTTCATATTAGTAATATTTCATTGCTACATATTATTCGGGTGTTTATTGGTTTTAGTTCTTATGCATGTTTTGTCGAAGAAATTCTTATTCTTAATTTTAGGTTATAGATCACTCATTTCCAGAATGTTATTAGTGTAATATTATCATATTTATTCATTCAATTCATTTATATATTCATTATGTAATGAAGATCATTAGAATGAGTCGCATCACATCGTGGAGATGGTAGGCCGTACGTACGCATGAGCGATGATATCGTTCCCATGATTTTGTAATTGTATTCAAATTTATGTATACAATTTCAGAATCAATATCACTTTACAATAATCATATATAGTTATTCTCTACACCATTATACCCATCCAAGTAAGGTGGTGGTGGAAAACAGATTACACCACGGCGTGGAGACTGTATTCCGTACGTACGCAGGCGCAGTGATTTCATTTTCCGTAGGATGGAGAGAAGGTGAAATAGGGTTATTTAATATTTATAATAACATATCGGTATATGAGTGATACTGATGTTATTACTTCATAATGAAACAACTAATGAAGAAGATGTAGAAGAAGAAATAAAGTTGAAAGAATCGGTAACGGACATTACCTCTTCTTTGAAGCGCCTCTTCTTAACCTCCTCTAGGGGCACTAAATATGGTCTTTGAAGAAGACCAGGACCTCTGGGATATTTATAGAGAAGTGAAGAAGATAAATTGGCAGGGGTTGGCAGAGTTTGAAGGCTCAACGTGGTGTGAGTAAGAGAGGGAGGAGGTTCCCTTTTATAAGGGAGGAGAGGGGCACCTTAGGAAAAACTTAAAATATTATTTTATTATAAAGTCATATTCAGTTTTCAATAGCTCCAAATTGATTTATTTCGAAGCTAAGGAGGGGATGGGTCGAAATCCTCTCAACCAATGGGTTTTAGACATGTTTAGGTTACTATTTTAACCTTATCATTTAGATTTAACTGTAAGTTAAATAATTTAACTTTTACCGTGTCTTCTTGTTTTCTTACACTATAAGGTTAATAAACATACTATAACAAGACAAACGAACCCCAAGTTGGTAATTATTAATATATATAACCTTATCTAATTCCTTTGGCCGAACCATAGATTTTTAGGAATAAAATAACAATTAATAATATAATATTTGTTTTAAAAACTATCTTATGTAAATTTTGACACTATTTGGTAATTTCTTTTTTTGGAAATCATAACAGCATGATTAGTTATAAAAAAGTTAATTAAATAAATAATAATATGTCATATTAACCTATAAAATTAGTTTAATTCATGAAAATTCTCCAATTACATTTATTTGGGTATTTATAATATCAATTATGTTAATATTTCCTTAATAAGGTAATTACTGCATCATCATTGTGTCATAAATAAATTAAATTATTGAAAGTCTAAAAATTATAAATACAATACCATTATGTATGAAATATTTTTATCTTTCTAATGAATATTTATAGTCGAATTTATTTGGTTTATAACCTTATATTAAAAATGTTTTAGTTATTAAACTTCGATTTTAACTATTTTAACTATTCTTTAAATAAAATAATATTAAATGTCCTAATCTAATCCAAGTGGACCTAAATGATCATATTTTATTTATAAGGTTGTTTTTGGTAGAATTAAACTTATCCAATATAATTAATACTTGTGTTAGGGTAATACCATAACATACAATTCCGTTTTTTATTATTTTCGTCAAAAGAATGGCGAGGACCAAAACATCCAAACAGAACAAATAAGAAAAGCAACAGAAAAGGAAGAGAGAAGAGAAAAGACAAGAGCAGATGCTATGGAGTCCTAAAGTAGTTAAGGCCACGAGCGTCCCCTCTAATGATATTGATCCCTGTTGCTTTCATGCTAATAGAGTTATGAAAGAAGGGATCCTCCAGGCCTGGTGAGACGAGAGAAGCCAGGTAGTCAGCGGATTTGTTGCCTTCCCGCCAGGTATGAGAAACTCTAGTCATAGTACCCATGAAACCCCGACACCTCCGGATAATATCATTTTTACCCTTAGTTACCCAATTTAATTTTAACCGTGGTAAAAAAAGTAAAAAGTTACTATTCAACAAAAATTATTTTTATCTTATTGAACCAAATTTTACTACATGATATTTACCGTGTCTCACAGATTTTAAAAATTCCACCCACAGAAGCAGTAAAATTAAGTTTTTTTTGTAAATTTTCAAACTCTCATAGAAGGTGGGTAAAAGACGGTGAAAAGTTCAATAAATTATATATATATATATATATATAATTATTATAAAATGACTCCAATGAATTACTTTGAACTTATATAGGTATTATGTATCAATTAGGACCTAAAGTAAATTTGAATAAAATAAATAATTATTTAAATAAAAAGTCGGTTTTTAAATAGTAACCAACTGTTTTAACTATTCATCAAAAAGTGAATGATTTCAGAAAAATACAAAAAATTCACCCTAAGCTAATTTTGATATTCCGAATCCAAAAATAAAGTCCATTTTGAATGATAAAATTTATAAAATTTCAAAAAGTGGTTATTACTATTAATAACAGCATGTTTTAATAATATTTTAATACCATATCGTTGTTTAGTGAAACTCGGTATTGCGTACAACACAAGATATCGAGGAAGTTCGCGATTGAGTGTACAGAACGCCATGTTAGTGTTGTGTGTAGTGAAAGAATCCTTTGATGATGTATATAACATAAAAACAAAATATTTCTCATAAAAATCTCGGGTGTCACATTCTACCCCCCTTAAAATGAATTTCGCCCTCGAAATTCGTCACTTTGTCACAAACAGATGAGGATACCTCTCCCTCATCATATCCTCAAGCTCCCATTTATCTTCTTATAATTAGTGGTTCCTCCACAAAACTTTCACCAAGCGAGTGGTCTTATTCCGTATGACTTCTTCACTACGATCAAGAATCTCTATTGGTTGTTCTTCATAAGAAAGATCTTGTTCCAGTGGTACAACTTCTGAGCTTAGTACATGTGAAGGATTGGGTATGTACTTTCTCATGAGTGATATATGAAACACATCATAAACTTGAGAGAGATTCGGTGGCAGTGCCAATCGGTAAGCTACCTTCCCAACATGATCCAGTATTTTGAAGGGACCGATATACATAAGGTTCAACTTTCCCTTATTTCCAAATCTCATTACTCTCTTCCAAGGAGATATTCGTAAGAACACTTTATCACCCACTTCAAACTCTAGGTCTTTTCATTGGTTATCGACATAACTTTTTTTTGGACTTCGAGATGCTCTTATGTGTTGTTGAATAGATCGGACCTTTTCTTCCATCTCATCAACAAGATCAGGTCCTAATAGATTTCTTTCCCCAACTTCATCCCAGCAAGTTGGAGTCATGCATTTCTTTCCATAGATAGCTTCATAAGAAGCCATCTGAATACTGGAGTGACAGATATTATTATAAGAAAATTCCACCAAATGTAGGTGTTGATCCCAACCACCTTTGTAATCCATAGAGCAAGCTCTTAACATATCTTCTAGAGATAGAATTGTTCTATCAGACCGACCGTCTATTTGAGGTTGATAAGAAGTGCTGAAACTCAACTCTGTATCCAGAGTATGCTGAAGACTTCACCAAAACATTAAGGTAAACCACCGATCCCAATCAGAAATAATTGAATGTGGTAGTCCATGCAATCTTACAACTTATTTTACATATATCCTGGCAAGATGATCTAGAGAGAAATCTTCTCTAATAGCAATGAAGTGTGCTGACTTCGTAAGAAGATCAACTGTGACCCAGATAGAATTTTTGCCTTTGGATGTTTTAGGAAGTCCTGTGAAAAAGTCCATAGTGATGTTTTCCCATTTCCAATCAGGTATGGGCAATGGTTGTAACATACCCTTAGACTTCTGTCTCTCATCTTTAACATGCTGACAAACCAAGCATTGAGAGACATATTCAGCAACATCTCTTTTCATTCCATCCCACCAGAAGTATTCTTTCAGGTCCCTATACATTTTCATGCTTCCAGGATGAATAGAGAATGAAGAATTATGAGCCTCATCTAGTAGCTCCTTCTTTAATTCTGGAATGGGAGGAACACAAACCGGATTCTTGAACCTTATTATCTCAGCGTAATCAAGGTTGAATTTTGGAACGTTTCTCACCTTCTTTTGTAACTCTACATCTTCTTTTTGCGCCTATTTAATCTTCACATGTATAGATGGTTGAGCATTCATTTGAGAAAGATACAATTTTACCCCTTCCATTATAATTTCCATATCTATCCTTTGTCAATCCATAACTATTAGATATTTTGTGATCCTCATCATGGATAAGATAGCATGGCCTTATCAACTTAATGCATCTTACACATTGTTTGCATTCCCAGGGTGGTAATGAATTGAGAAATCATAATACTTAATCAGCTCAAACCGTCTTATTTAGCGCATATTCATCTCCTTTTGTGTGAAAATATACTTTAAACTTTTATGATCAGTATAAATATCACACCTTTCAACAGAACGATAATGCCTCCAAATCTTTAATGCAAAGATTACCGAAGCTAACTCCAAATCAGGAGTTGGATAATTTTGCTCATTAATTTTCAACTATCGTGAGGCATAAGCTCTCACCATATCATTTTGAATAAGAACACACCCTAGACCCTTCTTGGATGCATCACTGTAGATCACAAACCTTTCTCCACTATAAGGAAGTGTGAGCACAGGTGTACTGGATAACCTTCTTTTTATCTCCTTGAAATTCTCTTCACAATACTCCGTTCAAACGAACTTAACTCCTTTTTGAGTCAACCTGGTGAGTGGATTAGATAATCGTGAAAAATCTTTCACAAAACGTTGATAATATCCAGCCAAACCCGGAAAACCTTGGATCTTAGTTACTGTTGTTGGTCTCGACCATCATTCGATAACCTCTGTCTTTGCTGGATCCACAGATATCCCTTCTTTTGAGATTATGTGACCAAAAAATGCAACTTTTTGAAGCCAAAATTCACTCTTGGTAAATTTGGCATAAATCTTCTCCTTTCCCAGGGTCTTCAATATAATTCTCAAGTGATATTCATGTTCTTCCTTGCTCTTTGAATAGACAAGAATATCATCTATAAAGACTACCACAAACTGATCACGATAGTCTCTAACGACTGTATTCGTCAGATCCATGAAGATAGTAGGGGCATTAGTAAGACCAAATTGCACCACTATAAATTCATAGTGTCCATACCTTGTAAGGAAAGCCGTCTTTGGTATATCCTCCCTTTTTACCCTTAATTTATGATACCCTGAACAAAGATCAATCATGGAAAAGTATTGAGCTCCGCGTAGTTGGTCAAATAAGCCATCAATGTGAGTGAGAGGATATTTTTTCTTGATCAGGATCTTGTTAAGTTCTTGAAAATCAATGCAGAGTCTCATTGATCCATCTTTCTTCTCAACAAACAGAACATGTGCTCCCCAAGGTGACGCACTAGGGCATATGAATCATTTATCAAGATTCCCTTGGAGTTTCTTCTTCAATTTCTACAACTCAATTGGGGACATTCTATAAGGTGTCTTTAAAATAGGTAAAGCACCCGGTACGAGTCCCATTGAAAACTCAAATTCACGATTTGGTGGAAGACCAGGAAATTCCTCTGGAAAGACATCATCATACTCCCGTACAATGGGAATATTCTGAATCATGAGTTTCTCTCCGACTATTTGAGATAAATAAACTTCATTTAGTGGAATCAAGACCCATAAGATGGAAGAAATTTCCACTGGAAGGTTATGTTCATCCTTGCATCGATAGATGATCATTGATAGATCTAGAATATGAAATGTGACTTCCCATATTTAGAAATTGATATGAGCTCCATATAAAGCAATCCAATCCGTGCCTAGAATCACATCAAATTCAACTATAGGAATGATCACAAGATTTTCTGGAAGCAATTTCCCACAAACTTCAATCAGAGAAGAATTGTAAACTTTTGATGTGACTGTTGTGCCATTAGGGGTTGTCACAGCTAACTCAACATCTAATTGTTGAGGTAATACTGTGATACCATTAGAAAATTCTTCAATAATAAAAGAGTGGGTGGATCCAAAATCAAATAAAACATTTTCTACTTCTGAGTGGATGGTAAGTGTACCGTTCACCACTTTGTTATGGTACTCCACGTCGCTGATAGAAATTGCATGTGACTTTCCATTTTCTTTAGCGTTAAGAGTTTGTTGACGTCGATCATCATCGACAACCCTTGGATTAGGGCATTGATTAGCATAATTCCCCATTTCCTTGCACTTGTAACATTGAAGTGTAAGAGGTGCACTCTGCGTAGCCTTTTCATTTTTCGCATCACTAGACATATTCTTCCCATCATTGCAGAATTCAAATGCCCGATGACCTTCCTTTCAACCTTGGAAACATTTACTAGTCAGTTTAAGAAAACTCCCTCCATTTTTCTTTCCACACTTTGAGCATAAGGGAAAACTCATCTTCTTTTCAGTGTGATCTTTAGATTTTCCTTTGAATTCCATTTTCATCTTCTTATCAAACCCATATGACTGATGGGTTACTCTAATCTCCATCTCAACCTTGAGAGCACATCGAGCGATTTCCTCGTAGCTATTGAAGTCCCTTATGGCTAACACCTTTCGAAGACTTTGTTTTAAGCCACTAAAGAATCGATAAATCTTACTCTCAGGTTGGATAATAATCCCAGAAGCGTACCTTGCAAGTCTTATAAAATTTTCTTCATTGGTACCAACCGATTAATCATCCATTTGCTTCAGTTCAAGAAACTCCTTATCCATTTGTTCGAAGAATATTAGGGATGTACTTATTGAAAAATAAGTTCTTGAACTCATCCCATTCCATGGACTCAATTTCAACACTTCGACTCATGTTCTTGATTACATTCCACCATTGTTCAGCTTCACCTTCCATATGATAAACTACTAAGATGACTTTTTCATGTTCAGAACATTGAAGAACTGAAAATATCGTTTCAGTGGTACTGATCCATTGTTCATCCAGTAATGGATCAGTAGACCAACTGAATAAAGGTGTATGCTGCCTCATGAAGGATTCAATAGAATGTTTCTCCTTCCTTTTCTTGTTAGGAAGTCCTACACAATTCATAGCTTGAGAAACTTGTGTGAGCCTGGCTATAATATTTTGCATTCCAGCTCCCATAAAGTTTGGTTGCTTAGGGGGAAAATCATTGCATTACCCCTCGCACTCAACATTAACATGGTTCCTTCAAGTTCTAGCCATTTACTAAATCCAAGATGAATAGTGTGAGAAACACTAATTATAATAGGAAAACCACATAATCAAGAATAAAATTTCACACTTAAGGTCTTATCATAGGTTATTCATGGACATTTCTAAAACACTAAGATTTTGTTCTATGCTTAGACATATCCTAAGGGTTCTTACTAAGGTTTTCACATCCTAGTTTCCAAAGGTTGATGATACCTTTCCTCTGATACCAACTATAACGACCCATACTTTACATACATAGTTATTACAAAAAAATTTAATCACACATATTACAACATATAAAAATACCATTAAAGGGCCGTATAGGTATAGTGTCTTTAGAAACTGGGAAACATAAACAACTGGTTCATAAAGCATCTACATTGTCTCCCATTAATTTAATCATATCTAGAGTCCCTATTTGGAATATCCTACATAATAACCTTATTCCTGACCTTGGGAAAGAAAACATGCAAAAGGGTGAGCTTAAATTCTCAGTCAGGGTAAACAAAGGAAATATCATATTCATAAGAACATAGCATTTCAAAAATCTTAACTGGCAAATGAGATCATAATATCATAACATGGGATAAATCATAGTACTGAAATGTAATCCTAATAATCATAACACAAATCATGAAACTTTGTGACATTCACACATAATCATAGAGAATCATTTCTTATTAGTCCAGACTCATTCCCAAGACTATCTTAGCAGACAAAGTCCATTTCTGAACCGAGTTCACTCCTTATTTCAGTCCCGTTTCACTGAACAGGATTAACCTGAAGTTCTAGCAATGTCTATCTCATGAGATATAAACCATTACCCAATGCATTGGAGGGAGATATAGGTCTCACCCATCTCATCATGATACCATTCTTATGTGTGCCACAACATCATAAATCATACATCTTAGCATAACCCATGTAATAAAAATGGGATTCTTAAACATCATTCCATCATAACAAAATCCATATAAGATAAAAGGACATCATAAAAATAATTCCATCATAACATAATCAAATCAATGTAAAAATATGGATTGAAACAGAACCCTATATTATCTTAGATGGAATATAATTTTGATAAAACTCTTGAACACCATTCTTGAGGAAAATATCCTTTATACTTCAAAAAAAATTTCCTTTCACAAATATCATATAATATTAAACTAAAAGAAGTTGATTAAAAATAAACTTGAAAACATGTAAAGGAATCTTCTTGGAAATAATTATATAAAAAATAATTTATTCCGTATAAGTTAAAAAAAATTCATCTCGTACTTTGGCCAAAAAAGTCAAAAAGTACCTTGTACGAAAAACGAAAATAGATTACATTCATATATTTTACTAAAAACTCACCGAAGGGTAAAATTGGATTAAAAAATTTGTAGTAGGATAGAAATAATTTTATATATTGAGGAAACATGGATTTGGATGATAAATATTCCTCAGTAAATTCTGAAATATAAACAATCTCGGATAAGAATGAGATTGCGAGATTTTCCCTTACCTTAGGTCTGATTTGCTTCGTACATGACTGAACCTCTTGTATAATGATTTAAATAATCTTACTAACTTATTCCAGAATATTAAACATTGTTATGATATCATATATGGTCTTATTCTTAGCTTCGTATTAGTAATATTTCATTGCTACTTAATATTCCGGTGTTTATTGATTTTTGTTCTTATGCGTGTTTTGTTGAATAAATTCCTATTCTTCTTTTTAGGTTATAGATACCTAATTTCCAGAATGGTATTATGGTAATATATATCATATTTATTCATTCAATTCATTTATATAATCATTATGTATTGGAGACCATGTAGAACGAGTCACATCACATTGTGGAGACGGTAGGTCGTACGTACGCACGAGCAATGATATCATTCCCATGATCCTGGAATTGTGTTGAAGTGTATGTATACTATTTCATAATCAATATCACTTTACAATAATCATATAAAGTTATTCTCTACACTATTATACCCATCCAAGTAAGGTGGTGGTGGAAAACAGATTACCCCACGACGTGGAGACGGTATTCCGTACGTACGCACACGCGTTGATTTCGTTTTCCGTAGGATGGATAGAAGTTGAAATTGAGTTGTTTCATATTTATAATAAAATATCAGTATATGAGTGATACTTATGTTATTAATTCATAATTAAACAACTAATGAAGATGATGTAGAAGAAGAAATAACATTGAAAGAATCAGTAACATACATTACCTCTTCTTTGAAGCGCCTCTTCTTAACCTCATCTTAGGGAACTACAGATGGACTTTGAAGAAGACCAGGACCTCTAGGATGATTGTAGGGAAGTGAAGAATAGAAATTGGCAGGGTTTTTCCAAGCTTGAATGCTCAAAGTGGTGTGAGGAAGAGAGGGAGGAGGTTCCCTTTTATAAGGGAGGAGAGGGGTACCTTAGGAAAAACTTAAAATATTATTTTATTATAAAGTCATATTCGGTTTTTAATAGCTTAAAATTGATTTATATTGAAGATAATGTGGGGATGGGTCGAAATCCTCTCAACCAATGGGTTTTAGACAAGTTTAGGTTACTATTTTAACCTTATCATTTAGATTTAACTCTAAGTTAAATAATATAACGTTTACCGTGTCTTCTTGTTTTCTTACACTATAAGGTTATTAAACTTACTATAACAAGCCAAACGAACCCAAAGTTGTTAATTATTAATATATATAACCTTATCTAACACATTTTCCAAACCTTAGATTTTTAGGAATAAAATAACAATTAATAATATAATATGTTTTTTAAAAACTATTTTATGACAATTTTGACACTATTTGGTAATTGATTTTTGTGAAACTCATAACAACATGATTAGTTCAAAAAAAGGTACATAAATCAATAATAATATGACATATTAAGCTATAAAATTAGTTTAATTCATGAAAAGTCTCAAATTACATTTATTTGGGTATTTATAATATCAATTATGTTAATATTTTCTTAATAAGGTAATTACTGCATCATCATTATGTCATAAATAAATTTAATTATTTAATGTCTAAAAACTATAAATAAAATACCATTATGTAGGAAATATTATTATCTTTATAATGAATACTTATAGTCAAATGTTTTAATTTATAATCCTATATTAAAAATGTTTTAGTTATTAAACTTTGATTTTAACTATTTTAACTCTTCTTTAAATAAAATAATATTAAATGTCCGAATCTAATCCAAGTGGACCTAAATGGTCATATTATATTAATACGGTTGTTTTTGGTCGAATTAAACTTATCCAATAGAATTAGGACATGTGTTAGGGTAATAATAATATCATTTTTACCCTTAATCACTCTATTGAATTTTAACCGTGGTAAAAAAAGTTAAAAGTTACTATTCACCAAAAATTATTTTTATCTTATTGAACCACATTTTACTCCTTGATATTAACCGTGTCTCTCGGATTTTAAAAATTACACCAACAGAAGCGGTAAAATTATGTTTTATGTAAATTTTCAAAGTCTCCTAGTAGGTGGGTAAAAGATGGTGAAAAGTTCAATAAAATTTTAATATATCTAAAATTATTATAAAATGACTCCAATGAATTACATTGAACATATATAGGTATTATGTATCAATTTTTACCTAAAATAAATTTAAATAAAATAAATAATTATTTAAACAAAAAATCGGTTTTTAAATAGTAACCTAGTGTTTTCACTATTCATCAAAAATTGAAAGTTTTCAGAAAAATACCAAAAATTCACCCTAGGCTAATTCTGATATTCTGAATCCAAAAATGATGTCCATTTTGAAAGATAATATTTATAAAATTTAGAAAAGTTGGTATTACTTTTCATAACGGTAAGTTTTAATAATATTTTAATAGCATATCGTTGTTTATTGAAACTCGGTATTGCGTACAACATAAGCAATCGAGGAAGGTCGTGATTGCGTTTAAAGCAAGCCAAGCTAGTGTTGTGTGTAGTGAAAGATTCCTTTGATGATGTACATAACATAAAAAAAATATTTCTCATAACAATCTCAGGTGTTACAGTAATACAGTACCACATGAGATAAATTTGTAGACTTCCAATATAATCCCAAAACACAATTCATCTTCATTTCTAGAATAGATATTTTCTATAATTAACCACTAACTATAAGCTAATCTTGGAACAACAATCAAAGCAGGGTTCTATAATTGCGTGTTCCGAATCTAGCATAGGGTTTATGTAATTTCATTTTTCTGGTTTAGTTAACTCTCGTAGGGTTCGAGGGTTAACAAACTAGGGGATAATAATCAAGTGTGTATTTATTTTAGAGATAATTATTAATAAGTAAATGAATAGGTAGTGTTAGATCGATTACGCCTTTTAAAATATTTTATAATAAAAACATCTTCTTGTTGCCTCTTTTTATTCAAACTTCATTTTAAAATTAAAAACAAAAAAATGTAATCTTCTTCCACCAAACTTATTCAAGTTTTATAAATGATAAAAATATCACATCCTTTCAAGTAGTGTTTTAATTCTATTATATTTTATTTTTATAAAACCTTTAAGTAGTTATTTTAATTTACTTCCACCTTGAGAGACAACCTTGGTCAGCCACTCTACTTCACCTAAGTATCCAAAAACAACTAATTATTTGAGGGTGCCCATGATAGCACCTTTCAAATTGGCGCCGCTACCGAGGAGGCAAGTAATTATTTCATCCAATTAGAGGTATTTCTTTTATTTTAATTTTTATTCTCTTCCTCTCTTCTTTCTTTCTTTTTTACCCAATCTGATTTTTCTTCATATTCTTTTATTTTCTTCTACTGCTTTTTCGACCATCAACTCAAACTACTAATTTTTATTTTACTATGTTCCACTTTCCTTATTTTCATTTTTATTTGATTTATGAAATGAACTAATCCTGAATGTCTCTTAGATCTTGACCCTGAGATTAAACGTAGCCTTAGCGCTCTAATTAGACATTCTCATTCTATAGGATGTTTCAACATTCAAACAGTTAGATAATTTATCCACTCCAAGAACATTGAAATTGGAAATACTTATAATTCAAACACAAAACAAGAACCAATGGCTGAAAATAATGTAAATTAACTCAATAGAACAATTCGAGAATTGGCTACACCAGAAATTAACTATCAACCAAATTGTATTGCATACCCGAATCTCAAATTGGACATTGAACTGAAATCTGGGTTAATTCAACTTCTTCAAAAGTTTCATGGATTATCTAGTGAGGATCAAAACAAACATTTGAAATAATTTAATGTGGTTTGATCAACCATTAAACCCAAAAATGTTTCTGAAGATCAAATCAAACTAAGAGCATTCCCATTCTCACTTGATGGAGCTGCGAATAACTGGATGTATTATTTACGACCTGAAGATATAACTTGTTGAAACAATTTGAAATGTCTTTTCTTTCAAAAATGTTTTACAACATCAAGGACCAATTCCATTCGTAAGGAGATATTTAGGATTAAGCAATCCCAAGGGGAGTCAATGTATGAGTATTGTGAGAGATTCATGAAGTTATGTGCAAGTTATCCACATCACCAAATCCGTGAGCAACTCCTCATACAATACTTATATGAATGAATCACACCTATGGAGAGGAGCATGGTGGATTCCGCGGATGGAGGAGAATTGGTGGACAAGACACCAGTAGCTGCATGTGCATTGATTGACAAAATGTCCCAAAATACCCAACAGTTTTGTGATCAAGGTACACCACATGTCTGGGGAGTATATCAGTTAAGTCCTTCTCTTGAGATTCATTTTATCGATAACTAGTTAGAATATTTGAAAACTATGGTGAGGAATATTTCTTTGGCACAAAATACATCCCAACCCCATCCTTCAAGGCCTTGTGGAATTTTCACTTAGACAAGCCAACCAACTGACTGTTGCCCACAACTACAAAAGACAGATGATTGCGTAGCAGTATTCCCAAGGAGACCAAATCAGCAGCCACAACAGACATACCCCCAAAAGAAGTTTAATTCATTTTCTCCAACATATAACCAAGGGTGTAATGATTAATCAGACATGAGGTATAGATCTGGACAACAACAAAGGCCCCCTTTTCAATAAAACTTCTAGAAGCCTCCACCTTACCAGTATGGATTCTAGCAACCACAAAGGAGATTTGAAGCCCAAGCATCAACAACCAAGAAACAATGGGAATCCCCCACCCATGTTAGATTCTAACACTGATGACCTTTTGAAGAAAATTGTTCTTAATCAATAGAATGAGATGAAGAGTCAAGGTTTGGAGCTGAGGGAGTTGAAGACTCAAATAAGCTAGATTGCCACTACCCTCCATGAACTGGTCAGTAAGAATTCTGGAGATCTACCATCCCAACCTACTCCAAATCCCAAGGGGAATGTCAGTGTCATCACATTTAGAAGTGGGAAGCAAACGACTAATATATCCACACCTATTGCTCCACCTGGATTCATCTCAAATCTAGAGAAGTCGCATTCCATACCAACTGATGAGTAATCTAATGAGAAAGGTAAAGGTAAGAAAATGATTGATGTTGTTCCTTATAAACCCCTTCTATTTCAAAATAGAGTTTTACAGACCAAGAATATGGCTGAAGAGGCGATGTAAAAAAGAATTTTTGGATAAATTCAAGCGTGTGGAGATCAACATCCCTTTACTTGAAGCCATCAAGAAAATCCCAAGGTATGCGAACTTCTGAAAATAAATTTGAACAAATTGAATATGGCTCAAGGGAAATTAGAGGATCAATCTTGGAAGGAATGTGTCAGTACTCATTACAACAACTCTAGAAATGCCAAAAAAGTGCATGGATCCAAGGACATTCGTCGTCACATGCACCATAGGGGAGTTACAATTTTATGATGCTCTTTGTGATTTCGGAGCTTCCATAAATGTGATGCCTCACTCTGTATTCTCTTCTTCACAGGTTGGTGCACTGAAGTTGATGAGAGTAGTAGTGTAGTTGGCAAATTGATCTATGACATATCTAGCTGGAGTTCTTGAGGATGTACTTGTCCGGGTAAGAGACATGATCTTTCTAGCATATTTGTATATGCTTAACATAGAGGATGATCAGGTAATTTCTCATGCCCTAATTATCATAGGTTGACCGTTCCTCAAAACTGCAAAAACAATCATAAATGTTAACGAGGGTACACTTTCCATGGAATTTGGAGATGATGTTGTGATATTTAATCTTATGGATTCCATGAAGTACCCCTCAGAGGATCATTCTATATTTTTTATCTCCCGTTTTTAACCACAAAATAAAAACCCCAAGGAATTTGGTTGTTCTATGATTGGAGAGATTGTGAGTATTGGTTCTAGTTTGATGTCTAAGAGTACTTCTACACCTATTTCTAATGCATAAGACTCTCTTAGATTTGATTTTGAAATGGAATCATATTCTGATTTTGATAATGTGAACTCTAATTATGACGTGGCTATTGAGTATACTAATGGATTTAATGCTTTATTGTCTGATTTTGATGATATATATTCCGATACTGATGCTATTTGTGCACATATTTTAGTTCCTTCTTTGTCTCCATCCATACACCACCCCCCTTCATTTGAGCTCAAGCCATTTCCACCAAATCTCCAATACTCATACTTTTTATGTGGTGAGAAATTACCTATTATTATTGCTAACAATCTCCCTTTTGATCATGAAGAAAATCATTTGAATCTTTTGAAGGAGAACATCTGGGGAATTGGGTGGACTATGGCAGACATATCAGGTATTAGACCCTCCATTTTAATGCATAGGATTCATTGAGAGGATGGGGCTGAACTAGATAGGTAGCCAAAAAGGAGACTCAATCTAACACTTTTGGAGGTTGTTAAAAAAGAGGCTTAATATTTTCTCTAGGTAGGTATAATATATCCCATTTCAGATTCCCAATGGGTGATTCCTATTCAGGTTGTGCCTAATAAAAGTGGTGTTACAGTTGTAAAAAATGATAAAGATGAGTTAGTTCTGAAGAGGGTATAAAATAGTTGGCGTGTGTGTATTGATTATAGGAAACCAAACTAGTCCACTCGCAAAGACCATTTCCCCCTCTCATTTATTGATCAGATGCTTGAAAGACTAGTTGGGAAGACACAATATTGTTTCTTGTATAGATTTTCGGGATATTTTCATGTTCCTAAAGCTCTGGAGGGTCTGGATAAAACTACTTTCACCTGTCCCTTCGGCACATTTTCCTACGGGAGGATGCCATTTGGACTTTGCAATGGCCCAGGTACCTTCCAAAGATGCATGGTGAGTATTTTTTATGATTATATTGAGACCTGCATAGAGGTATTTATGGATGATTTTACAGTGTATGGATCATCATATGATGAATGTATAAGTAGTTTGGGAAAGGTTTTGAATCGTTATATAAGGAGGAATTTGGTCTTGAACTGTGAAATATGTCATTTCATGGAAGAGCAAGGCATTGTCTTATGGCATGTAGGGTAAAAACATGGGATAGAGTTTGATAGATCTAAGGTATATATTATTTCATCCTTACCATATCCTTCATGTGTGTGTGATGTTCGATCTTTCCTATGGCATGCAAGATTTTATCGGCGCTTCATCAAATATTTTTGTAAGATTTCTCTTCCTATGTCATGATTTGTTCAAAAGGATTATGATTTTGTGTCTGATGATTCTTGTAGGACTTCCTTTGATGATCTAAAGAAGTGACTGATGACTCCACTGATCATACATCCCCCACGGTGGGAGATTACTTTTGAGTTTATGTGTGACGCCTCCAACTTCACAGTTGGAGCGGTCTTATCTCGTAGGGTGGAGGGACGTTCACATGTGATTTCCTATGTATCGAGGACACTGGATTTAGCCCAATCAAACTACACAACCCTGTAAAAGGAGTTTCTTGCTTTTATATACACTTTAGATAAAATTCCGTTCAAATTTATTGGTCTCTGAAGTAGTTTTTTTTACCATGTTCCTATGAGGTACCTCTTGAAGAAGCCATACATAAAGCCCAAGCTAATCCGATTGATGCTCCTTCATTAGGAATATGAAACTGAGATAAAGGAAAAAAAGGGGTCAGAAAAAATAGTGGGATACCACATGAGTAGGCTTACTCACACTCTAGAGGATGAAACAATGGACCATGTACCACTTCAGGACACTTTCCCTGATGAGCATCTTTATTCCATCTCAGGTATGCATTCATGGTATGCAGATTTAGTGAGCTACCCTATTGCATCTGAAATCCCTACAAATTTAAAGAAACATCAACTCCAAAAGTTAAATAGTGAGTCTAGATTTTATGTGTGGTATTATCCCTACTTATAGTCCATATGTAGTGACCATGTTATTAAGATGTGTGTTCCTGATCATGAGTTTGAGTCTAATCTACAATTCTCTCACACACTTGCTTGTGGAGGACACTTTGGACCCCAACGGACAGCTACGAAAGTTTTAGACTCTGGATTATATTGGCCTAGCTTATTCCATGATGCAATTTTGTTTTGTAAGTCATGCTCTCGTTGACAAAACACTGGGAACATTTCTAAGAGACATGAGATGCCCCAACAATCCATACTATTTTGTGGGATTTTTGATGTATGGGGCATCGATTTTGTGGGTCCTTTTTCTAGTTCCTTTGGTTTTTTTACATTTTGGTTGATGTTAATTATGTGAGTAAATGGGTGGAGGCTAAGGCCACCAGGACTTATGATTCTCATGTAGTTTTGGACTTTGTCAAAGCGCAATGTTTTTGCAGTTTGGAGTACTGAAGGCCATCATTAGTGACCAAGGGACACACTTCTGCAATCAGAATTTTTCATTCCTACTTCATAAGTATGGGTTGACATATAAAACATCAACACCATACCACCTCCAAAAAATGGTTGGGCTGAGTTGTCAAATCATGAGTTGAAACAAATTTTAGAGAAAACCGAGCAGCCAAATATGAAGGATTGGATAAAGTGCTTGGATGATGCGCTATGGGCATATTGGAAAACAAACAAAACTTCCATTGGTATGTCTCGATTTCATATTGTTTTTGGGAAAGCGTTCTATCTCCCTGTGGAAGTTGAGCATCAGGCTTATTGGGATATAAAGAAATGTAACATGGATTTGGCCCAAGCTAGAATCCAAATGAAGCTGCAAATTCAAGTGCTTGAGGAGATTCGATTTTCCTCAAATGGTAACTCAAGGCTCTATAAGGAAAGATCCAAAGTAGCTCATGAAAAAATGATCCAACAAAAGGAGTTTCATGTTGGAGAGAAAGCCCTTCTCTACAATTCATGACTGAAGTTGATGCCTGGTTAGTTGTGTTCCAGATGGATAGGTCCTTATGTTGTGACTAATGTTTTTCCTTATTGTGTAGTGGAGATCATAAAACAGTACACATGAAGGATCTTTATAGTAAATGTGAAATGTTTGAAGAAATACATTGAGGGAATTACTTCTGATGCAGTGGATTTCATCACACTACATGACCCCATCATCACTTGAGCATAGTAGGTTGTTCCTAACCCTTTCACTTTTATATTAATTGTCCTATTTAAAATTCTGCATTCCACGTGCATATATCATCTCATGGGTTCACATTGAGGAAAATTCAATATTTTATATATGGGGGAGAGAACCTTTTAGTTTAGTAATTTTAATTGTTTTCCTGTCTTTTAATGATTTGAAAAAAACAACCAAAAAATTGCGTGTTTTTCAAATTTTGTGTGTTTATTTTTCAATTTTTTTGTGTTTTTGAAACTTTTCAGCTGAAATGATTCTGAAAACCATTTTTAAATCCATGTCAATGAGTGAAACAATTTATCTCTTGAAACTGAGCTCAAATGAAAGCAGAAAATGACTTTGTTTCAAGTTCAAATATTTAGTAATTTCATGAAAAGTCCAATGAATTTTGAATCCCATGACACATCCCATTGTCTTTATATTTGAAATCACATTCTTGTGAGGCTTCTAAACCTTTATTTTCATATTCTTCATGTTCACCTCACTTTTTGAGAGAACTAAACCATACTTGATTTAAGAAGAATTGGATTTATTCCTATCAAAACATGAGGGTTTGAGGTACTTATGTTTAAATTATTGAGGCATTTTTTTACTATTAAAGCCCATATTTCCAAGAATCTTTTTTTATAATGGACTATCATTACCATTTAATCCATGTATCCCTTAGAATAGATGAATATCCTATTCGGTTAGCCAGATTACAATCCATTTTTCCCTATCCAACCAACTCTTGAAGTGAAATTGCATAATCTAGTTGAAGTTAATTATGGGGGAAGCTATCTTGTGTTGTGCTACAACATTTTGTGATTCATTGTGTATAAATTTAAATTATAAAACGATGTGTTTATTTATGAAAAAATCATTTTATTTATAGCTTTTCCTTTTCTGTATCTTTCATGACAAGTGAAGTTGTGCCTTTTTGGAGCATCTAAAAAGAAAGAAAGTTGTGCCTATATGGAGCTTTCAAGAAAAACTATTTTGGAGTAGATTGAAATTTTTGTTTCTCAAATGATGAATGGTGTAAACATTACAATAGTTTTCATGATGATGGAGTGGAATTGATGATAATGGGATTAATGAAGAGACCATATTTAAGTGAAAACTAGATTGATGCAATTTTTTCTTCAAAAAAGAGTCAAGCTCTCATCATTCAGCCATAGAGTTTTTCACATCTAGATCCTAACAACCAAAACCACATAACAACCCTGAAAAGTCATCATGATAAATATTTTCCCTTGACTCACATCGGGTGTAGATGTAGGAATTTATTAATCCTATGGTGACCCTTGTATGAGTTTGGATGAGAAAGACATTTCTAAAAATTGATATTTGTGTGATAAGAGGCAATTCAAGTGAGGTAACTGTTTTGTTCATGGTAGGACAAATGAAGTGAAAATATATTGAATGATATAAATTATTAACTTGAAATAATGGTTTTTTATGAGGCATGATATCTTTTGTTTCTTGGTGTGTAACTGTTGGATCTCAAGGACATGTGTTTTAAAATTTGTTTTGATGAGGTTTTTCCCGGGAGTGTAAAAGGGTAAGTGTGGGGTAGTTGATAAAACACAAATTTAGTTAATATTTTATTGATCATAGTTAATATAATTTCCTCACATTATGATAAAAATTTTCAATTATAAAATATTTTGGATTAGATCATTCATTTGCAAATTTGATGAAAATTCCAGTTTTACCCTTTTAAAATTCACTATAGTGTTTCGGGCATCAATATTTTTCTTAAAGTTATTTTGACATAAATTATTGTAGATGTGTTCCTGAACTAAGGGGACACAATTTCTATTCAGGACATATGAGATGGATCTGGCATGTTAGTGGAGTAAATTGGCCACGAATACAAAGATGGATTGAACTATCCTGATTGGACATCACTGCACCATTTGGGTCGTATCTTCTTCATCCAAACTTTTATTAGGACCAAATTTTTAAGGAATCTCGGGGATATTATTATAAACAAATAATGTTTCTATAAGGCTGGCCACTTCACGCATTTTGGAGGTCAACTATGCGGTGGAAATGGGAATTAAATATTTGGCCGAATTTCCCTTTCATATTTAATAAAATTTTGTAACCCCAGCCCTCCCCAAATCTATTTAAAAGAATGGTTTCACTCATTGGGATGGATGGTGGATGATTTGGGAATGTTTGGCCGAAATGGTGTCTCTTGGGAGCCCCTCAAAACTCTAGGAAGAAGTAAGGCTTTGAGCAAACATCTATTCCAAAAAGGCTCTCCTCTCCCACCTCTTATTTTTATTTCTTTTCTTTCATGTTTGTATCTTGAATTTTTCTTCATTTAATAATCTATGTTCTTACCTTGTATTATTATATTAATCTTCTTAATTGGGATGGAATCAATACTGGAGAAGATATTGGGTTCTACCCTTTCAATGCTTGCTCATGCAAAACATCTCCACAATGACCACAACACCCAGAGAAGAGTAGTTTTCTTAGTGGTCGATCTAACTTCTACCCTCTTTCATTTAATTATTTTGAACCCTTTATATGATGAAATTAACATAACATTATCAATGATTTTTTTTAAATTATTATAAACGAAGCGTGAAATTGAACAATTAACACAAAAATATGTGAGGTTGATATTTTGTGTAAATTGCAAGAGCGCGAGCTTAATCGGTAATATAAGACCACACGAGATAAATTTGTAGAGTTAAAATATAATCCATAAACAGAATTCATACTAATTTATATAATTTACATGTGCTATAATTAACCACAAACCATAAGATAATCTTAGAACAACAATCAAAGTAGGGTGTTGTGATTGCATGTTCTGAAGCTAGCCTAGGGTTTAAGTAATTTTATCTTTGTGGTTAAGTTATCTCTCGTGGGGTTTGAGGGTTAAAAAATTAGGGGAACATAATTAAATGGATATTTATTTATAATATAATGATTAATAAGTAAATTAATAGGAAGTTTTAGATCGATTATGCCTTTTAAAACATTTTCTAAAAAAACATCTTACTGTTGCATCTTTTTAATCAAACTTCATTTCAAAATAAATAACAAAAAAATTCAATTTTCTTCCAGAAAATTTCTTCAAGTTTTATAAATAATAAAAAAAACCCCCATCACTTAAATTTTTGTTTTAATTCTATTCTATTTTATTTTTATAATACTTTTAAGATGTTATTTTAATTTACTTTTTCCTTGAGAGATGATCTTGGTCAGCCACTCTGCTGCACCTAAGTATCCAAAAACCACAAATCATTTGAGGGCACCAATGATAGCGCCTTTCAATCTATATTACATGTAATAAAAGTATTAAATTATTATATTCTAATTCTCCCAATTTATTTATGTATTTAATTTCACAATAAATAAATGGTGCCAAAAATGACATTAGTTATTATTTTATAATAAATAATATTAATCATGTGATTTAAAATTAATAAAATATTAAATAAGTCCAAATTAATTTTATATTGTCTAAAATGTTAACTCTGTTCCATTTATGGGTCATTTTGTCTTTTACTGTAACATTATTGACCCTTAAAATATAGAAAATATTAATATTACGGTAATCATAAAATGGTTTAAAGGAGGGTTAAAACTAAAAGATGGGGGTACAAATATAACCAAAACTTGTTAAAAATTTATTTTAAGGTATTATTTAGAATCATAAATATATTATATTATAATTATATAAATTTTAATTTATTTTTACAGGGAAAAATATTATATTAATTATATACTTTAGGAAATTCCAACAATACCCCTCCGCTCACTTATAAAATGGAACCCTTCCCTATATTCATTACACCACATAGAGATTTCTAGACTGAAATACCCTAAAAATAATATTCTCAACATACTTATCCAAATTATTAGGTTTTTGGTTTCTTAGAAGGAAAAAACTAGGATTATTAAGAGGATATTTAAACGAATTATTTCTAAGAAGTGGTAATCACATTAAACAAAAACATCCTTTTAAACTACTTTTTCTATATCCTATAAATATTTTTTAATTTATAATAATATAATAGCTTAAATATCCAAAATATACTTATATTTTATTATTATTATTAAACCACTAGTATCCACCTTTTTTTACCACAAATTGGAAGTGAAATTATAACTAGTGTATACATAAGGCTTACCGTCTCCAGATACTGATAAAATTTATTTTTCATCACCATATTTTATGGATGGGTATTATGATGGGATTAATGATTATATGTGATATTAATAAAATAATTATTATTATATTGTTATAATATCATCTCTACATTTTTACCTTCCAACGAATTGGAAAATGATTTCATCACTCGTGCGTACGTTGGGACTACCACCTCCACAAAGCGATGTGAATCATTTTTAATTTCTTATTTCAGTGGATGGTAATAAGGACATATCTAATGAATATATAGAATATTTAAGATATAAAAATGGTTCTATAAATGTAAATTATTATTTACCTTTCAATCATTCCATCTGTTGAAAACTAAAATCAACATTCATGTGTACGTACGAACTACCATTTCCATGAATAGTGTAATTAAATTTTCCTTATATATATATATATATATATATCTTATAAATGAATTTAAATATAAATATATTGGATATATATATATATATATCTGTATTTTATATTTATATCAAAAATAAAATTCTAGATAAGATAGAACCATGATCAATATACAAGGACCAAACCTGTCAAATGTAAACATACATGGAAGATGAAGCAGTTATCACCAAGAACCATGATTTTAATATATATTTGTTAATAAATATGTGATAATAGGTTATAAATAAATAAAATATGGTATTATATGTATGATTGTTTTTATAGAATATATTTATAATATATATATATATTTTATACATGAGGTTCAGGCATGTACGAAGGAAGTCAGGCCTAAGGTAAGAGATTTTATCTCGATTTCCTTTTATTTAGGAATACTTAAATTTCATGCACTTAATTTATTTTATATGGTATATATATAGTCCATTTTACATATTATATCATAAATCCTTCATAATTTATGTTATTTTATTTTTTAATTCAAATTTTATCATCTACGGGGATTTAACATGACCGATACCATGATGTAAGGGGTTTCTTAACTCAATTTTTATTTGTTGGGTTATACTTCTACTTCATTGACTATGTTATGAAATTATATTCTGTGAAATGATTTTATATTATTTTATATTTTTTGTAATATTGTTTTTATTTAATTTTTTGACATATAATAACTTCATTTATTACTTCTCACTTCAATGTTACAATATATGTAATGTTTCTTAGTTTCAAATTGTCTTATTTAGGAAATGTGTTATATTATAAACATGTCTTTTTTTATGAGGTGTTTCTAATAAACTATTTATATAATGTATCATGAATCTTTTTATATTCATGGTATTGTTGTGTTTCATTATATGTTATTTCTTTCTTGAGGGTTATGACTCGAATGCTACCAAAGTGATAGGGGATTATTTCAGAATCTCGTAATTATTTTGGATTGTTTATTATTAAGTCTTTCATGCGGGAAATAATTGTTACCCTTATATATAACCAGAATTTTTTATTCTCTTATATTTATTTTATAATATTATATTATTTCCTTTCTTTTTAAACTCTTTAACTACTCAGGATATCGAAATCTAATTTTTGGGAAATCAGACATGTTTTTCTACTTGATTGAGGATCTATTTCTTATATATCATTTTTTTACATAACATTTTTTAAAAAATATTTTTCATATTATCCAGTGATTTATTAAATAAATTTTTACCCATTTTTTCATTTTTGAAAAATGGTTTTAATGTATTCTTCTTATTCTTTTCAGAATAATGAACTTTTTTAGTTTTTATTAAATATGTAAATGGAATTATTGTTTTAATGTACTCAACATGATCATAATTTTGCACCATTATGATTTATAATTTCTTTTAATACTAGTTTAAAAGGATTCATAATTATTTTAAAAGAATTCTTTCCTAACATTCTATGAATTCTTGGTTTCTAAAAGTGGAATTGAAAATTAAAATGATATTTTCCTCAATATGTATTTAAATTAACTAATTATTATGCTAATATTAAGAAATAAAATCAACCATTTTCTACTAAATTTTGGATATGTTTTAATGATAACATCATTATTATTTATCTAGATGTTCTATTGTATGTTTGAATGGGGAAATTATTGACATTACATTTGCTAGTTATTCCCATACAAATTGTTTTTGAATAATTCATGTTCATTATGCAGTATTTTTTAATTATATGAAGAATTAATTAGACTTATTAGGTGATGGTAGGTTGACACATTACCTCTTAGATTCATAGGCAGGTCTCATGAGATAAAAATATATTGAGTATTTTCATGAGGATTTTACATATTTAAGAAAGATTTCATAGCATGAGGTTGTGATGGTATGTTTTAGTTGCCTTCAAATGGGATCTTGATAAAACATTTCAGATGTTCGTCACTATGAATTACATCATTATGAAATATGATTTTGATTATAATATCATTATTTTATTACTTATGACATTTAATGTTATGTTGTAAAACCATATGATTATTTTTATGCAATTATTTTATCATCATTTATTTCTTCCATATTATTATTCATATACAATTTATTGATTAAATGGAATGTATTTTTATTTTTTTACCTTGATATAAAAATTAATCTTCATTTACCCATGAAATACGTAGTATATGTAACCCTTACTTAGCATCTAAGATAACCATTATTTTTCCCAAGATATTAAGAATGAATATTTTCAATGATTTCATGGATATAGAATATTTACGTTCACTATGTCAAGTACTTTATGAATCCAAATGTATTCTGAGAATCATGTATAAATATATTTAACCATGAATATAAAATTATTTTATCTATTGGGATGAAATTTCGTGTATTCAGTTCTAGCTTAATAGTTTAAAAACGTACTCTAGGATACTTGGTTTGGGGTCTTTATAGATGTTATCAGATCATGTTTAGTAGAAACATTGGAACGATATATGGAAAAAAAATTCGGGGGAAAATCTCTATGGATTGATTTGAGCACATGTATATGTATATGATGATTTCATAAATTATTAGTAAGGTATATATATTTTTTCCTTGAAATACATCAATATATATATATTGTATGTAGATGTGGTCTTATCAAAGATGGATGTTGGGGTAATAACGGAAAAAGAGTTATAAAAACATATCATGATCATCATTCTGATGCATGATTAGTGTTCCCTTATATTATACATAGTTTGAAACTCTCAGCTAATGTGATTGGGTTAACTCAAATTTTCTATATGAATCATTATGAAGGACATGAAAAGGTAATAACAAAGGATGGCCTTAATTAAACATAGGGATTCATTGAATAAGAAGAATGTATCATGATTTAGACATCCTATGTATGATATTTTATGATTTACCATGATGATTACTTTTTCTCATTCTATTATTTTTAGGCTAATTAATTGGATGGAACCATAGTGAACTATGTTGACATAGAATATGTTGGACAATTTGAAGATCATGAGAGACCAAATAAAATGGTAACTATAGTGGAAGATATTTTGATTATACCTAATCGTTTTATCAAGATATATGATTAATAAATTTAACCATAAAAAACTCTTATACTCACCAAATAAGATATGGATAGAGTACTCTTAGATATTGGGTGGTATAGACCATTGAGTAAATAAGGCTTAACATTCTTCATGTTAGAAATGTGGAAAGAGACACCCTAGAGAATGCCTCAATGGAACTATAAAATGTTTTATGTGTGGAAAATATTTTCATATATATATAAATTGGTGAGGAAAAAATTTAGAGGACAACATAAAGAAATAAATTTCATCACATGGAACTATTTATAGTTAAATGTCTTATGTTTGGGGAATACTGGATTTATCAAAGTCAATGCCTAAATACAAGGGTTTACTCCTAGAATAATGAAAAACCTAGGCTCTGGAAATCATTGATGTGTAGGGATTTAATTGTTTATGTATTGGTATTTAAAAATTACGTCTCTGAATTACTTTATCAATGACAATATGTATATAATAATAATGAAACATAAAAACAATTTTTCTATAGATATTTTTAGGATTTAAAAACATTTTTTTGATGGTACTAATATCAAAGAAAATTTATTTAGTGGTAACATGATGATTGGAATTGATGATTTAAATGGGGTAGTATTTGTGACCTTAAAATTGGTTAGTGATTTGATGACAAAGTTATTTTTGTCATATTTTATGGAGTTTATTGAACATTTATATTTATTGTAATAGTTTATGATTTTAATTGAGGAATATATATTTTAATTTTTTTCGAAGCATGTATATTTTTATAAAGGGTTTACATATGAGTTATGGATACCACCATTGGATTATATGCTTATGTTTATCATTAGTTAAAAGGCATAGATACCGTTTTAGGTTTTTAGTGATGGTATTTTGAGATGATTTGAATCTTTTAATAGGTTTAATGAAGAATACTCTATTGAGTCTTAAATGATCCCTCGGGTTAGTATATGATTTTATGTTAAGTTATATATGTTATATGTAATAGTGGGATATAAAATATAATTTTTATTAAAATTTAATTCATTGAAAATGTGATATTTTTAAAATTATTTATTGTCAACCTATGTATTATCTTTTAGGTAATTATTTATTTTTTATTCATGATCATTTGGTTGTGTTCACTACATTTGAAGATTATATATTTATTTATCATAGTGAATAATGATATTTTTTTTGGATTATTAATTGTAATGATGTATATATTAAATTTAGGTTTAATATGTGTTTTACCAGGAAGGATTATATGGTAAAAATGTAATTAATTTTTTTTATGTAAGTTAAGAGGTATGATTTCTTCTTTGAGTTTAAAACAATATTCAATGTTGAGTTTATTTAGGGATTCAGAGTTATTTATTTTTTGGAATAATCTAAGTTGATCCACTGCTATTATTGTGGAAATTTTGTTGTATGATGGATTATATCTTCATATAACTATTTAAACATTTTTGATATAATATTAACTAGTGTTAACCATCTCACATTTTTTAATATATAAAGATATTATGAATATATTTTTATAATATTTTGGATTATGTGATCTGTAAGAGTATATTTTAGTGTTTTAAGGATGAATAATTCATCATTGATACTCGTTAATTGGGGAAATAGGTGATATTGTGGTAAAAATTGTTTAAAGGATGAAATTATAACTTTAAAGTAAGTATATTTCCTTCTTTTGTTTGTTTAATTGGAATATGAATCCCTAAACTATAGGAAAATATTCTTAAAACATAAATTATATCTATTTTGCTTCGTCTCTGATGAAATTGTTATCTCTTCACCCCTCACTGATTTAGGGATTTAGTGTCATAAACATTATCCTAATCATATTATATATCATTATCTATTAGTACATTGATTTTATTATTCCCTTACATGTATATATTCGACTTCCACTAATATTCTCCATATATGGTAACCCAAATTCATGATATTTTATGTAACCTTTATGTTTCACACTTTCCTTTTTTAAAAGAGGTTTTATTATCCCCCTATACAATATGGATTTTCAATAAAGGTTAAAAATTTGATAAGGGAGATAAAATTGAGAAATAGAAATTTATTTTAGGGGGTAGAATTTAATATCTTGGTATTTTAAAATAAGAAAATGTTCAATACAATATTGAATATGCAACATCAAGGTTTTACGAACCGTGATATGCTATTAAAATTTTCTTATTTAATGTAATTGTTAACTCATGTACATTGCATTATTGGTTGTGGATATTATTAAATTAAATTTTCATTACATAAAAGGGACCTAGTCAATATAAAATAATTAATTAATTCTTATGGAATAATTACTCAATTTTTAGTAAACTCATTTTATGCTTCATAAATATGTTTTCATCAAAAAGGGTTTTCATTATTTTTTGTGATAAAACAGTATTATTAATTTAAGGTCATTAAATGAATTATATTTTATAAATATAATATAATTTTTAAATCATATTATCAAAATTATCATGTGGAAAAATTTACATATTTTTCATAATGGTTTTATTTTCCATTGAATATTTAAAATATAGATTTTTATTTAAAATTGTTATATTGATTCAAGAATTTAAAATGTTTTATTTTGATTGAAAATTATTTCCAGACAATATTAGTTCTATTATATTATTATGATTCTTATAATGTTTTTTTGTATTAATTTTTTTCATTGAATTTCATATAAAAATTTATGCATGAAAATGCATTTTTCTAAAAAAATGTATTTCCTTATGTTTTGTGTTTTTATTTTAAATTAATTGCAACCACTTACAAAAATAATCATGAAAAATTTATTCAAAATTTTTAATTATGAGCTATAAATTTGGTAAATGTTATAGTTTTATTTTTTTACATTATCAATAGTAACCATTATATATAATTGTCACCACAGTAAGGGTAAATCAGGAAATTAATGTTAAAAATAATATGATTAAGACTAGAAAATGACCCTAACAAATTTGATAATTTTTTTGTATAAACATATTTTCTATACTTATAAAATAGTCTAATATATTATATTTTTCAATTTATCTAATATTTTGACCATTGAATTATTTTATTTATTTAAAAGTCAAAAATTCCAGTCTCATTATTTTATTATCTCTAAATTTTTTAAAATATTGATAAACAAATTATATGTTAATTTTTAAATATTTATTTGAAAAATAAATAATTTTTTTATCATTATAATGTATTTAAAATTTTTAGTGATGAAATAAATAACATCAATTCTTACGTAACACCGACATAATATTTATTCGATTAATATAAAAATAAAATAGAAGATTTTACAAAATTTGAAAAGTGAAATAATCTAATTATTTATTGTTTCTCATGAATTTTATTGTCCTGTATGAATATTTTGGGATGTTTTAGAGGATTATATTCCAATTCCCCCCATTGAATTGTAGTTTTAAATACATAATTAATGAATAGTGTGAAAAATGTCATTATTAGTATTTTATAGTAAATAGTTTTTTATTAAATGATTTAAAATTTATAAAAAAAATTTAATTTCATTCAAATGAATGGGATATGGTTGAAACTATCAACCATGGTCTATTTATGGGTATTTTTTCATTTTTGGTAACATTATTGACCCTTAAAGTGTTGATAAGTTTAATACTATGGTAATTTCTAAAACTGTTAATGGAGTTTTGAAACATAAATATGAGGGTGAAAATAGAACAAAAAAAATTAAAAATTTTATTGTATGGGATTTTTATAAACATGAAAATTTTAAAAATAATTATATTAAATTTTCATCTATTTCTACATGAAAAATAACTTATATTAATTTAATACATTAAGACATTCCAAGAATATCCCCTCTTGCATATAAAAGGACACGCTCCCATCTCTTATTTACACAACTTTGAGTATTTTATATATACCATAACATTACAAATTATAATAAATCATATTTATCCACATTATAGGGATTATTTTATTCCAAAAATACCAACCCTATGATCCTTACGAGGAGATCTAAATGAGTTCTTTCAGAGAATATGTAATCGCGATAACCTATCACTTTATTTTTTACTTATTCTTTTATATCCTCTATATATTTTGTATTTTTGATAAAATAATAACATAAGTATCTCAAATATGTGAAAATTTTATAATTTTTATTAAATGACCATTATCCACCCAGTTTTACATCAAATGTGAAGTGAAAGTATCTCTAGTGTGTATGTTCAATATATCATCTCTACGTAGTCATGCAATCCATTTGTCTACCCATCGGTTTATTGATGGGTATTATGATGGTTTTAATGCTCATATATTGTATTCATAACATAATTATTCTTATTAAATTATAATATAATATCGACTTTAATTCTTTACAATCCATTGGAAAATGATAACGTCGCTCGTTCGTGTGTGAGGATTACCACCTACAAAAAGCAACGTGAATCATTTTTTGTTTCCACATTAATTGGATTTTAGTAAAGTTATATTTAATGAATATTTATTTTAGAAATTATATAAAAATAAATTTTTAAATTTGTATAATTATTTACATTTTTTCATACCATCCATCAAAAATTGAAAAACCACATTCAAGCGTACATATAGTTTACCATCTCCATAAATGATGTAATTCATTTTTTCAATCTAAATATATTATAGATGACTATAAATATAAATATTCTATATAAATAAATGATTTTTATATCATTAATAACATTATTTAGAATAAGTAACCCTCATTAATGTATAAGGACCTAAACAATCAAAATGAAACATGCAGGGAAAACAATGGAATTATCACCCAGAATAGTTATTTTAATAAATAATTATTAATTAAATGGTGGGAAAATATTTTAAGTAACTAATATATTTTATTATATATATAAATATGGTATTGGAATAAATTTATAATAAATATATATTTATTATGTTTGAGAATGTAACATGTACAAAGATATTTGAACCTAAGGTAATAGATTTCATCTCAATTTTCTTTCATTGATGCAAATTTTAATGTTTTGCTTCTAGTTAATTTTATATGGTTTATATAATACCAATTTAACATGTTATATCATTAATCACTCAATTTTCATGTAATTTTATGTTTAATGTTATATTATTTCATCCAAGGGGATTTGATATGAATGTTACCAAGTGGTAAGGGGTTTCTTAACTCAATTTTTTCCATTCAGTGGGTTATACTTCTACTTAATTTAATATGATATTCCCTGATTTAGTTTGAAATGATCTTATATTATATTTTGTTTTGTTTCTACTTGTTTTTTATTTAAATTTGAAACATCTAACCACTTGATTGATTAATTATCACTTGAATGATATAATCTTTGTATGGGTTCTTCATTATAAATTATTTTCTTTTGAAAAATATGTTTTGTTATATACCTATCTTAATTTATGAGTTGTATCTACTTCACCTTTGATATTCATATCATGAATATATTTATATTAAACTATTTTTTTCAATTTAATTTATTTCTTTCATTGGGTTTATGATTTTAATGCTACCAAAGTGGTGAGGTTTTATTTCATAATCTCTTCATTATTTGGGATTGTTTGTGTTCAAGTATCTACAAGGGGAAATTTTTTATCCTTATATCTTAAACACCAAAAATTTTATTATTATATGTTTATTTTTTTAAATTATATGTTCTCCTTTAATTTTACACTCAGTAATTACTATAGATACCAAAATCAAGGATTTAAGGGATACTGACTTGTTTTTCTACTCAATCTGTGATATTATTATTCTTATCCACATTTTCAATAAAAAATTTTAAATAATATTTTTTAATATTATACAATGATTTATTAAAAAATATTACCGAAGTTTTAATTTTTTATAAAATGGTTTGAAAAGAATATTCATTTTTATTTCCAAACGAATTACTATTTGATTTTTAACTGAATGTATAGAAAGAATATTTGTTTCAACATACTCGTCATGAATGGAATTTCACACCGTCATGAATGGTCATTTACTTAAAGCTTTATTTCCATGATTCTAGGATTTATATTTAGTTTTTATAAGTGGATTTCAAAATGAAAAAAAGAAATTTTCTCAGTAAAATTTTCATGATCCTTTTCTGATATTTATATTCATTAACAAACACATTTATTATCCACTCGTGATATATTATAATGACACCATACTTATTATTTATAATGATCTTTTTGATCTGTTGGACTATGGAATGTATTAACATTCTATACGCTAGTTATTAACATATAGATAGTTTTTAAAACAAGTCATGTTGATTATGTTTTATTACTTCTTCATATGATAAATGAATTGGACATTTTATGTGATAAGTGGGGCCTACTATAGCCCATTATGTATCGATTGGTATCATGGGAAAAAATATATTGTGAATTTGGATGAGGAATTCCTCATTTATGTAAGATTTCTTGGCCCATGGCCTTGACGGTATGTTTTGGATGTCTCAGCATGAGGCCTCGATGGTATGTTTCAGATGTTTAGAATTATGAATTACATAATAATAAAATCATTTATTGATGTACCTCTGATTATTTATTTTCCTATGATATCCATGGATATGTTTTAACCTCATATGAGTATTTATATAGAATTATTTTATCATCACTAATTACTTATTTATTATTCTTGATACACAATTTATTGATTAAATAGAATGTGTTTTCTATTATTTACATTTCCATATTGATTATTACTTATTTAATCGTGATAGTTTCTCTATAAATAATTCTTACTGAGTATCTAAGATAACCATTATATTCTTTATTTTCCCCAAGTTAGGAAAAAGAAATATTTGAATTATTTTAAGGATGATGAATACATACTTTCACTATGTTTCCTATATTATGTTTGAAAATGTAATGTGATATTCAAGTGTTTATCTAGTTAACCATGAATACTAAACTATTCATCCCAATGGGATAAGATTTCTGGTTTGTAGTGGAAATGTAATAAAGTAACTAACAATTATGGGATACTGGGGTCATTGTATTTACATATCCTGGAGTGGTTTATATGAGTAAATGGTTTGGAGTAGTATGGAATTGATAATGTTTTAGAGGGAAATCACATTGGTGTTTAAGTGTCACATAGGAAAATTTTTAAAGGCAACTAGTACATGAGACAAGCTATTTAAAAATGTCATGAAACTCTATTTTTTTTAATAATCATTTTTATGATTAATGTGATTAATTTTTGTAGCAATGTGAAAAAATACGGGTCATCAGAGTAATTAGTAATGGTGATCTCAGTGGAATTAATAGTTCATGTTAGGGTCATCTGATTTCGTAAGGTTTGGTTAAAAATTTTATAAGAAACATCAAGTTGATTTCTTAATGGTTATCATATTTCATAAAAGTTTATTGAATATTTCATAATTTTTATTCCAATTTTTATGCAATGTTTGTAAGGTTCATCCATACTAATGAAATATACATCAGTGAAGCATGTAAGGTTCACCCCCTTTGGTTATTTGTGGTGATGTCTTATCTCAAAGTGAGTTTATACAATTCACTCCATGGGTGAATTCTGTTAGTTGAAAAACAAAATAATAATTTAACGAGAAAATGGAAGATATTATATGAATGTTTGAGGGGGAATATATATTGTTATTTTTTATGATTTAAATGTAGGAATTGTATAGTTTTAGTGGATCTAGTAATTGAATATGGTCACACCATGAGTTTTTCTCTAGGAATTTTTCCACATGGGTGAGATGAGTTAGTAGTCCCCAGTATTCAACAATTTTTATTTTCAGAAGGAAAATTACAAAATTAAAGAAGTATCTTTTACTTAGATTATAATAATGGTGTCCTAGGAGTTTTGGGAATAATAAAAATTACTACATTTTATGGAGTTTAGACAGATTCTTCTGTGATTATTTCATAGAGATCACATATTTAAAAAAATGGAAAATATTACATGAAATTATTTTGGTTGTAAAACACTATGGGACATATAAGGATATTTAAGACGTTCATGATTCATGAAGTATTAATTCATATGATTTAAATGAATATATAAATATAGAGAAAATCGTGGTGTAATATATTTCAGAGATATTATTAAAAAAAATAAGTTTAATATATAGAGAAATATTAGAGGAATTGAAATAATCATAAAATAGAAAGAAAGACAATTGTTATAGATTATCTCATTTTTACAGAAAGTTATAAGCATAACCATATATATAAAAAATGAATAAAATATGTTTGTAACATACTACATAATCCATCATGGAGAATTAATTAATGATTTTTTTAGATAAGAATTCCATTGAGAGGTCTGATTTAGTTTGATAGATAATCTTCAAAGAATGTCTGAGTTACCTTACTATATATAGGCATTATAGAATAAGTGAAGCACGATATTTCCCGTACAAAATTATCTTCATCTAGAAAAAATGTTTTTATATTTAATTTTTTGGATGTTAAGCAATAATTTTTCATAGAATGAAGATACAATCATTAATCATAAAGAAATAATAACACAACTAACATGGAACTCAATAGAGCACCAACATGGAGTTAAATATATAGTGATTAATTCTTAATATTCTAAACATGGATTGACTCACATGTCTATATACTATTGATTATCTTCATCTAAGTATATAATTGTGTAGAGGAAG
Source organism: Viscum album (assembly GCA_963277665.1). Taxonomy (NCBI): domain Eukaryota; kingdom Viridiplantae; phylum Streptophyta; class Magnoliopsida; order Santalales; family Viscaceae; genus Viscum; species Viscum album. The sequence continues at coordinate 1,615,047,630 of OY728158.1, forward strand.
AGGTATTTACTTGTGGATCATTAATGAATCTCTATATAATTAATAAAAGGAAGTGAAAATTAGGTTTTGAGCGACTGAACCCAAAATTTTATAAGGTAGTGTTTTAGTAAGGAGTGATCATGATTGAATATGTATTCTATGAACTAGTGAAATAGGATATTTCTATCATCAAGACATCATCATTGAGTTCTCCTTGGATATATCAACCAGATTGAACTGAGTAATATCTTATTGTTATGTGCATGTTTTTCTTTCCAATGTATTTATGCATGTTTCAGTGAGGGATCCAACTGAAGTAAAATGTTGATTTTTTACCTGGTAATATGGGGAAAATATCTTTAAAAAGGATAAATGTATAAAAATAAAAATTTTAAATTGGGAAACATGATGATTCATTCATTCAGGATGTCTTGTGTTGTAATAGAGATGTGATACTATCTCACTAGTAAACACTATGAAAAAGCCTCAAATTCTGGTCAACTATTCTTAGTAAACTAACCTAGGCTATTTTGGTATTATATCAATCTCAATTACATATAATATTCCTCTTGTATCCTAAAATAGCACCTTCACCCCTTGTGAACATAGTAGTCAAATAATTATAAGATACCTACATGTTCATTAGAGTACATATTCTAACTCTAGGATGTTAAATTCCATCCCATATTTTTACCCAAAATTCTATCAATATCTATCCCTTTTACATAAATCATACAATTCATGAAGGAATGCACAGTCATGCATAAACAAACATATGGTTTTTTATTACATGTTCCACCTACCTCTAAAATGGAGTTATCATCCTCTAGATGCTCAATTTATCCTCATCCAAGCCAATCCATGCCTCACCAAAGCACATAACAACACCCAATATCAAATCTCAACCCATCTCATCAAAAATAATTAATTTTATAAAATTTATAATTAATTAATTAATTTTATCCAAATAGTTGTATTGGCCAAAGATTCATTGAACCACCAGAGCCACATGAAACCTTGTGTGTTCATCCTATTGAGACAACATATATCTGAAGCGGGAGAATTCCCTATGTTCTTGAAACATTCCATCGTGATATGGAAAAATCCTAACAAAAATAATTGATTAAGACACTAATATTAATTTATAATTTAGGTGTAGAATTAAAAAGGTGATAAGAGGAATATCATACCTATAATATGTAAAATAATCAACCAAGAATCACCCCTCGCTAAGGGTTTGATTGAGGAAGAAGAGGGGGAAGATCCTACAGAAATGGATCTCCCAGATGGCCAAGTTACCCTAAAACTCGAATTGGTGCTACTTGGAAATGATATGATTATCCTGTGATTTTAAAAAACTAGATATAAGAAATGTTATGGTGTGACCCCACGAATCTAGGCATGATTCACTGGGCTGGTTTCGGTTCATGAAATGACCTGAAGGGTCCCAATGTTGCACCACACCAGCAAACACTCTCCCACAGTAAAACCCTTCCATTTAGAGGATATTCCATGACATTACCCCTATGGTGACAACATGACTTTTTACCTTAAGGAATGAAAAATATCTCATAAAAAATCTTTCATGGCCTACCCTCACCCTATAAAATGTCATATTCTCACTTTATAGCACCGCCCTCACCCTTTTATCATAGCACCTCACCATAACCCTCCCCATTAGCGTCATGATTATAGTACCCCCCATGACAAGATTCTACCTTTTGGAATGCCTCTATAATTTTATCTATGGATCATGGAATGACCATCCTTCTTCATAAAACAACAAAAAATGTAATATATAATGTTTTTGAAATATGTAAGTATTTTGAAATTCAAAAAATTGCTCCCTCTACTATGATGTGACCATACATATGGTTTTTTAGTTACCTGAAAACCCTCACAAAAATTGTCCATTCTATTAAACACATTGGTCACAAGGAAACCGACTACCCTCTTGTCATACTGAAACCCTGCCCATGATGTGATCCCTCAACCAGTCCCTCGTCATTGCATAAACCCCACCCATTATGTTGTCATGATCCATCTGTAATAAAAAATTCCCTAAATCAAAATTCAAATTTCCTCCAAAATCAATGAATCATAAATTTTTGGTTTATTATAATATCCTCACTATAATGATTCTTGTATCCAATATGCACCATGAAACCTCCTATGAATACTAATACATCAATTAGAATATGATAAAGATTTTAATTCTTGACTCTAAAGTAAATCAATCTTTTTACACCATCAACCCACTAACCCATGACACATTAGATTTTCTATAAAAATCCCTAGTTTTATCAATAATAAACTAGTCATATTTAATATCATTAACCAAATGAATTTTATACCTCACTGAATCCAATTATATGAAGCTAGCATAGTTATTTCTAATATGTCTGGAATTACCTGAAAAATGCCTGGACTCACCCACTAATGCATCATCACATCACCCAATCATGATTCCTTAAATTATAAATACATCATGTGATAATAAAAATTTACACACCATTGTTTAAACATAACACTCCATGTAATTCCATGGATAAATACTCATCTAACTGAATTTATTATTTCACTCTGTTAGGTCCACAAGGCTAAATACCCTATGGGGGGGGGGGGTGAGTCGGGGTATGAGTAATTTATAGTTAAGGCCCGTTGTGATCTTGTTTTTCTGTTAAGAAAAACACACTTCTATCTCTTTTCTGTTGCACCATAAAAACAAAATGTATATCATGCACATGACACAATAATTTTTACTTGGTTCACCCTCACTAGGCTACGTCCAAGGAGCATACACCAGCAATGTGATGATGTACCAAGTCCACTAGAAGCACACTACTGTTTACATGGTTTGGGATAGATCACTTCTATTCCCAGTTCCACGTCCTTTACAATGATTAGGGTTAGCTCACTGCTTTCCCAAGGGTCACTCCCTGTTTTACTCTCTCTGGCTCACTGCTGGTAGGGAGGATCCCCTTCTTCCTCTTCCTCTTCTCACTGCTCTAGAAAGGATTCACTCATAGTTTATATACCTATAGGTATCTTCATTATCACTAATTAATTCCTCTTTCATTGTATGTAGATGCTCTGTTGAAGTCTAAATTGTACCCATAGATGAATCTCTCTTTTCACCGAAGGTATCGGGGAATCTACCAGATTCCACGCAGCCCAGAAACACTGCCAGAACTCAAACACACTTGGCGCCCTTCTCTATGCTGGCATGAAAGTATCGGTGTGCAAGTTATAACTGGCATGCAAGTCCACATCAACAACTTGCACGGCACAAGATTTTGCAACTCCAAACTTGCGAAACTCACACCCTTTTACTCCCAATCCAATATTGGCATGCAACCATCAACTGTCGCGCTTCTTCAAAACCTGGTGCACAATTCCACATCAACAACTTGCGCGACACCTCCTTCTTAAACTCAAAACCTGGGCGACTCACTTCCTTTCTCTTCCAAACCACCTTGGCCACACAACTATCACCTGGTGTGCAACTTCTATTTGCGCAACCACACCACCACTTGCGCGACCACCACACCTGCGTGACGAGAGCTCTGATTTTTTCTAAGTGTTGAACTCGTAGAGAAATGGGGAGAGGTTGTCCTATTTTTATAGTCATTTGGACCCTCTATGCGGTGGCGCACAAGTCTCCCCTCGACGCGCAACTTTCGGCGCACAAGTCTCTGCCTCACAAACCACTTGCGCGACCAAACCCAAAACCTGCGTGACCCTTTTCCATTTGCAATATTTTGATGTCCGGATTTTGAAAAACAACAGGCACACATGTTTACAATCCTCCTAGGCACCGGTTCCGATGTCCTTTCATGGTGCCACCTTGTATCTATTCTTTTTGTACCGCTTCCAATTCATCCATTCCCTTGTCGACGTTCTTGAATCAAACATTGATCGTTGACCACAGCTCTTTTACTCGACATTCCACCATGAAATCCACTTTGTAAACAAAACTATATATCATGGTTTTCTTTCTCAACAATCACATCATAGTTTTCCACTTTTTCAACCAACACAATAACCTCAAAAATGTTTCAATGATACCTTAATGGATATTTTTCCAAAAATTTCCCCCTTTGGGTATGTTGAAAACTCTTCCATAAAAACATACATAGTTAATTCTTCAGCAAACATTCGCCTATTTCGATTCTAATAGAGATCAAGGATTTACCCAACACATACTCTAAGCTTACATGAGAAATGCTCGGTGTGAGAAACAAGAGTAAATGAAAAGTTCATCAATGAATCACTTCAATTATGACACCAACTGTTGACACCAAACTGATACCAATATTGGGAAATATTTGTACCTCATTCCAACACCACTCTCTTAATTTTATCACAGTCCTCACCTATCGTGATATCTATTCGTTGATCGATCACTTCTAGTATCATCAGATTTAATACGCTCCCCATATCTGTCTTCTCCTTCAACTCCCCCTATCTGGATGCTCCACCAGTCCGCTTCTCCCCTATATTTCATGATTTCTCAAATAGCCACATTGTCTCCCCCTTGAACAATCACTATTTCCCCCCCTTCCTCAACAAACCCAAAGGTCACCTCTTTGTAGTCTATAACATAGTAGAGAACACATATCAGCACATTTATGAAAAAACACGTCATACCTCGAGGAGAGGGGGTTTCACATCCACACTCTTTTAAGTGCGGGGAGTCAACTGAACACCCAGATCTAGGAGATGGCTTTTAAATGCTTCCTTGGGTAAGGCCTTTTTCAGAATGTCTGCAACCTGTAGTTCTGTAGGCACATACTTCAATTTCACAATTTCTTGCTCAACCTTCTCCTTGATGAAATTATATTTGATCTCAATGTGCTACGTCCTTGAGTGATAGATGTGATTTTTTTTATTATTGATAGCACATGACTTATCACACTGGATTCTGATCGGAGACTTCCCTTCAGCTCCTATATCATCAAGCTACTTCTTCATCCACAATAAATGTGTGCATGCTTGAGTGGCCGCAATATGCTCAGCCTCTACGGTGCTCATTGAGATGCAATCTTGCTTCTTTCTTTCCCAAGAAATACACAATCCACCATGATAGAATGCACTTCCTGACGTTGAATTTCTGCCATATGCTGATCTGGACCAATCTGTATCTGTGTAACCCAATAAATCTGATTGAGATTTGTCATTATACATCACACCGAAATCCACGATGCCTTTGATATACCGAATTATTCTTTTCACCACAAGAATGTGGCTTTCCTTGGGATTACTCTGATATATCACTACTTGGCATGTGGCGAAAACAATATCAGGCCTTGTTGCGGTCAAGTACAACAAACTTCCAATAATTTTCCTATATTTTGTGATATTAACTGCCTTTCCATCCTCATATTTAAATAATTTTATCCGGGTAGCAACTGGAGCCTTAGCCTCCATGGAATTCTCCACGCCAAACCTTCTTAAAACCACCTTGGCATATTTATATTGAGAAATGAATGTTCTATTCATTCCTTGTGTCACCTGTAGACCAAGGAAAAACATTATCTCTCCAATCATTGACATTTCAAACTTATTTTTCATGAATATGGAAAACTATCTGCACTGAGCTTCATCTGATCCTCTAATTATTATGTCATTGACATAAACCAACACCATCATCCTTTGATTACTGTTGTTGCTGAAATAGTGATTGTAATCAACTCCCCCACGCTGGAAACCGAGCTTCTTCAAGTACTGATCATGCCTTGAGTACCATGATCTTGGTGCTTGTTTTAGCCTATACAACGCCTTCTTCAGCCTGCAAACTTTGTTCTCATCCTCAAGAATGAGAAAACCATCTAGATGCTCAATGTACACCTCCCCTTATAGAACTCCATTAGAGAATGCAGATTTGACATCCATCTAGAACACATTGAACTTTCATTGCACTGCTATGGTAAAAAATAAACTGATTGTCTCAAGCCTTGGATCCGGTGAAAATATCTCATCAAAATATATTCCCTCTATCTGGGAGTATCCCTTGAACAGTAGTCGTTCTTTTTTCTGAATCACTGTGTAATCTTCATTCATCTTGTTGCGATAGACCCATTTAGTCCCAATGACATTCTTATCTGTAGGCTTTGAAACAACCTCCCATGTCTGGTTCTTCTCAATTTGATCAAGCTCTTCATTCATAGCCTGAACCCTGTTTTCATCTTTAGCTTCATCGGAAAAACATTTCGGATGCACCTGAGATAAAAACGATATTTGCTGTAATGATTTCATTCTTTGAGTCTGAACTGGAACATTCTGATCACCAATGATATTTTGCCTATAAATTTCAGCTCGACTCTTTGGCTTCCTTGTAGACATAGACTTGAAACTTTCTTGTTCATCATCGGTATCTTCTTCTGAGTCAGTCTCTACCACATGTACTCCCCATGTGTTCCTTACCTCATCATCACTTTCATCTAGAAACTATTCACTGGGTCGTTGAGCATTCTGTTCATTTTCACCTATAGTGACATCATTTCTTTATACAATTTCTCCCTGCCTTTAGTTGAAGCATTTATATGCATTGCTTTTCCCAGAGTATCCAAGGAATATCCTTTCATCTCCTCATGACTCAAACTTCATGTGGGTTTCCTTTTTGAGAATGAAACACTTACTTTCAATGATTCAAAAGTATTTCAATGTTGTTTTCTTTCAACACCACATTTCATATGGAGTCTTCCCTTCTTTCGGACAAAACAGAGCTATGTTCGAAATATAAACCAATGTCAAAAATGATTCATTCCAAAATTTCATTAGTAGGTCCATTTCAATAAGCATTGTCCTGGACATGTTTTTGATTGTATAATTTCTCCTCTAAACCACTCCATTCTGTTGGGGAGTTCTCACTGATGAAACTTGATGCCTTATCCCATGTTTCTCGAGATAGTCTTCTACTTGACTGTTTGTGAATTCTGTACCATTATTAGTACAAAACATCATAATTTTTTATCCAAGAATCCCTTCTGATTCCCTCCTATACTACTTACTATGACCGAACACTTTTTTCTTATTTGTAATGAAAAATACTCAAGCCATTATGCTATAATCATTAATTAAAAAAACATAGTACATTTTCCCATTTATAGCTCGTGGTGAGATAGGTCTTCATACATCATCATGCACCAATTCGAGCACTCTAGTTGATTTCTGTTCCATTTTCTGGTATGTCTTTCTTATGATCTTCCCTTGTTGAAAAGCATCGCACGTATGAGTGTGATCGCGTGATAATTTGGGAAGGTCTCTAGAAGCATCACACATTAACAGATCTTCCATGGATGGTTGGCATTGATGACAAAGTCGCTTATGCCACAACTGATTTTCTTCTTCTCTGGATAAAAGGAATGTATCTTCTTCTTCACTTACATGGTAAATATTTTCCATTGTCCTTTTTCCCTGTAGGACAACTGCTCCATCTTGTCCTTTCACAACACACATCTTCTTGGTAAATCGGATAGTGTACCTAGAGTCTCATAGTTGACTAACACTGATTAAGTTATGACTAATACCCTTTACTACCAAGACATCAGCACGTCTCATTTCATTTCAACCAAAATTGGCTTTTCCTAACCCAACAATCTTCAGGCCTTCGTCGTTTCCAAATTTGACAACACCTTCTTTATGATATTTTATGCCTGTAACAAGATCCTTATTACCTGTCATGTGAGATGTGTAACCACTATCAAGGATACATACACCAGATCGATCTGATGCCTTAAGAGAAATTTTCGTCACCACAACCTTCTCATTTTTCTTTTCCTTGGTCCATAATTTTTCCTTCACACACAACATGGAATGAGACTTATGTTCTTTATCAGATTATGATGGTCCAGCTTTATCTTGCAAAGCCGCAAATCTATTCTGCATTTTTAACTCGGCTGTTGGTTTATTGATCTGCTACTTGCTAACGTTTTGATTCTTCTTTGGCACATTTATCAGTATGGTTGAAGTGCAGTACCTAGACATGTGACCATATCCTCCGCACCAAAAACAGTTTCCTTCGAAATATGTCCAGGAAAACAGTTGTCTGTTTGGCTGCCACCTCTCTTCTTGTTCCATTCGATATCTCTTGGCTATGAAACACACATACTATTAATGTCCCATCTTTCCACAACAAAAACACCTGATATAAGGTGCATTACTTTGTGTTACTTCAGCACTATGAGTTTCCACTTGGGATCTCTGAATATTCTGATTTTTCTTTGTGCCCAAATCAACCTTCAATCTCGGGACGGGTTCTTGCGGTCTGACTTCAATTGCTTAAGATTTTTTCTTTTGATCAAGCCTGGAATCAGCCTTAACGTCTGAGCTCAATTGCTTCTTTTTTTCCTGTTGAACTACATGCCTACTCTTTAATCTTTTCAGTCTTTGGAATAACCTACTTTCATGATATCACATTGGAGGTCTCAAGCTTTTCTTGATCCTTCACTTTTCATCGTAGACTGACCACTTTTTCTTCATGCTCTTTGATACGTTTGACCTTATCCTTTCCTGTGTTAGTCAAGCAATCGATTTCATTCTTTTTTTCCTCAAGTTTATGCTTATACACAACAATATTTTAGGAGCTCTCTGGTGTTGACGATTTTAATCTTTCAATTTCTTCTAACAGCTCAGAATTTTCATCATCTTATTGTTGCATATAGAGTTGGGCATCACAAACCACATTATTGGATTTCTTTGTTTTGGCTCTCTAAACTTCTATCTCCTCAAGAGATGCTTCCAATTCGGCTTCCATATAATCTCTTCCTTCAGCTTCTTTTTCATCTTCCCCAGCGCCAGTTTCTTCCTTTTCCTGAGAACTACCGATGACCGCCGCCATAGCATTTTCTCCTTGACCTTTTCAGCTCTCTATTTCCTCAACCTCTTCAACATCAGACTCATCTTAACTATCTATTTTTTGTGAAAGAAGATTATTCTTCTTGAAGAAATTTCTCTTGAACTCCTTCTTCCCTTTCACATAGGCTAAAGATCTCTTCTTGATAATTTCAACATCATCTTCCTCATTTTATTCTTGAAACTTTTTGGGGCACCTTGCCTAAAGATGAAAAAATTTTCCACATCTAATGCAAGAAAGTGGAAGTTTCCTTTGGGACTTTCCTTTTCCTCTTTTCTTATTTGAAGAAAGGAATGACATCACCTCATCTGTCTCTTCTTCCTCCTGAGAATATTCAATGGTGAGCTTCTTCATGGAATTAAATGCCACCTATTTGGATTTCCTCTTTTCCACAGTGTCATTATCATCATTTCTCATTTCATATGAAACAAGAGTTCTGTGTAGGTTATCCAATGTTCGCTCTTTCGAGTCTTTGTTATCCAAAATAGAAACTTTCGAATTGAACCGAGGTGGAAGTTTTCTCAAGATGTGCTTCACAATTTTTATGTCTTCAATAACATCACCAAGACCCTGCATGTCTTCCACAAAAACATTTACCCTATTGAAAAATGAATTAACAGATTCATTCGGGCTCATTCTCAGATCTTCATACTTGTTCCACAGAACTTTCAGCTTTGCCTCTCTGACTTTTGTATCCCCTTCATAAATATTCAATAACTTTTACCACATGGCATGTGACGTTTTTTAAAACATCATCTTTTTATATATAGGATTGGATAGGGATCCCCCTAAGACATTAATTGCTTTAAAATAGACATACAAATCTCTACGCTCAGCTTATGATAATGAACCACTGTTGATGTCAGCTGTTATACCATGCATTGCTATTGTGAATACATTCATTCCCAAAGATCAGAATTACTGTTGCATCTGATTCTTCCATAGCTGAAAAATGTTCCTGTCGAAGATCAGAATTCCTTTATGGTTAGTGACCTCCATTGAGAGAAGAACTAATATCAACGATTCCCTATGATACCAATTGATAGGTCCACAAGGCTGAATACCCTGAGTGGGGGGGTGAATCAGGGTATGACTAATTTATATTTAAATCCCGTTCTGATCTTGTATCGTTGTTAAGGAAAACAATCTTTTCTCTCTTTTATATTGCACAATATAAACAGAAAGTAAAGCATGCACATGACACATCAATTTTTACATGGTTCACCCTCATTGGGATACATCCAAGGAGCATACACCAGAAATGTGCCAATGTACAAAATCCACTAGAAGTGCACTGCAATTTACAAGTTTCAGGATAGATCACTTCTATTCCTAGGCTCGCTTCCTTTACAATGTTTAGGGTCAGCTCACTGCTTTCCCAAGGGTCACTTTCTATTTCTCTCTCTCTGGCTCACTGCCGGTGGAGAGGATCACCTTCTTCCTCTTCCATTGCTCACTGCTCTTAAAAGGATCCAATCAGAGTTTATAGACCTGTAGGTCTCTTTATTATCACTAATGAATGCATCCTCTAATGTATGTAGGTGCTCTGTTGAAGTATAACTTTCACCCATAGATGAATCTCTCTTTGCACCGAAGGTATCGGGCAATCCTTCAGCATCCACGCATCCCTGAAACACTACCGGAAATCAACCAAAAATGGCACCCTTCTCTAATCCGGCTCGCAAGTCTCGGTGCGCAAGTTATAACTGGCATGCAAGTCCACCTCAACCACTTGCACGACACAAGATTTTGCAACTCCAAACATGCCCGACTCAAAACCTTTTACGCCCAAACCAATATTGGCGCGCAACCATCAACTGTCGTGCTTCTTCAAAACCTGGCATGCAAGTCCAGCCCAAAAACTTGCGTGACACCTCCTTCTTAAACTCAACACTTGGGTGACTCACTTCCTTTCTTGCCCAAACCACCTTGGGCGCACAACTATCACCTGGCACGCATCTTCTACTTGCGCGACCACACCACCACTTGTTTGACCACCACACCTGTGTGACGGGAGCTCTAATTTTTTAGAAGTGTTGAATTCGCTGAGAAATGAGGAGGGGTGGTCTTGTATTTGTAGGCATCTGGACACTCTATGTATAGGCGCACAAGTCTCCCCTCAGTGCGCATCTTTTGGTGCGCAAGTCTCTACCGCACAAACCACTTGCGCAACCAAACCCAAAACTCGTGCGACCCTTTTCCCTATGCAATATTTTGATGTTCTGATTTTGAAAAACAATAGGCATGCAAGTTTACAATCCTCCTAGGCACCGACACACAAGTCCTTTCACGACGCGCAGTTCACTTAAGAGTCCAAACCAATACTTGTGGGACCCTCATTCCTTTTCCATATTTTGATGTTCTGATCTTGAAAAATATATCATGCGCATGTTTCCAAGCCTCCAATACCTTGGCATGCAAGTCTCTTTGCCCAAATCACTTTTTTTCCTTTTGTCGATTTTCAGGCCCAAAAATTTGGCAAACACTAGAAAATGGCACCACCTTGTATCTGTTCCTTTTGTACCGCTTCTAGATCATCCATTCCTTTGTCGCTGTTCTTGAATCAAACATGGTTCGTTTACCACAACTCTTGAACTCAACATTCCACCATGAAATACCCTCTGTGAAAAAAATGTATATCATCATTTTCTTTGTCAACAATCACAGCACAGTTGTCCACTTTGTCAACAAACACAATCACCTCAAAAATGCATCAATGATACCTTGAGAGATTTATTCGCAACACACTCTCTCTTGGAGAATGGAAGAATATCCAATTTGACTGTGTCTTGAATTCCACCATGCTTCTACAGAGAAAATATAATCCAGAAAATTGTATTCATGACATGTGAATAATTTTTATTTTTATTTTTAATGAATTATATAAAATTGGATCAACCTATGCACAAACATCATGATGTCATATCAAATTTCCATTAACTATTATCACTTTATCAATGACCCTTCTAGCCCTAGGTTCATACCTCGATGACTGATTTTTTTCCCCCGCCATAGGTTTATCCTTATTCTTGATCTACTAAATCAAAACACCTAGTATCCAAGGCCCACATCTTTAATATTATTAAACATAATAACTGATAATTAACACCCCACTCATACTCGAACAACAATAATAATCATCGATCCCTACCCATTCTCGAAATACCAAGAATATTATCCACAGAGTTCACCAAAATAAATTTTTAATAAGGTCCACATCCTCTACTATCCAATTGTATACTAACCCCATATATATACCCTTACATCACCCTAAAATTATAACATTCAATACATTTCAACAGTGCATGCATGTCACACCTCCCAAACCATGGTCATCTCATCCTTAGAAACCTTTATCGAAGACTAAACTCATATCAACCATACCATGAAAATCAGATCCATCTATAACATCTTCTATTTTCTTAAAGGTATATATTCTAATATCGTTAAGTCTTTAGGAATCTATTCTCAGAGGCATCTCACTGATCATATTGTTCTGTGGCCCATAAATAACTAAAATGTCACACATAATCGCCGATCACACCACATATATGATCATTTACAAAACCTGGCTAAGACCATACAACTCTTCAATAATCAATTAGGAACTATGGGAACACATCATCATTAATTCATTTATCATGTAACCTTGAATCCCAGAAATATTTCCAATGGATCAAACATGACCCAGACATCAATCCAAGAACTAAATTGGAGCCATGTGTAAACAAAACATGATTTCCCTCATTCATAAAGGATGTTCAAAATATCCACACAAGTACTCACTTTATATAGTGACCCATAATTTCCGTAGATTGATTTTAAATATTATTAGAAAAATATTCATTACATAACATAATGATCCACACCAAAATCATATAGGTCTAGTATCTTTGGAAACATGCATACATAAACTATTGGTTCATAAGTGAACTATATCATCTCTCACTAATTTATCTGTAACTATCACCCTTACTAGTCATTTCATACTTAAAACCATTATACATAACTTTCAGAAAAGAATCACAAGAAAAGATGAGCTCAGATTATCAATAAGGGTAAATAAGGGAGATATCAATATAACATGACCATAAGGTTAGGATAAAATGAGAAAGACATTTGAAAACCCATAACCTTAAAATCATTGATTATAATCTTGATTCATAGAATAAGTAATGATATTTAAAAATATATTAATCATAAAAGAATCAAATAAAACAATCCATGAAAGAATAACATTATCACAAGACATTGGGTTTTGGCATACATATTCATAGAAAATTAGTTACATAGTAGTCAAGGATCACTGTTAATACCATCATAGTGGATTGGGTTCAGTCCCCAAAACATCGTAGTTGTCATGGTTCACTTCCAAGAATATCATAGTGAACATATTCCCTTATTAAACTAGGTCCTCTCCTAATTCCATTCCTATTTATCTCATGATATATCCGTCTTTACCCAATTCATTAGTGGGGTATATAATTCCAAACCAACACATCACATAATGAAAAGCATACATATCTATACCAAATAATCCTAAAACATTCATCATAGCATAATTATGATTAGAAAATGTATTTTATAAACACTTCAGCATAGCATTACCCCTGTAAAAGAAATTATTTTCATGAATTCATTATTGCATAAACCATGGAGAATGTACGAGTTTCATAAATATATTTCCATAATAATCGTAAAACATATATAGAAAGAACTAGGATGGGGTCCTCCGAAAATATCCTCATTAAAAAATAATTAACTTAAATGGATGCTATCATAATTGAAAATTTTCTTTAAAAGGTTATTTGTACCATTTCTGTAGATAAAACCCTTATCTCTTTGAAATAACTTATTTAAAATATTAAAATTTATTAACTATTAAGGAAATAACATTATTTTTAAATAAAACTGGAAACCTATATAGGAATATTCATACTATTTGGAAGATATGGTGGTTGGAAATTCTATTCATGTTGTGTCAGTTCATAGAAAACATTCTTTTCACCATTTTTTAAAACAAATCAAAAAAAGTATATCATTTTAAAAACATAAATAAGAAACCTTTTAAATATTTTGTTTAAAATTTAATAATGGGGAAAATTAATTTAAATAATCATTGTATAATAGTAAAAAATGAATAATTTTTTTATAAAACATCGATATGGAAGAAAAATATTTTTTGACCAAAGATAGAAATAAAGCTATTTTCCTTAAAAGCATTATTTCATTCTCTTGACTACTTAAATTGTGGAAAATGAATGGAATAAATTATAATAAAAAAATAAATAATAACAATAATAATAATAATTTTTTTGATATTTTATCGTAATATTTCATCATCGTAAACATAATCATAATTAATCCCAATAAACAATGAGATTGTGGCATAAAACCCTTACCCTAGGTCAGAATTCCTTGGAACTTTTTAAAACATCATGTATAATATATTTAGATTTACAATGAAAATAATAAATAACTACACACATATATATCATAATATATATTGTTTATGTATAACATTTTTCATCCATTTATTAATAATTCTTTATTAAAATCACTGTTCTAGATGATAACTACTTTGTTTTTCAAGTATGTTTTGGTTATAAAGATTTTGTCCTTATTATTTCATCTAGTTTCTATAATCTATATAATATTAATGATGATATAAATACCATTTATATTCAATATATATAAATTTATTTATTTCACATATAAAATTATATATAGAAAATGGAATTACACTATCCTTGGAGATGGCAGGCCGTACGTACACATGAATATTTTTTTTCAATTTTTATTAAATGGAAGTAAATAATGTTAAATAGAAATTTCCCCAAAAACAATAATAATTATTATATAATATATATAATATAAATTAATCAAATACATCCTAATTACTATCAATGTAATTAGTAAATGAAAAATTTATCACATCGCTTCATGGAGGTGGTTTTCCAGATGTGTGAACGTGCGACGTTATCATTTTACAATTGATTGGAAGGTATGATGTTAGATTTGTTATTATAATTAATTAATCATAATTATGTTATAAATATGATATATAAACATTAAAACAAGTATAATACCCATATGAAAAATATGGAGATGAAAAATGAATTGCAGTACTACGTAGAGACGGTAAGTTGTACATATGCACTAGCTATACATTCCCTTCCCATTATTGGGAAATTGATGGATAATGGTATTTTCATATTCCAAATAAAATATTAGTATATTTATTATATTGAATTTATTATTTTATTATAAAAAATATATTTATAGGAGATAAAATAAGAAGTAAAATAGAAAGTGATCGGTTAAGGTGATTACCTCTTCTTTGAAAGAACTCTTTTAGATATCCTCTTATGGATCCCAGGGTTGGTATTTTTGGAATATCATAAACCATATAAATAGGATAGGGATGTTTTTAATTTATTTTTATAGGGTTTTTTTGAGATGTTATTCTCAAAATGGTGTAAAAAAGAGATAGGTGGGATGTTATTTTCTAAGGGAGGGAGATGATGAACTTGAAATATCTTAAATGACTAAAATATTATGAAGTCATTCTCAAGAAAAATGATTAAAAATAACCACTAAATCACTACAAATAGACTTGGGTCAAAAATAAAATTATAAAATATAATTTATAGGTTTTTTATGTCATTACAAACCTTATGTTTTTTATTTACCTCATTGTTAACTATTTTTCACCTCATTTGATGTAACAAATATTTTAATCATAAGGGGTTAAAAATGTTACTATAAATAGAAACTTTTAAAGAAATGGACCATGGATAATATGGTATACCATATTCCATTCACTTGGTCTATGAAAACAATTCTATGAATTCTTAATTATTTAATAAAATATTATTTATTATAAAATATCAATAATATAAATTTTGAAATTATTTATTTAATTTGATATTAAATTTACCATGAAAAATATTATACTAAAATATAATATTTTAAAACATACCTAAAATGTCATATTTTTCTAATAAATAATAGAACATAGTAATACACTTAATTTTTTTTTCTTTTAATATTTTTAAAATAATTTATTTTATTTTTTATTAATTGAATAAATATTTTGTCAGTGTTGGGTAGTTTAAGTCAATGATTCAGTTAATAAAAAATAAATAAATAAATAAGATGAAAATTATATTTATATTTCATGTAAACATTTTTATTATAATTTATCCTCATTTTTTCTTATGTAAAAAATTTATAGATATTAAAGTCTATAGAGTGCCATTTTATATTTATTTTATTTTTAATTATATATAATGGTTATAATAAATAAATATGGCCCAAAGTTATCAAATATTCAATATATGGATGGAAAAATTGGATATAAACTCAACAAATAGTGTTAAGGCTATATATATATATATATCAAACCCTTATCTGAATGTTTTAACCCTATTTTACTTTGTTTTAACCCTTACGGAGGTAAGAAAACATATTATGATTACAATTCATTTTTTACAAAATAAAATAGTTTTATTAAACAAAATTTAACCTCACGATTCCAAATATGTAATCCATTTTTCTTGATTCATTCTTAATAGGTGGTATAAATTAATTTAATATAAAAACCCAAAACTAAATAATAAATTTTGTATTAGAAAATCATTTTTAAGTATACAAATGTTTATATACCAACTTCAGATATAAAATTGATTCTAATTAAATTAATTAGATTAATCATAATATAAGAAAACTACTTTTACTTTTAAATCATTTTAAAACAAAATTTATCTTTTTAAATTCCTGAACCAGAAACACAGTTTTCAATAAAAATTATAATTTTTCATTATTCACTGGAAAATAAACCATTTTAGAAAATTCCAAAATTTTCAACTAATTATAATTTTGATACGATTATTTAAAAAATTAATTTTATTTTATCAGAAATAAATTTTCAAAGTGTGAAAAAATAAATATAATGTTTTCTCGCTAAAAAAAATTAATATTTTATTGAAATATATTTTTTAAGAAAAATATAACTTCACTAAAAATGACTGCTTATATCCCAAAAATTAATAAATAAATTTTTATTGAGTATTATATTTATATATATATACCATAATGTGGATATTCCTATTCATACCCTCCAATTTAATAACTTGGTGATAACTTTCACAGTAAATAATAATATTTGAATAGTATATCACGAATCATTTAAAATCGATGTGTCATATAATGAAAGATATAAAACAAAAAAAATTAAATATTTCAAAAAATATATAATGTTATTACATTCTACCTCCTTAAAATTAAATTCACCCTCAAAATTCTCTAACTCGGATTCAAACAAATGAGGATATCTCTATTTCATTATATCTTTGGGTTCCCAAGATGCATCTTATAATTTATGATTTCTCTATAGAACACTAAGTAGGTTAGAAGTATTATAACCAATAAATTTAGCTCAATAGTCTAATATTTTGACTAGTTTTTATTCATTATAAATATCATCTTCTAGTAGTAAGACTTATGAGTTCAGTACATGAGAAGAATCAGGTATGTACTTCCTCGGGAGAGAAACATGGAAATAATTATGAATGTGAGAGAGGATCAGTGGAACCACTAATTGATAAACTACCATCCCTACTTGATCAAGAATGTATAGGGGCCAATATACCATGGGATCAAAATTCCTTTCATTATAAATCAGAAAACCTTCTTCCACATTGAAATTCATAGAAACTTCTTCTCACCAACTTTGAACTCTTGATCTCACTGACGATTATCATCATCAAATTTCTATTTATATTGAGACACCTTGAAATTTTATTAAATGTATCTTCCTTTATCTACCATTAATATATCCACATTGGCTCCTAATGTATTTATTTATATAACATCATACCCAAATTCTTGATCTCTACACCTTTTTCCAAAGAGGAATTTTTAAAGATCTATATGAAATCCCAGTTGAATGATTTATTTGTAGGAAAACTCAGCTATAGTAAGATGAAGATTCCAATCACCTTTAAAACATATAAAACAATAACTCAGTATAACCTTTAGGGTTTTAATGGTAATCACAGTCAAACCATCTTTATAAGGACCAAAATCTATAATGAGACACAAATTTGAATCTAGATCCTTCTAAAGACTTTTATAGAACAAAGTGTTTAACCTCATATCTTTATCACAAACAACAAGAATGTTGTACTCCATAAAAACATACAACTTCTTCAATATAAATTTTGGTAATTTAATCAACATAGAAATATTATATTATAGAAATTAAGTGTTCTTAATTTTTAAGGTGATTGATTAAAACCCAAATAACATTATGGAATTTAGATACTTTGGGGAGGATAATGATTTAATCCATGGTTATTTTTTCTATTTACATTATGCATGGGTAATGTTTGTAATATAACCTTAATCTTATGTCTCTCATTCTTAAATTTATTGCATAATAAGCATGATATACATACTCTGCATTTTCTCTCTTCATGTTGTCTCACAAGATTTACTCCTTTAAATATTTATACATCTTAATACATTTTGAACGAATAGATAATGATGAACTATGAGGATCATCTAATAACACTTTATTCAAATCTAGTATAATGGGAACACACACAAGATTCGTGAACTTTATCATTCAATCATAATAAAAGTTGAACATAGGAAAATTTCATACCTTCCTTTTTAGATTCACATATTCTTTCTGTGCCTCATTAATCTTCTCCTGGATAGATGGACAAACAGTAATTTAAAAAATGATATTTATCTCATTGCTTCCTAACAGATCCATGCTCTGGAAACCTAGAAATATTTGATATTTGGTGATTCTCATCGTAGATAAGCTAGCATTATTCTATTGACTGAGAACATTTCCCACCTTATTAACTTTCCCTAGGTGGTGGTAATGTATTGAGCAGTCATTATATTTAATCATATCCAACCATATTATATAAAACACATTCAAGAATATTTTACTAAATATATACTTTGAAATTTTACGATAAATATATATATATAACACCTTTCTCTGTAAGGATAATGCATCAATATAATTAATGAAATATTTTCCTCAAATAACGAAAAATATTGATTTAGGTAAATTTTACCATGATCATTACATTGGTTTAAGGAATAAGATAAAACATATCATTATTGATGATAATTCATTCCAATCCCTTCCTTGATTCATCACTATAGATTTCAAACCCTTCTCTATTTCAAGATAATTTAAGAATTAGTGTACTAACTGACCTTCTCTGTAGTTCCTTGAAATTTCATTCACATTCATATGTCCAAAAGAACTTGGATAGATTTTAAGTTAACATGACGATTGTATTAGATAGTAATGATAAATTCTCTACACAATTTTAATAATATCTAACAAAATCATGAAAAATTGGGATCTTAGTTAGAGAGGTTGGTCTGGGAAAACATTAAAAAACCTCATATGTTGATGGATCCATGGATATAACCTCTCTTGATATTATATTACACAAAAATGAAAATTGCTTTATCCAATATTCAATCTCTATAATTTTTTTATATAAATTACCTCTTCTTTTTATCTTCTGTGCAATTCTTAAGTAATATTCATGCTCTTCCATTCTCCTTGAATATATAATAATTTCATCTAAAAATACTACTGTAAACTAATGAAGGTAATCTTTAAATTATATTAATTAAATCCATAAATATTGAAGGAATCTTATTATTACCCAATGGAATCACTATATATTCATAGTGTCCAGACCTTGAATGTAATATATTGTATTGCTTATATATCCATTTTTTTACCTCGATTGATTATATCCAGAATAAAATCAATCATTGAAAAGTATTTTGATCTATGAAGTTGATCAAACAAGTCATCAATATGAGGTAGAGGATACTTATTCTTGATTTTTTATCTTTTCATGTTCCCAATAATCAATCTTTTTTCACATTGATCCAACTTTCTTCTTAAAAAATAATTGGTGCGCCCAAGGTGATTCACTCAGAAAAATAAATCCCTTTTCAATTATTCTCCTAGAGTACCTTCTATAATTCAACAATCGTATCAAGGGAATTCTATAGATATTCATTGAAATAGTTGTATCATTTTGTATGACTTCTACTGAGAAATCAACTTAATGATTCAGTGGATGTATAGGAAACTCTTTGGTAAAGGTATCAACAAACTCCCGTAAAATAGGAATATAATTGATGATGATTTTCCCCCAACCATATGAGGTAAAAAATATTTGGAATATGAATAAAGTCCCATAAAATCGATTAAATTTACATTGTATGTTCATATTTATCATCACACTGATAGATGTGATTATGTTGGATTGTAATATCAAACATTACATCCCTTCCTTGATAATTAATGTGAACTTTATGTAAATAATGTCAATCCCTGTACAGAATTGTAGTGAATTAAACTAGAGTGATAATAATGATATTGGTAGAAATAATATACCCATAAACTTCAATCGAAGAAGAATTGTAAACTTGTGATGTGATCATTTCTCTATTATGGATTTCTACTAATTATTCAACATATAATAAATGAAATTATACTTTGACACCCTTAGAAAATTCATCTGGTATAAAATATTGGTTAGATCTTCAATCAAATAAGATATTATAAGTTATTAAGTGGATGATAAGTGTACCTTTTCCCACTTCATTACTATACTTCACATCATCGTTATTGATCTCATGATATTTCCCTATTCATTTTGGATTAAGAGGTTTCTAACATTGATCTGTAAGAACCCAAACCTTGTTTTTATGTATGTTTTTCCTTTTCCGGTTGTTTTTGAGAAAAAGGAGAAAATATGAAAATTTTCAGAGTACATGCCATGTACTTTATAAGTACACGCAATGTACTTCGACGCCACACAAGGCCGTGTGCTGGCCATGTTTGCGCCACATACACGGCTGTGTGGGTTGATGTGGAGTCCACTTAAAGTGGAGTATGGAAAACCAAAGTACACGCCCTATACTTTTCTTTTTAATTCATTAATCTGACCAGGGTCACATCTTAACCCTGTTTTCATCTTCTTCTCTGCCTAATTTGTACAGGGTGTCCAAGGAGTCCAAATCGTCTCCGAGCCCCCTATCCGTCACCGATTCTCTGAATTGAACACTATTGGTTGCAATAGAATCACAACGGTTAGTTCTTTGTTCTTATTTGGAATCGTTTCCTATTTCTTCCTCTCATGTGAGTTATTTGAGGTTGAATGTTTTAGACAATTTTGCAGATCTACTCTGTTCTAGGCCAATTCACAGGCCGAGGCTCAAGTATATAAATCTACGAGGATCAACGTAGGCGGTGTGATGCCCTATGTTGAATGTACTTGAGTTTTTGTGAAAACGTGTCAGATATCCATGTATCGGGTATCTTGGGTACGGGTTTTGAGCCTGCTTTATATATCTACCTTATATTGCTTGTGTTCTTGAGGCTATTAGATGAATAATTTTTCTTTTTAGCATGTTAAAGGATCATCCCATAGGTGTTTCCTTCGTTTTGGTTGTTTATCGCTGTTTGGCTTATGTTTCCAATGAGGCAAACCTTGTCGCATTTATTGCATGCCTTGGTGTGAATGATTTCATGTATTGTCTTCTATTTAAATGCTTTTTTTGCATTGTATCTATTAGCCATGTAGTTAATGAAAAAACAAAGGGCTTCTACGAATCGTTTATATATGATTACTTTTACTTAGGGCTGTGGGAACCTGGGGTAGTTAGACCATAGAGGGAATTGGTGTTGAGTGCTTCCTCAGAGGGCATGTTTAATTATTACCATTATGAGACCATAAGTGGGATTGACTTTGTGCTCTCTCAGAGGGTCTGATAATTATCGAATCGAGACTAATGGGGGAATTAGATGTAAGTGCTTCTTTAGAGAGTCTGTAGTATCACTGCAAGACTATAGGGGGAAATGATGTTGAGTGCTTCCTTAGAGTGTCTTTTCCTTTGTTCGAATTCTTGACTATAAGGGCCTTCCCATGTAAGCCACCTAGAGGGTTTGTGTAGTAAATTTGGTTGGTTTGTTGTGACGAGTCCACCGAGCCAAAGAATAAGCTTGGGTTTGTACTGCTTGTAGATTAGGTAGTCTACTGAGATACCTATTGTTTTACTTGATATGCCTTTAGGATATAGAGGATTTTGATAAATTCATTGGTTGATGACTAAATGATTGAATCAAATTAATAAATAAATGTGAATGGACAAATGTAGGATTGTTTACTTTTGTGTGCCCATGTTTCTCTTCTACATTTATTTCCATTATTTTTACTATATTGCTCACTGACAGTAGCGCACATATCGTTTGGTGGTTGCCTATCGGGATTAGTCTCACACCTTGTTTGGGTACTGCTTTTCATCCCAAACAGTTTATATAGTTGTAGGTGTGGATAGGGATTGTGGATCTTCTACCTTAGGTGCTTGATTGCTGGTTAGAGCTAGAGAGCATGGGACCGAGCTTAGGCTTGCGATGCTGCTGGATTTTACTGTTTACTTTTTCCACATGGGTTTCATTTTTCATTCAACACGTTGTTTTGTTTACTAATTTCCATAGAAACATGTTCCATGCCACATCATTATTATATTATACATTGCTTCCGCTATTTAGTTTCAGTTGTCGTGTGCTGTTTACTACTTCCGCTATTGTTTATTATTTCCTTCCACTGCATACTTTTCCAAATGATGGAATTGTATCCCCACTGACTCATTAAGGCCCTCGTAGCTAGTCGGCAGCCTCTGGCATTTAGGGCAACGCGCTTGAGGTCATGTGGCGAACCAGGTATGGGGTGCCAGTTGAGTGGCTCCAGATTCAAGTCGATACAAAGTGGTATCAGAGGTGGTTTTCTTTCTTTTCTATTCCCTTACTGTTTGGTGACAATAGACAGGGATAGGAAAAGATGGGTAGATGGTACTTAACTGTACACAGGAGTAATTAACCTCTGTACAGGGAAATGATATATGACCTCATAATTTCAATTTTTAGTTTTGGTAAGTGTTATAGTTGATTATATGTCACCGTTGGGTGATGCACTTGTTTTTTTCTATTACAGTTTATATGATTGTGGTTCTATTTTGTTACGAACCGATGAGATGACGGTATGCCATCTCATGCATCATATAGGCACCGGTTAGAAAAATCACATGTCATGCATTTTATCATGCTATCTAGGGTGCATTATAAATTTCATACTGTTGTGATAGATGTCGTGATAGATTATGCATGATGTTGTGATAGTTGTTGTGATTGAGATACCTTCTATGCTAATAGGGTATTGTTTATTTTATATCTTATTTAGCATGGACACCAAAATTTGGTCTTATTGGTGTTATGGACCCTTGAGGATTAGAGTTTGGCGGATCATGGAATTATCATACTGTTTACTTGTTATATGCATTTTTATGGTGTCAAGCTTTGATTCTCAGGGAGTATGGGCCCCTACGGATCGGAATTTGACACATAAGTACTGGTTTTCAGTGTTTTTCAGTGGTTTTGGGGAGTTTTGTATGCCTAATGCGCAGAAACCCAAATAAAACAGTGTTTGGCCTTATGAACACATGCCATGTGATCTTCTATCTAGGAAGAACTACCTTTCACAGTTACATGCTGTGTACTTCGAAGTACACACCGTGTTCTCTTCTTCCGTGTGATCCAGCCGTGTAGTTGAATACACGGGCTGGAAAATCTCTGGAACAACAAGCCATGTACCACATTTACACGATGTGTAGTAACGGTCTGTATAACCCAGTCGTGTAGTTGAATACGTGGGTTGGAAAATCATAGGGACAACACGCCGTGTACATTGTTGACACGCCGTGTAGTTGTGGCCCATGTACCAGTCCATGTGACTAACGACACAGACATGGGAAAAACATTAAAGACACACCATGCAGTGGATAGACGCACCATGTAGTCTTCAGCTGGGATAGTTTGTGTGACTTAGTCATGTAGGAGTAACCAGGCAGGAGGAAGAAGGACGGTACACGCCGTGTAGTTTGGGTTTACATAGCCATCTTCGCCGGTGTACATGCCCAATTAAAATATTTATGGAACACACCCTGTATATGGACTACACACCATGTAAGTATGTTTTATTAGTTTTAAAATTGTTCCACTTGTGTTCCGTTGTCGCTCTCATAAGTTGAAATTGTGCTCGTTGTTAATAAGGGTGTGCTTTTGACCTTGCAGAGTCATGCCGCCAAGACGTCCTCCTATTTCACGTCAGGGATCTGATGATGATCATATGCTGGATATGGACCAGATAGTTAACCCAGATACTGGTGCATGCACACATTTCCGTGAGGGATTCATGAGGTTTAGACAGACCTTTCAGGGAGCTTAGCAACCAGTCCAGTATATGGCAGATCTTACGCGAGTCATCTAGCAGCATCATCCTCCCATATTCTGTAGGGATGGAGGACCTCATGCTACTGAATCTTGGTTCAAAGCGATGGTTTCAATCTTTGATCATCTCGAGACACCCCCATACATAAGGGTGAAGCTCGTGACTTACATGCTGCGAGATTCGGCCAAGATATGGTGGGATGTAGTTTCTCAGGCAGGGTGCCATCAGATCGTTTCTTGGGAGGAGTTTCAGCTTACGTTCTATGACTACTTCTACCCAGAAACACTAAGGGCTGACATAGCCCGAGATTTCATGAACCTATAGCATGGTACTCTATAATTTATCAAGTATTCCTCCCGTTTCACTGAGTTACAACATTTCACTCCGGTTCTGGTGAATTACAAGTTGTTTATATCAAGGAAGTTTGAGGAGGGCCTCAGACCAGAGATCAGATCGCAGGTAAATCTATTTTAGTTGACTTCTATTTATTGTATAGTCATCTAGGAATTGATCACATAGAGGAATCTGAGAGATACTGGAGTAGTGAGCCAGGGAAGTTCAGTATCCAGGGTCAGTACTCTTTTTAATGACCGTAGGAAGCGCCACCGAGAGTCTACACGAGGTGACTCGAGGAAGAGAGATGTTCCTTCAGGTAGTAAGGTTGTGTGCTAACAGTGTGGGAAGGATGGCCATAAGAATCCACAGTGCTTGAGGGACCTAGTAGAGTGCCGATCTTACGGAAAGATGGGTCATATTCAGATGTTTTTCAAGGTTCTTCTTCTAGAGGCTAGCGAAGGGGGATCAGTTTCGACTCCACATACAGGAGCAGGTTTACCAGTTCCGTAGTAGACTGGGGGTTGGAGTTCTACAGGCCGTTCAGGCAAGGGTAGAGGCTGTGGATGTAATGGTCAGGCTCAAGGAGGATCCGCTCAGGGGTCTCAGGTTGCTCCACAGGGCTGTGGTACAGGCCAAATGTTTGCAGTAGAGCAGATTCATCACTGGTAGGATCCTGAACATTCCACAATGCGAGGTACGATCTTAGTAGCCTCAGTTTTATCTTCTGCACTTTTCGATATAGGATCTTCTCATAGCTTTATTTCTATGCACACTATGGAGAGCCTTAGACTTCCTATTTTCTACTTGTGATGTTATTATGACAGTAGACTCTTCCTTTGGGACATGGAACTGCTAGTGTGCGTCAGTGCTAGGAGTGCCACCTTGTGGTTGGTGGGTGTCACTTCTAGTGGGATCTTTATGTCCTAGAGATGACAGGTTATGATTTCATTCTCAGAATGGACTGGCTAGTTTCTTTTTCAGGCCCTTTTTGATTAATATCACCGCATGGTGAGTTTCATATCACTAGAGGGAAGATATTTTCTTTACATGGGTGAATGGGGTGTCTAGGCAAGTAGAGCAGGACCAGAGCATCATGATTTGGGAGGTGTTATAGACCATATTGCTAGTTTATATCTGGATGATCAGGGGACTTCTCAGATATATTATCCTCCAGTGGTTGATCATTTTCCAGATGTCTTTCCAGAAGACATTTCAGGGTTGTCTATGGAGCGTGAGGTAGGCTTTTCTATTGTGCTTGTGCTAGGAGTAGCACCGGTGTCTGTACCTCCTTATAGGATGGATATTCTTGAGTTGAAAGAGCTCAAGAAGTAGTTGGAGGAGTTGCAGGCAACGGGTTTTATCCGACCCAGAACTTCCTCTTGGGATTTTCATGTTTTATTTGCGAAGAAGGAGGACGGTACTTTACGGTTTTGTGTGGAATATCGGATGCTAAACCAGTTAAAGGTCAAGAACTGGTATCCCTTGATGAGGATTGATGATATTTTTTGTCAGCTTCGAGGATCCAGGTTGTTCTTGAAGATCGACTTTAGATCCGGATATCATCGGTTGCGTGTCAGACCATCAGATATACCTCTTACAGCTTTCTGGAGTAGGTATGGTCTACACGAATATTTGGTTATGCCGTTCGGTCTCATAAATGCACCAACAGTCTTCATGGCAATGAGGAACAGAGTTTTCCATCCATACATGGATTCCTTCGTGGTGGATTTTATGGATGATATTTTGGTGTACTCGCACACTCGACATGACCATGCTAACCATCTTGAGATCGCATTGTGTACAGTGAGAGAGAATCAATTATATACTAAGCTCTCTAAGTGAAACTTTTGGATAGATGAGATCCACTTCCTGGGTCATGTCATTTCAGAGACAGGAGTATCAATAAACCCAGTGAAGGTGAGAGCGGTAGTTACCTGGGAGAAACCGAAGAATGTCTTCGAGAAATAGAGATTCTTAGCACTGGATAGTAACTACAGGCATTTTTTACAGGACTTTTCATGCTTGGCAGTGCCGTTGACGGGCTTGACTAAGAAAGGTGAGACGTATGTTTGGTCAGAAGCCTGCGATTCAACCTTTCAGGAGCTGAAGTGGAGATTGAATTCATCACTGATTCTAGTTTTACCAGAGCCAGGCAAGAGTTATACAGTTTTCTGTGATGTATCTAGCATCGGGCTTGGAGCAGTGCTTATGTAGGAGGACTGTGTTGTTGCATATAGAACCCGACAGTTGAGGCCTCATGAGAAGAACTATCCTACGCACGACCTGGGGTTGGCTGTTGTCGTTCATGCTTTGCATTTTTGGAGACATTATCTTCTAGGAGAGCATTTTGTGGTATATACTGACTACAAGAGACTCATGTATATCTTCGTGCAGTGTGACTTAAATATGAGACAGCGGAGGTGGGTCAAGTACATACATTCTTTCGACTTTGATCATTCTTATAAACCTTGGAATGGAAATGTTGTGGCAGACACACTAAGTAAGAGAACTCAGTTATAGGCAGTTTGGGAGGCCAGCAACGAGTGACTGCTTATGGCTCCGTCCTCTGAGATGCATTTGGAGGTGCACGACTGACAGAGACATACAGTTCATTCTTATATAACTGTTACCTCCACTCTTTTGGATCGAGTTCGAATGAGGGAGCTATCAGACCCAGAAGGCCTTGTCTTATGGGTGGGTGTGTGAGATATAGACCCTAATCCGGGATGGATAGTGGTAAATGATGAGGTGTTACATTTTCATGGATGCGTATGGGTTTCATCGGACATACGGGAGGAGGTGATGTGGGAGTTTCATGATTCATCTTGGGTCGTTCATCATGGTGTCACAAAGATGTATCGAGACTTATGTCGTGAGTGTTGGTGTCCAGGTATGAAGAAGGAGGTGGCTGTTTTGTTATGCGGTACATCACCTGTCAGCAGGTGAAGGCAAAGCATCAGCGACTAGTAGGGCTTCTAAATCAGTTACCCATTCCTGAGTGGAAATGGAATGATGTCACGATGGACTTCGTGACAGGGTTACCGAGATCACCTCGAGGGAATGATGTGGTTTGGGTTGTAGTGGACAGGCTCATGAAGGTTTCACATTTCTTACCGATCAAGGAGACCATCGGTGTCGATGAGCATGGGAGGTTGTACATCCGGGAGATTGTACACTTGCATGGGATTCTGATTTCTATCATTTTTTTGATAGGGATGCCCACTTTACTTAGAATTTATGGCATGGGATACAGAGGGATTTGGGTACATAGGTACTTCTGAGTACATCTTACCATCCCCAGACATATGGCCAGTCGGAGTGCATGATTCAGGTGCTAGAGGAAATGCTACAAGCATGCATCCTTGATTCTGGAGGTTCATGGGAGAAACATATACCTCTAGTGGAGTTTTCCTATAATAATATTTTTCAAGAAACTATTCAGATGGCACCTTACGAGGCTTTGTACAGTAGGTCATGCTGATCACCCTTGTGTTGGATGGAGGTGGGAGAGGGAGCTGTGCAGGGACCTCATCTTGTTCATGAGACCACAGAACAAGTAGAGTTGATTCGGAAGAGGATGGCTACTGCAATGTCTCGGCAGGAATCTTATGATGATCAGCGGAGAAGACCTTTAGAGTTCACGGTCGGAGATCCGATTTTCTTTCATGTTACCCCGAGGTTGGTACATAAGATGATATGGAGATAGGGAAAGCATTCACCGAGATAAATCAGACCGTTTAAGGTTCTGGAGAGAGTCAGGCTGGTTGTTTATAGGTTGCAGTTACCTTAGAGGTACCAGGCTATGCACGAAGTCTTCCTTGTTTCTCAGATTCAACGGTATTTCTCAAACTCGTCTCATGTTTTTCATCTCGAGGAGGTTGATCTGGAACAGGATGCATCATTCGAGGAGCATCCAATTAGGATTGTTGATCGTAGTACAAAGGAACTCTATGGCCTATTTGTCCCTCTGGTATGGGTGCAATGGCAGCACGACCATGTATAGGACGAGACATGGGAAAGAGAGGCCGACATGCGATCACAATGACCAGAGTGGTTCTAGTGTTCTTCTTCTATGCCTCGTTAGGAAATTTGAGGACGAATTTCTTTAAGGGGAAAGTTTTTAAGAACACGAACCTTTTTTTCAGGTATGTTTTTACTTTTCTAGTCGTTTTTTATAAATAGGGAAAAATCTAGAAATTTTCAGAGTACACGTCGTGTACTTTATAAGTACACGCCCTATACATTATATGTACATGCCGTGTACTTCGACGTCGTGCAAGTCCGTGTGCTGCCTGTGTCCGGGCCACACACATGACCGTGTGGGTTGACGTGGAGGCCACTTAAAGAAGATTATGGAAAACCAAAGTACACGTTGTGTACTCTAAAAGTACACTCTATGTACTTTTATTTGTATTTCATTAATCGGACCGGGGTCGCATGTTAACCCTGTTTTCATCTTCTTCTCCACCTAATTCTGTAAAGGGCGTCCGAGGAAGTCGAATCTTCTCTGAGCCACCGATCTGTCACCAATTCTCCGAATCGAACATCATTTTTTGCAATATAATCACAACGATGAGTTCTTGGTTCTTCTTTGGCCCCGTTTCCTATTTCATTCTCTCGTGTGAGTTATCGGAGGTTGAATGTTTTAGATGTTTTTGCAGATATACTCCGTTCTAGGCGAATTGACAGGCCGAGGTTCATGTATATCAATCTATGAGGATCGAGGTAGGTGGTTTGATCCCATACGTTGAATGTCCTAGATTTGTTTTTCCAAAAGTGTCGGATATCCACGTATCGGGTATCTCAGGTTAGGGTTTTGAATCTGTTTTATTTATCTGCCTTAGATTACATGTGTTCTTGAGGATATTAGATGAATAAAGATTCTTGTTAGCATGTTAAAGGATCATACCATGGGTGTTTCATTTCTTTTTGGTTGTTTATCGTCATTTGTCTTAGGTTGCCTATGAGGCAAACCTTGTTTCATTGATTTCTTGCCTTGGTATGAATGATTTCATGTATTGTCTACTTTTTAAATGCTTTTGTTGCATTGTAGATATTAGCCAAGTAGTTTCTAAACATACTTAGGGCTGCTAAGAATCATTTATATACGATTTCTTTTACTCAGGGCTACAGGAACCTGGTGTAGTTAGACCATAGGGGGAATTAACGTTGAGTCCTTCCTCAGAGGGAATGTTTAATTATTACCAATACGATACCATAAGGGGGATTAACTTTGTTATCTCTCAGAGGGTCTGATAATTATCGAATCGAGACTAAAGGAGGAATTTGTTGTAAGTGGTTCCTCAGAGAGTCTGGAGTATCACAGCAAGACCATAGGTGGAATTGACATTGAGTGCTTCCTTAGAGTGTCTATGCTTTTGTTTGAATGCTTGACAATAAGGGCCTGCCCACGCGAGCCACCTAGAGGGTCAGTTTAGTAAATTTTGTTGGTCGGGTGTGATGAGTCCACCAAGCCAAAGAACACGCTTGGGTTTTTAATTCTTGTAGTTTAGGTAGTCCGCTGAGATACCTGTTGTGTTACATGCTATTCCTTTGGGCTATAGATCTATTTGCTAGATTATTTGGTTGATGACTAAATGATTGAATCAAATTAATAAACAAATGTGAATGGAGAATTGTAGGATTGTTTACTTTAGTGTGCCCCTGTTACTCTACAGCATTTATTTCCATTACTTTTGCTATATTGTGCACTGACAGTAGAGTACAGATCTTTTGGTGGTTGCATGCTGGGATTAGTCTGACACCCTGTTCGGGTCCTACTTTTCAGCCCAAACAGGTTATATGGTGTCATGTGTGGATAGGGATTGTGTCCCCTCTACCTCAGGTGCTTGATTGCTGGTTAGAGTTGGAGAGCATGGGACCGAGCATAGGCTTGCGATGTTGCTGGAGTTTACTGTTTACTTTTTCTACTTGGGTTTCAGTTGTACATTCAACACGTTGTTTTGTTTACTGCTTTCCATAGAAACATATTCCATGCCGAATCATTAATATATTATACATTACTTCTTCTGTTTAGTTTCACTTGTCATGTGTTGTTTACTGCTTCATCTATTTTTTATTATTTCCTTCCGCTGCATACATTACCAAATCAGGGCATAGTTTCTCCACTAACTCATCAAGGCCCTCACTGCTAGTCAACAGCCTCTAGTGTTTGCGGAAACACGCTTGACGTCATGTGGCGAACCGGTTATGGGGTGCGAGTTGAGTGGATCTAGATTTGGGTCATTACATGATCATACCCACTAAGCTTCTAGTATGATCTATAGTTAACATAATTTCCATACTTCATGCATTTCAAACACTGGAGTGTAGGTAGCGTATTCTATGGTTCTTTTTCTCCATCATTGGATAAATTATTCCCATGACTACAATATTTGATTTCCTAACTCCCTTCACTATAAACATAAAATATTCACTAGTTCCCTTAATATAATTTCATCTCTATTTCCCTTATCACTCTGACCACAAATGAAATATCATATTCTTCTCTCAATGAATTTTATAATTTAAATTGAATTCCATCTTTAATTTATTATTAAAAACATATTATTGTTGTGAAACTCCAATATCCATATCCATGTTGAAAGAAAATAAAGCTATTTCTTCATAGAAATTATTTTTTCTTATCAATAACACCCTTAGAAGACTTGATTTTATGCAACTGAATAATCGATCATCCTTACTATCAGGTTGGATGATAATATCGGAAGTTTATATCCCTTGTTTTTTGAAACATTACTCAAAGGTTCTAACTAATAAAAAACTCAGTGAGGATCAAAATACTCCACATGGGGCCATTACTCTAATGTAAGGACCAAATAAATGTGTTTTCATAGTTTAGATGACTAAAGGATTAAACTGTTGGGATTTTCACGCATTGAAACATGCAAATAATGAATGGGATGTTTGGGTGAGAATGCTTTGGTGCAGGGATATTACATACAAAAGTAACTTTTTTGTCTGTAATTTTAGAAAATAGTCATACCCATGGATGACATGTTGCAAAAGAAACATATCACCCCACACTTGTGTTTCCTATGTTGTATGCCTCCCTATTCAGAATCAGTATATAACATATTCTTAAAAGGATAATAGGATAGAAAAATATTGGAGATCACTGTTCATTGAATGGGGATTTCAGTGAGTAGGGATTCATTGTTGGAGTTTATTACAACATGATTTCAGTGGGGTAGACATCTTGGCATTGAAATTAAAATATGTGGCATGGGTTTCATAGTATTGTGTTGGGTCTTATGGGAGGTCAGGAATAATTTAAGAGAAGGCGGTCAATGCTCCCACGTCTTCATTAATTTGACAATGAGGTTTCTTGTGGTGGATCTTACGTCACTTTCTCCCACTCGGGTGACTTCTCTTTCACTAAGCGTTATTGTTCTATGGTTTGTGAGTTTCCAAGAGGCAGTATGTAGACATAATTAGGGATGATGTATTAAATGGAATAATGAAACTAGTGGTCTAGAGATGAATATTTATGGATCTCATGAGTTGGGAGAGATAAGGGGTGTTGCCTCGTATGGGATGTCAGTGGATATGTCATTTTTGGCTTCATAAATTACTATGGCATGACTAATTCAATTTGGTTGGATATGTGATATTTGGTTAGTGGAATAAAATTATACATACTCTACATTTTTAGCTTTTCAATAGTGGATTCTAACTACATGTTTTCATATGGATTAATTTGTGATTACAGAAGAATCCCATGGGATTTTACATAAATTATTAGGAAGTGTAGAATTATCATGTTTAGGGTATTGAATTGTATCTCACTGGGAGGGAATATGACTTTAAAGTGGATATATTGTCCAGTAAAGGTAGTTCTAGTAAGGGAACTATTCTATTCCATTGTACTAGGTCATTACAACATGTTTGAAAGCTCATTTTATGGGGTGATGCACTTGGGATTTACCATTTTCACCCCCTTCAATCCTAAGATTTTATGGAATAAAAAGTAGTTTTTATTGATTGGATACCAAATAATATTAAAAAATAATTTATAGTAAATTTTAATAAATTCACATTCATTTGAATCTATGATACTTTAGGTTTAACATAGGTAATCTGTGATCATTAGAAAACATTCGGATAGATGAATATTATATCTTATTAGATGAAAATTTAATACATAACATAATGTTAAATTTCAGAAAAGAATAAATAATGCATATTTTGAAAACTAGATAGATAAACAATTAGTTATTAAGTTAACTACATCATATCCCACAAAATTATTTATAACTATACCTCTTATTAGACATATTATACTTATACTATTCTTCATAACCCAGTAAAAGGAAACATCAGAATGTGTGAGATAAACTTCCAAGGGTAAAAATGGAAGGTGAAAATAAAACATAACCATAAGAGTATGAGATCATGGTTATAAAATTTTAAAAACCATTCCCTAAATATCATAGATTATAATACTGAAAAAGCATGGATGGTTATAAGATAGGAATTATAAATGAATCAACATGATCCATTAGAGAAAAACATTGGCATAATATATAAGTTTGTGGAATACAAATAAAAATTGAAAAAAAAATTAATTAGTATTCATGGATATCCACCAAGACTATCATAGTGGATTTGGTTCACTAAATAAACTATCATAGCAGTCAAGGTTTCCACTCAATACTATCTTAGTGTACTAATTCTATTACAGAACTGGGTTCACTCCCCATTACTATCCAGTTTATCTCATTAGATATCCATCTTTACCA
Source organism: Viscum album (assembly GCA_963277665.1). Classification (NCBI taxonomy): domain Eukaryota; kingdom Viridiplantae; phylum Streptophyta; class Magnoliopsida; order Santalales; family Viscaceae; genus Viscum; species Viscum album. Next base: position 1,615,080,914 of record OY728158.1, read on the forward strand.
AATGAATTAGAGAAATATATCATTTTGGTCCCACCCATCACATAATGAAACCCATACATATGTGTTTCATAACATCATATGACATTCATCATATCATAAAACATGATAAATAAATGGTTTTCAGAATCAATTCACTATAGAATAACCTGTGGAGAAGAAATTTGTTTCATAAACATTTCACCAATTAATGATGACATAACCCTTAGAAAAGGTATAAGTTTCATAAAGTACATCCCATAATAATAATAAACCATCATGATAAATAAAAGGTATATTATAATTGAATCATATCTAGATTAAATCATAATTAATATCAAATGATGTTTGTATAAGTAAACAATTTCATTAAAATATTGCATGGAACATTTCCAAAAGAAAATTCACTTTATTATTTGAAATTACTTACTTCAAATCAAAAAAATTACTAAATAAGAATAAAACCCACTATTGGAAAATAAAAATGGAAAAATGTAATGTAATATTCAAATCATTTATTTTTCATGATTGTATAAATTTCCATATATGTCATATAAGATAAATGAAAACATTCCTTACACACTTCTGCAAAACAAAAAGGTACCTAGTTTGGAAAATGATCATAAGATTCATTTTAAGGAATTTTATAAAACCTAAATCATGGAAAAAAATTAATTTATAAAATAATTTTATAATATTAAAAACAATATTGCAAAAAAATTTAGAATACATGTATATGGAAGAAAAAGGTTTTTCGGCTAAAGATAGAAATAAAGTCATTTTGTATATTGGGTACTTTAAGTGTGGAAAATAAAATTAAAACAAGTATTAAAAATAACTCACTATATTATAATAAAATTATTTAGTTTATTGATAGTTATATCACAAAAGTTCACCATCATAAACTTAATCATAAACAATCCCGATATATAATGAGATTGCAATAGAAAAACCTTACCTCAAGACTGACAACCCTCGTATGTGTTTGAATCTCCTATATAATAAATAAATAAATATAATAAATATATTAAATAAATATACTCATATATATAATAAAAAATATTATTTACTTTTAAACTTTTATCAACTGTTTATTAACAATTCATTATTAAAATCATTGTTCTGGATTATAACTGGTTCATTTTTCTTGTATGTTTTGGTTCAGTAATTTGGGTCCTTGTACTTTAATCATGGTTCCATAATCTCTATAACATTAATAATGATATAAATATCATATATATGATATATATATATATATATTTATATATATTTATGTACAGATAGATATTTTCATTCATAAAAGGATAGATAGAAAAATGAATTACACCATTCATAGAGATAATAGGTCATACGTATGCATGAATGTGATTTTAAATTTTATATGGATGGAATGAAAGAAAGTTAAATAAAAATACACCATTAAACAATCAACAATATATAATGTAAATCATTTATATGTATCAAATCTATCATTGTTACCATTCATGTGAAGGGAAAATAAAAAACGAATCACATCGCTTCGTGGATGTGGTAGTCCACACGTATGCATGAGAGACATTATCATTTTCCAAATGATTATATTGTAATAATGTGGAAATTATATTATAAGTAATTAATAATAATTATTATATAAATATCCTATGTAATTATTAAACCCATCATAATAACTATCCATAAAACATGGTGATAGAAAATGAATTGTATCGTTTTATAGGGGCGACATGTCGCATGTATGTAGGGGTGATACATTCACATTCCATTTGATTATAAAGTGGTTTAATAATGCTGATTTTGAAATAATATATGTATATTTAGTATACTAAAGTTATTATATTATTATAAATTTTATATAATAAGATGAGATAAAAGAATAAATAAAAAAATAAGAGTTCAGTTAAGGCGAGTGCCTATTCTTTAAAAAACTCATTTAAATATCCTATTAAGGATCCTAGTATGGACGTTTTGGATGACCATAACCTTTATAATGTTTCTATGGTGTTTTATAATGGAATTTATGAGGTTCTGTTCAATATATAAGTCTTATATTGGTCTAAATAATAGAAATAAGGGGTGTCCTTTTATAAGGGAAGGAAATGAAGCACTTGGAATTTCATAAAAGATTAAAATATAATAAAATAATTCTCAATTAAAATGAATAAAATTTTATATTAATTTAAATAAAAATATTCTAGGTTTTAGTTAACATCTTCCAATGAAACTTATATAGGTTTTTTTTCATTAATAACTATATCTTTTTTATTAAACACATCATTAAACAGTTTTTACATTTACTGAGATAACAACTATTTCAATCATGATGGGTTAATAATGTTACCATAAATGGACAAGTAACTCATAAATGGGCCATTATTGATATTTTAAAACACATTCCATTCAAATATCTGATTATAATATTTTTATGAATTTTAAATCATTCAATAAACTATTCTTTATTATAAAGACATATTAATGTCCATTTTGGAACTATTAATTTACTTTTACTCAAAAGAAACCAAAAAAATATGGAATTCAAATATATTATTTTAACACATCCATAAGATTTCATATTTATCTAAAAAATTCAGGTAAAACAATAATTCTCCAAAATATTATTAATTTTAAATTCTCTTAAATCGTTTATTGTATTTTTCTATTAATTGAATAAATAATAGGTCAGTGTTATATAGGAATTTAAGGTAATAATTAAATTACATATAATGAGTAATGAATTAAAATTAAAAAAAATTATTATAATGTCATATAAACATTTATATATCTATAAATCTTGGTTTTATCTTTATGTAAAAAAATTGGAAAGATTAATGTAAATAGAGTGACATTTTTTTATTTTATTAAATTAATATTAAGGTAATAATAAAATAAATATGGAACAATGTGATCATATATTATATAATTTTGGGTACATTTCCGAACTTTACTCAAATAATAGGATAAATGAACATGTTAGAAACAATTTAAACCAACATTCCAATGTTGTAATAATATTTTAATCATTTTACTCAGACATGGGTGATAAAAATATACTATGGTTATTAATCATATTGGCCAAAAACAGAAGGGACCTATTTAAAAAACATTAACCACCTATCACATAGTATTGGATCCATTTTTCAAGATTCAATCTCTAGAAGTGAATAAAATTATGTTAAAATAAATAAAAGAAAACGCAACATTAAACAGTTTTACAGAGAAATACATTGTTTAGTATAAAAAAGCTCAAACTATATTATACTATAAAATGGTTTAAAATAAAATTTATTATATTAATAATAACATATTTGAACTAATTTTCCATTGAAACACTTTTAATATAAAATGGAAAACTTTTCTTTCATGAATAAAAAATATAGATTTCAAGAAAAATAATTATTTTTAATTGTTCATTGGAAAATAAATCCTTTATATGATATACCACATTCTCACTCTATGTTAATTTTGATATGATGTTATAAAAAATTAATTTAATCATATAAAATACATTTTATTAATGTGGTAAAAATTAAATGTATATTTTTCTAAAAAACAAATTTGTGAAGGAAATGTATTGTTTAAGCATTATATAACTTTATACAAAATTGAATTCTTATTTCCTAAACATTAATAAATACATTTTTATTTAGTAAGAAATTTGTGTTTATTTTTTATACTTTGGTAATTCATATTCATACCCTCCAACTTAATAGTTTGGTCATAACTTCTACATTAAATAATAATATTTAAATATTATATATTAGATCGTTTAAACTCATTGTTTTGTATAAATCAATATTTTAGATAACATTGGAGAACCATATAATAAAATATAGATATGTCACACATTACTCTTACCTATAAAAGTTCACAACTTAAGGAACCTATTCATATGATCTCATCCACTATACAACTTGATATTATCCAAATCTAACTGGTGTACACTCCCAAACAGCCCGCTCTCATAACAAGACTCATACTCCAATGAGTCACATACCATCAAACCTACGATAATGAACCATAAAAGTTGACAATGATTGTTATACATGTTCATCTCATATATCCAAAATAATTTATGGTCCTTCAATTACAACAAAACCAATCCTTCTCACTCATTCCAAGGAAAACCACATGATCACTCACCACATTGGAATTGTCCCACATCATGAAGCTTCCATCGATCTTTTCAACCTATATCCAACCATTTAAGACTATAACCAACTATATTATGAAAAATAATACCCAAATTCAATAGGATAGGCATATAACTAATATTTCTTTCTAAATCAATCCTTCTTTTATACTAGAAGCACTTAGAGTTCATGTATCTTGAAATCAGAAGGGATTCTAAATTCCTTTCCTCTAACCTCATATGGTTATCCACATCCTTGTGTAAATAAGTGCATTTATCAAACAACATCTATTAAGAATACATCACCGATATTGAACAATCAACAAGTAATCCAATACCTAAACAAATCACCATGGGTGCTTATACATCCCATGCATAGAGGGACGAAATATCCATTTCCAAAATATATCCCATGATAGGATCTAGATCACTTATGGCCATTAATAACTATTGTTTAGTTGGGTATAATCACACCAACACATTATGTAGGAAAACACCATATATGTTATTTTTTACACTATAAATTATTAAAACCAATATCATCATTGAAGTCAATCACATACAAGAACAATAATTTCATATGAATAATACATTCTAAATATTATTCATTTTCATTGGTATCTTGCGACCATAGGTCAAGAGAAAATACTAAAAATATTAATCTCAAATACACGCGATATACGTGAATGAAAATCTCAATTGTAATAAATGAAAACCATGAACATAAATATGGTTTCCCTCATTTCATGGACTTCCCAATAAAAAGGTGCATACGAATAACCATTCTACGGTCTATCAAAAGCTATAACAAATTATTATTCCATATATAAAATATCATAAATAATAATACTAAAGAAATATATTATGATACACTTTGGGATGCCCTATCAAAAACCACTAATTTGTTTCCTGACTGAAGTTTCTTGTGACCTCAAGAGTTCCTTCTCATATACCAGTGGCTACCAACTATAATTGAGGGACTAAATCATACATTTCATATACTTAGAATATTTTCAATGATAAATAAATTACTAATCCACATCCGTAACTAATAATCAGATAACATAGAATCAATAAAACATATACATGATATAAAAAATCAATATGTAGTCATATATTCATTCATCCCAATCATTAAAATCTCATATAAAAATAATAATATACATATTCTATATTACCATCCCCTGGTATCATGTATATCCCAACTCTAAATATACATTTATATTCTCTATCTCGGACCACTGCATATCCTTAGATCTATATCATATATACCAAACATAAGGTCTAAACCACACCAATGTACCCATACGAGGTGTGAGCAATATATCTTTATAAGGTCTCATAAGGTACATATAATATGGTCCGTCATATGCATGTGTATGAATGAGGATAATAAATAAAAAAATCATAACACACAATCTTGGGTGTCGGTTCACAATGTTCTAACCAGTCCATCACAACAACCAATTATAATTATTTTATCCCATGATAGAGACAAAGTTTCTCCATTTGAAAAATCTCATAACATACATATATACACTTTCTAGGTATTAGAATGATATATCCTAATAAATTTGATTAATTTCATCCAACTAATAGAGAATTGTACTGTATACCGTTGTTTTATATATATTAAGAAGAACCAATTAATTCATTCTGGAATGAAGAACATTTAATTAAAGTACCATTTTATTGTAGACATAATACATGATGGGTTGTTGACGTAGAAAAATATACATAGAAACTATAATTTAGGAGACAAGTTGATGAATTCGATAGTGATAGAAAATATGTTGGAATGTTGTGCCTCTGTTTGTATAAATTAATAAATTGAGGATGAATGGTTAAATAGTGAAGAACACTATGGGATAATGGATGGGAATGATGCTGGTTTTTTATGAATATATATCTTAAAATAGAATATTTGATAAGAAATCTTCCTTTGATGAATGAATAATAGGATGATCTTAAATTATGTTTGTTTTGTAAATTTGAAGCCATATAAGGATGTTAATTTTTAATATATGGATCCATGTCCATGGTTATTGTAATGGTGTATCCAAATCCATTGGATGATGTTAGTCCAACTCTTACTAGAGTGTACTATACACAAGGCCACTACTATCATGGTTTTACCTCAACCGTGAGGTCATTTAGGGTTTCATAGGGGATTTGGTCCCATATTCAAGGGTTTGAGAGATGAAAACACAAATGTTTTATCTGTAACAAATAATAACCACTATAGAAAAGATGGCCAATTACAATGACAATGGTATTGTAGAAGTATGGACTTTAACATGGTTATTATAGTAGAGCTGACTGACAACACTGATAGGGTAGCATTGCTCAGTGGACATACCTCAGCTGTTAATGTAGTGGAGTGGACTTATTATGCAGTTCGTAAAACTGTAGCAATGCGGTTTACTATATCATTATGTTTCTTTATGAGCCAATTTCTAGCTATGGTATTTGTAACAATAATATTGTTTCCATTAATCAGGCTCCACATATGTTGAATTTGTTCTACCTCTCTGTGGATATAAATATTATTTCCAAACAATCTAAATACAGTGTCTGGTGATCTTATTCCTATTATTATATTTTAATCCATTTTAATCTTCATCATGATCACTATTTGGTTGTTGCTTCTAGTTCCTTCAAAATAGAATGGTGTCATTTTAATCCAAACACATAACAAAAGATGAATGGTTTGGTGTCTTACCATGCACGGAATCATACTCAATGTTATAGGGTATGGTGTCTTATTGAGTTTTGATCAAATCCTTCTCTCTCAGTGTAGGATATCCTAGAAAACCTCTTCTGTATCGTACCAAATATCAACTTATACCCATTATTAATGGTAGGGTTTAATAATTATATCCTAGACTAGTACCATTCCCCTAAAAATTTTCTAATCCAACACCTTCTCTCTCAAATCAAGTCCACGCATCATGTCACATACCTTACCTCATTGACTTCTCCCCTTTCACTATTGCAGGGTCACAAAACACATCACAATGAAAACTACCTTCTCATTCAAGGCATGGTCCTTCCATCACCTCCTCACTCAAAATTAGGCAATTTATCTAAAAATATAGCACATTATAAACTAAAAAAACCTTTTCCCTGAAATTGATCCTTACAACATGTTCAAACTAAAGGTGAGGCATGCCAACAGCTTCTCACTATATGTGAGGCCATACATCAATATCTCATATCAAATCACACATTACAAATCAACCACTACCATCTCACTCAAGGTATGGCCCATCCAACTAATGATTCATGGAATACTAGAAGTTCTTATTATGGATGATATTGACTTAGTAAATGTTGTATATTATGAATACATAATATATTGTACAGGACATGAATGCCATGACCAATGAACTTTTTCTATTCAAATATAGAAAATAAGGCCACTAAAACAAAGTGTTTAATTTTTCAAGTTAAGTTTATATTTAATTTTATTAATAATGAAGAATTACTTCCTATTTCCTAGGATCTTTCTTTATAATATATATTTTAATCCGAAATAATTTTCAATGATTTTTAATTTGGCATTTAAGATATATGTGTATAATACCTCTATTGGTTATCTATATATGATCCATTGATATCTAAATAATACTGATGGATCATTCGGACCAAGTGTGGTCAATTTATCATATTTGATTTTTCATCTTGATCACTTCACCTTTCTTGTCAGTAGAATAAGTACTTCTAGCCATCTCATTCTTGATAGGACGTCAGATAGAAGGGGATAAATCTAGAGAACAATCATTCATGCACAACGATTCTTTATTAACCCCTCATAGAAAATATAATTGGTTTATTTATATACCTAAGATTATGATTTTTATTTTAATTAATTTTACAAGAACTATAAAAAAGTAATTTAGAGACATTTTGAACAATTGTTTTGAGAAATATCACTATTTTTTTATCATTTAGTAGCATTTTTCAGCACACATAGCTAAATTAGTGATGCTTTATGAAAAAATCTCTAAATTAGAAATTCTTCATGAACATTATTTCTGAATTAGTTACATTTATTGAAAACAGTCACTAAATTAGTGATGCTTCGTGAAAAGCATCGGTAAATTAGCATCGCTTCGAGAAAAGTGTCGCAAAATTAGAAGTGCTTTCGGAAAAGTGTCGCTAAATTAATGATGCTTCCTGAAAAGCATGACTAAGTTAGTGAACCTTCCTAAAAATAATTTCTAAATTAGCAACACTTTCTGAAAAGCATCACTAAATTTGTGATGATTCCTAAAAAAATGTCAGTAGATTAGAAACATTTTAAATATAAAGATATATATATATATTATTATATATAAACTCTGACACATGTATATAAATAAATAAATATTTATTTATTTATTTAGAAAAAAACACACACACACACATGCATATATTTATAAATAAAAAATATTTTAAATTTAATCATGTTTTTATGAAAATGTAGTTATTTTAGTGTAATTTTTAGCAGTTTTTTAAAATATGGATAATTATATATATATATATATATATATTCATAATTATAATTATATATTTTTATACATATACATATATTTATACACACAGACACACACACACACACACATATATATAAGCATATACATAAATATATTTAATATAAACACATATATATTAATATAAACATAAGATTTGTATGAAATGTAAATATATAATATAAATAAAATAATAAAATATAATATATATGAAATATAAAAATATATATTTATAAAATATAAAATATAAACATATAAGTACACTATTGGAATATTATGTTTTCCCAATGGATATATACAAACGCTTTGAAGAAATTGTTGCTATACTGTAAAAAATGCCACATTTGCAAGCGGTTTGTTCAAACCGTTGGCAATGTGTAAATATACTTAATATTTCCCAACATTTTGAAAAAACCATTGGGAAATATTTTGTTTCTCTATAATATACCAATGGTTTTAATAAACTATTTTTTTAGAGAGGATTTCCAAACGGTTTTTAAAAACCGTTGGGAATGTTTTTCCCCAAATACCCAGAACTCCTGCTCCCACTCACCCGATTGCAGAACCTAATCGAGAGCTCCTCTGAAATTTTTCTCTACTGAGAAACCATATTTAGTCAAAAAATTTATTTTACACTACAAATAAGTATGTTATACGTTATTTTTAATGTTCTCCATATATTTTTTTTTTTCTGTTTGGTGTTTTGATTTCAGCAAAATTAGAGGTCATGCTGTTTGTGAAGTACATAACCTATTGATTTCACTTCTGTTGTTTGTTCTACACAACAAACGTGGTATATGGTTATTTAGTGGGGTGATATGATAGTTTTTGCGGAGTTTGGGTTAGTATAAAATTGGATATGGGTTTTTTATTAATAGGTGTTGAGGTTGGGGATGTATTGGCATTGGTTGGGTGATGGATTAGAATTGTGAACACCCCCACTCGCACCCCTGGAAACATCCCACCTGCTTGAACAACCCCCCTGGACACCCCCATAAGACAGACCACCCCCCTGCACCCCCACCCCCATCGACACCCCCACCCCTCTGCCAACTCCTTCCACACCCACCCCTGGACACCCCCACCCCTCTGCCAACTCCTTCCACACCCACCCCTGGACAACCCCACCCCCTTGGACACCCCCACCCTTTGGACAACCCCCGACCCCCAACCCCATCCCCTAGACACCCACACCTTTTCTACAACCTCCTAACCCCACCACACTGGACACCCCCACCACACCCTTTCTAGACACCCCTCACCCCCCGTGGGCCCCACCCCACTTTGACAACCCAGCCCCCACCACACCCCCTTAGACAGCCCCCTGGACACCAGCACACCACTGAGAGACCACTACATCTCCTAAGTACTTAGATCAATTATTAAATAGGAATTAAAAATGTAGTTTATTTCCCATTTCCCCAGTGAAATTTTCTACGTGACCCATAGAGTCTTATAAATTTAATTTTTCATGTTTTGATAAATTGAATTCGTTTGGTTTTGATAAATTGAATTTTTCATGTTTTGATAAATTGAATGGGTTTTTTAGAATTAAATGGATAATGCAAGATGGTTTTCCTTTCTTAATGAATAAAATTATTTTAAATAAAATTACCCAAAGGGGGGCTGCAGGAGTGGTAGGAGGCATGTCCAGGTGTGGGGGCTGTCTAAGTGGGGGGTGGGTTGTCTAGGGGGTGTGGGGATGTAGGGGGTAGGGGCAATAGGGGTGTGGGGGAGGGGGTATGTGCTGACCAAGGAGGGGTGTGGGTTGTCTAGGTGGGTAAGGGAGGGGTGTCCAGGTGGGGGAGGGGGTTATGGTCTATCTAGGGAGGGGGTGGGATGTCCTCGGGGCAGTCCAGTGGGGGTTGGAGGTGTGGGCGGTCCAGGTGGGGGGGAGTCCAGGGGGTTCTCAGGGGGTGTAGGGGAGAAGGGTGGTTTGTCCATGGAGGGGGTGGGCTGTACAGGGGTGGAGCTGGGTGGACTATCTAGGTGGGGGAGGGGTGTGGGCTGTCAATGTGGGGTGGGATATCCAAGGGGGGTGGGGTGGGCTGTCCAGGTGGTGAATGGGGGTGTTATTTGTCTATGGAGGAAGGGGTTGAGCTTTCCAGGTGTGGTGGGGGTGTCCCGGTAGGGGGGGCTATCCAGGTGGGGGTGCAGGGGGTAGGCGGGCTGCAGGGGTGTCCCGGTAGGGGTGGGGGATTTCCAGGGAGGGGGTGGGTTGTCCAATCTGATACTCTACAAAAAAATTAGATTCAAATATAACCAATGTATAGTTGCTTTCACACTTTAAGACATTTCTTGAAGTTCCATACCAACAATCACTCTTACCCTTCTAAGAAGAATTGATATCTGCAAAACAATATCACTCAGGTTCTTATCGTCTATCCATATTGATCTCATACAAATTTAACATTCATAAAACTCCATATCACCTAATGATATAACAAGGCTCATACTCCTCTGAGTAGTGTCCCATCGAATCATGGATCATAAAATCCGATCCACGTGTGATACTTTGTGGTGTGTTTTCAATTGGGTGTGTTGTGATTTATATGTATTATATTCATGGATTACACCAATAGCATTCTCGGTCATCTATAATAGGCATGAAATCATGCTAAAATTTGATAAAGATTGGATTTTACGGCCCTAGTTTGGGGGTGGACACCCCCACCCCCTTGGACACCCCCACCCCCTAGACAGCCCCGCCACCTCCGTGAATAGCCCTTCCACCCCCGTGGATAGCCCTTCCACACCCTGGGATAGCCCCCCCCCCCCCCCCGTGGATAGCCTGACCACACCCTGAACACCTCGTACTCCCTAGATAGCCCCGCAACCCCCATGGACAGCCCGCTCGCCCACCCCGTACCCTCCTGGACAGCCCCGCCACCCCCAAGGACATCCCTCACACCCCTAGAGAGCCCTGCAACCCCCATGAACAACATACCCACCCCCTTGACCCCCAACCTCCCTAGACATCCCTTCCACCCCCGTGGATATCCCACCCACCGCCCTAGACACCCTGTACACCCTGGAAAGCCCTCCCCCACCCCCGTGGACAGCCCGTACACCCCCTCTGGACACCCCATACCCCTAGACAACCCCACCACCCCTGTGGACAGCCCACCCACCCACCTCGTACCCCCTGGACAGCCTCACCACCCCTACAAAGCCCGCCCACCCCTCTAGACACCTCATACCCCCTAGATAGCCCCCACCCCTAGAAATCCCCCCCGGACCCATCCAACCCCTAGATTGCCCCGCCACCCCCCCAGCAGATACCCCCCGTGGACAGCCTGCCCACCCCCTGGACACTCGTACCCCCTGGATAATTCTCTTCCACAAGTGTACTTGATATTGTACAGTCATGTATAGTTATTTAATGATATTATGTTATAAATATAGAATTTTTTGGTCTTTTATATTATGATTATAATTTATAGTACTGTGTCAGTTATAGTTTCATATAAAGCGGACAATTCTCATTTACATAAATATATTTTCAATGAAACTTCAATATTATTGAATTTCTTTTGACGAATTGAATTTTAATACTATTTTTAAACAAAATGGATATAATTGGGTTGTATGAAACTGATCATATCTCAAGAGATTTTCAAAAAAAGTTGGAGATATTTTTAGATTATGAATTTCAGAATGCTTTAGATAGTAGTCACATACAGTTCCCCTATTACAATTGTGTTGGAAGGCCTTGGTTGATCCATTAAGAAGTCAGCTACCACCTAAAAAATATGGTTTTCAAGAAAAATACTCTCTGTGGTATCACAATGGGGAGAAAATGACATCTCAAATTGCTAATGATTTAGATGAGGGAACCGGATTGGATAATTTTTTATGTGACTTGTTACTTTATATTCATCATCGTGAAAAAGAAAAGATTCTGACCCAATAATATTTCGATATGAGCACACAAGATGAGTCTAATGAAAATGATGATGTTGTCAGGGTGAAAAAATTGAATGATGCTGCCATGAATCTAGTATATCAACAATGTGGTAAAATGAAAAATCTATAATTTTTAATCCGATTGTTTCATAGGAAAACTATGTATGGGATTTCTAATAATGATATCGATTACATTCTTACCGTCTTTAAGGAATTACTTTTAGATGATGTATATATTCCCTCAATCCCCAAAATGGAATGGAAGTTAGTTGAGGATCTTGGATTTTCATGAAAAAAAATTCATGCTTGCCCAAAAGATTGTAGTTTATTCTAGGAGGTAAATGATGAATGAAATGATTATATAAGATGTGGAACATCCCGCTGGAAGCCAAAAGCTGATGGAACACCATCCAGTTTGCCACAAAAAGTAATTTGGCACTTCTCATTGATCTCCAGACCCAGAATCTTTTTATGTATGATGAAATATAAATTAAAATGTGATGGCATGATACCGAGGGAAAGAAGCAAAATGATGAGTTAGTTCACCCTATAGATGGATATGCATGGCAGATATTTGATGCTCGATATCTTGATTTTGCAGCTGACGTGGGTAATGTGAGGTTGGGACTTTCACGTGACTGTTTTAATCCATGTGGGAAGATTCTTATGTCACAAAACACATGGCTGGTTTTTATACACATTTATAATCTTTCCTCATGGTTGTGTATGAAAAAAACATTTAATTTCATGAGTATAATGATATCTATCCCTTCTGATCCCAGCAATGATATAGGCATATACATACAACCTTTAATAAAATATTTTTAAATTCTGTACGATGTGGGTGTTCGCACATACGATGCATATTCTAAAGACATGTTTTAGGTGTGTGCTATGCTTTTGTGGACGATCAATGGTTTTCTTGCTTATGAAATGAGGTATAGATGGCGCACGAATGGAAAACTATCTTGTCTTGTTTGTATGAAGAATAAAAAATCTAGAAGATTGAAACATCATTGTAGTTTTAGTTTTAGGGGACATCAACGATTCTTTCCAATGGACCATGCATATAAAAATAATCTTCGGAGATTTGAGAATACCATGGAGACCAATGTTCCACCTCAATGTATGTATGGAACTGATGTGATTAATGAATTGAAAGATATCTGTTTTTTTTCGAGAATGGTCAAATGAAATCTCGAAAGAGAAATAATGTTTCCTATGAATCTTTTTACAATTGGAATAAGAGAAGTATCTTCTTTGATTTTCCTTATTGGTCAACCAATTTTTTAATTCATTTCTTATACATAATGCACATTGAAAAAAATATCTTTAAAATGCGGTTTTTGATTCTTCTAAATGTTAATGGAATGAAAAAAGATGATTTACAGTCTCGGCGTGACATGGTGGATTGGGGAATCAGACCAGAATTGTATCTTGTGTGTATCAGTGAAAAAAATGGCAAGTTCCATGTGATTCTTATGTGATGATATCTATAGAAAAAAAGAAATTTATGGAAGTACTAGATATTATTAATGTTTTATATGGCTATTCAAGCAACATATCCAAGCGGGTCAATAGAAGAGAGTTGAATCAAAAATCTTTAAGGACTCATGATTATCATATCCTTCTACATGAGTTGATTCCAATACCAATTAGTCATATTTTTTTCCAATAATGTAATTGTCGAAGTTATTCGGTTGTGCCATTTATTTTGAGATATTTGTGCAAAGAAGTTGTCCATGTATTTTTTGAAAAAAATCATGGCAGATTCCCCATTAGTTTTGTGTGAGTTAGAGAAAATATTTCCTCCATAATTTTTCACATGCATGCTGCATCTAACTGTACATATTCTAGATGAAATACTTCTCAGAGGACCTATTTCTTTTCATTGGATGCATCCTACTGAATGAAATATGTACACAATGAAGTCTTCTATCCGTAACAGGAATCATCCTAAAGGTTCTATCTTGAACGGTTACTTGGCACAAGAATGTATGGATTTTTTCTCTATGTATTTGTCTAATCTTACTACAAGAATAAACAGACCAATGAGAAGCAAAGATGAATAGTATAAGAAAAACAAACCCAGTTTTCCATCACTTCCTCAAATAGGAAGAATTCTTGAATCATATACGTTGACGACTTTAACCCTTGAAGAGAAGGAGAAGGCGCATCGCACAGTTTTGTTCAACTGTGATTAGTTCAATGACTACATCTTGTATGTAAATTCAATATGTATATCTTATATATATATATATATATCTGTTAATCTATTCCTATTTTTATCTACAGGGAACATAAAGCAATGATAAATGGAAATCATCATTCTTTATCTTTGAGATGAAGGGATACTTTTCATAGAAAAGAGTTTTCTTCTTGGTTAAAATTGAAGGTAATAAAATTATTATTTAAAATAATTAAAACAATATTTAATTCAGTTTAATTTTGATTTATATTTTAGGTATTAAGTTCGCCTTATGAATCTGTCTCTAAGGTAATAAAAGCTTTGGATTTTGGTCATAATACCATGGTTCGTGACTATAAATCAATTGTTATCAATGGGTACTAATTTATTATCACTTAACGAGAAAATAAAATAATAACACAACATGATGGTGTTATGGTTACTACAACAAAAGATTGTTATGCTAGTGTATCAGATAGTAGACCGGGATTTGAAAATATAGGTTATAATGGAGTGGTTGAAAAATAATAATATTGGATTATTATTCTCATGGATGAGTCATGATGATGAAATGCCAGTGGTTTGATTAGATGATAAGGCCGGGAACATTTATTGATGATTGTGGATTTTGAGTAATTTATATGATGTTCAATCCTTCTACTGATGAACCATATGTATTGGAATCAATGGTGAAACATGTTTTTATTGTCAAAGACCATCTTCAACATGAATTTGGTGTCATTATTGAAGTAATTCAAACACATATTTTTGATGATGGTGATGATATAATTGACACCATCCCTACTTCCATTGGAAACAATCCATTTATTACGTTAGATGACTCTGATAGATCAATTTACATATTTGACTGTGAACCTAATGTTGTGGTGTAAAATATATAAAATCATCCATCCATGTTCACAATTCTTTTGGTTTACCTCGACTTGGGATGTTAAGGTTGGCACTTTTCAAATTGATTTAATATTGATTACAAATATGTTGTATATGACAAGACCATTATGTGAATTTTCAATGTTTATTGGTTTCAATTTAATTTGAATTTCATTTTCTAATTTGTAATTGAACATTATTCAAACCTAAGTAACCAAAATTTCTAACTTAGTGAACATTTCAATGATTCAACTATGATTTCTATAAAATTTGTAAAACCCTAAGACCTCTCTTTAACATTTTACCAGGTAATAAACATGATGGTTTGTATTCTTCTGCAAAACATGTATTGCAACTTGCATCATCTACCTGGGGGAATGAAATTTATATTTTCCTTAATTTTTACCACTGCTTTACCCCTTATGAATCCAGTGGAATCAATGTTCAATGATTTTAATAGACTGATAACACTTAGTAAATAACCATCATAATAAAAAATAATTTTCTTTTTTTACATCTTGTATGATTTATTAACATCAATATATATTTATTCAAACTCACCTAAAATAATGGATAGATAAATTATCCGTGAATGACCCTATTTCCTCTCATTTAATTTGTTTTTTGGGTTACAAAATAGTTATCCTTTTCTATTTACTTCAATATTTTTTTTCAAATGTAGGAAATGAATCCAATTGAAGAGAAATGTTGAAAAAAATTATGGACAACAATCGTCGCATGACGGAGCTGGGAATTCCACCACTTGTTCTTATAGTGAGTATTTTATTTCAAATATATTTATTTATATAATATATAATGTCATGTTATTAATTTTTTAAAACAATTTTTTAGGATCCATAAATTAGGCGACAATTAGTTGATGAGAATCCTAGTAGTGGTCCCTGTACTTAGGGGTTTCATACGAGAGGGGGTGGTACATGAGCGAGACGATCTGGTCGGCGTACCTGATTAGACCCTACCCCTCCCACTGACATACCATCCATCCCACATTCTGATCCTGGGTTGTCGTTAAGGACACATGAGATATTTATCCCTTCCATGTTTTCACCACCCTTTACATCTGAGCCTCCTCACTCATCTATACCAGATCTGATGATGATTCCCACTCCTCATCCAACATTCAGCCAGCTATCCTTGTCATCTTCGTTTCCTTTTAATTCCTTCTCTCCGGACTTTTATATTCCATTTTCTTTGACTCATGCTCTTTGAGAGTCTATCCATGTGGATCCCACATTGAGACCCACTCCATCTGTACAGGGTGTTCCATTAGTTTCTACGGATCCAGCAGTGCCCATTTTGATGCAAATTACACTCTAGGACATTATCACATCAATGTTATGTAGAATAAAAATCAATATGTGATAGTATATTTATCATAATATTAAGTAATTTGAATACAAATTTAATCCAATGTATAAATAGTTGGTTTCAAGGCACCAACTATATCAAACTCCCACTTGAAATCAAGAATATAGCTAATCAATGGTTAGTTATCACATGTTAATCATGCTTCTAGTGAGTAAGGCTATAACTATTGAACATATAATGTTTATTTGATAATGGTGAGAAATCAAACATGTATGTTCGAGAAATCTACTTACTAAAACATTACTACCTCGAGAAAATCCCTCAAGTAGTGATACAACCAAGTATCAACCTCTTGTCCCCATGTTAGAGTCCTGAAATCTCGAGTAAGCATGAATTCAAAGCTTATCATAATAATTATAAAACTCTTTATTTTAGTATAACCCAAAATCATAATAGGGTATTGATAAACCATTTCATAATATACTGTATAAGCCACAACATACTCAGATTTATTAGATATGAAAGACACTGGTTGTAATAAGTTTTTATTACATATTATGTTATCCTTTTACGTTTTATAAGATCAAATTTATTTAAGTGATGAAAATTGTTAAATTCCCTTGATCACTAGTATTTCAACGTCTCATAACACCAATAACTCATTCAATTTTATTTTTCTATGTACTATCATATATTTATAACTGTATGTCAATATAATTGTGTTGGATCTATATGATACTCACCAACTATTCTTTATGATTCTGTAATGTCAAAAATTATTACATGTCATGGAATTTTAGATAAATTCTTAGTAAATATTCTTTTGAAATTATTTTAATGTCAATAATTACATCTTAATACATTTCTTGGTTTACTAGAATAATTACTTTCCAACATCAATTTGGTAGTGAATTGTTTCAAATTTTAATTTTCAATGCATTATTAATAAGTGTATTATGATTACATTTATCAAACTCACGAACCTATTTTTATTGAACTTGTTACCAAGAAAATGGTTTCTACTTTAAGTCATACTGGGAGAAATTTCATTCCAAAGTCATAACAAACCAATAAGACATGGCATTTTTTTCGTATGTTAACAATATATCTATCTTGAAAGCCTATAGAACCCCCACAAACAAATTTGATACACCATTCACTCATTAATTTATAAATGAATATTCGATGATCCCTATACATTATTTATTATTTATTTTATCTATATATCCCATTTTCATTTTTTGATCTTATCTCTCATTTCAGGTTTTACCTCATACACATTTACCCTAGCAAGTTCTTTTGGTTTCACTATAAATAAATCTTCCATATGGATTCCTCTAAATGAGGTCGCATTGACTCTCTATACCCCAATATGATGATCATATATTTATGATTTTAGAAGAATAATTCAAATGGATTTTAGTCCTGATGATTGGTGTATTTGTTTTTTCATATACTACACCATTCAATAATCAATCATTCTTTATTGGTACCTTCATGCACCGTCCACGTCTATATACTTTTTGATACCCACCTTTAGTATAAAGTCTTAGAAATATTCAAAACATATAGTCATTAAATAATGATAGATGGATTCAATTATTTGAATTTATACATACTTTAAAACCTTATCATGTTTCCATTTACAGATTCTTTATATATATTATATTATAAAATAATAGTAAATGTATCACCCACTCTGGTGAACATAAACCACCACTTTAGTTATCAATTCATGTGTAGTATGGGTATCTAGAACTACTCCTCCCACTAAACTCAGTGAAGCCCTATATTCATATGACCAATAATGGGAACCCATAGCCTTAAGCCATAATGATTAAGTCTAGTAACACTATTTTTAAATAAAAGAGCTTCCATTATAGAAATATATTAATTCATGACTAGACATTTACATCCTTTTTGGATATAGGATTATTAATTCAGATGAATCTTAGTATTTGATGTTAAATTTTATCTAATATTATCATTTAACAAAAACATTTCCACAAACACTTATGGAAATATCCGAATATATTATTATGATATATCAATTTATATGATATAAAACAGAAAATATATTAGGTATATAGTTTGATGTTTCACATCTATTTTTAAAACATGCTTCAGAAGAAATAATGGAATATTTATAATATATATAAGACTCATAATTGTTTTTCATTTTATTTCATTCATGAAAGTGATGTATATATGGAAACATGAGTTTGTAAATACATTTACATTAAATAGAAAATAAATGATTTCAGAGATAATATATTCTTTTATAATATACCTTAGAGTTTCCTGAATATTTACCTAGTGCACTCAATTACTTCACTAAGAATTTCAAAAATTTATTTATGGAGTATCATGAATTATATAATGTTATATTTATATTTCTAATATTTCACATGTCTATATTGAACTGACTCTAATTAAAACTATGGAGATTCATTATTTATTATGGTTTATTTATCTAAAACATGATAATTAGTTTGTTTATACATCCAATATCATAGCTCAATTGAGACAAAAACAGTTTTATGGGTAAAAACATGTCAAATAAATTATTTTTTATATGAGAAATAATTATCTTGTCATAGTTTGGTAGGATTATTATTTTTTATTTTCATCATTCGTTATAATAGATATATGTGATTCAAGAGTTCATTAATCATTTTTTAGTATTAAAGTCCAATAAAAAAGATTATTAAAAATGTGAAGTAATGTATTTTTTTGTTTACATGGTCTCTATGATATTTATTTGGTAAAAATAATGGAAAAAAAAGAATTAATCAATTTAGAAATGTAACTTAGTGATCTCCTATTGGATGATATATGAATCTACCTTTCTCATATCCTTTTGAGTTCACTATATATCAGTTATATTCTTGATCATTTCTTATTTTTTTAAATAAATTTATATTGTTAGAATATGGTATTTGATACACAAGTGGTGATTAAATGTTTAACGAATATACCTAAAGTGGATGTAATAAATTTCGTCTTCAAATAATTATAACTTCATTTCCATGGTTCATTATTTCAAAATAAGAAACTAATTGCCTCTTGTTCATTATTCTATATTTGAATATTTTTCATTTTTGAAAAAAGCTATAAAGTATATTTTTCCAATATTTTAATAGTGGGATATTTATCATTGTATTCTAAACATTTCACCATAAGGGGTGGGAAAATAGGTTTCAATCAATCATTATATAATGGGTGAAGTGTGTGAAAAAGTATTATGAGTGTCTGATCCATTTCATTTATTTGGGATTGGGAAAATATTTTGTTAAGGATAATAAAATAAGAGTAATAAAATAATTTAGTATCCATGTAGAAGCATAATTTTGTTAATTGATCAATATACCTTAGCATTTTTAAATCATAATTAATTCATAGATTACCGTCTTCCCATTTACATTGATTTTTTGTATTGATAATATTATTTATTTTAATCCCTTCTTTCTCTTTCTCAATGAAAAAATATGAGATATTATGGTGGATGAATCCACGCCCTTTTGATTTTTCATAAGAAATATGAACATAGTTTATAATATTATTCAACAGATATAGGAATAATCCTTTACATATCCCGGGTAGGAATCCTTCTCACTCTTTCTCACATGTTGTGATGGCAGAATTGGAATAGGGGATTCCAATACATAATATAATTTTTTTTGATAATAATGCATTGTATATTTTTTTTTAAAATATCTCGATATTTTGATTTATAATGAACAGTCCCAAGTTAATAAACTTTCACATTGTTATCATGGTTTCTCATTCAATTTTTCTAAAATAAATAAAATTGATGATTAGTACTTTTACAGATTACATAATATGTATGAAATATTAATATTTGTATTTATTCAATATCCTACTAATTTTATCAAGTCCCACTAACCCTCAACACTAGACTTGAATTGTAAAGATTCCCATATATTCTAGTGGAAATGACCCACATACAATTTTTATACTCAACATAGAGGACCTGAAAGTTATAATTATGTAATTAGGTAGGTTTTATTTCAATCTAAAAACTGGAAGCTCCTTGATTCATTGAGTAGAACCTCTAATCCCAAAATCTAGACTTAAATTACCTCAAAACTCACCTCCAAATTTGTATTATACATAATGAATACCCTGAACAAAATATAGTTTTGTCTAAGTTTACCCACTATATTAGTTAATAATTCATGATAATTGATTGTACTATAGATGGAGGGTGAACCGAAACATTAACTATTGGTTTAATATAATTTAGATGATGGAAGGATTAATGAAATAATAATAAATTGAGTATTTTTTGTTTGATTATTCATAATATGTTTTTTATTTTATCATTTACATCTCTTTTTTATATTATGTTGGTTTAACATAAGTGATTATCAGTGTCTGAATATTTTTTTTTCACAAAATCTATTTATTTATATTCCATCTTTTAATATTAGTCTATTTATTTATGTGATCGTGGTATGGAAACCGTGAAATAAATTATGCTTAACAAACAATAAATAAATAAATAAATGACAGGATCAAGAGCTTTATCTAATGGTCATTTTATTGAGTGGATAATAAATCCACCTTTGATTCTAGGGAAATACATAATGTGTCGGGCTTGGCATGAGTTGAAACATTCCACTTGTGAACCTATGTATCTCTTGTGTCAGTTTTTTCCTGATTCCATCTTGAACTACATCTACCTTGGTTCCACCTTAAACTGAATCCTCACATAATCAAATATTCCTTTTATTACATATTTTTTAACACACATAATATAGTGGGGAACATAATGATGGATTAATGTGAATTACGTAAAACAAGCTTGGACATGCTTGTCCTACATTATAAATGGGGGAGGGATGAAATGCCAAGCATCATATTAAACATCATAATAATTAATTTCAGAAACATGAAATAAAATAAAATAAAATATAATCAATACATTAATACATTTGGTTATTCTCATAATCATTCATAAAAAAGAAATGATTATTCATATAAAACAACCATTCAACATTCATTTCTAAATGCTCATTAATAATAAAATATAATGATATACTAAGCTGTTAATTATCTTATTAATCAATTAATTCATTTTATATTATTTATTCCATTCAATATAATATTATAATACCTTATTATTTTAAATAATAAAAATTATTTAATTTAAAACTCAATAAAATAGTAAAAAAAAATCTAAAAATGTGACATATAATTCAAATTTTATGGATCATACTACCATAACAGAATTATCACTAAAACACAAAATAGGACATATATTTCAAATTTTATCAAAATAATGTTGATTTTATTTCATTAAAAATTCCTCATACACATAATATGTTTTTTTTTCGGTGGAAATCCATGCATTGGATACAAAAAAATTGGGGAATCCAAATTGATTGGGATCAATATATAGTGATTCATACAAAACAAAAATAAATAAGTAATGAAATAAAATATTATATATGATTAGATTTATGATTTTTACCCCGACATTGTAGTCATTTAGATGAAACTATAATCTACAATTTTCTTTTCAAATGCCTTTCTTAGTTCATCATTTATATGATAAATTCCATCCACATTGAATGAAATTTATTGTGTAGAAATGGTATAGGATTAATTATTTCAATCTTTTCTTTGCACAGTCTTCCCTCTATATAGTAGTAATAAAAATATATATAGAAAATATAAATTTTTATTAAATATATGAAGATATTATAACATTTTTTGGGAAAACATGATGTGAAAATATACCTCAAGTACGTATTCCCAACAAGACACTCAACAATTTGATTTTGACAATCTAATTTGTACTATCTTAAAAACCCACAAATGTGATGAAATTTTCAAATATCCCTTTCTCATATTGAATGTAGAAAATATATAAATATTTTAATTTGGTGTCTTCATGAACTTTTAATGTTAACATATGTTTTAGTGGAACTACTATCATGAAGGTACTCCCATAAGGTCCTTTTGTTTTCTTGGTTGGTTCACTACATTTTGATGAACTGACCAACTACTTCAGTATTGTTTTATCTATATGTAATATTATACCATAAATCATATTTTGATTCGTAAATTGTTAATTTCTTTCAATTTATTTTATTAAGGTAATACCTCATGTATTAATTTATGATTAGTCAACTATGATATGAATGTTCTAATAGAATCATTGACTACTATAACATCCAAATCATCAATTAGAATAGGAAACATATATAGCATCTAGTGAGTTACTTAAATACCCACTATCATGTAATATTTTTAGACTGATTTTTTATTTATCATATCTCCTGAAATATATTACATTGTAACCCTCACAAAAATACGACAAGTGTGTGTTGATAGATATAAATCACTAATAACATCAATGTAAATTTTCTAGTAATATAATGTTATCGGAAGATATTTTATTCACATTTAATAAAAAGATAAAAAATAAATTTAATTCCCATGGGTGAGGTAGGAAGTTGAGTGTAATTTCAAGACTTAAATCTAGTTGATTCATATGGCTCCTCATGTACTGACAATTATTCCACTATTGGTTCACATTAATATTTTTCCATAGATTGGTCAACCAATCTTGATCAGACAGTAATATATTTCAATGAATATATTTTTTTCCACAGTCTTTTAATTGTAACATTTTTCTCTCAATAAAGATTTGTCATCTTGAAAAATATTCAATGTGACACTCCAAATCATACACCTATAACATCTTTATATTGTTCTGGTCGCATCAAAGCTATTGAAAGTAGTTTTTCATTAGTCATGGCCAATGCTGATTCTAATGACTAATCTATATAAAAATATATAAACATAAATATATATTTATATATAATAATATTATAAAGAACAATGAATTACTATTATTTTATACTTACACATGGTTCCCATATTGCTCATGTTTTTTTCTAAACTATTTTACCCTCTATATTTACATATGTAGGTTTCGAGAGGAGCGAAAGTGCAAGATGGGTTGTTGCCAACTTTTCTTTTTGTCACAATTAGTGATTAATATAAGATTTACTTAAGGATGAACACTGTGATCACTGGAATAGAATGAAAGACTATAGAAAATTGGTAAGCACTAGAACATAGTGTAAGATCGCCACATATTATTTATAATTATGTTTAAGAAATTAGGGATTACCTTGAAAGATATTCATTCCCAATTGATGAATCTAATAATAGATCTAATTTTTACCATATTTTTATTTTATAAATCAATAATATATTCTATCTATCGGTGATTAACTAGAGTTCTTTGTATCTTTAAACATTTTCATGAGAATCTCTAGATGATAACGTAGTATATCCAATCTCTTTTATCACTGTCCTTTGATCTCCCTGAAAATTTCTTCCAATGGATTCTTCTTGATCTCTCTAGAATTGAGAGTTAATAGTTGAGGAATATCAATCAAATTTCTTGGGATAATTCTTAAAGAGGGGCTTCTCTATGTCTTGATAGGATTATCTCTAGATGTCATTTTCAACAAAAAATGAATTGGATCACTTGAAAAATAATATAATTGGATTTATATTGATTTAGGGTTAGAACTCAATAAAGTCACAAGTTCCCTTTATTTTTTTATTTAATCCCTATATATCCCCATGTCTATAGTAATAATAATAATATTTATTGACATTTTCTAAACTCATGAATTAAATTAAATGTTATTTAGTCAAATAATATCAATATATATTATTTCTAAACGAACTATTAAACTATGTCTTCCATTCATCTATAATATTTATCATACCTTGAATAATGAATATTTTTTTAATAAATAAATATCACTTCATTATTCATAAATAATAAATAAATATTATATTCAATAAAAAATACATATTTATTAAATATTCCACTTATATAATATTCTGTAGAAAAACTAGTGACAAAATATACGTGATCAAGAAAACATGAATCATATTTAAACCACCTGGAGAAATAATATTTATTAAACTTGTTAAATAATGAAAAATAATATATTATTTAACTAATATTCTGGACATCCATAGTGTGTGTCCCTCTAGGCTTATTTCCCAGTTGAATTAGTCAAAACAGCCTAAATTCCAAGGATAGCATCTAACAACATTCTGATTCACCCATAGAAAAATATGTTAATGTCACAACGAAATAATTCCTCATACAGATGCCTATAATGTAATATAATCCATTTACCATGATATAACTCATCAAATATGTTTCATGCTAGTGCCATCAACCTATGTGTTCGTTATCTCTTTCATTGTATTTCTGAAAAATGAACATTCTTATAGAACACCACAACAATGGATTTATTTAGGCTATATCATTTCTATAAAAAGGATTCAAATATCAACTTATATTAAGGAATATAATTTAAAAATCATTTATTGCATTATTCATTAATGAAATATTACTTGTGACACACCCAGTGTATCCTATGTCAACAAGAACATACGCCATTGCATTTTTCATCAATGCACAAAAGTATGTGACTTATAATAATCAATAATAAAATTTTTAAGGTCTATGTATTAATACACACATCCACAGAAAAAAAAATCTAATGGCATATATAATCGTGGATTTCCCACTAGCGGGTATCGTTCTCATAGTATCCTAGAGTAGAAATTACTAAGGGCGTATGACATGATAAGGTTCCTCGATGTATTATGAGACTCCACCCCAAATAGTCTGTATCATTTTCTATCCAATAAATTATTTCATCTTTCTATATGACATATAATTAATAATTCCTTCATGGAAATTATTGGTTCTCATCATACTAGGGAGCTATAATGACCGTTTTGTGAGAAAAAAAACTCTTAGGACATTATCACATACTATATTATGTAGAAAATAGTCATGACATGATAAGAAAATTATTAATATTCTAAACTATGAATAAAATTTATCCTAAAGTAAATAGAAATTGGTAATTGGGGAATAACTCCAACTGATGCCCACTTTCACTAGAGGCTACTGCAAACAACCTACAGTCCTCTAACCCTCACATGATACTCTTGTTTACACTGAGATATTTCTTTAGTAAAGGGATACACCATGTTTTTCATGCCCTTTTTAAATGAAAATTTACTAATTTGATAAAAATCCCTCACTATGCGATACTTCTATATTATTTTATTTTTCCATTAGTGTGATCTTGGCTCTTTTACAAGAGCATTCACTACATTATTATCACAATACAATGTGATAACTTCTTTAATTATAGTTACCACATAAATCTCCTAGAAATTTTTTCCAATCCAAATGTCTTCCACAGATACATCAGAAGATACAATATACTCAGACTATGTTATAGAATCAATTAAAACTATAATATTTGAACTCTTTTATCTCACTTCTCGGCTATTGATAATGAAAACAAATCATGACTAGGAATTTAGATCACATTGATCAGTTTGAAAGCTAGCATTAATATAACCCAGGATCACCTGCTTTTCATGCCCCTATAAACCAAGAAAATATTCTTATTTCGTCTTAGAAATTTAATGATAGCCTTAATAGTGTACCATTGATGTTCTCATTGATCTTTTTGATATCTACCTACCATTATCAATGTATAGAAAATATAAAGTCCAGTATATAACACGACATACATGATGGATCATATCAACCAAGCGTATGAGATCCTACTCATTCTCTTTCTCCTCTTATGTCTAAGGGTGCCTTTTCTTAGCAAGATGTATACCATGTGACACTGTAACCAATTCCCTCTTGGATTATTCCATAATAAATATCTTTTGTATATGTTCAATATATGTACATTAAATTATTTTAACAAACCTATTAGATCTATCACTAATGATATTTATCCCTAGAATATTGGCTACTTAAAATAATTCCTTCATGAAAAAACTCTTATTCAACCTCTCCTAAACAAACTATAAGACAAGTACGTCATTTCTAATTAGTAATATATAATCATCATATACTACTAGGATAACAACCACATTCTCACTAAACCTCTTTTAAACACTTGGATCACATTCATTCTAAATGAAACCAAATTATTATATAGCTTCATAGAATTGAATGCTACATGAGTTGGATCCATTCTTTAATCCATTATTGGATCACTACAACATGAAAATTCATTTAGGATCACTAGGAGTAATCGAAAATTCAAGTATAGTCAAGTCGATATCTCCTTGAAGGTTACCATTATGGAAAGCTACTTTGACATCAATCTTACAAAAATTTATAGTTATGGAAAGATGATATATTAAGTAAAATCTGGATAGATTTAAACATAGAAACTACTTAAAACGATTCCTAATAGTCAACTCCTTGGCGTTGATTAACCCTTTTAGCCAATATCCTTTCCTTGTAGGCATTTACCTTACCTTCCATTCCAAGAATTCTCTTGAATACCTAATTTCACCCTACGATATTTACATCAATTGACACATCGAACAGTACCCATACATATTTATGATACATTGAATCCATTTTAGAATTCCAAGATTCATTCCAAATTTTAGCTTCTCAGCTATCTACTACAAATTTTTAGCAGATAAGTTCGTCATTGTCAACCAATAATGTGTCACCATCATTAGTGACTTGAAAACCATATATATCTGGTTCTTTTGCCTCTATATTTCTCCTATGTAGTACTTGTATTTCATAATTTACTTCATCCATTGGGACCTATGTAATATGTTACTAGAAAAAACATTGTGTATATTGAGAATCAACTTCATAAAATTCAATATCTATACTATTATCCTTTTTAAGAGGTTCTCCATCTCTCGAATGATGAATAATCTTGCGACAATGACTTTTTTTATGAGGGTTTTAATAGGTAGTATCCATTTTCTTCTTTAGGATTCCCTATAAAGATACCCGTTATACCCCAGGGTGCTGGTTGTTTTCTACAAAAGACCTTAACAATCATATCATAACCCCATATACATGTATGTAACAAAACAGGATACATTCTAGACTATAAATCAAAGGGAATTCTAATTTTTTTCTTTAGTTGGAACTTGGATTAGTTTTTATCTAAAAAATTGTAATTAATGTCACTAAAAGTATAATGGAATATATGTAGGACTCTTCATTGACCATACCATGTCTAAAAATGTACAATTCATCATTTCACTAACACCATTCCACTATTGTGTGTAAGGTTATGTAAGTTGAGATAGAATCACAATGTTTTATAGAAATTTTATGAAATATTGGTTAAGATATTCATGACCTCGGCCTGATCAAAGCGTCTTTATCTTCTTTCCATGTTGATTACCAACATTACTCTCAAATTATTCAAATTTCACACAGGACTAGGACTTAAACCTCGTCATGTAAATATATACATATATAATCAAGTCCGTTGTAAAAGTTATTAAGTAATAATTCAAACCTTTAGATTATGATAGAAATGGTGAACACACATTAGTGTGTATCAAACTTAAAATATTTGGGGCTCTTTCACCCTGTCGACAAAATGGTGGTTTGGTCATTTTCCTTATAAACAAACCTAACATTTTTCATGTTGTGTTTGATCAAAATATTCTAAATATCCATATTTATAGGTACGTTTCAAACTCTTCTAATTTATATGACCAAGATGGTAATTCCATAGCTGGGTGTTATATGAGTCGTGGGAACTTGATTATTTATCTATTTTCATTACTTTATTTTCATTATTTTATACATAAATACAATTATTTAAAATCACCAAACCATAACATATGATTTACATTAAATGAAAAAACTTTTATTTACAAATTTTGAAATATAACTATATACCTCTACGTATGATACAAAAACTATATTCTTTTTAATAGTTGCTGTATAATAAAAATTACTTAAAACAAAAAAAATTCCTGGTGGAAATTAAATGTCATAGTCACCAATGGCTATAACATCCATCATCACAACATTATCTTCTCAAAAATCTACCTCTCCCCTAGAGATCGTATGGAATCTACTTGATTAATATATTTGAATATAGACATGATTTCCAGAAGATGTATAAATGTGTATATATAAAAAAATTATAAACTCAATAATGAATGAACATTTAGCTTCCCCTTGCTTCTAGGTCATGTTATTCTTCCAGTGCCCATTCCCGCCACATGTAAAATATACTAACTCCTTTTCCTTTCCTTGCATCTGGATCTTCCTCTTCATGGAAGGTTAGTGCATGGGAGATTTATACTTTTTATGAGTTTTATGCACATTTCCCTTTAGCATACATCTCATTATTAATCATATTATAATTAACAATAAAACCAGAAATGTTCTTGGGTAGTGAGGAATGTATGATATCTATGGGAAACTAATCTAGGAATTTATTCCCAAATATGTCGAGTTGCTTAATGTAGGCAATGATTTTGACTACATGAGGCCCATCTACTATTTAGTCACTAGTATAAGTTATAAAAAGTGTAGTGCAGGTATCATGTCTATATTTTTTCACATTTTCTTGATAGAGATCTTGAAGGTGTGACATCATCCAATATGCATCTATGTAATCCTGATGCTTCATAAGCTCCTTGGTCAGAGATCATATCATGAAACACTACACATATATGGAATCATTCAAATAATTCTCATAGATTGATAAATCTTCTTTTCTAGCCTCATTACAATGTGTATTCGAATTAGGTTTTTCACGCACATCCAATTTCATTTCATGGTGTTGGATAACGCATATGCACCTTTGCTACTCTTGAAAATTTGTGCTATTGAGAATTTTATCCATCTCAAATATAGATCACATTGATATTGTGGAATTAATTTTTTATCTAAAAAAAATATGAGTAGAGTTTTAATACTTTTTCTGATAAAATTTAGGAAAATAAATATTATATTTATTAATCTATCCCTATTTTATCACAACCCAATACCCCTCACGATTAGTTTAAAAATATCCTTTATTTTTATTTACATTTTAGTGGAATGGATCCATATTATACTTCTCATACCCATAAATTATCCCTTCAAGCAATTTATAGGGTTTTCTTTTGGAATAAAAAATACCAACTACATTAACTTACAGTTCCTTGACCTTTTTACTGGATTCCCCAATCATAAAATTCTCAACATGGATCTCCTCAACCTTTTCCTCTTAGTTACAGAAATTTTTGTTTTGGTAGTCCAACCTTGACTTGAAAAAAGTAATGTTAACCCAAAATTTCAAGTTATAACTCCCTAATAATTAAAAGCACCCCATATTCAGTTTTCCAGGCACATTAAACTATGGTTCTATTTTAACAGAAGCAATGGAAGGTTGCACTGAATTAATATATGTAATTGAGGGATATAAATTATAGGCATACATTTCCATTTTTATCTTTATTACATTCTTTTTAGCATTATGTTGATTTAAAAAATTGATTAATCTTGCTTTATATAATATTTACACACAAGACAATTTATTTTGGTTTTATATTTCATACTAGTTAATTAACTAATTTATGTGATCATGGAAAAACATCCATAATTAAATTTCAATGAAAATTGATAGAAATAAAATAATAGTGGTATGATCATGTTATTTTTATAATTTTTAGTTTTTCAGGAAGTTGATAAACTAATCATGGTACTAGAATAAATCAAATTGAACCATTTTTTGTTTGTGAGGTAGCATTCCACTTGTCTGACTTTGTATCGCTCTTTGATTTACTTCACCCTAGCTTCAAAAATTAATTTCCTCCAATATCCTTGGATCTTCATCCATTAAATATGTTTTTAGTCACACATAAGTGAGGGAAACCAAAGGATTGGTTAATGGGTTTAAATGAAATAACCTTGGGAATTTAGTCTCCTATATAATGAGAGGAGAGATGAAACACAAGACAATTAAATTTAATGATAAATTAAATGAAATCAATAACATATAAAGATTTTATCTATGATCATGATCATTCACATGAATTCAAAAAATTACGCATTTAATAATATTTTCATTCAATTCTATACATTCAAATTTAAGATAAATCATTCTAAAATCAATTGATTATCTCAATTAATTAATCAATTATTTTTTCTTAATTCTCATATGATTTTTTTTGATATTATCATCCAACCAAATTTTAAACAAATTGAATAAATTTATTTAAAAATAACTATGTATAAAAATGTACCTTGGATAAAACAAGAAGTGTATTTGTCCAAACTACCCAATATTTATTATATTCGTATAACATTTAATAGAATGAAATATAGAATACACAACATATCATGTAATTTCATGACTTGTAATGTCAACTTAATGAAAAAACAGAAAACATGGTATTTATGAAGTTTATAATGATACAATTCCCAAAGAGTAATAACTATATTACAACATATAAATGATTTTTAGACCCCAACATTATTTAAAAAATAATTATATATATATATATACCATCACATGGTGTATCCAATCCACTTAATGACCACACAAAATAACGTGTTGATTTTGTTTTAATAGTATAATATAATAATTCTTAATTATGTGTAATTGGATAAAAGTACAAAACATGTATATTGATGTTTACAGTATGAGTGTTACAATCACCAACTATGTACATCACAAACCTAGGGACTCATTATGTAAATGTTCCATGGAATATTTTGGAGTACATAACATGTAACTGGTCTACATAGTGTGTCATCTCCAAGTTACATGATCACTAGTTGTGTAGGTTGTGTATGAAGATACAGTACATGTCTATGACTAAGGGAATACACACCTTGTAAAGAAGTTAAAAAGTGTGCACCTTAGGTGATTGTGGGGAAGGATGGCCCGGTCAACACGTGATTTATAATTAAATTCACCATCTATAATAAATTAAAACAACATAAATTAATTTCAAATAAATTTTTATTTCATTAAACACAAGTATAATGATTGTACCTCTATGTTACATGGTGTATAATCTTGTGTTATCCAGCTATTAACCTCATCACCTTCAAATGATATCTTTGAATTTATTTCATTCATAAAATTAATCAAGTTTATTACATTTGTAAGACACAGAGAGGAAGAAAGAAAATCCCAAAATATGTATTAAAGGAAAATTAAAATTTAATTGAAAAATAATAATAAATGTGTAAATCAATCAATGATATTTAAATATTAATAAATAATTATGTGACCACTTTGATACCACCTATCGGTTCAAGGCTTAAGAAATGTGTTGGATGTGTCATGCCCAAATTTTATTTTTTCATAATTGATGATTAATCCAAGATTTACATGATGATGAACATCATGATCTGTGGAATTGAATAATAAAATATTGACAATGGATAACTATTGGAACCAATGTGCATGATCATCATATATTATTAATAATTAATTTTAAGAAATTAATAATTACCTTATAATGAATTCTTTATTTGTTGATGGATCTGACAAAATATCTACATTATATTATCATTGCATTGTAGGAATCAAGAATATATTATCTGTAGTGTTGATATAAATGCATTCAATGAATCTTTGAACAACAACATATGATTCTCTGGTACTAGCAAGACAAATCCTATCTCTTTCATTATTCACCTTTGTATTCCCAAAGAGTCACTTCAAAAGGATTGTCCTTGATCTCTTTAGAACTGAGATTGGAAGGTGGAGGAATACCACTCTCAAATCATAGCATCGTTATTAGAGAGGCATCTCTCAAAGTCTTGGCAGGATTTTCTATGTATGTCATTGTTCACAAAAAAATGAATTGGCTCGCATGAAAAATAATTTAATTCGGTTAATGTGCCTCTAGGGTTAGAAATAAATAATTAAACAAGTACCCTTTATTATTTTTTTATCAATGCAGAACCACATGTCTATAATAATAAAAAAAAACTATTTATTATCATCCTATAAATCGATGAATTAAATTAAATATTATTTTATAAACAATATTCAATATATATTCCTTTTCACCAAACCATTAAACGTTTTCTGCCATTAATACATCATTTTTATCATGCCTTGAGTAATAAAACATTATTAAATAAATATATATCACTTCATAATTCACTAGTAAATAAATATCTATTTTATGCAATAAATAGTAAATAAATATTTTTTAAATATTATACTAACAAAATATTATCTTGAGTAAGTGGGGATGGAATATATATGATAAAATAATGAATAATTATAAAACCCCTAATAGAATCAAATATTATTCAAATTATTAAATAATAAATAATAATATATTATTTAACTAAGATTCTGGATACACATAGCGTGTGACCCTCTAGGACTCATTCCTAATGGCATTAGGTGAAGAAACCTACAGTCCAATGTAATCATATAGCAACATGACAAGGCACCCATAT
Source organism: Viscum album (assembly GCA_963277665.1). Taxonomy (NCBI): domain Eukaryota; kingdom Viridiplantae; phylum Streptophyta; class Magnoliopsida; order Santalales; family Viscaceae; genus Viscum; species Viscum album. The sequence continues at coordinate 1,615,114,147 of OY728158.1, forward strand.
AGAAGAGAATTTAATACCAAAATGTCATAATATATCATATGGACACCTACTGTGTAATATAATCCCTTTATCATGATATCTCTAATTAAGAGGGTCTCATGCTGGTACCATCAACCTATGTGCTTGATGTCAATTTCATGACATTCCAAAAATCAAACTTTCCTACAGAACACCATGGACATGGAGTTATTTATGCTATATCATTTCTAGAAAAGGTACTTAGATATCATAATCCATTAATAAATTGATGATACAAATCCTTTATTTCATTATTCATTAATTAAATATTACACATGAATCACCCAACATATACTACCTCCCTGTGAACATATGTTATAAGGCCCCGACCTTAAACATTACTTAATCATGAATTAAACGAATAATTCACAGAGAGGATCTTTTCAAGTTTAGAGTTCTAGAGAATTAGGTCATAACTATTACATCTCAAAAGATTACATAGTAGACACTTCTACTAAGTTTCCATAAAATAAAATAAAAACACTTAAAAAAAACATGTCTAGTTCGATGTTTTAGATAGAATGTCTTTCATTGATCCCATCATTGACCCTATTCATCCTTAAGTCTTGTGGAAAACATTTCAAAAACTTGGGATGAGCATAAAAAGCCCAGTAAAGGATACACAAAGAAGAAAAACTGTTAGTTTTTCAAAACAACAAGTAAACCATGAGTTCTTTACCAATGTAATAATTTTCACCTTTATGAAGTAGTAAAAAATCTTCACTGAATAAAAGACCATTACTTACCCTTTTGTATCCAAAATATTAACATAAAACCCAAATAAATAACACATAACATATTAAGGTAATATGGGACATAAACATACTTAAATGGAATAACCATACGGTAGACTTCCATACATACTTTATGGAATATACATACGTCCGACTTCCATACCCAATGAATTGGAGGTTATAACGTAAACACCCGTCCTGGTATTCACGACACCACCCGTGATAATGTCCAAGTACCATTATAAAATCATAAGACATAAAACAAATATAATGGAAAGAAAACATTTCCACATTTTGTTCACAATATATCACTTAAATATATTGACATAACAAATCCGTTATAAAAACCATTGTCAATGATATCATACATAAAAGAGAATATGATATTTATTTCATTTTAAAAACATTACGGCTTGTTGAGGAAGCCAAAGACCAAATAATACTCGCAGAGGCGGAAAAGGTTGTTGTCACTGTATACGTTAAAAGAAACATTCCATTTTGTCATTTTGTAAAACCCTTCGTAGAAAAAGATTCCTTTTGTATAAAATTAAAAGTTAAAGGGGTTTATACACCGTATAAAATAAATCCTTGTATTAGATCAAAATATGCCTGAATGAAAGGAGATTGAGACGAAGTCCCTTACAAAGACGGTATCCTTGGATTAAGGATAAATCAATTACATAATTATGTGTGACAAACGAATACAACAAATATAAGTGGATATTATGTTTAAAAAAATCATAGGTCATTCACACATATTCATAGAACGACATATTTCAAGGATTACATGTTTATCCCAAAGAATCAAAATTGGGTTAAGAAGTTCCGTTGCAAAAATTTGACGGCCTAACGGCATCACTTCAAAATTCAGAGAATGAGTTGATGAGAGATATAAAGGGGTATATCATCACTTGGACATAAAATTTATAGCAACAAGGATATATAAGAACATATCCCATCATAATAAGATTAAAAGACCTAAAAAATAAGTCTTTTAAAATGAGGAGGGTGAAAGGTTCCCTTACCGAATTGGGTAACTTCCGAAACGTACACCCCATGAAAGAAGGGTCATACAATGAAGGTGTAACTACCCATAAATGAGAGTATATTATACAAATAGTAAAATAATGGGCAGTACATATACCAAACAAAAGGAAATGGTTTCCAATGTAGCATGAATCCCACGGGAATAAAAAGTGAGATGAAAATCCCCTTATGAAAATTCGGCAGCCTAACGGCACCACATAAAACTTCAAAAAATGGATTGATGAGATCAAATAGGGTATCCCATCATATTAACATAAACTTTAAATAAAGTGTAATATAAAAGAACATCCCCCAAAATAATAAATATGAGCTTAAAAGAAATGACATAAAAGAGAATACTTAAAAAAAAGAAAGAGAGAGGTCAGATCCCATACCTCGTATCCGACTTGAGTCGATCGTTCCTTAATCTCCAGAATAATAAACTTGAGTTAATTTATACATTCTTAAGAACCTTTTTCAAGTTAATTATTCCTTTTATATCACTTATTACCATGTCATGAACACTATGTAATTATTTAAGTTAATAACGGTCGTTTTAACGGTCATTGCTACTTGAGTCAAAAATAAACTCTTTATAATTACAAGTTTGTTCATGGGGTAAAATATCCATTATATCTGGAATTATATTCATTATGTAGATATAATATTTATAATTTATATCCATTATATACATGCATTTATAATATTACATAACATTTAGAGGTAAGAAATGAAATGCACCGTTCATGGAGACGGTAAGCCGTACGTACGCATGAATGCTACTTCAAATTCAATTTCATATTTAATGGAATTAAAACATAATGATACATAATAGTATTATAATTCCAGTATGGTATCATATATAATATCATTAAATATATCCTTTATACATACCACATATGGTATTAACGAATCAAATCACTTTGTGGGGGCGGTAGTCCGTACTTCCTAAAATGATGATATCGTGTTAACCATAATGGAAACCATAAAGGTATGCCATATATGAAAAATACAGAAGCTTAAGGAAAAAAATAAAAATATTATATATCATATATAAATATATTGCCATCTTAATGGCCACCTTTGAAGGTGTTAAAATAATATTGAACAATCATCGTTTCGCGAGGCAGAAATTCACCATCCACAGAAACAGTATGTTCTGTAACCATTATATGTAGGTGTGTGTATGTTTAGCTCGAATAATTCTTATAAAAACATCCTAGTATATGGAAGATACTGGTGTTTTACAAAATAAATGAATAAAAATAGTTTAGGGGGTTGGAGAAGAAAAATAAAACAAAAGAGCACAACTGAAGACGTTACCTTAAAATTGTGTAACTCCATTTGGTTGGAACCAAAAGGATTTCTTGAAGAGCTTCCTGCCTAAATTAAGTCTACTATGATGAGGATATGGATGTTGAGAGACAAAATGATCAGATATTGTCCTAGACAAAGGCTTTAATAGTGAGGGTATGGAGGTAGAGGTGGGGGCCTTTTATAAGAGAAGAGGAGGGGCACTAATGGAAAGGTATAAAATGTTACTTTATTTTCAAATGAGTTTCGGATTTTAATGGTCTCACAATGATTTGTTTCTAGTATGAGGTGATAAGGGTTCTAAATCCACCCATCCAATAGGTTTTTGAAAAGTGTAGGTCTTATATTTTACATTATCTTTCCATTTTATTTAAATCGTCAAATAATGAGGTAATCGCTGCATCATCATGGTGTCATAAATAATGTAATTTATTTAATGTATAAAATTTTTAAAAAAATACTATGATGTAGGAAATCGTTTTATCCTTCCAATGACTATTTAGAGTCAATAATCGGACTTTTATAACCCCATGTAAAAATTGTTTTAGTAAAAAAATACATGTTTGTGTCATTTTTACTTTTACTTTAAATAAAAGGCATTAATGTCATTATCTGACCCATGTGGCTTTGTGGGGTCCCGAAAATCTACCAATGGGTTGTTAGGGTCGGCCATGAATCATCCAATAGGGTTAGGAGAAGTGTAAAGATATTTTCATTTTATTATAATATCATTTTTACCTTAAATCACACTAATTACCTTTAATCGCGATTAATAAAACATAAAAGTTACTTTTCATCAAAAATTATTTTCATCCCATTGAACCAAATTTTTCTTAATAATGAAAATAATTTATATTATATTTTTGAAATTAAAATCACAGAAGTGGTAAAGTTCCATTTAAACAAAAAATCAGTTTTTGTAACTACCACTTTGTGGTTTCACTATTCATCAAAAAATATGGTTTTTCAAAAAAATACATAAAATTCATCCTAAGTTATATTTGATATTCCAAATTCCAAAATGATGTATATTTTACGAAATACATAACAAATAAGTTGCATTAATTAATTTTATAATTAAATCCCGCTGTCAAATCAAATAACATGTTTTTAAGAAACAATATCAATCAAAAGATTGACACTCGTTGATGTCCAATCTCAAAGTGATATTAATTTCAATGAACATCATTGGATTAAATGGTAAAAATATTTTATAATTTCACTTTAAAACCAATTTAAAAGATAATATAATCATATAAATAAATTAGATTAAAAAGAGGTTTTGAGTTAAAATACAAATTTTTCACTATTCAATAAAAAATGAACTTTATCGGACAAATACCAAAAATTTACACAAAGTAAATTTTGATATTCTGATTCCAAAGAAAAATTTTATTTTGTCAAATATAACACATTATGTTGTCAAAATGTGGATTTAAAAGAGGTTCTCCATCAAAAGGCAGTTAATCGACCTTTTAAAGAATATTAGAATGTTTACACTTTAAATTTGGATTCATTCACATTTTTAATCCTCTAACATTTATTGTAAAAAGTAAAAATATTTGAAGAACATATATAATAATTTTGTAGTTATTTCTGTTCATTTACTTCATTACAATGGCTAGGTGTTAACTACCATTTAAAATAAAATTATTTTATTATTAGAGTGCAACGTAAGATTTCAACGAACTCGTTGTTGCATATTGGGAAAGCCATCGAGCATAGTGTTCACTTTAAATTAATATTAAAATTTTATTCGCAAATAGGGATAAATATAAAAATGTCATATTCTTTATTAACCTGGGGTTTTACATCCTTCCCCTTTTTTTGGAATTCGGTCCTCGCAATTTTAAAATTGGGCTCGGAAACATCATTGAAAGCCCCACATCGGAAAAGGAGTAAATTAAACTATCACTTTAAAAGAAAGAAAGGGAAGTAAAAAGGTCACCTGAGTTAACCCATACTAGGATTCCATGTATGAAAACATCGATATGGAAGAAAAAACAAAGGGTCATGTTCTGAGGGAGTGTGATAGAATACAAGTTTAGGAGAAAGATAATCACCAGAAAATCACAAACATGTGATGCGTTAAATGGTATTGGATTCCCTAGTAGGAAAAGATAATGGAAAACATTTGTTTTAGTTACTTTCATTGAGGAATATATATTTGAGGTTAACTAAAACATAAGGAAACATACTTACTTTTCATGTGGACTTTCAACTTTTACTAGATTTATTACAGGAACTCATATTTTCTCCAAAAGATGAGTATTTAGGATGACTTGTTTACATTAAGAGAGCTATAATCAACTTCTAGAGAATCACCTAATCCACAAAAGAGAACTGTATACTTCCCATGTCTTTAGACCTTAACCAAAACTAAAACCAAAAAGGTTAGTATGAGATCAGATAATACCCAAAAAGGATAATCCTTTATAAAAAGGAAATCTATTCTTAATCTCCAAAATTTGTCCAACAAGACCCAAAGTTCAACGAAGACCAAAAGTTAACCAAACTAAGATTTCAACCCAAATATTTGATGGATTTAATCACATAGTCTTCCAAGTTAAATCCTAACATTTATCTCCAAACAACATCAGTTTCTCTTAAAGTCTCGTATTCAAAAGTAATTAACCTAATCACATATCCTCCATGATAGGTTTATAATTTTCATATATAACACAAAATAAACTTACTCTTAATTCATAAAATCATCTAACTAAAATGAATTACTCAATCTAACCAGGGACATCACGTAGTCCAGTGGTAGGTGATAAATACAAGTCGCACCTTGGTTGTGGGTTCGATTCCCGCAGTTTTGTCCGACGCGACGGGTTGTCACACGGTCTGCGTGTTGTCTTTTATCCAAACTATATAATTCTCAAATCATCCCCCAAAAGAGATAAAATCATCAAAAATAACCATAACATAATTTAACCTCAATTTTATCCCATGTCATTCACTTTCCATTATAATATATAGTAACCTATAATTACCTCAAAAGTAAGGATCATATAAACCCAAATGGTTCCTTATAACTATGTCCACAAAAGAACTGATAACTATTCCTTGAATAAAATTTTCATATATCAAACATCTGGGTTACACATACTATAAATAAGTCTTCTAATGTAACCCCATCATCAAAAGAGACTTAATAATCTTATGAATTTCACCATAACTATTGAAGCCCTTATATGTTGACTTCTTACTCATTCAACATTCTTCATGATCCATTAACGATTCCTTTCCAAATTATTCTGAAATACATCTTTCATACAAACAAAATCATGAATCATATCCTAATATTCCAAAATAGGAAAAAAAAGTTAAGAAATAATCCATACCTTTGATTGGTCATTGTCAGTTTCCTCATCCTCAATCAGAATGGCATTAGGTATTGGTAAATGAATATTTGTACGATCTTGGTGATCCCATTCCCAAAAATTCTTCATAGGACATGTGTTTTCATAATGACCATGCACACCACATTTAAACCATTCAATTGATCCCCCTGAAGGAACTTCTTTCCCTTTCCTTGAGTCAACTGGATGCTTCCTTTTTCCATGACAGGTTATTACTTTATGACCTTCATTTCCACATCTATAGCATATTTCTGTCCCATTGAAACATTTTCCAAGGTGTTTCTTTCCACATCTTTGAGACATAGGTTTTAGAACACACTTACCTTTATGATTATTACCTGTAGTTCCGTAGGGATTTGTTTTTCGCATATATGATGCCTTATAGAAATCGCCAAGGTTTAGGTGGTCAATCATGACTACAGATAGTTGGTTGAGGATAAAAATAGGAGTTCTCATTGCAACTCCCATATCATTCAGTTGCCCGCTCTGAAAACTGTCACAGTTTCCTTCACATCAATTGTGACTATGGTGCCTGCTAGATCCAGCCATTTAATAAAACCAAAAAGGTCAGTGTGATTATATCAACAAAATCATCCTGTACTAATGAGGATGATAAAAACTAAGATATACTTACTCATTCCCTTTATCTAAAACTAGGACTCTTTCTGAAATCCTAACCATTATGGTAATGTCACTTATTCTTAGAGAATAACCTAACCTCTAAAGTTATCCAAACTGACCTTTGATACCAACTATAAGGCCCCATCCTTAAATATTACTTAATCATGAATTAAACAAATAATTCACATAGAGGATCTTTTCAGGTTTAGAGTTTTAGAGAATTAGGTCATAACAGTTACATCTCAAATGATTACATAGTAGACCCTTCGACTAAGTGTCCACAAAATAAAAAAACACTTAAAAAGAAACATGTCTAGTTCCATGTTTTAGATAGAATGTCTTTCCTTGATCCCATCCTTGACCCGATTCATCTTTAAGTCCTGTGGAAATCATTTCAAAAACATGGGATGAGTATAAAAATCCTAGTAAAGGATACACAAAGAAGGAAAACTATTAGTTTTCAAAACAACAAGTAAACCATGAGTTCTTCACCAAAGTAATAATTTTCAACTTTATAAAGTATTAAAAACTCTTCACTGAATAAAAGACCATTACATAATCTTTTGTAACCAAAAGATTACCATAAAACCCATATAAAGAACACATAACATATAAAGGTAACTTGGGACATAAACATACTTAAATGGAATAACCTTACGGTAGACTTCCACACATACTTAATGGAATAGCCATACGGCCGACTTCCATGATGGGCGGAGAGAGGAGTGATGGCAAGAGGGGGGGTGAATTGCCTTTTAAAAAATAATTAACAATTTAAAAACAAAGTTAAAAGTGCAGCGGAAATAAAATAGGCAAGACACAAAACTTGATAACGGAGTTCGGCTTAAATCCCAAGCCTACGTCTCCACTCCCAACTCAACCGTTGAGAGATTTACTACCGCTTGCTTTTTAATGGTTTTAGCAAGAAACCCACTAGACTTTAAGGTAGTCTAGAACCTATTACAGCATGCTTTTAATGGTTGAGCAAGAACCCACTTGCTTTTAATGGTTGAGCAAGAACCCACTAGCCTTCTTACAGGTGAAGGCTAGCTCACCTATGTCTCAAGCCTTTTAAAGGGAAGGCTTGACTAACCTCTTCACACCTTGAAAGGGGTGTGAAATCCCAAACAAAAATGAAGATAAAAGAAAGAGGGGTTTGTAGGCACAAACCCAAATTGAAGCTCAAAATGATAAAACAATGATAAACCGTAATGGGAGAAGTCTTGGGCGCCAATGGATTGATTGGAGTTGATGAAGAGCACTCCCAAGCTTCTATGGTGGTGCTCCTTGGATGTGGAAGTGGGTTGGAGCAAATGAGGTTCCTTGAAGGAATCCACCGGAGGTTCGCCAAATGATCGAACAATGTTCTCGTGGGCTTACGTTGGCATGGATGTTGTTCCAGGGCTTCCTAGTCCTTTATTTATAGAGGGGGAACCCTCAAATGGCCTTTGGGGGTCTTCGGAGCCGTTGGAGAGTCCTTCGGAGCCGTTGGGGGTCAAGTGGACAAGTCTGGTCAAAGCCCAACGACTAGTTTGACTGGCTCTACCGGTTGACCGGTGCTTGGCCACCGGTTGGCCGGTGCTTTGCAAAATGGTGTCCCCTTCTGCCCAGGCACCACCGGCTGGCCGGTGAGGAGGCCACCGGTTGGCCGGTGCTGAGACAGTAGCATGCTCTTCTGTCTGGGTTCCACCGGCTGGCCGGTGGTGGGACACCGGTTGGCCGGTGGTCTGGACAGAGGGGATGCCTTCTGTCCAGGCTCCATCGGCTGGCCAGTGGTCATCCACTGGTTGGCCGGTGGACTGAAATCAGTCCATTTTCAGTCCTTCTTGGCCCAATTCCTTGGCAACCATTTTCCTATCAAAACAAACACATAAAACAAGATTAGATAAATAAGAGAGTGATAGTGATCATGAAAATTAAACCACGAGGGGTGCGAGAGGTACAACATTCCATACCCAATGCATTGGAGGTTATAACGTAACCACCCATCCTGGTATTCACGGCACCACCCATCATAATTTCCAAGTACCATTATAAAATCATAAGACATAAAAAAATATAATGGAAAGAAAACATTTCCACATTTTGATCACAATATATCACTTAAATATATTGACATAAAAAATCGTTTATAAAAACCATTTTCAATACCAACATACATAAAAGAGTATATGGTATTTATTTCCTTTTAAAAACATTACGGCTTGTTGATGAAGCTAAAGAACAAATAATACTTGCAGTGGAGGAAAAGGTCGTTGTCACAGCGTATGTTAAAAAACATTTCTTTTTTCATTTTGTAAAATGCTTCATAGAAAAATATTCCTTTTGTATAAAATTAAAAGTCAAAGGGGTTTATACACCGTATAAAATAAAGCCTTGTATTAGAACAAAATATTCCTGAATGAAAGGAGATTGAGACGGAGTCCCTTAAATGACGGTATCCTTGGATTAAGGATAAATCAATTACATAATTATGCGTGACAAACAAATACACCGAATATAAGTGGATATTAAGTGTAAAAAAATCCGAAGTCATTCACACATATTCGTAGAACGACATATTTAAAGGAGTAGAAGTTTATCCCAAAGAATCAAAATGTGGTTAAGAAGTTCCTTTGCAAAAATTCGACAGCCTAACGGCGTCACTTCAAAATTCTGAAAATGAGTTGATGAGAGAGAGAAATGGGTATATCATCACGTGGACATAATATTTATAGCAAAAAGGATATATAATAACATATCCCATCATAATAAGATTAATATACCTAAAAAAGTTGTCTTTTAGAATGAGGAGGGTGAAAGGTTCCCTTACCGAATTGGGTAACTTCGGAAATGTACTCCCCATGAAAGAAGGGTCAAACAATGAAGATGTAAATACCAATAAATGAGATTATATTATACAAATAGTAAAATAATGTGTAGTAAATATACCAAACAAAAGGAAATAGTGGCCATTGTAGCATGAATCCCACGAGAATAAAAAATGAGATGAAAATCCCCTTATGAAAATTCGGCACCCTAACAGTGCCACATAAAACTGCAAAATTGGATTGATGAGATAAAATAGGGTATTACATCATATTAACATAAAATTTACATCAAGAGGAATATAAAATAACATCCCCAACATAATAAATATGAGCTTAAAAGAAATGACATAAAAGATAGTACTTAAAAAAAGAAAGAGAGAGGCTGGATCCCTTACCTCGTATCTGACGTGACTCTATCGTTCTCTAATCTCCTGAATAATAAACATGATTTACTTTCTAATTTCATAAGAACATTTTTCAAGTTCATTATTCCTTTTATATCACTTATTACCATGTCATGAATGATATGTAATTATTTAAGTTAATAACGGTCGTTTTAACGATCATTGCTACTTGAGTCAATAATAAACTCTTTATAATTACAAGTTTGTTCGTGAGGTAAAATATTCATTATATCCCGAATTATATTATTTATGTAGATAGAATATATATAATATATATCCATTATATACATGCATTTAAAATATTACATAACATTTAGAGGTAATAAATGAAATGCACCGTTCATGGAGACGGTAAGCCGTACGTACGCATGAACGCTACTTCCATTTCTATTTCATATTTAATGGAATTAAAACATAATGATACATAATAGTATTATAATTCCAGTATGGTATCATATATAATATCATTAAATATATACTTTATACGTACCACATATGGTATTAACGAATCAAATCACTTTGAGGGGGCGGTAGTCCGCACTTCCTAAAATGAAGATATCGTGTTTACCCATAATGGAAACCATAAAGGTATAACATAAATGAAAAATACCTAAGTTTAAGGAAAACATAAAAGTATTATATATCATATATAAATATAGTTCCATCTTAATGGACACCTTTGAAGGTGTTAAAATAATATTGAACAATCATCGTTTCATGAGGCAGAAATTCACCATCCACAGAAACAGTTTGTTCTTTAACCATTAAATGTAGGTGTGTGTAAGTGTAGCTCTAATACTTATTATAAAAACATCCTAGAATATTTAAGATACTGTTGTTGTTACAAAAGAAATGAATAAATAGATTTTAGGGGGTTGGAGATGCAAAATAAAACAAAAGATCACAAGTGAAGACGTTACCTTAAAATCGGGTAACTCCCTTTGGTTTGAACCAAAATGGTTTCTTGAAGAGCATCTTTCCTAAGGTAAGGCTTCTACGATGAGGAGAGGGATGTGGAGAGACCAAATGATCAGAGATTTTCCGAGACAAAGGCTTGAGATGTAACACCCCAAGTAAATAAAGAATATGAAATTTTCATATTTATCCATATTTGTGAATAAAATATTAATATGTCTTTAAAGGGGACGCTATGCTCCATGGCGTACCCAACACGCAACAACGAGTTTCTTGGGAATCTTACGTTGAACTCTAATAATAAAATTATATTCTTTTAAATGGTAGTTAACATGTAGTCGTTGTATTGGAGGGAATGGATAGAAATAACTAAAATATGATTATATATGTTTTTAAATGTTTTTACATTTATCCAATAAAAGATAGAGGCATAAAATACAGAATGAATTCAATTTTAGGCGTATATGCCCTAGTTTTCACTAAAGGTTCACTTATCGCCTTTTGATGGAGAACCATTATTAAGTATAGTTTTGTTCACTCTTATACATCCTTTTGGACCAAATAAAACTCTTCTTAAGAATTGGGACAACAAAATTTACTTTGTGTAAATTTTTGGTATCTTTCTGATAAAGTTCTTTTTTTTAATGAATAGTGTAAAATGTTGTATTTTAGTTCAAAACCACTTTTTAATCTAATTTATTTATATTATTAGATTATCTTTTGAATTGGTTTTAAAGTGAAATTAGAATATATTTTTACCATTAAATCCAATAGTGATCATTGGAATTAATTTCACTTTGAAATCAGACTTAAACCAGTGTCAATCTTTTGATACTTATTGTTTCATAAAAACACGCTATTTGCTCTGACAGCGGGAATTAATTATTAAATTAATTAATGTGACTTATATATTTTGAATTTTTTAAAATAGACTTCATTTTTGAATTCGTAATATCAAATATAGCTTATGGTGATTTTTTGGTAATTTTCTGAAAAACTTCAATTTTTGATGAATAGTGAAACCAATAAGTGGTACTTATAAAAACTGATTTTTCCATTTAAATGAAATTTTTCCATCTTTGTGTTTTGAATTTCAAAAATCCGACATAAATGGTTGTCATTATGAAGTAAAATGTGGTTCAATGGGATAAAAAATAATTTTTTGGTGAATAGTAACTTATTAAGTTTTTAATCGCGATTAGTGGTAATTAGTGTAGTTTAAGGTAAAAATAATGCTTTAATAAAATGAGATGAGCTTGACACATGTCCTACCCTCATTTGTTGTGTCATTACCGACCATGAAGAGCCATGGGTCAACTTGGGGACCCCATGGAGCCACTTTGGTTGGGAAATGACATAAATAACTTTTTATTTAATGTAAAAGTAAAAATGACACAGACATCATATGTTTTACGAAAACAATTTTTACATGGGGTTATAAAGATCAGATTTTTGATTATAAATATTCATTGGAAAGATAAAAAGATTTAATACATCATAGTATTTGTTTTATAATTTTTAGACACTAAATAAATTAAATTATTTATGACATCATGATGATGCAACGATGACCTCATTATTTAACGATTTAAATAAAATGGAAAGATAATGTAAATTCTATGAACTACACATGTAAAAAACTATTTGGATGGGTGAATTTAGAACCCTTATCACCTTATACACGAATTATATCAATGTGGGACCTTTTAAAACCGAAACTCATTTTCAAATAAAGTTATATTTCTTACTTTCCAAAAGTGCCCCTCCTCTCCTCTTATAAAAGGCCCCCACCTCTACCTCATTTCACACACTCCTCAAGCCTTTGGCTCGGCCAACCCCTGCCCATTTACTCTCTCCACATCACTCTCCTCATCCTAGAGGATTCCCTTTGGGTAGAATCCATTCAATGGAAGCCTTTAGGCTCAAGTCAAAAGGAGTTACACTTTTAAAGGTAATTCATTCTCTCTAGTTCATTTGTTTCATTTTGATTCTCCAACCCCATAAACTCTTTTTATTTACTTATTTTGTAACAACACCAGTATCTTCAATATAATAGGATGTTGTTATAAGATTTATTTGAGCTAAACTCTCACACAACTACATAAAATGGTTAAATAACATACAGTTTCCGTGGATGGCGAAATTATGCATCCCGAAACGATGATTGTTCAATACTCATTTAACACCTTAAAAGGTGGCCATTATGATGTCACTATTTTTTTATATGATATATAATATGTTTATGTTTTACTTAATCTTCTGTATTTTACATTTGTGGATTACTTTTATGGCTTCCATTATGGGTATAAGCGATATCTTCGTTTTAGGAAGTGCGGACTACCGCCCCCTGAAAGTGATGTGATTCGTTAATCCCATACGTGGGACGTATAAAGGATGGATTTAATGTTATTATATATGATGTTATACTGGAATTATTATATACCTCTATATAATTATTATTTCTTTCCATTAAAGTATGAGATAGAAATGAAAGTAGCGTTCATGCGTACGTACGGCTTACCGTCTCCATGAACTGTGAATTTCATTTCTTATCCCCAAATGTAATGTACTATTATAATTATATGTATATAATGGATATATATAATGAATGATACATATAAATGATGAATATAATTCTCTAATTAAAAAAATACATACCTCTCATTTAGTTTTAATTTCTTTAATATGACAAAGAAATGAAAGTAGCGTTCATGCGTACGTACGGCTTACCGTCTCCATGAATGGTGCATTTCATTTCTTACCTCTAAATGATTATGTGATATTATAAATACATGTATATTCTAGATATATATGATATATATGATATCCAAATCAGGAATGTCGTTCTGGATATAAATAACCATTGACCACTCGAACAACATGTAATTGTAAGAAGTCCACTTTCGACTTAAGAACCAAATATCGACAAAACAAACATTATTAACTTAAATGATTACATAATGGAAATAAGTGATATAAAAGGAATAATGAACTTGAAAAAGGTTCTTAAGCAAATAGAAATTAACTCAAGTTTATTATTCAGGACGTTAAAGAACGATCGAGTCAAGTCGGACCCAAGGTAAGGGATCCTACTCCTCTCTTTCTTTTTTAGTACACACTTTTATGTCATTCCTTTTAATGCTCATCTTTCTTGTTATTGGGATGATATTTTATATTATATTTACTGTAATTTTTATGTTCATGTTATTAGAGACCCTATTCTCTCTCATCAATCCATTTTGTAAGTTTTGAGTGGCGTCGTTAGGCTGCCGAACCTTCGTAAGAGATCTAACCTCTCTCTTTCTTTTTAAGTACTCTCCTTTATGTCACTTCTTTTAATCTCCTCTTTGTAATGTTGGGGGATGTTCTTTTATATTCCTCTTTCTGTAAATTTTATTTTAATGTGATGAGATACCCTATTTGATCTCATCAATCCATATTCGGAAGTTTTATGTGGCGCCGTTAGGCTGCCGAGTTTTCGTAAGGGATTTTTCATCTCACTTTTATTCTCGTGAGTTTTATGCTACATTTGCCACAAATTACATTGAGTGGTGTATGTACTGCCCATTATTCTACTCTTTGTGTAATATACTTTCGTTTATGAGTATTTACATCAATGATCTATTGTTCTTCTTTCATGGGGTGTATGTTTTGAAAGATACCCAAGTCGGTAAGGGAACCTTTCACCCTCCTCTTTTTTTAAAAGACATAATTTGTTGGGTCTTTTAATTTACATATTGTTATGTTGAGATATGTTCTCATATATCCTTATTGATGTAAATTTTATGTCCAAGTGATGAGATACACTATTTATCTCTCATCAACTCATTTTGATGTGATGCCGTTTGGCTGTCAAGGGAACTTTTTAACCCAATTTCGATTTCTTGGGTTCAACATGTAGTCATTGAATATGTCATCCATTGAATATGTGTGAATGACCTTTTATTGTTTTACACTTAATATCCACTTATATTGGGTGTACTTATATTTTTCACACATAATTTTTAGATTGATTTGTCCTTAATTTAAGGATACCTTCTCTATAAGGGATTTCATCACATTTGACATTTCTATTGAGGGTTCATTGTTGTTATGAACCAATTCACTCTTATATAGTGTATATACTGTCATTTGGAGTATTATATCATGAATCCATTTATTCTCATGATATTATAAAGTTCTGACTAAATGTTATTCCTCAATTATTGTATTCAAGTGTCTCTAATTTTGGTAAAACCCCTTTAACCAAAATATCGTTTTAAATGTTTTAATTATTTGTTCTTATTAATATCCATGTTTTCAAAATGGTTTTAAGGATTTATTTATATGGATATTAATGGTTTAAAATTTTAAGCTTCAAGGTGGTATGGGACACTTTGATTCAAAATTCTCCTTATTAAATGTTTTAAATGATTTTGGAAATGGTTTCTTTTTGTATGGATTCATTATTTCAAAATACTAAAATGTTATATTGTGATTGAAATGTGGAAATGTTTTGTTTCCTTTATGCATGTTTTATGTGATACGTTTATGTTATGGTTCTTGGGAATTTTTATGAAAACGGGTGGTTCCGTGATAAACTAAGGGCGGGTGAGCCGGATATAGCTCTCCAATGCATTGGGTAACGTGAAGGAGTGAAACTTTAAGGTTTCTCCGAAGAGATTTAGGGAATATACTGTGATGGGTATTCCAAACGTAACCAAGAGGGTTACTCCCTACGTAAAGAATGTTATGAATGCCTCAAGTTACCTTTATGTCTTATGATTTCTATGATTTATTCATGATTTTATGAGGTAAGTTAAAGTGCCTATGTTTTATGGGTAAAGTATGATTTCATCCTTATGTATATATGAACTCATGTTTCCTTTCCATATTTTTTTAACTCTTACTGAGATTTTTATGCTCATCCCAAGTTTTTGAAATGTTTTTCACAGGTCAAGGGAAAGGTACATGATTTGATGATAGTGTCAAAAATGCGTCAAGAAAGAATCCGTGTTATATTTTAAATATGTTTCCGTTGATGGGAAGAATGAATACTGACTTTTATGTAACCACTTTGTTTAAATGTGGAATGTAATGCAAGTTTCATGATCTAATTCTCTAAAACTCTAAACTTGAAAAGATCCTCAATGTGTAATCTTGTAATAACTCAAGATTAAGTAAGGTTTAAGGCTGGGGCCTTATAGTTGGTATCAAAGGTCGGTTTAGATAACTTTAGAGGTTAGGGTATTCTCTAAGCACAAGTGACAATACCATAATGGTTAGGATTTCAGAAAGAGTCCTAGTTTTAGATAAAGTGAATTAGTAAGTATATCTTAGTGTTTATATTCCTCATTAGTACATTATGGTTATGTTGATATACTCACACTGACCATTTTGGTTTTAGTAAATGGCTGGATCTAGCAGGCACCAAAGTGACAATGCGTTTGAAGGAAACTGTGGTGGTTCTATGATTAAGAGACTGGATGAGATGGGGGATTCAATGCGGAATCTCATGGTTGTTCTAAACCAACTATCAAGGAGTCATGATCAACCACTTCAACCTTGGTGAGTTCTCTAATACATCATGTACGAGATGGACAACTCGATGTGGAAATTCAGGTAATAATTATTAAGGTAACCATTAGGGTTTATATGATCCTTACTTTTGAGGTAATTATGGGTTATTATATGTTCTGATGGAAAATGAAAGGCATGAGACAAAATTGAGGTTAAAATATGTTATGATCATCTTTGAAGATTTTATCTCATTTTGGGGAATGTTTTAAGAATTATATAGTTTTGGAAAAAGGACAACACACAGACCGTGTGACTACCCGTCGCGTCGGACAAAGCTGCGGGAATCGAACCCACAACCAAAGTGCGACTGGTATTTATCACCTACCACTGGACTACGTGAAGTCCCTGGTTAGTTTGACTGATTCTTTTTAGTTATATGATTTTATGAATTAAGAGTAAGTTGATTTTGGGTTATTTATGAAAATTATTAACCTATCATGGAGGATATGTGATTAAGTTAATTACTTTTCAATACGAGACTTTAGGAGTAACTAATGTTGTTTGGAGATAAATGTTACAATTTAACTTGGAAGACTATGTGACTAAATCCTTCAAATATTTGGGTTTCAATCTTAGATTGGTTTACTTTAAAGAATATTATGGAAAAATTGTTTATCGGATGGTCCTCGTTGAACATTGGGTTTTTTTGGACAAATTTTGGAGATTAAGCATAGATTTTCTTTTTAAAGGGTTATCCTTTTCTGGATTATCTGATCTTGTAATAACCTTTTTGGTTTTCGTTTTGGTTAAAGTCTAAAGACATGGGAAGTATATAGTTCTCTTTTTTTTTGGATTAGGTGACTCTCTAGAAGTTGATTATAGTACTCTTAATGAAAACAAGTCTCCCTAAATACTCGTCTTTTGGAAAAAAAATATGAGTTTGATTAAGGAATCCAGTAAAAGTTCAAAGTCAATATGATAAGTGATTATGTTTCCTTATGAATAAATTCTCAATAAAAAGTAACTTAAAACAAAAATGTTGTCTATTAACTTTTCCTACTGGGGAATCGAATACCGTTTAACCCATCACAAGTTTGTGATTTTCTTGTTGTTAACTTTCTCATAGACATGTTTACTATCACTCTCCCTCAAGAACATGACCCTATGTTTTCTCCTCCATGTCCATATTTTTCTACATGGAATCCTAGTATGTGTTAACTCGGGTGACCTTTGTACTTATCTTCCTTTATTTTAAAGTGATTGTTTTACCAACTCTTGTTCCGATGTGGGACGATCAAGGATGTTTACAAGCTCAATTTTGAAAATTGTGAGGACGCAATTCCCAAAAGGGGGGAAGGATGTAACACCCCAGGTAAATAAAGAATATGAAATTTTCATATTTATCCATATTTGTGAATAAAATATTAATATGTCTTTAAAGGGGACGCTATGATCCATGGCGTACCCAACATGCAACAACGAGTTTCTTGGGAATCTTACTTTGAACTCTAATAATAAAATTATATTATTTTAAATAGTAGTTAACATGTAGCCGTTGTATTGGAGGGAATGGATAGAAATAAATAAAATATGATTATATATGTTTTTAAATGTTTTTACATTTATCCAATAAAAGATAAAGGCATAAAATACAGAAAGAATTCAATTTTAGGCGTATGTGCCCTAGTTTTCACTAAAGGTTCACTTATCACCTTTTGATGGAGAACCATCATTAAGTATAGTTTTGTTCACTCTTATACATCCTTTTGGACCAAATAAAACTCTTCTTAAGAATTGGGACATCAAAATTTACTTTGTGTAAATTTTTGGTATCTTTCTAATAAAGTTCATTTTTTTAATGAATAGTGTAAAATGTTGTATTTTAATTCAAAACCTCTTTTTAATCTAATTTATTTATATGATTGGATTATCTTTTGAATTGGTTTTAAAGTAAAATTAGAATATATTTTTACCATTAAATCCAATAGTGATCATTGGAAATAATTTCACTTTGAAATCAGACTTAAACTAGTGTCAATCTTTTGATACTTATTATTTCATAAAAACACGCTATTTGCTCTGACAGCGGGAATTAATTATTAAATTAATTAATGTGACTTATATATTTTTAATTTTTTAAAATAGACTTCATTTTTGAATTCGTAATATCAAATATAGCTTAGGGTGAATTTTTGGTAATTTTCTGAAAAACTTCAATTTTTGATGAATAGTGAAACCACTAAGTGGTAATTATAAAAACTGATTTTTCCATTTAAATGAAATTTTGCCATCTTTGTGTTTTGAATTTCAAAAATCCGATATAAATGGTTGTCATTAAGAATTAAAATGTGGTTCAATGGGATAAAAAATAATTGTTTGGTGAATAGTAACTTATTAGGTTTTTAATCGCGATTAGTGGTAATTATTGTAGTTTAAGGTAAAACTAATGCTTTAATAAAATTAGATGAGCTTGACACATGTCCTAACCTCATTGGTTGTGTTATGGCCGACCAAGACAAGCCATGGGTCAACTTGGGGACCCCATGGAGCCACTTTGGTTGGGAAATGACATAAATAACTTTTTATTTAATGTAAAAGTAAAAATGAAACAAACATCATATGTTTTACAAAAACAATTTTTACATGGGGTTATAAAGATCATATTTTTGATTATAAATAGTTATTGGAAAGATAAAAATATTTCCTACATCATAGTAGTTTTTTTATAATTTTTAGACACTATATAAATTAAATTATTTATGACATCATGATGATGCAGCGATGACCTAATTATTTAACGATTTAAATAAAATGGAATGATAATGTAAAATCTATGAACTACACATGTCCAAAACTTATTGGATGGGTGTATTTCGAACCCTTATCACCTTATCCACGAATTATATCAATGTGGGACCTTTTAAAACCGAAACTCATTTTCAAATAAAGTTATATTTCTTACTTTCCAAAAGTGCCCCTCCTCTCCTCTTATAAAAGGCCCCCACCTCTACCTCATTTCACACACTCCTCAAGCCTTTGGCTCGACCAAACCCTGCCCATTTACTCTCTCCACATCCATATTCTCATAATAGAGGATTCCCTTTGGGCATAATCCTTTCAATGGAAGCCTTTAGGCTCAAGTCAAAAGGAGTTACACTTTTAAAGGTAATTCATTCTCTCTTGTTCATTTGTTTCATTTTGATTCTCCAACCCCCTAAACTCCTTTTATTTACATATTTTGTAACAAAACCAATATATTCAATATACTAGGATGTTGTTATAAGATTTATTCGAGCTACACTCTCACACAACTACATAAAATGGTTAAAGAACATACGGTTTCCGTGGATGGCAAAATTCTGCATCCCGAAACGATGATTGTTCAATACTCATTTAACACCTTCAAAGGTGGCCATTATGATGTCACTATTTTTTTATATGATATATAATATGTTTATGTTTTACTTAATCTTATGTATTTTTAATTTGTGGATTAATTTTATGGCTTCCATTATGGGAATAAGCGATATCTTCGTTTTAGGAAGTTCGGACTACCGCCCCCTGAAAGTGATGTGATTCGTTAATGCCATAAGTGGGATGTATAAAGGATGGATTTAATGTTATTATATATGATGTTATACTGGAATTATTATATACCTCAATATCATTATTATTTCTTTCCATTAAAGTATGAGATAGAAATGAAAGTAGTGTTCATGCGTACGTACGGCTTACCGTCTCCATGAACGGTGCATTTCATTTCTTATCCCCAAATGTAATGTACTATTATAAGTACATGTATATAATGGATATATATGATGAATGATACATATAAATTATGAATATAATTCTGGAATTAAAATATACATACCTCTCATTTAGTTTTAATTCCATTAATATGACAAAGAAATGAAAGTAGCGCTCATGCGTACGTATGGCTTACCGTCTCCATGAACGGTGCATTTCATTTCTTACCTCTAAATGATTATGTGATATTATAAATACATGTATATTCTAGATATATATGATATATATGATATCCAAATCAGGAATGTAATTCTGGATATAAAGAACCATTGACCACTCGAACAACATGTAATTGTAAGAAGTCCACTTTCGATTTAAGAACCAAATATCGACAAAAAAACATTATTAACATAAATGATTACATAATGGAAATAAGTGATATAAAAGGAATAATGAACTTGAAAAATTTTCTTAAGAAAATATAAATTAACTCAAGTTTATAATTCAGGACGTTAAAGAACGATCGAGTCAAGACGGACCCGAGGTAAGGGATCCTACTCCTCTCTTTCTTTTTAAGTACACACTTTTATGTCATTCCTTTTAATGCTCATATTTCTTGTTATTGGGATGATCTTTTATATTATATTTACTGTAATTTTTATTCTCATGTGATGAGAGACCCTATTCTCTCTCATCAATCCATTTTGGAAGTTTTGAGTGGCGCCGTTAGGCTGCCGAACTTTCGTAAGAGATCTAACGTCTCTCTTTCTTTTTAAGTACTCTCTTTTATGTCACTTATTTTAAGCTCCTCTTTGTAATGTTGGGGGATGTTCTTTTATATTCCTATTTCTGTACATTTTATTGTAATGTGATGAGATACCCTATTTGATCTCATCAATCCATATTCGGAAGTTTTATGTGGCGCCGTTAGGCTGCCGAGTTTTCGTAAGGGATTTTTCATCTCACTTTTATTCCCGTGAGATTTATGCTACATTTGCCACAACATCCATTGAGTGGTGTATGTACTGCCAATTATTCTACTCTTTGTGTAATATACTTTCTTTTATGAGTATTTACATCAATGATCTATTGTCCTTCTTTCATGGGGTGTACGTTTTGAAAAATACCCAAGTCGGTAAGGGAACCTTTCACCCTCCTCTTTTTTTAAAAGACTTATTTTGTTGGGTCTTTTAATTTACATATTGTTATGTTGAGATATGTTATCATATATAATTATTGATGTAAATTTTATGTCCAAGTGATGAGATACACTTTTTATCTCTCATCAACTCATTTTGATGTGATGCCGTTAGGCTATCAAGGGAACTTTTTAACCCAATTTCGATTTCTTTGGGTTCAACATGTAGTCATTGAATATGTCATCCATTGAATATGGGTGAATGACATTTTATTGTTTTACACTTAATATCCACTTATATTGGGTGTACTTATATTTTTCACACATATTTTTGAGATTGGTTTGTCCTTAATTTAAGGATACCTTCTCTATAAGGGATTTCATCACATTTGACATTTCTATTGAGGGTTCATTGTTGTTATGCACCAATTCACTATTATATGGTGTATATACTGTCCTTTGAAGTATTATATCATGAATCCATTTATTCTCATGATATTATAAAGTTCTGACTAAATGTTATTCCTCAATTATTGTATTCAAGTGTCTCTAATTTTGGTAAAGCCCCTTTAACCAAAATATCATTTTAAATGTTTTAATTATTTGTTCTTATTAATATCCATGTTTTCAAAATGGTTTTAAGGATTTATTTATATGGATATTAATGGTTTAAAATTTTAAGCTTCAAGGTGGTATGGGACACTTTGATTAAAAATTCTCCTTATTAAATGTTTTAAATGATTTTGGAAATGGTTTCTTTTTGTATGGATTCATTATTTCAAAATACTAAAATGTTATATTGTGATTGAAATGTGGAAATGTTTTGTTTCCTTTATGCATGTTTTATTTGATACGTTTATGTTATGGTTCTTGGGAATTTTTATGAAAACGGGTGGTTCCGTGATAAACAAAGGGCAGGTGAGACCGATATAGCTCTCCAATGCATTGGGTAACGCGAAGGAGTGAAACGTTAAGGTTTCTCCGAAGAGATTTAGGTTATATACTGTGATGGGTATTCCAAATGTAACCAAGTGGGTTACTCCCTACGTAAGAATGGTATGAATGCCTCAAGTTACCTTTATGCCTTATGATTTCTATGATTTATTCATGATTTTATGAGGTAAGTTAAAGTGCCTATGTTTTATGGGTAAAGTATGATTTCATCCTTATGTATATATGAACTCATGTTTCCTTTCCATATTTTTATAACTCTTACTGAGCTTTTTATACTCATCCCAAGTTTTTGAAATGTTTTTCACAGGTCAAGGGAAAGGTACATGATGTGATGATAGTGTCAAGGATGTGTCAAGAAAGAATCTGTGTTATATTTTAAATATGTTCCCGTTGATGGGAAGAATGAATACTGTCTTTTATGTAACCACTTTGTTTAAATGTCGAATGTAATGCAAGTTTCATGATCTAATTATCTAAAACTCTAAACCTGAAAAGATCCTCAATGTGTAATATTGTAATAACTCAAGATTAAGTAAGGTTTAAGGCTGGGGCCTTATATGAGAAGTGAGGTTAAGAAGGTAGAGGTGGGGGCCTTTTATAAGAGGAGAGGACGGACACTCATGGAATGGTATAAAATGTTACTTTATTTTCAAATGCGTTTCAGATTTTAATGGTCCCACAATGATGTGTTTCTAGGGTAAGGTGGTAAGGATTCGAAATACACCCATAAAATAGGTTTTTTACATGTGTAGGTCTTATAGTTTACATTTTATTTCCATTTTATTTAAATTGTTAAATAATGAGGTAATCGCCACATCATCATGGTTTCATAAATAATTTCATTTATATAATGTCTAAAAATTATATAAGAAATACTATGATGTGGGAAATCGTTTTAGATTTCCACTGAAAATTATAGTCAAAGATCTGACTTGTATAACCCCATGTAAAAAATTGATTTAGTAAAACAATACATGTTTGTGTCATTTTTACTTTTACTTTAAATAAAAGGCATTAATGTCATTATCTTACCCAAGTGGCTCCATGAGGTCCCAAAAATAGACCCATGGGTTTTATTGGTCGGCCATGACTCATTCAATAGGGTTAGGATAAGTTTCAAGATATTCTCATTTTATTATAATATCATTTTTACCTTAAATCACATTAATTACCTTTAATCGCGATTAATAAAACTTAAAAGTTACTTTTCATCAAAATTTACTTTCATCCCATTGAACCACATTTTAGATAATAATTAAAATAATTTATATTGGATTTTTGAAATTCAAATCAAATAATTGGTGAAGTCCCATTTAAACGAAAAATCAGTTTTTGTAACTACCACTTTGTGGTTTAACTATTCATCAAAAATTAAGGTTTTTCAGAAAAATACCAAAAATTCACCCTAAGCTACATTTGATATTCCGAATTCAAAAATGATGTCTATTTTACCAAATTCATAACATATAAGTGGCATTAATTAATTTTTTAATTAAATCCCGCTGTCAAATAAAATAGCGTGTTTTTAAGAAACAATATCTATCAAAATATTGACAATCGTTTATGTCCAATATCAAAGTGATATTAATTTCAATGGCCACCATTGGATTAAATGGTAAATATATATTCTAATTTCACTTTAAAACCAATTCAAAAGATAATCTAATTATATAAATAAATTAGATTAAAAAGAGGTTTTGAATTAAAATACAACATTTTCACTATTCATTAAAAAAATTGAACTTTATCGGACAAATACCAAAAATTTACACAAAGTAAATTTTGATGTCCTGATTCTAAAGAAGTAGTTTATTTTGTCAAATATAACACATAAAATTGTCAAGAATTTGATTTAAAAGAGGTTCGCCATCAAAAGGCGGTTAATCGACCTTTTAAAGAATATTAGAATGTTTACGCTTAAAATTTGGATTCATTCGCATTTTTATTACTCTAACATTTATTGTAAGAAGTAAAAATATTTGACAAACAAATATAATCATTTTTTAGTTAGTTCTGTTCATTCCCGTCATTAAAACGGCTAGGTGTTAACTACCATTTAAAATAAAATTATTTTATTATTAGAGTGCAACGTAAGTTTTCAAAGGAACTAGTTGTTGCGTATTGGGTAAGCCATCGAGCATAGCATTCCCTTTAAATTAATATTAAAATTTTATTCACAAATAGGGATAAATATCAAAATTCCATATTCTTTATTTAACTGGGGTGTTATATATGTCGTCATGGCTTTCTTCAATCAATAAAAGTATATGACATATAACACTCGTTAATTATAATAACAAGATATAAAGATCATTAAACATGTTCATAGATATGAAAATCCAACGGCACATCTAAATGTGGATTTACTAAAAGCAAGTCTCATTCTCAAAATATCCTATACCAGATATTACCAAGGTCTTACACCCTGAGTAGGTGCCTCAAATTCTTATCAATCTCCACCCCTGATAGAATGTATCATTTTTTCATAAATTTATTTAATCTAGATATATAACATATATTTAAGAATACTATCATTTAACTTATGGGTTCTCATCATAGTATAGAAATGTTATGACCTTTTAGTGTAGCAATACTCTTATGACATAATCACATACCATGCTATGAAGAATAAAAAGCATGTTGTGGTAAGGGGTTTATTAATATTAAAAAATATGAATATAGGTTATCATAATGTACACAAAAAATTGTTCTAGGGTACCAACTATAACAATGTGGACCACATTACACAGCACAATACATTGGAAGGAATTTGTTTAGATTTTGATTCATCAATCTACATATAAACAACGTAAATATGGTGTTTCATATCACATAAATGTTTTATTTCATATTTAAAACACATACTATTATCTTTTCAAGTTGAGTATACCCCATACTAGATTTATGGTGGGAGTCCAATGGTTTGTTTCACATTGATTATTTTCATCTCTCCTTTGTTGTTTTATAAATTAGGTAATTTGAATCAATGTTCATAAAATAAATAATTTTAAAATAAAATATTATCAACTACATTACACCTGAAATGATTTATCAACATGGAGAATAATTCATTATTTCTTTATTTCCAATATTATAATGTGTTTATACATAACAAGTGGGTGTGGCATTACATTGACCTTAGCATCCCTGAGATGATGATTTGTAAGAAGGGACTAAATGGTTCGGTGAGATTTTCCGGTTTCCATTTTGAAATATTTCATATGAAAATCATCCAAATATATGAACTCATTAATGGAGAGTGAAAATTAAATCAAATTTTCATTATATAATTTTTTTTGGAAAAATAGGGAAAATATGTTAGGACATTACCTTAATTTCTTCCCAAATGTTTTCCTTAAATACAGGTTGCACATAGTATGACAAATAAATATCTATCGGTGCATGAATTCTCATTGTGACCCCACCATAACTAATGAACATTACATTTTTTTAGGGTTAATAGGTTTTTTTAATTTAATACTTCCAACCTAAAATTTTATACCCTTACTCCATGACTTTATAATTTTATTTAACACAATGATGCTACATCGTTCTTGTTTTTTTCAACAACCTATTGGTGATCCCCTAATAATTTTCTAATTCATTAATAACTATTTTTTCTTCATAAATATTGGTAAAATCACCATGAGAAAAATTCAATACCTTCATTTTTTTCAATCATTTAATTTACATAACATAAACCCATTAAAACCCCATATTATTATGAGGAAAAACTCAGTATATTAAATAAGATTTAAACTTTTAATTAAACTATTTTTCTTTTATTTTTGAAGGGATTCTGATTATATATCAAGAATCCAAATCCCATCTTTTTGGTCCCCTCTAATATATATGGTGATGCCTATATTAGAAATTTTGTGAAATGATTATGATATCCCAATGAAAGGGTAATCCTCCACTGAATTTTCATTTGACCCTATAGTTAGTTTAGTTTCCAATAGGATAATTGAAAAAATATATTTTTTAGATATGGGGCATAAAATACTTTCACTCCATGTTATTCAACTATGAAAGACCCATCTTTATAAACATACACACAAAAATTCACCATCACAATTCCCAATTCATTGACTGTCACTAAACTCATGTTGTCTACCCATTTGAAATAGAAAATCAGCACATGAAATTTTTTATAATTCAACACATGTATCTATTATATGATGCTAAAAAATTCCATATTCACATAAATTGTTTTCCTATCATAGGAATTAGATATTTTCATAACTTCACTTTTAAGCGTATCTCTACTTTTTTATCATATTGTGTTCATATTGTTCCTTTTTTTAAAATATATAACCATTAATTACAAAACTACTATATGATATAATGTATTAATTTGGTTATATGGCTATCCATAGAATCCATTTTTCAATTTAATTTGTATCTTCTTATATATCCTTATAAATATGATATCATAACCATTATAAAAACTATTGATTATATAGATTCGATATCCATAATCCATAATCCATCCCTTGTTAGATTCAAAAGTCTATGAATTATTTTGTGGTCTTTTAGGAATGGAGAAACCTCTGTACTATTAAATAAAATGTAATGGATAGATTGATCCCTCTATGTGATGGTAATTTTAACAACATCCCTTCCAGGAGTCCCTTTTCCCTTAAGGCACTCGTTGTGACAAGACTTTGGGAAACTGATGCTATAAAATATAATAACCAATCATTATAGAGTTCAATTACTTCTTCAGAATTTTTTGATCTTCAAAAAATGCTTCTTGTGTAGTTGGGGTTTGGCTTAGTGGTAAGCACCCCTTAAATCTACATGAAAAATGGGGGTTCAAAACCCATTGGGAGTAGGTACTGTAGCAGTACTGTAGCAGTGGCGTACTGTAGCAACGGCGAGCACTGTAGCGGCGGCAGAGTACTGTAGCGGTGGAGAGTACTGGAAAGAACTATAGCAGTACTATTCACAGAATGGGCTTCGGGCCAAAAAAATGGGTCTACGGGCCATGTAATGGGTTAAATGCCCACTGGGCCTTCGGGCTATGTAATGGGTCTCCCTCTACCCAGTTAAAAGAGGTCTTTGCTTTCCTTTAATAATAAATGAGGCTTCGGCTCCAACCTTTTAACAATAAATGCTTCTTGATAAATTCCATTCACCTTGAGCCCTTTTAAAATATTCATAGATCATTCATTTTTGTACATCCATCTATAATGTACATTACTACATATTTTAACCTCTATAACCAAGAGAACCATTAGGAGGACCATTATATATAATGTTGTTGTTGTGAAGAACATCAATATTTCACAAAATATGACAAAAATGTTCTTATTGATGATTGGAAACATTATGACATCTATAAAGTTAATGACTATTAAATTGTAAAATAAATATACTTTGGTTAATGTAAGTCCTACATTTTTATACGGAATGAAAAGTAATGAAATGAGCATAAAATCTTGCATCAAAACATGAAATCCGTGTGATTTTACACCATGTGTCCTCAAATTAGTCTTCAAAATGACATTCATGATATTTTATGAATACTCATATGGAACCTTTACACCATTAATGAAATTGAAAAATTGAAATTGTTTCATTTTTGGATAGGGTGTACGCTTCTAGAGGATGAAAATTTCAAAGTTTTCCATTCATTGGTACCAACTCTTCCCTTATCCACATGAAAATCATGTAAAATTATCATCAATTCCATATTTTTTTATACAATTAAAAAATACCAATAAAAATATCAAAAAAACTTTTTCTATATGGATGACATCAAGAAAATTTATGGTGTCCACGAAATTCCAGAATGATAATACAAAAAAATTGATCACTTTTCCAAACATAATTTCACATGGTTTTTCAAAAATACATAACCAAAAATAGTTTTAATGTGTTTCACATTATTGAATATTTCATAACCCATTAGTGGAGATGGTGTTGTACCTTGTTAAATATTACCATTGAATGTTGTCGCCCATTATCAATAGTTTTTTACTCAAGGTAAATAATTTCAATATAAAAAAACAAATTATTTGGGGAATATTTCAACTGAAATGAGTGTGTACATTCTTCAATAATGGGACACCCCATACTTCCATAAATTATATATCCTGAATAATTTCCAAAAGTAAGAAATTCATTTCTCATCCCATGCAACATAGCCCTCGGTGTGATTTTTTCACTACTATGAGTATCAAACATTATAACACATGTATCCAACATCAATTTCATATAATCGATCAATGGATCCAAAAATAAATCAATTTCATTAGAAATTTGTTTTGGTCCTGATATATACAGAGAAGACATAATGTATTCATGTTTCATGCTTAACCATAGTGAAACGTTAAAATTTACTAACATAACTATCCATGTACAATGAGTACTAAAATATAGACCGAAAGGATTTATTCATTATTAATATAATTCACTATGTATGTCTCTAATATCATATTCAAATTACGGGTACTCCAAATCAATTTTCATCCAACGAGGATACTCTCCTTGATGGAACAATTTCCCATATTCAATTCTTTTATCTGTGTTGCATGCCAAATGTTTTGTGGTTTCCTAGCATTCATATAGTCATCTAAACCATGGAATGAGAGCATATTACCCTAAAAATTTTTATGGATGTGATTTATCTTTCTTATATCGATTCAAGAAACACATAGGAAATTTTTATATGTTATTCAGGGCCATTAAAAAACAATATTCAATCATTTGGACATAAAGGTAATTTTTAGATTTCATGCCTATTAGATATAGCATTCATTTAGTGTCATATTCTTGATAAGGATTTTTATTTTCATATATTACAATACCATTCAAGAGACTAGGTAATTTTTTAAAGATGTTTTCACTTCATTTGATACTAGATTTCAAATTATATAACTTCAACACCACTGAAAATGTTGTGTATTTATAATAGATAATTATATTCTTAAAAATCATTGGTTAAATTTGATAGTCATCTTAAATTGTCATATCCATTTCATCCATATGATCCCTATCACCATTTACACTATTATTCATACCAAATGATCCATAAAATGCAATATCATCACAATCAGTTTGTACATACAATTTCTCTATGTTTTTAGTCCATAAATTATTTTTATGATATTTTTTATGACTACTAAAATATCCCTCCAATTCATATAGAATAATTTTTCTTGATCAAAAATAATGAAACCACATAAAAAGTATATGAAAAAGGTTGTATGCACTCTCCATTGAAAACTTGATGAACTCTTTAACTCTTCCTTCAAAGTATGTTGTTATAACATTAGCATGCATCCATTTTTTATTCATATCCATACCATTTGGTTCATAAAAGAATAATTTTGTAAAAAATATAAATAAATAATCATAACATATATCTAATCAAAGGATAAATTTATAGATAATTAAAATAATGGGAACCCAACATTTTAATGTTATTGGTGATTATTCTAAAAAAGTTACCATTTTACCTAAGGGTGACATTAAAAGAAAAAACTATGGATAAACACGTGAATATTGGATATCCTACTATAAAAAATAGGAACACTCTAATTAGAACCATGGTTGAAATGAAATCAGATGAAATCGTTAATGGATTCATCATGGGGGTGAAAATATTATGAGTGAAAATTTGTAGAACTATAAAAAAATGAAAAAAATCTTGATAATTAACCAATGTAACAATGATATAAATCTTTCAATTATACATAAACATTTTTTGTATCATTATTTCATTAAATAATTTATAAATAAACATAGAGTTATCAATTTGTGTTGAAAAATTTCAATCAAGTATTTCTATGAAAATTAAAATATAAAAAGGATTTGAGTCCTTTTATAGAAAACCTTATTTTTCATACATAACTATTTCAACATTTTAAAAATAAAAAAGATAATAGTGCTACTAAAACATGATCCAAATTTTTAGTTTTATGGGAAAATAAGGACCTTACATAAATTTTACATAATAAGACAAAATCATTTATATAATTCAGTCTTCTCTAGTATCTTATTATCCCTCAAGTTCTCTTTTGTACATGTATTCACCAAAACAATATACATCAAAATAAGGGTGATGGAAAATCCCAATAAATGGATTGCTAAGAATATAAATCAATATAAAATGGGTTGATAATAATCGTAGTCATCAAAACATAATCACATGACCATCATCATAATAATGAGAGGATGAAATATATAAAAGCATGGAAATGTGGAAATGCATAAAAAGGATTAATGGTTGACCACCAAACATAGTTGTGAAGAAATATAGAATCATGTTCACACATATTTTCCTTTATCTCATGAGATAAATCACATTACACAGTTCATTGGATTGATATATTATTCCAATTCTACATGTCACATCATATCATTTAAATGTGCTATATAATTCCAGGTTCACTCATCATATCATAACATTTATATAATCACACATGCCCAATAGAAAATATGTCAATCTTGGAAATAAAATAACCCATGTAAAGGAATGAATTTTATTTCATAAATCATAAATTCATAAATAAACATTTTGGTTTCTAAAAAAATAGATAAGAAAATACATGGTATAATAATCATCAATGTTGAGGTAATAAGAAACAATTTCCAGAGATGTAAATGATGTGTTTTTAGAAATAAGAGTTTGTCTATAAAACATTGTGATTGTTAGAATCTCAGGTAGAAAATAATTATATCCCAAAAAAGGAAAAGTGAAAATAAATAAATGATATTTAAGGATCATCAGGAATATTAAAATCAGTGTGAAAGAGGGAAACCCTGAGGAAATGGAGTTGGATTTGAGAATCCCCTTACCTTATGTCTCAGTGCTTTATTCTCCTTAATATACAAGATTATGAAATTAAAATCATTAATGAATAAATCTAGAACCATATTATACATGTATTTGATTTATTATAATTTTATTAAGTTCATATTTTATCATTATTATGAGTCATAGAGTTCAATTTCTTCATTCTGAAGTGTTCGTTTTCTTGGTTTTCATGATGGGTTCACTTGTATACATGTATGGAAGATGAGGTAAAATGAGAATTATTTTCCTATATTGAGAGTATTTGATATTAATGAACACAGATAATATTAAATTATATTATATATCTTTTTTATATATGATATGAGGGTGATTACTTAAATAAATAGTGTTGGTCGGAGTGGATATCAAGAGGGAGGTGAATTGAGTACCAATTAAAATTTATGTTAAAAACATTATTGGTAAGATAACCCCCAATTTTAAAAATGGAACAGTTAATTAATGCAGTAGAAATGTAAATGTTCAAATGGTCAACATGTATCTCAAAGGGTGATTAATCCTCAAATGAATCAGTTTAGAACACCAATTCATCTTTTGAAAGAAGTCTACTGAATTAACCAAATACACACACTAACCAAAACTAACTATCAAAGTGTAATAAAAAACAGTTTTATGTTTTAGAAAATATAAGCAGTAGATAAAACTAAAGAGAGTAACTGAAGATTGGCACAATAATGTAAAAAAGAGGTTCAGTCTCAAGCACAGACGTAATCCTCCCCACTTGGTGATCACCTTCAACCAAGCAGTTTATATATATAAACTTTTTATCCACACCCTGGATCAGGGTTTACAACAGCACAACCAGCTATCCAGGTCACATTTGACCTCTACCACAGTTATTCATGGGAAACAAAATGTAATAAGTGATTGAGTATGATGATAGTTTGATATCCTCCGGTTATGCTTAGGAGACAGTGTTTGTTATACAAATAAATATACACACTACTCAAACTTAAAATATAATATACACACTACTAAAATGGAAAATATAAAATACAATAGAGTTAAGGATGAGAATAGAGTGAAAAATTCCTTGTGTGTTGTGAAGCAAGGCTCTAGACTCAATTAATGTTGAGAATAAGGTATTTGAGTCTTCTTCTCGAAGTTGTATTCAGAACAGAGTATTGCAGTTTCTGTAATCCAGCTTCAGGGATTGAAAAGTATCAGATATTTTATGTCTCGATGTATGCTGAAGTCCTTTGTTGAGAAGGTAACTTGTTACAGTCTTCTTGTAATCTCAAGAACTTAGATATTCTCTTTTCATATTCGCACAGGCTGTGTCTCAGAATGTACTACTACTATCATATCTTTAAAATAAAAGATGAGGCCCTTTTCTACTCCATGATCCTCTAGGCATAAAGATCATTGCACATGCATGTACCTCATACTTGTCTATGGACACTCCTATAGACAACATTAAAAAATGTCAGAAACATTAATTTGTCTACATATCACCGTTAGAAATAAATTTGAATTAATAAAATGGAAACAATTATTTATATCAATCGGCGAGTCGTCTTTGGTGTGTCGGCTTCGGTTTGATAACAATGGTTTGTCATCTTCGGTGTGTCATCTTCGGTCTGTCAAACATTGGTCTATCATACTTCAGTGTGTCTTCTTCGGTTTCAGTGTGTCAACTTCGGTTTCGGTGAGTCGACTTCAGTGAGTCTAACTTCGGTGAGTCATCCATCATTCTGTCGAACATCGGTGTGTCAACTTTGGTTTGTCAAACTTTGTCAAACTTTGGAGAGTCAACATCGCTCTTAGGGAATCCAAAAACGATTGTGAAGAGTTTGTCTTGAATATTCCATTAAAAGTAGAATTTTTAATCAAAGTATATGTAAAAATACACTTTTAAACATATTGATTCATGACTTATAAGAAAATGACTTATTAACGTATATGTTGTTGTATGACAAATTTAATTCACATAGAGATTTTAAAATTGCTAGAAAGAGTAGAATCTATATAATGAAATTATGAAAACCACAATATCTTGGAGGGTCCAATAATCTCCCCCTTTTTGATAATCACAAATTATGGCATACATGCAAATATATTGAATAATGATTGCTTTAACATAAATGAATATAATTGTCTAGTATAACTAAAGATTGGCATTGCTAGAATTTATTTAAAACAAATCTCTCCCTCCCATATATGTCATCCATATTTTATATGCCATCCTTTTTTTCTACTCCTTTTGGGATTAAAAAAAGTGAAAATCAGTAAGGGGGGATAATAGAAAAGAAGAACACCATAAGAATTTTCATTCAAAGGCATAAGAGTACAAGGAAAACAAAAAGACCAAATCCCTACAAAAAAAAGAAACAGTCCATCCCAAAGGCTTTGTATTCAGAGGAGATTCTCCTTTTTCTGAAGGATATAATGGAGAAGAAGAAGGATTGGGAGTGCTAGAGGATGGAGGTGATCTGATTACAACACCAGGTAGAGAATGACCTTTAGGAACAATAGCTTCAAGGGTAGGCCTTCTCTCTGACAACAAACGACTGGGAGAATGCTTAGTAATGATCTGTTGAATATGAGTAAGAGCCTAAGAGACAGTCATTGGAGTAGGAGCCTGAGAGGTAGTACCAATTGAAGCAGCTGGAGGGACCACAATAGCCTTGTCTTGAACATGCAGATATGATTTGAGTAGGTTGATGATGTCATTAAAGATTTCTCCTCCATATTGCATTGCCTTCTCAAAGGCATCCATATTTTACATAAATGTACTCAGTAAAGGTGTAAACACTTTCTGTTAGAAAACATTCCTTTTGAATGATTCTGTGACTGGGGGAATTCAAATATTTTCTACCAGAAAATTGAAATTGTTGATGAGGTCATGCTTGGTATATATCTTAGTGAAATACTTATACACTTTTTCCCGAATTTCTTTCTGAGTTGGTGAGGATTCATTGGTGCACTGTCTGACCATATTATACACAAGATCTGTATTCTGATCTACCTTTTCCAGGGATTCTCTATCTGAAGCAAGCATGAGATTTTTAATTTCCTCTCTCATCACACATTTGAGAGACTTTATATCAGCAGCAACACTTCATCCACTCTTAGAACTGGATGGTCCAGCCAACACTATTCCAAGATATTCTTTCAACTTCTTCAAATATACACTAATTAGATGAGTTACCATATTCCTAGGAACATCTAGAACACCACTAAAGGAGGACTTGAACTCAAAGGATAAGGAATTAAGCTCATTGCTCATCTTTCTTACTTCTTCCCTCAACCATGTGTTGTGTCTAATAATAAGTTTAGCTGTAGTAATAAGATTCAATTGAATATCCGGAATCACTATTCGTTCAATTTTTTCTGCATCAGCATCTGAGATACATATTGAGGTGGAGTCTTCATTTATATATCCAATTTAAGCTGTCACAGACTCACATATATCATTCTTAAACTTTTCCAAATCAACATTCATGACATAGTCACTGGGAACTGAGAAAGATATAGGTTGTTTAGGTGGAGGTTCAGCAAGAGGAACAAATGCAATATGTTCGGGATCAGCATGGACTTGAGGAATAGGAGGAGGAGGTACCCTTTCCTCATCTAAGATACAATCTAAACCGAAAATAATGTAGCTAGGATTACTATTCCACTCTCTAGTGCAGGTCCAATTTCTTGGCGCAATGGTATCAATTCTTACCCTTCTCCCATGAGGCTCCAGAATAACATTAATATCAGCAATTTATTTATCATGTTCTCTGGCCATAAGACCTTGTCTGGGGACAGGAACTAGCCGAACATTAGGTTCTGTCGGAGCTCAAGCTTCTTCAACATCACCAGGTACTTCCTCAATTTGAGGTAGTGAAACTACATCTTTTTCTTCTTGGCCCATAGCCACAATATAATTCAATTACTAAAGGATATCTTGGTTTTCAGAATTGGGATAGAGTGATTTGTCCTCATGTCCAGCATCTCTATGATCATCAGCTTGATGATCATCAGGCTTAATTCAATAACCAGCTCCATGAACAGATTCCTCACTGGATCTGTCAACCACTTGATTTCCCACATTTAGAGAGTCACTCACATGCTTAGCACTTCCTCCATCAGCACCATTATCACCATCATCACCATCATCATCATTATCATCATCATCATCATCATCATCATCATCCTTAGATTCCTCATCTGATTTGCTAACAAAACCTTCAACTCTAGTAACTTCAGTTTCTTCTTCTTCATCATCACCTAGAATAGTTTCTCTTGAAGGCAATTCCATAGGTGGAATATCAGGTCCATAAGTCATATTCTTGGGACATTCAACAATATCAGGATCACTCCGATCATCAAAAGGAGATCCTTCTTCCCTAGGCACTTCAGCCTCAACTTCCTCATTAGAATAGATAGGAACTCCCCATAGTTTGAGGATTGGATCAACTTGGTCCTTTGGTCTAGAAGGATGTTCAACTGGATTGAACTCCTTATACTACCTTTCTTCATCTCTAACCAAACATATCTTTCATCGGTTGCAGAATGGTTTCATCCTTTTATAAATTTATTTCTGAAGAAAAAAACCACTACATGCAGTTATCATTTCATCTCCATCTTCTATAAAGTCTAATTTTTTAAACATGGTAGAAATAATTCTCAGATAGTATAAGTAGGTGGCATTCATAGATGGATTAATCAAATTAGAAATATGTACCATGAGATATCTTCATATATTCACCTTTATTACATTTTTCAACAAAAATATCAAGAAGACATCCAAATATTTCATAGCAGAAAAATCTCCTTTCCTAGGGAAGATTTTATGTTGTATGAACATAAAAAGTAATCTCACTTCTCCATCAAATTCATTTGAAAAAGTCCTTCTGGATTCTTCATTTCCAGTCATCTTTTCTGCCTCAACATCATCCAGTTTTATACTCAAATGTTGGTAAAACTCATGCACTAGCTGGGGATAATAGGATATTTCATTGTTGGTAAACCAACTGAGCCACCCTTGAGATTCTTGTACCTTTTGTAGAAAAGATTTTCTTTAAAGAAGCCACTCAGTAGACACTTCCTTTTCAGTTGTAACTACTCAACATTCTAAGCTTGGTTTTGCAGTACCACTAGTTTCACCCTTATGACACTTAGTAGGAGGAGATTTTTGAGGTTCTTCCATGGCACGCTTAGTCCTTTCCATGGCGAAGCATCATATTCTAGCTGTGTTGAGAGGACAAAAGTCGAAAGAGAGAGAGAGAGTGACTAAACATAGAAGTCTTTACAGCTATGGAGAAGGTGAAAGGTCGGGATGGATCAGACATATTATATTATTTAGGGATTGTAAATCAGAAAACATAAAATTTAAACGCGGCATGTTGAAAGCGATAAAACTACATCATTTCCCTTAAAGCAGATAAAATTTACAAAACATCCATTAAGTATATCAATGTAAAAGAATCGATTTTAAGAAGATATGTTTCACAAAAACCGGTTTCACAAAAATTGCTTTCAAAAATATCTGTTTCACAAAAATCTGTTTCACAAAAATTAGTTTCACAAAAATCTGTTTCATAAAAATTGGTTTCACAAAAATTGATTTCACAAAAACCAGTTTCACAAAAACCAGTTTCACAAAAAATCAGTTTCACAAATAATCAGTTTCACAATGATCAGTTTCATAAAGATCACCTACTGATTTATCATTCTTAGTACATGTATAATGTAATTTATTCTATCAGAATTTAAGGGTTTAGTGAATATATCAGCAAGCTGATGTTCAGTCCCAAAACTCTCAAGAGTTATATCACCT
This sequence comes from Viscum album, assembly GCA_963277665.1. Classification (NCBI taxonomy): domain Eukaryota; kingdom Viridiplantae; phylum Streptophyta; class Magnoliopsida; order Santalales; family Viscaceae; genus Viscum; species Viscum album. Next base: position 1,615,151,286 of record OY728158.1, read on the forward strand.
TTTTTGATAGTGATCTCCTAGAAAGTGATGCCTTACAACAATATACTTTGTTCTGGAATGATATTTTGGATTTCTAGAAATGTTAATAGAACTTTTGTTGTCACAATTAATGGATAAATGTTAGAATAGATATCCATAGTCTTGTAAAGAGTGTTTCATCCACAAATTTTGTGTACAATAACTACCAGGAGCAATGTATTCTGTTTCGGCAGTAGATAATGCAACATAATTGTATTTTTTACTGCACCATGATACTACGGACTTGCCTAACATGTGACATGTCCTAGAGGTGAATTTTCTATGTAGTTTACAACCAGCAAATTCATCATCTGAATAACATATTAAATAAAATGGTTGTCCTCTTGGATAAAATAGTATTAGTTTGGATTATATTTGAGATATTTGAAAATCCTTTTACCATCATTTAAATAAGATTATTTTAGATTATCTTGAAAGAGAGCACACATGCATACACTAAACATAATATCAGGTTTGCTAGCACTAAGGTATAACAACCTCACTATCATACCTCTGTAGTTGCTTTGTTCCACTGATTCACTAGCTTCATCAGCATCCAATTTACAAGCGGTACTCATAGGTGTATCACAACCTGTACTACCATCCTAAACAAAACGTTTTAAAATATCATTATTATATTTACATTGATTTATAATAATACCATTTTATTTTGAAAAATCTAAAATCCAAGGAAAATTTTTAGTTATCCCATTAAATTCATTTCAAATTCATTTTTCATTATTTCTAAAAAATCAGTAAATAAATAATTTTTAGATGATCCAAAAATAATATCCTCTACATAAATTTGTACTATCACAACATATTTGGAAATCATTTTAATAAAAAAAGTAAGATATGTTATTCGTTTAGTAAAACCTTTTGATATAAGAAAGTAACTAAGTCAATCATACCAAGATCTTGGAGCTTGATTTAAACCATATAATGATTTTGAAATTTTAAACACATGGTTTGAAAAATGGGGATTTGAAAAGCCAGGGTTTTTTTCAACAAAAACATCCTCAACTATATAACCATTTAGAAAAGAACTTTTGACATCCATTTGATAATGTTTGAAATTCAGATGAGCTGCATAAGTAAGTAGTATCCTAATGGCATCAAACCGAGCTATTGGTGAAATGGTCTCGTCATATTCTATTCATTCCTCTTGACTATAACCCTGTGCAACTAATCTAGCCTTGTTTCTAACTATATAACCATAATCATCAACTTTGTTTCTACAACCCCATTTAGTGCCTATTGTCGAAGTGTCCTTAGGCCTTTCAACTAGTTCCCAGACTTTGTTTCTTACAAATTTATTTCATTCTCCTTGCATATCCATCACCCAAAATTCATCATTGATAGAATCATTAATATTTTTGGGTTCAAGCTGTGAAATAAAAGCTTGATGTTCAACCTAGATTCTCAGAAATGATCTAGACTGTGTCCTTAGATTTAAATCACCTACTACACCATCTAAATGATGATTCATGAGAGTTCGAATACCTATAGAAAAATTTGAACAAGACTCTTCATGATTGTCTATTGGTTCAGAATCAACAGGTGAAAATTCTGGAGGATTCCTAGAATTGGTCACTTTTACATGGGATTTACCATCATTATCATTAAGGTTTAAAATTGACATATCTTCCTCAATATATTCAAGAGAGGTTTTGGGTTCATGTGGATCAGTCTCATTAAATTTGACATGAACTGCCTCTTCCACAAATTTGGTTTTTTTATTGAATACTCTATAGGCTTTACTCGAGATTGAGTAACCTAGTAAAATTCTTTCATCACTCTTGGAGTAAAATTTGTCAAGATTATCCTTAGTATTATGGATAAAGGATTTGCAACCAAAAAATCTAAAGTAATTAACCTTAGGCTTCCTATTGTTCCAATGTTCATAATGGGTCTTCTTAATAACAGGTCTAATCAAGACTCTATAAATGGTATAACAAGCTGTATTTACAACTGTTGCCCAAAAATAAAGAGGTAGATTATACTCACTTAGCGTAGTCCTAGCGACTTCTTGAAGGGTCCTATTTATTATTTCCACAACACCATTTTTATGAGGAGTTCTAGGAGCATAGAAATTCTGACTATAACTATTGTATGAGAAATAGGATTCAAACTCCCGATTTTCAAACTCACGACCATGATCACGTCCCAAGTTCTTGATTATGTGTCCACTAAGATTTTCAATAGACATGGAGTATTTGATTAAATAAGAACAAGCTTCACTTTTGTGAGCTAGAAAGAATAACCAAGTGTATCTAGAAGCATCATCTACAAGTACATAAACACAGTGATTCCCATTTAAACGTGATACTATTGATGGGCCAAACAAATCCATGTGATCCAACTCAAGCGGTTGAGAAGTAGAAACTTCTTTCATTGGTTTGAAACTAAAATTCTGTTGCTTTCCCTTTTGATAGGGATTGCACACTTTGATAAGTGGGAATTCTAGTTAAGGTAAGTCTCTAACTAAACCTTCCCTAGTCAGTTTCCTAAATGAGTGAACACTTCAGTGTGCTAATCTTCTATGCCACAACCAGGATTCCTTATGAAATGATTTTAAGAAAGAAACTTTTTTGCTTATCTAAAGAATTTAAGTCAACAACATACACATTCTTATTTCTGAGAGGATTAAATATTAAATCAATTTTGGAATGAAAACATTACATGCATCATTTTCAAATATAAAATTGAAACCATCATCACACAATTGAGAGATGCTATGTAAATTGTACTTTAATCCATCAACAAAAAGTTCTTTGGAAATTAATACTGTATTCGGGTTATTGATCTGGCTTAAGCCAATGATTTTTGCATTTTCATTGTCACCAAATGTTACGTGTCCACCATCAACATTGATTAGGCTCCTGAAGCATGAGTATTCTCCTATCATATGTCTTAATCGTCCATTGTCCAAGTACCATAGAGTCTTATAGGAACTCTTTATGCAACATCCCTGTAAAACAGATTAGATATGGGGTAACTTTGGTACCCAGATTGTATTGGGCCTTGAGAGGTTAGATATTAAAACATTGGGAACCCGTACTTCTCTCATAGATTTACTATAATTAGCAGATATATTTTGAGAGATAAACACATTGTTCAGTCCTTTAGAGAATTGTTTTTCATGAAATGTTTCAGAACTTGATCTAGTTGCGAATTGAACAGATTTTGGAATAAATTTAGTTTTATGGATCCTTCTCTATCTAAGATGATATCCTAGACCAGTTGTATATTTTGGGGCAATGTGTTGTCCTAGAAACTAAGTCAGGGTATCTCTACCAGTAGTAAAATTTTCAAGATCTTTATTTAATTGTTCATATGAGTTCGGTATTTTAATTTAATATCTTAGCACATTTTTTATTCTCAATATTCAGACTTGACTTATAATTTTTATTTAAAGCATGTTGTCTCTTTAGTGATTTATATTTTTCCTGGAGCTTATTAAAGGTATCCTTAAGCATTTCACAATATTCAAATAGTTAATCCTTAGACATATATTCATCATTATGTAACTCACTCTTATTTTCAGAATAATAGGCATTATATATAGGAGAGTTAAGTGTTACCTCATATGTTTCTGTCATGAAACATAAGTTAGAATGATTGTTTTTCTCACTATCAGAAGCATTGAATCCACTGAAGCTATCTTCTGAAGCACTCCAGGTAGCTTTAATAGCCTTTTTATAGCCTTTTCCCTTGTCTTCATATTTTTTATTGAATTTTAACATGGGACAGTATGCCTTCACATGAAGTTTTCATTTTCACTCATAGCAGATTATTTCATTTGAGTTGTCATTCCATTTTCTATCTTTCTTCCATTGTCCTTTACTATCATACATTGCATTGTATTTTGAATTCCAGATGAATCTCTTCTTTCTGTAGAACGTTTTGAATCTCCTTGAAAGATGAGCCATCTCCTCATCACTGTTTGAATCTCCTTGTAATATGATCCATCTCCACATCACTGTTTGAATCTGACTCATCACTAGTGCAGATGTCTACTAGAACTTGAACTTTTTCTTTTTTTTTCTCTTTGAAATAGTAGTCCTGAATGCTACTGATTTTTTCCTTGGTTCCTCATCTACTTATTGATTTACCTTACGTTCTTCCTCGTACATCATAAGCATTCCTATTAGTTCCTTAACTGGTATCTTGCTTATGTCACAAGATTTTCAGATGGAAACAGAAGTTCCCACCCATCTATCTGGTTGGCATCGAATCAGTCTCATGATTTGGTCCTTGTTGTCCACTAGTTTGTCAAGAAGACTCATAGTGTCCACTATTTTGTTGAACCTGAGATACATTTCAGAGATAGGTTCATCATGCTTCATTTTAAAATTATCATATGTAATAGTGAATGTATTTAGTCTCATTTCTTAAACATTAGTTGTTCCCTCAGGAGAAGCTGCTAAAGTATCCCAAATTTCATATCAACTTTTACAATCATATATTCTACTGAATTCATAATCACCTAGAGAATAGTACAAGGAATTATTTTCTTTACAGTTATTATTATATGTACCTTTAGTCAATTGAAACCATGTGTCCCTAGCAGTAGCAGGATGTATAAGTTGATATTCAATAGTATCCAAGATTTTAGGTCCCATGCTTTCTAGATACATTTTCATTTTTAATTTCCACTGAGCATTGTTATTACCATTAAAGAAAGGTGTACTATTAGTAGTAGCACCCTCAACGCTAGTTTCCATTGTTACATAGAATTTAAATTACTGAAAATTTAGATATGAAAAAAATTAATATCTTTAATATAAAACTAAAATCACAGTTGAAAATAAATTAAAAAAGTTGAAAATAAATGAACATGTGATACAAAATGTTGGTCGGAGTGGATACTCAAGAGGGGGTTGAATTGAGTTCTAATTAAAATTTCTATTAAAAACATTATGTTTAAGAAAACCCATAATTTTAAAAACAGCCCAGTTAATTAAGGAAGTAGAAATGTTAGAGTTCAATTGGTCAACATGTTTCTCAAAGGGTGATTAATCCTTATATGAATTAGTGTAGAACACCAATTCAACTTTTCAAACATGTCTATAGAATTAACCAAATACACACACTAAAAAAACTAACTATCAAAGTGTAAAAAAATAGTTTTATGTTTTAGAAAATAGAAGAAGCGGAGAAAACAAAATAGGGTAATTGAATATTGGAACAACAATTTAAACTAGAGGTTATGTCTCAAGTAGAGAATTAATCCTCTCCACTTGGTGATCACCTACCACCAAGATATTTAATTAAATAATATTTTGATCCACACCCTGGATCGGGGTTTACAACAGCACACCCAACTGTCCAGGTCACACTTGACCTTTACCATAGTTATTCGTGGGAAACAAAATCTAATATGTGATTGAGTATGAGGATAGTTTGATATCCTCTAGTTATGCTCAAGAGATAGTGTGTGTTATACAAATAAATATACACACTGATCAAATAGAAAATATAATATAAAAATTGCTCAAGTAGATAATATAAAATACAACAGATTTAAGGATGAATATAGAGTTAAATATTCTCTATGTGTTGTGAAGTAAGGCTCTAGACTCAATGAATGTTGGCAATATGGTATTTGAGTCTTCTTCTCGAAGTTTTCTTCAGAACAGAGTATCGCAGTTTCTGTACTCCTACATCAAGGAGTGAAAAGGTTCTTCTCTTTTATGTCTCGATGTATGCTGAATCCCTTTTTGGAGAAGGTAACTTGTAACAGTATTCTTGTAATCTCATGAACATAGATCTTCTCTTTTCTTATTCGCACAGTCTGTGTCTCAGCATGTACTGATACTGCCGTTTCTTTAACAACAAGGATGAGGTCCTTTTATACTCTATGATCCACTAGGCATAAAGATCTTCGCACTTGCATGTTCCTCGTACTTGTCTGTGAATACTTTTACATAAAACATTAAATAATGTCAGAAACGTTAATTTTTCTACATATGAGCGTTAGAAATAAATTTGAATTAATAAAATGGAAGTAGTTATTTATATAAATCTATGAGTTATATATGGTTTGTCAGCTTTGGTTTGATATCATCGGTCTTTCATCTTCAGTGTGTCATCTTGGGTGTGTCATCTTCAGTGTGTGGAACTTCGTTTTGTCATAATTCAGTGTGACATCTTCGGTTTCGGTGTGTCGACTTTGGTGAGTAGAATTTCTGTGAGTCATCCTTTGATTTCGGTGTGTCAACTTTGGTTTCGGTGTATCAACATTGGCGAGTCGAACTTCGGTAATTCATCCTTCGGTCTGTCGAACTTCAGTGTGTCAACTTCAGTCTGTTGAGCTTTGTCGAACTTCAGTGTGTCAACTTCGGTCTCAGGGAATCCAAAAAATATTGTGAAGAGTCTATCATGCATATACTATTACATGAATAATTGTTAATCAAAGCATATATAATATTCTCTTTATCTTCCCCCTTCTTTTTATTAATAGAAGCTTCTTTTACCTCTAAAAAACAAAGTATATATAAAAATACACTTGTAATCAAATTTATTCATGGCTTATATGAAATTGACTTATTAATATATAGGTTTTTGTATGCAAACTTTATTAACATAGAGATATTAAAATTTCTTGAAATAGTAGAATATTTATATTGAAATAATTTGTGATTATGAAAACCAAAATATAATGTAGGGTCCAACAAATAGTTAACTACAATTATTTAATTTATTTCTGCAGATTTTACAACCATTATGAGCATATATCATCTAGTTTATAAATATTTGTGGGTTCCAGAACATTATATAACTCATAATATGTATAATAACATATTTTTTGACTATTATTATGTTATTATGACCATACTAGAATGTGGTATTTAAAAATGAAAATGTACTTTCCACGGTGGATGATGATTGAAACACCATAGATGATATTTTAATTGTTAGAAAAAAATGAAAACTGTAGAGATTAGAAGATGAATTATTCCATTAACATAGTAAAATTGTAGTATATAAAATATAATAGGGTTATTATTCCACTTGGATAGATGTATGATAGGATAGGATAATAAGTGAAATGAAATTGAAAATAAAATAAAATAACATAAAAAAGAAATGTAAGGTTATTTTACTTCTTGATTTTCTCCTCCTTGAGATCCTTCATTAGGAAAAGGGTTTTGCCTTTTGATGAGGCCAAGAGCACCTGGTCATGGGGTAGGTGGTTGGGATGATTATTGACATTAATATAGAAAATCATCAAGTATTTGGAGGTGTGATTAAGGTATGTGGTGAGGATTGTATTTATAGGGGAGGAGATTAGTGTTTTCCCATTATTTTATTCATTAGTTTATTAGTACGACTCAAGTCTATGAATAGTTTGAACCTTAGTAATAAATATTTTAAAACAATGAAGGAAATTTTAATATTTTGGCCTTACATAATCCATAAATAATTTATGAATCAATCATTTGTGACTTTACCATTTATAGTATTTTATCATATATTACTATTCACCAAATATTCATGTTTTTTAGAAAAATCCCAAAAATGTACTCTAACAATTTTTTGATGTGTAGAATTAAAAAATGATCTCCATTTAATGAAAATAATTTTATAAATATGAAAATTTTAATTTTTTTGTTAAAATCATCATTTAATTAGAAATTACGGATTTTAAAATGATAACTGGTTTTATTATTTTTTTAAAGGGTGGGGCTGAAGCCTCACTTATTATTTAAAGCAATGAAAAGACCTCTTTTAATTGGGTAGAGGGAGACCAATTACATATCCCGAAGTCTTAGTGGGCATATAGCCCCTTACATGGCCTGTAGAGCCAAAGTTTTGGTACGAGGCCCATTCTGTGAATAGTACTACTACAATACTCTACCGGCTACAATCCTTCAAAGTATCTTCCACTGCTACAGTAAGATGCCACCACTATAGTGCCCTGCCTCCGCTATAGTACCGCGGTTGCTACAGTACCACTGCTCCTACAGTACACTATAGTGCTGCAACAATACTCTACGCCCAATGGGTTTTCAACCCCCATTTTTCATGTAGGATAACTGGTTTTATAACACTATGAAAAATTAAATAAGGTATCATAATATAATCATATAATAATAAGTCAAAAAATTTAATTTATGGATCTATTTTGTCCAAAAAAAATTTATTTATGAAGTATATTAATTATCAAATTATATATATAAATTTGTATACTCTAAAAATAACAACACTTAATTAATAATTTTTAAAATATTTATTTTCTTATACTAGGATATAATTATGTCATATTATCATTTATATGTTGCCTAAATTTTAATTATATATTTATAAATGAGGTTACTATTCTATTGGTTGAATTTATTTTTCCAGCATCCATGTTTCTACTCGAAGAGTCGGGTTACTAGTCCATCATGGTAAGTTCCTCAATTTCTAGAAATACCTCTTATTTCATTCAATATTCATTTATAATGTTTGTACTGTTTCTAAAAGTGATTTTATGTGTTTTATAATATATGAACTTATTATAATATGGTAATTTCCATTGATAAATGTTTTTATTGTTAAATTCCCCCTTAAAGAATTTCTCCCCCAAATAGTTTTTACACAATATGGTGAAAACAAGTGAGGGTACTTGTCCTTAATCGCTTCCTCTAGTTCCCATGTTGTCTCTTTGTAATTATGGTGCCTATATATAACATTAATGAGATTATAAGTCTTATTTCAGAGAATATTATCTCTACAGTCCAAGATCTTCATTTAATACACCTCATAAGAGAGTTCATTTTCCAATTGTACCACCTCTAGATTTAGTACACACAACAGATCTAGTTTGTACATCATCAAGTAGGATACATGGATTACATTGTGTATTTGAGACATGGTAGGTTGTAGTGCTAGTCAATGGCCCATAGTTCCAACATGATCAAAGATCTCTAAGAGGTTTATGTACCGAGGACTCAACATTCTGTTCTTCCCTTATCTATTAATCTTATTCTATGTAGATATGTAGAGGAATGCCATGTTCCCATCCATAAACAATAGATTTTTTTGAAGTTTCTTTTCATAGCTATTCAATCGACTTTGGGATTCATGGATGCACAGTTGAGTGTTTTTTCACCATTTACAACATTACATTGACTATTTCATGTCATAGCCATTTATGTTCACAAACTTCATCACAACACACTGGTGTTTTACATAATTTCCCATGAAGGGATTCATATGGATCCATTTGGATGTTATAGTGGAAACCATTATTGTAAGAAAACTCAACTTGAGGTAGGGATGTTGGTACCATCCCTATTTGATGTCCATAGAACTTTCTCGTAGCTTTAATTCTTGGGTCTAAAATGTCTTTTCAAATTTCCCTTTAGTTTGAGTATGATAATCCTCACAGAAAATCAACTCAATATTTAAATCATGGTGGATACTTTTCTAGAACATTGGGGTGAATCTTAGATCTTGATCAGATACATTTGATAATGGTACTTAATACAACCATACCACTTCTATGACATATATCCTGGAAAATTAATCTAGTTTTAAGTCCTCTCGAATTGTGATAAATTGATCTTCCTTTGTAGGAATATCCACAAAAACCCATATAGCATTGTTTCCCCTGGATATATATGTATGTCTGGTGAAAAATTCCATGGTTATGTTTTACATTTCCATGTTGGTATTGGTAATGGTTTCATTATCCCTGGATACTTTTGACTTTCATCCATTACATTCTGAAATACTCAGCACATTGATGTGTATTCAATGATCTTATTCTTCATATTTTCACACTAATAGTTCTCTCAGAGATCTCGAGACATATTTATGCTCCTTGGGTGAATATAGAATGTTGGTCTCTATGGTTCATTCAAATTCCCCTTATTTATCTCTAGATATTGTGGTGAAAATATTCATGACCAAAATCTTATAATTCCATCCTAATCAATTTGAAACACTGAGGATTTACCCTTTCTAATATCTTCCACTTTCTTTTGAATTTCCACATCTTTTCTTTGAGAATCATTAATTATCTACATAAGGGATGGTTAAGAATTCATTTGGGAAAGGAATAATTATTTTCATTCCGTAATTATTCCCATTTATATCTTTTTCACATATAATAAGAATGGATCCTTCTTAATTATCATCATTGATAATGTTACGAGATCATTTATACTTAGAGCATCTTCCACATTGTTAGCTCTTCCAGGATGGTAGTGGATTGAGTAGTCATAATCCTTATTGAGATCTAACCCTATTTACTAGATTATATTAAGATCCTTGTATGTGAATATATATTTAAGGATCTTACTATCATTATATATTTCATAGTTCTCCCCATAGAGATAATGCTACCAGATTTGTAATGTGAAAATCCCAGATGCCATGTCCGGATCATGTGTGTGTTAGTTTTTCTAATGATGTTTCAAATACCTTGAGGTATATGATATCACTATATCATTTTTCAATAGTTTACATCCTAATACATACATTTAATCATCTTTGTATACCAAAAAGGGTTCCCCACTTGTTGGAAGTGTGAGTAATGGTGTGGTTATAAGCATATTTTTTAAAACATCCATTGGTACTCATGCCATATGTTAGGGAGATTCAGAAACCCCTTGTAAAGCTGAAGGAGCAGGGCAGTTTATGCCCATTTAGTTTTATTGTTATCTAAAAAGTGGATCTAACATGGGAATTACTTGTTATTGATATGGACTCATTTGATCCCATTATTAGATGTTAAAAAGGATTATGGTTTTGAAAAAGTATCTAGTTCCATATATCTATGGCCTCTTCGATCAGTAAAAAAGGACAGGGGTGGTTATCAAAAATCAATCGTCAATAGGGTCCCCATTAAAATCATGTAAAGCAATATAACATTCCTAAGATTAAATTTATAACATGGTAAGTCCATTTTGTTCACTTGGTGATACTGTTTGGGTTGAATAATTCCACATTGATCTTTTTAGAAAGGATGATCCCAATATTCCACGAATTCCTTGAATCCTTTGTGGTAGTATATGTGGATGAAATCTTGGTCTATTCCATGTTGGAGAATGATCATGGAAATCATATCAGGATTTTTATTGGGACCATGTATGATCATTATATATTTGTTAAGATATCAAAATGAATCTTTTGGATCCAAAAAACTAAATTCTTGGGACATTTGGTGTCAGAATTAGACATTTTAGTAAATCCTAAGATGGTGAGAGATATTATATCATGGAAAGACCCAATAAATACATTCATAATCATGAACTTATAGTGTTTACATTGACATTATTGACTATTTATAAATGATTTATCTATATTGATATATCTATTGAGTAATATCCCCAATATTGGGGAGAAATTTTTATGAAGCTCTAAATGGTAGTTATCTTTTGATATGTTTAAGAGGTGGTTACATTCAATTCCTATTTTGATCCTACATGAAGATAATCATGGTTATTCAATGTTTTGGGATGCATCAAGTGCATGATTAGGATATGTGATGATATTAGGAGACCTTTTTGTACTGAATGGTTATTGAAATATTCAACCACGTGATATGAACTACCCAACACAGGACCTCAAGCTTATAATAGTTTTGTATGCTCTGATGTGTTAGTGACATAATATCATTGGGGATAAGTTCAATATCTATATTTATCATAAGCATTTATGTATCATTTTCTCTTATAAAGATATAAAACTCATAAAAATCAATTTGAATGGTTATCTTTATGAATTTGACTTTGATATCACCTGCACACTAGGAAAAGAGAACATGATCACTGACCATACTAGAAAAAAAGATCTTCTTCAAGTGCTGGAGGAGTTTAGTGATAAGTGGATTATGATGGTTCTTTATTCCTAGATGAGTTTTGTGGTGAATTATTAGAAGGAATAGGTGTTCCTTTTCTATGTATTTTTTACACTATTTTCCATGAGCTCATTCATTATGAGAATCCAGTAGATGAAGACTATAAGTGCATTCATAGATATATATATAGTGGTTTTTGTTTGATCATATAATGATGGTTTATAGTGAATTTAAACCCAAAACATTAAAGAATCTATCTCCAAGAATCAAACATTAATATATATTTTAAAAAAGATAATATGAGTGGCATACAAAAAATGATTGAAATCTTTACTATATATCATTGTTCAATGATGGGTTTTACTTAATAACAATCACGAGGTGACATGGAAAAATTTATCCTACTTCTAAGAGGAATACATATCCAATGGATCCAAAAAATAATTTATGAGGACCCTCGAATACTCAGAGGGGTTCTATAACCTTTGAAAAGTGATTAACAAGATTCAGGATATAATATATTCTTGAATAGAATTTGTATTATTTACATGAATGAACCAAATATGACTACCACCAATAGGGTAATGATTTCACCAATTTAGAGGAGTCCTTTATTCTCTTAATACAATGAATAATTCCATCCATATTAAATGTTTTGAGTTTCCTCACATGGCGCTTAAAAGATACACCAATTAAAGTTTTAAATCATGGAAAACATAAATGGATGAGGTGATAAATCCATAAATGAACTGATATATTGGTTTTTAACTAATTAAAACATGAGGGGGATTTATATGGCACCAAGAATAAATCTCATGTATTCTAAAACAAAATCGGTTTTTACCAAAAATTCATACATACCACTACCACATGGAGGTTAATTTTTTATTGCATATCAAAAAATATCTCACCTGTAATAAAATCCCGGAAGGAGTTTTGAAAAAACATCACAACTATTTATGAATCCATATAAAACATCTTCTATATATGGTTTCATCAATTTATCCTTATTCTGGAACAAACACATTTTCCAAAAAATAATTCTTATCGAAGGTCCTAATCGTGTGACCCTGTGGGCATTAATAGCATTAAAAACAAATATGAAATCCCTATTTCATAGATGTGAGCTAAGTGTAGCCACTAACAAATTATCAGTGCTACCCAGGCTACTAAATGGTCTGGTGTGATCTCAATTAATAATAACTATGTATTTATAAAAACATAACTACCACAAGATGTATTATATACCTCATATACATACATAAATGATCCATTTTTCCATGAAATCAATGGGTCACTATACATGGAACATTTCAATCTAGAATAATCCTCCAAACAGTTTTTTATTCTTCAAAACAAACTAACCAAGTCGATGAATACACCCCAAGTAATTCATCTATTGTATAAGAACATCACAAATCACTTATCTAAGTGGTTGATCACATCATATGTGAAGAAACAAATAATGTCCATGTATTTCATCAGTTCAATTCAATCACGGGACAAAATTATTTCCTTCTCATTTAATTGGACATATCTAATATCATTTGTTCGCCAATCACTGACATTTTCAACAATGTATCCACCCACCACAGATTATATAACTGTATATAATGACTTGAGTATATAGGGTATCAAATTATTAAGGATACCTTTATTGGTATTTCAACAACCTCAAGTAAAAAGTGTTGATAATAATAATTCACCCATATGTATATGGATGACTATATAAAATTACATTAGATATGCTGAGTGGATCAATCCTTGTAATAAGTCTCTAATTAATACTTCATGAATCTAACCATATTACCTCACATAAAACCATGTGTATTTAATACAATATTCTATTCATGTTAATCTTTTCATTTAATCACTACATGTAATACTTCAGGATGAACATAGATTATGGGAAAGTCAAATTCATAATTTGGGGGGATATTTTTGTCCATCCATTCATGTAATATATGTTTCCAAACACTATAATGAAATAATGATAATTATATATTGAATTTATTATAATTACATGATGTAGTTACAATAGTTATATCAATACCTTAAGTATCATATACCAAAATGTTCAAAATGAACCTCATGTTTTTTATATGATAATTGTTTTTTCAAAAGATTTTCTAAATTTTCCAAAATAGACACCCAACTGATCTTTAGGTTCCCCTATAAATGATATCTCAAATGAGACAATATTATTTAAGGATGTGTTTTGTCCTTTGGATAGATCAGGGAAACTTATCCTAAAAAATAGACCCATTATTTTCACAATATTGTTTAATTTTCCATCAATTCTTGGAACCCCCAAAAGTTTATAAACGAACTACTTTATACCATTAGATTCTTTTTCATCATTTGATACACTGATGCACTCTACCTTGGATGTCGAGTATGTTGTGGTGGCTTTTTTGGAACTTTCAAAATAATAGATCCACCATTTAGTCAAAAATATTTGATTAATATTTCATATCATCTTTATTAGATTGGAAAATAGATACTATGTAACACTTTATGATAAGGTTATACTATTATCTAAAGACAAATAAAACACCCTCAGTTCTTCTTAGGTTCTTAATAATTTCCATCAAAACAATCTAGTAACTCTTAGCAGTATTATATTGGTATCTAATTTTTATTCTAAAATCATAATATAAATTATTCGTGTATAGAACATGTTATTCATGATAAATCCGATATATAATTTACAAGGTATCATATCAATATTTTCTAACTCCTCAAAATTATCCTCGATCATCCTATGATTTGTTCCATGAAACAATAGTAAAGACCCCTTTTTAGAGTTATACTCTATAAACCAATTTATAAATTTAACAATATATATGTTCTAACTCAATCAAAAAATCCGTTCTGAATCTATCTATATATAGATTCATACAGAGTATGAAAGAAGCTTCACCCATGCCATTCATTGAGAAACATTTACCCAACAATGACTTCATGGAATAAAGTGTTGGGACATTATTTTTGATAAACAATTTTTCATCTAAATACAATATTAAAAATAATATAAAACTCCAACTAGATTGCTTATAAACATAGGAATCATACATCTCTTTATAAAACCATAAATTTTGATTGTATCATCAATGTATATATTCTAACTCTAAGAAGCATCCTTCAATCCATAAATGGACCATTGTAACTTTCATAACATATGATACTCATTTGAAACATTACAACCCTCATGTTGTATAATATACAAATCCTTGTCTAAATTTATGTTATGAATTGTGATTTTGAGATCCATATAATATATCTCATAATCGTAATGAGTTTGCATGGCTTGAAAAATATGAATGGACCTTATCATCTAAATAGATGAAAAGTATCCCCATAGCCAATACAATAAATTTATTTGTAACCCTTTTCCACCAATATTTCTTTATAGGTAGTATCCTTAATAGCCATGTATGTTTTTATGGAAACCACACTTACACCCAATGAGTCTTAGCTTTTATGGTGCAACTACCAAGTTTCAAACATGGTTAGTGTATATAGATTATATCTAATATTCAATGTGTTTAACAATTTCTTGGAATCAGAACTCTAAAAGGTTTCCTATTTGGTGTTATGTTTGTCACATATGAACACTACCTCATCATAATTTTCTATGTGAAATCTATATCTCACTAGATCTTAAAATATAACTCTAGTCCTTTGAGGCTCTCTTGTTAATTTTCTCAGTTCTTCTTCCAAAACTCATTATGGAACCCACTCATCCTCCATCTCATGAACACTTCCTTTTTTTGTCTTGAACATATCCATGTTTAACATTCATCTCATTTACTACTTGATCCATGTTTTTTATTTCTATGAAAAAACCAACTCAATCCATACACAATTTTTGTTTTGTTGGGTTAAAGAAATAATTTCACTAACTTTCCATGAGATAACCAAAAAATAACCATTTTTTGACTTGGGGCATAGATTTTTAAAATCAAATCATTATAAAAGTACTTTACATCCCCAAATACACATAAATTACGAAATTTGATTTTATAAATCTTCGTTTAATATGGTTTCATTATGAATAAATTAGTTGTAATGTGTTTTAGAAAGAATTCATTAGTATTAAGGGAATAACACCATAATGAGATAAAAAGGTTACATGGAATGGTCATTGATGAAAACTTATCTAACAAGGTAAAATTATTCCCTTTTGACACAACATTCCATTTTGGTGTTCAAGGAGTAGTTTATTTTGAAATAATTACCAAAAAATATTAGATGATTTATGCAATCCTGCTTTATGTATTCCCCAACCTGATCTAATTAATGTAATTAATACTTATATCCAGTTGATTTAGTACATGATTCTAAAACTATTTGAAATTTTTATAAGTTATATAATTCTGATTCATTAGAAACCCATATGTATACCTACTGAATTCCTTGTTAAAATTAACAAAGTACCTAAACCGCTATTTTCTTGTGTGCCCATTAGTCCACATAAATCACTGTTTATGAGATCTAATTGCTCACTATCCCTCTCAAATTTTCTCTCTAAATTAGACTTTGGAATTTCTATATAATGAACAAGATTCACAATTCTAAAATGGCTCACAATCAAATGATCCCAAAATTCAATCTTCATGGAGTCTTTGAAATATTTAATCATTAATATGTCCATGGAAATAATGACAAATGTAGGTGGGATAAGAATCAATATTGAAAAACTTATTTTAAATATTATGAAAATGATTATACTTAACAAGGACATATAAACCATTCATTATGATTCAAACACCATAAGACATTTCATCAAAAATATTGAAAAAATCGTGAACTTAATATTGAATGAGAATTCCATCTTCTATATACAAGATACAATAATAAAATTCATATTTATTTCTAGAAAATAACGGTAGTTTTTCGATTCTAGGATAAATTCAATTTGAAAAATCATATCATGGTTTCTGAAAACTAATTCAACAACTCATTCTCCATTATCGATATGAATATCTATTTCAGCCTTCATAAATTCCATCCTATCTCTGAGTTTGTGTTTTTCTGTTGAAATGTTTGATGCACAACCATCATCTAATACCCATGACTCATATTGGGTTGGATTGATATCAATAACATTCAAATTAAGGTACTCTAAATTTTTTTTCCTTGAGAAATATTCTCAATCATATATTTCAATCATTATCCATTTCATTGGTCATTCTATGTATTGGTCTTGATAAAATTGTGATTAAGTATGCCATAATCTATAACAAGGACATATAAATTTGTTATTATCAAGTATTATATCATTTCCTCGAGAACATTAAATGATATTTTTCTTTCTTTAAAATTGTAAATGAAAAATTCATATCCATTTATTGAGAAAATATCCACATTTAACTATGAAATCAACCCTATTTAGTGCAAAACTTATTACTTTAGTTATTTATGAAAATACCATGTTGGTGTTCTATGACTATGGTTTTATTTTTTTCAACATACAATAAGGAATCAAAGTTAATGTTTGATGAAATTATCTATTATCTGGGATTAATCATGGAAAGAGAAACATGTTAATCCATGTATAATTATTAAATAGGTCTACTAATGATGCTTGGAGAATATTCATGGATTCATTACATGGAATTGGATATCATGCTTGAGAAATTCTATTTTTTGAGTCTAAAGATTATTAAACTATTCAATATGTCTAATGAATTGATCAAATTATACTAGGATAGAGCACATTTTCTAGAAAATTTAAATTAAAGAAAATGACCATGAAAATATTTATTTTCATGACAAATTTTATGTTATTGAGATTAGATATTTTTCATGGTGAGGAAATTGGAGAAATTATCTTTAGAATGTATAAGGTGAAGGTGAATGTTATTTGAATTCCAAGGGTTTAGAAATTTATAACTTAATTATAATATAAAAGTAATCTGATATCTATGAATATGATCAATACAATTATGTTTTTTATTAGATAATTTTTGAATTAGTTAGATGAATCCCTGAAGTATTTCATTATTTCAGGAGGAGTTTTTTAGAAGACTATGAAAATATTTATTTGAATGTCGAGGAGTTTATAAGGCCACCTAAATATATAATTATATGAATTTTCATGATGATTATTTTTGGAGATGGTTAAAGTGGATTTGAAATTTAATACTTATAAATGGTTCTTATATGAAATACATGGGGAATTAATTAAAAATGGACCATAATTATGAAATATATAGACCCGCTTAACCACGGATAAGCGACCCAGGGGTTAACTATGTGGGAGAGGGTAGACCCAGCCAATCAAGGGGGCATGGGTATATGAACCTGTATATGGGGGGAGGTAGGTGTGTGTGAGAGCGCACAAATAACCCTAGTGTCTTTGAAGTAGTGTACATAGAGATATGAAGGTTGGTTCATCCCATATGGGTGTGTTCATGTGTTATAGGATCTGAACCACGTTGCTGGCATGGGAAAACAATAGGAAGTGGATTTCTTAAAATGTGATTCCAATCTAAACAAAAAATAAATGTTGGATAAAGTGATGTGAGTATTATACATATGATTTAAAAATATATAAATAAACATCATCATATGTTTTGTTTTATCCAATCCATCAAATTGATCTATCCATTCCATCTCTTACCTCCCGATGAAGGGATTCTACACCATTCACATGCAACATTACCCAATGGTATACGAGAACTCAATGATCTTGTTTCAGACTGTCATTAGTGTTTGAAACAAGCGAGTCAGACAATGTAGATCTTATTGACATCATGCATGCAATCTGCATCTTTCATGTAAGAGATTTTTCAAATTTTAGGATACTGATGAGAAAGATAGGAAGCTAATTCATGGTGTTCATGAATGGATGAGTTCAAGTGCTTAAACACGATGAAGTAGATTATTATTATCTTATGAATTTGAATTAGGTCCCATAGGAATAGGTTCCATAAATCTAACCATCATCTTGTGTTAAAAATAAAACCCACATTCAATGATTTCAAAATGACAATATATATTGGAATTCAAAATAATTCATTGACATGACATTATTCATAAGAGTTTCTACACAAAATGAAGCTCAAAATAGAGTTGGAAATCCCACCTATAAATATTGATATTTTATACTGAGTTCTATTTTTTTCATTTGATATTTTGAGAGGCTCTTATTTTCATGAGAAGATAGTACTAGAAGCTTTCTAGATTCTACATAACTTCCTATTGTCAAAAATATAATTCCATGTTGTTGTGTTTTTCATAATAAATACTTCATGATAATTTGATGTTTGACTAATTCTGTGAACTTGTGTATGTAACAACACTATGTTACGAAATGTAGAAAATATAATAAGATCCATTATACACATTGTTTTACATGATTTTCATTTGTGTTTCTAAAAATAATACTATCTTTCATGAAGAATAAACAATGGTGTGCTTGAACACTTGTCCAAAGGTCGATATGACCTCAGTTACATTATTGTACACAACCAAGATAGAAGATCCATTAATTATACTTTTTATAAAATAAATTGAACATGAATGATAATAAATATTGAATTCGTGTACACCTATGTAAAGGACATATAGCAAGGCATCCCTATATATGTTTCATGCTACAAGAGAATTCTATGAACTCTATGTATATGCAATGAAACTCATCAATATCCTAGTAGGAACATACGAGGAGAATATTGAGTTTACTAAACCATTTTCATTTAAGGATACTTGTATTAAAAACATTGGATAAATTTGATATGGCATAAAAAATAATGAGGAAAATAAACGGACATGTACAACGATAATTCATTATTGTATGCATGCATGAATCGAGTGGCTGAGTCAAGAAGGATGACTATGTTATGGTTGTACAATATTATTCTTGCATAAAATGTTATTTAAGATGTTGTGTGAATTAGTAGAAAAAATTTATCGAGGACTAAAATTTCATTTACAGATGTATTATTTTCGAAATCTATTGATAATAAATGAAGAATACAACATACAGTCAACTAGGGGATTCTTTGGATTATCATTCTATTAAAGTATTGTGTGATAGTGGAAGTTGGATATACACTTATTGAAGTGTACTAGGCTGACAAGAATTTAATATATATTATTTATATAGTATCATTTTAAGACCTAAATATGGGTATAAAGGATTTTTAGTTGTCTAAAATAAATCTAGTGAAGCCTAGAGACCTTGTTCTGAAAGTGAGTTGGAATATTTGTGGGGAACATGTGGTTCTAGTATATATAAAACCCTTAAATACTGGTGGTTCCATTATAAATAACAAAATCAATTATTTATAGGATTTTGGAATTTATTTTTCCAACTATTGAGTAATTTAAATTTCATTTGTAATCACGTCAAATTATAGGGGTATGAAAATCCATGAATCAAGCACAAGTTGACCACATAAGAAAGTATGATATATTATTAAGGTAGAAACATATTAAAATTTTGTGTGTTGTTTTCTAATTTATCATATATATTACATTGCTGAGAGTGTATATCAGATCCATTATTCTTAATTAGGCAAGAGGTTCGATAGTAAGAGGGGTTATTCAAAAAGAATGTACAAACTCAGTTAAAATTAGGCATAGTGATTCACCCACATATCAGTGTACCAAAATGATCCATTTGAGCTCTATAACATATATTAGCATGTTTCTTCTTCCCCCGATTGGATCAATGTTTTTTATTCTTAGTTTTTTCTATATGGATTATATCAAGTCTATATTTGATGTTTATTTTTATGTTCCTTAGGTGAAAATCGTTACCTCCACTCTAATTGTATAATAAATGAAGGTCTTATCCAAGACACTAAAAAACATGATATATGGAAGAAAACATATTGTGGAAAATCTCAATGAATTAATAGACGGATGAATGCTCTCTTATCATATCAGTTGAAAATGATTTGTTTGAATATACTATATCATGTTGTTGCGAGTATGTGGTAGATGGTCCTTTTAGAAATTGTTAATAATTCTACTCTCAGTTTGAAATATAATGAAGAATATTATAGATGGAGTGGTTAGATATATACTTTGGGTTTTCATTTATATTATTTATGAAAGAGTATAGTGTGAAGACAAAATTATTAAAAATGAGGATTCACATGGTAAGAAATTCAAATTTTTGAATGGTCTCAATGACCTCATTAATGTAAATGATGAATATATTACTCATTATAATGAGAATATTTCATTAATTGAATAAGAATTGTAATTAAATTTTATGTGAGCATCATGAGTAAACATGTTTTTTGTGATGTAATCTGTGCCCTTGAAACATTTTTCTGTACTTCCAAGAATGTTATAGATTCTCATCTTAAATAAAAAACCTATAAGTTCAAAGATATTGAAATTTCAGTCGATGAAAAGACCAAGATTCATGAATTGTATATTCAGACGATCCATTTTCTATAATAATCACAAAATTCTACTATTAGCTTCAAGGAAGCATAGTTGGATTTCAAATCTAGAAGAATAAAGGACCTTGAAAACTCTCAGAATTAATTTAGTAGAAAACATGAAGAACATATTAATAAAATGATATGTTAATGAGAAATTAGGACGACATAATTCGAAAATGGGAAGTTTTCCCTTAACATAAAATTTAATAAAATGGATTTATTATTTATAAATTTGAATGAGACATACAATGAATATTGTCGAGATGTTTTGATTAATAATTCTTCCACCCAATATAATGAAGTGTTTCAATCCCCAAAAGGGATGTCGCTACAAGAATTATTTATGAGGATCGTGTCTTTAAAGAGAATCATATCAGTGTGAAGAAGAAATAAAAATAATCTCCTAATAAACCATATTAAATATCATGTAAGAAGATAACTCATAACCCCATTAATTATGTTTCTACTAATTTAGTTTCATCAACTATTATAGCTTCAATGTTAATGTCTGGGAATATGTGGGTAGATAAAATTGATCATAATGGTACAAAATCAAAAATAGTGGATATTTTAATGATCATGGAAAATTACGTTAAAATTTATGATCCAAATAAGAAAAGTAAAAACCATAAATATTAAGGTACTAAATAAAGTAAACCTAGTACCACAAGAAAAATTAAGGAGATTCACTGGCCATTATTGGTGTTTCTAGAAATTTGGAAATCCGAATTCTATGATTTTTCACAACCTAAAAATTTATGAATGAAAATTAGTCCTACATTAGGGGGGAGTGGATATAAATAAATTAATAAACCTACTACACATAAGAACATTCCTCATAATAAAATGAATATGAACACTAGAAATAGATTCAAATAACATGAATATTTCTATTTGTACTTCAACACATGTGGTCCCATAAAATAAGAGTTATAGTATTAACAATAAAAGTGTAACTACTATTATAATATGAATAGAATCCCAAAATCCATATATAATTAGGATGGAAAGAGAAAATAACCACATACCTTGGGATATAAATAGGGGATGGAGGATGCAACTGATGGAAAAAATTAAACAAATCACTCCTAATAATAGTAAGAATGTGGAATACAAGAATTTAATGCAATCCATGAATATACTATTATGTTTTGGAAGGAGATTTCTTAGAGTGGACCATTGAAAATAGTACATGGAGATTAATTTGAATGGAAATAATATGAAAAAATATGATAATTAATATGTGAGAGAAACATGAAGATAATATTGATTGAATACATTTGTGAAGAACATTTTGTAAAGTTAACCAAGAAAGGTAACTCAAAAACATTTCTAAATCCATGTGGAATCTCTAAAGAAGAATATTTTAATAATGAAACCATAGTTATCTTTTATGATCAAGTGTGGGTTGCTTGATAAATGAAAAAGGTAAATAAAAATCATTATCAAGAGCAAGGAAAAAAAGAAAACAAGTTATTCCACATAAGTAATAATATTAATATCATTATAGTTTGTCAAAAATTAATACACAAGTGTATCAAAACAATTTTTTGGAAGGTAAAATCATAGTAGACCTAATTAAATAAATTGTGTGAATATTATACCTACTCCAAAATATGTTCAGAAGATAGAAAAATAAGGATCTGGGAAATCTATTGCACTACTGGTAGATGTGTAGATATATAATCCAATGAAGATGATTTTTAATGAATTTAAATATTCCAATTTATCAAATAAATCTCATAAATCAAGAATTAGAGTAGACAAAATAATGAAGACTACCAGAGACTTTTCAGCTATATAGAAAAGAGTGTCTAGGATGAGAGTAAATACTAAATTATGTTATTCTTATTGATAATCTTAGAAGTGTTCAACCTCTTTACACAGATTTTTGTGTTTTATTTGTGGGGTAACATTATAAGTAATTTAAGGTGAATTTCATTTTCATGTAGGTAACTGACTGAACAATATGGAAAAAAACAATTTGTAATTATTATTCAAGATTTGATATAAATTCGAATTGGTTCATAGTGGTATTTTATTTATATGATCATCATGAATACTACATGATGAAACTATACACTAGGTAAAATGATGTTGTTTCACCCCTTTAGGTGGATAAATAATAAATTAAATTCTAAAAATTAATTTTCTAGGAATATCTAGAGGTTTAGGTCTTCTTTATAGAAGTTGAAAATTGGGGTAACCCAATTACACTTCTTTTCCTTATCTTGGTTATTTCAAATATGTTCATAATGTGGGGTTTTTTGTTTTTGTGTAAGCTCATAGAAAGGTGGAATATATCATTATTGAACTTTAAATATCTAATGTGTTTGTTGTAGTATGTATAAGTATACGTGTCTTGACAGATCCATTTTTTATAGTCCCAATTTGATAAACAAGTAAGTTCTCAAAATGATATAACAACTTTGGTAGTTAATGGATATCATTGAAAATATTGTTTATATCACTCTGGTTTTTTACATACAGTTTTACTATATAGATTTAGATTATACAAACTAAATAATATTTTATAAGAGAAACATGTGGTACAATCCTTCTTCAAGAAAAACAATAGAATTCAAAATACCTTTAAGGAAGAAAAAAAATGAGAAAACACATGCATTAATTGATTTCATTTATTATCAATAATGGGGGGAGGTACATTGAATTTATTTTAGGAAATGTAATGAACAACTAATCCAAATATTTTTTTAAAAAAATCCCATGTGGATGGTCGATGATTGTGGATTTGGTTTTTGTCAATATACAATACAGAATCAAAGTCAATGTAATATAAAATATTAATTTATTTGTAATTAATCGTGGAAAGAGAAATATGGATATCCCTTTAGAATTATTGGAGATGACTGGTGATTATTCTTAGAGAATTTTTATGGATTCATGAAATGGAATTGGATTTCATTTTTCATCAAATATACTTATTAGAGCTTAAAATTTTTAAACTATTCTATAATTCTAATGACTTGTTCCAAATTAAATAGGAGATTTAACATTGTATAAACAATTTAAAATAACTAATAATACCATGAATATATTTATTTCATGTGGAATTTTAATACCATAAAAATGATATCATTCATGGTAATTAAATAGAATAAATAATATTGGGAATGAATAAGGAGAATGTAAAGATTATTTGTTCTTTAAGGGCTTCGTTATTTACAAATTAATTCTAAAATAAATGGAATAGATGAATTATGAATATGATCCATCAAATAAAGATTCTGATTTGATGTATTTCTATTATTTAAAATGAAGATTGTTGATGCTGGTTGTAAATTTAATACTTGTAATTTTTAATTATACTAAAAAATTGGGAATTAAAAAAAATTGTCCAAAAGTAGGTCAATAGTGGACCCCCAATGAAATTTCTGGACCAAGGGTCAAAAAAATTAGAGAGGGTCAACCCAGCTATCCATGGTGTCATGGGTGTGAATTCCTACATGTATAGGCAGGTAGGTGCACATGAGTGATCACAAAGTGCTTACAATGTGAATGAGGCTTTTTGCAAGGGGACAAGCATGTAAGCCAATCATATATGGGTTTTTGCATGTTTTATGGGTTCCAAAACCCATTTTCAGTTCATAAAAACAATTGGAACCAAATTTCTTATAAATTAATGCAAGAAAAAACTAACAGTCAAAGTTGGATAAAATGACACGAGAAATGTGAATCTGCTTTAGAAATAAAAAATAAAATTGTGTAGTCTAGTTAATTTTATCCTATACATTAAATTTAGCCATATCCCTCCTCTACTACCTCTTGATGAAGAGTTTTAATACCATTTTCATACAACATTCCACGATGGAATACCAGTGCTCAATGATCTTGTTTCAGGTTGTTGTTAGTGTTCTAACTAGGAGAGTGAAAAAATTGATTATACCGATATTAGGCATGAAATATAAATATTGAATGAATGTAATATTTTGAATATTGTGATACATTCAATGATGATATGAATCCATAATGTTCATTTCATTCCTATATGAGTTTGACAATTTAGAAATTGATGAAACAACTGATTAATCTATCATAGAAGATAATAATGTCACATAAAAATAGACACCAGGAATCCTGTCACATTAATGTGATAAAAAGGAAACCCTTGTTCTATGAATTAAAATTAAAAATATCTTTAGGAACTCAAAATAATTCACTAAGTGAAAATAATTATCGAGAGATTATATTATGCATGGAGCTCAAAACAAAGGTTGAAATATTCACATATAAATACTAAGCTTCCTACCTGAGACATTTTGATACTGTTTTATATTATTAGAGTCTCTTATTTTGAGGAAAACAAATTACTTAAAGCCTCAAATTTCCAAAGAAGCTCTAGGATTTTATGAATATAATTTCGTATATTCATTCAATTATTTCTATAGCCTTCATGAACATAAAATATTCAATTGATTCTAGTAATAGGTTTATATAACCTCACTATGTTACGTGAATGAGAAAGTAGAATAAGATACAATGTATACACTATTTATGTAAATATAATTTTAGTTTCAAAAAATTATGCTCTCTTTCATGAATAATGGTAAAATATTTACTTTAACACTTGGTTGAAAGTTTAGAAGACCTCATATTGTTTTTGGCATTCAAAAGAGAAAAACAAAACATGATTCATATTGCCTATATCAGGTTAGTTAACTTGAAAGAAAATAGATCATGTTTATATCTACCTCTACATTACGGGGATAAAAAAATTCTTCCCAATAAACATTTCATTCTATACCTTAATTCTATGCACTCACTAAGTATTCATCAAAACACTTCAATTATCTGATAGGAACGACAATGGATAATATTGAGTTTTCTAAAAAAATAATTGAAGTATAGTTGTATCTAAATCATTGAATTTTTTGATAAGGAAAATAAAATAATATGAAAAAGTGGAATTGACAA
This sequence comes from Viscum album, assembly GCA_963277665.1. Lineage (NCBI taxonomy): Eukaryota > Viridiplantae > Streptophyta > Magnoliopsida > Santalales > Viscaceae > Viscum > Viscum album. The sequence continues at coordinate 1,615,177,443 of OY728158.1, forward strand.
AATATAATGATTTATTGTTTGAATACATTAATTGAGTTGATGATTCAAGAAGGAAGACTATGTTGAGGTTGAGAAAGATTATTCTTTCATAAAATATTATTGAAGAAGTTTTGTGATTAAATTTCACACATTGATTGAGGTTGACAAACTTCCTTGAAATAAGGAGTATATTCCAAATCATTTTATAACAAATGAAGAAGACATTTATAGTGTATTAGAAGATAAATCATTTGATCATTCTAAGGAAGTAATGAGTTGTAGTGGATGTTGTATCTTTCACTTAATAAAGATCAATGGTATGACATGCATATAATATATATTGTTGATATATTAGAAATATATTACCTATAGTTAATGAATATTTTTATTCATTTTATGAAAATACATCAACTGTAATAGATATATCTTGTTTAGAATGTGTGTTGGAATATTGTTGAGGAACTGGTGGTTCCAGCATAAATAAATCTATTTAAGACTGTTGGTTCTAGTATTGTAAACGTTATATATCCATTAAATTAAATGTGTATTACCTTTTAATTTTCTAATATAATTGTTCTTCACTTGTAATTACAAAAAAAAAATTAGTCATAAGAACATCCTTAAAACAAAGACAAGTTGTTCACGGGAAGGAGTTGGATTTATCATTGAGGTCTAACAATGTGAAAATATATGTGCATTGCTCTCTCATTTATCACATACACTACATATTTGAGAGAAAATATCATATCCATTCCCATTAACCTAGGTATAGGCTTTTGAGTAAGAGGTTTGAATTGAAAATAGTGTATAGACTCAATAATTGTTTGATATTTTGATTCAACCCCCCATAGTGTCCCTATAGATCCATATGGACTCTATAATTTAGGTAGGTATTCATCCCAATCACAATATTTGTGATTATTGGATAGTATATTTGATAAAAACGTATTTAAATCCACCATATAGGTTTAATTAACTATATTCCTTTGGTATCTAATCCCTTGGGGGATTCTCAACAACGTGTAACTAGAAAAAATGTCAAAAATAAGATAATACTTTAAAATCTAATGGAACCCTACTTTGGCATGGAACTACATAGTTTTAAAATGTTGGAATAGTCATCACATTATTTATTTAGATAAGAACATTCAGGGGAACCACACATTTGAATGAAACTACCTGATCGGATAATAAAAGATTTTACAAGTGCGCCATTTCAATAAACCTCTCAATTAGTATTATAGGGGTTTTATTTGAAAACTGAACCAATTCAATATACATCATATGAATATTATATCCATAACTATTAAATATTATGTTATCATTATATTTTCATGTTTAATTGATTTTTTATATAGTCATCAAACAATTTAGTTTTGGAATCCATATTCTAACGACTAATTTTAGTGTATTGACACCTCAATAATGTGAAACCCTTTACATAACATAGTATTTAGTCTTAGTAAAAGAGAAAAGAATCCAATTATATTCATACTTATCCAGATGAATTGTATTCACTTGTTACAAAAACTCATCATGTAAATAAATATATTTATACGATATTGACAATCTCTGCATCAGTAATCCTGAAGCTGCAGATAGCCAACCCCATTCAAATTTCTAGATAAGGCAAAGCCTCCAGGGTGCTATATGATCTAACTACAATTCCTCTTACCCAAGTATAATTTAATCAAGAGATAATTCGATTAATCATATCTAAAATAACTAATATTCATAGACTATATTCAACAACTATTCTTAATCTCATAACTATAATTGCCAACTGTGGTTAATGAATTTGAAACTCAGTATTATGTTATCAAATATAACATGTAATGTAGGTATCTATCCTATAATCAATTTAATAGTTAAAATATAAAACACACATTTTAAAATTTAATAAAAAATTACTAAACATGAATAGCAAAGTAATTATAAAATATGTAACACCCCGATATTTTATGAAAAATATTCTTTTTAATTTCACTAATGTCTTGTGTTGTACGCTACACCAAAAGGAGCTTGCACAACACGCATCCTTGATTTTCCTTTCATTACACGCAATCGCGACCTTCCTCGATAGAGCGTGTAGTACACAATAACGAGTTTCACTAAACAACAATATGCTATTAAAATATTATTAAAACTAGCCGTTATTAATAGTAATAACCACTTTTTGAAATTTTGAAATTTTATTTTTTAAAATGGAATTCATTTTTGGATTCGTAATATCTAAATTAGCTTAGGGTGAAATTTTGGTGATTTTCGGATAACTTTCATATTTTGATGAATAGTGAAAATTACCAAATTTTAATTAAAAACAACTTTTTCAATCGAAATAATTAATAGTGATAAATTATTAATTTGAGTGTTTTTAAAGTATATTTAAAATATATTTTTACAATTTAATACAATGTTGGTCATTGGATGTAATTTTACATTTAAACCAGTTATAAATAAGTGTCAATCTTTTGATAGTTATTATCTCTTAAAAACACTCCTTTTGTTTTGACGACGGGAATTAATTTTTAAATTAATTAATGCAAATGATATGTTTAGAATTTGGTAAAATAGAAATCATTTTTGAGTTCATAATTTCAAATATATCTTAGGCCTATTTTTTTGTATTTTTTCTAAAAACATTCAATTTTGATGAATAGTGAAACCACTAAGTGGTAGTTAAAAAAACTGAATTTTTCATAAAACTTAATTTTACCGCTTCTGTGAGTGGAATTTAAAAAATCCGAGAGACACGGTTGATGTCAGAAAGTAAAATGTGGTTTAATGAGATGAAAATAATTTTTGGTGAATAGTAACTTTTTACTTTTATTTACCACGGTTAAAAGTAAATAGGGTAATTAAGGGTAAAAATGATATTATTATTACCCTAACACATGTCCAAATTCTATTGGATAAGTGTAATTCGACCAAAAACAAGAATAGCAATAAAATATGACCATTTAGGCCCACTTGGATTATATTAGGACATTTATTATTATTTAATTCAAAGAAGAGTTAAAAGAGTTAAAATCAACATTTATTTACTAAAACATTTTTAATATAGGGTTATACATAAGATAAATTCGACTATAAATATTCATTAGAAATCTAAAAATATTTCTTACATAATGGTATTTTATTTGTAATTTTTAGACATTAAATAATTTAATTTATTTATGACACAACGATGATGCAGTAATTATCTTATTAATGGAATATTGACATAATTGTTGTTATAAATACACAAATAAATATAATTTGAGACTTTTAATGAATTAAACTAATTTAATAGGTTAATATGACATGTTAGTATTGATTTAATTAACTTTTTTCGAACTTATAATTCTGTTAGAATTTTCACAAAAATCAATTACAAAATAGTGCCAAAATTGACATAAAATAGTTTTTAAAACAAATATTATATTATTAATTGTTATGTTATTCCTAAAAATCTAAGGTTCGTCAAAATTACTTATATAAGGTTATATATATTAATAATAAACAATTTGGGGTTCTTTTGGCTTCTTATAATAAGTTTATTAACCATATAGTGTAAGAACACAAGAAGACACGGTAAAAGTTAAATTATTTAACTTAATGTTAAATCTAAATGATAAGGTTAAAATATGAACCTAAACTTGTCTAAATTCTATTGGATGAGAGGATTTCGACCCATACCCACCTTAGCCTAGAAATAAATCAATTTGGAGCTATTTAAAACCGAAATTGACTTTATAATAAAATAATATTTTTAGTTATTCCAAAGGTGCCCCTCTCCTCCCTTATAAAAGGGCACCTCCTCCCTCTCTTCCTCACAAAACTTTGAGCCTTCAAGCTCTGAAAAACCCTGCCCAATTCTCCTCTCCACTTCCCTAGAAACATCCTAGAGGTTCTGGTCTTCCTCAAAGACCAATTTTAGTGCCCTTAAAGAAGGTCTCAAATAAGAACTTCAATGAAGAGGTAATGTCCGTTACCGATTCTTTCATCTTTATTTCTTCTTCCACTTATTATTCTTTAGTTGTTTCATGATAAAGTAATAACATAAGTATTACTTACATACTGATATGTTATTATAAATATGAAACAACCCTAATTCACCTTCTATCCATCCTACGGAAAAATGAAATCACCGCGCGTGCGTACGTATGGAATACCGTCTCCACGCCGTGGTGTAATCTATTTTCCACCATCACCATACAAGGATGGGTATAATGGTGTAATGAGTAACTATATATGATTATTATAAAGTGATATTGATTCTGAAATAGTATACATACACTCCAATACAATTCCACGATCATAGGAACTATATCATCACTCGTGCGTACGTACGGAATACTGTCTCCACGATGTGATGCGACTCGTTCTACATGATCTTCATTTCATAATGATTATATAAATGAATTGAATTGAATTAATATGATATATATTACACTAATACCATTCTGGAAATAAGGTATCTATAACCTAAAGAAAGTAATAAGAATTTATTCAACAAAACACGGATAAGAACAAAAAGTTATAAACACCCGAATAACAAGTAGCAATGAAATATTACTACTAAGAAGCTAAGAATATGACCATATATGATATCATAAAAATAAGTATTATTCTAGAATAAGTCAATAACATTATTTAAATCATTATACAGGAGGTTCGGACACTTACAAAGAAAGTCGGACCTAAGGTAAGGGAAATATCACAATCTCATTTTTATCTGAGACTGTTTATACTTTGGAATTTACTGGGGTGAATTTTATCATCCACATCCATGTTTCCTCAATATGTAATATTATTCCCATCCACGTACAATTGTTTAAATCCAATTTTACCCTTCGTTGAGTTTTTAGTAAAATATATGAAAGGAATCCTTTGTCGTTTTTCGTACGAGGTACTTTTTGACTTTTCCGACAAAAGTACGAGAAGAATGTTTTTTTTAACTTATACGGAATGAATGGATTCTTAAAACATTATTTCCAAGAAGCTTCCTTTACAAGTTTTCATGTATATTTTTAATCAACTTCTTTTAGTTTAAAATTGTATGACACGTTAAGAAAGGAAAAGTGTTTTTGAAGAAGAAAGGATATTTTCCTCAAGAATAGAGTTCAAGTGTTTTATCAAAATTATTTTCCATCTAAGACAATAAAGGGTTCTATTTTTATCCCTATTATTTCATTGATTTGATTATGTTGTGATGGAATTATTTTTATGAATTCCTTTATCTTATATGAATTGTTTTATGATGTCATGATGTTTGAGATTCCCATTTGTATTACATGGGTTATGAAATGATGTCTGATTTATGATTTTGTGGCACACATAAGAATGGTATCATTATTAGATGGGTGGGACCTATATCTCCCTCAAATGCATTGGGTAAAGATTTTATATCTCATGATATAGACATGGCTGGAATGGTAGGTTATACCGGTTTAGTGAAACAGGACTGAAACGAGGGTGACTCGGTTCAGAAAGGGACTTTGTCCACTAAGATAGTCTTGGAAATGAGTCTTGACTAATAAGAAATGATTCTCTATGATTATGTGTGAATGCCACAAAGTTTCATGTTTTTTGTTATGATTATTGTGATTACATTTCACTGCAATGATTTACCCCATGTTATGAAATTATGATCTCTTTTGCAGGTTAAGATTTATAAAAAGTTATGTGCTTATGTATATGATGTGACTGATATTTCTTTTGTTTACCCTTACTGAGCATTTGAGCTCACCCTTTTATGTTTTCTTTTCCCCAGGATATAAAGAAAGGTTTTAGGTAAAAAAAAGAAGAAGATCTTTATGGGAGATGTTGAAGATCTTTCACCACGATTACAAGATTATATTCCAAGTTTCCAAAGACACTAAACTATTACGATCCTTGTGTGTGTGTTTTTGTTATGTACTAAGTATTCCGCAAATGTAATGTAATGTCAATGTACGTCAAGCTTCGGGTCTCTACAGTTGGTATTAGAGGAAAGGTTTAGTCAACCTTTGGAAACTAGGATGCGAAAATGTTAGTGAGATCCCTAGAGATATTTCTAAGGTATGTCTAGGGATGTCCCTAAGGATAGGTATACATATAGGATATAGTCCTAACACTACAGTAACGATCTTAGAATTTAACCTAAGATGTTAGATATTGAAGTTACTCCCCCTTTATTATGATTTTTGCATCTCACACTATTTTTTTGGGTTTTAGAAAATGGCTGGAAACAAGATGATTCACGATAATGGAGGATATGATGGACAATGGAATGATATTCTTCATAAGCAATCAAATGAAATGGGATGTGGAAGTCCAAACATCATTATTATTCCGAATCTGCAATCTCATAATATGAACAATAAAGTAATATTTGGTAAGTTTCCTGACTCGGCTAATAAGAGAAAGATGGAGTTTCATGATGATCATAGAGGAAAGAAAGTTCAATTTCCCCTATGTAAATCATGTGGGAAGAGGCATCAAGGAGAATGTTTCAAAGGAACTGGAAGATGCTTTGGGTTTGGAAAAGAAGGACACAAAGCTAGTAAGTGCAATGGAAAAGTTTCAGTTAACACCATGGATGAGGTTAATGGTATTTCTACGACATCAACAATGGTTAAATGTTTTAAATGTGGATTGTACGGGCATTATGCAAACCAATGCCCTAAGGGAATGTATCATGAAGAGAATCGGTATGGTCGTATGGGTAGTATTTTTGTTGATGATGATGAAGAGACTACAAATGATATGTGAGATGAAAGAATTTTTGAAGCTCGGTCAATGGTTTAAGAAGGTAGTGGAATTATTACATGTTTATCAAGTGTAATGTTGTACTATAGAATAAAAATACATCTAAGGATTGTTACATTGTTGTCTTTCCTTATGGTTTGAAAGTTTATGATGAATGGTATGAGTAACAATGAAAGGTTATTCATATATTTTTTGGAAAGTGGATGATATGCGCATAATGAAGTGATAAAGAGAAAATGAAATGTTTGACAGTATTCATGAGCTCATGATTGATATAAGGACTAAGTGATATCATGGTTTGAGTATATAGAATTTTTGGATTTTGGTATGTGGAAGGAGTTAACTTTTGACAGCATTCATGTTTTCACTAAGGTTTTATTGGTATTCATTTTTCAAGAGAATACATGATTAAGGTATTCACATGATTGGAATGTGACCAACAAGACATTTCTTAGGATATATGGGGATCAACGATGGTATTAAATCTCTGGTAATTGTTTTCACTATATTATGAGAGTGGACTACAGTATTATGGATAAGCCTAAAGATTGGAATTGATTATGTTGGACATAAGATAGTATTGTTTAAGGATAGAAGTTTTTCGATATTATTGATGGGATGTTATAGTAATATAGTTTTAGAAAAAGGACAACCTGCAGGACGGGCGACAACCCATCGCGTCAGACAAGGCTGTGGGAATCGAACCCACAACCGAAGTGCGACTGGCCTTTATCGCCTACCACTGACCTACAGGAAGTCCCTGTTTAGTAGAAACTAGTTTTATTATATTAAGAAGTATGACATTTGAAGTATAAGTCCATTTTAGGAACCATATATGACAAATCTCACTATAGAATAACTTGTGTATATTTAATAACTTTTGCTAACCTTTTGTTTGAGACAAATGGAATGACCCCTCATTCTATCACATGATCTGCTAACACTTCACGAATAACAAATTAAACTTCATTTATTTAAGATATGAAGTGGAAATTGTTCAAGGCACGAACAACAGTGAGATTGTACCAAAATAAAGTAAGTATTTATTCTAATTCAAATTCTTCAACTTTAGGGAAACGATCTTGAAAACCAAAAATGTTGTCCTAGTGCTCTTATATATGATTAATCGGATGGTACCTTAGATCGTCACAAATTTATGGATTTGTGATTGTTGGCTTCTCCATAGCCATGTTCTCTACCACTCTCCATCAGAACATGATGGTTAGATTTTTATTCCATATCCATATTTTCACCTATGTGGAAACCCAGTGATTAGTTTATTTGGGTAACCGTTATGTTTCATACTTTCATTTTTAAAGATTGGTTTTGGTATTACTTTTTACGATGTGGATTTATATTAAAGAAACTTTCGAATAGTAAACCATTTATAACCCAGACGAATTTCGAGGGCGAAATTCATTTTAAGGGGGGTAGAATGTAACACCCCGGGATTTTATGAAAAATATACTTTTTAATTTCACTAATGTCTTGTGTTGTACGCTACACCAAAAGGAGCTTGCACAACACACATCCTTGATTTGCCTTGCATTACACGCAATCACGACCTTCCTCGATAGCATGTGTAGTACCCAATAACGAGTTTCACTAAACAACAATATGCTATTAAAATATTATTAAAACTAGCCGTTATGAATAGTAATAACCACTTTTTGAAATTTTGTAATTTTATTTTTTAAAATGGAATTCATTTTTGGATTCTTAATATCGAAATTAGCTTAGGGTGAAATTTTGGTGATTTTCGGATAACTTTCATATTTTGATGAATAGTGAAAATTACTAAATTTTAATTAAAAACAACTTTTTCAATCGAAATAATTAATAGTGATAAATTATTAATTTGAGTGTTTTTAAAGTATATTTAGAATATATTTTTACAATTTAATACAATGTTGTTCATTGGATGTAATTTCACATTTAAACCAGTTATAAACAAGTGTCAATCTTTTGATAGTTATTATCTCTTAAAAACGCGCCTTTTGTTTTGACGATGGGAATTAATTTTTAAATTAATTAATGCAACTGATATGTTTTGAATTTGGTAAAATAGAAATCATTTTTGACTTCATAATATCAAATATACCTTACGCCTAATTTTTGGTATATTTTCTGAAAACTTTCAATTTTTGATGAATAGTGAAACTACTAAGTGGTAGTTAAAAAAACTGAATTTTTCATAAAACATAATTTTACCACTTCTGTGAGTGTAATTTCAAAAATCCGAGAGACACCATTGATGTCAATAAGTAAAATGTGGTTCAATGAGATGAAAATAATTTTTGGTGAATAGTAACTTTTTACTTTTATTTACCACGATTAAAAGTAAATAGGGTAATTAAGGGTAAAAATGATATTATTATTACCCTAAAACATGTCCAAATTCTATTGGATAAGTGTAATTCGACCAAAAACAAGAATAGGAATAAAATAGGACCATTTAGGCCCACTTGGATTAGATTAGGACATTTATTATTATTTAATTCAAAGAAGAGTTAAAAGAGTTAAAATTAAGGTTTATTTACTAAAACATATTTAATATAGGGTTATACATAAGATAAATTTGACTATAAATATTCATTAGAAAGCTAAAACGATTTCCTACATAATAATATTTTAGTTTTAATTTTTAGACGTTAACTAATTTAATTTATTTATGACACAACGATGATGTAGTAATTATTTTATTAATGAAATATTGACATAATTGATGTTATAAATACTCAAATAAATATAATTTTAGACTTTTTATGAATTATACTAATTTTTTAAGTTAATATGACATGTTAGTATTGATTTAATGAACTTTTTACGAACTTATCATTCGGTTAGGATTTTTACAAAAATCAATTACTAAATAGTGTCAAAATTGACATAAAATAGTTTTTAAAACAAATATTATATTATTAATTGTTATGTTATTCCTAAAAATCTAAGGTTCTGCCAAAAGACTTATATAAGGTTATATATATTAATAAAAAACAATTTGGGGTTCTTTTGGCTTCTTATAGTAAGTTTATTAACCTTATAGTGTAAGAACACAAGAAGACACGGTAAAAGTTAAATTATTTAACTTAATGTTAAATCTAAATGATAAGGTTAAAATAGGAACCTAAATTTGTCTAAATTCTATTGGATGATAGGCTTGCGACCCATCCCCACCTTAGACTCGAAATAAATCAATTTTAAGCTATTTAAAACCGAAATTGACTTTATAATAAAATAATATTTTTAGTTATTCCAAAGGTGCCCCTCTCCTCCCTTATAAAAGGGCACCTCCTCCCTCTCTTCCTCACACAACATTGAGCCTTCAAGCTCAGCCAACCCCTGACCAATTCTCCTCTCCACATCCCCAGAAACATCCTATAGGTTCTGGTGTTCCTCAAAGACCAATTTTAGTGCCCTAAAAGAAGGTCTCAAAGAAGCACTTCAAATAAAAGGTAATGTCCGTTACCGATTCTTTCATCTTTATTTCTTCTTCCACTTATTCTTCTTTAGTTGTTTAATGATAAAGTAATAACATAAGTATTACTTACATATTGATATGTTATTATAAATATGAAACAACCCTAATTCACCTTCTATCCATCCTACGGAAAAATGAAATCACCGCGCGTGCGTACGTACGGAATACCGTCTCCACGCCGTGGTGTAATCTATTTTCCACCATCACCTTACAAGGATGGGTATAATGGTGTAATGAGTAACTATATATTATTATTATAAATTGATATTGATTTTGAAATAGTATACATATACTCCAATACAATTCCACAATCATAGGAACGATATCATCACTCGTGCGTACGTACGGAATACCGTCTCCACGATGTGATGCGACTCGTTCTACATGATCTTCATTTCATAATGATTATATAAATGAATTGAATTGAATGAATATGATATATATTACACTAATACCATTCTGGAAATGAGGTATCCATAACCAAAAGAAAAGAATAAGAATTTATTCAACAAAACACGCATAAGAACAAAAAGTTATAAACACCCGAATAACAAGTAGCAATGAAATATTACTACTAAGAAGCTAAGAATATGACCATATATGCTATCATAAAAATAACTATGATTCTGGAATAAGTCAATAACATTATTTAAATCATTATACAGGAGGTTCAAACACTTACAAAGCAAGTCAGACCTAAGTTAAGGGAAATATCACAATCTCATTTTTATCCGAGATTGTTTATACTTTGGAATTTACTGGGGTGAATTTTATCATCCACATCCATGTTTCCTCAATATGTAATATTATTTCCATCCACGTACAATTCTTTAAATCCAATTTTACCCTTCGGTGAGTTTTTAGTAAAATATATGAAAGGAATCTTTTGTTATTTTTCGTACGAGGTACTTTTTGACTTTTCCGACAAAAGTACGGGAAGAATGTTTTTTTAACTTATACGGCATGAATGGATTTTTAAAACATTATTTCCAAGAAGATTCCTTTACAAGTTTTCAAGATTATTTTTAATCAACTTATTTTATTTTAAAATTCTATGACACGTTAAGAAAAGAAAAGTGTTTTTGAAGAAGAAAGGACATTTTCCTCAAGAATGGAGTTCAAGTGTTTTATCAAAATTATTTTCCATCTAAGATAATAAAGGGTTCTGTTTTTATCCCTATTATTTCATTGATTTGATTATGTTGTGATGGAATTATTTTAATGAATTCCTTTATCTTATATGAATTGTTTTATGATGTCATGATGTTTAAGATTCCCATTTGTATTACATGGGTAATGCAATGATGTATGATTTATGATTTTGTGGCACACATAAGAATGGTATCATTATAAGATGGGTGGGACCTATATCTCCCTCCAATGCATTGGGTAAATATTTTATATCTCATGAGATAGACATGGCTGGAATGGTAGGTTATACCGGTTCAGTGAAACAGGACTGAAACGAGGGTGACTCGGTTCAGAAAGGGACTTTGTCCACTAAGATAGTCTTGGCAATGAGTCTTGACTAATAAGAAATGATTCTCTATGATTATGTGTGAATGCCACAAAGTTTCATGTTTTAAGTTATGATTATTGTGATTACATTTCACTTCCATGATTTACCCCATGTTATGAAACTATGATCTCTTTTGCAGGTTAAGATTTCCAAAAGTTATGTGCTTATGTATATGATGTGATTGATATTTCTTTTTTTTACCCTTACTGAGCATTTGAGCTCACCCTTTTATGTTTTCTTTTCCCGAGGATATAAAGAAAGGTTTTAGGTAAAAAAAAAGAAGAAGATCTTTATGGGATATGTTGAAGATCTTTCTCCACGATTAGATGATTATATTCCGAGTTTCCAAAGACACTAAACTATTACGATCCTTGAGTGTGTGTTTTTGTTATGTACTAAGTATTCCGCAAAAGTAATGTAATGTCAATGTACGTCAAGCTTCGGGTCTCTACAAAATAAATACCCATTTTATTTATTTTCCAAAACATGAGACATTAATGAAGTATTCATAAAAACAAGATAATTACAAACGTATTATAAATTTGGTAAAACATTAATATAAAAAGTTTAGATTCAAAAATAATATTCACTCTTTCATAATATCATTATATTAATTGTAAAATATTATTTAAACCATTCATCATATTAATCATCAAAACCAATTTGGTGTGCTCTAAATAATACCTCTAAACAAGGATTAACATTCATTTTGAATAATTTAAAAAATAATGAATTAAGATTAATTAATAATTACCAATGAAAAAATGCTTTATATTCTTTTCTTATAATTTATAATCTTTATTAATTATTTCTTATGATTAAAAAATAAAAAATTTATTTCTAGATCATAAGATATTCCATAAAATTACAAAAGATATCCTTTAATATTAAAATTTAATATTTAGGAATATTTAATATTTTTAAAACATTAAATTAATTAAAAATATTTAAAAATAATAAATGTACGAACGTTTTTATAAATTAAAATATACAAAAATAATTTTTTAAATTATTTATAAACATTTTATAATGAATTTAAAATAGAATTTCAAATAAAAATTTAATCATTTTATGATTCACCATGGCTTTCAAATGCCATGAAGAAAAATTTATAACCATTTTTATGGAGAAGAACCACCACAATAGTCACAAAAAGGTGTTTCCCTAAAAATAGAAATTGTTCTTATAGAATAAATTTAATAACCACTATTTTCATCACTATATCATCGTGTTAATGACCTATGAGTTTTTATGCCACCACGAATGCACTACAAACACTCTTACATCAAGATGATGGTACAAATTTTCAAAAACTATAATAATGACAATTTATATCTAAAGGAAACTCAATTTTTTGCCTCATACGATTTTAATTTTATCAACCAATGATCATTGGAAGGATATGTGAACCCAAATTATAGAATAATATATCTCCAAGAATCAAACAAGTATGTATATATGACAATCATGTCATATGAGTGGCATATCTAAAATTCAAAAATTTCAGAAGTAATTATCCTTGTTTTTCAAAAAAGATTTATTAATAATGACCACAAGGTGTAGTAGAAAATTCCTCCCACCTTCAAGGGGTATACACTAGAAAATATATCAATGAACACTTCACAAGTAATCTTGAATGGTCAAAAGGGTGCTGGAACCTTCTTGATGAGATTAATGAGATTTAGGAATGAAGAGAGTCTTTATTAGACTACAAATTATTCTTAAAAATCAAAAACATGCATCCATCCATAATAGGATAAGTATTGTATCCTTTTATAAGAATCCTTGATTGTCTTCAGTCAATGAAAAATGTCATCTATATGAAATAGTAATAGTGTCTTCATATGAAACTCAAATGTTATATCTATTGGAGTGTTCATTGATTGAACAATTATGAATAAGGCCCTCCATCCATAAACAAACCAACACCTTAGTTTGTAATTGATGAAATCATGGGGGAGAAGTATGTGGCCCAGAGCATGCATCCCATTCATGCTAAAAGAATCCTAGTTATTTACCATGACTTCATATCAATAGCCATATCTTGGTGGGAAAATTTTGGTTCATATCTTGCACTATATATGGTGGGGAGATCACTGATGACCAGCCTCTATCACATGAGTGATTTTTTTTTGGAATCAGTATGTTGTCCAATTATAAATGAGGAAGGTTATGATGTAATATTTTCATAATTAACAGCATGTCATACTCCCAAGAACCACTTATCTGTATTAGGATTTGAAATGAAAATTATATTAGATTAGTATAACATGTGAGTTCACGGAATTTAGGACATGTTTCTATACATTCCACTGGGTCAAGGTTAGGCATCATAATCCCAATAATTTACTCCATCCTCTTCCCATAACTACTTAGAAGTTGGAACAAATACCCATGGATTTTGTAATGGGGTTAACTATATCTACATAGGGTAAGAATTATATTTGGGTCATGATAGATAGGATAACTAAAAGGATCACTTCATCTCGAACAGAGATACCACTAAAGTGGAGGATACTTAGAGGTTCTATATACGCGAGATCTTGAGGAACCATAGAGTTACTTCTACTATCATCATGGAAAAAGTATAAGGGTTTACCTATATTTTTTATAGAGGTCCTATAATAGAGTATGGGACCTCATGTCAAGATACGTACAACATACCATCTGTAAAGAAAATATTTACACATAATGTGTTATCTAGATTCTGGATACATTTAAAAAAAAATCTAGATTCTAGAGGATATTCTTCATACCTATTTAAGGGACATTAATGATTCCTCGTATATCCATCTAGGACTGTTAGTGTTTTCCTATAATAAATATTACCAGGAATTAATCTATGTGTCCCCATTTAATTCTAGGTGTGTTAAACCATTTGTATCCCCCATACTGGATTGAGTGTGGGGAGATATCCTTGTAGGTAACAAGTATTGTGAAAGATATAATGAAAAAGATGTAATTCGATAGTGGTTAGAAAAAACTCATGGTCACTACACGATATATGCTTATCATCAATGATAGATATAATATTTTCATTATTTTGAATATTTTAATCAATAATTTAATCACTTATAATTAATCAATTAGAGCTTATTTGAATCATTTTTGTTTTTTTGGTGATTTTTGGGATTAATTGTTAAAATTTGTTAGTTTAAGAAATATAATAGTTTTATAAATATTCAGTATTTCGGTCATATTTTTTATAATTTTATTCTAAATTTAATTATTGTTTTTTAAGCTTTTCCGTGTTCGTGGGATTTAGTTTTTTTTCTATTCCAAGATCAAATTCAACAAAACATGGCCTACAAAATATTATCATTTGGAAAAGGTTTTTTGGTAGATTGAATGGACCCCACAATAGTTAATAAGGCTTATCTCACCATAAATATGTCCAAATGAGCCTATTAGAGTGGTAGGAAAAATAGGAAAAATATCTACATGCATACATTAAATTTAAAGTACAAAACTTCTCATTAAAGATTCCATTGCATGCGCCAAAATGGAAAAAGTTCAAGAGTATCCTCAGACAGAAATAAATCACATCAATAATTATATCATAATTTTTTGTAAACATGTCCAAATTATTTGAAATTAATAGGGTAGATATCCAACTTCTATTGTAACATATGTCAAGAAGATACCTTGGTGTGTTTCTGATTTTTGGTGAGCATAATAGAAGTAATATTTTAGAGGACAGATCCTGGAGGAAATTTTTATGGTCTTATATCCCACTCTTATATTACACATTAGTTTTGTAATATATTTTTCTTCCCCATTATTCATGGATTCCCTTCACAGGGTGGGTTAATCCTATCAGTGACTGGCTATGGATAATTTTTCATTTTTTAATACTTGATTTCATTAACATAATGGTATAAATTATTTTTTATCTTCTGTAATGTTATTTTGAATTTCTAAGAATGGAAATTATTATCATGTATGATTGTAATTGGTTTTAGATTCTATTATATTTATTTCTTCGGTCGATGAGCATTTTAACCCTCTACTAGGATATGGTCTATATACAATGGAATAAATCATGGATTAGTGGTGAAGTACTTGGAGATTGTCAGTACTTGTGGGAGGGATAATGGATATTCTTGATTTTTTTGGATAGACAAGACCTAATCCAGAATTGCCTAAGCCAATTGATGGTATTCGATGTAACTATTTGACACATTATAAGGAGATTAAATTAAGATGAGATCTTGGAAAGGATTACTCTAACCATCACCATTGACCCAGGGGGTGAGAATATGTAAACATGGAGTCTCACTTTAGTCATATTAGAAATGAAGAATTGGATAAATTGGAACTATGATAATAATGCAATTGGAAAACCAATCCTGACCTGATCAATCAATTCATATCACTATTTTAAATATCTATTCATTCATTTTTTTCAATATTTTTTACATTTCATTCTTTTGTTTTATTACATTAGTTTTTTTATAATTTGAAAATTTTCAAAAACAACAACCATTTCATTCTCAATTTTTATGGTGAAAACATGATTGTTGTGTGCTCCTATATGGATATGACCTAAGTTTACCATTATACTGCATTTTAACTCTGGAAATACTTATTTTTATCACACCCCATGATAAGATCATGTAAAATCTTGGCTCTGTTGTAGTGAAGGCTATGACTACAGTCTAATTTCTACTAGTTTCTACATATTTTCTATTATTTCCTTAAAAAAACTAAAAAATTCCATGATGTATGCCAAGTGAAATTAATATTCTTGGATTTATTACTCATATTAATAGGAAAAAATGGTTCATACTTATTAGGAATCCCTCATTCAATGGTTTTATGGAGCCAGTTTGTTTGAAAAGAAAATATTTAATGGGCATGTCAATGTAGAGACCCGTAGCCTGACTTACATGGACTTTACATTACTTTTGCGGAATACTTAGTACATAACAAAAACACACACACAAGGATCGTAATAGTTTAGTGTCTTTGGAAACTCGGAACGTAATCTTCTAATCCTGGTGAAAGATCTTCAAAATCTCCCACAAAGATCTTCCTTTTTTTTTACCTAAAACCTTTCTTTATATCCTGGGGAAAAGAAAACATAAAAGGGTGAGCTCAAATGCTCAGTAAGGGTAAACAAAAGAAATATCAATCACATAATTTTCATAAGAACATAACATTTTTGGAAATCTTAACCTGCAAAAGAGAGCATAATTTCATAACATGGGATAAATCATAGTAGTGAAAATGAAACCATAACTTAAAACATTACTCATTGTGGCATACACACATAATCATAGAGAATCATTTCTTGTTAGTCAAGACTCATTGCCAAGACTATCTTAGTGGACAAAGTCCCTTTCTGAATCGAGTAATCCTCGTTTCAGTCCTGTTTCACTGAACCGGTATAACCTACCATTCCAGCCATGTCTATCTCATGAGATATGAAATCTTTACCCAATGCATTGGAGGGAGATATAGGTCCCACCCATCTTATAATGAATCCTTTCTTATGTGTGCCACATAATCATAAAACATACATCA
Source organism: Viscum album (assembly GCA_963277665.1). Lineage (NCBI taxonomy): Eukaryota > Viridiplantae > Streptophyta > Magnoliopsida > Santalales > Viscaceae > Viscum > Viscum album. Next base: position 1,615,194,680 of record OY728158.1, read on the forward strand.
TCGCATAACACATGAAACAAAAATGGGATTCTTGAAACATCATGACATCATAAATCAATTCATATAAGATAAAGGAATTCATAAAAATAATTCCATCACAACATGATCAAATCAATGTAATAATAAAAACAGAACCCTTTATTATCTTAGATGGAAAATAATTTTGAAAATCACTTGAACTCCATTCTTGAGGAAAATATCCTTTCTTCTTCAAAAACATTTTTCCTTTCATAACATGTCATACAACTTTAAAAGAAGTTGATTAAAAATAAACTTGAAAACATGTAAAGGAAGCTTCTTGGAAACAATGTTTTAAAAATCCATTCATGCCTTATAAGTTAAAAAAAACATTCTTCGTACTTTTGTCAGAAAAGTCAAAAAGTACCTCGTACGGAAAAACGACAAAAGATTCCTTTCATATTCTTTACTAAAAACTCACCTAAGGGTAAAATTGGATTTAAACTATTGAAAGTGGATGGAAACAATATTTCATATTGAGGGAACATGGATGTGGATGATAAAATACACCCCAGTAAATACTTACGAATAAACAATCTCGGATAAAAATGAGATTGTGATATTTCCCTTACCTTAGGTCCGACTTGCTTTGTAAGTGTCCGAACCTCCTGTATAATGATTTAAATCATGTTATTGACTTATTACAGAATCATATTCATTGTTATGATATCATATATGGTTCACTTATGACATTATATTACCCGTTCTTTTGTAAATTCCATGTTAAAGAAGCGTTTTGGGTAAAATCGTTTCATTTATCGTAGGTGTTTTGACTTGTTGTTCTTGACATCATTATTACTTATATCATGATTTACTTACTTCCAGAATATAAAATATGATTTATATATCATATATATTCAGTATATATATATATATAATAGGTAGATAAATAAAATGAAAAACACCGTTCATGGAGACGGTAGTCCGTACGTACGCATGAACGCTGTTTTCCTTTCCTTATTGTCTTGAAATGGAAGTAAGTAGATGACATACATATGTATATATATACATAAATCCAGTATCTTTATAATGTCATATATTTCATTATTATTTCTTATATATACATTATAATCATTCTTAAATGGTTAACATGGAGAATGAATCTCATCGCGTCGTGGAGACGGTATTCCGTACGTACGCACGAGCGATGATATCATTTATATAAATATTGAATTGAATTGGAGTGTATTATACAATATATCAGAATCAATATGATTTTGTAATAACTATGTATAGTTATTCTTTACACCATTATACCCATCCATGTAAGGTGGTGGTGGAAAATAGATTACACCACGGCGTGGAGACGGTATTCCGTACGTACGCACGCGCGGTGATTTCTTTTTTCGTAGGATGGATAGATGGTGAAATAGGGTTATTTCATACTTATAATAACATATCAGTATATGAGTGATACTGATGTTATTAATTCATAATGAAACAACCTAAGAAGAAGAAGTGGAAGAAGAAATAAAGATGAAAGAATTGGTAACGGTAATTACCTCTTCTTTGAAGTGCCTCTTTGAGACCTCCTCTTAGGGCACTAAAATTGGTCTTTGAGGAAGACCAGAACCTATAGGATGATTATAAGGAAGTGGAGAAGAGATTTTGGCAGGGGTTGGCCGAGCTTGAGTGCTCAAATTGGTGTGAGGAGGAGGGGGAGGAGGTGTCCTTTTATAGGGGAGGAGAGGGGCACCTTAGGAATATCTCAAAATATTATTTTATATTAAAGTCAAAATCGGTTTATAATGGTTCCAAAGGGTCTTATTTCGAAGCTAAAGTGGGGATGGGTCGAAATCCTATCCACCAATAGGATTTAGACAAGTTTGGGGTATTATTTTAACCTTATCAATTAGATTTAACTCTAAGTTAATTAATTTAACTTTTACCGTGTCTTTTTGTTTTCTTTCACTATATGGTTAATACACTTACTATAACATGCCAAACGAACCCCAAATTGTTTATTATTAATATATATATCCTTATCTAAGTCATTTGGCCGAACCTTAGATTTTTAGGAATAAAATAACAATTACTAATATAATATTTGATTTAAAAACTATTTTGTGTCAATTTTGACACTATTTGATATATGATTTTTGTGAAAGTCATATCAGAATTATATGTTCGAACCAAGTTGATTAAATCATCACTAATATATCATAGTAACCTAGAAAATTAGTGGAATTCATAAAAAGTCTTAAATTACATTTATTTTGGTATTTATATTATCAATTATGTGAATATTTCATTAATAAGATAATTACTGCATCATCTTTGTGTCATAAATAAATTAAATTATTTGATGTCTAAAAATTACAAATAAAATACCATCATGTAGGAAATCTTTTTAGCTTTCTAATGAATATTTACAATCGAATTTATCTTATTTATAACACCATATTAAAAATGATTTACTTATTAAACTTTGATTTTAACTATTTTAACCTTTCTTTAAATAAATTAATAATAAATGTCCTAATCTAATCCAAGTGGGCCTAAATGGTCATATATTATTCCTAAGTTTGTTTTTGGTCGAATTACACTTGTCCAATAGAATTAGGACATGTGTTAGGGTAATAGTAATATCATATTTACCCTTAGTTACCCTATTTACTATTAACCGCGGTAAAAAAAAGTAAAAAGTTACTATTCACCAAAAAATTATTTTCATCTCATTGAACCACATTTTAGTCCTTGATATTAACCGTGTCTCTCGGATTTTCGAAATTCCATTCACAGAAGCGGTAAAATTAAGTTTTATGCAAAATTCAGTTTTTAACCTACCACTTAGTGGTTTCACTATTCATCAAAAATTGAATGTTTTCAGAAAAATACCAAAATTTCACCCTAGGCTAATTTCGATATTCCGAATCCAAAAATGAAGTCCATTTTCAAAAATAAAATTTATAAAATTTCAAAAAGTGGTTATTACTATTCATAACGGCTAGTTTTAATAATATTTTAATAGCATATCATTGTTTCGTGAAACTCAGTATTACGTACCACACACGCTATCGAGGAAGGTTGCGATTGCGTGTAATGCAAGGCAAGTCAAGGATGCGTGTTGTGCAAGCTCCTTTTGGTGTAGCGTACAACACAAGACATTAGTGAAATAAAAAAGAATATATAAAATCTCGGGCTGTTACATTCTACCCCCCTTAAAATGAATTTCGCCCTCGAAATTCGTCGGGGTTATAAATGGTTTACTATTAGAAAGTTTCTTTAATAGAAACCCACATCGTAAAAGGGAATACCAAAACTTGGCTTTAAAAACTAATGTATGAAATGTAACGATTACCCAAATAAACTAATCACTGGGTTTCCACATAGGTGAAAATATGGATATGGAAGAGAAATCTAACCATCATGTTCTGATGGAGAGTGGTAGAGAACATGGCTATGGAAAAGCCAGTAATCACAAATCCATAAATTTGTGACGATCTAAGGTACCATCTGATTCATCAGGTATAAGAGAACTAGGACAACATTTTTGGTTTTCAAGATCATTTCCCTAAAGTTAAAGAATTTGAATTAGAATAAATACTTACTTTATTTTGGTACAATCTCACTGTTGTCCGTGCCTTTAACAATTTCCACTTCATCTCTTAAATAAATGAAGTTGAATTTGTTATTCGTGAAGTGTTAGCAGATCATGTGATAGAATGACGGGTCATTCCATCTGTTTCAAAACAAAAGGTTAGCAAAATTATATACATAAGTCGATCTATAGTGAGATTAATCACATATGGTTTCTAAAATGGACTTATACTTCATATATCATACTGCTTAATATAATAAAACTAGTTTTTACTAAACAGGGACTTCCTGTAGGTCAGTGGTAGGTGATAAAGGCCAGTCGCACTTCGGTTGTGAGTTCGATTCCTACAGCCTTGTCCGAAGCGATGGGCTGTCGCCCGTCCTGCAGGTTGTCCCTTTTTCTACGTTACTATAACATCCCATCAATAATATCGAAAATCTTCTATCCTTAAACAATACTAACTTACGTCCAACACAATCCATTCCAATCTTTAGGCTTATCCATAATACTGCAGTCCACTCTCATAACATAGTGAAAACAATTACCAGAGATTTAATACTGTCGTTGATCCCCACATATCATAAGATATGTCTTGTTGGTCACATTCCAAACATTCAAAGTCCTTAATCGTGTATTCTCTTGAATACCTTAGTGAAAACATGAGTGCAGTTAAAAGTTACCAAAATCCTCAAAATTCTATATACTCAAACCATGATATCACTTAGTCCTTATATCAATCATGAGCTCATGAATACTATCAAACTTTTAATTTTCTTTTTATCCCTTCATTATGCGCATATCATCTACATTCCAAAAATATCTGAATAACCTTTCATGGATACTGGTAACATTAATCATACACTTTCAAAACACAAGGAAAGACAACAGTGTAACAATCCATAGATGTCTCTTTATTCCAAAATTACACATGATAAACATGTAATCATTCCACTACATTCTCAAACCATTGACCGAGCTTCAAAAATTCTTTCATCTCACATATCATTTGTAGTCTCTTCATCATCATCCACATAAATACTACCCATATGACCATACTGATTCTCTTCATGAGTCTTTCCCTTAGGGCATTTGTTTGCATAATGCCCATACATTCCACATTTAAAACACTTAACCATTTTCGATGTCGTAGCAATACCATTATCCTCATCCATGGTGTTAACCGACCCTTTTCCTTTGCACTTACTTGCTTTGTGTCCTTCTTTTCCACACCCAAAGCATCTTCCAGTTCCCTTGAAACATTCTCCTTGATGCCTCTTCCCACATGATTTACATAGGGGGAATTGAACTTTCTTTCCTCTATGATCATCATGAAACTCCATCTTTCTCTTATTAGCCGAGTCAGGAAACTTACCAAATTTTACTTTATTGATCATGTTGTGAGATTGCTGATTCGGCATAATAATGATGTTTGGACATCCAAATCCCATTTCATTTGGTTGCTCATGAAGAATATCATTCCATTTTCCATCATATCCTCCATTATTGTGAATCATCTTGTTTCCAGCCATTTTCTAAAACCCAAACAGAATAGTGTTAGATGCAAAAATCGTAATAAAGGGGGAGTAACTTAAATATCTATCATCTTTGGTTTAATCTAATATCGTTACCATAGTTCTAGAACTATATCCTATACGTATACTTATCCTTAGGGGCATCCCTAGACATACCTCATAAATATCTCTAGGGATCTCACTAACGTTTTCGCATCCTAGTTTCCAAAGGTTGACTAAACCTCCCTCTGATACCAACTGTAGAGACCCGTAGCCTGACTTACATGGACTTTACATTACTTTTGCGGAATACTTAGTACATAACAAAAACACACACACAAGGATCGTAATAGTTTAGTGTCTTTGGAAACTCGGAACGTAATCTTCTAATCCTGGTGAAAGATCTTCAAAATCTCCCACAAAGATCTTCCTTTTTTTTTACCTAAAACCTTTCTTTATATCCTGGGGAAAAGAAAACATAAAAGGGTGAGCTCAAATGCTCAGTAAGGGTAAACAAAAGAAATATCAATCACATAATTTTCATAAGAACATAACATTTTTGGAAATCTTAACCTGCAAAAGAGAGCATAATTTCATAACATGGGATAAATCATAGTAGTGAAAATGAAACCATAACTTAAAACATTACTCATTGTGGCATACACACATAATCATAGAGAATCATTTCTTGTTAGTCAAGACTCATTGCCAAGACTATCTTAGTGGACAAAGTCCCTTTCTGAATCGAGTAATCCTCGTTTCAGTCCTGTTTCACTGAACCGGTATAACCTACCATTCCAGCCATGTCTATCTCATGAGATATGAAATCTTTACCCAATGAATTGGAGGGAGATATAGGTCCCACCCATCTTATAATGAATCCTTTCTTATGTGTGCCACATAATCATAAAACATACATCATCGCATAACACATGAAACAAAAATGGGATTCTTGAAACATCATGACATCATAAATCAATTCATATAAGATAAAGGAATTCATAAAAATAATTCCATCACAACATGATCAAATCAATGTAATAATAAAAACAGAACCCTTTATTATCTTAGATGGAAAATAATTTTGAAAATCACTTGAACTCCATTCTTGAGGAAAATATCCTTTCTTCTTCAAAAACATTTTTCCTTTCATAACATGTCATACAACTTTAAAAGAAGTTGATTAAAAATAAACTTGAAAACATGTAAAGGAATCTTCTTGGAAACAATGTTTTAAAAATCCATTCATGCCTTATAAGTTAAAAAAAACATTCTTCGTACTTTTGTCGGAAAAGTCAAAAAGTACCTCGTACGGAAAAACGACAAAAGATTCCTTTCATATTCTTTACTAAAAACTCACCTAAGGGTAAAATTGGATTTAAACTATTGAAAGTGGATGGAAACAATATTTCATATTGAGGGAACATGGATGTGGATGATAAAATACACCCCAGTAAATACTTACGAATAAACAATCTCGGATAAAAATGAGATTGTGATATTTCCCTTACCTTAGGTCCGACTTGCTTTGTAAGTGTCCGAACCTCCTGTATAATGATTTAAATCATGTTATTGACTTATTACAGAATCATATTCATTGTTATGATATCATATATGGTTCACTTATGACATTATATTACCCGTTCTTTTGTAAATTCCATGTTAAAGAAGCGTTTTGGGTAAAATCGTTTCATTTATCGTAGGTGTTTTGACTTGTTGTTCTTGACATCATTATTACTTATATCATGATTTACTTACTTCCAGAATATAAAATATGATTTATATATCATATATATTCAGTATATATATATATATATAATAGGTAGATAAATAAAATGAAAAACACCGTTCATGGAGACAGTAGTCCGTACGTACGCATGAACGCTGTTTTCCTTTCCTTATTGTCTTGAAATGGAAGTAAGTAGATGACATACATATGTATATATATACATAAATCCAGTAGCTTTATAATGTCATATATTTCATTATTATTTCTTATATATACATTATAATCATTCTTAAACGGTTAACATGGAGAATGAATCTCATCGCGTCGTGGAGACGGTATTCCGTACGTACGCACGAGCGATGATATCATTTATATAAATATTGAATTGAATTGGAGTGTATTATACAATATATCAGAATCAATATGATTTTGTAATAACTATGTATAGTTATTCTTTACACCATTATACCCATCCATGTAAGGTGGTGGTGGAAAATAGATTACACCACGGCGTGGAGACGGTATTCCGTACGTACGCACGCGCGGTGATTTCTTTTTCCGTAGGATGGATAGATGGTGAAATAGGGTTATTTAATACTTATAATAACATATCAGTATATGAGTGATACTGATGTTATTACTTCATAATGAAACAACCTAAGAAAAAGAAGTGGAAGAAGAAATAAAGATGAAAGAATTGGTAACGGTAATTACCTCTTCTTTGAAGTGCCTCTTTGAGACCTCCTCTTAGGGCACTAAAATTGGTCTTTGAGGAAGACCAGAACCTATAGGATGATTCTAAGGAAGTGGAGAAGAGATTTTGGCAGGGTTTGGCCGAGCTTGAGTGCTCAAATTGGTGTGAGGAGGAGGGGGAGGAGGTGTCCTTTTATAGGGGAGGAGAGGGGCACCTTAGGAATATCTCAAAATATTATTTTATATTAAAGTCAAAATCGGTTTATAATGGTTCCAAAGGGTCTTATTTCAAAGCTAAAGTGGGGATGGGTCGAAATCCTATCAACCAATAGGATTTAGACAAGTTTGGGGTATTATTTTAACCTTATCAATTAGATTTAACTCTAAGTTAATTAATTTAACTTTTACCGTGTCTTTTTGTTTTCTTTCACTATATGGTTAATACACTTACTATAACATGCCAAACGAACCCCAAATTGTTTATTATTAATATATATATCCTTATCTAAGTCATTTGGCCGAACCTTAGATTTTTAGGAATAAAATAACAATTACTAATATAATATTTGATTTAAAAACTATTTTGTGTCAATTTTGACACTATTTGATATATGATTTTTGTGAAAGTCATATCAGAATTATATGTTCGAACCAAGTTGATTAAATCATCACTAATATATCATAGTAACCTAGAAAATTAGTGGAATTCATAAAAAGTCTTAAATTACATTTATTTTGGTATTTATATTATCAATTATGTGAATATTTCATTAATAAGATAATTATTGCATCATCTTTGTGTCATAAATAAATTAAATTATTTGATGTCTAAAAATTACAAATAAAATACCATCATGTAGGAAATCTTTTTAGCTTTCTAATGAATATTTACAATCGAATTTATCTTATTTATAACACCATATTAAAAATGATTTACTTATTAAACTTTGATTTTAACTATTTTAACCTTTCTTTAAATAAATTAATAATAAATGTCCTAATCTAATCCAAGTGGGCCTAAATGGTCATATATTATTCCTAAGTTTGTTTTTGGTCGAATTACACTTTTCCAATAGAATTAGGACATGTGTTAGTGTAATAGTAATATCATATTTACCCTTAGTTACCCTATTTACTATTAACCGCGGTAAAAAAAAGTAAAAAGTTACTATTCACCAAAAAATTATTTTCATCTCATTGAACCACATTTTAGTCCTTGATATTAACCGTGTCTCTCGGATTTTCGAAATTCCATTCACAGAAGCGGTAAAATTAAGTTTTATGCAAAATTCAGTTTTTAACCTACCACTTAGTGGTTTCACTATTCATCAAAAATTGAAAGTTTTCAGAAAAATACCAAAATTTCACCCTAGGCTAATTTCGATATTCCGAATCCAAAAATGAAGTCCATTTTCAAAAATAAAATTTATAAAATTTCAAAAAGTGGTTATTACTATTCATAACGGCTAGTTTTAATAATATTTTAATAGCATATCATTGTTTCGTGAAACTCAGTATTACGTACCACACACGCTATCGAGGAAGGTTGCGATTGCGTGTAATGCAAGGCAAGTCAAGGATGCGTGTTGTGCAAGCTCCTTTTGGTGTAGCGTACAACACAAGACATTAGTGAAATAAAAAAGAATATATAAAATCTCGGGCTGTTACATGTCAAAAGCCTCATGCATCAAGAACCGATTGAAATTGTTAATCAAGTAAAAATTGATTATTAAAAATTGATTTCTATGGAGGAATTTACATTCGATGAGGTGCCTCAACGTAAACCAGAATCTAGTCCAATGGTGAATTTTATTTCTCCACTCATCATTAAAATAGAGGATCCTAACTACCCACCTATATATATTACCACTCTACTCCAGGAGTCACTTTCCACAGATGAAACAATTAAATCTGATCCAATTAAGGCTAATGTTATTTTATTAAACTTGATATATTATGATTTTATTGAATCTAAATTGATAATTACCTACCATTGCTTAAAATTTTATGAATCTAGTTACTCTTGGGTATTCTATGAAAAACATGATTAATGGTATGGTACACCTGAAGCGGAAAATATGGAGCTACTTGAACATGTTGATAATTTATTTGAGAGAGTAGTAGAGGAGATCCAAGTGGTTTTTATTCAAGAGAACAAGATTCAAGGTGATTAATTTTAAAAGTAATAATATGATATCCATTATTTATGATTTCATTTTGTTCAAATAGATTTATTCTTTGGTATTCACTATTATATTTCCATTGATGCAACAAAACTTCACCATCCAATGGAGAATAAAGAAGAAATTGTGAAAGTGGAAACCAAGAAAGAGTACTTAATATTTGTACTAACACCAGTATTAATATTGTATCACATTAAAATGGGGGTGGATTTAGTGTACTATAACCATGTAGTCCTCAAGAAAAAATAATAATTTCTAGATGTAAAGAAAAAGTTTTTTTGTTCCATTTAAAAAAACTCCACCCACCCTCAGATTATGGATAAACAACTGAAACTTCCTATCTAGTGGCAATCAAAACCTAGGGCTTACATGGGGGGTTTAAACCAAGATATTTCTTTATTTTCTACTTCAATTTATATTTTCATTTATTTTAGTAAATATTTTATTTTATTTTTTGTTATTTTTCTTGTATGTTTTTAGTGTGAAACTCTTAGGAGCTTTAATCAATGTCACACTTCTAATAAGTCAGGTTGTATCTATCCTTTAAACATTAAAGATTATTGTACTTAAATTTAAATATACATAAATTCTAAATCAACAAGAATTCATTGTGGACATTGGATCATTTATATGTGGGTAAGAAACCATTGTATTTTAGGAATATTATTTATTGTTTGTTTTTCAGTTTTAAAGAAAATAGATCTGTTTTTATTTTCATATTTTGTGTGTTTATTTTTCATTTTTTGTGTGTTTTTGAAACTTTTGAGCATAAATGATTATAATTCCCATTTTGGAAACCCATGTTAATGATTTAACCAATTTGTTCCATGAAACTGAGCTAAAATGAATGATGAAAATAACTTTGTCTCATGTTTAATTCTTTGGTAATTTCATGTATATTACTCTAATTTTTTAATCCCATGCCACATCTCACTATCTTAATTTTTAAATTCACCTTCATGCGAGGCTTCTGAACAATTTTTATCATATTATTTTCTTTCACATCACTTCTATAAAGAACCAAACCATGTTTATATAACCAGAATTTGATTTATTTCTCTCAAAACATGAGGATTTTAGGTAGTTGTGTTTTAAATGATTAAGGAATTTATTTGTTTTAAAATCACCATTTTCATGATAATACTTTTCATTTTGTAATTCCTTGAACATTTAATCCTTGTAGCTCTAATAATACATGAACAAATTATTAGGATATCCCCATTACAATCCAATCAACCCTATCCAACCTACTACTAATGTGAAATTGCATGACCTAGTTGAACGTTAGTTGGGAGGAAATCTGTATTTTTTTATGCTAACTCATTTTTTGATACAATAGGTTGAAAATAAAATGCCTATAAGACGTGTTTACTTCTGAAGAAAATCATTATTTTGAATGTTTTTCCTTTCTAATGCTTGTAAAGGATAAAAAAAGATGTTACTTTTTTAGGACTTTTGTGAAAAATTTGGTTAGATAAGATTTGAAATTTTTTCTACTAAAATGATGAACTGTATGAACATTCCTTGATTTTTTATTATAATGGAGCTGATTTTATACCAAGTAGAGTCAGGAGGATTCCATACATTATTGAAAATTATATTATTGCAATTTTTCTTCAAAAAGAGCCAATCCCTCCTCATTTTAAAAACATTTACATCAAAATCCTACCAACCTGAATCCAAAGAATAACCCTGCAGTGTACCCATGATAAAAAAATGTCATTGACTCACATCAGATGTAGAAGTAGGAATTTATCATGCTTATTGTAACTCTTACATGTGTTTGGATGAGAAAAACCTTCTTTAAAATGGATATATGTGAGATGATTGAAAATCTATGTGAGGTAGATTTTTTGTGTTCATGGTAGAAGAAATGAAGTGGAAATATATTGAATTATGTGAACGGAGATCTTGGGAAAAATTTTTTTATGAGGCATGATATTTGATTTCATGGTATGGAAATTTTGGATCTCATGAGAATGTGTTTTAAATTTGATTTTATTTGATTTGTATGCTAATTTGTAAAGAATTCCCAGTTTTAAGTGTGTGGTAATTGATAAAGATGATATTTTAATTATTTTTCATATTTGTTTCAAGTATTTAATCCCAGTAAATAAATCATTTTGAGCTGATTTGAATCATTTTATTATTTTTGATGATTTTGAGGATTATTTGTGAAAATTGTTTAATTCTAGAAATTTAATAGTTTTATGAATATTCGGTATTTTAGTCATATAATTTACATTCATGATCCAAATTGAATGATTTGTTTTTTAGTATGTATTTGTTAATGGGAGTCTCTTTATTTATGGATCAAGATCAATTTCGACGGACAATGTCCTCGAAATAACAATCAATTGGAAAAGGTTTGTTGGATGATAGAATAGAATCCATTATAGTTATTAAGGAATAACTTAGCCTAAATATGTCAAAATTAGGTTATTCAATTTTAAGGAAAAAGAGTAATCATATACAAATGTTCCCATCAAATATCATTGTGAAAAATCACTCATTAAGGTATCCTTTGTAAGCACCCAAATGGATGAAGTTCCCTAAGATAACAAAATGCACTTAAGTAATTTCATAAAAAAACTTTCTTATATGTGGCCAAATTCATTGAAAATTTTAGTGAATATATCAAAATTAGTTAATAAAATATTTTAATAAGTTACCTTTTCTTGTTTTGGAGGACTAGTGAGAATAACAGAAGTGATCTTCTAGAGGGAAAATTCTAGAGGAAATTTTTCTATTATTCTTTTCCCATCTTTTTTTGCCTTTTTATTTTTTTAATTTCATCTTTTTAGTCTTCTTCATATATTCCCTCTATATTTTTGGGTAATCATATGATTGAATTTTTGACGTAGAATGTTTCCTTTTTTTAATTCTTGAGTTCATTCACTTAATGTTATAAAATATTTTCTCCCTTCTCAAAAGTTGGTTTAAATTTTTAATAACTGATTTTATGATCAAGTATGATCATTTTTGGTTTTAAATTCTATTATTGATTTTTCTTTGGTCAATGACCATTTCTACCTAAAATAGGTTATTTTCTATATAAAATGGAATAAATCACAGATTAGTGGTGAGGTACTTGGTGGTCGTCAGTATGTGTGGGAGGGGTAGTGGATATTCTTGATTATTCATGATAAATAAGAACATATTGGGAATTAGATAAGCCAATTATGGATATTCACTACAACTCCTTCATGTATTGGAAGGAGATTAGGTCAATTCGTGATCATGGAATGGTTTACTATCACCATCCCCACTGTCCAAGGGAGTGAGAAGATGTTATCGTGGAGTCTCCCTTTAACCAGATTAGTAAATGGGAATTGGATAAATTGGAACTACGATTCCGTTGCAATTGGAATACCAATCCCAACTTTTTACTCAATTCATGTCACTATTTTCAATATATTTCATGAAAATTTGTTTTCAATATTTTCCTTCAAATATTTATTTTTTTTGTGACCTTATATTTTTTATAACTCAGAAAATATTAAAAACAACATCCACTTATTTATCAATTTTTAAGGTAACAGCTTGATTATTGTCTGCTCTCCTCTGGAGACAACCTTGGTTAACCTCTATACTGCATTTTAATAAAGTAATTATTTTTTTCACACCCCATGATAGTCAAAAGTCAATCAGTGTCGTCCTCATGAGTTTTCCAAAGTGGATATTGTTTTCTTGAATGTATCGCCTTGATTGTGTCACTCTCAACTTAGGAAGTAGGGGAATCATTTTTAAGGCATGTGAGACCTTATAAATAACTACAAGGAACAAGATGGTTTAAAATTAATTATAATCCCCACATTAGTTGATATTAATACATAATGTGTTCCACATCTTCTAATTGAATAAATATAAACTGAACCCTTTGCTTGTTCGGAATTGGGAGGAGCTCAAGATAGAACCCGATCTTTCCATGACTGAGAATCATGTCTATATTGTTTAATCCCAAAATAAATGGATTCATGGAAAATATATCTGGTTGGGACAAGTGTTATAGAAGTACCATGGTGGTTCTCATGAGACATGGGAGGCATATTCATCTATAAGAAAGTAGTGACCTCTCCTATTTTATAGTCATTTTTCTTTAAACTGACTTTATGGGGATATAAAGTGATATGGTGCAGAGAATTGTCCCACCCAAAATATCGCCTTCAGGAAATACATGTTTATTTATATTATTTTGCCTTAATTTAATAATTTTCATCAAATTTATTTGTATTTTTAGTCTTTTGAAAGATTGAGGATTAAATTTTCACTTGGTTCATAGAGTGATGAGGGAGGTCATGCCTTGAATAGTCCTTGGAAAGAGGGGATTATTTTATAGAGATTTGGTTTACATTATAAACATATCTAATAAAAGGTGTTTCTCTTATGAATATAGGGTTCATTCCGTGGTCCAAAGTTTCATTCAATGAATTAGTTACATAAGGGGGTTTTTAGTGAGGGTATGAACATTACAAACCATGTTTTATGAAAATTACCATTTTACCCATTTCCCAAATTAAATCTGTAAACACTTATTTTCCTCCCCTAATTATCCCATAATTTAATCCCTATCATAAAAACACCCATCCACTCTTCTATGGAGTGAATTTTCAGTGAGTTTAATTTAATATCTTTCAAGGAATCGCCCTGGTATATGGTCAACTATTTTAATCATGACTTCTTATTCCATTATATTTCAGTTTCATTATTTCCCATTATTATTATAAATCCAAAATGGATCATGCATGTGAACTAGAGCGAGGAGTAGTAAATTACTAAACTCAAAATTTTACCTAGTTTATACTTTATTTTCAATTATCCCCTATTATTCTTCAACCTCAAACCCAGTTAAGAGGAATTGTTCAATTATGGGATCTGAAAAACGTACCACAAATTATAAATGATCCATCAGTACAAACATATTTTTACAATGTTTGGACCCAATAAAAATCATTATACTTACCATGATCAACATATTATTTTTTCATGGATTTTCCTATCAATATAATTTTTAGTGATTACACATGTAGTTCAATTTATATACAAGTTTAATAGGTAATATCCACATAATATAAATTATATATGGAATTATTTTATATGGAAGCACTGGTCCCTTATGAATCGTCCAACAAACTCTCTAAAAAATATCTCTCCACTGCACTGGAAGTATATTTATCAAATGAAAAAACTTATTCCTGAAATAAAGACCTTCAACTTCTAATACATAAAAAATATTTATTATATGAACATTGACCCTGTACTCTTTAATAATTATAATATTAAAAATCTTTTCTCACTCAATTTTTTATTAGAATTTCCAACTAAAGAATATATAACACAATAAAAGTTTTCTTCTTGATTGATTATTAAATGATTTGGTAGACACTGCTTCTATCAATGATGTTCCCAACCTCAATAAAAACTTTTCAAGGGATGCACAAAATATATTCATTTTTATTTTATTTAAGAAAAAATAATTTACATTATTTAATTATTTTCTTCTTGAATAATGGGATTTCACCAAGTTATATTCATACAATGTATATAATGTGGAAACACCATATCACATAGTACATTTATCTTTTTTATTTTATGTTTTATCTCAAAGTATTTTTTTTTGTTTTGGGTAATTTATTCAGGTGATTATTAATTCAGATACTTCATTCTTATGGTTAGACTCATGAACTCGTATTTTATAATATGAATTCACCATTGTTCACTATATTTGGAGAAAACAACTTCATAAAACAACCTCTTCATGAAATCCTCAATTTATTCATGTAAGTATATTCCACTAACTCATGTCTTCCATCTGAAAATCATATGTGTTGTCTGTATGGTTCTTCTCCTTTACAAAAACCTTCAGGATTTGTCAGATCATAGTATGTCTTTGTATATCCAAGGAGCTTTACAGGTCATATCAGCTTATTTAGGTAACCCTTAAGAGTTCCTTCACATATCAATGAGTACATGGAAAATCATTCACATAATATACTAAACCAGGGAATCAATATACTTCACAAGACTATTGTCAAGCATAGGATCTCATCTATTTTGTGATGACAACTTACACTCTTATGAGGTTCTCTCTATAGAAGTTGAAGGCTTTGCGTATTCTCTTCTCCGCAAAACACATTTTTTGGATATTCAATTTATCTTTAAAAAAAGTGTTATCTCTCTCAATTAGAAACAAAACAATATCCCTTGGTTCCTCAATATTTATAGGTGTGGTTTCACTTCTTTTCAATATTTTTTCACCACTTTACCCTTTATAAAAAATGTAATGTCAATCACGTTTTAAATTATTGATGATCGTATGCTTTATGAATACTTCAATTGTGGGTTCTTTATTTTTTGATGTCTGAAAATATTTCATCTCATATTTGTTAGATCAAATTATTAATTGATGGGGAAGTCTCGTGGGGATGAAATGAGAAATGTGATTCATTATTTTTTCAACTTAAAATATAAAATATGTTATAAAAAACACTATAATTATCATATATTCCTTTGAGGAATCATGTTATTTGAATATGTGATTCTATATAGAAAACTTTTTAATTTATGTTGTTGAGACGATCCGAAAGGTCTCAAACATTTAGAATATCATCAGAGATGGCCGGAATGATGATGATCAGATTTTTCAATGTTTAGTGGCACAACAATCTTTATTTGGAGGTTTAATAAGAGACTCCTCGGTTTATTGGACAGTTATGGTGATGCAAATTGGATGGATGATGTTATGTGCAGATGTTTTAATGATGCAAGAATAGTATATACAAGTCACTATGCAACATCTATTATCCAATTGATCTTTTTTAAAATTAATTATATACCAAAAAATTCTCAATATGCCACCAAGGTCGACCCCAGATACACATCACACACTTACATGCGGTGGGACGACCCACTCACCCATCATATGCTCCGCCATATTCACCAATTAGGTGTTATGTTCCCGGTATTCCACATGATTAGCATTCCCTTGATCTGCTTTATTGCTGTTATGAACCCTCACTACCAGAATGGTTCCCCTTGTTTGGGATGGCTCTTATGTGGTTGAGTTATTCTACATAGGTGGTAATGGTTTGCCCCTATTTTTTTTAATAAGGTCCAAATATATTCCAAAAGAAATTCCATTTATATAATTTCTATGCCAAGTGAAATCCTTCATACAAAATTTTCCTCATGAAAAATAATAAATCCTTTTTACTTTATAAATTAACTTGATCAATTAAATATCTAAATTTTCTCCATTTAACTTCATCAAACATTATCCAATCAAAAAAATCATTGGATTGATCATCTTCATTCATCAACAATTCCTCATGATAAATAAATTTTTCATGGCATCGAATCAATTAATCAATTATTGAAAAATGTAAAATATCCAAAAACATATTACACATATCTTATGAAATTGTAATAGTTAATTAACCATTATATTTACAAATATAATTTCTCAAGTATGACATCTAATTCCATTAAATTGATCCATAACAATTCACCAAGAATCATCACCATTGTCCTTAAATGTTTCTAATTTTTTTTCAATATTTCTCTTTGTCATTAATAACTAATAATAGAAGTATTCATCATACACTGGCATTAATCCCTTATTATATTTTTCTAACAAGGAAAACCATACCCATCGACCATGTATACGGGGCTTTCAATTATTATAGCCTACAGATTCCTTTTACAAAAATTATATCTTTCGTTTTTGATTTTTAGAGTTTCCTAGCCTTCAAGGGATATTTTCTTACATACTTTGTGGGTTCCAATCATAATAAATGGGTTTATATTGCTTTAGGTAGTCGGTTCCATGTGTCAGTCTAGTTTTATAAAACAAATATGCTTGATATACTTTAAAATTTTTGTCTAAACTAATCTATGTTATGTATAAAACTATTGAGGAATAATTGTACATGTTGTAACTATTTTAATGGTTTTATCCTTGGTTAAAAAATAAAAATGGATATAAAGTGTTGTTATAGATATTAAAAATGGATATATATTATGGTGTAATTATGTAAGTCCTCTATTAAAAGAATTTTGATGTATTTGAAATGGAATTGGCATATGCGAACCTATGTATCTATGGGGAGAATACTATTACTAATTATCCATTTTGGATTATAACACATTACTTAACATATTAGACATTGATTAAGGCCATGGTTTCATATATGGGAATCCCCACATCATATGGAAATGTCATATGATACTTAGCAATTTCTTGGATGTTGTGTTATAGGATGGAAGACCACATGCATGTAGGCCAAATCATGACATTCTTTGTGGTTTGTTTAAACACATGGATTTACTATTAGATTACAAGTTAATACAAGGTATTGGGGTTCTCATAACCATATAAAAATTAGGTATCTACTATGGTGTATGATTATAGTATATTAGATTTTATGGAACTTACATCAATTTCAAATTGTTTTTGAACATATAGTTTCTTCTTGTGTAAAAAAGTTAAAATCACACTTTTATTAGTTTATTTCAATCTAGGATACTTGTATATATCTAACAAGGGGTACTCATTATGAAAATGGTGAGATATAATTAGTATAGTATTTCTCACACCCTATATACACCCAATGAGTGAATGTGTTAATTCTAGTAATAGTGGAAATGATTATTAGGGCCTATACCAAATAAACAATTGTTATATTTGATAGATCAATTTCATATTGTAAATGAAATAAAAATCATAGACATTAAAATTTAAGAAAATAATATTGAAAACAAATGACTCTAAAACAAAGGGAATATAATTTTAAAATAAATTTATAATTAAATTAAATAGGTCATTAGAAAGAATACCATAGACTTGAGATCATTCTTTGAAGAATATATTAATCATATGAAACCATTTTCGGTCAACCTCTATTTCTACTGTAATGTCCAAGAATATAATCCCTATAGAAGATATCTATATGTTCACATATGATATTTAAACAACACTAATAGATTTTTAGTATCTATAATGAAATATTAATCATCATTTATTGTTCCGTTTGATTGTTTATATCATTCCTTCGGGCTTCAAGAATTCTCCTTGTAATATCATTTATGAGATGATTGAGGATAACTGAGAATCTCTAGAGTGTTCATTGATATTAAGAGAGATATGATGATATTTGTTTTATAATGATTCTCAATTTTGATCAATCTATGTACAATTAAAATAGTTATATATTTATATATTTAGTGTGGCATCCCGCCTTTTTAATACATAACTTTTCATTACGTTTTAAATACAAAGGATCTATAAAGTCTTGTGTCTTGGAAATTAAGAACAATAAAACATGAATACAACAAAAAAAATTCTTCAAATACCCTTTTAAGGCTTAATCATAAGATCATCCTAAGTACAATTACTGCCTTGCATATCCTGGATACATACATAAATGGAAAGGGTGAGCAGAAGGCCTAGTAAGGGTAAACAAGGGAATCAGTGTACTAGTGATATCAATAAGAACATGAATAACAACATAAAGATATGAGAAATGGAATTATAGGGATATCATAATGAATAGAACATGAATCATAACTTTAATATGCTGCTAAAACATTTCATTTTTACATTCATGAACATATCACCAAGGTCCATCCCAAAGGTGTCATAAAAATTACCAAGGTTATTCACCAAGGTATCGTGAAACATGTCATCTCTAAAGAATAAATATTTTCCCAATTAATTGGCGTGATATGAGGGTGAACCCTTAATATGTATTTACATACATGTGATCCACATAAATCATATTCAAACATTTCATAAACAACCCATAGAGAATAAAAGAAATGCGTTTCATTTCAAAATCACGACGTTTTAAAAGCTCTTAAAAATAAGATCATTATATCATTTATAACCCAAGGAAATGGAGTGAGGGCTATATGTATGTCCATTAAAGAATCAAATATATCATATTTATATATTTCTGAACACCCCTAGAAACTAAATTGTTCTATGTATTCACATAAATAAAAAAGGGAATTTCTTGAGTGAAAGAGATAGAAATTTTGAGAGGAAATTTCTACAGCATAATGGCTATATAACAAGGTTTTAGAAAACATTGAAAAGAGATGGGACAAGGGCCACCCACTCATAAATAATTAGTAATACAAAATGGTTACTGAATAAGATCATGGTACGGATATTTTAATGACATACCACATGAAAAGGTAACATGAAAGAAAAGAGAAGATGAGATTTCTCTTACGACAAATTCAGCAGCCTTACAGCGTCACATAAAAATTAAGAAAATAAATTGACGAGTGAAGAAAGGGTCTCTAATAATTTGGACAAGAAATGGGCAGTAATAAGAAAATTTAAGAACATACCCTCAACATAAATAGATGGAAAATATATGACCCAACATAAAGGAAATAATGACTTAAAAGAGGAGGGTGAATGAATCCCTTGCCTTGAAGAATAACTTCGAAAGCCTGAATTTCTGGACCTTGGGGGGATTGAGGGAACCTTGGGAGGACTCTTTGGGAGGTAATAAGTCCATAACATCGTTGAAGAGGATTTGGATATGAAAATAATGAGGGAAAGGATTGGAATTTATTGAAGAAGTGAGGGGACAGGTCATTAATGTCCAAGGGACACCTCATCAGTGGTATTGAAAAAACCATGGGCTTGCCCATGGTATTTTCCCATGGTATTGGACACATGGGACACTTCATACCTTATCTTAATATTCACAGGTATACCAGAATTATTTCATAATTATTACATCCTTAATGATGTCATTAAACACCTGAAACTCAAATCTGTATTTTCACTATTCACCGAAAATTCAACTTTCTTAGAAAGTACCTAAAAATTTACCTTAACAAAATATCGATGCTCTGATTTAAAAAATGAACTCCATTTTATGAAAATAATTTTCTAAATATTTTAATTTTAATTTTTAAATAAAAACTCTATTCACTGAAAATTCAACTATTTCAGAAAAATCCCAAAAATCGACCTTAACCAAACATCAATGCTCTGAATTCAAAAATGAACTCCATTTTATAAAAATAATTTTCTGAATATTTTTAAGGAAATTTTTAATTAAAAAATACTATTCACCTGAAAAAACTAATACTTGACTAATAATTTCTAAAACATTTATTTACCTGTTTTATTGAATTGCATTACTTAATCGAGGTACCTAAATTATATTAATACTTTCTTTAGGTGATATTACTAATCCATTTTGTCACATTACTAAGACAAAGCGTAAAATAAAAACACATATATTAATATTCAAAAAAAAAATATGTTAATCTTATTAGACTCTAAATTTCTTACTAAACACATTTCTAGAAGACCATTTTTTGAAAATCATTACACATCATTAGCTATTTAAGGTTTACATAAATAATTTAGATTATCCCATTTTTTCAAAATTCATCAATATACATCATATATTTATTTGAAAATCTGGAAAAACACAAAATACACCCTAAGAAGAAATCACCACTTTATATATCTCAAAGGATCACACAAAGTAGCTACGGTCTCATTACATAACCCCTTGTAACCCTAGCATAGGACATAAGTTTAAGGTGTGCTAAGGTGAGAGAATCTGAGGGTGGATAAGCCCACATTGTCCGAGTAGTGATTTCTATAAGCTTGAAGTTATCCTGTAAGAAATTCCACTCTAGATTTACATGATGAAGTTCGGCTTGGGTTTGGTCCAGAGAAAAGCCTTATGGTGCTACCTTCTTCCCATGTTTCGTCAGATGGGCTTCGATTGGCCCGAGACTACTAGATGAGGCCATCAAATCTTCTTTCTATATTAATTAACAAAGATCACTTTTATTTAGAGACAACAATTGCAACATTTAGTATCCAACTATCATATTGACCAACGGTTATATAACAGTCGAAACCCAACAGTCTCATTTTAATTATAATCACATCATTAATTAAATAATATAGTTTTGCTGAGTATAAAGTAAAATAACACCCAAAATTAGGAAATAAAAATTCATTCAAAATTTCAGGTCGCTACATTCTCCCACCCTAAAGAAATTGCATCCTCGTAATTTTAAAATTGGGCTTGGAAATTTCATTGAAAGTCTCACATCGAAAAAAGAGTCAGCAAAAATATTACTTTAAAAGAATGAAAGGGAAGTACAAAGGTCACCTGAGTTAACCCGTACTAGGATTTCACGTAAGAAAACATGCATATGGAAGAGAAAAAAATAGGTTCAAGTTCTGATGGAGAGTGATAGAAAACATGGTTAGGAGAAAATTAACCACAAGAAGATAACAAACTTATGATGTGTTAAATAGTCTTTGATTACCCAGTAGGAAATGTAAACAAACAACATTTTTGTTTTACATTCCTTTTCATAATTTTGTGGAAATCATTTACTGCATAGAATAAAATCACATGGAAATATATTTACCAACAAGTAAAGTTTCATCCATTAATATGTTTCCACCATGACAAATCCTTTCTCCAAACAATGACCATTCAAAAAGTCTTGGTCTCAACAAAATCACAAGAATCATCTTCTAGAGAATCACATAATCCAAAAAAGAGGAACTATATATTCCCATTGTCTTTAGTCATCAACTAAAACTAAAATGGTTAATATGAGATCATATAATCCCCAAAAAGGATAATCCATTATAAAAAGAAATATGACTATTTATCTCAAAATTCAACAAAAATTACCCGAAGTTCCAGAAAGACCATTTAATACACAATAATACATAAAATTATTCATAATTATCCAAACTAAGATTGGAACCCAAAAATCAGAAGGATTTAATCACATAGTCTTCCATAATAAATCTTAACATTTATCTCAAAATTAAATAGACTACTAATCAAGTCTCATTTAAAAGTGTAATTAACCTAATCACATATTCTCTATGCTAGGTTTATTAGTTTCCAGAAATAACCCAAATCACCATATGTCCACAATAAATACATAAACTATTACAAAAAAAATTCAACCATTCCTCCACAAATTAAATCCTGTAGTATTTTATTTCCCTTAGGCATATATTACACCAAAAGAAAAAACATCGTCCAAAATAACCTTTATCATTTAATCACCAAATGATTTTCCTATACAAAGGATATTTATTTGATAAAACATAAGTTCCCAAATTCCACTTATTCTTGATCCATAAAAACATCAGGTGAATTAGTCAGTCCAAAGGGCATAACAACAATCTCATAATGCCCAAATCTTGATTGGAAGGCTGTTTTTAGAATATCATCATTCTTCACCCTCAATTGATGATAACCAGAATGAAGATCAATCTTAGAGAAGAATTGAGCCCCACAAAGTTGCTCAAACAAGTCATTAATTCTTGGAAGAGAGTATTGTTTCTTCACTGTGATCCAATTCATTTATATATAATCAATGCATAGCTGCATTGATCCACACTTCTTATTTACAAAGAGGACTAGTGCTCCCCAAGGAGACACACTTGGTCAGATAAACCCATTCTTCAAATGGTATTGGATTTGTTTCTTTAATTCCTCTAGCTCCACATTTTCCATCATATACGGGGTCTTTGATATCAGATGAGATCCAGGTACAAGTTCGATGGAGATCTCTACCTCTCTTTCTGGGGGAGGTCCAAGAATCTCCTCTAGAAATACATCAATGTATTCCTGGATGATGGGGACATTTTTTATAATCAAACACTCATCTCCTTCTTCTTATTCACTGATAAAATCCATAAATAAGGATATATGGGGTTCTTTTGGAAAAAAAATGAGGATCATATATCTCTCCTTGTAAGATAACTGTAGGTTTTACATTCAAGACTACTGATATTTCCTTGCTTCTGTAATTGATCATAACATTATACTTTGAAAGCCAGTCCATCCCTAGTATAAGGTTGAATTCTAGCATTGGAATGACTACTAGATTTGCGATAAGATTGTGCTCACTAAATTAAATAATAGAGTTTCTAAACACTAACGATGCTTGGATATTCCACCAAGCAGTCTTCACTGACAACTATACTTTTACCCATGTAGGGGTTGATTCTAAATTCCTTGCAATCGTGGAGAAAATAATGGAATGTATAGAATCAGAATCAAACAAAGTACCTACTAGCTTTGAGAGGAAAACAAGACTACCTGCTACCACATCATTCAGAGCATCGACTTCAGCTATCGCGATAGGAAAATCACAGACTTGATCCATTGGCCATTTCTAACGCTGATTGTGGTTCCCCTCTACTACCCTCGGATTTAGACAGTGATTGGAAAAGTGCCCACGTTGTCCACAATTGATGCAATGGACATCAGGTAGGGCCCGCACCATCTTCCCCTTGTCGTTTTTGTTTGGAAGTTGAGGTTTCACCTCACCATGACAATTCCTATCAATGTGGCCATCTCTTCCACACATTTAGAACTTCCCACTTCCATGAAGGCAGTTCCCAGAATACTTCTTCCCACATTTATTACATGTGAGAGGTTTCACTTTCTTTCCGCCTCTTCCCAGATCAAAAGTCCTCCCTAAGATGGGCTCCATCAATCTCTTCTTATCATTGGATTTATGAGACCACTATGTCTCACCAAACTCTAGATCAACTTTCATCGCATTCCGCATGATTTCCTTGTAGCTATCATATACTCGGTTGGCTATATTTTTCCACAGATGAGGTCTCAGTCCACTAATTTATCAACCCTGCCACTTCGATCCATGACAAAGCTAGAGGTATATCGTGAATGCCTGGTGAAGTTCATCTCATAGCTTCCCACAGATTCATTCTCCTTCTGCTTTATCTCGAGAAACTCCTTCTCTATTCTTGTTCTCATGGAACAAGGGAAATACTTACCGAAAAATATCCCTCTGAACTCTTCCCACTCCATAGCTTCAACTTCCACTCTTTGCCTCGTGTTTTTTATCAGTTACCACCACTGATCAGATTCTCCCTCTAAGTGATAGATAGTAAGGGTGACATTCTCTTTCTCTAAAAAACGTAGCACAGAAAAGATCTTCTCTATAGAGCTGATCCATTGCTCATCAATCAGTGGGTCAGTCGATCCGCTGAAGGTTGGTGGATGTTGGCACATAAAGGACTCAATATAATGGTGTTCCCTTCATAGTGATATCTTCCTCTCAGCTTTATTCAAGTTATTAATCATAACTTGATTTAGTTGGTTCATCATTCCCTTGAATGTTTCCATTTCGGCTTCGATCGGAGGTTCGTCAGCACATAGTCCATTATGGTCACTATTTTCATGGTTCCTCATCCCCCCCATTTTCTAATAGAATAAAATCTTTGTGAGAAACTTTTTTCATTTACGAATATTTTAACTATAAAGGATTCTATGTCATAAAACTTCATGCTTAAACAATGATGTTTCTCTATAATTCCTTCATAATTATTCATAAAAAGCTTGTGATTAACCAAACATATCCCCATGGAGTTTAGTAACCAAAAGTGAAGCAAGGTCCGTTGTCGTGCACCAGTTCCCTTTTGATTCTAGCTCAATGTGGTGTTTTCGGGTTTTACCACTATGTACATCTATGTCAGAGCCGCCTCTACCAGCTCGTATCCAGACATGGATGTATTTGTTTGATAAACTACTTACTCAATACTCACCAAAATACCAGGAAGTTTTCACTATATTTAAACTTTTATATAGGGTTATTCCAAAAAAATTTCATAGCTTAATTTACACAAATAACTAAACTATCCTTTATTACCAACTGTGGAATCCCTCCTTTTTAATAAATAACTTTTCATTACATTTTACATACAGAGGATCTTTAAAGTCTAGTGTTTTGGAAATCCGGAACAATAAAACTTGAATAAAACATAACAAATTCTTATAATCCACTTGTAAGGCTTCATCATAAGATCATCTTAAGTACAATTACTGGCTTGAATATCCTAAAGACACACATCAAAGGAATGGGTGAGAAGAAGGCCCAGTAAGGGTAAACAAGGGAATCAGTGTACTTGTGATATCAATAAGAATTGAATAACAACATAAAGATATGAGAAATGGAAGTATAGGCATATCATAAAGAAAATACCATGAATCATAACTTGAATATGTGGCTACAAATTTTCAATTAGACATTCATGACCATATCACCATGGTCCATCCCCAAGGTGTCCTAAAAATTACCAAGGTTATTCACCAAGGTTTCGTGAAACATGTCCTCACTAGAGATTAAATCTTTACCCAATGCATTGGAGAGATAATAGAGAGCACCTGTAATATGTCTTAACCTACATGTGAGGCATATAGATCATATTTTAACATTTCATAAATAACCTTTAGAGAATAAAAGAAATGAGTTCATTTTCAAAATGTGACGTTTTAAAATCTCTTAAAAATAAGATTATTATATCATTTATAACCTATGGAAAGAAAGTTAGGGTTATATGTATATCCATTCTAGAATCAAATATATCTTATTTATATATTTATGAAAATCCATTGAAACGAAATATGTCTGGGTATTCACATAAATAAATGTGGGAATTTATTGAGAGAAAGGGATAGAAATTTTGAGATGAAATTTCTGTAGCATAACGGCTATATAACAAGGTTTTAGAAAACATTGAAAAGAAAGAGGACACGGGTCACCCACTCATAAATAATTAAAAATACAGTATGGGTACAAAATAAGATCATGGTATGTATTTTTGAATGACATACCACATGAAAAGGGAACATGAAATAAAACAGAAGATGCGATTTCCATTACAAGAAATTCGGCAGCCTAACTGCATCACATAAAAATTCAGTAAAAAAATTGATGACAGAAGAAAGGGTGTCTCATCATTTGGACATGAAATGGGCAGTAATAAGAACATATAAGAACATACCCTCAACATAAAGAGATGGAAAATATAATACAAAACTTAAAGGAAGTCATGACATAAAAGAGGAGGGTGAAAGAATCCCTTACCATGAAGAGTAATTTCAAAAGCATGAAGGTCGAGACCTTGGGAGTCTTGAGGGCACCTTAGGAAGACTCCTTGGGAGGTAAGGAGACCAGAACATTGTTGAGGAGGATTTGGAAATGAAAATAATGAGGGAAAGGCTTGATATTTATAGGAGATTTGAGGGGACAAGTCATTAATGGCCAAGGGACACCTTATCAGTGGTATTGGAATAACCATGGGCCTGATCATGGTATTTTACCCTGGTATTGGCCTCTTGGGACACATCATACCTTATATTAATATTCATAGGTCTACCATAGTTATTGAATAATTATTACATCCTTAATGATGTCACTAAACACCCGAAACTCAAAACTGTATTTTAATTATTCACCGAAAATTCTACTTTCTCAGAGAGATCCCAAAAATTCACCTTCACCAAATATCGATGTTGTGATTTCAAAAATGAACTCCATTTTTGGAAAATAATTTTCTATATAGTTTTAATTTAATTTTTAAAAAAAAACACTATTTACTAAAAATTCAACTGTTTCAGAAAAATCCCAAAAAATCACCTTAACCAAATATCGATGCTATGAATACAAAAATAAACTTCATTTTATAAAAATAATTTTCTAAATAATTTTAATTTAATTTTTTATTAAAAAACAACATTCACCTGAAAAAACATATACTTGACTAATAATTTCTGAAACTTTTATTTACCTATTTTATTGAATCACATTACTTAATCATGGTGCCTAAATTATAGTAATACTTTCATTATGTGATATTAAAAATCCATTTGGTCACATTAATAATCCTAAACGTAAAATCACTATTCATAAATTACTATTCACCAAAAATTAAGTTAATCTTATTAGACTCTAATTTTTTTTTCTGAACACATTTCCAGAAGACCAATTTTTGAAAATCATTACACATAATTAATTATTTATGGTTTACAAAAATAATTTAAAATGTCCCTTTTTTCAAAAATTCATCAATATAAATCCTATATTTATTCGAACATCTGAAAAAACACAAACTTCACCATAGGAAGAAATCACCACTTTATTTATCTCAAAGTATTACACGAAGTAGCTATGGTCTTGTTACATAGCCCCTTATAACCCCAACATAGGACATAAGAGTAAGGTGTGCTATGGTGAGAGAATCTAAGGGTGGCTCGGCCAACATTGCCTGAGTGGTAATTTTTATAAGCTTGAACTTATCGCAAAGGCGATTCCGCTCTAGTTTCACATGATGAAGTTAATCTTGGGTTTCGTCCAGAGCAAAGCCCAGTGGTGCTACCTCCTTCCCATGTTTCACCAGATGCACTTCGATCGGCCTGAGACTACTAGATGAGGCCATCAATTCTTCTTTTTGTATTAATTAACAATGATCACTTGTATTTATAGACAAAAATCGTAGCATTTTGTCTCTAATGGACATATTGACCAACAGTCACATAACAGTCGAAACCCAACGGTATCATTTTAATTATACTCACATCATTAATTAAAGAATATAGTTTTGTTGAGTATAATCTAAAATAAAACAGAAAATTAGAAAATAAAAATTCTTTCAAAATTTCGGGTCCTTACATTTCCCCCCCTTAAGAAAGTGTGTACTCGAAATTTTAAAATTGGGCTTGGAAATTTCATTGAAAGTCCCACATCGAAAAAAGAGTCAATAAAACTATTACTTTAAAATAATGAAAGGGAAGTACAAAGGTCACTCAAGTTAACCCATACTTTGATTCCATGTAAAAAACATGGATATGGAAGAGAAAACAAAGGTCCAGGTTCTAATGGAGATTGATAGAAAACATGATTAGGAGAAAATTAACCACAAAAAGATCACAAACTTATGATATGTTAAATGGTCTTTGATTACCCAGAAGGAAATGTAATCCAAAAACATTTTAGTTTTACGTTCCTTTTCATAATTTTGAGGAATTCATTTACTGTATAGAATAAAATCATAAGGAAATATACTTACCTTCAAGTAGAGTTTCACCCTTTAATAAGTTTCCACCAAGAATAATCTTTTATCCAATCAATGAGCAATAAAAAAGACTTGGTCTCATCAAAATCACAAGAATAAAAATCTAGAGAATCACATAATCCATAAAAGATGAACTATATATTTCCCTTTTCTTTAGTCATCAACTAAAACTAATACGGTTAGTACGAGATCATATAATCCCCAAAAAGGATAATCCATTATAAAAATAAATATGACTATTAATCTCAAAATTCAAAAAAAAGTACCCAAAGTTCCAGAAAGACCATTCAATACACAATCATCCTTAAAATTCATTATAATAATCCAAAATAATATTGGAACCCGAAACGTAGAAGGATTTAATCACATATTCTTTCCCAATAAATCTTAACATTTATATCCAAATATCATCGACTACTATTAAAGTCTCTTACTAAAGTGTAATTAACCTAATCACAAATTCTCAATGCTAGGTTCATAATTTTTCAGAAATAACCCAAATCACCATATATCCACAATAAATACATAAATTCTTACAAAAAAAATTCAACCATTCCTCCATAATTAAATCCTATAGTATTTTATTTCTATTAGGAATAAAGTCCTCCAAAAGAGAAAACACCATCCAAAATAACCATTATCATTTAATCAACAAATCATTTTCCTATACAAAGGATATCCGTTTGACTAAACATAATTTTCTAAAATCAACTTATTCTTGATCCATAAAAAGAGCTGGTGCATTAGTCAATTCGAAGGGCATAACAACAAACTCATAATGCATATATCTTGATAGGAAAGCATTTTTTGGAATATCATCATTATTCACCCTCAATTGATGATAACCAGAACGAAGATCCATCTTAGAGAATAATTGAGCCCCATGAAGTTGGTGGAATAAGTCAACAATTATTAGAAGAGAGTATTTGTTCTTTACTGCGATCCAATTCAGTTATCTATAATAAATGTATAGCTTCATCAATCAATCCTCCTTCTTCACAAAGAGAACTGGTGCTCTCCAAGGAGACACACATGGTCGGATAAACCCATTCTCCAAAAGATCTTGGAGTTGTTTCTTTAATTCCCCTAGCTCCGAATTTTCCACCATATATGGGGTTTTTGATATTAGATGACATCCAGGTATGAGTTCAATGGAGAACTCTACTTCTCTTTTTAGGGAAGGTCTAGGCATCTCCTCCTGAAATACTTCTACATATTTCTGGACGACGAGGACATTCTCTATCATCAAAATATCACCTCCTTCTTCTTATTCACTGATAAACTCCATAAAGAAGGATATAGTGGGTTCTTTTAGACAATGACGAGGTTGATATATCTCTCATTGGAAGATAGCTGTAGGTTTTCCATTCAAGACTACTGATATTTCCTTAATTCTGCAATTGATCTTAGCATTATACTTTGAGAGCCGGTCCATCCCTAGAATAATGTCTAATTCCAGCATGGGAATGGCTCCTAGATTTGTGATAATATTGTGCTCATTAATGTAAATACTAGAGTTTAAAAACATCGACGATGCTTGGATAGTCCCACGAGGAGTCTTGACTGACAACTCTACCTTTATCAATTCAGGGGTTGATTCTAAATTCCTTGCAAACTTGGAGGAAATAAAGAAATTCATAGAACCAGAATCAAAAAATTTACTTTCTTGATTTTAAAGGAAAACAAGAGTACCTTCTAACACATCATTTGGAGTATCAACATCATCTGTCGTGATAGAAAAAGCACATAATTGATCCCTTGGACATTACTAAGGCTTATGGTGGTTCCTGTCCACTACCCTCAGATTTGGAAAGTGATAGGAAAAGTTCCCACGTTGTCCACATATGAAGCACTAGACATCAGGTAAGTCATGCACCATCTTTACCTTGTCGTTTGTGTTTGGATGTTAAGGTTCCACCTCACCATTACAATTACTTTCATTGTGACCATCTCTACCACACTTGTAGCACTTCCCACTCTTGAGTAGGTAATTCCCTGAATGCCTGTTCCCACATTTATTACATGTGGTAATTTTAACTTGCTTTCCTCCTATTCCCTAATCAAAAGTATTCCCTATATTGGGATCCATCAATATCTTCTTGTCATTGGATTTATGAGACCACTATGTCTTACTAAACTATAGCTCGACATTCCTCGCACTCCGCACAACCTCCTCGTTGCTATCATAATCTCGATTGGCTAGATTCTTCCACAGATGAGGTCTCCATCCACCAAAGAAACTATCAACCTTACCGTTTGGATCCATGACAAAGCTAGATCTATATCATGAATGCCTTATGTTGTTCATCTCGTATCTTCCCACAGATTCATTCTCCTTCTGCATCAGCTCGAGAAACCCCTTCTCCATTCGTGTTCTCATGGAATGAAGGAACAACTTTCCGAAACATATCCCTCTGAACTCTTCCCACTCCATAGCATCAACATCCACTCTTTTCCTCGTGTTTTTTATTAGTTCCTACCTCTGACCCACTTCTCCCTCTAAGTGATAGACAACCTGGGTGACCGTCTCTTCCTCTTTACAACTTAGCATAGAAAAGATCTTCTCTATAGATATTATCTATCGCTCAGCAATCAGTGGGTCAGTCGATCCAGATAAGGTTGGTGGTCATTGGCGCATAAAGGACTCAAGATAATGTTGTTACCTTCATGCTGAGATTGGCCACTCAGCTTGATTCATGTTACTACTCATAACATGACTTTGTTGGTTCATCATTCTCATGAATTTTTCCATTCCAGCTTCCATCGAAGGGTCGTTAGTGCATGGTCCATTGCGGTCACCATTTTCATGGTTCCTCCTATTGCCCTCCATTTTCTGAAAGAATAAAATCTTAGTGAGAAACTTGTTTCATTTATGAATCTTTTAATTATAAAGGATTATACTTCTTAAAACTGCATGCTTAAAGAATTATATTTCTCTATAATTCTGTCATAATGATTCATCAAAAGATTTCGATTAACCAAACATATCCCTTGGGAGGGTCGTAACCAAGAGTGCAACAAGGTCCATTGTTGTGCACAAGTTCCAGTTCATTTCTTGCTTAATGCAGTGTTTTTGGGTTTTAACCCTATGTACATCTGTGCCAGAGCTGCCTCTACCTGCTCGTATCCAAACATGAATGTATTTTTTTAATAGACCACTTACTCAATACTCACCAAAATATCAGGAAGTTTTCCCTATATTTAAACATTTCTATAGGGCTCTTCCTAATGTTTTCATGGCATAATTTACATAACTAACTAAGCTATCCTTTGATACTGACTATGGCATCCCGCCTTTTTAATACATTAAATTTCATTACATTTTACACATAGAGGATCTTTAATGTCTAGTGTCTTGGAAATCAAGAATAATAAAACATGAGTACAACATACTACATTATTCTTATCCACTTTAAGGCTTCATCATAAGATCATCCTAAGTAAAATTACTTCCTTTCATATCTTGGAGACATACATCAAAGCAAATGGTGAGGAGAAGACCCATTAAGGGTAAACAAGGGAATCAGTGTACTTGTGATAACAACAAGAACTTGAATAACAACATAATGATATGAGCAATAGAAGTATATCCATATCATAATGAAATGAACTTGAAACATAACATTAATATGTGGCTTCAAAATTTTATTTAGACATTAATGAACATATCACCAAGGTCCATCCCCAAGGTGTCATAAAAATTTCGAAGGTTATTCACCAAGGAATCGTGAAACTTGTCATCTCTAGAGATTAAATATTTACCCAAGGAATTAGAGTACTATCAGGTCTCACCCTTAATATGTCTTTAATTACATGTGATAAAAATAGATCATATTCAAAAATTTCATAAATAACCCAGAGATAATAAAAGAAATGGGTTTCATTTCAAAATCGTGACGTTTTCAATGCTCTTAAAAATAAGATCATTATATCATTTCTAATCCATGGAATGGGAGTGAGGGTTATATGTATGTCCATTACAGAATCAAATATTTCATATTTATATATTTATTAACACCCATAGAAACGAAATAGTTCTGGCTATTCAAAAAAATAAACAAGGGAATTTCTTGAGAGAAAGTGATAAAAATTATGAGACGAAATTTCTACAGCATAACGGCTATATAACATGGTTTTAGAAAACATTGAAAAGAGAGGGGACAAGGGTCACCAACTCATAAATAATTCATAATATATTATGTATACTGAATGAGATCATGGTATAGATATTTGAATGACATACCACATGAAAAGGGAACATGAAAGAAAATAGAAGATGTGATTTCTTTTACAAGAAATTCAGCAGCCTAACGGCGTCACATAAAAATTCAGAAAACAAATTGATGAGAGAATAAAGGGTCTCTCATAATTTAGAAATGAAATGGGCAGTAATTAGAACATATATGAACATCCCCTCAACATAATGATGTGGAAAATATAAGACACAACATAAAGGAAGTCATGACTTAAAAGAGGAGGGTGAGAGAATCCCTTACCTTGAAAAGTAACTTCAAAAGCTTGAAGTTAGGGACCTTGTGAGGATATAGGGCCCCTTTTGAGGACTCCATGGGAGGTAAAAAGACCAAAACATAATTTAGGAGGATTTGGAAATGAAAATAATGATGGAAAGGATTGGTATTTGTAGGATAAGTGAGGGGACAAGTCATTAATTGCCAAGGGACACCTCATCGGTGGTAATGGAAAAACCATGGGCTTGAAAAATGGAATTTTCTCATGGAATGGCCACTTTGGATACCTTATACCTTATCATACTATTCATAGGTCGACCAGAATTATTGCATAATTATTATATCCTTAATTATGTCATTAATCACCCGAAACTCAAAACTGTATTTTCACTAGTCACCAAAAATTCAACTTTCTCAAAAAGATCCCAAAAATTCACCTTAACCAAATATCGATGATATGATTTCAAAAATGAACTCCATTTTAAAAAAATAATTTTCTAAATATTTTTAATTGAATTTTTAAATAAAAACACTATTCACTGAAAATTCAATTGTTTCAGAAAAATCCCAAAAATTCACCTTCACCAAATATCGATGCTCTGAATTCAAAAAATGAACTCAATTTCACAAAAATAATTTTCTAAATATTTTAAATTTAATTTTTAATTGAAAAAAACTATTCATTCGAAAAAACTAATACTGGACTAATAATTTCTGAAACATTTATTTAAATATTTTCTTGAATCACGTTACTTAATCAAGCTGCCTAAATTATATTAGTACTTTCTTTAAGTGAGATTACTAACCAATTTGGTCATATTACTAATCCTAAGAGTAAAAACAATATTCATAAATTATTATTCCCCAAAAATTTAGTTGATCTTATTAGACTCGAAATTTCTTACTGAACACATTTCCAGAAGACCATTTTTTGAAAATCATTACACATCCTTAATTATTTAAGGTTTACATTAATATTTTAAAATATACCCTTTTTCCAAAATTTATCAATATACATCCTATATTTGTTAGAACATCTGAAAAAAACACAAACTTCACCATAGAAATAAATCACCAAATTATTTATCTCAAAGGATTACACAAAGTAGTTATGGTCTCATTACATAGCCCCTTAAAACCCCATCATAGGACCTAAGTATAAGGTGTGCTAAGGTGAGAAAATCTGATGGTGGCTCAGCCAAAGTTTCCCGAGTAGTGATTTCTATAAGCTTGAACTTCTCCCGAAGGTGATTCCGCTCCATCTTTACACGATGAAGTTTGGCTTGGATTTGGTCCACAACAAAGCCCAGTGGTGCTACCTCTTTCCAAAGATTTTCCAGATGGGCTTTGATCGGCCCGAGACTACTGGATGAGGCCATCAAATATTCTTTCTTTATTAATTAACCAAGATCACTAGTATTTAGAGACAACAATCACAATATTTAGTCTCCAATGGTCATATTGACCAACAGTCATATAACAATCGAAACCCTACAATCTCATTTTAATTATACTCACATCGTTAATTAAAGAATATAGTTTTCTAGAGTATAAACTAAAATAAAACACAATATTAGGAAACAAAAATTCATTCAAAATTTCGGGTTGTTACAGTTAGGGTTATGATTAACATATAATTTAATTGCAAAAATATCCTTAAATAATATATTAAATATTATGTGACCCCATTCCATGTAATAATAATAATAATAATATTTTATCACCATGGTAACTAATGGGTGAAATGATAAATATTATTCTTCTAACATTCAAATTAATATTTATCGCAAGACACAATATTTTTCAATTATTAATCCTTAATGTTTATAAATAAATAGTACACATCCTTGTAATAATTTATTACATTGATAATAAATATTTATTTAATTCATATGATCCATAAATCCTTAGTATAATTATTCCTTGTTCTTCATAATATTGTACTATTCTTATAAATAAATTAAAATATAATTTCATTGAGATCAATGGAAACAAATAGTATGTGGCCCTATACACATTTTCTCATTGGAATTAGGCATTCTCATAAGAATTCCAAAATTACTATCTGGAAATGGAACATGAAACCGATGAGAAATATTTTAATGTTGAAAAATTGACAAAAACACATGAGAGTTTTTTATATAAAATAATACATTAATCATAATATATGATCAATTAGTTTTCACATGTGTGTCATCAACCGGTATGCATGATTAATTTTCTTTTAATAATTAAACAAATCCCATCATTACATCATGGTCATGGATTATAATGTGACAGTTCTATTTCAATAAAATGGGTGAGATATATTCTTCTATAAATATGCCTGTGATAAATCATTCCTCAACATATTTATTTATAGCATGTCATTCATTACACACCAAACATACAATATTTTCCATTAACATATGTCATCACAATTTTGGTCAGAATATCTAAGTGCATGAATTATGAAATGCATTAATAATATTAAATTATAAGGAACATTACACAAAATAATAGATAAGAATATCCGATGATACATAAAAAAGAAGAATTTCTACTAATGGGACAATTTTTATATTCAACGTTTTTTGATTTTAACAAGTGCGAACTTTAGGAAATGAAGTCTCATCTACTTATGATTACTCAAAATTTAAAGTCAGTATACAATTCTCGCCATCATAGAATGATGTCCTATAATAAAACTATGTTTACTAATATCTTCATGGAATTTCAAATTTCTCATCATAGTGGGGATCTTAAATACCCATTTTATATCAATATATACTCCTGGATATTATTACATTAATGTCATGCAGACCAAAGAAAAATATTAAACAATATTTTTTCATTAATATTTAATTCTTTTAATATACATGTAATACAAGTATAAAATAATAGGTTCTAGAAACTCAACTCCAATAATGTCTCCCTTTGACTAGTCCCAACTACTAATGATTTTTGGTCTACTGTACCTCACATAAAGATAATGTTTCTACTGATCTAAAGCTTTCTTTTAGGAGATCATCATGTTTTCTCCCATGGATAATTCTCTCACAAAAACATCACCTATCATAGAATAATCCAAAATGATATGATACTTAATAAGTATTTTCTTCATTTGATGATGTGACCATTTATCCTTATAATGATCCACCACTATTGTCTAATAAAAAAATGTCGTATAGGGGATTTAGTGCTAGGGATCATGTTAAGATCAATGAAAAACAATTCTTATTTAAGATGATTCTATATCAATCTAAGAAAAATAAATATATTCTTAATTTGTTATAGAATCTATAACAAATGATTAAATTAAACTCTTCTAACTCACAAAAAATACATTGAGAGTGAATATGTGTCCCGACATTGATTTTTGTTTTTCTAAATCTCTTTGGTAACTGATGTCTACATATCCTATGATGACAAGTTCCTCATCTCCTCTGTGGCCTATGAGCATATCATTACTACACTTTTGATAAAAAAGTATAATATTTATGAACATCCAATTGGGGTCATCTATGTCATCTTGATATCTTCCTATCATTCTTTAGGTATAGGTGACGCCAAGCATAGTTTATATCATAACATACATGACTGAAACAATCACTAATGCATATGGAATCCTTGCTATCATCTATCTCTCCTCATGTCTAAGGAAATTTTTTCTTGGAAATATGGATTCCATGTGACATTGGTAAAAATACCCTCATGGATTGGTCTATACATAATATTTTTAGTATTTTATCAATTTATATACTTTGACTTAGACCGAGTAGCCTCTTGGATCTATAATTATGGATCTATATCCCGAGAATATATGATGCTTCCCCCAATACCTAAATGGAGAATAATGTCTTCAACCAGGCTTCCACAGATGGCTAGACTAATATTTTGTTTCTAATAAGTAGTATTTAATTGACATATACTATTTGAAAAACAATAACAATACCACTAAACTATTTATAGACACAATTATCACATTAGTTATTTATGAAACAATGTTCTGTTATGGATTCATCAAACTGAATGTTCCATAACCCGAATGGTTTATTTAATCCATAAATGGGAACCTATTAATTTTATACCTTTCTATCATCTTTTTGAGTCACAAACACTTTAGGTTGTATCATATAGAAATATTCGTGAAGTTTTATATTAAGTAAGATATTTTAAAATTCATATTCCAAATAGTATAATCACAGTAAGTTGTTATGAAGAGTATAATTTAAATGTATATTATTATATAAACTGGTGAAAAGGATTCATCATAGTCTATTCCTTGATTCTATTTTAACCCTTTTGTATCCATCCATTCCTTATAATCACCTTCTTATCCATCCATGTTTAATTTCATATTGAAAAACCATGTACAACCTATAGGATTTACTTCCACTGTAGGATCTACCAAAATCTCGAAACAGTTTTTCTACATGGAATCCATTTCATAATTCACATCTACTTTCCACATGGAAATATACATTCCACATTATTACTTCTTGTATGTTATAGGATCATTGATATAAAATAACAATAACTCACCATCCTTAGTGATTAGAAAACCATATCTTTCTTGTTATCTAACCACTCTTTCACTTTTACACAATACTTGTGTCTCTAGAATGTTCTATCCAATGCGGATTTTATTGAATCTAGTTATATCTTATCTCTTATGTATCTTATTCCTGGAATTCTTTAAATTGATACTCAGTCACATTATCTCTATTAGAGATATAATCCATCTGAAGGAATTTGGGATGTCTTTCAATCCCAACCATTTCATCAGAATGGTAATATAGATAACATCCCCTTATTCCCATAGAATATACTATAATGATACACTTAGTGCCTCAGGTTAAACTTTTATATCCAGAAATGGCCATAAAAAATTCTTCACATCATCACACATGTACATGTTACAACACTTGATTATTCCCATATCTAATCTCATAGGGAATATCATCTTACAATTTAATCATCACTCATACTAGATTGTGTGAAACTATTTGTAATGTATATCCTTAAAATGATAATTGATGTGTCACATAACTAATCATTGATCTCACTATATATAATAGCGTGGCATCCTACTTTCACTGACACCATTCCATTTTGGAATATAAGTTGGATTGAGTTAAGAAAAAGATCCCAAAATCCTATAAATAATCATTGATGTCTTGATTATGATATTTTGTTACGTGGGTTGAGTGCAATTCATAATCTTCTTTCCAAGATGGTTCTCAAATCCATTCTTATATTCCTTAAATATATTAAAGGATTCTAAATTATACCTCATTATATTAATATATACATATATATTAAATTTATTAGTAAATGTTATTAAAAAGGAGTCCCCACCCAAAGATGAAACTATAAATGGTCCACACAAATCGGTATAAACCAACTCAAGAATATCAATGGCCCTTTTATCTTTTCAACTAAATAAGGATTTGGTCAGCTTTCCTGGTGTACATGCATGAAATACACTAATTGGTTTTAGTTTTAATGAATCCAAATAGATATATCTTGGTGTATGTTGGTCAAATTATTTTCATTTACATGACCTAACAAGTGATTCCATAGTTGGGTGCAGAATGAGTCTTGAAAACTATTTTTCTAATCAATTGTAATTACATGGGTCATATAATCTTACACATAAAGAACACTATTTAAACATACCATACCATTGAACAAATTTTTTCTATAATAAAAGAAAAAAATATTTATAAACATAAAAAAATACATTTGAATCAAGTACGCATATATATATATATATATAGTTTTTTTGGTAACTGAAGACCAAAAAAACCATATTATAAAATCAAGATCATTTCCATAAAAAATGTGAGGTGATAGTCCCCTATTGAAATAAAAAAAGTTTGGATTTGATGGATCCTTGTTTATTTAACTCCCATTTTGAAAATTTTCAGATTATCCTTTGTTTTGTGCATGTTTTTATCCAACAATATTATTTAAGTTATAATTCATTTTAATGCCCACTAAATACCATCCTTATTTAATAATGATGTTACTTTAATTGAATCAAAGGATTATATTTAATATAATATTTATTTAAATGGAATTTTATAATATATTGGATTATATTTTGGTTTCATTTTTGTTTTCCTATGTATTTTTCTTGATTTAAAGTAGTCATCAATCAATTTTATTTAAACTTTTATTTTAAGTAGAATGTTAGGTTTGGGAAACAAATGTTTAATAAGGATCATTACTTTTGAACCCTATGTATGAAGTAAAATTATCATGAACTCAAATTTTGGGAATAACCCTACATTTTCATACTTAATGTATGGTTTATCAAAATAGAATTTGATAACAAGTATAAAATTTCAAATACACTTTTGAAGATTATCCCTATGTATTGAAACCCTACGTTTAACTCATCCATCTATGAGGTTTTATTTGGGTATTATTTTTGAGATTTCTACAAATATTTCATTAGAGTAAATATCTATTTAAATATTTTTAAATATGATTTCAAATTAACCAATTAAATGGATTAAATATTTTCTATTTCAAAGGGAAGTTATGGTTTTCCCTAAACTTTTAAAATTTAAATTTTAAACATTCTATGTTTTAAAGGAATTGATTTCATTTTATTAGGCGATATTCTCAGATATATATGAACTTAAGTGAACTAATCATATTACACAATACAATGAGGTACTATTTCTATAGAGAGGATGGAATCTATAGTTCTTTGAAAAGATTAATTTTTAGATATAATTGTCTTTATTTTTTTTAGTTTTATTATTGTATTCCTGCTGCTTCTATATTATTTTTCAGTATTTTTTTTGTGGTTCATCAAAGAAACCATCTGAGATAAAATTTGGATATATACATTATTATCAAATGTAGAGTGCTCTCTCTAGAACTCTTTAAAGAATAACTATGATTGAATGAAATTTAAGATTATTTTTTACTAATTTACTTTATTGAAGATCCATCATCATTCAGTTGTTTCTGCCAATGTGAGTTGAACTCGTATTCAGCTTCTACATCTCATTTATTTTCTTATATTGTCAAATTCTAGTACACATTCATTGTATAGTGTCAACAACTCATACTAATATATGGATACTTTAGTTCCATATAAATTAACTATATGGCTCTATAAATACTTTTAGTAATTTTTTTAACTGGCTACACATTGTTATAGAGGTATTTATAAGAAGGATGAACTAGTGAAATCACAAGGATCATGATGAGAATATTATTGGAGTATACTATATAATTTTTCCTGAAAAACTATAAATCCTTCTGTTATGTTCTTTCATTTATTTATTTTATACTTGTCACTCATGATTAAGTGATAATGATAGCTTCACATCATTCCAAAATGGACTTATTTTTTTTGACAATATTTGTAAAAGGAAAAAATTTACCCCTCTTATGTCTTCATCGTCATCATTCCAAACATGAAATCGGTTTCAAAGCATAGTCTTAGTTGATGATTTATTTTTTCTCAAAAAAGCCCGATTTAAAGATATGAATGAAGAAAATTTTCAATGGTTTATCTTATAGAAGGTATGTCAATGATTCATGATCATTATTTTTATGGTAAGAATTATGGTTTATAGAAATAATATATGTTTATTTATTTAAATATTCAAAGAATAGTATTTTATTTTAATGTAGTCAATCAATAAATGATTCCTAAAGAAGAGAAGGAGAAGTGTAATGCAACTCAATATACTGATTTTGAACTTAATTCAATATATATGAGTGTTACTATTTGTGGATTAGGAATTGTTGAATTAAATTGAGTTTCTCTGTGTATTACTATATATGAAATATTGAATACAATCATTGTTTCCAAATAAGGTATAGATAATATCAAATAGTGGAGGTATGAAACTGAAAAATTAAAATTTTATAACATTAGGATGTATGATAGTGATAGAATCACTCAAATTAATGGAATATTGAATGAAATAGGTAATCATGTTGCTAAATTTGATAGATCATACTCCAGATCCAGATCAATACTTAAATGTTTTATGAGTTTTCTCTACAAAATGGAATGGAATATCTACTAAAATCATATAATTGAATCCTATAATAAATTTTCATTATAACAATTGAATGTAAAATTGATGATTAAAAAAAGAAGATATGCATGAAGTGACTGAAAATATTATTTCTATCAAAAATGGAAATATTTCACAATAGAATTCAATGCATTAATACTCTAATTTAGATGATAGTCATTCAAGATTAAGTGATGAACTATATAATCTTGATAAAAAATTGGTAAGTTATACTAAAGATAATCGATATATTAATGAATAATGATGAGAAATAATTCAGATTCTATGAATGTAAGAGGAATGGTAATTTGTGACATGACTATTATAAAACCTCAAGATTTTATAGTCTATCTCTTCTTAAATAAATTAAATTTATTCGACAGCTTACCTTTCATCCAACATCCAGCTTAACCACACAATAAAATTTTATTATATCCTCACTGGTAAATTGGATGTAAATAATTGTATTAACCAATTATGAAATTTATAAATTATAAATTCATCTTATGTCTTTTCTAGATATGATATAAATTTAATTCCACTTTTAAACATAAAACTTGTATTCCTCTAAATGGATTTTTTTCCTCTTTTGGATAGCGCACATGTTTTAAAACTAAATTTTTGACACTTTTATAAATTATATTTGACAAAATAAAAATTATTTTTGAATTTTGATTATCAAAAATTATTTGGCTTATTTTTTTAATTTTTTGATATATTTCATTTTATGTGAATAGTAAAATAAATTACTGCACTATAATTGAAAACTGATATTTCCACTAAATAATTTATGACGTTAAATTATATTTTAAATTTTTTTTATTTAAATTTTGATCTATAATATATCTATTAATTCAATTATAGACATTTTAATCTTTTTTATATTTAATATGGATATAAAAACATTTCAAAATTTTGCAGGTTTTCTCATGAAAAACAGGTTTTCTCACCCCATCAATGGAATTAATTTTAAAAAAAATTATCCAATTATATATTCTTGATTTTGAAAAAATGGATTCTAGGTTTTGAATTAGAAGGTAATAATTAAGTAAATAGATTCCATTTATGTTTTTCCAATATGAATAGTAACATTAATAAATTTAATTACCACATTTAACGGTAGATCAAGTAATTAAAGGAAAAATAAAATTATAAATATTCTAAAATTAGACTAACACTTTTCATAATTTTATTGGATGAGTTATTTTCAACCAAAATAATCTTATGGACTATTTTTGGATCTTTTGGAGCCACTTGGAGAATTTTAATCCCATTATAGTGTTTTATTTTAAATAAAAGACAAAGATGTCATACTTTTGTTTTAACAAGTTTATTATTTTAATTTGGGGTTACCTATGGGATATATTTGACAATACATAGTCTTTGGATGGATAATGTTTTTATGAATCATAGTATTTATTTCATTAGAGAATAAATAAGTAAATAAAACTTTGCATAATGATGATTCAGTAATTGTTTAATTAATGGACATAT
The DNA here is from genome assembly GCA_963277665.1 of Viscum album. NCBI lineage: Eukaryota > Viridiplantae > Streptophyta > Magnoliopsida > Santalales > Viscaceae > Viscum > Viscum album. Next base: position 1,615,237,258 of record OY728158.1, read on the forward strand.
CAAGTAAAAGTTATTAAAAATATAAAAATAAATATAATTTCTACCTAATTAATTTCATCCATGAATTTTATTATCAAATTTTACATGTCAATGATGGTTTAAAAGAGTATGTTGGAATATATGATATTTTTATGATATTTATCAAAACGTTCATGTGATTAATTGTAAGGGATCGAACCTCTCTAGTCCATTCCTTTGAGGAAATATAACATTTGAGGTGTTCTGGTGGTCAAGGTGACTTATCCCCAACACTTTTCTAAATTTCCAATTATGTGAACAATTCCATCGATGAGACAGATGTGAATAGTTACATCGGTGGGGTGGAGGTGAATAGTTCAATCGGTGACACTGATGTTAACAGTTCCATCATTGAGACCGATGTGAACAACTCCATCAGTGAGGCCAATGTGAACTGTTCCATCAGATCGGTGACTCATTCTATGAAGAGTGTTCCCAGGATTGGTGAGTCCATAATTGCTGAGTCATTCTATAAACAATGTTTCCACGATCGGTGAGTCATTATGTGAACAATGCTTCTAAATTGGGAAGTCTATAGTGTTTCCAGACTGGTGAGTCTAAAATTTTGCTAGAATAGTGAGTCTATAGTGATTCCAAACCAGTGAGTCTACAATGATTCCATACTTTTGAGTCTACAGTGTTTCCAGACCTGTGATTCTACAGTGCTTATAGACCGTTGAGTCTAATGTGTTTCCAGAACGGTGAGCCAACAATGTTTCTGGACTGGTGATTCTACGGTGTTTCTATAACGGTGAGTCTATTATGTTTTCATACCAGTGATTATATAGTGTTTTCTTGAACGATTTTTTATTTCCTTTACAAATTTAAAGATTTTCTCCATTTTTTCCATTTTAAGATATCATTGATGTGAAATGAACTGAAGGCCTTGTTTTAATGACTCTAAGTCCGATTAAAAGGCCATTAGTCTTATATTAATTTTCATAATGCTCGATGTGGCTTTAGTCGGTGAAACCGTATGGTTTATTGTGATCCGCGTTTACTATAAAATACAACATACCTTAAACTACTACTCCATAAATCTTCTAAAGGGACAAGATATCTTCCCCCACTTGTTCTACTTGTGAAAGTAGCTCGAACCTTTCCTTTCTTCTATTTGAGCGGTGTGACTGAACCTTAATCCTTGAATCATTTCCCCTTGATGTTTCTTCCTACTACATATGAACCCCCTATTTTGGTGCAAGCAGCAAGTGTCAATCCTTCATCAATATAAGGTATATTATATCTTCATTTTTTTGGATTCATCTCCTTCTGTTTCTTATTGAAATTTTAAAGTATGCGATCTCCATAATTTTAATGATGTTTTCATGGGTTTCGGTTGGTTTGGTCATATGGTGACATCCTTGGGTGGATACAGTTGTCACAGGAGGAGGCAATCATGATCAGTTGTATGGATCGTTATCGTATAAAGTGGTCCAGATCTATTTGAGGTAAGGGATTGATTAATTCTCTATTCTTTTACATGTAACTATAGATTTAACAAGTTTTATCCCAATTAATCACAATGGAATTTACATAATAAATAATTTGATAGGATAAATAAATTTATATTGATTGTATGTTTTTGCCGCTTTTTTTCTAGATATTGTGATATCTATGATTTCTTAGTTAGATTTTCCTTCTTGATGGAAATTGGTAATGAATGTAAAGCTAGAATTAATTGATAATTGTTTGGATAATGATAAAGAGGCATGTAAATTAATCTGGTTTCTATTGTTGTCATTTGATGTTAATCAAATTGATCCAGTAAGAATGATTAATAAATTTTGAGATAGCCTACTATTTAGGTTTCCCGATGTTGGAACCTATGAATATTAAATCGGTTAATTCATGAAGGACTAAAGAACTGGTTGTTCGTTAAAATATAATTCCTTGTTGGGTTCTGAGTTACCCTCTTGGTTGTTTAAGGGCCAAGAGCCCAATGTATATGACATTTGTTCTCATGCTGCTTGTGTTATTATGTGAGCCTGAAAGGTTGTTCTGATATGTGGGGGCAGGGATGCCCATTGGTTGTAGTAGCAGTTGAAGCCTAAAGTGGGGAGATGCAATTGTTTATGCATGTGGGTGTCAGGTAGGACACTTTAGATGATGGTGTAACACCCCCAAACTTCCACAGTACACTTCTCTTTGAGTAAAACAGTAGAGTGTGTTGTATGCAACTCCGAGATTCTAACACGCCGCAACCAATCAAAGTAGCCATTATGAATAGTAATACCCACTTTTTGAAATTTTATACATTTTATATTTCAAAATGGACTTCATTTGTGGATTCAAAATATTGAAATTATCTTAGGATGAAATTTTGGTACTTTTTGGATAACATTTATATTTTGATGAATAGTGAAAATTACTAAATTTTAATTAAAAACAACATTTTTAATCAAAATAATTAATAGTGATAAATTATTGAATTTAGTGTTTTTAAAATATATTTAGAATATATTTTTACCATTTAATACAATGTTGGTCATTGGACATAATTTCACAATTAAACCGAACATAAACAAGTATCAATCTTTTGATGGTTATTATATCTTAAAAACACTCTTTTTGTTTTGACAGCGGGAATTAATTTTAAATTAATTTATGCCACTTATTTGTTTTGTATTTGGAAAAATCGATTCCATATTTGGAATCATAATTTCCTAATTGTGTAAATAGGTAACTTTTATTTTTATACATTTTGAATAATTACATCGGTAAATATTTTATTTACCATGGTTAAAGGGTAAATCCAATAAATAAGGGTAAAACATAATATTATAATTATAATAAATTACCCTAAAACGTGTCCTGACCTTATTGTTGGATACATTTCCAACCATGGGCATCTTTGGGTCGATTTTGGGACCCCATGGAGCCACTTGTTGGTGATAAGGACAGTTTATATTAATAAATTTAAAATAAATACAAAAATGACATAAGCATATGTCTTTTACAAAAGCAAATTTTACATAGGGTTATATATGTTTGATTTTAGATTATAAATATTCATTATAAATCTAAAAAGATTTCCTATATAATCGTCTTTTATTTATAATTTGTAGGCATTGAAAAAGTAAAAATATATATGACACAATAATGATGCATTATTTTCCTTATTAATGAAAGAATCAAATAATCGATATTATAAATTTTAAAATATATATAATTTGAAGGTTTTGATAACATAAACGAATTTTATTGATTAATATGACATGTTATTATTTCTTAAATATATTTGGAATGAATTAACAAATCTGTTAAGACTTTATCAAAAATCAATTATTGAGTAGTGTCAAAATTGACATAAATGAGTTTTTTAAAACAAATATTATATTATTAATTTATATTATATTCCTAAAAATATAAGGTTCAGCCAAATGACTCATATAATTATTGGTATATCATTAATGGACCACTTTGGGGTCACTTGGATGTATATATTATGTTTATTAACTATATAATTTAAAAATACAAAGTGACATGGTAAGTGTCAAACTAATTAACTAAGAGTTAAAACTAAATGATAAGGTTAATATAATAACCCAAACCTGTTTAAATTCTATTGGTTGCATGGTTTTCTAAGCATCCCCACCATAAACATTAAATAATCCATTTCGGATCCATTAGAAACTGAATATTAATTATTTATTAAATAATATCTCTACATTTTCCTTAGGCACCCCTCCTCCCCCTTATAAAAGCACACCACTTCTAACCAATTCTTCAAACATTCATAGCCTTTTGGTTCGGCCAAACCCTGTCAAAATACTCTCTCAACTTTCCTCACTTAAACACAGAGGCCTTATTTTGATCAGAAATCCAACCTAAGGATCCCTTTTGATCAAATCAAAAGGAAGAATCTGAAGAAGAGGTAACGTCTTCACCACACTCTTTAAAGTTCCTTTCTACTTCAACTTCTTCATTACTTGTTATTTCCATTGAAAAATAACAAATCCAATACCTTCTATATACTGTGATGTTATTATAATTATTGAACAAACAAATTCATTATTCTATCCATCCCTTGAATGACATGTCACCATACGTGCGTACGTACGACCTACCATCTCCACGTTGTGGTGTAATTGTTATTCGATATACTAGTATTTAAATGGTTATAATAATGATGTATAATTCAGGTAAATAATAAATATAACATGATAATGATAGTGTCTATAAGATATACCATCCAATTATATATTATTTTAATATTAGAAGAATGATATTGTCGCTCATGCGTACGTACGGATTACCATCTCCACGAACGCGATGAGATTCATTCCCCATCGTATCCATTCAAGACTAAATTTTATAGGATGATTAAAAATAATATTTAAGGACTTAATATCATTTTTTATATGAGTATGATACAACCTATCCATAACAAACACAGCTTATATAAAATAAAACTAGTAAGTTAACACCCAAAAGGATGATAATACTAAGATTTTATTAACAGAGCAATGTTAAAAGATCATATATGATATCATATTAATATATATGATTATTGTATAATTAAATAACAATTATTTCACCATTATACAGGATGTTAACCTACCATCCACCAAGGAAAAGTACAAGTTAAGGGTTTATTTCACAATCTCATCATTATTCGAGGTTGTTTATACCTAATTATCTACTGGGATCTCTTTATCATCCACATCCATGTTTCTTAAAAATGTTTTTCAAAAAATTATTACTATATTAAATAATATGGGTTAAATTCATTTATACCCTTGTTTTACTTTTTATAAGTAGTTTAGAAAGGAATCCTTCCGTCGTTTTCCAAACAAGGTCCTTTTTAACCTTTTCGACAGAATTTGGGTAAGAATATTTATTTAACTTATACGGTGGGCGCATCTATTTTCCACCATTATAAAACATTCAAATGATTCCCTTACAATCTTATAAGGATATTTTCAAAGTAAATGTTTTATTTTATAATTATGTGACTTTTAAATGATTTAAAATTAAGAGATATTTCTCTCAAATAGTTTTTATTTCATCTATGTCAACATCCTTTGATGAATTTTTAGCTTATTTAAAGTTGAGTTATTATGAAACAAAACATCAACATAGTATTGAAGGTTTTGTGATATTTTTGACTGTGGATGTGTTATTTTTATACCATTCATGGTTTATGGAGAAATTATTTATATTTCGTATGCTAGTTTTCATACGAATGTTTATGATATGTTTAAACCTGTCCATATGTGGAATGCATTGGACTTAATAAGTGATGGGTGGAGCCTGATATAGCTCCTTGATGCATCGGTAGGTCTCATAAGACAAACAAGTGTCTTGGAAAGGGGCCTTGACAAAATCTTATTTGTAGTCTTGGCACGAGGCCTTGGCTACATGGTGATGATATTCTGGCATTATGCATTTCGTCATTATTAAAGTGGTTATTGATATTGCATGTGATTATTAGACTAGTAGAATATCCAGGTGAATAAGTAAATGGTATTATTTCATTTTATCTTTTCCATATTATGCTTAAGTTCAAGTTTAAAAAGCTTTTGTTTTAGCTATACATTGCCATAAATGTTTATGTTTATTTATGAATGTTTCCGCTATATTGTTATCCTTACTGAGCATCTGAGCTCACCCTATTCAATGTTTTATTTTTCCCAGGATGTGAAGAAGTAATTCATGAATGACATTCAGGGATAATATGAGGGGATAAGAAGACAAGATGTTTTTGTAGTAGTTTTCACATTATGATGTAATGGAAACTTTATAAATGTATCTAGTTATTCCAAGGCTACTAAACTAATCGGCCTTTAGATATTTGATCATTCGTGTGATCATGCCAATGATAAGTAATAATGTACCGACTCTGGGTAACTGGGGTCGGGGCGTTACAGTTGGAATAAGAGGAAGTTTAGTACAAACCTTGGAACCTAGATTTAGATAAATTCTTATTAGATCACATTGATTTAATATAGACTTTGAGGATTATTATAGAAGAACTTCCTAGAAATTTGGTATTGTAGAGATTTTGTGAGTTTTCTGAGCAATACATCCCTATCTGCATACGAGCCGGTAGAGGCATCTCTAGCACAAATGTACCTAGGGGTAAAACCCGAAAACACCTCTTTGAGCTAGACTCGAACGGGAACTGGTGCATGACAATGGGACGTGCTGCACTCTTGGTTACGACACTCACGGGGGATATTCTTAAGATATCTCTCATTTTATTTACAAATAATTATGAAGGGTTTATGATTATATACACCCTCAAAGAAATTTTTTTTATGATTATGGATTATATCCATAAATAGTTCAATTTATATTAACTGTTTTATAAGTATGGAATTATGTATTTTGATTCATAAATTGATCTAGTTTATGCCATTGTCTAGAAATGGCGCCTAGTGGATGAAATGGAAACTGTATCGATGCACGCACTCTATTTAGATATTTCCCTCCTTCTCAAGATAATAATAGTGGAGCTGGTGATGCAACCAGTGCTGATCAACTAATCACCATACTTGGACAACTTACTGAGGTTATGAATAATAACCTTACCCGTTTAGAGAACCCTGATCCATAGCATGGAGGATCAATGTTATATCGCTTCATGAGGCTACAACCACCAACATTCATTGGGAGTACAAATCCCTTGGTAGCTGAGCAATGGATAAATTCGTTAGAAAAATATTACATGCCTTGGGGAGTAGTGAAAGGGAAAAAGTTATCATGGCAGTTTTCCGCCTCACTAGAGATGCTGATCAATGGTGGTCATTGATACAAAACATTAAGGAAGATGATGAAGTATCAGATATGGAATGGAGGGAGTTCAAAGAGATGTTCTTAGAAAAATACTTTCCTCTAGACCATTGAGCAGATATGGAAAGGAAATTTCAGAGTCTGGGGCAGAAAGAGGATGAGAATGTCGCAAAGTATGAGGCTAACTTTACAAGGTTAGCGAGCTATGCAGCAGATTATATATATAACTCAAGAAGTAAGATTGATCATTTCTTTGATTGGTTAAACCCATTTCTCCATCGATCATTAGTCTCACAAACCTTCTCGGCGTACAATGATATTGTCTCGTGTTCTATCAAGACATAAAAGAAATTCTCTAAGTCTTTTGACTTTAAAGAAAAACAAGAGAAGAACATATCTGATGATCAATATGGAAATGGAAATAAGGGGAAGAAGGGAAAAGTTGAAAATCCGTCCTGTAGTAAATGTGGGAAGAAACACCAGTGTACATGCTTAAAGGGAATGGGAGTCTGGTAGAATTGTGGTGAAAAAGGCCACCAAACTCATGATTGCAGAGGAAAGAGGGTTTCTGTCAATGTGGAATGCTATAATTGTAGAGAAATGTGACATTATGAAAATGAATGTCCTAAGCGCCAGGGGAAATTACCTTAGAAAAGGCCAAGGGATCGAGGCCAAGATTATGATATCACTACTGCTGAGGTAGAAGCTCCGAAAGACGTGGTGGCAGGTAATTTAATGGTTTCCTCAAGTTTAGAAAATGTTTTATTTGATTCTGGATCATCACATTGTTTCCTATATTCCCAGTTTGCTAAAAAAATTAGATATTTCTAATTTAAATTAACAAGAGAGTTGTCAGTCAAAACCCCTATGGTAAGTATCCTTGCAACAATGTTTGGTGAATCGGTCCCTATCAGAGCACATAAATGTTCTTTATCCACTGATCGCATCGCCATACCTATGATTGAGTTTCATATAATCCTCGGTATGGATTAGAGTTTGGACCATGATGTGAAGATTTATTGTAAGAAGAAGGAGGTTACAATTTTTGATGATGATGATAAGAAACAGCTTATCATTAGAGTAGAATCATCACCACCTAAGTTTTATCTAGATCCACCCCCAGTAGCTCTACTAAATTAAATTTTTGGGGAGGAAGAGAATGAAATGACTGAGGGTGAGGAAAGGAATGTTCAAATATAGGATGTACCTATTGTGAAAGAATATTTAGATATGTTTCTGGATGATTTACCTGGACATCCTCCAGAACGAGATGTTGAGTTTTCCATTGATTTAATTCATGGATCAAGGCCTATATCGAAGACACCTTATAGAATGAACATTGTGGAATTAGTTGAACTAAAGAAAAAACTAGAGGAATTGAGTAATAAGGTATTTATTCTCCCTAGTGTTTCTCCATGGGGAGCCCCATTTCTTTTTGTTAAAAAGTAAGATGGATCTATGAGGTTATGTATCGACAACAAGGAGATCAATGCTATAACAATAAAGAACAAGTATCCCATACCTCGCATTGATGATTTATTTGACCAACTGCATAGAGCTCAATACTTTTCAATGATTTACCTTCGATCAGGATACCAACAGTTGTGTGTGAAGAATGAAGACATTCCGAAGACAGCATTTCGAATAAGGTACGGGCATCACGAGTTTACAATAATGCCTTTTGGGCGGACTAATGCACCCTCTGTATTCATGGATCTAATGAACAGAGTTTTCAAGGAATATCTCGATGATTTTGTGGTGGTATTTATTGATGATATCTTGGTATACTCCAAAATCTATGAAGATCATGAAAATCACATGCGCATTATCTTGAAGACTCTGAGAAGACATGAATTATATGGGAAGTTTAGGAAGTGTGAATTCTGGATTCAAGAGATTTCATATCTTGGCCATATTGTCTCTAAGGATTGAATTTTCGTTGATCATTCTAAGACCAAGGCAATCCATGAATGGCCAGAACCGACGAGTATAACTGAGGTACACAGTTTTATTGGTTTAGCAGGTTATTATCGACATTTCTTACAGAACATTGCCCGGTTAGCTAACCCATTAATAAAGCTCGCACCTAAAGGGGTTAAATTTTTTTGGACAAAAGAGTGTGAAGAATGTTTCGAAGAACTGAAGATAAGATTAGTCAATGCTCCTATATTGACTCTACTATCGGGGAATGGTGGGTTCATTATTTATAGTGATACATCAATGAAGGGACTAGGTTGATTCCTTATGAAAAATGATAGGGTTATTGCCTATGCATCACGACAGCTAAAAATTCACTAGTTGAACTATTTTACTCAAGATCTTGAGTTAGCTTCTGTAATCGTTTCTTTGATGATATGGAGACATTATCTCTATGGTGAGAAGTGTGAGATTTATACTGATCACAAGAGTTTGGAGTATATTTTCTCACAGAAAGAACTCAACATGAAGGAAAAGAGATGGTTTGAATTACTCAAGGATTATGATTGTACGATACACCACCACCCGGGGAAGGCAAATAAGGTGGTAGATGCTTTGAGCAGAAAAGATCATGGAGTTTGGAACGTGATGAGAATTGAAAGGGATCCAATTTTCATAGATCTAGTGAAGATGGATATGGGAATCACCATGGAAGGTGAAATATTACTTATTTTTCAAATGGTTTCCAAACCATCTTTACTAGAAAGGATAAAGAGTTCTCAGACCGGTGATGAAGAATTTCAAAGGAAGCTTAAAGCTGTGAATGATTGGAGATTGAGATACATTGTGTATGAAGAAAGAATTTTGGAATTCAGGAAGAGACTTTGTGTTCCCGATACACCTGATTTAAAAAGAAAATTCATAGATGATTCTCATAGTTACAATTTCTCTATACACCCTAGGAGCACAAAAATGTATAAGGATTTAAAGGAACATTTTTGGTTGGACAACATGAAGAGGGAGATTGCTGATTTTGTGTCAAGATGTATGGTTTGTCAACAAGTGAAAGGTGGAAGGCAACTGCCTGGAGGAGTATTGAATCATTTTCCCATACCTGAGTGGAAATGGGATAATATCATTATGGACATTGTCATGGGACTACCAAAGACTCCTAGAAGGAACGATGAAATATGGGTCATTATTGATCATCTTACCAAGTCAAGACATTTTCTTGCTATAAGGGAGGATTTACCACTTGAATGACTAGAAGTCTATATATTAATGATGTTGTGAGACTTTGTGGAGTACCCATGTCGATTGTCTTGGATCGTGATCCCTGTTTTACATCAAGATTCTGGAAAATTCTTCAGAAGGCCTTGGATACTGAACTTCTTTTGAACACTACTTACCACCCTAAAATAGATGGATAATCAGAACGAACCATTCAAACCATACAAGACAAGTTGAGATCAGACTCACTTGACTTTTAGGGTATGTGGGATCAATATTTACCACGGGTAGAATTTTCCTATAACAATAGCTTCCATTCAAGAATTCGGATGGCACCATATGAAGCGTTATATGGAAAGAGATGTTGCACACCAACCTGTTGGGATGATGTTGGTTAAGAAAACTTGTTGGCCTGGAAGTAGTGGAGGAAACGATGGAAAAGGTAAAGGTAATCCAAAACCACATCAAAGCAGCTCAAAGTAGGCAGAAGAGCTATGCTGACAACTGAAGAAAAGGATTTCGATTTTTAGGTGGGAGATCATGTTTTTTGAAGGTATATCCATGGAAGGGAGTTATACGTTTTGGAAGGAAAGGTAAATTGAGTCCCAGGTACATCGGACCTTTCAAAATTCTAGAACGAATAGGGGTTGTAGCTTACCGTTTGGAAATTCCTCCAAATCTCTCCAAAGATCACGATGTGTTCCACGTATCACTGTTGAGAAAATACATGCCTGACCCAACGCATGTACTCATCTATGCGGAATTAGAACTAAAACCTGATCTATCTAATTGAGAAGATCCCATCAGGATTCTTGATACGAGAGAACAAGTGCTAAGAAACTGGATGACTCGTCTGGTAAAAGTTCTATGGAGAAACCATAAGATGGAAGAGGCAACGTGGGAACCCGAGGAACTTATGATGAAGAACCACCTGAGTCTTTTTATGCAGTAATATTCTAGAAAATTTCTGGACAAAATTATTTGATGTAGGGGAGAATGTAACACCCCAAGCTTCCATGGTACACTTCTCTTTGAGTAATACAGTAGCGTGTGTTGTACGCAACTCCGAGATTCTAACACACCGCAACCAATAAAAGTAGCTATTATGAACAGTAATATCCACTTTTTGAAATTTTATACATTCTATCTTTCAGAATGGACATAATTTTTGGATTCGGAATATCTAAATTATCTTAGTATGAAATTTTTGTACTTTTCGGATAACTTTTATATTTTGATGAATGGTGAAAATTACAAAATTTTAATTAAAAACCACTTTTTTAATAAAAATAATTATTAGTGATAAATTATGGATTTTAGTGGTTTTAAAGTATATTTAGAATATATTTTTACCATTTAATACAATGTTATTCATTGGAAATAATTTCACAATTAAACCGGACATAAACAAGTATCAATCTTTTGATAGTTATCAAATCTTAAAAACACGCTTTTTGTTTTGACCGTGGGAATTAATTTTAAATTAATTTATGCCACTTATGTGTTTTGAATTTTGAAAAATGGATTCCATATTTGGAATCATGATGTAAAAATTGTGTAAATAGGTACCATGATTAAAGGGTAAATCCGGTAAATAAGGGTAAACAAATAATATTATAATAATAATAAATTACCTTAAAACGTGCCCTAACCTTATTGGTGGATACATTTCCGACCATGGGAATGTTTGGGTAGATTTTGGGACCCAATGGAGCCACTTGTTGGTGATAAGGACACTTTATATTAATTAAGTTAAAATAAATACAAAAATGACAAAAGCATATATCTTTTAGAACAACAATTTTTACATAGGGTTATATATGTTAGATTTTAGATTATAAATATGCATTAGAAATCTAAAAGTATTTCCTACATAATGGTTTTTTATTTATAATTTTTATACATTGAAGAAGTAAAAATATATATGACACAATAATGATGATGTATTTTCCTTATTAATGAAAGAATCAAATGATTGATATTATAAATGTTACAATAAATATAATTTGAAGGTTTTGATAACATAAACTAATTTTATTGGTTAATATGCCATGTTAGGATTGATTAAAAGAATTTTATTCTAATTAATAAAGTGGTTAAGACTTTAAAAAAATCAATTATTGAGTAGTGTCAAAATTGACATAAATGAGTTTTTTAAAACAGATATTATATTATTAATTTAAATTATATTCATAAAAATCTAAGGTTCGGACAAATGACTCATATCATTATTGGTATATCATTAATGTACCACTTTGGGGTTGCTTGGATGTATATATTATGTTTATTAACTATATAATATAAAAATACAAAGTGACATGGTAAGTGTCAAACTAATTAACTAAGAGTTAAAACTAAAAGATAAGGTTAATATAATGAACCAAACCTATCTAAATTATATTGGTTGAGTGGTTTTTGACCCATAACAACTTTAACCTTTAAATAATTTAATTTTAAGCCATTAGAAAAAGAATATGAATTTATTATAAAATAATATTTCTAGCTTTTCCTAAGGTGCCCCTCCTCCCCCTTATAAAAGGACACCATTTCTAACCAATTCTTCACACCATAAAAGCCTTTTGGTTCGGAAAAACCCTTCCCAAATACTCTCTCAACTTCTCTCAATTCAGCATAGAGGCCTTAGGTTGATCATAATGCAAACCAAAGGATCCCTTTTGATCAAATCAAAAGGAAGAATCCAAAGAAGAGGTAACGTCTTCACCACCCTCTTAAAAGTTCTTTTCTTCTTCAACTTCTTTTTTCCTTGTTGTTTACATTATAAAATAATAACTCCAGTAACTTCTACATACTGTGATGTTATTATAAATATGGAAAAAATAAATTCATTATTCTATGCATCCCATGAATGTCATGTCACCATACGTGCGTACGTATGACCTACCGTCTCCACATTGTGGTGTAATTGTTATTCAATATACTATTATTTAAATGGGTATAATAATGATGTATAATTCATGTAAATAATAAATATTACAAGATAATTATTCTTTATATATGATATACCATCCAATTATATATTATTTTAATATGAAAAGAATGATATTTTCACTCGTGCGTAGGTACGGATTACCATCTCCACGAACGCGACGAGATTCATTCCCCATCATATACATTCAAGACTAAATTTTATTGGATGATTAAAAATAATATTTAAGGACTTAATATCATTCTGGATATGAGTATGATACAACCTATCAATAAAAAACACGGCTTATATAAAAGAAAATGAGTAAGTTAACACCCAAAATGACGATAATATTACAATTTTATTAACAAAGCAATGTAAAAAGATCATATATGAAATCATATTAATATATATGATTATTGTATAATTCAATAAAATTTATTTAACAATTATACAGGAGGTTAACCTACCATAAACCAAGGAAAAGTACAATGTAAGGGTTTATTTCACAATCTCTTCATTATTCGAGGTTGTTTATACCTAATTATCTACGGGGATCTCTTTATCATCCACATCCATGTTTCTTAAAAATGTTTTTCAAAAAATTATTACTATTTTACAGAATATGTGTTAAAGTCATTTATACCCTTGTTTTAATTTTTATTAGAAGTTTATAAAGGAATCTTTCCGTCGTTTTCCAAACAAGGTCCTTTTTAACCTTTTCGACCGAATTAAGGTAAGAATGTTTTTTTAACTTATACGGCGGGTGTGGCTATTTTCTGCTGTTATAAAATCATCAAATATTCCCTTACAAGCTTATAAAGATATTTTAAATGTAAATGTTTTATTTTAAATTTATGTGACTTTTAGATGATTTAAAAAAAGAGATATTTATCTCAAATAGTTTTGATTTCATCTATGTCAACATCCTTTGATGAATTTTAAGCTTATTTGAAGTTGAGTTATTATGAAACAAAACATCCACATTGTATTGATGGTTTTTTGATATGTTTGACTGTGGATGTGTTATTTTTATACCATTCATGAATTATGGAGAAATTATTTACATTTCATATGAAAGTTTTAATACGAATGTTTATCATATGTTTAAACCTGTTCATATGAGGAATGCATTGGACTTAATAAGTGACGGTTGGAGACCTCTATAGCTCCTCGATGCATCGGTAGGTCTAATGAGACAAACTAGTTTCTTGTCATGAGGCCTTGAAAAAATCTTATTTGTAGTATTGGCACGAGGCCTTGGCTACGTGGTGATGATAGTCTGGCACTATGCATTCTGTCATTATGAAAGTGGGTATTGATATTGCATGTGATTATTCGACAAGTAGAATATCAGTGTGAATAAGTAAATGTCATTGTCTCATTTTATATTTTCCATATTATACTGAAGTTCAAGTTTAAAAGGCTTTTTTTAGCTATACATTGCCTTAAATGTTTATGTTTATTTATGAATGTTTCCGCTATATTATTATCCTTACTGAGCATCTGAGCTCACCCCTTTCAATGTTTTATTTTTTCCAGGATGTGAAGAAGTAATTTATGAATGACCTACAGGGATAATATGAGGGGATATGAAGACAAGATGTTTTTGTAGTAGTTTTCACTTTATGATGTAATGTAAACATTATGAATATATCTAGTTATTCCAAGGCTACTAAACTAATTGGTCTTTCGAGATTCGATCTTTCTTGTGATCATGCTAATGTTATGTAATAATTCACCGACTCTGGGTAACTGGGGTCAGATGTTACAGATGGAACGGGATGAATGTGAATGTTTGGATTCTTTTTTATTCTTGTTGTTTTTTTATCATCATTACTTTCCCCACTGCTCAAGGAAACTGTTCTTACTTACCCTCCTTCCAAAAGGGGCGAAGACGCATGAGATATGCCACATGCTTTTCATGTTTAGCTTCTAGAGGGAGGATGGGTCTACACTTATGCTATAGGTGGAAAATACACGACAAGTAGTTCACCTACTCATCATGTTGATCCCCTTGTGTTTATAATATTATAATGTTTTTCTAGAATTCTTGGGATTATGGGATATTAATGGTATTAATAAATGATTGACTGAATGATGTTAACCCATGGGTTTATAGCTTCCTAGGATGCAACACAGAGGTTGCAATTTTTAAAGGATTAGAGGACATTGGGTGTGATGTTAATGAAATAAAATGTCGAAATTGGTAATGATTTATTAATGATTAAATAATTAATTAACATAAAGTGAAATTGATAAAAAGGGAATGATGTAATGTAATAAATCTCTTTAAATGGTTGTGTGCTTATAGGATATCTAGTTAGAAAAGTGGTATCTAGGAGTCTGAGAGACGTTATCTACAGTTGAGTCTAAGACTAGGTTATACCCATAGTGTGGTTGTGAGCTATAGTATATTCTGTAAATTTTGTGTTTCTATATGCTACTTTTCCCTGTTAGTTAGGGAAACTAACACCCCAAGGATATTAAGCCCTGGGGAGAGTGTTCCCCAATATTCTGGTGGGACGATGGATGGCTGACTACACCCTTTGGCCCCAATCTATCCTCATGGTTGTTACTTATGCTGGTAAAAACAATAGTTAGGTTTCCACAAAAAAAATGTGTAGATTGATATAATGGTTTGTGGTTATTAACACACATATATTATGGATATAGCATCCTATAGACTACTATTGGTGTAACGTGTATAGGCTGTGATGGCTTGAGGATCCTTACTCGGTGTATGGGCTATAATGTCTTGAGGTTTAATACCCGATGTATGATACACGTTATGCGAGCTGTGGTGGCTCCAAGAAACTGCATGTTCACTTTTCATAAGTGGATGTGGGGGTTTTGATGCCTGAGGTGCATGTTGTAGTTCTTTGCCCAGATGTCTACAGGCAAACGTTTTTGGAGAGAGATGGCTTAGGACATGCGACGTTGGGGAAAAGCGGCAAACAAATGGGGAAGTAGTAGTGGGGTACCCTTGATATTAATTATTATATTATATACTCTAGTATGTGATACTTGGTGAGATTTGGCAAGGTGAGTCTAGAAACATAGTATACCTATTTAGGTGACGAGTTTGTTTCACTTGTTGTTCACCGTGCTTTAACATGGATTCTTCACATTTCCATGAGAGGCTCCGAGAGGGATCCAACTTAGTATATTATTTAACTAACCCTATGTATATATAAACTGTTTTTTATGTCACATGGAGAAGGTTGGAGATCAAGGTGGTTTCTACTATCTTGGGGTTATAGGAGCTATTTGGGCTTTGTGGTTATTGATGTTTTTACTTTATTTTGGGTATTTAGAGTTTTCCCCTTTCACTTGTAGTTGTTTTTAATGAAATTACATATGTGTACTTGGGTTTTATTTAATATTTAAGTTTGAGTTGGAGTTAGTTTGTGTCTATCTTATCTCTCTCTTCTACATGTTTTCCCTTAGAGGGTAATTCATCCCATTTGTGTGTTTACTATACCCTCAGTGCTAAACTCCAACAATGAGCCTACTATAGGCGGGACTCATGGGTCACTATGTAGAGACCCGAATCTTGACATACATGGACATTACATTACATTAGCGGAATAGTTAATGCATAACAAACACAGACACAGAAGGACTGTAATAGTTTAGTATCTTTGGAAACTCGGAACGTAATCTTCTAATCGTGGTGAAAGATCTTCAACATCTCCCATAAATATCATCCCTTTTTGGTTTTCTTACCTAAAACCTTTCTTTAAATCCTGGGGAAAAGAAAACATATAAAGGGTGAGCTCAAATTCTTAGTAAGGTTAAGCATGAAAAAAATAAAACAAACCATATACATTTGAAATTAAAAACATGAACATAATGTTTAAACATCAAAATCTTGGGAAATGACATAATACCCGACAGTTCATAAGACATAGATCATAAATAAACATTAATCATGATAACATATCATGGGAATTAAACATGTGATTGTGGAAACCATTAATCACATGATATGATTTCCATAGTAGCCAAGTCATTGCTTTCAAGACTATCTTAGTGGACAAAGTCCCTTTCTGAAACGAGTTCACTTCTCGTTCCAGTCCTGTATTACCGAACTAGATTAACTTACCATTCCAGCCATGTCTATCTCATGTGATATAAATCTTTACCCAGTATATTGGAGGGAGATATAGGTCCCACCCATCTCATAATGAAATCATTCTTACTTGTTCCACAAAATAAACTTAAAACATTCATCATAACCCAAAGAATAAAATGGGCTTCATAAACATCATCCCATCATAAGATAATCCATATAAAACAAATGGGTATAATTTCATCATAATAAAAGTGAAACCATTTAAATCATAGAGAAATTATACTTGAAACATACACATATGAAATAATGTCATCTTACATGGAAAATGGTTTTGATAAAACACTTGAAATGAATTCATGAGAAAAATATCCTTTCTTCTTCAAAATCATTTTTTTTCACAAAATGTCAAGAAATTTTAAAAGAAAAGGATTGTGTTGAAAATAGTCAGGAAATATAGTAGAGTAATCTTCATGAAAATAAGGTATTATGAAAACCGTAAAAATCCGTTCATTCTGTATAAGTTAAAAAAAATTCTCCTGTTACTTTTGTTGGAAAAGTCAAAAAGATCATCATACGGTAATCAAAAGAACGATTCCTTCCATAATAGAAAGTAAAAGTCAAAGAGGGGTAAAAATGACTTTAAAAATACATAGAAAAATATTAAACACTTTATGAAAAACGTTTTTATGGACATTGATGAAAAATATTACCCTAGTAAATACTAACGTATAAGCAATCTCTAGTATAAATGAGATTCAAAAAGTATCCCTTACCTTACGTCCGATATGCTTCGTATGTATCCAAACCTCTTGTATAATGATTTAAATAAAGTCATTGAATTATTACAGAATCATATTCATTGTTATGATATCATATATGGTTCAATTATGACTTTATATTACCCGTTCATTTGTAAATTCCACGTTATAGTAGCGTTTTGGGTAAAATCGTTTCATTTATCGTACGTGTTTCAACTTGTCGTTATTGATATTATTACTTATATCCTGATTTACTTAATTAAAGAATGTAAAAAATGATTTATTTATATAATATATATTCATCATATACATATATATATGATAGATTGATAAATGGAATGAAATACACTGTTCATGGAGACGATAGGTCGTACGTACGCATGAATGCTGTTTTCATTTCTTTAATGAATTGAATAGAATTAAGTATATGACATAAATATATATATAAATAAATCCAGTATTATTATTATTTTATATATTTCATTATTATTCATTATATATACTTTATAATCATTCATGAATTGTTAACATGGAGAATGAATCTCATCGCGTCGTGGAGACGGTAGTCCGTACATACGCAGGAGCGATGATATCATTACCATGATCATGGAATTGTATTGAAGTGTATGTATAATATTTTATAATAAATATAAATTTACAATAATCATATATATTTATTTATTTACACCATTATACCCATGCAAGTAAGGTGGTGGTTGAAAACAGATTACACCACGGCGTGGAGATGGTATTCCGTACGTACGCATGCTCAGCGATTTCATTTTCCGTAGGATGGATAGAAGGTGAAATATGGTTGTTTCATATTTATAATAACATTTCAGTATATATTTAATACTGGTGTTATTACTTTATAATGAAACAACTAAATAAGAGGAGGTAGAAGAAGAAAGAAACTTGAAAGATTCGGTAGAAGAGATTACCACTTCTTCGACACACCTCCTTTAAGCATCCTCTTAAGGAAGTAGAGTTGGTTTTTTGAGAATACCAGAACCTCCAGAATGTTTCTAGGGAAGTGGAGAAGAGAAATAGGTAGGTTTTGGGTGAGATTCAAGGCTCAAAAGGGTGTGAAGAGAAGAGGGAAGGGGTGCCCTTTTTATAAGGGAGGAGAGGGGCACCTTTGAAAAAACATAAAATATTATTTTATAATAAAGTAATATTCGGTTTTTAAAAGCTCCAAATTAATTTATTTAGAAGATAAGGTGGGTATGGGTCGAAATTATCTCTACCAATAGATTTTATACAGGTTTGGGTCATTATATTAACCTTATATGTTAGTTTTAGCTCTTAGTTAATTAGATTGACATTTACCATGTCACTTTGTATTTTTATATTATATAGTTAATAAAATTACCATATACATCCAAGAGACCCCCAAGTGGTCCATTAATGATACCCATATCATGAAATAAGTATCTTTTCCGAACCTTAGATTTTTAGGAATATAATAACAATTAATAATATAATTGTTTTTGAAAAAACTATTTTATGTCAATTTAGACACTATTTGGTAATTGATTTTTTGTGAAAATCATAACAGCATGATTAGTCAAAAAAAGTTAATTAAGTTAATAATAACATGTCATATTAACCTATAAAATTAGTGGAATTCATAAAAAGTCTCAAATTACATTTATTTGGGTATTTATAACATCAATTGTGTTAATATTTCATTAATAAGATAATTACTGCATCATCATTGTGTCATAAATAAATTAAATTATTTAATGTCTAAAAATTAAAAAATAAAATACCATTATGTAGAAAATATTCTTTTATTTCTGATGAATATTTTTAGTCTAATTTATCTTATGTATAACCCTACATTAAAAATGATTTAGTTATTAAACATTGATTTTAACTATTTTAACCCTTTTTTAAATAAAATAATAATAAATGTCCTAATCAAATCCAAGTGGACCTAAATGGTCATATGTTATTCCTAAGGTTGTTTTTGGTCGAATTAAACTTATCCAATAGAATTAGGACATGTTTTAAGGTAATAATAATATCATTTTTACCCTTAATTACCATATTTACTTTTAACTATGGTTAATAAAAGTAAAAAGTTACTATTCACCAAAAATTAGTTTCATCTCATTGAACCACATTTTAGTCCTTGATATTAACCGTGTCTCTAGGATTTTTGAAATTACACTATGAGAAGTGGTAAAATTATGTTTTATGTGAATTTCCAAATTCTCATATGATGTGGGTAAAAGACGGTGAAAAGTTCAATAAAAGTTTTATATATCAAAAATTATTATAAAATGACTCCAATGAATTAAATTAATATTATATAAGTATTATGTATAAATTTTTACCTAAAATAAATTTAAATAAAATAAATAATTATTTAATTAAAAAGTCGGTTTTTGAATAGTAACATATTGTTTTCACTATTTATTAAAAATTGAATGTTTTCAGAAAAATACCAAAAATTCACCCTATGATAATTTCGATATTCCAAATTCAAAAATGAAGTCCATTTAGAATGATAAAATTTATAAAATTTCAAAAAGTGGGTATTACTATTCATAACAGCTTGTTTAAATCACATATCGTTGTTTAGGAAAACTCGGTATTGTGTACAACACACGCTATCGTGGAAGGTCACGATTGCATGTAATGCAAGCCAAGTCAGGGATGCTTGTTATGAAAGATCTGTTTTGTGAAGCGTACAACAGAAGGCATTAATGAAATTAAAAATAATATTTTTCATAAAATCTTGGGTTGTTACATTCTACCCCCCTTAAAATGTATTTGGCCCTCAAAATTCATCGGGGTTATAAATGGTTTGCTACTCAAAAGATTCTTTAATAGAAACCCACATCGTAAAAAGGAATACCAAAACTGGACATTAAAAACTAATGTATGAAACGTAACGGTTACCCAAATTAACTAATCACTAGGTTTCCACATAGGAGAACGTAGGTGAAAATATGGATATGGAAGAGAAATCTAACCTTCATGGTGTGATAGAGATTGGTAGAGAACATGGCTATGAAAACGCCAACAATCACAAAGGCATAAATTTGTGATGATCTAGGGTACCATTAGATTCATCGGATATAAGGGAACTAGGACAGCATTTTTGGTTTTCAAGATCATTTCCCTAAAGTTGAAGAATTTGAATTAGAAGAAATGCTTACATTATTTTGGTATAATCTCACCGTTGTTTGTACCTTGAACAATTTCCACTTCATCTCTTTAAGAAATGAAGTTGAATTTTTCTTTCGCGAAGTTTTAGCAGATCATGCGATAGAATGATAGGTCATCCCATCTATCTCAAACATAAGTTAGCAAAAGTTATATACATAATTCCATCTATGGTGATATTAATCATATATGGTGCCAAAATGGACTTATACTTCATATATCATCCTGCATAATAAAATAAAACTAGTTTCTACTAACCAGGGACTTCCTGTAAGCCATTGGTAGGAAATAAAGGCCTGTCGCACTTCAGTTGTGGGTTTGATTCCCACAGCCTTGTCCGACGTGACGGGTTGTCACCCGTTCTGCAGTTTGTCCTTTTTTTCTAAAAATACAATATTATAACTTTACATCAATAATATTGATAATGTTCTGGCCTTAAACAATACTAAATTATGTCCAACATAATCCATTCCAATCTTTAGGCTTATCCAAAGTACTACTATCCATTCTCATATTATAGTGAAAATGATTTACCTGAGAGTTCATATAACAAGCATGTTAATACCATTGTTGATCCCCATATATCATAAGATATGTCTTTTTGGTCACATTCGAAGGACTTAATCATGTATTCTCTTGAAAAATTAATACCCATTGAATCTTAGTGAAAACATGAGTGCTTTTAAAAGTTAAATCTTTCCACATACCAAAACCCCAAAATTCAATATACTCAAACCATGATATAACTATTTCCTTATATCAGTCATGAGCTCATGA
Organism: Viscum album; assembly: GCA_963277665.1. Taxonomy (NCBI): domain Eukaryota; kingdom Viridiplantae; phylum Streptophyta; class Magnoliopsida; order Santalales; family Viscaceae; genus Viscum; species Viscum album. Next base: position 1,615,258,874 of record OY728158.1, read on the forward strand.
ATATTGTCAAACATTTCATTTCTCCTTATCCCTTCATTATGCTCATATCATCTTCTTTCCAAAAATATCTCAATCACTTTCCATGGTTACTGGTACCATAAAATTATGGAAAACCACATTAGACAAACACATAAATATTCCAATATTCCACGATACTATATACAACATTATTTTGTAATCCCATTACATAAACACTTAATCATTCCACCACAACGTTTTCATATTCCACATCTCCAATAGTGATCGCATGTGACATCCCTTTTTCCTTTGCCTTAAGTTATTTCTCATGTCGATCATCATTAACCCTTGGATTAGGGTATTGATTAGCATAATTCCCCATTTCATTGCACTTGAAGCATTGAAGTTTTAGTGGTGCGTTCTCTATAATCTTTTCTTTATTCATATCATTAGCATCCATTTTTCCATTACATCGACACTCAGCTTCTTGATGAACTTATTTTACACACTTAAAACATTTTCTAGTCCCTTTAAGACAATCTCCACCATTCTTCTTTCCACACTTTGAGCATAAAGAAACATTCATCTTCTTTTACCAAATATTCTGATATTTCTCCCTGAACTCCATCTTTCGTTTCTTGTCAAAACCATGAGGTGGATATGTTACACCAACTTACATTTCTACCTTGATAGAAGAATGCAAAATTTATTCATATCTACTGAAGTATCATATAGATAATTCCATTTGAAGTCTTGGTTTTAAGCCACTGAAGAATCGATCAACTTTACTTTCATGTTGGATGATAAAGCCAGATGCATACCTTGAAAGCCTTGTAAAATTTGCTTCGCATATACCAACAGATTCATCATCCTTTTGTTTAAGCTCAAGGAACTCCTTTTCCTTCTTTGTTCGAAGAATACATGGGAAGTACTTACTGAAAAACAACTTCTTAAACTCGTCCCATTCTATGGATTCAATTTCTTCTTGGGGCCTTGTATTCTTAATTAGTGTCCACCACTGGTCTGCTTCTCCTTCTAAACGGTAAACAGCTAGAATGAATTTATCATCTTCAGAACAGTGAAGTATGGAAAATATCTTTTCAATGGTATTGATCCATTGTTCAGCAACAAGTGGATCTGAAGACCCATTGAAAAAAGGTGTATGTTGCCTCATGAAGGACTCAATAGAATATTTTTCCCTTCTCTGTGCATTCGGAAGCCCAGAATGATTCATAGCTTGCGTAATTATAAAAATAATATTTTTCACTCCATCTTCCATAACGTTGGTTTGTTCGGGAGGACAATCATTGCATCATCCATTACATTGATCAACACGGTTCGTTCGGGTTCCAACCATCATCTAAAACCCAAAAATAATAGTGTGAGTGGAAAAAATCATGCTAGGGAAAACTACATAATAAAAGGGGTAGTAACATCAATATATAGAATCTTAGGTTTAATTCTAGGACTGTTACTGTAATCCTAGGACTATAACCTATACTTATACTTAACCTTAGGGATATCCCTAAACATACCATAGAAATATCTCTAGGGATCTCAATAAAGTTTTCACATCCTAGTTTCCAAAGGTTGACTAAACCTTTCCTCAGATACCAACTGTAGAGACCCGAATCTTGATGTACATGGAAATTACATTAATTTATTGATATACTTAAAACATAGCAAACACAGACACACAAGGACTGTAATAGTTTAGTATCTTTGGAAACTCGGAATGTAATCTTCTAATCATGGTGAAAGATCTTCAACATCTCCCATAAAGATCTTACCCTTTTGTTTTTCTTACTTATAACATTTCATTAAATCCTGGGAATACAAAACATATAAAGGGTGAGCTCAAATGCTCAGTAAGGGTAAGCATGAAGAAAATAAAACTAACCATATACGTTTGAAATTAAAAACATGAACATAATGTTTAAACATCAAAATTGTGGGCAATGACATAAAACATGACAGTACATAATGCATAGATCATAAAGGAACATTAATCACGATAAAATGGCATGGGAATTAAACATATGATTGCGGAAACCATTATGCACATGATATTATTTACATTGTATCCAAGTCATTGTTGCCAAGACCATCTTAGTAGAAAAAGTCCCTTTCTGAAATTAGTTCACTCCTCGTTCCATTCATGTATTACTGAACCGGGTTAACGTACCCTTCCATCCATGTCTATATCATGAGATAAAAAATTTTACCCAATGAATTGGAGGGGGATATAGGTCCCACACATCTCATAATGAAATCATTCTTACTTGTGCCACAAAATAATCTTAAAACATTCATCATAACCCAAAGAATAAAATGGGTTTCATAAACATCATCCAATCATAAGATAATCTATATAAAACAAATGGGTATAATTTCATCATAAGAAAGGTGAAACCATTTAAATCATAGAGAACATATACTTGAAATATACACATATGAAATAATGTCATCTTAGATGGAATTTTTTTTTGATAAATCACTTGAAATGAATTCTTGAGGAAAATATCCTTTCTTCTTCAAAATCATTTTCATTTCACAAAATGTCATTAAATTTTAAAAGAAAAGGTTTTTGTTGAATATATTCATGAAATATATTAGATTATTATTCATGAAAATAATTCTTTATGAAAACCATAAAAATCCGTTCATTCCATATAACTTAAAACAATATTATCCTCGTACTTTTGCCGAAAAAGTCAAAAAGTTCATCGTATGATAAACAAAAGAAAGATTCCTTCCATAACACAAAGTAAAAGTCAAAGAGGGGTAAAAACGAATTTAAACATACGTGGAAGAATATTAAACTCTTTATGAAAAACATTTTTATGGACATGGATGAAAAATATTACCCAAGTAAATACTTACGAATAAGCAATCCCAAATAAAAATGAGATTGAAAAATTATCCCTTACCATACGTACGATATGCTTCGTATGTACCAGAACCTCCTGTATAATGATTTAAATAATTTCATTGACTTATTAAAGAATTATACTCATTGTAATGATATCATATATGCTTCACTTATGACTTTATATTACCAGTTCTTCTGTAAATTCCATGTTAAAGCAGCGTTTTGTGTAAAATTGTTTCATTTATCGTACGTGCTTCGACTTGTTCTTCTTGATAATATTACTTATATCCTGATTTACTTAATTAAAAAAAGTAAAACATGATTTATATATATAATATATATTCATCATATAAATATATATATAATAGATCGATAAATGGAGAGAAATACAACGTTCATGGAGACGGTAGGACGTACGTACGCATTAATGCTGTTTTCATTTCCTTATTGAATTGAATAGAATTAAGTATATGACATACATATATATACATAAATCCAGTATCATTATTATGTCATATATTTCATTATTATTCATTATATATACTTTATAATCATTCCAGAATGGTTAACATGGAGAATGAATCTCATCGGGTCGTGGAGACGGTAGTCCGTACGTATGCACGAGCGATGATATCATTACCATGATCGTGGAATTGCATTGAAGTGTATGTATAATATTTCAGAATAAATATAACTTTAAAATAATCATATATAGTAATTTATTTACACCATTATACCAATCCAAGTAAGGTGGTGGTCGAAAACAGATTACACCACGGCGTGGAGACGGTATTCTGTACGTACGCACGCGCGGTGATTTCGTTTTACGTAGGATGGATAGAAGGTGAAATATGGTTGTTTCATATTTATAATAACAGGTCAATATATAAGTAATACTATTTTCATTACTTTATAATGAAATAACTAAAGAAGAGGAAGTATAAGAAGAAAGAAACTTGAAAGAGTCGCTTGAAGAGATTATCTCTTCTTCGATGCACCTCCTTTAAGATTCCTCTTAAGGAAGTATATTTGGACTTTTCAGAATACCAGAACCTCCATAATATTTCTAGGGAAGTGGAGAAGAGAAATGGGCAGGGGTTGGCCGAGCTTCAAGGCTCAAAAGGGTGTGAAGAGAAGAGGTAAGGGGTGGCTTTTTTATAAGGGAGGAGAGGGGCACCTTTGGAAAAACATAAAATATTGTTTTATAATAAAGTCATATTCGGTTTTTAATAGCTCAAAATTGATTTATTTTGAAGATAAGTTGGGTATAGGTGAAAATACCCTCATCCAATATATTTTAGACAGGTTTGGGTCATTATATTAACTGTATCATTTAGTTTTAACTCTTAGTTTATTAGATTGACATTTACCATGTCACTTTGTATTTTTATATTATATAGTTAATAAACTTACCATATACATCCATGAGACCCCCAAGTGGTTCATTAATGATACCCCTATCATGATATAAGTATCTTGGACCAACCTTAAATTTTTTGGAATATAATAACAATTAATAATATAATATTTGTTTTAAAAACTATTTTATGTCAATTTAGACACTATTTGGTAATTGATTTTTTGTGAAAATCATAAAAGCATGATTAGTTCAGAAAAAGTTAAATAAATCAATACTAACATGTCATATAAACCTATAAAATTAGTTTGATTCATAAAAAGTCTCAAATTACATTTATTTGGATATTTATAACATCAATTATGTTAATATTTCATTAATAAGATAATTACTGCATCATTATTGTGTCATAAATAAATTAAATTATTTAATGTCTAAAAATTATAAATAAAATAAAATTATGTAGGAAATCTTTTTATCCTTATAATTAATATTTATAGTCTAATTTATCTTATGTATAAATCTATATTAAAAATGATTTAATTATTAAACATTGATTTTAACTATTTTAACACTTCTTTAAATAAATTAATAATAAATGTCCTAATCAAATCCAAGTGGACGTAAATGGTCATATTTTCTTCCAAAGGTTTTTTTTGGTTGAATTACACTTATCCAATAGAATTAGGACGTGTTTTAGGGTAATAATAATATCCTTTTTACCCTTAATTACCTTATTTACTTTTAACCGTGGTAAATAAAAGTAAAAAGTTACTATTCCCCAAAAATTATTTTCATCTCATTGAACAAAATTTTAGTCCTTGATATTAACCATGTCTCTCAGATTTTCTAAATTCCACTCATAGAAGCGGTAAAATTAATTTTTATGTGACTTTCCAAATTCTCCTAGGAGGTGGGTAAAAGACGGTGAAAAGTTCAATAAAATTATTATATATCTAAAATTATTATAAAATGACTCTAATGAATTACACTGAACATATATAGGTATTATGTATCAATTTTGACCTAAAATTAATTTAACTTTAAATAAATAATTATTTAAATAAAAAGTCGGTTTTTGAATAGTAACCCAGTGTTTTCACTATTCATAAAAAATTGAATGTTTTCAGAAAAATACCAAAAATTCAACCTATGATAATTTCGATATTTCAAATCAAAAAATGAAGTCCATTTCGAATGATAAAATTTATAAAATTTCAAAAAGTGGGTATTACTATTCATAACGACTAGTTTATATAACATATCGTTGTTTAGCAAAACTCGGTATTGCGTACAACACATGCTATCATGGAAGGTCGCATTTGCATGTAATGCAAGCCAAGTCAGGGAAGTGTGTCGTTCAATCTACTTTTGGTGTATCGTACAACACAAGACATTAATGAAATTAAAAAGAATATTTTTCATCAAATCTCAGGGTGTTACACACTATCTCCCTTCTCACATTTTCGGCCCAAGAGGGGTACACCATTTGGTGAGGGGGTCTTGTCTGAGTGATATCAGAGGTTTGGTTGATGGATAGGGTGGAGTTTGGTGTTATTTTCATGTGAGGTTTCATGGGTTGGTAGGGAAATAGTTGCAGTCATGTTTAGCAAGTGGTGTAAACATTGGGGATATGCTAAGACATAGGCATTTAGGGGCCCCTATGATCTGATGCACAATTCATTATGCATACAATGGATACTAAATGAGGTAACACTAGTTAGAGGGTAGAGACTAAGTAACGGATCATGAATCATTTTTCATTCTGCCTATTTTTGAATGGGTAGACCATAGGATATGTTATCCTAAAGTGAATAAAAGATAAAAATTAATTAATTAATTTTGAGTCTTCCATATTCCATGTAAAGGAGCACTAATATTTGTTGTTTTATAGGTATGGTTCCATGTCAACATCCTCATCCAGATTGCACAGATGATATCTAGTATGTAGTTCCATAAGATTGTTGCTGGGTAGAGGAAGACGATGATGACACTTGGAGGAGGACACTCTGAGAGGTCCAGCGCCAATGTCAGTCGAAGTACAAGGGCTCTATTTCAGATACAGTCACAGAAGATTTATTGGAGGACGTCAAGATAGGATTTAGTTTGATCCATGCTTAGAAGGAGCGATGGGTGTCTTATGTTGTGATGATAATGCGTGGATCAGTGAAGCAGTGGTGGTTCTTGTTCCTCATAGAACGCGAGGATTTGAAGATCTCAAGGGAGGAGTTTTGACACAAGTTTAGGGTTGAGTTTCATTCTTTGACAACAAAGGTGACCTGTCACCAGGAGCTTCTTACCCTTCAATAGGGGAGATCCAGTGTGTTAGAGTTTGGAATCCATTTTAGGAAGCTTTTACGATAACCTTCAGACCTATTTCTTGATGAGGAGGCCAAGGCGAGACATTTTGAGGAGGATTTTCTTCCAGAGATCCAACGCCATGTCACCACATTTATACTGAAGACATTTATTGAGGTACTTGTGAGGGAAGTGGTCTTCGAGAGGATGTTGTCCATAACTGAATCGTCACAAGAGGGGAGTCATCATTATTCCCCACAAAGAATATCAGTGTTCCGAGGTTCCCAGTTTTCAAGGCAGAAGAGATTCGATTCGATCGGGGGTAGGTCCCACCCTCATCACTCGTTTCTCCAGGGGCAGTTGCTCCCATGCCTTTCTCAAGGGATTAGGCACTTGTGTTTTATGTGGTGGTCGAGGTCTGCTACAGCGAGAGTTCCCGACTATTTAGAGCAGTCATCATGAACCAGGTGTTCCGCTCTAGGTTCCTCCATTGAGGTAATTCCAACTGATGGAGCAACATAATGTTGAACAAGATTTATATCAATAATGGGTTGATGGGGAAGGCAGAGGACAACCCTGTGACACTCCCCATCCTTAGAGGGCCGAGCTCAGCCATGGTGGAGGTTTTCATCCGAGTCAGAGAGATCTTGGAGGAGGTCGTGGACGTCTGTATGCTTTAGTGATTCCAACTCCAGGTGAACGAGACATATTTTGAGTTACCCTATGCTTGTTTTCTACTTTGGTGTATGCCTTTTTTGATTCATGAGTGACAAACTACTTTATATCATTGACTGTTGTCCATTCTTTGGGACTTGAGGTAGAAATGCTTCCAGTTCCCTTGGTGTTGACTATGCCAGTTGGAGGTCAAGCAGACTTGTTTGAAGTATATAGAGGCTGTGAGCTAGTTCTGGGGTAGTACCTCTCTTTGCGAGATTTCTTAAGTATACAGATACAACCATATGATGTCATCCTCAACATGGATTTCTTGTATTTGGTGGTTGATATTGTTGATTGCATCAGGTGGAAGGTTGTGTTACTTGATGCAGATGGAATTCTAGTGGTGTTTGTTGGAAAGCGAGACCCTCATATGGGTCAGAGGTGCGTTCTATTCTTAATAACCATGATGGATGAGATGATGCTGAGTTCTTAAGAGGTTCCGCAATAGGTGTTTCTTAGGGTCATAGAAGAGTACCCTGATGTTTTTCAAGATGTTGTTGTAGAGTTACCCCGCGACGACAGATCGAGTTTGGGATCGAGCTACAATCTACAACATCTTCTATCTATATGTATATGTATAGGATGGCCCCATATGTGTTATGAGAGATACGTATATTGCTTTATGGTCTAATATAGTGCGGTTTTGCTCAGCCAAGTGTGTCACCATGGGGTGCACAAGTTTTGTTTGGGAAGAAGGCTAACGACCGTTAACGGTTGTGTATCAATTATCATCACTTAAACAAAGAGATAATGAATAATCACTATGCTCTTCCATATATTGATGATTTATTTGATCAAATTAAGTGTTCATGTTGGTTCTCCAAGATCGAATTGTGGTTAGGATATCACATGTTGCATGTGATGGATGAGGAAATCCTGAAGACAACTTTCCATTGTCATCATGGGAATTATGAGTTTGTTGTAATGTCTTTCAGTATGACGAAGGATATAGGTGTGTTCATGGGATTGATAAGAACTATGTTCCATGATTTTCTAGATAGATTATCCATGGTTTTCATTGATGACATCCTTGTGTACTGTATGTTCGAGGAGGAGCATGCAGAGCATCCACAAGCCTTTTTGGGAGTTCTTCTTCAACATCATTTGTTTGGGAAGTATTCAAAGTGTGTGTTTTGGGCTTGAGAAGTCCATTTCGTAGGGAATGTTGTTTCCCAGTAGGTATTATCCCTAGATCCATTGAATATAGTGGAAGTTGTGTCTTGGGAAAACCCCAAGATAGTGGTAGAGTTGTGAAGCTTCCTTGGTACAGTAGGCTACTACATGAGGTTCATTGGTGATTTCTATTGGGTTGTGAATCCTCTGATAACATTGACTAGGAAGGATCAGGTAGTCATGTGGACTGATCAGTGTCAGGTAGAAATCGTGTATCTGAAGTAGAAGTTATTACGTACTCTAGTTCTTTTTCTTCTAGTAGAGGTAGTTCAGTCTGATGTCTTCTTCGATGCTTCTCATCTGGGGTTAGGCTTTGTTCAGATGAAGAAGTTATCAGTTGTTTCATATGGGTCTCATATGTTATTTCCCCATGAACATAACTGTACCACCCATGATCTAGAGTTGGAATCCATGTTGTTTTCTCTAAAGTTATGGAGACATTACCTCATTGGAGAGTGCATTGTGGTTTTCACCGATCATAAGAGTATGAGGTATGTTTTCTCCTCGCGTGAATTAAACATGTGGCATGGTATGTGGATGATGTTTTTATAGGAATAAAACTATGAAATATCATATACCACTAGAAAGGGGAATGTTGTAGCTAATTCAATGAGAAGATTGTCCCGTGGTTATACAGTGTGTGAATATAGTGATTCCTTGGGAGTTATGGAAGAACGACTAGCATTGAATCTTGATATGGGATAAGTTGGGGGAGGAGGTTGTCCCTTCCAAATGAAAGTGCAGTGATCTATAGTGTAGTAGTGGAAGAGTCCCAATTGGGGTATCTTGAGGTGGAGGTCTGGAGAGACCAAGTGGTTTATGGGGACGCCCCTGATGGTTGTTCTGAGGATGAACAACACCAAGTGCTGTATCACAAAAGGATATTTGTTCCTTTGGCGATGTGTAATACATATTTCTGAAGGCTACATATTTCACCTTTAGCAGTGCATCTAGGAATGACATTGATGTAACAAGACTTGAGAAGTCCGTTTTGGTTTCCTGGGTTGAAACATATAGTTGCGGATTTTGTGACTCGATGTTTGGTCATCCAGAAGGTGAAGGTCGCGCACTGTGTCCCCGGTGGTTTTCTACAACCATTAGATATTCATAAATTGAAGTGGGAGGACATCACAATGGACTTTGTTTCTGGTATACCTTTTTCATAGGGAGGACATGAGTCTATTTGTGTGGTGGTGGATCATTTATCAAAATCATCCCACTTATAGAGATCAAGGAGTCAAGATCTGTGGATATTTTTTTAGTCAGTATCTGGAGGAGGTGGTGAAACATCATGGAGTCCCATGGATGATAATTTTTGATCAAGATCCTCATTTTATATCTAGGGTGTGGAGAGGTCTCCAGCATGCCTTGGGTTCTCATCAATGCCTTACCACAACTTTTCATTTGCAGATGGACCTCCAGTCAAAGATATCTATTTGGAATCTTGAAGACATGTTGCGCTCTTATGTCCTAGATTTTGGAGGTTCTTGGTTGAGGAACTTACCCATGGTAGAGTTCTCTTACAACAACAGTTTTCACTCCACCATCAAAATGGCGCTATTTGATGGCTTGTATGGACGACCTTTCCATTCTATGTTGTGCTGGATTGGGGTTGGAGAGTCATCAATTCTTGGAATGGAAATTGTGAAGAATACAACAGATATGGTTCAGGAGATTCGTGAGAGGATGAAGACAGCACATGATCGTCTAAAATCATATTCCGATCAGAGGAGGTGACCTTTGAAGTTTGATTTTGGGGATCACATATTTCTAGAGGTGACTCCCCATGGAGGGAAGAAAATATTTCATCATGGGAGTAAGCTTTATCCCCTATTTTTTGAACCTTTTGTGGTGTTGGTATGACAACCTTGCTTTCTATTACAACTTAAACATGCTTTATTACATATAACTTCACTTGATACAACAAAGAAGATCGAGAGGTTTAGTGTCTCTGGGGCTTAGGATAATTACATAAAAACTTTAAAATTGAAATACAACATCTTTATTGAAAACATCCTTTACATGACCACTACATTCCTTCGTACTTAGCATTGCATGAGATAACCTGAGGACATGCATAAGAAAAGGGTGAGCTATAAAGTCCAGTATGGGAGTACACAATGAATAACATGAGGAGTTCAATACATGTTAGGAAATAGAAAAATCAATAGAGCATAAGAGTAACATGAACATAAAGTCATGATAAATCATGATAATCATAACATGGAAATGTGGCAACAACACTTAACATTGAATTAGCATGAGCCAAGGCTCATTGCACATGGAGCATGAGTAAACCCTCATTGCACTTGAAGCACGAGTAAACCCTTGTTGCAATTGAATTAGCATGAGTCAAAACTCATTGCACATGACGTATCATGATACTATACTTTACCCAATGCATTGGAGCGCTATGAGGGCGCACCCTTCTTAAACATTTCATTTCATGCATAAGTGTGCCACATGGATCATAAAACATGGATTCATAAAACATAATCATTTATTCCACGATAAAGGAATGTGGAATTCATATATGAACATTACAATCAATAAGTACATGTGCATAAAGGTGAATACCCTTGATGGAGAAATGGGCATGGTATTCACTACACAGTGACATTGGCTTAGAAAATCGGTGCGATTTCGGCAACGTAACGGCGTGACAAAAGAATTCATAAAAAAGTTTGATGAGATAGAAAAGGGTTCCTCAACATATTTACATGTAATGGATAGTAAGGAGGTCATATATATACATGTCCCAACAATCTAAATGGAACTTAGATTCATGATACAAAAGTATTGCTTGAATGTAAAAGAGGAGAAAAGGTTCCTTTCGGAATTTCGGCATAGTAACGGGTGTACATGGGAGGTATTTAATGAGAGAGAAAAGGGGTCTCCCATCATTCAAACAATAAGAGGGAATTATGGGAGAGGTGTGAAACCATACCCCAACATTCATAATTGAAATTAAAAGGGCAATACAACTTAAAGAAAATTGACAAAAATGAGAAAGGAAGAAAAAACCCTTACTTGGAAGTGTGCTTCCAAAGGCTAGAGAGAGGCTTGTGAGAGGCTTCTTGGGAGCTTGGGGCACCTTGGGAGGATTATAGAGAGATTAGGGAAGAGGTTGGACGAACTCCAATGGCTTTGAGTGAGGAGGAAAAGGGAGATTGGGTGGGTTTATATAGGAAAGGTGAGGGAATTCTTTATTATTTAGGTTTGGGACCCCTTATATTAAAATAATCCAAACCACAAACAATCCCATGGTATTTGCCCATGGTTTCTGGAAAAGGAAAGATGAAAACAATCGAGAGAGGAGCCTCGGGCAAAGGAGCCTACGAGGGTTCAACAATCAGGGAGGGGCAGCAGATGCTAGCTCCCAGCTATGCTGGGCCCGAAACGCAATGTATGGGAGACTCCTCACTCCCCTAAGGGGATGACGGTCAAGCTGCACGTGACCCGTAAAGAAGATACCCAAGCGCATACTCTAGCGCTCAGACCGTGGGAGCCCCGAGAGACACCGTCACGTAGGTCGGTGTGTCTGATGTGCGGGGGTGTACTGAGGGTTAGCATAAGGAGTGTCGAGATTCCACCTTGGCGCGGCGGGGCGGAACATGACATGAACCATGCCACCAACATTCAGGGCCTGCGGTCCTACATATCTCACAAGGATTAGAATCAAGCGACACGTAGTTCTGAAAATACAGTTTAACGTCATGCTAGATGAAATACAGTTTAACTTCATGTGGGACGGAATACAGTTTAACGTCATGCAGGACGGAATACAGTTTAACGTCATGCAGGACGAAACATGGATCTTAGTTTTAGGTCTTAGATCTCGGACCATGAGGATCTTAGTTTTAGGTCATAGAGCTCGGACCATGAGGATCTTAGTTTTAGGTCTTAGAGCTCTGACCATGAGGATAGGGGATAAACAGACACATGGCCAGACAGTTACAAAAAACCCGACGTGAAGGAGGACCTAATCCCTACTTAACATGTGCTCTCCGGGGAAACGCTCGAGTCGTGGGACCAAACACGGAGGTAGGATGGACCCGCGGGGAAGTTCCCCAGGCGTTCCTACATATCTCATAAGGATGAGAATCAAGACACACGTAGTTCTGAACCTGACATGGTAAGATACCAGTGCCAAGGAAAAAGGCGAGTGCGGGCGTGACCCTCGCACTAAAAGAAGAGGCATTTGATAAATCTTGTTTGTCCTTTAAGGTGAGTGGTTTTTTGTTGTTGTGATGTGACAGGCCCAGAGTAGCAGGCCACGGTGTTGCCACAAGCATCAAGCCGTGATAGGCGTTGACAAATGGCATGGCATAAAACCAATACCCAACGTGATTTCCTCTACAGCGAGGTCACCACAATGCAGTGTCGTTTTTCGTCGTGCCACCAGGACGATAATGTCACAGTTTAGGGTCGTGATATAGGACCAACAGCACAGTTTACGGTCATATGGTTTGGACCAAGAGCACAGTTTAAGGTCATATGGTTTGGACCAACACCACAGTTTAAGGTCATAAGGTTTGGACCAACAACACAGTTTAGGGTCGTAAGGTTTGGACCAACAACACGGTTTAAGATCGTAAGGTTTGGACCAACAACACAGTTTAAGGTCTTATGGTTTGGACCAACAACACAGTTTAAGGTCATACGGTTTGGACCAACAACACAGTTTAAGGTCATATGGTTTGGAGAAACAACACAATTTAAGGTCATATGGTTTGGACCAACAACACAGTTTAAGGTCATATGGTTTGGACCAACAACACAGTTTAAGGTCGTAAGGTTTGGACCAACAACACAGTTTAAGGTCATAGGGTTTGGACCAACAACACAGTTTAAGGTCATACGGTTTGGACCAACAACACAGTTTAAGGTCATATGGTTTGGACCAACAACACAGTTTAAGGTCATATGGTTTGGACCAACAGCACAGTTTAAGGTCATATGGTTTGGACCAACAGCACAATTTAAGGTTATAAGGTTTGGACCGACAACACAGTTTAAGGTCGTAAGGTTTGGACCAACAACACAGTTTAAGGTCCTACAGTTTGGACCAACAACACAATTTAAGGTCATAAGCTTTGGACCAACAAAACAGTTTAAGGTCATAAGGTTTGGACCAACAACACAGTTTAAGGTCATAAGGTGTGGACCAATCGAGAGAGGAGCCTCGGGCAAAGGAGCCTACGAGGGTTCAACAATCAGGGAGGGGAAGCAGATGCTAGCTCCCAGCTATGCTGGGCCCGAAACGCAATGTATGGGCGACTCCTCACTCCCCTAAGGGGACGACGGTCAAGCTGCACGTGACCCGTAAAGAAGATACCCAAGCGCATACTCTAGCGCTCAGACCGTGGGAGCCCCGAGAGACACCGTCACGTAGGTCGGTCTGTCTGATGTGCGGGGGTGTACTGAAGGTTTGCACAAGGAGTGTCGAGATTCCACCTTGGCGTGGCGGGGTGGAACATGACATGAACCATGCCACCAACATTCAGGGCCTGGGGAACCGGCATGACGACTGAGGACGACTGTTGACCATGTTCGCAACACTGCATCCTGTCGTGTTAGCCATGGGGACAAACAAATGATCATCAACCACTGACCATGTTCGCAACGCAGGTTTTGTATCAATTTGTTGTCTGAAACCCTTGGGGGCGTTGGCCCATGACGGTAGGAGAGCCCTTGGGCGTTGTATCCAGGACGTTCTTGGGGGTCCCACCGGGTATGAAAGATGACGGGGGCCCGAATGAAGGGGAACACGGAGCTTGGAAAGTGGATGGAACTTGCCTAAGTCGAATCTGGCACTCCATTTTCTAGACCAGAGTGCTTTGAGCACATTAGCAGACCAATGGAAAGGGTTAGAGGGCTCAGTCCGAGAGCGGCCAAGAGATGGCGGATCCCTGGGCAAAAGAGGGGGCGTAATTCCAAACACCCTAGGCACTGGGAGATCGTGGGATCTCCTAAGAGATGGGGATGGACCTGACATCTAGGTGTTTAGGCGGTCCTAAGTATCCCATTAGGATGGGAATCAAGCCACACGTAGTTCTTGATATGCGTCTTTAAACGCCGTTGGACAGAGGAGGGCTAAACCCTGAGGACAGGGTGCGCGGGGTGCAGCTATTGCAAACCCGACGTGAATGGGGACATAATCTCACACCACGCCATGCGACCCTGTGATCGAAGTCCCAAAGGTGAAACAGACGCGATATCAGACCTCAAGATGGACCCCAAAGACAAAAGGTCTGGGTGTTCCTACGTATCCCATTAGAATGGGAATCAAGCTAGACGTAGTTCTGGAAATACAGTTTATCGTCATGTTGTACGGAATATAGATCTTAGTTTTAGGTCTTAGAACTCGGACCGAGAAGGAAGAAAGGGCGGAATTTGGTAACTCCTGGGCTGGACCCGAGACGAAATGTCTGGGCGGTCCTACGTATCTCATGAGGATGAGAATCAATCCACACGTAGTTCTTGACAATACAGTTTAACGTCATGTTGGATGGAATATAGATCTTAGTTTTAGGGCTTAGAACTCAGACCGAGAGGATCTTAGTTTTAGGTCTTAGAGCTCGGACCATGAAGAGCCTAGATGTAGGGCAGAGTGTAGTTTAAGGTCGTGATGGACCATACACTTTAAGGTCATGCTGGACCGTACAGTTTAAGGTCATGCAGGACCATACAGTTTAAGATCATGCAGGACTATACAGTTTAAGGTCATGCAGGACCATACAGTTTAAGGTCATGCAAGACCATAAAAATTTAGGAAAAGTACTTCTTGATGAACCTGGTATTGGTGGGATGAGTGATACGCTCCCCATCCATGGTCACCAGGGAATACGCACCATTGGGATAGACCTTGTGGACAATAAAAGGTCCCTCCCACTTGGGCTCCAACTTAGGTGGTTTCTTGCCGGGAATCATTGGTGCTCTGAGAGCCAACACCAGGTCACCATGCAGGAAGGAGCGGAGGCGAACCTTCTTATCGAAAGCTCGACCCATCCTACTCTGATGCCTCTCCAGGTTATGCAGAGAACGAAGCCTACTTTCGTCCAGCGCTTCCAATTCGGCTAGATGGATCTCGGCAACTCTATCCGGCGCTTGCTGGTCATAGACAACCATGCGCAATGAGGGCAGTTGGACCTCGATGGGAAGGACGCCCTCAGTCTCCGCGAGTGATGCGGCCAGGCTGGCCAAAGCATCTGCTCGACTGTTCTGTGACCGGGGAACGTGAATGACATCTGGTTGGGAGGGGAACTTAGCCATTAGATGGAGGTTGCACTCCAGCAACGGCACGAGTTCTGGCTTCCTGACAGCGTAGTCACCGTTAAACTGCTTGATGACTAGCTCAGAGTCCCCTTTTACATACAGATGGGGTACGTTAACCTCCAGAGCCAACTCAAGGCCAGCGATGAGGGCATGATATTCTTCCTCATTGTTGGTGCAGCCCTCTGACAATAAGAAAGAATATGGCAGCACGGCTTTCTCCGGGGTGATGAAGACGATACCTAGGCCAACTCTGTTAAGCCTAAGATCGTTAAGCCTTCAACCGGTAGGGATTCGGGAGGCACCATCAAAGTGCATTTGCCAGCATGGGGTGGCGTGATCGACTGAGAGGATTGCCTCATCAGGAAAGCCCACATCCAGCAGCTGGTCCGCAGAGGTTGGATGAGCAGCTAAGAAGTCTGCCAACACCTGTCCTTTGACGGCGTTCTGAGATACGAACCTAATGTAGAACTATTGGAGAATCACTGCCCAGCGTTCCAATCGGCTGGTCAACATAGGCCGACTCAGGATGTATTTCAACGGGTCTACCCGAGAGACCAACTGTACCTCATGGTGCTGCAAGTAGTTCCGCAATTTCTGCATGGCAAATACGAGCACCAGGAAGCTCTTCTCGATGGGAGAATATCTAATCTCCGCGTCGAGGAGCATGCGGCTGAGGTAGTAGAGGCTATTCTATGTTCCCTCGTTGTTTTTCTGGGCGAGAAGGGCGCCGAGGGATCTCTCCAGGGCGGTCACGTAAAGGACCATCGGCCTTCCGGGAACGGGTGGCATCAGGACCGTATGTTGATGCAAATACTGCTTGATTTCCTCAAAAGCGGTCTGGCACTCTTCATCCCACCCATAGGCGGTGCCTTTCTTCATGAGATGAGAGAAGGGCTTACACTTGTCGTCCAGATTCGCAATGAATCGGCGTATATAGGATACGTGGCCTTGGAGGCCTCGAAGCTCCCGAATATTACTCGGGGGAGGCATATGACCGATGGGCTTGATCTTCTCGGGGTCGATTTCGATACCTCGATACCTGACAATGATGCCAAGAAACTTTCCGGAGGTGACCCCGAAGGCACAGTTCAACGGGTTTATCTTCAAGTGATGAGAACGGAGCAAACCAAACACTTTATCAAGGTCTCTGATATGGTCCTGGCGCTGATGAGATTTAACCACCAGGTCATCTACATAGCACTCCACCAGTTTCCTGAGGATCGACTTGAATATGCGGTGCATACCCGTTGATAGGTGGCACCGGCGTTCTTCAGGCCGAAGGGCATAACCCGATAGAAGAAAGTGCCCTGGGGGGCCCTGAAGGCAGTGTACTCTTCATCCTCGAGGGCCATCCGGATTTGGTTATACCCGGAGTCCCCATCCATGAATGAGAGGGCTTGGAACCCGGCTGTTGCGTCGATCAACAACTCTGTCACGGGAAGGGGAAAGTCATCCTTCGGACAGTGGCAATTAAGATCTCTTAAGTCGATGCAAACCCTGATCTACCCGTTCTTCTTCTTGACGAGCACAATGTTGGATAGACACCTGGGGTAATGGACTTCCCTGACGAAGTTGGCCTTAAGGAGCTTATCAACTTCGGCCTCAACCATGGCACCGTGAAAGGGGTGCATTTTTCTGGGAGGCTACTTGAACCCGCGATGGTTTGCTGGGAGGCCAAGGTGGTGGATGGCTACCTGGGGATCTAGTCCCGACATCTCATCATAACTCTAGGAAAACACATCACGGTGCTGTTTGAGAAAGTCTATGTACCATTGTCGTTCCTCGGGAGGCATAGCGGCGCTGACCAATGTGGGTATCGGGTCCGCCTCACTACCGAGGTTCACCTGTACGAGCTCGTCGACCGTGGTAGAGACGCCCTCCTCAAAGGAAAAAGGAGCATCTTCCATGTCTTCTTCTCCACTTGGGGAAATATCATCCACGGGGGGAGCCGTTTCGGGGCTGCTCGACCCTGATGGGGAGCTAGCACCGTCTTGGGCGGCAGAGGTCGTCACGACGGGAGGCTCATGCACCGCGGAGACCGTAGTGACAAAGGCGGTTGATCCAATCCCATCCGGCCTGCGGCCCAAGGGGCCACGCTTTACAACATCGAAGCAGTGGTGTCGCGTTGGCCTGAGCCGGTCGATCCCGGCTCGGCGAAACATGCACGTATGACGCAACGTCGTTGCCATAAGCCCAACGTCCCGATATCGTACGGGGGTAGGAGGCTCGGGGATCACCTGGGCCTGGTTGGTGTAAGAGTACGAGGTGATTTCCCGCCGTTGCTTAGACCCAGAAACATGCATTCCTCTGGTACCCGAGACAACAAAGCACTCCCCCATATCGGGAGTTGTGGCCTCCAACCGATGTATAGGGAAGACATATGCGTCATCCAAACCTACCTAGGGATCACTCGCGATAGCGGCAGGCTCAACCTCACCTGCTAGGATCTCCTTGTCCTTGCTCTTGTAATAGTCTGCATCCAGGTAACGAGCTTCACAAGAGGCAAACAGGGACACATCTCCTTGGAGCATACCCACTCGACCTTAAGGGAGTATTTGAGGCACTGATGGTATGATGAGGGAACCTCTGCGTGAAGATGGAGCCACGTCCTGCCCATCAACGCGTTATAGGCAGTGTCCTGAGAGACAACCATGAATTCAGTATTGGCAATTAAGCCGCCAAACTGGGTCTTCAGACGAATCTTGCCGAGTGGAGTTTGCTCGGTCCTGTCATACCCCTGGATTCTGAGGCCAGAGGGAGTTAAATCATCCTCGGACAACCCCAGTTTTCACAGTGTCCGAGTTGGGATCAAGTTAATCCCAGAACACGTGTCGACAAGACAGCGACAGACCTCCACGCCATTGAACTGGACGGTGATGTACAGCAGGCGGATGTGCCCCTGTATGGGAGGGTCTTCATCTTCACCGTAGAATGAGATAACCGACTGACATTCGGCATCCTCAATCACCTCGGTGTGGAAGGCTTCTGCGGCCGCTACCTCCGTTTCAAAATGGAGGGGGCTCCTCAGAGCCTCGGCGAGCGCCTCACGCATTTCAGACGATAGGCGGAGGGCCTCAAGGATGGAAATACTCACCGTAATGTCGGCCAGATGCTTCAGGACATCATACATTCGATCCAAACACGAGCTTCTGCTTACAGGAGGTCGCTCTGCGATTGGGGGCATGACGGGCCCTGCTGGCGGGACCGGTGACTGACTGGTACTAGGCATGTCCCGCTGTTCACTAGCTGAAGCACGGGAGGTGGCTGCCATGCTAGGACCGGAAGGTTGTAGTCGGCCAACGGCAGGGCTGGGCTGGTTGCGACACGGGCAAGGCGATCCCGCCCGATCCAGCAACACGAACAGCGGTGGAAGGGAACCTGTTGTCACCGGATGAGGGAGCTGCGAGTGCTGCTCTCTACACCGGGTCTGCTGCCTGGTCTCGGTGGCGTGCACGGCCTGACTGGAGGTGACGACCGTCATGCCCTGGCGATTCACGTAGCCACGGCTCCGTTGACGTTTACGACGGCTGGGGACATTGGGGGGATTCACCCGGCGCTCCTCGTCGTCGGGAGCCACAAAGGGAATTACCAACTCTACGATGTTAACCGAAGCGTACCCCGGGCTCTTTGGGAGATTCACCCGGCGCTCGTCATCGTCGGGAGCCACAAAGGGATTTACCAACTCTACGGTGTTAACCGAAGCGTACCCCGGGCTCTCGGGGAGATTCACCCGGCGCTCCTCGTCGTTGGGAGCCATAAAGGGATTTACCAACTCTACGGTGTTAACCGAAGCGTACCCCGGTCTCTCAGGGAGATTCACCCGGCGCTCCTCATCGTCGGGAGCCACAAAGGGATTTTCCAACTCTACGGTGTTAACCAAAGCGTACCCCGGGCTCTCGGTCGAGGATTCATCCGTTACCAGACAGGGTCTCGGAGGGATCCCCATTCCCGGGGGCATGAAATAGCCAAGCATGCGAGAAGATAACGGCAATGGTAGGGCGCGTTCTTTCTTCTTGCGTCGCCGCCTGCTCTTCTGGGAAGAAGTAGGCTGGGACGACGAGTCCGAAGCGGCGCTCGCGAATTCTGAGGTCTCTAGCCGGTCCAGGCGGGCACGGATGATGCCATGGGAACAGGCGACCGTCCTGCGGGCCATACAGTCATTATACTTCTGGGACCCATGGTCGGAAACCTGTTCCCACCATTCCCCGTCATCACTACTACCATCTGATCCCACAAAGACAACTACCACCTGTGCTGGGGCTGGGCCCAACCTGACTATGTTGTTGTATATCTAGTCTTGGAGCCAGTCCTTGAACACATAGCATTGTTGGATGGTGTGTCCCAGGAACCGGTGATAAGGGCAGTAGTCAGGGCGATCCGTGAGACACGCCTCTTCTGG
Organism: Viscum album; assembly: GCA_963277665.1. Taxonomy (NCBI): domain Eukaryota; kingdom Viridiplantae; phylum Streptophyta; class Magnoliopsida; order Santalales; family Viscaceae; genus Viscum; species Viscum album. The sequence continues at coordinate 1,615,278,926 of OY728158.1, forward strand.
CTTCTGGCACTCAGGCAGCCGCACAATCCTCTGCTCCAAGGCACTACATAAATAACTGGGGACCTGGGCCTCGTCAAATGAGTATGACCGATTCCTTCTGCATGGAAAGGGGACCCTTGGGGGCTGACCATGGCCAGGGACCGGAGGGGAAGGCCGAGGAGGCGAAGCCGGATAACCTCGCCTAGGTGGTGGCGGTGCGTTACGCGGAGGCGCCTGCCGATTTTGAGGTGGTCGCTACTGGGACAGAGGCTGTGGGGGTGGACCCCTATGAGCCTGTTGAGCTGGCTCACCGGCAGCAACTCTAGCTGTCTGGGGGCCTCTATCTGCGCCACAACAGCGGGCTTGGCTCTAGCGGCTCTCCTTGCGAAGATCACAGGAGGCAGCGGACGTGCCTGACTGGCCTGTTGCAGGGCTTCTTCAAGATGCTGAGCCTTGTCCGAGAAGTCCCGGAACCCTCCAGGGTAATTCTGCATGATCAGGGAAGGAACCAACTCCGCCTTGATGTTCCCCACACACATCGTCGTTAATTGCTCTGACTCAGTGGCTTGTCAAGGGAGTACGTGAGCCCCTTCCACCGGGCGATGATGTCCGTGACTCACTCGCCAGGCCTTTGCTTGCACCTGAAGTGGTCTGCAATGTTCTTCTCCCGGGTTGTGGAACTGAACTGGTAGAGGAATTGTCGATGAAGGTCCTCCCAGCTAGTTACTAATCCAAAAGGGAGCTGGCTGTACCAAACGAACGCTGGTCCCTCCAGCGTCTGAACGAAGCACCGGAGCTTGGCAGCCTCCTACTGCGCCGGAGACCCCAACATAGGCCCGCACCTTGAGTTGAAGTGGTCCAAGTGTTGTGGCGGGTCTCCGGTCCTATTAAAGGGGGCAAAAGTGGGATTCCCAAATCCTGGCAGGGCCGGAATGTCATCCACCCATGTGGGGTACGGCTTGCCATCCAGTGGGACGCCACCTGCCGAGTTTCCAGGGGGCCTCTAAGCGAGCGATGAGTACCTCCATCAGATCATACGGATGCGGATTCATGTCCAGGCTCGGATCTCTAACCACAAGCGCATTTCTAAGCTCTTCGATACGGTAGTCGCGCTCAGCGGCTCGGGGGGCAGCTGGTGGAGTGACTGTCAGAGCGGCGGGAGGAAACTGAGCAGGGTATCCCAGGTTGCCTCGCTGCTTGGGAGGGTTCGGCGAAACATATCGTGCCCTCTTTCCATGGGCTCCAGTGACTCCCCTATCGGTGAACACGACACGGCCACTGTTGCCTGGGGGGATCTCAGCAAGGGGTAGATGCTCCTGCCCCTGCTGTCCTGGTCTAGGGTTTCCGTAGACAGGCCGCTGCTCTGCAATGCGTTCATCCAGGAGCTCATCAACTAGCCTTTTTTTCTCGGCTAGCTAATGGCATAGCGTGTCCTTCTCGGGATCTTCCTCTACCTTCTGCACTGAGGTAGATGGGTCGGCGAGTTTGACAGACCCGACGGGCTCTTTACCATTTCCGATGTTTCGGCTCAGCGCCAGTGCCTCCGTGGGTACAGGAAGGCCTAGAAGGCTCCTCTGTTGGCGAGTAATCCTCCCAGATGGGTCCAGCAGCGGCCTGTCCTCGGGGGGTGAGTCACCGTCGAGGGGCTCCACAATGTTTCCCTCATCTGAAGGTTCAGCCATGTTGACTGCTGCTGCCCTTGGCGACATTCCCTCAGGGCTGCCCAGTGGGTCGGGCTGCCGGCGGATCGCGCAGAAGAGGAGAGCAGTGTACTGCCCCCACCCATGGAAGTGCACGTGGGGGGTGGCCTCCTCAAAAACTCTGCGGAGTACTTGAAAACTCTGGACGCATTGTTGCTGAAGGGCCTCGTGGAGGCCCAGCAACTCGGGGTGCCGGACCGCGGGGAGTGCTGCTAGATCAACCCGGCGGCACTGCTCACCAATCTCCTCGAGATGCGCTTGGCTCCCGAGATAAGGCGCCAGCTGATGACGGAGGCGGGAGTGAGTCACCCGAAGAATCTATCAGAACCATTCAAACTCCCCCGGGGTGAGTGACTCTGGCACCTCAAAACCCGATTCTGCGACCAGCCAAAACTTCTCAGGGAAGTGGCCCGCTGCAAGAACGGTCCAGAACCTCCACGGCTCCGGCTCGGGGTCCGGAACTTGCCGCCCCTGCTCATCCACCGAGGAAAGTAGGGGAATTGGAAATGGCGCCGAGGCGGGCCGGCGGGGCGGTGGGCCGGCCGGCGGGGAATACGGCGAACAGGCCGATTGGCCGCCGATCCCTGGGTCATCCTCCCGAGGTTGCAGTGCCCTGGCCGCCACGTCGCGATAGGATGAGCTGGTGGATGGGCCTCCTGTAACAACGCCGATGCTCGCCGAGGGTGTGTCGCCCTACGATCCTTCCGTCAGTCCCCAGAAAGGTTCCTCATCCTCCCTAACTGGGGAAGGAGGTGCTTCTGAGGAGATCATCGGAAACTGCGGGCTTGATCCCTGGCGGTACACCAAGTCTTCGTCGTCCTAGATATACCTTCGATGGGAGGAGGGAATCATACGGATCTTGCATTCGGGGAGTACGATACTGACGCGCCGTGTCCCCATCCCTACCCTCAACTCGAAAGGTTGGGGGGAGGTTCTATCGTCGAGTCATACTCTACCTCAGAATCCGAGAAACAGATTGGTCTGATTCCCATCCGGACTCCCCTGAAATTCTTCCGACGTCGACGACGCCTGGCCTTCCTGCCCCTGGGTAGCTCCTCAGGGTAAGGACGACTTCTGTCATCGGGTCCCCCGACCACAATAGAGCTGGGGCAGAGGGGACCGAAGGCCGGGGTGCGAGAAGCACTGGGACTGATGTCGAAAGGGACATGGGGAGGACCTCCAGGTGAGTGAGTGACTGGATACACAACGGCTCCATGCTCGCGACCGGTGGTAGGGGGAGTCACCTCATACCCCATGCAGTGGGTGCTGGAAGGAGTCGTACCCGAAGCATAGCCGCCGCGAAGAAGCATTCGGCTTCCCAGATCGGTGGCATGGAATGAGCCTTCATGGTGAGCAGCACTACCGCGGATTGGCCCGTAGTGGACATTGCCAATGTCTACGACCGGGAGATTCGACCCAACCCGCCTGCAGGGCGGTCGGGGTTTCGATCCCAGTCGGGCACGCGGCTGCCCCTGCTCAACATGCGCAGGGATCTGGGAATAGGAGTCAGTAGTGGCTGGGGCCACAATGGCTACTGATGATGGTGCCCTAGGACGGGCATTCTCCCCCACTCGCGCCCAACGCTGGCGTCGAGTCAGATGGGCTGGAGCCGGTGGTGCGAGCATGAAGATTGCCTGCTCCTCGGCTCGGGGAGTCGGGCGGTGGTGGCGACACAGCCTGGCAGGGGTTCTTGCCGGTAACCCCTGTGATGGATCGTCGATCGGTTGGACCCGGACATCCCCCACCTCATTGGAGTAGGGGAGGGATGTGTCACGGTGCTCCGGGTATAGGCTCCCGAAGCGGTTGAACGTCGGCGTGGGGAGCGGCGGCTCCCTGCGTGGCCCTCAAGGGCGGCGATGGTGGTGAGGCACGACCGCCTCTAGACCCAAGCGGGCCATGCCCCTGGTGGGGATGATCCCTTCCTTGTCATACCTACGAACCAGGTTATTGAGCACCCTCCATTGGATGATTTGTGATGGGGAGAGGGGGCACAAGCGCCGCGCTGCCACAACGGTCAAAGTCGGAGCGGTCGTGGGATAGGTGGGACCGCGCGGGGTAGCCGCGTCGGCACTGCCCCTGCCCCTGCCCCGGTGGGCAGGTGGCGATCGAGCTCCGAATACAGTGATCTGATTCCTGGAAACATGGAGATGGACCCATAAGTATCAAGAGGAAAGGAGAACGACAACCAAGGCCTAGCATCATTCCGTCTTCAGTGGTCGGCGAGAGGGAAGCACGCTGACGACGTCACAGAACGGAGTAGTCAACGTCCTGATGGCCTCGACCCCTGGCGGGTTCACGTCCTGGTGAAGGTTACCCGGACCTGGTGACATGCTATTATTCCGATGCTCCAATGGCTACCATTTCCCACGTTGAGGAGAAGAGCTTCACGTCGGGTTCACAATTTTTTGTTTCCGACGCTTTCGCCGGGGCGCGTGTGTCCGTCCCCCGGGGAGGGTGCGCTGCTTGTGGCCCCGCATTCCCGCTTTCCATAGGCGGGCAGCATCAGTTCCTTGTTCAGGGACATATGCTTCTTGATCGAAACTGGGATGATGGAATGTCGGTTCTTCCTTCCGTGGATTCCTCCTCGGAGCTCGTCACCTAGTCCGGGTCTCCCTCAATGATTTAAGATGGGTTCGTGAAGCTCATTCCCGGTGCCATATCTACATGGACGCCAGTTAATTACGCTACATCCGTCAAGACGCTCCAAGGGGTCTTGTCGGGACAGCAACCTGCGGTGAGGAGAATGGTCACATTGGGGCATCGTCAGCTTGTCTGTCTTTGGTCCCTCATCATAGGGCTTCTCGAGGGCGCGAAAGCCCGAGGCATCCCACATCGAACGCGGGGAATGTGTACCATCTGAGGTTTTCCTCAGCTTCACATGTTTAACATGGGGTATGTCTCGATTTTAACGTCTTGCGGAGATGGATCGGGTTAAAGGATCCCTAGGGGGAAACACCATTGTTGGGGCCAGCACGTGGGAGGCCTCCCGTATAACATGGAGTGGGAAAGGGTGGCATGATCTCCCCGGGATGTGGCGGCCCGGGTAAGGATCAGGATGGATGGTGGGGTGAAGCATGGGGCTTACGTTCTGAGACGGCCCAAGAGGGGGAATACAGTTTAATGTCATGCGGGACGGAATACAGTTTAACGTCATGTGGGACACGATACAGTTTAACGTCATGCGGGATGGAATACAGTTTAACCTCATGCGGGACGGAATACAGTTTAACGTCATGCGGGACGCAATATAGTTTAACGTCATGCGGGACGAAAGATTTGAGGCTTACGCTCTGAGGCGGCCCAAGGTGGTCAGGGAACCGACATGAAGAGGTCGGGACGACCGGGTGGGGGGCTTGAACCTCGTGGAGGCTTCCAACGTACCATGCGTTAGCACGGATCAAAGTCCACGTAGTTCACTGGGATGGGGCTTATGCTCTGAGTGGGCCCATAGGAGGATGTCATGGTCGATGTGCACTCTAAGCCCACGTGATTCATGCTCGGTGTGGGAAAAAAGAGGCACCAGGGACCAGCCGATCATGTCGCGAAGGGTGCATCCGTGAGAAGCGGAATGGGGCTTACGCATTGAGCGGCCCAACGAGGAAATATGGGCTTACACGTGGATAGCGGCCCTTGGTGCCAGGGCTTACTCCAGGGTGGAGGCCCGTGGTGCGATAAAGCGCAGTGGGAGAAAGACTCCACTGGCCTTGGCAGGGGGGAAGTACGGAGATGCACGGGTGAAATCAATTGTATGAAAGGTTAGGGGCTTACGCTCTGAGGTAGCCCTTCCCCCACGGACAAACGCCACTCCGACAAGGAGGATCTCATTCCATGTGAGGAAGAGTCCATTCCCATGGAGACGAGTGGGCGTAAAAAATGTCCGAGCTGGGGGGACCCTGCGTGTGAAGCACGGGGTCGGACCACAGTTTAACGTCTTGTGTTAATGATGAGGTGCTTAGCAGTTTAACGTCCTGTAGCTTGGACGAGGTGGGTTTGCTCCACACCCCTAGGGATTACATGCCCAATGCCCTCTACCCCTTGTGGAAGGGAAGTCATCGGCAAGGCCATGGAAAAGGGGGGCCGCAGGGCAAACCACTGGGGGGTCCATGTTAGCGTGGCTATGTAAAGAAGCAATAGCCGTTAGCGTGCCTATGCGGAGAATCATAAGGCAAAGCAACGCAATGGAAAACACGGCCCAAGGGACCTTGAGGTTACTTCACACGAGCCTGGAAGGCCGTGCGGGAAAACAACGCATGCCACGCATGCCCGGCAGGGGAGACATTAGGTTCCGGTGCAGGGGGCAGCCAAGGGGCGTCAAGGTGAGGGGTCCTCGGCCTTGCGCGCGCAAAAGGGATGATTTGCGCGGAAAACACCTGGACGACGCACAATAGGAGTAACGGAATTGCGCGCGAAGAGGTAATTACATGCAATGTTTTGCGTGCAAGGCAGGGTATTGCGCGCACGGACCACGGATTGCACACAAGTGGGGAAACCGGGGGAAGGGGAAAATTCATTGAAGCCTGTGGTGTTTCGAGCAAAGGCGAACTCCTAGGCAAGGTTGTGCGGAACTCGGGATTACCTGGATGTCATCTTTCGCGCGGGGGGAGCCGAATTGCGCGCACAAGAGTCGCTTCAGATTCCTCAACCCCCAAACCGTTCGGGCTCACCTTATATTTATAGGCGACCTCCGGCACGGAATCTAGGCGGCACACGATGTTTTCCGCGCCGGGAACCGATGTCGCGCAAAATCTCGCCGCGGAGAAATGGGGCGTGCAATTATTGCGCGCCTCACCGGTCCAATTCCGTGAATCCCGGGAGCACTTCATGCGCAGATCATTTTTGCGCGTGGATCCTCCTTTATTTCGCGCACCACCTCTCGGGCCTCCGGATCGGGCCTCTGATTCCGAATATGACTTCGCTTCGTCATTCAGAAACTTCCTCCGGGAGTTGCGGGCTTTTTTCGGCGTCAACATCTACGATCTAAGATCTTCACTGGTTTCTCATCATAAGAAAGATCATCTTCCAATTGTACCACCTCGGAAGAGAGTACATGTGAAGGGTCCGGTATGTACTTCCTTAAGAGGGATACATGAAAGACATCATGCACCTTGGCTATAGTAGGTAGAAGTGATAGTCGATAGGCCACAACCCCAACACGATCAACAATCTCGAAGGGGTCAATGTACCTTGGACTTAACTTCTCTTTCTTTCCAAACCTCATGACCTTCTTCCACGAAGATATGCATAAAAACACCATGTCTCCAACTTTTAACTCAAGGTCTCATCGATGATTATCTGCATAACTCTTCTATCGACTTTGGGCTACCTTGATATGCTACTGAATGGTTTTCACCTTCTCCACCATTTCTTCGACCATTTCTGGTCCATGAAGCTTACGTTCACCGACCTTATCCCAACATGTCGGTGTTCTGCACCTTTTCCCATACAGGGCTTTGTATGGTTCCATTTGGATGCTCGAGTGGAAACTATTATTATAAGAGAAATCAACCAGAGGAAGATGTTGATTCCATCCTCCTTTAAAGTCCATTGAGCACGCTCTCAACATATCCTCAAGTGTTTGGATAGTCCGCTCGGATTGGCCATCAGTTTGAGGATGATAGGCCTTACTGAAGTTCAGTTCAGTATTCAGAGCTTGTTGAAGACTCTTCCAAAACTTAGAGGTGAATCTTGGATCTCAGTCAGAAACAATAGATAGTGGTACTCCATGCAACCGTACCACATCAATGATATATATCTGTGCTAGTTTATCCAAAGAGAAATCCTCTCGAATAGCAATGAAGTGTGCAGTGTTTGTAAGACAATCCACAACAACCCAGATTGCATTGTCTCCTTTGGATGTCCTTGGAAGTCCCGTGACAAAGTCCATGGTGATGTTCTCCCATTTCCATTCTAGTATGGGCAATGGTTGCATCATCTCCTTAGACTTCTGCCTCTATTTATTCACTTGCTGACACACCAGGCACTTTGATGTATATTCAGTGATCTTCTTCTTCATATTATCCCACCAAAAGTTTTCTCGGAGATCTAGATACATCTTTGTGCTCCCTGGGTTAATAGAGAAATTTGAACAATGTGCATCATCCAAAAGTTCCTTCTTCAGCTCCGAACTTGATGGAACACATAGTCTTTTCCCAAACCGCACAATTCCTTCTTCATTAACATTAAACTCTGAGGATTTTTTGTTTTTGATAGCTTCCACTTTTTCTTGGATTCCTGCATCATCCTTTTGAGAATCCTCTAACCTTTCCAAAATAGATGGTTGAGCAATCATTTGTGAAAGGATTGATGATGTTCCCTTCTTTATGATTCCCACATCCATGTTCATTATGTCTAAGAATATTGGATCCTTCTCAATTCTCATCATTGATAGAATGGCTGGATCCTTTCTACTTAGGGCATCTGCCACCTTGTTCGCTTTCCCAGGGTGGTAATGTATTGAACAGTCATAATCCTTGATGAGCTATATCCATCTTCTCTGGCACATATTTAGCTCTTTATATGTGAATATATATTTAAGACTCTTGTGGCCAGTATATATCTCACCTTTCTCTCCATAGAGATAATGCCGCCAAATTTTCAAGGCAAAGATCACTGCCGCTAACTCCAGATCATGCGTTGGATAGTTTCTCTCATGGATTTTCAACTGCCTTGAGGCATAGGATATCACTTTATCATTCTACATTAGCACACATCCTAAGCCCTTCTTTGAGGAATCACTGAATACCACAAAAAGTTCCCCACTTGTGGGTAAAGTGAGCACGGGTGCAGTGATGAGCCTCTTTTTCAACTCCTTGATGCTTTCTTCGCATTCATCACTCCAAGAAAACTTTACTCCCTTTCGAGTTATCATGGTAAGAGGGTTGGACAATCGTGAGAAATTTCTCACAAATCGTCGATAATATCTAGATAACCCCAAGAATCTACGGATATCTGTTACCGATGTTGGCCTCGGCCATCCCTCAATTGCTTCTGTTTTGGAGGGGTCCACAGATATCCCATTTCTTGTGATGATATGACCCAAGAATGAGACCTCCTTCAACCAGAACTCACACTTGTTGTACTTGGCATAGAGCTTCTCCTTGCACAAAGTCTCCAGTACAGTTCTTAAATGCTCCTCATGGTCCTCCTAGGTTTTAGAGTATATTAGAATATCATCTATAAAGACTACCACAAATTTTTCTTGGTAATATCTAAAGACTCTATTCATCAAGTCCATGAATATTGCTAGAGCATTGGTGAGTCCTAAAGGCATTACTATTAATTCATAGTTCTCATACCTTGTACGAAAAGTAGTCTTGGGGATATCTTCCTTCTTCACCCTTACTTGATAATATCCCGACCGCAAGTCCACCTTGGAGAATTATTGTGCTCCACGCAGCTGATCAAACAAGTCATCGATTCTTGGGAGAGGATACTTGTTCTTTATCGTGATTTTGTTAAGTTCACGATAATCGATGCAATGCCGCATTGACCCATCCTTCTTCTTGTTGAAGAGGACTGGTGCACCCCATGGTGATGCACTTGGGCGTATAAACCCTTTATCAAGATTGTCCTGTAGTTGTTTCTTCAGCTCTTCAAGCTCAACAATATCCATTCTATATGGAGTCTTGGATATTGGTAGCACCCTAGGTATAAGTTCAATTGAGAACTCAACATCTCTTCTTGGAGGAAGACCAGGAAGTTCCTTGGGAAATACTTCAGCGAATTCCCTCACAATAGGCATTTCTTCGAGGGTGGTTTCTTCCTTGGACTCAATCATTTGAGCCAGATATGCGTGCTCATAATGCAGTAATATCCATGCTTGAGATGATGGAGCTAAAGGAGATTCATCTTCCTCCTGACACTTGTAAAGAATCGGGGGTCGATTCTCCATATGGAGTGTGATTTCCCTCTCCCGACAATTTATGTTGGCTCTATATAAGGAAATCCAATACATGCCAAGAATTGCATCAAATTCCACCAAAGGTAGTATGATGAGGTTCACCAGGAAATTCAATCCACAGATTATAACAGGGGAGGACTTATCCTCATGGGATGAAATGACTGCCCCATTTTCCGTACTCACCGACATCTTTACTTCCATGATTTGTGGTGGTGTAGGGATTGTTCTACTAAACTTTTGAGATATAAAATAATGCGTAGAACCTGAATCAAAAAGTACATTCACTATTCTTGAATGAATAACTAGCGTACCTGTCACCACTTCGTTGTCGGGGTTCACTTCGGCAGAAGTGATGGAAAAAGTTCTTCCTTGCTGTCTTGGAGGTTGCTGGTTGCCTCCGATAACCCTTGGATTAGGGCACTGATTTGAAAAATGAACAGGTTCATTGCATTTGTAGAATTGAACAACGTGTTGAGGTTCGAACGGAGCGTTCCTCTCCTCTGTCGCAGCCCCGGGACCTTCTTGCTGACAGTTAACAGCTAGGTTCCCTTCTCTTCCACACCTGAAGCATTTTCTTGTCCCCCTAAGCCAATTTCTAGGGTGCTTCTTTCCACACTTTTGTCAAGTGGGGTGCTGGAACTTCTTAGCGCTGTTGGATTTATCCATCGTACCACCATCATTGAAGTCCACATTCCGCTTCTTATCCCCATGATACCCCTGTGATTCTCTGATCTCCATTTCAACCTTGAGGGCACATCGGACAATTTCCTTATAGCTGTCGAAGTCACAGATCGCTAATGCTTTCCACAAGCTAGGCTTCAGCCCACCAAAGAAGTGGTCAACCTTGCATTCGGGGGTAACGACAAAGCCGGAAGCGTATCGTGCAATCCTTGTGAAGTTTTCCTCGTACGCTCCCACAGATTCTTCATCTTTCTGCTTGAGGGAAAGGAAGTCCCTTTCCATCTTAAGACGGAGGGTGTGTGGAAAATATTTATCGAAAAACATCTTCCAGAATTCCTTCCATTCCAAAGCCTCGATATCCTCCTCAGGCTTTGTATATTTGATCAACATCCACCATTGATCAGCTTCACCCTCCATACGATAAGCCGCCAGGAGAACCTTCTCTTGTTCAGAACATTGAATGATAGAGAAGATCTTTTCAATGGAGTTGATCCATTGCTCAACGATCGTGGGATCAGATGATCCACTAAAAGTAGGAGGCCTTTGTCTCATGAAGCTCTCAATAGCGACTTGTTCTTTCTTAGGGGGGGTTGAACGTTCCTCTTGACCTGTGTTTCTATTCAAAACTTAAGTTAGCTGAGAGAGAAGCGTGACAAAGTTCGTGATTCCTGATCCCATTGGATTGGGCATCTCATTAGTACAATCATCACACTGATCTTCACAACGGTTGTTAGCCCTAGTTCTCCTATTACCGACCACTGGTTGGAATAAAAGGAAAGTTAGGGGTAACACATAAAGGGTAATCCAAAGACAAAAGTTGATGACTTATAAATAAACTTTATTCTCTTTAACTCATGAGTCTATAGGATTCAATCCAGGCTTTTCATGATCTTCCTTCTAACATATATTCTTAGGGGCATTTTTCCCTTAATAAGGGTTCATACTAAGATTGTGAATTTATCAAAACATATCCCTCGGGAGTGTCATAAACATGAGTGCAGCAAGGCCCATTGTCATGCACCAGTTCCCATTCGAGTCTAGCTCAAAGTGGTGTTTTCGGGTTTTACCCCTAGGATACATCTGTGCCAGAGCCGCCTCTACCTGCTCGTATCCAGACATGGATGTATTTGTTTGATAAACCACTTACATAGTATTTACCAAAACTTAGGGATGTTTTTATTATACTTAGTCTTGTATCTAAGGCTTTACTAGGGTTTCCTAATCCCAAAAATAACTAAAACTATCCTCTGATACCAACTATGACAACCCTGCTTTCTATTACAACTTAAACATGCTTTATTACATATAACTTCACTTGATACAACAAATAAGATCGAGAGGTTTAGTGTCTTTGGGGCTTAGGATCATTACATAAAAACATTAAACTTGAAATACAACATCTTTATTGAAAACATCCTTTACATGACCACTACATTCATTCGTACTTAGCATTGCATGGGATAATCTGAGGACATGCATAAGAAAAGGGTGAGCTATAAAGCCCAGTAAGGGAGTACACAATGAATAAAATGAGGAGTTAAATACATGTTAGGCAATAGGAATATAAATAGAGCATAAGAGTAACATGAACATAAAGGCATGATAAAGCATGATAATCATAACATTGAAATGTGGCAACAACACTTAACATTGAATTAGCATGAGCCAAGGCTCGTTGCACATGGAGCATGAGTAAACCCTCATTGCACTTGAAGCACGAGTAAACCCTAGTTTCACTTGAATTAGCATGAGTCAACACTCATTGCACATGATGTATCATGATACTATAATTTACCCAATGCATTGGAGCGCTATCAGGGCGCACCCTTCTTAAACATTTCATTTCATGCATAAGTGTGCCACACAGATCATAAAACATGGATTCATAAAACATAATCCTTTATTCCACGATAAAGGAATGTGGAATTCATATATGAACTTTAAAATCAATAAGTACATGTGCATAAAGGTGAATACCATTGATGGAGAAATTGGCATGGTATTCACTACACAATGACATTGGCTTAGAAAATCGGTGCGATTTCAGCAGCGAAACGGCGTGACATAAGAATTCATAAAAAAGGTTGATGAGAGAGAAAGAGGTTCCTAATCATATTTACATGTAATGTACAGTAAGGTGGTCATATATATACATGTCCCAAAAATCTAAATGGAATTTAGATTCATGATACAAAAGTATTGCTTGAATGTAAAAGAGGAGAAAAAGGTTCCTTTCGGAATTTCGGCATAGTAACAGGTGTACATGGGAGGTATTTAATGAGAGAGAAAAGGGGTCTCCCATCATTCAAACAATAAGAGGGAAGTATGGGAGAGGTGAAAAACCATACCCCAACATTCATAATTGAAATTAAAAGGGCAATACAACTTAAAGAAAATTGACAAAAATGAGAAAGGAAGAAAAAACCCTTACTTGGAAGTGTGCTTCCAAAGGCTATAGAGAGGCTTGTGAGAGGCTTCTTGGGAGATTGGGGCACCTTGGGAGGATTCTAGAGAGAGTAGGGCAGAGGTTGGACGAACTCAAATGGCTTTGAGTGAGGAGGAAGTCGGAGATTGGGTGAGTTTATATAGGAAAGGTGAGGGAATTCTTTATTATTTAGGTTTGGGACACCTTATATTAAAATAATCCAAACCACAAACCATCCCATGGTATTTGCCCATGGTTTCTGGAAAAGGAAAGAGGAAAACAATTTTTTACAAAGACAAAGTCCGAACTTATTAAAAAATTAGGGTTGCTTATGTGGAGGTGAGTCACACTTTCATGGAAATTAATTTAAAAAGGCAAAGTGTTGAATAAGTCTTGATGGATCCATTAATGCTTTGAAAAGTAATTCAAACAAACCCAAAACCTCATTATTTTAATGATAAAACACATATTGGCCGAACATAAGGATTATGGTATTTTATTACATTACCATTGGGTCATTATGATGTCATAAAACACATTATATAATTAAATGGTATTTAATTTTTACCCAAAAATTTGACTATCTCAGAAAATTATGAAAAATTCACCGTTGGATAATTTCGACGTCCTGATTCCAAAAATAATATTTATTTTATCTAAATAATTTTCTAAATATGTGAATTTTAACTTTTAAAATAAAAACCTACATTTATAAAAAATTCACGGGTTTTGACAGAAATGGCTTTCAAACCTTAATAAAAATTTTAATTGCATTCATAAAATTATAAGATCATTTATATTTAATAAAAATTAATTTAAAATTAATAATAATATTTTATTAAAATATTATTTAATTCAAAAATCCTTTAATTTAATAAAATATAATTCTTAATTAAATAATAACTACAAACACCATTTGTACTTTAAAAACTAATTACAATGTATCAAAAATGACTAGAAATTATATTCATTATTATATAAAAAAATAATGTACATGAACATGGTGCTACTTATTTGTTACATAAACCCTTAAAATAGTCGCATAAGACCTAAGGGTAAGGTGTGCGATGGTGAAAGACTCTTGGGGCGGCTCGGATAACATCGCTCGAGTGGTAATCTCTATCAACTTCCACTTTTCCCGTAGACGGTCCCGTTCAAGCTTGACATAATGAAGCTCAGCTTGGGCTTGGTCAAGGGCGAAGCCCAAAGACGCCACCTCTTTTCCGAGCTCCGACAAATGGGCTTCCTAAGGGGAAATTCTACTGGATGAGGCCATCGCTTCCTTTGTCTGAGTAGAAATGGGTTCGTTAAAGCCTTATATTTATACTACTCAAGTGATCACTGTTCAACGGCTATAAAAGTAACGGTCACAAATCATAACGTAAAACTTAAGAAGTTGACATCTTATAAAAACATTTTTCATAAAGAAACATTTAACTGGATCAAGAGGGATTTTCTAATAATGAAACATTGGGTCATTACAGTCGGATCATGTGGGAGTCATGGCATATCGAGTAGAACTTCCATGGCATATGAGCTAGATACATGATGTTTTTCATGTGTCACAGCTCCTTCGTTATATTCCTGTTCAATCTCATGTCATCGATTGGGGAGAGATCGATGTTGATGATGATGTAACATTCGTGGAGCGGACTATGGAGATCCAAGTCCGCCAGAAGAAGGTGTTGCACGGACATTATACTCCCTAGGTTCATGTCCTGTGGAAACATGTTGGAGTGAAGGATAGTACATGGTAACATGATTTTTAGATATGTGCTCAGTAACCTGAGTATTTTTATGTTTAACTCTCTTAATTTGAAAATATTTTCACTGTGGTTATAGAACTTTCGTGTTTATGAGACAATTTTCTTTTATTGTTTCTTGTGGATTTCTCTCTTTTGAGAGGTATCTTGATGGGTGGTTGTTCGGACCATGTATATGTTTCCCTTTATATCGGTTTTGAATTCTCTAGGAAGAGAATGTTTTAAGAGATATCTGATGCAATTTCCTAGACCTCTCTGGTCCATTCCTCTGTGTAAATCTAGTGTTTGAGGTGTTCTGGTGGTCAAGGGGACTTATCCCCAACACTTTCCCATATTTCAAATTCTGTGAATAGTTCCATCGGTGAGACTGATGTGAAAAGTTCCATCGGTGAGACCGATGTGAACCGTACTACTAGATCAGTGAGTCATTTTGTGAATAGTGTTTCCAGGATTGGTGACTCCATGATCGGCAAATAAATCAGTGAATAATGTTTCTAGGATCGGTGAGTCCAAGATTGGTGAGTCATTCTATGAACAGTGTTTCCAGACCAGTGAGTCTATAGTGTTTATAGACTGATGAGTCTACAGTGTTTCCGGAGTTGTAACTCTACTGTTTTTCTAGACCAGTGAGTCTACATTGTTTTAAGATCAATGATTCTATAGTGTTTCCAGAATGGTGAGTCTAAACTGTTTCCAAATCGGTGAGTCACCAATTTTTCCAGACCAGTGAGTCTACAGTGTTTCCAGACCATTGAGTCAACATTGTTTCTAGAACGGTGAGTCTACAGTGGTTCCAGACCGGTTAATCTACAGTGCTTCTAGAATTGTGAGTCTATAGTATTTCTATAATGGTGAGTCTACAGTTTTTCCATATTAGTGAGTCTATAGTGTTCCCATAACGGTTTTGGATTTCCTTTTCCAAATTTCCAGCTTTTTTTCGTTTCTTTGATTTAACATTTTCTTTGACATTAAATGTACACAAGGCTTTTTTAAGGACACTAAGGTCGATACAAAGGCCATCACTCAATTAATATTCCTAAGGATTAGAATGAAATTACTTGGTCAAACTGTGTGGTTTAATGTGATCATATTTTAATGTAAAATCTAGAATACCTTAAACAGTTTCTCTGTAAATCATCTAAAGGGACAAGATACCCTCCCCCCATTTTTCTACCTTGTGTGAGATGCTCAAACCATTCCTTCTTCCCATAGGAGTTGTGTGATCTAACCTTAATCCTTGAATTGTTTTTCCCTTGAAGATTCTTCTTTCTACGTGTGCACCCACTATTTTGGTGCATGCATCATGTGTTGATCCATCATCGATATAAGATATGTTTTATCATAATTCATTGGGGATCATCTCATTTTGATTCTTCTTTCCATGTTATGGTATGTGATCCCCTTGCTTCTAGTAGAGTTTGCTGGGGTTTTAGTTTGTGCGGTCATACAATCACATCCTCAGGAGGATGTAGTTGTCCCAAGAGGAGGTGATCATGATCTGTTGTATGAATCATTCTCTTATAAATATTGTCAAGAACCGTTTGAGTTAGGGGATTCGTTTCTTCTCTATTATTTTAATGTTTAGTTTTCCCAATGTTGGATCCTTTGAATAATAAATTTGTTAATTCAAGAAGGATTAATGAACTAGTTTTTTGATAAAAGATAATTTATTGTAGTGTTCTGAGTTACCCTCTTTCTTGTTTAAGGGTCAAGATCCACATTGATATAAAGTTTGTTCTCCTGGTACTTGTGTTGTGATGTGAGCTTGGAAGACAGTTGTGATATGTGGGGGCAGGGAGGCCAATTGGTTGTGGCAGAAGTTGATGCCTAAAGTGGAGAGATGCATTGATTTATGCTTGTGGCTGTCGGGGAGGACACCAGAGATGATGGAATAGGTTGGATGTGAATTTTTAGAGGATTGATGATTCTTGTTGGTTATTTATCAGCTTCACTTTCGCCACTTCTAAAGTAAGTTGGTCTTGCTTACCCTTCTTCCAAAAGGTGCAAAGATCCACGGGGTATGCCACATGCATTCCATGTTTAGCTTCCTGAGGGAGGATAAGTCTACACAATTGCTATAGGTGGGAAATACACGATGTGTAGTTCACCTACTCACCATGTGAAGCCCATTGCCTTTACAAGCATAGATTTTTTTTCTATAATTCCAGGGAATATTGGAAATTAATGCTATTAATAAATGATTGAATAAATGATGTTAACCCATGGGGTAGGAGCTTGTTGGGACGCAAAACAGAGGTTTCAATTTTTAAAGGAATAGAGGACTTTGGGTGTGATGATAGTGAATAAAATGTGGAAATTTCTAATGGTTAATTAATGTTTAATGAATTAATTAATGTAAAGTTAAACTAATAAAATGGGAATGAAGTAATGTAATAAAGATCTCTAAATGGTTGTGTGCTTATTGGATACCCAATATTAGAAGTGGTAGCCAGGAGTCCGAGAGACGTTAGTTGCGGTTGTGTATAAGATTAGGTTATTCCAATAGTGTGGTTGTGAGCTATAATATATTCTATAGTGTTTGTGTTCCTATTTTATAATCCACCCAATCAGTTAGGGAAACTGACACCCCGGGGATTCTGAACACTAGAGTTGTTTTCCCCAATATTCCGGTGGGAGGATGGATGGATGACTACCCCCTTTGGCCCCACTCTCTTATCTTGGTAGTTACATGTGATGGTAGTCACATCAGTTAGTTTTACCTATATATGTGTGTAGTGGGATGTAATGGATTGGGGTTATTCTCACACATATATTTTGGATTTAGTTTCCTATGGACTACTATAGGTGTAACATGTATAGGTTATGATGGATTGAGGATCTGTATTCAGTGTTTCGACTATAATGGATTGAGGTTTAATACCTTATATATGATATACGTTATTTTTGATGTGAAGACTCCCAAAAACTTTTTGGTTACATTGCTTATGTGGACGTGGGGGTTTGGTTATGTGAGGTGCATGTTGTGGTGCTTCGCCCAGGTGTCTGCCTGCAAGCCTTTTTAGAGAGAGATGACTTAGGATGTGCGATGTAGGGGAAAAGTGGAAAACCAGTGGGGAAGTATTAGAGGGGTACCCTTGATATTATTTATTATATTATATATTCTTTTATGCGATACATGGTGAGAGTATCCATGGTGAGGATGGGAAGTTAGTATACCTGTTTAGGTGATGAGATAGTTTCACTAATTGTTCACTATGTTTTAGCACAATTTCATTACTTTTTCACAAGAGGCTTTGGGGAGGATCCTATTGAGTATACTATTATACTCAACCTATGTTTATATAAACTGTATTTCAGGTCACTTGGAGGAGGTCGGAGATCTTCATGGTTTCTACTAACTGGGGGTTGTTAGAGCAGTTTGGACTTCGTGGTTGTGGCTATTTTTTACTTTATTTTGGTTATTTGGATTTTCCCCTTTCAATTGTAATAGTTTTCCATGTCATTATATATCTGTACATGGGTTTGATTTTATATTTATATCTGAGATGGAGTTGGTTTGTGTCTATCTTATCTCTCTCTTCTACATGTGTTCCCTTAGAGGATAATGCCTCCCATTTGTGTGTTTACTATACCCTCAGTGCTATTCTTCAACCTGGGGCCTTCTGGAGATAGGACCCAGGGGTCACTATCTTCTTTCTCACATTACCGGCCCAGGAGGGGCATACCTTGTGGGGATGGGGTCGTTTCATGAATAGTATTAGAATTGAAATTAATTTTTTTTGAAAAATCAATATTATTTTA
Organism: Viscum album; assembly: GCA_963277665.1. NCBI lineage: Eukaryota > Viridiplantae > Streptophyta > Magnoliopsida > Santalales > Viscaceae > Viscum > Viscum album. Next base: position 1,615,297,136 of record OY728158.1, read on the forward strand.
TTAAATGATATAATCTTCAAAAAATCTAAAATTTATAAAATAGATGGGATAAGGTTGAAAAAATCACCAATGAACCATTTATGAGTAGTTTGAAATTTTATAGTAACTATATTAACCCATAATGCATAAAAATACATGTTATCAAGGTAAGAGTTAAGGGGACTAAATAAGGGTTATATCTAAAAGATAAGCATAAAATTATGACGTAAACTTTCCTAACAATTGTTGTATGAAAATGATTACATAATTTTCACCTTAATATTGAATTTGAGTTCTTTAATCTACACTTTTATATGAATGTTACTTATATATTATTTAAATTAGAGATAATTACAAAATGCCAATTTGTTTGTATTAAATATCATTTATGTGTCCCAATAGTGGTGAAACCAAGATATGAATGAAACTAAATGTTTATTTTGATAAAAAGTGATTTAGTTTCAATAAATAAATTTATTTTAAATTTTTAGAAATTATATAATTAGCTTAATATCTTTTTCAACGCGAATACAATATTTATTTAATTAATAGAAAAAAAATTCATTTTAAAAGTATTACTTTGTATATTTTTTTAATTAATTATCATTTATAAAAACATTTAAAGATATATTTGATATATTAGATATGTTTGAAATAATTTTATTATAATTCCCACTTTTTATAGATTTATTTGAAGTAAAATTAAATAAATAGTATTAACTTTGAAAAAAAAATATTTTATTGATTTCATATTTTATAGATTCTTAATTTTTTTTATCAAAAAAAAAATTTATGGGAAAAGTGAGAAACCCCATGTTTCACCCAGAACAATACATAGTTTTTGAGTAATTACTTGAGCCTATTAGGATTCATGTACCTAAATATATTCTAGGAAATTGAGGTTACCAATGTTTCTGGATCATCCTTTATTAGGTCTTCAACGTATTTCACCATCTTATCCCATGTTTTCATGAACTCTTGTTGATGCTCCTTTCGTCACAGAATCTAAAGATCGGAAAAGGGGAATATCTGAGCTCAATGTGATTCAACCTTTGAAGAAAATATCAAAAATCAACAAAGGCATGAACAAAGGATCAAAAACACCCGTACCGCGCAAGTTCTATCACTGTCTTGCAAGTCCACTTGCGTGACGCCCTTATGGTCGCGCAAGTGACTTGCGCGACCTAAGTGATAACCGCCCCGTAACCGCCCAGGGTCTTCTCCTGCCTATAAATAGACCCAGTGGGCCCCCCATTCGAGAGGATATTTTTCCAGAAACTCGGATTGAAGCTCCCGATGCTCAAGTCTCTTCTCAAAGCTTCTGGAACACTTCTATGGTAATTTCTTACCTAGAACAGAAGATCTAAAGAGAGGGAGTAGGGCCTAAGTGTTGAAACTCATCAACACTTGCACGCCTGAGTGGTCAGCCCTTAAGGGAAGTGGTCACACTTGCGCGCCGCCTTACTCCGTCGATAGAACTTGCGCGTCCCTTTTTTGGAAGAACCTCAAGAGGATTCTAAAGGCTTTAATAAAGAGTCGCTCAAGTATTTCAATGCTGGTTGAATATCGTGCAAGTACCCACCATGTTGCGCAGGTATACCTACGCGACCAATACTTGCGTGCCCCCGCAATACTTTCGCGCCTTCCAAGAGTTGCGCGCCCCTTCCTTTTTGGGTGCCTTTCTTTCCCATTTCATCCCTCTTAAGCCATTACACCTTTCCTTTTCAAGATTCAGTCTTTAATACACTCTTCAAATCCATTTATGGCATGATTTCTTGATTTGAATTTCTTATCTGAAAGGAATTCTGTGGAATATCTCTCAAAATATAGTGATTTAAATATCTTTATGTCACTAAATATGGAGATTTCATTCATTCAACCTCATCCTTTAAGATGAGAGAATCCTTAAACTTGGGTCTCCGTTTCATGAATAATCCCCAGTCATAAGTCCTCTAATATGGGCTTCCTCTTTAGGAGTAAGCCCTATGTCCCTTAACTTTTGTGCATCCTTCTTAGGAGTAAGCCCAGATCCTCTAATTTGGTCTTCCTTTTCAGGTGTAAGCCCCAGTCTCAAATATGGGCATCCTCCTCAGGAGTATGCCCCAAACCTTAATCCATAACCTGGGCTTCCTTTTCAGGAAAAAGTCCCAGTAATAAATCCCTTAACCTGGGCCTCCTTTTTAAGAGTAAGTCCCAGTCATAATCTTGGGCTTCCTTTTCAGGAGTAAGCCCCAAGTCCCTTAAATTCTCTTTAACCAGTCCTAATTTACGTTTAATCTTGGATTCCTTCTCAGGAGTAAAACCCAATTATAAATCCTCTCCTAATTTGGGTTTCCTTTTCAGGAATAAGTCCCAAGTTAGAGTATTCAAATCTCCATGAAGCACATATACCTTTATGAACCCTGTTCCTGGATTTTCTCCCTCAAGTAAATCCTAAACTTCATTTATCTGGGCAGTCATACATACATAAGCCCCACATTATTTCTTATGATTGCATCTTTCATGGAACAATTGTCTAATTTTTACCAATACCTCTTGTTTCTCACACCGAGCATGACTCGCGTGAGCTTAGAGTGTAAAAGTAATTGTGACATCCTTCTTTGAGCCATCAATCATAAACATCATACTCCCTTACTCGAACTACGTGGGTTCTGATTCCTTTTCCAAAACAAATTATACGTAGGTATCCCATCTATGTGTTCGATCCCAACTCTGAAATAATTCATGTCCTTCTGAATGACAATAAACTTCAAGTGCCCCACTGAGTGGCTTTAAAACCAGCCTGGTCATCATAATGACCAAGAGACTTTTATATAAATATTTTGAAGGATACCATTGACCAAGAATCTCTAAATAGATATAGATGATTCTCTATTGATGAAGAACGTCAAATACATATAAAATATTCTCTAAATTCCTTACATATTTAATCATTGATTGTTAAACTGAAGGAAAGATCATTTTATACTTGGTAATATAATAAGGATTCATGAACATAACATAAATATATAAAGAGAGTCCTAGAATAGACAATAATTCCCCTCAAAAAGGTGTGATGAGTCTGACCTACCATCCTCTCGACCAATAAAAATTCCTAAGCATCATCAGTTCACAAACTAATGAAGTGCCTACCTTTGGAAAGTAGGTCCAAGTGGATGTGGAATCATTGGATGTTTCCGGTTCTACGTACAAACCCGTTAGAAACCGATCGGAATTTTTGAATCTCCCATCCAGGAGGTCATCACTGAATTCCGAGGGAAACAAAAAAATGGTGAACCCAACGTGAATCCTTAACCAAGTTAAAATGATGTTTTACCTATTTGTTAAGCCCCTTTTTAAAACTCAATAAGAGGGCTAACAAAAACAATCATTGACATGTGTACTCATCCAAAGGATGAAGTGGCTGAATTTTATCTTGATTATGTCTGTTATATCAAACAGGAACTATTTTCCAAGATCATCTGTATTTCCATAATGGCTGCTCTCAAATTCACATCTGTGAATACTGCTGCTGCAAATACCACTGCTTCTATTCTTACTGGATCGTCATCTGCTCTGAGGATGACATCGCCTACTCAGCGTCTTCAACACTGGGTATCAAATGCGCTGGTTAAGGAGTACCGTCAACATGGTACCATCCCAACTCTAGAGGCTGCCCGACATGCCATCCAAGTGAACAACTCACACAGGTCGTCCGGACAACGATGACCAGTGATCAAGAGGCAGGCGGTGCTGACTACCGTCTCCAACAGTTTCGGGTCGTTATCCCCGGAATGCAATTTTCATTCACTCCCTTACTGTGAGGAAGTGAATGAGCAGGTCCCTCAGGGCCTTAATTCAAAAATACAGGAGTCCTTCCCGAGGGCTCCCATCAACAATCGCCGCTAGACTCGTGCGGTAGTGCGCTATCAACATGATGAGGGTACCGACTCTAGGCATTCGGCTCAGGTTCCTCGAACCCAAGCAGGCAAGACGAATCGCCAGAGGCGGAATCTGGTTAACAATGGGAAGGTTTTCATCCCTTCCATCTCCAGAGAAGTCTACCAACCTAACATGGTGGAAAACAACGAGCAGGCACACACACATGTCCGTTTTAATTCCGCTGTCCAGCAGACTCGTCTGGCAGTATCACGCCAATCCCACCAGGCAATTCCGACGGAGTACTATAGGTAGGAACATACACCTTCTTATACATCACCAGTTAGTCAGCAGGCTCACCTGACTACATATGATGGATCTCGTCAACCGCGTTTGGCGAAGTGTAATCATCAGACACATACACCTGCTAGTACTAATCAAGCCTACTAACAGTCTCGCTTGGTAGCGCACGGAGAAGTCAGTCGGAAAGCTCCGACGACAAAAAGGAGGCATACTCAACTCTCTGCTTCCACACTTGAGTACTGTCAGGATTCACTGACAAGAAAAGGAATACAGGAGCAGGCACATACACCTACTCCAATCCCGGAATGCACATATATCCCCGTTTCGGCAGCTGAAGTCACCAAGCATATTTTGTCAATGGTGAAAGAGCATAAGCAAATTCCTTCTCATATTCTGGATGCTTGCCAGGATATAATAACAGCTTCAGCATCATCTCAGGGAAATACACATAAATCTATCCCAAGAAGTGGAGTGACACATCAACGATTCACTCCGGAACAGACACACACATCTGTTCCAGTCCAAGAGGGTTATGGGGCATACTTCCCCATATAATACGGACAACCATGTCAGGAACATACACCCGATTTGAGTGGAGATTGTCAGCCTAACCTGACCATCCTTCCTGATCAGGCACATACACTTTCTCAGAGCAACCACTTTTTTCATCAAGTGGTTTCCAAAGCGAGTAAGAAGGCATCTAAGAAAAAGATCCGCCCAGCACAGTCCGGAGATCAAAGGCCAATCTGTAATAAGGCCTTGCTCGATGCTGGAGTTCTTGAAGCCCTCAGACATTTATCTGTTGGAATTCAAGATTCTACTCCCTCAGTTCCCAATAATGGGAACATTAATTCTGAAGGTCTTCAATAGACACTTCCTCATGAAGGCTTGCTTCGTGACAATTCGGTCAATCTTGATGTTTCGTCTTCAGATGAGAGCCACATGAACCCTCTGTGTGGTCAGAAGACCAAGGAGAAAGAGATCTCATCTTTTGCTGTAACCCATTATGGTGGTCCTCCCCATAATGATGAATTTCGCTATGAAAGTCCTCTCCACAATAGTGATTCACATTGCCTGAAAAATACTCCAGTGGACAATGTAGTGCCGAGAAAGCCCTCTTATCTTGAGGCATTTGCAAATGCGAAACCAGTCATGTCTGAGGCTTTATCTCTACCAAGTGAAATATTTTCTCAATCAGAAGATATCCCAGGGTGTAGGTCATTCTCCGATCCACCCCTAAGTCATGCATCTTCTAGTTTGATCAATGATCTCTCTACCAATCTTGTTGAATCCGATGAAGCAACAAGGAAACACCAACTCTGGTCAAAACAGGTAGAAGAATCTTTATTTAATGATGAAGAGGAAATGTTGAACATGAGGAAAAAACTAGTGAAAAGTGAGGTACTTGTCATGTTTTGGCCTTTGGCTGACTCCTATTATGACATTCCAAAGATGTTGACGGAAGATGGAGTCCATGATATTCATATCAACATATGGAAAACACTTTGTCAATTGAAGAATAAGGTATTATCTTATAATGAATATGAGAATCATCTTAAGATAATAGAAGGGATACAACGTCAGATTGATTTGGCATCTCTATTAGTCTCTCGGTATCCGAAGGATGAAAAGAAACAGAGAACCCATCAACGTTCATGCCTTGACGCACTAAAAAAATTGCGTCAGTTAATTGCCAATGCTCCATCTGGTGTTCATATCAGAGGATGAGGTGTTCACGGAGCACTACATTTCATAGTGCTTTCCAGTCAGTAAAGCCCGCAGAAAATGGTCTCATGCAATGTTATTGCCCATGGCCGGCCACAGTCAATGGGATTTGTTCGTAATCAAAATCATGCTCAAGAACAGGCTTTAACTAGTTCCTCTCAAAATCAAGCATATAGAGAACAAGTTGTTGAATTGATCCTATATCAAGCAGGCGAGAATATTGCACAAGCCTCTTGTATGGAGCAAACACATCATCAAATGACAGAGGTTTTGGAAATCATCCAACAGTCTGTTAAACCAGGTGATAAAAGTGGATACAGGTTAATGCATCCAGCTAATTTCCAAACTATGATTCACAAGATCAAGAGAGCTTTTAAGAAGGTCTCAAACATAGCATGTCAAGAGCCACCCCAGCTTGTCAGACTAGGGACTCCTTTAACCCAACCCTTAGAGTCAAAAAATGGGATTCGAGGAGTTGAGCAGAAGTAGCAGGAACATCCCCAGTTCACGAGACTAGGGACTCTTTCAAATCATCAATCCTCTTCTCAGAGAATATCTGTCTTTTCTCGATTGGGGAATAAGCCCCAAGAGAAATGAAGAGCCAAATTATCAGGAGATTCCCTACAAGTTATAGCTCGTCCAGAAGTTCCTAAAAGATTAAATCAACAAAAGGCAATGTCTCATCAAAGACATGAAAGAAGACAATATCACAAAAATGTTGATAGAAGGGATGAAATGCATTATAAATCAATCAATGTCATCAATGCCATTGTTGCTAATCCACCAGAGGAGACTCACTCAGGGGACTCAGATGAAGAGCGTCCTGCTCAAGAAAATGTACGCACCGATACAAATGAAGAAGATGTGCGTACACGAAGTCAAAGGATTACTCATAACCTAGGTAATCCACTTCCTTCTCTCCAAAAAGTATCCAACAAAGGGAGGGGAAATAATCAGGATACATATCCTTCCTCTGGAGAAGGTCAATCACTCTCATTAGAGCAATGTTTTTCATAATAGGAGGAAGAAATGAAAGAATTAAGAAGGTTGAATGCAGAACTACTTCAGAGTAGTCTTCTTCTTAAGAATGCTGAAGTCTAACAGCCGAAGGAATTTGTTGCAGCTTCTGAGATGGATCAGGAATATCCTCCTTTATCAGTACACCCTCAGAGGTCTAATCCTATGGGTCAAATGCAACAATGGTTGGCAGTGCTACCATAGGTTGCAGCACCAATCACCATATCTGTCCAAGCTCCATTCATTGCACCTACCCAAGAAAAATTCTACCTGATGTTTCTCTAAAGTTAATAACTACTATTGAGTCATTAACAACTTGGTTAGAAACTATGGACGGGAAACAGGCGCAAGTTCAACCAGAAAAGAAAGTTTACCCTGAATGGGTAGATTCAATTTCTCCTCCATCCAGTTTTGGAAACCCTGTTTTCCCTACATTCAATGGATCAGGAGATCTTGAACAATATTCGACACATTACGTGTCTTGTTGTGATCCTATGATGGGAACTCCAGAGCATCAAGAAGCAGTGAAACTCAGATGCTTCGTGTGAACCTTGCATGGACCAGATTTTGTTTGGTATACAAGCTTACAATCCCGGTCAATCATCGGATGGGAGGATCATCGCCAAAAATTCCTTCTTCAGTTTAGCTCAACTTTTCCAAAAACGACAATTTTCGATCTTACAAACTGCAAGCAAAGGGAGAATGAAAGAGTCTCTGATTTCATTGCTCTCTAGAAGGGATTAACGTATTCCCTATTTTTAGCACTCCCTCAAGAAGAGCTATTGCCAATCTGTGTGAAAAAATTTCATGACGAATTACACACGCCATTGATCCCTGTGAAATACACAGGAGGGTTTCGATACCTTACTTCAATTGCTCAGCAGATTGAGGATTCCCTTATACAGGCTAAGGTTAAAGCTTGTGTAATTCCATCTACTCCAGGAAGGATAATGGGTAAAGAAAAAACTGCTACAGTTATGCTTAAATAAGCGCCTGTACCTATTTCTACTTCAAAACCTCCATCTTCTCGAAGGGCTCCACCTCCTGAACACTAACAACAAAGGCCGTTTCGTCCAATTGATCAAAGAGATCAACGACAAAAAAATTTGAGGATTTGAATAGTAAAACACACTCTTTCCAAAATGAGAAAGTTCCTGGTTACTTCATTTCAGCTCTATAAAATAATTTGGTTCAATTACCAGTGCCCAAGAGGCCAAACAAGGAAGGAGATGAAGGCTGTCCCAATTATTGTCCCTTTTATAAAATGTTGGGGCATCCCATCCAAGAGTGTTTTGTCTTTTAAGACCTCCTGCAAAAGATGGTCGACTTGGGGCAAGTCAAGTTGAATGGTTCTTCGACTCAGGTAGCATGTGTTACTGCTACAGCTCCAGAGGAGGAAGGTGAATGGCAAGAAGTCAAAAGCAGAAATGCACAGAAGTATGATGATTGAATGGTAAGAAAGATAATCAATCAGACTCATGCCATTTTGCGAACACAATTAAAGAAACCAATTGTATCTTCTACCATGAGTATTGCGGTAAAACCCTCTTCGTCATAGGGAAATTCCTCAAAGAAACGGTTTGATTCAAAGAAGGAAAAAGAATCAGAAGAAGATGAGTATGTGTCAAAGCCTAAATTGTCTTTGACTCTAGCAGACTTTATGCCATCTACTTCAAAACCACAGGCACTGCCCCTTCAAACCGCATAGCCTAAACAGGCTAGTCAGGCAGAGTCTTTATTAGACGAAGAGTTAATCTTCAGTTCTGTTAATATGATTCAATTAACAGATCCGTATTCCAGTCGTAATTTCAATTTTGATGAGCCTGAATTCCCTATATCAAATAAGGGAATCCGAGGATGTTATAGAGGTTCAGGATACAGGGGAAGACGTGGATCTTTCCGAATCCACTACTCCAATTTTACCCCTGCTAGCACTGTGTATGCAGCAAAAACTCATGGTAGAGCCCTTCAGCGATCTTAAAAAGAACAAGCAGGTTCTTCTGCTAATAGCCAACTCAGTCTTGGCACAATTATTTTAGAAGACCGATTGAAGGTTCCAACTTCTTTATCTTAGCAAGTAAATGCATCTAATCTGTCTAATCTTCCAAAAACAAGGATGTTTCCAACTTCTATCCCAATACAAGATGCATCAGCTTCCAAAGCATCTACTTCCAAGGTACCTGCTAAACCGCTTATTCCTGTTGGGAAACGCAGACCTCTTGATCAAAAGTATGATATATTGAAACACTTGGCCCAAGTACCATCCAAGTTATCAATTTTGGATGCTTTGAATCTGTCAAAAGATCTTCGGGAAGCACTCATCGAAGCTTTGTCAAGTCCTCAGGAGTTTGAAGCTGAAATTGCTGCAGCTGAAGTCTATCACATAGAGAATAATCCAGCAGAATGTCATGCCGTGATATCTTTTACTGATAAATATGAAGATGATGTTGTGCATGGGCACATAAAACCTCTGCAATTAACTAGAAAAGTCAATGGTATAGATATCTGAAGAGCTTTCATTGACAATGGTTCAAGAGTAAACCTCATGCCCATTCGTACACTTCGTCGGTTGGGCCTCACGGAATCTGATTTATCTCCTTCTACCATGATGTTACAAGGATATGATAAAAATGAACAAGAACCAATGGGTGAAGTTACACTCAGAAATCAGTTTGGAAATCTTGTATCCAATTCGGATTTCATGATTGTTGATCAAGACTCAGCTTTCAACGTCTTTCTTGGAAGACCCTGGCTACATCAGCATGCAGCTATCCCTTCATCATACCATCAATGTCTCAAATACTATTTCAATGGTAAAGTTGGAACATTGTATGGTGATAAGACCCCGTTCAAGACATGTGAGTCTCAATACATTGAGGCGTAATTTTATCACATGAAGGGAAGAGAGAAATCTACAATAAAGGAAATTACCAAAGTTAATGCTCCATATGGTTTGGAGAAGATTCCAATAAATCCATTTACACACGTGAGTACAGATTATGTGTTACCTATCAATCAAATTGACAAAATAGGCCCAAATCAAAATACTCTTATGGAATGATCCATAATGTCAATTACGGCAATCGAGCCAGACAACATGAAAGAAATTGGTAACCTACCAAACAGTGATGAAAACACAAGCAGTGACGTTTTCATTTCATCTGCTAAAATCCAACAGGTCTATACTTCGCCAATCAGGCCATAAGAAGTTATAGAAACATCGAAGGTGAATAATGATATTAATTATCAATCCATCTTCTCCTCTTTATTTCCCAAAGAAAGCCCGTTATCATCAATAGGGTCAGAAATGGAAGCTTCTTCTTCAAAATGTGAAAATTGTGACATCTCTTCTGATCATGAAAATTTCGTTTTGTCATCTACTATGCAAGTAGAAACAGAAGAAATAGAACATGATGAAGAGGAAGAGGAAGATCTTAGAGATGCTCCTCCAGCATTTGAAGAGGGTATCTCTACCACTGTGGATGAACTCAGAGAAATAAATTTGGGTACAGAGAAATATCCATGCCCCACTTTAATTAGAGCGGCCATGACCCTTGAAGAGCAAGAGATGTATATTTATTTTCTAAAGCAAAATAAAGATATTTTTTCTTGTAACTATACAGAAATTCCTGGGCTTGATCCTGATGTTGCGACTCATCATTTGGGTTCACCAAATTAACATCGAGGATTTAAACAAGCCGCGAGAAGAACACTCCCAACATTTTCTTCCAAAATTGAAACTGAAGTGGATAAGCTGATCAAAGCTAACTTTTTTAGAGAATATCAGTATCCCAAGTGGTTGGATAATATTGTCCATGTAAAGAAGAAGAACGGAAAAATTAGGGTTTGCATCGATTTCAGAGATCTTAATCGGTATTGTCCTAAAGATGATTTCCCAGTTCCGATTACAGAACTCTTAATTGATGCGACCGCTAGTTATGAAGTACTTTCCTTCATGGATGGATATTCCAGATATAATAAGATCTGAATGGCCCAAGAAGATGAGGAATCTATAGCCTTCAGATCCCCTCAAGGTGTGTTTTGTTACCGGGTGATGCCCTTTGGTTTAAAGAATGCAGGTGCAACATATCAACGCGCTATGCATCGTATCTTCAAACCTTTCTTAGGGAAGTTTGTTGAATGCTATGTAGACCATTTGGTGGTTAAATACAAACAACGTTCTAATCAATTGGCTGATTTGGAAGTCATATTCCACAAGCTTCGACAACATAATTTGAAGATGAATCCCTTAAAATGTGATTTTGGGGTAACCTCAGGAAAATTACTCGGCTTTGTTGTACGCCATTGTGGTATTGAAGTCGATCCTGAGAAGACCAAGTCAATCCTTGGTATGTCACCTCCTCATAATTTGAAAGAATTAAGAGGACTTCAAGGACACTTAGCCTATATTCAGCGTTTCATCACCAATTTGGCAGGAAAAAGTTTACCCTTTACCAAATTATTGAAAAAAGGAGTCACTTACCAGTGGACTGAAGAATGTCAAGAAGCGTTTGATGTTCTCAAGAAATACCTCTTGAGTCCACCAGTACTCATGCCACCTGTTGAAGGAAGACCACTTATCCTCTATGTGACAGCTCTAGAGCCATCATTGGGGGCCTTTCTTGCTCAAAAGAATAATGCTGGGAATGAAAATAGCCTCTATTATCTCAGTAGAACTATGCTTGAAGCAGAAACCCAGTATTCAAGTATTGAGAAGTGCTGCCTGGCATTAATATCTGCTGTCCAGAAACTGAGACACTACTTGCAACATCACGAGGTCCAATTGGTATCTCGCAATAATCCGCTCAAATTCATCATTAGTCGTCCAATTCTTACATGACGTCTAGCAAGGTGGGCAGTTATTTTTCACCAGTTCGACATTCAGTATGTATCTCAAAAGGCAATAAAGGGCCAAACTCTGGCTGATTTCCTGGCTGAACATCCTTCAGTGGAAGACACGTCTTCAGATATTGAACTCCCTGATGAGGAAGTTTTCTCTATTCAAGGGAGTCCTCAAACATGGGAAATGTATTTTTATGGTGCTTCCAGAAGTCCACCAGGGAAGAAAATGGAAAATCCTAAATTCAACAAAGATGGTTTAGGAATTGTACTCATTTCTCCAGATAAGGCATTGTTACCTTATTCCTTTTTATTGTGGGAAGGTGGTACTAATAATGAAGCCGAATACCAAGCTCTTATCACAGGCTTGGAGTTAGCGCTTCAAGTACAAGTGAATCACTTAAAGGTGAAAGGTGATTCAGACCTGGTAATCAAACAAGTCAATGGGGATTATGCCATCAGAAATGAAGAATTAATCCCTTTGTATGATTATGTCAGAGAGTTAATGGAGGAATTCCCTTCAGAACCGACATTTTCTTTTGTCCCAAGATCACAAAATGCTCAAGCTGATGCGCTGGCTAATATAGCCACAACTCTAGCAGATCCAAATCGGGACGAGACAACCATCAGTATTTCCCACCGTCATGCAATTTCACCTTATTTTCAAGCCAGAACAAATTAATGAAATTAGTCCCATTTCTGAACCGTATGGTCATACTATAGGATGGATGTCACCTATCAGGGAATACCTTCAAAATGGAACAATTCCACCTGATAGAGCCGAGAAAGAAGAAATCCGGCGACGTGTGGTCAATTTTACTCTTTATGATAGCCCAAACCACCAATAGAAAATTCTCTACAAACGTGGTTTTGATGGAGTTCTTTTCAGATGCATTGATGGTGAAGAGACAATGGCTGTCATGAAAGAAGTGCATGCAGGAGTCTGTGGTGCCCACCAGTCTGGACATAGATTGTCTGATCAAATTCGAAGGCTTGGATACTTTTGGCATTCAATGATACAAGATTGTGTTAATTTCACAAAGAAGTGTCATTCATGCCATGTACATGCCAAATTCATTCATAAACCTCTAGAGTTGCTTCATACAACTAAATACTCGTGGCCATTTGCCACATGGGGAATGGATGTGGTGGGACCTTACCCTTCAGCTACGACCAAGCAGTTTAAGTACATTCTTACTGCTACTGATTTCTTTTCCAAATGGGCAGAGGCAGTACCTCTCAAATAAGTCAGTTCTAAATGCATTGTTAGCTTCATCAAGTCTAACATCATTACTAGATTTGGTGTCCCTCATACAATATTGAGGGACAACGGCACCAACTTTTGTTCCTCTGAGGTGAAGAAATTGTATCAAGAATATAACATTAAATCCAACCATTCATCTCGGTATCATGCGGCGGCCAATGGAAAAATAGAAGCCTTTAACAAGACTCTTTCAAATATACTGCAAATGATGGTGGATAAAGATAAGAGGTCATGGCCTGATAAATTCTTTCATGCTTTATGGGCTAATCGAACTACCACCCGCAATGCAACGCGGTCAACTCCATATTCGTTGGTATATGGAACAGAAGTAGTCTTGCCAATTGAAGTTCAATTGCCATCACTCAGAGTATCCATTTGTGATCAGTTATCTACAGATGAGCAATCCCAAAAGCGATTGAATGAATTGGAACAGTTAGATGAGAAAAGATTGTGCACTTTGCACCATTTGGAAATCTATCAGAATCAAATAGCACTAGCTTTTAACAAAAAAGTTTGTCTTCGCTCATTCATTCAGGGAGAATTGGTATTAGATCTCATAACTCCAATGATACCAGGAAAGAAACCTCCCAGGCTTGAGCGAAAATGGGAAGGACCTTATTCAATACATAGGGTCTACTCCAATGAAGCTTATTCATTAATTTCGATGGATGGAGAACTCATTACTACTCCAACTAATGCCAGATTTTTGAAGAAGTATTTTGTATAAACTACAAAGTATTCGCACTATGTCCCCGCAACATGACACTAAACTGTGCGACACCAGTTCGTCCTTGCTATATGACGTTAAACTATACAGCAATGGTCCAGTATGACCTTAAACCGCAACTTCTTCCCACATGATGTTAAAACTGTGAAAAAGTTCCCTAAAAAGTCATATATGACCTTAAACTACACCATGGTCCTGTATGACGTTAAACTGCACCATCCATGGTCCATGCATATGACCCTAAACTATTTAAAAGTCCCTTACGTCCGGAAAGACGTTAAACTACAAAATCATCAAATGTCTTGTATGGCCTTAAAACAACACCACCGTCCAGCAAGACTTTAAACTGCACCATCCACAGTCCATTTATATGACCTTAAACTATTCGCCCTTTTTTCCAACATGAGACTAAACTGTAGAAAAAATCCCCAATGCGTCCAACATGACGTAAATGGTGTGTTATTTTGTCCTTACTGCATGACATTAAACTGCGCAGTCCCCCTTTTTTTTCCATCATGTTGTTAAACTGTATTGTTCCCACCATCATAACTACATGACGCTAAACTGTACAGAAAGTCCTTGATATGTCCTACATGACATTAAACTATATTTTGTCCCTGCTACATGACACTAAACTGTGCATCACCAATAGTCCTAACTGCAAGACTTTAAACTGCATAGTCCCTTTATATGTCCTACATGACATTAAACTATGCATCGTTAAGGTTGTTGTTACCTCTTGTTTCTCACACCGAGTTTGACTCACGTGATCTTAGAGAAAACCTCAACCGTAACACTCTCTTTGGGCCGCTAACCATGTATAAGTCCCAACATCATTTTTTTGGGTCATTTTCCCTGAGAATAACTTGATCATTAATTTATTCTTTAATTGAACTACACCGACTTTGATCCTTGCCTTCCAGGATGGGTATGTAGGCAACCTCCCAAGGTTCAAGCCCAAAAAAAAAATCTCTTCACTTCGGTTCACCTTCATCTCATACGATGTTGATTTGTGAAACCACCTTTAGAATCAATATCTTTACATTTGATTCACTTTCATCCCTGTTATACGACGTTAAACTACACAACACTTTTGTCTGGTACGACAGTAAACTACAATACTCTTTGATTTCCTCATTTGAGAGGGAACCATTATTTACATTGATTTTTCAATCATGTTTCATTTTAAAAGACTACGTGCATACATGGTAATGCCTAAACTTTTTATCTCGGGTTAAACCATCATTGTAGTAAAGTCCCCTTTCACCCTTCACATGTACGAACCAAATTTGTACAAAGGGTAGTTGTAGAACTACGTGGGCTTGATTCCCATCCTTATGGGATACGTAGGAACATTCGAGTATCCCTCGAATCCAGTCCCATGTCTTTTGGGCCTAACCCCAAATGTCACTTTCAGTCCCTTGGATGAAAAGTCCTCATGAAAACACACAATGTGTATTCATTATTATGGTCCGAACTCTATGACCCTAAACTAAGATCTCTCATACTTTCGTCCTGCACGATGTTAAACTGCATTTCAAGAACTACGTATGGCTTGATTCTCATTCTTATGAGATACGTAGTGAAGTCCAAAATTTCAATTCAGGACCCAGCCACAACATAATTATGGTTATCATTGACCTATGTATCTCTATATACATTGGACAATACCCATCTTTATGTGTTATAATACTAACCTTAACTATTTTTAGATCTTCATAACCCTTTTCATGACTTTTAGTCACAAAAATGTCAAAATTCTGAGAATTCTTTTTCCTGACTATGCAGTACATGCCCATAGGTGGCCTTGCATAAACAAGTCCACATAACAGACTTGTCAGCCGAAAGATACTATTTATTTGACTATGAAACCATTGCCCTTAGGTGTCCCTACATAATTCAACCCCCTGACGGGTTTGTTGGATAATAGTAACTTCATTCTTGGGAAGAATGCCTCTTTTGTCCTTATTTGTTTTAAATGGCGGTATGTAGGGATCTGCAAAATAAATAGCCATCCTTAACATATTTGTCCCATGTCCTTTTTTTCATGATCTGAAAGTATTCAAGTCTATGGTTTATACTCTCCATATTCTCTTTCCCTACATTTGGGTCAGACCTTCGTAGGAGTGATATTTATTCAATTCTATGATATTCTTGTTCGGAAATATCTTCTCCATATTCAAGTACCTCTTTCCATACAAAAAACCCTATACTTTAGAAAATTTGAATCTCCATAAACTTTCACTGGCTTTTAGCACTAAGAAAGTAAATTTCTGAGAGTTCTTTTGCCTGACTATGCAGCACATGCCCATAGGTGGCCTTGCATAAATAGTCCACATAACAGATTTGTCAGCCGAAAGATGCTATTTATTTGACCATGCAACCAATGCCCTGAGGTGGCCTTGCATAATTCAACCCACTAAAGGGTTTTGTTAAATAATAGTAACTTCATTCTTGGAAACTACTTCTTCTAATGCCTTTTAGCTCTTTTCATATCATTCCTCAGATTCAAATATTCTTAAGCCATAGTTTACATATTTTCTCTCATACTTGAGTATGGTAATATGTTTTCAAATAAATTGTCAAGGAATTTAAACAATTTTAATCCATTTTGGTCAAAGCTATTTCGACCTTAAACATTAGACCCTTTATGTCTGGAATGCATGACTTTAAACTGCCCACAAAAGACAAAGGAACTCTGAATAAAAGTCAAGTTCCAGCTCACTAAATATACATTTTTTTATGATTTAGGTAATATTGAGCAATTAAAAGGTTCAAAGTTTGTAGGGTTATTTGTAATAATCCTAGTAAAAATCAAACTATGCTTACTAGGACCATTGGTTTAAGTAAATTTGAAGCAGGTTGTGAAAGAATGCAGGTACAAATGATTGAAGATGAAAGTGTTTTTCAATGATACAGAAGAGTTAGAAGGACATCCATAGACTAGAGTCTCTTCTCTTTTTCAAGAATTACGAGAGGCTTTCAACACAACTCTTCATTTGATTTATGGCATCCTGAGATTTATCAGCAGTTACTTGAAGCTCGTGCACTTGACCAGCTTCACTCTTTTCAGCTTGATGAAGTGCCTTCTTAGCATCTGCGATGGATTTCATGCCATTCATATGAGTTTCATCCAATGATTTATTAAGCTAATCAAGTTCCCCAATAACAGCATCTAACTATTGATGGAGTTGCACCTGCTGGATGACTTTTTATTTGATTTTATGCTTCATCTCCTTCATCTTGGCAGCATAATCAGCTTCAGCTTGGGATAACACAATGTCAAATTCACCTATGTTGACTGAAAGTTTCACTCTGATCAAATATTCTCGACTTTTTTGCGCCTGCTCCCTCCTGAAAATGATCTGTTTCACCATGGAGTTGATCTTTTCATATCCAAAACCACCAAGTCCTAGTATAACAAATTGGGATGACAATCGAGGAATTTTCGATGGTATCTCTTCTAAAGGAACCCCAGATATGATGTTCCATATGTTGTTCCATGCCTTACGTCATGAAAATCTGAATGCTTTAAGCATCTCTGGATTTGATTCAACATCATCATTGGAGGGGGGCATGTAATATGGAATTAATGCACTTAAAGAAGTGCCCTGTCCTACTTTTCCCCCCCTGATTTGTGCTTCTTCACTTTCAATTCTTGTTGGGGCAGAGGCTGAGGCCTCACCTCCGGATCTAGTTATTGCAGTTGATGGCCCTGCATGATTCAATGAAAGATTTAGTTAGCTTCAAAGGATAACAAAAGAATAGATTGTCTTTCGAATAAAGTACAATCACAAATATTGTTATCCCTTACCCAAGGATGGTTCAGCAACCTCAGAAGACTTCTCCCCATCTTTCCCGGTCTCAATAGGATTTTCAAGATGGGTCTCAGGAGGGTTTATTGGGTTTAGCTCTACTTGAGCTAATATTTCTACAAATGGTAGGGTTGACATCAATGTCCACACCCTCTCCAGAAATTGGTAGTTCGGAAGCTTCTACGGAAGAAACTGCATATTGTTTTCAGTCATGGTTAGAATTGTAAATTTTTTTAAAAAAATTTGGGTGAAGGGTAGCACTCACGCCCAAGGTCTTCTAAATCACATGACAACTTATCATGATCATAAAATTCTTCGAAATTCATTCCTTGATTCATCATTTCATCCAATGATATTTCAGACTCCTGGTTAGTCTCACCAGTGGGAGCATTTGCTACATCTTCTTGCTGACTTGCATCCTGCAAACCCTGACCCTGGATAGTGTCTTCAGCAGTAGGAGGGATACTGGGAATGGATGCTAGCTCTTCTCCAGGAGCAGCCAAGTCAGCTTAAGTCTGTGATTGTTCTACAGCACCCTCCATGGACTTTGAAGGAGGATTAGTCCCTTCCCTCAAGGGGGAAATTGAAGAAGCCCCTGCAATCCTCAGAAATATGAGTAACCATGTGATTATGGGTATAAACTCATGATTGTTCGAAGGACTTACTACTGCTAATGAAGCGTTTAGCTGTGGATTTCCTCCTTCGTTGCCTTTGATTCTTTTGTTTTTTTTTGGAGTATCAGTAGTCTCCCTTATAGGCACTTGGATGGGAGAATGGAAGGCTATGTCCATCGCCTCATTCATGGCCTGCTGGCCTGGAGATATCTCGCCTGGTTTATGAGGAGAATCAGCAGCAGCCCTGATAGCAGTACCACCAGAGCTATACTGTGGAAAAGGAACCCCAGTTCCTTTCTTTGGAAGCTGTGAGATGAAGAAAATAACTTTCTTAAGTAACAAAGCTTCAACTGAAATCAAGTTGCAAAGCAAATAATGAAAGAAAACTTACATCTTCAGGAGCCACATACTCTTGACATTCCTCATCTCATGAACCACCAACCCGCTCAGTGGCGCCGCGATCAATCATTTCCTTCACCCTCCTGGTGATAGGAACAGAGTCATCCGTGGCATATATGATAATTTCCAGCTCTCTGATGTAAGCTCTCACTTCATTGGGGTTATCTTTTTATTGAAGATTTTTAGAAGCCTTAAGATTTCCTATTCCAGGAAGTTGTAGGCCCTCACACAAATCCAGCCAGGCGGTCTCAGTGCCACAGTATAAGCCCTGCCATAATTGAACAACCTCTGGTATTAGATATGAAGGCTGTGAGGAAGGTCCTACAATTTTTTACTTTAATTTCTTCACAGCTATTGCAGCTACAGATAGAGAATAAGAAAGTAAGACTTATTGCTTTATAAAGTGGCAGTGATTAAAATTACTATAATGAAACAACTCACCAGGAGTTGATGGAGTGGGTCTTTTAATTCTGGCCGGAGGATTATATCGGGCACGAAACCGCTTTGCTGCCGGTTGTGCCTCATCATCCCCATCATGAAAATCCAGTGAATTAGTTCTAGAAGAGGAATCTGTTGAACCAATTTCAAGTAAGAACGCATCACCTTCATGAGGAAGGGTTTCTTTCTCTATAGTCCTCTTACTCTTTCCCACTTGATATACTGGGTGATTCAATATCCCTTTGGGGTATGATGCTATCCAGTGTTCGGCATAATATGTGGTCAAATTATGTGCCACTTTTTCAACTGGTAGATCAAATACTGCCCTAGTCTTCTCTTTTGATGTCAGCAGCTATAGTTGTCGAGCAACCATCAGATGTTGCTCTAACATGACATGTACCAGAGGGGATACAACAATATATTGTAGACATTTGAAGTGGCGTGCAAATCTATATGGGGCATAGGCCTCACATATGATCTCTCCATCAATCTTGGCTACTAACACACCATCCCTGCAAGCTAGCATGTATTCCCTCAAATACAAATGGGTTGTCCGATCATCAACAAAACGCCCGGATGGCGGACATCCATAGGGAAAGAAGTTGAATTCATTAAACATTCTCATCCTCACTTTCATGTCATAACCATTAACATCTAATGGAGGAATTCCAGAGAATGCTTGCACTGACGTTCTGAAGGAGCTTCCAGGAATTTGTAATCCATTCTGTACATTGCAAGTCTTGAAGTGAGTGGCGATACATCCCCACAAAACCTGGAATGGTCCCGCTATTATTAAAGGATATTTACCCATGAAGACATGAAGTAAACTCCTGTGAATCTTTGCTAAAATGGGGGTAGCTAACCCAACCATTTTTCCCTCAGCCAACTTTTCCGCAATGACGAAGGTCCCTGGCCTAACGCCTCCCATCGAATCCCTGACTGGGAAGAGATAAACACTGAGCCACAATGACAAGAAACCCGCCAGACGAGACTTATTTGGAAGTATTTGATTCACTTCATATCCCCACTTTTCAAACTCTCCTGCTTCTAGAGTTGGCCAGAATGTGCCAGGAGCTCCTCTCTTCTCAGGTTTTGGACAGGTGGTAGGACGTTTGGGCCTGGTATCCTTGGATTTATTTTTCTTGGATCCTTTTTCTTTTAGTTCCATCTCTTTCCTATCAATGAGAAATACATTCATCCATTCTTCCGGATGAATATATTTTCTAAAATGAGTTAATGTGGTCTCTGAACTCTTGAGCCTGTGGAAGATATTAAATAATTCTCGAGCTAAAGTAGGAGTTTTCTCCGAATCATTCCAAGTCACCTTGGGAGGAATGAATTCATCATACCTATCACCCAAAATTGGAGCCCCTGAGATCTTGTGGACATCCAAAAAACTGATACCTACTTCTCCATGAGTCAGATGGAAATAATTAGTTACTGGGATCCAGTGGCTGAGTATCTCAGGCATGAAGTTATCATGTCTGTAAACATATGTTTGCCCAACCCAGACAGCCTCGTATATTGCAGCTCTCTTCAGATCCTCGATAAACTCTGCGCAGGTCTATCGCACCCAGTATGCCAACATCCAAGTTGGCTTCACACCTCCTCCAGGACAGAAGTTCCAACTTTTCTTCCAGCATTTGGATTGATCCATCTGAGCATTTCGGAAGATCGAAGGATGACAATGTGGTTGAAGCTCAGGTGTATGTTTTTTTAGATCTATTGTGCAAGGGCTATGATGCATCACATAGGCCTTCTCCACTATTCCAGCATTTATAAATACTCCTCCACCTGAGATATTTGCTGAAGCAAAGTTGATATAATTTTGAAACCACGAAAATGGAAGATAATTCTTTACTTCTGGAATAGTAACTTCTTGTAGATGACCATAGCCATACAAAGGTAGATAAGTTCTTTGAGGAAAGTTGAGATGATATTTCTTCAGATACTTATCCAAATTCGGAAGACTGCTATCTTTGACAGTATAATAATCATGGCCAATGATGCACATCATATCATCTATCCGCTTGCTAGCCAGTTCATCAATTAATCCGGGTCTAAGAGCCATTAATTCTGCACAAAAGTTGAATAAATTAACTCATAAATGGATTGATTTTCCAAAAACTTTGTGAAAGAAATCAAAAAAATGTATAAGGCATTAAGGCACGCAAGTATGGAGATGTCGCACAAGTGTTACATGTGCCACACAAGTTTTTGTCGCGCATGTATCACCGTGCAAGTCCTATTACCTTGAGAGTAGCGTGACATCGAGGAAACAGTGGAAAAAAGAGACTTGCATGGCGAAGATATCTTGCATGGATAGAGCTCGAGAAATTCGAGATCAGATGATATACGCGGCCAAAGCTGTGTATTTATAGGCCAGGAAGCCTATCTGCGCGCCGTACAGAGTGCGCTCAAAGCCTGCGCGATGCAAACTTACACGCTTCCCTCTATGCCCTGAAGACTTGCATGCCCCCTTTTCCTTTAGATTTATTCGATTTCCTCAGATTCAAATCCTCTATTTCTCTCCGGATCCAGCTCTGAGGGGGGACTTTTGTTGACGCTCCTTTCGTCACAGAATCTAATGATCAGAAAAGGGGAATATATGAGCTCAAAGTGATTCAACCTTTGAAGAAAATATCAAAAATTGACAAAGGCATGAACAAAGGATCAAAAACACATATTCCGCGCAAGTTGTATCATTGTTGTGCAAGTCCACTTGCGCGACGCCCTTATGGTCGTGCAAGTGACTTGCGCGACCTAAATGATAACCGCTCGGTAACTGCCCATGGTCTTCTCCTGCCTATAAATAGACCACGTGGGCCCCCCATTTGAGAGGATCCTTTTCCAGAAACTCGGATTGAAGCTCCCGACGCCCAAGTCTCTTCTCAAAGCTTCCGGAACACTTCTAAGGTAATTTCTTACCTAGAACGGAATATCTAAAGAGAGGCAGTAAGGCCTAAGTGTTGAAACTCATCAACACTTGCGCGCCTGAGGGGTCAGCCCTTATGGGAAGTGGTCACACTTGTGCGCCGCCTTTCTCCTTCGATAGAACTTGTGCGTCCCTTTTTTGGAAGAACCTCAAGAGGATTCTAAAGGCATTAATAAGGAGTCGCTCAAGTATTTCAATGCTGGTTGAATATCGCGCAAGTACCCACCATGTCGCCCAGGTATACCTGCACGACCAATACTTGCGCGCCCCCGCAATACTTTCGCGCCTTCCAAGACATACACGCCCCTTCCTTTTTGGGTGCCTTTCTTGACCATTTCATCCCTCTTAAGCCATTACACCTTTCCTTTTCAAGATTTGGTCTTCAAGACACTCTTCAAATACATTTATGGCATGATTTCTTGATTTGACTTCCTTATCTGAAAAGAATTCTGTGGAATATCTCTCAAAATCTAGTGATTTAAATATCTTTATGTCACTAAATATGGAAAGTTCATTCATTCAACCTCATCCTTTAAGATGAGATAATCCTTAAACCTGGGTCTCTTTTTCAGGAATAATCTCTAGTCATAAGTCCTCTAATATGGGCATCCTTTTTAGGAGTAAGCCCCAAGTCCCTTAATTTTTTGGCATCCTTCTTAGGAGTAAGCCCCAGATCCTCTAATTTGGGCTTCCATTTTAGGAGTAAGCCCCAGTCTCAAATTTGGGCATCCTCCTCAAAAGTAAGCCCAAAACCTTAATCCTTAACCTGGGCTTCCTTTTCAGGAATAAGTCCCAGTCATAAGTCCCTCAACCTGGGCCTCCTTTTTAAGAGTAAGTCCCAGTCATAATCTTGGGATTCCTTTTCTAGAGTAAGCCCCAAGTCCCTTAAATTCTCTTTAACCAGTCCTAATTTACGTTTAATCTGGGATTCCTTCTCAGGAGTAAAACCCAATTATCAATCCCCTCCTAATTTGGGTTTCCTTTTCAGGAATAAGTCCCAAGTTATAATATTCAAATCTCCATAAAGCACATATACCTTAATGGTTCCTCTTCCTGGATTTTCTCCCTCAAGCAAATCCTAAACTTTATTTATCTAGGCAGTCATACATACATAAGCCCCACATTATTTCTTATGATTGCATCTTTCATGGCACAATTGTTTAATTTTTACCAATACCTCTTGTTTCTCATACCGAGCATGACTCACGTGAGATTAGATTGTAAAAGTAATTGTGACATCCTTCTTTGAGCCATCAATCATAAACATCATACTCCCTTACTCGAACTATGTGGGTTCTGATTCCTTTTCCAAAACAAAGGATACGTAGGTAGCCCATCTATGGGTTAGATCCCAACTCTGAAATAATTCCTGTCCTTATGAATGACAATAAACATCAAGTACCCCACTGAGTGGCTTTAAAACCAGCCTGTTCATCATAATGACCAAGAGGCTTTTATATAAATATTTTGAAGGATACCATTGACCAAGAATCTCTAAATAGATATAGATGATTCTCTATTGATGAAGAACCCCGAATACATATAAAAGATTCTCTAAATTTCTTACATATTTAATCATAGATTGTTAAACTGAAAGAAAGCTCATTTTATACTTGGTAATATAATAAGGATTCACGAACATAACTTAAATCTATAAAGAGAGTCCCGGAATAGACAATAATTCCCCTCAAAAAGGTGTGATGAGTCTGACCTCCCATCCTCTCGACCAATGAAAATTCCTAAGCCTCATCAGTTCATAAACTAATGAAGCTCCTACCTTTGGAAAGTAGGTCCAAGTGGATGTGGAATCATTGGATGTTTCCGGTTCTACGAACAAACCCGTTAGAAACCGATCGGAACTTTTGAATCTCCCATCCAGGAGTTCATCCCCGAATTCCGAGGGAAACAACTCCTCATTGTTGATATTCCCTTCATTCAAGCCTCTATTTAAAAGTAGGACCTATATATAAATTTAAGGAAAATTTTCACTTTTAGTGTCCATAAGAATATACATTCCCATCATCCTATCAGAATCTTCTTTTGAGAAATTTATCAGAAAAAATTCCTCTTTCATTTCTTCCCCAGAACAAATGAGAAACTCCGTAATTTTTACAACTTCCATTGATGTCTCCCCCATATTTTTTTAAATTATTTCAAAATCCCTTAATTGTTAAATAATAAAAAAATCAGATAATATATTCTTGATAATGTATTCCTCTATTCATTTATAGTCTATTTAGAAATCTTTTTCTCTATAATAGCTTCATTATATATTAATATTTTGAGATTTTATGAAGGTGCCCCTCACCTCAATTATAAAACCTCATTTCCACCCTTAATTCCTCACAACAATTTGAGACATATATCTCGACCAAACAATTGCCTTTTATCTTAAAAACATAATTATCCATGTTCTAAATCCCATAATAATTTTACAAGCCATGCCCAATATCCATTAAGAAGGTATCTAAAGGATGTCATCTGAAGAAGAGGAAATCATTTTAACTAACTCATTGAAGTTCATTTACTATTAAACTTAATATTTGTGTTTGTCTTCCATGGTAATGTACCAAAATCCAGTACAAATTATATTTTTAAATTTTATTATGATTATGTTTCAACCACATTCTTGTATTTATCTGTCTTATGAAAAACAATAACACCACGTATGTGTAGGTATGGCTTACTATATCCATTCCATGGTGTAATTTTTTTTCATCCCCACATTACTTATATGGGTATAATTATATAAAGAATGATTAATTATAATATGTATGAAATTTTATTGATTCTGTATAATTAGTACTCTATCCAATTACTTATCCTTTTCCCATTACTTGAATGATATCGTCGCTCGTGCGTACATTTGACTTATCATCTCTATGACATGATGCGATTACTTTTCCATGATAAACATTAAATAATGATTATACTACTATATAAAATGATTAAATATTATAATAATAACATTATTATAATTTTTTATATGATATAATTATATAATTTTCACAAGAATTGGGACATACAAAACAAAGCATGCATAAGAAAATGCAACAGTTAACACCATAAATAAGGGTAATAATGAAATATTGATAATAATTTGGGTGATAAAATGATATAATAGGATCCATTAAGATATAAAAAATATATAAAAATGATTCTCGTATAAATTAATAACGTTATTTAACCCATTATACAGAAGGTAAAATCATGTTCAATCAAAAAGAAATGAGAGGTATGGGTTTTTTTCATATCACTTTTATTTTTGTGAGGTATGACATACTTTCCAGTTTTTTATTTTATGTGGTGTACTTAACATTGTTATATCATATCATGAAACTCCTTATGTTATTGGAATTCAATGTTTCATTTTTTGAATATTACTTTTATGCGGCATATGATTCAACTGATTACAAAGTGGTAAGGGATATATGAGCTCAATTTCCATTAATTGGGTTAAACCTCTACTAAATTGATTATATCATGCTATGATTATGAATGAAATGAATTTTTATTATCTCATGATTTATTATGTGTATTAAAAGTTGATACACCTAATTTATTCACTTTATTATTTCCTAAAAACATATCATTTTTACATATGGTTTCAACATTTGACGTTATTTGAATTACTGGGGAAATAATATTAAATATGTATATTTTAGTCAATATGAATACTCATTGGTATGGTTTATTGATTAATGAATTAAATAAATCATTTTGATATATGAGTAATTCATTGTACATGTAACAATTGGTGGGGACCATATATATAAAACCCCCCTCAATTTATCTGTTGTATCTTGAGATGAAAAATGTGGCCAAATTAAATGGGTTTTACCAAAAAATATTAAATTGTCTTGTGAAGGGTATTAAAGGTAGTGATTCATGCATCAGATACTTGAAACCCAATCATTAGGCATTTCTTTCATTAAGATTTCAATTATTTTTATCCATGATATTTTAATTCTGATATTATCCAAAAATTCAGATTTTCAAAAGGTTGTAGTTTTAAATGAAATGTCTGTTCAATTATTTTATATTTCAATAATGATATAAATTATTTTATTCAAGATATATTCCATTGTATGTAACTATTACTAAGCATCTGAGCTCACCATTTTATTTATTCTCTTTTCCCCAGGACCCAAATATGAAATGGTAGAACAAACTCAAGGATGAAATTTGATTTCCATTGCTATGTTCTGTGTTTAATTAATAATTTAATAAGGGTTCCATGTATGTATCTAGTTTATCAAGACTACTAAACTAATCGTTCCATTGAGATTTGAATCATGTATCTAAGATAATTTAATAAATTAAGGCATAAAATCTGAGATACTACTTTCTAGGTCATTACAATTGGAATCACAGGAAGTTTAGTGGAATTATTGGAAACTAGAATTGAGAAAACATTGATTAAGGAATAGAACCCTATGAATGGAGATGAAGATAATTCTTAGTATAGGATATCGTCATTTAGATATTTCAAAACCATGGATAACCTAGGTTAAACATATACAATCATATATTGAGGAGAATATTTTATGATTTAGTCATCATAAATATTATTTTTAATGACTATATCTATGTGATTTGTATTTCTCAAATTATGATTTTGATTTTGGTAAATGGTTAGAATCAACAAGGATATACATGTAATGTTTATTCAACAAATTATGAATATACTAAAAAAGATAAATAAAAGGAAGCATGTATTAAGGAATAAAATGATGAAGGGTATTTACTAGTTTAAGAATGAATTAGCGTGATTAATGTTATTCTGTATTTGGATTCAATAATTATTTTAATCATTGGTGCTCTGGTTATATGAATCATGAGATATAAAAGGCACTAGTACAAAAACCTTTTTTTACGTCGGTTTTTTTTCTTTTTAACATTTGTTTTAGGCGATGTTATTGCGAGTAACGTTAAAAATACGATTTTTACATCGGTTATTTAATAACCGACGTAAAAAATGGGGTAGTGAAGTTTTTAATGTCGGTTTTTAAAAAACTGACGTGAAATACATTCTGGAAAATGGCAATAAGAAGCCATTTTTACTTTGGTTTTTGAAAAAACCGACGTTATAAGTCATCTTTTACATCAGTTATTTAAAAACATACATAAATTGTTTTTACTATCTTGTAGAAACTTTTCTATGCTTTCATTTTACAGGTCATAGAGATCAAACGGATTTACGGATCAAAAGTTATGACCATCAGATGTTTGATATTTTTTCGAGGAAAGATTGAATGATCAAATCGTAGCTTCAATTAGAAGGAATTTATGAATCCATAAAGGGATTTGTTGTTTTATCATGATATAAAGAATCATACATCATTATAATAAATTAAAAATCGTTAAATGGTATATCAATTAAGAAAACTACTCATAGAAAATATAAATCATGGGAAAATAATTACAAATACCTTGATGAGGTCGTGGAAATAAGAAATCATTGATTCACGTTGATGATAAAACAAGTTGATTCGGTGGAACGATGATGGTTGAATGAAATTATCATAAAATGGTATATCAATTAATAAAACAAATCATAAAAACCATAAATCATGGATGTATGATTAAATATACCTTGACGAGATGGCAGAAAAGAGAAATAATTGATTCACGTTCGAGAGAAAAAGAGTCGATTTGGGGGAATGATAATGGTTGAAATAAATGATTGTCAAATTAGGTTGGGTGTATAATGGAAACATATAGTTGAGATTCTATGAGAAAACACGGTATTAAAAAATTTAGGTGGCAGTTCAAAATTTTTATGTCGCGATGTAAGAAAATTGTAATTTTGCGTTCGCGGGATATTAAAAATATCATTATCATTGGTTTTATGATAACCGTTGTAAAAAGATATTAACATTTTCACTTATTTTTCACAACGGTTATTATAAAAGCGACGTGAAAAATCAATCTTCATCACTCTTTCACATCAGTTATTAAATAACCGACGTGAAAAATCGATTTTCGTGACTTTTTCACGTCGGTTATTTAATAACCGACGTTAAAAGGTATTTTTCACATTGTTTATTTAATAACTGACGTGAAGAAAGTTTACCAAAATGTATTTCATTTGCCAAGCTTTAATTTGACAGGTCAGAGTGCTCAAATGGAGTTACGGATTAAAAGTGATGGCCTTCAGAAGTTGGACATCCATAAGACATTGTTTAGAGATAATCAACATCTGAAGGCCATAAATTTTAATCTGTAACTCCGTTTGAGCTTCGTGACCTTTTAAATAAAATCTTGAGAAATAAACTACATTTTTGAAAACATTTTTCACATCGACTATTAAACAACCGACGTGAAAAATTCCATTTAACATCAGTTATTAAATAACTGACATGAAAAATCACGAAAATAGATTTTTCACGTCGGTTATATAATATCCGACGTAAAAAATCAGATAAAATGGATTTTTAACGTCGGTTCTTATATAACTCATGTGAAAAATCAGCGAAAATTTATTTTTATGTCAGTTATATAACAAAAGACATGAAAAATCTAGTTTTAGATATTTTCACGTCGGTTCTAAAAAACCGACGTGAAAAATGGTGACGTAAAAAAAGATTTTGTTACTAGTGAGGATTTTACTGCAATACATCTTCTATAAGGATTTATAAACATGAATGTTTTTCTTAAGGGTTTGAAGATGTTAAATTTTTTTGAATGTGAAAATAAGAGCTACATTATGTTAATTGGTGAATCTAAAGATAATATGATTTTAGAAATTTAGTGGCCTTCCTTATAAATTTTTATTCATTGAATTTGGTCAAATATATTTTGGATGAGTCTTAAAAGTAACTACTAATATAGTGGATTATGTTGAACAGTAGATATTATTGTTTTAGTTTAATGATTTACTTACTATATTGGATATCATGTGATTACCATTTTTGTTTTAATAAAAATTTAATGGTCAGACGACAGAATTTTGGATCTTATGATTCATTATTGTTCTTCAGGCATAAAAAACCTTCTTAAACATCTATTTCCATCCATAAAAGATGAAAAAATAGAAACACAACCAAAGTATTATATTATTCTTATGACATGGAAAGTAATCTAGTATGTTTATATTCAGATATTCTTATCTAGTTATTAAAATAATCCCTCAACCCTATGAAAATTATTTTGGAGAAAACAATTTATCCATTTACTTTTCTTTTTGAGAAATCAATGGTATTTTCAACAATAAAAATATATGGTCTTATAATGGTTAATATTCTAATGTAAATGTTATCTATTAAACTCCATTAAAACTTGAATGTTTGATTTCTCTTCAATTTCCATGCTTTCACTTTCCTCTAATGTTCTCCTATTCAAAAACCTAATCCTAGGGTGACCATCGCATTTCCCATTCCCTCTTATTTAGAAGTTATTCTATTGAACCAGTTTTCAATTTGGGATTCCCACAAGATAATTTTCAATTTCATGGCATAGAATTTGGAATTTATATTTGGAATTTTGATAATGCCATTTTTTTAAGTATAGTAGAATGTAACACCCCATGATTTTACAGTATGTATGTTTTTAAATAAATTTAGTTTCTTCGATAGCTGACATTATATGCAAAACCCTGCTTGAGTACACACTACAATATCTGTATATCATATATATTAAATTGGAGGGAATAAATATTAATAAAAAACAATTAAATATATAATTTCCTATTATTTATTTTCCCGACATGATACAAAAGAAGGTCCCTTTTATGCATAAAAGCTATAATTTTTTCAAGGAAGTCTTATTCCCTTTCAGAGAACACGAATTTTAAAACAAAATTATAATAAATTTATAAATTCGATTTAGAAAAATAAACTTCATTTTTGAAATCATAATATAAAATTTACTATGGTTTAATTGTATTTTTTTTTTGATATGTTTCACTTTTTATGAATAGTAAAAAAAGATTATTATAATTGAAAACTGATCTTTCATAAAAATAATTTATGATGTTAAATTATATTTTAAATTTCGTTTAATATAAATTTGGATCAATAAAATATATATTACATCAGTTAAGGTCATTAAAATATTTTTCATATTAAATTTGGATATAAAAAACATTTCAAACTTTTTCACGTTTTCACATTAAAAAATCATTTTTAACCTGTCTCTGAGATCAATTTTAAATCAATTTTATCCAAATATTTGTTTTGAATTTTAAAAAATTTATTCCTAATTTGGAATCATAATGTTCAAATTAATTAAATAGGTCTCTTTTATTTCTAGTCAATATGAATAGTCACTATAATAATTTCCATTACAATTGTTAAGGGTAAATTATGAAATTAAGTGAAATAATAAAATTAAAAATATTATAAATTTACCATAATATTGTTCTAGTTTTATCAGATGATTTATTTTATGCCATAATCATCTTTGGTGTAATTTTTGGATGTCTGGGAGCAACTTTTTCGACATTAATTCATTAATAGTATTTTATTTTAAAGAAAAGTAAGGATGACATACATTTGTTTTTAACACGTTAAATGTATTAATGTGGTCTTACATAAAGAATATATTCGACGATAAATAGTATTTGGAAATATAAAATGTCTATATTAATCATTTTAATTTATTTATAATTTTTAGAGAAGTATTATGTAAATTAATGGCTTCCATAATAATGATGTATTAATTATTTAATTAAAGGACATATCAAATTAATGTTATCAAAAATATTAAAATAAATATAAATGGACATAATTAATATCAACCATTAATTTTATAAACATTATCATCTTAGTTATGTGTAAAAAGTGTTGGTTCCTTGATATCATGTTGTTGTGATATTTTTTAAAAAGTCATGTAACAAATAATATAAACATTTCAATTAATGATATTTTAGAATAAATAATATGTTATCAGATGATATAGAATTCAGTAAATCTAAAATTATGCAACAAATTTTCAATAAGGTTGAAAATTTATTCAGGGATCCATTTATAGATCATTTAGAATTTTATTGTGACAATATTAACCCTTAACGATTAGGAACCTCTGTTGACACCGTAAGTGTTCAAGGGATTATATAAGGGTTAAAATAAAATAATATACGGGTAATAATGTGAACTAAAATTGTATAAACATTATTGGATAAATATGAATCAACCCTTATCACATTAATATATAATTAGTGTTTTTTAATGGACACTTTTCCTAGAAAATATATTCTATATTATTTAAATCAATGATAGTTACAAAATTTCAATATCTATGTATTTAATATATTTTATGTGTCATCATAGTGGAAAAATATATATATGAAAGAAATTAAATATCTATTAAGATCCTAATGAAATTATTTTCATTATATAAATTTATTTTAAAATCTTCATAAATTATCAAATTTCTTTAAATGATTTTATAATTTTAATACAATACTTATTTAATTAAGGGAAAAGAAAATAATTTGTTTTAAAGTATTTAATATGATATTTTTGGGATGTTTTATTGTTTATAATTAATTTTATAGATATATATTATATGTTATATTTTTTTTAAATCATTATATTATAATTTCCATTTTTTTGATGTATTTGAAGTCAAATCAAATGAACAGTATCAATTTTGAAAAATAATGTTATTTTATCGAATTAATTTTTTATTAAATTATTTAAATATCACAAAAATGTTAAATAATCACAAATGGTATAAGGTATGGTCGAAAATGTCTTCTCTTATTCATTTATAGTCCATTTTTTAGTATTTGACTCTATAATATCCTTATTTTATTTTAATATTTTGAGGATTTCTAAAAGTGGACCTCACCATAATTTTTAAAGGGAACCTCCTCTTACAATTACTCACACAAAATGGAGTCATCTAGATAGAAAAAAACATACCCTTTATGTTAAAAAAACTTATTCAAGTTATAGAGGCCATGTTATTTCAAAAATAATTAACCTTGTTCCCTTCAGAAGAGATCAAAAGGATGCCTCTTAATGAAGTGGTAATCGTCTTTACTAACTCATTCAAGTTCACTTATTCATTTAATTACTCTTCATAAGTGTTTTCCATGCTAACATAATAACTTTATTATCATTTATGTTATTATATGTTATTATGATTGTGGGACATCCATATTCCACCTTGTATCCACCAAATGAAAAATGAAAACACCGTGTGCGCATATGTATGAGTTACTGTCTACATGTTGTGGTGTGATTTTTTTCATCACAACTTTTCAATTATGGATATAATGATTGAAATAATGGATATGCGTATTAATTATGAAATTATATTGACTCTATATAACTAATATAAAATCCAATTCATTACCGTTTTATAATTAATGGAATGATATCAATGCTCGTACGTGTGTACGACCTACCATTTCCACAAAGCGATTCGATTCATTTTCCATAGTCATTATTAAAGAATAATTATATTTTTTTTAATTATTAAATATGATATTAAAAAAATTATATCATTTGATATTTGATGGAACTATATTATATGTAAAATAACTGGGAATTATATAATAAAACATAAATAACATAATCAAGTTTTTAACGCTCAAAACAAGGGTAAAAATTAATTATTATTAATAAGTAGGTGATAAAATGATATATTTGAGTCATATAACATATCATAAATATGAAAATGGTTGTAATATAAATTAAAAATAGAATTTAAACCATTATAACAGAGGTTAAAACGTGTACAATCAAAAGGAAGTGTGATTTTAGGATTTTTCAAATCTCTTTTATTTCTGTGAGATATGCCTTATTAAATATTTTTTATTCGGTGTGTTGTACATCAATTTTATATATAATATCATGAATCTCCTTTTATTCATGGTATTTAATGGTTAATTTAATTAATATTACTTTTGGGGAAAATGATTCATCTGATTACAAAGTTGTAAGGGATTTCTTATCTCAATTTCCATTCACTAGGTTAAAGTTATACTTCATGGATTTTGTCCCAATAATAATATGTGTGAATTGAATTTCGACTGTCTCATGTTGTATTATGAGGAGTTTTTTTTATATACCTAATCTATTAATTTTACAATTAACTAAACCATATACCATTTTTAAAATATGGTTTTTATATTGAATGTTATTTGAATTGCTGGGGAAATACTGTTATATCATTATCTTTTAATCAATACGAATTCTTGTTGATAAGGATTACTTAATAATAAATTAAATCAATAATTTTTATATATTAATAATGATTTTTAATTCCAATAATTGGTGGGAACATATACATAGAAACCATTTATACATCGATAATCTCATGAGATGAATAATGTGGTCAAATTAAATGTATTTTACCCATAAAGATTAAAGTATATTGGGAAAGATATTGTGATAGAGAAAATATTTTCAATATTTTTAAATTATTTTTTATTTTTTTTAAATCCCCAAAAAAATGTTCTTAATATAAATTTTCAAATTTTATAATTGTTGAGATATTTTGAGCTTAATAGTAAAAATATCTCATTTTGGATTTCTACAGTTCTGAAATATTTTTGTGTTTCAGCAATAATTTTTTTTATAAAGATACAAATAGAAAAATTATTTATTTATATTATTCCATACATCCAGGGAAAAATTTCATTGTCATGCACCCAATAGAAAATCAACCATATGAATTCCTAAAACCAATTCACAAGTTGGGCCATGAAAACTGTACGTAGATCTGGATATTTTTTTATGTGTGGAACATAACTCCTAAATGGGATGAACCAATGATCTGAAATTTGATATAGAGACACATAATAAATATTAAACATATTTTTTTGAGGATTATACACATGAATTAGAAATATTATTGTGAACATATTCATGATAATTTGGAGGATAGAAATATGTAGATTCTAACTGGGCGGAATAAATTTTTAGAGTAAAATGGATATAAATCACTCTAAACAAGGAAAAATATGATTCAATTTGGAGGGATATGGTCAAGAAATTTATAATCCACATTAATGTTGTTTTTAATGTGTGAATAATTCATTAATTGGATATGCAATGCGTAAACTATTCAAGTCAAATTCTAGCCTATAAAATGAGGAGAGCTCCTCCTTCCCAAATAATTCCAATTCCATCCCACACAATATGAGACAACATGAAATAGATCTCTATTGAGGGACGTAGAAAAATTAACCATTTCCTCTTCTCTGTTTTCTTCTTTTCACCTTTTAATTCTTTATTCTTCTTCATTCATCTCGATTATCATTACCGTGATGGGGTAAACATTTGAGTGCTTGGGGAAGGGTTAGTTTTATATTTTGTAATGCTTGAGTTATTGGATACAATTGAATAATTTATCATTATGTATTCTAACACATTGATTTCAATTTCATATAGAATTTTTTATTATCAAGTGTGATCCTATTTGGATTTTAGTTCTGTTATTGATTATTTATTAGATCGATGATCATTACCTCCCTCTAATAATATTTATTTTTATATGATGGAATAAACTATATATTAGTGGTGAAGTACTTGACGATCATCAGTATGTGTGAGAGGAGTAATGGATGTTCATTATCATTTTGGATATACAAGACCCTATAGAATATTTCCCATGTTAATTAAGTATATCCAAATTCAAATTTATAACACATGCAAGGAGAGTAGACAAAACTGAGATCATTGTATGTTTTTATCTCACCATCAACATTTTACAATGGGAGTTAGAGAAAATGATCATAGAATCCCAATTTAATCAACTATGCTGAAGATGATTGAATTATATAGAATAAGGATAGAATTGAAATTGGAATATCAATAGCAACCCAATCACCATTCTCATATCATTGTTCTCAATCACTTGAATTTCAAAATTCATTTAAATAATTTTCTTATTTATTTATTTTTATTAAAAAAACAATCAATTTCAACAAACATCCAATTTTTTCCTCTAATTAAAAGTGAATTATTTTTATGTGCACACATATTTTGGATACATCATAGAGATAATCACTAGAATACACTTCCGAAATATAAAAAATTATTTTTCCAGACCCCATGATAGGTGTGCTTCCTCTTGATGATAGTGGTTCTTATGCCACATAATCAACATCCAATAATTTAGCATTTACTTAATTAATATTTTAGTTGTTTTAATCCATGATATTTCTCTAGGATATTATTCGAGGATCCATATTTTGAAAATTTTATTGAATTAAATGGCATGTGTGTTAAACTATTTTACTATTCATTATTGATTATTCATTGTTTATTTCATGATATATTACATTGTCTGTAACTTTTATAGGGAATCTGATCTCACCCTTTTATTTTTCCTCTTTTCCCTAGGATCTAAAGTTGAAATTTTAGAATGATGTCAAAGATTAAATTTGATTTCATTTATTATGTCCTAATTTTAATTGCTAATTTTATAAGGGTTTCATGTATGTATCGAGATCTTCAAGACTACTAAGATAATCATTTCTTTGGTATTTGAATCCTGTATCTATGCTAATGTAATAAAGTAAGGCATTAGCACCTAGGTACTGTGATCTGGGACTTTACAACCATCATGTGCCTATAGCTTAAGGGTAACCTGGTTATAAAAGAAAAGGAATGAAAGTCAGGAAGGATACTCAGATTTATTATACAGATTCAATAGGTGAATCTAATATAATCTTTTTAGATGGGAAAAAATAAGGTAAATATATGTCATATGGATCATGCTAACGAGGTAAAATCATCTATCTCTCAATGTTATAACTTTAAATTTATTTCCTATAGTGATCTTAATAAATGTAAGTTTTTTCTTCATGGTAAATTTGAATCCTAAAATAAATTTGATAGAAAAAATTTAAATTCATCTTATGTTATTTCTTTTGAAAAAGAGTGTTTTTCATATCATATTTTAGATTTAATATTTTATCCTACCAAAAACTCATTTAATTTTGTTGAAAATAAAATTACATAACTATGGGATGATGTTGATCCATTAAGAAACCTTCTAGTATGATAATTGAGGGAGATAAATATACAAATTAAAATTATTGTAAATAATTTAACTAATAAATGTAAAATAGGTTTTGTTAGTAATGAATAAATTCCGAAATTGTACATGAATTATTTTGATCCCAGATATTAACGAAAAAGAATGTATACTACTAAATTTTCCACTATGGTATTGAAAAAACTTATTCTAATAAATGTTATTTTATAAATACTTAATTTTTTGGTGTCAAGTTGGTTTATTATTTGAAATCCTTATAAGAATATAGAATAGCAATTTCTTCCCAATATAAATGGGTTTGGTTACATAACCCTTTAATTTCAAACACTATAATACCCCAAAGAATATGGGTACCAAAAGGAACTTGTATTAGATATTTGGAAGTTATATCAGTAAATAGTTGGTTAAATAATATATGAAGATAACTTTTGATGAAAATCATTATTATTTTACAACTATTGACTAACTCTATATTAATTAGTTATTTAAAAGGAATGGTTCGCAGAGTTGGAACTGTTAAAACCTATAAATTATTTCATTTCTATTTTAATTTTAAATACTCTATTTGTTATATATTTTGAAGAAAACAATTAATCATTTTATTGATTAAATTTTATTATTCATATTCTTTAACTATTATATAATTTTATTGATCACCGTATTTTTTATTTTAAAAATTAATTATTTGATTTATTTCTTTACCATCATGCATTCTCTATAAAATTATAAGATGAAATGTTTATTTTATTTGAATTATTTGAAAATATTTTATTGTAATTCCTCAAACATGTTAAATAAATATTATTATTATTAGGGGGAAAATTTTCAAAATTTTATCAAGTGTTTGGATATTTTATTATTATGGAATTAATTCATTTTCTATACATATTTTAATTCATTTTAAATATTATATTATTCGTTGAATAATATTTTACATGTTTTTTAAAGATCCTCGTGTATTTTGTTTTTATAAATTCATATAAATATGGGATGTTAGGTTTATTAAAATTTATGCAAAACCTTTTTTATTAATCTATATATTCTTTTACATTATTATATTTTAATTTCATAAAAAAAAATTAATTTTTGTCAATAATTTAAATTTATTAAAAAATTATAGAGGTAATATTTTTTTAAGAAAATATTTCAATTCTAAAATACCAAATGATTAGACTACATTTTTTTCTAAAGAAACTATAATTCTTCCTCTGAAACCATCAGAGTATAACTATCCATTCTCTCTCTCGAACACTCAACAGTTTCAGTATCTCATTCTCTATAAAACCTTCCATATTATTTCCTCAAAAATTCATTTTCAAAGAACTTAGATAAATCCAACCTAATAAAAACTATGACATAACAACTATGCTTTTTTGTGTGGTGTATTCCTCAAATACTATGATTTCAAGGTCCGACGAAATTGTTTAATGGTGGATTTTAAGAGAATTTAAATAGGTTAGAGATCAAATGAATCTATACGAAATATTATTCATCTTCTTCTACAATTATTTTTGGGTAATATTAAATTGATTTAGTTGATAAATCCATTCACAGGTGTTTTTTAAAAGATACAAAAATTCTTGTTTGTGAAGAATCATAAGTTCAATCAATTCAAATTTTTAGTGGTTGAATTCCTTCTATAACATCACTGAAAACTCCATCTGATTCTGATGTTCTATATTGTATTTATCATTATCATTTACATTCTATATAAATTTTATCAAATTTTAATCATTTCAAATTAGATGTTTTGAGACCTCTGGAAGAACTTGAAATCTCCATGAGATATTTATATGATCTGAAAAATTCATCTTTTTCCAAAAAAATGAATACCTTAAAGAATAGTATCAAAGACTATATAAAAAATAGATCTGGATAAGGGGATTTGGAAGCACTAAAAATTCAATTAAATGATCGATTAGGTAAAATAAAAATTATTTTTTTTCTAAATCATATTTTTATTAATTGAAATTTTTTTAACTATCTAGTTGAGTTCTATAATATAAATATATTTTTATGAACAAGGTCCTACATGGAATAGAAAAAGATATAAAGGTATTATAATAAAAATAGATCAGTTGTTATATTTTTTATTAGTAATAAGTTAAAAGGATACTCTTACATAATGTGAAAATTCATATCTTCTCACATCGGATGTGAATCAGATGGATCCAGTTGTTTAACATTTAGTTAATCTACTAATTAGTATAATGTATCTGTTTCTTCAATCCAATGAGACTATTCATAGTGATTGAAAATATTACTCTAGTGGAGGTTTTGAGGATATTATGAATATTTATAGATTTGTTGATGGTATGGGGTGGACTAATAAATAAGAATTTGGATTTTTTTGGAGAACATAAAAGCAGTGGATAATATGGTTTGTGATTCCTTGGTCTCTGAATCTGTATCATTTGGAATACCTTAGAATGAACTTTTTTCTCATAGTATGCCTTATTATATCCAAATACTTAATCCCAAAATATATTTTTAATATTATATGTTTAATAAATATTTATATGTTCAGTAATATTAATTTCTATTTACTGTTTCATGCAATTTTATTTAAAAAATTATCTATTTGGAATATATTTATTCATTGTCAACCACAATGTTCACTAATAATTTTTTAATATATTTATTATATATTAATCCATTTCATATAAATTGTTTTATACGAAAAATTAGGTAGCTAACTCGATGGGGTTAAATCGAGATTGAATGAAATATAGATAAACATGATACTTCTATTAATCTTTATTTGGGATAAATCTATTTATTTTTATAAAACTAAATTCTGTATTTTTTACATTTATATTAAAAAATAATGGGGTTTTATCCTTAAAAGGGGATATTTTTGTGCGTATATTGATCCAAAATATTCTTCAAATTCCAATTGATTTTGATGCTCACAAAACACTATCATTTGATCTAATAATAAAGTTAATTTAAGTAAATTTCATTATCATATTAACTATACTATTTATTTATCTGGAATCAGAGAATAATTTTAAATATATTTTGGATTATGTTTTCATTTTCTAAGTATTATGGTAATTTGGAAGTGTTATGGAATCCAAGATTGGTACCCTATTCTTCAAGAAGAAACTTATGTTTGGGAACCTAACTTTTTGTTGGGAATAATACTTTTGAACCCTTTGTCTAAAGTAAAATTATGTATTAAGAACCCCCATTTTATGAATAAATCTATTTTTTTTGTAATTATCATGTGGTTCATTAACCCCACAATTCAAATCAACCATAAATTTTCAATTTTACTACTGAATATTATCCTCATACAGTGTAATACTACGTTTGACACTATCTTATATAAAATTTGAATTATAGATTATTTTCCACATTTTCTACAATGGTCTCATCTGATAAAACAAATATATAAATATTATTAAATATTGATTTAATGAAATTTTTTCAATGGATTAAATCATTCCTTTTTTCAAGGTAATTTATGATTTTTATTAGGAATTTAAAATTTAAATTTCAATCCCATTGTGTTTTAAAATAATGGATCACATTTTATGAGCTGATATTTATAAATTTTTTTTACTTGTAGTAAACCAAGATTCTTCTTACACATTGAGTAGTACTAATTTTATTGAGAATAATATATCTATAGTTCATTGAAGATATACACTTTAGATACATACATGTTTTGATCAATTTCTATTTTATGGTATTATTTTTGCTGTTGTTGTATCCTTTTTCTATATTTTGTTATTTTTCATTGAAGCAATTATTGGAGATATACTTTGGAAACATGATTGATTATTATCCACTTCGGGATCACTCTACTACTGTTTAAAGATGAATAACTACTATATGACATTTAATATTATTTTCATACTGCATTACAATAATTAAAATATATCATCGGTTAGTTATTTTTGTAACTCTGAGAGGATCCAGTATTCAACATCTATATCACATTTATTTTCATGAAGTGTCAACAACTTTTACTCAATTGTGGTTGATATTCAGCTTCTTATACTAAGATGTGAATATTTTGGTTCCCTTCTAAAGAGCCATAAGGCTATATGAAATCCTTATTATATGTTTTTAACTTCCATCTCTTAGATATAAAGGTCTCCAAAAAACGAACATTCTATTGAAAATCACTAATCACATGGAAAGAGCATTGGTGAAGTGGGGAATGGGATTTTTTTGTCTGCAACTAGTATAAATCTACATTTCCACTTATTTACTTCAGTTATTTTCCATTTTTTACTCATATTTAAGTTATAAGGAAAAGATCAATTCATTTTAATATGGAAGTTTAATTTTTTTTATAGGTTTTTAAAAGTAAAAAATCCACCCCCTTTTGTATTAATTGTTTGCATTCCTACAAAACACTTAGTTCCTATGTTTTAATATTTATGTTATCACTATACACTACATAAAATTCCAAATCAGTATAAATAGATAAATTCTACTTGATAAGAAATTCTCACAAAATATCCCCTTTGTTCTTTGTCTAGGTGCTGTTTTTCTTCCAATGGCCCTACCTACAACATGAAAACCCAATACTTTTTACCTTCCATTTCTTGTCCATTGATATTTAAATTCATTTAAGAATGATGTGAATAATATTTTTACATGAAGATAGTCATGGATATATTTTCCTAACAATTTATTTTATTCACCACATGAATATAATGATTTTCATGCTTCATTTCATTTTTTACCAGGTGAAGTAATGTGAGAAGATTTATAATAGAATTACTTATTTTTTTCATGTGAAACGTTTCCAGAAAAATAGATAATATTATAGGGGTGATGAAATATAGATATTAGTGTGAAGTTATTAATGTAGTTTAAACCCTAAAACCTCTAGATTCTCAATATAGAAAATGATTTAGACTACGTGAGAACCACCTTCCGCACATTCTATAAGTTTGTTATGAAAGAGTGCCTTAGATATCTCAAACCATTTATGTCTTTCTCTCTCTTGATAAATACAATGGAGATGTTAGAGAATTCTATAAGCATTCATGTCTTAATATAACATTATAAGTTCATTAGATATGGATGAAAGCATTACACACCGAATATAAAATACATAATTTAGGTGTTTATCATAGATAAATAACTCATCATCACTCACTTCATTTTCAGGTGGATTATCTGTTATGTATTCTAGAACAAAAGACTTTCGTTCATGGAACAATACTACCCATGGGGGTCTAAACCATTCCTAGAATTTAGTACTAGTTAAGATATAGTCTTTTTCCAAAATTTATTATTTGAATAATGTGGTTGATTAAATTTTTATTGTTACACAATAATAAGAGATTAAATAGTTAGTAATTTACATGATTGCAAATTATATGAGATGTGGAAATTTAAAATATATTTAGTATCCCACTATTCTATCAATTTTTAATGGCCCTCCCCATGGAACTAAAAATGTCTCATCACATTAGAAATTCAAATGAAAAGGATCCTTATTTCCCATCTTATAATCCATATAGAGGCCATAAAATTATAAAACAATTTATGGTGGGGATCATTGACAATATCAAACTGGAATATCCTTGAACGGTTGAGTGGAATCTCGAATCCAAAAATCCTGACTCATATATCCCCAAAAAATGCCTCCAAATTTTAATTAGATAGACATATTCTATTAAACCTAATATAGATTTAGTTTGGTCAACCCAAAATCTTAGTTAAGACATCATGATAATTAAAATTTCCCCTAATAGGGGCTAAACTAACACATTAACTATGTATTCATCTTAATTCAGATTATGGAAGGCTTAATGAATGAAAATTAACATCAATAATTTTATTTATTATGAAAAATGTTTTATTATTTTATACTTTACATGTCATGTTAATAATAATTTAATTTTACATTAGGGATTTTCAATGTTACGATTGAACATTTAAGCATAATATTTTTTTAATTCCATATTTTCATAATAAACCACTAATTTATGTTGTAGTGGAATGGTATCCATAAAATAAATCATGATCCGAAAGAATTTAATTAAATAAATAAATTATGAGATCATGAGATTATTTATTGTTTTATTTACTATGTTAAAAATAAATCAACCTACTACCCTATAGGGAATACTTCTTGTACTAGTTTTGGAACAAGTTGTAGCATTTCA
The DNA here is from genome assembly GCA_963277665.1 of Viscum album. Lineage (NCBI taxonomy): Eukaryota > Viridiplantae > Streptophyta > Magnoliopsida > Santalales > Viscaceae > Viscum > Viscum album. The sequence goes on from OY728158.1 coordinate 1,615,339,145, forward strand.
CCTATGCACCAATGTATCACCCATGTTGGTTTCATCTCAGTTACATCTTGAACCACCTTTTCTGCAATTCCTACTTAAAATGACTACATATACCTTCATATACTCATTTAATTATGTATATTATATAACACACTAGTAGGTGATGGGAACCAAAATATTAATTAAATAAAATTACCTTAAAATCCTTGTACATACAAAACCAAAATTATAAAAGTGGGAGTAATGAATCATAGGCCAATATATTTTATTTAAAAATAACTAATTTTAGAACCATGACATAAAATTAAATTAAAAAATAAAAATTCATGATTCGGTATAGTCAAATATCTTTATCAATCATATACATGAAATTATTATACATTTAAAAAAACAAGATAATATTAAATTCAATTTATTCTCTGATAAGATAAAATTATCGTGAAATAATCTGATTAATGGTCTTATTAATCATTTAATTAATTTAATATTATTTTATTCCATCTTACCCGTATTCCCATACAATGTTATTCCAAATAAAAAACATCATTTTATTTTATTAAAAACTTAAAAAAATAGTAAGAATCGTTTTTACTTGCAAGACACTCAATGTGTACCATTATGAACTAATCAGTATGGTTCTAATTGTGTGTGATGAAAACATACAACATATTCTGTACATGGTATGCATTGTAATTTAAAAGTGTGAACTTATTAATTAATTCCACAAAGAACTCATGAATATTTTGTGTCCTATAAAATTTAATATGTATTCTTTTGTCTGCAAGGACCATACATTAATTGTAGTATGGAAGAATACATGAAATTAATGAATCATTTAATATAACATAAAACCTAATGAACAGTCTAGATTGTCCCATTAATGACCAAAATAACTCATTTTTATGTTGTTTAATGGATTAATTAATTAAATTTAATAATTCAATTTGAACCTGTAAAAAACACGGCGTGTGCAAGCTGTCCACACAACATGTACATTGCTTCAATGGATATCCAAAACACACACCTAGGGACATATAATGTACCTCTTGCAAACATTTACGAACAATACGATGTGTATAATGGATACACAACATAAGTTTCATGTTATACTAATGTAATCCTATACACATTGCGTATTAAATACCAGTAGTGTATCAATAACCTGATGCGACTTGACCATATTTTTTATACCTTTTAATGACATAGAATACATGGAATTTAGAAATTATAAATATCATGTAATATGAAAAATGTTTTTTCCATGCTGGCCGGTCAAAACGTAGTGTATTTAATCCACACGACATGTATTTATGGTGCGATGAACCAGAGAACACGTGGGTGTTCTTCAGTAATAAATTCGGGTTCATGACTTGTGAAAATGGAGTACATATTTTATGAACCTATGTTATATTTCCATAGACCTTCGCATCCCAGAATGGGTTCTTCATATGTTACATTAGTTAAATATAAAACAATATTGTTCAAGTGATCGAAAAATAAAGAACAGGAGGAAGTTTTTTTGAAGATGGATTAATAAAGAATTCAAACATAAAATGAAATTTAACTTTTAAAATCAAAATGACCCAAAATCAGACAAATAATTATAAATTTGAGTGTGTTTACTCTTATAACACTTTTTGGTGATGGGTATAGCAGAAATTCTAATGGGTTCCTATCTCAACATAGCAATTATCATATTTAATGGATCATTGACATATTGTTCAAAAAATAAACAAAATGGCTAATAAAAGTTTTCAAACATATATTGATAGAGAAAGCTTCTAGATCCAAGAGAATATCATTTCAAAATAATTTTATAATTAATTTAAATAAATCCAAAGAAATAATATATTGATTATGAAATTTTCTTTAATGAAGACATTGTTCATTGAAAACCCTTTTTAGTTAACCATTGTTTCTCTTGTAGAGTGTATAATCCCTTAAGAGGTGAACCACTCAAGATATTATGATCTACAATCACCCCTGATATGTTACCAAGTTCTAGGGTGATGGATCATTTTTATTTAAGAGTTTTTTTATAATTTTGAAAATTAATTTGGCTTGAATAATTGTCCATTAATTATCATTATTTAGATGATAGAGGGTAATGAAGAATCTATAGAGCATTCTGTTGTGGAAACAATGAGATTCACCGTGACTGAAATGATTTTCTAAGGATGAAAAACATTGAAAAAAAAGAAGTGTATGAAGAAGATGGTGTAAAGACCCATAAATTTCAAGGAAATTTTTTTCTTCAGTTATTTGGGATTTTACGAGTACGCAGTTTCTAATGACACCTGATTTCGAGGCCCGGTGTGTCCAGAATCATTTTCTGAAGTTTAGCTCAGGTACGTTCAGTGAACCAACGAGCGAGTTTTTCTATCTTTTCAACCGATGCTCGGAATTGAAATCTGAGGGCACCGATGAAACCGCAGCAGATGTTTTTTCTTAAAAGGACCATTACTAAAGGTGTGTTTTCTCGAGAGGAGTTGTTAAAATTTGGGGATTAATAAAGAATTGAATAAAATTTGTGACCTAAGTGGTTTTATCTTAAAAGGGGAAGTTAGGGTGGGACCCACTAGCACCCTATCTTCCCATGTGAGGATAAATATGCGGTGAGGCCCGCACGAGCCCCACCCCTTCACATTCCCCATAACTCCTTAAACTCTCCATTAACCCCCCCCCCATGTATTTAATTATGTGACTTATCCTCTTCCACTTTAGTAATGCCAACACACATTAATTTAATTAATTGAACGTCTTGATTAATTAAATTATGTGTTTTAATTTTAAAGTTTGAAATCCATCCCATGCTTTAATAAAATAAGAGGAGTCTTATTTTATTTGGGGGTTGGCTCGTTGTGTTGAGGATTGGAGGAGAGAACTCTAGCTCTTTTGGAAGAACTTCATCACCTTCGTTGAAGAACGCCAAGACTTCGACGAAGAACGCCGTCACCAAGGAGAGACGACGTTCCTTTCCTTCATCTCTCCACAGCATGTGTGATATGCCGACCCATCCTTGGATGCACGCCAACGCCATCTTTGAAACCTCACCCTGCGATGCCATCTTCTGTGTCGCCGACAAACGACATCGTTAAATAGAGGTAGGGGTTATTTTCGTTAATGTTAAATTTAACGATCATCATTGATTAATTTGGTTGAATGTTACCAACGAAACATGAGGACATCATACCGCACAAACATGACCAATTTATCCTCCCTACTTTCTTGTTGAACAATGTTGAAGAGTCATGGAAACGGCGGTGTGGTGTCGTTGCACCACGTAAGAATGACGAGAGCCGCGGCCGGAACGGGCCACGGTGGTGGTGCGCGGCGCCGTTGCGGTGGGTCGGTGAGGCCGAAGGAACCACGGCCGGACCGGGCCGCAGAGGTGGTGCGCCGCGCACTTGCACTGCGGCAGTCGAGGAAGAGCCGCAGCTTTAGGCCATGGCAGTCCAGCAGGGGTAGCCGGACAACCGGCCGCCGACGCTCTGGGAGGTGGGACACCGAAGCGTCCCGCGGCAGCTCAACCGGCCGACCTTAATGGCCGGACATTTTCCAGGAAGACCAAGGGATTGAAACCCCCAGCCAGTGTGTATGGAAGAGCCCATGGGTCCACTGTTTCAGAAACACGGTGGAGGAAACCCCCTTCGCACCCTGCTCGACCGCGAGCTGAGCTGCAGCCGGCCTCCAAGCCAGGCGGCGGGCCGCGCCCCGCCTCAGGCTGGGCCGCGCCGAGCCGGGCCGGGCCACGCTAGCCAGGCCGGGCCACGCAAACCGATCTTGCCCGCACCCAAATAGGCCAGTCCCAGAACCGGGTCGGGTCGGCCCAGTTCGGCCGGCCCTGGGGGTATTGGGCCAGGTCGGACCGGGCCCAAACCCCCTAGTTTCAGACTTGATTTGTTCAAATGCCAATTTCTTGGGCTGCAGACCTCTGATAGAATCACTATTAGTTGCGTTGGGATACATGGATCAAGATGGTTTTTTTGGTATATTACACTCAAGCTTTTGGTAAAGTTTGTGTATGTTCAGGTTTGTTCGAACACGAACCCAACCGGGCCCTTGGAGCGGAAACGCTTATAACTTAACGATCGGACGTCCGAATTACATGCCGTCAGTTACGTTGAATTCCTCTTAGTGAGAAGATTATTTTTTCTTACTCCCCTATTGTTTTGGATGCAGCTGGAGTACATTCGGGTTGGATTTAGCATAAAATCCAACCGGGCCCCTGGAACAGAAAAGCCAAAATCTCTCAGACCGGGCGTCCGATTGACGGTCCATCTATCGCATTGAGTTCCCATTGACGAGATGGAACATCATGATACATCAACACTGGAAATCATGGCAGTTGATTTATCCACCCCCTTCGCTCATGTAGCGGACCCTCCCGGAATCGAGTGTGCTGTGTGCAGGAACCCTAGAGCTGGCTGCGACTACGATGACGATGGTGACTGTACTTGGATCCTACATGGGTTCAGCAGTGAGGACGACTGTACTTGGATCCTCTGTGGGTTCAGCAGCGATGACTACTGTACTTGGATCCTACGTGGGTTTGGAATCTATGGTTACTGTACTTGGATCCTATGTGGGTTTGGCAGCAACGACTTCTGTACTTGGATCCTATGTGGGTTCGGCAGAGGAGATGATTCAGAGGCTACATCTAATCATCTTTACCCCTCATCGTGATTAGTATAACTATGTGATATGAGTATTGAATTTCAATAATTATCTTCGATAAGATTGACTTGCTTTATTGTGTGGATTGGGATGTTCTTTCCTATGTGGATTGGGTTGTATTTTTCTGTGTGGTCTGGGTTGAACATGGGCTCGGAAGTTGGAGCTGAACTGGAATTGATGACTTAGGTATATGTATGGGCATACACCTAAGTAGTTCTGGTTGATACATTGTATTTGTATCTTTCCTTTTTGGTTTATCCTTTGTGGATTCTGGGAGGCCTTCGAGGGTCTCGGGGTCCCTACTGAGTATCGTATACTCACCCCTGCACGGGCTATGCCCGCACTACATTGTGTTGGTTGCAGATGACGGACAACACTGATCGTGGTTGAGGCCTAAGGAGCAGGACGATATATGGTGGTGGACTATGAGGTGGGACGTACACGGAGTGGATGGCTGGACCCGAGGAGCCGACGAGACTATCTGTACTCACCCTTTAGGTGGGAGTTCCGGAGGAGATCTTGGTTGTTGCTGCTTTACTTTTCAACTATTGTTCTTTCGTATCTCAATTGTACTGTACTTTTAGTTGGGTTTTTATACTGGCCCATTTACATTTTAGCACTTACTTTTGTACTCAGTTTACTTAATGTTTACTTCAGATTGCGTACTATGTGGTGTTTGTTTTCTTATATAATGGTAATGATTTCCCTTTTATTAGGATTGACACCTTTGGTGCTAATCGCCAGCCCCAGGCCTATGGAAGGCGGGCTTGGGGTAGTCACGACACGGGCCCCGAGGACGAGTCATGACAAATTGGTATCAAATGATTCAGTTCTACTAAAGAAATCATGAATCTGATAATTTCTTCTCTGTGAAGAAATAATGTTAAGAATATTGAACATGTTTTTCAGTCTAGGGAGTCCAGTGTTGGTGCGGCAGCCGACGTATCCATACACAAGGACCCTGACTTCTGATTTCCGACTCAGTGCTCGAAAACACTGATTGCATGTGGGTTTCAAAAGTTTTCTTTGTGATTACATTGTGTCAGCTCACCAGGTATACTGTATTAAACAAGGCACACTTGTTACTTTTCAGGATGGCCACCCGTAGGCATCCAGCTAGGGTTCTGAGCTTTGTGCAAGATAGAAGCCGACCAAGAGATGAGGACTCGGTGCAAGGCCCCATTACAGCAGAGGAAACGACGGTACCTCTACCCTCTGAGCCACCGATTACACCAGCCCAAGCAGCTGAGAGTGCATGTCGCCTGAGTGCACTGCATTAGTTTCAGCGTTAGAGACTGCCTAGGTTCCGCACGGAGATGGACCCTCAAGCAGTTGAGGACTGGATGGAGGCTATTGTCCGAGCCTTCAGATTAGTAGGGACACCAGCTGACCTCATGGTGATCCTTGTGGTGAGTCTCCTGCATGCCACAGCAGGTAGATGGTGGAGCCTGATGCTCCACATGCACGATGAGGCATCATTACTTTGGACAGACTTCGAGAGCCTCTTCCGCTCAGAGTTCGTTCCATCCACCCTCTATGTGGTGCGCATCCTGGAGTTACTACAGCTGCGGAGGGCAGCAAGACATTAGCCCAAAACTCGGTGAGATTTACTGTTCTCTCACGCTATTCCACGAACATGGTATGAGACCCATTCTTCCGAGCCTGGACCTTCGAGCAGGGACTGAGGCATGAGATTAGGGCATCGATGATATCCCTCAGTATTCCAACGCAGGCAGGAGTGCTGGAGCGAGCCCTTCTTGTGGAGATCTTTCTTGCTGAGCTTTCACCAGCAGCGAGACCTACCACAGGGAAGCACATAGTAGAGTCTTCTGCAGCCAGTAGTAGATAGACGTCGCAGATGTCAAAGCGGACCAGACCATCAGGTGGGCGACCTCAAGATACTGGTTTGGATGTGTGGGGCACACGCAGTAGAGCTAATCATACGAGAGGTAGGCAGTTCTATGCATGCGGCGGGCAGGGCCACTTGGATTGTGACTGCCCGACCCACCCTATTGATTAGCAAAAGACCGTAAAGAGACCTCCTAGGTAGTGGAAGAGGTTCGACCGTGGTGGTCCTCTGGGAGTAGGTGGACGTGGCAGAGGAGCTTGCCGAGCAGCGGGTGGTGGAAAACGTTTCGGGGCTCTACCACCACCACCACCAGGTGGTCCCCCCCAACCACAGGGAACAGGTGGACATGGGAGAGCACAACTTCAGGCACTAGAAGATTACGATCATGGAGCTCCGAAAGCGGGTGGACAAGAGTGAGACTAGATCCAAGCATGGAGGCCTTTGTCCATAATGATTCTAGCTTCATTGACATCGTTGTTTGTGTTGCTTTGTGTATTTGTACTTTGAGTTGCAGTAATAAAAGACACTTACAATAGTGATGTTTTCATTCTTGCCTTTTGTATGATAAGACTAATAGGTTCCGGTTAAAAACAGTTGACTTGACCCTCACATACGAGATTCCTACTGGAGGAGACCCAGTCACCACACACAGATGCCGACAATGCAACTCAACCCTTGGATGCGAGAGTAACGGTTGGATATCTTGGTAGCAGCGTCGAGGCCTTACGACGTCATTCATTGTAACAACCCAAACTTTTTGAATAGTATATTAATTTACTCATAACAATTTAATAGATATGTTAATGGTTAATGCCGAAAGAGGAGTCGATGGATTAATCTAGTAGAATCGAACCTTATGAAGCCCACTTATCAGAGCTTGGGATGGAGGTGGCATCATTGGGCATCTCTTTATTCCAAGCCCAAGCTGAACTCCAGCGTGTCAAGCTTGAACGGAAACGCCTGCGGGAGAAGTTCAAGTTAGTAGAGATTACTACTAGGGCAACGTTATCTAATCCTCCCACAAGTTCTCTCACCATAGCACACCATACACTTAGGTCATATGCTGGTGTTATAAGGTGATATGTGATGAGACCATAGCTTCTTTGTGTAATCCTTTGGGACGAATAAATTGAGATTTCTTCCTTTAGTGATGTTTGTGAAATTTCAAATGTCCGGATAATTTTAGGATGTATTTTATTGATGAATTTTGAAAAAAGGATATTTTAAAATATTTATGTAAACCTTAAATAATTAATAATGTGTAATGATTTTCAAAAAATGGTCTTCTGCAAAAGTGTTCAGTAAAGAATATGGAGTCTAATAAGGTCAACTAAATTTTTGATGAATAGTAAATTATGAATAGTGATTTTGCGCTTAGGATTAGTAATGTGACCAAATGGATTAGTAATTTCACTTAAAGAATGTTTTAATATAATTTAGACACCTTGATTAAGTAATGTGATTCAATAAAATGGTTAAATAATGGTTTCATAAATTATTAATCAAGTATTAGTTTTTTTGGGTAAATAGTGTTTTTTATTTAAAGATTTAATTTAAAATATTTAGAAAATTATTTTTATAAAATGGACTTTAGTTTTGAACTCAGAACATTGATATTATGTTGTGGTAATTTTCTGGGACTTTTCTGAGATAGATAAATTTTTAGTGATTAGTAAAAATGCAGTTTTAGGGTTTCAGTATGTTAAATGACATCATTACTTTGTCATGATGATGTCATGAGATATTTTATGGGATAGTCGACTAAAGGTGATGAATTATTGTGTGAGGTGTCCAAAGTTTCTAATACCATGGGAAAATACCATGGGCAATCCCATGGTTTTTCCAAAACCACAAATGAGGTGTCCCTTGGCCATTAATGCCTTGTCCCCTCACATTCCCTATAAATACCAAGCCATACTCTCATCCATTCGACTCCAAAACCATCCTCAACGTTGTTCTGGTCTCCTTACCTCCCAAGGAGTCCTCCCAAGGTTCCATCAAGCCTCTCAAGGTCCCAACCTTTGAGTTTTAAGAGTTACGTTTAAGGTAAGGGATCTGACCTCTCTCTTTCTTTTCAAGTAATCTGTTTTATGTAATTTCTTTTATGATCCATGTTATTATGATGGAGGATGTTATTTTATATTCATATTACTAACCTATTTATTTTCATATTATGGGATACCCCCTCTTTCTCTCATCAATTCATTTTAAGAATGTTTAAGTGGCGCCGTTAGGCTGCTGAAAATTTAAGGGATTCTTTCAACTTTCTCATTTTCCAAAGTTCTACTTTCATGTCAATTAATTCAAGTTTTTTTTATTATGTTTGGGTATGATTTCTATATATATCATACTGAACTCTTATGTTCATATTATTAGAGACCCTATTTTGATATTGTCAATTCATATTTGGTTGAAGTTTAGGTGACGTCGTTAGGCTGCAGAATTTTTATAAGAGAAATCTTATTTTTGTCTTCCTTTCATGTTCTTCATTCTAAATGGTATGTACTAAAAATTACATTACCATGTTCATATATCCTTCATATTCTATCCCTATACTATTTTATGGGTCATTTATGAATGTTTGACCCTTGTCCCCTCTCTTTTCAATGTTTTCTAAAACCTCGTAACATAGCTGTTATGCTGTAGAATTTCCGTCTAAAAATGTCTCTCCATTTTTCTAAAGTTCTTTTATTTTATAAAGTGAATACTCAAAGCTCTCTCTTCTATAGAGGTATTCACATATATAACAAAATTTTATATTTTAAATTCTGGGATTTACATATATAATACCCACATTCCTTTTATGTGGGTTTTAAAGTGACACAAAGATCATGTCTTTAAAGTAGTTTTTAAAACGATATGATTATTAATTAAAACCCATTCCTTTTATGCTATATGAGTTTTTATGACATGATTGATGATTATATATGTGGCTCACATGATAATAAAGACATGTCAAGGGTGCTCCCTGATAGCGATCCAATGCATTGGGTAAAGACTTAATCTCTAGAGATGACTATTTTTAACGACGCCTTGGTGAATAACCTTGGTAATTTTTAATGACAACTTGGGGATGGACCTTGGTGAAACAGAAATGATTTTAAATATTAAATGTTGTAGCCACATCTTCAAGTTATGAAAAACGTTATTTTTATTATGATATGTCTCATGATTTCTTTCTCATGCCTTAAAGTTCTTTTCATGACCTTATTGAAGTATCTCATGTTCACATGTAAAATGTTTCTCTTGTTTCCCTTACTGGGCATTCTCCTCACCATTTCTTTTGATGTATGTCCCCAGGTTATCAGATGCAGTAACGAACCTAGGATGAACATATCGAGAAGCCTTTCAATTTTTCAAGAAGAATGTTTTATTGTTGTTTTCTTGTATTATGTTCCTAGTTTCCAAGTCACTAAACCTTAAAGATACCCAGTTTTGTATAATGTAATGAAAGTTTATGTTATAAAAGCTGGGATGGCATAGTTGGTATCAAAGGATGGTTTAGTTATTTGTGGAAATTAAGATATAAAAACATTAGGAATAACCCTATATAAAAGTTTAAATATAGGATAACTTCCTGGTATTTTGGTAAGTATTGAGTAAGTGGTTTATCAAAAAAATACATCCCTGTCTGGATACGAGCTGGTAGAGGCGGCTCTGGCACAGATGTACATAGGGGTAAAACCCGAAAACACCTCTTTGAGCTAGACTCGAACGGGAACTGGTGCACGATAACGGGCCTTGCGCACTCTTGGTTACGACACTCCTGGGGGATATGTTTGGTTAATCACAAGATTTTTATGAATCATTATGAAGGAATTATAGAGAAATGTAATTGTCTAAGAATGAATTCTTAGTTAAAAGATTCATAAATGAAATAACATTCTCACTAAGGTTTTATCCTTTTAGAAAATGGTGGGAAATGGGAGGAACCATTCATATGGTGACCGCAATGCACAATGTGCTGACAGCCCTCCGATGGAAGTCGTAATGGAAACATTCATCTGAATGATGAACCAACTGACTCAAGTTATGAGTAATAACTTGAAACAAGCTGAGGGGATGACCTCACCACGAAGGGAACAACACTCTGTGGAGTCCTTCATGCGTCAAGGACCACCAACATTCAGTGGATATACTGAACCTTTGGTTGCAGAACAATGGATAAGCTCTATTGAAAAGATCTTTTCTGTACTCCTTTGTTCGGAACAAGAAAAAGTCACCCTTACTGTTTACCGCCTAGAGGGAGAAGCTGATCAGTGGTGGTCACTAGTCAAAAACAAAAAGCCACGATGAGAGATGGAAGCTATGGAGTGGGAAGAGTTTCGGGGAATATTTTTAACAAGTATTTCCCACGTTCCATGAGAATGATAATGGAGAAAGATTTTCTCGAGCTGAAGCAGAAGGAGAACGAATCTGTCGAAATCTATGAGATGAACTTCACCCGACTTTCACGATATACCTCTAGCTTTGTCATGGATCCAAGTGGGATGGTTGATAGATTTTTTGGTGGACTGAGACCTCATATGAGGAAGAATCTAGCCAACTGGGACTACGATAGCTACGAGGAGATTGTGCGGAGTGCAATGAAAGTCGAGCTAGAGTTTTGTGAGACACAGTGGTCTCATAAATCAAATGACAAGAAGAGGTCGTTGGAGCCCAGTTTAGGGAAGACTTTTGATCAGGGAAGAGGTGGAATGAAAATGAAACTTACCACATCCAATAAATGTTCGAAGAAGCATCCGGGGCACTGGTTGATCGAAAGTGGCATCTGCTACAGGTGTGGAAGAGGAGGCCATGTTGCTCGGAATTGTCGTAGTGAGGTGAAGCCTCAACTCCCCAACATTGACGACAGAGGAAAGATGGTTCCAGCCCTACACGAAGTCAAATGCTTCAAGTGTGGATAGCTTGGGCACATTGCTAATCACTGTCCAAATCTGAGGGTTGTGGAGGAGAATCACCATCAACCTCAGCAAAGGGCAAGAAAGAAAGGTCATGATTTTGCTATCACAACAACTGAAGTTGACGTTCCGAACGACGTGGTAGAAGGTACTATTTTTGTCCTCTCAAAACTAGCAAGTACTTTGTTTGATTCTGGTTCTATGCATTCCTTTATTTCCTCCATGTTTTCAAAGAATATATAATCAATCTCTGAACTGCTTGAGGTAGAGTTTTCAGTCAAGACTCCATGTGGGATTATCCATGCATTAATAGTGTTCAGAGACTCTAGTGTTTACTTTAGTGAGCACAATATTATCGCAAATCTATTAGTCATTCCCATGATGGAATTTGACGTTATACTAGGGATGGACTGGCTCTCAAAGTATAATGAGAAGATCAAATGTAGAAGTAAGGAAATCTCGGTAGTCTTGAATGAATGACCTACAATTATCTTCCAAGGAGAGATATCCCGAACTGAACCCTATCTAGAAGCACCTCTTATAGATTTCATTATGGGGTTAATCGGTGATGATGAAGAAGGAAAAGGGAGTGTACAAATAGAAGATGTTCTGATTGTTCAGGAATACATGGATGTATTTCCTGAGGATTTACTTGGACCTCCCCCAGAAAGATAGGTAGAGTTCTCCATTTAACTCATACCTGGGTCTCAACCGATATCAAAGACCCTATATAGAATGGAAAATGTGGAGATAGAAGAGTTAAAGATACAACTCCAAGACTTATTGGATAAGGGGTTTATCTGACCGAGTGTGTCTCCTTGGGGAGCACCAGTTCTTTTTGTGAAGAAAAAGGATGGATCAATGCGGCTATGCATTGATTATAGAGAACTGAACGGGATCACAGTGAAGAATAGATACCCTCTTCCAAGAATTGATGATTTATTTGACCAACTTCGTGGAGCTCAATTCTTTTCCAAGATTGACCTTCCATCTGGTTATCATCAACTGAGGGTGAAGAAGGAAGATATTCTGAAGACTGCCTTCCGTTCAAGATATGGGCATTATGAGTTTACTATTATGCCCTTCGGGTTGACTAATGCTCCGTCTATTTTCATGGATTTGATGAATAGAGTCTTTATGGACTACCTTGATAACTTTGTGGTAGTTTTTATTGATGATATTTTGATATATTCAAAAAAATTTGAGGAGCATGAGGATCATATGAGGGTTGTTTTGAAAACTCTGCGGAAGGAGAGGCTCTTTGGAATGATCAGCAAGTGTGAGTTTTTCTTACAACAAGTGGCTTTCTTGGGGCACATCGTAACCAATGAAGGAATCTCGGTTGACCCTACAAAGACAATGGTTGTGGAGGAGTGGCCTCAACCAACAACAGTAATTGAGATTCGTAGTTTCCTTGGTTTAGTGGGATATTATTAGAGGTTTGTGAAAAAACTTTCACGGCTTTCTAATCCACTAACCAAGTTAACTCGAAAGGGGGTTAAGTTCGTCTGGACAATGGAATGCGAGGAATGTTTCCAAGAGTTAAAGAAGTGATTGGTTACTGCACATGTGTTAACACTACCCTCTATTGGAGAAGGTTTCATTATTTTTAGTGATGCATATCTAAAAGGGATTGGGTGCATCCATAAGAAAAATGACAAGGTAATTGCTTATGCATCTCGACAGTTGAAGATTCATGGGCAGAATTATCCTATGCATGATCTAGAGCTAGTAGCATTTGTTTTTTCTCTAAAGATATGGAGGCACTATCTTTATGGGGAGAAGTGTGATATATACACAGACCACCAAAGTATAAAGTATATTTTCATGCAGAAAGAATTGAACTTGAGACAAAGGAGATGGTTGGAGTTTATTAAGGACTATGATTGTTCAATTCATTATCACACTAGAAGAGAAAACAATGTCACAAATGAGTTAAGGAGGAAAGATCATGTTGTTCTGGAAAAAATGAGGATCCTAGGAGATCCCTTGATTAATGATCTAGTAAAACTGGACATGGGAATTGTAAGGGAAGGGACATCATCAACCTTATCCCAAATTATTTCTCAACCTTCTTTACTAGAGAAGATCAAAAGGCTCAAAATGAAGATCCTTTGCTGCAGGAGAAGTTTGAGGCTGTAAAGGATGGGATGCTCCCTGATTTCAATATTGATCAAGAAGGTGTATTGAAATTTTGTACAAGACTATGTGTTCCATCTATTCCGGAGATAAAGAACGAACTGATTGATGAAGATCATAGATCTACTTTCTCAATACATCTGGGAGGAACTAAAATGTACGGAGACCTTCGTGATTATTATTGGTGGGATAACATGAAGAGGGAGATTGCTGATTACACTACAAGGTTCCTAGTGTGTCAACAAGTAAAGGCAGAACAACAACTTCCTAAGGGGGTATTACATCCACTACCCATACCGGTATGGAAGTGGGATAATATCACTATGGACATTGTAACTGGTCTCTCGAAAACATCAAAAGGAAACAATGCGATATGGGTTATTGTGGACCTTCACACCAAGACCTCCCATTTTATTTCTATTCGAGAAGATTTCTCTCTAGATCATCTTTCCAAGATATATGTAAAGGAAGTGGTAAGGCTGCATGGGGTACCACTATCCATCGTGTCTGATCGTGATCCAAGATTCACATCAAAATTTTGTAGAAGTCTTCAATATGCTCTAAATACTGAATGGAATTTAAGTACGGCCTATCATCCTCAAACTGATGGCCAATCTGAAAGGACTTTTCAGACACTCAAAGACATGCTGAGATTATGCTCAATGGAATTTAAAGGTGGATGGGATCAAAACCTCCCATTAGTTGAGTTCTCCTATAACAATAGCATCCATTTGAGTATTAAGATGGCACCCTATGAATCTCTGTATGGAAAGCGATGTAGAACTCCTACTTGTTGGGATGAAACTGGTGAGAGAAAGCTTCTTGGGCCTGATCTTGTGCAAGAGATGATAGAACATGTTCATTCCATCCAACAAAACAAAAAGGATTCTCAGAGTCGGCAGAAGAGCTATGCTAACAACTGTCAAAGGGACTTGGAGTTTGGTGTTGGCGACAAAGTCTTCCTTCGAATTTCTACATGGAAGAGAGTCATGCGGTTTGGGAATAAAGGGAAGCTCAGCCCTAGGTACATTGGCCCCTATGAAATCCATGATCGCATAGGAGTAGTGGCCTATCATCTAGCACTTCTGCCGAACCTAGGTCAAGTTCATGATGTCTTCCATGTATCTCTCTTGAGGACGTACATACCTGACCCTTCGCATGTACTGAACCCATAGGTGGTACAAGTGGAACATGACCTCTCTTATGAGGAGAAGCCAGTGGAGATCTTAGACCGCAGAGACAAGGTTCTATGAAACAAGACTACACACCTTGTTAAAGTGTTGTGGAGATATCATAAGTATGAAGAAGCGACTTGGGAGCTAGAGGAAACAATGAAGCAAAAGTACCCTCACCTTTTCGACTAGGCCTCAAGTATAAAATTTCGGGGATGAAATTTCTTAAGGGGGGAAGAATGTAACGACCCAAACATTTTGAATAGTATATTAACTTACTCATAACGATTTAATAGCAATGTTAATGGTTAATGCAGAAAGAGGAGTCGATGGCTTCATCCAGTAGACTTGAACCTTATGAAGCCCACTTATCAGAGCTTTAGAAGGAGGTGGCATCTTTGGTCTTCACTTTGGACCAAGCCCATGCCAAACTTCAGCGTGTCAAGCTTGAACGAAAACGCCTGCGGGAGAAGTTCAAGTTAGTAGAGATTACTACTAGGGAAATGTTATCTGATCCTCCCTAAGATTCTCTCACCATAGCACACCTTACACTTAGGTCATTTGCTGGTGTTATAAGGGGCTATGTGATGAGACCGTAGCTTCTTTGTGTAATCCTTTGGGATGAATAAATTGATATTTCTTCCTTTAGTGATGTTTGTGAAATTTCAAATGTCCGGATAATTTTAGGATGTATTTTATTGATGAATTTTAAAAAAAATGATATTTTAAAATATTTATGTAAACCTTAAATAATTAATGATGTGTAATGATTTACAAAAAAATGGTCTTCTGCAAAAAAATTTAGTAAGGAATTTGGAGTCTAATAAGATCAACTTAATTTTTGATGAATAGTAAATTATGAATAGTTATTTTATGCTTAGGATTAGTAATCTGACCAAATGGATTAGTAATTTCACTTAAAGAAAGTCTTAATATAATTTAGACACCTTGATTAAGTAATGTGATTCTATAAAATGGTTAAATAACAGTTTCATAAATTATTAATCAAGTATTAGTTTTTTCGGGTGAATAGTGTTTTTTATTTAAAAATTTAATTAAAAATATTTAGAAAATTATATTTATAAAATGGAAATTAATTTTGAACTCAGAGCATTGATATTATGTTACGGTAATTTTTTAGGATTTTTCTGAGAAAGATGAATTTTTATTGAATAATAAAAAAGAAGTTTTAGGGTTTCGGTATGTTAAATGACATCATAACTGTGTCATGATAATGTCACGAGATATTTTAAGGGATGACTGACTAAAGGGGATGAATTATTGTGTGAGGTGTCCCAAGTGGCCAATACCATGGGAACATACCATGGGCAAGCCCATGGTTTTGCCAAAACCACCAAAGAGGTGTCCATTGGCCATTAATGCCTTGTCCCATCACATTCCCTATAAATACCAAGCCATACTATCATCCATTCGACTCCAAAACCATCATGAACAATGTTCTGGTCTCCTTACCTCCCAAGGAGTCCTCCCAAGGTGCCCTCAAGCCTCTCAAGGACCCATCCATTGAGTTTTAAGAGTTACGTTTAAGGTAAGGGATCCGACCTCTCTCTTTCTTTTCAAGTAATCTCTTTTATGTCATTTCTATTATGCTCCATGTTCTTATGATGGAGTATGTTCTTTTATATTCATATTACTGACCTTTTTAAGTTCATATTATGGGATACCCCCTCTTAATCTCATCAATTCATTTTACGAATGTTTAGTGGCGCCGTTAGGCTGCCGAATTTTTAAGGGATTCTTTCACATTTCTCATCTTTCAAAGTTCTACTTTCATGTCAAGTCTTTCAAGTTACTTTTTATTATGTTGGGGTATGATATCTATATCTATCATACTGAACTCTTATGTTCATATTATGGGAGACCCTATTTTGATCTTGTCAATTCATTTTTGGTTGAAGTTTATGTGACTCCGTTAGGCTGCAGAATTTTTATAAGAGAAATCTTATTTTTTTCTTCCTTTCATGTTCTTCATTTCAAAAGGTATGCCCTTAAAATTTCATTACCATGTTCGTATATCCTTCACATTATATCCCTCTAATATTTTATGGGTCATTTATGAATGTTTGACCCATGTTCTCTCGCTTTTCAATGTTTTCTAAAACCTCGTAACATAGCTGTTATGCTGTAGAATTTCCATCTCAAAATGTCTCTCCCTTTTTATAAAGTTCTTTTAATTTATTAGGTGAATACTCAAATATCTCTCTTCTATAGGGGTATTCACACATATACCAAAATTTTATATTTTATATTCTGGGATTTACATACATAAGACCCACCTTCCTTTTCTGTGGGTTTTAAAGTGACACAAAGATCACGTCTTTAAAGTAGTTTTTAAAATGTTATGATTATGAAATGAAACCCATTCATTTTATGCTATATGGGTTGTTTATTAAATTATTTATGATGATATATGTGTCTCACATGATAATAAATACATGTCAAGGGTGCGCCCGGATAGCACTCCAATGCATTGGGTAAAGACTGAATCTCTAGAGATGACTATTTTTAACGACGACTTGGTGAATAACCTTGGAAATATTTAATGACACCTTGGGGATGGACATTGGTGAAACAGAAATGATTGTCAATATTAAATGTTGTATTCACATCTTCATGTTATGAAAAACAATATTTTTATTATGATATGTCTCATGATTTCTTTCTCATGCCTTAAAGTTCTTTTCATGACCTTATTGATGTATCTCAAGTTCACATGTAAAATGTTTCTCTTGTTTCCCTTACTGGGCCTTCTGCTCACCCTTTCTTTTGATGTATGTCCCCAGGTTATGAGATGCAGTGATGAACCTAGGATGAACTTAAGGAGAATCCTTTCAAGTGTTTAAAAAGAATTTTTATGTTGTTTTCTTGTATTATGTTCCTAGTTTCCAAGACACTAAACCTTAAAGATCCCCAGGGACCACAAACAGATGCCGACAGTGCGACTCTACCCTTGGAGGCGAGAGTAATGGATGGATCTCTTTGTAGCAGCGTCGAGGCCTTACGACGTCATTCATGGCATGAATCACAACTGTTCATGTGAGTATTGATTGTATTAGGCAAGGAAGGTGGTTCATCCAGGAGATGAGACCAGATTTCCCTTTTCAGCAAAGTAGAAATCGTTGCAGCTTTGCAGAATGTTAATGAAGAATGGCCAACCCTTTGTGTGGTCAGACAGATGTCAGCAGAAATTCCAAGAGCTGAGGCAAAGATTGACCAGTGCACTCATCTTGAGGTTACCAGAGGAGGGAATATGGTACATAGTTTACTGTGATGCATCAGGGACCAGACTTGGGTGTGTCAAGATGTAGGAGGGGGAAATGATCGCTTACAGTTCACGACATTTGAGGCAGCATGAGCAGAACTATGCTACCCATGACCTAGAATTATCAACAGTGGTCTTCGCCTAGAAGATGTGGCATCACTATCTAATGGGTGAGCTCTTTACAGTCTTTTCTGACCACCAGAGTCTCATGTACATCTTCTCTCAGAAGTACCTGAACCTGAGACAACAGCGATTGCTTGTGTTCCTTGAGGACTATGACTTTGAGATGGTATATACTCCTGGGAAGGGGAACTTAGTAGCTGATGCTCTACGAAGGAGATCATGAATTCATCTACATGGAGAGGCGACCGAGCAGTTAGCCGCTTTACATATATCCTTCGTGGATAGAGATGGGGCAACCTTTCTTCAGTCGCTCACAGTCACTCCACCACTTCTTCAGTGGGTTAGAGAGGCACAACATAGGGATGTTGACTGTGAGACGTGATGTGCACAGATGTTCTCAAGACAGTCACCTGATGGATTCTCTATAGGAGGAGAGCACGTCGTCCTTTTTAGAGGACGTACCATGGTACCAACTGCATAACAGGAGGAGGTGCTGAGGGAGTTTCACACTTCCCCATTGGTGGTACATCCAGGAGTACCGAAGATGTACCAGGATCTCGAATGATAGCATTGGTAGCCAGGTATAAAGAAGACTATGGCAGAGTTCGTTTCACGATGCCTCACCTGCCAGAAGGTGAAGTTGGAGCACCAGGTACCAGCAGGCTTGGTACAGCCCTTGGAGGTCCCAGAGTGGATGTGGGATGAGATATCTATGGATTTCGTGACAGGGATTCCATGTAATTCAAGAGGTCACGACTCTATCTGGGTGATGGTAGACTGACTCACCATGTCGGCCCACTTTCTACCTATCAGAGAACAGGGCTCAGTGGAGATCTTAGGATGCCTCTACATTTAGGAGATCATACGGCTCCATGTTGTGACATCGTATATCATCTCCGATCATGACACTCTATTTACTTCCCGGCTTTGGAAGGGGTTTCATGAGGCATTTGGGATGCAGCTATGCATGAGCACCGCCTTTCACCCTCAAACGGATGGTCAGACAGAGAAGACCATTCAGACTCTCGAGGATATGCTCTGTGCACTTGTCCTTGACTTCGGTCGCAGCTGGGAGGATCACCTACCCTTGGTGGATTTTACATACAACAACAACTACCACTCCACCATCGGGATGGAACCATATGAGGCACTGTACGACCGACCTTGCAGATCACCTCTGTGCTGGACAGTCCCTGGGGAGTCCGCACTTGTTGGACTAGAGATGGTCCAGGCCACGACAGAGAAGGTTCAGATCATCCAGGAGCAGATGAGGACTCCTCAGAGCCGACAGAATTCCTATATTGATAGGAGTCGGAGACCACTAGAGTTCTAGGATGGTGACCATGTTTTCTTTTGGGTCTCACCTCGACGTGGAATACGGAGATTTTTACTGGGCGACAAGTTATATCCGCACTTCATCAGACCATTCCTGGTTGTCAGCATGATAGGCAAGGTGGCTTATCGCCTGGCTCTTCCACCTCAGTTGCACCGGGTGCACGACGTCTTTCACGTATCTCAGATGAGAACATACGTGCATGACCCGACGCATATCATTGATCAAGGGGAGCTAGACATCGATGATGGGGAAACATTTGTGAAGGTTTCGGTGGAGATTGAGGATCGATAGGAGTGGGTCCTATGTGGATGGTCGATTCCTATAGTGCGCATCAGGTGGCAGCACGGGAACCTCCAGGAGAGCACATGGGAGCGAGAGGCTCAGAAGCGCGCACAATACCCTCATTTGTATCCCTAGTTTATGATGTATCTTTACAGGGACGTAAATCCTTGAGGTAGGAGTAATGTAAAGACATGAAATTTTCAAGGAAATTTTTTTCTTAAATTCTTTCAGATTTTACGAGTACACAGTTTTTGACGGCACCTGATTCTGAGGCCCGGTGTGCCCGGAATCAATTTCCAAAGTTTAGCTCGGGTATGTTCAGTGAACGAACGAGTGGTTTTTTCTATCTTTTGAACCAGTGCTTGGAATTGAAATCTGAGGGCACCGATAAAACCGCAGCAACGATATTTGATTAAGAGGACCTTTACTAAAGGTGGGTTTGCTCGAGAGGAGTTGTTAAAATTTAGGGATTAATAAAGAATTGAAAAAAATTGTGGTACAAATTATATTCTTAATCTAAGTGGTTTTATCCTACAAGTGGAAGTTAGGGTGGGACCCACTGGCACCCTTACTACCCATGTGAGGATAAATGTGAGGTGGGGCCCACACGAGCCCCAACCCTTCACATTCCCCATAACTCCTTGAACTCTCCATTAAACCCCCCATGTATTTAATTATGTGACTTCTCCTCTTCCACTTTAATGATGCCAACATAGATTAATTTAATTAATTGAACCTCTTGATTAATTGAATTATGTGTTTTAATTTTAAGGTTTGAAATGCATGCCATGATTTAATAAAATAAGAGTAGTCTTATTTTATTTTGGGGTTGGCTCATTGTGTTGAGGATTGTAGGATAGAGCTCTAGTTTCTTTGGAAGAACTTCATCTCCTTCGTTGAAGTACGCTAAGACTTCGACGAAGAACGCCTTCACCAAGGAGAGACGACGTGCCTTTCCTTCTTCTCTCTGCAGCTGCGTGAGATGCCGACCCATCCTTGGACGCACGCCAACACCGTCTTTGAAACCTCACCCCACGATGCCATCTTCCATGTCGCTGGAAAATGAAATCATTAAATCGAGGTAGGGGTTATTTTTCATTCATGTTAAATTTAACGTTCATCGTTGATTAATTTGGCCGAATGTTTCCAACGTAACGGGAGGAGATCAGACTGCACAAACACGGCCGATTTCTCCTCCCGACTTTCTTGTTGAACAATGTCGAAGAGTTGTGGTGAAGGTGGCGCGGTGTCGTTACACCGCGTGTGAATGAAGAGATCCTCGGCTGGAATGGGCCATAGCGGTGGTGTGTGGCGCCACCACGCCGCGCCGGTGAGGCCGAAGGAACTACATCTGAAGCGGGTCGTGACAGTGGTGCACGACATCGTCGCGCCGCGTTAGAGAAATCAAAGGAGGTTGTGGTCACATCGGGCCTTGGTGGAGGGGTGTGGTGCCATCGTACCACGCCAGTCAAGGAAGAGCCGCGGCTTTATGCAGTGGTGGTCCAGTAGGGGCGGTCGGACACCCGGCCGTCGACGCTCTGTGAGGCGGTACCCCGAAGGGTCCCGTGGAAGCTCAGTCGGCCGGCTGTTTTCCAAGAAGACCGGGGGATTGAAACCTCTGGCCAGCTCATAGGGAAGACCCCATGGGTCCTCCATTTCGGAGACAAGGGAGCGACGCCCCCCTTCGCAACACACTCGGCGGCGAGCCGAGCTGCGGCCGGCCTCCGAGCCGGGCCGTAGGCTGCACCCAGCCGAGCCGGGCCGCGCCCAGTCAGGCCAGTCCACACCAGCCGGGCCACATCGTGCCAACCAGGCTAGGGAATTCCCAAAAGGGCCGGATCTGGACCTGGTTTGGGTCGGCCCGGTTCGGCTGACCACGGGGGTATTGGGCCAGGTCGGATCGGGCCCAAACCCCCTAGTTTCGGACTAGATTCGTTCAAACGCCCATATCATGGGCTATGAACCCCGGATAGACTCACCGTCCATTGCATTGGGATCATTGGATCGAGACAGTCGTTTCAGTATATTACACTCAAGATTTAGGTAATGATTGGGTATGGCCGGGTTGGTTCGAACACGAAAGAACCAGGCACTTGGAGCAAAAACACTTATAACATAACGACCGGACGTCCGGATGACATGCTGTCAGTTACGTTGAATTCCTCTTAGTGAGATGGTTCCTTTGGCTTACTCCACTTGAGTTTTGGACGCAGCTAGAGTACGGTCGGGTTGGTTTTAACTTAAAACCCAACCGGGCCCCTAGAACGGAAAAGCCAAAATCTCTCAGACCGGGCGTCCGATTAACGCGCCGTCTGTCGCGTTGAGTTCCTATTGACGAGATGGATCTTCGTGATACATCAACTATGGACTTCGTGACAGTTGATGTATCCACACCCTTGGCTCATGGAGTGGACCCTCTTGGAATCCGGCGTGCTGTGTGGGGGAACCCTAGAACTGGCTGCGACTGCGACGATGATGGTGACTGTACTTGGATCCTACTTGGGTTCGGCAGTGAGGACCACTATACTTGGATCCACCGTGGGTTCGACTATGATGACGACTGAACTAGGATCCTACGTTTGTTCAACAATTATGGATAATGTACTTGGATCCTACATGGGATCGGCAACAAAAACTTCTGTACTTGGATCCTACGTGGGTTTGGCAGAGGAGATGATTCAGAGGCTACATCTAATCATCTCCACCCCTCATCGTGAGTAGTATACCTATGTGAGCTGAGTCTTGACTTTCAATCATTATCTTAGATATGATTGACTTGCATTTTTGTGTGGATTGGGTTGTGCTTTCCTGTGTGGATTGGGTTGTATTTTCCTGTGTGGACTGGGTTGAATATGGGCTCGGAAGTTGGAGTCGAACTGGAATAGATGACTTAGGTATATATATGGGCATATAACTAAGTAGTGTTGGTTGATACTTCATATTTTTATATTTCCTTTTTGGTTTATCCTTTGTGGATTCTGGGAGGACTTTGGGGGTCTTGGGGTACCTACTGAGTATCGTATACTCACCCCTACATGGGCAATGCCCGCACTACGTTGTGTTGGTTGCAGACGATGGACAACGCTGATCGTGGTTGAGGCCTGAGGAGCAGGACGGTATACGGTGGTGGACTATCAGGTGGGACGTACACGGAGTGGACGGCCGGACCCTAGGAGCTGACGAGACTATTTATATGCACCCTTCATCTGGGAGTTTTGGAGGACGTCTTGGTGGTTGCTACTTCACTTTTCAGCTGTTGTACTTTCTTATCTCAGTTGTATTATACATTCAGTTAGGTTTGTATACTAGCCCATTTACTCTCCAGCAATTACTTTTGCACTCATTTTTCTTAGTGTTTACTTCAGCTTGCATACTCTGTGGTGTTTGTTTTCTTATATAAAGGAAATTTCTTCCCTTTTTCAGGATTTACGCCATTGGTGCTGGTCGCCAGCCCCTGGCCTATGGAAGGCGGGCTTAGGGTAGTCACGGCACGGTCCCCGAGGACGGGTTGTGATAGAGATGGACAAAAGATATTTCATTGTAGGAAAAATGATCCATACATCCATTGAGAAGAAAAATACTTCAACAATTTTGGGAAATGATTACGTAGAGATAATCAAAGTTTCCCAGATCTTGAAACCCTAGATCGAATGAGATAATAAAGAAGGAAATTCAATATTCCACCAACCAGATAAGAATTCAAATATTATTCAGTTACACAAACACCAAATTCCATGCTACTATTGTGTCAGTGTCATGATGTCCACAGAGGTACAATGACTTGTCACAATATTCTACGTTTATTCCACACTACTAAAATGCCTTTTCGGTGTCATCTAGTCAGCTTTACTACAATTCTAATGGAAAGAATTCTATAAAGTTTTGGACTATTATAAATTTTTATTTTCTATGATTTACCCCAACATCAACCAAACATATCAGGTTAAACTATTCCTACACATTCTGCAATCAGGAGGGAGATATCCATATTTCATTATGTATAAAAATTCTCAATTTAAATCATTCACTACATAATAAACATAAAAATATATTTATAGAGGTATGGTTGGGGTAACAATAAAATTTAAATATACAATGGTCCTCAAATAATATATTAAACCTTATATGACCCCATATGATGTGCGCTAATTTTCACACTTTTAAATATAGTTCTATTAGCTTGTAAATTAATATTTGTCAACAGACACGATATTGGTCCATTATCCCTCCATGAAATCATTAAAAGGTATTATATATTCTTTTAATAATTAATTACCTTTAAAATGAAGGTTTATTTAATTTTTATGATCAATAAATCCTGAATAAAATTATTCCTCGGTCTTGGGAATAATATTTATTTTAATAATTAAATGCAAATATAATATTATAGAAACCAAAAGAATCATTTAGTGTGTGATCATCTAGGATTCCATATAAATAGAATTGGGAAAGCTCAACTAAATTCCATAATAACTATCTGTCAATAGGTCATGTAAACTAAGAGAAGTAAGTTAATGATGCAACATCGACAACCACATACAAGTTATTTTGATTAATATAATCTCGTGATTTCAATATCTCATAATGAATGTTCCACACCCATTTCATAAACATATATGCTTCAAATATCTATATTTGGCCATTTAAATTTATGTGATAGATCTATTTAAATCATGGGAATGATATATCAACTTCCATAAATATGGAATGGAAAAATCCTTTAGTGACATATTAATTAATAACACGTCTTTTGTGATGCACCCAACATACCATAATTACCACAAACATGTGGTTATATGGTTTTGGTCAATAAATCTAAGTGTATGAGTCTTAAAATTATTTAATAATAATCTTACGGTCTAAGGACTATTACACATACTCATGGAGAGGAATATCTAGTGACACATAAACATGATGAATTCCTATGGGAAAATATGTTCTCATAATCTCCCATAATGAAGATTACTAAGTGTCTACTTTAGGTGATGAAGTATCATCTATATATGATTACTCACACCTGAAAATAAATGGACATTGTTACTCATTATAGGATGTTACCCAACTATATAACTTGGTTAAACAATACCATCAAGTAATTTTAAGGTTCTCATCATAGTGGAAATTATTATGGACTTTTTAATGTGGAAAATACTCTAGATAATTATTACATTAAAGTAGTGAAGATTAATATATAATATGAAATATGATGTTTCATTTAACATTTACTTCTTTGAATATACATGTAACCCCAATTACAAACATCCAGTTTTAGAAAACCAACTCCAACAGCATGTAGACCTTGTCTTGACATATTTAGTAAAAGGAAAGACATCAAATTCAGGAACTTGGTACCCTTTTTAGTGGATTTTGATTTGGTGATGGTGGAATGGTAGGAAATATGATACTTATATCACATTGATGTGGATATAAAATTGTGTTTAATTTATTCATCTCATTGATTTTTATTGCATCAGGTACAATATATCCATCTTGTCTCTTTTTGTATTTATTTATATTTAACCTATCTGTTTAATCTTATTTTAGGTTGATGTATATATTGTTTTCATTTAGTTTTGTTATTTATTTATGTTATTTAATTTTATTTACATGCTCTCTAACCACTTATATAATGGTTCGTGGATTTCCATGTTATAGTAGGGTCATGTCAGGTTCTGGGTGTAAACTTGTCTGATGATTATATTTGGAGAACAATTCCCAAAAAAGTTCAATGATTCTCAGATAATAATTTTCATCCAATGGGGATCTGGAATTTCCATTAAGACTTATGAAAACCTTAATTGGTTGTCATGTTCAAGAGTGGAATAGTTTGGTTCGTTACAAGTAAATATTCATCCCTCCCCATAAGGATTGAAAAACACCAATTGTGCCTATTTTATAACATAGAGTGGATAAAAGTCTCAAACCTTAATATCAGCTAAGTATAGACCAAGAGATCTTTAATGAGACACTTCAGAGGACCAAATGAGCATCCTTTATTATTCCATGTCATTATACTCACCCCTTACCACCCCTTTACATCAAGTATCATATCATATCACAATAAAAATTCCACGTCTCCCCAACTAAAAAATATAGCTTCGTGATTCAATTCATCTTGATATTTCTAGGATCACATCCATCACAAATAATAAATATATATGGGAACATGGTTGGTTAATATGTTCCAACATGACCATTTTTCTTTCGATCCACCCACCATGTGATGTCTGTGTGGTGCCCCACCACAAAAACATTCATGTTACTTCATACCATCTAACATGTCTCGCTATACTGATCATCACATCCATTGGAACCCATATATCCAACATAAAAAATCAGAGTGGATAGAGGGTATATTGATAGGTGGTGTCACGACCCGTCCTCGGGGCCTGTGCCGTGCTACCCCAAGCCCGCCTTCCATAGGCCAGGGGCTGGAGACTAGCACCAAGGCATAATTCCCAGTAAAAAGGGAAGGCATTGCCTTTGTAATGTAAACAAACACCACAGAGCAAGCAAGCAGTAGAAGTAAACACTAAGTAAAAACTGAGTACAACAGTAAGTGCAGATAAGTAAGCGGGCCAGTATACAAACCCAAACTGAAAGTGAAGTACAACTGGAAGTGAAAAAAGCAACTGAAAAGTAAAGCCGCAACGTCGAGCTGTCCACTGGAAATATCACCTGAAGGGTGGGTACATATAGCCTCCACTGCTCATCGGGTCCAGCCAACCGCTCCGAGTAAGTCCCACACAGTGGTCCACCTCCAGGTACCGTCCTGCTCTGTAATCCTCAACCACGATCTCTGATGTCCGTCGTCTGCAACCAACACAACGTAGTGAGGGAATAACCCGTGCAGGGGTGAGTATAAGCTACTCAGTAGGGACCCCAAGACCCCCGATGGTCTCCCAGAATCTCCAAAGGATAATCCACAAAGGAAAGATACAATCACGAAGTAACATCCGACACTGCTTAGGTATATGCGCATACATATACCTAAGTCATAAATTCTCGTTCGACTCCAACATCCGAACCCAAGTACAACCCAGTCCACACAGGAAAGAAAAACGTAAATCCACACAGGATAGCACAACACAATCCACATAGGAAAGAAAAACAGGATTCAGCTCACATAGGTATACTTCTTTGTATGACGATAGAGGTGATCAGATATTGCCACTAATTCATCTAAGCCATCGGACCCACAAATGATCGATAGATACTAACCCCCGTAATGACCCACAAAGGATCTAAACCACACAGGATTGATAGGTAACTAACCCCCGCAATGACCCACGAAGGATCTGACCCACAAAAGATCGATGGGTAGCTAACCTCCGCAATGACCCACAAAGGATCTGACCCACACAGGATCAATAGGTAACTAACCCCCACAAAGACCCACACAGGATCGGACCCACACAGGATCTGTAGGCGCTGGCCCACACAGGACCACTGAGCGCTAACCCACACAGGATCAGACCCACACAAGATCGGTATCACTGATCCACACAGGATCTCTAAGTGCTGAAGTCATCGTCATCGAATCCACTGAGGATCTCTGTACAGTCGTCGTCGTAGTAGTAGTTGCAGCCAGCTCTAGGGTTCCCGCACACAGCAAGCTCATTCTGGAGGGTCCGCTCCACGAGCTGAGAGGCTGGTACATCAACTGACATATAGTCCAGAGTTGATGTATCCAAAAGTTCCGTAGCGTCAACAGGAACTCAACGTCGCAGACGGCGCGTCAATCGGACACCCGGTCTGGAAGTTATTGGCTTTTTTGTCCGAGGGGCCCGGTTGGTTTTTAAGTTAAAACCAATCCGACCATACTCCACCTACGTCCAAACCTCGGGCGGAGTAAGCCAAAAGATCCGTCTCACTTAGAGGAAACCATCAAAGTCGACGGCACGTCGATCGGACGCCCAGAGCTCAAGTTATGAGCGGTTCCGCTCTGAGGGCCCGGTTGGTTTCGTGTACGAACCAACCCGGCCGAACCCAATGTTCTTCGAAAACTTGAGTGCGATATGTAGAAATGACTGTCTCGATCCAAGGATCACATCGCCATTGACGGTGTGTCGATCGGAGGTCCGTAGCCCAAGATACGGGAAAAAGACCGTAAGGGGTCAGAAAACGGAGGGTCTGGGCCCAGACCGACCCGGCCCAACCCCCCTGGGTCGTCCCAAACCGGGTCGACCCGACCCCGTTCCGGGTCCGACCTAGATGGAGCGACGCGGCACGGCCTGGCCCGGCCTGGGCGCGACTCGGCGGGCGCTGGCCGGGTGGCCAGCGGGTCGGCTTGGCCGTTACGGCCGAGCCGCGGGAGGGGGTCGCGCTGCCCCCGCATGAAGAAGCCGTGGCCCCACCTGGGGACGCCCTTGCCAACGGACGCGGAAGCCGGCCGCGTCCCGAGCTCCTCCGGTCCTGCGTGGTCATGGGACCGCGCTGCTGCAGCCGCAGGTTCAGTCGCGGTGGCTCCCTCCAGCGGCGCGCCGGGCGCTGCCGCCATCTGCCGCCGTGCCGGCGTGGTGTGTTGGCGGGCTGCTCCGCGGACAACCGGACAAGTTTCGGTGGTCGGAAATTCACGCCGTCTTCGCCAAAGGTCCTTCCGGGGTCTGTTCATTACTACGAGGACCTCGCATCACCCGTGCAGCCTGCTTTTTCTACGTCCGCCCTTTCGCTCACCAAGAATGAAAGGAGCGGTGGGGTCAGACTTGTTTGTTAGTCCGCACCCACCGCATTAGTGGTTTTAAAAGTCTCACAACAATTATTTAATCAACTTCGTGGGTATAAATCACAAATATTTAAATGAATCAAACCCATACCTCGTCGTTGTCGTCGGACGTGACTTCTTCACGGGATAGACCATCGCGGAAGACAAGGATCGTCGCGTTGCGGAAGGGGGAGTCGCGTCGTCGTGGTACACGGCGCCGCGTCGACGATCTCTGAGGGTTAATGAAAACACACATATTTAATTGCACGTATAAACCCATGTTGAGGATACAATCCACAAATAATTAGAGAACCGTAATCCCCTACCTCAAGAAGTTGATGATCAGAGATTTTTGCGGGGAAGAAATGTCGAGGAAGAAGCGTCTCGGAAGGAGAATCGTTGGCGTCGCGGAACACGGCGTCGCGTCGTTGATCTCCGAGGGTTTGGCATTCTTTGCGTTCTTCGCCTTCTTCGTGTTCTTCATGAAGGAGGATGAAGATCTCAAGCCTTAGAGTCTTCTCCAAATCCTCTCAACGAGCAATCCTCAAGAAAGACATGCGTTGGTCTTATTTTATTAACATGCCAACAATTTGAAAAACATGTTAAGAAACGAACCATTAATTCGGTGAATTAATGGTAACATCTTAAATATCCAATTAATAGGAGCGTTAAGAGTTTAGAAAATGCACCAGTTGACTTTCATTAAAGACGATTTTTTGCGGGTGCGTTACTTAGAGGAAAAGAAACGGTGGGGCTCGTGCAGGCCCCACCTCACAAATATCCTACCAAGAGGGTAGGATATTTTGGGTTCCACCCTATCCGCTTAAACTTAACTTAAGTATCTTTATGTGGATTTAAGTGAAATAAAATAAAGTTGTCGCACCACTTTATTTTATTTTCTTCACATAACCCCACAAATTAAAAACCACACCTGAGTAAACGTAACTCCAGAAGAGGCGTTTCTAAGCAAATACCAGAGCTGCGATTCTATCGGTGCCCTCGGAACTCGATTCCGAGCACCGGTTCAATAGTTAGAAAAACCCTCTTGTTCGTTCACTGAACATACCCGAGACAAACATCGGAAAAAATGATTTCAGGCACACCCGGCCTTGGAATCATGTGCCGTTAGAAACTGCGTTCTTGTAAAAATTTAAATGAAAATTAAGAAAAACAATTCCTTGAAATTTATGGGTCTTTACATCACTCCAACCTCAGGGCTTTACGTCCCCGTAAAGATACATCATAAACTATGGAAACAAATGTGGGTACTGAGCACGCATCTGAGCCTCCGGCTCCCAAGTGCTCTCCTGGAGGTTCCCGTGCTGCCATCTGATGTGCACTAGAGGTATCGGCTGTCCACGTAGGACCCGCTCCTGTCAATCCTAGATATCCACTGGGACCTCTGCAAAAGTTGCCCCATCATCAACGTCTAGCTCCCCATGGCCAATGATGTACGTCGGGTCATGCACGTATCTCCTCAGCTAAGATACATGGAAGATGTTTTGCACCCGGTGCAACTGAGGTGGTAGAGATAGGAAATAAGCCACCTCGCCAATCCTGCTGAGGACCTGGAATGGTCCGATGAAGCGTGGAGACAAATTGATGCCTCAGCCAAATCTCTGTAATCCACGTCTAGGTGCGACATGCAAGATGACATGGTGGCCATCCTCGAACTTTAGTGGCCTCCACCTTCTGTCAGCATAGGACTTCTGTCGGCTCTGAGCTGTCCTCATCCGCTCCGGTATGACCTAGACCTTCTCTGTCATGGCCTGGACCATCTCTGGTCCCACAAGTGCTGACTCCCCAGGGTCTGTCCAGCACAAAGGAGATCTGCAAAGTTGGTTGTACAACACCTCATATGGTGCCATCCTGATGGGGGAGTGTTAGCTGTTGTTGTACGCAAACTACACCAAGGGTAGGTGGTCCTCCCAACTGCGACCAATGTTGAGGACACATGCCCCGAGCATGTCCTCGAGAGTCTGAATGGTCCTCTTCGTCTGACCATCCGTCTGAGGGTGAAAGATGGTGCTCAGACGTAGCTGCATCCCGAACGCCTCTTGCAACCCCTTATAAAGCCGGGAAGTAAAGCGAGCATCTCGATCAGAGACGATAGATGATGGAACACTGTGAAGCCATACAATCTCCTGAATGTAGAGACGTCCCATTCTCTCCACTGAGCCCTGATCTCTGATGGGTAAGAAGTGAGCCGACTTGGTGATTCGGTCGACAATCACCCATATGGAGTCGTGACCTCTGGAAGTGCGTGGAAGCACAGTCACGAAGATCATAGATATCCCGTCCCACTTCCACTCCGGGACCTCCAAGGGCTGTACCAAGCCTGCTGGTACCTGGTGCTCTGCCTTCACCTGCTGGCAGGTGAGCCATCGAGAAACGAACTCCGCCACAACCTTATTCAAGCCCGGCCACCAGTGTTGTCGTCTGAGATCCTGGTACATCTTCACCACTCCAGGATGTACCGCCAAAGGGGATGTGTGAAACTGTCTCAACACCTCCTCTCATATAGCGACTAGTACCAAAGTACATCCTCTGAAAAGGACGTCATGCTCTTCTCCAAAGGAGAAACCATCAGGTGCCTGACCTGAGGATATATGTGCACGCCACGTCTCACAGTCAGCGTCCCCATCTTGTGCTTCTCTGACCCGCTACAGTAGTGGAGGGGTGACTATGAAAGACTGAAGGAAGGCTACCCCATCTCTATCCACAAAGGATATCAGCAAAGCGACTAGCTGCTCTATCGCCTCCTCAAGTAGCTGAATGCCAGTCCTCCTGCTGAGAGCATCGACTACCATGTTACCCTTCCCAGGAGTATATACTATCTCAAAGTCATTGTCCTAGAGGGACTCAAGCCATCGCCGCTATCTCAGGTTCAGGTCCATCTGAGAGAAGATGTACCTAACACTCTGACGGTCAGAAAAGACTGTAAAGCGCTCGCCCATCAGGTAGTGTCGCCATGTATTCAGAGCGAAGACCACTGCTGCTAACTCCAGGTCATGGGTAGCGTAGTTCTGCTCATGCGGCCTCAACTGACGTGATCCATATGCGATCACTGCCCGCTCCAGCATCAGGACACATTCGAGTCCGATCCCTAATGCATCGCAGTAGACTATGTACCCTACTCCCTCCTCAGGTAACTTCAAGATAGGCACGCTGGTCAATCTCTGTCTCAGCTCCTGGAATCTCTATTGACATCTATCTGACCACACAAAGGTTTTCCCCTTCTTCATCAAAGCTGAGAGTGGTTCTGCAACTCTGGAGAAGTGAGGCACAAATTTCTGATATTATCTAGCTAATCCCAAGAAACTCCACACCTCCGTCACGCTCTTGGGTGGCTCCCAAGATTGCACTGCCTCGATCTTCGCAGGATCCACCGCAACTCCCGACTCAGAGCTGACATGCCCCAAGAAGTGGATGTCACGTATCTAGAACTGACACTTCGAGAGGTTTCCATAAAGATGGTGCTCTCGGAGTGTGTCTAGTACAACACGCAAGTGATTGGCGTGATCCTCCTCAGTCGTCGAGTATATCAAAATGACGTCGATGAAAACCACGACAAATCGATCGAGGTATGGCTGAAAGATCCTGTTCATGAGGCCCATGAACACTGCCGGAGTATTGGTTATGCCGAATGGAATATCCAAGAAATCATAGTGGCCATACCAACATCTGAAGGTCGTCATCTGCATGTCCTCATCCCGAACTCTGACCTGATGATAGCCTGACCTGAGGTCTATCTTCGAGAACCACCGTGCTCCCTTGAGATGATCGAAGAGGTCATAAATCCTCAGTAGCGGATACATGTTCCTCACTGTTACCTGGTTCAGGCGATGATAGTCAACACAAAGTCGCAAGCTCTCGTCCGCCTTCTTGGAGAACAATATCGGGGAACCCCAAGGTGAAACACTTGGTCGGATTAATCCCTTGCCATGTAAGTCCTCCAACTTTACCCATAGCTCTCGAAGCTCAGCGGGGGCCATCCGATACGCTGGAGTCGATATCGGGGCTGTCCCAAAGTACAGATCAATATAAAAGTCTACCTCTCTGTGAGGAGGTAGCCCTGGAACGTCGTAGGGAAAGACGTCCGCATACTGATCCACCAATGTAGGAAAAGTAGGACTCTGCACGTCAACTGCTCCTAGGATGAGGCTAGCCAACTGATGAGTGATGGGTTGTCCTCTCCTCTGCGAGAGTCCATCCTTTGTTGCAAAGGCTCCCTTCTGTTTGGTGAAGGTGAACCTACTCCCGTCGGTGCGTACACATCGCACCTTTCTCCTAATACAGTCAATCTGTGCATGGACTCTAGATAACCAATCGATGCCCAAGATGACGTCGTAAGGCCTTGACGCCGCTACAAGAAGATCCCAGCCAAAGCTCTCGCCTCCTAGAGTAAGCTCACACTACCGGAACCAGTGCGTAATCGTCGTGTCTGCTCCCGTAGGAGTCTCTAACTGTAAGGATCGAGCCAACGGCTTTGTCAGAATCTCTGAGCTCCGAACAAGGGCAGCGGATATGAAATAATGACTCGCTCCTGGGTATATAAGAACTACATCAAGGGTGGAATAGACATAGATAGTACCTCAAATCATATCGGGTGCGCCGTGGTCATAGGCCTCCGCTGCCTGGAGCTGTGCCTATCTCTGCCCGCAAGCTCTCGATGGCTGGGGTGGACCTCCTGGTGGTGGTGGTGATAGAGCCTCAAAGCGTTGCCCACCACCTACTGCTGGGCTAGCTCCTCTGCCTCTTCCGCCTTCTCCCTGCGGACCGCCACGGTCGACCCTCTGCCTCTGCTTGGGTGGCCCCTCAACCGTCTGCTGCTCCTCAGCACGGTGGGTCAGGCAGTCACGAGCCATGTGGCCCTGCCCACCGCATGTGTAGCACTGCCTGCCTCTCGAAAGACTGGCTCCGCGCTGTGTGCCCCGCATAGGTGAGCCAGTGTCCTGAGGTCGTCTTCCTAGGGGTTTGGTCATCCTGGACCCATGAGTCATCCGTCGAATGCCTGCTGTAGAAGAATCTGCTACGTGCCGCCCTGTGGTAGGTCTCAGCGCTGATGAAGGCTCAGCAAGAAATCTCTTGATCAAAATGGCTTGATCCACTACTCTTACCTGAGTCGGAATGCTGAGGGAGATTAGCGATGCCCTGATCTCGTGTCTCAATCCCTGCTCAAAGGTCCAAGCCCGGAAGAACGGGTCCCGTACCATGTCTATCGAGTAGCGCTTTAGATCGGTAAATCTCGCCGAGTACTAGGCGACCGTCAAGCTGCCCTACCGCAGTTGAAGAAGCTCCTGGATGTGCACCGCACGGAGGGTGGCTGGGACGAACTCCGAGCGGAAGAGGCTCTCAAAGTCCGTCCAGAGAAGAGATGCCTCATCGTGCACCTGGAGCATCAAGCTCCACCATCGTCCCGCTGCCGCGTGCAGTAGGCTCGCTGTGAGGATCACCATGAGGTCTGTTGGTGTCCTCACTAACATGAAAACTCGCACCACTGCCTCTAGCCAGTCCTCGGCTGCCTGGGGGTCCGTCTCCCCGCGGATCTTGGGCGGTCGCTGGCGTTGGAACTCGTGCAGTGCACTAAGGCGACGTGCGTCGTCAGCAGCTGGGGCTGGAAGCATCGGTGGCTCGGCGGGTAAAGGTACCGCCAGTGCCTTAGCTGTCAAATGGCCCTGTAATGAGGGCTCATCGCTCGGTGGGCTGTCTTCAGGCTCGACTCTCGGAACCCTAGCTGGCTGCCATCATGGGGCCATCCTAAAAAGGAAACAGGTGCGCCACGGTCAGAATAGTATACCTGGTGAGCTGACACAAAGTAATCACAAAGAAAACTTAAAACACACCTGCAATCAATGTTTTCATGCATTAAGTCGGAAATCAGAAGTCAGGGTCCTGGTGTACGGATACGTCGGCTGCCGCACCAACACTGGACTCCGTGAACTGATAACCACACCAAATACGCTTAACACTATTGCTTCACATAGTAAAAGATCAGAGTCCCAAGTTCTGTGGTAGAACTGAACTCCTCTAATACCAATTTGTCACAACCCGTCCTCGGGGCCCGTGCCATGACTACCCCAAGCCCGCCTTCCAGAGGCCAGGGGCTGGCGACTAGCACCAAGGTGTAATTCCCGATAAAAAGGGAAGGAATTTCCTTTGTAAATTAAACAAACACCACAGAGCAAGAAAGCAGAAGAAGTAAACACTATGTAAAAACTGGGTACAACAGTAAGTGCGGAAAAGTAAGTGGGCCAGTATACAAAACCAAACTAAAAGTAATGTACAACTTGAAGGGAAAACAGCAACTGAAAAGTAAAGCCGCAATGTCGAGCTGTCCACTGGAAATCCCACCTGAAGGGTGGGTACAGATCGCCTCAACAGCTCCTCAGGTCTAGCCGACCGCTCTAAGTATGTCCCAAACAGTGGTCCACCTCTAGGTACCGTCCTGCTCCGTAATCCTCAACCACGATCAGCGTTGTCCGTCATCTGCAACCAACACAACATAGTGCGGACATAGCCCGTGTAGGGGTGAGTATAAGCTACTCAATAGGGACCCCGAGACCCCTGAAGGTCTCCCAGAATCCACAAAGGATAATTCACAATAGAAGGATACAATCACGAAGTAACATCTGACACTGCTTAGGTATATTCCCATACATATACCTAAGTCATCAATTATCATTCGCCTCCAACATCTGAACCCAAGTACAACCCAGTCCACACGGGAAAGCAAAACGTAAATCCACAAAGGACAGCACAACACAATCCACATAGGAAAGAAAAACAGGATTCAGCTCACACAGGTATACTTCTTTGTATGACGATAGAGATGATCAGATATTTCCACTGATTCATCTAAGCCGCCGGACCCACAAAGGATCGATAGGTATTAACCCCCGTAATGACCCACAAAGGATATGACCCACAGAGGATCGATAGGTAACTAATCCCCGCAATGACCCACAAAGGATCTGACCCACAAAGGATCGATAGGTAACTAACCCCCGCAATGACCCACAAAGGATCTGACCCCAACAGGATCGATAGGTAACTAACCCCCACAAAGACCCACACAGGATCGGACCCACACAGGATATGTAGGCGCTGGCCCACATAGGACCATTGAGCGCTAACCCACACAGGATCAGACCCACACAGGATCGGTAGAACTGATCCACATAGGATCGCTGAGTGCTGAAGTCGTCGCCGTCGAATCCACTGAGGATCTCTGTACAATCGTCGTCGTAGTAGCAGTCGCAACCAGCTCTAGGGTTCCCGCACACAACAAGCTCGTTCGGGAGTGTCCGCTCCACGAGCCGAGAGGCTGATACATCAACTGACACATAGTCCATAGTTGATGTATCCAAAAGTTCTGTATCGTCAACAGGAACTCAACGTCGCAGACGGCGCGTCAATTGGACGCCCGGTCTGGAAGTTATTGGATTTTTCGTCCTAGGGGCCCGATTGGTTTTTAATATAAAACCAACCCGAGTGTACTCCACCTGCATCCAAACCTCAGGAGGAGTAAGCCACAAGATCCATCTCACTTAGAGGAAACCATCAAAGTTGACGGCACGTCGATCAGACCTCCGGAGCTCACGTTATGAGCATTTCCGCTCCGAGGGCCCGATTCGTTTCGTGTACGAACCAACCCGTCCGAACCCCAAGTTCTCCGAAAACTTGAGTGCGATATGTCGAAATGGCCATCTCGATCCAAGGATCACATCTCCACTGACGGTGCTTCGATCGGAGGTCCATAGCCCAAGATATGGGTAAAAGACCATAATGGGTCCGAAAACGGGGGGTCCAGGCCCGGACCGACCCGGGCCAACCACCCTAGGTCAGCCCGAACTGGGTCGACCCGACCGGGGTCCGGGTCTGACCCGGATGGCGCGAACCAGACCAGCTGGTGCGGCGCGGCCTGGCCTGGGCGCGTCCCGGCTGGCGCTGGCCAGGTGGCCAGCGGGTCGGCTCGGCCGTTACGGCCGAGCCGCAGGCGGGGGGCGCGCTGCCCCCGCGTGAAGAAGCCACGACCCCGCGTGCGGCTCCCCTTCCCAACGGATGTGGCAGCTGGCCGCGTCCCATGCTCCTTTGGTCCCGTGTGGTCGCGGGACCGCGCTGCTACCGCCGGGCACCGCCGCCAACTACCGCCGGTGCCGCCGTGCCTTCGTAGTGCACCGGCGGACTGCTCAGCGGACCACCGGACAAGTTCTGGTGGTCATAAATTCGCGTCGTCTTCGCCAAAGGTCCTCCCGGGGTCCGTTCTTCACTGCGAGGACCTCGCATCGCCCGTGCGGCCTGCTTTGTCGATGTCCGCCATTTCGCACACCAAGAACGAAAGGAGCGGTGGATTCAGACTTGTTCGTTAGTCCTCACCAACTGCGTTAGCGGTTTTAAAAGACTCACAACAATTATTTAATCAACGCTGCGGGTATAAATCACAAAGATTTAAATGAATCAAACCCCTACCTCGTCGTTGTCGTCGAACGTGAGTTCTTCATAGGATTCACTGTCGCGGAAGAAGAGGATCGTTGCGTCGCGGAAGGGGGTGTCACGTCGTCGCAGTACACGGTGTAGCGTCAACGATCTCCTAGGGATAACGAAAACACACCGATTTAATTTCACGTTTAAACCCATGTTGAGGATAAAATCCACAAATAATTTGAGAATCGTAATCCCCTACATCAAGCAGTTGATGGTCGGAGATTGTTGCGGGGAAGAAATGTCATGGAAGAAGCGTCGCGGAAGGAGAATCGTTGGCATCGCGGAACACAGCGTCGTGTCGTCGATCTCCGAGGGTTCGGAGTTCTTCACGTTCTTCGCATTCTTCGCAAAGTAGGATGAAGACCTCAAGCCTTAGAGTCCTCTCCAAATCCTCTCAATGAGCAATCCTCAAGAATGACATGTGTTGGTCTTATTTTATTAACATACCAACAATTTGAAAAACAAGTTAAGAAACGAACCACTAATTCTATGAATTAATGGTAACATCTTAACTGTCCAATTAATAGGAGCATTAAGAGTTTAGAAAATGAACCAGTTGAATTTCATTAAAGAGGAGGTTTCGCGGGTGCTTTGCTTAGAGGAAAAGAAACATTGGGGCTCGTTCGGGCCCCACATCACAAATATCTTACCAAGAGGGTAGGATATTTTGGGTTCCACCCTATACGCTTCAAATTAGCTTAAGTAGATTTAAGTGGCTTTAAGTGGCTTTAAATGAAATAAAATAAATTTTTCGCACCACTTTATTTTATTTTCTTCACTTAACCCCAAATATTGAAAACCACACCCGAGCAAATGCAACTCCGAAAGAGGCGTTTCTAAGCCAATATCGGCGTTGCGATTCCATCGGTGCCCTCGGAATTCGATTCCGAGCACCGGTTCAAAAGTTAGAAAAACCTGCTCGTTCGTTCACTGAATGTACCCGAGCCAAACTTTGGAAAAAATGATTCCGGGAACACTGGGCCTCGGAATCACATGCCGTCAGAAACTGCGTTCTTTTAAAATTCCAAAGAAAATTAAGAAAAAAATTTACTTGAAATTTACGGCTCTTTACAAGTGCAAATATACCCATCACTATTTTAAGTCACCCACCAAGAGATGCTTGTGTGCTTCCACAATAAAACACATGTTTGTCTCACTACGCCATCTGCTTGGTTGCATTGTAGTTCCATACTATTTAATTTTGTGCAACCACTATATCCATGACTATAGAGTGGGGCCCATTTTAATGTCATAAATGTCAAATATAATCCCTTCTAATGTGGTTTTCAACATTTTTACACTGTTCTGATGCAAAAATATAGTTATAAAAAATTTTGTTTATGAATAAAAATATACATATTATAATAATAAGAAATAAATTATTTTATTATAATTATATTTTGTATGAATATACATAGTTAATTTATAAAGTCTCAAAATGGCCATAATTATTCATGATGTAATTTTGTTCTAATTTGTTTCTTAACTGGTATACTTTCAATGACATGATGTAGAAATCTGTAATGTCCTATGTTAAGCCTGTATCACCTAATATTGATATAATGTTTACCATTGTTATTCATTTGAGGTTTTATTAAAGAAATTATAAAATAATTACTGTTTTTTGTAATTATAATACATGTATCCAAGCATACATCATAATTCTAGACATGAGAATGGCTTGAGAGTTTTGTCTAATAATAAAATTGGATATATTCTATCTTATAAAATTTATCATTCAATATATTTTACTATAGATATTAATATATATCATATAGTTATTATAATCCATTAAATCTAGTTCGTGCAAATAATTTATGTTGATAGAGACTGTTGGACTTTAAGAATAAAATGATGATTCTCAATATTAACATTCATTATTTTAACTCACTCCTACATAAAGATACATTTTTCTCAATATACATTGTTCTCAAATGATGGACATATTTTTTTCTAAAATTATTAGCTCTGAATTTTTCACACTTGATAGAAAAAATAGATTTCACTCTAACTCCAATATGATTTATCCATAAACTATGTTCACATTAATAAGATTTCATTATGTATTATGCTTCTAAAATACTTCAATATATGTAATTTTTCATTTTGATCAACCAAGAAAGGCACAAATATATAAGATAAAATGAACCACCAAATGATGAATTTTTATAATCTTCTGAATCAGACCAATATTTTTACATATATCCCAACATGAAATTATTTGATATTAGAAAACAAACAAATATCTACTTTAACTTTCATATAACATAAAATTTGTTTCACTTATTTTATGTGAAATCTTGATCGAAGTGTCACATGACATTAGCACACGTCTTCATATTGTAGAGGCTAATCACTAGCATTGTGGTCCTAAATAATATATTGAGGAGACTATTCCTATCTAAAATTGTAAATAAATAACTATGACTCATCAATAAAAAATAATTTAATAATATCGAATAGTCATACATCCTAACTAATCATCCACCAAGACTATTACATATACAAAAATTACATTAGAGGCTCTACTACAATACCTAATCCTAACCTCCTACCCAACTCCAAATCCTCATCAATTTTCTCCACCCTTATCCAATGTATATCCTAGGATCATAACTGTATGAAAAACATAATGTATGAATATATGAGAAATATTTCGTAGTATGTTCCCACTAAAAGACTCTAGTATACACTATCATATATATATGTATATAGGATGAAATTAATAACAACAACATTAAATTCAATCGTTCACATTGGGTCATTGTGTACTAATCGTTCCATCATGGAACCAAACTATACATCCTTAGACCTATACTAAATACAAAGTCTCCACATTCCATGAATCTTAATCCATACCCAAATACTCTTGTTATGTGTTTTAACGTTTTTTCACGATCTATTAGTTGATGTTAATATAAATACTAGTAGTCTGTACAGTACGATAGAGTGTTATACATCTTGGAAAATAACCTATTATTTCAGGCTAGAATGATGTACATTAAATTAAAACACCATTTTATTAGAGGATTAATAGAGGATAGATTCTTTTACACTGTAAAATATATGTGGAACCAATAA
This sequence comes from Viscum album, assembly GCA_963277665.1. Classification (NCBI taxonomy): domain Eukaryota; kingdom Viridiplantae; phylum Streptophyta; class Magnoliopsida; order Santalales; family Viscaceae; genus Viscum; species Viscum album. The sequence goes on from OY728158.1 coordinate 1,615,379,158, forward strand.
TCTAAAATACTTTTTTATTAATATGATAGTTATGGAGGAATTGAGGAAATGTTGTTCCAATTTTGGTCTTTATTTATTAATGGAGGATACACTGCATAATATGGAAGAACAATGTTAGAAAATAGATTGGAAATTAACTTGTATTTTAAGAATCGTCTAATTGAAATTTAATCATTGATGAGATATATACCATTTTTTGAGTTCAAAGTTTTAATCTCTAAAATTATACATGTTGTGTATATTTAGAACCATCTAAGGATGTTGGTTTACTAGATCAATACCCAGATGGGAAATTGATGGAATGGTGTGGCCCAATCCATTGGATGATGTTGGGCCTACTACAAGTGTCATGTATTGTACAACAGGATCCAAATATCATGGTTTAACCTTCATGGTGAGGTCATTGGAGGTTTTAGAGGGGTAGTGACCCCTTAGTTGGGGTCTTGGGATCCTATTACCTGAATTTAGTGACTTTAGGAAATGTTGACCAATTTGGAAAAGCTGGATGATAACACTGGAATTAGTACTAAATTAGTGTGGAATTTAAAATACTTATTATAAAAAATATGAATGATGGCATCGATAGGGTACTATAGATACTTCGATTCACTAGAAACAATATTGTAGGATAATGGGGTTTCATTGTATATCATGGAACTTTATCAATGCCATTTATTTTAGCACTAAATTTCGTATGTTCTCATTTCAAGCTAGGTTTGACTAAACTCTATGATTGTGCACTGTGATCTTACTATTGTCATATAGATTTTTTTTCCTCTCCATGAATATAAGGATTATTCCTAAACCACATAAATCTGATGTCCTGTGATCTTCTTCTTGTTATATGGTTCGTTATCATTTTTAATCATCCGTTGGAATCATCTCTCATTGTTTACCATAGTCTGTTCATAAAAATACGGTGTCATGCCATTACCAACACATACCAAGACATAAAAAACTCATGATCCCAAGTCTAGTGCTAAAAACATAATATTTGTTTTCAAATAAAACATGTATCATCAATTGTAAAATCAATAGTCCATAAATTTATGAGTATTGTGTAAGAATAGTGTTTGGTAGGATTAGGACAAATTTAAACAAAAACTATATCACTCATTTTATATATATATACATATAAGAAAACTCTGGATACTATTTTTCTAAATCTATTTAATCAACACTAGTATCTAGAATATATCATACTTATCAAAAATCCATTCTAAAAACACTTTATAACATGGGGTGACAAACAACTCATTAATGGGGTCTAGAAACATTGAAGGAAACATTTCAATAATTATAGTACTTCAAATGTTTTTTAAAATATTATCATTAATATAAAATGAATCTCTTATTTAAATAAAAATTCCATAAAACAAATTCTATCTGATACTTTTAAAAATATGTCTCTAAATAAAGATAGTGGTTTTCTAAAAAACGATTCATAGGATTTGAAAACAAAATAATCAGTCGAATTTGAATTTTTAATGCCACATAGGCCCCGAGGAAAATGTAACACCACAAAATTAAAAAATAAGAACAATTTATTTGATAATGTATGTGACACGCAACAACAATCTTAATCAATTAATTAAATATAATTCTTTAAATTTAATCTCTTCGATAGGTTACAGAACACACAACCCTGAGTCTAAATGAATTTAAATATTGTATAACATTATAAACTATCCATTAATTTTTTGTGTATTATTATTACTAAGTAAACTATTAAAATTATTTTTATCAACTGATTATAAATATAATAATAATAAATTAAAAGAAATAATTTTTCTCTCGAAAACTATATTTTTTCTAAAAAAGATTTACTCTATATTTATAAAATAAAACTAATATTCATTGTTAACTCCCTCATATTTTTTTAACAAAAAGAACAAATTTTTTTTATAATCGTATTAAAAAAATTTGGGGCGATTTTTGGGATTTTTCTAAAATGATTCATTTTTCATTGAATAGTAAAGAATACCAATTTTTAATTAAAACATCCTTTTTGTTTAAAAAATTTATAAGATTAAATTTAATTTTAAACTTGTTTTAAAGTAAAATCAGTTCAATTATATATCTATTAATATAATTTATGTTATTTAAACCATTTTTATATTAAATGTTTTTATAAAAAACTTGTAAACTTTCAAACATTTTCTCTTCGAAAACCTGCTTTCTTATCACGTATATGGGATTCATTTAAAATTTAATTTTGTAACTAATGTGAAAAAAATATTGAAAAATGTATTAAATAATAATAATAAGAAGAATTTTTATTATCAATCAATTTCAAATTAATTTTATAAAAAAAAGTAATAGTGAAAACAACATACATTATTTAACGTGATTAATGTAAAAATGGATTTATATGGGGCTAAACCAAAAAGATAATGGTTAAAATGTCCAAAACACATGTATAAAATATATTTTTTGGTAATATAACAACATTATAATATATAATTATCAATCAAAAGCCATTTTGGATCCTTTTTAGAGTGAAAAAATATGGTTCATCGTTATCATTTCAAAAATAACATGTTTTCCACTCACCTCACTTTAAAAGGCCACCCCCTATCCTCTCTTCTTCACAAAATGAAGACCTTTTGTTTTGGAGAATATCTAAACAAATAACTTCCATAATTCTACACCCTCATCTTAGAATCATTATTATTTAAATAAATCAATCATAGTATGGATTTTGGGGAAAACCTAAGGAGGTTACGTGAAGAAGAAATAACATTATTCAATGAGCATTTTTATTATATTTCTTCCCCGTACACCTTCAATTATTTTTAAACCACGATTATATGATAAAATCAGTATCACAAATATACTTATATACTGTTATATTAAGTTAATTAACTAAAATCAACCCCAATTCCTTCAAATGGGTTACAAAATCATCATTTGTGTGTACGATGGACTGCTGCCTCGCGAACCCATGTCTTTCTTTTTCCATCACCACCTCTCAAGATTGGGTATGATTATTGATATAATGTATATATATATATATGATATTTAAAATATAATTATACTTATATATTCATTATATCATATATACCTTTTCTACCTTTTATTCTATATGGGATACGATAACGTTGCTCGTGTGTACAATGGACTACAGGGTCACAAAGCGATGTGATTCATTTTTCACTAATGCTTTACGTGGAAGGCAAAAAAGAAACATTTAATGAATATATGTGATGTAAATGACATAATTATTTAATCTATTACATATTTATAATTCTTAAAAGATAATATATCATTTTATTTCATACCTTTTCACACACTTAATGATGATAACATCATTCGTGTACGTGTGGACTAAAACTTTCAGAAAGTGATGTGACTCTCCTTCAATCACCAAAAAACACATATGATGTATATATTAGGTATTTATGATAACATGATAATTTTTTCATGATTAAACATTTCTTACCATGTTTCCATAATGATCATTTGAAAATGAAAATTTTACTTATGCGTATGTACGACCTATCATCTCCATGATCACAACATACTTACTTTCTCAAAACCACATTTCATTATTGGTATTAAAAGTATAAATATTGTATAAATATGATAATTATTTCTTGATTGTTATTAATTTTATTATGTAACTATATAATATATTCTATAATGGGATCTTTCATGATGAATCACTCATGAGAAAACAATACAATTAACACTCGAAACTATAAAAATAATTAATGTAAATTAATGAATGGGTGGGATGATGTTATAAAAGGATCATATATGATACTATAAATATTAATATATCTTTGTTATAAAATAATAATATTCTTATAACAATTATAAAATATGTTATATCATGGTCACCCAAAAGGAAGTGTGAGGAAAGGGACTTCATCTCAATTTTTCATCATTGAGTAATATGGTAATGTTATGCACCTTGTTTCTTTTATATAGTGTATATAATTCCACTTCTACATATACTATCAATAATAAATATTTATTTATGATATTTTAATATTCAATTATATTAATTTATTTCATGGGTATTTGACTTGAAATTAAGAAATTATATTGAATTTCACAACTCAATTCCTTTTCATTATGTTATATACATATTTGGTGTTTTGATATTATAGGATTATGTGTGTAATGACATTGGAATAAATTATGTAATATATCCACATTTTTATGTTGATTTACATTTGATACACATAATTAATTAATTATTTAATTCTATATTTAATGTTATGATATTTGAAAGGGGTTTTTTAACATTCTCATTTTAATCAATATTGTAAATACGTGAATTTCCATCAATAGAAACTATTTGATATTTGTTCAATAAACCATTTAATTTAATTTTAATGTTATTATTCATTAAAATTTTCATATAATAGTACCATTTTCCCATTCATTGGTATATACAATAATTGAGATGTTTTTTTAAGAAAATACGAAAATATTTCTCTCTACGACCAAAAATAAGTTTTTCCAACACAATTATGTTTTCTAAATTTTTTTTCAAAAATGTTTTAATATTATCCTATTATTTTTAAATGAAAATTTTATCCATGATTAAATTTCAAAAAATAATAATTAATTAATCTTCATGTCATTTTCCAAACAATGCTTGTTTGTGTTTAACAAAAACTGTGAAAGAAATATTTGAGTTAACATACTCAGCATGCACGGAATTTCAAGCAATCAATAACACTAAATGTTTTCAATTTTCATTTATATGTTTCAAATATTATTTTATAGGGAAATTTTTTTAATTTTTTTTGAACATTTAGTTTTAAAAAGTTTTTTAAAAATGAAAAAAGATATTATTTTTAGAATGATTTTAAAGATCTTTTTATTTAATTTCTTTTAATCATTAACAAAAACTCTATAATCTTACTCTAATGAGTATATTTTGGATCCACACTATTGTTATTGTTTAAATGGATTTTTTTTCAATCATTTTGACTGTGGAAAGTACTCACATTCACTTTCCTGTTTCATTTTTGTATGCATTATCTTTATCTTGGAATTATTCAGTTTCATTGATCATTACACATTAAAATTTATCCTAAATACCCATATCATTTTCATGAATATGTTTATTAATTGAACTGTATCACATTTCTTATTATAGTGTTATAATTTGAAAATTATTTGATTTAATAGGGAAATATTGATAAATATGTATTCTTTAATAAATATAGATATTTGATAATAAAGAAAATTTTTCATGAATTAATCTAATTATTCAATATATATGGAATTATTTAGAAATGATAATATAGACATGGAATAATTATATATATCACCTTGATGCATTGATCATGTAATAAGACAAATTGGTTGGTTATCCATAGTTAAATGGGTTTATAGTGTATACTTACCAGATAGTTTTACACTTTCTTGAGGAAAGATTTTGATGGTATAGGTATCATCATGCATTAGATAACGACATTTAACAATTATTCATTTCCTTCATATATAATTTAGTTATTATTAATATACATTCAATTTTTTCAATGATATTATACATATAAATGAATTTAATTATCATTTTATTTGTTAAATGTAATGTATTTTCAATTATATTCTTTTCCATATTTATTATGTATTACATAGTTATGATAGTCATGTTATTGATTAAGTTGAATGTTTTTGGAGTTATTTACCTTTCAATATTGATTATGCCTTATTCTATCTTGATATTCATGATTTTTAAATGTAATGTTTGTTTATTTATTAACCATTTCATGGTGATTATGATTATGGATTCATGATCACTTATGTTATACTTAACAGTTATTGAGCATTTGAGTTTACCCTTATTTTTATTCCTTTCCTCGGGAATTCAAGAAGTATAATATGAATGATATGAAAATATATGATCTATATAATAATAATACTCTCAAAAAATATTTTAATTTGTGTTTTTAAATATAATATGTGAACCATTTATGTATCTAGTTTAAAAAGTCTACGAAACTACTCAATCATTTGGGATGAAATTCCTTGTATCTTATGATAATGTAATAATGAAGTCACATGATTTGTGATACTAGGGTAAGGATAATTATAGTTTTATTAGATAATGTTTAGTATAAACCATGAGAAGTAGATTAAAACATAGATTAGGGAATATATCCCAATAATATACTTTATGGATAAGTTTATAAGAACATATTAATGTTTTAGTAAGGTCTAGACTATTTAGGTTTTAATTGAAAAACATCCCTATCTGGATCATACATGTATATGTGATTATAACATAGATGTTCCTAAGTGTAACAACTCTAAGAACAACATATTGGGAATAACCAGATCGGGACCTAGTTTACAAAAATGGGCCTTATTACACCCCTTGTTCGACACTCCTTGGATATATTCTTAGGAAAGTTCATATTTTCTTTACAAAAAATTATTAAGGATTTGAATTTATTTGATTAAAAATAATGACTTAGGTTAAACCTAAGGCATGTTTGGAAAAAAAAGTATCATGATTTAAAAATAGTATTAATGATTATATAGTTTTCTCACTGTAAATATTTTTTCTCATATTATTGTCTTTGGTTTTAGTCAATGGTTGGAACACAAAGGAGTCATTATAACAATTAATATGAAGGAAAATGCAGTGAATTTGAGAAACTTATTTGGATAATGACTAGAGTAATAGATATTGTTATTATTCCTAATTGGTTATCATGAAGTATGATTAAAATTATATACATTAACCAACTATATAACTCCCGATTAAGATAAGGATGGTGTTCTCTGAGAGAATAAGTGGTCGAGACAATGGATGAAGAAATTATCAATTTCATTCATGTCAAAAATGTGAAAAATAAACCCAGGAAAGTGTCTAAAAGGAATGATAAAATGCATTATTTATGGAAAAGAAGTGCATAAATTAAATATTTTCCAAGGAAAAATAACAATTATGATAGAAGGAAATAAATATCATCCTAAGTATCCATTTATATTTATCTTTCTTAAATATGGAGAACATGGGAATTATCTCACTGAATAACATCTTCAAAAGGGTAACCCAAAAACTAAGAGGAAATATGTTTAAATAAAATGGAAAAATTATTTATATATTGGGAATCAAGAATTAAATTATAGAATTATTCTTACAGTTGGTATACTTTTTATAAGAATCATGAAGCATTTGAGTATTTTTTATATATTTTATAATCATAAATTCTTTCAATAACATTAGAGTTATTCATACCATCATGGGTTTATGAGTTTATGCTTGATCAGAAGTTTAATTTCGTAAACACCCCTTTTTAGGTTTTATGTAATGGGAGTCTACCATGAATAAGGATATTCTAGGAGAGATTTATTGAAATTATATGTTTTTGTGGAACACTTATTTGAAGAATAATGCCATTAAATTTTGTGGACATAATTTTGAAGGTATCGATAACCTTTAGGGTTATTTTTATAATGAATGAAATTTTAATAATATTCAAATAAGTTTGTTAGACTTTGTGAAAAATATAATAAATAAGTCATATTGTAAACCTTATTAAAGAGTTTATTTAATGAATAAATTTATTTCAATGATTTCCATACTATTTTATGATTAATGTTATAGGAATTGTATTGATATAGTTATAGAAATAGGATAAACCACATGTTGGGTGAGAACTCATCACGTCCGGTAAGGCCATGGGGCTTGAACCCACAACCCAAGGATGATAAGGGTTTAATGACTACCACTAGAATACATGATTTCCTGGTTAATCTGTCATTGTTTTTAGTTAAACTTGTATGAATAATTATTAATGAATATCCAATATTGTTAATATTGTAATATTTTCATTAATGTATTATATTATAAATCTTTTGTTAACAATATTGGTTTTGAGAAATAGATAGAGACATACATAAATACTGAAAACTCTTTTATGGATCTAACGATCCAATAAATGTGAATTTTAGTTCTTTGGGAAGATGAAATAAAATTTTCGATATTTATTTGATGGAGTATGCAATGAATTGAAAATTTATCAATGTAAAACCAATAGATTAAATTGTTCTTATGAAATGGAAATGTATCAAGTAAATATATTTCCTAATATTATTATACAATAAAAGAGTTCATCAACTGTTGAAAAAGAATATGGAAACAAAGAAAATTGTCCCATTGTCGTCATATATGATAAATCTAGTGGACTTTTAAATCATCATAGATTTAGGGTTTTTGGGTCCTTAACTTCCCATCGATCATTTACTTTCATATATTCAATATCCTATACCACTCTCTATAATTATTTATAGTGTTCTTCCAAATAAATATCATCAATTTACACCAATGATTACCAAATAAGAAACCCAGTTACGTGTTATTCCATATAACATTTTTACTTCCATTTAACTCTTATTAAGTGTATTTTTTATTATCTCTTTTTAGGATATTGGTTTCAACAAAGTAATTATCAAATATCTAACCATACGTTACCTTGATCTTGTTTAAATTCAGAGGAATACATTTATTTAATCTGGGGAAAATGTGAAACCCTAAAATTATAAAATCATGACAATTTATTTGATAGTGTATGTGACACGTAACCCTGAGCGTAAATCATCCATGAAATATATTTCGTTAAATTTAATCTCCTGAATAGCTGGTGGAACACCCATCCCTGGGTATTAATTAACCGTAATATAGTATACAATTATAAAATAAGCATAAAATTTGTGATTATTAATAGTAATAACTAAATTATGGAAAATATTTTCATATATAAATTATAAATTAAATAATAATAATTTAATAAAAGACAATTTTTTCTAAAAAATTCTATTTTTTCTAAAAGTTGATTTAACCACGCTTAGGACGCGTAATTGAAAATTCATTATTACCAATTTCAGAAAAATTATTTGACAAAATAAACAAAATTTTATAAATAATAATATCAAAATTATATTACGTTAAATATTTCTAGAATTTTCTAAAATGTTACATTTTTGTGAATAGTAAAAAATACTGATTTTTATTGAAAATTCCATTTTTGTTTAAATAATTTACAAAGTTAAATTATATTATAAATTATTATTTATTTAAAACTATTTCAATTATATTTATAAATATAATTAAAGATATTTTAATCATAATCATACAGAATTTTGATATAAAAACATTATAAAATTTTATACATTTTCTCTTTGAAACCTCGCTTTGTCATCGCATCTACGACATCAATTTAAAATTTAATTTTCCCATTATGTGAATTTAATTTTGAAAAATCGATTAAATATTTTTAATCATAATAATTTATATAATATATTAATATCTAACTAATTTTTGACCAAAATAAATATTGAAAATAGAAAAAATTATTTACCGTAGTTATTGTAAAAATTGATTTGTGAGGGGTTAAACCAAAAATATAAGTTTTTAAATTGTTTAATTTTTTTTATAAAATCTATTGGATGTAAATAATTGGACCTTATCATGTATAAGGATATATAATACTATATTTGTAACACTTTTGGCTTGTATTAAATTTTTGTACTCTTTTTTCCTTTCCTAAATTACAAGTGTGCCACTCACGTCACTTATAAAAGCCCACCTCATCTCATTTATTCTTCATACCTTGAAAAAATTTTATTTAGGAAAATAAATTCCAAAAATAATATAATAAATTCTATTCACTTATCATAGAATCCTTATTTCTGGCATAAATCCGCCCTTGGGTGGATTTTGGTGAAATCCATAGGAGGCTACCTGAAGAACAGATAACATTATTCAATGAGTATGATTATTTTATTTAGCACTCCACAAACATAAATTTTTAATAAACCACAATGATATATAAAAATTAGTATATTAGATATACAAATATTTTCATATGTTAATTTCATGACTTACAACCATCCCCACATCCATCAAATGGGTTACGAAATTTCCATTTGTGTTTACTACGAACTACCACCTCGATAACCATGGTAATTCATTTGTCTATTACCACCCCTTAGGGTTCTTTATGATGATGAATATAATATATATAAATATATATATATATAATTTATAAAATAATATTAACGATGGATTAATTTTATCACATATACCTTTTTACATTCTAATTTATATGGAATAGGATAAGGTCACTCGTGTGCACTTTGGACTACCGCCTCACGAAGCTATATGATTTCTTTTTCACTAACGTATAACATGGAAGATATTAAAGATAAATTTAATGAATATATGAGATATAAATTAATTAATTGTGATATTAATAACTTATTTATAATTATCTAATGATAATATAGAGTTATGATTTTTACCTTTTCACTCACTGAAAAATGATAACATCATTCGTGTAGATCTGGACTACTTACTTCCCAATTTGATTTAACTATATTTTCATCAGGACACCACATGAATGATATATATAAGTATATTTAGAGAAATAATATGGTATTTATGATATCTATATCTGTATATAAATAATATATATTACTTATCACCTTCCCATAATGATTGTTGAAATATAGAATGTCACTCATCCGTACATATGACATACCGTCTCCATGATCGTATTGAACATCATTTATTAAAACCACATTTAGTGGTTCGTATTAAAATTATAATTTATGTATAAATATGAAAATTATTTCATGATTAATATTATTTATAGTATGTAACTATATTATATTTTTAGCAACCAGATCTTTCACGCTGTAACATGCATGAGAAAACAAGGACATTATCACTCAAAACAATGAAAATAAAGATGGATAATTAATGAGTGAGTGATAAGATACTATAAATGGATAATATATGAGATTATAAATATGAATTTTTTGTAAAATAATAACTTGATTAAAATAATTATATATACATTTTTTTAACATTCTACCAAAAAAAAGCATGACATAAGATATTTCGTATCAATTACCCTTCATTGAGGCATATTGCAATGTTATGAAATATTTTTTTTATACGGTGTTAATACTACCAATTTGAAAAGTAATAGCATTAATAAATAATAATTCTTGATGTTTTATGTTTCCACTTTTATTATTTCATCCATGTTAATTTCACTTGATTATTTACAAATTGCAATGAATTTCATTGTTTAATTTCTCTTCATTAGGTTATATAGATTTTTTATTTGATATTATATAATTATATGTGTATTTAATTTGGAACACATTTGGTAATTTATCTATTTTTTTACATGGATTTACAATTGATAAAAATAATTTATTCATTAATTAATTCACACATTCATGTTTGGATCATTTCAAGGGTTTTTTACGATCTCATTTTATTCGGGATTGTTTGTAATTTAATTTAAAATGAAGGAAATTATGTGATAATTAATTAATAATAAATTTACTTTTTGTATTTTATACTTATATAGGAACATTCAAATGTAATATTACCATTTTCCACTATATTGTACTTAAAATAATATAGAAAATGTTTGTTTAGATAATCTGAATTAATTTCTCCATTAAATCGAAATCTAGTTTACTTCCAAAACTATTTTTTATAAAAAAAATTTAAAATGTTTTAATATTTGTCAATAATTTCTAAAAGAAATTTTCAACCATGCTTTAATTTTTTAAAAATGTTTTTAATATAATAATCATTTTTTTCAAACAATAACCATTTTAAATTTACTAAAAATGTGAAATGAATCATTGTTTTAATGTACTCGACATGACAATGATTTCTAGCCATTATGACCAATAAATTTTTCAGATATTATTTTTTATGTTTCAAATTTAATTTTTAAATAAAATAATTTTCAAAATGGTTTACGAAATTTTAGGTTTAAACACTGATTTTCAAAATGAAAAGGATATTTTCCTTTTAGAATGTTTTTATAATCTTTAATGTTATTTCTATTCGTAAATGAAAACAACCATTTATAATTTTTCCATTTTTTATATGTTGGTTCAATAATATCTATATTCTTTATACGATTTGTTTGTGATCATTTTGAATAAGGAAGGTATTGAAATTCACTTTCATGATTCATTTTTTTAGTTATTAACATTCCCTTGAATTATTCACTTTCCTTTTCTCATTGGACATTAAATTTATCCTAAATATCGATATTATTTATCATCTATATATTTATTTCAAAAATAATTTCTCATTTCTACATATGGTTTTATACTTTGAACATTATTTACATGACTGGGGAAATATTTGTAAATTAGTATGATTTTATCAATACAAATATTTTATGATAAGAAATATTATTCCATAATTTAATTGATTTTTTATATATAACGTATGATTTGGGCATACATCCCCATCTAGGGTAGGGTTATAGATATCCCATTGATGAATTGGTAGACTCATAAGATGAATCACTTAGATACCCTTTGTCAAATGGGATTTTAGTGTATATATACCCATCCGTTCTAAAATGTCGTGGGGAATGATCTGGATGGTAGAGGTATCATGATGTCTGAGATCATGATGTCCAATTATTAAGAATTTACATCATTTAGAATTTAATTATTATTAATATCCATGATATAATTTCTATGATATTATCTATAGATGCATTTCATTTTTAGTTTAGGCATTAAATGTTATGTTTTTTTTTGAGTTTTTTTCCTTTCTATATTGGTTAGGTCTTATATATTTATGAAAGTAATGTTATTGATTAAATTGAGTATGTTTTTAGTTATTTAATTTTCTATATTGAATATACCTTATCTTATCAAGATATTCAATTTTTCTAAATGGCATGTGTGTTCAGGTATTTACCTTTCCATGTTGATTATATTTATTAATTCATGATTGATTGCATTATACATATCCCTTACTGAGAGTTTGAGATTACCCTTAATTTGATTCCCTTACCTAGGAATCCAAGAACTTTACTATGAATTATGTGGAATGATATACCCTATGAAATTATTATGTTATAAAAAAATTATGTTTTATTTTTTGTTTTCAAATATAATATGAAAATCATGTATATATGTAGTTTAAGTAGTCTTCTAAACTATTCGGTCATTTAGGATGTGATTCCTTGTATATTATTCCAAAGTAATAAATTAGAAATTAGCACTGGGATATAGGATTCATGGTCATTATAGACAATGTCACTACTGTATTGGTTTTACTTTTCATTCCTCATTTATTTACAGAATCCATGTTCCAATTTTATAAACAAAATTTATAGCTTTAGATTTTTTTCCAATACAGTTTTCTATTAAAATCTAAATTGTTAAATTACTAACCATGTATATAATAACATATGAATATATATATATATATATGTATATATATATATATATCTGTGTGTGTGTGTGTGGGTGTATGTGTGTGTGTGTTTTTTATTAGGTAAATGAAAAGAAAAAAATTTAGATTGAGAAATAATTTTTCAAAAAATATATATATGCTAATTAAAATAGAATAATTCATGGCCAAATATTAATTTAAAAATAGAAAACATCCACGATAAATAGTTAAAATGATTAAAATAAAATGGTATATTTTAAAACTCCCAAAATAAATTTTTTATTACACTTTCATAAAGATATACATTGTTTTTGAAAATAAAATTATCAATGAGAGTTTTATTAAAAGAATAGAGATATTTTTAAGAAAAATTTAAAATATTTGTTCCCATTTAAAGTAATGTTTTTTAAATTTAAAAATAAAACTTATTTTAGAATAATTAATTCCCTTAATAGATTTCTTTTCAAAAAATTTATGATTAAAATTTATTTTAAAACATGATAAGTTTTGGAAAAAATAGGAATTTGATATAATTATCAATTTCGAAATAGGGTTTAAAAAAGAATAAAAATGAATTTTATTTTAAAATGAATAACCCCATTACCATAAACTATTAACATAATCATTTTTTTTCAAAACTCCCAAAATCACTCTCACAATATCACTCTCGACAACTGAAACCAGGGAAACATGTAAATTTTTAATAAGAGAGTTCAATAATGATTAATTAGATATAAAAAAAGGTAAGGGGATCATATTTTTTATCCCACTGGTTTATTATATCATTAAATTATTTATTTAATATATGTTTATTATTTTTTTGAACAACTATTTAGGATTACTTCCAAATAGTAGCGCCCTTGTCCACTTTTTCTATTAATAAACCACGAAGTATTTCCTTTTTTATTCATTTTATTTTACATTTTTATTAGTCTTTCTTTCATTCCATAACTCGTAATCCATTATATATATTTAAGATATATATACTACTATCTCTTTGTTACCTTTTTTCACCCTGATATATATATATACACTTTTTTTCTCTTATATGCGCCACACACCTATATACTTATGTATATATTTTATTTTAAATATCAATTCAGTATGATTATGTGTGTCTATATTAAACTCTTTAAAATTTATTTATTTAAATTTAATTTTTATAAAATCAATTTATTATATATATACATATTTATATTTATATCACACATATATAGTTATTAAATATAATTTTATATCCCATTTTTTATCAACATAATATTAAATTTTATTATGAATTATATATAAATACACACATATATATCTCTATATATATGAATATGGTTATTATTTCAATTTACTATATATATATATATATTCATTAACATATTCTCTATATTATATATATATATATATATACGAAAATATATTTATAAACATACATGCACTTTAAAAAATTATATTCCATTTCATATATATATACCTAAAATCACATTTTAAATTTAATATATATTATCTTCAATAAGAATTTTCATATTGAATACTAAGTATTTCACTTTGGTAAACTAAATTATCTTATTATAATTTTAGAAATTAATTTTATGTAATCAATCATATTTCTACTATATATATTCCATGTCATGTATATAATTAGACTTTTTATATATATTAATAATTAATATGATTCTATTATAACTATCTATAATTTTTTGTTATAAGATTTATTTTCCAAAAATTTTATGTGAGATTTATGTATTTATATTAACATTATATAGGTCATAATAAATTCAATTATATAAAATATTGGTATTTCCCAAAATATATTTAAATCACACAAACATATATATAATCAGACATAAATTATCATGATAAATAAATTATTAATTTTTAATGAAATCGTAATATATATAATTATATATATATTACTTCTTGAATAGAACAAAATCAATAAATATATTAGAAAACCTAGGTCGTTACATTCTTCCACATTATTAAATTCCACCCTTATATTATTTAATTATTTAGGTTAAATTTTACTTTCTAATTAGGGGAGAATAATTATATATGATTTTCAAGTTATAACGACATAAATTTTATTAAATATAATTTCATAGAATAATTATATGATTTTAATCCATAAAAATGATTTCATCAAAAAGTGAACTCTACTGAATCCAAGATCCAAAACACTAAAACCCTAAATGCCAATTGGGTTGTCCCTTAGATAGAATGATATATTTTTTAAATAATTTCCCAAAGTCAAATTACAAAAAACATAAAAAGAAAATTTGTATCTCTAAAATTATCCTCAATATCCTAATATATAATGTTATGAAAACCTTTCCTTTGATATCACTAAGATGCCCCAGACCCATGCTCTAATGTCTAGCACTGAAAACACTGTATATTATTTTCTAAATCAAACAATAAACATCACTTAAAAATTATAAATTCCTTACATTTATGAATATTTTTATGGTCTAGATTTTAGTATGATTATTAAACATTTAATGAAAAACAATTCCAGTAAAATATAAAATTTTTATCTTAAATCATCTTATACAAATACGAAACTACTGTGACTAAATCTTTCTATGGGAGAGACGCTCTGTAATAACTTCTACTCATCAAAAATCTTTTTGAAAAAATATTTTAAAACACTCGTTGAAAAAATACTTAGTAAGGGAGCATAGAAACATATGAGGATTGGGACATTGAATTCAATATAAGTCTTGCTCATCACATGGTGGGAAAATTCCCATAAGGATTTTTTACACACTCTAATCATAAACTATTTATAAATTCTGATATCCAATTTTATCATAAACATTTTATAGAAATACCTTTTTTTATACTGGTGGATTCCATTAGAAAATTATTTTATTTAAAATAATAACCATGAACATAAGAATATATATATATATAGTTACAGAAATAAATGTTACTAAAATAAAATTAAATATTGTGAAGTTATTTTCTAAATCATGCATGGATGCTATTTAAAATAGAATAACGCATTGAAAAATAAAAATTTAGACATAGGAAATATCAATGATAAATATAAAAAATAATTAATGCATAAATTGATAACTTTAAAACACCCAAAATATTTTTTAGACAATTTAATAAAGGCAAATATTATTTTTAAAAATATAATTATTAGTGAGAGTTTTATTAATAAATAGAGAGATTCATCAAAACTAATAAAAATATATGTTCTGCTTTATAATGAGTTTTTTTTGAAAAATTAAAATTAGAAATTTGTTTTTAAATGAGTAGTCCCCTTACTAGTGTGTTTAGAAAAAAACTAACAATTGAAATTTATTTAAAAACATGAGAGGGTTTGGAAAAAAATAGGAATTTGAAATAATTTTTCCATTACAAAGGGTTTTTTGGAAAAATTAAAAATAGAACATTATTTTCAAATGAGAAACCCATTGCCTTAAACTACCAATTGAACCTTCCTTTTCAAAACACATAAACCCACTCTCAAATTTTCTCTCTCTGCTACCACAACCACATCAACACCTGTATTTTTTATCCGGGAGTATATTTCTGTGCCATTGGATAGAAACCCAAGAGAAGGGGCTCCTATTTATAATCCAAATTTTTAATATTATTAACTAATTTGATTCATTTATTAATTTAATATATTTTTATTACTTTTAAACAACTATTTGGGAATTAAACCAAATAGTAGTGGCACTGTTAACTTTTTTTACATTCCCACTATGTATTTCTATTTTTAATTCTTTTTTTCATTAAATTTTGTAATTCCCTAAATATTAATACACATTGTATATTTATCATATATATATATATATTAAAAAAATTCAACCATTTTTTCAACAAAATATTAATATATATATATATTAGATATTTTCAATTTTTTCTCCATTAGATGCAAAACACTTATATTCTTATTTATAAATTTTATTTCTTTTATCTTTTTTAATGTTATAGATGATTATAAAAAATTTAAACAAAGACTATCTCACTCAAATAAATATTTTTCAATCTAAAAATTTCTATGTAAACTCCCTCTCTATTTGAATAAATTAATTTTTTGAAGACCTATCTCTATAATAACCCATACTAATCTAAAATCCTAGTGAAAAAAATTTAAAACATAGGGTGAGAAAATGACTCGATAATGGAGTTCAAATGTATTTGATGATAATATTTAATATTTAAACTAACTGAAGAATTATTTTAAATATTTTCATTGATAAAAAAGTAAACGTTGGATTTAAGAAACCATTCTTTTAAAGCGAAAATAGAATTTCATTATTAAAAAAACAAGTTTGAAAAAAACCCCGTGGTTTCCTAAAAAAAACTTCACAATCTTAGAAAAAAAATTGGTGACTTGAAACATTGAAAACAATATAGGGCCCACCCATCACATGATGGAAAAAGTCCAATAAGGATTGGGTTAACTCCCTATTCCTCATCTATTTACAATGTCCAAGAACCAATTTTTTCATAAAACATTTATATATTTCTCTTTTTTCCACTGGATTTTTCCATCAAAACCTTATTTTCATAAAAAGAATAAACATAGACATAAGTATATAAAAATACTTATATATATATATAACTCAAAAAATAAAATTAACCAAAAAAATCAATATGATAAATATATTTTCAAAACATACATCGAGGCCAATTGGAATAGAATAAATTATGACGAAATAATAATTTAAACCTTTGAAACAACAATGAAAAATTAAAAAAATAATTAACACCAAAAATGATAATTTTATAACTCCCAAAATATGTTTTTCAAAACCCTTTCATAAATAAAATCATTTTTGTTGAAAATACAATTTCGAAGATAATTTTTTTATGAAATAGTGACATGACTAAAAGAATATGAAAATATAGTTTCCTCTATAAAGTAGTTTTTGGAAAAATAAAAATAACACTTTATTTGAAAATCAATAACCCTCGTTCCATTGGGTTTTCTAAAAATTAATAATTGAATTTTATTTTAATACATAGACATATTAGAAAAAATTGAAATTCGAAATAATTGTCCCCTTACAAATAGAATTTTAGAAAATTGAAAAATAGAATTTTATTTTAAAATGTGTAATCCCCTACCATAAACTTTTAATATGACCATCCATTTTAGAACTCCCAAAATCATTCTAAAAATATATCTATCTCCAAATAGAACTAGATCAAAATGCATATTTTTGACCAGGAAGTCTGTCATTGTGTTGTTGTATCATGACCCAAGGGAATGATCTTTTATTTATAACTATATTCCATTATTATATAAATAAATTATTTAATAAAATAATTTATTTACTATTTTAACTCACACTTTTTTCATGTGATCATCAGTATGGAGGTTATGGGCACGGCTAGAAGAGGGATTCATGCACTGGTTTGGGTTCTATCTCTCACCATTGTCTCACATCACCCGAACCCTAGACCAGATGTATCCTACGATCGGGTGGTCCCATCAATAGTGATGGACATTGTATATGGTTTGAGTGATGTTTGACCGCCATCAAATCCATGAAAAAATGATTTCCTTTTGCAGATGTTTTATCATGGGGGGTTTATGGATCTTTAAATCTGGTTGAAAATGTGCAATGAATTTCAAAAAATGATGATGGTATGTTTATTTTCTCTAGGGATCCATTTTTTGTTTCATGAATGGCTTGATATGTGCCAATTTTTGTTGATTGGATGGCTTATGCTTTACAAAGGAGACAATCCAATAAATGTGGATGAATTAATATAGAATTTGGGTCAACTATGGGGCTTCAATTATTGAAAAGTAGTCTCGATTGGAAAGGGATGCCTTTGTCTTAGTTTTAAATATGAATTTTATCATTCTGTTTCATGGAAATTTAGTATCTATAATATTAATCTATGTGTATTTTTGGATTTTTTATGGAATCTCAATTTCAATACTTACAATTAGATGCATACTAATGCACATATCTATGTGTGTGTGCTTGGGCTTGGCTAGGTTTTGTTATGAGGACCCATCCACTAACATTACATAACACTAAGTTAAATAAAGAATTAAAATTAAAAATATTTTTAGTTTTATAGTTTTATAGAATTATTACATAACTATTACATAACAACTCCATCATTACATATTATACAAGTATACTCAATATCAATTTTTTGAAAATCTAAATTTTTTTAAAATAAAACACGAATTTTTCATCTTGATAAAAGTCATCACAAAATTCATCTTGAATTAATAATTTATTTTACCAATCCATTTACCCTATAAAAACATTTCAGAAACTCATTATGGGAATAAAAATCTCATTATGGGATAAAAAATGAATAATTATATCATTAGTCCTTGAATATTTTAAACTCGGGAAAACATTTTCACAAAAAATAAATTTTCACCCATTAAACCTAAACTCTATAAAAAATATATTGAAATGATAATATCCATTAATAAAATTATTAGAAATCATAAATCATAAAGGCTAGTTGTGACATTAATTTCATGATTACATTGTAGCTTTAACAATTACATATGGACTAATCTTCATTGTTACATTTGGAATACCCATCATAGTATCTTCCAGAAATCTATTAAGATATACCTTATCATTTAAATTTGTATCATTACCCAATAAATTTTAGATATTTCACAACCTCATGCCCCTTGGTCTCTCACTGAACCACCTGTATACATAAACAGTTCCTACGATCCTTAATATAATCATAACAAATAAAAAAATCATAAATGAAAAATAACATTTCTTCCATTAGATCACAAGATATAATGTCAAGATATTGATATAATAAGTCCATTCTAAAAACCATTTTTAACACAAAAATACATAAAAAGGGATTATGATATTTATTTTTCTTTTAAAAACAATAGGGATTGTAGAGGAATCCAAATTCAAAATAATGGTTACGATGACTGAAAAGTCATTGTCTCTATATATGTTTAAAAAAATTAACTTTTTCATTTAGTAAAACACTTTATATAAATTGATTTATTTTTTAAAACTGTTGAATAAAATTAAAATTCAATGTGTGTTTATTATACATCGTAAAAAATAAAGTGGTGTATAATATCAAATTAGGCCTCAATGATAGAGGACTGAGACAAAGTCCCTGACAATGAGTCCAACTCATGCTATATCATTATATTTATGAATAGTAAACTTATTTTATTTTATAAATTGTTGATAACATTTTGAAGGTTTTTTTATTTATTTTACATCATTTATTATCATTTTATAAAAATATATAATTATTTATGTTCATATGAGATGTTCTGTTGATATTCGATACATGAGTTATAAATGAAAACGGTTTGATATCACCAGTAAAGACCCTGAAATCCCGTGGTAAATGTTTTCATAAATATATGGGAATTTTACGAGTCCGTAGTTTCTAACGGCGCTTGATTTCGAGGTCCGGTGTTCCCAAAATCAATTTCTAAAGTTTGGTTTGGGTAAGTTTAGTAAACTTATGTGAGGGTATTTAAATATTTTGAACCAGTGCTCAGAATTAAAATCTGAGGACACTGATGAACTCGCAGCGCTAATCTTCTCTTAAGGAGACCTTTACCGTAGTTGCGTTTATTCGGGAGTGGAAGTTAATTTTTTGGAATTCTTAATAAATTAAATAAAAATTATGTATGACATAATTTTATTAAAGTGGTGGTTATAAACTCTAAGGGGAATTTGGAGGTGGGTTCCCCCCCCCCCCCCACATAACCTCACATTGGAGGATTTTATGTGGTGGGGCCCACACAAGCTCAAACCCCTCAACTCCCCTTGAACCCCCTTTAAACTCTTGGACATCCCATTAATGTGCCAACACACACGTGTAATTAATTATTTGAATCCCTTGGAATTCTTGTCAACTACATGCATTTAATTAAGTGAACCAACTTAATTAATTAATTTGAGTGTTTGAATTATTTTGAATTCATTATGCCAACATTAAAATAAGGGAACAGAATCATTTATTTTGGTGTTGGCATAATCGTTGGAGAGTTTGGGAGAAGTCTTGGAAAGAACACCATCCCCTCGACGAAGAGTGCTCCACGTCGCCAAAGAACATGAAACAACATCTTATATCTTCTTCAACCGGATCAAGGAAGGGAAGCACCACCGCCATGATGTAAACCGAGGGTGTCGTCTCGACTCGACTTCGCCGATCTCTACTCCCTCTGATGTTGATGGAATGACATCCATCTTCCGCGATGCCCGTCTTCTGCGAAATCAACAATGACTTTGAATTGAGGTAGGGGGATTTGTTTATTTTTTAATGAATAAAATTATACCCTCGCTCTTTGATGGATTCTTTGGTTCCTCGTTTGCCATTTCATATCACCTAATGCGGAGGGAATGGGCCGAAAAAACATGGACTAACGACCCTCAATTGGTTCTTGTTGTTTGATGTCGGAGGAGGAGCCGAAAGGGTGCGGTATCGTCGCACCGCACCGGAGAAGAACCGCGGCAATGAATGAGGAACCACAGCCGAGAGGGCCGCGACGGAGGAAGAAGCATGGCGTCGTCGTGCCGAGCGGTGGAGCCAAAGGCCGCTACCATGTCGGGTAGTAGCGGAGGTGGCATGGTGTCGTCACGCCATGTGAAGGTAAGAAATTCCATGGCATTTTCCCTCCACGGGGGAGGTGCGGAGGCGGCCGACCAAGCCAGCCGCCATGGAGATAGACCGCAGGACGACCGGCCGGCTAACCGGCTGGCCCTCTGGAATACCGCCACGACCGCAGGCGCCGCGTGGAGGGAGACCGCGGCAAGAAACCACGGGCCGCTCCGATGGTAGAACCAGCCGGCTATGTCTGGCAGGACTAGGGAATCGCAGTGCCTGCAGGCACCGTGCAGGAAGAACCACGACCCGTAGCACGGGCCGCGTTCGTCGGGCAGAACCGGCTAGCTATGGCCGGTCCGTCAGGGGAGGAGGCAGCGCCGCCGGGTGAACCGGCCCGGCCCATAGTGTGGTTCAGGCCCGAAGGTGGGCCATTCCCCACCAGGTCGGGCCGACCCCCCATCCGGGTTGGACCCACTAAGCGGGGTCGGGCCGACCCGCCAGCCCACTAGGCTTGACGGGTCGGGCCAGTCTTCGCTTAAATGAGAATAACTCCTAGACCGCACGTCTGATCGATACACCGTATACAGAACTAGGACCCTCATGATAAGGCAGTCTATTTGTGATTCTCTAAGTGTGTTTTGGAAAATTTTGGAAAATGTATGGTTTCGGATCGAGCGTAAATCCAACCGAGCCCCTGGAACGGAAATGTCAATAACTCATAGACCGATCGTTCGATTGACACATCGTTTGTCGCATTGGGTTACTTATGATGAGGTGGAACTATAGGATACATCAACTCAGGTCTTCGGGATAGTTTACGTATCAACACTTGACTCATGGTGCAGACTCTCCATGAATCGAGGGTGTTCTGTGCGGGAACCCTAGAGCTGGATGCAACGACTATTGTAACAGAATCCTACGTGGGTTCGAAAGCGATGACTATTGTACTAGAATCCTATGTGGGTTCGATAGTGATGACTATTGTACCAGAATCCTATGTGGGTTCGACAATGATGACTACTATACCGGGATCCTCCGTGTGTCCAACAATTCTGACTTCTGTTCTTGTATCATGTGTGGGTCTGACAAAATAGCTGGTCTAATATCTTATCTGGGTCTGACAGCTTAGCATGTCCTGTATCTTGTGTGGGTTTGATAGTTTAGATGAATCAGTGACTACATCTTATCATCTCTATCACTCGATAAAATATGTATACATGTGCGAGCTGAGTCATGTCTTTCAACCATTATCATCGTAGTGATTGAATTTACATCCTTTTTGGGATGGGTTGTGTTTGGGCTCAAGAGTTGGAGCCGGACAATGACAAGTAACATAGGTATATGTATGGGAATATACCTAGGTAGGGTTAGTTGATACCTCATGATTGTGTCTTTCTACCATTCTTTATCCTTTGTAAATTCTGGGAGACTTTTGGGGGTCTCGAGGTCCCCTACAGAGTATTGTTATACTCACCCCTCACGGGATTCAACCATACCTTGTTTTGTTCTTTGTAAATGACGGACATCAATGATCGAGGCAGAGGGTGACAGACAGAGGCTTCTTAGATCTGGACTAGATGGTACGTACCATAGGGACTAGTTTTTTGAGTTATGTACCTACCCTTCATGTAGTATTCCCTGGTGGACAACCTGGGAGCTGTTTTCCCTTTTTACATGTACTTGTACTTGATTTTTAGTTGGGTTTGTATACTGGCCCACTTACTTTCAGCACACCTTACTTTTCTATTTTATTAGTTGTTGCATATACTGTTTGTGTTCTGACTGTGTGTGTGTTACCGGTTAAAAGGAAATTCCTTCCCTTTTTATCAAGTATTCGCCTTTGGTGCTAGTCTCTATCCCCTGGCCTATGGAAGGCGGGCTTGGGGTAGTCAAGGTATGGGCCCCAAAGACGGGTCGTGAAAAATTGGTATCAGAGGAGTAGGTTCTACTACAGAACTTGGAATCTGATTCGTTTAACGACAATAGTGTTATGTGTTTTGGGTGTGGTTATCAATTTAGGGAAACCGGTGTTGGTGCGGCGGCCGACGTATCGATACACTAGGACTCTGACTTCTGATCTACGACTCCGAGCACGAAAACACTGATTGCATATGTGTTTCCTTGAAAACGTTTTCATCGTGGTTACTTTGTGTCAGCTCACCAGGTATACTATTTTAACTGTGGCACACCAGTTGCTTTTCAGGATGGCCCCACGATGGCAACAAGCTAGGGTTCAGAGTTTCATACGAGATGGTAGCCCACCGAGGGACGAGGCCTCGGTGCATGGCCCCATCACAGCGGAGGTTTCAGCGGTACCACTACCCACTGGGCCACCGATACCACCGGCTCCAGCAGCAGAGAGTGCATGCCACATGAGTGCATTGAACGATTTCTAGTGCCAGAAGCCGCCCAGGTCCCAGGGAGAGACGGACCCACAGGCAGCTGAGGATTGGCTGGAGGTTGTTGTGAGAGTTTTCAGATAGGTAGGGACACTAGTCGACCTCATGGTGATCCTTTCCGCGAGTCTCCAACATGCAGTAGCAGGAAGATGGTGGAGCCTAATGCTCCAGGTGCATGACAAGGCATCATTACTCTGGACAGACTTCGAGAGTCTCTTTTTCTCAGAGATTGTTCCATCCACCCTTTGTCTAGTGTGGATTCAAGAGTTACTTCATGTGCAGTAGAGTATCATGATAGTAGCTCCCTACTCAGCAAGGTTCACTGACCTCTCACTCTACTCCACAGATATGGTACGGGACGCATTCTTTAGGGGTTGGACCTTCGAGAAGGGACTCAGGCATGAGATCAAGGCTTCGATGATTCGCCTCATCATTCCGACACAGGTGGGGGAGCTGGAGTGAGCCCTTCTAGTGGTGAGTTTTCTCGCTGAGCAGTCACCAGTGGTGATACCCACCACAGGGTGACACGTAGTGGAGTCTTCTGCAGTCGACAGTAGACAGATGATGCAGAGGTCCAAGAGGACCAGTCCATCAGGTGGTTGCCCCAGGATACAGAATCAGTTGGGCGGGGCACACAAGATAAAGCCAGCTATACGAGGAGCAAGCAGTGCTATGCATACGGCGAGCAGGGCCACATGGCTCATGACTGCCCGACATTCCATTAAGATGAGAAGCAGACAGTAGAGGGACCTCCCAGGTAGAGGTAGAGGTTTGACCATGGAGGTCCTCCGGGAGAAGACGGACATGGCAGAGGAGTTAGCTGAGCAACGGGTGGTGGATGACGTTTCGTGGCTCTACCACCACCATCACCAGAAGGTCCACCCCGACCACAGGGAGCTGGCGGATAGAGGCGAGCTCAACTCTAGGCAGTCAAGGCGTACGACCACGGCTCACCTTAGATTATTTGTGGTACTATCTGTGTCTACTCCACCCTTTCTACAGTACTTATAGACACTGGTGAGAGTCATTATTTTATTTCCACTTCCCTAGTTCAGAGCTAGGAGATTCCGAAGGTGCCGTTGGCTTGATCTTTACGACTAGAGACACCCACGGAAGCAGAATCGATGATTACACACTGGTTCTGGCACTATGAGCTTACTCTAGGAGGTGAGATCTTTAGCTGGGATCTTGTTGTAGTGACATCGAGACGTTACGATGTCATCTTGGGTATGGACTGGTTATCCACAGTTCATGCTCATATTGACTGTATGAGGTGCAAAGTGTAGTGTATCCCCACAGATTGGACCATGTTCACCTTCACTGGCGATATGGGAGCCTTTTTAGTGCAGGATGGACTTACGCAGAGGAGGGGGCAGCCGATCACATACCAGTTGGCTAGTCTAATACTCGGAGTGGTTGATGTGCGGAGTCCGAGTTTTCCTATTGTGGTGGATCAATACGCGGATGTTTTCCCTAAAGACGTTCAAGGACTACCTCCTCTTTGAGAAGTAGATTTCTACATTGACCTATAGCCTGGGACAACACCGATATCTACTCCAGCATATCGGATGGCTCCCGCCAATATTCGGGAGTTGCGGGTATAGCTGGAGGACTTGCAGGGGAAGGGATTTATCCGACCTGGTGTTTCACCATTGGAATCTCTGATTTTGTTCGCCAAGAAGGTAGATCAAAGCATGCGACTATGTGTCGACTACCGTCACATGAATCAGGTGATCATGAAGAACAAGTACCAACTCCCGATGATTGACGACCTCTTTGATCAGCTACAGGAATAACGATGGTTCTCAAAGATAGACCTCAGGTCAGGCTATCACCATCTCATAGTTCGAGACGAGGATGTGCAGAAGACGGCCTTGGGGTTTCGGTATGGCCATTACGAGTTCTTGGTTATGCCCTTCGGCGTAACCAACACTCCAGTAGTGTTCATGAGTCTCATAAACAGGATCTTCCAGCCTTACCTCGATCGCTTTGTCATATTCTTTACAGACGACATACTGATTTACTCGATTACTGAGGAGGAGCATGCCTACCATTTGTGGGTAGTAATGGATACACTCTAAGAGCACCTGCTATATGGTAAGCTCTCGAAGTTCCAGTTCTGGATTCAAGAGGTTCACATTCTGGGACACGTTATCTCGGAGGCTAGAGTTGTAGTGGATCTAGTGAAGTGCGAAGCAGTACTTTCTTGGGATCCACCCAGGAGTGTGACAGAGGTGCGGAGTTTCCTAGGGCTGGCTAGGTACTATCGGTGTTTTGTTCCAGACTTCTCGAGAGTTGGATCACTTCTTTTATCATTGATGAAGAGGGGAAACCTTCGTGTGGTCAGATAGATGCCATCATAGCTTTCAAGAGCTAAGGCAGAGATTGACCAGTGTGCCCATCTTGAGGCTACCAGAGGAGGGGGTAGGGTACTTAGTTTATTCTGACGCATCAGGGACCATACACAGGTGTGTCCTGATGCCGGAGCGAGCAGTGATCATGTATGGTTCACGACATTTGAGACAGAACGAGTTAACTATGCTACCCATGACCTGGAGTTAGCAGTAGTGGCCTTGTCCTTGAAGATGTGTCGACACTATCTGATGGGAGAGAATTTTACAGACTACTCTGACCACCATAGTCTTAGGTACATCTTCTCACAGAAGGACCTGAACTTGAGACAGTGGGGATGGCTCATGTTCCACCAGGACTATGACTTAGAGATTGTCTATACTCCTGGGAAGGGGAACGTTGTAGAAAATTCTCTCAACAGGAGATTAGGCATTCTACTTCTAGGAAAGGAGACAAAGCAGCTAGCCACGTTGCATATATCCTTTAGGGATAGAGATAGACCAGTATTTCTACAGTCTCTCATAGTCAATCCTCCACTTTTCAGTGAGTTAGAGAGGCACAACGTGGGGATGTTGACTGTGAGATGCGACATGCTCAGATGTACTCAAGGCAGGCACCTGATGGGTTTTCTGAAGGTGGGTAGAACATCATCCTTTTCAGAGGACGTACCATGGTACCAGATTCTATATAAGAGGAGGTGTTGAGTGAGTTACAGAATTCCCCTCTAGCAGTACATCCAGGAGTGGTGAAGATGTATCATGACCTCAGACGACGGCACTGGTGGCTAGATATGAAGAAGGCGGCAGGCAATTGTTTCTCACAATGCCTCACTTGTCAGCAAGTGAAGGCGGAGCACCAGGTTCCAGCATGCTTGGTTCGTCCCGTAGAGTTCCCAAAGTTGAAGTGGGATGGGATATCCATGGATTTCGTCACGGGACTTCCTCGTACATCCAGAGGACACGACTCTATCTGTGTGATTGTCGACCGACTCACCAAGTCAGCCCACTTCCTACTGATCATAGAGCAGGGCTTGGTAGAGATCGTGGGATGCCTCTATGTACAGGATATCATATGGATTCAGGATGTGCCATCGATGATCGTCTCCGATTGATAAGCTCGTTTCACTTCCTGGCTATGGAAGGGGTTGCAGGAGGCTTTTGGGACACAACTTCGCTTGAGCACCGCCTTCCATCTTCAGATGGATGGTCAGACTAAGAGGACCATTCATAATCTCTGGGACATGCTCCATGCATGTGTCCATGACTTTGGTCGTAGCTGGGAAGATTAGATACCCTTGGTGGAGTGTGCGTACAACAACAGCAACCACTCCACCATCGGGATGGAACCTTACGAGGCACTGTACAACTGACCTTGCAGATCACCATTGTGCTGGACTGACCCAAGGGAGTCAGCACTTGTAGGACTAGAGATGGTATAGGCTACGACGGAGAAGGTTCAGATCATCCAGGAGCGGATGAAGGCTTCACAGAGCAGACAAAAGTCCTATGCTGATAGGAGACGGAGACCACTGGAGTTCAAGGATGGCGACCACCTCTTCCTACAGGTCTCACCTCAATGAGGTATCTGTAGATTTGGACAAGGCATAAGATTATCTCAGTGATTCATTGGACCTTTTCAGGTCTATAGTAGAGTGGGCGAGGTGGCTTACCGCCTGGCCCTTCCACCTCAGTTGCACTGGGTGCATGTCGTCTTCCACGTATCTCAGCTGAGGAGAGACGTGCATGACCCATCCCACATCATCGACCTTGGGAAGCTGGACATCGATGACGGGGCAGAGTTCAAGGAGGATCCAGTGGAGATTGAGGATCGACAGGAGCAGGTCCAACGTGGATGGTCTATTCCTCTGGTGCGCATTCTTTGGCAGCACAAGAACCTCCAGGAGAGCACATGGGAGCGGGAGGCTCAGATGCGCACTTAGAAGCCCTTTCTTTTCTTATTGTGAGTTGTAGCTTACGAGGAAATGAGGCCCTGAGGTGGGGAGAATTTAAAGGCCAGGAATTATGTGGAAAATTATTTCTTAAATACATGGGAATTTTACGAGTCCGTAGTTTCTAATGGCGCTTGATTTCGAGGCCCAGTGTGCCCAGAATCAATTTCTGAGGTTTTGTTCGGGTATGTTCAGTAAATGTACGTGCTCATTTTTATATCTTTTGAACTGGTGTTTGGAATTGAAATATGAGGACACTGATGAACTCGCAGCACCAGTATTCTCTTGATAAGACCTTTACCACAGTTGTGTTTATTCAGGAGTGGAAGTTAATTTTTGGGGATTCTTAATAAATTAAATAAAAATTATGTGTGACATAATTTTTTTAAAGTGGTGATTATATCCTCCAATGGGAATTTTTAGGTGGGTCCCACCCCCACATAACCTCCCATGGTAGGATAATATGTGGTGGGGCCTACACGAGCTCAAACCCCTCAACTCCCCTTGAACCCCATTTAAACTCTTGGACTTCCCATTAATGTGCCAACACACCCTTGAAATTTATTATTTGAATCCCTTAGAATTCTTTCCAACTCCATTAATTTAATTAAGTGAACTAACTTAATAAATTAATTTGAGTGTTTGTATTCTTATGAATTTATTATTCCAATATTAAAATACGGGAACATAATCTTTTATTTTGTTGTTGGAAAAATCGTTGGAGAGCTTGGGAGAACTTTTGTAAAGAACACCATCCTCTGGACGAACAATGCTCCAAGTCACTCAAGAACCTGAGGCAATATCTTCTATATTCTTCAACCGGAGAATTTAAGGGAAGCACCGCCTCCACGAAATACACCGAGGGCGTCATCTCGACTCGACTTCACCGAGCTCTACTCCCTCCGACGTTGACGGAATGACATCCGTCTTCCGCGACGCCCGTCTTCCGTGACATCGAAAACGTACATTGAGTCGAGGTAGGGGGATTTATTAATTTTTAAATGAATAAAATTATACCCTCGTTCTTTGATGGATACTTTGAATCGTCGTTGGCCATTTGATATCACATAATGCGGAGGACGCAGACCGAACACACACGGCCCGACGCCCCTCCGTTGGTTCTTGTTGTTTGACGTCAGAGGTGGAGATGAAAGGATGTGGTACCGTCACACTACGCTATAGAAGAACTGCAGTGGAAAAAGGGGAATCGCGGCTGGGAGGGCCGTGACAGATGAAGAAGCACGGCGCTGTCGCGCTGCGCGATGGAGCCAATGGCCGCAACCACATCAGCCCGCAGCGGAGGTGGCGCAACGCCATAATGTCTCACGGAGGGCAGCAGGTCCGCAGTGCCGTTGCGCCACAGTGGAGGTGTGGAGGCGGCCGGCCAAGCCGGCGGCCGTGGAGCCATACTGAGGGATGACTGGGTGGCCTGCTGGAAGACCGAGGCGCCCGTAAGTGCCTGGTGGAGGGAGACCACGTCCTGCAACTGTGAGCCACTTTGCTGGGAGAACCACCCGGATATGGCCAGCAGGGCTGGAGAATCGTGGAGCCCACAGGCCACAGGCCCCGCGTGGGAAGAACCACGGCCCGCAATGTGGGCCGCGTGCACCGGGAAGAACGGGTCGGCTACGGCCAGTCGGGCAGGGGACGAGGCAGCGCCGCCTGGCACCACCGGTAAAACCGGACCAGCCCGCATCGCTGACTGGGTCCGTAGGTGGGACATACCCCACCGGGCCGGGCCGACCCCTCCCCTCCCCGAGTCAGGTCAGACCCGCCGAGCCGGGTCAGGCGACCCGCCAACCCACTGGGCTGGACGGGTCGGGCCCGTCTTCGCTTAAATGCAAATAACTCCTAGATCAAGCGCCCGACCGACGCGCTATCTACGAAACTAGGACCCTCACGACGAGGCGGTCCTTTTGCAATAATCTAAGTGAATTATTAAATTTTTTGGAAAAAGGTTGGGTTTTGCTCGAGCGTAAATCCAACCAGGCCAGTGGAATGGTAATGCCAATAACTCTCAGACAGGGCGTCCGATTGACGCGTCGTCTATCGCGTTGGGCTCCTTAAGATGATACAAAACTACGGGATACATCAAATCATGAATTCGTGATCGTTTATGTATTGACACTTGACTCAATGAGAGGACCCTCTCGGAATGGAGCGTGCTGTGTGCCGGAACCCAAGAGCTGACTGCGATTACTATTGTACCGGAATCTTACATGGGTTCGGCTGCGATGACTATTGTACCAGAATCCTATGTGGGTTCGACAACGATGAATATTGTACAAGAATCCTATGTGGGTTCGACAGCGATGAATATTGTACCAGGATCCTCTGTGGGTCTGACGGTTCTATCATCTATTCCTATATCCTGTGTGGTTCCGACAGAATAACTGGTCTTGTATCCTCTGTGGGTCCGACAACTTAGCTGGTCTTGTATCCTGTGTGGTTCCGACAGCTTAGATGAATCAGTGACTACATCTCATCATCTCTATCACTCTACGAAAAATGTATAAATGTGTGTGTTGAGTAATGTCTTTCAACCATTATCATTGTGATGATTGACTTTACATCCTTTGTGGACTGGGTTGTGTTTGGGCTCGAGAGATGGAGCCGGACTATGACTGGTAACTTAGGTATGTGTATGGGAATATACCGAAATAGGGTTTGTTGATACATCGTGATTGTATATTTCTATTGTGGTTTATCCTTTGTGGGTTTTAGGAGACCATCTGGGGTCTCAGGGTCCCCTACTATGTATTGTTATACTCACCCCTGCACGGGCTTCGCCCACACCTTGTTCTGTTCTGTGCAGTCGGCGGACATCAGTGACCGAGGATGAGGGTGACAGAAGGAGACTGCTCGGAGCAGGACTAGATGGGACATACTACATGGATGAGTTGTTTGAGTTATGTACCTTCCCTTTAGGTAGGATTCCCCAGTGGATGATCGAGGAGTTGTTTTCCCCTTTTACTTTTATTTGTACTTGTTTTTCAGTTGGGTGTGTATACTAGCCCACATACATTTAGCACACCTTACTTTTCTATTTTAGTACTTTTTGCCCCTACTTAGTGTGTTTAGACTATGTGTGTGTTATAGGTTAAAAGGAGATGCCTTCTCTTTTTATCATGGAATCGCCTTTGGTGCTAGTCCCCAACCCCTGGCCTATGGAAGGCGGGCTTGGGGAAGTCACGACACGGGCCCCGAGGACGTGTCGTGACATAACCTCTCTATGTGGTCATAAGTCCATCATCTACATAATAATATTCAATACATTAGTATCATAATTCTAAATATATCTTACCTTTAAATCAAACCATCATGTGTAGTTATGAAAATTGAATAATGTTATAATTATCGAGATAGTGAGCCATACGTACAAATGAGTAAATTTTTCCATTTTTAATTGATCATTATAGAAAGAATTTAAATATTATTATATCTTTAAAAAATGATTATAATATTATTAATATCATATTATTCATTTAAATATATTTATATATACCATACAAGTTATATAATGAATAAAAATGAGTCACATCGCTTCGTGGAGGCGATAGTTCATTCTTACGCATGAACAAAATTATCATTTTTATTCACATGGTAACAAAGAATGTCATTGATATATAATTATAATATAATGATAAATGTGTAATTTATATTAAATATGGACATTAAATAAATTATTATAACCAGTCAGGAGATAAGGTTATGAGAAAAAGAATTAGATCAGTATGTGGAGGTGATAAATCACTAATACGCATGAACGATTAATTCCTTTCCTATTAAATGGAAGTAGAGATGGACATAGGTAATGATATTATCCTAATAGTTTGTCATTATGTTTAAGATAATATCTTTTTTAGTTTCTCATGGATGAAAAAAATTTAATGGAAGTTGAAGTAAAAATAAAATAGAAACACTTAAATAAAATCATCACCTTTCATTCGGATGATCACCTTTCTTAACACCTTAACACCTACAAAGGGGTGTTCTGCCAAAACAATTTCTCAAGAATATGGGGATGGATTCTAAGATGGGTTTTTGTAATATATGGGATGAACCAATCTATTTTGGATGTGTGAGTTTTATATATGAACGTGTTCATTTTTACAGTCCAGGAGAGGGGCACCGATGGAATTATTAAAAGTATTAAATTAATATAAATTCAATTTCAATTCCAAATTTTTTAATGTTTATTTTTTTAGAACATTAGATGAAGAAAAGTCAAAATATAATCATCCAATGAGTAATATAAAATTTATGAATAATTTTTAATCCTAACATTTTTTATTTATCCTTTTTAAATCTTATCCATTTAACAATTAATTTACACTTTGTGAGTAAATATAATTACCAAATCATGCCAAAAGTCCAATGAATGAGTCATTAATGAAGTATTTAGAGATTTATAAACTTATT
The DNA here is from genome assembly GCA_963277665.1 of Viscum album. Lineage (NCBI taxonomy): Eukaryota > Viridiplantae > Streptophyta > Magnoliopsida > Santalales > Viscaceae > Viscum > Viscum album. The sequence continues at coordinate 1,615,412,024 of OY728158.1, forward strand.
ATATATATTTTTGTTATAAATTTTATGTCATTTAATTAAATATTTTATATTTTAAAATATAAATTATGTCAATTCGATAATATTAATTACATGAGTTTTGTTTAAAATATCATAATAACTTGATTCCTTGAAAAAATACATTAACGTAATCCTAAAATCACTTAGTCATCAAAAAATTTATTTTCTGGCATTAAAAATTTCAAATAATATTTATTTAAATATTTTTAATATCATTTATTAAATTTCTTATTTAATATTTCAATTACTCAATCACCATTAAGAAATAATTAAATGTAATTTTTAACTTTATAAAAAATATAAATAAATTTCCATGTTGTAGTTAATATTTTTATTTATCTATGGATTATTCATAGTTGAAGATATCACTTATTTAACACCATATTAAAAAAAATTTAGAAAGAAGAGACATATTTATGACATATTTTCCTTTATATTAATATAAATTTTATAAATATCATAATCACACCCAAGTGGCTTCTAAAGGTCACCATTTAGGCCCAAGGATGGTCATGGTTGATAATAAATCCCTCATGAACATTGGGAAATGTGTTATGGTAATTTTATAGTATTGTAATATTAATTTTACTATTAATTTACCAATTTACCTTTAACTGTGGTAAATAAAATTCTAAAATTATAATTCATTAATAATTATTTTGATCTTAATGGGCAACGTTTTTTATTCTGAGTACAACCATGTATGTCCATTTTTGACAAAAATGTGGTTTTTAATTAAAATGTTGTCACTCTCACTATTAATTAAAAATGAATATTTTAATAGAAATACCAAAAAATCAACCACTGTAAATTTTAATTTTTTTCTTCAAAATAAGAAGTTTATTTTGTCAAATAGAACATATAAAATTGAATAAATTTTATTTTTAAAATGGGTTCACCATCAAAAGTCAGTAAAACTACCTTTAAAAAATATTATAGTATTTTCTAGTTAAATTTGTATTTTTTCCCATTTTCATCAACCAAATTTAATTGCAAAAAATATTTAATAAACACGTGTAAACATAATATATTTAGTTTTATTCATTTCAGCCAATAAAACAACTAAGAGACAACTACCATTGAAAATTATAATATTAATAATATATTATTTTTTAGTATAACTCAATCCTGTGTGAAATATAAAATATCATAGAAACTCGTTTGTGTGTGTCAGGCATACTAGCAGATATAGAATCCTCTTTAAATTAAAATTAATATCTAATTATTAAAAATTAACAGATTTAAAAAATTCTTATTCTCTAATTAGTGGGTTTGTTAAATCCTTCACCCTTTTGGAAGTTACACCCTCATAATTTTGTTTACTTATCAAATATGTGCAGTTATTTCTCACTTATATCATTTCAAGATTCCAATGATTCCTCCTCAACTATGTGGTTTTCCCTAAAACCATAACCGGATTAATCACCCTATTCAGAAATATTTTTTCTCTAGTGTCAAATATCTATACTACTTGTTCCTCCTAAGAAATATTATCTTCCAACTAAAAAACATTGGGACTCCAAATATGATATGGATCTGGCATATACTTTATTAACATTGAAACACGAAATACATTGTGTACCAGGGATAAACATGGAGAGAAATCAGCTCGGTTAAAAACTAATCCTTTTACCTCTAAGATTTCATAGGGTGCAATGAACTGTGTAATCAACTTCCATTTTTACCATAATTCATCACACTTTTACATAAATAATCTTTGAGAAAGCAATGATCACCCACCTCAAAAAAATATTCTTCATCCGGTTATCCTCATAACCTTTCATCCTGGTCTAAGATGTCCTCGTGTGTTTACGTATCAACTGAAATTATTCTTCTATCTCTTCTTCCAATTATGCTCCCATCAACTTCCATTCACCTACATCATCCCAAAATGATACAGTTCCAGACCACATTCGATATAATTTCTCAAATGGTACCATTTGTATGCTGAAATGAAACATGTTATTATAAGTGAACTTATCCAAAGCGAGATGTTTCTCCTAACTTTCCCGGTAATCCATTGGATAGGCATGTATCATATCCCCCATGGTCTGAATTTTTCGTTATGTCTGCCCATCTGATTGTCGATGAAAATTGGTAATTAATTTTAATTGAGTGACCATTGAGTTCTAAATTCTATTCTAAAAGATATTTGTTAACTTGGGATCACGATCAGATCATGTAGAGAGATGAACTCGATGTAACCTAACTATCTATTTAAGATACAATCGAGAAATTGGATCTAGAGATAAAGTATGTCGAATAAGAAGAAAATGAGTAGATTTAGACAATTGATCAATAATAACCCAGTTCGCATTGTTACAAAAAGATTTCTTTTGTAATTCCACTATGAAATACATGGTTATATTATCCAATATCCACTCTGGCACCGGAAAAGGATAAAGTATTCGCTTTGGAAACTACCACTCTTCTTTAACAAAATAACATGTGAAACACTTCATGTAACACCACATGGTTTTAAAAAAAATTAAATGCATGAAAAATTGTTTTAATAAGATATTTATAATAAGTCTTTAAATATATTTTTCTGATTATATGTTTTGAATTTTGAAAAATAGTAATCTACCATTATGTTCAGTATTTTATTTGGAGTCTGATAGAATTTTTAGGTGAATAATAACATACCCTTATGAAGAGTTATACGAATTGTAATATTAACCTAATAAATAGTAAATTTTATTAGTATTTTATTTTCTTATGGCTTTAAGATAATGACATCTTCGTTAATTTTTCAATGTGATATAAAAGCAGTTATAGAATTAAAATTATTAATGTTTGAATGAAGTGTGATTTTATTTAAAAATTAAATTATTAATATATACAATATGATTTTCAAAAAATGGAGTTCATTTTTCGATTCTACATGTTAAAAAATGGTTAGGATAAATTTTTGGTATTTTTATGAAATGCTTGAATTTTTATATGAATAGTGGAATATGGTAAAATACTGTATATTCAAATTATCATTAAAATACTCAATTTATGACATAATTATTGATGTAAGGACACTTTTTTAGAACTCAAATTTCATTATTACTATTTTTCATCACATGAATTTAGATTACTCGTATTCTTGAGAAAAATTGTAATATTAATGATTAAAATAATGTAAAATACCTCCTCTCCACCACTATAAATACCACCCACATTCCACTCTTCCTCCCACACCTCTCAAGACATGACAATTGTCTAATTTCTATCGATTTCCCTCCCCAATCTCTTTACCCATGTCCAAGACATTGTGGTCTCACCCGAAGGCCAAAATCAAAGAATTTAAGGAGGATATCAAGAAGAAGAGATCAAGAGGTAAGAAATCCTCTTCCTTTTCATTTGTTTTCCTTTCCATTAATTTTCATTTATTATAGTTTCTTACCAAACTCATATACAAGAGGAATGAAAGCCAAATAAATATTGTATGTACTTTATATTCTCATGTTCATGGAAAATTAATCATCATTCTTAATCTCCTCTACCACTTATTCGGGGAATAAAAACACTGTCTGTGATGTGTCAAATTACCGACATCATGGAAGATGTGATATCAATTTGATTTAATTTCATCATGTCTAGTCATGAAACCATTTTTATGGTTTAACCAGGTTATAATATATGTACTATGTCACATCCATGGTTCTGGAATTATTTTTTACACATAGTTTTAATTTATAAAACAAAAAGAGTTCATTATGATCGAAAAATTGCCAAAATGACCAAAACCATTATCATTAATGTTTTAACATTTGAACCATCATCGTGAAATAAATAAAAATGATAAATGGAATAATTTATGGTTTGGAAAATATTTAACTACCATTCCATTCCAATTCTAGAGTTTCACTCCAAATCGACAAGAATATCCATCATGAACCGGTCATGGAAACCATGTAATTAATGCACGCAAAACAATGCAAGGAAAAAATAATAAACAGTGAAATGATGTAATGAAATGGTTATATAAGGTATTATAAATATCCATATTTTGTTATAAGATATTTTTAACACTCTTTTAATCATTATACAGAAGGTTTAAAGACATTTTAAGTAAGAAGAACCTGATGCTATGGAATTCCTAACCAATTTCCATTAATTGGGTTAACCTTAATCTTTATTCATTATGTGGTATTAAGATTACAAGTGTGATGAAATTTTGTTTATATTAGGATGAAATATGTGTATTTATATTTTATACTCATATCCATTCCATTCTATTAATTCTCACTCCCATTTTATTTTAACGGACATTGTTTTTAAAATATTTTTTAATCTCTCTTTAATATGTTTTAGATGGATTTAATTATATATATGGAAGGAGTGGTTTATACTAATTTCAAGATACCTTTTTACCTTGATATGTTCCATGGACATTAATTATGTTGGTTTGATACCATTATAGCTCAAGATATGTTTGGTTGAGCCCACAATAGCTCACGATATATCGGGGTTGAGCCTATTATAGCTCACGATATGACAAGTGAGATCCATTATAGCATTCCAATGCATTGAGTACATTAGATATAGGAGTTATCCAAAAGGGTATTCGAGGTGTAGAAGTGTATGTTAGAGAGATATGGTAAGTAATTACCAGTGAAACTAAATAATGTTTCTATGCATATGAGTTTTTATGATTATGGGTTTTATTGGTTTTTATGTTGTCACATGACTAACACTTTCTTTCATTATATCCATTACTGAGTTTTATACACATCCCAAGTATATAAGTTTTTTTCATTGGATATAATTATATGTAAGAGAATGAAGGGGGTCATGATTTATGATATATAAGGTTGTTAAGGAAATCATGTTTTAAGATTTAAAGATTAATATTTTGAAATAATAGATACTTTGTTAGTAGTATCCTCTCGTGTGAAGGTGGTATGTTATGTATGGAAGGTATCATAATTCTCTAAAACTCTAAACCTGAAAATATATTCAATGTGTAATAACATATGGTCTTGTGTAATATTCATGATTAAGTAACCTTTTAAGGTTGGGTCCTTATAGTTGGTATCAGATGATGGTTTAGATTACTTTTGGGGTTGGGATGATATTTAAGGAATACCATAAATGATTTTTACTCTATGGTAATTTGAAATTTCATATAATTTAAGGACACCATGTTACTTATTATAATTTATGTTTGTACAAAAGGTTTTTTCATAGAAGAAAAAGGGAAGCTGAAGTAAGAAGGCACCAAGAGGCTGATTTTTGTCCGAATCTGCAGCCCAAAATGGTGGGAATTAGAATCAAGTGTCTTTTGATAGAACATTCTCAGTTGACATAAGAAATAAATTGGGGTGGTATCCATTCTAAAAAGGATCATGACCCAATATGAATAAACATGTATTTTGTGGAGCATTTTTTGTGGCAACATCCTCCTGCATTCGGTGGAACCACAGATCTAGTGATAGTCGAAGGATGGATCAATGCTCTAGAAAATATATTTGATGTAATGGGATATTCAGAATATCAAAAGGTAATACTTTACATGTATCATTTGGAAGGTTAATTTAATCAATTGTGGTCTCTAGTTAGGAATATTAGAGAAAGAGATGATATTGAAAGTCTCTAATGGAATGATTTTAAGACCATTATTCTGGAAAAATATTTTCCCAAAATTGTTCGATTCATAATGGAGAAAAAATTCATGGAATTGAAGTAGAAAGATGATGATTCTTTGGAAACATATTAAGCCATTTTTACATGACTGGCCAAGTATGTACCCGATTTTACTCAGGATTTTGAATGTAAAATTAATATATTCTACTCTGGTTTAAAACCATTTTTAGGAAGAGATTTTTCTCTGCCAGAGTTTAAAAGCTATGAAAATATTTTTTGTTTTGATGAACAAGTTAAGATGGAGTTTTCTGACACATATCTACCTCTTGATGAAAAGTATAAGAAGGGGTCAGGTTTGTATGCAATGGGGGATAAATCATCAAATAATACTGGAGGTAAGAATTAGAATTTCCCTTCTTGTGAAAAGTATGGTAAAAATAAACCTAGTGAATTTATTTTAAATTCTGTGAAATTCTACTAATGTGGAAATTTTTGAATCATTTCTTGTATGTTCAATGAAAATGATCCGAAAATTAATGAGAAGTCAATGGTGAGATTCTTTAACTATTAGGAATTGGGTCCTTTTCCTATTGTTTGTTGGAAGCTAGTTACTCATGCATGGAACCAGCAAGATTGGTAGCAGAAGGGTTTGGTAAAATCATTTTCCATGACTTTAGAAGATGTTGAGAAATCAAATGAGGTGGTATCAGGTACAATTGTTGTTTTTAAAAATTTCGCAAATGTGTTTTTTGATTCAGAGCCTACACTTTCTTTCCATTCTGAGATTTTTTTTGGAAAATTGAGAATTCATCTTCATGAAATGAATCAATATATCATAGTAAAAAAAACAAGAAAAAAATATTTAAGAAAAAATAATTATATGAATTTTCCTATCATTATCTGTGGAAAGGGTTAACCTGTAAACCTTCTTATTTTTCCTCTATTAATGTTTGATGTTTTTTGGGTATGAAATGGCCTTATTTTTATCATGATAAGATAGATTATAGATGAAAATTAGTTTTTTTCAAAAATAATTCCAGTTTGTGTACAAGAATGGATCCATATAATTAATTGACTATTAGTAAGATATGAAACTAATAAAGTATTGAAATGAAGTTATCTTTCTCATATTTTTGATGATAAGGAGACTATCAAGATTAATGATGTACCCGTGGTATATGAAAACCTGGATGATTTTCTAAATGATTCTCCTAGTATTATTCCTAATCGAGAGGTAGATTTTACTATTGACATAGTTCCTGATGCTAATCAAATTTCTAAACCTCCATATTGATTGGCCCAAATAGAACATCTAGAATTAAAAAAATAGTTGCAAGAATTATTAGATAAAGGCTTCATCCAACCTAGCACAACACCATGGGGTGATCATGTATTTTTTATTAAAAAAGAAGGTTCTATGAGACTTTTCAACGATTATAGAGCCTTGAATAACATTAAAATTTAAAAAGTATCATTTGCCGCATATCAATTATTTGTTTGATCAGATCCAACGAGCATAGTAGTTTTTTATGGTTGACCTGAGGTTGGGTTACAATCACTTTAAAGTAAAGGATTAAGACATCTGGAAGACTGTGTTCCTTACTAGATTTGGTTATTTTGAATTTATCGTTAGGCCTTTTGGGTTAACAAATACATCAGTTGTATTCATGGAACTTATAAATAAAATATTTGATCTGATTATGGATAAGTTTTTGGTTGTGTTTATTGATTATATTCTGCTATATTTTAGAAGTAACTAGGAGCATGAAAAACATATAAGGGTTTTTTTTCAAACCATAAAATAAAAGTAACTGTATGGAAAATTTAGAATGTGTGATTTTTGGTTGCAACAAATTTCTTTTCTTAGTCACATTATAAATAAGGATGGAATAAAAGTTGTTCCTATCAAAAATAAGTATTTGATGACTGGAAAAGACCTACAAATGTTACAAATATTCATTGTTTTCTTCGATTAGAAGATTATTACTTATGATTTGTTAAAAAATGTTTCACGGTTATCTATCCCGCTAACTAAGTTATCACGAAAAAGGTGTAATTTTGTTTGGATGGAATAATATGATGTTTATTTTCTAGAACTAATGAATATATTTGTGAGTGTTCCAATTTTGACCTTGACTTTACAAAATGGTGAGTTTTTCATCTACTTTGATGCTTCATTGAAGGGACTTGGTTGTGTTCTAATGCAGAATAATCAGTTAATTTCCTATTCTTCAAGACAACTAAAACTTCATGAGTTAAATTATCCCAAAAATGATTTGGAATTGGAATCTATGGTTTTGGATTCGAAAATTTAGAGGCATCATTTATACGGAACCAAATTTAATATATATATAGACCATAAAAGTTTAAAGTAAATATTCAATCAGAAGGAATTACACATGAGGTAGGGAAGACGGATTAACTGAAAAAGGATTATTATTTCAAGATCAATCAACATCTAGAAAATGAAAACAATGTGGTAGATTCCTTGAGTTGAAAACATCATGAATCATTAACCATTTTATGATTAAAACATGATCCCTTGATTAATTATTTGATGAATATTGGCATAAAAGTTGTCAGTGTAATGAATATATCTGTTTTGTTTCTTGTTTCAGTGCAGTCATCGTTATCAGATAGAATTATGCAATCAGAGAAGGAAGGTCGTCAACTGTAGAAAAAGGTACAATTGGTCAAAAGTGGTTATTTTCCAGAACATAACTTTGATAAATATTATTTCTTACGATTTCGAAAACGATCGTGTGGGCCTTGTGATTCCCAGTTAATGAAATATTTGTTCTGTAAAGCTCATAGTTCTCAATTTTTAGTTCATGCTGAATATACTAAGATGTACATATACCTTTTTGAGTATTACTGGTGGGATGGAATGAAAAGGGATATTGCTGATTTTACTCTGAAATGTTTGGCATGTCAATAGGTTAAATTAGAGTGGATGCTACCGAAGGGGATACTTCATCCTTTTCCAGTGCTAGATTAGAAATGAGAGAATATATCCATGGAATTCATGTTGGAACTACATAAGACTTCTCCAGGTAACAATGTGATTTTGGTTATTCTTGATAGGCTCATAAAATGTGAACATTTCCTTTCTATTCAAGATACATTGTTATTGGATCAGCTTTCTCGACTGTACCTCAAAGAGATTGTCCGGTTACATGGAGTTACACTTTCAATTATATCTGATCAGGATCCTAGGATCACCTCTAACTTTTGGAATGGGCTTCAGATGTCTTTTGGATGAAAATTAAATTTCAATAAATCTTTTCATCCTTAATCAGATGGGCAGTCAGAAAGAACGATTTAGATATTGGAGGATATGCTTCGCACATGTTCAATAGACTACTAGGGAAGTTTGGAAAATCATATTTCATTAGTTGAGTTTTAATGTTATAACAGTTTTCATTCTAGTATAGAGATAGCATCTTTTGAGGCATTTTACGGGAAGTAGCCTCAAAATCTTCCTTTTTGGATGATTTCGGGGAAAAGAAACTGATTTGACATGAATTAGTAGAGAAGGTGGTTGAGAATGTGAAGATGATCCATCAGCACATGATCACAGCTCAGAGTAGGAAGAAAATATATGCAAATAACATAAGTAATGGTTTCACATTGGATGTATTTGATCATGTTTTACTTAAAATCTCTCCTTGTAAATGGGTGATGCATTTTGGTATGAAATGAAAGGTAAGTGGTGAATCATTAGAACTTTTAAAATCCTGGAGAATGATAGACCATTTTCATACAAGGAAGCTTTTCCTCCAAGTTTATCAATGGTACATAATGTTTTTCATGTTTTTATGTTGAGAATGTATATGCCAGATTAATCACATGTCTTGGGTCCAGAAGACGTTCGATGGGAAGAGAACCTTTCTTATGAAGAGAAACCAGTTTAGATTATTGATCGAGGGGAATAGGTATTATGTAATAAGGTAATCGACCAGTTAATGGTTTTGTGGAGATACAACATTTTTGTAGAAGCAACATCGGAATCTAAAAATTCTATGAGGTAACGGTACCCTCTTTGGTTTAATGAGTAAATAAAATTGTGAGGAAACAATTTCTAAATGTGGGGATAATCTAACCCCCCATGTTTTTAAAAAATAAATGAAATGCATGAAACATTGTTTTATGTAGATATTCAAAATTTTCTTTTAAACATAAATTTTCAAATCATATGTTTTGAATTTCGAAAAATGGACATCTATAATTGTTTTTAGTAAGTTATTTGGAGTTTGATTGAACCAACTTGTTTTTTGTGAATAGTGACATACCCTTATAAATAGTAATCTGAATAGTAATATGGTCCCTAATGAATAGTAAAATTTATTATTATTTTATTTGCTTAAGTATTTATGATAATGACATCTTGGATAATTTGACAATGTTATATAAAAGCAATTATAGAAATAAAATTGTTAATTTTTAATTAAGTATGATTTTATTTAGAAATTAAATTAAGAATATTTAAAAAATTAGTTTCCTAAAAATGCTGTTTATTTTTAAATTCTACGTGTCGATAAATGGACAGGGTGAATTTTTTGGATTTTTCTTAAATTCTGCAATTTTTTATGACTAGTGAAATACTGTAAAATAACGATATTCAAATTATCATTAAAATACACTATTTATGAAATCATAAGGAATGTAAGGCAACTTGGATAGAACTCACTTTTCATTATTACTATTTGGGGTCACATGAATGAAATTTATTCAATGTTTTCAGCAAAAATATTATAATAATGACTTAAATAATGTAAAATACCTCTTCTCCTCCACTATAAATAGCATCCTCATTCCCCTCTTCTTCCCACACCTTTAATGACATGATAAATGTATAATTTCCTTTATATTTCATCCCCAATATCCTTCCCCACATCCAATACCTACTGGTCTCACACAAATTCCAAAATCCAAGGCCTTAAGGAGGAACTCAAGGAGAAGAGCTCAAGAGGTATAATATCCTTTTCATTTTTAGGTGATTTCCTTTCCATTCCTTTTCATTTATTATAATTTCTTCCTATCCTCAAATAAAAGGGGAAGGAAAGATCCATAAATATTTTATATTCTGGATGTTCTCATGTTCAAGTTAAATTTATCATCATTCTTGTAAAGCCCCAACCCCAGTTACCCAGAGTCGGTGTATTATTTCATAACATTGGAATGATCACAAAATATCAAGTCTCGAAAGACCGATTAGTTTAGTAGCCTTGGAAACACTAGATACATTCTGAAATATTAAATTACATCATAAAGTAAAAAAAAACTACAACAACATCTTTTCTTCATATCCCCTCATACTATCCCGGTAGGTCATTCATAAAATACTTCTTCACATCCTAGAAAAATTAAAACATTGAAAGGGGTGAGCTCAGATGCTCAGTAAGGATAACAATATAGCGGAAACATTCATAAATAAGTATAAACATTTAAGGAAATGTATAACTAAAACAAATGCCTTTTAAACATAAACTTCAGCATAATATGGAAAATGTAAAATGAAATAATTCCATTTACATATTCACATGGATATTCTACTAGTCGAATAATCACATGCAACATCAATAACCACTTTCATAATTATGGAATGCATAATGCCAGACTATTATAACCACGTAGCCAAGGCCTTGTGCCAAGACTATGAATAATATTTTGTCAAGGTCTCGTTCCAAGAAACTAGTTTTTCTCATGACACCTACCGATGCATCGAGGAGCTATAGCAGCCTCCACCCATCACTTATTAAGTCCAATGCATTCCTTATATGAAAAGGTTTAAACATATCATAAACCATAACATAATCGTATCACATAAAACATGCATAAAGGAAACATAAAATATCCACATTTCAATCACAAGATATCAATACAACACATTGATATAATAAAAACATTATGAAAACCATTTTCAATACCAAAATAAATGAAACGTAAAACATGGTATTTATTTTTCATTTAAAAAAAGTTATGGCTTGTAGAGGAAGCTGAAACTCAAATAATGGTCACGACGGCGGAGAAGTCGTTTTTGCCGCATATGTAAGGCAAAACATTCCTTTTGTCGTTTAGTAAAAACTCTTCATATAAAAAGATTCTGTTTGAATAAAATTAAAAGTCAAAGGTGTGTATACACCGTATAAAAGAAAGTTGTGTATAAAACAAAATATGCCTCAATGAAAGGAGATTGAGACGAAGTCCCTTACCTAATGTCCAACTTGACTCGATCGTTATTTAACCACCTGAATAATAAACTAGAGTTAATTTCTACTTGATTAAGAACCTTTCTCAAGGCCATTATTCCTTTTATATCACTTATTACCATGTTATGAACATTATGTAATTATTTATGTTAATAACTGTCGTTTTGTCGATCTTTGGTACTTGAGTCATAAATAAACATCTTATAATTACAAGTTGTTCATGTGGTAAAATATCCATTATATACAGAATTATATTCATGTTTTAGATATCATATATATCATATAAAGCCATTATATATATGCATTTATAATATTACATAACATTTAGATGTAAGAAATGAATTGCACCGTTCATGGAGACGGTAAGCCGTACATACGCATGAACACTACTTTCATTTCTATTTCATATTTAATGGAATGATATCATAATGATATAAAGGTGTATTATTATTCCATTATAATATCATATATAATATCATTTACTCCATCCTTTACACCTCCCACATATGGCATTAATGATTCAAATCACTTGGAGGGGGCTGTAGTGCGCACTTCCTAAAATGAAATTATCACGTTTACCCATAATGGAAATCATAAAGGTATGCCATAAATGAAAAATAAAGAAGAATAAAGAAAACATAAACATAATATATATATCATATACAGAGATGGTGTCATCATAATGGCCACCATGAGAGGTTTTAAAAGATGATTGAACAATCATCGTTTCGTGAGGCAGTAACTCGCCACCCACAGAAACAGTATGTTCTTTAACCCTTCGATGAAGGTGTGTGTAAGTTTAAATCAAATAATTCTCATAACAACATCCTAGTATATTGAAGATACTGGTGTTGTTACAGAAGAATAGAAAAATGATTTTAAGGGGTTCGAGCAGCAAAATAATACAAAATAATATAAGAGAGTACATTACCTTAAAATCAGGTAACTCTTTTTGTTTTGAGCCAAAGGCTTCCTTGGGAAGACTTCTACTCTAAGTGAGGATTCTAGGAGTAAGAGAGTAAATTTTAAAGATTATTTGGGCCGAGGTTGGCCAAGCCAAATGGCTTTGATGGTGTGAATAAGGTGGTAGAGGTGGGGGCCTTTTATAAGAGGAGGGGTGGGGCACTTTTGGAATGTCAAGAAATGTTACTTTATTATATAATGAGTTTAGTATTTTAAAGGTCCCAAAATTAGATATTTCGAGGATAAGGTGATAAGGGTTAGAAATCTACTCATCCAATAGGTTTTTGACAAGTGTAAGTCTTATATTTTACATTATCTTTTCATTTTATTTAAATCATTAATTAATGAGGTAATCACTACATCATCATGGTGTCATAAAAAATTTAAATTATTTAATGTCTAAAAATTTTAAAAAATTACTATAATGTAGTAATTATTTTTAGCTTTCTAATTAATATTTATAGTCAAAAATATGAATTGTATAACCCCATGTAAAAATTATTTTATTAAAACAATACATGTTTGTGACATTTTTATTTTAACTTTAAATAAAAAGTTATTAATGTCATTTTCTTACCCAAGTGGCTCCATGGGGTCCCCAAGTTGACCCATGGATTTTCCTGTTCATCCATAACTCATCCAATAAGGGTAGGACATGTGTAAATGAAATCTCATATTATAATAACATTATATTTACCTTAAATTACACTAATTACCTTTAATAACTATTAATAAAAATTAAAATTTACTATTCACCAAAAAAATTTAATCCCATTGAACCACATTTTACTTACTAATGAAAATAATGTATGATGGATTTTTTAAAATCAAATCATAGAAGTGGTAAAGTTTAATTTAAACAAAAAATCAGTTTTTTAACTACCACATAGTGGTTTCACTATTCATCAAAAATTGGTGTTTTTCAGAAAAATACCAAAAATTTACCCTAAGAAATATTTGATATTATGAATTCAAAATTATGTCTATTTTAAAAAATTAAAAACATATAAGTTGAATTAATTAATTTAATAATTAGTTCCTGCTGTCATAAAAAATAACGTGTTTTTAAGAAACAGTAATATCAAAAGATTGACAATTGTTTGTGTCCAATTTCAAAGTGAAATTAATTCTAATGACCACCATTGGATAAAATGGTAAAATTATATTCTAAATATAATTTAAAACCACTAAATATTATAATTTATCACTATAAATTATTTTGATTAAAAATGTAGTTTTTATGTATTTTTTCACTATTCATCGAAAATTGGATGTTCTTAGAAAAGTACCAAAAATTCAATGTAGGATAATTTCGATATTCCAAATCTAAAAATGAAGTCCTTTTTGAAATATAAAATTTATATAATTTCAAAAATTGGGTATTACTATTCATAATGGCTACATTGATTGGTTGTGGTGTGTTAGAATCTCAAACTTGCGTACAAAGCAAGCTATTGCATTATAGAAAGAGAAGCGTACCGTGGAGGCTTAGGGTGTTAAATTCTCCCCTGCTTCAATAAATTGCTTCCTCACAATTTGAAAATGTTTTTTGATAATAAAAGGTTGAAAATAGGAAATACCTTTGTGGAAAACCCACATCAGAAATGAGGATAATAATATTTATCCTTAATAAGAGGGAAAGGGAAATGGAAAAATTCACCATTAAATTATGATCTCAGTTAGGAGAACATTGTTGGAAATTAGAGACATATAATTGGAGGGAAAATGTAAATATTTTTAGGGAGTGATTGTGTTCATCAATCACAAACAAGTGTAAAATTGAGGCCCTTAAAGCCTTAAATATATGTTGATTTAAAATATCATCAGTTCAACAAAACATACGGAATTAGGATAACAGATTTTTTGTTTTAGTATCCCCTTTTTAAAGTTTAAGTATTAATTTATTCATAGAATAAGAGATATGTATATATATATATATATGCTTGATAAGTAGAGTTTCAACCTTCAACTAATTTCTACCACAAACTCATCTTTCACTCAAAAAGATAATAGAACTCAAAAATATTATATTTATCTGAATCGTACAAGGTTCAATATATTAACACATACCATTTATATTAGGAAAATTGTTTTGTAATAACCAGGGACTTCCTGTAGGCTAGTGGTAGGTAACAAAGGCCTGTCGTACTATGGTTGTGAGTTTGATTCCTACAGCTTTGTCCGACGGGACGGGTTATCCCCCGACCTGCAGGTTTCCCTTTTCCTAAAACAATAGTATTTTAATATTCCAAAAATAATCTTCAGAAATGTGTTAACCTTAAACAATACTATCCAAAGCTTAGCTTAATCAATTCCAACCATTATATTTATCCAAAATACCTCTATCCAGACTTTCTCTAAAAAGTCTCTAAATTCCAAAATCAATTCATCAGATTCCCCAAACAAAGTAAAGTTTCTCCTATTGTCACATACTAAAAATATGATTACCTTCATCATATTAAAACCTTAATGAAAAAAACAAGTATTGCAGTACAATCCTTATATATTTCACATTATTATTATAACCATAATGTAGTTCCTGAGTCCAAAAACACAAATACAATAATTATTCCACTTTTACTGTAGTAACAGCATAAGATTGGCCTTGATCCCTTGGCCTTTTCTGAGGTAATTTTCCTTTATTCTTAGGGAATTCATTTGCATAATTACCCATTTCTCTACAATTTAAGAATTCAACATTGACAGCTTCTTTCTTTCCCTTGCAATCCCGAGCCTGGTGACCTTTTTCTCCACATTTATAACAAACTCACATTCCTTTTAGGCAAGTACCAGGGTGATTCTTCCCACAATTATCACATAATGGAAAATACTTCTTTCCCTTTTTCCCTTTATCTGTCTCTTGTTCCACCATTCTCTTCTTCTTTTTCTTTACTTTATTGTCATAAGATTTAGAGAATTCCCTTTCTGTCTTGATAGATCATGCGACTATATCTTCATACGTTGAGAAAGATTGTGATACTAAAGTTTGACAGAGAAATGGTTTTAACCCATTAAAGAAAAGTTCAATCTTACCTCTTGGTTTATGTATATAATCTGCACCATGATTCGCTAACCTTGTAAAGTTAGCCTCATACTTTGCGACATTCTCATCCTCCTTCTTGCCTCAGACTCAAAAATTTCCTTTCAATATCTGCTCGATGGTCATGTGGAATGTATTTTTCTAAGAAAATTTCCTTAAAATCCCTCCATTCCATACTTTATACTTCTTTATCTTCCTTTTTGTTTTGAATCACTGACCACCATTGATCGACATCTCTAGTGAGGTGGTAAACTGCCATGACAACATTCTTCCTTTCACTACTCCCTAAATCCTGAAAAAAAATTTCTAGGGAATTTATCACTTGCTCATCTACTAATGGATTTGTACTCCCATTGAATGTTGGTGGTTGTTTCCTCATGAAGCGGTCTAACATTGATCCTCCGCGTTGTGGATCAGGGTGCTCCATATGAGTAAGATTATTATTCATAAACTAAGTGAGTTGTCCCAGTTTGGTGAGGAACTAATCATAACTAGTTGTATCACCAGCTCCACTATAATTATCTTGAGCAGGCGGGAAATCCCTACATGGAGTGCGTGCATTGATATAGTTTCCATTTCTTCCACTAGGAGCCATTTCTAAACAATGTCATAAACTAGATTAGTTTATGAATCGAAATATATAATTCCATAACTGTAAAACACTTAACAAAAATTGAAAAGTTTATTTATATAATCCATAATCAGAAAAATGTTTTCATTGAGGAAATATATACTCATAAACCCTTCATAATGGATTGTAAAGAAAATGAGAATTATCCTAAGCATATCCCCTGGGAGTGTCATAACCAAGAGTGTAGCAAGGCTCATTGTCATGCACCAGTTCCCGTTCGAGTCTAGCTCAAAGCGGTGTTTTCGGGTTTTACCCCTAGGTACATCTGTGCCAGCGCCGCCTCTACCTGCTCCAATCCAGACAAGTATGTATTGCTCGGAAAACTCACAAAATCTCTATAATACCAAAATTCTAGGAAGTTCTTCTATACTAATCCTCGAAGTCTATCTTAGGGCTATGTGGTCTATTCAGATTTTATCTAAATATAGCTTCCAAGGATAGTACTAAACTGCATCTGATACCAACTATAATGCCCCAAACCCAGTTACCCAGAGTTGGTGCATTATTATGTAACATTAGAATGATCAAAAAGATCATGTCTCGAATGACCGATTAGTTTAGTAGCCTTGGAAACACTAGATACATTCATAAATGTTACATTACATCATAAAGTAAAACAAAACTATAACAACATCTTGTCTTAATATCCCCTCATACTATCCTCATAGGTCATTCATAAAATACTTCTTCGCATACTTGAAAAATTAAATCATTGAAAGGGGTGAGCTCAGATGCTCAGTAAGGATAACAATATAGCAGAAACTTTCATAAATAAACATAAACATTTAAGGCAATGTATAACTAAAAGAAAAGCCTTTTAAACATGAAATTCAGCATAATATGGACAAAGTAAAATAAAATAGTGCCATTTACTTATTCACATGGATATTCTACTAGTAGAATAATCACATGCAACATAAATAACCACTTTCATAATGATGAAATGCATAATGCCAGACTATCATAACCACGTTTCCAAGGCCTCGTGCCAAGGCTACAAATAATATTTTGTCAATGCCTCATGCCAAGATACTAGTTTGTCTCATGAGACCTACTGATGCATCGAGGAGCTATAGCGGGCTCCACCCATCACTTATTAAGTCCTATTCATTCCTTATATGAAAAGGTTTAAACATATCTGAAACCATAACATAATAGTATCACATAAAACATGCATAAAGGAAACATAACATTTCCAAATTTCAATCACAAGATATCAATAAAACAAATTGATATAATAAAAACATTATCAAAACCATTTTCAATACCAAAATAAATGAAAAGTAAACCATGGTATTTATTTTTCATTTAAAAAAATTTAGGGCTTGTAGAGGAAGCTGAAACTCAAATAATGGTCATGACGGAGGAGAAGTCGTTGTCACTGCATACATATGACAAAACATTCGTCGTTTAGAAAAAATGCTTCATATAAAAAGATTCCTTTTGATTAAAAGTAAAATTACAAGGGGTTTATACACCGTATAAAATAAAGTTATGTATAAAACAAAACATGCCTCAATGAAAGGAGATTGTGATGAAGTCCCTTACCTCGTGTCCGACTTGACTCGATCATTCTTTAACCTCCTGAATAATAAACTAGGGTTAACTTCTACTTGATTAAGAACCTTTTTCAATTTCATTATTCCTTTTATATCACTTATTACCTTTTTATGAACCTTATGTAAGTATTTATGTTAATAACAGTCGTTTTGTCGATCTGTGGTACTTGAGTCAAAAATAAACTTCTTATAATTACAAGTTGTTCATGTGGTAAAATATCCATTATATCTAGAATTATATTCATGATTTAGGTATCATATATATCATAAATATCCATTATATATATGCATTTATAATATTACATAACATTTAGAGTTAAGAAATGAAATGCACCGTTCATGGAGACGGTAAGTCGTACGTACGTATGAACGCTACTTTCATTTCTATTTCGTATTTAATGGAATGATATCATAAAGATATAAAGGTCTATTCTCATTCCAGTATAATATCATATATAATATCATTTACTCCATCCTTTACACGTCCCATATATGGCATTAACGATTCAAGTCACTTTGAGGGGGCGGTAGTCCGCACTTCCTAAAATGAAATTATCGCGTTTACCCATAATTGAAATCATAAAGGTATTCTATAAATGAAAATAAAGAAGTATAATGAAAACATAAACATAATATATATATCATATATGGAGATAGTGTCATCATAATGGCCACCATGAGAGGTGTTAAAAGAAGATTGAACAATCATCGTTTCATGAGGCAGTAATTCGCCACCCACAGAAACAGTATGTTCTTTAACCATTCGACGAAGGTGTGTGTAAATGTAAATAAAATGATTCTCATAAAAACATCCTAGTATATTGAAGATACTAGTTTTGTTACAAAATAAAGGAAAAAATAGTTTAAGGGGTTGGAGAAGCAAAATAATATAAAACAACATAAGAGAATACATTACCTTAAAATCGGGTAACTCTTTTTGTTTTGAACCAAAGGCTTCCTTGGGAAGACTTATGCTCAAAGTGAATCTTCTAGAAGTAAGAGAGGGAAGTTGAGAGAGTATTTTGGCAGAGTTTGGCTGAGACAAATGACTTTGATGGTGTGAATAAGGTGGTAGAGGTGGGGGCCTTTTATAAGAGGAGAGGAGGGGCACTTTTGGAAAGTCAAGAAATGTTACATTATTATATAATGAGTTTCGGATTTTAAAGGTCCCAAAATTATATATTTCTAGGATAAGGTGTTAATGGTTTTAAATATACTTATCCAATAGGTTTTTGACAAGTTTAAGTCTTATATTTTACATTATTGTTTAATTTTATTTAAATTGTTTATTAATGAGTTAATCGTTGCACCATCATGGTGTCATAAAAAATTTAAATTATTTAATGTATATAAATTATAAAACTAATACTATGATGTAGGAAATATTTTTATCTTTCCAATGATTATTTATTGTCAATAATATGTATAACGACCCATACTTTACATACATTGTTATTACTTCATAATTGAAGCACACTTATTACAACATATAACAAAACCAAGAAAGGACCGTATAGGTATAGTGTCTTTAGAAACTGGGAAACATAAACTACTGGTTCATAAAGCATCTACTTTGCCTCCCATTTATTTCATCATATCTAGAGTCCCTTTTTGGCATATCTTACTTAATAACCTTCTTCCTGACCTGGGGAAAGAAAACATACAAAAGGGTGAGCTCAAATACTCAGTAAGGGTAAACAAAAGAAATATCAATCACATCATATACATAAGCACATAACTTTTGGAAATCATAACCTGCAAAAGAGATCATAATTTCATAACATGGGATAAATCATGGCAGTGAAATGTAATAAAAAAAATCACAACTTAAAACATGAAACTTTGTGGCATACACACATAATCATAGAGAATCATTTCTTATTAGTCAAGGCTCATTGCCAAGACTATCTTAGTGGACAAAGTCCATTTCTGAACCAAGTCACCCTCATTTCAGTCCTGTTTCACTGAACCGGTATAACCTATTGTTCCAGCCATGTCTATCTCATGAGATATAAAATCTTTACCCAATGCATTGGAGGGAGATATAGGTCCCACCCATCTCATAATGATATCATTCATATGTGTGTCACAAAATCATACATCATACATCATTGCATAACCCATGTAATACAAATGGGAATCTTAAACATCATGACATCATAAAACAATTCATATAAGATAAAGGAATTCATAAAAATAATTCCATCACAACATAATCAAATCAATGTAATACTAGGGATAAAAACAGAACACTTTATTATCTTAGATAGAAAGTAATTTTGATAAAACACTTGAACTCCATTCTTGAGGAAAATATCCTTTCTTCTTCAAAAACATTTTTCCTTTCTTAACAGGTCATACAACTTTAAACTAAAAGAAGTTGATTAAAAATAAACTTGAAAACTTGTAAAGGATGCTTCTTGGAAATAATGTTTTATAAATCCATTCATGTTGTATAAGTTAAAAAAAATTCTTCTCGTACTTTTGTCGGAAAAGTCAAAATGTACCTCGTACGAAAAACGACAAAAGATTCCTTTCATATCTTTTACTAAAAACTCACCGAAGGGTAAAATAGGATTTAAACAATTGTAGGTGGATGGAAATAATATTACATATTGAGGAAACATAGATGTGGATGATAAAATACACCCCAGTAAATACTAAAGTATAAACAACCTCGAATAAAAATGAGATTGTGATATTTTCCCTTACCTTAGGTCTGATATGCTTTGTACGTGTCCGAACCTCCTCTTCTTTGAAGTGCTTCTTTGAGACCTTATTTTAGGGCACTAAAATTGGTCTTTGAATAAGACCAGGACCTCTAGGGTGTCTCTAGGGAAGTGGAGAGGAGGAATTGGCAGGGGTTGGCCGAGCTTGAAGGCTCAAAGTGGTGTGAGCAAGAGGGGGAGGAGGTGTCCTTTTATAAGGGAGGAGAGGGGCACCTTTGGGAAAACTAAAAATATTATTTTATTATAAAGTCAAGTTCGGTTTTAAATAGCTCCAAATTGATATATTTCAAAGCTAAGGTGGGGATGGGTCAAAATCCTGTCATCCAATAGAATTTAGACAAGTTTAGGTTCCTATTTTAACCTTATCATTTAGATTTAACGTTATGTTAAATAATTTTACTTTTACCGTGTCTTCTTGTGTTCTTATACTATAAGGTTAATAAAAATAATATAAGCTACCAAAAGAACCCCAAGTTGTTTATTATTAATATATACAACCTTATCTAAGTCATTTGGCTGAACCTTAGATTTTTAGGAATAAAATAACAATTACTAATATAATATTTGTTTTAAAAACTATTTTATGTCAATTTTGACACTATTTAGTAATTGATTTTTGTGAAAATCATAAGAGAATTATTAGTTAGAACCAAGTTAATTAAATCAATTATAACATGTCATATTAACCTATAAAATTAGTGGAATTCATATGAAGCCTCAAATAATATTTTTTTGGGTATTTATAACATCAATTATTTCAATATTTCATTAATAAGATAATTACTGCATCATCGTTGTGTCATAAATAATGATGGTTACATGAAAGAAAACTATGAAATCATCCCAGCATATGTGACCCATGTTTATATAAGTTATTTAATCCATGAATCATCAATGTTCATGAATTCCAAAAACCTATCACCATGATACATTTGAGTCAAGTCATCAAAACCAATTTGATCATGAACATATATATATAGTCATATAATTCATTACTGATATAAGACATGTGATGATAAGAACAAGGATCTAGAAATTACCCAATAAGAACAAATGTTGTGGTTTCTTGAGTTTTCTAGAATGGATACGATTAACAAATTCTTTGAAAATCATTTACTCATTTCAATAGAAAGTGACATTATCATATAATCAACCATACCATAAAAACAAAAAAATATGGTTACCCATCTAAAAAATAATTCCAAAGAACCTTTCAAATAGATTTTCATGAAATTTAAATGAAATACAAATATCCCTACTAGAAACCACAACATGGTTTTTAAATCACCAAATTAGTGTTAGTTTTTCATTATTTTTGTTTCACATCATCTCTGAAACCAATGTGAACCTTAATCCTTTCCCAATGAACATTTCTCCACACCCTCTCCAACTCCGTCTCCACTTCCAGCTATCGGCACCTGCATGTAAATTATATTGAAAATTAAAGTGTTTTGTATTTAAATATAAACAATGATAAATCAACTATTTAATATATGGAACTGATTTTTTTTCTAATAAATATTCAAACTGTAGAAAATATTACCAGAGTCTATCAGTTTTTGGAAAAACTCATTGACTCGACAGTTTGAGGGATGATTTCCTTAGCTCGGCTTGATGAATTATTTATTGAATTTTCCGGAAATAAATAATATAAGTAATGGTACAGTGAAACAAGTATGTACTAATAGACTCATTTTTAATGTATTAGAATTTAATTAAATATTAACATTCAATTACACCATGATGTCAAAATATTTCATTTAAATTTGAATAAAAAACAATATCTTTCCAAGATTAAGGAATATTCCTTCAATCATCATTGGTAATCAGAAGGGTTACTAGATTTGCTGGCATCTATCCTATAATCTTTCCAAATAATCCCATAACACCATTTATCGTGACCCCATAATAGTCAAATGGGACAACTATCTTCAGTCTGTTCAGATACCAGACATCTAAACTATTCGTATTTATCTCCATAGTATCATTTTTTAGCTCTTTTATGAAAATATAGCATGTAGTATAAAAAATTTCAATACAATTATTCACATTAATATTTTTACCAATAACTATCACCCTCCAATATCCCTCAATGAAACCAATGGAATGACCTGTACCCTCACCAATGATCGTTCTGAATGGGGAGGCACTATCTCAGCTATTAATAAGATACTCATGAATGGTGTTCCAGAATATAAGATAATTAAGGATACGATAGATGATTTGGGGGATGGTGGAGGGTGTCTCAAATACTATAGGTGGTGGGAGACTGATGTATCGTCATCAATTAATGTGGTCAAGGTAATGTTGACTGAGATTTTTCTTCGATCAGTAAAATGATTCCTCCGTGGAATTCCTGTCATTTAATAAAACAAAAATATCTTCAAATAATATATTTGAAAATATTCCGGCCAAAGAATAGAAATTATAATAGATTTATAGTACTGACAATTAAAATATGCATACCTATGATAATTAATGACTTCACATATAACATATGTTTTTGATAAATGAATGGATTAAAGCACATACAATCATTTTGTCCTTCAGTCATGTAGTTTTTAGGCTTAGTTATTACTTCATCTACCTCATCCAACCATTCAAGAATAATATTTTCAATATCATAATGGGAAAATAATTTTTCTTCTTGTTTTTTATGGGAATTATTAACAAAGGTCAAATCTTAAACACCATTACCCATATCATAAAATCACCATTGTTTTACATGAACAATTACATTCCACCCTTCATCCATGACATCTTCCACATAATATTCCATATTCACTTCTGATGATAATATAAATGGATAACGTAATTCCTGGTTATCAAAATCCATAAACCTTCACATGTTTTAATATTCAATGGAATGTGTCTTTATTCCTATTTTTCATTGAAAAATGTCTGGAACATACATTCCATTATCATCTAGCTAGAGATCACACCTTATGTTCTTTGTTTGTAAGTCATTCCGAGCATCAGGATGGTACTTCGATTTTCCATGATCCTAATTCAATGTGAATATAAAATTTCCACAAACCTTATTTCCAGTATGATAACATCATTTTTTTTGACAAAAAATTAAATACCCAATATGAATGTTGGAAATATATATATTTTTATTCCATTATTGTATTCTGATTTCACTTTACAAAGTAGTTCAATATTGTTTCCCACTATCATTGAAATGACGCACCTTACCAACTTTTTGTATTAAGATCTACATGTTATGAAAATATTTCAAAAAATATCTACAACATTGGAGGTTCTCTATGATAAATAGAACCATTAAACTTTTTACTGTTGAACCCAAATCTATGAGATAAATCGTCAAATCTTCGATGACATAAGAAGAACTATTTTTTACTATGAGGTTGTTGTTCGGGATCAAAATAAAACATAAAAAGAGGAAAATACAAGCATGTTTAAGTATTCAAACTAGATAAATTCCCATGTCCATGTATGTTACTGATGGTCCACATTAGAGAATCTTTCATTTTGAACATTACTCTAGAAGATTCATCTTTTGTCTCAACACTGATTATCCATAACTCCTTCAATTATCCAGTTAGAGGCTGAATGTATGAATCAATATCATTTCTATGCATTTTTCTTCTATGATTTATCATCAAACAGGTAAAATACATTTATTTCATACACATCCAAGAAGGCAGATTAAAAGGGATCAAAACGATTGGAAAAATGCTATAATTAGTGGTCAAAGTCGTAAATGGGTTAAATCTGTCGGTATCAAATAACATTTGCACATTCCAAGGATCATATCAGAAATTTAAACATAATAAAACAAATTTATTCCATGATTCTAAATCTCTTGGATGCCGCATTAATCCATCATTGTTATTATATATAGAATTCCACTTTTTGTGCTCGATAATTTTTGATGAAATGAATAATATATTCAATCGAGGCTTTAAAGGAAAGTAAAGAAACCCATTTGTAGGTTGGTTTATTTTATTCCTCTTTATGGTTTTATATTGATTCAGACTTCCAATATCACCAATTTACTACCATCTAGATGAAGAACATTTTTTTCGATCCTGTCATCTCGAATTCTCTACCAAATAAATCATATAATCATTGAAAAAAGAATTTATTTTTATATAGTTAATACCAAGCTTGTCAATAACGTTATTCATATCATAAAAAGACTCATGTAATTTAGCTTAAGGAAACGCATCATGAAAAAATATAAATTTTATGCTTGTGGTCTTATTTGTAATTCTACATTTGAATTGGATATGGTAAAACATCAACAAAAAACAATGTTTTGAATATCTCAAAAATCCACCATACAAATTATGAATTCTATCATCAACTAAACCATGAAACATGTTTGTATGCTCATTGAAGGCCTATCTTATATTAGTCTACACAGAATCAAGAGGTGGATCCAATGATATGTTACAATATTGACATGGTTTTCATATAGTCCCAAAAACAACACTTGTCTAGTTTCTATTTGTAGCGCCCTAAACAAGTTTTTCAAATTTGTTTTGTTGTTGATATTTTTTGTCATTTATAAGTTTCTTAATTTCATTTTCAATTTTCAATGAAGTTAAGAGCTCATCACGATGAATAACTTCAGTGATCCAAATTTTTGTAATGATGAATTCTTCGTGCCAAGTCCAACGCAAGTATTGAGCTGGGAATTTATTCAATATCAAGTCTTCATAAACATTATCTCACTTCAAACAACTTATAAATTCAAATTTAGGACATCAACATCTTATTATCCCATCAACAGATTAATTG
Organism: Viscum album; assembly: GCA_963277665.1. NCBI lineage: Eukaryota > Viridiplantae > Streptophyta > Magnoliopsida > Santalales > Viscaceae > Viscum > Viscum album. The sequence goes on from OY728158.1 coordinate 1,615,437,523, forward strand.
GAAGTTTAAGAGTATAGAAAATTCTTCAAACTCTTATCACACTAAGGTGTGTTCCTCGATAATGCGACAAATATTTTATTATTATATATCTCAATGTTCATACATTTTTTTAAAATATTAAAACACATAAGTATTAATAAGTACGAAAATAGATAAATGTATGTGAAATAACACATCCCAGGTAGTTATAATAATAATTATATAAGTACTAAAAAATTCTTTGAAAACAAAATAAATTAATCATGGATAATATTATTTAAAATAGAAGAAAAAGAAAAGGCATACAATCATTAAGAAGAACCTAAATATTCCTCAATAAAAACTATCCCCTCATGGGATCCCACGTATTCTTGGGAGTTACTATAGTCACCCGATGCTCAAGAGGGACTCACACATTTTAAAAAAATCCATAAAATGTCTATTAGGATTTCATAAAGAGCTGTAAAATCCAATAATTTTTCACACCTTTTGAAAACTACATTTAATTTTTTTTCTGAAAATAATTTATCAAACCGACCATTGAAAACCAATTTAGAAAACAATATTTTTCGATTAAATCAATTTTGAATGAAAGAGACCCGTCTTTAAAGGAATTCAGCTGTTGTAAGCACCCATTTATCATGAACGACCACTCACAATTTTAAAACATTTAATGACACCATGAGACTTATGGTCTCAAAACCGTTAAAAAAATAGATTCAGACTACCATAAATTCCTAAAACATGCAACTAAAAAAATATAAACATATTTTAAAGACAAAACTGGTGTTGAACACTCATTTAAATAGTTAATTTCCATTAGAAATGTCTCCAAATATTTTCACAACCACTTAGAATGTAATAATTAATGAATAATGATCATACAAATAGGTGGTAATCCATTACGTGAATAAAATTTTTTAGTGAAGAGATAGATAAGAGATATATAATATTAATTATTAATATTAATTTTATAAATACATTATATCATTTATGTTATTTTTTTATAATTCTAATTTATATTAGTAAAGATACTGAATAAGAAGTGAATTAATAATGAAAGATAACTCTGAGAGTTTCTACATCATATAAAATCATATCTCTTAACCAGATAATCTGGAATTAGACTAACATAAGTTAACTAAAAGATTATAGTATACTTAAATAAGGATGTATACCATTGGCCCAATCCCCTTTAAAAACTATTCACGTGACCTATTTAAACCAATCTACGCTTATAAATAATACATAGGAAGAAATTTTTTTTTGTTTTGTAAAAACCCTTTTATTAAAATATCAATTCCTGAGTAATATTAATAAAAAATGAAGAATGATTTCATAATACTATTATCTATCCATAATTTTCAATCTCTTTTTTGTGATGTTGAAAACAATTATTTAAATGGAAATGTTGTTAATATGACTTATGATTTTATATGGAGACCATAAATTAGATTAACTTCCTTATTTAAAAAATACATGTAATTAAACAACTCAATTAATAAACTACTAAAAAACATTATTCAGAATATTCGTTTAAATGCTATGATATATTTAAATAAAGAATTTAAGTATAAATATAGTGGTCTTCCAAAACAAAATGTATGGAAATTTTTTTATTATAATCATTAATTTATGGTCAACCTTATATAAGCCAAATATAAACACCCATGAAATCCCTCATAAGCATTAAATATAAATAAATAAGTCAAAAATGAATAAATCAATCATGTTGTATTAAATTTTAAAGTCCAAATTATAGGATGACTTCTACAAAATCTATATAAATATATATTATATGATTTTTTACAATAAAAGAAAAGGGATAACCATATATAAGGGAAAACACACTACATATTTACTTTACAGATAGTTTTAAAACTCACCCAAATAGAAGTCCCTACTCATTTAAAAATAACAAAATTGGTTTCATAAAAACACTATCTATGAGATGTTTATAAAACATATATTCTTTAAAATATCCAGTCAGTTTAAAAAGGAAATAAATGAAATATATATAACTCAAAACAAATTTTACATCCTAAGAAATTTAGAAAGAGACAAATATGATGAATTCATTCTGGGGAATCCCTGATATACAATTTTCCTTATAATTACAGCACACTAATAATTATATAAAATTGAAACATAATGATTACCCTTAAACTTTGAGACCCAGGTTATGTATACAATTTTTTTACTGCACGGTCTTGGCAATAATAAAACTGCTCTTCCTAGACAATAAAAATTAACATCATTAGAGATTCCCATGAGTTAATAGGAGTAAAAAAATGAGGGAGGGAGAAAGGGATGAATGGAGCATAACAAATACCAAAATGGTAGGGCATATGACTAGGGGAGTTAAGGGAGAAGGGCTAGTAGTGGGGTTGGCCAGCATAGTTCATGGGATATGTTTAGAATGAAATATTGGGGGTCTCATGGTTGGTTGTAGCTATGGTTGGGGCTCAAGAAAAGGAGATGGATCAAGAGATGGACATGGATCGGGAAAGGGAGGAGGCTCAAGTGAGGGAAAGGGTGAAAGAGATGGTTAAAGGGGATATGACCACATCAATGGTGAGGGGTTAGGGGGATGATGCTCATTAGGATTGAGAGATGCTTGAGCGATAGTGAGGGGGAAACCATGGTGGTGCTAGGGATTTAGATCATGAGGGAGGGGGTCTTAGGGGAGAAGGATGGATTACAGGGGAGAAGTGTCATTTTTAATAAACACATAATATTTAGAAGTGGTTTTCTAATAACCACCTAAAAATAATTTAATTTTTTTTAGTTAATTAGTAAAACATAGAAAAAAAAAACCACTCTTTTTTAGTTCAGAAAATATTATTTTCCAATTTTTATAACTTTATATTCTTATGTCTGAACCATATGTTTTTCTATATGATTTGGTCTTTCTATAAGAACCACATTGTTTGTTTCTTCTGAGTTATTTTTAGAATAATGATACACATATCTTCCAACAGGAGGTTCAATAACATCTACATGGAGAATCTTGCCTTTTTCCTCAACAACATCCACAATTCTTGATTATGCAACTTCTTCAAAATGAATTTGTATTGCTCCAAATGACTTATGAGTACCTAAACCACTCATCACAAGAACTAGATTATTATTTATCATCATCACCAATATGGATCATATTTCTTTTTGATGTCCTCTAAAAGAATCCAATTTTTCTTAAAGTTATAACAAAATTAATGTTACTATGATGACATATAATAGCCATATGAATATAAAAAATATTAATATTTTTATAAAAAACTAGATAAATAAATCTTCCATATGGATAATAATACGTCGTATCATATTTTTGAAATTGATGATGCATATAACTCATCATATATCTACTAAAATTCAATTTGTTTTCACTTGACATCAAAAACATGATATATATATATATATATATAAAGAGAGATTTATCTAACTCAAAAATTCATGGAACTATTGTAGACTGAATAAGTTTGAATAGTACCTTTTGGTCATCTTCAAGATCATTTACCAACATCTTTCATACCAGGGTGGTTCCAAATCAAAATGAAATCATATCCTTATATTTATTCATTTCATCTCTAATAGATTAATGATTAAAGTTAATTAACCCTTTATCAGGACTCTGAAACATCTTGGTTGATTCTATAGAGTACACCAAAAGCTCAATACTATTTACCTTTGTGGAGATGACAAACTTTGTGTCTCGAAAACTAAATCAGGCATGTTCATAAAACTATTTTTCTTAATTTTCAAAATCATACTCATAGTTTCACCATTTAAAATAAATTTTAAATATTTAAAATCAATTTCTTTATTTAACATAATATTTTTCTAAAATAACCACAAGAAGACAACAAACATACCTTGAAAGACTCATCCATCAGCTCATGAATTATATTGGTTCTTAGATATTCTAATTACAACTTATTCTACAATATTTTTCTTTCCCATTACAAAAAATGAAGGTTTTAGGTTCAGATTTTAGGGTTTTAAAGCTTAATAAAGAACTATGGTGGTCGAAAGGGTATGTTATTATGGGTGATATGGAGGGAGAGAGATTTAAATGTTTTTTGTTGACATTAGTTCAGTTTTTGAAGCTATGATAATGAGATTAATTTCTATAGATTTTAATTTTGAAAACATTAACATCCTAAAAGAGTAATAAATCCACAATTTAATAAATATAAAACTACATAAATAAGATATAAACATAAAAGTATATTAAATTAATAAAAAAATTTAAATTTAAAAGGAATCATAAAATTATTTAAATTTACATACACATAACCCTCTTAATAAATTCCCAAAGAGCGCTGGGAAGTGTCTTATTGAAAATATTAGGGTATTGATATTCAATATCAATAAATTCTAAATATATATCCTTTTTTTGGTACATGATCTCCTAGAAAATGATACATTATATTAACATTATTAGTACTTGAGTGACTTAAAAGATATTTTTAAATATTAATTTCACTTATATTGACACATTAAATATGAATATTATTGAAATTGAGTCCAAAGTCCTACGGTGTGAGTTTCATCCACAACACTTGTGCAAAACAACTACTGGCAGAGATATATTGTGCCTCCGTTATTGGAAAACAAACTAAATTTTGTTTCATAATTGGCTATGAAGGTAAAGGCTATCCAAAAACATTACATGTTCTTAAGGTATTATTTCTATCTAACCTACATACTCTAAAATCAGTATCTGAATTTGAGATTAAAATAAAATTAAATGTTTTCGGGTAAATTCATGGTTAAAAAATATTTTGTTTCAAATATCTGAAAATTATTTTAATAGTAGTAAGATGATACTTGTTGGTTTTGATTTAAATATATCATAAAGATAGATAGAAAACATAATGTTTGGCCCAGTAGTAGTAACTTATGAAAAACATCCAATCATACCTCTATATAACATGTTGTCAACATATTTTCTAGCATCACCAAATCCATGTTTTATATTAGTACACATTGGGTTTGTGTATGTATTTCTATTTTACAGTAATTTTCATTCAATAAATCTATAATGTATTTAAATTAATTTAAAACATTACCATATTATTTTGGATTGAATTGAAAAACAATGTCGAAATTTAATACTCCTAACATACCCATTTCTAATTCATTTTGAACATCTTTCCGAAAATAATTACATATATTTTTATTAGTTAAAAAAATAACATCATTTATATAAATATATAGTTATAAGATATCTGTAAAACAAATTTTCATAAATAGGGTAGTATCTTCCAATCATGCATAAAATGTATTTTATAGTAGAAATAAATATAATATTTCATATCAAGCTCTTGGTGCTTTTTTAATGTGATAATGATGTTTTGAAAGTTTGAAAACTAAATTTTCTATATGGGGATTTTTAAAACCTAGTTGTTTTTCAATATAAGCTTCCTCCATTAAATATCCTTATAGAAAAATTGATTTTACATCAAACTAATATGATTTCAAATTCATATATGATGCATAATTTAAATTGAATCTAATAGATTTTAATTTAGAAACATGTCAAAAAGTTTTATCGTAATCTATTCCTTCTTCCTAACTATATCCTTTAGCATATTATCTATCTTTTTTTCCTATAATTATCCCTTCATCATTTTCTTATTTCTAAACACCTATTTCATTTATATTACTGGATGATTGAATGGTGTTCAAGCCAATTACCAATTTTTTTCACCTAAATTGGTTAGGATCTTCTTATGTATCTTTTATCTAACATTCATCTTATAATTATTCTTATAGAGTTCTATGTTCTAACTGCAATAGATAAGAATATAATTCATCTGGATTTCATAAATCCCTTCTTTCCCTAACTCATGTATCTATATTTCCTATTATATATTTCAAAGATGATCCTTTAAGGTTCTAGGTTATCTAGGTAATACACTTTTAGGTTCACCACTTTCATATTCTTCTGGAACAGATTAAATTTCATCATATTATATATCATTTTCAAAATCAGCTTCAAGATATTAAAGTATCTCATTTTCAATAGAATTTATACATTATTATATTTTGTTTCGTTTTTGATCAAAATGATCACTTTTGTTACACATCACTAGAACATATTGTTCAACTATCATTTAATTTTTATCATACACTCTTTAACCACTTGACAAAGAAAAATATACTAGAAATATTCTTTCCACATCCTCTAGACCAAATTTATCACGATGTTTCATTAGTATTTAATATATACACCTTATATCCAAACAAATTAATGTATCATTCCTTAGGTTTTATATCATTCCACAATTCATAAGATGTCATCATTGGAAAGGTTCTTATCAAATCTATTTTCATGAAATGACATGTTGTGTTAAACTTATTTCTCAAAAATATGTATGATGTTTATATTCATTCTACATGGTTCTTACCATTTCCTTAATATTCACTTTTATTCTTTCTATAGTTTTATTTTTTAAGGTGTTATCTGAGAAGAGAAGGAATAACTAATACCCAGTTTATATTAATGAGAATTAGATTATTGGGTATAAAATTATTCACCATGATAACTTTTTAATTATATTATTTTAATATCTTTTTCATTGTGAACAATTTTAAAAACCTAAATAAACAAAGAACTCCACAATTTTATGTTTTAAAAAATAAAACTAACTAAATCTATAAAAATCATCAATAAAATAAAAAACATAAGATCTCCCAGCTAAGCATGCTACCATTGATGGGCCAAAAAAATTCATATAGATAAATTATTGTGGTTTTGATGTAGTAGCATTGTTTATATATTTGAAGGATTAATTTTATTTCATTATTATTTGAAAAGCATAAAAAAATTATCTTTATCAAATATAAGACATGAAAATTAAAAACAATGTGATTCATGGATAACATATATAATGTTAATAGATTATAGTTCCCATGTATCCTATTCCAAATCCATGATTCTTTTGTATTAGTAATTAAACAATTCACTTATTGTTCACACAAGGAATTGATATCCAAATTATAAATAATTTTAGTTATGGGATCTCTAATATTAATAAATTTATATCTTAAAATAAGGTAATAATTTTTAGATAAATCAATTTAAAAAGCAATCAACCAATAGTTTACAGATACTTATCATATTCAGCATTAAACCTAGAACCTATAGTACTTTTTTGATCAAAATTTATTTTTTATTTTTAACTCATCCAACTCTAACTATTTTTTCTTTTTTATTATCACTATTTGTTTCCATAAATCCATATAGTTTTTCCAATGTATCAAAGTTGTAATAATCTCCCATCACGTGTCTTGGGAAGATAATATCAATACCCCATAAAGTATTTTTTTCGATTGACCTTCTTCCAACAAAACATTTAAACAAAAGTTGTATTGGTACCCTAATTTTATTGGTCCCAACTATGTCAGCATGAAAAGATATGGGTATAAAAAATTTATTAATTTTCCCAAAATTTATAGGAATAGGTTAAGAAATATTTCTAGAAATATAATCCTTTTTATTTCACTTATTTGAGGTTTTCACTAACAATAGTTTTTAAAATAACGACATTTAATTATATAATAAAATATTTGACTCTTGATACATGTTATCTATAGAACTAGGCACAGAATAACTTCTATATAATTTTGATTTTTTTCCATTGATTCACATTCCATATTTATATTTTTTTTTAAAATATTTTTTCCAACAATCTAATTTTAAGATTCTGATCCCGTAGTTAGAATACTAGCATCACTTTTGAATAAACCTACATCAGCCGGTAACTCTTCCATTTTATTTCCATGAACAATGCAGTTTGATGTAGATTTTCTAAATTCTGATTTTATATCTATATATTGTTTTATAATGTAATAATTTTCATTTAAAATATCATTATGAATATTTTATATTTATTTATGATTGTTACTAATGATTCATACTTTTCTTCAAGCATTGAATAGTAAACCTCTAATTTATTATTGGTGAGTATTTTAGAATCTAAATTAGATGAATAATAATATTTTACAATGTCTTCTTCTTTATACATAAAGCAAATATTTTCATTTATATTGGATGGATATTTTTATATATTATACTTTTGGATTATTCAGAGTCACTCAATGTAGGTATCATAAATTTTTTATCATTGTTCTCTTAATCAGTTCACATCTGATACTTCCTTTATTTCCCATTTTTCATTTCTCTTGTTTTAGTTATGAGAAATCGAGTCTGATATGTCCCATTTTCTTTCATTCATGTCATCTTAATTCATTATTTGATTAGCCATATTTATTGATTCTGCTGAAGGAAAGTTTTAATCCATTATTCATATTATAGAATTTTTCAAATCTTATGGCTATATGATCTAGTTCCATTATAGAATCTAGACATTTGGAATCATTTGAAAGTAAAAAAATACAATTTTTATTTCATTTCTTACTCTCCTATAGTAACTTTAAAAGTGATATTTCCATTTTAACCATCCTATAGTCTTCATATGAATCATTATTTTTTTCTACATATATTATTAATGTTCCAATCAACTATTTAATTGTTAGTTCTAAGACCGGAGTGAATTCTTTGAAAAATGAGGACACCCCATTCCATTTAGAGGGTAATAATCATAGAAATTTTAAATATTGATCTCCTTTTTTATTCAGATCTCCATTGTATGAAATTCCATGGAATTTTTTCATCAATCATCTATTCATTTTATTGATGCTTTCACCATCATACATTTTTAATGTGTCAAATTTCAGTTTTGTAGTGTTGTATCTTAATTTGTTTACATTTTCAATTCCTTCATAAGAAACCAAATTTTTTTTACATATCACATAGGATGTAGTAATTTGATATACATTATTAAATTCATAAGGACCAAGTAGACATATAAAAGAATTCATGTGTCTTTCATTGAACTCGTACTCTTCTTTTTTAACAACATCTCATTTTTTGGTTCTTAATGGATCATATATGATTTGAAAACGTTAATGTAAATATTTAATCCAATATTCTATAAATAGATAATTATATGATATTTCTAGAATACATAATTGTCTCCATTAAAATAAAAAATAAAATATATTTGAAATTCATTTTTAGTTTTATTCATCCATATATGTCTTCATATAGACTTTTACTCGAGCTTTGAAGAGCTTATCATACTTCTTCAAATTTAAATCCTCTAATACCAATTGTTGGAAGAATATATAAAAAATATAATAATCTGGTATTTCAAATAAAAATTTTCAATAGAACCCAACCTCTGATACCAAGTGTTAGGTCATAATAATTCCATCATACATAGGGGTACTGAATGGTGGTATTTTAAAACTCTTGTTAGAATCAAATTTTATTCCCCTATGTATGTAATAAAGATACACATCATTATCTTCTAAAAGAAAGATATGTAGTGAAGAAAATGGAAATAAAAATATAGTAATTTTTATATTAGTTCAAGGCACAAATATCCCATAGTCTACTCCACCAATTCTCTCTCAACGGTCTTCATGATTTTCACTAAATAGGTCCTCTTACCACAACAAGGATTTCCCAAGGCCTTGTGGTTCTCTTACTAGGAACCAAAATATCCACTAATTAGATTAATAATATGACACTCTACCATGAAAGAGTATGAGTATTCAATACTCTATGAAATCAAGGTCGATTTATTTGATTGAGAAACATATTTAATTCACAGTTATAATAGAACATGATAGATAATTGGTCTTATTCATCAAAGTTCAGAGCCTTCAAGAAAGAATATATTCAAAGAGATCCTAGTTATGAATTATCTTCAAGAAATAAAATAATAAAAAAATCAACAATATCTATATAATAAGAGTCAACCCACACAAAATCATAACAAGTTTGTCACCAAAGTGTATCTATTTACAATAGTAGACATTTGTTCTTATTAAAAGTTATCCCTCTTTGAATCATATAAATCTTGTTATTTAAAAAGAGAAACTCTATTTTATTTTAGATAAATATATCCAAAAATATTTCACTACAAATCATCAATATTTGATTTAAATACATTCAAATAATGTTGTAAGTTTCCATAGAAATAACAATGATTTGATTAGTTTAATACAATGCTTTTAATCGTCCATTAAGAATATTTAAAAAGATACTTAATTTTGGTGAGAAAATTTTATAAATCCTGAAATATATATTGAATTTAAACTCTATCACTGACCAAATCAAATACATGTTTAACTCTGAATGTATACTTGTTATAGTATAGGTAAATTCAAAACATTTGGTAGTTGAACTATATGTTAGTTCTAAAAACATTGGGTAACTTCTAAAAAGTATGGTTCCTGACCCATAATTTATAACATCATACGGTTTATGATCTATAAATTTAAACCCAACATTGGGTTTAAATACCAAATGTTATGCTTACAAATGTAGGCTATGATATGATATTCTAGAATACATAGAGACAAATACCAAATTTTTTTTGATAAAAACATTAGCATACAAATAAGATAAATTTAATGATAATATATAATCTGGAAAAACAATGAATTTAATTTCATTTTTTAAAAAATAAGGGTATTTGTGATCATAATAATAAAAAATATACATACAGTATTATTGAGATAATACATTCCCAATAGAGAGATTCAAGATCTTTATTGATCTGTTTACAACCATTCCTGAAGAGTTGTTACCAATTGGGTCTCATGTAGGGTTGAAACTTTTCCCCAAGGATTTGTTTTGTTGTTCATGGGTTGTTTTTGTTTATTGAAAATTTCAGTTGAAAAAATTACAACGATGTTTCTGTCAAAGTAGATTTTTTAAGGTGGCACAATTTTATAGTGTTTTCCATAATTTTGGCCCTCAAAACTGAGATATTATATTATAAGAAAAGGTACAGATTCTGTATAACAGCTATTAAATGGTGACCAGAAATGAGGTAGACTAGACTGCAATGGATTTCATAATTTTTGGATGAAGGTGGTGAAATAAAATGTGTCTCAAAGGATTTTTCCTACTCCAACGGAGGTTACAAACATCAATGTAATTTTAATTTGTGGGTAAGAGACTGTGATTTGTAGGGTGAAACAAAAGGTATTTTTTCTGAGGATTAAAAGGATGATATAGATTCTTATGAAAATTAGTTAATGGTAATCATGATCCACGTCTTTTTTATGGTTACATTACCTGTATAATGGTCCCTAAACAAATCATTAGTTATAATAAATTTATACAGAGATAATCATCACTGTGATATTTCAGTTAAGCCTGATAGTTTTCCAAGGAGAAGATAATATTTCAAAGGTGTTGAGTTCATGAAAAAGGTAGTTTGTAAAGGTGGTTTTAAATACGTTTCACAAAATAGTTTTTCTGAAAATAAATTCCCTAATGCACTAACAGTATGGGGGGAAATTCATTTTGAAAATCACTCATTATACATTGTGAAAAGGTTTCTATGAAGGTGTTAATCCAATTCACAAAAAATAAAAACAATTGGGAAAAGAATATTTAAAATGTAAACACTAGCCAGGGAATTTTATCTCATCTATGAGGTGATAATATGAATTCAAAGAGAAATCATATATGTGCAAACAACTTCATGGTGATTTAGATCAATAGAATATTTTTCTGAATAAGAAGTGATATTTTAATTTGTGATGGGTTTTCAACCATGACGGACAGTGAGTAAACTCAAATTTTTGTAATAGAAGTACAATTTAGTCAATTTATTTCATTAGAATATTTCCTTTGTATGATATTTGCACGTAGTCCATGATTGTGAATAAAGTAAAATTACTATATATTGGGCGTGTTTTAATTCTAATATTATTCTCTCATACAAGATATAGAAGAGTGTTTTGTTTAATGATGAAACAAGATCAAATGAGACTATTGTTTCAATATATCTTACCCTAATTCTCCACTTTATAAGGTTATTTAACCTAGTTTTCATACAATTGGTATTAGAGCATAGGGTTGAATGTTAGTGGTTATGTCTCTTTAGAAGAAATAGATGCTCTTAATAAAAATGTGATTCCATGATTCTATGGAACAAATTTTAGCAAAGGAAGAATCAGATGAAACACGTTTTTGACCCCCATGAATGTATGTATTTAAAACTATAATGCAAGATATTTCTTCCAGTAAGGATAGTAATGTTTTATCAGAATCAGAACATATGGAACTGGATGATGATGCCAAAGGAACCAATTCCTTAGTTAGAAATTTATCCAACATAATCAATATAAAGGTGATGTCATGTAATTCATCACATTCTATGTTATAAAATATTCTAAATATCTATAAAGGTGATTGAAATTTTGGATAAGAAAAGTTTCAAGTTCTTTCAAAAAAATATTTGGACTTAATAATGCTTGGAAATGTGTCTATAGAAGCATTATTTTATTAGTTTAATGTTATTATTGAAGACCATCATGGAATTAGGAAAATTATCAAAGATGTGAATATTTTTAAGAGCATCTCGAGAATAATCCAACTTTATTTTAATCCGAGTGTATTTTTACAAGAAGAAAATGATCCTATTTAACAAACATATAATAACTTACACAATACTCGTTTCATATACTATATGTGAAATGATGACCACAATGATGTCGAAAAGGGAAAGTCTAAAGAAGTGGAATTCAAATCCATGATAAGATCACTATTGAAGATAGTTTGGAAGGAGACATCATGGATGACATCATATAATTACTATTCTTAAATTTTTTAATAGGATGAGGAAAGTCCAAAGGGAAACTTCAACTTGATGGATTTCAATGTTAAAAGGTTTGAAATATTACAACAAAGTCTCCTAAATAGATTTAAGATGATGATGAGGATGATGGTGAAGTTCTTGGTATGAATTTTTCCAACAATGTGAATGTTTGTGTATGTACCAAGAAAACATTATTAAAAAAAGAATAATAAACTTTAAAAAGAAGATGATAGGTCCTATGAATATAAGAAACACGAGTTAGAGGACTGTAAATATATTGAAGAAAATGATATTATTGTAGTTCATATAAATTCCCAAAAAAAATTATGAAAGGGAAAATTAAGATGGATAACTCGATGGAATAATTGACATTTAGGTTGAATTAGAATCCATTATTGAAGATATAGACATTTGGTTTCCTAAAAAAAGAAATCCAACATGGTGGTTAATGATTTCCAACTCTATATTAAACAAAATTAACAAGATATAGAAGAGATAGAGGTTTAAATTGAAATGATTAAATTTGAATGCCAAAAAATTCCGAAAAAATCATTGAGCATAAGCTCGTAGATGGATTATAGAATATAAATTATGATATTATGACCAACATAGTAAAAGATCATGTCAATAACAAAAGATATCATGAGGAGGGTGTTATAAACCAATGAAAAAAGGTAATATATCAAAATAAATTCATAACTAAGATAAATTTGTTTATAGCGTAAATTGAAAATGGAATAGTAAAATTCAAAGTTCTAGTGAAATGAAAAAATGAATGATAAGAGAATAAAATTATAGATCTTAACGATACAGTTGTAATGGGACTTGATCACAAACAGAAAGCATTAATGGTTGAAGTTAAATCACAATAAGCTACTCTGAGGAGGAATAGTGATTTCGGAAAATAGTATAACTAGAATATTAAGATAATCTAATGGATAACCAATGGTGTAGAAGTGACACACAAGACTGTACTATGCATCAGCTATTATTGATATAGAAATATAGGAAACTCAAAAAATGTATGTTCTATAACCAAGAGGCACTGAATGGAATAAAAGAAACAAAATAATAGAAACAGATTTCAATTTGCCAAGATATAATTTGAGGATTATTATTTCTGTTGTAGATTATTTGGACATATGGATAGATATTGTACATCAACTATAGAGAGGAATCATCTGAAACAGAATTAATGTGATTATAATAAACAAATCAAGGAATATTCAATTGATATGATAACCCAAAACCAATTTGCTGCATTACAAGATGAAATTGGAACATAATTATCATAGAATGATCAAGAATAAAAATCAAATACATTGATCAAAAATAAATGAAATGAACCAGAAGTGGTTTCATATATTTCATTCAAAGCATCAAATCACAATGGAATATAGATCAATTATAGAATATTCCCCTCACATATGGAATGAAATAAGGATATAGTGATAGTAATCATATATGAAAATTATGTTATAATAAGATTTAGTATTGACTTTGGCATGAAGATTATTGGCTTGAGAAAATCCATGTTTGGGGTAAAATACCTCATACGTGTAGATGTATTCGTTATTGAAGGTCTCATTCATAAATTGTTAAGATTCTGTAAATTGTGTGTCTCAAGACAAGCCATAACCTTTTAAAATAAATTATATATCATCAAGGAAAAATAGGACATATTTGTTTTGCAGGGAAAGTATACGAAGGGTATCTCGACCATGTGATTGGAAAAGAGGATATGTGCTTTCTATCAACGGATAAATAAAAAAGGTTATGGCGTAACTGTCATCGTCATTTGATCCAAACATCCTTTGAAGACTTGGTGAAATTTGAAGCTTCTCAAGATCTCCCTAGGTTATCAGATAATTGTACCCATACATATAATGCTTGTAAACATGGGAAGATCATTCTAAATATGTATAAGGTAATAGAGAAATTGTCATAAAAGTTCTTGATTTAGTGCATATTTATGTTTGTAGAACTATTTTAGGAAGATATATTGATGGGAGGTTATATTATGCTCTCTTCATATATTTTTTTGGTATAATTACATGGGTTCCAAACGTCTCCCACATGTTTGAGGTTCTTAGTTGCATAACACATTAGTGAAGTGTAGCTGAAAAGATGCTAGGTCAAAAAATATTGATCTACTCTCAAGATACATTGGATAAGACACTATGTTTTAGTAGTAAGAACACTATAGAACAATAGAGTATTTGAGAGAAGAAATCAAATTATCGACAACATGGCTTGAAAAATGCTCATTAAGAAAGTCCCTATAGATATTTTTTGGAAATAAATATTCATGACATCAATCTATACATAAAATAGATCCTTATTATATATAAAGGAAAAGAAGGTTCTATATGAGCAATGGTATGGAAGGAAGCCATCATTAAAGAAATTTTGGGTCTTTGAAAGTATCTGTTTTATTCTATGTAAGGAGATAGATTGGAAATTTGAATCGCATGGAGAAGAAAGAATATTTCTTGGTGACTCAATAAAAATAAAATCGTATAAATGTTTCAATAATAGGTTGGTTAATGTTATAGAATATAATAATGTGGGTGTGATATTAAATATGAAGAAAGTTTAGAAAATAAAATAATAGTTTTTGGAGGATAGTGATGAAGAGATAAGTAGCTCAGGAGGAGATAAATTTCTAAAGGAAAATTGAGTTGATGATTTAGATAATGAAACTAAAGACCATAAATTTGTACCTATATATATACCTAAGAGTTGAGAAAAAATTGATTAGAAGAAAATAATTGGTGATCAAACAGAACCAGTGCAAACATGGAGGTTGTAGACTCTACAATAATAATCATTCTCATCATAGGTTGAGCCAAAGTGTTTTAAAAAGGCATAAAAAGATAACATTTGGGTTTATGAAATGAATAAATATCTTAAACATATTGAAAAAAATCATAATAGAGAGATTTTTTTGAGACCGATAAATAAAAACGCCATCAAGACCAAATGGGTTTTTAAAAAAAAACTAAATGGGGTGGATTTGTAATTTGAAATTAAGAACTAACATTGTGTAAGGGATACTATCATATCGAGGAAATTAGTGTTGATGAAACATTTTTACTTTTTTCTAGGCTCGAGAATATTCTCATATTATTGGCCATAGTAGTGAAAATTAAATTAAATTTTTTCTTGATGGGTGTCAATTAAGAATTTTAGAATGGGGTTCTATAAAGAGAGGTTCAAATTGATAATCCATATGGTTTCTCATTAATGAAGACTAAAATATAGTGTTTGGTTGTGGAAGGATCTATATATATTTAAACAAGCACTAAGAACATGTTATCCAATACTAGATTAGTTCCAAAAGAAGCTCATGTTCCAATATGGTTGAGTTCATTAAAATATCCATATCAACATTGATAGTAATATATGTTGATGGTGCTGGTGCATTCCAATGATATACTCTTTGGTGGATCAAATGAAGCATGGAGAAATGAGAATTCATAAATAATGAAAGTATATTTTGAAATGTCAATGGTTGGTGAACAGAACATTTTATTGGTTTAAAGGTGACACAAGGATGGAATGAAAAATTCTCAATCCAAATATTCTATAGAGGTTTTGGGAAATTCAGAAAGGATAATTCCAAGGATATGAAAAATCCAGTGGCTACCGAGAGGACACTGTCATGAAACGATAAAGGAAAATTGGTTAATGTCACAAAATATAGGTAAATAATTGTTAGTTTATTATACTTAACAAAAAATTGAATATATATTATAATCACCACATTTTAGGTCGCACAATATCAAAACAATAAAAAATAAGGCCACTTTCTCTTAGGGGAAATAATACTTCTATATATCAATGTCACAAGGGATATTTGTTTACTCTGTAATGACGAATATCAAAAAGTCTTATTGGGTTATTCTAATTTTTTTTGGTTCAATTTGACAGATGATAGATAATCATTGTTAGGTGGTACATTCTATCATCGTAGATTATATATCTCCCAAATATGTATAAAACAATATTTTATTTCATTGATCACCACAAAATCTAAATATATTGTTGGTAATCAAGTTTGCACAAAAATTATTATGGAAGAATTCATAGATTGATACCTTGGGAGTGGAAGTGAAGTCTCCAATCAGAATCCATTGGGATAATTAAATTTTTATACACTTAAAAAAATCTAGTCTATCAGACAAGTAAAAATCATAGTAAAATCAAGAATCATTTTATCAAACATAATATAAAGCATGGCCTTTTGAAGTTGGAGTATGTCCCTACAGTACTACTAGTTCCAATATTTTGACAAAGGCCATATGCAATATGGACTTTGAGAGAAATCACCAATATCATGGATTCTAGTAAACTCCTTATTGTGTTGGTGTGAGGCCCCCTCCCCCTATGGTATGGTTAGTTTTCCGCTTATGTGTTGTGTTATTTATAATGTTGCATACACAAAAGAGTGTCCTTTGGGTTCATTGACAAGAGGTAATAGATTGATCAAGACACGAGGATGGGGGATAAGTCGTTGATGGAGTTATAAATATTGATGAATCTAAATTTTATTGATTAAATGTTATATATCATGATATATAGGGTTTGTGATGAAATATGTTGACTGTTTTGACAATGAATTGATTCATTGAGGAACATTGAATGCTACTATTGTTTATCAAGATGGGAATGGATCATGTGGTCTTATAGTGTGTTTTGGGTAAGTAACTAATTGCTATCTGGAATCATAATAAGAAAATTTTTGGTAGAAGATATAATAATCATTAAAGTTATATCAAATTGGGGTGATTTTTTAACAATCCCAAAGGGGGAGATTTTTGAAAAATATCCCTAAATGTGTTATTTAGGTTTTTTTAGTTTGATTTTGTTTATTAAAATATATTATTGAAAATATTATATAATTATTACTATCAGATTTGATGTTTTAAATGTGGTGTAGTTTCCAAACATTTTCCATATTTTTAGGCGTTAAAATTGGGATTTTAATTGGCAATAGAATAGATTCTTCATAGTAGTTTCTCTTTATAGACCGAAAATGAGGTATGAAGAACCGAAAAGTATTCCTTCATTTTTAAATATAGGTGGTGAAATTAAATACTTCAAAAAGTATTATCTAGAAGAAAATATGTTTTCAAACCATAGAAGAATTGTCATTTACAGAAGGGGGAATATGATTTATAGAGTTCAATAAGGGGTGTTTTGTTTGAGGAAAATGGGGTTGTTTTCGAGACCAAAAAAAAGGAATTAATGGTAATTGTGATTAACAAGTTATACATGATTTATTTTCTTATATAGAGTAGTATAATCAAATCCTTAGTAAGAGTGAATTACATTACATAAAATCATCACAATGATATTTCGGTGAAGTTAGAAATTGGTATGGGATGTAGATGAGATTATGAAGGTGTTAAGTTCACAATGGAGGTATTATGAGAATGAGGTTTTTATAGATGGTTAAAGAAATTCTTCCCTTAATGAAATTCCACGAAGAACTCATACTTCATGGTGAAATGAATATTGTGGAGAACTCATGCTATATGGTCGAGATGTTTCCATGAAGGGATTAAGAAATTTTTTGAAAAGTAAAATATAGTATTTGAAAGGAATCTCCACAAATGAAATGATACACTATGAAGTTTATTTCATATACTAGGTAAAAATAGGGCAACACGACACACTCATATATGTCTGAATGACTCAGAGGTGATTCATTTCAATAGAATATTTTAATGAAGAATTAATGAGAAATGATCAGTGGGGAGAGTAGTGAGCTTTAAATTTTTTGTTTCTTATAAACCATGAGGGATAGTGATCCTACTCCAATGTTTGTAACAAAACCTAATTTTAGTGGATTGTTTTAGGATCATTGCCTTTGTATTCTCCTTATACATATACTAGTGATGGATAACCTAGTAAATTTGATGTGTCCTTTTATGTTTTAATTATAATATTATTCTATAATAGGGTAAGGATAGATAGAGTATTTTCTTTAATAACAAAAAATATCTAAATAGATAGTTGTTTTAATCTATCATACCTGGATATACCACCCTTTTAGAGTATTTAACATAATGGGATAATATGTAGTCCAAGCTATTAGATACATTGAAATCTTATACATCATTGGGATTAAATTCCCCAATAAGTTGTGCATAGAACCCATAAATTCCTCTGTACCCATGTTATTTTATAGTTTTAATGTTAATTATGACATGAGAAATAATGAGAAGAGATTTTTATAATGTTTTACTCCAATTTTCCAAGTGGGCAAGGTCATAGGGTGTGAAAAAAAGTAGTCCTTATGGTGAATAATAAATGTTATAATAAGGAAAAGTGGAAAACATTCATACAATGTATAAATGTGATCAGAAAAATTCATCCATGAATATAAAAATCCCTAAGTATGGTAATTAAAAGTAAGAAGTATGTTTTTCATGTGGAATTAAAGTCCACTTGAAAATTAATTGCACCCAGAATGAAGAAGAAGCTAACAATGAATTAATTGTCAAGTCTAATATGTAAATATCTATGAATTGGGTAATAGATATAACTTATTGGGATCCCATATATATCCAAATATAAGAATCAAGAAGACCCTAAAATATTGTCAGTAGAGATGTGTATTTAGATGATTACAATGGTGTAAGGATGGCTACACTTTCCATTGGAGACTACCACCATTCATTTCCAATAAAACTGATATTGGTTTTAAGGGATTGTTATTATATGTCGACTTTTACCAAGAATATAATTTATGAATCCCACTTGGATACAAATGGTTTTATTTTCACATTTGTAAATAAAAGTTTTTTATTATATAAAGACAACATATGTTATGGTATGAAATATTTAAATAATGGTCTTTATGTATTAAATTATTAAAACCATGTATTGATAATTGAAAACGAATCATGTTCACATGACTCATATAACACCCAACTATGACATCATCATCTAGATTGGGTAAATGAGAAGGGTTTGAAAAATCTTTTTCAAGATTATAAATTAGATTATTTTAATCTAAAACCACTTGAAATATATCATGCTTATTTACTAGAAAAAATAACCAAACCACCATTCATTGGACAAGGTGAAAATGATACATATATTCTATGATTGGTATACATTGATTTTTGGGGACCATTTTTAATAGAATCCAGAGGTGGTTATTCTTACATACAAACTTAAATTGAAGAATTGAGTATATATAGATAGATAGACCTTATGAGGTATATGTATGATTCCTTAAATAATCTAAAAAAATTCATGAAGGAAGTTTAAAATCAACTTTGAAATAAGATAAAGGTTCTTTGATTTGATCAAGGACATGAATATCTTAACCAAAATTTTATTGAATGTCTACACGAGTTTGGGATTCTATCTTAGCTCACTCATCCTTACTCACTACAGTTAAATGGTGTTAGTGCAAGGAAGAACTATTCCTTCATAGACAGGGTATGGTTAATGATGATTCATGTAGATTTCACATTTTCCTTTTAGGTATATCAATTATTATTGAAAAAATATGTACTAAATCAAGAACCAAATAAAGTGGAAATAAGAATTATCATCGAGATATGAATTAGAAAGAAACTCATTTTTTTAGATACATTCATATAGGGTTGCATGGCATTTTTTAAGGCCCTATCATGAAAAAAACTATCAACCTGAGGCATAAATTTTATCATTATACGATATTATAAGGAAACAAAGGGATACAACCTATAAAACCCCTTAGAAAATAAAGTGATTATAGCTGAAAAATGTGTATTTATTGAGAGGGAACAAATCCTCAAGAATGATATTAGAATATGTATTAAATTCGTTGAAGTCGATTATCAAGATACAAAATAGTTGGTACATGAATATATTCTACAAGTACCCATAGAAGATGTTTTCCCTAAAACACAAGTACTATGTATGAGAACTAGAGATGTTATAGAACCAAAGAGATATGGTTTTCTAGTAATTGAAGATGGAGAATCATTATTGGTTGAAACAAACGGACCTCTATCCTAGAAAGATAAAGTAGAATGATCAGAGGCTTTGAGATGGAAAATGCCATGATTTATGAAATGGATTCCATGTATCAGAACCATGTATGACTATTGGTCGATCCACAATTTGATGTATATCATGTCGGATGAAAATGTGTATTCAAGAGAAAAATGTACATAGAAGGTAAATTATGTTTCTATATTGAAAGGCTGGCATATAAAGGTTTTAAAAAATACTCTGGAATTGACTATGATGAAGACTTTTCAATATTTTTCTTTCTTAAATTAATTACAATTATTCTTTCTATAGCTGCTTACCATGAATAGGAAATTTGGAAGTGGATGTAAAGATATATTTAATTAATGGGAACCTTCAAGAAGATGTCTATATGACACAACCATAATGTCTTGTTACTCCAAGTGGTAAAAAAAGGTTATTAAAGTTGCATATATCCATTTATATATTGAAGAAATCATCCAGGTCATGGAGAATTTTGTTCGATGAATCTATAATATATTTTTGTTTCATTAGGAATGAATACGAGCCATGTGTTTATGATAATTTTTGTGGGTATACAACATTTATCATAGTATTATATTTTTGTTACATTTTAGAGATGTATTTTTTTCCTTGTAAGACTTTGAAATATTTATACATATAGTTTTAGAGATAGGCATAGAGACAATGTGTGATTCTGAGGCCTGATGCACCCAAAATTAGTTTTATAAATGTGTTAAATATATTTTATATTATGGGTGGGAAGTTTCATGAAAAAATTGATAACTCTTAAAGAGGATATATGATTTAAAATCAGAGACAAATTTTTCGTTCAGAATGTGATGGTTACCATAGGTGCAACATAAAATAGTTCATCGTAGGGCATTCAAAAATAGAAATTATTGGTGGGTGTGTTTAGTTAAAATAAAAAATAAAATTTATTTATTTTAATTAAATTAACCTAATACAATTTTATTATAAATCCCCCACTATGGACAATACACATGGGTTATCCATATAATCTCTTGGAATATTCTAGATTATTCATCCTATTTTTGTGAGAAAATCACATCAGATAATGACGAGACTTTGGATAATGGTAGATTAGGATACAATGAAGACAATGACTACCTTAAATAATTATAGATCAAATTATTCAATAAAAAATTATCCAATATCTTGGTATAAATCATAAATGTTTGGTTTATTCCCTTTTTGATTTATTCTTTTGAGCAGAATTATTCTTTCAGTGATCTGTGCCAATTGTTAGATGTTGCATGTGCCTCTTTATTGAATTAAATTTATTATAATTTTATTTATAACCCTAAATATCCATGTTCATGATTTTTGGCTATGAACACTTTAAAATAGTCTATAAAACCTTATTTTTTCATTTCCCACCTCTGATTTTCATTGCATTCATCATCCCTGGACCTCAAGGTAGTGATTTGACATTGCAGGGTGGGACCGAGCCTGATTAAAGCCTCGTATTTTCAGTGGTTTCATTAGTGATGAACGTATCATCAATCAAGGATACATTTGGTGTAGAATAATATAGACTAGTTAATTTTTTAATGGATTTGTTATCTGAAATTGAAGAGAGGTGTGCGAGATGATGAAGGATCATGTATCCTTTGTGAGATTCATTGGAATTTTTTTTGGCCACCTGATGGATAGAAACATTGAATAGGGACTAAATACAATGATTTTGGGTAATGTGGAGGCTAGATATTTGGGGGAACTGACAGATGTAGAGGGTGGAGTTCATATCTAAACATCTGTAAAAAAACCAAACTACACGCCATGTATCATGATGAATACACAACATGGATCCTTTATTTAATGTTTACTAGGGATTGAAAAAAGATAAGAATTGAAAAACATGTTTCCCTCATAAATTTCATGTACCTCTTCCCTGAGTGGACAATCCATGTGGAGGAGCACATGGGTTGGACCCAGTTTAAAATAAAAGGTATATGGTAACGTCGTTTAACGAATTATCCGGACACAACCAAGGTGCATTGGTAGGGACCCCGAGTGGCACGACATGCTATGTTGACATTGTATAGGTCATGTATTGCAACTTAGAATAAAATATTACGATTTGGGAAAATTTATGTTTTTAACATTCCATTTTTAAATATAAGTTTTAGAATAAAATATTATGATTTGAATCTCTATGAATGGAACATTAAATAATTAAACCCTTGATAACCCATATTAATTTCCAAAGGGCAATTAATTTTAATGGGGGTATAATTCAACACATCAAGATTTTTTGAAATAATTTGTAAAATTAATTTAATCTTTTTGATATTTCTTATTTCATGCAACACTGAATATAACTTGTGTTATATGAAAGGACCATGTAATTATTTAATTTTAAGAAAATCCATGTAGATATTTTATAAAAAGAAACAATAATATTATCTTTCCATGTATGCAACACTATGTTTGGCTTGTGTTATACAAAATGAAATATTCTTTTGATCTCTTGTGTAACACACAATACATAGTTTTACCAAACTACTACGTAACATTAATATTATTATAATATCATTATAGTTACAAATTATCCATTGAAATAAGATCAAATAAATTATGGAAATTTCATTTCATTTTTTTTATTATTTAGATATAAAAGAAATTATGGACTATTTTAAAATAGAGAAATTCCTCTTCTAAGAAAACTATTTTTCTATAAAAAAATAATTTTATCTCAATAAATTTAAAAAATAACTATTGATGAAAGTTTTCAATAACATTTATCTATTTAATATTTAATAATGTTTTTGATACTCATAAAATAGATTTTATAGTCATAAGATATGAATAAATGTAATTTTATAAATAAAAAATATATTTTTCAAAAGGGTAATTACACCACTTCGTAATGATGCACCAATTTTTAATATATTTTTGGGCACATTAATAATTTTTATATGAAAACATAAAATTAATTATTTAAATAAGGATATAAAAGTTAATATTGGTTGAATTTGTGGTATTTTTCTAATAAGTTTCGTGTTTTTATAAATAGTGAAAACATACTGAATTTTAATTGAAAATATCATTTTCATAAAATTAATTAATAGTATTAAATTATAAATTGGATAGGTTTTAAAGTATAATTAGATATATTTTTGATAATTTAATCATATTTTGGTTATAAGAATCATTTTCCCATTGAATTTGGATATAAAAACATTTCAACTTTTTGAACATTTTCACTTTAAAAACCTATTTCCTCGTTCGGTCAAAGGGATTAATTTTAAATTAATTTGACAAAAATCATTTGTTTAGAATTACAAAAAATGGATTCCTTATTTTTAATCATATGTTAAAATTTTATTAATTATATCAATTTTATTTTTATACAATATGAGTAATATCTTTAGTAATTTTTATTACTACTATTAAGGGTAAATCATGTATTTAAAGTAATAAAATAATATTATACATATTAATAAACTACAATAAAACATTAAGAAGTTATAATGGATGATTCTAATTAGATCCGTAACACATAATCATCTAAATTAATGTTTCCGTGGACACTTTTTTTGTAAAGTGTCTTATATTTTATTAAAATCAAACAAAGTGACAAAATTCCACAACCTTAATTTTAATGAGTATAATATTTTTAGTATGGGATTAAATAGAAGATATGATTGTCCATATATATTATTATTAAATATAAAATATTTATCTACATCATTTAAATTTATTTTTAAATGTGAGTGATGAAATATTTATCATAAATAAATACAGAATGATGATGCAATAACTATTCAATTAATGAAACAATCTATTCGAAGATATTAGAAATATTAATATATATATAATTTTACTTAATTTAGATGGTAAATTAATTTCATATGTTAATATTACATTTTTGTGTGGTATTAAATGATTTTTATTCAATTTACCTTGTATGAATTGATTTCTTTAATGTCAAAGTAAGGAATAGAGTCAAAATTGACACTTATGATATTTTACAAAAATAATATTTTCGTAAATTAGTTTGAAATCATAAAAATATTCAATAAGAATAAATAGGATGATATATGGTCTAAAATATAATAAATGTTCCATTTATGTGCCAATTTACACTTTATATGTTAAAACTACATCCTCTTAATATTGAATTCATTGTCATCATAGTTAAAATCAAAATAGATTAAATAAGGGCTAACTATTAGTATATGGTTTAAAATAACATCAAGACATTTATATAATAAATTGGTTGATGATATTACAACATTGTCATATCTTATATTCAAATAAATTTCATTTTTGTGGTATTTTTATTTATATTTATTTTATTGTAAATTAATATTTTGAGAAATTCCAAAAGTGCCCCTCTCATCTCCTATAAAAGGGAACCTCTTATTATATTTTATTGACATTTAATAACATTTTTGGTTCAGAATAAATTTATAATAATATCCTCTATACTATACTAAATTCTTCTTATATGACATACTTTGGGTAGAAAGACAACCAAATATGCCTTTTGTGAAAATCGAAAAGAGTTTCCCAAAGAAGAGGTAACGTTCATCAAAAAATATTTTCTTATTTAGACAACAAATTACTTATTTTTTTAATTTACTTTTTAAATTATAAAATAAGTATCCTAAATAAACATATATTCCTTTATAATAATTTTTATACCTACATTCACACACACTTCCATTCAATGGGATACACAATCATAGTTCAGGTGTATGACAGAATAATGCCTCACAAACTGATGATGCTCATTCATCAATTCCACATTTCATAGTTTGAAATAATGATGTGATTTCTATTTTAATATTATATATATAATTTATTTATTATTCTTGAATTTTTATATAACACATACCTTCATGATTTCCATTTCGTGTAAATACAATAACTTCATTTGTGGATGTGTGGACTATTGTCTCCACAAAACGATGTGATCCATTCAAACAATATATATAATGTATTAATGAGGGTTTTAGTGAGACTATATGATATATATGACATAATAATTCTACTATAATGATATTTTCTATATTTATATATATTTCATCTACTTTCATTCTTTTAATATGACATGAAATTGAAGCAATGTCCATGCATATATACGACCAACCATCTCCATGAACAGAGTATTTAAATTTAAATTTATATCTTTTACATATAACAATAAATAGATTTATAATTAATATATTTTATATTTATAACATTTCTATCATTATGTATATAGTTAAATCATTATTTATGAATTATTACCATGAATTACAAGTTAAAACATTAATGAGAAACAAAGTAGTTATTACATGAAACATAACTTAATCATGGATTTTTTTTATAAGAGAGTAATATAAAGTCACAAGTAAATAATATATGTTATTATATATTTGAAAATGGTTCTCTAATATATTTATAATAATATTATATTTATTATACATGAGGTTTTCGTGGGTGTGATGAGAGTCAAGATATAAGGTAAGAGATTTCCATCTCACTTTTATATTCCATGAGATACAAGCCATGTTCCCAACCTATTTCTTATATGTGGTGTATATATCACCCATAAATTTATTTTATGAGTATTATCCTGAATATTAAGGTATTTAAATATCTATATAATTTTATTTCATTCATGGGTCACACTAGTTGGCCGATTATAAATTTATAAGGGGATTTATTGTATCACTTTTATTTTTACAAGACTTATTCAATATTCACCACTTGTTTCTTTTGTGTGGTGTATATAATTACCATGAATTTAATATTAAAAAATTAAAAATTATTTTATAAGTATTTAAATATCACTTTTAGGATCTTTCATTCATGGGTTTTATGGTTCATAAGTTAACAAAACGGAACGGTAATTTTGTTCTCAATTTTCCTTTATTGAGAAACATGGTATATTATGCACATATAGTATTTTTTAGGAGTATATAATACCCTTTGAAATGTTTTATCATTAATCTTTTAATTTTTATGATATTATAAGTTCCATGTAATCTAATTCCCTCTTGGGTTAGAAATATATATTATTTCAAATCAATGTTTTCTAAAAGTTTTTTAAATAATCTTTGAAGAATTTTTATTAAATGGTATTTATAAGATGATTAAAATTATTTTCTATGATTAATTTTTATGATTTCAATGAAATTTTTAATGAAAATTTATTGATAATTATTTTTTGATTTAAAAATCATTTTTCAAAATAGAAATGTTATTTTCCTAAAAAATTATATGAATTGATCATTTAGAATAACATTCCATCCAAGACAACATTATTTGAAGTTACTTATGTTTTAATGGGTATATGATCCAATGATAATATTATTATTATTTCAATGAATTTTTTATGATGGATTTATACTTCTGAAGTTTTTCATTTCCATGAGTTATGTTATGATGAAATATTAAGGAATCTGATTAGTTTTCTTGGGTTCTGAAATGATTTATGTACTAGTAGATCACATGTGTATAGTTTAAATTATGTGATGGGTGGGACCTATATCTCCATATAATGCATTGGGTAAAGATTTATATATCATTAGATAATGATGGTAATCATGTTGAAGAGCTTGATCCACTATTGGAAGATGGGGAATCCCGATCCACTATGAGAATGTGCAGAAACCCGATCCACTATGGGAAGATGGGGGAACCTGATCTAGTGTAGGAAGATGGGTAAATTTGATCCACTATGAAGATATGGGGAAGACTGATCCCTTACAAGGAAAGGAATACAATTTTAGATGGTGGTGTTTCCCTTAAAGTTGGTGTTGTACTCATGAAATATCCTGTTATGTTTTGGAAATGCACCTTGACTTATAAGGAATTATGTAACATGTTAGTGAGTATGACACAAATTTCATTTACTATTTCAATGTTAGGATTTCATAGATTATTATCATGTTTCCCTTATTCTTCATGTATTATTAACAATCAATATTAGTTACATGATTCATCTTAATAATCTTTTACATACAAGGTATGCTCTTATAATGTTTTTATCACATTCTAATACCTATATTCTTATTTTTATGCTTAAAAATATACCTTTTTTACCCTTATTGTCAATATAAGATCACCATTTTTAAATCATTTATTTTCACATGTTATAAATGGAGAATTTAGATAGGGTTACTAAAGAGAGAGATCATTTTGTGAAACATTCATGATCTTTCACTATGTTTGAAAAAAGCATTCAATGTTTCCAAAAGAACTATAGTAATATAGTCCTTATGCATGTGTTCATGTGATATATGAAAGATTCCTCAAAAAATGATACAATATACATGTATGAAAACCTTGGGTCACTGTATTTTCAACCTATATATTGGAACACACCATCATCTTGGGTGTGGGTACTCTATCTACCGAGTTGAACCCCCTATCAGATAGGGCGTGAGTCCTCGTGACATAAGAGTGGACCCCCTCACCCCATTAGCGTGGCCATGGGTCCTGTATATACTATGTAGTCACCATACTATAAGATACGATGTGGTTTATCATGACACCATAGTGGAACCCACTGATTCACCCAGGTGTTAGTCCTCAACCTACAAAGAGTAATCCCCTAATTCACTAGGGCACATGTTCACTATGTATACTTATTGAATGAAACCCACCTAATGCATTGGGGTAAATGCCCTCTACTTGAAGATTACCCCTCCTTGACTATGTAGCACTATGGAGTGTCATGTGCATCTACAATATTGCTAATGGGATGATGTGTGAGATATTGGTGATCGTTTGTGGACTTTTGGAACTGTTGGAAACTCATTTCCTTTGCTGAACTCTGAGATGGACATCCAATTTCTCTCTTATTTGAGATTATTTTACTGAGAATATATATATATATATATATATATATATATCCATGTGTTTGGATTTTATTAATCCCTTTCCATGGGTTTCATAGTCATATGGGGTAGTCCTCCGACTCAATATATTGAGCTCAATGTGGTTGGATGAGGTTACTCTCATGCTATGTGGGGAAAAGACTCGGCATATAGTCCACCAACACGATGTTGATTACCATGTGTTTGGATGAGCTTACAATATTAGTTTGTGTTGATCTGTTCATTTTTCACTATATAATATCAATATATACCTTTTTTGTCTCTTACCGCTCCCTCTTTAGATTTTTTAGAATCCTAATTTGTATGTATATACTCACCCTTGAATGGGATTTTCCCGCTTAGGTGTTGTCTTTTGTAGACAAAAGATAGGTCAGCAGTGACAACAGAATAGCTTATGGATACTACATGCATTAGCCTTATTATGGTGGCCACAGTTTGGATTATAGGGTATGGTCACTCCCATCCTTTTACTTTCATGTTTTTTCAGGTTGGGACATCTTTCTGATTGTAAGTTTATTTTTAATCTTTATTTTTCAATTTTCACTGTCATATTATTGTACACCAAAGAAGTTATTTATTTTTGGTTTAATTTCTAGATATTTCATCTTATTATTATTATTCCTCTAATATTTTCATTCAGATGATCGGGTTTGGGCATATAGGTTGAATAGAAAAAGGCCCCCCATTTAGGATATTCCTTTCGGTTCTTGCTGCCACCCCAGGCCAATGGAGACATGTTTGGTGAAGTAGTTGCTCAAGCCTAGATAAGACTCGGGACATGATTGATTGGCATAAGAGTAATTCATTCCATGGTATGGTGTTTGTTATACTGCCCTGAAGAGGATTTCTTTGGACATAATGTAATAGTTTCAATGTTTCCTCAGTGTGGATCTTCAGATAGGGAATCATGTGATGGTACAGGCAGCTAACATATCCATTCACCTAGACATTTAATACATGATTATCAAGTCTTCATACTAGACAAATTGGTTATATGGAATAAACAGTACATGCATCATATTAGATTGAGCCTTTGAATATCTATCTTGAGACATCTTCCTATTATATATATATGCTCAGTTGATCATGGAACTTGTTGGTCACTTTTGAGATTCCCCCGAGAAGACAATTGGATAAGTTATTGATTCCATATCAAGTAAACGATCTGATGAGTGGTGAGGCCTTAGTTAAGGGTCCATAAAGTGAGTTAATTTCTTCCATGTAGTCAGGTTGAAGTATCCCTTATTGTCGAGTAGTCGATATTACCATTATAGTTGCATGAGGATACAAATAGTCTTAGCGCACTTCGCATGTTCCATATCTAGATTCTATTGTGGTTACAGAATCAACGATATCCCTATGAAGAATTGGATTTGATTTATTCAATGATCCATGTTTCAGATTTGAGTAGATACTAACCAGTAAAATGGTTTCAATAAAAACCATACTCTCATAGAGAGGTAGTTGGTTCCAGTTGTACC
This sequence comes from Viscum album, assembly GCA_963277665.1. Classification (NCBI taxonomy): domain Eukaryota; kingdom Viridiplantae; phylum Streptophyta; class Magnoliopsida; order Santalales; family Viscaceae; genus Viscum; species Viscum album. The sequence continues at coordinate 1,615,467,532 of OY728158.1, forward strand.
AGCAGATGAATCACCTATGATGAGTGTGCATTACCAGTTTTAGAGATATTGATCTCCTAGTTTGCATTTTGATTCAAACATCCTTATCATGTGTTTTAGGTTAGTACCAATCATCATTCTTTGATATCCCACTCAGATATAAACCCTTTTGATGGTGATCCTTATGGTGGGACCACTCTAGGATGATGTAGTGCATTTGTTAGGTCCACAAGGATGAATACCCTGAGAGGGGGGTGAATCAGGGAATGACTAATTTAAAATTAAAGCCCGTTCAGATCTTGTTCCGCTGTTAAGAAAAACACTCTTCTCTAACTTTCCTATTGCACAATTTAAACAGAATGTAAAGCAAGCACAAGAAACAAAAATTTTTTACTTGGTTCACCCCTAAGGGCTACGTCCAAGGAGTATATGCTGACAGGTTGTCTGTCGTACAAAATTCCACTAAACTTAACTAGTTGTGGATTACAAAGTTCGAGCACGGTCACTCTGCCCCAGGCTCACTACCTTTACATGGTTTAGGGTCAGCTCACTGCTTTCCCAAGGGTCACTCCCTGTTTCTCTCTCTATGGCTCACTGCCAGTGGAGAGGATAACCATCATCCTCTTCCTTCGCTCACTACGTCGGAAAGGATCCACTCACAATTTATAGACTTGTAGGTATCTTCATTTGCATAAAGTAATGCATCTTTTTTCTTTATGTAGATGCTCTGTTGAAGTCCAACTTTCAACTGTAGATGAATTTCACTTGGTACCGAAGGTATCAGGCAATCATCCAGCATCCACGCAGCCCTGAAGCACTACCAGAAATGAATCTTACTTGGTGCACAAGTCAAACCCGGCGCACAAGTATCGGCATGCAAGTCAAAACTGGTGCGCAAGTCCACCTCACACACTTGTGCGACACATGCTTTTTCAACTCCAAACTTGCACGACACACTTCCTTTTACATCCAAACCAATATTGGCATGCAACTACAACCGGCGTGCAACTTCAAACACCGGCGCACAACTACACCTGTGCGACCACACTCCACTTGCATGACCACCACACCTGCATGAAGAGATCTCTGATTTTTCAAAGTGTTAAACTCATTTGGAAATGAGGAGGGGTGGCCTAGTATTTATAGGCAATTTTACCACCCTACGCGATGGCGCACAAGTCCACCCTCAGTGCGCAAGTCTCGGCGCGCAGGTCTCTTCCCCTGCAATTCACTTGCGCGACCCACTTTCAAACTTTCTCTAACCTCTTTCCTTTTCCATATTTTGAAGTTCTGATCTTGAAAAACAACAGGCATGCATGTTCTCAAGCATCCAAGGGATCGACACCCAAGTCACCTGCGCGACAACACCAATACCTGCATGACCCTTATCACATTTCCATATCTTGATGATCTGATCTTCAAAAACATATGGCGCACAGGTTTCCAAGCCTTCAAGTACATGGCGCGCAAGTCCCTTTTCCAAAAACCACTTTTCTTCATTTGTTGATTTTTAGACACTAAAATTTGGCAAACACTGGAAAACGGCGCCACCTAGTATCTGTTCTTTTTGTACCGCCTCCATAACATCCATTCCTTTTTCTAAGATATTGAATCAAACATTAATCATTAACCATGGCTCTTGAACTCAACATGCCACCATGAAAACCACTTTGTCAAAAAATCTGAATGTCATGGTTTGTTTTTTCAGCAATCACAACACAAATGTCCAGTTTTTCAACAAACACAATCACCTCAAAAATTCATTAATGATACATTGAGGGATTGTTTCCCAACAGCATTGGTAGATTCCTCTAATAGAGATGTTTTGGTGTGTCATCCGACCAGAGAGGAATATGGAACCCCCCCCCACCGAGTCTCATACTTGTGACATGATTCCAAACTGTGTGGGAGATTCAGTTCCACCTAAAATGGATTGTTTTATGGTATGGGGGATGAGTTCCATTAACTTGTGTGTCGGGAAGTGTAGATGTGATGGGTTGTCATAGTAGACCCCGGTTGAGGAGAGCAGGTAGGAAAGGGAAATGATGAGCTCTTGGGATATGGGACTTATTTTCGGGAGGATTGAATATGGATTGGAGGATGACCTATGTCACTACTTCTCCTGTTGTAGTTGTTATTGTTGACTCAAAAGACAAATTTTCTTATGTGTATCAACTATTAAAGACCTACAGATACCAAGGGAGTCCCATTTTCCTAACCTTTATATTTTAGGCACTTGAAGATAGGATATTTGGTCACCCATTTCTACTAATGGGGAGAGCTTACTCTATGAAAATAGAATGTCTCAAACCAAACCATTCCATAATATTAGTGAAGTCCTATGATGTTTTCCTCATTATGGACTGGTGATCAGCCATCGAAGATCAGATGTTTGATAATAGTGAGTAGTAGTGCTTCTAGGTTATGGTGTAGAATATTCTTCATTGATAAGGAGTGATACCGAGATAGAGTTATATGAACTCATTTGTATTTGGTTACATCAAATTTACATGTTTGCCGGTATTTCCCTTGGAAGAATTAATGTTATGTGTTCTCGAAACCATCCAATGAAGGTGGTGTATGATTATGTAATGGGTTTACCTACCCATCATGAGATATAACATTGTGTGGAATTGATGTAGGGATATGTTCTTTTTGTGCTAGCATGACAGATGACCCTATATGGTTGCGAGATCAAGTGGTGCGGTTTTTGGGTCTACCAAGATGTGGTTTCATGTGAACCAGTGTGTCCACCTAGTGATCTACAGTTTTTTCCTCAAAAAAAGGATGAAGGATTTCAAGTTTTCATGGATTATAATCACATCAACTATGCCATGATGAAGAATAATTACCACGTGTAGAGATACGATAACCTATTTGACCAGTTTTGATTTTTTCGGATGCTTCACGAAGACTGACCTCAGGTCTAGGTAGCACCTGTTGAGGGTTCGTGAGACTAACATATTGAAGTTAGTATTCTTATGTCACTATGTACACTATCATTTCTTGGTGATGCACTTTGGTGTGATGAATACCCACACCGTGTTTATGGATTTTATTAACTGAATCTTTCGTCCATACATTGACTTGTTTTTGTCCTCATTGATGACATACACATTAAATATTTGAAAAATAAATAAAATATAGAGCACTTGATGGTGGTATTATTCTTGATTCGGGAACACTGGCTTTTTGGTAAGCTCTCAAAGTTCCAATTTTGGATTCCTAATGTTCATTTTATAGGTTACGTCATTTATGATCATGGTTTGGAATTAGACCGAGTGAATATTTATGTTATTATTTCGTGGGATCAATCCAAGATCATGTTAGAGGTGAAAATATTCCTTAATGTACTTGTGTACTAGCAAATATTTTTGTTAGAATTAATATGGATTTCAACAAATTTGAACACCTTATCATGGAAAGTGGAACCTTTTACTAGGATTTATCAGTGCCAAAGAAACATCTAGGAGTTGAGGCTTAGGTTGAAGAGTTCTCCCATGTCCAGAAACATGGGGTGTTCGTAGTTTACATTGTGTTATGTGATGTCCTAGATGTTATGACCAATTTATTGATAATGCAGTAACATACAATTATCGCATACGGGTCAAGGTAATTGATACCCCCTGATAAGAACTATGTGACTCACAAACAAGCACTGGTAGTAGTAGTTTTTTCTTAGATGATTTGAAGGCACTGCCTTCTAGTAGAGGAATTTTTGGATTACTCAATCAATCAGAGTCTCAGGTACATATTCATATAAAGATACTTGAACCTTAGATAATGGAATTGGTTGGAATTCTTGCAGGAATATAACATTGAGATATTATATACTATAATAAAGGGAATCTTTGTAGTAGATTCCCTTAGTAAGAAGTCATATGATCGTTTGGTGGAGGATCATTCTGAGAAATTTTCTTCCTTGTAGATAACCCTAGTGGAGTAGGTGGGTGCGATTTTTATTCAGTTGATGGTGTTGAATTCCCTATTTGTCATGAATGTGAGAGAGTCCTAGTATGGAGATATCAAATTTGAAGTTTTACGTGACAGGAGATCCACCTGGGATTCACCAGATGAAAATTCTAAATGATGAAATTACATCATCCTTTTCTAGGGATAAAAGGTGGTCCCAATAATTATGTGGGAGGAGGTGTTATGAGAGTTCCATAATTCTCCCTTGGTTATACATCCATATGTATAGAATATGTAAAAAGTCGTTCAATAGATATTTTGGTGATATGACATGAGACATATTGTGGATGAGTTCATATCATAGGGCCTCACCTTCCAGTATCAGGTTCTATAATGTTTTTTGGAGAACCTGGAGATCTTGGAGTGGAATTAGGATGGCATATCCATTGACTTTTTGATAATGATTCAGCAGACAACGAAGATCCATGACACCATCTAGGTGATAGTTGATCGACTCATGAATTTAGCACACATTCTTACTATGAGAGTGAAGTGTTTGGTGGGGAGTTTAGGGAATATGTATGTGTGGGGGATTATTCATTTTCATGGGGTTCCGTAAGCTATTGTCTCTCATCAGGATGATCAGTTCACGTCAAAGTTTGGAGAGGACTGTAGGAGGAATTTGGTACGTATATGACTATGGGTCCAACCACCAACCCCTATATAGATGGGAAGAACATGAAAACTATCCAGGTGTTGAAGGATATGTTAAAGGAATAATTTTTTAATTTGACTAGAGTTGGGAAGATAATGTTTCCTTGGTATAGTTTTTAGACAACAAAAACTTCCACTCTTCTATCAGCATGGAAACTTGTGTTTCCCTATACGGGAGACTCTATAGTTCACCATTGTAAAAGAAAAAGAACAGAGAGACATCTCATGTGGGTCCATAGTTGGTTCAAGAAATTACAGAGAAGGTACAGGTAATCTGTGAACATATGAGGATGGCTCCGAGAAGGAAAAAATATCACAGAGACTATTTTTATAGTTACTTGGAGTTTGGTTAGGAAGGCCTCATTTTCCTAAGATTCTCCCCATGTCATGGATTATGGAGGTTTTTTCAAGAAGGAAACATAACCCTACAGTTCATCAAGATATTCGAGATCTTGAAGAGGGTTGGTGAAGTTTCTTACCACCTCACCCAACCCCCACAATTGGAATGGCTGGGAAATATCATCTACATGTCGCATCTAAAGAGATACTACATCAAACCATTCAAATTATTAATGGAGGCGAGCTAGACATCAGGTATGGATCAAATTTCATAATGAACTAGGTGGAAACCAAGGATCCCAATATAGGACCCTTTATTGATAAATTTTCCCCATGGTTTACATGTTGTGTTAACAAAGGAAAGTGCATGAGAGCTCTGGGGAGTGATAGAGTGAGATGCGGGCACAATATACAGATTTGTTTTTTTAGTTTTTGTTTTTTTGGGGATAAAAATATTGAATCATAAAATGATTTAGAGGTCATGTTTTTCATTTTATAGACTCTAAAATAAGTCTACCTATATTTTTGTGCTAGGTGCTAAGGCGCCATACGATTCTGAGGCCATTTGTGCCCAGAATTATTTTTATAAAAATATTAAAAAATAATTTATATTTTTTGAGCATATTTTCTTGAATACAATTTGATAAATCATAAATAGTATTTTGGATTAGAAATACGGGAGCACAGTTGACTTCAAAATTTTATTATTTACTGAAGTGAAAATTATAATAGATCATTGTAGGGTGTTTCTAATTAACATCCATTAGCGGGTGTGTTTAGTTAAAATAAAAAAAATTATTTAATTTAATTGAATTAATCTAATCTAGATTTTTATAAATACACTACTACAGAGAATCCTCTAGGTTTTACCACATATAATTGGGGAGCATTCAAGAGTGTTCTTCCTCCTATTGGAAAATATGATAAGATGACGATGAGACTCTGGATTGGGGTAGATCAAGATGTAGTTAACATAAAAACATCCTTCATTCACCAGAGAGCACATTAATCAAGGAAAAACAATACAATATTCAAGTATGACTCATAAATTCTTGGTTTACACTCATTTTAATTTATTGATCCAGAAAAATCATTACTTCATTGATCTGAACCAATTTTTAGAAATTGCATGCACCCGTGTATTGAATTAAATTGATTATTATTTTAATTTTTACCCAGGATACCCCTGTTAAAGCTTGTTATCCAATAATTATTTTGAATGAATGTTGACCCTCCTTTCATCACAGAGTCTAAAGATTGGAAAAGGGTAATATCGTAGCTCAAAGTGATTCAACCTTGGGACAAATATCAAAAATTGACGAAGGAATGAATAAAAAGAACATTGCACAAGGGTCGCGCAATTTCCCTTACTGTCATAGAAGTACACTTGTGCGCCACTTAATGGTCAAGCAAGTGACTTGTGTGCCCTCTTTAAAACCCGCCCAGGGTCTTCTGCAGCCTATAAATACCCCTGGTGGGCCCCCCATTTGGAGAGGAATTTTTCTAGAATTCAAATATAGAGCTCTGAACGCCCAAGTGTCTTCTACAAGTCTTCCAAACACTTCTAAGGTAATTCCTTACCTATAATGGATGGTCTATAAAAGAGGAATAAGGTCTAAGTGTTAGAAATCACTAACACTTGCGCGCTGAAAGTGTTTTACCCTTAAGGGAAATTAACATACTTGTGTTTGTCCTTATCTATTCATTAAAACTTGCGTACCCCTCTTCTGGAAGTACCTCAGGATAATTCAAATGGCTTTGGTCAAGGATCGCCCAAGTATTACCCTAAGGGATGAAAATCGTGCAAGTACCCATGTGCCACACATGTTTACCTACGCGCCAGGACTTGTGTGCCCACACAGTACTTGCGCACCTACCAAGACTTGCGTGCCCTTCTATTTTTTGGGTTCCCTTCTTGCCCATTTAACTCCTCTTATACCATTCCGCCTCTCTTATTCAATATTAAGTATTCAAGACACTCTTCAAAACCATTTATGGAATGTTTTCTTGATTTACATACTTATCCGAAAGGAATTCCGTGAAACATATCTCAAAACCTAGTGATTTACACATCTTTATTTCACTAAAATTAGAGATTTCATTCATTCAACATCATCCTTTAATATGAGAGAACCCTATTATTGGGAATCCTCCTTAGTAGTAATCCCCAAGTCCTCATTAATCTGGGCCTCCTTTTCAAGAGTAAGCCCCAGTCATAATTTCCATTAATCTGGGACTTCTTTTCAAGAGTAAGCCCCAGTTTCAAATCCTATTAATTGGTCTTCCTCCTCAGGAGTAATCCCCAACCATAATTCCTTTAACAAGGGCTCCCTTTTCAGGAATAAAACCTAGTCTTAAAGTTCCCAAATATGGGAATCCTCCTTAGGAGTAAGCCCCAAGCCCCTTAATTTTTCAAATCCCTTAACCTAAACCTTCTTCTCAGGAGTTAGCCACAATTTTAGTTTCTCTTAACCAGCCTTAATTTACTTTTTATTTGGGCTTCCTTCTAAGGAGTAAAACCCAATCATAAGTCCCCTCCTAACTTGGGAATCTTCATTAAGAGTAAGCCCCAAGATTAGAGTATCCAAATCTCCATGAAGCACATATACCTTTATGGACCATGTTTGGGGATTTCTTCCCTAATGTAAATCTTAATCCACATCAATCTTGGTAGTTATACACACATAAGCCCCACATCATTGCATCTTTCATGACAAAATTGTCGGGTTTCACCAATACATCTTGTTTCTCAAACCAAGCATGACTCACGTGAGATTAGAGTGTAAAAGTAATCATGACATCTTTCTTTGAGCCATCAATCATGCATAAACATCATACTCCCTTATACGAACATTGTCGTCTATGATTCCTTTATCAAAACAAAGGATACGTAGGTAGCCCATCTGCAGGTATGATCCCAACTTTGATATAATCCATGTCCTTCTGAATGACAATAAACCTCATTTTCCACACTGAGTGGCTTTAATACCAGTATGGTCATCATATTGACCAAGAGAATTTTATGTATTGAAGGATACCATTAGATAAGAATCACTATACAAAAACAGATGATTCTCTTTCGATGAAGAACCTCGAATACATATAAAAGATTCTCTAAATTTCCTACATATCAATCATTGATTGTCAGATCTAATGGAAATATCATTTTATACTGGGTAATGTAATAAGGATTCACGAACATAACTTAAATCTATAAAGAGTGTCCCGGAGTAAACAATAATTCCCCTCAAAAAGGTGTGATGAGTCCGAACTCCCATCCTCTCTACCAATTAAAAATTCCTAAGCCTCATCGGTCCAGAACTAATGAGTGCCTACCTTTGGAAAGTAGGTTCAAATGAATATGGAATCATTGGATGTTTCCGGTTCTACGAACAAAACCATTAGAAACTGCTTGGAATGTTTGAATCTTAAGTCAATGAGATCATCCCCAATTCCAGAGGGAAACAAAAAATGGTGAACCCGACGTGAATCCTTAACCAAGTTAAAATGATAGTTTACCTACTTGTTAGGCCCCTATTTAAAACTCACTGAGAGGGCCAACTAGACAGTCAATAACATATGTGTTCATCCAAAAGATGGAGTGGCCAGACTTGTCTTGATTATGTCTATTATATAAAAAATGCACTCTTTTCAAAGATCTTCTTCATTTCCAAAATTACTTCACTTAAGTTCACACCCATGAATATGTCTACTGTGAAAACCTCTGCTGCAAATGTCACTGCTGCTACTCCTGCTAGATCGTCGTCTGCTCTAAGGAAGACATCACCTACTCAGCGTCTTCATCACTGGGTATCAAACATGGTGGTTAAGGAGTAATATCAACACTATACCATTCCAACTTTGGAGGCTGGATGACAAGACCTCCAAGTGAACAATTCACCCTGGTCGTCCGGACAGCAACGACCAGTGATAAAAAAGAAGGCGGTTCTAACCGCAGTCTCCAGCAGTTTCAGGTCGTTATCCCCGGAACGCAATCACCATTCACTCCCATATTATGAGGAGGTGAATGAGTAGGTCCATATGGTACTTAATCCAAGGAGACAAGAGTCCTTCCAGAGGGCTCCCATTAACAATCGTCGCCAGACTCGTGCGGCAGTGCACCCTAAACATAATGAGGGTACCGACTCCAGGCGTTCGGCTCAGGTTCCTCAAACCTGAGCAGTCAAGATGAATCGCCAGAGGCAAAATCCTGTTAATAGTGAGTAGGTTCCATCTCTTCCATCCTCGAAGAAGTCCACCAACCTAACATGGTGGCAAGCAACGAGCAGGAACACACACTTGCCCATTTTAATTCCGCTGTCCAGCAGACTCCTCTATAAGCTTCATGCCAATCCCGCCAGGCAATTCCGGAAGAGTACTATAGGTAGGAACATATTCCTGTTTATACATCATCAGCTAGTCAGCAGGCTCGTCTGACTACATATGATGGACCTCGTCAACCACGTTCAGCGAAGTGCAATCAGCAGGCACATACAACTTCTAGTATCGATCAAGCCTACCAACAGTCTCACTTGGTAGCACACGGAGAAGTCAGTTGGAAAGCTCCGAGGACAAATAGGAGTCAGACTCAACTTTTGGCCCCCACACTTCAGTACTGTCAGGATTAACTGATAGGAAAATGAGGACAAGAGCAGGAACATACAACTACTCCAAGCACAGAATGGACATATATCCCCGTTCCAGCAACTGAAGTCACCAAGCACATTCTGTCAATGGTGAAAGAGCAGAAGAAAATTCCTGCACATATCCTGGATGCCTTTCAGGATATTATAACAGCTTCAGCAGCATCTCAGGGAAAGATACACAAATCGGTCCCTAGCAGTGGAGTGATACATCAACAGTTCATTCCGGAGTAGATACACACCTCTGTTCCAGTCCAAGAGGGTTCTGAGGCATACTACCCCATATCATACGTACAACCAAGTCAGGAACATGCACCTGATATGAGTGGGGATCGTCTGCCTAACCTGGCCATCTATCCTGATCAGGCACATACACTTGCTTAGAGTAACCACTTTCATCAACAAGTGGTTTCCAAGGTGAGTAAGAAGGCCTCTAAAAAAGATGACCCGCCCAGCACAGTCAAGAAAACAAGATCCAATCTGTAACAAGGCCTTGCTCAATGCTAGAGTTTTTGAAGACCTTATACAGTTATCTGTTGTAATTCAAGATTCTACTCCCTCATTTCCTATTAGTGGGAACAATAATTCTGAAGGTCTTCCAAAGAAACTTCCTCATGATGGCTTGCTTCATGACAATTCGGTCGATCTCAAAGTTTCATCTTCAGATGAGATCCGCAGGAACCTTCTGTGTGGTCAGAAGACCAAGGAGCAAGAGATCTCATCTTTTGCTGTAACCCACCATGGTGGTCCTCCCCAAGATGATGAATTTCTCTGAAAAAGTACTCTCCACAGTAGAGATGCACATTGCCCGGAAAATGCTTTAGTGTACAATGTAGTGCCGTGAAAGCCCTCTTATCTTGAGGCACTTGAAAATGAGAAACCAGTCATGTCTGATGCTTCATCGCTAGCAGGTGAAATACTTTCTCAATTGGAGGATATCATAGGGTGTAAGTCATTCTTCGGACCACCCCTAAGTCATGCATCTTCTAGTTTGATCAATGATTTCTCTACCAATCTTATTGAATCCGATGAAGCAACATGGAAGCACTAGCTCTAGTCAAATCAGGTAGTAGAATCTTCATTGAATGATAAAGAGGAAATGCTGAAAATCAGAAAACAACTGGTGAAAGGTGAAGTGCCAGTCATGTTTTGGCCTCTAGATGACTCTTAGTATGACATTCCAGAGATGTTGATGGAAGATAGAATTCATGATATTCATCTCAACATATGGAAAACTCTTTGTCAGTTGAAAAAGAAAGTATTATCTTATGATGAATATGAAAATCGTGTTAAGATAATAGAAGGGTTACAATGTCAGATTGATTTTGCATCTTTATCAGTCTCTCGATATCCAAAGGCTGAAAAGCAGAAGAGAGCCCTTCAACATTCATGCCTTGGCGCACTAAGAAAATTATGCCAGTAAATTTCCAATGCACCATCTGGTATTCATGTCAAAGAATGGGGTGTTCATGGAGCACAACATTTAATTGTGCTCTTCAGTTAGCAAAGCCCGCCGAAAATGGTTTCATGCAATGTTATTTCCCTTGGTCGGCCAAAGTCAATGGGTTTTGTTTGTAATCAAAATCTTGCCCAAGAATATGCTTCAACTAGTTCCTCTCAAAATCAATAAAATAGAGAAAAAATTGTTGAATTACTCCTATATCAAGCGAATGAGAATATTGAACAGGCCTCTTGTATGGAGCAAGCACATCATCAAGTGACAGAAGTGTCAGAAATCATCCAACGGTCTTTTGAACCGAGTGATAAAAGTGGATTTAGGTTGATGCATCCAGCTAATTTCCGGACCAAGGTCCACAAGATCAGGAGAGATTTTAAGAATGACTCAGACATTGAATGTCAAGAGCCACCCCTTCTTTCTAGACTGGTGACTCTTTTAAACAAACCCTAGGAATCAACAAATAAGATTTGTAGAGTTGAGAAAAGACAGCAGGAACAGCCCTAGTCCAACAGACTGGGGACTTTTTCAAACCCTCAATCCCTCGCTCAAAGAAAATCGGTCTTCTCTCTATTGGAGAAGAAGCCACAAGAGGAACGAAGAGCCAAATTATCAGGAGATTCTTTCCAAATTACGGTTTTCCAAGAAGTCCCTAAGGGATCGAATCAACAAAAGTCAATGTGTCATCAAAGACATGGAAGGAGACAATATCACAGAAATGGTGATGGATGGGGTGAAATGCATTATGCATCAATTAATGTCATCAATGCCATTGTTTATTATCCACCAGATGAGGGTCACTCAGAGGTATGATATGAAGAGGTTCTTGTTCAAGAGGTTGTACACACAGACACAAATAAAGAAGGTGTGCGTACACGAAATCAATGGTTTACCCAAAATCTGTGTGTTCCTTCAAATAACCCACTTCCCCGTCTCCGAAAGGGATCAAACAAGGGGAAGGGAAATAATCAGGTTACATATCCTTCCTCTGGAGAAGGCCAATCACTCTCACAAGAGAAATGATTTGTGCAACAAGAGGAAGAAATGAAAGAATTGAAGAGGTTGAACGCAGAACTACTTCAAGGTAGTCTTCCTCCTAAGCGTGCTGGAATCAGTCAGCCAAGGGAGTTTGTTACAGCTACTGAGATGGATCAAGAATATCCTCCTTTATCAGTACACCCTCACAGGTCTAATCCTATGGGTCAAGTGCAACAACAATTGGCAGTGCTACCATCAGTTTTTGTACCAGCTTCCATACATATCCATGCTCCAGTTAGTGCACCCTTTCAGATTCAAGCTCAACTGGATGTTGCACAAATGTTAATAACTACTATTGAGTCATTAACGGTTCAGTTGGAAGCTATGGAGGGAAAGTGTGCACAGGTTCAACATGAAAATAGAGTTTACCCTGAATGGGTTGATGCAATCCCTCACCCATCATGTTTTGGGAACCCTGTATTCCCTATTTTAAATGGATCATGCGATCCTGAATAGCATTTGATGAATTACGTGTCTTATTGAAATCCTATGATGGTAACTCTAGAACAACAAGAATTAGTAAAACTCAGATGCTTCATGCAGACCTTGCAAGGACCAGCCATTTTCTGGTATACAATCTTGAAATCCCGGTCAATTACCGGATGGGAAGATCTTCGTCAACGATTTCATCTTCAATTCAGCTCATCTTTGCCAAAGACAACAGTTTTTGATCTTACAAACTGTAAGAAAAGGGAGAATGAAAGGGTCTCAGCTTTCATTGCTCGTTGGAAGGGATTAACATATTCCCTAAGTTTAGCACTCCCTTAGGAAGAATTATTGCAAATTTTTATAGAAAATTTGCGTGATGAGTTGTGCACACCACTGATCCCTGTGAAATACACAGGAGGGTTTCGAGACCTCACTTGAATCGCTCCGCAGATTGAAGATTACCTTATAAAGACTAATTATAAAGCTTGTGCAATTCCATCAGCTCCAGGAAAAAGAATGGGTAAAGCACAGATTGCTACAGTTATGCTTAAACAAGCACCTGTACCTACTTCTACCTCAAAACCTTCATCTTCTCGAAGGGCTCCACCTCTTGAGCGTCAACAACAGAGGACATTTCGTCTAGGCGATCAAAGAGATCAAAGACAAAAATAGTTTGATGAGTTGAAGAGTAAAGATTATTCTTTCTGAAATGAACAAGGTCCTAGTTACTTCTTTTCTTCCTTGGAAATTAATTTGGTTCAGCTGCCGAGGACCAAGAGGCCAAATAAAAAAGGAGATGAAGACCGTCCCAATTATTTCCCATTTCATCAAATGTTGGGGCATCCCATCCAGGAGTTTTTTTCTTCAAAGACCACCTGCAAAAGATGGTCGACTTGGGACAAGTCAAACTGAAAGGTTCTTCAGCTCATGTACCATGTGTTAATGCTACAGTTCCAGAGGAGGAAGGTGAATGGAAAGAAGTACAAATAAAAAATTCACAAAAATATGATGATTGGATGGTCATAGTGATGATTAACCGAACTCATGCTATTTTGCGAACACAATTGAAGAAACCAATTGTGTGTTCTTCCATGAATGGCGTAGCAAAACCCTCTTCCTTAGAGGGAAAATCCTCAAAGAAACAGCACAATTCCAAGAAAGAGGAACAATCAGAAGAAGATGTGTATGTGTCAATTCCTAAGTTGTCTTTCACTCTGGTAGATTTCATGCCATCTACTTTGAATCAATGGGCACCGTCCCACCAAACGGAACAGCCTAAATTGGCTAGTCAGGAAGAGTCTTCATTGGATGAAGAGTTAATATTTGGTTCTGTTAATATGATTCAATTAACAGATCCATATGCCAGTTGAAGTTTCGATTTTGATGAGCCCGAATTCCCTATATCAAATAGAGGAATCAGAGGAAGTTCTAGAGGCTCAGTATATAGGGTAATACAGGGATCTTTCATAAGCCACTATTCTAATTATACCCCTTCTAGAACTTTGTATGCTACATAAACTCGTGGTAGAGCCCTTCAGTGAGCTCAACAAGAACAAGCAAGTTATTATACTAATAGAAAATTCAGTCCTGGTATAGTTATTTTGGAGGATTGGTTTGGGGTTCCATCTTCATCACCTCAATAAGTAAATAGACCTAGTCGGTCTGATCTTCGAAGGCCATGAATATTGCCAACTCCTGTCCCGATACAAGATGCATCAACTTCCAAAGCATCAACTTCCAAGGAACCTGCTAAACCACATGTTCCTGTTGGGAAACATAGAATTTTGGATCAAAAGTATGTTATATTGAAACACTTGGCCCATGTACCATCCATGTTATCAATTCTGGATGCTTTGAATCTATCAAAATATCTTCAGGAGGCACTCATCGAGGCTTTGTCAAGTCCCCAGGAGTTTGAAACTAAAATTGCTATAGGTGAAGTCTATCACGTAGAGAATAATCCTGCAGAATTCCATGCAGTAATATATTTTACTAATGAAGCTGAATATGATGTCGTGCATGGACATATTAGACCTTTATACTTATTTGGAAAGGTCAATGGCATAGAAGTCCTAAGCGCTTTCATTGATAATGGTTCAAGAGTCAACCTCATGCCCATTCGTACAATTCGTCAATTGGGTCTCACGGAATCTGATTTATCTCCTAATACCATGATGTTACAAGGATGTGATAAAAATGAACAAGAAACACTGGGTGAGATTACGCTTAGAACTCAGTTTGGAGATCTTGTATCCAATTCAGATTTCATGGTTGTTGATCAAGACTCAGCCTTCAACATCTTGCTTGGAAGACCCTGGCTACATAAACATGTGGTTATCCCTTCATCATACCGTCAATGTCTCAAGTATTGTTTCGATGGTCAAGTTGGGACATTGTATGGTGATAAGGCCCCATTCAATACATGTGAGTCTAAATACATTGAGGCGGAATTCTATCACATGAAGGGAAACGATAAATCCACAACCAGGGAGATTACCAAAGTAAATGCTCCATATGATTTGGAAAAGATTCCAGTAAATCCATTTGTGCATGTGAGTACAGATTATGTGTTTCCTATCATTCAAATTGACATGATAGACCCAAATCAAAATACTCTAATATAAATATCCATAATGTCAATTATGGAAATCGATCTAGACAACATAGGAGAAATTTGTGATCCTCCGGCAATGATGAAAGCTCAAATGGAGATGTCTTCGTTCCATATGCTAAAATCCAGCAAGTCTATACTTTGCCAACCAGGCCACAAGAAGTTATAGCAACGTTAGTGGTGAACAATGATGTCGATTCTCAATCCATCATATCCTCTTTATTACCCAAGGAAGACCATTCATCATCAATTGGGTCAGAAATGGAAGCCTCTTCTTCAAGATGTTCAAGTTTTAACATCTCTTATGATCTTGGAAATTTTGCTTCATCATTTACTATGCATGTAGAAACGGAATAAATAACACATGTTTTAGAAGAAGAGAAAGATCTTAGGGATTCTCCTCCATCATTTGAAGAGGGTATCTCTACCACTGTGAATGAACTCAGAGAAAGAAATATGGGTACAAAAGAAGATCCATGCCCCACATTAATCAGTGTGGCCATGACTCTTGAAGAGAAAGAGATGTATATTTACTTTCTAAATCAAAATAGAGATATATTTTCTTGGAACTATACAGAGATTCTAGGGCTTGATCCTGATGTTTCCCCTCATCGTTTGGGTTTTCCAGAAGAACATCGAGGATTTAAGCAAGCTGTGAGAAGAACACACCCAACTTATGCTTCCAAAATTGAAGCTAAAGTGGATAAGCTTATCAAATATAACTTGGCCTGAGAAGTTAAATATCCCAAGTGGTTGGGTAATATTGTCCCTGTGAAGAAGAAGAATGGGAAAATTAGAGTTTGCATTGATTTTAGAGATCTTAATCGGCCTTGTCTAAAGGACGATTTTCTAGTTCTGATTACAGAACATTTAATCAATGAAACAGCTGGCTATGAAGCACATTCCTTCATGGATGGATATTCTGGATATAATCAAATCTGAATGGCTCCAGAAGATGAGTAATCCACAGCCTTCATGGCCCCTCAGGGTGTGTTCTGCTATCAGGTAATGCCCTTTGTCTTAAAGAATACAGGCGCAACATATCAGTGTGCAATGTATCGCATCTTCAAGCCCTTTTTATGGAAGTTTGTTGACTGTTATGTGGATGATTTGGTTTTCAAATCCAAAAAACGTTCTAATCACTTGAATTATTTGGAAGTCATATTCCGCAAGCTTTGACATCATAATTTGATGATGAACCTCTTCAAATGTGCTTCTGGGGTAACCTCAAGAAAATTTCATGGCTTTGTTGTATGCCATCGTGGTATTTAAGTCAATACTGAGAAGACCAAGTCAATCCTTGGTATGTCACATCCTCTAAATATTAAACAATTAAGAGGACTTCAAGGACACTTAGCCTATATTCGGCATTTCATCGCCAATTTGGCAGGCAAAAGTTTACCCTTCACCAAATTGATGAAGAAGGGAGTCAATTACCAGTGGACTGAAGAATGTAAAGAAGCATTCGATATTCTCATGAAATACCTCTTGAGCCCACCAGTACTTATGACACCTATTGAAGGAATGCCACTTATCCTTTACGTGAATGCCCTAGAGAAATCAGTGGGTGCCTTTCCTGCTTAGAAGAATGATGCTGGGAATAAAAACATCCTCTACTACCTCAGTCAAACTTTGATTGAAGCAGAAACCCGATATTCATGTATTGAGAAGTGCTGCCTGGCATTAATATTTGCAATTCAAAAGTTGAGACACTACCTGCAACATCACGAGGTCCAATTGGTATCTCGCAATAACCCGCTCAAAGTCATCCTTTTTCGTCCAATTCTTACAGGACGTGTGGCAAGGTGGGCAGTTATTTTGTAGAAATTAGACATTCAGTATGTGTCTCAAAAGGAAATAAAGGGCCAAGCTCTGGCTGATTTCCTTACTGAACACCCTTTAGTATAAGACACATCTTTAGATATTGAACTCCCTGATAAGGAAGTATTCTCTATACAAGAAAGTCCTCAGGCATGGTAAATGTATTTTTAGGGTGCTTCAAGAATTCCAACAGGGAGGAAAATGGAAAATCCAAAATTCAACAAAGTTGGCTTAGGAATTGTGCTCATTTCTCTAGAAAGGGAATTGTTACCTTATTCCTTCTTATTGTGGGAAGGTGGTACCAATAATGAAGCAGAATACCAATCTCTTATCGTAGTCTTGGAATTGACACTTCAAGCATAAGTGAATCAATTAAAGGTGAAAGGTGATTAAGACCTAGTCATCAAACAAGTCAATGGGGATTATTCCATCAGAAAAGAAGAACTAATCCCTTTATATGATTACGTCAGAGAGTTAATGGTGGAATTCCCTTCATAACTGACATTATCTTATATCCCATGATCACAAAATTCTCATGCTGATGCACTGGCTAATATAGCCACAGCTCTGGAAGATCCAAATCAGGACGAGACAACTATCAGTATTGCCCACCATCATCCAATTTTACCTTATGTTCAAATCAGAACAATGGAAATTAATGAAATTAGTTCCATTCCTGAACCGTATGGGCATACTACAGGATGGATGTCACCTATCAGGTAATACCTTCAAAATGGAACACTTCAATCTGATAGTGCCCGGAAAGAACAAATTTGGTGACCTGTGTTCAATTTTACTCTTTATGATAGCCCAGATCACCTAGAGAAAATTCTCTACAAAAGTGGTTTTGATTTAGTTCTTTTCAGATGCATTAATGGTGAAGAGACAATGGATGTCATGAAAGAAGTGCATGCAGGAGTCTGTGGTGCCCATCAGTCTGGACATAGACTGTCTGATCAGATTCGAAGGCTTGGGTTCTTTTGGCCTTCAATGATACAAGATTGTGTTGATTTCACAAAGAAGTGTCATTCATGCCATGTACGTGCTAATTTCATTCATCAACCTCCAGAGTTTCTTCATACATCTAAATACTCGTGGCCATTTTCCACATGGGGAATGGATGTGGTGGGACCTTACCCTTCAGCTACAGCCAAGCAGTTTAAGTATATTCTTACTATTACCGACTTCTTTTCCAAATGGGAAAAGGAAATACCTCTTAAGGAAGTCAGTTCTAAATGCATTGTTAGATTCATCAAGTCAAACAACATTACCAGATTTGGTGTCCCTCAGACCATATTGACGGATAATGGCACCAACTTATGTTCATCTGAGGTGAAGAAGTTGTATCAAAAATATAACATCAAATCCAACCATTCTTCTCAGAATCATGCAGCGGAAAACGGCGAGATAGAAGCCTTTAACAAGACTCTTTCAAATATACTGCAAAATATGGTGAATAAAGATAAGAAATCATGGCCTAATAAACTCTTTCATGCTTTATGGGATTATTGGACCACCACCCACACTGCAACTCGGTCAACTCCATATTCACTAGTATATGGAATAGAAGCCGTCTTTCCCATTGAAGTTCAACTACACTCACTCAGAGTAGCCATTTTTTATCAATCATCTACAGATGAACAATCTCAAAAGCGAGTGAATGAATTGGAACTATTAGATGAGAAAATATTGTTCACACTGCACCACATGGAAGTCTATCAGAATTGAATAGAATGAGCTTTCAACAAAAAAGTTCGTCTTCATTCATTCACTCAGGGAGAATTGGTAATAGTTCTCAGAACTCCAATGATACCAAGAATGAAACCTCCCAATCTTGAGCCAAAATGGGAAGGACCTTACTCAATACATAAGGTCTACTTTAATGGAGCTTATTCTTTAATCTCAATGGATGGAGAACTCATCACTACTCCAAACAATGATATATTTCTAAAGAAGTATTTTTGTATGAACACAAAATACAGCAACAGTCCATGCATACAACCTTAAACTATTTGCACGTCCCTTATGTCCAACATGACGTTAAACTGAACCATCCAGGGTCAATGCATATGACCTTAAACTATTCACAATTTTGTCCAACATGACGTTATACTGTGTCCCCATTCAGCGTCCTTGCTATATAATGATAAACAATATAGAATTCCCTTATGTCCGGAAAGACGTTAAACTGCATAACCAATGGTCCATGCATACGACCTTAAACTATTGGCACTTACGTCCAACATAACGCTAAACTGTATCATCCCTTTTTCGTCAAACATGAAGTTAAAATGTGAAAATAGTCCCTAATACATCCAAAATGACGTTAAATGGTGTACTCTTTTGTCCTCACTGCATGGCATTAAACTGCACGGTCCCCCTTTTGTCCAACGTGTCATTAAAATTGCATAGTCCCTTTATATGTCCTACATGACATTAAACTGTGCATCATTAGGGTTGTTTCTACCTCGTGTTTCTCACACCGAGTATGAGTCACGTGAGCTTAGAGAAAACTTCAACCATAACACTCTCTCTGGGATACTAACCATGTGTAAGTCCCAACAATTTTTTTAGGTCGTCGTACCCAAGGAAAACTTGATCACTAATTCATTCTTTAATTAAACTACATGGACTTTGATCCTTGCCTTCCAGGCTGGGTGTGTTGGAAAACTCCCAAGATTCAAGCCCAAAACCAATCTCTTCACATCGGTTCACCTCCATCTCATATGATGTTGATTTGTGAAACCGCCGCCAGAATCAATATCTTTACATTGGTTCAACTTCGTCCTTTCTATACGACGTTAAACTGTACAATACTTTTGTCATGTATGACAATAAACTATAATATTCTTTTATACCCTCACCTGAGAGGGAATCATTATTTACATTGATTTTCAATCATGTTTCATTTCAAAGACTACGTGCATACATGGCAATGTCCGAACTTTTTATCTTGGGTTAAACCATCATTGCACTAAGGTCCCCCTTCACCCTTCACATGTATGAACCAAATTTGTACAGAGGGTATTTCTAGAACTACATGCGATTGATTCCCATCCTTATGGGATACATAGGAATGTTCGAGTGTCCCTCAAATCCATCCCCAAGTCTTTGGGCCTAACCCCAAATTACACTTTCAGTCCCTTGGCAGAAAAGTCCCCATGAAAACACACACTATATATTTCTTATAATGGTCCGAGATCTATGACCCTAAACTAAGATCTCATATACTTTTTTATACACGACACTAAACTGTAGTTCTAGAACTCTGTATTTCCTAATTCCCAGCCTTATGGGATACGTAGTGAAGTCCAACATTTCCATTCAGGACCCAGTCACAACATGATTATGGTTAGCATTGATCTGTGTATCTCTTCATACATTGGACAATACCCATCTTTATGTGTCATAATCCTAACCTTAAATATTTTCAGATCTTCATAACCCTTTTCTTATCTTCTAATCACAAAAGGCCTGAAATTCTGAGAGTTCTTTTGCCTGACCATGCAGTACGTGCCCTTAGGCGGCCTTGCATAAACAGTCTACATAATGGACCTATCATCCAAAAGATGCTATTATTTGACTATGCAGCCAATTCCCTTAGGTGGCCATGCATAATTCAACCGCCTAATGGGTTTGTTAAATAATGGTAACTTTATTCTTGGGAGGAAAACCTCTTTTATCCTTATTTGTCTTAATGATAATATATAGGGATCTGTAGAAATATCCATCCTTAACATATTTTTCCCATATCCTTTTTCATGATCTGAAAGTATTCAAGTCTATGGTTTATATTCTCCTTCCCTACATTTGGTTCAGACCTTCGTAGGAGTGATATCCATCCAGTTCTTCGATAATCTTGTTTAGAAATATCTTCTCTATATTCAAGTACCTCTTTCCAAACAGTAAACTCTATACTTTGGAAAATTTGAATCTCCATAAACATTCACTGGCTTTTTAGCACTAGGAAATTATATTTCCGAGAGTTCTTTTGCCTGACTATGAAGCATGTGCCCTTAGGTGGCCTTTCATAAGTAGTCTACATAATAAACTTGTCAGCCAAAAGATGTTATTTATTTGACTATGCATCCAATTCCCTTAGGTGGCCCTGCATAATTCAACCCACTAATAGGTTTGTTAAATAATGGTAACTCCATTCTTGGGATTTACTTCTTCTAATTCCTTTTATCTCTTTTTCATATCATTCCTCAGAATCAAATATTCTGAAGACATATTTTACACATTTTCCATCATACTTGAGTATGGTAATATGTTTTCAAATGAATTGTCAAAGAATTCAGTGCTTCCTAATTCATTCAGTCAAAGCTATTTTGACCTTAAAAATTAGCATTTTTATGTCCGACGTGCAAGACTTTATACTGCCCACAAAAGACAAAGGAACTCTTAATAAAAGTCAAGCTCCAACTCACTAAACATAATTTTTTTTATGATTTAGGTAATATTGAGAAATTAATAGATTCATTGTTTGCAGGGTTATTTATATTAATCCAAGTAAAAAATCAAACTATGCTCACTAGGCCCATTGGATTAGGTAAAATTTAAAGCAGTTAGTAGGAAAATATGCGCCTGAAGCTCATTTGCACGCCATAACCTGCGCACGCCAATTTCCTTTTGATTCTCGATTTCTTCAGAGTCACATCCTCATTTCTTTTGGATGCAACTCTGAGGGGGGGGGGACTTTTTTTATGCTTCTTTCGTCACAGAGTCTAAAGATTGGAAAAGGGGAATATCTTAGCTCAAAGTGATTCAAACTCTGGACAAATATCAAAAAATTGACGAAGGAATGAATAAAAAAGAACACTGCACAAGGGTCACGCAAGTTCCCTTACTTTCGCGCAAGTACACTTGCGCGCCGCCTAATGGTCGCGCAAGTGACTTGCACTCCCTCTTTGAAAACTGCCCAGGGTCCTCTCCAGCCTATAAATACCCCTGGTGGGCCCCCCATTTGGAGAGGAATTTTTCCAGAATTCAGATACAGAGCTCTGAGCTCCCATGTCTCTTTTTTCAAGACTTCCAAACACCTATAAGGTAATTATTTACCTATAATGGAAGTTCTATACAAGATGAATAAGGTATAAGTGTTATAAATCACTAACACTTGCGCGGCTAAAGTGTTTTACCCATAAGGGAAATGAACATACTTGCGCGCCTCCTTATGTATTCCTTAATACTTGCGCGCCCCTCTTCTGGAAGTACCTCAGGATAATTCTAAAGGCTTTTGCCAAGGATTTCCCAAGTATTACCCTAAGGGCTGAAAATCGTGCAAGTACCCATGTGTCGCGCAAGTATACCAGCGTGACCAGGACTTGCGCACCCACGCAGTACCTGCGCGCCTACCAGGACTTGTGCATCCTTCTATTTTTGGGTTCCCTTCTTGCCCATTTAAACCCTCTTATACCATTACAACTCTCCTATTCAAGATTCAGTCTTCAAGACACTCTTCAAAGATATTTATGGCATGTTTTCTTTATTGACTTCCTTATCCGAAAGGAATTCTGTGAAAAATCTCTCAAAACCTAGTGATTTACACATCTTTATTTCACTAAAATTAGAGATTTCATTCATTAAACCTCATCCTTTAAGATGAGAGAACCCTATTACTGGGTATCCTCCTTAGGAGTAAGCCCCAGGTCCTCATTAATCTGGGCCTCCTTTTCAGGAGTAATCCCCAGTCATAATTTCCATTAATCTGGGCCTTCTTTTAAAGAGTATGCCCCAGTTTCAAATCCTATTAATTGGGCATCCTTATCAGGAATAAGCCCCAACCATAATTCCTTTAATCTAGGCTCCCTTTTCAAGAATAAAACCCAGTCTTAATGTTCCCAAATATGGGCATCCTCTTTAAGAGTAAGCCCCAAGTCCCTTAATTTTCCAATACCCTTATCCTGAGCCTTCTTCTCAGGGGTAAGCCCCAGTTTTAATTTCTCTTAACCAGTCTTAATTTACTTTTGATCTGGGCTTCCTTATCAGGAGTAAAACCCAATCATAAGTCCCCTCCTAACTTGGGCATATTCTTTAAGAGTAAGCTCCAAGATTAGAGTATCCAAATCTCCATGAAGCACATATACCTTTATAGACTATGTTCCTGGATTTCTTCCCTAAAGTAAATCTTAATCCTCATCTATCTGGGCATTCATACACACATAAGCCCCACATCATTGCATCTTTCATTACATAGTTGTATGGTTTCACCAATACCTCTTGTTTCTCACACCGAGCATGACTCACATGAGTTTAGAGTGTAAAAGAAATCATGTAATCTTTCGTTGATCCATCAATCATGCATAAACATCATACACTGTTACTCGAACTACGTGGGTTTCGATTCCTTTTCCGAAAAAATGATACGTAGGTAGCCCATATGCGGGTACAATCCCAACTCTGAAATAATACATGTCCTTCTAAATGATAATAAACTTCAAGTGCCCCAATGAGTGGTTTTAAAACCGGTATGGTCATCATAATGACCAAGAGACTATTATGTATTGAAGGATACCATTGGCTAAGAATCTATAAACAAATTCAGATGATTCTCTATCGATGAAGAACCTCGAATACATACAAAGTATTCTCTAAATTTCCTACATATCAATCATTGATTGTCAGATCTAAAGGAAAGCTCATTTTATACTAGGTAATGTAAAAAGGATTCAAAATCATAACTAAAATCTTTAAAGAGAGTCCTGGAGTAGACAATAATTCCCCTAAAAAAGGTGTGATGAGTCCGACTTACCATCCTCTCGACCAATGCAAATTCCTAACCCTCATTAGTCCACAAATAATGAGCGCCTACCTTTGGAATGTAGGTTCAAATGGATATGGAATCATTGGATTTTTCCAGTTCTACGAACAAAACCTTTAGAAAAAAAAGCAACATAGATGGAATGAAATCTGCTAGAGTCAAAGACAACTTAGGCTTTGACACATACTCATCTTCTTATGATTGTTCCTATTTCCTGGAATGGTGTCGTTTCTTTAAGGATTTTCCCTCTGATGAAGAAGTTTTTGCTGTGGCATTCATGGAATAAGTCACAATTGGTTTCTTCAATTGTGTTCGAAAAATAGCATGAGTTTGGTTAATCATCTTTCTGACCATCCAATCATCATATTTTTGTGCATTTTTTCTTTTGACTTCTTGTCATTCGCCTTCTGCCTGTTGAACTGTAGCATTAACACATGATACATGAGCTGATGAACCTTTCAGTTTGACTTGTCCCGAGTCGACCATATTTTATAGTAGTTATTTAAAGACAAAATAATCTTTGATGGGATGACCCAACATTTGATGAAATTGGAAATAATTGGTATAGTATTCATCGCCTTCCTTGTTTGGCCTCTTGGGCTTCGGCAGCTGAATTAAATTATTATCCAGGTCTGAAATGAAGTAACCTGAAACTTGTTCATTTCTGAAAGAATAAACTTTACTCTTCAACTCATCAGACTATTTCCGTCTTTGATCTCTCTGATCGTCTTGAAGAAACAACCTCTGTTTTTGATGCTCATGAGGTAGAGCCCTTCGAGAAGATGAAGGTTTTGATGTAGAAGTAGGTACATGTGATTGTTTAAGCATAACTGTAGCAATCTCTACTTTACCCATTCTCCTTCTTGGAGTTAATGGAATTACATGATCTTTATCCTTAGTCATTATAAGGGAATCTTCAATCTGCTGGGTGATTGAAGTAAGGTATAGAAACCCTCATGTGTATTTAACAGGGATCAGTGGTGTGCGCAACTCATCACACAAATTTTCCACACAGATTGGCAAAAATTCTTCCTGAGGGAGTGCTAGGCTTAGGGAATATGTTAATCCCTTCCAGCGAGAAATGAAATCTGATACCCTTTCATTCTCTCTTTTCTTACAATTTGTAAGATCAAAAATTGTTGTCTTTGGAAAATTTGAGCTGAATTGAAGAAGAAATCGTTGACGGAGATCTTCCCATCCGGTAATTGACCGAGATTTCAAGCTTGTATACCAGACAAAGGATGGTCCTTGCAAGGTCCGCACGTAGCATCTGAGTTTCACTGCTTCTTGTTGTTCCGAAGTTCCCATCATAGGATCGCAACAAGACATGTAATGCATAAAATGTTGTTCAGGATCACCTGGTCCAATAAAAATAGGGAATACAGGGTTCCCAAAACTTGATGGGGGTGGGATTTCATCAACCCATTCAGGGTAATCTCTCTTTTTTGGTTGAACTTACACAAGATTTACCTCCATAGCTTCCAACCAAGCTGTTAATGACTAAATAGTAGTTATTAAATTTTGAGAAACATCTGGTTGATCTTGAATCTAAACAGGTGCAATGACTGGAGCTTGGACAGGTATGACAGCTGGTACTGCAACTGATGGAAGCACTTCCAATTGTTGATTCACTTGACCCGTAGGATTAGACCTGTGAGGGTGTACTGATAAAGGAGGATATTATTAATCCATCTTAGTAGCTGCATCAATCTCCCTTGGCTGACTAACTTTCGCACACTTAGGAGGAAGACTACCTTAAGGTAGTTCTGCATTCAACCTCCTCAATTCTTTCTTTTCTTCCTCTTGTTGTCCAAAATATTTTCTCTAGTGAGAGTGATTGGCCTTCTCTAGAGGAAGGATATGTAACCTGATTCTATCCCTTCCCCTTGTTTGATCCCTTTCGGAGAGGGGAGAAGTGGGTTATTTGATGGAACACCCATATTTTGGGTAAACCTTTGATTTCGTCTACGCACACCTTCTTCATTTGTGTCTGTGCGTACATCATCTTGAACAGGAACCTCTTCATCTGATTCATCTGAGTGAGCCTCATCTGGTGGATCAACAACAATGGCATTGATGAAATTAATTGATGCATAATGCATTTCATCCCTTCCATCATCATTTCTGTGATATTGTCTCCTTCCATGTATTTGACGAGTCATTGCCTTTTGTTGATTCGATCCATCAGGATCTTCTTGGAAAACCGTAATTTGGAGAGAATCTCTTGATTAATTGGCTCATCGTTCCTCTTGTGTCTTCTTCACCAATTGAGAGAAGACCGATTTTCTTTGAGGGAGGGATAGAGGGTTTGAAAAAGTCCTGAGTCTGGTGGACTGGGGCTATTCCTGCTATCTTTGCTCAACTCTTCAAATCCTATTTGTTGATTCTGAGGGTTGGTTTAAAAGAGTCCCCAGTCTGGCAAGCTGGGGTGGCTCTTGACATGTTATGTCTGAGACTTTCTTAAATTCTCTCCTGATCTTGCGGACATTGGTCTGGAAATTAGATGGATGCATCAATCGATATCCATTTTTATCACCTGGTTCAAAAGACCGTTGGATGATTTCTGACACTTCTGTCACTTGATGATATGCTTGCTCCATATGAGAGGCCTGTTCAATATTCTCATTCACTTGATGTAGGAGTAATTAAACAACTTGTTCTCTGTATTCTTGATTTTGAGAGGAACTAGTTGAATCCTGTTCTTGGGCATGTTTTTTATTACAAAAAAACCCCATTGACTTTAGCTGGCCATGGGCAATAACATTGCATGAAACCATTTTCGGCGGGCTTTGCTGGCTGGAGAGCACAGTGAAATGTAGTTCTCCATGAACACCCCATCCTCTGACATGAATACTAGAGGGGGAATTGGCAATTAACTGGTGCAATTTTCTTAGTGCGCTAAGGCATGCATGTTGAAGGGCTCTCTGCTGCATTTCATCCTTCAGATATCAAGAGACTGATAGAGATTCCAAATCAATCTGATGTTGTAACCTTTCTATTATCTTAACATGATTTTTCATATTCATCATAAGATAATACTTTCTTTTTCAACTGACAAAGATTTTCCCATATGTTGAGATGAATACCATGAATTCCATCTTCCGTCAACATCTCTGAAATGTTATACTAAGAGTCAGCCAGAGGCCAAAACATTACTGGCACTTCACCTTTCTCCAGTTGTTATCTCATGTTCAGTATTTCCTATTTATCATTCAATGGAGATTCTTTTACCTGATTTGACCATAGTTGGTTCTTCCTTGTTGCTTCATCAGATTAAACAAGATTGGTAGAGAAATCATTGATCAAACTAGAAGATTCATGACTTAGGGGTGGTTCAGAGAATGACCTTCACCCTGGGTTATCTTCCGATTGAGAAAGTATTTCACCTGCTAGCGATGAAGGATCAGACATGACTGGTTTCTCATATGCAAGTTCCCCAAGATAATAGGGATTTCTCGGCACTACATTGTCCACTAGAGAAATTTTCGGGCAATGTGCATCACTACTGCGGAGAGGACTTTCGTAGAGAAATTCATCATCATGGGGAGGACCACCATGGTGGGTAACAACAAAAGATGAGATCTCTTGCTCGTTGGTCTTCTGACCACGCAGAGGGTTCCTGTGGCTCTCATCTAAAGATGAAACTTCGAGATCGACCGAATTTTCAAGAAGAAAGACTTCATGAGGAAGTGTCTGTTGAAGACCTTCAGAACTAATGTCCCCACTATTGGGAAATGAGGGAGTAGAATCTTGAATTCCAACAGATAACTATCCGAGGGCTTCAAAAACTCAATCATCGAGCAAGGCCTTGTTGTAGATTGGCTCTTGATTTCTTGACTGTGTTGTGCGGGTCTTCTTTTTAGATGCCTTCTTAATCACCTTGGAAACCACTTGTTGATGAAAGTGGTTACTCTGAGAAGGTGTATGTTCCTGATCAGGAGAGACAGACAGGTTAGGCTGACGGTCCCCACTCAAATTAGGTGTATGTTCCTGACTTGGTTGTCCGTATGATATGGGGGAGTACGCCCACAACCCTCTTGGACTGGAACAGAGGTGTGTATCTACTCTGAAGTGAACTGTTGATGTGTCACTCCACTGCTAGGGATAGATTTGTGTATCTTTCCCTAAGATGCTTCTGAAGCTGTTATAATATCCTGACAGGCATCCAGGATATGAGCATGAATTTTCTTCTTCTCTTTCACCATTGACAGAAAGTGCTTGGTGACTTCAGCTGCCGGAACGGGGATATATGTCCATTCCGTGCTTGGAGTAGGTGTATGTTGCTACTCTTTTCCTCCTTTTCCTGTCAGTGAATCCTGTCAGTATTCAAGTGTGGGGGCAGAAAGTTGAGTCTGCGTCCTATTTGTCGCCAGAGCTTTCCGACTGACTTCTCTGTGTGCTACAAAGCGAGAGTGTTGGTAGGATTGATCAATACTAGTAGGTGTATGTTCTTGATGAT
The DNA here is from genome assembly GCA_963277665.1 of Viscum album. Taxonomy (NCBI): domain Eukaryota; kingdom Viridiplantae; phylum Streptophyta; class Magnoliopsida; order Santalales; family Viscaceae; genus Viscum; species Viscum album. Next base: position 1,615,495,696 of record OY728158.1, read on the forward strand.
TGCACTTCGCCGAACGTGGTTGACGAGTTCCATCATAAGTAGTCAGACGAGCCTCCTGACTATCTTATGATGTATAAACAGGTATATGTTCCTGCCTATAGTACTCTTCCAGAATTTCTTGGCGGGATTGGCGTGATGCTACCAGACGAGTCTGCTAGACAACGGAATGAAAACGGGTAGGTGTGTATGCCCGCTTGTTACTTTCCACCCTGTTAGGTTGGTGGACTTCTCCGGAGATGGTAGAGATGGGAACCTGCTCACTCTTAACCGGATTTCGCCTCTGGCAATTCGTCTTACTTGCTCGGGTTCGAAGAACCTAAGCCGAATGCCTGGAGTTGGTACCCTCATCATGTTGAGGGTGCAATGCCTCACGAGTCTGGTGGTGATTGTCAATGGGATCCCTCAGGAAAGACTCTTGTCTCCTTGAATTAAGGCCATGAGGGACCTGATCATTCACATCCTCAGAATATGGGAGTGAATGGTGATTATATTCCAGGGATAACGAACTGAAACGGTTGGAGACGGTGGTTAGCAGCACCTGCTTCTTGATCACTAGTCATCACTGTTCGGATGACCAGGGTAAATTGTTCACTTGGAGGGCTTGTCGGGTAGCCTCCAGAGATGGAATGGTACAGTGTTGATGGTACTCCTTGACCATCGCGTTTGATACCCAGTGTTGAAGACGATGAGTAGGTGATGTCGTCCTCAGAGCGGATGATGATCCAGCAGGAGTAGCAGCAGTGGCATTCGCAGCTGAGGTTTTCACAGAAGACGTATTCACGAGTGTGAACTTAAGAGAAGCCATTTTGGAAATGCATAAGGTCATGGAAAAGAGTGCCTTTTTTATATAACATACATAATCAAGAAAATTTGGGCCAGTACATCTTTTTTATGAACACATACATTTTTGATTGTCTTGTTGACCCTCTCATTGAGTTTTAAATAGGGGACTAACAAGTAGGGAAACTATAATATTAACTTGGTTAAGGATTCACATCGGGTTCACCATTTTCTGTTTCCCTCTAGATTGGGGATGATCTCATTGAATTAAGATTCAGACATTCCAAGCAGTTTCTAACGGGTTTGTTTGTCGAACCGGAAACATCAAATGATTCCATATCCATTTGAACCTACTTTCCAAAGGTAGGCTCCCATTAGTTGTGGACTAATGAGGCTTAGGAATTTGCATTTGTCGAGAGGATGGGAGGTTGGACTCATCACACCTTTTTGAGGGAAATTATTGTCTACTTCGGGACTCTCTTTATATATTTAATTTATGTTCATGAATCCTTATTACATTACCCAGTATAGAATGAGCTTTCCTTTAGATCCGATAATCAATGTTTGATATGTAGGAAAGTTAGATAATATTTTATATGTATTCTAGGTTATTCATCTATAGATAATCATCTGTATTTGTTTAGAGATTCTTATCCAATGGTATCCTTCAATACATAATAGTCTCTTGGTCATTATGATGACCATACTGGTTTTAAAGCCACTCAGTGGGGCAATTGAAGTTTATTGTCATTCAAAAGGACATGGATTATTTTAAAGTTGGGATCATACCCACCGATGGGCTACCTACGTATCCTTTGTTTTGGAAAAGGAATTAGAACCCACGTAGTTTGAGTAAGGGAGTATGATGTTTATGCATGATTGATGGCTCAAAGAAAGCTGTCATGATTACTTCTACACTCTAAGCTCATGTGAGTCATGCTCGGTGTGAGAAACAAGTTGTATTTATGAAACCATACAATTGTGTCACGAAAGATGCAATGATGTGGGGATTATGTGTGTATGACTGCCCCGATAGATGAGGATTAAGATTTACTTTAGGGAAGAAATACAGGAACAGGGTCCATAAAGGTATATGTGCATCATGGAGATTTGGATACTCTAATCTTGGGGCTTACTCCTAAGGAAGATGCCCATGTTAATAGGGGACTTATGATTGGGTTTTACTCCGGAGAAGGTATCCTAGATCAAAAAGAAATTAAGACTAGTTAATAGAAAATAAAACTGGGGCTTACTCCTGAGAAGAAGGCTCAGGTTAAGGGTTTTGAAAAATTAAGGGACTTAGGGCTTACTCCTAAGGAGGATGCCCATATTTGGGAACTTTAAGACTGGGTTTTATTCCAGAAAAGGGATCCCAGGTTATAGGAATTATGGTTGGGGCTTACTCCTGAGGAGGATACCCAATTAATAGTATTTGAAACTTGCGATTACTCCTGAAAAGAATGCCCAAATTAATGGAAATTATGACTGGGGCTTACTCATGAAAAGGAGTCCCAGATTAATGATGACATGGGGCTTACTTCTAATGAGGATGCCCAGTAATAGGGTTCTCTCATCTTAAATTATGAGGTTGAATGAATGAAACATCTAATTTTAGTGAAATAAAGATGTGTAAATCACTAGGTTTTGAGTGATGTTTCATAGAGTTCCTTTCGGATAAGGAATTCAATCAAGAAAACATGCCATAAATGGCTTTGAAGAGTGTCATGAAGACTGAATCTTGAATAGGAGAGGTGGAATGGTATAAGAGGGGTTAAATGGGAAAGAAGGGAACCCAAAAAATAGAAGGGTGCACAAGTCCTGGTAGGCGTGCAGGTACTGCGTGGGCACACAAGTCCTGGTCACGCAGGTATACCTGCGCAACACATGGGTACTTGCGCGATTTTCAGCCCTTAGGGTAATACTTGGTCGATCCTTGTCCAAAGCCTTTAGAATTATCCTATGGTACTTCCAAAAAAGGGGCGTGCAAGTTTTAATGAATAGATAACAAGGCACATAAGTATTTTCATTTCCCTTAAGGGTAAAACACTTTAGGCGTGCAAGTGTTAGTGATTTCAAACACTTAGACCTTATTCCTCTTGTATAGAACTTCAATTATAGGTAAATAATTACCTTAGAAGTGTTTGGAAGATTTGAAGAAGAAACTTGGGCGTTCAGAGCTCTGTATCTGAATTCTGGAAAAATTCCTCTCCAAATGGGGGGCCCACCAGGGGTATTTATAGGCCGGAGAAGACGCTGGATGGTTTTCAAAGAGGCCACTCAAGTCACTTGCATGACCATTAGGCGGCGCACAAGTGTACTTGTGCGATAGTAAGGAAACTTGCGCGACCCTTGTGCAATGTTCTTTTATTCATTCCTTCGTCAATTTTTGTTATTTGTCGATAGGTTGAATCACTTTGAGCTAAGATATTCCCCTTTTCCAATATTTAGACTCTGTGACGAAATGAGCATCAACAATGAATGATAAACATTTATTTATGTGCCTTTACCCTCTTCAATTGCATCATGTTCTTCATTATTGGACCTCATGGTTGCAATTCAACATTGTTGGGCGGGCCATAGCATGATCGGATCCCTATATTCACAATGGCTTCATGAGTGAAGAAGGAATAAAAAATAAAGGATGTATTTAGTGTTGAATCATGTATAAACGACACTATTTCTTGTGAATTTGAGATCTAAGACTGATGGGATGCATGCAGGGCGATGGAGGTTCATGAGATCTTTGTGTGATTGAAGGGAATTGTTTTTTTGGCCATCAATTGGAAGAAAATAGTGAAGAGGGACTAGATCCACTAGTTTTGGGATGTGTGGAGGTGAGATCTATTGTGAAGTGGCCAAATTTGGAGCATGGATTTCAGATCTAACACTCCATGAAAAACAATACTACATGTTATGTATCACGATGAACACATGTTCTGTATCCCCTATGCTATGGGGGTTAGGGTTTGTTAAATGATAACAGTGGCATAGCGTGTATCGATCATACACACCATGTACCTCTAAATTGGGTGGATAATATGTGTGGCATAGGACACATGTAGAACCCTGTGCGTGAAGACATTATGAGGGGTATGTTGTGTACGAATGAACACATCCACGACCAAGGTTCATGGGTAGGGAACCCAAATGTCTTAGAAATTCCATGTAGACTCCCTACAGAATGTGTAGTGCTGCACAACTAGCGATCTGTAAACCTCTAGGGAAACGACCTTGTGGTGAAGTAGGATAACATGCCATATGGTTCCCCTCACAAACCATGTAATCAATTGTTTCTTTTGTGGAAACATCAACCTCACATATCTCTTTCGGCTAGACTCAGATTTTTCCTGTGAGTATTTTATCGTTAGTGTATTCCACAGAGTGTGATTTTACCCTCCATTGCGGTTTATGTATATTATGATATATGTTTTAGGTGTGATTAATAATTAGGCGGCACCAAATAATAGTAGTTAATAGGAAAAGGATCACTAGAAACCAATATATTGGAACCCCCCATATGCTTCGGTGCAAGTAATCTATTTACATAGTGAAAACCACCAATATGATACGGTACAAGTCATCATGACACTAGTGTGTGACCCAGCTATTGCAGTAGAGTGTGGGTCCTCAATATATAGAGTGGGAACCCCATCATCATGGCAATGGGTCATCTGTCTCATTAATGAAACGCCCTATCTTATTGAGTGTGGGTCCTCATGAAACTAGAGTGAAACTCCCTATCGCATCAAAGAATGGTTCCCCAACCTTTATAGTGGACCCCCCCCCCCCCCCCCTCCATCACCTTGGCCACAATAACTATATATATCAAATGGAATCCCCCAATCAGATAGTGAATGAATCATCGTGACACTATAGTGTAACTCCCTTGAAGCCTCAAGGCATGGGTCCTTGACCTACATGGTTGAACCCCCTCATCATCTTTGGTGAATCTATTCTCTATACCTAGTATAACCCATTATCCGATAGGGAATAGATCCTCATGGAACCAGAGTGGAACCCCCTATCAGTTTGGGTGTGTGTCCTCTATCTATTGATTGTAACACTATATCGGATAGTGTGTGTGTGTCCACATTACACTAGAGTATAACCACCCTGAAGCACCAAGGTGTGGTTCCTCAAAATAGAGAGTGGAACCCCCCCCCCCCCCGATGCATCAGGGTGTGGGTCCATTACATATACTTATTGACTGGGACACAATTGAAACACTTTAGAGCTAGTACTCTACTTTGATATTATCCCCCCTGACTCTGTGACATTGTGAAGAGGTTTGGGCCTCCACATGGTAGCTTCTGGGAAGACACGTGATGTATGGTGCATCATTGATGTACTTTTGGAACTACTAGAATCACTTTTCTTGGACTGGGTTGTGAGATAGATATCCCCTTTCTCTCTGGTTTGGGCTTCATTTACCAAGTGTATATATATATATCCACATTGTTGGATTTTGTTCATCTATTACCATGGGTTATAGACAAACATAGGGTAGACCAACTACTCACCGTGAAGAGATCCTTATGGTTGGATGAGATTAATCTCCTACTAAGGGTGAAAAAGACTGGATGTGTAGTCCACTAACACATCATGTTGAGAATCTTATGTTGGTATGATCATACTCTCTTAGTTTGGGTTGATATATTCACTATTCACTAGATACTATTTATCTATTCCTTTTATGTCTCTTATTTCCTTCCATAATATTTTGGGGCCTCATATGGGGTATGTATATACTCTCCCATGAATGGGATATTCCTATATGTGTTGTGTCTTAGGTAGATAAAGGACATGTTAATGGTGACATATTTGGATCTTAGGGATTCTGAGTGATTTAGACCACATACAGTGGTCCTAGCATAGATATCAGAATATGGGCTATCTCAGTGGTTTAAATTCCTATTTTTTTATTTTGGGACATCTTTCTGGTTTTGAATGTATTTTTCCTCTCTACATTTCAGTTTTCACAATCGTACTCTTATAAATTGTAGATGTTTTTCATGCTTGGTATGCCTTTTAGCTATTACATCTATTAATTATTATTCCTCAAAATTTCTTCAATGAGATGGATGGGTGTGTTTGTATAGGTACATTATGGAAAGGCCTCCTATTTATGATATTCCTTTCGGACAAGTTTCCACCCTTGGTCTATATAGGAAGGCTTGGGTGTAGTTGTCACTCGATCCCTTGTTAGGGAAAAGTCAATACAGACATATTTCTGATTGGAAATGAGAAACTGATATTACAATCTACTAGGGACTAATTAAAAACTTTTTTCTCTATTATTATCTTAGGTGAAACATTGATAAAATATAGTGATTAAGAGCATTCATGAGAGATCCAAGTGGCTACTTAAAATAAGTCAAAATACATACATTTACTAGATACTAAATATATTTAGTATAGAAAAATCTAAAATTGGATTGGTTCAAGTGTCACATGTTTAAACATTTCTACGAAACATTTCCCTCAAACACAATACAATAAATACAAAATGAGTAATATCCCATACCCTTTTTTGATAGGGTCAATCATGTATGCCTTGTTATGTACAAGAAATGATGTCTCATATGATTTGAAAATGCTTTGGATATATCAAGATGATTCATTTAAACAAATTTAGTATGTTGTAAATGATTTTCTTTTGTTTCTATTATGAACTAAGGATATATTCCATGTGTATGGAGGAGAGATGGAGATAGTCATCGTGGGCTGTAAAGATGATCGTTTTCAAGAATAACATAACGATCTGAATTCATATTCCGGGTTTTTTTCTTCTTAATAGAGGATTTGTAAGCTAATAGAGTTTAGAGAATCTAGTTTTCATCGATTCTATAATGGAGGATGAGTATATATAATCTTTTTTGGTATCCAAATAATCCATTTGGATAAAACAAATTCCAAGATATTAATGTGGTACCTAGAAGTAAAGACCATATAACATTATATTATGATAATACTTCAACAGAGACTTTTTCAAAAGATCCTAGGACACACCAATAGACAATGAATATACACTAAAAGTATCATCTCTTTAAGGTATTTTATTAGAGGGGTAAGTTTGAACTCAGACTATTTTCCAGGAAAATAATGGTAGTGTATATCTAAAATAAAGGACAATCACATTAGGGGCATGATAATCATGTGAGATCTATTAGACTACATATTGTCATTATATAGCTCTTGTTAAAGAGGGATAATTTGGTGTTGGTTACCTAGAAATGACTTTATTCAATTTATGATCACATGTTTTCTTATTTTTAAATATTAATAAACTGTTTAACACCTCATGATTGTTCTTCTTCATAACATAACATGCGATAATTCCATAAGAGTAATTTTCTCACTAGAAGGGAATAATAGTTCCCCTCTATGATGAGAAACTATAATTTCTATGAAAATATTCTTAAATAAATATTATATAGACATAAGAAATCATTTGAGTGAACTAAATTACACAAGATAATATGGGTGTTTACTAATATGACATTGAGGCACTTTCTCATGGTGTACAACCTTGGTAATTTCTAATTTGAGAGATTATCATAAAAAGACCGTCTATTAAGAGATACACATTAACACATGTTATAGGATGTTTCTATATATAAATTTGTGTATTGGTCCATATAATTTAATATTATTATTAATAGATATTATGAGTCACATTCATTTTTTTATTCATAAAAATCAGGATGATGTATATTCACGGTGAAGTATGATATTTTGGGTGTGTCACTAGTAATACATAATTAATGGATATTTTGGGAAAGTATTATTACCTTATATTATTTAATGGAAGTTTATATCTTATTACCATTGATATAAATGATATATTGAAAATAAATCATTGGACATGGTGTTCTATCGGCATGTTCAATTTTGGGAATGTCAAAGAAAGAGACACTGAGTACATAGGTTGATGGAACTGGCATTCAACGTGATTGATTTGAGATATCATTATACAATTATTATATTAAATAATAATAATTAATATACATTTTTATGTCTTCACAACATTAAATTATTTCTTTATGGGTTCCTTGGTGTGTTACTAGACTCAAACCTTGGACTTTGGGAGGCTTTGATTAATGGCATAGAGAAATAGGTCTAAAGGGACACATAATAATTTTATCTAGTATCACTATTAAATATTAATATTAATTATTATTTAACATGTTTAATAAAAATTATTCCACCCCATGATTTAATAATTATTCATGTTGTCTTGATTACATATTTTCAATCAACAGTTATTTGAGAGAATATTTTATGAGAAGAATATTTATTAAATATTTAATTTCTACTGACAGAATATAAATTTTTTTAATTTATTAGTGAATAAGGATGTTATAAATTTTTTAATAAGGTAATATTCATTATTTTATGCCTAATATAAATTTGGAGGATTACTAGACTAAGAATAACACTCCAGTGAGAAATAATATATATTAAATTATATTTATATAAATAATGTAAATTCAATTCATAAGATTTTTGCATGTCATCAAGTAATATTATTTTTATTTTTATTACTATTGACACGGGGATCCATAAGTATTAATGAAATAATAAAGGGACACTTGTGAAATTATTATTTTCTAACAATAAAAATATATAAAACCTAATATAGTATATATTTTTATAGGTTTCCATTTCATTTGGTTGTGCACTATGAAATAAAAAGATAATTCTCTCAAACCCATAGAGATATCCCTCTCCAAGAATGACCATAATAATGCAGAGTTATATTCTTCCACAACAAATCTCAGATCTAGGGATATTGAAGAGAACCTCAAACTTAATAGATCTTACAGAAATCAAAGGAGAACAATGAATGTGTTAGGATTTACTGCACTAGAATATAAATATTATTACAGTGTCATTTAGAGTATAATGGGACACATGTGAATCATTGATAGAGTGAATATACTATTGATTCCTAAAATGAAATTATTGTATTATGTATATATTTTTTCAGATATATCAAAAGGTAAAAATTCATCACAAATGAATTATATATAATATGCGAAGATTTTTTACCTTGGTTCTGATGATAAATGATAAAGTAATATTTGATTCAATTTAATTGATCATGATTTTTATCATGGGGTAAAATATTGATTAATAATTAATTATGAAAAAAAATCTTTTGCGAATGCCCCATGTGGAAATTTTTTCAATGCTTGAAACCTTCACAAACTAATTTGGGTAAGAATAATATTTGGATCATGATTGGTAGGCTAATAAAATCATATGACAACATCATAATATGATATACCACTAATGTAGAATATATTGATAGGTTTTATGAGTAAAAAATTATGAGGCTTCAAGGGGATGCCATTGCATTCATCTGATATAGGGACCCTGGGTTTATATATCATTTTAGGAAGGGATTCTGAGATGTGATGGGATCTCAGGTCAAGATGATCACAACCTACCATCCATACATAGAGGGTGAAGCAAAATAAGATATCTTGATTCTATAGGATATGTTCCATGTGTATATCATGTACTTCATAGGTTCTTGGGATATAAAATAGGGATTGTTGATGTTTTCCTGTAATTAGAGTTATCAATCAATGATGAGGAAGTTACAATTTATGTAATTCATATATATGGAATTTCTAGTTTCCCCTATGTTAGACTAAGGAAAATGAGAAACATTTAGAGATAAAAAAAATGATTCAGAACATTTATTAGTAATTAAAAGAAACATAGAGTAACTATGGGTCCTATAATAATAATCATATTCATCATCTAGAGATTAATGTAGGGTATCAAATTTTCTTTAAGTTATTACCTTGATTGGGACACTATTAACTCGAGAAGATGTGGAAGATTTATCTGATTTATGTGGGACAATTTGATATCACTAATAAGATTATAAAGGGTTATATTCAATTTGAAATTCTACCTCACCTAATGTCAATGAATAATGTTTTCCATGTCACCCACTTGAATAAGTATAACCCAGATCCTTCTCATGTTCTAAATTAGGAAGATCTCAAGATGGAACCTGTTATTCTTGTGTGTGATCAACAAATTAATATTTTTTACTACCAATAGATATATAATTATGAAAATAAATCCCTTTGTACAATGTCTTATGTCAAAATAGACGTAATTATCATATGACTTGGGAGCATGAGTTGTTTATGAGGTAGAAATTGTCTCCCATTTTTTCTAGTATTTCATCATCAAGAACACTTGGAATAAATTGATATAGAAGAGATTATTTTAACACAAAAATTGTCTCTTTCATGTAATAAAATTTCATTTATTTCATTTTTACATATTTTATTAGTGTTTAACTCTTTTATAGGTGTTTTTAGTATTTTGGGAGCCTGCAGCTCTAAAATTGGTTTAGAGGGTGACAAGGGAGGTTACACTGTGAACATACCTAGGGAAGAGGGTATTGCTTATGGATAGGTGGTCCAAAACATGAAACATAGGTTAAAAACATGAACTATAGGTTTACATCGTGAATAGATTTGGGCATATTTGCTTCTCTTAAGTGATAGGTGGGTTACGACATAATCTATTGGATCACTCCATGAACTAGATATGTAATGGATGTTCACATCCTGAAAAGGGTGTTGTGGAATGAATCATCTAGCCCAACATTTTAATATTTATGTTGTACCTTTTTGACCCTTTCTTGAATTAAATCCCTCAACCCTTATTTTCTTACATTTTTCAATCTATAAATTCCTCCCATATTCATGTACTACCCTTCCATCTTCCTTAGTTTTATTTTTAGGCTAATTTTCATTAAGTTCCTTCATTGAATCACCTTGGTAAGTTATCTTATTAATTACCCTTGAATATTTATTCCATTATTTTTGAGTTTTACTCTTCCCCATGGATATGGTAGGCTGGGGATTCCTTTTTCCTCAAATTTATGTCTTGGGGGTTTGATATTTATGGATTTTCCCTTCGTATAAGGACATTTCTCAAGTGTTGATCATGCAGAGACTACCATGATCTTAATTATTGGTTCACCCCATAAAATGTTATATTCAACAATAAGACACGTTTCTCAACTATAAAGGCATTTTTGGTTGGCATCAATGTTATTTTTGAGGATTTATGATTTCTTGGTTTATATTTATATTATTTAAAGCATGATTTTATGGTATTGATATATCTTTTTAAATCTAAAGGTATGTTTAAATAAAATTTAATAGTGTTATTGATTATTTTACACCTCAAATAAAATTGATATATTTATATTATTTTTTTATCATTAGATGTAGAATGATGTGATATAATTGAGATAATGTTTGTTTCAATGGAGGATGGAATAGAGTAGGATGTGTGATTTGATAAATTCATTATTTGGTTCGTCTATGGTTTGATGATAATATGAATATATAAGTATATATGAAATGGTCTAAATTTATAAATATTATATAATCACATGTGTAATATATATATTATTAAGGGATGACTTCTATTCCAATTGAGATTATACACCAGCTAGTATTCCATAGTTGAGTTCAAACCATGGCTAGGGGGTGACATCCGATGAGGCTGGTGAGGGAAATTCATGTTTTGTTACACTCACACCCCACACTAAATCATTGGTGTATATGTTTTCTTGAAATATTTTGTGTAGGTAGTGGGATCCTACTTTGAATGTTAGAAGCTATTGCACTCTCATTTTAGAAGTATGTTTGTGTCGTGAAGCAGAGGTGACCAAGGGTCACATAGAGTTATTCACTTATGCCATTCGAGTCTTACATATACCACGGGGTGTATTATATTTGGGACACCTAACTTTTCTCATCTTTTTTAATCTCTTTTTTATTTTTACTTATCTTGTGATAACTTATTATACATTCTTAATAATTATTTTGTTATAATTTTACATCAATTTTTTTTCTTGTTTCTTGTTTGGTTAGATTTTGAAATTATGAAGTGTAAATTTCATTACATATATGTAAAATATAGATATTTCATTCAAAATTCATGGAAATAATGAAATATATAGTTCATTTGGACTTATAGGGTTAAATAATTCAAAATTTTTATGTTTTATTTTCTCACAACTTCTTGTTAGTCTATAATGATTGGGAAAATTCTTTTGGACTTGTTGCATGCCGACTCAAGTAAAACGTTTATTTAAACCAAGTTGGTTCATTAAAATGATGATTGTTATAATTTATTTGAGTCAAAATATTTATCATCTAATAGAAGACGAATTCTGGTGATGGTGTGGATCACTATAGGGGTCATTTTGTGACTAAATCTAATTATTCAAGGAATGAATAAGTGAATTTAGTAATAGTTGATAAATGAGAAGTAAAATTTACATCCAAAATAGTAACAATAGAATGCCAAGAGGTGTTTTGAAATATAATAAATTTATGGTGGATTTAATAATCAATATCATGTTAGAGAATGGAAATGAGAATTAATAATTGTTAAAGATAAACATTTAAGTTATTAAAATTACTTTATATTGTTTTCATAATTTTTTTTGATAATTTTTTTGGCTAAAAGATTAACATTTGTTGTTTCTGTAATGAAGATAAAGAATACAAGAAGAAATAATGAGAGAATGGAAAATTATTAGATTGCAGTATTTGGAATCTGTTGGGGTGACATTGTGATCCTGATGGTGTTCTATAGGGAATCTGTAAGGGTTTCATGATTAACTTTTTTGTGGTGTAATTTTCATCATTCCCTATTTAAAATTCTATCTCCCCTTGTATTATTAGTTATAAGAATTCAATTGACCATGGGAGGACTCTATTCTATTTATCTTATTCTATTCTCTCATTATTTCATTGAAAACTCTTCTTTTAGGTGTTAGATCAATGTTTTCTATGATAATGTATTTTGTAACATATGATAAAGGAATAGAATTTACTTATTGAGCAATACTCATTGATTTCATTTGTGTAATAGTTAAAAGGTAAATTTTTTATTTTTATATTAGATTCATTTAAATTGATTCAATTAATGTAATATATCCAATAACATTGAATGTGAGGCATCTAATATTCATGATAGGTAGTTTGAAAACCATGACACTATAGTTTTTGGGTGTGTGTTTACATATTCTCATGAATTGTTTTAGAATTTATAAAGATATCCTATTAAAGAATCCACAATGACTAAAAATTTATAAATTTCTAGGTGTAGCTTCATAATAGTTTAAAAGATATTATATATAAAGAAAATTTAATTTTATAATGAACCAATAATTTATACTATAATGAAACACATTGAGAAAAGTTGGAAAATAAGTAAAATTATGACATATACTTTTAATTAGATACGGAGCTATCAAAATTAAAATTCTAATTCAGTACCATAATAATTTCTTGGTTGTTCAATTATTTCATCATGTGTAAATGAATGTTATTGTATCTAATATTTATTTATAATAAATAATATGGAAATTTTTAATTGGTGATGTTATGATTTTATACATTGTTTACGATTTATTAATTTTTTCCAATGTAAATTAGTAAATGTAATGTGATAATAAAATTAATATAATGGAAAGAATATTGACCTAACAATAAATTTATATTTTACCTATAAAACCCTTGATTCAACTATAATATAAAACTTTTCATCACAAAAACCATTTCACAATGAACATTACAATATTTCATCATATTGGTATAACACGTAGTACAACATAAAACTAAAAAATTATATTCAAAATAATGGTGGAAACTAGTTAGAAAGAACACATAAAAACATAAGGTTCCACCATATTCTTGAACTTGATAGGCTAATAATACAGTAAGAATGAAAAATATATAAGATAAATTTTAATTATAGAAAAAATAAGAAATGGGATAGTCATAGCATAAGAACAAAGAGAAGGATATGAATGATATTTGGATGTTATAATGATGTGTATTTGTAATAGGAAAAATTAACAATAGAATCTGATCACTGGAACATGACCATTGAGAATCTGACCATTGTAATAATAACTCATAAAATTTTGTAATAATATAAATAAATTAATTTTATAATAATTTAATTAATAATTAATAAAATTTCATATTAATTAATGACTTGTAAGATAATCACACACACATGACATATAATAACAATATGATTTATTAGAAGAGATATTTTAAAAATATTATTCCAAAAAAATAATTTTTAAATTAAAAATATGTTTCGATATAAAATCAATTTAAATTTTAAATTATCATATTGAAATTCTCCAGTGGTGATTTTTCAAAACATTATGAGAGATCCATATTTTCGAGTAAATAATACAATATAGTAAGAATGTTTATTAAGTATTACGGAATAATTAGGATATAAAAATAATTTTATAGTTAATTTAAGTTAATTAAACCCAAAAAAAATTTATTAATATAATGTATTTTAAAGAATTAAAATTATTTTCAAAAAGTATAAATTTTTTTCCAAATTATAAAATTGAAATTAATTTTTAATTTTTTTTTAATAAAAGTTATTATTCCATGTCCAATTTTATATAAAATAATGGAGTTCAATTCAATGAAATTAAAATATAAAATATTAAATGCTAAATTTATATGCCTATAAAATAAAACTATTGGAAAGATAAATATTTTTTATTTTACACAACTTGTATTTCAAAATAATATGTTTAGGAGATAACTGAAAATTCTCCATCAGTTGTTATAAATACTCACCTATCCTTTAATATATCATCAGTTAAAAAAAATTACATAATTTTCTTCCAATATTTCCTCTCATTAAACCTTTCAATGCGTTCTTATGGTATTGAGGTGTTGTTCTCAAGAATTCAGTTGTTGCCTTGTATGGTATGATTTCCCAATCCTCTAACATCCATTTCAATGTAATTCCATTTGTTAAAAATATTTTTAAATATATATTAATATATTTAAATAATTTTAATTAAATGGTATTTTTTACAATTTGATATATTTTTATTTAGATATTACATATTCCTTCTCTTTATAGCCATTTCCTAAGATATTTTTATTCCAATTAAGGGTTCATAACCTTTTCTGTACCTATATTTTTGAGGCCCTTTCAGGTAATCGTTTTTTCAATGAGAAATATTATTATGATTTATTGTTATAAATTCTATAATATATTATCAATTACTGATCATTATTCACAAAGATTATACTAACTTTATAATCCATTATAATGCTCAAACAATACCATATTAATAAAACATCCTAAAATGTGTGCAAGATAAAGAGTCTGTGGTTTCATAGAAATAAAATCCCCATCTAGATACAAATATGTGGATGAAGGATATTGATAAAATTAACCTAGGGATAATAACCCAAAAAAAAGTTAGTTGGGTATAAAGTCTATCTTTACTGTCTATGGCATCCCACAGTTTTATTATATAACTTTTCTTTTCATTGTTTAAAATATATGATCTTTTCATGTTTAGTTTATTGAACCAATGGTACAAAATACATGAAAACACAAAACATTTTTCAAAATACATTTGAAATAAATCTTCATTGGTGCACCATAATTTATATTTACAACACATAATAACCTCGGGACATACATTAAATAAATGGGGTGAGCATGAATCCCAGTAAGGAAAAAAAACAAGAGACACATATAACATGGGATCTTGATCCATATCAATAAGAACATAACGCATAACGATATGGAATGAGCAAGAGAAATATAAAAATAATAAGATCGTGAATCCTAAAATAAGAAATTTTGCTACAATATTTTAATAATAATTTAATAATAATATCACCAAGGATAATTACCATGGTTCTGTAAATGAAAATTACCAAGATTATTTACCAAGGTATCAAAAGACATGTTATTTAAATAGATTAAATTATTTACCCAATACATTAGAGCTCTACCATTGAATAAATTCAAATCTCGTAATTTCATGTGATACACATGGAAAATAATTTATCATTTTATTAATAATCCATCAATAATAAATAATGGGTTTCTTATTAAATCTTTTGGAATACAAACTACTTAAAGACATGGTCATTATGTCATTTTTTCACATGAAAGATAATATGCATTTCATATATATAAATCCCCAAAAACCCCATTAAAAATATATTTTAATAACCATTGAAAATATTAGTTGTTTGGGTATTCAAATAAAAAAGAAAAAATAATTTCTCATGTGAAAGAGGAAAAGTCATGAAACAAATTCGACAACATGATTGGTCTAAAACATGGTTTTATAAAAGGGAAATATAGGATGGGAAAGGGGGTTTACATTCACAAAACACTATTATTATGGTAATGTTATAAAATAAAGTGGATAAAAAACTTATTTTGGATATTGGAAGATGTATCCATAAAATGGAACATAAATGGAGAGAGAAGTAATGATTTCCCTTACCTTGAATAGTTGTTCCAAAAACATGAGGATGGAACCTTGGGGTGTGGAGGAAACCTTAGGGGGACTCTATGGAATGAAAAATCACCAAAAAATCATGGATTATATATTTTTGGTGAATGAAAATGGATAAGTGTGTTTGGTCCATGCAAACCAAAATTCATTTTTAAATACTTATTTTCTCATGGAAAAATAATGATTCCACAAAGTAATGTTTTAAATAAAAAATTTCTCTTAAAATTTTGAATGAGACTAATAGTTTCAAAATATTGAATAATATCTATTAAAATAATTAATATTAATAAAATAACATATTTAAGGTCACTAGTTTTGTTTAATTAATTATTATATCATTACGAAATAAATATGATTCCAATAAATATACTATAACCTTGAAACTGTATTTTTTACTATTCATGAAAAAAAGTATTTTTGAAAATTATTATAAATTATCTATAACGTAATTTTGTTGTTATGATTTAAAAATGATTTTTATTTTATCAAAAAATTCTCTAGATATGAAAATTTTAACTTTTAAATATAAAAATCATTAATCATTTAAAAATTGCATTTTTTAAAGAATAGTTAAATTTTCGACACATATAGAAGCATTCCTTGGAAATTATAAAATTATTTTATCATTTATTATTTAAATAAAGATGATTTATAAGACTATATCATTAAAACAAATATTTATAATATCTTGGTTATATATAATAATTTCATATATTTTCTAGAAAAATAAAATTATATCGTATTTCCATCCAGTAAATCATATTATCAAATTTATCTAAATTAAAAACATATTTTATTTAGGAAAAACTATTTATAAAATGAATTTTATGAATAAAAATTTTATTTATACAAATGAAATTACACTTTATAAAACTATGGTTTAGCCATGTAACCCCTTATTACACTCACAAATTCCCAAAGAGTTATGTGTGTGATGATGTTTGTTTCGTGGGGTGCCTTGGCTAACATCGACTGAGTTGTAGTATCAACTAAATTAAACTTCCCCTTTGGATAATTTTTTCAATATTCACCTATTGAAGCTCACATTTGGATTGTTCTAGGGTTAACCCAAGTGATGATACCACCGTACTATGTTTTGACCAAGGGGATTTGAACTACAAAACACTATTAGTTGAGGCCATCGATTATCCTTTATGAAAAAATTACCTATGTCAATGATAATTGTAAATGCTATATATAATTGTAAAATTATCAACCCAGGGTATTGATTTCGATGGTCATGTTGACTATCATTCATGTTGATGAACAATCATATAATGGTCGAAACCCAACGATCACATTTCCCTTTATACCCTATAAATAACACATTTTCTTTCACTCAAAATTCACTAAACATTCTCTCCGGGTTATATTTTAATTTCATAATAGGTTGATTAGATGACTAATATTTTTTAATTTTTTTAACATTTTCAGTGGGGGGACATGATTGTAGATGATTTGGGTGATCCTTACCTTCCCATTTTAGCTATTCCATTTTATATTTTTTGTCCCATTGTAATGTTTTTAATTTTATTTGGTTTCATAGCTGACTAATGTAAGGATAATCATTAAAGAGATAAACTTTTTTTGGTTTCTCTCTATTTTCTATATGTATGATATTTTATGTAACAAAAAATTATTTAGGAAACAAATACCATTTATAATAACTATATCGTTAGACTCACTGCACACCTATTGAGCCAAACTTCACACCTAGTTTGACACTCTCAGGGAATATGCTTTGGATAATTAATGATCAATTTACCAAAATGAAGGATTGTTTCCTATTTATATCCCTACAATATAAAATTACACTTCTCGAATACATTTTTATCATTACATTGACAAGGGTATTATCCTTTAAATTATAAATATCATATGGTTTCTATTCTTATTATTTTAATTCACCAAGACATCCACATTTTTCCATTGAAGGAGGAAATTTTGATATTCCATATTTCCATTATTTTTATATGGATATCCATTGATTAATTTTCCATTATTATGTATGATGATACTATGGGAACATTATGATATGTATTTTTTATATATTCTATTCATATGGTTGATGCATTGCACTTATTATGTGATGGGATGATCCTAGATTTATATAGCCCCTAAATGTATTGAAAAGGATCATGAGACCAACAATATTTTTTATTATGTGTGATAATAAAATGTCTATGTATGATGTCATGGTATAATACCTTGACTATATGCCTGTGACATTTTACATTATTCATTCCATCACTAATAGATAAATTTATCCCATCTATGCATTTATTCAATCTTATGTAATCCTTGAATACATTAAGCTCAAAGATACATACATAATTTATATATTTGTGTCATATTATTGATTCCATGGTTATTATTTAATATATTCAATCATACACTACACCTTATTGAGCATGTCAGTGCTCCAATTTATATGTGTCACATTTCCCTTTGAAACCATTAAGACTACTACTTGTTACATAAGGACTTGAAAGGATAGATAATAATGTATTCTTGCATTTGTGTGATGTATTTTAAGATTCAATGTACTATAATTTTTATTTATGTATATAGTTTCCCAATACTACCTAGCAATTGCATCCTATGTATTTTGAACTATTTATTATAAACCACTGTAATAAAATAACCACCGTCTCTGGGGTATTAGATTTTTTTGTGTTAGAGTTTTTCGTATGAACATGTGAAATATTAGTTCCTACACCAAGGGTATGAAATTATGGGAATACATTAATAACTCCCTAAGAGCACTGAATAGGTATAAGATGTTATTAAGTTGAGATATTGAGTTGATATTTATATTCAAATAATGATTTTCTAATTATATTATAATAAATTAAAGGGGTGTATCATGGTTTAAGGATGTTGGGGAATAAAATAATAATAAAATATTATTTTCTTGTTGTAACCCAAGATTCGTACACCTAAATCTTGTATTAAAAACACACTCTTTACATACCGAATTGATACCAGTTTATAAGACCCAATTTTAATCATCGAAACCAACAATAATTAATAATTAACTTACTTACAAAAGACAATTTTAGATGTAAATTATTATAGAAATATGATAATAATTACTTAATGAAACTTATATCCTTCAAAAAATAGAATTTTTTCCATTATGCCCATATTTTCTTATTCCATTATAAGTCATCGGAATCTCTTAAAACATATCCACACAAGATACCCTTCAAGATATATCATAGGTATTACTCTTTTTCGTAACCTATGGAAATGAAAACATAATAAGGGTGAGATTAAATAATTACTAAGGGGATGTGTAAATTGGAATCTGTCAGAGACCAAAAAAGACATGAATGATCTGTAATGAATAAAATAAAAATAGTTAATTTCATATAATTAATCACATAATCTCATCAATAACTAATTTCTTATAGATGAAATTCCTAATGTCGGGTATCATAATAATTCCATCATGGCCCGAACCATGGAATCATAGATTCCATTGAGGCCTCAACTAAGATAGTATGAATAATTGGATAGGCATACACTAAATACCAAAACTAATTCATCTCATGATACTTAATAATGCATCTAGGGTTTATCTAATAGCATGCCCCACCCATAATTTACTATGTCCAATGCGTTCATCATATCAAATAAGTAGATTACAAAATAATACGTAATCAGTATGCCTTATCAATTAATATGTAACCATATTGAATAAAGTATCAAAACTATCAATATTTCCTTAGTACATTTTTAACCTACACCAATAGTCAATAATAATCCATATAATACATAAAAGTATAAAAATTATAATTTTCATCCTATAAATAAAATAGTAATCTTTCTTGGTAAACACCCCCTCAAATGGACTTACATAAAATGGAGTGTTTATATTTTATAATGTATTGAGTATACAACTATATCAGCACTAGAAATGATGAAAAATACATATATGATGATAATGTTCATGTAAATGAAAGAGATCATAAATTACTTCTAAATAAATGTTTTCAATAAATATAAGTCGTTTAGAAAATAGAAGTGAATATTTTAAAAAGAGTTTTCCTTTAAATATATTTTATGAGTGTTGTAAAAATGATGTTAAAATTCAAATTAAAAACACTTTTTATGATATTCCAATAATAAATTTAAGATTCTATTATTCAAATAAAAAATAAAAGAGGAATAAAAAAAATTATACCATACCTATGTAGGGAAATGTGGAGTCAAATATAATAATATACATAAGTTGAATGAAATCCATTATCAAAACATTTATGAAAATAATATTTCTTTGTATTGAAATTTCATAGAATAAGAAGGATATATATTCCTTTTTAAAAACATCAAAACTTATAAATTATTCTAAATAATTAATAATGGTCATGATGTCTGGAAAATATGTAAATGTAAAAATAATTAGGAATTTATTTTTTCAAGCTTTTGTAAAGAAAAAAAATTATTCTAATAACATTATAAAGATTCATTGTAAAATTCCAAATTAAAAATTAAAAATTTAATAATTTACTATAATAGATCATTAAAGTATTAAAAATAGTCTTATTGAAAAAAAATTATGTACATGGAAGAGAGACGTTCGAGACCAAAAAAAGAGAAATAAGGTTGACTTTTATTAAAAAGATTATTTTTATATATTTCAGACCAAAGAGTGGAAAAAAATAAATAATACTTGAAACCAAAATAAATGACCATTGGATTATAAAATATATGAGTTTTAGTATAGTAAGAACATACAAACCCATCAATGGAAATTGAAACATAACCAATCCCAATAAAAGTGAGATTGTTAATAAACACTTATAGGTTTCTTAATTTTTGAATCAAAATCAATTAAACATTATATGATCATATAAGTCTTTAAATATCATGAATTATAATATTTAAAGTGTCAAAATATATTCATGGGGTAGTATGTACACCATAAAAATAAATCATGGTGCACAATATGAAACATGTTTGACGAAATCAAAATTAAGAGTAAGAACCCATATAAATTTTATAACACTTGAAACAAATATAATGAAAGAGACAACATTACATGAAAAATTAATTACCATGATTAAAGAGTAGATCATGGTATAATATTTTAAATAGAAAACATATAAAATATACAATGGAAATAAATTTTCAATTCAATGCATGTCCCAATGAAGGATGTTTGAGAAGATAAATCATTACCAAGGGCATGAATTTAGAATATATCAATGAAGATATTATGTGAAATAATTTTATATAAATAAATAAATGAAAAAATAAATAATAATATGTCATAAAACACATAATATCGGCATCACATAATCAATAATGAAGTGACATCACCCAATGAAATGAAATTGTGTTAAGAATCCCCTTTCCATGGATTCTAGTATAGATATATTCACTATTAAATAAATTTAAAATAAATTTATTTTTATTTTTAACCTATATCAAAAAAAAAATTAAAATACAATATAACATTAATTTATACCTTCTTATTCCCCACTTAGTAGTAATTTGTTGTTAAAATCACTATTTTTAGGTAAACTATTTAGCTTTCCACACATGTTATGACTTCAATGTTTTATTTCATTCACCTTGGTCATGGTTTATTCATTTAATAGATTTTTATAAGGGTTTAAAATAATTTTTTGATATAATTATTGAGATACATGGTGTAGCGCCCTGACCTAGATTTCACTTTAAATGGTTCACTAGCCTGGTGGGCCCCTGGGCAATAGGCACACATCCATTTATGCCAAAGGTTTTCAAATTGTAGTGAGGTTTTGGTGAGGTGATATTATAGAGACCATAACCAAATGTGGTGATAATAATAATTGTCAATATATAAATATAACAAGGAAGAAGAACTAACTCAACGTAAGTAAAATAAACCAATGGAATAATCATAATCAAGATGTTGTAATTAACAAGTATAAGGTAATAATACCATTTGCAGACAAACATAACAAGTCCTAATTGGTTATAAAAACTATAGATAATCTGGTCACACATGGATAATCATAAAGGTATATACATATAAAATTGCATGTAAAGACAATAAAGGATACACTATCATGACAGAGAAGAACCACCGGGTCTTCGACCTTCCATCCCATGAAAGAGGTATACCTCTATCACTATGGACCAACTGCTAAACTTGATTCATTGGTCTTAGAGATATGAAGTCTACACACATCCTTGGGGTCTCATGTAGGGTGTGATAATAATTTCATTAAGAAACCACTAGCATGTTCCGATCTTACATTCATGATTTTGAATGTGTATGCTGAATATAAATAAAATTAATGACAAAAATATTTAATAGTATACCAGCTTCACTTGTCCTCAACAGCCAAAACTGATAATTCTACCAGCTTCAACCATCTTCAACATAAGTTTGAGATCATGCCCACAATTATTTATATGAAATACAACATGTATCTACATATATGTAATTTTAGTGGTGATGATCCATATATTACTGCCCAAGTAATCACATGAAGAATATCATGTCCTGTTAACCCTCAGGTACGACCTATAACCTTTTCACTAACACCACATGCCAAAAATCAAATAGCTATCATCCATACGGAATACCGAATCTATAAGTTTTAGGCCATACAATCCTTCGCTCAAAGTGTCCCTATCAGCTTAGAGGTCTGACATCTCGAGTCATAGTGAAGTATATCCCCCAATAGTATCAATCATTGTGGTGTCAATGGCTAATGTACCATGGCATGGCAATATCCATCCTCCAAAATTCCAATACAAATGACCTCAAGCATAAATGCAATACATAACCCATAACTGATGGTCTCAACTCCATAATATTATAGTCCATCACCACCAACAATGATTTATATGGATTGATCCCTAACATATCTAATGGTCAACACCATCACCAAAGACACATGGTCTATGGGGGTCTCCAATGACATTGAGTGGTTAACACCACCTTAAAGGAGACCTATTTATCTGAACATGACTCCAATAATGCATCAATAAAAAACAATGAGTAGAATTCACTAAAAAAACTAAGCCATCTCATTTGGAACCTCTTTCCCCTATGACCATGTCACTCAATACTAAGGTAAAAAAACTATCATATGTTTCAAGAGGCAAGACCTTTTCCCGATGACCTCATCACCTCAATCGAATGACCATGTCACCTCAACCCGGTTATCATCATCACCCATTATATCCCGGCCCATGAACAACCTGAAAAATAATGTCTCCACATTCCAGGTGATCAGAAGCACCTCAATACTTGGGTAAATTCCTTCATGTTCCCAAATAAATAGGAAAGTAATAATAAATAGTACAAATTAATTTAATCTACACACCCAGACAAATCATTCCAAGTGACCTCAAGACCCTTATCTATATTAGCATGTATATATGTATAATGGCATGGCCAAAAACATCACATGGAATCAATTTATTAATTTTAAACCATCCATTAATTTATTTGGGGTCTCAATTGGTTCCACACACTATGTGTAGTTAATAATTCAGACATAATTCCCGTACAATCATGAATAATGATAGTCACCACATACCATATACTCGTATGTGATCACTTATATGATATCAACCTCTAACTGGAGAAAAATCTAATGAAAATAGATTTTATGATGAACACCATAGATATCAGAAAAAATATTCCGCATAGATTTAGTGTTACTTATGAAAAGATATATAGAAAGATGAATCTATATGATTTATGGTCTCTCCAAGATGAATTCGTAGCCACTAACATATCATGGATCGAAGTCCATATGGAGAAGCTAGGAAGCATCCTACGTGGAAGAGAAATAGAAACCCCCTAGTAATTGGGAGTAAAATGGAGAAGAAAATGATGGAAATAATAAAAAGATAAGGATGTGAGAAAATTAATTTACCACAATTTAATGGGCTACACAGTTTGGACACATAGTTTTAATAATTGTGATCCAACTGTGTGGTCCTCACTATCAAAGCAGCACAGAAGCTTGGGCTATGCTCATAGTTTTACAGCCTATGTGAAAAATGTATAGATTTTACATGGTTGTGTTATCAAACCTATATAGTTTACCATACCATGTCCATTTGCACTATAGGGTTTCATGGTTTATCCAAACTATGTGTCTCAATCAGCGCATTATTGAAATGGAGTTTCCGGTCCACATTGAAACCTAAAATCAGTAAAACCCCAAAGGAACATTATAATCCATAAAACCAATATAGAAATAAGGACTTAGGCATATAAAACTCTCAGAAGAATGTTTTGAATTCCAAAAAGAATGTTGGACCACTTACCAAGTTAAAATTCAAACATGTTGGGGAATTTCAAGCCATTAAAAACTCAGTATAAGACAATATCCCCACCTGAACATTGACTATACTCAAACTATCAAGCCTTAATTAGATAAGGTAACAATAATACCCATAGTATATACATAAACCTGGTATACCTTACTTATTAATCCATAGGTCAACTCCCCTCAGGCCTCTCCCCACCTTAGGAGTTACCTAACCCATCATTCACAGACCCAACATTCAAATATATGATAGTCCCATCGACCATACTCGGAATCAATAGTCTTACCATGATAAATCATTGCTCATACACCTCATCAGGTTCTCAAAATCATGGCCATGTAAATTTGAAAGAAATCATAACCTAGATCTCATCAGATTCCCAAAATACCAAATCTCAATATATGCCCATATAAAACCTGCACTATACACACATATGAATTCCCATGAAAATTATGATGCCTACTCATTTCATACAAAACCAACATTAAATCAGTTCCCAAAATATGATCTAGTACTAATGCACCTCGTATATATATATATATATATCATGTATCACATCAATTCCAACTCACTAACTAATGTCTGGTAAGTCCAAAACAACACACATGAACCTCGTGTACCGAAACCACCCAAATAACAAAATAAAGGAAAACCGCGATCACACACATGAAATAATAATGACTATATTAATCTCTCTAGTCTTCTCTACACTCAGTGGATCCACTTCATGCACTTGGCCTAAAGCGTGATTACCCGAGTCCTGGCTTCCTTGTGAAGCTAGACTGGCTACCGGGCACTGAACCCACTACCGGGTCCCACTATATCTGCCACGAATTCCACATGAAAGTAACTCCCAAATACCATGTCATGTTACTACTCTTGATACAGCCTTATATCCCTATGTATACCTTTGTCCTTGGATAAGAGATGTCTGAGATGTATTCTTGTAGAACCTCACTAAATATCCCCTAAGAAAGCACACCCAACACTTCTTCAAAACCCAATCACAATGTGTATTAACATGTCTTGGCTTCCAATAGTATAATCCCACTTCATAAGACCCACTCTGGAGAAGCCCTCAATGTCAATTGTCTATATGGTCTACTACACCAGATTCCCACTGCCCTGTGTAAGTCAGTCATGCAAATACAACACATGGCAGCCATAGTAAACCTCAAGAACTACTTGGATAAATAATATAAAACATATCATAGCATGCAAGATAATAATCACTCCATCCAAACAATAATAGTCATTGAAAGGAAACAACCTAACATGTAACTAGACCAAATGGTCAAAATAAGAAATCATAGGGAAAACCTCTATAGCATGGAATATTTAACCCTATTAAAAAACAATCAACCTCTATCAAAACCAAAAAGGCATAACATGCAACAACATGGCTAAAACCATAAACACAAAACACCCCGAATGGGGGTATTGGGAACTTTTACACATATAACTCAATGTCTAACTACTAAAAAGCACGAACAACCTACCTCGGCATCGTGAGATTGATATACATGAATCTTAGGCCTTGAATCAACCTAGAATTCCTTAGATATATATAAAAATTAAAAATGTTCAATTGAGAATACCTTTTGAGAGAGAATAAATCAGGATATGATGTATTAGAAGAGGGAAGACCTCACTGATGCAGATCCAACTCAACTGAAGAAGTTTGATTAGGAGAACAGACATCGATTCAGGGGCTCAAAGAAGATTTTCTGTTGTACGGACGCTCTCAGATGAGACGAGCGAAGAAGAAGATGGTTCTGTCAATCTGACGTGACCTTGGTCCATTTAATGGAAAAAAATAACGTACATGGTGTGTTCTTTAAAAGGACAAAGCATGTACTTTCCTTTTCCAGCCTCCTCTTTAGGCAGTCTCCAGGTCACCCCACATGGATGTGTGCTCGACTGTTACACGGCCAGCACACTGCTATGTGTGGCAATTGAGTACACAGTGTGCACTTATAAGTACACAATGTGTACCCCAGAAATTTCCTAAAAATTATCTTTTCCATCAAAAACAACCAAAAAAGAAAACATAACTGAAAAAAAGATCTGGGTCCTTACAAAATTCCCTCATTAAATAAATTCATCTTTGAATTTTTCTAGCAAGGTGGAGTAGAGGAAAAATCGTCAAATAGCACTGGCCACTGAGATCATACACCTCCCTCTCCCATGTCTTGTTTGGTACGTGACTGTGTTGCCATATCACTCGTACCAGAGGAACAGACTGGCCACATAGAACCTTCACACTTTGATCAACAGTCCGTATAGGATGATCCTTGAATGAGGTGTCCATATCTAACTCATCCTCCTCAGGTTGAAAAACATGATATGGGTCTAAGACGTAACATCAAAGCATAGAAACATGGAAGGCATCATGCATATCCCAGTACAACTAAGGCAACTATAGCCGATAGGCAACCAGTCATACTCTCTCCAAAATCTCATATAGTCTGACGTACCTCAGGGAAAGCATACCCTGCCTCCTAATCCTCCTGTGTCCCAACCTCAGTGTGACATGCAGGAAAACCTATTCTCAGACCTCGAACTCCAGAGGTCATCTCCATCGATCATCATTAGACTTCTACCAAGACTATTCATTATCCATCCTCATTTGAAACAAATCTATATACACTATGGTCTCTTGGACAAGATGAAGGCCAAGCATAGCTGCCTCTCCTGCCTCCGGCCAATATAAGGGTGATCGGCATAACCTACCTTAAAAATCCTCATAAGAAGGCATCTTAATAGTTGATTGAAAATTATTATTGTAGGTAAACTCTAAAAGTGGTATGTGCTTCTCCCAGGATCCTCCAAAATCCAGGATGCATGCACGAAGCATGTCCTCAACCACCTGAATGATACTCTCAGATTGAACATCTGTCTAGGGATGGTAAGCAGTACTCAGAATTACCTTTGTACCCAAAGCCCTCTAATGTCACTTGCAGACCCGAGAATTAAAACATGCATTACTGTCTAAAACAATGGAGTGTGAAGATCCATGTAAACGTAGGATCTCTCAGATGTAATATCTTCCCATCTCATCAACACTAATGGTCTTCTTGGTCAGCAAGAAGTGAGCAACCTTCGTGAGTCTATCAATGATAACCCAAACGACATCATTCCCTCATAGAGTCCTTGGCAAACCTATTACGAAGTCCATCATGAAATCATTCCATTTCCACTTGGGAATTGGTACATTCTGCAAAATACCTACTAGTCACTGATACTCTGCCATCACCCTATGACAGGTGACATATCTTAGGAAAAAACCTAGAAAAATCTCTCTTCATACATAGCCACCAAAAAAGATAGTGTAGATCACGATACATCATCGTGACACCAGGATGAACTACCTAAAATGAGGAAGGAAAGACCCACATCAGTTACGTGTGTATGTGTGCTGACACCCATACACACTCATGAAAAAACAAGATCTCATCCTCGCCTATGGTCCATCCAAGAATAGGGTCCTCTCCTGACACACACTCTCGTAGGGATAGGCATTCATAATCTGATAGTTGCCTCATTCGCACTCGATCAAGAAGTGTAGATGTAACAGCTACAGAAGAATGAAAAATAAGCCCCTATCTATCCGGCACCTCCAAATTAATCTCAGAGAATAGATCCATAAGATTCCACTCACTGATGGTATCCTGAACTTCCTATATCTGAGTCCTCCTACTCAATGCATTAGTCATGATGTTGCATTTCCCATGCATGTAGGTGAGCTCAAAGTAAAAAATAATGAAGGTACATGAACCACCTCTGATGTCTCAAATTTAGATCCCACTGAGTGAAGATATACTTGAGATGTTTTTGGTCTGTGAAAACCACAATTTATCTCCCAGAAGATAATGTCTCCAATAGCATAATGCATGAACAACAACAGCCAACTCAAGATTTTTTGTTGGGTAACTTCTCTCATATGTACTCAACTGCAGAGACTCATATACAATGACCCCTTCTCTTGGAATAAACACAGCTAATAGCATGATACCTGATGCATCAAAGTAAATAGTATAGATTTTCCCCTGATATAGGAATAGTAGTATTATTACAGAAGACAAACTTGTTTCCATCTTCTGGATGGCTGACTTGAAATATTTTGTCAACAAGCACTTCACACCCTTCTTAGTCAGCCCCATCAGTGGCCCTACTAAGTGTGAAAAGTCCTATATAAAAAATCTATAGTAACCAGACAACCCTAGAAACCTTCTTACCTCAAAGACATTCTCTGGCAGCTCCCAGGAAACTACTGCTCTCACTTTCTCTTGGTCTACTGATACTCCTTTCTATATGATAACATGACCGAAGAAGTGAAATTGGTCCATTAAAAAGTGTCATTTTGAGAGTGTATCATATAACTGATTCTCTATCAGTGTACTGAAAGGGATCTCAAGATGTGTGTCATGATCGTGTTGAGTGTGAGAGCACACCAAGATATCGTCCATGAAGACTACTTCGAAATAATCCAAGTACAGATGGAACACTCATTTCATCAGTTCCATGAAGACTGCAGGCACGTTCATGAGACCGAACAACATAACCATATACTCATATAGACCATATCTACTATGGTAGACTATAAGATTTACATCTAATGGTCTATAATGAAACTAATGATAACCAAATCCCAAGTCAGTCTTCGAGAACTATCAGGCTCCTCAATACTAATCAAAGAAACCATCAATCGTTGGAAAAGGATATCAGTTCTCAACCATCAACTAGTTCAACTTCTGATAATCCACACAAAGTCTGAGGGTACCATCTTCCTTCTTTCCAAATAGGAAAGGATAACCCCAAGGAGATGTATAGGGTCAAATGAAACCCTTTTCCTGTGACTCCTCCAAGTACTTCTTGAGCTCCTGCAGCTCTTGTGTAGCCATCTTATAAGGAGGAATGGACACCGATGGTGCTCCTGGCACAAGATTAATAGAGAAGTATACCTCTCTCTCCAGAGTAAAGCCTGAAAATTACTCTGGAAAGACATTCCTGAAACAATCCACCACTGAAGGAAATTCCATCTATGAAGTCCCTTGGTCATCCAAATACAAGCTTGCAAACTCGGTTTTAAATCTTCCCAAACCTTGATGCTTGGGTCTCGCTCTGCTTTCATGGATATCCCATTCGCCCTTATGATGAAACGATTCACCCTCTGGTGATGTGTAACTCACCCTACGGTGATAGAAATCGACAACTATCTAGATGTGAACTTACAAATCCATTATGATAATGACACTGTAACCGGTCATCTCTAAGACATAACTGTCCCATAAGAAGTGGCACCCACCAACCTCAAAATGGAACTCCTTGCACTGACGTACACTAGACATTTTATTACCCCAGGAGAGTGTCTAATGTCAAGATCTCAGCAGATGAAAAGATAGAAATCCAATGGATATCCACAAAAGAAACAGATATAAAGCTAAGGGAAGCTGCTATATTGAAAAAATAAGAACATAAAACTGAGGAAAATAGGATCATACCTTGAACTATAGAGGGTTTGGGATCCTTCTCCTATTGGGTCTTCTCCACTGTAAAAGTCGGACCTACACTGTGGCAATGTGACTCTACCCGACCACTCTGAGTGAATCCACCCCGTTATCATTGAATGTATGGAGACTGGCTACCATGGTCGTGACCTCCACCATAGTCTGAATGGCCAAAATAACTTTTGTTCCCTGCCTGATGAGAAACTAGAGGTGCTACTCCTGAACGTGGAATCATAAAAGTACCCCTGTCACCAGCTGCTGGTGAGAAGAACTGACAACAGCGTTGAAGATGTCCCATATTTCCACATGATCAGTAGTACACATGGTATCTCGGGAAATGTGGTCTTGTATGCCCGATCTTTCTACACTTTTAGCAAACCACTTCACTACCAAAAAAAGTGTCCCATCTCCTCGGATCCCCTCACGTAAACTCCCAACGGTGCTTCCTACAATCAGTAAGAGGGATACTAACTCTGGATGTTGAGCCGCCCTATTTCACAACTCTAGAATCCCTCAGATTGCGCTACATGATTAGCAGTTGGTAGACTATATAAGTGATGGAATTCAACCTGAAGAAGTTCACCTGAGATCAGATTTCATGCCTAAGACCATCCTCAAACTTCCTCGCAAGAAATAACTCATCACTTATTGGAATTGGCATGAAGCATTGCCTCTTTGTGAAGTGAGAATAATTCCCCCTAAATAAAAGAGTACCCTGCTCCAGACTCATGAACTCTATGGCTCAATCGGCCCACAAAGTCTCCAAATAGATGTATTCATAAAAGGAACGATGGAAGTCATCCCAAGCCATAAACTACGGGTGTACCACCTGTGAGATCCCATACCACCATCTCTTGGCAGAATTCCGAAGCATATACATCACAAGATTCACCCTCCTCTCTAGAGGCATCTCCAGATTCTCAAATATATAAATCATGGCTTCTATCCATGACTTTGTTGCTAGAGGTTCCCCTTCCCTTACGATGGTGGGATGTTGCTGCAGCTGGAAAACCTACATCAACTCTGCCATAGAAGGAGTAGGTTGTGGTACACCTCAAAAAATCTACATTAACCTCTAAATCCCTATCAAGAACTATATGTGAGGACCTATGTTTGGAATTATGGATGCTGCCAAGACTGTCAGAACTGAAGGATCTACTGGTAGTCCCATATCAGCCATGTCTAGTGTCTGATGATTGTCCTGTAAATTGCAGGAAACCAGAGGAAATCTCGGTGGCATGACTCTGCAAGGTCAAGCGTGCACCTTAGATCAATATTAACCAGGACTGAAACATAGAAGTGTAAGAATGGAATAATAGAAATAAATCCTTCATGTTTTAAAAAACATGGATAATAGACGTGTAAAATGCCTACAAGGCATGTTCCCTTAATCCTTCACATGGGCATGGACATCTACCAACTCAGGTCGTGTAACACCCCATACACATGGCGTGTTGTCCTAACACACATAATGTACTTGATCCTCTTCCCCTACCCAAGTTCTTCCACATGGCTAAGCCACATGGTTTCCTAGAACTAGAATACATAGTGTGTTAGTGCAAGACATGGCATGTACTAGACCAACTTCACTGACCCATGTTGGTAGTCACACAGCCGGTTACACGGCTCACTCTACATGGTGTGTTTGTGACATACATGGCATGTACTAGAAGGATTTCATCACCCCGTGTTGTTCACTACATAGTCAGTTACAAGGGTTACACTACACGGCATGTTTAAGATTGGCATGGCGTTTATAACTTAAATTTTATCCATCCATGTAATTAGTCACATGGGTGGACACATGGTCTTCACAACACATCATGTACATCCAGCACATGATGTGTTCTTTCAAGATTTTCCCAACCCTGTGTCTCTACCCACACAGTTAGCGACACAGTTAGATACTATACGATGTGTACTAATCAGAAATAGTTCCTTCCTGAACAGAAGGACACATGGCCTATATTCATTATTGCACGCTGTGTATTCTAGGACTTTTCTGGACAGTAAGCCTCAGAAACTACTCTGTAACCCATAAAAATAGTAAAACGAACATTAAAGTTCCAAATTCTGATCTGTGAGGGCCCACACTCCCTGCCAATATTAGCTTGGAATCCTATAAAACTTATATATAAACATAACTGTGAAACGATCCACCAAATTATGTTCCATGAAGGCCCATAACACCTAAAGAACCAAAAGTTTTGCGTCCATTCAAACAAAACCTTATACAAACCAAAACCTTATCAAAAAGTAGGTATTTTATCCTGGAATCTATCAAAACAGCATGAGTACCTTACACAACATCTATCACAACAACATGCGATCACTAATACACCCTAAAGGGAATGGAATGAATGAATGACATGTGATTTATAGTAAGTGCCTATATGATTCATGAGAAGGAAAAGCCTCATCTCATTGGGTTTCAACTGAATAGAACCTTAATAATATCAACAATAATAGCACAAAATATGTGAATCACCCAATGGTGAAATCAATCAACTGTAAAAATTCAAAACCAGAATAATCCCAATATATGAGGCAAATTGGATTTTCCCTCTACATGGGGTAGCTACTCTCGGGAATAGCTTTTTAAAAAGTACCAATTTCCTTCTTATCCCTGGTTATAGGCTCCAAACAGTAAGTCAAGAAGAAAAGAACCCTTTGATACAACTTTGTAACGCCCAGGTTCTGGAATCCTTCTAGAGGCGCCCCATACCCAGTTGGTCACATGGATTCAAGTGAATTTCCCCGAACATCAGAGGCAGCTGACTAGAAGTGAGGGACTTGGGTTTGATAGTGGGGAAACTATTCCCCCATTGGCATAGTAACACAACGGAAGTAAAATAGATTGAAATAATGGAAGTTGTACTAATACCATACCAATGTAAACAGTGGAAGACTGAAGAAATAAACAAATGGAACACACACACACATATATATATATGGTGCATGATACATATGTCTAGGAAAGCATGAAAACAAGTTACCATGCTGGAATACAATACTAAAGTAAAGTAAAATAGAAAACGAATAAAATTCTCCACAACATCGCAATCCTTAGCATGGTCCCATGCTCTCCAACTCTACAGCAATCATGTACCTAAAGTAGAAGGGGGATTTACCTTATTTATACCTACAGCAATATAATCTGTTTGGGCCCAAAAGCATGACCCAAATCTGGTGTGAGACTAACCCAAGTAGGCAACCACCTAATGATCTGTTCCTAACAATTAGTGAATATATATGGAAGGATATAACAAAATGAATTTGTAAACAAGGAAGTACACATAGTAACAATACAACAAATTAAATTGCATTCATTTTCATATATCATGTATGTAGATAATCAAAAGAAAGTGTCCCAATAAGAAGTACTCATAGTCTAACCCCTCTAGTTCATCTTTAGAACAGACTCTCTAAGGAAGCCCACACCGTCAATTCCCCCTATAGTATCATATAGATAACTAATAATTTATCTCAGGAAGCACCCAACGTCCAATTCCCCCTTCTGGAACGCATCAAGGAACTACAAAAACACTAAGGCAGAACTCAACGTTCATCCCCCCTATGGTCTTGCAACGTATAAGTAAACATACACTCTAGAGGAGCCCTCAATGTCAATTCTCTCTATGGTCAATTACACTAGGTTCCCACTATCCTGTGTAAGTATGTCATGCACAAATGACACATGACAGCCAAAGTAAACCTCAATAACTAATTGGATAAAAAATTTACAGCATATCATAGCATGTCTGATAATAATCACTCCATCCTAACTATACTAGGCATGGAAAGAAAACGACCTAATAGGAAACTAGAACAAACGGTCAAAACCCAAAAAATTGGGAAAAACCTCCATAGCATGGAATAACAAACCATATTGATAAACAAATAACCACTTTCATAACAAACGAGGCATAATAGGAAATAATAGGGCTAAAACCATAAACACGCAATACTCCGAATGGGGGTATTGGTCATGTTTGCCCATATAACTCAAATACTAACTACAAAAAGGTACTACTAACCTTCCTCGACATCGTGAGATCGATATAAGTGAATCTAATGCCTTGAATCTCTCCAGAACGTCAAAGATCTACAAAAGCATTACAATCGTTCAATCGGGAATAACTCGTGAGAGAGAATAAATCAGGAGATGACGTTCTAGAAAAAGTAAGAACTCACTGATGTTGACCAACGCAACTTACAGAGTTCAATTTGGAGAACAAATAGCGATTTGGGGGCTTAGAGAAGATCTGCGGCCGTACATACTCTCTCGAATGATACTGGCGATGAAGAAGATGGTTCTGTCCATCAGACGCAACCCCAGACCATTTAAAGAAAAAAAATTACACGATCTGTTCTTTAAAAGTACATGGTGTGTACATGCCTTTTAAAGCCTCCGCTTTAGGTAGTCTCCAGGTCACCACACAAAGCTATGTGCTCAGCCATTACATGACCATCACATGACTACGTGAGGCAACTAAGTACACGACGTGTACTTATAAGTACATGGTGTGTAGTCCAAAATTTTCCTGAAACTTCTTTTTTCCCTCAAAAACAACCAAAAAATAAAACATACCTAAAAAGAAGATATGGGTTCTTATACATAAGTGAAGATGGATATATATGATTAATGACTATGACTTATAAACCCATTCCCTTCTTATGAAAGAAATAAGTGGATGATTCTTTATGTAGAAAGGATTCATCACTTTTATCGATCATTAGAATTGAGAAGGATTTAATCTTCCTAGAATTATGATGAATTTGAATATCAATAGTAAATTGATATTTATCCAAAATTTATCAAATAACTACTCAAATTTCCATTCGTGAAATGATTAAGGAGTCCCATGAATAGGATGAGGTACTAAAAAAAGATAGCAAATATTTCAGAGTTTAAATTTTTTGAAAATGAGGATATAAGGTTTGAAACCAGTATAAGTGGCCCACTAAAACTAGATCTGAATATGAAAATTCTAATTGATGTGAATATCTCGTCCTAATCTATCAATCTAGGAATCCCTAAGATGTATAGTGATCAATGTAAAACCTATGGTGGGATAATATGATGAGGGAGATAGCTGAATTTGTTTCTCAATGCTTTGTATGTGAACATGTCAAAAATTGAAACAAATGTATAAAGGTATTATGAAATAATTAACCATAAAATTATGTAAATAGGAAAATATAACCATGGATTTTATCTTATGACTCTCGAGGACACCCAAAGGAAATAATTCCATCTAGGTGTTAGTAAATCTCCAAACAATGTCAGCATATTTCATTACAATTAGGGAATATTTATCTTTTTACCAACTTGATAAGATATAAATTTGGGAAATGGTAAAATTTCATGGAGTGAAAATATCAATTTTATCTGATTGAGATTTGATGTTTACCTCAAGGTTGTGAAGAATAATTCAACAGGTATTGGCAAGAGAACTCATTTTTAGTACTGCTTATCACACTCTTAAGGATGTCCAGTTTGAAAGAACCATCCAAACTTCAAAAGATATGATTGGGTCATGTGAAATATATTTCCAAGTATTTTTGTATAAGAGCATTCCCCTATTATAGTTCACAAATAATAATGGTTTCCATTTTAGTATTCAAATGGAATCTTATGAGGATCTATAAGGGAAGTAGTGTTAGAATCTAAATTGCTGGCATAAATTTAGAGAGAATAAGCTGATGGGACTTGGTATTTATGGAGATTTGATAAGAAGGACAAAAAAATTCAACGTCACAAACAATCTATTACAATTTGATCAAAATTATAGGCATAAGTCAATCGACAAGTCCTCGATTTTGACGTTAGAGATAAGGTGTTCCTTAGTATTTCTCTATAGAAAAATGTTA
Organism: Viscum album; assembly: GCA_963277665.1. Lineage (NCBI taxonomy): Eukaryota > Viridiplantae > Streptophyta > Magnoliopsida > Santalales > Viscaceae > Viscum > Viscum album. The sequence goes on from OY728158.1 coordinate 1,615,531,519, forward strand.
GGAGGTTTTGGGAGAAGGGAAATATTATCCCCAGATACATAGACCCCTTTGGGAATCTTGATCTCAAAGGATTTTTTTCCTACTACCTACCACTCCAACCTAACCTATCCTAAGTACATGATATGATCCATGTGTCCCTATTAAGGAAGGACACACCACAACTCTTGCATGTACTGAATACAGTTGTTGTACTATAGGAGGAATTATTTTCATATAATAAGAAACTAGTAAATAACATGGATCTTAGAAAACAATTTCTATGAAACAAGACAACTCACTTGGTAAAAGTGCACAAAAGCACTTGTTTGTGGAAGTATCATGGAAGTCGGAAGAGGAAATGAAGTAGAAGGACCCACACCAATTTTTACCTTAGTATGTTATCTGAAATATCCAGGGTGAAATTATTTAATTTGGAAGAATGTAAACCCTCAATACTATACAATATATTTTATTTTTAAACAATTTTATTCTCTTTGATATCCTAATATGTACGCGACACCGAGTTTAAACAAAGCATGATACTCTTTTTAAATATAAAAAAACATGGTCTTTATAACCAAGCTATTACGTTGGTGAGAATGAATATAACTAAAAATATTATGAAAATTATATGGGTAACACATTTATAAAATAAATTCAATGGTTAGATGCTGAAATATAAATAAAATAAGAACCATTTGAAATAAAAAAAATGATTTAGGGAAAACCATTTTTTCTAAAATTGTGGTTACTCGGACATTGCATGCGTAATTTAAAATTAATTTATATTTTTTTTGGAAAAATTTATTTTCAAAAATTAACATATTTTTTGAAATAAAAATATCAATATTAACTTATTGTGAACTTTCTGAATTTTTTTTAAAATATTAATGTTCATTGAATAATGAAAAATACCTATTTTTATAAAATTTCAATTTATTTTTAATAAATTACATCCTGTCACTATTTTAATTTCATTTAAATTTAAAATAATTATTATTCTTTTATATTAACTCATATTAATTAAATTTAAATCCTATTTATACGGTATTTTAGTATAAATTTATTTTCATGCTATAAAACACATTTTTTATTAAAACTATTTTAATGTGTATAATATATATTAATTTAAACTAATTAATATAGACCCTAATTATGAATATTTTAATATAAATTTATATATTTTATATCTATAAATATGAATTTAAATTCATCTAATTATGATCACTTTTCATATACTGTTTCCCTCGGAATTCAGGGATGACCTCCTGGATGGGAGATTCAAACGTTCCAATCGGTTTCTAACGGTTTTGTTCGTAGAACCGGAAACATCCAATGATTCCACATCCATTTGGACCTACTTTCCAAAGGTAGCCGCTCATTAGCTTGTGGAGTGATGAGGCTTAGGAATTTGCATTGGTCGAGAGGATGGGAGGTCAGACTCATCACACCTTTTGAGGGGAATTATTGTCTATTCCGGGACACTCTTTATAGATTTAAGTTATGTTCAGGAATCCTTATTACATTACCAAGTATAAAATGAGCTTTTCCTTCAATTTTGACAATCAATGATTAAATATGTAAGAAATTTAGAGAATCTTTTATATGTATTCGAGGTTCTACATCAATAGAGAATCATCTATATCTATTTAGAGATTCTTGGTCAATGGTATCCTTCAAAACATTTATATAAAAGTCTCTTGGTCATTATAATGACCAGGCTGGTTTTAAAGCCACTCAGTGGGGAACTTGATGTTTATTGTCATTCAAGAGGACATGAATTATTTCAGAGTTGGGATCGAACCCATAGATGGGCTACCTACGTATGCTTTGTTTTGGAAAAGGAATCAGAACCGATGTAGTTCGAATAAGGGAGTATAATGTTTATGATTGATGGCTCAAATAAGGATGTCATAATTACTTTTACTCTCTATGCTCATGTGAGTCATGCTCGGTGTGAGAAACAAGAGGTATTGGTAATAACATAGACAATTGGGCCATGAAAAATGTAATTATAAGAAATGATTTGGGGCTTATGTATATATGACTGCCCAGATAAATGAAGGTTAGGACTTACATTAGGGAGAAAATCCAGGAACAAGGTCCATAAAGGTATATGTGCTTCATGGAGATTTGAATACTCTAAGTAGGGACTTATTCCTGAAAAGGAAACCCAAATTAGGAGAGGATTGATAACTGGGTTTTACTCCTGAGATGGAATCCTAGATCAAACGTAAATTAAGACTGGTTAAAGAGAATTTAAGGGACTTGGGGCTTATTCCTGAAAAGGAAGCCCAAATTAGAGGATCTGGGGCTTACTCCTAAAGAGGATGCCCATAATTATGACTGGGACTTATTCCTGAAAAGGAGGCCCGGGTTAGGGGTCTTGGGGCTTACTCCTGAAAAGGAAGCCCAAGATTATGATTGGGACTTATTCCTGAAAAGGAGACCCAGGTTAAGGTATTAAGGTTTGGGGCTTACTCCTGAGGAGGATGCCCAAGTTTGGAGGACTTAGGACTGGGGATTATTCCTGAAAAGGAGACCCATATTTAAGGATTCTATCATCTTTAATGATGGGGTTGAATGAATGAACTCTCCATATTTAGTGACATAAAGATATTTAAATCACTAGGTTTTGAGAGATATTCCACATAATTCCGTTCAGATAAGGAAGTCAAATCAAGAAATCATGCCATAAATGGATTTGATGAGTGTCTTAAAGACTGAATCTTGAAAAAGAAAAGGTGTAATGGCTTAAGAGGGGTGAAATGGGCAAGAAAGGCACCCAAAAAGGAAGGGGCGTGCAAGTCTTGGAAGGCGCGCAGGTACTGCGGTGGCGCGCAAGTATTGGTCGCGCAGGTATTCCTGCGTGATACATGGTATACTTGTGCGATGGTCAGCCAGCATTGAAATACTTGAGCGACTCTTTATTAAAGCCTTTAGAATCCTCTTGAGGTTCTTCCGGAAAAGGGACGCGCAAGTTCTATCGAAGGAGTAAGGCGGCGCGCAAGTGTGGTCCCTTCTCTTAAGGGCTGGCCAATCAGGCGCGCAAGTGTTGATGAGTTTCAACACTTAGGCCTTCCTCCCTCTCTTTAGATCTTCCGTTCTAGGTAAGAAATTACCTTATAAGTGTTCTGGAAGCTTTGAGAAGAGACTTGGGCGTCGGGAGCTTCAATCCGAGTTTCTGGAAAAAGATCCTCTCAAATCGGGGGCCCATTGGGTCTATTTATAGGTAGGATAAAACCCTGGGCAGTTACTGGGAGGTTATCACTTAGGTCGCGCAAGTCACTTGCACAAGCATACAGCGTCACGCAAGTAGACTTGCACGACTACTAGGCGGTGCGCAAGTGTACTTGCGTGACCATGAGGGAACTTGCGCGACCTATGGGCAATGTTCTCCTTGTTCACCCCTTTGTCGATTTTTGATGTTTGTTCAAAGGATGAATCACTTTGGACTAAGGTATTTCCTTTTTTTTCAGTCGTTAGACTCTATGACGGAAAGGAGCGTCAACAAAAGTCCCCCCTCAGAGTTGGATCCGGAGAGAAAAGAGGATTTGACTCTGAGGTGAATAAAAAAAACAAGAAATATGGCAGTTTAAAGTCATGCAAGTCGGACATACAAAGGCTAATGATTAAGGTCGAATTAGCTTTGACCGAAATGGATTAGAATTGACTCAATTCCTTGAAAACTCATCTGAAAACATACTACCATACTCAAGTATGAGAGAAAATATGTAAACTATGGATTAAGAATATTTGAATCTTATGAATGATATGAAAGAGAGCTAAAAGGCATTAGAAGATGTAGTTTCCAAGAATGAAGTTACTATTATTTAACAAAACCCGTTAGGGGGTTGAATTATGCGGGGCCACCTAAGGGCATTGGGTGTATAGTTAAATAAAATAGTATCTTTTGGCTAACAATTCTATTATGTAGACTGTTTATGCAAGGCCACCTATGGGCATGTGCTGCATAGTCAGGAAAAAAGAATTCTCAGAAATTTAATTTCCTAGTGCTAAAAGCTAGTGAAAGTTTATGGAGATTAAAATTTTCTAAAGTATAGAGTTTGGTGTATGGAAAGAGGTACTGGAATATGGAGAAGATATTTCCAGACAAGATTATCGAAGAACTGGATGAATATCACTCCTACGAAAATCTGACCCAAATGTAGGGAAGAAGAATAAACCATAGACTTGAATATTTTCAGATCATGAAAAAGGTTATGGGACAAATATGTTAAGGATGGATACTTTTTTCGGATCCCTACATACTATCGTTTATGAAAATTAAGGACAAAAGAGACATTCTTCCCAAAAATGAAGTTACCGTCATTTAACAAACCCATTAGGGGGTTGAATTATGCAGGGCCACCTAAGGGCATTGGCTGTATAGTTAAATAAAATAGAATCTTTTGGCTAACAAGTCTGTTATGTAGACTGTTTATGCAAGGCCTCCTATGGGAACGTACTGCATAGTCAGGCAAAATAATTCTTAGAAGTTTAACATTTTTGTGACTAAAAGTCAAGAAAAGGGTTATGAAGATCTGAAAATATTTAAGGTTAGGATTATAACACATAAAGATGGGTATTGTCCAATGTATATAGAGATACATAGGTCAATGATAACCATAATCATGTTGTGGCTGGGTCCTGAATTGAAATTTTGGACTTCCCTACGTATCTCATAGGAATGAGAATCAATCCATACATAGTTCTTGAAATGCAGTTTAACGTCGTGCAGGACGAAAGTATGAGAAATCTTAGTTTAGGGTCATAGAGTTCGGACCATAATAATGAATACATAGTGTGTTTTTTCATGAGGACATTTCAGCCAAGGGACTGAAAGTGAAAATTGGGGTTAGGCCCAAAAGACTTGGGGCTGGATTCGAGGGATACTCGAACGTTCCTACTTATCCCATAAGGATGGGAATCAAGCCTACGTAGTTCTAGAACTACCCTTTGTACAAATTTGGTTCGTACATGTGAAGGGTGAAAGGGGACTTTAGTGCAATGATGGTTTAACCCGAGATAAAAAGTTTAGGCATTACCATGCATGCACGTAGTCTTTTGAAATGAAACATGATTGAAAAATCAATGTAAATAATGTTTCCCTCTCAAATGAGGAAATCAAAGAGTATTTTAGTTTATTGTCGTACTGGAAAAAAGTGTTGTATAGTTTAACGTCGTATAACAAGGATTAAAGTGAATCAAATGAAAAGATATTGATTCTAAGGGCGGTTTCACAAATCAACATCGTATTAGATTAAGGTGAACCTAAGTGAAGAGATTGTTTTTGGGCTTGAACATTGGAAGGTTGCCTATGTACCCAGCCTAGATGGCAAGGATCAAAGTCCGTGTAGTTCAATTAAAGAATGAATTAATGATCATGTTGTTCTTGGGGACAACGACCAAAAAAAATGGTGTTGGGACTTATACATGGTTAGCAGCCCAAAGAGAGTGTTACAGTTGAGGTTTTCTCTGTGATCACATGAGTCAAACTCGGTGTGAGAAACAAGAGGTAACAAAAACCTTAACGATGCATAGTTTAATGTCATGTAGGACATATAAAGGGACTATGCAGTTTAAAGTCTTGCAATTAGGACTATTGGTGCTGCACAGTTTAGTGTCATGTTGCGGGGACATAATACAGTTTAATGTCATGTAGGACGTATCAAGGAATTTCTGTACAGTTTAGCATCATGTAGTTAGGATGATGGGGAAAATACAGTTTAACATCATGTTGGACAAAAAGGGGGACTGCACAGTTTAATTCCATGCAGTAAGGACAAAATAACACACCATTTACATCATGTTGGAGGCATTTGGGATTTGTTTCTACAGTTTAGTGTCATGCTGGACATAATTACAGTTTAAGGTCTTACAAGACCTTTGATGATTATGTATTTTACCGTCTTTCTGGATGTAAGGGACTTTCAAATAGTTTAGGGTCATATGCATGGACCATGGATGGTGCAGTTTAATGTCATACAGAACCATGGTGTAGTTTAAAGTCATACAGGACTTTTTACGGAATTTTTTCACAGTTTAACATCGTGTGGGAAAAAGTTGCAGTTTAAGGTCATACTGGACCATTGCTGTATAGTTTAACGTCATATAGCAAGGACGAACTGGTGCTGCACAGTTTAGTGTCATGTTGCGAGGACATCTTGTGAATACTTTGTATTTTATACAAAATATTTCTTCAAAAATCTGGAATTAGTTGGAGTAGTAATGAGTTCTCCATCCATCGAGATTAATGAATAAGCTCCATTACAGTAGACCCTATGTATTAAATAAGGTCCTTCCCATTTTGGATCAAGCTTGGGAGGTTTCTTTCCTGGTATCATTGGAGTTCTGAGAACTAATACCAATTCTCCCTGAATGAATGAACGAAGACGAACGTTTTTGTTAAAAGCTCGTGCTATTCGATTCTGATAGATTTCCAAGTGGTGCAAAGTGCACAATCTTTTCTCATCTAACCGTTCCAATTCATTCAATCACTTTTGGTATTTCTCATCTGTAGATAACTGATCACAAATGGCTACTCTGAGTGAGGGCAATTGAACTTCAATTGGAAAGACTGCTTCTGTTCCATATACCAACGAATATGGAGTTGACCGCGTTGCATTGCGGGTGGTAGTCCGATAAGACCATAAATCATGAAAGAGTTTATCAGGCCATGACCTCTTATCTTTATCCACCATCTTTTGTAGTATATTTGAAAGAGTCTTGTTAAATGCTTCTATTTGGCCATTGGCTGCCGCATGATACCGAGATGAATGGTTGGATTTAATGTTGTATTCTTGATACAATTTCTTCACCTCATAAGAACAGAAGTTTGTGCCATTTTCCATCAATATGGTATGAGGGACACCAAATCTAGTAATGATGTTAGACTTGATGAAGCTAACAATGCATTTACAACTGACTTCTTTGAGAGGTACTACCTCTTCCCATTTGTAAAAGAAATCAGTAGCAGTAAGAATGTACTTAAACTGCTTGGCCGTAGCTAAAGGGTAAGGTCCCACCACATCGATTCCCCATGTGGAAAATGGCCATGAGTATTTAGCTGTATGAAGCAACTCTGGAGGTTTATGAATGAAGTTGGCATGTACTTGACATGAATGACACTTCTTTGTGAAATCAACACAATCTTGTATCATTGAAGGCCAAAAGTATCCAAGCCTTCGAATTTGATCAGACAATCTATGTACGGACTGGTGGGCACCATAGACTCCTGCATGCACTTCTTTCATGACAGCCATTGTCTCTTCACCATCAATGCATCTGAAGAGAACTCCATCAAAACCACGTTTGTAGAGAATTTTCTCTAGGTGGTTTGGGCCATCATAAAGAGTAAAATTGACCACACGTCGCCCGATTTGTTCTTTCTCGGCTCTATCAGGTGGAAGTGTTCTATTTTGAAGGTATTCCCTAATAGGTGACATCCATCCTGTAGTATGACCATACGGTTAAGGAATGGGACTAATTTCATTAATTTCCTCTGTTCTGGCTTGAACATAAGGTGAAATTGCACGACGGTGGGCAATACTGATGGTTGTTTCGTCCCGATTTGGATCTGCTAGAGCTGTGGCTATATTAGCTAGTGCATCAGCTTGAGCATTTTGTGATCTTGGGATATAAGAAAATGTCGGTTCTGAAGGGAATTCCAGCATTAACTTTCTGACGTAATCATACAAAGGGATTAACTCTTCTTTTCTGATGGCATAATCCCTATTGACTTGTTTGATTACCAAGTCTGAATCACCTTTCACCTTTAAGTGATTCACTTGTGCTTGAAGCGCAAACTCCAAGCCTGTGATAATAGCTTGGTATTCGGCTTCATTATTGGTACCACCTTCCCACAATAAAAAGGAATAAGGTAACAATGCCTTATCTGGAGAAATGAGTACAATTCCTAAAACAACTTTGTTGAATTTAGGATTTTCCATTTTCTTCCCTGTTGGACTTCTGGAAGCACCATCAAAATACATTTCCCATGTTTGAGGACACTCTTGAATAGAAAAAACTTCCTCATCAGGGAGTTCAATATCTGAAGACGTGTCTTCCACTGAAGGATGTTCATCCAAGAAATCAGCCAGATCTTGGCCCTTTATTGCCTTTTGAGATACATACTGAATGTTGAACTGCTACAAAATAACTTCCCACCTTGCTAGACGTCCTGTAAGCATTGGATGACTTCGGATGAACTCGAGCGGATTATTGTGAGATACCAATTGGACCTCGTGATGTTGCAGGTAGTGTCTCTGTTTCTGAACTGCAACAATTAATGCCAGGCAGCACTTCTCAATACTTGAATACCGGGTTTCTGCTTCAATAATAGTTCTACTGAGATACTAGAGTCTATTTTCATTCCCAGCAGCATTCTTTTGAGCAAGAAAATCACCCAATGATCGCTCTAGAGCGGTCACATAGAGGATAAGTGGTCTACCTTAAACAGGTGGCATGAGTACTGGTGGACTCAAGAGGTATTTCTTGGGAACATCAAACGCTTCTTGACATTCTTCAGTCCACTGGTAAGTGACTCCTTTTTTCAATAATTTGGTAAATGGTAAACTTTTGCCTGCCAAATTGGCGATGAAACGCTGAATATAGGCTAAGTGTCCTTGAAGTCCTCTTAATTCTTTCAAATTCTGAGGAGGTGACATACCAAGGATTGACTTGGCCTTCTCAAGATCGACTTCAAAACCATGATGGCGTACAACAAAGACGAGGAATTTTCCAGAGGTTACCCCAAAAGCACATTTTGAGGGGTTCATCGTCAAATTATGTTGTCGAAGCTTGTGGAATATGAATTCCAAATCAGCCAAGTGATTAGAACGTTGTTTGGATTTAACCACCAAATCTTCTACATGGCATTCAACAAACTTCCCTAAGAAAGGTTTGAAGATACGATGCATGGCGTGTTGATATGTTGCACCTGCATTCTTTAATCCAAAGGGCATCACCCAGTAACAAAACACACCTTGAGGGGCTTGAAGGCTGTAGATTACTCATCTTCTAGGGCCATTTGGATATGATTATATCCGGAATATCCATCCATGAAGGAAAGTACTTCATAGCCAGCCGTCACATCAATTAAGAGTTCTGTAATCGGAAGTGGGAAATCATCTTTAGGAGAATACCGATTAAGATCTCTGAAATTGATGCAAACCCTATTTTGTCTGTTCTTCTTCTTTACAGGGACAATATTAGCCAACCACTTGGGATACTGAACTTCTCTGACGAAGTTATCTTTGATCATCTTATCCACTTCAGCTTCAATTTTGGAAGCATAAGTTGGGTGTGATCTTCTCGCGGCTTGCATAAATCCTCGATGTTCTTTTGGTAAACTCAAATGATGAGTAGCAATATCAGGATCAAGCCCAGGCATTTTTGTATAGTTCCAAGAAAAAATATCTTTATTTTTCTTTAAAAAATAAGTATACATTTCTTTATCTTCAAGGGTCATGGCCGCACTAATTAAAGTGCGGCGTGGATCTTTCTCTGTACCCATATTTATTTCTCTGAGTTCATCCACAGTGGTAGAGATACCCTCTTCAAATGCTGGAGGAGCATCTCTAAGATCTTCCTCTTCCTCTTCTTCATGTGTTATTTCTTCCATTTCTACTTGCATAGTAGATGACAAAACGAAATTTTCATGATCAGAAGAGATGTCAAAATTTTCACATTTTGAAGAAGAAGCTTCCATTTCCGACCCTATTGATGATAAAGGGCATTCTTTGGGAAATAAAGAGGAGATGATGGATTGAGAATTGACATCATTATTCACCTCCGATGTTGCGATAACTTCTTCTAGCCTGATGGGCGAAGTATAGACCTGTTGGATTTCAGCAGATGAAATGAAGACGTCACCACTTGTGCTTTCATCACTGTTTGGTAGGATACCAATTTCTCCCATGTTGTCTGGCTCAATTGCAGTAATTGACATTATGGATCTTTCTATAAGAGTATTTTGATTTGGGCCTATTTTTTCAATTTGACTGATAGGTAACACATAATCTGTACTCACATGTGTAAATGGATTTATTGGAATTTTCTCCAAACCATATGGAGCATTAAATTTGGTAATTTCTTTCATTGTAGATTTCTCTTTTCCCTTCACATGATAAAATTCAGCCTCAATGTACTGAGATTCACATGTCTTGAATGGGTTCTTATAACCACAAAATGTTCCAACTTGACCATTGAAACAGTATTTGAGACATTGATGGTATGATGAAGGGATAGCTGCATGATGATGTAGCCAGGGTCTTCCAAGAAAGACGTTGAAAGCTGAGTCTTGATCAACAATCATGAAATCTGAATTAGATACAAGATCTCCAAACTGAGTTCTGAGTGTAACATCTCCCAATGTATCTTGTTCATTTTTATCATATCCTTGTAACATCATGGTAGAAGGAGATAAATCAGATTCCGTGAGGCCCAATCGACGAAGTGTACGAATGTGCATGAGGTTGACTCTTGAACCATTGTCAATGAAAGCTCTTCAGATATCTACACCATTGACTTTGCCAGATAAGTACAGAGGTTTTATGTGCCCATGCACAACATCATCTTCATCTTTATCAGTAAAAGATATCACTGCATGGCATTCTGCAGGATTATTCTCTATGTGATAGACTTCAACTGCAGCAATTTCAGCTTCAAACTCCTGAGGATTTGACAAAGCTTCGATGAGTGCTTCCCGAAGATCTTTTGACAGATTCAAAGCATCCAAAATTGATAACTTGGCTGGTACTTGGGCCAATTGTTTCAATATATCATACTTTTGATCTAAAGGTCTGCGTTTTCCAACAGGAATATGCGATTTAGCAGGTACCTTGGAAGCAGATGCTTTGGAAGCTCATGCATCTTGTATTGGGATAGAAGTTGGAAGCATCCTTGGTTTTGGAAGATTAGACCAATTAGATCCATTTACTTGCTGAGATAAAGAAGATGGAACCTTCAATCGGTCTTCTAAAATAATTGTGCCAAGACTGAGTTGGCTATTAGCAGAAAAACCTGCTTGTTCTTTTTGAGCTCGCTGAAGGGCTCTACCACGAGTTCCTACTGCATACACAGTGCTAGCATGGGTAGAATTGGAGTAGTGGATTCGGAAAGATCCATGTCTTCCCATGTATCCTGAACCTCGGGAACTTCCCTCGGATTCCCTTATTTGACACAGGGAATTCAGGCTCATAAAAATTGAAATTATGACTGGAATACGGATCTGTTAATTGAATCATATTAACAGAACCGAAGATTAACTCTTCATCTAATAAAGACTCTACCTGACTAGCCTGTTTAGGCTGTTCCGTTTGATGGGGTGGTGCCCGTGGTTTTGAAGTAGATGGAATAAAGTTTTCCAGAGTCAAAGACAATTTATGCTTTGACACATACTCATCTTCTTCTGATTCTTTTTTCTTCTTTGAATCAAACCGTTTCTTTGAGGACTTTCCCTCTGATGAAGAGGGTTTTACCGCAATATTCATGGAAGAAGACACAATTGGTTTCTTTAATTGTGCTCGCAAAATGGCATGAGTCCAGTTGATTGTCTTTCTGACAATCCAATCATCATACTTCTGTGCATTTCTGCTTCTGACTTTTGCCATTCATCTTCCTCCTCTGGAACTGTAGCAGTAACACATGCTACCTGAGTCGAATAACCTTTCAACTTGACTTGTCCCAAGTCGACCATCTTTTGCAGGAGGTCTTTAAAGACAAAACACTCCTGTATAGGATGCCCCAACCTTTGATGAAAGGGACAATAATTGGTACGGTCTTCATCTCCTTCCTTGTTTGGCCTCTTGGGCACTGGTAATTGAACCAAATTATTTTCCAGAGCTGAAATGAAGTAACCAAGAACATTCTCATTTCGGAATGAGTATGTTTTACTCTTAAAATCCTCAAATTGTTTTCATCGTTGATCTTTTTGATCAATTGGACGAAACGACCTTTGTTATTGGAGTTCAGGAGGTGGAGCCCTTCGAGAAGATGAAGGTTATGAAGTAGGAATAGGTACAGGTGCTTGTTTAAGCATAACTATAGCAGTTTCTGCTTTACCCATTCTCCTTCCTAAAGCTGATGGAATTACACGAGATTTAACCTTAGCCTGTATAAGGGAATCTTTAATCTGCTAAGCGATTGAAGTAAGGTCTCGAAACCCTCCTGTGTATTTCACAGGGATCAATGGCGTGCGTAATTCGTCACGCAAATTTGCCACACATATTGGCAACAGCTCTTACTGAGGGAGTGCTAAACTCAGGGAATACATTAATCCCTTCCAGCGAGCAATGAAATCAGAGACTCTTTCATTCTCCCTTTGCTTGCAGTTTGTAAGATCGAAAACTATCGTTTTTGGAAAAGTTCAGCTGAACTGAAGAAGGAATTTTTGACGAAGATCCTCCCATCCGATGATTGACCCGGATTGCAAGCTTGTATACCAGACAAAAGCTGGTCCTTGCATGTATCGCACGAAGCATCTGAGTTTCACTGCTTCTTGGTGCTCTGGAGTTCCCATGATAGGATCACAATAAGACACGTAATGCGTCAAATGTTGTTCAGGGTCTCCTGATCCATTGAAAGTAGGGAAAACATGGTTTCCAAAACTAGATGGAGGATAAATTGAATCTACCCATTCAGGGTAAACTTTATTTTCTTGTTGAACTTGCACCCATTTCCCTTCCATAGTTTCTAACCGAGCTGTTAATGACTCAATAGTAGTTATTAACTTTTGAGAAACATCTGGTTGAATTTGTTCTTGGGTAGGTGCAATGAATGGAGCTTGGATAGACGTGGTGATTGGTGCTGCAACTGATGGTAGCACTGCCAACCGTTGTTGCATTTAACCCGTAGGATTAGACCTCTGAGGGTGTACTGATAAAGGAGTATATTACCGATCCATCTCAGTAGCTACAACAAATTCCTTCGGCTGTCGGACTTCATCATTCTTAAGAAAAGACTACTCTGAAGTAGTTCTGCATTCAACCTTCTAAATTCTTTCATTTCTTCCTCTTGTTGTGCAAACCTTTTCTCTAACGAGAGCGATTGACCTTCTCTAGAGGAATGATATGTAACCTGATTCTTTCCCCTCCCTTTATTGGATACTTTTTGGATAGAAGGAAGTGGATTACCTAGGTTCTGGGTAATCCTTTGACATCGTGTACACACACCTTCTTCATTTGTGTCGGCGCGTACATTTTCTTGAGTAGGATGCTCTTCATCTGAGTCCCCTGAGTGAGTCTCCTCTGGTGGATTAGCAACAATGGCATTGATGACATTGATTGATGTATAATGCATCGCATCCCTTCTATCAACATTTCTGTGATATTGTCTTCTTTCATGTCTTTGATGAGACATTTCCTTTTGTTGATTTAATCTTTTAGGAACTTCTTGAAGAGCTATAACTTGGAGGTAATCTCCAGATAATTTGGCTCTTCGTTCCTCTTAGGGCTTCTTCCCCAATCGTGAAAAGACCGATATTCTCTGAGAAGGGGATTGATGATTTGAAAGAGTCCCCAGTCTCGAGAACTGGGGATGTTCCTGCTGCTTCCTCTCAACTCCTCGAATCCCATTTGTTGACTCTGAGGGTTGGGTTAAAGGAGCCCCCAGTCTGACAAGCTGGGGTGGCTCTTGACATGCTATGTCTGAGACCTTCTTAAAAGTTCTCTTGATCTTGCGAATCTTAGTTCGGAAATTAGCTGGATGCATTAGCCTATATCCACTTTTATCACCTGGTTTAACAGACCATTGGATGATTTCTGAAACTTCTGTCATTTGATGATGTTTTTTCTCCATACGAGAGGATTGTGCAATATTCTCTCCTGCTTGATGTAGGATCAATTCAAAAACTTTTCCTCTATATGCTTGATTTTGAGAGGAACTAGTTGAAGCTTGTTCTTGAGCAAGCTTTTGATTATGAACAAAGCCCATTGACTGTGGCCGGCCATGGGCAATAACATTGCATGAGACCATTTTCGGTGGGCTTTGCTGACTGGAAAGCACTGTGAAATGTAGTGCTCCGTGGACACCCCATCCTCTGATATGAACACCAGATGTAGCATTGGCAATTAACTGACGCAATTTTCTTAGTGCGCCAAGGCATGAATGTTGAAGGGTTCTCTGTTTCTTTTCAGCCTTCGGATACCAAGAGACTAATAGAGATGCCAAATCAATCTGACGTTGTAGCCCTTCTATTATCTTAAGATGATTTTCGTATTCATCATAAGATAATACCTTCTTCTTCAATTGACAAAGAGTTTTCCATATGTTGAGAAGAATATCATGGACTCCATCTTCTGTCAACATCTTTGGAATGTCATAATGGGAGTCAGCCAAAGACCAAAACATGACTGGTACCTCACTTTTCGCCAGTTTTTTCCTCATGTTCAGCATTTCCTCTTCATCATTAAATGAAGATTCTTCTACCTGTTTTGACCAGAGTTGATGTTTCCTTGTTGCTTCATCGGATTCAACAAGATTGGTAGAGAGATCATTGATCAAACTAGAAGATGCATTACTTAGGGGTGGTTCGGATAATGAAATACACCCTGGGCTATCTTCTGAATGAGAATGTATTTCACTTTCTAGAGATAAAGCATCAGACATGACTGGTTTTGCATTTGCAAGTGCCTCAAGATAAGAGGAATTTCTCGGCACTACATTGTCAACTGGAGTATTTTCTAGGCAATGTGAATCACTACTGTGGAGAGGACTTTCGCAGAGAAATTCATCATCATGGGGAAAACCACCATAATGGGTTACAACAAAAGATGAGATCTCTTACTCCTTGGTCTTCAGACCACACAGAGGGTTCATGTGGCTCTCATCTGAAGACGAAACTTCAAGATTGACAGAATTTTCATGAAGCAAGCCTTCATGAGGAAGTGTCTGTTGAAGACTTTCAGAATTAATGTTCCCGTTATTGGGAAATGAGGGAGTAGAATCTTGAATTCCAACAGATAAATGTCTGAGGGCTTCAAGAACTCTAGCATCGAGCAAGGCCTTGTTACATATTGGCCTTTAATCTCCTGACTGTGTTGGGCGGATATTTTTCTTAGATGCCTTCTTAATCTCTTTGGAAACCACTTGTTGATGAAAGTGGTTACTCTGAGCAGGTGTATGTGCCTGATCAGGAAAGATGGTCAGGTTAGGCTGACGATCTCCACTCAAATCAGGTGTATGTGCCTTACTTGGTTGTCCGTATGATATGGGGGAGTATGCCCCATAACCCTCTTGGACTGGAACAGATGTGTGTGTCTGTTCAGGAGTGAATCGTTGATGTGTCACTCCACTGCTAGGGATAGATTTATGTGTCTTTCCCTGAGATGATGCTGAAGCTGTTATGATATCCTGGCAAGCATCCAGAATATGAGCAGGAATTTTCTTCTACTCTTTCACCATTGACAAAATATGTTTGGTGACTTCAGCTGCCGGAACGGGGATATATGTCCATTTCGGGCTTGGAGTAGGTGTATGTGCCTACTCCCGTCCTCCTTTTATTGTCAGTGAATCCTGACAGTACTCAAGTGTGGAGGCAGAGAGTTGAGTCTGCCTCCTGTTTGTAGTCGGAGCTTTCTGACTGACTTCTCCGTGCGCTACCAAGCGAGACTGTTGGTAGGCTTGATTAGTACTAGTAGGTGTATGTGCCTGCTGATTACACTTCGCCAAACGCGGTTGACGAGATCCATTATATGTAGTCAGGTGAACCTACCGACTAACTGATGATGTATAAGCAGGTGTATGTTCCTGCCTATAGTACTCCGCCGGAATTCCCTGGTGGGATTGGCTTGATGCTACCAGATGAGTCTGCTGGACAACGGAATTAAAACGGACAGGTGTGTGTGTGCATCTTCGTTGTTCGCCACCAAGTTAGGTTGGTGGACTTCTCCGGAGATGTCAGGAATGAAAACATGCCCATTATTAACTGGATTCCGTCTCTGGCGGTTCGTCTTGCCTGCTCGGGTTTGAGGAACCTGAGCTGAATGCCTAGAGTCGGTACCCTCATCATGTTGAGGGCGCACTGCCGCATGAGTCTGGCGGCGATTGTTGATGGGAGCCCTCAGGAAGGACTCCTGTCTTTTTGAATTAAGGCCTTGAGGGACCTGCTCATTCACTTCCTCAGAGTAAGGGAGCGAATGGAAATTGCGTTCCGGGGATAACAACCCGAAACGGTTGGAGACGGTAGTCAGCACCGCCTGCCTCTTGATCACGGGTCGTCGTTGTCCGGACGACCTGTGTGAGTTGTTCACTTGGAGGGCATGTCAGACAGCCTCCAGAGATGGGATGGTACCGTGTTGACGGTACTCCTTAACCAGCGCATTTGATACCCAGCGTTGAAGACGCTGAGTAGGTGATGTCATCCTCAGAGCGGATGACGATCCAATAGGAATATCAGTAGTGGTATTTGCAGCAGCAGTATTCACAAGTGTGAATTTGAGAGCAGCCATTATGGAAATACAGAAGATCTTGGAAAAGAGTTCCTGTTTGATATAACAGGCATAATCAAGATAAAATTCAGCCACTTCATCCTTTGGATGAGCACACATGTCAATGATTGTTTTTGTTAGCCCTCTTATTTTGTTTTAAATAGGGTCTTAACAAATTGGTAAAATATCATTTTAATCTTGGTTAAGGATTCACGTTGGGTTCACCATTTTTTTTTCCTCGGAATTCAGGGATGACCTCCTGGATGGGATATTCAAACGTTCTGATCGGTTTCTAACGGGTTTGTTCGTAGAACTGGAAACATCCAATGATTCCACATCCATTTGGACCTACATTCCAAAGGTAGGCACTCATTAGCTTGTGGACTGATGAGGCTTAAGAATTTGCATTGGTCGAGAGGATGGGAGGTCGGACTCATCACACCGATTTTAGGGGAATTATTGTCTATTCCGGGACTCTCTTTATAGATTTAAGTTATGTTCATAAATCCTTATTACATTACCAAGTATAAAAAGAGCTTTTCCTTCAGTTTTGATAATCAATGATTAAATATGTAAGAAAATTAGAGAATCTTTTAAATGTATTCGCGGTTCTTCATCAATAGAGAATCATCTATATCTATTTAGAGATTCTTGGTCAATGGTATCCTTCAAAACATTTATATAAAAGTCTCTTGGTCATTATAATGACCAGGCTGGTTTTAAAGCCACTCAGTGGGGCACTTGAAGTGTATTGTCATTCAGAAGGACATGAATTATTTCAGAGTTGAGATCGAACCCACAGATGGGCTACCTACGTATCCTTTGTTTTGGAAAAGGAATCAGAACCCACGTAGTTCGAATAAGGGTGTATAATGTTTATGATTGATGGCTCAAAGAAGGATTTCATAATTACTTTTACTCTCTAAGCTCATGTGAGTCATGCTCGGTGTGAGAAACAAGAGGTATTGGTAATAAAATAGACAATTGGGCCATGAAAAATGTAATTATAAGAAATGATTTGGGGCTTATGTATATATGAATGCCCAGATAAATGAAGGTTAGGATTTACTTTAGGGCTAAAATCCAGGAAAAGGGTCCGTAAAGCTATATGTGCTTCATGGAGATTGAATACTCTATCTTGGGACTTATTCCTGAAAAAGAACCCCAAATTAGGAGAGGATTGATAATTGGGTTTTACTCCTGAGAAGGAATCTTAGATCAAACATACATTAGGACTGTCTAAAGATAATTTAAGGGACTTGGGGCTTATTCCTGAAAAGGAAGCCCAAATTAGATGATCTGGGGATTACTCCTAAAGAGGATGCCCATAATTATGACTGGGACTTATTCCTAAAAAGGAGGCCCAAGTTAGGGGACTTGGGGCTTACTCCTGAAAAGGAAGCCCAAGATTATGACTGGGACTTATTCGTGAAAAGGAGTTCCAGATTAAGGGATTAAGGTTTGGGGCTTACTCCTGAGGAGGATTCCCAGATTTGGGAATTTTAAGAATTTGGGGATTACTCCTGAGGAGGATGCCCATGTTTGGAGGACTTAGGACTGGGGATTATTCCTGAAAAGGAGAACCAGATTTAAGGACTCTCTCATCTTTAAGGATGAGGTTGAATGAATGAACTCTCCGTATTTAGTGACATAAAGATATTTAAATCACTAGGTTTTGAGAGATATTCCACATAATTCCTTTCAGATAAGGAAGTCAAATCATGAAATCATGCCATAAATGGATTTGAAGAGTGTCTTGAAGACTAAATCTTGAAAAGGAAAGGTTTAATGGCTTAAGAGGGGTGAAATGGGAAAGAAAGGCACCCAAAAAGAAAGGGGCGCGCAAGTCTTGGAAGGCGCGCAAGTATTGGTCGCACAGGTATTCCTGCACGATACATGGTATACTTGCGCAATGGTCAACCAGTATTGAAATACATGAGTGACTCTTTATTAAAGACTTTAGAATCCTCTTGAGGTTCTTCCAGAAAAGGGACACGCAAGTTCTATCGAAGGATTAAGGCGGCACGCAAGTGTGGTCCCTTCCCTTAAGGGCTGGCCAATCAGGCGCGCAAGTGTTGATGAGTTTCAATACTTAGGCCTTCCTCCCTCTCTTTAGATCTTCCGTTCTAGGTAAGAAATTACCTTATAAGTGTTCCGGATGCTTTGAGAAGAGACTTGGGCATCGGGAGCTTCAATCCGAGTTTCTGGAAAAAGATTCTCTTGAATGGGGGTCCCACGGGGTCTATTTATAGGTAGGAGAAAACCCTGGGCGGTTACCGGGTGATTATCACTTAGGTCGCGCAAGTCACTTGCATGACCATAAGGCGTCGCACAAGTAGACTTGTACGACCACTAGGCGGGGCGCAAGTGTACTTGCGCGACCATGAGGGAACTTTCGCGACCTATGGGAAATGTTCTCCTTGTTCATCCCTTTGTCGGTTTTTGATGTTTCTTCAAAGGATGAATCACTTTGGACTTAGGTATTTCCTTTTTTTCAGTCGTTAGACTCTGTGACAGAAAGGGGCGTCAACATATACTTAATATGGGATCATCTTTAACAAAAAAATGATTTTCTCGAAAGAACTTTTTTTCGACACATCTGTGTGATTAATTTTAATTTACATTCCACCAATTCCGTGGGTTGAATTTGAAAAAATTAATTATTTATTTTATATTATCTAATTTTTTCAATTTTTTTGACCATATTGAATAGTGAAATAGTAAATATTATTTACCACAATTAAGGTAAAAATAGGTTTTTCTGGGGGTTAAACTAAAAAGGATAGGGTTAAATTTGACCCAAAAATTGTCTAATTAATATTTTATGGTAATATTTATACCTTATATATTATAATTTTTGAATATGGTTCATTTTATATACTTGTTTCATGAGACAAATGTGTGGTGGAATTCATTCTTTTCATAAATTCAATGCGTGCCTTCTCCCCCACTTATAAATGGAAAGCCCTATCCTATTATTTCCATTAAAATCATCTAAAACCCATTTTTTCAGAAAATAAATACCAAAATGACTTACATAATTCCCTGAAATCATCCAATAGTACCTTTTTCTTATAAATCCATCCTACTATGGTTTTTTGTGGAAACCAAAAGAATTTCTCTGAAGAAGATGTAACGTCCTCAACCAAGTGTTTTATTTTATTTCTCAATACAATAACTCAAAATTTTATTAAACCATGGAGATATAATAACCTTATAATATTCTATATAATGATATTTTTCTATATAAATTTCATTAACTACAACAAACTCCACCTCCCTCAAATGAAAATGAAATTGTTGATTGTGTGTACTGCGGACTACCGTCTCGTGAACCAACAAAATTCATTTTCCAAAACCACTTATCATGGATGGATATAATGATATAATTATTTTATATATTTGATATTTATGATATAATTATACCTATGTAATTATAATATCTCATATAACCTCTGAATTTCAATTATATAGATAATACAATAACTTCATTTGTGTGAACGACATACTACAATCTCATGATGCGATATGATTCATTATTCACTCACTCATTTAATAAGAGTTAATAAGAATTAATTTAATGATAATATATTATAATAATGAAATTTCAACCATTTTTTAAAATTATTAAATCATTTACTTTCGTACCATACCATTCATTGTAGGTGATAATGTCGTTCGTGTGTACGATGGACTACCGCCTTGCGAAGCGATGTGATTAATTTTTTTATTTTTATTATTTATGAATAAAATAGATTGTATGTGGATGTTTATTTAAGTAGATAAGATTAAATTTATAATATAATGAAAATCCTTGAAGTATAAAATAACACTTATCTTCGTTCCAATATTAACGTCAATAAATGAAAATGATACACATTTGTACGTATGACATACCATCTCCAGGATTGTTATATAGTTCATTTTTCATAACCGTATTTCATGGTTAGTTTAATAATTATATTTTAATTATAAAAATGATATTTATTTTTTTGGTACCACTTTAGATATTATGAATTAGTAATCTATTTGACCTGTACCAACTTACAAAATTGATTTTGGACATATGATCCATTTATCATTAAAATGAACGATGTGGAATTAATTGGTTATGTAGCTGAATATTACATGGTAAAAATTAAAATAAAATGATTAAAAAAATTTAAAATGGTATTTATTAATTAAAAAATTAACTTAATTTTATTATTCAAGAAGATAAATAATGCACATTGAAAATTAGGTTGGATGTTAGGGATCTCTCAAAACAACCCTTTACTTCAAGTTATGAACTTTATCTATATAAATCACATTATCTTCCAATTTATGTTATTAAATGGTTCTAATGTTTATACATATATATCTCTAAAATATATACCTAGCTCATTCCCTCTTCCCTTGATGGGGTAATGCATGACTTATGATCATTTCTTGAATACCTTCATTTTGAAATTTCCTTTTTTTATGATATGAAGAGAGGTCATGAATCCCCTTTTATTTCCATTCGTAATTATTTTTTAATAAATTATTATTGATTATATTATGTGGTACACATATATCATGAACATTAAATAATGGGTTCCCTAAAAAATTACTCCAATGCATTGGGTAAAACATTTTTCTCATGAGGCGTCATGTATTGGATTAGGGATTAAACCTTATCAAGAATGTAACTTTTCCCACCATATGATATTGTCTAGGTAGTTGTAATTTACTGATGTTTATGTCATATTTTATTTTTTCCCCATTTTCTATGACTCCATCATCTTATGTACCATGTTCTTTATGATATTTTTCCATGTAATTGCTCATATGAGTTCTCTTTTATGATTTCGTGTTGTATCATTGACTCACATTTTAATTTTCCTTATCATGATTATTCAATTTCAAGGTTTTTTATCTCACCCTTTTATTTATGTATTCCCTAGGTTATCCCATGTAGTTTTAGGAGATCAAATTTATTTTAGGATCTCACTATGGGGAATTACATAAGGATTCCATTTTTATGTTTCCTTTTACGTAATATGAACCAAGTCTTCCAAATACACTATGGATTTATGAAATGTATATTGTATTAATGGATATTTATGATTAATAAAAATGTAATAATATGTGTAATAGGAATGGTTCACCATAGATTATTTCTTATCATTCTTCTATTTTTACCCAGAAGTAAAATATTACATAAATTCATTGGTACAACATTGCATGCAACCACCACTATCTTCATATTTATCTTGAACAAGTTCTTTCAAAATATACCTCTCTTATATAAAATTCACTAACATATCACCTAATATTATTCAAAAATATTATCAATGATATTATTTAGACTTCATTTACTATTTCATCCATGCCCACATATTTTCCTTCATATTTGAATATTTATTAACTAACCACATAAATATTTTTCCTTATGATTTTCTGTTTTTTTAATCATCCAACTATAATAAAAAATTATAGATATTTTGATTTAAATGTACCTAAATATTCAATAATATTTTCTTCATGATATTTTATTTATCATCTAACTGACATTCCTCTCCAATTTTTTTGTAAGATTCTTCTATATTAACTGTTTATAAATAATGAAATAGATAACTTCCTCCATAATTTCTTCTTCAATCACAGTGCGTGCTTTTATTTTATATTATTTTGAGTTCCTCATTCATAAAAAATAATATTAACTTGTATCATGGATTAATAAAATCACATGGTATTCATTTCAAATAAGAAAGCGTCATAAAGCATCACCTGATTCAACCATTCATTATAATATATAAATTTAGGAAAACATGAATTTTCAGTTCGTAGAATAATCAAAATTTCCCCATGATTTGATGATTACATATATATAATTATGTTTACATAGTTCAAAAATTATTTCTATACCATTCAAATTACTTTTATTCTTACCCCACATGATTCTTATGAATAAAAAAATGATTTTTCTTAGAACAAACATGAAGATTAGGTAAATGAAATGATATTTACATAAAATAAGAGGACCAATATGTAGGAGTATATGATGTTTTCATAGATGAATAATGATGTTTCTGTAGGTCATAAATTATTTTACTCATTTGGATTGGGTAATTCTTACGTGTATTAGATTTATGTTTACATGTCTCTTATGACTTTGTAATTAACTTCCATATTTATTCCAAACTCTTTGAAATATAATTCCAAAAAACATCAAACACTCAATATTTTTTAGTGAAAATGTCTTCAAATTAATCACTAATCATTAATTGAGTTTGAACATAATTTTTGGGTTGAAAAAAGAAATCAAACCTTTATATCCACTTCAACATTCTAAAAAATTATTCTATATATGAAAATCTTATTCTTGGTGAACATATTTAATCTAAAAACATAAATATATATCACTATAATTCTAAAACCGCCCCAAATATTCAATTTCTTCTGAACATCTCTTATGTGGAACAATATCCCCCTTAGGATGTTTTTTTTGAAACCAAGGAACAAAAATAAAAAAAACTCTAAAAATTCATCCATGATTCATCGGTTAATAATTATAAACCTACATGAGGTTACACTACATAAAAAATAATTATGTTGATTAATAAAACCATTTTATCAATAAAAAATTAATTTATATCCATACCATCTATAATTATGATCTGCATGATTCAATCATAATGAAAAGATACTAGTTGATGATTAAACTAAGAATCAACATTTCTTGAGACAATACATCATCATCATGTAATCATATAAGAAAGGATCACTTATATTTAAAATAATACTATAAAATTACCTCAAATTATCATTAAATGGTATATTTTTATTCAGGAACTCATTAAGAGAATAAATTCCCACATTCTCTTCAACAAAAACTATTAATATAGTTCATACATTGACAATGATAAAATCACAAAATACACTTTTAATAAATCTATCTAAATATTGGTTCCTATTAAGAGAAAAATATATCAATACATACTCCCTATATAAATATTCTCTCCCTTTCTATCAAATAATAAAATGAAAAAGAAAAAGAATGGATTATTGTAATGTTGTGACCTGTTTTTCCACCAAAACAGTGCTCAGGGCCGGTTGAACATTATTCCTTATGTTTACATCCCCATATTCCAAAGGTTGGTGATTATAATTGAGGGTGTTAATGGGTGATAGTGTGAAGAATATACCCTATGGGTATTATAATAACAATGGTCTACATAAATATAAAAACTGGAATAATGACCATAGACAACTGGACTAATAACCCATAATTCCAGAAGTAAGCTGAAAAAATAAATAACCAATAAGATCAACGTACCAATTATAGATAAAACAATATTTGAAGCTACTAGAAAAAATGATAACATTTTTAGAAACATTCATCCATGTTAGGTCGTACAAGATAATAAATATGAATGGTCTCCCGTGGCCGACCACTAGTAGGTACATATATATAATATTCATGATGATACAAAAGAAGCACAAAAAATAAACTCTATATGATACAAGAACATCCATGGTCCCTTTCCATCCATTCCATTCTATAGGTCTGACATTATCTCTATGGTCAAGATCTTAAGGCTGAACCCATACCTAATCGCAAGAACAAAAATTCTACACGTATCCTGATGGGCCCATGTAGGGTGTGAGAATGGTCTTTGTATGACACCACCAACATTCTATTAACTTACATCTATGATTAATAATGTGTATACTAATAATAAATTAATTTACCCATCAATATAATGTAACTTCTTCCCCTTAGTCAACAATCAAAAGGAAACTATGACCACCTTCGGCCATAGCTGTTATTACAATGGTGGAAAGGATATTTTGCATAAAACCTAGGAATCCCCTAATGAAAAGCATCCCAAGTTAACCCTATGGTTCCCCAACTAAAAGAGTCATATGGAAGCACATTCCATCAATCATGTACGGATGTCCAAAACGGCACACCCAGATAATGAGTACCTTGTCCCTTATACCACTACTAAAATGCCCTGATCAACTTGAAGCTTAATTTCCCAATACACTATAATATTTGTCCTCCAAAATAATAATCACCATCAGCTCGACAACCGATGTCTCGAATAATAGTGATGCCTGTCCTCCCAAGTAATCTCATCCCAATGACCTTAATATACGGTAAGCCTAAACCCCTAACTGATAGTATCAATGTCATTAACCGATGGATCCTCACCACCCATGTGGATTTCTATAGAAATCAACTCAATCCTTACGGATGGTTAACACCATCCTAAGATACATCTACTAGAGGCCTCTACCCACATTAGTGGTTAACATCACCTCATTATCCAATTATAATTCATTTGTACATAAATTAAACAGTGAGTCATCCAATCACGATGAGAAGAAATCACCAAAAAAGTACCTAAGATACATCATCCCAAAATCTCACGACCCTATGATAATGTCTCTCAATCTGATGTTCAGCACCATCAAATATCACATAGGACATGATTGTTACCTAATGAAATCTTCTCGAAAATCCAATGACTAGGCCTTCCAACCTATGATCAGTGTCCCTTTACAGAGCCTTAGCTTCACCCAACTAGCAAAACCATGTCGCCTCATCCATATAGTCAACACCATCTCAATCCTCAGGCCCAGCCTATCATATTCACGTAGAACAATCAAAATAAGCATATGAAATTAAATTTAGATAAATTAACACCTCATCTTAAACAACCTATGGTCCAAATCTTGTCACCATGCTCATACCATTTATAATTATGTTGGAACAGGCCCATAGGAATCTCCAATGATCAAATTAATTAATTAAATACAATAATTAATTTTATATGGTCAATCATGTAAAACACAATGGAACATTCCAAGACACAACCCCACAATATGAGTGAAGCCAATGAAAAATCATGGAACCACCTACGTCTTGCTGGTAGACACCCTCTTGTATGATATTGGACTCAAAATCATGCTATTTTGGAATAAATCCAAATTTTATATGAACGGTCAAAAAATAGTGTAAAATATATCATAAAAGAATTAGCACTACATATAGATAGAGAAAAATGATAAGATAAGAAAGGGGATTGTGGCCCATACCAATGTTGTTCCATTGAACAAACCAGTGATTGAATTGATGCCTGAAAGAAGGGTGTGGATAAAATCATAGAAGGAAGAGAAAAGGAGCTCCCCAGCAACCTGGAGGTGGAGCTCTCATGAGAGGAATAAATGAGGGGGGACCCTCTTAAATAAAATTGGGTAAAAATGGAAAATTTATCCTTTTTAAAATGCCACATGGTTATCACACTGTTTGGAAAACTGTACGCAAACCGTGAGGTACTCACTATCTAGGCACCACACCTCCCAGAGTTATCCCACACCATTTGTCAAACTGTGTGCCAACCATGCACGAGACTACACTAAAAACTATAAAATTTCCCAAAAGGAAATGATCCCATCCTGTACAATTTTCCAAACCATGTCCACTAATATTGGACGACCACATGAGTTATCAAAATATATACCTCTATCTGCACACCCTAGAAAGTTGGAGTTTAGGACTTCAATGCACCCAAAACCCACTAAAAACCGCAATAAAATTTCCAATAATTAATATCCATTTAAAAATAAGACCTTGGGTCAAATTAAATCTCATAATTAAGTTCCAAATATCATGAAAAGTGTTTTCCCACTCACCATACTCAATAAATTTGAATAGGTAGAGGATTTCGAGCTACACCAAAAACCCAGGATGTTATAATCCACGTGCCTTAAAATAAATCAACCTCGATATATAAATAATTACATTCAGGTAGTACTAAATATACAAATTTTGTTCAAAGGAACCCATTCTACCTCGATCATAAATTTGTAGGTCAAATCTATAAAGGAAAACTCCACCATAAGACATACCTAACCTGGTCACCTCCTGACACAAAAATTAAAATAATGACAGTCAACTTACCATCATTGGGATCAAAAGTCCTCCCATGACACATCATCTCCCCTAAACCTCATTATGTTCCAAAACTGTGTTCGTGTTACATCTGATACTCATCAAATCCTATGCCTCATTAGATGGCCACCACATTCATATATCAAACATGGAACCTTTACGATCCTACATCTCATAAAATGCCTATAATAAGTCCTAGTTAATTGCACCTCACATAGAGGCCACATTACACTAATATCTAGAAGTTAACACACCTCAATGAAACTCGTATCTCATTTGATTCCCATATGCAAATGGACTTCATACCATCCATGCATCCAATGATGTCCATAATAAATATTAGTGCCACACACCTTATATATATATATATAATGAATTTAATCCAATGCCAACCTACTAACCAATACATGGTGAGTCCAAAAATACATCTTGTACACCTCATGTACCCCAAAATTTGAAATTCCTAAAAAGGTCCATTCCATAATAAAATCACCCTGGTCATGAACAAAATTTACCTATAACTTTCATTATATCACCAAATAGATCTGGCCCTAAAATCATAACATCATGGACCTATCTTGAAGCTTTGTTACTTGAATCATTGCCTCTACAGAGAGTGACACTAGTTCTTATCCACTAAACCAACTACTGAGTCCCACCATCTCTTCCATGAACCCGATAAATAGTTGAAACATTAATACTATCTCCTGGTACCACTCCTGACATGACCATAGAACCCTGAGTCTACCCTAGTCTATTAATTCCAGGTTTCTGAGAAGGATTCCAGGAGAACCTCTCAAGATGCCTAACCTGACTTCAGGCTCAATAGTCCTTCAATTTCTAATCAATCTAATTTTGCACGTGTACCGACCGTCGATACTAGAAAGACACCATCAAAGACCCATTCCTCTGTTGTATGCTCAAGTATCTATCCTGAATACCCTACTCATACTCCTCTCATCCTTAATTCTATCTATTTGAATCATCGCCTCTAAAATCATTTGATATTGTCACCCTGCATGAATATGACCGATCTGTAAAATTTCTCTTAGATATTAGTTCTAGTTTTATCACCTCTTAGAACAAGGATAACATGAAGATGTTTACCTAAACCCTAATGACGTGTCGTATTCCATCCTCAAAATTCTTCACTCATGCAGTGTCATAGCCCACCATACCATGTGACAAATGAGAAAATTCAATGAAAGTATCTTCATAGTCCATGGCAGACATGTCCCCCTACTATTATCTCAACAAATCCTGATATATCCCTTCCCTCATGGCCTCTAGAATAACGTGATCAAATACCCTAGCCTCAAAAAAATTTCAGTCCTGTCCATCATGCCATCCTTTTTATACCTATAAATCCCACCAGCACTTATCCAGTCCTATGAGCATGTACATAAGCAGCATCACCCATCATCCTTGGGGTGTTTCAGTATTTTTTAAGATGTTCTACACTGACTCTATCGAATTCTCATCTACCTATGGTCCGATATCAACCTAGAATAGTGGTGGGTGCTGCGACTATAACTGTTGGGCCAAATATTCCATAGAAGTGCCCACTCCCTAAGCTCCCCTATCAATAACATGGATGACACATGCCAAGATCACCCTAATATTATCATCCATAAATGTTCCCAAAGCAATAAAATATGGAAGATGAACTGCCAATATTGGATCATTTCCAAATAGATCTCCATCTGCCCAACCCTCCAGGTCCTCATCCTAACCCTCAGGGGCCTCATCCTCTGCATGATCTTGCGGAAAAAAATCACCACCCTCTTAAAACCCCAAATTAATCCATCTAGGTTTCATCCTGTTGAATTCCAATACCATATAACATACCCATAATAACATATATATAATACTGATAGAGAATAATAAAATAAGAAGCACAATCTCACTACCACTACACCCCCCATCACAACTATGTCACACAACATCTGACCTCATGTACCCTTACCATCCAATATCAAATCCAAGTATTACATATAAATCCATCCTCATGGCCCCTCTCCTACCCATAACAGTGTAATGCACCATATATCATCTGATTTATCTAAGTTAAATGCCGCTAAAGAAAGGCTATGTAGAAAAACACTATTTAACTTCCATCTTTTGAAACATTTAACATCTCAATTCTATCATTATCTCTTCCTTCTCCTATAAGACTACGAACACATATAAATAACACATTTAACTTCCCATATATATTTTATTATGACCATATGACATGGTTAGATTATTGGAATTTCACTAAAGATAGGCTATGTTGGAAAACACTATATAGCTTCCTCTATTGACAGATTAAATAATAAAACCCCACTTATTTAAATATAGGTCCCCAATAAAAATCAGAAGAACTTATCACACAAATATATATATATATATATATATATATATATATATATATATATATATTTACACACATAAACCTTTGTGCCTATCCAAAAATCATAAAAATTCAACCCTTTTCATATTAGGCTAAGGGTCTAAATCCTACCTTTTCATACTAGGAAAAGGGTCACATTTCAAAACTCGTCATAAAAATATCCATGTTAACCAATTTAGGTTGAAATCATATCATCCATGAAAATAGAAAAGAGAACTAACAATTTCCCATAACTAGCAACACGGTCTGTCCACCGTGCATGGGGCTACAAACACCTGAACACGACATCTAAACCAAGTTCTTACTACATCCTAGTCTCCATTATACCATATCTCAAATATTAAGACCCACAAAAAGTAAAATAATGAATTTTTATTTGATTTGGAGAACCCAACCCATTTGTTACACCCAAATAATGCTCAATAGTGGTTGAAAACTGGGCCTTTGGCATGCCTCCCCACATGCCAAAGGTGGTCGACTACCAGCAAGGGTTTTACGGGGTGATATTGGGGATACTATACCTTCTAGTGATGATAATAATATTGGACTATATTAATATAAATCAAAATAAGAAGGACCATATTCAAAAATCATAGTTACCCGCAATATTTAAAGAAAACAAAATTTATAAATAACCAATGAGATCAGCATAACAATTTCAGTTAAAATACTATTTCTATATACTAAAAAACATGATACCATTTAGAGATTCATGCATCAATGTTAGTTAATACACGATAATAAATAAGAATGGTATCCGTTGGTCAACTGCCAATACAAACATATATTTAATAGGCGCGTTGATACAAAAGAAGTTCAAAAAATAAACTCCAGAAGATGTAGGAACCCCCATGCTTCCTTACCATCTGTCCCATGATAAAGGTCTGATGTGATCATTAAGGTCCATCTCCAGAGCTCAAACCCTTACATGATCACACGAGCATAAATTTTACATGCATATCGAAAGTACCATGTAGGGTGTCATAGTAATCTTTGTAGGCCACCACCAATATGTTCTTAAATTACATCAATGATTAAGAAGGTGTATACTAAAAAAAATAAAGTAGCACAATAGTATAATTAACCCACATCCCTTTTGCTCAATAGACATAAGGAAGTAATGACCTACTTCAACCATCACCATTATAACTATGGTGGAAAGGATTATTAGTATAAAAGCTATGGAATCCCCTAATCCAAATCATCTTAGGGTAACCCTCAAGTTCCACCACTAAAATATTAACCTGATAGCTCATTCCATTAATCATTTTCTAGCTTCTAATATTAAATTTCCAAATAATGAGTACTTGTTCCCTTGGACCCCTTCTTAAAATCTCTTTTCGGATCAAATCCTATCATCCAATGGCACAATTATATCTATCCTCCAAAATAATAATCACCATCAGCTCAATATCCAATGTATAAAGGAATGAAAATTTCCATCCTCCAATGAAATATCGTCCCAATGTCCTCAAAATAGGTTGAGCCTCATCCCCCCAAGTGAGGGTCTCAACACCATCAAGTGATGGATCATAAAAAATTATGTGGATTTCTATAGAAAGCAACTCCAAACTTACAAATGTTCAACACCATCCCAATCCATAACTAATGAAGGCCTCTATCCACCTGTGTTGTCAACACCACCTCATCATATATGTCGTATTCATGTTCTGACGACTCCAACAGTGCGTTGGCCAATCATGATGAGCAGAAATCGCCAAAACATTACATAATCCACATCACCTTGGAACCTTGTGCCTTCATGATGGTGTTACTCAATCTGATGGTCAACACCATCCAATATCACTAGGGTCATTCTTGCAACCTGACAATCATGTTGCCTCAATCTAATGACCATGTTTCCCAACCTATAATCAACATCACTCATAGACATTATGTATCGGTTATCCTGATGAACCAAACCACCTTATCTAGATGGCCAACATAATTTATGTCCTTGTTCATTACCTATAATGTTCATATAGAACCATCACAAGCATCATAAAATTTTTATTTAAATAAATAAACACCTCATCCTAATCATACAAAATTATGAAGTATCCCACTAGGATCATACCATTTTATGTTAGGTGACAGAGATTCCATATGCATACCCAATGATCAATTTAATTAATCAATGATAAGAATTAATTTTATAGTGTATTTATCTAATAACGTAATGGAATGACAAAAACGTCACCCCCAAAACATGAGAGAAATCAAAGAGAAATATAGGCACCACCTAACATGTGTGGGTAGATTCTCTATCATCTGATATCAAACTCTAACTCGAGCTAGTTCAGATGAAATCACAATTTTACATGAACACCCTTAAAATAGGTAAAATGGATCACACTAATTTAGTTATCCCTGTGGATAGAGTGAATGTGAAATGAAGCACGGGGATTGAATCCCTTACTAACATAGTTCCAAGGAACCCGATGGCGATTAAATCAAAGCCTAGGTGAAGGGTATGGCTCAAAGCCTAGAAGGAGGAGAGGAGATCCAAGATTTCCTAAAGAAAGAGCTAGCATGAGAGGAATAAAATAGAGATATCCTGTTAAATATAACAAGGAAAAATTTTAATTTTTTCCTTTTTAAAAGGCCACACTATTACAATACGGTTTGGAAAATTGTGTGCACACTATGTGGTACCCACCTTATAAGAACCACACCTCAAACGGTTGGATCACATAGTTTTCCAAACTCTGTGAAAACTATGCATGAAAATATTATAAAAACAATATAACTCCCCACCTTTCCATTTAACCCCTCTTACATGGTTCCCCAAACCGTTTCCAGTGACACTGGAGGGCCGCACAGTTCCTAATAGGCGGCTTCATGGGTTTTCCAAACTGTGTACCTTTGATTGTGCACCCTAAACAATTTCTTTTCTAGACTTTGACACACATAAAACCCACTAAAACCCCAAGGAACATGAAATGAATTGAAATATATCTAAAAAGGCATTGTGTCAAAGTAACTCTTAAAATTAAGTTACAAAGATCCATAAAAGGCTTGGTCTGCTAAACAAACTCAAAAAATTATAACTTTTTGATGATTTAGAACTGCTCCAAGAACATGGTATTATTATAATTATGATTCCTACCTTTCTCCATGTTTGAAAAAATATCAATATACAAGATAATATAGTGTTCAAATACACTATATATTATCCTTGTGAAGGGTGAGGTTGAACTCCCAACATCAAACTCATATTTCAAAATTATCATTTTTAGCAGTGTCCAAGTGAAAACATCTACAATATGTTCTACTTTAGGAATAAAATCAAACATATATATATTCATCTCTATATGATATATTATTATGTGATAAATTGTGAATATTTTCTTATATTTCCAATTTGGATTAATATTTCATAGAATATTGATTGTACTACGATTATCACAACCCATGAAATGTGGAAACTTTAATTTGACCTTAAGATCTTCCAACATTGTTCTCATCTAAATTAATTTAATTATAAGTTTAGTGGAAGCCACATTTTCATCTTATCAAGTTCTTATAGTCTTGATATTTTGATTCTTAATGAGACAAAAACACACTTTACTCTAAGAATGAAAATTCCACCATATGTGGACCTTTAGTCATCAACACGACCTTCCCAATTTTTGTAGTATACCCACAAGTTTAATTACGTCCTTATTTTTATATTTTATCTCTAAACATTTTGTAACTTTAATATAACTCATAATAATCTATTTAATATTGAGATATTCCTCTATTAGTTATTTTTTTTATTTGTAAATGAGGGTAAAAGTAGATACTAGATTTGGTCATGAAGTTATGATGTACATTAGACTTCTAATTAACTTTTGATACTACTAATGATCTATTTTTTTCATTTTTAATATTTGTAAATCTCTATTCTAATTTAAATAGTTATTGAAACAATATATATTTCCTCAAATAGAATCCTTTTAAAATTTATCTAGTATACTTCTCTTGGTAAAAATTATATAACATTTTTCTTAAGAAATTTATAGGCTAAGAAAATACATCATCTATCAATGAAATTAAATCTCAAATATCTTCTTCATCTCTATAGTAAAAACAATAAAAAAATCGTCACCATTTCCATTATATAAAATATCATCAATGTAATAAATAAATATAATATATATCTTTTTTTCATCATTGATGTAGATATTTTTGTCAAATATACCCTTGTTCAAATTCACTATCATTGATAAAGTGTTAATATTAGAATAAAAGTATCTTGAGGATTATTTCACCCCATATAATTCCTTATTTAACTAAAAATAATAATTCCCATGTTTTCTATAAATGAAACCTCATGGTTTCTAAATGAAAATATCCTATTCTAGCTAACTATATTGGAATGACGACATGACATCAATTACAAATATCCTATATTTAATTTTTATTATAATAAAAAGAAATATTCTAATGGTTTCAATACCTGAAAATAGTTAAAGGGTAACATTAATTTAAGCTCCTTCAACCTATGAATATCTTTTACAAAATAATCATAATTTATTTTTCACCACTTTAACTTTTTTTCATCTCGTTTTATAATTCCCAATTTCCCATAATGGCATTGTTCCTTTTAGGATTTAGTAAAAACTACCTTGTATAATTATTCTAAATTTTTTCTAATAATTAAGTCTTATCATTTTCTAAATCATGATGCTTCAATGCTTCTTTGACATCTCTATGTTCAATTTGAGAAAAAAAATGAAGTATAAGTTGTATTCCTCAATATTTTTTAGTCTATACCTACTGTATTTGATCTCCAACAACATATGGATATTTCAATTACCGTATAAACCATTAATTAAGTGATTGATATTTCCCCTCATGTTTTGAAATAGTTGATTCATTGTCAAAAATATTTAAATATTCAACAATTTTATATCATTTTGAGATTTCATTAACATTTTTCAGAAAAATAGAATCATTATTACTTATAAAACATTATTCAACATGTGAAGCTTATTTTATTTGATATTACAAAACTCTTACCTAATAATTATCAATAATCTTCAAAGCCCATTTTTTTATAGTGGCATCCTCTTCCATTTGGAGGATATCATAGACAAATACAATGTAATCCTATATTTTCAAATTTCCCTTGACTTTTAATTTTTTACATTGATAACCCAATGAATTCCAAACACATAAAGATACTTCAATATTTTATATCTTTTAAAATATATCTCATAAGTGGATTTATCTAAATTTTGAATGAATAAACAATAGTTTAGAATGTCAACTGACATGGAAACACCTTTCTTCCAAAAGTATCATGAAGTATCGTGCTCAACCAATATTTTTTGAGCTACCTCCAATAATCATATTTCCTTCCATTCAAAAACATTTTTTGTGTGGTATTTACGGTGCACTAAACCCATGTTTGATCTCATTCTTTTTTATATATGATTTGAACTTAATTTTTGAAATCTTATTTACTTTTTTTATCGGGATATTCTTGGGAGAAAAATTAAACTATTTTTCTGCACTTATTTCAAATATTTTAATTATTATTAATTCATAATTCTTATGTTTCCTAAACATGAAATAAATAATGAAACATAACTCATTAAATAAAGTGATAAATTACTTTTCATAAATTGTTGATTTATTACTCATCAGTATTCAAATATCTAAATGAACGAGCTATATATGTTTAATTGAGTGAATCTCCACCTTATTGTATAAAAATAAACAATTTTAACTAATTATAAATTCAATCACATTTAATATTTTTTTCTTTTCAGCAAAGCAGTATCAATAAAAATATTTCTCAGGTGAACTTATTCATGTTTGTTTGGCCGAGGTGGCTATGTTTTTTTGGTGAAAAAAAATTATCTTCATTCGTTATTATAAGGAATGAATTTTTTAAATCACCCATTTGAAATAAACTCAAATTATTAAATTATACCATTATCAAATAACTTTTTTATTCAATGTTTTTTATCAATAACCCATACTTCCTAAAAATAATTTTTTTCCTTCATCTTAATGTTTTGAAAGAATTAACAAATGTTTTTAATGTATCAATAAAAAAATTGTTTTAAAATTAAGTTTTTATTTCCCAATAACTAAAGAAAACCCCTTAAAACTTTATTAACCCATCATTTCAATTAAACTATTGTTAACATTTCAATATTCTTAAAAAGTTATAAATATTTTTTCAAGTTAAAGGAACACCCGATATCCATATTATGTGGACATTACCCGTTGGATTATTTGAGTTCCAATTCAACAAAGAAATATTTATTCATAACTTTAAACTTATTATCTTAAATAAATTGATTATTTAAACTAAAATTATACTAGGTTAGTAGAATTAAGAGGAATAAATTTTCAGGGTTTCTAGGATGGTCAGTTATTCAATAGACTTCTTCATAAGACTCAAACTTGTTAAAATAATTCTACCCAAAATTTTCATTTTTTATAAGTTATTTCCTCTTTTAAAGAGATTGGATCCCCTAAAAACATTTCTTCTCAAGCCCCATGGTAATTTTATATGATTTTTAATTAAACTAACTCATATTTATATTATTATCAAATCCTCCACTATATGAGGAAAATATAAATAAATAATCTTTTCCTTCTAAAAAATGCTTTCAAGAATATGGTACTTGTGTTTATTTCATTTTTGAGACACCAATATTGGATCATTTTTCAAATAAAAAATATTGTGAGATTTGGGGATCTTCATTTTCATACTAGAATTTATTCTCGGTATTTGGGAGTCACATGTTGTAGTAGTTTTCATCATTTTATTGATGTTCTCAAATTTTCTATTTTTTTTTTGTATCATTAGGTTTTTAATTATATTTATCCTTTATGAATTATTTCTTTTTAATTAGCCCAAAAAAAATTAGACTTAATTTCTTTGTATGAATTTCATTTTTGTTGGTCTTAAACTTCATACTTATTTGAAAATTATTAATCTTTTCAAATATAATTATGAAAGTTGGATTTGAATATTCTAAACACTACTAATGTTTTGACTAACTTCTGTTGAATATGGTTGGCCCAATTCTCTTTATCATTCACCAAATCATAAATATTAAACCTAAGAATATTTTTATCATCATCATTATTCTTTAAATTATATTCCCCTCTACCAACATTGATTTCTCTTCTTTAAGGATAGATTAATTATGATTGAAATATTTATTACCTTTGTTAAATTTTGGATCTCCTTTTCCAATTTATAGATATTTGAGAGAATTTATTTTAATTATATCTCTTGTACAAATTCCATCTCCATATCTTCATATTTTATTTTATAAGTTATTTTTCAACATGAAACATTTTTACTAGTAATTTGTTCACTTAGAAGTTTTCCACCATCTTTATCACTAGATAAACCAACTTCATTTTCATATTTATCATCTTCAAATTCATTACATAATAAGATTCTCCTTTTAAATCACATAAACTTATTACCCTTTTATTTTGATGAAATATTTTATATATTTAATTTTTTTATAGAGAATGTTCTACCCTATTATTCTTCTTATTCATTACTATGTTCATATTTATTTTTGGTATTTGTTTGAAACACCTAATAGATCCACACCTAAAACTCTTTAAAATTGGGTTTCTATTATGTCATCCTTTCCCTATTCTCAAATTTATTAAGATAATAGGCATGGATTTATTAAAAAAATCATTCAAATATTATTTAGAATTTGGAAATCTTATGTCTTCATATTCAATAACAATATTCATAGACTTAACAGGTTTTGTGGCATTGAAAGTAGTCATTTTTCCCATAATTTTCCATATTTTTATGAAATTATATATTTTCATTGCATAAGATATCAACATACTATGTATTCTATAAATATCAATTTCACATGGATATTTTTCTTCTAAATATAAAATTTTTGCACCAAACTTATTAGGTATGATAAACAATATTTTCTCTATAACAGTACTGTAATATAATATTTTTACCATAGACTATGATCAAGCTCCCAACATAATTTAAACTTACGAAGAAGCTATCAATAGTCTTTGAACATAAATTTTGATATATTTACATCCAAGTCTCTAAATATATTACTTTTACTACTTCTCATTGTTATTTCATTCATAAATATTCTTCAGTTATTCCTAATTATCTTCTATAGTATTTATTCTTATGACATTCATAAATTCACTCTATAAAAATTATGAAATAATAACATTTCCTACACATCCATAATTATACATATTCTTTTTATTTCTAATTTTATATTAAAAAATTCATAATAGAGAGGAAATACATCAATTGTATCATCTAATGTATCATAGATTGTAGCCTCTAATACATAATAGTTTATAGATAGAAGGCATATAACCATTTTTTCCTTCCATTCGCAAGGACCTCACCCATAAAATTTCATAATTCCATTATTGTTCACTGAAATTATGTTATCCATTTATGTTAATTATAAGAAGTTACTTTTTATTAATCTTGAGATACTTATAAAAATGGAATCTAAATAACAATTAAAAAACTAATGAAAAATAGTGTACTGTTACAACTTTCGAAACCACCTGTCGGTCCATTAGGAATACACTAAGTGGTGGCAAATCAATGATCATAAATCTATTATAGTTTCTTTCAAAATAACATTTGAAATAAATAGATATTAGTGAGTTTTTTATCCAAAACACCCCATCACAAGGGCTATAATGATTTACAATGTCACAACACAGATAAGATAACACATCCAACTAAGGCAACAAATGTACTAAACTAATATCCAAATGGAATTATTGATCCACACAGTCTATATAATATCCCATGAGAATCCAATAACAATAATATGGAATGATTTTCTCAATATAAAACTATATACATGATATATATATATATTGAATGATAAATAGAAGAAAACATTCCATAAAAAACCAAGAGTTGTAGCAATACACCAAGGTAACAAGATAAAACCAAGGTACATGACAATGAAAAAATTATAAAATCTATTCAAAGTACCAATAATATACATTTTTGGATATGTTTGAAACACCCACTATATCAACACCAGCTACCTTTCCCCAACTGACATGAAACCTAAACGACTCACTATAGTGGATATCCCTTTCAGAAAAAATATAATACAAGGTATACACACACCAAAGGAAGTGTGAAGTGTGTGGAAAAAAATAAAAGTTGGATACCACCCAAATATTCTATAGTAATTATATGTAATATAATCTAATATTATTTAAAATATAAAAACATATCATGATATTTTTTCTCATATTTCAAATGCATGGGAAAAAAGGTACCCTTTTAAATGTTCTAAAACAAAATCTAGATAATAAATTTTCAATTTATATTTAAAATAATTTCTTTATATTTATCAAATCATCAATCATGTACTATATGAATGGAAATTAAAAATAGATCAAATAATAAAATAGATCACTCACATGATAACATATGTCCAAGATAGTTGGGTTACTTATGCATCAATATCAAATGTAGACACAGTGCACTAATCATGTTCCCATGAATAGAACCTTCTAGAGAACAGAGGCACATCCTATGAGTGAACTCTCTATGGTGTTAGATAATCATATCCCTAGATCATCAGGCCCTGGAAAATAGAGTAACACAATATGAGTGAGCCCCCAATGAAAACAAGGATATGGCCCAATATTTATTACCCCATCTTGGGTATCCAAAGATCCCATATGTTGTATATGTACAAAAACATTCAAATGGATCGCCCCATTTCATAAAAAAAAAATCAACATAACGATTTGTAATTAAAACCATTATTTGAAAACAAATTTTATAAACAATTTCATGTTTCATAGATAACACCTTTCTTTTACTAAAATAATTAAATAACAAATCACTCAACAATACCCATTTACAAATTATTATCATGAAGATCATGTATCATTATAAATATCATTTAAAAAAAAGTTAAAAACAATAGAATATATGATTATCCAAATAGAGAATAAATATAAAACCACCCACCTCACGCTTGAGTTTCATACGAAGTTCAATTGTGTCTGCACACTAAAAGTGAAGGGAACATTAGAGGAGCTGATTATATAACATAAAAATAAATTTTCACAACATAAAATCATGTTTCTTTACGAATATAGTTAATAGAGAGGTTAGATCATCACATACTTCAATGGTCCCACACACCACACCAACATCTAAAATAGGTCCATATTTAGTAAAAAATTATGAAAGAATCTATAAGTGATCAAGAAAGATCAGCAAATAATGAATAGATTACCATAAAAAACCTAGAACAACTACCAAAACCAACAGAAATAGAGGGAACAAGGGAGATTCAATTAAAATTTACAAATAGGGAACAACTGATTATCTAGATATCAAAACACCTCTTAATGGTGATAGAGAAAAACAAATCCAACCCTAGATAGCCCCTGGATTCATACAATGTGAATGAGAAATGTTATTGGAACTCAAAGTATTTAATAAACTAGAATATAATAAATTCAAAACAAGCTTTATGGATTCATGTGAAGAACTTTTAGAATACATGATATACCAAAAATAAAATTGACTTATATTAAAATCATAAAATCACCATTCATGTTGGGAATAATATCTCATATCATGAACTACTTTTCAAAAAATAAAAACTAATTTATGGATTCATCCCAAATTCCATTCACATTATTAATATCCATTTATAGTGTAAACCATGTCTTATAGAACGTTATACAACTTTCAAGTCATTTCCATCTCTGAGTTACCCTAATATGACTTAACTCATTTAATTAAACCCTTTAATATGTGTAAAAATTTAAAATAATACATACCTTAAAAAATATGATGTTACTAGTAACCCCACCACAGGACTTTCAATCCCTAGAAACTCACACAGAATAAATATGATCCAAAAAGAGGTGTGGACACTACTCCCTCACTAATGATTCCTATTCCAAAGCCTCATGAGAACCTGATCAATACCTCCACAACCCTTTTAAAATTAAAATAGAATAACCATGTCAGACATTCTTCTGAGAGTTTATGATCTCTAGTAGATTATCCAAAATTGATACTTCTGGCTCCAAATCAATTTCCTCCCCACTGAAAATGATAGAAGGATTATGATGATACTTCTTGAGTTAAGTTATGAGGATAAAATTGTGAATACCTAACAATAAGAAACCTATGGAAGTCACTTTTTGATCTCAAGTGGTCTCACATATCTCAGATCCATCTTCCCATTTTCCCTAACCGATGGTGACCAAAATGAGGGAAAATTTTCAATAATACCTAGTCAATAATGGAAAACTCCAAAGTATGACATCCATGGACCACATATTATTTCTTCCAACTCTGTGTTTTAAATAATCATTTTTCTATATCTTAAATCCTCTCTTACTTATTTTGAAATAGATTCGGTCCGATAAGAGAGACATCTCCTATCTCTGACAAAAAAAGTTGTGACATGTATGGGAGACCATTCAAAGACTCAAAAATATCCATTATAATATAAAACTTGTAAATTTTATTATAATGAAATTCAACTAGTCCTAGATAGTTGTCCCAATATCTACTAAAATCAAAGAGACTTGCACAAAGCATGTCTTCTTGGATCTGAATAGTACACTCAATCTAGCCATTCATCTATGAATGATAAGTTATACCCAACCTGACCTGAGTACCCTCTCTTTTTGGATGTATTTCCAAAAAAATGTGGTAATCCTAGGGTATCCATCAAAGAAAATAGTAAAGGGAACCCCATGTAACCTAAAAATTTCCTTCTTATATATCTTACCCAGATCGATAACCTTGGTGTTATCCCTAACCGGAAATAAGATGAGATGATTTCATCAAATAATCAATCAACACCTAGGTAGAATTATTTCCTCTGGTCTTCCATGGTAATATAATAAAAACTTATATCTTCACCTCATCCCATTTCCACATTAAAACCTAGAGTGGTTGAAGCAAACTAAAAGGAATCTGGTTCCTTACATTCGTATTTTGGTAGGTGTAATCGTGAGATAGAAAATTATTAATGTCTTACTTCATACGAAGACATCAGAAACATCATCTCATATCATAATGAATATTTTTAATAACAGGAAAAAGAACCCTTGAATAACTATGAAAATCATGAAGAACCAAAATCATAATGGAAAAAGGGATGGTGAATTGAAAACCAATGTGATGAATTCCATTATAGGGGAGAGAAAAATTAGATAATATCTCCCCATCGTACAATGTTTCCTTGATTCATTTAAACTTATCATCCTTATACTGATCCTGTAGAATCAACTTAATGAGATGTGATTTCAATGAAAAATGGTTAAAACTATACCTGGTTCCTTCTCCATCATGTCCATATGCAATTGAGTAAAAATACATGTAAGGTTCTATTCCTTTTTAAATTATATTAAATCTTTCAAATAATATTTCCCAATGAGAATATAGACAAAAACGTTCCCCTTCCAAAGGGTACAAGTGATGTTAATTACAAATATCTATAGGTACTATGCCCGTCTTCTCGATATGATGTTTAGATATTTCTTAGTGAATATTTAACTCATGATCTTGTGGTAAAAATAGACTTTGAACCTCTCCCTATTAAAGAAGTTTCAAAAACACTTAAGAGAATGAATAATCATGGTGAGATATAAGAAATTAGTGGGGGTAATTCTTCTAATATGGCCTAATATAATGAGAACTATAGTATTAAACATGATTATCCTCTAGAAGCATGCATCCTAGACCAACACGAGAAATTTACAATAAATTTCATTGAACTTATAAAGTTATAGAAATATCCAAGAAGGAGACGATTTCAAAATACATTTCAACTACTCAAAAATAGTTATGAAACCTAGTTCCCCATTATAATTTCACACCGTATAAGGTAATATATGTCAAATAAGATTCCATTTTCTTGAAATATTTTACAGATAGCCGATAATACACAGTTAGGCCTAGGAATATATGTTTATCAAATACATTCTTTGGATCATCCCATGACAAGACAACCTTAACCTATTTAGCATCAACTAAGAGAACACATTCTAAAATAACATGTCCCAAGATCATTACGTTTCTGACTTAAAAGTTTCATTTCAATATCAATACATAATGGTGGTGTCTCCTCAAAATTCCCAAAATAAAATTTATATTGAATTTATTCTATTACTTGGTTCTTTAATAAACAAGGATATCATTCTAAAATAATATAAAAATGTATTGAGATAAAATTGGATT
This sequence comes from Viscum album, assembly GCA_963277665.1. NCBI lineage: Eukaryota > Viridiplantae > Streptophyta > Magnoliopsida > Santalales > Viscaceae > Viscum > Viscum album. Next base: position 1,615,573,476 of record OY728158.1, read on the forward strand.
ATTTGGTTCATCAATGAGATAAACATTTAAGGATTATTAGTTATTAAAAAATAAATCATGATATATTCATAACGGTCACACCTTCTTTTAAAATTATTCCCTGAAATATCTATTTCCTTAAATCTGATTTGATTATAATCCGACTGAATATCAATTTTGAAAAAAAATCCCCACTTTAACATATCAAATAGTTCATCCATAGGGAATAAAGGATACATATTTTTAAATGTTAAAAATATCAGAGTTTGATAGTCTATATAGAAACAATGAGAACCATCTTCATTCTTAGAAAATGCCATAGGGTATGCCCATCAAAAAACAATATGAAAAAAATTCCTTCTGTAATAGGTCTTCCAACTGTATCATAAGCTCTTGCAGCTTAGTAGATTCCATATGAAAAGAGGGTATAGAAATTGGATGTGTACTAGATAATATATTGATAGATTACTCCACCTACCTTTCAAGGGAAGGACAAGAGATGTCATCTGGGAAAACCTAAAGAAAATCATAAACAAAATAAGGATGTTCAATACGGTAAGATACATCATCAGGATCAACAAAATTAGTAGAAAAAATCCATATATTCTCAGTGAGAAGGTCCTTCATGACTAGAACTCAAATCTCACTCTCCCAAAAGCACCAGAGAGTTCCCATTAACAATAAATAATGATACCCACTTATGATAAAAATCAATATTGTCTTGTTGAGAAAATAGAAAACCCATCATGATGATTTCTTATAAAATATCCAAATCAAGAACTTGAAAATCTCATATCAAATTTACATCAGCTGTAGAAAGATTAAATTAAAGATAGTGAAACTCTTATTATTTCCTAGTAGTAAGAGGCTTCATGAGATCCATAAAAAATTAGATTCATCAGAAGTTTCAACACATCCTAAATATTAGAAGATATAAAAGAGTGTAAGGTTCAAGTATTTAAAAAATTTATTACAGAAGATCCAACAAAAATGGTACCTCTCACTTTCAATAGACCCAAATCAAATTCCATTAAAAACTCCAACATTGCGTAAAATTTATTCACTCTAAATGCTTATAGTTTTAGAGTCCAGATTTTGAATCATATTAATACACCACAATACCCTTTGGAGATGATGACCCATGATGATAAAAAGGTGATGAAAAATCCTAGAATAATCTCTATAGATGAACATAACAATCACATGCACCATTGTTTTTAGATGTGAGTTGAATTTCCACTATACATGCCTTACCTTTCCACACTAGTAAAAATTAAAGGGGTAAATTATAGTCTCTCCTGATGGTGTAGAAAACCGCCATTACAAAGAACATCCTTCATCACTATTTCAGTTATCATGGAACATCATATTCTTTCCATGTGTGCCACTGTAACTACCACTGGGTGGCAGGAAGGAACCAAAAAAGACTATCTAGCACACCATGTAAATTTATTATAGTACAGCATTATTGGACACTTTAATATTGTTGGTGAAATTCATCACATATAGTTATGATTAGATATTGGGTTGCAAACATTATATAAATTTTTGATATTTTGGCTTATCATTCATCACCATATTTCTAGAAAAATGATTTGAATCAGAAATATGGTTGGTGTAATCTTTCATCAAATTCTATCCTTATTAAAAAGAGATAAAATCTATAAAATTTTCCACCAAATTTTTTTTGGATGAACTAGTGAATGAAAAATGTCTTTAAATATTTTCACTCTTATACTGCATGACAATTCACCTAAACCATAGAGTCCCACAATCTCTTGTTATAACCCTCAAGATTATACAGTTCACACTTCACCTTGATAGATTTTTGTGTCTCTAAGAATGTATTGATCTTGTATATCTATTCTTCCTCCTCATGTGTGAAGTGCATTGTGTTGCATTTGTTGTCAATGAGGCATGATGCTATCATGGAATGAATGGATGTCAAGGAATGTCAAGATGTGAATGAAAAAGGGTGTGATAGTGATGGTGATGAATGGAGAATGGCCATGGTACTAAGATGCATGTCACTTAGGAGATTCACTAAGTTACATAGGATGTTGTGGTTGAAACATTCTCTATGTACATCAGACGATTGTTGAGCTGTTCTTAAAGTTCCAAGAACTTGTATCAACTGGATACAATGTCACAACATGATTAGAAGACCATGGATTGTAGTGACAATGCATGAGGAGTTGAAGAAGATCCATCCACAAGTCCTAAGTGGATGAAGTGAGCTAAAGAAGTCCATGCACTATCACTTAGTGCATGTGAATTAGAAGTTGATCCAACTTGATCTCTGATTGGATCAATGAAGATCATTGAAGAATTATCTGATTCAGGAGCTCGGTTGATGAAGAACCTTCGGGAATTCCATTCCTAAGTGATGAATAAATGTTGAAGAGAATTGGAGGAATTCTAATGAAGAAGAAGAAATAAAGAAGAGTAAATGAAGAGGAAGATGGCTTGAAGTGGCAATTGGAATTTACACTTGTCACTTTGTTTTTCTTAACAAAGCACTTGTGTTTTTAAGTAGCAAAAAATAGCCACCAAGGAAGGCCAGCCGAGGGTCATCACCCAAGGTTCATGTGGGACTTGAGGTCACCACGCCCATGGGGAACCCTCAGGCCAAGGCAGCATATCCCTGAGGCAGAAGAGGTCGGGGCCGTGTATAAGCCCCGGGCCACGCAGGGGATCAGGCCTGCGCAGCAGGGGCGCGAGGAGCGCGCCCGTGACAAGCATAGTGGGTGCATAGCGCGCCCGCGAGGAGCAGAGGTGGGCGCAAGAGCGCGCCCGCTAAGAGAACATGGTGCGGGGCGGCACCATGGAGGCTGGAAGTTCAATCGAGGGGTTGTGGCAGCGCCAGGGTGATAAACCGCGGAAAATCGGCTTGCCGTTTCGATGTGGGACTCGAAAAAATTTCCAGGAGCGCATCCTGGTCGTCTGAGTGATCGCGCGGCAGATCTCGGCCGCCCGATGCATCGTGCCATTCGCGATCTGATCCAGGCCGTTCAAGGTTATTTGATCGCCTGATCCGACGGCTCCCCGTCCGTCTCCTTCCTCGAGCTCAGCCGAAGGCCACCCGCGCATTCCCGCAGCCTCCGTTCGAACCAGAGGCATTCCGACGATGGTTTTTGAGTTCCCGGCCACCTCCGAGCAAACCGAGACCTCCTTTGTGATCGTTAGGCCATAACGAACTCATGCATTCATTAAAATGTTGCATGCATGCATTGAGAAAGAATTTGAAGTTCGGCCGAGGCAAACCAAAGATGACAAGGCCACGTGTGTTCGTGGTATGCATAGACAAGTATTAAAGAGGCCATGCATTTGTTCGAAAATGCATGCACGTGAAGGAGGAAAATAAAAATGCAACCCGCGGTGAAACAGGAAATAAAGTTCAAGATTTGGAAAGATTTTGAAGATCCGAAATCTTCGGTGATTCAAGATTTAACCACGCTGATGTTTTGAGGCATTCCTCTGCCTATAAAAAGAGAGGTCGAGGCTCTCTGCTGCTTGCTGAAAAATTTGAGAGAAGTCCCGTGAGTGCCTTTGTGCCTCGCGAAGTACAAGCCCCGCGCACACTTGCGCGGCTGAAGTTCCAGAGCCACCCGAGGCTCTGAAGGAGGTCCCTACCCGCGTACTCGCGCGGCAGAAGGAGCCATCACTGCCCGCAAACTTGCGCGGTAGGAGGAGCCTGCACGGTCCTTGTGGCATGTGAACCTTGCGCGCCCAAGACCCCTTGCACCCACTGACACTTGCGCGGCTTTCTTGCCACCCAAGGAGTTCGGGCTGTGTGTGCAAAAACAGAAGAAGGTTGTGTGTGTGCTAAGTGCAAGGAAGGATTGCACCTTGTGTGTGTGCCAAGTGGAGAAGAGGACCCGAGGCTTTCATGCCTTGTGTGTGCACCAAGTGAAGACACATTTTGTGTGTGCAAAATTGAAGAACAACCTACGGGATAAGGGTGTGCAACAAGAAGTGGGAAGAGGACCAAGTCAAGTGTGTGCAAGACAAAGAACAATTTATGTGTACTTGAACAAGTAACAAAGAAGGCCGAACCTAGGTGTGTACAAAGTGTACGCATTTAGAAGTTGAAGGAAGAGGACATCCACACTAAAGTATACCACACATTAAGTGTGTGAACAAATTGAAGAAAGTGTGTGAGTGAAGAAGGTGTGTTCTTAAAGAGAATATACCCTTTGAGGGTTTATTCCACAAAGAAGAAAGAAAGTGGAGTGCATGCTTACATGCATGCATGCACGTGCACATGTGAACAAAGATAAATCAGTGGTGTGCAATTGAGTTGACCAACACCAGAGGATCTTGAAGGAATTGAGAAGGCCATGCAGTCAGTGTATGAGGATTCAGAGTTGCCATGCATTCAGTGCATGAAGTTGTTTTGAAGTGAGACTGGACCAAACTGAAGTTAAAGATATCAGTTGTCTGAGTATTCAGTAGTTGAAGAGAGAAGCCAGGTCATCCTAAGAAGAAGGTGATAAAGCCTGAGCTAGATGAGAAGACCTGATCATCACAAGTGATCAGAGGTACAGAGCAAGGCCAGCAGTCTTTATCCCAGACTGCTGAGGATACTTGAAGAACTTAAAGTGAAGAAGAGCTACTCGTGTGACTCGAGGAGCCAGGAGAAGCCCCCTGTGAGACTCAGGGCGGAAGAAGTCTTCAGTGGGATTCTGGAGCAGGCCAGTGGGACTCTGGTAACACTGTGGGACGCAGTATAAAGACCCTCATGTGGGACTCAGGAGAGATACAGTGGGATGCTGTATCGACCATTGTAATACTAACATATTATAATAGAAGAAACCATGTTGGGGCGTATAACCAACATGGCAAGGACGTAGGCCTTTGGTGCCGAACCTTGTAAATCCTTGTGTCCTGTGCCTTTACATTTACTGCATCATTCGTGGAAAGGTGAGAGATACAAGAAGAGTGGATCGAGGCTTTAACCATCCATAGAGGTTTAATTGATAAAGAATCAATTAGTAAAAAGTTTTAAGGGATCACTGATTCACCCCCTCCTCCACTCAGTGATTCACACTGATCTGGGCACTTCAATTGGTATCAAAGGGAAGGTTACCTCTAAAAGATCCAAGGGAGTCTTTATGAAGTGCAGATTTGAGGAAATGAGCAACCAGCCTCAAATGGATATATCTGCCAAGACTCAGAAAAATAGAAAGAAGAAACAGGCCAAGAAGATGAAGAAAGCATGTCCTAGCTGTGATGAAGTTGGAATAATGAATGATCTTCAAAATGCAATCGAATATCTTCAGAAGACAGTCCCCAAGGAAGTGGCAATGTGTATAGCTACATGCATCCTTGATCTTCAAGAAGAAAAATCACAGTTAGAAGAAGAAGCCAATGCAATGGAAGATCAATTGGCAAAAAGGGTTGGCATAACCAACACTCTCAGAAAGCTGGTGAAGGCTAAAGATGAAACAGTATCTCTTTGCAATGAAAGATATAAAGACACTATTGAAGAATTGCAAAGAAGCCTTTCTGAGAAAGAATTCTTTAAGACTGTGGTCAAAGAAGTTTTCCATGCACTGGAAAAATTGCACAGAGTTTCAATGGTTGTCAAAGATGCTCAACTAGAAGACAAAGTCAAAAGGGTGAAGGAGCTGGACAATTCATTACTGGAAATAAAAAGCGTGCATGAAGACCAAATAAAGCTGCTGGAAGAGAAATGGGAAGGAAGGCTAAGAACTATTGAGGATGAGAAGAACTCCCTCAATATGAAATGCTTAGAACAGGAGGTGATATTGAAAAATCAGCAATCACCCAAAGCCAAATCCTCCCAGTCAGCTGAAAGGAGAAATGTTGCTACTCAAGTATGCTTTGAGAAGGATGATTCTAAAAGAAAGACGTCCTCTAATGAAAGGGCAACATCTTCTAAAAAGAAGGTACCATCCATCCCATCTTGTACTCATGCCTCTAAATGTGTTTCCACAAAAAGTGCAGGATGGAAGAATAACTCCAAACAAGTATGGATGAAGACAATGAAGAAAGAGAGCTCTCCTGAAACAACACAGCAAGTCAAGAAAAGTACCCAACAATCAGAAGGACTGAAAAGGTCAACATTTGTGGGTCAGTGTTGGTGTTGTAATAAGTATGGGCACTGTGCAAAGGATTGTTGGTACAATCCACTGAATGTTAAAGCAAAAAAGGATGCCCATGCCTAGGGGGAGCAAGCCAGAAGAAAAGAAGCAGCATCCATAGGTCCAGAGACATCTGTTTACTGCAAATAGATTTGGATTAATTGACAACATCTGGGATGATTGCAAAAGTGGTCAAAAAGATACATGTCAATCTCCAACTGTATCCAGAGCTAAAAATAAGAAAAGATCACAGAAACTGGCTCAGAAATAATCCTTGGGAAGTAAGCATAAGAAAGTTGAAGATGCTCCCAAGAAGATTATGAAAAAGGAAGAGAAGACCTTGGAGTCTAAATCCAAGAAGGGTGATGCATCCAGAAGGACCACCAAGAAGAAATGCTTCTACTGTGGAAAGAAAGGACATTCCATGGATCTTTGTAAAAAATCCATGAAATATAATAGAAGCCAACTGCACTCAAACAGACAATCAATCCAGAAGAAGAAGAAGGGATTGATTGAAAATAAGTTGCCTAATAGAGGTAGCTTGACAGCATTAAAGGAACCATGTGGAACTTCCAAAACTGAGGCCACACTTCCAAGTGACTTACTAGTCATATGGCCACATCAGTTGCAACTTTCCAGAGAACTGCAAAAAGCTGAAGATGAAGCTCTGGCAATTGCTAAAGCAAAAGGGAAGAGGAAGGTTTCACATGAAGATGTTTTGAGAACCACACCAGCACAATCATCAATGAAGATCAAACGTGCAAGTGTGAAGAATGGTGAAAATGGGACATCTCGGTTGAGAGAATCTTCTCAACCTTGGTGTTCACATTGATGAACCAAGGAGGTTCCATCTTATTCCCTAATCACTTGTATTTACATGTGCTAACATTACAGGGAATTGAAGATGATGATCATTCTCATCTGGAGAGTGGTTTGGACAGAATGGAGTGCACCCCTTGAGGGGGAGCCAATCTGGAGAAGATGGTATTCTATGATTTAATATCATCTTAAGAAAAGCTGAACGTATTTCAATCATACTTTCATCCCTTGTTTCTTAATTGTATTCATCTTGTCAATTAAGGGGGAGTATAGATTGAAGACAAATGGATGAAAGGGGGAGCTTTATCTTTGCACCTGAACTTTCTAATGAGTTTTGTGAAGTATGTGCAGGATTTAGCAATTCATTGTTATATCTGAAAAATTTCAAGCCCCTTGAAGCATGATCTCACATGTATAGTGAATGTTGGACAGCATTGAGTACCTTGGTTACATCACTCTTGTTTTCTACACCAGGTTAGCCCAAGTAGACTTAGAGATGATTCACTAAAGGTTCTTTGCTAAAGAGAACATGTGACATCATCCCTCTCTTAGTGTTTTTCAAAAAGATGCTATTCGAAGGGAGGAAGAGATAATTTTGAAGAGAACCACACCACACCTTTTCATTTGATTGCCAATAAGGGGGAGAAAATATTGGCACACATATTGACCCGTTCATAAGTGCTGAAGTTGTGATATTGACAACAAATAAAAAGGGGGAGATTGAAGTGCATTGTGTTGCATTTGTTGTCAATGAGGCATGATGTTGTCATGGAATGAATGGATGTCAAGGAATGTCAAGATGTGAATGACAAAGGGTGTGATGGTGATGGTGATGAATGGAGAATGGCCATGGTACTAAGATGCATGTCACTTAGGAGATTCACTAAGTGACATAGGATGTTGTGGTTGAAACATTATCTATGTACATCAGACGATTGTTGAGCTGTTCTTAAAGTTCCAAGAACTTGTATCAACTGGATACAATGTCACAACATGATTAGAAGACCATGCATTGTAGTGACAATGCATGAGGAGTTGAAGAAGATCCATCCACAAGTCCTAAGTGGATGAAGTGAGCTGAAGAAGTCCATGCACTATCACTTAGTGCATGTGAATTAGAAGTTGATCCAACTTGATCTCTGATTGGATCAATGAAGATCATTGAATAATTATTTGATTCAGGAGCTCGGTTGATGAAGAACCTTCGGGAATTCCATTCCTAAGTGATAAATAAATGTTGAAGAGAATTGGAGGAATTCTAATGAAGAAGAAGAAATAAAGAAGAGTAAATGAAGAGGAAGATGGCTTGAAGTGGCAATTGGCATTTACACTTGTCACTTTGTTTTTCTTAACAAAGCACTTGTGTTTTTAAGTAGCAAAAAATAGCCACCAAGGAAGGCCAGCCGAGGGTCATCACCCAAGGATCATGTGGGACTTGAGGTCACCACACCCATGGGGAACACTCAGGCCAAGGCAGCATATCCCTGAGGCAGAAGAGGTCGGGGCCGTGTATAAGCCCCGGGCCATGCAGGGGATCAGGCCTGCGCAACAGGGGCGCGAGGAGCGCGCCCGTGACAAGCATAGTGGGCGCATAGCGCGCCCGCGAGGAGCAGAGGTGGGCGCAAGAGCGCGCCCGCTAAGAGAACACGGTGCGGGGCGGCACCGTGGAGGTTGGAAGTTCAATCGAGGGGGTGTGGCAGCGCCAGGGTGATAAACCGCGGAAAATCGGCTCGCCGTTTCGATGTGGGACGCGGAAAAATTTCCAGGAGCGCATCCTGGCCGTCCGAGTGATCGCGCGGCAGATCTCGGCCGCCCGATGCATCGCGCCATTCGCGATCTGATCCAGGCCTTTCAAGGTTATTTGATCGCTTGATCCGACGGCTCACCGTCCGTCTCCTTCCTCGAGCTCAGCCGAAGGCCACCCGCGCATTCCCGCAGCCTCTGTTCGAACCAGAGGCATTCCGACGACGGTTTTTGAGTTCCCGGCCACCTCCGAGCAAACCGAGACCTCCTTTGTGATCGTTAGGCCATAACGAACTCATGCATGCATTAAAATGTTACATGCATGCATCGAGAAAGAATTCGAAGTTCGGCCGAGGAAAACCAAAGGTGCCGAGGCCACGTGTGTTCGTGGTATGCATAGACAAGTATTAAAGAGGCCATGCATTCGTTCGAAAATGCATGCACGTGAAGGAGGAAAATAAAAATGAAACCCGCGGTGAAACAGGAAAGAAAGATCAAGATTTGGAAAGATTTTGAAGATCCGAAATCTTCGGTGATTCAAGATTTAACCACGCGGATGTTTTGAGGCATTCCTCTGCCTATAAAAAGAGAGGTCGAGGCTCTCTGCTGGTTGCTGAAAAATTTGAGAGAAGTCCCGTGAGTGCCTTTGTGCCTCGCGAAGTACAAGCCCCGTGCACACTTGCGCGGCTGAAGTTCCAGAGCCACCCGAGGATCTGAAGGAGGTCCTTTCCCGCGTACTCGCGCGGCAGAAGGAGCCCTCACTGCCTGCAAACTTGCGCGGCAGGAGGATCCTGCGCGGCCCTTGTGGCATGTGAACCTTGCGCGCCCAGACCCCTTGCACCCACTGACACTTGCGCGGCTTTCATGCCACCCAAGAAGTTCGGGCTGTGTGTGAAAAAATAGAAGAAGGTTGTGTGTGTTCTAAGTGCAAGGAAGAATTCCACCTTGTGTGTGTGCCAAGTGGAGAAGAGGACCCGAGGCTTCCATGCCTTGTGTGTGCACCAAGTGAAGACACATTTTGTGTGTGCAAAATTGAAGAACAACCAACGTGTTAAGGGTGTGCAACAAGAAGTGGGAAGAGGCCCAAGTCAAGTGTGTGCAAGACAAAGAACAATTTATGTGTACTTGAACAAGTAACAAAGAAGGCCGAACCTAGGTGTGTACAAAGTGTACGCATTTAGAAGTTGAAGGAAGAGGACATCCACACTAACGTATGACACACATTAAGTGTGTGAACAAATTGAACAAAGTGTGTGAGTGAAGAAGGTGTGTGCTTAAAGAAAATATACCCTTTGAGGGTTTATTGCACCAAGAAGAAAGAAAGTGGAGTGCATGCTTACATGCATGCATGCACGTGCACACGTGAACAAAGATAAATCAGTGGTGTGCAATTGAGTTGACCAAGACCAGAGGATCTTGAAGGAATTGAGAAGGCCATGCAGTCAGTGCATGAGGATTCAGAGTTTCCATGCATTCAGTGCATGAAGTTGTTTTGAAGTGAGGCTGGACCAGACTGAAGTTAAAGATACCAGTTGTCTGAGTATTCAGTAGTTGAAGAGAGAAGCCAGGTCATCCTAAGAAGAAGGTGATAAAGCTTGAGCTAGATGAGAAGACCTGATCATCACAAGTGATCAGAGGTACAGAGCAAGGCCAGCAGTCTTTATCCCAGACTGCTGAGGATACTTGAAGAACTTAAAGCGAAGAAGAGCTACTCGTGTGACATGAGGAGCTAGGAGAAGCCCCCTGTGAGACTCAGGGCGGAAGAAGTCTTCAGTGGGATTCTGGAGCAGGCCAGTGGGACTCTGGTAACACTGTGGGACGCAGTATAAAGACCCTCTTGTGGGACTCAAGAGAGATACAGTGGGATGCTGTATCGACCATTGTAATACTAACATATTATAATGGAAGAAACCATGTTGGGGCGTATAACCAACATGGCAAGGACGTAGGCCTTTGGTGCCGAACCTTGTAAATCCTTGTGTCCTGTGCCTTTACATTTACTGCATCATTCGTGGAAAGGTGATAGATACAAGAAGAGTGGATCGAGGCTTTAACCAGACATAGAGGTTTAATTGATAAAGAATCAATTAGTAAAAAGTTTTAAGGGATCACTGATTCACCCCCTCCCCCTCTCAGTGATTCACACTGATCTGGGCACTTCAATGTGGTTCATTCATACCCTTAAAAGAACAAGCATTTGGGTGTAAGAACTCTTGCACTTGATCATTGTCTCCTTCAACTCCTCATTACACATCTAAAGATATATTCTGGACATGAAATTAGTTCTAATATATGTAATGAACCACCCTCATGATATCCTCAATTAGAATCTAGTCCAAATTAAGATTCCCTTAAGGAGAATCTACCATTGTACCCTCCTAAGGAATCCTTGAAATAGGTCTCACAATCATGATTATACATACCAAAAATTTGAATAAGATTATTTGATAATGAAATAATATTAATTTAAACACAAATAATTTAATCACAAATTATTATTTAAATCCAACCCAGATATTGGAGATACACATCCCAATGTCTCATGGTGACTTAAGTCATGTTATGATGAAGGATGACTAGTAATTCACTTGCAACAAGTCCTTTAAGACATCCTATATATTTTCTAAAAAAATCTAAATATAAAAAAACATAAAGATAAACATCATTTCATTTCTAATTTCTCTAACATATTCCAAAAATGCAATCCATATAGGATCCAAAATGGACCACAGTAAGACTTGAAGGGCACTATCAAACCCCATTGTTTGGTGACTAGCACTTGAGAATCCAATAACCAGAGGGGACAATTTTCCCAGCCTAGAACAAGAAATATTGCACATATATATATAAAGATAACTAGGAGAAAATATTCCTTATGAAATGAACCCCTTAGTGCTAGATTTATATCCATAATAATAATAAAAATCCTTGGTATAAATCCAAGAAAAAAAAACCAAAGTTCTAATAATCTAATACGTGTGATATGTTGCCAATATCCCACCACCTACAATCTATACTCAGATGACATAAAACCCCACTTCCTCATTATAATGCATTTATTGTTTTTATAGAGTTTATTAAAAGTTATACACAACCTTATAGGAGTGTGCATGGTATGAGAAATTAAACCAAACAGGGTCCCACCTAAGAGTTCCATATCATGTATGTGCCACAGAATCCAATATTCTCAAATATTTAAAAAACACGACATGGTAATACATTTTTCAAATTTATATAAAAATTATGAATAAACATTTCCCCTTTTCTAGGTTTTAAAATAAAATCCATATAATACTATTTAATTGAATACATCATGTATACCATTCTATATTTTTCAAATAATTAATCATACATCATACCAAATCCAAATAGAGTAAAGATCAATGGAAATCACCACTATTATAACATATTTTTAAGATAGCTAGGTCACACATACCTCATTGTCAAGTTCATATATAATGTAGTAACAATGATCCCTAGAATGTAAATGCCTACAAAATATAGGAACAACCCATTATTAAACCCCTTATGATGTCATATATTCATATCCCTATAGCATCCGGACCTAGGTAATAGAGGAATACCCCATGAGTGAAACTCTCCTTGATGGAAACAAGGATGAGTCCCAATACTAAACCACCTTAGGTGTACCCAATTATTTCATGTGATGCATACTTCAAAAAAATTTAGATGGATCATCAAATTTTATAAAACATTTACCAAAAACCCTTTTCTCATCAAATTAATTCTTTTAAAAGACATTTCTTAAACTATTTTAAGTTTCTTTGAAAACCCTTTTTTTACCGAAAGTTGGGGAAAATCCATTTTTCATCAAAACCCATTTATGCATGAATATCATGAATATCATGTATAATTCCAAAAAATACATTGAAATAAAATTTAAAAAATTATTGATTATATGGTTCAACATACAAATAATAAACACAGAACCACCGACCTCACACTTAGGTCACACGCTAAGCACAACAAGACAAAAACACTGGAAGGAAGGGTAATAATAGAGAATATTATAAGAGGAACTAAAAATAATTTATAAAATTTTATAATATATTTTACATAAGAATAATGTCATAGGGTATATTAGATCATTACAAACCTAAAATTTCACACACGTCACACCACAATCAAGAAGAGATACACTTTTGAAAAATAAATGCCTGATGAATCTCTAAGATATCAGGAAATATCATAACAAGATCAATATATTACCCTAATATAGACTTCAATACTTCCAAAACCCAAATAAATATAGGAAACATGAGGTATTCGATCAAACATACAAAAAAGGGAACATTAAATCATCTGGAACTCAACAGACCACCCAATTATGATGGGGTGATCCCAAGCCAACTCTAGAGATACCCTATACTCAAAAAATGTGAAAGTGATATGATGTGTAAACTCAAAAAAATTAATCTACTTGAATTTATACAATTCATGATGTGAATTATGGATTCACATTATGAACATTCAGGATGATCGATATGCTGAAAATTGCATCACCATAGCTCAAAATCCTAAAAGTTCCATTTAGGATATGAATAATATCTCACTTCACATATGTATTTTTAAAACCTATGAATATATATATATTTATTCCCAAAACCCATTCACATATTGAATATACATTCATGGAATGAACCATATTTTATGGTTAGTTTTTATTCTTTTGAGTCATTTCCTTCTCTGAGAAACCTTGACATACACCAAATCATTTAATTATACCCCTTAAGACATTTCAAACCATAAATAGTGGTGTACCATAAATATTTTGATTTTACATTAAATTTTTTCCTCCCATTGTAAGAAGGGTAGTCCTTGGTGTGATATTTATTGCTCTAATATCACACTACCCACACGGATTATTATTTAGGTACAAGAGGGTAGGGTATATTCTTGAAACACAAGTTTTATTGTCTACTGAATTTACTATAGTTTATCCCACATACTTGTGCATCCCACACCTTTTAATAATATAAAATGTTAGTAACGACTCATATGATGTCCACCAATAGACTGTTATCACATTTCTACGTGTTATGAGTTCTTTTCATTCTTTTTTTCTTATATAGAGGAAAGACACTACTTTAATTTGCATACACAACTCTACATAAAGCCATACTTGTCTCTATCATCATAATGAAAGTGTTCCTTAAAAATAAATGCTAGAATCAATGTATTTAATCTCACCCTCTTTTATGAACTTCATAGATAACTTGCATAATCATATTCAAAAATATTCTAGGTGTTATTCTATAGGTTTAATTTACCATTTTATTCATGCACAAACATTCTTCTCATTCTTCATTTTCTTTGAATATTTATTAATAGAACCATGTGATTAATATTATATTTATTTTCCTTTCTTTTATAGTCTTTTTTATATAATAAAATTGTTATATATATTTGAATTTTTATTTTTTTGATGACTCGGTCTAATATTCTTCATGATATCTGAAGAATATGGAATTATCTTTTCTCTTTGAAATGTCACTTAAAAATATCATATAAAAACTATACAAGAAAAATATAGTTTTTAAATAACTTTATAGTTTCTTATTTAATCACGAATCAAGATTTTATTTTATTTAATGAATCCTTACCCTATCACTAAAATTCAACTGAATCTTGAATCATGACTCAATCAAAGCATGTGATATTTCATTCAATGATGAATGGATTATGAAGAAGCACACAATTCAATATTTCATCAAAATATACAAATTATCAAAAACAGAAATATTCAATCTATATAATACTCAATATTTAAACATGTGTTGATGCTTACACATATGAAATAATGTTTACCCAGATCACACATGATGTTTAAGAAGATAAGATAATGTTTACATGGATGATGAATGGTTCATAAAATGATAAAATGATATTTATGCAAACCACAAAAGATGTTTATGTCGAGAAAATGATGTTACAAAGAAGTATATTACTGTTATTCTATGGAAAATGTTGATTACATAGAGAAGAAATTATTATTGTATGGGTCAAACCATTTCCATTTTAACTCAGTTAGACTGGAGGAGGCTTATACACATTAGATCTACATTTATAAAACCCTCAAGACTTAGTAATGTACTTTCATACTTATTCAAAGATCTTCCAAAACTGATTCTAAGAAACTTTTAACACTCTAATGTGTAGAAATGAACATCACCTAGAATGAATCACCAAACAACACTTGAGTTTGAACATAACTTATCCATTGAAAACAAATGAAAACAAAACCATAATAACCCCAAATAAACTCTCTAAATTTTCATCACTATATAAATATCATATTCTATAATAAATTCTTAAATATCAAAATATACAAACTTTTTCTTATGTTTTCAACAATATCCAAAAATATTTAAGTACTTTCATACATCTCTTAGGTTCAACAACCTAATACCAGTTAATTAACATAATTATTATCAATCATACACATTTACTAAGACACATTAAATCATGTTAATCCCACAAAAAAAACATAAATAAGGCATTGTTTATGAATCTCGTGCCATTAATTAATGATTCAATGAAGATATACTAAAAATATAAGAATAAATAATTAAACAACAAAAAACATAAAGGGGTCCACAAAAAAAAACACCATCAATAAATACTAAAATATAAATGTAAATATAGAGAATCACTCTATAAATATCCTCCAAAAAGAAAAGGATAAGTAATATTAGGAAAATAATAAGAGAGAGTAACTTGATTCAAGTGAGTTTGATTATAACAGGTAAAGAGGTTTAAACCCTCAAAATTAATGATTGGATAACATTGAGAGGATCTAGGATTTAATAGGGTTTAAAGAGAGAAAATTAAAGCTAAAACAAGGGTATTTAGACCCCATATTTAAAACGAGAACTTGACAACCCCCACTATGGTGTGATGACTTCAACAATGGTCATGTTGTTTTTATTGAAACTGAGATCTGGTATTTCAACCATTTAATGTGGTTATCTCCACCAAACATTTTACTAATTCAAAAAAGTCATAAAAAAGATAATTGTCCCCTTCAAATGCACCCTGACATAGAGGAAACCATCTCAACCACCAAGTCAACCACCATAACTTATCACTATGGAACAATGGAATCCATTTTTGGTTTTATCTAGCCACACTCGAGACTAGATTGTTTAGACGATGCACTCATTATTACAATTTATCTATATAACATTTACCATGCCAATGCCAATTCCAAAGGAAATAGATACATTCTTTCTCATGGTTCACCATATGTGAAAATGGAAAGTCACTAGAATCCTTATGACACCACTCCCTCCATCACATGTATGGATCTCTTACCTGTTTTATACAAACAAATTATATTATCACTACTCCCTCCACAATTATTATTTTAAATCCCTCGGTTCACCAAGAACCAAAAAGGAAATGATACTTGTTCCAAAAACTTTAACCCTAGCTCACCAAACTCATAGATCTAAAATGAGCAGCACCATTTCTACCTCCACACCCACCACCAAAATGTGGTGAACCTATAGATTAAAAAATACACTCTTTCCTCTAAAACCCCAATCAATATATCCGAACATCATGAAGATGAAATGGGAGGGACTCAAAAAACAATTCCCCTATATCATATACATCTAATTAAATTATCCTCCGTGAGAATTTAACTAAAACCTAGGAAAGGAATAGAAAATGGAATCAAAACATACACCCTGTGAGATACCTCTCAAGTATATAACTATAATAAGAACAAAACCAACACATATAAAGGTAAGAGTACATATTCACACAACATAATTAGTCATCTCATAAATAAAAAATGGAATACACATCATCCCACTAAAAGCAATCACCAAACATCATAGGATATTGAACATGCATGCAGGACTCACATTCCCAAGTAAAATCTTCCATGCCACAATACTACTGCATGATACAAGACAAAAGAATAACATACCCACAAAACATGTTCTACTAATATTCATTAATCTAAAAATGTTATTCCATAATTTTTACCCATATTAAACTTCTAAATCACCCCAATTAAGGAAATGGGAATGATCACGATGATACGGAAAAGGTGGTGACACATGAATTATGTCATCGATTTGGTTCCTCTATAGGGAATTTTCTAACCTCGAACCAACAAATCCAACAACTCCAACAACACAAAAGGATAAATGAATTATGAATAAATCTAACACACATGACCAATATTATACTTCCCATGATTATAAAAAACAACAATAGCACATTGTTTTAAAATTAAGACTCTACAGGTATCCACCTATATTTAGTATATGATTTCAAATGATCATGAGATGCCTTCATCTACTCATTAATCATCAATAGCCTCTCTAGTGTGGTATACAAATATTTTAATCTATGGTTTAATGACTACCCAAACTAAATCTAGTATAATAAAAATTTACAATTTCATCCATAGGGTTCTTCAAATATATCCATACCAATAGAGTTTTTATAACTATTATTATAAGAAAACTCCCCCAAGGGAATGTGGTCCACCCATGATCCACAAAAACTCAAAACTCATGAATGCAACACATCTTCTATAGAATGGATATTTCTCAATGTGTAACCATACATATTGAGATAGAAATTAATTTTGAGTTATAATTAAGAAACAAAAATAACATTAGAGACCTATCCACAATCAGATGGTGTAACAACGATCATGATCAGATAAAATCATCTTTAGGATTACATAAAACCTCACCAACCCTCCTAATAATACCTTGATATAACATCAACCAATAGTAACTCCTTAATCATAAATAAATGGGATAAATTCATTAACCACTCCATGTTCACCAATATATAATCACACCCTCTTTAAGATAATGGTAAACTGGTGATTATTTCTATCAAGATATCCTCCCACTTCCACTAGGAAAAATCAAGAAACTAAAGAAAACCACTGGGCATAATATACCCAACCATTACTTATTAGTATACTAATTATCAAAAGATAAAATCTTAAACATATATATCTATCACAAGAAACTAAAACTAAACACTGAAGTAATTATACATCATAACTAAACTATGATGTATTGGAAAATTAAAATTATGTATCTTATTGAGAAAAACTTCACACATCATAAATGGAGAAAAACTACTATAGTGTAATAAAACTAAATGTTGATCATCCCTAGACCATCCACCAAAATAATCACTTCAAAAACATGATAACTCTAAAACTACAACTCAAATTCACATATCTTGGACTCCTCCACTTACTTTACGAGGTAAGGATTCACCATCATAAAATAAAGACATCAATTACCATAAAATTATACCAAATCAACATGAATCATAGAGATATCCTCTATCACTCTACATGAATAGTTAAAATCATTAATATATCTAATGTATAGATAATTATCATAAAATAAGAAATGAAATTCTCTTTTTCTAGTGTATAGGAAATATAAAATCCATAATCCTATAAGAATTCCAAAAACCATCATTGCCTCAAATTAAAATCACGTCAAGTAAAAATATACCTTGATCTCTTGTGATTTATGAAGACCAAAAATCTCACAACAATGAGTAATGTTTTACATAAATTCATAGAAAACATAACCATGAAATTCAAAAAGATCATTAGTGGAATGTTTATGATCATGGGAATGTAACTGCCATGACCGATAAGTTTTAAACTGATTATTATTTATTAGAAAAAAAATCCAATATGGGATGTGAAGCTCTGCAATAAACCTCAAACACAACTACTTCTATGGGAAAATAAAGAACATGGGTTACTACTTGCATGTCTATGGAATACTAAATAGTATATTTGCATATATTAGTACATAAAAATCATAATCTACTCTAGTAATAGTTTTGATATGATTTATAATATATGTGAAGTTGGATATGAACCTCATGTAATATATTACACTAATAAGAAAAATGTAAAACTCCATAATGTTCTTGGGGGATTACGAAGGAAAAAAAACCATAGTATTTTAAGGATCTATGGATATTCCACAATTATATGTGACATGTTCTAATAAATTAACTTTAACATTTTATAAAATACACATTTATAGATTTACAAACATATGGTGATTCCAAAGAACTCCCCGAACTGCTCATAGATAATTTGTGTGATCATCGTCCAACTCCAGATATCAAAGGATGTCATCACACCCTATGAATTAGTCTATAAATGCATGTAACACAAAATTCATCTATAATATATATATTTATGGAGAATTCGTGACATTTAATGACATTTCCATGAACTCAGAATGCCTATAAAAACTTTTGAAGGAAGTCATCAGAACATCCTCATCCTTCACCTGTATCTAGTGACATATTTCATAAAAATAAGTCATCAAGAACCAATTAGCTCCATTAATTTAATTTATTAAATCATCAATATATTGGATAGGAAATAATATATTTTTGTAGATGATTAATATGGATCCACATTCATCTCACATTCCTGACGCATCCATCGCTTCCTTATATTCCCTATCATCCTTTGGGTTTTTTAAGATTCTGTCCTTGGGAGATGGTAATCTTCCAATTTCATGGATATTTTATATTTTCCATTTAATATTCTTCTTCCAATTCTTGATTAGTGTTTTCCATTTTTGTATATATCGTGTGCATTTCAATACCCCTATTTCTACCTAACCCTGTGGATCAGACCTCCACTCTGAGTCAATGTGATGATGTATCAGATGATTTTGGTTAGCTATAGTGTTGAATTTTAGTGTTATTGTACTCTTAAAATGATGAAATACCCATTATACTTGTCTCCATTATGAGTGATCTCAATGGGGGGTTTTTGGGTCATCTTGGTATGGTGTTGGAATGGGGATGGAAGTCGTCTTAGTTCTTATTAGTCATTAGCATAAACATCTTCATAACCTGTATTTTTTTTATTTTATGGTTTTGTTCATTTTGTTTTTACTATTTTATAATTCCGACCGTTAGACGATGTTGATGGAATCTTTCTTCTTTTGGGTGTATGTATTTATTTAAATGGTTTATCTGGTTTTTTGGAGATGGTTTAAAGTTCTGATGGGTTGTGAATCTTACTAATTCTCTTTCCCATTTGTGGTAATGTGGTTTGAGGTGTGTTTAATTTGGATTGTTGATTTGTGTTATTCAGGTACATGGGCCCCTAATGGTAGGGATGTTGTTCTTTTGAAGGCAAGGTCCTCTACTAAAACGTTCTTCCACTCAACTCTTTTCTAGTTTTCTAGTCTAATGATCTATTTCCATTCGATATGTTGTAGTGGTATCCATGTAAGATTTGGGATGTTATGTTCATGTGTCCAATGGTATATGGGAGGCATGATCAATGTAATATTTTCCCTCTTTGGGTCCCTGATGGCGTTACATCTTACAGTTCATCAAGGAAGATGGTTTGTCCATTGCTGGTTATTAGTGGCTCAATTTTTTTGATTATTTTTCAGTGAAATTATCGATTTGTGTCTCTAGTTTTGGTAAAGATCATTTCAAGTTGTGTTGGTGTCCACCATCATTGTTGATGAAGTTAAAAATATGAAGATGATGGAAATTTAATGATGTGGATGATAGTGTGGTAGACTATGTGGACATTAGGGGACATACATCTAGATTAGAGGTGTCTCTTAGATCATGATATCAAGGAAAAGTGGTTTGGGGGTGTTGGGATTGAGATTTGATGTCAAAATTTTTAATTCATGGATTTTTTTGAAGATTTTTTTGAATTTTGTATTTGAATTCATGGTGTTGATGTATTTTAATTTTTAAATGTGAGGTTACCACTAAACCTTAATGTGAATTTTAGAAAAATAAAAATATAGCATTGGATTTTTGTGGATAGTATTTAATTTTTCGCATTCATGTGCTGTAAGTGATAGTAATAAATTCACAATTGTATATTATCATCCTAGTTAATATAGAATATGAATTTGGAACACCAAGGAAATACACTATACTGATAAAAAAACTCACTATATAATGTCATCAAATTGAATCAATATCTCTTGAAACTACAATGGTACTATAATATACATGGAAATTAATATTAGAGAGGTAGCTAATTGAATCAATTTCCCAAACATGATAACATATTTAGGGGGTGGAATCATAATATCTTTAGGAAATACATCAGTGTCCCCATCTTAAACCTTGGGAAAACCATTGGATAAGCGTCCATTAAACCAATTATTATTCCAAAAAACAATGAAAATAGTTGTTAATCTATACTATTATATATATGATGATTTATGTCACCAATATTCATAAAAATATATTATCAACATCATATAATGAAACAAAACACCTGATGAAATCAACAAAATCCGACAATGGAAATAACTACTTAGTGGAAAGTATGATGTGATATGGATTTATCCAAAAACATAGGAAATATACCAATGAGTGATTCATTCCTAGAATTATCTTACAATATATATAAAAATAAAATAATATATCTCAACCTGAAACTAGTATAGTCCATCCTAAGGGAATTTGAAACCTCTCCACTTTATGTTCTATAGAATGGAATTGGGATGGATCAGTGAAGGATTGTGTTGTTCATAAATCAAACAAGGAATACACCGAAGATGAATATAAATCCAGATTACCTCAAACAAAATCAGTATTTCCTATTTTTTGAATCTATAAATAATGCATCTGACTATATTGTTTTCCATGGACTCTATGGCCTCAATAGAAACCACCTCTATAACCATGATCTACTATCTATCCATAATGTTTTGAGTCATCATAATGAAAATATTTCCTACCAAATACCTCCTAAAATATCATAATCTAAATTGCACAAATTATACTACATTAGGGGTTACTACTTTTATAGTTGAGCCTAAGGAGGTTCATTATCCCCAAAATGACTACTGACGATAGTTTTATAGTTTTTATTTTGATGGACATGACCTCTAAATGAAAAAAATTCATATCTAATACTTTTAGAGGGGTCTATGAACTATCATATCCAATGATATAGGAAAAATAATTCTACAATTAACCCCCACTTTTTGAGACTTCTTAATTCCTAGAAACATGGAATATTCAGTCACATCACTATTTTGAAGAGACTTGAGATTTCTTCACTTACTTAATGAACTATTCTTTGAAATTATCCTTTTGATGACATCCTCCATCACCAATACCTCAAGATAGGTAAAATATGGGAATAAAGAGACAATGGAAATACATTTGGACATAAATCCTCTTCAAAATCCATCACCCAGACCTCCTCAATAGGTAGATGATCTAAATCATAATGAAATAGGTTCTTATACTAAATACTAAAATCTCAAATTCCATTACACCCATAGAAAAGAGTTAGAATATCCTACCAAAATCCCACCTTCACGATCAATGAAATAAAATTTTCCTGAAGTAAATCACAAAGCTAATGAGTATACCCACTCTATCATCCATACAATGGGCTACATGTTCCTGTGGAAGAATCACAACTAGGTGTGTCTCTCGGGCTCTCCTCCAACAAGCTTGGCTATGATGACAAGATCTAGGTGTCTTATTTAGGATCATACAGAACTTCTAAAACACCTCAGTGAGGTCCACTCTATTAAGAAATATCATGAAGGAAGAATACTTATAGACTTTCACATAACCCAGTAGGTGGGGCACTAGGTGTGGTGGACCCCTCCTCTGTGGTCCTAAGCTAAAAACTAATGGATCGTGAAAAAAGTGGGGTATGAGGGGGGTTATGTTTTCCTTTAGGTTCAGTTTTTATCACATTTAATACTTATTATAGGATCATAAACTCCTTAAAGGTGAAGGCCATGACCTTGCTTAGTGGCTTAGAGATTTTAAAAACCAGAAATATCCAACTATCATTGGTAGAAATAGTCTCCAAAATCATATGGAATTCTCTTGATGGAACCTCCTCCATGACCTGGGAAAGCACATACCAAATTTTTATGTGCAAGAAGCTCCTCCCTAACGACATCAAAAAATTCCAAAATTGGCAGGAGGGGAATCATGTGGTAGATTTATTATCATCTTTGACTACTCAGGATGTTCTTTTAAGAATGTTTTCCTACTTAGGATCCCTCACCTTGGGAGGAGTGGGTATTGATCTCAGGGATGCTCTTGGAAATATTTTTTAGGCCTCTATGATGTTGTTCTCTCTTTCCTATATTGTACTTTCCATTGAATAAAATAAATAATTTGGTAATGACATCCCAAGGAAGTGACCATGCACATCAGTATCTCATAAATAACTATTTTATGCTAGTAACACCCTTCTCAGTCACCAACCATCTCCTACATACCGAAAATAATTTATATATATATATATGAGTAAACATAGATGTATATTTAGAAAGATCCAATCTAAGACATCTCATGTAAATGTGAAACAAGAATACAAAAGTCCATTGAATAATCATATGAAACCACATCGTTACCACAAACCAGTGAACTATATCCCAAAATCACAAAGTCTCACTCACCAAATCTTTCATAGAAATAGGTAACATAACATCAAATATATATATATATGTGTGTGTGTGTGTGTGTGTGTGTGTGTGTTTTTGTGTGTGAAGGGTACCCTGTATCTATTTCCCCATAGGTTTTTCTCTCTCATGAACCTAATGAAAAAATCTTTTGCTTTAATCCATTGCTAAATAAATTCATAAATTATGTGTACCGGGAATTATTCCTACCTATCCCAACTTCCCACAAGGTTAAAAATTCATCATTGGAATCTCTATATAAGAGATAAATCTTTATCTCATCTCACACTCATGGATAGACCATAAAAATTTCTTCACATATCATAACTACATAGAAATTTTATAATCCACTACATCCCATGTATCTTAAACAATACCTCAATATGTTATAGTACATACATTATTAAACCTATAGTAGCAACATTGAATACCACCAGAATAAATTTATAAAATATTCCCTCAATACATTACATCATTCACATACATGGGCACTAAAAATGAGATCCATCACAGTCGTCTAAGCACATACCCTATAACTTAATCCATCATATCCAAAGTATTCTTGAACATCATTTCATATTTGGTGTAAGGGTGTCAATGATGTAGTATTCATCCATATATTACCTCCTAACTTGGATGTCGGGGGAAAATACTAACATAAAACATTTTAGAAATAGAGGAATCTAACTATGGTGGTGAAGCATATGAAATCGTTGAATATACTAATAGTATACCACACAACTAATCCAAGATAAACTACACTACCCTACTCTAAAAAATATCTAACATAACTCATAAAAAATTATCATATATAAGGATTGAAAATTAATACTCAACTAAGCACACAAACAACATAGTCCATTTTCATGAATAATCTAGTAATTTAATCCATTTCCATTTATTTTACTAACCCCATCATAAATTATGGTTTTAACATATCACATTAATTCAAAAACTCAACATAATTCTATAATAACCTTTCCATTTCATATATCATCCCATGATCATAGATACTTCATTCCAACCATCCCACAATTTTCCATTTAATATACCATTTCCATTATCAATAACCATTCTTATGAGTTCTTTTATAATATTTTATCATCACATAATCCAAGTTTTCTATGAATCTACCTGAGTTACCACAAGATAGAAGCCCTAATAATGCATTATTCCAATTATAATAGGTAGAAAGAAATTTTAGGAATAATTTTCATAAAAATCATCCACTAAGAAACAAATATAATGGAAAATGGGAAATCCCATCTCTCAACTTTTACCAACCATCTTGGTTTCATCCCCGATTCCTTTCTTCACCATCCATTCCATACTAGCACCATCCACCATTGGAATACTTCTACGACCCATAAAATAGAATCCCACCCTTCAACTAATATCACATCCTTTCCAGATTTAAAAATATTTTAAAAAAATTCTTTAACATCCTTTGAAAGAACATGGATAAAAATATATATTTCCACCTCAAAAAATCAAGAGTGAAACTAAGTCTATGAAATTTTGAAAAAAATAACTACAAGCATCAAGGCATGGTTTCAAACAACCCCATATACATTAATTTTTTTAAGATACTTTTACCCTTTAATATATTGAAATAATATATTTATTATGAAGAAATTTCAATAAATTTGTAACCTATAATAGGAGATAAAAATTATAAATTTTCTAAATGGTAACAATAACCATCATCCTCAGTAGTTCAAAGCAGTAAACATAAACTCTGTTCATATTCCTCATTCATTATTGAGATTATTTACTAGATTTACATTTTTTAGTGAATTTTGAGCATATCTATCAGGATATGGAATATTAATAGTCATAGTAAAACAATTTCTCATAATATATAAAATATCAAGAGGAATCCACTAAACATTGAAGAAACTTCTAGTAATCAAAAATTCATTTCAAATTCTTCGAATTAAATTCCTTAAAATTTATTATTTATACTATGATTCATCTAAAAAATTAACCATGGATGGGAATGAACATTAATCCAACATTATCTTATAAAGAAGGTGGAATTTAAAAATCCCCAACGTCTATTCAATCTTCTTGTAATCCCCTCACAAAAATAGATGAATTAAGGATCTTCTACTACCAAAATCAAAGGAAACCATCATAAAACCTAACCATAGAAAACCACCATCAGGAAATGACTTAATATATAACCAAAACTAGTGAAAATAGCTACAATAAACAACTAGAAATAAAATAAAAAGTAATAGGATGATAAGAGGAAGAGATAATACCTTTATTCATGAGAGTTTGATCCTAGAAAACAATGAATTTTAAACCCACAAGAAAAGTGAATAAATAGTATTTTGTGAGACTAATGTCATCTAGGGTTTAGAGAGAGAAAATAAAATATGAACCAATTAAGGATGGACCATATATTTATAAGGAAACCCTAACTAGACACACCATGGAGTGATGACCATTATTATGCTTTTTGTGGATCTTGTCAAATAGATATTTGATACATTAAATATTTGAAATGATTATCTACCCTAATCCTAGTGATCTTTAAAAAATAATTTTTAATAGGTTTATCTGCATCAAAACATGCAATAAAACATGGTATACACTATTTTAACCACCCAGACAATGACCATGACTACTTGTTATGGCACAAGGGACATCTATTTATTGTTTCATATAATCATGCCAACAAAAATGGCATTCAAACCCAATTTTTACTATTTTTATTCTTCATTTTATTGCTAAAAGTATCCTATTCTACATATCACAAAACAAAATCCCATGAAAACAGATACCTCAATTTGTATGGTACTCCACATGATAAAAAAAATCTACCAAACTCCATGTTACACTAATCGCTCCACCAAGGGTATAAATACCTTACCCATTTACATAGGTGAATTATTTAGGAAATATAACCTTCACAATAGTGTTCTAGAGCATATGGTTCACCATTAACCCAATTTCTCATGATTCATGTCCAAAACTCCAAAAAAAATATCTCACCTTTCCCATAGCACTAAAACCTACCTAACCACGGTCACCACTACACCTAAAACAATATCATGGTGAACCAATATATTTCCAAAAACCAAACAGCCACCTCGGGAACACCTCTAAATTACCTCTCAACACCATTATCTTATAAAATACACAAAATGTGGGATTGAAAACACTAATCCTTTAAAAAAATAGGCTGTTATGGATTTGTGTCACTTATAAATCAACTTTGTCAAATTAACATCCAACTATATTAAATTGATACTATATAAATTTTACTCTAAAAATTTCTCATAGGGATTATCCTCTTATTAAATGGTATTAACCATTCCCATTTTAGCGCTATTTCACATGGTGACATATCTTATATTCTTTTGAGTACCTCATTCCGAATCTAGATTATATAAAAAGATAAAACTAGCCATCTCACTCCCTGTTTATGACCTTGGAAAATCATGTTTTGGATTCCCCATTAACTATTGTCAATGAACCCCAATATAATTAATTATACTATAGATATTTGCATCATCTCATAGTCAAATTGTTAAATTAAAATGGCCACCATAACAGTCATTTCTCATAGAGAAGCTGCTTTGAAAACATTAAATGCACATTTTCTAATAAATTATGACATGGATAGTTTATTCATAGAGTACCATCATTCCTCAACTTTATTCTTAGTTTCAACTAGATTAAAAGTCATCCTTGAAAATATTTTCATAAAATATATCATGAAAACATTATAATCATGAATGAATTACGTCAAGAAATAATTCTTAATTGGCATCTGTTTTATAGGTTAACTAAGAACCACACCATATGTTATTTTCTTTTTGATATTTCTATAACCTCTTAGTGTATAGACCAAGGATATATTAAACATGTATCAATTTAGAACAACCCATGGGTCTAATAATGAAAACATAATTAATGGGAACTTCTCAAATTCTAACACTCGTCAACATCCTCAAGCAAAATGGATTTATCAATTTTCTCAAGGTACCTTTAGGTTTAGGTTAGATAGTTTCTATAGATGAGTTTATTAATAATAAAATTCTCATTAACACCTAACAATAGACTATTATAATATTTAAATGTTAGTTTACATATATATTTTTTAATTTTATATTCATCGTTCTTAATATATTTTATTTTATATAATTATTTATAATGGTTATTATATTTTATATAAAATAAATTATATACATTTTTAACTAATTTCAATATGATAATTAAAATTTTAAAAACCATTTTATCAAATTATAACTTTAAATATGAAAATTTTAACTTCAATATAAAAAAACTAAATATATATAAATAAAACTCTAAATGTCATTTTTTGCAGAAAAATTATAATTTTATTACTATACATTATTTGAAAATAGATATTATATTTTTAATATTATATGTATGTATGTATGTATGAATTTTGTTATGAATCTATGTTTTTATGTGTGTATTTGTGTATGCATGAGTGCATGTATGTGTGTGTTTGTATATGTTTGTATGTGTGTATGTGCGTATGCGTGTAGGCATGCATGCGTGTATGAATGTATGAGTGTATCCGTGTACCAAGGTATGTGTGTAACATTCATATATTTTTTGATATATTTTCCTTAAAGAAATTAAATCTTTTTTAGATTTTTCATTACACGTAACACCATGTTTAAATGAAACATGACATACAATTAAAATATAATTATTTAAAATGATAGTTATAAATTTTTTGTTGGAATGGAAGATACGAATAGGATTAACTAAATTATTAAAATATATGGTTTACACATGCACAAAAAATTAATTTTTTGGTGACCATTTAATTATAAATTAATATAAAAACTATTTTAAAATAAAGGAAATATTTTTCTGAAAAATTTTCTTTATGAAAAAAATTTCTTTTGACTCAATAAATTAAAAAAACACTTTTGTTAAATTATTTTAATGAAATTTATATATTATATATTAAATAATTTTTTTAAATTCATCTTATGTTTCTTCTATAAAATTGAAAACAATAAATACAATTTTATGCTTAAAAACAAGATTTTCCAAAAAAATAGTGTGTTCAGCTTTTGAAAACTTATTTTAAATAATTTTTTTTAAAAAATTTAGCTCATTTGTTTGAAAAAATAATGTTAATTTTTGAAATAATAATTTTAATATTAATGTAGGTTTAATTATTTATAATTTATTGAGAAGATAAATTTTTTGATGGATAATAAAAATAATGGTTTTTATGAAGAATTATAATTTCTTTTATAACTTTTAAAACCATAATTTTTTTAAGATAGTTTTAATAGAAAAATTAGTTCAATAATATATCTATTAATACAATTTAGTTCATTTTAATCATTTTTATATTCAATTTGGAAATAAAATTGCTTTAAAATTTTGAAAAATTTCTCATTAAAAACCCGTTTTCTCATAATGTTTGCTGGATAAAGTTTAAATTAAAATTTTCAACTTCTGTGAATGGAATATAAGAAAAAGGATTCCATATTTCGAATATGAATAATTTATAATATTTTTTATGGAATACAAAATTTTTTAACATAATTTATAGGAAAAATAATAAAAATTATAGATCATCATTAAGGTAAAAAATTGCTTTATCAGAGGGTTAAACTAATAAAATAAGTGTTAAAGATTATCCAAAAAATTTCCAACACAAAATATATGGAAATATTTCATCATTATTTCTTCTAGGTTCTATATTTTTCCATTTTTTCCTTGTGGTATGTGAAAAATGTTGTTACACCTTTTTCTTTTAAATAATTACAAGTGTGCCACTCTCCTTACTTATAAAAGACCCCCCAATCCTCTCCTATTAGAACATAAAAACCATTTGGAACATCCAATTCCAAGACAAATCACATATTTTACTATATCCTATCATTTTAGATTCCTTATTTTGGTCATAAATCCAACCTATGAAAACTTTGGGTGAAAACCAAAAGATTTTTTTCAAAGAAGATGTAATGTCCCTAATCAAGTGTTTTATTTTATTTCATCCTCCAACAACAGAAATTATTATTAATCCATGATGTTATAATAAAATAAGTGTATTACATAATATGATATATTATTTTGTTATTTCTATAACCTAAATCCACCTACTGTACCATCCATTGGGTTAATGAATCATTATTCATGTGTATGATGGACTAGCACCTCGCGAACTGATGTTATTTATTTACATCACCCCATATCATGATTATATATACTAAAAGATTTATTGTTTTTATATGATATTTAGGATATTATTATTTTTATGGAATCATTATATAATGTGCTACTTCTTACATTCCATTCCATGGGTACATAACAACGTCGTTCATGTGTACAGAAGACTACTACCTCCTGAAGCGATGTGATTCATTCACGCTTTACATGCACTGTAATAAGGATTGGTATAATAAAAATATATGATATATATGACATAAAAATTATTCTATAGTTGTCATATAATATTTAAATATATTTATTTATTTCTATCTAGAAAATGGAAACATCTTTCATGCGTACATAATACCTTCTTTTACTTTAATGGTGTATTTAATTTTTTATCGATAAATTTTATGGATGACTATAAATAAATTTACAATGAATATATATGAAATTTATATCACGATTAGAACTAATAATAATATGGAACAATGATCAAAGTATGAGGATAGAAAATAAAATATCAAAACATACATGGAAAGCAATGCAGTTATTGCCCAAAACATGACTTTAGCATGGAATTGTTAATAAATGAGTAATAAAAGGTCATAATAGTTTGTGCCAAAATTTGGGACAGAGAAGAAGACAAAAATAAGGCACCATTGGAGGCCTCGCAAAGCTAATTTGTGGAGTCCACCCAAAACTGCGACCACCATGAAGCAAGGAGGCGGGAAGCTCCGTAATCGCATTTGACGTTCGCGAGCCCACCGTGAATCAAGGAGGCGGGATGCTTTGCGAACGCATTTGACTTTCGCGAGCTCGCTATGAAGCAAGGATATGGGAAGATCTGCGAATGCATTTGATGTTCGTGAGCCCGCCACAAAGCAACCAAGACCCCCTTCGTGCCATATAAGCTCCACTTCGTGACACCCCTTTCCTATAAATACCGAGCTCCCCCTGAGCCCAAAGTATGGGGAATCGGATCTTTCGGCTTCCCAGCTCCCCAATCGTGAAGCCTTCTTTTTTCTTTGCGATGCATGAGTTGTGCGAGGTACTTTTTCTCCACGAAGAGCCTCCCCTTTGTCTTGTTTTGATCCCCTCTTTTGAAAAGGATTCCTTTTGCGAAGCCTAAGGGCCTTCACGAAAGAAGGGGATCCCCAAGGGGACCCGGGTCATCATGGAGCGTTTATGCTTTGCGAAACACCCTTCATGTACACATGATCAGCATGCTAAGGTAGGGTCACTTTACTTTTCGAAGGACATTGCTTCATGAAACCTTGCTTTATGAGGAACCTTTTATCTACGAGGAAGTGCTCCGCAAATGCCTTTCCACTTCATGAAGCACCTCCCATATGCACCTCCACCCTATGCTTAGGCTAAGGTACCCACTTCGCGAAGCACATCCCTTCGTAAGTGACCTCCTCCATGCGGAGCAACCGAGCTTTTCAAGGCCCCTGCCTATGAACCCCTCTGCTTGGAAAATCCTTTTCTCAGGCGACCTTTCAGGTTCGTACGATGTGAATTCCAAGTTCCTTGGATGATACTACCCATTGATTTGCTTTAGCTCATGCTTATTTTCATAGGCACGCTATCAACTATTGCTTCTTCGCATAGCGATGCTAACGTTGGTCCCTCGATGGTTCGCTCTGTGACACCCCCTCAACATGGCATTTCCTGTACCCTCTCTGCACCAAGGATCAGAGGGTACCAGTTATGTAAGTCTTATGGGTGTGGAGAAATATCACCTCGCCCGAGCAACAAGATGTTAAACTACCAAGCACCTGTGTCCTCAACACATGACGTTAAACTGTGACCTCGCCCCGTGCTTTGCTAGCGGGTTACTCCCACCTTGGACATTCTCCATGCCCACCTGTCTCCACAGGGGATGATATCCTCTTTATCTGAGTGGCATTTCTATGTGGAGAAAGGTCCAACACCTTGGTGTAATCCCCTATTTTTCATGCCGCAGGCATCATCACTACTCCTCCTTTCATCTTCGGTCCCCAGGGCCAGTGAAGGGCATGGTGGGAAATAGTGCTTCACCTTTCTTCGGTCCTGAATCTCTCTTCCACTACGCTTTGTCTCCTCAGACTCCATCCTAGAGTATGTCCCAATATTTCTCTCCCTAGGCCATTCCATGTGTAAGCACCACCCCACTTCACATGGACACACCTTTCACGATGTGATCATCAAGTCCTTGCTACATTTTGTTTCTCACACCGTGCATGACTCATGTGGGCTTAGAGTAAGCATCAACCATGAAACCATCTGAACTATATGGACTTTGATTGTTGAAAAGTTAGGGTACATAGGAATCCTCCACGAGGTTCAAGCCCACCACCATCCATTGGTCCCGAACATTTTTATGTCTGTGCACCAAGCCCACCACCATGCGGTCATTCGGACCATCTTCAATTCGGTGCACCAACACCTTCGGCAGCCTAGAGTGTAAGCCCCATGCCTTAACCTGAACTATGAGGACTTTGATCCATGTCAAGGAATGGTACGTAGGAATCCTCCTTGAGGTTCAATCCCACCACCACTCCGGTCACTCCGACTCCCTTAACATCGATTCTCACCCACCTGAACTACGTGGTCTTTGATCCTAGCTAAGTAAAAGTATGTAGGAAACCTCCACGAGGTTCAATCCCAACACCCAATGGTGTCTACCCTCTACACGTTGGTTTACCCCTATCCCACATGACATTAAACTGTGGAAATCCATTCAGCAGTAATATGTTGTCACTCTATTCAGTGGTAATCCATTGTCACTCCATTCAGTGGTAAGCCATTGTCACTCCATTCAGTAGTAATTCATTTCCACTCCATTCAGTGGTAAGAAATTTTCAGTTCAGCGGTAATCCATTGTAACCCTAATCAGTGGTAATACATTGTGACCCAATGCAGAAGTATGTCGTTGTGACCCCATTAGTGGTAATCCAGAGACAACCCCGTCTAGCGGTAAGCCGTTAATAGCCCCATCTAGCAATAAGCCATTGTGACCTCAATCAACGGTAAGCCATTGAAACCCCATCCAGTGGTAAGCCGTTGACACCTTATCTAATGGTAAGCCGTTGTGACCTCATCCATTGGTAAGCCGTTAAAAACACCAATCAGCGGTAAGCAATCCTCAGATGAACTACATGGACTTTGATTCTCTACCACAGGGATACGTAGGAAGCCTCTTCAAGGCTCAAGACCAAAACCATCCCCATCTTCATGAAGGTCCCATCGCATTCACCATCCCTTTCACAAAACCTTACATCATCCATCCTTATTTTTACCAAGGCTGCCACATCCCGGTGGAATCATGCCACCCCATTCCCAGTTCTGTTTGACAGAATTCAGAAGGCCGCCAATCCGTTGGCCCCAATATCGGCATTCCCTCCAGGGGTTCCTCCATCTGATCCACTCTAGTCAGTGTTCTGATCAGTCTGATCTGTCACTACTGGACGTTAAACATGGGGCATACCCGGTGTTAAACATAGGAAGCTGAGGAAAACCTCATTTACATTCCCATTGCATACGATTCCCCGCATTTGATGTGGTATGACTCGGGATTCCGTGCTCTTGATATGTCCTTTAATAAGG
The DNA here is from genome assembly GCA_963277665.1 of Viscum album. NCBI lineage: Eukaryota > Viridiplantae > Streptophyta > Magnoliopsida > Santalales > Viscaceae > Viscum > Viscum album. The sequence goes on from OY728158.1 coordinate 1,615,606,351, forward strand.
TATCAAAGATAGACACACCAATCTCCAGCATCCAGACATAGCAGTGATGCCTAGAGTGACTAATCCCTTCACCGAAGGTTGCTGCCCTGACCGGACCCCTTGGAATATCCTGACAGAAGCAGCGTAATTAACTAGTGTCCATGAATATATGGCACTAGGAAGAGTTTCATGAACAACATTTTAAGTCTATGAGGGAGTCCCAGAATAGGTGACGAGTTCCAAGGAGGAATCCACAGAAGGAAGAACCGATATCCCATCATCCCGTTTCGATCAAGGAGTATACTTACCTGAATATGGTGCAGATATTGCCAACCTTTAGAAAGTGGGAATGCGGGGCAACAAAAATGTCGTCTCTCATCCTTGAACGAGATGGACGTGCACGCCCTGGAGAAAGCATCAAAAATATAAATTGAGAACCTGACATGAAGGTATTATCCTTAATATAGATATTAGTAGTGCTCGGGGCATCAATGGATTGACGTGTCACGGGTTCTAGCGATCCGGTGCTGGGTCCTGCAAAGAAAATAGTGGTCCTGGCATGAAGCTCACCAGAAGTTGGGGCAGTAGAACGTTGGAAATCTTGTTTTGTGACGTTGTCACCATGGATCCCTCTTACCAGTCACAGATGACGGGATGGCGCTAGGGCATTGGTCGCTGATTCCATTTTCTTTCAGCACTAAAGAGTTCATCTCCCTGCTTCTCCGGAATCACGTTGTTGCCGCATGAACATGATCACCTCCCACCCGTCTGTGGAGGGGCACTAGAAACACCATCATAGCCACTCTGCATGGCTTCAACGCTTCTGCGACAGCCTCTGCATCCACTACTGTAGGGCGCCCATACCCCATCTCCCCATCGGAAGTTATCCAATTAAGGGTATTTAACGAACTCGTGCGCCGTTACAAGGAGGATTGCATAATCCCAACTCGGAATATGGACTGCCTCAATCTGGAGGAATCCACACCTCGCCCTCAACGCCACCCCCGAGGGCCATGCAGGAAGCCATTTCACCCCACCACGACATATAACAGCTTCGAGAGCCTGTCCCCGGAGCACTATGATGACTCCCAAACTTATGTTGAAAAGGTAGGTGATGTCCAACCCAGCCCGGTCAGAGTCCCAATTTAGGGTCTCCCATCAAAGGCTCCCACCAGGCTGCATCAACGCCGCTTCCTGGTCTTTCCAGAGGTGGAGCAGGTAAGCTATGCACCTACTCCACCAGCACTAGGAATGAGCTGAGGAGTACAACCACCAAGGGGCATCAACGTCGACGACTAATGTGGCCCAAGCCAACGGTGACACATATAATTGGGTCCTTGCACACACTGAGCATGGGCGCTTATATGCCCAACTAGAATCGAGGCCCTAACCACCCCTCGGGTAGGCTGGGTTGACTCCCCGGGTCACAGGCATGAGTAGTGGTTGTCGCGAACCAACTCGAAGCAATGCCACTCTGTATAGAGTTCCTCCGTGTACCACCACCACAGAGAGCATGGGTCTTCACCGCTTTGAGGCTTGGCATGGAGGACTGCCCCATGATACCCCCAATCCGAATGGAGGTCTACCCCGCGGTAGTGATACTCGGCACGGACCGGTGCCCATTAAACTGGGTATGGAGTCAATCCTCTTGCCCCAACCGTCGATGTAGGGTAATTCCATCCAGACTCTCTCCAATGTGGGGATTCTCCTTACATCTTCTCTGCATCTGGTGAAGGTTCTCCTCACCCCGAGAACCAGAGGGGTGAAGGCCAACCTCGCTCTACTTGTGGAATTCATGGAGCCCCCCCCCCCCCATTATCCTATCCTTCCTAGTGGAGGTTTTTCTCACTTTGGCATTATTCATGGAGGTCCACCCCATGTCCCCTTTGACATTTGTCCTAGTTCTCCTCAGACCTCTGTTTTCTCGGGTGGAAACCCTCTCTTCCCCAGAACCAGTGTGGCCAAAGGACCCCATGTCAGAAATCAGTCATGTCCCACGAAGCCACCCAGGAGTAGGAAGGTGGGTCGTCACCGCCATAAGAATAATCCTGAGATGGTCCGCATAAAGATCAAACCATCCCGCTTCTCAGACTCTGAAGTGGAGTACGACTCGGCTCGGGAACCCACCCGTCGCTCATCCGAGTCAAGGGTTGGGGCCGGAACAAGGCGCATCAGCCTGGTGATCCTGGAATGTGAGGTCCACAGGATTACCACCTCCCTCTAAAGGTATATCCAGGTGGATGAAAACATCGAGAACGTGTAGGTTACGATCGTGAAGTCACCACCTTCATTTCCAGAGGCGCTCTCTACCTCCACCAGAGATCACCGAGTGCTATTCTGGGGACCAATGGTAGGTGAGCAGTATTGCAACCCATCACCAGTTTCCATAGCCCCTTATGTAGGAATGGTAGCCGTCATCCCCTCTTATCACAATGTAGCAGCCAGGTCGCTACACTCTTTGGAGGACAGCCCGAGAATCAGCGGCCAGTCAGCCCGCTACCATACGCTCCACTGGCCAACCTGCCGACCCAGCGGTCTGCCTCAGTACTGCTTCCAGTTCCTCATCCATGCCTAGTTGGCAAGTGGGGAAATCAAGGGCCAGACCTTAAATTTGAGCTAGGGAGATTCTAGAGCATCCTCGCAGTGGACCACTTCCCCGAGAAGTTCTGTCCCGTGGTAGAGTTAGATTTCTTCATACTAGAGTCCCTCACCCATGAAGAAGTTGAGTGTTTCCTCTACAACCTTTGGGTGATGCATTTTAGTCTTCGTCACTAGTGTGTTGTTTATCCATGGAGGCAAGAACATTTCAAAGAAATCAGCAAGCAAATCCATCTAGTAGATATGGCCAAACTCCCTGTGGCCCAATGCCACAAGTCACCAGGTCTCCGTGAGGCCCTCCAACAGCAATGCGTTCAGAGTATCAAGGTAGTCCGCCAAGTAATCCGGGAGGATACCCCCCACATGAAAATTAATGGATGGGAGTAGTATGCCGCCCTCTTCTTCCACCCTATCCAACGGTAGCCCGACTCTCAATGTGATATTGAGGACATGCCCCCCGGAAGGGTCACGGTCAGCATGGCCTACATAGTGGAAAAGGAGGATGAGATGGAGTTTATCGATGGTGACATACCCCCTAAGGGTGTGACACTACTATTAGAACTTTCCGGGATGATTACTTGCCAGCAGAGGAACCTCCTAGGACTCCATGCACCCACCGAGGCGTTGGTAATCGGCAGGAAGGCTAGTAAGGGAAAAGAGCACGTCGGAGTAGTCAAGCAATCTGACCCATCTGCCTCAGTGCAGAAGACGGAGGAGGACCCTGAGAAGGCCACATTGCGCCATAAACTTGCTGAGCAGAAGAGTTTGGTCGAAGAACTCCTGGATGAATGCGATGCAGAGCGACGACCCAACTATAGTGATCCAAGGCCGGGCTGTAGGGGCCGGAACAACTACCCCTCGGCGAGATACCCGCAGGAAACCCTGATCATACCACTCCTGTGGAGAGGTTTGAAGCCATAGCTCATGGAATGAGGGCATGGAAAGTCTCGCAAAACCCTCCCGAACGGAACGGTAACCCAATAATCCAGCTCGGGTTCCCCCAACTGCCCCACAAGTCTCTCCACCAGTCGCTCCATGAGCCGTTAAGCCTGTATACCATATTAAAGAACCTAACAACACGCTCATGGTTAGGTATCCCCTTCAAGACAGGGATCCCAGACCAAATGATCCTATGAGATCGCTAATGGCCCACCTTGAGGCTTTCGGTACGCGATAGGTGGCAATCCCACCTGACAGAAAGCCATACCTGACATGGTTGGATGATATGTCGGTGCCCTCGGGCTTCACAAACCCCATATTCTCCCCCATTTAATGGGCAGGGGACCCGCCGCATCACCTGGCCCAATTCAACTCATGATTTGGGACCATGCTAGGGACTCAAGCACAACAGAAGGCTTCCAAGATCCTCTGTTTTGTTCATAAGTTGGAGGGGTCGAGATTCATCTGGAACAGCTAGCTCCCCGTCAGATCCGTGACCAGTTTGAAGGACCTTCACAGGAAATTCCTCTACCAGTTCAGTTTTGTCACCTGGAAAATGAGCATCCTAGACCTCTTCAAGTGCAAGAAAAGGCCCGATGAACGAGTCGCGGACTTTATCGCCCGATGGAAGGGGCTTACATACTCCCTTGACATGCCAATAACTGAGGATAAATTACTATCGATGTGCATAGAAAACATCAAGGAAAAACTGGTTGCTTCTCTGATCACCCAAAACTACACTGGAGGATTCTGATACTTCTCCGACATGGCTCAATGCCTTGAGGAAGCCCTGCAAAAACATAGTCAGGCATACCCATTTCCCCCTGTTATCCTAGCAAGGAGAGCTGCCAAAGCCAAGCCCACTACGGTGGCCCAAATAGAAGCCCCCAAATAGCTAGAGTTACTACCAGTAGCACATTCCCCACAACCTCGCAGAGGCCCTCCTCTTCAGGAATAGCCTCCGGCTCACCACCGTCCTCAGAATCGGCAAGTGCCTCCACATAATGCACCGCCACTGCCCAGGCGGGATAATCATGGTCCACCTCCTCAACATGCCCCTTAGGCTCCTCAATAGAGATAGCCTCCAAGGCCCCCGTTTCTGGAAAGAAGAAACTGAACATACACATTGGGTGAGAATCAAGTCCCCGGTTACTTCCGTAGCGCTGTGGAGTAGGGGATTGTACACTTCCCTGAGCGAAGAAGTCCAAAAGAGGTGAGTATCACTGATCGCCCCAACTAATGCCCATATCATCGAATTCTAGGGAACACCCTCAAGAAGTGATATGTGTTTAAACACTGGATTCAAAACCAAGTCGATAACAATGTAGTCAGGTTGGGCCTGACCCCGGTACAAGTGGTGTGTGTCTTTGTAAGACAAGATATCGGTATCGACAGTGAAAGCGAGTGGTAGCAGGTTCCTAACCGTGAGTCCCAGAAGTACAAGGACTGGATGGCTCGCAAGATGGTTTCTCGTGCCCATGGCATCATCCGGGCATGCCTGAATCAGTCGGAGCCTTCAGAAGTGGTGTCAACCACTTCTGCATCATCATCTCAGCCAGCCTCTTCCTAGAAGAGAAATCATCGGCGGTACAAGAAAATGAAATTTGCTCTGCCAATGACATCTTTGTCCCAGACTCTTGGCGAATTCATGCCCCCTAAGATGGGGATCCCTCCCAAAAGTTTCCTAGTAGTGGATGACTCTTCAAGTTATAGTCAAGGGTGCTCTTGGGTAAATACCGTGGAGTTGATAGACCCCTATATGACTCTCGACTATGGGGAGTGCCAGGAAAACCTACCCAACGACCCCAGCCAACGCTAACATTGGCAGTGCCACGACCATATAGGTCATCGAGGAACATCAGTTGGCACCTCTAGCTTGGTCGTGCATGCCAGTGAGACCAGATAGTAGGCCCAGTGCAGCGCTCAGCATGCACAGGTTCTTCATCCGGTGTTGTCAGGACCGCCTCCACCACAGTTTGTAGTATTGGATTAGGAAGAGCTACCTCATCCAGGCCCTGGACAGCCTCGAAAACCAACAGGCTGATCTCAATCATCTGGTCCTCATCCGAAAATGACTCATTGTGCTTTGACTAGTTAATAGCTGGAAATACCCAGCACAAGCCAGCTAATGGTCCAACCGATAGGGCCCGCCATTTCTCCAATCACAGAGCGACCTCCTGTAAGCAGAAGTTCACACATGGCACAGAAGTATGATGTTATACAACACCTCTCAGGAATCCCAACATGGCTTTCAATCTTTTTAGCCCTTATTTTCTCAACGGATATGCACAAGGTCCTCGATGAGGCTTTAAGAACCCCCTCCAGTTTGAGACAGAGGTAGTAGCCGCAGAAGCTTTTCATGCTGAAACTGTCGAGAACTCCGAATGTTAGACCATCATTTCATTCTATAGAGAGGATGAAGGCTCCCCCATATAGGGGCACATCCTCCTGCTATACATCACTGGCCAATTTAATGACATGGAGGTTCACCCATGTCTTGTTGACACCGGCTCTCAGATTAACCTTATCCCGACATGGACATTCCGGAAGCTGGGGTTATTTGAGGATGACCTGACTCCCTCTAATTTAAGGATCTAGGGATATGACAGGAACGAGCATACCCTAGATGGTAAGATCTATTTGAATACCCAGTTCTGTGTTCTAGTTGCTAGTACTGAGTTCAAGGTTGTCTCCCAGGACACCACGTACAATTCATTGATGGGAAGATCATGGCTCCACCTACATGTGGCAGTTCCCTCATCGTATCACCAGTGCATCAAGTACTACCTAAATGGTCAAGTAGGCATAATCCAATGTGATGCATCTCTTTTTTCCACCTGTGATGCCCGTTATCTGGATGCTGACTATTACAAGAGTAAGGATTAGAAGATTCTGGAAAGTGTGGTTGAGCCCGCCATGGTCACAACTGACCCCTGGGCAGGTCTGGATGATGCCTACATCTTCCCAATCCATTGATTGGAGGCCACGACCCCCAAAATAGGGAAATGTTTTTTTGTCTCTGGTATAAGAGGAAAGCTTATTCCTAATTCCACACGATGGAGGAAAATCACATCGTACTCCTACACAAACAATGATCAGGTGATCCTGGAACCTCCTACCCCCGTACGGTATCAGGATGTCCCCCCATGTCCATGGAATTACATCATACATGTCTGTTTCACTGGGCTGGGATCAATTGGATCAATCCGACTCTCCAATATTTCATTGATATCGTCAAGCATGGCCCATTGGGTCGGAGACCAGATGGGATCAGATCAACTGTGTTCAACGGTATGGTCTCAGCGGTGTGTGAATCTCTTGATATGATGTCCACTGCTATCCATACTGGTACAAGCCTCTCTTCAGGATCTACCAACCCATAGGATGCTCCTCCCGTAGGGAATCCCACCTCTATAAGTGAAGACGTGGATTTGGAGGACTCTCCCCCCACCGTTGAAGAAGGCGTTTCTTCCACGTGTGATGAACTGGTACAGGTGAACCTTGGTAGTGTGGCAGACCTGAGACCCACATTGATCAGTGCCTCCATGTCCCTCGAGGAGGAGAAACGGTGTGTAGATTTCTTGAAACAGTACCACGATGTATTCTCCTGTAGTTGCAATGAGATTCCAGGACTAGATGCTCAGGTAGTCATCCACCTCCTCAGTCTCCCAAAAAACCATCATGGGTTCATGTAGCCTATCAGGAAGATGCACCCTTCTCACGGTGCCATGGTTGAGGCTAAAGTTGAAAAGCTCATCAGATCTAACTTTATCATGGCGGTCCAGTACCCCATGTGGTAAGACAACATTGTGCCAGTCATGAAGTAGAATGGACAGATCAGAGACTGTATCGACTTTCGAGATCTCAACTGTCATTGTCTAAAAGATGATTTTCCCCTTCCAGGGACAGAATTGTTGATCGATGCTATGGGCAAGTTCCAAGCCCTATCCTTCATGGATGGTTCCTATGGATATAACTAGATCCAGATGGCCCCTGAGGATAAAGAATCAACCGCTTTCAGGGTGCCCCATGGTACTTTCTGTTACTAGGTTATGCCCTTCGGCCTGAAGAATGCAGGTGCCACATATCAGTGGTCCATGCACCGCATATTCAATCCAATCCTTGAGACATTGGTGGAATGCTATGTGGACGATCAGATGGTCATATCTCACCAGCTCCAGGACCATGTCAAGGTCCTTGAGAAAGTGTTCGGCTTCCTAACTTCCTGCCACATGATGATGAACCCATTGAAGTGTGCCTTCGGGGTCACCTCTGGAAAGTTTCTTGAATTTTTTGTCAGGTACCGAGGCATCGAGATCATCCAAGAGAAGATCAAGGCCATCAGCAAGATGCCTCCCCTGAGCAATTTTCAGGAGCGTTGAGGTTTTCAATGCCGCATAGCCTACATACTCCAGTTCATTTCGAATCTGGCTGGAAAGTGTAAGCCCTTTTCCCAGAACATGAAGAAAGGCTCTATATATGAGTGGGACAAAGAGTGTCAGACCTTCTCCGGCCTCTGGTCATGATGCCACGTGTCCCCAAAAATCCACAGATCTTGTATGTGACTACCCTGGAATGATCTCTCGGTGCCCTTATCACCCAGAAGAACAATGAGGGGATAGAAAACAGTCTATACTACCTTAGACGCATGACCATCGATATAGAGACCAGATAATCCCCCATCTGGAAGATCTTCCTTGTGCTGGTATTTGTAGTACAAAAATTTGGACACTACTTGCAGCACCACGAGGTACAGTTGGTGTCTCAGGTAGACCCACTAATGTACATTCTGAACTGCCCCATGTTAACTGGCAGTCTAGCACGGTGGGCGGTAATCCTCCAACAGTTCTACATCAGGTTCATACCTCAAAATTTTATCAAGGGACATGCATTAGAAGACTTTCCAGCTACCCATCCATCCTCTGTGGACCATCCCCTAGACTTGGATTTTCCCGACGAGGCAATCCTCTTGGTAAATCCTACCATCCCATGTTGGAATATGCACCTCGACGGTGCCTCTTGGAGCCCCACCTGTAGAAGACTCAATGATCCTAGGCTCAACAGAGTAGGCCTGGGTATTGTCTTCAACACCCCATAACAAGATATTATTCCACAATAATTCCTGTTGTCGGAAGGTTGCACCAACAACGAGGAAGAGTATCAGGCTCTTATCACTAGCCTCAAGCTGGCCCTTGAGAACGATGCACCCCATTTTCATGTGAAAGTGTATTCCGAACTAGTCCTCAAGAAAGTCAATGATGGGTACGTAGTAAGAAAGCCAGAGCTTGTACCATTTTGGGAGCACACCCTCCTACTAATCAACCTGTTTCCATATCGTACAGAAGTTACTCATGTCCCTCAATCTCAGAACGGTCAAGCTGCTGCCTTGGATGGCCTGGCTGCATCACTTGTAGAACATGAGCAGGATGATCTGATTATACATGTGGCACATCAGAGAGTCATTTCCCCCACCACCCTAGAGGATGATGACGGCCTATGAGTAAGCCATCTTGCTTCCAGATCCTCTATGTAAGGACCATCATGTCCTCCAGATGCAGTGGTTGAAGTGACTCCCAAATGGAGAGCCCCTTTTGTCATGTACCTCCAAAATGGTCGCCTCCCGGCTGATCGGGCTAAGCGTGAGTGAATTCGATGCCGCACACTACCATTTACCCTCCATTGTGGTCCCAGACTTGATCAGATCCTCCACAAGCATGGGTAGGAGGGTGTTCTTCTCCATTGAATCCAAGGAGTTGAGATTTCTCAGGACATGTAGGAGGTTCATGATGGTTCCTACAGTGCCCACCAATCTGGGTCAAAGCCATCCCATCAGATCCAGAGACTGGGGTAATTCTAGCCCTATATGATCCATGATTGTATCAAGTTATCCAAGAGATGTCACACGCGCCAAATTTATGATAACTTCATTCATAGGATTCCAGAACCTCTCCACTGCACCAAGTACTCTTGGAATATTGTATTTTAGGGGCTCAATTTCATGGGACCATACCCACCGACGACATCTCCTCAGTGCTGGTTCATCCTGACCGCCACAGATTTTTTTTCCAAGTGGGCAAAAGCAGTTCCACTCAAGGAGGTCAAATCCTATTCTATTGTTGACTTCATGAGCTCTAACCTCATCCACTAGTTTGGAGTCCCTCATGATTTCCTCACCGATAACTGCACCAACTTCCGAGTAGTCGAGCAAAAGAAATTGTATGCCAAGTACAACATCCGTTTGAACCATACCTCCCACTATCATGCCCAGGAGAATGGGAAGATAGAGGCGTTAAACAAAAACCTCTCTAACATTCTGCAAAAAATGGATAGTCAGAACAAGAAGAGTTGGCCGAACAAGCTCCCCAATGCCCTCTGGGCCTATCAGACGACGACTCTTAATTCCACCTAGGTGACCCCATACTCCCTGCTGTACGGAGCTGAGGGCATCCTGCCCATTGTGATCCAGCTTCCCTTTTTACGCACATCAGTTTATGACCAGAAGACGCCAGATAAGGTTTCAAAAATTTGTCTGGTTGAATTTGAAGCGCTTGACGAGAATAGGATTCGTGCCCTGCACAATCTAAAAAGGCATCAGAATAAGATAGATAGAGAATTCAACTAGAAGGTTCACCTTCGCTCTTTTCTACAAGGCATCTTGGTATTGGCCCTTAGGGATCCAATGATCCCGGGTAGAAAACCACCCAAGTTGGAGACCAAATGGGAAGGACCATACATAGTCTATAGGGTTTACCCCAATGGAGCATACTCCCTAGTGACCATGGATGGTGAGTGTATAACTCCTCCGACCAAAGCCAAGTTCCTCAAGGAATAATTCTCTTGAGCCTAATGATCCTTCACGACTTTAAACTAGCTCATCCCGTAAGACCCTAAACTGCACGACAGTCCCGCATGACTGTAGACTGTCTAGTCCTGCATGACCATAAATTGGATGGTCCCACATGACCAAAAAATGTACGTCGGTCCCGCATGACCTTAAACCGTCTGGTCCTGTATGACCGTAAATTGGCTGGTCCTGCATGAACCTAAACTACACGCCGGTCCCGCATGACCTTATACTGTCCGGTCCTACACGACGTTAAACTGGCTGGTCTCACTTGACCCTAAACTACACGCTGGTCCTGCACGACCCTAAACTGTCTGGTCCCGCATGACCTTAAACTGCACACCGGTCCTGCATGACCTTAAACTGTCTGGTCCTACATGACCTTAAACTGTACATCGTCCAACATGATGTTAAACTAAATTTTTGAACTATGTATGGCTTGATTCCCATCCTCATGGGATATTTAGGAATGCTCATACACATCATCTTGAGCCCAGCCCCGAACTCTTCTTTTTTACTATCCCCCCTGGGTGTAGTTCTCTCGGCGAGTCCTTACGTGATATGGTGTAGGATTTTTCCCCCACTCATACCAGGATTGTAATGGTCGCACCAGGTTCCCACTCCCCATTCTTCTATCCCCCACTTCCTCACCACATGATGTTAAATTGCATGGCCTACAAGAACTATGTATGGATTGATTCCCATCCTCATGGGATACAAGGAACGCCTGGACATTTCGTCTGTTGGCCCTACCCAAACACCAGAGTCTTCCCCACTGGTCAAGACATATGGTGGGGTGTAGACCTTTTCCCCAATTCACGTAGAGTTATTCTCGATCTCGCAATACGTCCCGCTCCCTGGAGACGTTTTCCTCATTCATATATGCGTACAGTTATGCTTCACCCACTCCTTTGATTGGGAGTCCATCATCTTTTGCATCCAGATGGGACCTCGAATGGTATGGATGCTATACCTAAGGGCTATCTTACCACTTCGGGCCAATGCCCTCACGGATGCTTAGAAACAAGACAATACAAGTCCCACATTTCAAATATGGTTTGCGGTTGATGCTCATTTGTTGCTCCCATTTCAGGATAATATAGGGACGTTGGGTTTCGAACATAGTCAATAGATGTCTTGCGACATTGGATCCACATGAAGTTGTTCCAAACATTGAGTGTAGTGGTTCATTCTACACCGTTGTATCTCAAAGAGATGAACTCCCTTCGAGAAAAGCTAGGTTTTAGTCCCCCATATGACGGGGAGAGCCGAGACCTGCTCCTTGTTTCCCACACCAGGCACTATTCATGTGACATTATAAGCTGTGATGAGGCGATAACTATACAAGAGGGCATATGGCCTTCCATATGAGGCTGAACTTCGGGCCCTTTGGCCTTTTCGGGCCCCCGACCCAGGTTCTCTCTTATGGGATTATACGATGTGGTATGGGATTATGTCCTCATTCACGTCGGGTTACTCCCCATGCCATACACATCCCAGGATGAGACACCTTATCCTCTCTTTCGTCCTCACTATAGGATGCTAAACTGAAAACTTGTTGGGCCTTCCTGACTGTGGCCCAGCCTCAAACCCCTTATCCTTTTTAGGAACGCGGCCCAAGTACCTATTTTGGAGTTCGCGGTGTGGTATGAGATTATGTCCTCACACGTTGGGTTATTCGACATGCCATACACCTCCCTTATTTGAGGTATCTTACTCCTCTCTTTCATCCTCACTGCAAGATGATAAAATGAAAACTGGTTCGGCCTTCCTGACCGAGGTCCCGCCTCAGGCCCCTTGGCCTTCACGGCCCCTATCCCATGTTCTTACCCTGAGTGTACGGTGTGGTGTGGGATTATGTCCTCATTCAAATCGGATTATTCTCCATTTCATACACCCCCCTCGTTATGGTATCTTACCCCCATGTGCTTTCAGAACTACGTACGACTTGATTCCCATCCTCATGGATACATAGGACCGCCCAAATGTCAATACTTCGGGTCCAACCCTATCTCTCATAAATCCCCCATTCACCTTGTCCCCGAGGCCTACCCATTCCCGAGGAGGGGAGTATATGTTGTGGTATGGGATTATGCCCCCATTCACATTGGGTTTGTAATGACCATGCCATTTTAGGACCCCGGGACACCCTGAGAGGGGAGGAGTGAATCAGAGTGTCCACTTTTTCTTTCAAAACCAAGGATCTTGTTCCCACGTTGGTAGGAATTAGTTAAACATGTATGATGGATATGATCCGCAAAGAAACATTCACATGCAAAGAGAGGAGAAACAATTTTTACTTGGTTCACCGCTAAGGGATACGTCCAAGGAGCATATGCCGACAAGTTTCTGGTCATACCAAATTCCACTATTCGTCACTAGATGTGGATTACAAAAGGTTCAAGCACAGCCACAATGCCATAGGCTCACTCCTTTACAAGAGTTCAGGGGTATCTCACTGCATCCCTTGGGTCACTCCTGTTGACTCCCCCTGGAACACTTCCTTTGGTGTAGTCCCACTCAGTATATAGACTTGAAGGTCTCTTCAATATATTTGAATTGATGTATTTGTCTCTACTTATCACGAGACTCTACTTGCATCAATGTTTGGAAATGATGCACATGTACGCACTGAACCGCTGAACCAGATAACTAGAACGATCCAATAAGTTTCTGTGACAATTGCGCGCAACTCCAACCCTATGCGCGCAAAACCTAACTATTTTGGGAAAAATTTCCTTTTCATGCATAAAAATATTTATCCCAAAAACTCCCTTTTTAACGCACCTGATTATTTTACGCTTTACCTCCATTTTTACGTGAAAATTATTCTTTTTCACGCATCCCAGAATTTTTTGTGCAATCTAGAATATTTCACACAAGCCCTTTACGTGATCCTTTTACACGCATCAGACCTCGGAAATTATCTATGTCCTCACCTTTACGGAATGAGGGGGGTCACCTCTTATTTATTGGCATCTGAGACCCCCATGTGCAAAACCTCCTTTGGCACAAAAAACTTCTCATCTGGCGCGTAATCTTTCACACTGGTATCATTTTTCGCGCACATCATCAGATTTTTCGTGTAGCCCTTGCCTTTTCCATTTTTTGACGTTCTGATTCCAAAATACTGATTGCGCAAAAAACCTCGATCCTCTGTTTTGCGCATCCCGCTGTTTTTTATTGCACCAAACTCATATATTTTGCGCACAACCCTTATTTTTCGTGCACCACTTCTTCTTTGCATGCACCTCATTTTACAAACACTGGGAAATATCATCACCTTCAATACTATTGTTCACTTGAACTGTATGATCACTTTGTTGGCACACATTCAGAACATCCACTGAGGATTGACAACAAACACAAACCAAACTCTAATTCTTGCATAAAAAATCCATGGTTCCAACAATCTCCCCCTTTGGGTTTGTTGGTAATCAACAAATAAATTCAAAATATCACCATCCACATGAAAACCAAAAATCACAAGAATCAACTTAGCAAATACTCTAATTCTACGTGAGTAATACTCGGTGTAGAAAACAAGAGAGGAAGCATGAATTAGGTTCCCATGTTTTGGAATTCTCAATGACGCCCATGAAATTCTCTTACAATGTCACAGAAGCATTACATGTCCAATGTATTCCTTCTCATCCTATCACCGAAACTGAACATGTCCCTAACATACCTGAATTTATTCTTTTCTCCCTCTTGAAAATAAACCCAAAGACCGGTAATTTTTCATTATTCACCTCAAAACACACTCCCTCGGACAATATCTCCCCCACAAACCTGCATCACATCCAAAAATAAATTAAAAACCATAAAATAACTTGGGAGAGAGGTATTTAGAAACCTCCTTGTGCCCTGGGTGGTGGCTGAACACCGAGGTTCAACCGATGCTTCTCCAACACAGTCGCTGACAGTGGCTTGGTTAGGATATCAGCCACATGCTCATCAGTTCCCAGATGATCTAGTCTAATCACACCTTGATCAACTTTTTCTTTGATAAAGTGATACATGATTTCAATGTGTTATTTACAAGAATGATGAACAGGATTCTTCATAAGGTCAATTGCACTCTTGTTATCACACTAAATCAACATTGGTTGTTTCACCTCGTCACCAATATCTGTCAATTGTTGCTTCATCCATAGCAGTTGAGTGCATGCCTTTGTAGCGGATATATACTCAGCTTTAGCAGTACTAAGAGAAGTAATTTCGTGTTTCTTTCTCAACCAGCCTACACAGTTATTCCCAACGTAGAATACTCCACTGGTGGTGGATTTTCTGTCAACTACATCTCCAGCCCAGTCAGCACCAGAAAACGCTGATAATTCACTATCCCTTCCAACAGAAAAGTTTAACTCAATGTTATTAGTACATTGAATATACCTCGTGATTCTTTTTACTATCATCATATGTTCCTCCTTTGGATTACTCGGAAAGTGGGCCACTAGACATGTTGCAAAGACAATATCTGGCCGCATTTCTGTTAGGTGCAGTAGGCTCCCAATGATCCTCCTGTACATGGTCGGATCTACAGAAGTCCCATCCTCATGCTTTCCAAGTTTAGTTCCAACTGCAATCGGATTTGACATTGGATTGGAGTCTTGCATATTAAACTTATTCAGAAGCTCTCTTGCATACATTTCCTAAGAGATGAATGTGTAATATTTCTTTTGAATCACTTGCAGTCCCAAGAAATATGTGATATCCCCAATCATAGACATTTCAAATTCTGATTTCCAGTTAATGGCAAATTCATCCTCAGATTTCTGCCTGCTGCCACCAAATATGATATCATCAACATAGACTAAAACCATGAATTGATCTTTTGGATAATTCGTCACATATAGATTGTGATATACTCCTCCTCTTTTGAATTCCAGCTTCTTGAGATAAGAATCCAGCCGGTAGTACCACGCCCGTAGTGCCTGTTTCAAGCCATAATGTCCTTTCTTTAGTTTGCAGACCTTTGTTTCATAAGTTCCAAGAATAAAACCCAATTGTTGTTCAATGTAGATTTATTCTTCTAGAAAATAATTTAAGAATGTTTTCCTGAAATCCATTTGATATACTTTATATCCTCTTTGGAGTGCCATGGAAAGGAAAAGCCTGATTGATTCTAGTCGAGCAAACTGGAGAAAAGGTTTCTTCAACATCAACGCCTTCAATCTGGGAGTATCCTTTACATACCATTCGTGCATTGTTTCTAATAACACTTCCATCATCATCAAATTTGTTTTTGGAGATCCATTTTGTACAAATCACATTGTGACCTTTGGGTATCTAGACAAGATCCCATGTCTGATTCTTTTCAATATGATCTAACTCTTCATTCATGACATTCACCCATTATTCATCCTTTGCAGCTTCTTCAACTGAGGATGGATCCACAACCAATAGAAATGCAGATTGTGTATTATTCCTCATCCTCCATGTTTGTGTGTGTGCACTCTTGTCCCCAATTATGTTAGATTGATCAATATCATCTCTTCGATTTCTCCTACAAGGTTCAGTTGTATTCTCTCCAGCCATAGTGTTTTCTTCAGACTCTTCTTCTTAGTCAACATCATGATGTGACTGCTGAGTGTTTTGTACAACTTCCTCTATTCTTGTATTTGTATGTTCTCCATGTTCACTGTCGTCCTCACTTTCTATCACATCATCATATGACATCCTTGAAGCATTTGTGGTCTTCTCTTCAATTATCATAACATCACTGCTTTCCACAATTCCTCATAATCTCTTGTTGAAGCACTTGGATCTTTTGCTATTCATTGAGTATCCGAGGAAAATTCCTTCATCTTCATTGTCACCAAACATTCCTCGATTTCCTTCTTTGTTTTTAATGAAGCATTTACTTCCAAAAACATGAAATAATTTTAAAGAGGGCTTCCTTCCATGCCACAATTCATATGGTGTCTTCGTCTCACCCATATATAGTCCTGTTTGATTTTGAATATACATAGCAGCTTGAACATCCTCTTTCTAGTAATGTCATGGAATACAACTCTTAATCAGCATAGTTTGTGCCATGTTGTTCACATTTTGATTCCTATGTTCAATAACACCATTTGGATGTGGATTTCTCACAGAATCTACCACATGTTGTATCCCAAGCTTCTCCAGGTAATTTTCAAATTCAATTGACGTTTATTCCCCTACATTTTCAGATCGCAACAATTTGATTGTTCGTCCAGTATCATTCTTGGCTATTCGTCGATATGTTTTCATGTAGTCAAGCACTTGTCATGTCCTGTGATTTCCCATAACACATGCCATTCTACTTTAATCATCTATGAAAATGACAAAGTACCTTTATCCATGAGTTCCGGCAACATTTATCAGCCCACATACATCTGTATGAATTATATCAAGAAGATGAGATGCCCTTTTCTTCTTTGGCCGATATGAACTGCAGACAAGATTTCCATTCATACAAGAATCCCAAGACTTTTCATGCTCACGCTTCAGGTGGGGAATGTCCATGACAATGCTCAATTTTGATATTTTCCCCATGTCTTGTTGTTTGATGTGTCCAATCTCTGATGCCACAAACTCATTTCTTCTTCAACAGTCATGTAACAAACATTTTCTTTACTATCAACCAGATAAAAGTATCCTTTGTGTTCTACATCCCTTCATAAGTGAATTACATGTCTTTCCCTTGATAGTGCAGCCTTTCTGATTAAAAGTAACTATAATTCTCGAGTCACAGAGTTGACTCAGGCTGAGTAGATTATGACGAAGGCCATCTACAAGCAGGACTTTAGTCTTCTTTAGCTCTCCATTAGCTAATTCAGTACTTCCAATCCCTTTGATTTTCAGAGCTCCATCGTTTCCAAATCGTACTATATCATCAACCTTCCTTTTGATATCTATTAACAGGCCAGCATTTCCGGTCATATGATATTAGAAACCACTATCTAGAAACCAGGTACTATTGATTTTTGTAGCTTTGTGGACCACCTCTTCAAAGTTGGATATCTCAATGTTCTCCCTCTCTTTCCATGAGACTTTAGATCGAGTAGAGATCACTAATGTCCTTTCAGTTATCTCATCCATGTACATTGGTTCTTCATAGTAGAAGCATTCTTCGAGATGAGAAAACCTGTTTAAGAGAGAAACACATTCATGTTGATGAGATTTCACTTATCTCGAACTCCGGTATGAGGTGTTTGTATCCCTTATATGCCTGTAATATATAGCCTTATGAACAAAGTTAGAACAATGAAAAAAAATATCCATATAAATTGTTTCTTCTATAAGATGGAGGATATGAATTCAGTCTTCTTTGTTGACGTCCCGTATATTCCCCATTTAGGTAGATCCTTTACTCTTCGCAATATGACATGGTATGGCCTAGATAGCCACAGAACTGACACTTCATGAGAGGAAATGTCTTCCCACCTTAATTTCTCCTCATACTTTCCACCTTGGAAGAATAGTTGGACTATCTGTCATTTCTGAATGATTGAGAATAATTTTCAATTCTCCTTTTATTTTGGATTGAGGGTTTCCTTTTCAGAACTTTAGGCAATGTTTCAATATGTCCAACTTTCATCTTGTCTTTATTTTGGCTCTTTTCACTTCCAGTAGTTGATGTCTCAACTTCATAGCCAATTCAACTCTTTCCCATGCAAGCGGGTCTTTGATCACTCAATATTTTTCCAACCCCATCTGAACCACATTTGGATCATTCCAGTCATTCTACATCTGATTATCTTCCAAACAGGATTTTCTTACTTGATTCTTTTGAAATTGATTCAGTCTAAAGTTTACTCCTAAGAGTAACAACTTCCTCCTCAATACCCTCAGTAGTCCTGGATTTTTCTTCCAGTCTGGATGTGAGGTCATTGATGACAGTCCCCTGCACTTCAATTCTTAGCTTCAGATCCATTACAACATCATTTCTATCAAGAATTTTAGACTTAAATTTCACAAATTCTTTGATTCATGCAATTTCAGCTTCAAGGTGATCAACATATTCAGTTGATTCCTCTACAATTGATTTCCACTTATTTCAACTCTTACATTTCACCATAAGATTTATAACAGTAACCTTAAGTTGCATCTCGAGATTGCCAATAGTTTTTAACAGATTGTCTGCACCATTATCCCCTGATTTTTCAACATTGGCCATCATGGATGCATGGTTTCCAGTTTTGAACTATAGTTCTTATTTTTTATAGATTTCATTATCATCATCTTCCTCTTCACAGAAAAATATCTTCTTCAAAACTATATTTCTGGATTTGACGTATCCTTTCTTGAAAAACCTTTTCTAAGGCTTTTGAATTTTTTTAGCATCCCTATCATCATCATCGATCTATCTTAAGCACTGAGAAACAATGTTCCCAACTTTTCCACAACAAAAGCAAGCAAGATTTTACATCCCTTTGAATTTCCCTTCTCCATTATGGATTTTTTTGCAATGAGTGAATGAATTTCCTTTTCCTCATCAGCTTCAGCACTACTATCTTTTGTGATTTTCAGTTTCTCAATGGATTTTATCGCCATTTCCTTGCTCACTCGAGTCGTAGAATCTTCTGGTTTGACTCTCATTTCATATGCCACCAATCTGCTCAGTAGATAATCCAGAGAGAGTTTGGAAAGATCTCTTTCCTCAAGGGCTAGCACCTTTGCATTGTATAGGGGTGGAAGTCTTCTCAGTATTTTCATCACAATGTCAATGTCTTTGATTTCTTCTCCTAGGCCCCGAATCGCTCCAACCACTTCAGTAATTTGATTGAAGAAGTATTTTGCATTCTCATCAGAATGAATCTTCAAATCATCGAACCTATTGTGTCAGACATGTAGTTTTGCCTCTTTTACTTTGATATCTCATTCCTAAATATTTTCATGTTTATCCTACATAGACTTTTCTGATGTGAAACTCATCACTTTTTGATAGATCTTATCAGAAAGGGCTGCAGTGAGAGAATTCTGTGCTTTAGCATCTGCATTACGAATTTTCCTATCTGAATTAGTCATAGCCAGTCCTGTTGGTTCAGAAACATTTACACCTTCCATAGTGGAAAACATAACTTCCATTCCAAGGGATCTTAGATGTGATCTCATTCTATTCATCCAGATCTGGAAATTACTTCTATCTAAGAGAGGGACTCCCCTGACATTGAATGCATTCTCCATGATGACACCAGACAGATTCAACACCAGTAACCTCCCTCTGATACCACTTGTAGGACACTAGGACACCCTGATATGGGAGGGGTGAATCAGGGTGTCAAAATTTTCTTTCAAAACCAAGGATCTTGTTCCCTTGTTGGTAGGAACTAGTTAAACCTGTATGATGGATATGATTAGTAATGAAACATTAACATACAAAGAGATGACACAACAATTTTTACTTGGTTCACCACTATGGGCTACATCCAAAGAGCATACACTGACAAGTTGTCAGTCATACCAAATTCCACTATTCTTAACTAGATGTGGATTACAAAAGGTTCTGGCACAGTCACTCTGTCCCAGGCTCACTTCCTTTACAAAATTTCTAGGGTAGCTCACTGTGTCCCTCAGGTAAATCCTATCGACTCCCCCTTGCTCTCTTCCTTTGGGGTTGTCCCAATCAGTATATATATTTGAAGGCCTCTTCAATAGATTTATATTGAAGTTTTTGTATCTACTTAGCATGAGACCCTGCTTGCATCGATGTCTAGAAATGATGCACATGTACGCACAGAAAAACTGAATCGGATAACTAGAACAAGAAAATATGTTTCTATAACAATTGTGTGCAACTCCAACCCTTCATGCACAGAACCTTACTATTTCGTGCAAAATTTCCTTTTCACACTGAAAAATATTTCCCACAAAAACACCCTTTTCCTTGCACCTGAATATTTTACACGCTACCTGAATTTTTACGTGCATTGATTTATTTTTCACGCATCCCAAAATTTTTCGTGCAATCTAGAATATTTCATGCAAGCCCTTTACATGATCCTTTTACACGCATCAAACCTCAAAACATCTCTAAGTCTCCAACCATACAGAATGAGGGGGGTCACCTCTTATTTATAGGCATCTGAGACCCTTGCACGCAAAACCCCCTTTGTTATGAAAAACATCTCATCTGGAACGTAATCTTTCGCACTGGTATCGTTTTTCGTGCACATCATCAGATTTTTCATGCAGCCCATGCCTTTTCTGTTTTTTGACATTCTGATTCTGAAACACTGTTTGCGTTAAAAACCTCGATTCTCTAATTCATGCATCCCAATATTTTTTTTGTTCCCAACTCAAATATTTCATGCAAAACCCTTCTTTTTCGCGCACCATTTCCTCTTTGCACTCACCTCATTTTACTAACAATCCATGTCTTCATTTTTGGATTTTGAGGCCCAAAAAAATGGAAAACACGAGGAAACAACGTCACTTTAAATACTGTTGTCCACATGAACTGTATGATCACTTTGCTAGAACACATTCTGAACATCCACTAAGGATTGAAAACAAACACTAACCAAACTCCAATTTCTGTATAAAACAATCATGGTTCCAACAACCATGTACCTCTCCTTCATAGGAATTCATTATCCCCTCTTCTATACTCATCCCTTCAAATCAGTTACTCTCAAGTTGAGAAACCTCATCGACCCTCTTCAGTGATTCACCAATGTGCCTGAGGGTACTCTTGTTTAATTCCTGGAATATTGAAATCTACTCGGACGTGCTTCCACCCATTTTTCAGGCATTTTATTCACCTTCATCAAGGCTTCCATCACCTTTCACAGCCGAAGGGACCCCCAAGTGGCATGGATACTAGGCCTAAGGGATCTCCTACAATTATGGGACAACGTCCTCAAGGGTCTCATACAGCAAGTCGATACAAATCCTGCGTTTCAAATATAGTCAGCGGTCGATTCTCATTTTTTGGTCCCCTTCCAAGAAAACACGATTGGGATATTGTGTTTCGAA
The DNA here is from genome assembly GCA_963277665.1 of Viscum album. Taxonomy (NCBI): domain Eukaryota; kingdom Viridiplantae; phylum Streptophyta; class Magnoliopsida; order Santalales; family Viscaceae; genus Viscum; species Viscum album. Next base: position 1,615,627,661 of record OY728158.1, read on the forward strand.
CACAGTCAACAGTTATCCTCCATCGCCACGACAACCCCATTAAGACCAAAATGTCAGTTACATGATTCACATCCTTATGCACCTCATCATGTCCAAGAAGAACTTTGAAACTCTTATTCATATTCCTCAGTGTGCATTCGCATGTTAGGAGGACAAAAGCCATTATAAGGGCGTTATTCGGGGCTCCGCACCAATTTCCCTTTTTAGCGTGTGTTCCCTGTATCGCAATAATCATCTTCCTCCATTATTTCGCACATCGAGTTTGACACATGTGGGATTAGGGATCGGGTTGTGGTATGTTCTTACTTTGAAGGTTTTCACTTATCTATGGTCTGAGCTCTAAGACCATAAAATAAGATCTCATCTAGAACTACGTACAGCTTGATTCCCTTTCCCATGGGAAACATTGGAACAACCGGACATCTTGTTTTCGTGTCCGGCTAAATTGGGAGCTAGTTTATTCTACCCCATTACCCTCTTACCTCTATTCAGGCCCTTTGGCCCAAGGATCCTTTCTCAAAATTGAATACGATGTGGTATGGGATTACGTCCGCATTCACATCGGGTGTGTTTTATTGCACCATACACATTCCCCATTTAGTATCGCCTCTACTACGTTTGTGTCACGTGACATTAAAATGCATGCTTGGTCCCATCAAATGACCCTAAACTGTGACATTATCATCCTAGAAGCATGATGAAAAACGACAGAGCATCGTGATGTCTTCACTCAAGGGGAGGCAATGTTTGGTATTGGTCACACACCATTCTATTTGTCAATGCCTACTACGACTTGACTCTTGTGGTGATGTCGGGACTTTCTATCCTAGACTGGCGCATAAAAAACCATTCACCTTAAATGACAAAAAATTTTTATCAAATACAGCTTCTTTGGGTGCAAGGGCCACGCCCGCACGCCCCTTTTATCCCTGGCACTAGAACCTTATCATGCCACCACTTAGAACATCATGAATATTGACCCCCCATCCACATGGGGTGTGTAGGAACGTCTATTCACCAAGCCTTGGGACCAGCTCAACTCTTGTTTTTGGTCCCTTGACCTAGAACCTTCCCAGGGAATATGTAGTGGGAGCCCCAGTTTCCCATTCACGTTGGGTTTTATAATTACCCCGCCATGTGTCTCCGGTATTTCCTACCATCCATGGTCCAAATTCTAAGACCCCAAACTATGATCTCCCTATGGGAAGGGACTCGACTCCCAACATCTAATACGTTTCATTGTCTTATTCAGATGCGTTTTGAAAAAGAGCCTAAAGCCTGGAAATTTCAGGGGGACATTCCCCTCATTCCATGTCCATGATTTGTGAGCTCGCTATTTAGATCCTCATTATCTTCCACCTCCGAGGGGACCACCTTCATGGCCTGGTCTTATACCGCCTCAGCTCACCTACCGTTTCGGGCCATCTTCCTTAAAGATCTTGGATGACATATGAAACTGGTCGCGTGTTTTGAACATGGTCAGCGATCGAACCACATTTGTCTATCCCCATTCCAGGCTAATGCGATATGGATTCTATGTTTTGAACACAATAAATAGTTATCCCTCCCTCATCATGTCACCATCATTCTGATCCAGATTTTGAGAACCATGATTCACACATTTCCACTTCCTCATGTTCAAGTGGAATTTAGACATACTCGAATTTACTTATTCATGCATCTAGGTGCGCTACATAGATGGGTTAGCATTGTTGGGATGACATTTACCGAGCCTTCCATCACAGTAACATGTTCTGTCCCATGTCAGTAAAGTCCCACCACTACTTCTTGTTTCCCACACCGAGCATGAATCACATGGGCTTAGTAGTTTTGGTAGGATGTGCACTGGCGTAGCCAGGATTCTTATCGTCTTTCTTGACGTTAAAATGTGTTTCCAGAACTATGTATGGCTTGATTCCCATCCTCATGGGATATGTAGAGACACCCAGGTATTTCACCAGGGGTCCAGCCCCAAAAATCATAAATCATATTCCTCCCCATTTCTGGCCCCCTGTCCTGACCCCTCTTGGGGAACCAGGTTACTGCAATTTTTCCCTGAACAAGTTCGGGATACCCCACTATGACATTGGGAAGTGACGAATCCCTCTCTAGAGAGGTCCTGTCTAAATGAACGAATGATCCATGATCAAACCGATGCGTCCATCTAATGTGCTTCCACAACGTTGGCATAATTTCAAGAGTGTTGGATTCTGTTCGAACAAACCCTCACTCCACATTACATGCTTTGCGTGCCCCTTATTCGGACCCTCATCTTCTTTAATGTATAATGGAACCCCATAATAGTATGGATGCTCAGCCTATGGCCCGTCTATTGTCCTAGGCCATCGTTTCGAAAGACTAACGGATGAAATTTTTAGTCAGGCCCCATGTTTCGAACATGGTCAGCGGTTGGCCCTCATTTTCTATCCCCACTCCAGGATAATACAATAAGAATATTGTTTTTCGAATGCAGTCAATAGTTATTCACTATTATCACGCCACCCCCGCAATGTTTCAAATCCTAGGCATTGTGATTCACACCTCCCATTACCATCTATTGGGATTGATTTCAGCACCCCTAGCATTACCCCATTCATGCATAAGAGCACACTAGGAAAACAGTAATTCCACTGTTTTGAGAGCTTCATTCTCCGGTTAGGTCTCTCACATTTCCTCCCAGAAATCTGGACCAGTTGTTAAAACCCCAGATGCCCGATTCTTGGTTTTCACTCCTACGTTTGGATGAGGTGATAAGGTGGGCATCCCTTGTTTCTCACATCAGGCCCTACCCACGTGAGCTTAGGGAATGATCGATGGACGCCCTGCGAACATCACAAGGATTTAAAAAACCAATATAATCAACGGAACTCATGCATGATACGACATCAATCAATAAAAGAATGAAAGTACGTTTAAGGGTGTGTAATAATTACAGTACCTGGGGTCGACTCCCCCCATGGACAGATTGACCTCATCAAAGGAACGTTACAGCTCTGCCACCCTCTGGATGGTGGTGTCCAGGAGTTGTTGCCGCCTGTTTACCTCCAGATCCTCCTCAACAACGAGAGGGTGCAGTTCTCTATCCATGACCCGGGCCCTCTCCACACCGGTCCAAATAACGTCCATCACCTCAGAGGATCACTTAATGCCCTCTTCGACCTCCTCCAGATGGGATTTCAGTCGTGAGATGAGATTTGATTGCACATTAAGAGAAGTGGAATGCTTATTCACATGGGCCTGCAACCGTTCAACCATGTTTTCGGTCTCTTGGAGCCTCTTGATATTCACCACTATCCTCCCCTACCACCCCACACCGAGGCCATGGTCATACTCCTGAATCTTTTCCGCCATAAGATCTCAAGAGATCATATGAGGTTGTCGGGCATCCACTCCCATGGCACACTGTTTGCACACTCGTGAGAGAAGTCTATCCATCTCATCCAACAATAGTTCTTGGGGGTGTCATTGACGAATCGAGTGATCAGCTTCCATGATCGGCGACAGACTATTTTGTTTTCCTCCACGTCGGAGGCCATCTCATCCTAGTTGGCGCAACTGGCAGGCTTGTATGTGGGGAATGCCCCCATGAACTCCTCATCCGGGTCCATGTTTGGCATTAGATCCAATGTGGCGGGGCCTGAACTGTCTGGTTGATCCTCGTCATCAGATCCAACTTAAAAAACCTCATGCACAGTCCCAATGGGATCCCCACCAGTGATTGGGAGCACTACAGTTCGGTCAGGATGGATGGCCACCTCCATGACCATTGTTATGCCTCTGGGAATGGCCCTACCAGAATTCCTGACCAACTTCGCCGCAACGGCCCAGGCCAATTGAAGGAATGTAAAAGCCAAAAAGGTGATGTGAATGTCAGTTAACATTGTTAGGGGATGGAAGTTGTAAATTCGGAAGAGGATAGTTACAGATGTTAAATCCCTAGTCTCTCCCTCATGTTGATGTTGTCGAGACCCCAAGACGTGGACCCCCTTTTATGGTTGGTAGGTCTGGAGACTATGGGGGATCCACCTCGAGTGTCCTAGACTGTCCAAACATGGAATTTGATGCAACCACAGATGTGGATCCCGAAGGTCCCACGTTGGCACAGGCTGAGGGGTGAGAACGAGGTCTATGCACAAGGTCCTCCTACACAATGAAGATGCTGATAAAGAATCCAGAGTAACCTATGAGCAGACCTTAAGGATGGAACTTGGGATTTTACCTTGAGGGCCTCCATGAAATCTTCAAGGTCCGAGGACTGATTGCCTACTTCACCCTCCTCTAACAGACTCCCTCTACCGGCCTCATCTCCCCTGGAGGACTCATCCGATTCATCTGGTAGAGGAAAGTGCTAACTCAGGTCAGCAGCTGACAGTTGCGGTGGGACTGTACAATCCAACAACACACTGACCCGATCTGTTATCTAGTGAAAGGCACCCCGGGAATGTATAAAGTCTTCCAGTTTGGCCATGTATTGCTCCGCCTCCGCCTGGGATACTGCAAAACTGGATCTTATAGGGCGAATCACTGGCAAGTCCATCCCGAGGCCGTTAAGGTGCTTCCATAACTCAGATGGGCCGAGGAATTTTTGGTTGACTTCCCAGATGTCCCAGGCCTCCAAGAAGACAACATTTTTTGGCATGTCAATATGGTGCAGCCATTTCCCCTAGCTCTGAGTAGAAATCCTACAGAATCCTCTCAGTGGCCTCCGCTCTGGATGACTCTATTCTCCTAGGACCACCGGGTCCGCTGCCGCTGCCGGATCTTCTACCACTACTTCCCCCTTAACTGGTGTGGGCGTCACTACTACAAGAGCCCTGCCACTACGGTATTCCCTTGACGCCTTTTTTCCTTGGCCCCAAGGTTGCTGAGGCTCACCATCACTGACTAGAATGGTTGGCCGCTTCAGTGTCTCCCCCAGGTAGGCCGCCTCCCAGCTCTTGGAATATTCCTTTATCAGCCCGAGGAAGGTGTTCGGCCAAGGTAGATCATTACACATCCTCCCGTATTCCTGTGTGAACATGAGTCACATCTACCTCATCACACATGTGTGTTCCTCGTGATTCACCTCCATGCAGAACTATGGGGTCAGTCACGGAAGGCACCAAAATTTCCTCGCAAACTGGTGTGTGGTGTATGGCTCGCAGAGATGCTCGCGGTCCACCCTGGTCACCAAGACTCCACCTCAAAAAGGCCATGAGGCAGGCCCAATTCTCTTCCTTCCTCTAGCCTTCATTCGTATATACCCCCTTAGGCAATGGATATAGGTGGAAATTGAATTCATCCACCCTCCACACCCGGTTCAGAACTGATGTTTAGGTCAGCTTGGTCGGAAATCTCCCCATGGAGTTCAGGATCAATGGGAGGAAGTTTGACCCTGGAGGCAATATGGGGTTTAGATACTCATTGATCCCCCTGATATGCACTGTTATCCACCCGTACAGGAGGTGGAACGACCCACATATCCTATATGGCCTCTTCCCCTCGTCGATGTGCCACAACAACTTATACAACTTGGTGAGCATCGTGATCCCTAGGTTGACCCGCCTTACTATATCCAATGTGGATTCCATGATGAAATTTCTTGGTCGTACTCCGATGTTGGTATCCCTCACCGGTAGGATCCAACCACAAATGAGAGCTGCGATGAATGCTGCAAGCCTGACTATTGGCTATTGCTCAGTGCTGGCACTGAACCCCCTGGTCTTCCACTGGCTATTCTCCAACAGTCACCAGTATGCGTGTTCCTTACTCCAGGCCCTCTTTGGGCATGTTTGAGGTCTCGCTGGGAACTGATGGACTATCGGGTAGTTCAGAATCATATTGAACCAATTCTTGAAGTGGAAATCCCTCACTGCCTCCTTATCTCATCCTGGAACACACTATATCCATGTCATCGCCAGACGCGACATCTACTCTAGATCATCCCCCTCACCCATAGAAGGGTGGAATTCATCGTACATCACCCCCAATATCGGGAACCACGAGATCTGATACACATCCCATAAGCTGATGTCGACCTCCCCATGATGCAGGTGGAAGGTATTGGTCCTCAGTGACCAGCGACTCAACAACTGTGACATTAGATGCTTCGGCTGGTAGATGTCAAAATGGGAAGCCCAAGCTGCCTCATACATGCCCACTCTTCTCAGCTCCGCTCTGAACTCCTCACAAGTGGTGCCTACCCAGTAGGCCCAGGCCCAATCATTTGTGAAGTTATCGCCCTGGCGCAGGTCACATTCCTCAGAACACCCCTTCTTCAGATTCCCCAGCACCGCCTTGAGGATAGTTCGGTATAGAGGAGGGGATGTCTCCAGCTGCAACACCTTCCCGTGGAAGTTAATCCGATTTTTGTATAAGCAGTCAGCAACGACGGGTGTGATATCCTCCCAGGCATGGTCATCAGCTGCCCTGAACCATCAGCACGGGCATGATGTTCTCTTAAACCAGTAAGATGGCTCATCCCTACTTGCTTCAAGGATGAAGACGTCATCCCTCTTCCCAAATACATATAAGTGCAACCTCCTACACAACCCGTAGATCTTCTGGAACTCCAATAGTAGCTCCACCAACAAACTATGGTCTGAGTGGCTACAGACCAACTCTCCTAGCCCTAGACTATTCGCCATGTCATCCCTCCAGGTGGCATCTACAAGGACCCCCTGGGAAGCTTCTGGGTGAGCCATTCAGTTTTGGAACTTGGATGATTTTCTGGATGGTTTGTAAAGCTCATCCGCAGAGCGCGTTCGTGAAGACTCTTCACACAGACTGTTAACAGAGTGCTACCTAGGCGTTCAAGCGCCGGATCATGGAGCGCGAACGCGGTGTCAAGGACTCGATGTGTTCCATGAAGACTATATTCACAGAAAATACTCATGGATTACGCTGAGCTTCGTGAATCGATAGTGCAAAAGGAAAACTTCACAGAGATGGGAAAGGACAAAAGAGACGGCATCACCCAATTTATAGGCGATAGCCTTCAGAGCTTCGCAGCGCACTCGGCCCGCGCATCCCCCTATCCTCCTCGCAATCCCTCTTTGAGAGTCAGCATCGCGAACGACCGAGGATTTTGGCAATTACCATTAGACATCGACCCTTGATCTCTCCGTGGATCCATGTCTGAGGGGGTGGGGGGAATTTGTTGGCACCAAAATTCGGGACAGAGAAGAAGCCCAAAAGAAGGCACCATTGGCGGCCTCACGAAGCTATTTTTCAAAGTCCCCCCATCACTGCAGCCACTACGAAGCAAGGGGGTGGGATGATTTGCAACCGTATTTGACATTCGCAGGCCTGCCGCGAAGCAAGGAGGCGGGACGCTCCCCAAACGCATTTGGTGTTCGTGAGCCCACCGCGAAGCAAAGAGGCGGGACGCTCTGCGAACACATTTGACATTTGCAAGCCCGTCCGGAAGCAACCAAGACCTTATGCACTCCATGTAAGTTCCACTTCTTAGCACCTCTGGACTATAAATACTGGGCTCGCCTTGATCCCAAAAGACGGACAATCAGACCTTTCAACTTCCCAGCTCACGAATCCCAAAGCATCCTTCTGCTCTACGAACCATGAGATGTGTGAGGTACTTCTGATCCGCGAAGTGCCTCCCCTTTTCTTGTTTTGATCCCCCCTTCCGAGAGGGATGCCTTTCGTGAGGCCTAATGGCCTTCAAGAAGGAAAGGGATCCCAAAGGGGACCGGGTCGTCGCGGAACGTTTATGATTCGTGAAACACACTTCATGTACACATGATCCACATGTTAAGGCAGGGTCACTATACTTCGCGAAGCACATTGCGTCATGACACCTTGCTTCATGAGGCACCTTTTATCCGTGAGGAAGTGCTATGCGATTACCATTCCACTTCATGAAGCACCTCCCATATGCACCTCTTCCCTATGCTTAGGCTAAGGCACCCCACATCCCGATGCACACCCCTTCGCATGTTCCCTCCGCCACGCAAAGAAACAGATATTCTCAAGGCCCCTGCATATGAATCCCTCTGCTTGGAAAATCTTTTTGTCGTGCGACCCATTAGGTTTAAACGATGTGACATGAAATTCCCTTGGAAGATACTACATGTTTCTTTTCTTCACCTCATTCTGCTTCACATGGGCACGCTAACGAATATTGCTTCTTTACATAGCCACCCTAACGTGGGACCCTTGATGGTTCTCTCAGTGACACCCCTTCACCACATCTTTTCCTGTAACCTCTCTGAACCAAGGAGAAGAGGGTACCAGTTATGAAATTCCTAGGGGTGTGGAGCAAGCCGACCTCATCCAAGCTGCAGGACGTTAAACTACCAAGAACCCTCTTCCTCAATACATGACGTTAAATTGTGACCTTGCCCCATGCCTCGCACGTGGGGTACCCCCTACCATGGACATTCTCCAAGCCCACCGGTATCCACAGGCGATGATATCATCCTTATTGGAGTGGCGTTTGTCCTCAGGGAAAGGGACGCCACATTGTTGTAAGCCCCTATATTTTCTTGCTGGAGACAGTATCCCTGCTCCTTCTTTCATCTTCGGTCCCTCGGGCCAGCGAAGGGTGTGGTGGGAAATGAAGCTTCTCCTTTCTTCGGTCCGGAATCCCTCTCCTGATGCGCTTTGTCGCCTCATGCCTCCATCCTGGAGTAAGTCCCAATATTTCTCTCCCTGTTCTACTCCACCCATAAGCCCCACCCCACATCCCAGAGACGCACCTTTCGTGACATGATCATCATATCCGTGTTGCCTCTTGTTTCTCTCACCGAGCACGACTCATGTGGGCTTAGAGTAAGCATCAACAATGACACTATCTGAACTACATGGAATTTTATCCTTACCAAGGAGGGGTACGTAGGAAGGCTCAATGAGGTTCAATCCCACCACCATCCATTAGACCCAACCATCTTCACATCAGTGCACCAAGCCCACCACCACCTGGTCGTTCCGACCATCATCACATCGGTTCACCAACACACTGGAAAGCCTAGAGTGTAAGCCCCTTGTAAAAACCTGAACTATAAGGAAATTGATCCATGTCAAGTCATGGTATATAGGAAGCCTCCCTGATGTTCAATCCGACCACCACTCTGGTCGCTCAGACCCCCATCATGTTAGTTCTCACCCACCTGAACAATGTAGTCTTTGATCCTTTCTAAGGCGAGGTACGTAGGAAGCCTACATGAGGTTCAATCACAACACCAAGTGGTTTTGACCCTCTTCACATCGGTTCACCCCTGTCCCACATGATGTTAAATTGTGGACCTCTATTTAGTGATAAGATGTTGTTAATCTATTCCGCGGTAATCCGTTGTCACTCCATTCAATGGTAAGCTGTTGTCACTCCATTCAGCGGTAAACTGTTTTCATTGCAGTGGTACACCATTGTAACCTTAATCAGTGGTAAGACATTATGAACCTATGCAGTAGTAAGTCGTTGCGACCCTATCGGTGGTAAGCTGCTGACATCTCCATCCAGCAGTAAGTCGTTGTGACCACAATCAACGGTAAGCCATTGAAACCCCATCCATCGGTAAGCTGTTGACACCTTATCCAATGGCAAGCCATTGCAACCTCATCCAGTGGTAAGCCATTGAAAACCCCAATCGGCGGTAAGTCTTCATCATATGAACTTCGTGGACTTTGATTCCCTACCATTGGGATACGTAGGAAGCCTCTTCAAGGCTCAAGCCCAAAACCATCGTCATCCTCATTACGGTGACATCCCCTTCACCATCCCTTTCACAGAATCTTCCATCACCCATCTTTATTCTCACCCGGTTCGCCATATCCTGGTGGAATCATGCCACCCCATTCCCCATTCCTTTTGACATCATTTGGGAGGCCTCCCATGCGTTGGCCCCAATATCGGCGTTCCTTCCAGGGTGTTCCCCCATCTGATCCACTCTAGTCAGTGTTCTGAGCAGTCCGATCTATCTCTGTTGGACTTTAAACATGCGGAATACCCTGTGTTAAACATAGGATGTTGAGGAAAAACTCATATACATGCCCATGCCATAGTATTCCCCGCATTCGATGTGGGATGCATCGGTCTTCCGCACTCTCGAGAAACCCTATAATTATGGATAGAAGACAGACACACCAATCCCCAGCTTCCAGACATGCCAGTGATGCCCAACTTGACTACTTCCCTAACTGAAGGATTCTTCCCTAACCAGATCCCTTAGAATATCCTAACATAATCATCGTAATTAACTGGTTTCCATGAAAATATGGTTCTAGGAAGAGTTTCACGAACAATATCTTAATTCTATATGGGTGACTCGGACTAGGTGACGAGTTCCGAGGAGGAATCCATGGAAGGAAGAACCTACATCCCATCATCCCATTTCGATTAAGGAGCAGACATCCTAGAATAAGGAATGGATGATGTCATCCTTTGGAAAGTAGGAATACGGGGCAACAAAAACCGCATCTCTCATCCCCGAACGAGACAAACGCGGGCGCCCCAGCGAAAGCGTCAGAAAAAATAAGTCGACAATATATGGTATGATATATATATATATATATATGTGGTTGTATAATTTATTTATAATAAAATTATTTTTAATATATAAGAGTTTCGAACATATATGAATAAAGTAGAGACTTATGGTTAAGGATTTAGATGTCACATTTCTCCATTGAAAGACATATTCAATATTCACCACTTATTTTTTTAGTGGTGTATATACTACCCATGAATGTATATTGTGATTATTAACCTGAATATTATTTGAATTACATATCAATTTGAGTATCTCTCTTTCATGGTGTTTATGATTCAAAATTTACCAATGCGGTGAGGGCTTTTTATCTCAATTTTTATTCTTTTAGACATGTGTTATTTTATGCACCTATATTATTTTATGAGGTTTATATAAAACCCCTTTGTCATATAATATCATTAATTTATTTTCTATTATTATATTATAGGTTTCATTTGACCTTGATTTTCAAGAGTCTTATGATTCAATGTTACTAAATTGGTAAGGGTTTTATGTTACAATCTCAGAGTTTATCAAGAATGCTCATGATTATGCCTCTAACAGTGAAATCACATAATATGCCTCTTAATAAGCTAATTTATATTATTCAACTAAGGTTATTTCTTAATAACACTTTTTTCTCTAATTTCCTCTCTTTATGTACTCATGATTTCAAAATAAATTTTTTTACAAAATAATCTTTATTTATCTCTTTGATTGAAATAAATTTTTCTATAAAACAATGCTTTCTAAAAATTTCCTTAATTTTTTTTAAAATTAGTAAAAAGATTTATTAAATAATTTTTTACCGATTTTTTACATTTTCATTTTTTTAAAGGAATCTTTATTTTTTTCTAGACAATGCACTTTTGTATTTTATCGAAAATGTGAAACAAATCTTTGTTTTAATGTGTACGACATGAACAAAATTTCCCGCCGCTAAGGAATCATTAGAAATAAAATTATTTTTAAAATGGTTAAATTTTTAATATTTTTTCCAATCTGAAAGTTTATTTTCTTCAATAAATTTTTTATATGATTTTTATAAATCACTTTCTAAATTTTCAAGTTTATTTTCAATGACAATGATATAGAAGTTGTTTTATGTTTTTAAAACTGTTTTTGAAATAAGAAATTATATTTTCTTCAAGAAAATAATTAAATTATTTTTAAATATTCTTTAATATGTTTTTGAGGTTATTTTCAAAGAAAAGAATTTCAAAAATAATTTATGATTTTTTTTGTTTTAAAAAATTAATTTTAAAGGAAAATTTATCTTCCTCAATAAATGTTCCATGTTATCTTTAAAGAAAATTTCCATATAATATGACATAATTTGAAGTTTTTATGGTTTACTAGGGATATTATCCAAGGATACCATACTTATTATTTCTCTATATGGTTTATGTTTATCATGATAATATTTTTTAGAAATCTATTTCTCCCCCATTGGTTATGCCATGATAAAATAATTATAAAACCTGATTATTTTTCATAGGTTATGATTTTATGAAATAATAAAATGATTATGAAACCTATTTCTTTTCTTTAGGTTATGTTATGATTAAATTTTTATAGAACCTTATTTTCATGGGTTCTGATATGATGAATGTTTTATATTATCATGTCCTAGAAAAATATGGTTTTCATTATGAGAAGGTTTGAACCTATAACTCCCCCAAATTAATTATTTAAAGATTTATATATCTTTAAATAATGAAGGGAAACATGTCAATAGGCTTGATTCACTCTGGGAATAGGTGAGTCATTGTCCACTATAGGTAAAAAGTGTATTTTGATCCATAATGGGAAACATGTAAAAAGTCTTGATCCACTATATTGATGGTATTGGTAGTTAACCTTGACATATGAAATGGTTTTATATATTTATAATGGTGAAACTCTTTTATGAAATGAGATTATGGTTTATGATTGATTTAAAATGATTTATAACTCTTTTGGACCATGTTTGTTTTTGAAATTATAAAGTTTAATACCATGACTCATGTTTATGATATCTAAAATGTTAGGTATGAACATTGTATGTTATTTTCATGATCAAATTTCCTAATTATTATCTAATTATTTAATATGATCATAGATTCATGTCTCCCATTTTTATCCATACTGAGTATACGAGCTTACACTTTTATATGTTTCCCTCACCATGTTATGAACGAAGGATTTGGTAGGGTATGCCTAAGAGGAGTACTGTGTGGGAAGATATTTGTTTGGAGATGTTGAATATTTTTTCCAAAAATAAGAAGATTGTGTTTCCAGTCTCCAAATTAAAAAAATTATAGTAAACATTTGTGTGTTTAATAAATTTATTGAATATTTATCTAAAAAGATGTGATATTTCTATATAAAATGAATTGTTCTTTATAGTTTGTGTCATAGTAAAGGTTTTCTTAACCTTTTTAATCATGGATGAGATAAAATTAATGTGACCCCTAAGGATATTCCTAAGGATGTATTTATGTATGTCTCTAATTGTAAGTATAAGGGTGAGTTAAAGTATAGGAAAATGTCTAAGAATTTTGGTTAAGGATAGAGAAATTTGTATCCAAGAAATTACATCTCTATCTGGATACTAAAAGTGGATATAACACTAGAATAGACGTACCTAAGGGTAATAACCTTGAAAAGGGAACATTGTGTAGGACTCAATTGTCACCTGGTGCATGAAATTGGGTTGTGTTGTACACCAAGTTGGAAACTCCTAGGGAATATACATTGAAAATTCAAAAAATCCTTACAAATTATCATGAAGGTGTTAAATAATGACCATTAATGTCATATTATAAAACTAATGTGTCATAAATTTAAAAAAAAAGTTTCATAATTTAGATAGACTATGTTATTTTTGTAACACCTCGAGATTTTATGAAAAATATTCTTTTTAATTTCACTATTGTCTTGTGTTGTACGCTACACCAAAAGGAGCTTGCAGAACACACATCCTTGATTTTCCTTGCATTACACGCAATCGCGACCTTCCTCGATAGCGTGTGTAGTACGCAATAACGAGTTTCACTAAACAACAATATGCTATTAAAATATTATTAAAACTAGCCGTTATGAATAGTAATAACCACTTTTTGAAATTTTGTAATTTTATTTTTTAAAATGGAATTCATTTTTGGATTCGTAATATCGAAATTAGATTAGGGTGAAATTTTGGTGATTTTCGGATAGCTTTCATATTTTGATGAATAGTGAAAATTACTAAATTTTAATTAAAAACAACTTTTTCAATCAAAATAATTAATAGTGATAAATTATTAATTTGAGTGTTTTTAAAGTATATTTAGAATATATTTTTACAATTTAATACAATGTTGTTCATTGGATGTAATTTCACATTTAAACCAGTTATAAAAAAGTGTCAATCTTTTGATAGTTATTATCTCTTAAAAACACGCCTTTTGTTTTGACGATGGGAATTATTTTTTAAATTAATTAATGCAACTAATATGTTTTGAATTTGGTAAAATATAAATCATTTTTGAGTTCATAATATCAAATAAGCTGAGGCCTAATTTTTGGTATTTTTTCTGAAAACGTTCAATTTTTTATGAATAGTGAAACCACTAAGTGGTAGTTAAAAAAACTGAATTTTTCATAAAACTTAATTTTACCGCTTCTGTGAGTGGAATTTCAAAAATCCGAGAGACACGGTTGATGTCAGTAAGTAAAATGTGGTTCAATGAGATGAAAATAATTTTTGGTGAATAGTAACTTTTTACTTTTATTTACCACGGTTAAAAGTAAATAGGGTAATTAAGGGTAAAAATGATATTATTATTACCCTAACACATGTCCAAATTCTATTGGATAAGTGTAATTCGACCAAAAATATTCATAGGAATAAAATATGACCATTTAGGCCCACTTGGATTAGATTAGGACATTTATTATTATTTAATTCAAAGAAGAGTTAAAAGAGTTAAAATCAAAGTTTATTTAATAAAACATTTTTAATATAGGGTTATACATAAGATAAATTAGATTTTAAATATTCATTAGAAATATATAAATATTTCCTACATAATGGTTGTTTATTTGTAATTTTTAGACATTAATAATTTAATTTATTTATGACACAATGATGATGCAGTAATTACCCTTTTAAGGAAATGTTAACATAATTGATGTTATAAATGCTCAAATAAATATAATTTGAGACTTTTTATGAATTCCACTAATTTTCTAGGTTAATATGACATTTTATTATTGATTTAAGTAACTTGGTTCGAACTTATCATTCTGTTATGAATTTCATAAAAATCATGTACCAAATAGTGTCAAAATTGACATAAATTAGTTTTTAAAACAAATATTATATATTTAACTGTTATTTTATTCCTAAAAATCTAAGGTTAGTCCAAATGACTTAGATACGATTATATATATTAATAATAAACAACTTGGGCTTCGTTTGGCTTGATATAGTAAGTTTATTAACCATATAGTGTAAGAAAACAAAAAGACACGGTAAAAGTTAAATTATTTAACTTAATGTTAAATCTAAATGATAAGGTTAAAATAGGAATCTAAACTTGTCTAAATTCTATTGGATGAGAGGATTTCGACCCATCCCCACCTTAGCCTCGAAATAAATCAATTTGGATCTATTTAAAACCCAAATTGATTTTATAATAAAATAATATTTTTAGTTATTCCAAAGGTGCCCCTCTCCTCCCTTATAAAAGGGCACCTCCTCCCTCTCTTCCTCACACAACTTTGAGCCTTCAATCTAGGCCAACCCCTGACCAATTCTCCTATCCACTTCCCAAGAAACATCCTAGAGGTTCTGGTCTTCCTCAAAGACCAATTTTAGTGCCCTAAAAGAAGGTCTCAAAGAAGCACTTCAAAGAAGACGTAATGTCCGTTACCGATTCTTTCATCTTTATTTCTTCTTCCACTTCTTCTTCTTTAGTTGTTTCATGATAAAGTAATAAAATAAGTATTACTTACATACTGATATGTTATTATAAATATGAAACAACCCTAATTCACCTTCTATCCATCCTACGGAAAAATGAAATCACCGCGCGTGCGTACGTATGGAATACCGTCTCCACGCCGTGGTGTAATCTATTTTCCACCATCACCTTACAAGGATGGGTATAATGGTGTAAGTAGTAACTATATATGATTATTATAAAGTGATATTGATTCTGAAATATTATACACATACTCCAATACAATTCCACGATCATAGGAACGATATCATCACTCGTGCATACGTAGGGAATACCGTCTCCACGATGTGATGCGACTCGTTCTACATGATCTTCATTTAATAATGATTATATAAATGAATTGAATTGAATGAATATGATATATATTACACTAATACCATTCAGGAAATGAGGTATCTATAACCTAAAGAAAATAATAAGAATTTATTCAACAAAACATGCATAAGAACAAAAAGTTATAAACACCCGAATAACAAGTAGCAATGAAATATTACTACTAAGAAGCTAAGAATATGACCATATATGATATCATAAAAATAAGTATGATTCTGGAATAAGTCAATAACATTATTTAAATCATTATACAGGAGTTTCGGACACTTACAAAGCAAGTCGGACCTAAGGTAAGGGAAATATCACAATCTCATTTTTATCCGAGATTGTTTATACTTTGGAATTTACTAGGGTGAATTTTATCATCCACATCCATGTTTCCTCAATATATAATATTATTTCCATCCATGTACAATTTTTTAAATCCAATTTTACCCTTTGGTGAGTTTTTAGTAAAATATATGAAAGGAATCTTTTGTCGTTTTTTGTACGAGGTACTTTTTGACTTTTCCGACAAAACTACGAGAAGAATGTTTTTTTAACTTATACGGCATGAATGGATTTTTAAAACATTATTTCCAAGAAGCTTCCTTTACAAGTTTTCATTTTTATTTTTAATCAAGTTCTTTTAGTTTAAAATTGTATGACGCGTTAAGAAAGGAAAAGTGTTTTTGAAGAAGAAATGATATTTTCCTCAAGAATGGAGTTCAAGTGTTTTATCAAAATTATTTTCCATCTAAGATAATAAAGGGTTCTGTTTTTATCCCTATTATTTCATTGATTTGATTATGTTGTGATGGAATTATTTTTATGAATTCCTTTATCTTATATGAATTGTTTTATGCTATCATGATGTTTAAGATTTCCATTTGTATTACATGGGTTATGCAATGATGTATGATTTATGATTTCGTGGCACACATAAGAATGGTATCATTATGAGATGGGTGGGACCGATATCTCCCTCCAATGCATTGGGTAATTATTTTATATCTCATGAGATAGACATGGCTGGAATGGTTGGTTATACCGGTTCAGTGAAATAGGACTGAAACGAGGGTGACTCGGTTCGGAAAGGGACTTTGTCCACTAAGATAGTCTTGGCAATGAGTCTTGACTAACAAGAAATTATTCTCTATGATTATGTGTGAATTCCACAAAGTTTCATGTTTTAAGTTATGATTATTGTGATTACATTTCACTGCCATGATTTACCCCATGTTATGAAATTATGATCTCTTTTGCAGGTTAAGATTTCCAAAAGTTATGTGCTTATGTATATGATGTGATTGATATTTCTTTTGTTTACCCTTACTGAGCATTTGAGCTCACCCTTTTATGTTTTCCTTTCCCCAGGATATAAAGAAAGGTTTTAGGTAAAAAAGAAGAAGAAGATCTTTATGAGAGATGTTGAAGATCTTTCACCACGATTAGAAGATTATATTCCGAGTTTCCAAAGACACTAAACTATTACGATCCTTGTGTGTGTATTTTTGTTATGTACTAAGTATTCCGCAAATGTAATGTAATGTCAATGTACATCAAGCTTCGGGTCTCTACAGTTGGTATCAGAGGAAAGGATTAGTCAACCATTGTAAACTAGGATGCGAAAGCGTTAGTGAGATCCCTAGAGATATTTCTAAGGTATGTCTAGGGATGTACCTAAGGATAAGTATATGTATAAGATATAGTCCTAGAACTACGGTAACGATCATAGAATTTAACCTAAGAAGTTAGATATTGAGGATACTTCCCCTTTATAATGTTGTTTTCCCTAGCATGATTTTTGCCTCTCACACTATTCTTTTTGGGTTTTAGACGATGGCTGGAACCCGAAGGAACCGTGTTGATCAATGCAATGGATAATGCAATGATTTTCCTCCTGAACAAAAAAATGTTATGGGAGATGGAGTGCAAAATATTATTGCTATACTTACACAAGCTATGAATCATTCTGGACTTCCAAATGAGCAGAGAAGGGAACAATATTCTATTGAGTCCTTCCTGAGGCAACGCCCACCTTCTTTCAGTGGGACTTCCGATCCACTTGTTGCTGAACAATGGATTAGTACTACTGAAAAGATATTTTCAGTTCTTCAATGTTCTGAACATGATAAAGACATCCTAGCAGTGTATTGTTTGGAATGAGATGCTGATCAATGGTGGAATCTTATTAAGAATACGAGGCAAAGGGATGAAATTGAGTCCATGGAATGGGATGAGTTCAAGAACTTATTTTTCAATATGTACTTCCCTCGTATTCTCCGAACAAAGATGGAGAAAGAGTTTCTTGAACTGAAGTAAAGGGATGATGAATCTGTTGGTACCTATGAAGAAAATTTTACAAGACTTGCAAGGTACGCTTCTGGTATTATTATCCAACCTGAGAGTAAGATCGATCGATTCTTTAGTGGCTTAAAACCAAGTCTTCGAAGGGAATTAGCTATAAGAGACTTCAGTAGCTATGAAGAAATTGTGCGTTGTGCAATGAAGGTAGAAATGGAAGTTGGTGTTACATATCCATCTCATGGTTTTGAAAATAAACGAAAGATGGAGTTCAAGGAGAAATCTCAGAATAATGGTGAAAAGAAGATGAATGTTTCCTTATGCACAAAGTGTGGAATGAAGCATGGTGGAGATTGTCTTAAAGGGACTAAAAAATGTTTTATGTGTGGAAAAGAAGGTCATCGAGCAGCTGAGTGTTGAAGTAATGGAAAAAGGGTTTCTAATTATGTGAATAAAGCAAACACTGCAGAGAACGCACCACCAACACTTCAATGCTTCAAGTGCAAGGAAATGGGGCATTATGCTAATAAATTCCCTAATCCAAGGGTTAGTGATGATCAACATGAGAATCCACTTAAGGCAAAGGACAAAGGTAAGTCACATGCGATCACTATTGGCGATGTTGAATATGACAACGATGTGGTGGAATGATTAAGTGTTTATGTAATGGGATTCCAAAATAGTGTTGTATATAGTATCGTGGAATATTAGAATATTTATGTACTGGTCTATTGTGGTTTTCAATAATTTTATGGTACCAGTAACCATGGAAAGTGATTGAGATATTTTTGGAATAAGAATGATATGCGCATAATGAAGGGAAAACAAGAAAATGAAATATTTGACAGTATTCATGAGCTCATGATTGATATAAGGACTAAGTGATATCATGGTTTGAGTATATAGAATTTTGAGGATTTTGGTATGTGGAAAGTGTTAACTTTTAACTACATTCATGTTTTCACTAAGGCTCAATGGGTATTCCAGAGAATACATGATTAATGACTTTGAATGTTTGGAATGTGACCAACAAAACATATCTTATGATATATGGGGATCAACGATGGTATTAAATCTCTGGTAATCGTTTTCACTATGTTATGAGAGTGGACTGCAGTATTATGGATAAGTCTAAAGATTGAAATGGATTATGTTGGACATAAGTTAGTATTATTTAAGGATAGAAGTTATTTTGATATTATTGATGGGATGTTATAGTTTTAGAAAAAGGACAACCTGCAGGATGGGCGACAGCCCATCGCGTCGGACAAGGCTGTGGGAATCGAACCCACAACCGAAGTGCGACTGGCCTTTATCGCCTACCACTGACCTACAGGAAGTCCCTGTTTAGTAGAAAGTAGTTTTATTATGTTAATCAGTATGACATATGAAGTATAAGTCCATTTTAGGAACCATATATGATAAATCTCACTATAGAATGACTTATGTATATTTAATAACTTTTGCTAACCTTTTGTTTGAGACAGATTGAATGACCCGTCATTCTATCACATGATCTGCTAACACTTCATGAATAACAAATTCAACTTCATTTATTTTAGAGATGAAGTGGAAATTGTTCAAGGCACGAACAACAGTGAGATTGTACCAAAATAAAGTATGTATTTATTCTAATTGAAATTCTTCAAATTTAGGGAAACGATCTTGAAAACCAAAAATGTTGTCCTAGTGCTCTTATATCTGATTAATCGGATGGTACCTTAGATCGTCGCAAATTTATGGATTTGTGATTGTTGGCTTTTCCATAGCCATGTTCTCTACCACTCTCCATCAGAACATGATGGTTAGATTTTTCTTCCATATCCATATTTTCACCTATGTGGAAACCCAGTGATTAGTTTATTTGGGTAACCATTACGTTTCATACTTTCATTTTTAAAGATTGGTTTTGGTATTCCTTTTTACGATGTGGGTTTATATTAAAGAAACTTTCGAATAGTAAACCATTTATAACCCCGACGAATTTCGAGGGTGAAATTCATTTTAAGGGGGGTAGAATGTAACACCCCGGGATTTTATGAAAAATATTCTTTTTAATTTCACTAATGTCTTGTGTTGTACGCTACACCAAAAGGAGCTTGCACAACACGCATCCTTGATTTGCCTTACATTACATGCAATCGCGACCTTCCTTGATAGCGTGTGTAGTACGCAATAACGAGTTTCACTAAACAACAATATGCTATTAAAATATTATTAAAACTAGCCGTTATGAATAGTAAAAACCACTTTTTGAAATTTTGTAATATTATTTTTTAAAATGGAATTGATTTTTCGATTCGTAATATCGAAATTAGCTTAGGGTGAAATTTTGGTGATTTTCGGATAACTTTCATATTTTGATGAATAGTGAAAATTACTAAATTTTAATTAAAAACAAATTTTTCAATCGAAATAATTAATAGTGATAAATTATTAATTTGAGTGTTTTTAAAGTATATTTAGAATATATTTTTACAATTTAATACAATGTTGGTCATTAGATGTAATTTCACATTTAAACCAGTTATAAACAAGTGTCAATCTTTTGATAGTTATTATCTCTTAAAAACACGCATTTTGTTTTGACGATGGGAATTAATTTTTAAATTAATTAATTCAAATGATATGTTTTGAATTTGGTAAAATAGAAATAATTTTTGAGTTCATAATATCAAATATAGCTTAGGCTTAATTTTTGGTATTTTTTCTGAAAACTTTCAATTTTTGATGAATAGTGAAACCACTAAGTGGTAGTTAAAAAAACTGAATTTTTCATAAAACATAATTTTACCGCTTCTGTGAGTGGAATTTCAAAAATCTGAGAGACACGGTTGATGTCAGTAAGTAAAATGTGGTTCAATGAGATGAAAATAATTTTTGGTGAATAGTAACTTTTTACTTTTATTTACCACGGTTAAAAGTAAATAGGGTAATTAAGGGTAAAAATGATATTATTATTACCCTAACACATGTCCAAATTTTATTGGATAAGTGTAATTAGACCAAAAACAATCATAGGAATAAAATATGACCATTTAGGCCCACTTGGATTAGATTAGGACATTTATTTTTATTTAATTCAAAGAAGAGTTAAAAGAGTTAAAATCAAAATTTATTTTCTAAAACATTTTTAATATAGGGTTATAACTAAGATAAATTAGATTTTAAATATTCAATAGAAATCTAAAAAGATTTCCTACATAATGGTATTTTATTTGTAATTTTTAGACATTAATAATTTAATTTTTTAATGACACAACGATGATGCAGTAATTACCCTTTTAAGGAAATGTTAACATAATTGATGTTATAAATGCTCAAATAAATGTAAATTGAGACTTTTTATGAATTACAATAATTTTCTAGGTTAATATGACATGTTATTATTGATGTAAGTAACTTGGTTCGAACATATCATTCTGTTATGAATTTCATAAAAATCATGTACCAAATAGTGTCAAAATTGACATAAATTAGTTTTTAAAACAAATATTATATTATTAATTGTTATTTTATTCCTAAAAATCTATGGTTCGGCCAAATGACTTATATAAGAATATATATATTAATAATAAACAACTTGGTGTTCTTTTGGCTTGATATAGTAAGTTTATTAACCATATAGTGTAAGAAAACAAAAAGACACGGTAAAAGTTAAATTATTTAACTTAATGTTAAATCTAAATGATAAGGTTAAAATAGGAACCTAAACTTGTCTAAATTCTATTGGATGAGAGGGTTTCGACCCCTCCCCACCTTAGCCTATAAATAAATTAATTTGGAGCTATTTAAAACTGAAATTGAATTTATAATAAAACAATATTTTTAGTTATTCCAAAGGTGCCCCTCTCCTCCCTTATAAAAGGGAACCTCCTCCCTCTCTTCCTCACAATACTTTGAGCCTTCAAGCTCGGCCAAACCATGCCCAATTCTCCTCTACACTTCCCTAGAAACATCATAGAGGTTCTGGTCTTCCTCAAAGACCAATTTTAGTGCCCTAAAAGAAGGTCTCAAAGAAGCACTTCAAAGAAGAGGTAATGTCCGTTACCGATTCTTTCATCTTTATTTCTTCTTCCACTTCTTCTTCTTTAGTTGTTTCATGATAAAGTAATAACATCAGTATTACTTACATACTTATATGTTATTATAAATATGAAACAACCCTAATTAACCTTCTATCCATCCTACGGAAAAATGAAATCACCGTGCGTGTGTACGTACGGAATACCGTCTCCACGCCGTGGTGTAATCTATTTTCCACCATCACCTTACAAGGATGGGTATAATGGTGTAATGGGTAACTATATATGATTATTATAAAGTGATATTGATTCTTAAATAGTATACATATACTCCAATACAATTCCACGATCATAGGAACGATATCATCACTCGTGCGTATGTACGGAATACCGTCTCCACGATGTGATGCGACTCGTTCTACATGATCTTCATTTCATAATGATTATATAAATGAATTGAATTGAATGAATACGATATATATTACACTAATACCATTCTGTAAATGAATTATCTATAACCTAAAGAAAAGAATTAGAATTTATTCAACAAAACACGCATAAGAACAAAAAGTTATAAACACCCGAATAACAAGTATCAATGAAATATTACTACTAAGATGCTAAGAATATGACCATATATGATATCATAAAAATAATTATGATTCTGGAATAAGTCAATAACATTATTTAAATCATTATACAGGAGGTTCGAACACTTACAAAGCAAGTCAGACCTAAGGTAAGGGAAATATCAGAATCTCATTTTTATCCGAGATTGTTTATACTTTGGAATTTACTAGGGTGAATTTTATCATCCACATCCATGTTTCCTCAATATGTAATATTATTTCCATCCAAATACAATTTTTTAAATCCAATTTTACCCTTCGGTGAGTTTTTAGTAAAATATATGAAAGGAATCTTTTGTCGTTTTTCGTACGAGGTACTTTTTGACTTTTCCGACAAAAGTACGAGAAGAATGTTTTTTTTAACTTATACGACATGAATGGATTTTAAAACATTATTTCCAAGAAGATTCCTTTACAAGTTTTCAAGTTTATTTTTAATCAACTTCATTTAGTTTAAAATTGTATGACACATTAAGAAAGGAAAAGTGTTTTTGAAGAAGAAAGGATATTTTCCTCAAGAATGGAGTTCAAGTGTTTTATCAAAATTATTTTCCATATAAGATAATAAAGGGTTCTGTTTTTATCCCTATTATTTCATTGATTTGATTATGTTGTGATGGAATTATTTTTATGAATTCCTTTATCTTATATGAATTGTTTTATGACGTCTTGATGTTTAAGATTCCCATTTGTATTACATGGGTTATGCAATGATGTATGATTTATGATTTTGTGGCACACATAAGAATGATATCATTATGAGATGGGTGGGACCTATATCTCCCTCCAATGCATTGGGTAAAGATTTTATATCTCATGAGATAGACATGGCTGGAATGATAGGTTATACCGGTTCAGTGAAACAGGACTGAAACGAGGGTGACTCGGTTCAGAAAGGGACTTTGTCCACTAAGATAGTCTTGGCAATGAGTCTTGACTAACAATAAATGATTCTCTATGATTATGTGTGAATTCCACAAAGTTTCATGTTTTAAGTTATGATTATTGTGATTAAATTTCACTGCCATTATTTACCCCATGTTATGAAATTATGATCTCTTTTGCAGGTTAAGATTTCCAAAAGTTATGTGCTTATGTATATGATGTGATTGATATTTCTTTTGTTTACCCTTACTGAGCATTTGAGCTCACCCTTTTATGTTTTCTTTTCCCTAGGATATAAAGAAAGGTTTTAGGTAAAAAAAAGAAGAAGATCTTTATGGGAGATGTTGAAGATCTTTCACCACGATTAGAAGATTATATTATGAGTTTCCAAAGACACTAAACTATTACGATTCTTGTGTGTGTGTTTTTGTTATGTACTAACTATTCCGCAAATGTAATGTAATGTCAATGTACGTCAGGCTTCGGGTCTCTACAATTTTCCATCATTTGGTGGTTCCCAACTAGGATTATTATTTCCCACACTTGTTTTGTTTTTTTTAATGGTGGGAACCAGAAGGAAATATATTCACATTGACTGTGATAGAATTTGGGTTGATAAGAAACAAATTGGATGAAAATTAGAGTAAAGGATATAATGTTTATTCCTAATGAATTGTCATGATAAATTATTAAAAACATTCACGTTAACAAACTGTCAGACTCACCAAAGAAGAAAGAGGTTGAGTTTTTTAAGATTCTATATGGTAGAGACCATAGAGGAAAAATATTTAGTGTTATATATGTTGAGAATGTGGAAAGAAGAACACAATTAAAGGTATTAGTGGAATGAAAAAATTTTTGAGAGTGTAAAAGATGGATACAAATAAAGTAATTATTGAGGAAGAATGAAAAGTTGATTAATATAATGGATGATAATAATGATCTCCTTAAGATATCATCAAAAATTGAATTATTAAAATGTGGAAGGTGTGTGCATTATGAAAGTTTATGTCTGAAGGGGAAAGGTCATGATGTTAATCAGTAATGTGGTACAATTAATGGTTATAATTCTGATGATGAGGACAATTAAAATGATAAATATAAGTTGTGGGTTTTTCTAATAGTATTTTTTATGTTAAACATGAGAAGAAAGAGGAAATTTAGGTTAATGAATGTTAATACATGATTCATATTTTATATTTTATTAAATATGTATTAAGGAATAATATAATTAATCATATTTAATGGTTTTAGAAGGAAGTGGGATTATTTTAGTATTTTTGTTTTGTAATTCCAAAATTATGTTAAATCAATCATGAAATATATAAGTAATGCTTAGTATATATTTTTTATGGATTATTAAAAATATATTGAATGGTACTGATGAAATAGAAAAGTGATTTAATGGAATGGTTATATTTTGATAAAGGGAATGTAAGCCTTAATAAATTCCTCATGTTGATAAAATGGTGTTTAGATTGGATAAAGGGACTATTGATAGGAATAAAGTAAATTGGATAGTATTTATGACCATGTAACTGATTAATGATTTATGGGAAATGTGGTTTATTTAATCATTGATTGAGTTTACATCATTATTGGATTTATGGAATATATTTAATAATTTATTCTTATATTCAATGAATTAGGAAGAATTTATGTTTTCAGTAATGTTTTATGGTAATATTAGTTATTAGCATGATTCAAGAGAATATATAACTAATTTATTCAATATTTGGTTTGTGAAAGTCAGGAGATACTTTTTGATATATGGGGGATTAATTATAAGTTTATTTTTATATATTTAGTAAACTTATGTTCAAATTTTGGATTTTGGAAGGGTTATAAGTTTAACCATTTATAGAATAGTTTATGTTGAATTTTGGATTATGTTTTAGTGATTAATGTATTATTTTCCAATTTGATGATTTATGAACAACTTATTCTAACCATTTTATGTTTTATAATAACTAGAGATAAATTTCATAACATGTCATTAATCTATGGCTCTTATTTAGTGCCTTAGTAATAAAAAATTAATCTTTTAGAACAAGAGAAGAAGTGGAAATTGATTGAGTCACAAAAAAGGATTAGATTGTTCTTATGAATTGTAATGAAAACAAGTATACATTCCCATGAATATTTTAAAAAATTACGAAAAGGATATTGAAATAATTTTGTTCTTATTATCATAATTTCTGATGATATCAATGAACTTTTTCTCACTTATTTGGTTTAGGTAATTGTGGTCATTAACTTTCTCTTGACCTTGTTCTCTATCACTCTTTATCAGTATTTGTATATTATTTTTTCACTCATATATCCATTTTTTCACTTCCCATAAATTTTATACTATTAATATGCCTTGCATGTGTGGTTATAAATGACTTTCACACATCCCTTTCTTTATTTTCATGAGGAAGTTTTCTTAATCCATTTTACAACCTGGGTTTCGCAAAATGGGATATTAAAATGTCAAACCATTGCTAACCAAGCACAATTTAAATTTTAGAGGATGAAATTTATTTAGGGGGTAGAATGTAACACCTCTAGATATATTTGAAATATTTATTTTTCAATTTAATAAAATCTTTTTGATATTTTGTGTTACGTGAAACACTGATTTTAAGAAAAACATGACGTAATATTAAAATATTATTATTTAATATAATTGTCATTACCTAGACATTTGAATAGATTTTATGAATAAGATTTACTAAATTATAAAAATATATAGTTTCAAATGTATATAATATTATTTTATTTCTAACCAATTAATTAGAAATGAAAATAAAATCTATTTGAAAATAAAGGAAACATTTTTCTAAATTTTTTTTTAGGAAAATAAAAATGTTTCACCTCAATATATTAAGCAAAAAACTTTTGTTCAATTATTTAAATTAAATTTATATTTTTATTCAATAAAATGTTTAAAATTAATCTTAACGGTTTTATAGAAAATATAAAATAATAAATCTAATTTTATACTAAAAAATTCATTTTTCTAAAAACTTGTTTACACACCTTTTGCACACTTATTTTAAAAATATATTTGGATAGTTTTAGAAAATGTATTTGAAAAAATAAATTTAATTTTTTAAATCATACATTCAAAATTATCTTAGATATATTTTTTGATAATTTTCTGTGGAGAAATGTTTTTGATGAATAGTGAAAATATTGGTTTTTAATAAGAATTGTAATTTATTTTAATTCTTTTAAAAACATAAAAATTAATTTAAGTTGGTTTTAAAACTAAAATTAGTTTAATTATATATATTTAAATATAATTTATTTCATTTTAATAATTTTCATATTTAATTTCAATAAAAAAATCCTTTAGTCTTTTGAACATTTTTTCTTTGAAAACTAGTTTTATAATCACGTTCGCGAGATTAATTTTAAGTAATGATTTTCTACATATGTGAATATAATTATAAAAATTTATTAAATATTTTCAATCAATATAATGTATATTATTTAATAATATCAACTTGATTCTTGACCATAATTAATATTAAAAACAATAAAAAGTATTATCTTGGTTAAGGGGAAATTGTGTTTATCGGGGGTTAAACTAAAATGATAAGTGTAAAAAATTACCCAAAACGTTTCCATCAACCATTTTATGTCCTAAGTTTGAAATTATATGTTTTTTGATTTATAATATACGATTTATTTCCTTTTTTCATGTGAAAAATGTGAGCGCAACATTTTTAGTTTCAAAAATTACAAGTGTGCCACTCACCTTACTTTTAAAAGGATTCCCCATCTACACTCCACCTCAAAATTCTAAAACCATTTATTTCCTCCATTTTATTCCCAAATAACATCCTTAATACAATCATATCATCATGTAATCCTTAACTAAGTTATAAAGACAACCTACATATCCTTTTGGTGAAAACCAAAAGAAGATTCCCGAAGAAGAGGTGACGTCCCTAATCAAGAATTGTATGTTATTTCTTCCTCCACTTCCATTAATTATTAATAAAACATTATTATATAATAAACTATATATATTTCCTATATTAATATATTATTAATATTTTTTAATGATCCAAATCATTCCCTTCTTCCATTAAATGGGTTTTGAAATCATCATCCATGTGTACGGGGGACTACCACCTAGCTAACCAATGTTATTAAATTTCAATCGCAACCTCTCAAATATAGATATAGTGATATATTTATTATTTATATATGATATTTAAGTTATTAATATTATTCTTGAGTCATGGTAATAAATTTACTATATTAGTCTCTATTTCATGGGAATACAATAACATCATTTGTGTGTACGGCGGACTGTCACTGCACGAAGTGAAGTGATTTTTTCATGATTTACATAGAAGGTAATAAGGATGTGTTCAATGAAAAAATGTGATATAAATTACACAATTTTTTTTAATGGTAATATTTTTTACATTTCATTATTTCTTTCCATCGATAAAATGGAAACAATATTCATGTGTACATACGGTCTATCGCCTCTATGAACAATGTATTTCATTTTTTCTCTCTAGATTTTATGGATCACGATAAATACATGTGCAAATAATATATATGATATTTATGTCATGTTTTAATTTTTTTATATTATGGAACTATGATAAATATAATATTAAGAAAAATAAAAAAATCAAAACATACACGAAAAACAAAGCAATTATTCCCTGGAATGTGGATTTAATATAGAATTATTAGTAAAATGGTAAAAAAATTCCATCAGTAAATCATATATGGTATTATATATTTATATGGTTCATTAAAATTTTTATTTTAAAATTATATTTATTATATAGGAATTTTGACCATGTACTAAAGATATCGAGATTTAGGGTAATGGGTTTCAGTATCACTTTTTACTTCTCTAAGACACATACCATATTCACCACTTATTTCTTTTATGTGGTGTATATAATAAAAATTAATTTATTTTATTATTACTATCCAGAAAATTATTTGGATTTAAATATCCATTTTAAGATCTATATTTCATGGGGTTTATAGTTAAAAAGTTACCAAAAATGTAAGGGATTTTGGTCTCAATTTTCCTTCTTTGAGACATAAGTTTTGTTATGAAACAATGTTATATTGTGAGGTATATATAAAACTACATTAACATGTAATTTCATGAATATATTTTTTATAATTATATTATATGTTTAATTTAACACTAATATTTCATGGGGATTTCAATTCGACGTTACCAAAATGATATGGGTTTTGTGTTGTAATCTCATTATTTAGTGTGATTTCTCATGATTATGCTTACAATAATGAAATAATATGATTCATCTATTAGAAAAAACATATATTTTTTTCTTATATGGTTATTTATAGATTATTCATTATTTAAATTAATTTTACAATTTGTATGTACTCTAGAGTTCAAAATAATGTTTTTATGAAAAATAATAGTTATTTCTCTCTTAGATCAAAACCCATTTTTTCTATGAAACTATATTTTTTAAAAATATTTTTTAAATTCTTAAAAGTATTTATGAAATAAATTTTTACACATGATTTACTTTTTTCAAAATATTCATAAAGTAATCTTCATATCATTTTCCAAAAAAAAAAGTTGTTTGGATTTTATCGAAAGCAAGAATGGGATATTTGTTTTAATGTGTACGACATGAATGGAATTTACCACCTTCATTACCATTATTAAATTTTAATTTTAATTTATAAATTTTAAAGATTATTTTAAAAAAAATTATTTTAAAATGTTAAATTTTTTTAATTTTCTTTCAAATTAGAAAAGTTGTTTTCTTTAAAAAACATTAAATTATTTTTAAGCATCATTTATATGTTTTCAAGGTTATTTTGAATGGAAATGATTTTGAAAATGTTTTATGTTTTAAAAAGTTTTTTTAAAAAGTGGAAATTATATTTTCCAAATTAAAATTTTTCAATGATTTGAAAATATTTAATTATTATTTTTCAAGTTTATTTTTAAAGAATATTATTTCCATACAAATTTATGATATTTTTGTTTTTAAAGGTTATTTTCAATGAAAATATAATTTCATTAAGAAATGTTCCAAGTGATCTTATAAAATCATTTTCCATATATGATGACATACTTTTATGTTACATTAGATTTATTAGGGATATAATCCAGGGATACCATTCTTATTATCAATATAGATGGTTAATGTTTATGATGAAATGATCTTTATGAAACTAATTTCCCTTCCATAGAGTATACCATGATATAATTTTTATGAATCTCGCAACTTTTTTCCAAAATATATGATTTGATGAAATAATAAAATGATTACGAATCTTGTTTCACTTCTATAGGTTATATTATGATGAATGTTTTCTAAAACGAATTTTTTCATGGATTCTGATATGATGAATGTTTTTTGGTATTATGTAACACATAAATATATTTTTCATTATGATATGGGTGGGACCTATATCTACTTCCAATGAATTGGGTAAAATTTATATATCCTGAGCTAAAATGGGAAACAAGTCTATGGTCTTGATCCACTATAGGAAACATGTGAGTTCTAATACAATATTGGAAATATGTGCATCATAATCCACAGTGTGAAATAGGTGATAAGTCTTGATCCACAATATTTATGGTCTTGGAAGTTAACATTGAAATATCAAATTCTTTTATATATTTATGATGTTTCTAGTTTTTTATGACATTATCTTATGATTCATGATTGATTCATGATGATTTATCACCCTTATGAAACATGTTTTCTGAAGTGATAATGTTTTACACTGTGGATCATGTTTGTGATATAAGATAGGTAAGGTATGAACATAGTAAGTTATCCTCATGGTAATATACCCTTATTCTTAAATTTTTATTACATATAACCATTGGTTAATATATCTAATGATTACCCTCACTGAGTATATGAGTCCACACTTTCTTTTTTTCATTCCCCTTCTTATGAAGAAAGGTTTAGGTAGGGTATTACTAAGAGGAGTACTATGTGAGAAAATAATTGAGGGATATGTTGAATATTTTTCATTAAATAATAATATTGTTTTTATAGTCTCCAATTACACTAAACTATTATAGTGTTTAGGAATGTTTTTATGAAATGTATTGAATATTTAACTAAAAATATGTGATATTTACATTAGAAACGCCTAGGTCACTATAGTGGAACCATAGGAAATGTTTAGTTATCCTTTTCAAGCATGGATGAGAAAGATTTAGTGAGATACCAAGGGATATTTTTTAGGATATATATGGCGATGTATCTAAGGATAAGTCTAAGGATGAGTGAAATTATCAGAAAATATCTCGATTTTTTGGTAAGGGAAAGAGCAAGTGGTTTCCAATCAATTACATACATATATCGATACTATAAGAGGGTGTGGATCTGGTGTAGTGGTACCTTGAGTTAATAACTATAAAAATCACACATTTAGATTTACTCAATCAACACTTGGTGTACAAAAAATGTTCCTTTCTGTACCCCTTGTTTGACACTCCCAGGGAATATGATTTGGAAACTCACAAACTCTTTACAAACCATCATGATAGATTAAAATAACAACCTTTAATAACATTGGATAAATCAAATATGTCATTTATTAAAAATATAGTTTCATAATTTGGATATTCTATAAGTTATTTTTTATGATTATTTGGTTCCCCATTATGATTATAATTACAAAGACATTGATTTTTGGTTTTAGAAAATTGAAGGAACCAAAAGGAACAATATCAGTATTGAATGTGATATATAATGTGTTGATGATAACCCAAATGAGATAAAAACTAGAGTTATGTACATTATGATTATTCTTAATTAGTTATAAAGAAATATTATTAACATCATTCACCTTAGCCTACAGTCGGACTCACCAAAGAAGAGAAGGTTAGAGTTAATTGAGAGTTCAGATGGTGGAGACGAGAGAGAAAATATGATTTAGTTTTCTATATGTCAAGAATGTGTAAATAAACACCCATGTTGATGTCTTACAAGATCTAGAAGATGTTTTCAGTGTGGAAAAGAAGAAAACAAATCAAGTAATTATTGAAGAAAAATAAAAAGTTTAGAAAACTCAATGGGTGAGAATAATGGTCTCCCTAAAATATCATTAATGGTTAAAGGTTTAAAATGTGGAATGTATGATAATTATGAAAATCTATATCCTAATGGGATATATCCTTAAGAGAGTGAATAAGTTGGAATGAGTAATTGTTATACTACTACTGATGAGGATACTATAAATGAAATATGAAAGGTATGTTCTATTCTAACAATGTTTTTTTTTGTTAAAAATATAAAGCATGATTAAATGGAGTGTGATGAATGTTAGTACATGAATAATATTTAATATTGTAGGAAATATGTATTAGGTAATAATATGAAAATTCCTAGTTGATGGTTTGAGATTTAAGTGGGATTATTGAAGTGTTTATGTATTAAAATTCATGAGTTATGTTATATGAATCATGAATCCTATAATGATCATTATTATATTTTCACTATGGATTTGAAAAATTATTTTGAATGAAATATATGAGTTAGAAAATTGATTTATTGGAAATGTAATATTTTTATTAAGGGAATATAACCCTTAATATTTTCCTAATGTTGAAAAAATAGTGTTTAGTTTGTATAAATAGATGATTGATATGAATAATGTAATTTGGATAGTACTGATGACCTTGGAATTGATTAATTATTGGTGAAAAAAGTATTTTATGTTTTCATTGTTGGAGTTTAAAAAATTATTTTATTTATAGAATATATTCAATAATATGTGCTTTTATTCAAGGAATGATGAGGTATGTATGTTTTCAATAAGGTTTTATGGTAATTCTCGTTATTACCAAGATTCATGAGAATATATGACTATGGTATTCACAAATTTGATATGTTAGATTCAAGATATAATTTATGATATTTGGTGGATTAATGTTAGGTTGATTTTGTTAAATATAGTGACCTTAACTTTAAAATTTGATTTTTGGATGGGTTATAAGGTTAATGATTTATGGAATGGTTTACGTTAAATTTTGGTCGATGATTTAGAGATTAATGTATTATTTCAACATATGATTACTCATGCATAACTTATTCTATCAGTTTTGTATTTGATAATGACTAGAGATAGAATGAAGTAATTATCATTCAAGACCCAGCCTAAATAAGCCATGTGTAGGGACTCCCTAATCCCACATCCAATAGTCTAGGGGTTGGGGAGTAGCACCCAGTAAGTATATCACTTACATGGGAGGCCTTAGCCTAAAGTACATGTACACACACACACACATCAACAAGTACATAAAATGATGAAATGTAGAAAATGATAAACTATACATTCATGCATCTAAATACCATAACCAGAGGATGAAAACAAATTAATGGAAAGTGAATAGGGCCCAATACAATCCCACCAAAAAGAGATTGAAATCATGTCCAACCTGAATGTATATTTGGGGAATTCTATCACAAATAACATCTTGGTCTTTTTCCCTCTAGGACTCTGTCCAATGGTCAATAATCTACACAAGAGATGACACATGTAGGTAAATCCCGTATAGGGGTGAGTATAACAATACCCAATAGGAAACCATGAAAACACTAAGAATATTACAGTAAGAATAATTATGAGATCTATTTTGTATATGTATAAAACACATATAAAAATAATATCAGGGCATACTCAACAAAGACACACATTATCAACGTAATGTCACTACTATAATCCTAGTCTAGGGATTCTTCTCAAAAGTTCTACATAGAACTCATCCAAGGGAACACACTCCATGAGTCCGAAAATAGTAATGGAATCCATCTGACATGAACTAATAATTAGGTCTCACTATAATAACTATACACAGGAAGTCTAAAGAGATTGATACAAAAATTAGTATCACACCCAAGGCTATGGGGTATACCAAAAAATCAATATGTATTAATCTACAAATTAGAGGATCGATACCCACGTACTGTTGGTCATGAATATATAGAGAAACCCACCTTGAGAATGATGATGATAAAGGACCTCCCTCTAGGAATGATAGATCGATTCCAATTACTCTATATAAGAAGACCCACTAAATGGATCATTATCCTATGTATGATAATTGATTCTACGCTAACTCTCAGGGAATGGATCAAGTGTACATACCCAATTGAAACATTTCTGAACTAAAGAAGATGATGGCTCCCAACCATCATTGAATGATTACACAATTTTTAATTGGAGTACACTATGTTTCCCATCAACATTGTGTCCAACCATGTAACACAACCCATTCTCATGTCTGTTTCCATGTTAGAGTGCATGATGTGTACAAGCCCACGTACTCTTGTATGTGTTCGTGTACAACCGATAATTTTCGTGTATGATTAGACATGTCTGTGTACCATCCAAGTTACACATCAAGTCAATTGGGAGGGGCCACACACTATTTTATGGGTACACACATCATGTGATACTTAAATTCTTCACAGAACTATATCACCACACATGGGGGTCCCACACAATGTGTAGATCTGCAATAAACACCGTGTGTTATGGTATTTTCTAGAAATATAGATCTGGTTCATGAATATTCTATTACTCCTTTGGACATTTATTTCACTGTGACACTTGTTGAAAAAAAAGTGAATTAATAGTCAGATAAACCTTTCCATTATCGAGCACTAAAATCTATCCATCAAAATCATTCAGAAAATTCCTTCATGTTTCACTCATCAATGCACACTGAATAAAATGAAATCAGGTATCCTAAAATATTTTATATCCCTTAATACATCCATCATAGCTAAATCACATCATCAATCCATGTTTGGATCTGTGATATCAAATTATTGTTCCATGAAACGGGTGCGCAAAGGTTGATTTACATATATTTTTAAAACCACGGGCCAAGAGAATTACCCATGAATAATGAATAAAAGGGTAAGAAATGAACAATTAAAAACATCTGGAAAAAAAATCCTCCAATGTTTTTGTGAGACTCAATTAGTTCCCATTATAATGATGAATGAAGAGAAAAAATAATAATCACAATGAAATTCCCAAATTCTTGGATAAATCTTACCCTTACCCATAAAACGCATGAGCCATAAATAAAATTTTTAGTTTATTGATTCATGTTCATTGTAGGAATAAAATAAATTGGAATAAATAAAAATAATAAAAATTCATACATCAATTCAAATCAATCATTGATAAAGAATGAATCTATAGTGTTTCTATTGGAGAGATCATATGATTCTGTTGCATTCCAGTTGTTGATCTTCCATCAAATTGCCATTCTCTAATGGATATTCCTCTAATGGATCACAAATGTCTCTCATCAATTTTCTAGGTTATGTGGATAACTCTATAAATTTACCATAAGGTTATACTTATAGTGGAATTAAACTTGGATGGGTAATTAAATTAATTAAATTATTAATTTTGTTTATCTTAACATCCTCCCTTGAATGCACCTCAACTATAATTCCTGACACATTACAAGGTTATATATCATATAGGGTAGATTCAATGCCTTAAACACAATGAAGTCCTTGGATTTTTGATCCTAGAATCTATTTAGAAGTTATTTCTCCTTTTTAAGAAAAATTTATGCACGTAAATTTTATGTATTAACATATTTTAATCATTTATTTTAAGAACACTAGGCCTCAGAATCACATGATGTATTTGTTCCTAGTCTCAAAAATATTCCTTATAATACCCAAAAATAATACACAGAATATATGAGTTTATACATTATTCCCACCTTTGGTATTTATGTCCAAAAATGACAAAAGGCTACAAAAATTGATGTGGGTACTGATCATGCATTTGACACTCTTGCTCCCATGTGCTCTCCTATAGATCCATGTGATACAATTGAACATGAATTAAAGTAATCATTCACCCATGAAAGATCCTCTCATTCCAACCCTTTGTCATTATTGGATAATCAACAAAGGTCGTTACATCCTCAATGTACATAACACCTTGGTTTATAATGTGTGATGAGTCGTGAATGTAGCTACTCAGCTACGACACTTAGAAAACATCACATATCCAGTCTAACAATGTTATTAGAGCTACGATGTACACCACCTCACCAACCCTATGTAGTATTTGGAAAGGGCCAATGAATCTCAGAGATATCTTAAATCCCTGGACAAAACTCCATAATCCAATTCAAGGTAAAATCCATAGGAAAACATGGTCTCCCTCATTGAACTCTAAAGGCCTTTTTCATCAGACATCATAAAACATCTTATGGCTCTGTGTAGTTATCATCCACTCTTTGATGATCTGAACCTTCTCTTTAGTGGCTTTCACTAACACTAGGCCCATATGTTCTACCTCTCCTTGTTCATTCTAGGAAATGGGTGACCTATAGGGTATCCCATACATGGCCATGAATAGTGACATAACGATGGTCTAATGGAAGTTATTTTTGTATGAAAACTCCAACAATGGTAATAGATCCACCCAACTATATCTAAAGTCCAACATGCAATCCCACAAATAGTCCCCCAAGACCTAAATGGTTTACTCAGTCTAGCCATTATTTTAGGGGTGAAAAGTCATGCTCAAACATAGTTGAATACCAAAATCCCCCCTGAAACCTCTTACACAACTGATATGTAAAGAGAGAATCATAGTTATAAAAAATCATAGAAGGAATTCCATGGTGTTGAACTATCTCTTACATGTAGAGGCATCCAATGATCTCAACTAAACTCTACTTTTAAATAGCTATAAAGTGGCATGAATTGGTGATTTGGTCTATAATCACCCAAATAGTATCATTTCCTTATGAATTTTTCGGTAATCCCATCATGAATTCCTTTTATATACCATCCAAATTCCACTGTGGAATCTTAAGGGGTTGAGATAAACCTTCTAGAACTTAGGGATTGTATTTCACATGCCTATACGTACGACATTGAGATACGAACTTGGAAACTAACTTCTTCATCCTTGGACACCAAAACTAATTTCAGAGGTCCCGATGCATCGTTTCCAAACATTGATGTACTTATAAAAGATATTTATTAAACTCTCTTAGAACCACCTTCTGAAAATGTCACTGGTACCATCATGCATCCTCTGAAAAGAATGAACTTCCCCCCACCTTCATAAAATCTACCAAGATCATGTCCAGTGGATATCTGAGTACATAGGGTCTCAAAGTCAGTATTCCCATGTTGTTCTTCCATAAATCTAGGTATATGAAAATGTGTAACAACCATTGACTGGAGGAAAAATGATATATCTCCACCATAAAGGATAATTGCAATGAGTCCCACTACTCTGACGCCTCACTCAGAAACTGTTAAGAATATCTTCTGACAAGAGAATCTGATACCATGTTCCCCTTCCTAGTATTATAGAAAATATCTAAGTCATAGTATTAGAGGAACTATAACTATCAAATATATCTCAAGTTAAGAACCATCTTAGAGAGGACATACATGAGACAATTTTGGTTAGAATAAATAATAAACTTTTCACCCATCATGTTGTGTCACCACATTTTCAGTTTGAAAAATAATGTTGCTAACTCATGTTTGTGTGTCGCATAGTTCTTCTTATTTGTAATCAAGTGATATGAACTATAATAAATCACCACTTACCTCCAAATTAGAACAAAAACAATCATGATTCATGATGAATATGAGAATACTAGGTACATGACAACCTCTTATAGAAATATCAAGATGGGTGTTCTCGTAAATAAATCTCTCAACTCTTAAAAATCCAGTTGGAACATCTCCTTCCACAAAAAAGGCCTCCCCTTTCATGTCAAAGATGTCATGGGAGCTAGTATCCTAGAGAAATCAGGTATGAGTCTTCGATAGTATCCTTCCATCCCAAGGAATATCTGAACCTTCTTTATGCTCTTGTGTGAATCCCAAGATAACACTACCTAGCCCATATGTGCGTCTACTGCCCCAACATTTGCTGAGATAACATGTCCCCAAATGTGGACATCCTAAACCTCTAACTGGAACATAATGAGATTCATATAACGCTGCTGCTCATAGAGTATGTCTAAAACCATCTTAAAGTGTCTCACATGATCCTCCTCAGATGTAGAGTGCACAAGGATATCATTGATGATGAATACCATGAACCGGACTATGAAAAAATGAAAGATCCATTTCATGAGTCCCATGAACACTAATGTGGAATTAATCACACCAAAGACAATTAAGAATTACTCATAAAGATAATAGTGACATTTTAATTCCATCCTTAGTATATCCTTATCTTGTACTCGAAACTAGTGATAGCCCAATATGAGGTCAATATTGGAGAACCATCATGCCCCTCTCAACTGATCAATGTGGTCATCAATCCTCAGTATTGGATACTTGTTCTTTACGGTCACTTGGTTTAGGTGATGATAGTCCACACACAACATCAAGCTCCCTTATTCCCTCTTGGAAAAAAACAACAAGCTGGCCCAGGGTGGAACATTGGGTCTATGAAATCCCTTCCTCTTTAAGTCATCCAAATACACCCATATCTCATGAAGATCTATAAGAGAAATATTATTTTCTTGTAAAAATATTTGTGTCATCCTATGGTGTAGATCAATGCATATTTTTATCTCACAATAGGGAGGTTATTCTATAATTTCATTAGAAAATATTTCCTTATACCCCACTACCACTATAAGGAACTAAAAACTCATAACATCCACTATAGTAAGGGTCATGATAGAAATCTAATGGGTAATTGGATGAACCCTCCTACACATGATTTAATATAACAATACCTAAGTTTCCTTCCTCACCCATAAAGGAAAACATAGTTCCATCATTGTGTAAACACCAAATCCTTATCCTAAAACAACTGATCTAAGCATAAACTATAGATAACTAGTACATACCAAAGATGATTTATTAAGACCTCATCGCTTCCATAAAGAGATAACAATATAAAATCTCACCCTGAAGATTTAGGTCACATTATTATCATAAGTGTGTAGTCCCTGATTCAACTCATGTTAGATTCTCCAACCATAAGGGTCGAGCCAATTTCCCAATCAGAACTGCTATGTTTCGAACCAGATGCACAAAAGTAGCGGAATGACTAGAAACCATGACTAATAGTAATACATTTAGGGTAGAAAAGACACAGATCATACCTCATATAATTCATGGAGCCTCTGGGTCATAATATTAGACCACATGTAGTTCTCCCCAGCCCTGTCCTCCTTCTCCCTAAGCCTGGTGTGGACCGACTGGGGGTGGTGGTGGTAAATATTTGAAGAATATAACACCTCTAAATTCTCTTTCAGTTCATATTCCTCATCTTCCACAAGATGGAATTTTATACGTGTTTCACTACCTCCTCTATGGCCCATCCACTATTTCTCTATCATCGATACACCGGTTTGCTAAATCTGTCCTGGAATGTTTCCTATCATCACATGGTCATCAAAACCATTCACTGGGATGAATAAACCCATATTCTAGGCCCTAAACCATCAACCTTCTATCTTGGGATCACCTCCTGAAACATCTTTCGTTCCTTGGTCTTTGAGGCTAAATTCAGATCCCTGCGGCTGAAGTATCCACTCTCTAGTTCCCACTACAATCATGATCTGTCTTTGTATGGTCAACCAAAAACTTCTCAGCCCCCAAAGATCCCTCTAGCACCCCAGAATAGGTATGAGTTCACATAGGTATGATGCTGGCTCAAATTTCTCTACAAAATCATTGATGGTTTGAGCTACAAAAGTGACCATGAACTGTATCGATTGAGTACCTAGAGATGTTGGTGAACATTGATGAATACTCATCTACTTTTCTACTAATATGATATTGTTTTAGAGGCTCCTAGATGCATACAGTCCTCAACATAATTGTATGGAACTCCTCTCTGAAAATTCACTCAGATTTTGACCATGATAGTGTTGCATTGTCATAAGACTAGGTCACTAAACCTCATAATTTCTGAGAAGATCCCAAGAAAAGGCTCACCACCAGAACCACAATATGATTTTCCAGTGTCCTAAAAATATGGAAAAATCACTTCCCTTCATCAAGAGAGTCTTCAATAACCTGTTGGTTGGTCTCACCTCAATAACCGAGGAGTCATTTTCACTAAAACTTTTGATTCATGATCAACTTTCACAAGTCACATGTTGGTAATATTGGTCCCATATGCTAATCAATAAGAGATTATATAACTGGTACACCACCTAGTGGTTTCACCTCCACAACTGAACTCTATATTGATTCCTCATCATATAGGGGATTATCTTTGCAACCTTGATGTTAAATCCTAGCTATCATACATCGTAGAGGCATCCTAAAATAAACAAGATATACCATGGTAAATGAGTGTATCTAGAGAGCTAACTCAAGAAGGCAATGGAATCCATAACCCATTACAATATGATTCATGTTCCAATTTTCATCCCTATAATCAATATTATCATGTAATGAGTATAAAATAAGGCGATCTATGTCCTGGTGCATAGATACATCATCCATCACACAAACACTGGGGTACCTATCCTAAAATCGATACTTGAAACACTTAACACTATGTCCCTAAAAATCTCACAGACTCTGGTCCTAACGTTGAACTTACTCCTTTGATACCACTCTTTCATGAAACACCCCAAAGGGTCCCATGTCACAACTCCCCATGATCACCTCCAACAGGCTAGTGGATTATGACTAGCATCAAGTAGCAATATAACTAACATGGCATGCCTTAGCATATTATACTTTTACATACACACACATCTCCAAGGCCATAAAATATTGACATGAAAAATAAATGATAAACTATGAATTTGTAAATCTAAATCCCATAACCAGAGTACGACAACAAGTACTGGTATGTAAATAGGGTCAAATACAAGCTCATCAAAAAGAGTCTAAAAACATGTCCAACCTGAAATTATAGATGGGGACTGCTCTCAAGACAGCCACATGAATACACCTTAGTATTTCCTAGTCACTAAGAATCTCTTAGTCATGGTCTCTAT
This sequence comes from Viscum album, assembly GCA_963277665.1. Lineage (NCBI taxonomy): Eukaryota > Viridiplantae > Streptophyta > Magnoliopsida > Santalales > Viscaceae > Viscum > Viscum album. The sequence goes on from OY728158.1 coordinate 1,615,668,251, forward strand.
AGTAATTCCTCAAATGGTTGATCATTTGTACATGACATGACACATACAGGTAAAGCCTATTTAGGGGTGAGTATAATGATACCAAACAGGACACTCTGAAAATAATAAGCATTCGAAAAAAGAATAATATTTATATCTAGTATATATAAGTTTGAAAAAAATATAGCAATAATATCCAAATACACCCAAAAAACACACATAATCTCAATGTAAACTCACAACAATAATGATAGTATATGAATTTTTATCAAATGTATCACATAACACTTTTCCAGGAGAACACACTCCATGAGTCAGATAGAACAGATGGAATCCATCCAAGATGAACTACTCATTAGGTCTCACTATAATAAATTTACACTTTAAGTTTGAGGAGAACGATATATATATAATATCACACCCAAGTCCATGGGGTATACTAACAACTCCATCTAGAATAACCATCTTTGTAGAGGACTGATGCCCGCACAGTGTTGTTCATGAAGATACCAAGAACATAAATTAGCGAAATATGTTGATAAGGGATTTCACTCCAATCCTCGTAGAAGGATTCCAACCACACTATCCAACATGTCCCATGGAAGGGATCAATATCCTATGTATATGATGTGATTACACACTAAACCTTAGGGAATAAATCAAGGGTACACACCCTAAAAAACGTGTCCAAAATGAAGAGGAAAAGAGCACCAAGACTTCTTTGAAAAAGTACACAATATATAATGGGAGTAAATGGAATGTCCCTTAGGAACCAGGTCCTGCTCATATAACATGACCCATTCTCTTGTTTGTGTTCGTGTCTATTTCCAAATAAATTATGTATCTGAGCCCATGTACTCTCGACAATGTCTGTGTAGGGCTAGACATATCCATGTATGGAAAGTTGTTCCCACGTTCCATCCCAGATACATGGAAATATAACAAGGAGGGGGCACACACCATGTGATAGTTATGCATGTTGTGTGATACTTAACTTCTTTGAGGAACCCAAGTGCTACACCAGGGGGTCCCAGATTATGTGTACATCAGTAATAAACACTATGTGTCATTAGATTTTATAGAAATCTTGATATGGTTAAATAATATTCTCCTACTCCTCGAACCAATGATCTGGCTATACACCTTTCAATAAAACATGAATCCATGGTCGAATGACTCTTTTGATTGTTGAACATTAAAACCCATACATCAAAATTATTCTGAAAACACCGTTATGTGTTTCTCATCATCACACAATGAATAACAAAAAATCCTGTATCTTGAAATCTATCTGATCTATTGTCGCTTCCATCACATTTCAATCTCGCCATTGATCCATAATTAGATCTCTGATATTGGACTATTTTTTCAAGAAACATTTGTGCAATTATTGATTTTTTGGTGTCTGTCAAACTATTAGCCAAATGATTTTACTTCTATGAAAAAATAAATGGGGAAAATTGAACAATCAAAAACATGAGAATCAAAGATAATCCAATTTTCATGTTATCCTGGATTTTTATTCATTATAATAATGAATGAAGAGATAATCAATTAATCACCCGAATATATCCTACATGTACCTACAATACATATGATCTGGGGATCAATTAAATAGTTTATTTATTTTCATTCATCATATGAATAAAAAAAAGAATAAATCCAAATAAATAAATTTAGTACCTCAATATGGATCTATCTCTGATAAAGAATGATGCTATGTCTTTGTCGTTAGCGAGAACCTCTGTTGGAGTTGCACGCCGGTTATCAATCTTCGATCCTATTATCATTCCCAAATGGATGCTCTTTAATGACTCTCATCGAATTGAAGGGTAATGAGGTTAACACTATAAATTTTCCATATTTTTATAATTATTGTGGAATTATACAAGGTTGGGTAATTATGTAAATTAAATTATTAATTTATTTTATTTTATCATCCTCCAATGATCGTTCCTCAACCCGAATGCCCGATACGATCCATGGTTATATCATGCCTAGGGTAAATAAAATACACTAAACGCAATAGAGGTGTCATATTTATTACAAAATCATACATTTATAAGTTTTTCAACTTTTTCTAGAAAACTATGTTCACATGTATTTAATATATTTCAAAAAATTATTACAGGAACACCGGGCCTTAGAATCACACGACATCTCAACTCCTGGTCTAGAAAATATTAAATATAATATCTAAAAATAACACATAGAATATTTGATTCATTACATTATCTTTATTATATGGTTCTTATTTAGTGCTTCATGTGTGGACAATTCATCTCTTATAGTATGATATGAAGTGAAAATTAATACAAGAACAAACAAAGGGTGAGCTTATGTTTATTAAATAGAATGAAATTTAGTAAGTATATCTTCTCATTATAATTCCACAACATTAGGAAAAGGAAGTAAAAATATATTTTTATCCTATTATCATCATTTCTTATGATATTAATGTGCTTTTTTACTCCTATTTGGTTTATGGATTTTTAGTCATTAACTTTCTCCAGACCATGTTTTCTATACCTCTCCATTAGTATGTAGGTGTTAGTTTTTTGTTCTATTTCCATGATTTCCCTTCCCACCTAGGTTAACCTATTTATAACCCTGTTATTTTTATTCCACATTACCTTCACACATACATTTATCTCTTTTCAATAGGAATGTTGATATGTTAGTCCCACTAGGTCGAATACCCTAAGAGGGGGGGTGAATCAGGGTATGACAATTGTTCCCTTCAGATATTGTTTTTTCATTAAAAAAACTCTCTTCTCTCTTGTTCTCGTTGAAAATTATGAACATTATTTAAATCATGCATGAGACACATAAATTTTTACATGGTTCACCCTCATTGGGCTACGCCCAAGGAGCATACAACGGTGGTGTGCCGATGTACCAAATTCACTAAGGCTCACTACCAATAAGGAGTAAAATGTTTGAGATAGATCTTCTATGTCCAGGATCAATCCTATTAAATTTTTTAGGGTCCTCTCACTTCATTCCCAAGGGTCACTACCTTTTCCACTTTCTTTGGCTCACTGCTGGTGGAAAGGGTCGTCGTCTTCTTCTTCCTTTACTCACTACTCTTAAAAAATATATAATCACCATTTATAGACTTATAGGTCAAACACAATTTATAGACATGTACGTCCCTTTATTATCATGAATTAATGCATCCTCAACTTTAGTAAAATTATCAATTGAAGTCCCTTTTTCACCCGTAGATGATTTTCACCTTTCCTTGTACTATTAGGTAAAAGAAATAACTTTTTCAAACTAAATTGAAGCCTTTTCAAGCCTCCTAGAGTATTCTACGCACCCCATTCTTTTCCCACATACTATGTTGTAATTCCCCAACAAGAATTATGCAGAGTTGGTGCATTATTACATAACTTTGGAATGATTACAAGGAATCAAGTCCTGAAGAACCAATCAATTTAGTAGTCTTGGAAAATAGATTTCATACATGAAGTTCAAATTTACAACTTGAAAAGAAAAACAACATTAATTTATTACATTAGAAACGTCCAAGCATCCTAGATTATGCTTACAAGTCACTCATAACTAACTTCTTTATATACTTGTACTTTTCCTTGGTAGAGGGTACGTTAACCTCCACTTCTTCAGGTTCTTCCTTTTGATTTGATCAATAGGGATCCTTAGGTTGGCTTTATGACTAAAGGAGGTCCTCTAGGATGAAGGGAATACCGTTTAGAGGATATTTGGGAAGGGGTTCACCGATCCAAATGGCATTGAATGTGTGAATTTGAGAGAATGGGGATTTCCCTTTTATAAGAGGGGTGAGGGGCACCTTATGAAAGATTGAAAAATTATATTATAATATAATAATTTTAAGTTTCTAATCGCACAAAAATGATTTATTTCTAGGCTAAGGTGGGTATGGGTCGAAAACTAATCAACCAATAGGTTTTAGATAGGTCTGCGTCACTATATCAACCTCATATTTTTTGTTTAACTCTTAGTTAATTAGTTTGATATTTACCATGTCTCTTTGTATTTTTATCCTATAAGGTTAGTAAACATACTATAAACATCCAATAGAACATCGAGTTGTTCATTAATGACATATATAATTTTATTTAAGACCTTTAAACAATCCTAATATTTTTAGGAAAAGAAAATCAATTAATAATATAATATTTGTTTTAAAAACTCTTTTATGTCAATTTTGACACTATTTGCTATTTTGTTTTTTTATTCACAAAAACATTATTAATTTGAAAAAAAAATCATTTAATTAACCCTAACATGTCATATTAAACTATAATATTATTGTAATTCATAAATAGTCACAAATTACATTTATTTGGATATTTATAATATAAATTATTTTATTATTTCATTAATAAGGTAATTACTGCATCATCATTGTGTCATAAATAAATTAAATTATATACTTTCAAAAAAATATAAATAAAAACCATTACGTAGTAAATCTTTTTAGATTTTGAATGAATATTTATAGTCGAAATGATGACATATATAACCCCATGTAAAAACTTATTTACTAAAAGATATTTATTTATGTCATTTTTGCTTTTAGTTTAAGTTAATTAAAATAAAGTGCCATTATCATTCATAAGTGGCTACATGGGGTCCCAAAATCGACCCAAGGATACCCATGGTTGGACATGACTCATCCAATAAGGGTAGGACCAGTGTTAAGGTAATGTTTTATTATTATAAAATTCTTTTTACCTTGAATTACCCTATTTACCTTTAACCGCGGTAAATAAAAGCCAAAAGTTACTAATCACAAAAAATTATTTTCATCTTATTGAACCACATTTTACTTTTTAAGGTTATCCTTGTCTCTCAGATTATTGAATTTCAACTCACAGAAAAGGTAAAATTATGATTTATGCAAATTGGAAAAATCTCATAGGAGGTGGGTAAAAGACGGTAAAAAGATTAATAAAGTTTTTATATATCTAAACTTGTTATAAAACGATTCCAATGAATTATATTTCACTTTTATAGGTATTATGTATATATTTTGACCTAAAATAAATTTAAATAAAATAAATATTTATTTAAATAAAATGTCGGTTTTAACAAATTACTTAGTATTTTTCACTATTCATCAAAAAATGAAAGTTTTCAGAAAAATACCAAAATTTTACCGTAAGATAATTTTGATATTATGAATTCAATAATTACATCTATTTAACCACATTCAAAACATAGAAGTTGAATTTATTAATTTAAAATTAATTCCTGTTGTCAAAACCAAAAAGCATGTTTCTAAGAAATAATAACAAACAAAATATTGACAATTGTTTATGTTCAATTTCAAAGTGAAATTATTTCCAATAAATAACATTGCATTAAATTGTAAAAATATAATCTATTTAAACATCCAAACCATTAAAATGTAAAATTTAACACTATAAATTATTTGGATTGAAAAAGATGTTTTCTGTTAAAATATAGTATTTTTCACTATTCACCCAAGTATGAATGTTATAAAAAAATCAAATAATTATTAAAACTAAAATCTTATATCCTGATCATAAAGAAGAATTTTAGTTTTTCAAATTTAATATATAAAAGTTTAAAATATTTGATTTAAAAAGGGTTCTCCATTAAAAGGCAGTAAACTTGCATTTAAAAAATTACTTCTTTTATCTGAAAAAAATGTATATGTTTTTTCATTATGTCTAAGAAACTTATAATATGGATTCTAAAATTATAATTGTTATATAAAGTTAAAAATTTAATTAATACTATTCACATCCTCTTTTGAACAGCTAGTTTGGTAAGTCGAGGTGCGTTTGAACTCGGTGTTGCGTGTAGTAAAAGTTATTGAATTACTTTGAAGAAATAATGTACTATGAATTATTGGGGTGTTACATTCTTCCCTCCATCAATAAATTTAATCCTCATAATTTGAAATTGTTCTTAGAAAATAAAATGTTGAAAATAGAAAATACCATTGTGGGAAAACCCACATGGGAAATTGGGTTAATAAAATTTAGTCTTAATAAGATGAAAAGGGGAATGAAAAAGTCACCGGCAAATTATGATCTCGATTAAGAGAACATTGGTGGAAATTAGAGACACATAATTGGAGGAAAATTGTAAATATTTATAGGGAGTGATTGAGTTCATCAGTTTTAAATAATTATAGAATTGAGGGCCTGAAAGCCATCAATCTATGATGATTTAAAATATCATCGGTTCAACAAAACATATGGTATTCAGATAACACATTTTTAGTTTTAAGATCTCTTATCTAAAGTTGAAGATTTAATTTCATCATAGAATAAGAGAAGAAAAAAAGATATACTTGACAAGTAGAGTTCCTTCCATTAACTAATTTCTACCACAAACTAATCTTTCACTCTCAAAGATAATAGAACTTAAAAACTATTCTATTTACCCTATTCGTATTGGGTTAAAAAATGAATTTATAATTATCCTATCAGACCATTTAGAAAAATAAACTACATTATAAAATCCAGGTACTTCACGTAGTCCAATGGTAGGCAATAATTCCCAATCACACTATGGTTGTGGTTTCGATTCCCGCAGCTTTGTCAGATGTGATGGGTTGTCACACGGTCTGCGTGTTATGATTTTTTATAAAAATCCAAAAATAACATTATCAATAGTATCCAATTTCAAACATAATTTATTCTAACCATTTGAATTATCCAGAATAATTCTCTCCAATCTCACAGTCCAAAATTTATAAGGAAGTTAAACACAATGAAGATCCTTTTTTCCATGTAATAACATGTGAACAACTTCATCATGTACTGTTTTAAAACATGGTAACACCATAAATTTCCATGAAACCGTATTGATTACATTAATGATCCATTATCCTTTATATAATACTGGATATATTCCTTATAGCCAAAAAAATTTAATATTCCAACAATCATGATAAAAAAACTATTAATCAGTTCAAAGGAAGTCAATAATATCCAATATAATTTATCCAAATCAACGATCTCTTATTCCAAACTCACTACCTCATTATCAAGACTATATTAAGTATTATATTTCCATCAACCATGTATTTTTTAAAAGAGTGTGGCTTACTATTAAGTCAATTTATTAGAACCATATAATCTCAGATCCTCAATAAAATAGTATTGTAGTACAATCCTTATGTATCTCCATAATTCATATAACCAGTATATTGTTGATACACCACTCAAATGAAATAATTATATAATATAAACATAAGAAAAATATTCATTCCTATTCATCTGAGGTAGTATCATAATTGTTTTATTTTTTAATAGCATCATTTGAGGTATACTCTGATGACTAGGACAATGATTCTCATAGTTTCCCAACACCTTACAGATGAAGCATTGCACATTTGAAACTTTTTTCTTACCCTTGAAACCACCTACTTGGTGTCCTTTTTTTCCAAACAAATAACAAACTCCCATTCCCTTCAAGCATTTACCAAGGTTATTCTTTCACAGTTATCACATATGTTAAAGTCCATCTTTTCCCTCTTCCCTTTATCCATATTTCTCTCTTCCATCCTTTTATTCTCTTTCTTCCCTTCAAAACCATAGAACTCAGAGAATTATTAACTTATCTTATTAAAACATGATATTATTTATTCATATATTGAGAACACATGGGAGTATATTTCCCTTTTAAATGTTGAATTAATGGCATGAAAGATATGATCTTTCTTACTCTTTGGATTATACATATTGATGGAGTTCACATTCCTTCTACTGGGCACCATTTCTATACAATGGCATACACTAGGTCTATTTATGAATTACAATGAATTATTCCAAACTTGTAAAATACCAAATGTAAATTGAAAATTTTATGGATATAATCCAATATCATAAAAATATTTTCTTTATGGAGGTATATAATCATAAATCCTTAATAATTATTTGTAATGAAAATGAGAATTATCCTAAGCATATCCCCTGGGAGTGTCATAACCAAGAGTGCAGCAAGGCCCATTGTCATGAACCAGTTCCCATTTGAGTCTAGCTTAAAGCAGTGTTTTCAGGTTTTACCCCTAGGTACATCTGTGCCAGAGCCACCTCTACCTGCTCATATCCTGAGAGGGATGTATTTTCTTGGAAAACTCACAAAATATTTACATTACCAAAATTCTAGGATGTTCTTAATTACTAATCCTTAATGTCTATCTTAGGCTAATGTGCTCTAATGAGAGTTTATTTAAATCTATTTTCAAAGGTTATTTATAAAATTCATTTGATAGAAACTATAATGCTCTAACCCAAGATACCCAAAGTCGGTACATTATTACATAACATTGACATGATTATAAGGAATCAAGTCCCGAAGGACTGATCAGTTTAACGGTCTTGGAAAATAGATTACATACATGAAGACAAACAATACAACTTGAAAATAAAAGCAACAGTAATTTATTCCATTAGAAACGTCCAAGCCTCCTAGATTATTCCAGAAAGTCACTCATAACTAACTTCTTCATATCCTTGTACTTTTCCTTGGTAGAGGGTACATTAACCTCCTCTTATTCAGGTTCTTCCTTTTGATTTTATCAAAATGGATCCTTAGGATTGATCTCTAACTAAAGTAAGTCATCTAGGATTAATAGAGAACAGTTTAGAGGATAGTTGGATAGGGTTTGGCCAAGCCAAATGTCTTTTATGGTGTTAATTTGAGATTAGGGGGAGTGCCCTTTTATAAGAGATGTGAGGGGCACCTTAAGAAATATTGAAATTTTATTATATAATAAAATAATTGTTGATTTATAATGGCTCCAAAATGACTTATTTCGAGGATATGGTGGTATGGGTTGAAAACTACTCAACCAATAGGTTTTAGATAGGTTTGATTCACTATATTAACCTCATCTTTTATATTTAACTCGTATTTAATTAGTTTTACATTTACCATGTCTCTTTGTATTTTCATATTATAAGGTTAATAAACTTAATATAAACTTCCAAGAGAACCCAAAGTGGTTCATTAATTACATATATAATATTATTTAAGTCCTTTTGTAAATCCTAATATTTTTATAATTAGAATATCGATTAATAATATAATATTTGTTTTAAAAACTCTTTTATGTCAATTTTGACATTATTTGCTATTTTGTTTTTTTTAAATTCATAAAAACATTATTACTTCCAAAAAAATCATTTAATCAACCCTAACGTATCATATTAACCTATAAAAAAAATTTAATTCATTAAAAGTCATAATTTACATTTATTTGGATATTTATAATATCAATTAATTTAATATTTCATTAATAAGGTAATTACTGCATCATCATTGTGTCATAAATAAATTTAATTATTTCACGTATAAAAAATATAAATAAAATACCATTACGTAGGAAATCTTCTTAGATTTTCAATTAATATTTATTGTAAAAAATATGACTTATATAACCCCATGTAAAAATTTATTTACTAAAAGATATTTTTTATGTCATTTTTGCCTTTACTTTAAGATAATATAAATAATGTGTCATTATCATTCATAAGTGTCTCCATGGGGTCCCATAATCGAACCAAGGATACCCATTGTTGGACATGACTCATCCAATAATTTTAGGACAAGTGTTAAGATAATTTTGTAATATTATAATATTGTTTTTTACCTTGAATTGCCATATTTACCTTTAACCGTGGTAAATAAAAGTCAAAAGTTATTATTCACCAAACATTATTTCCATCTTATTGAACAAAATTTTACTTACTAAGGTTAACCGTGTCTCTCTAATTTTTCAAATTCAACTCACATAAATGGTAAAAATATGTTTTATGCAAATTTGCAAATTCTCATAGGAGGTGTCTAAAAGACGGTAAATAGTTCAATAAACTTTTTATATATCTAAACTTATTATAAAACAACTCCAATTAAATATATTTAACTTATAAAGGTATTATGTATCTATTTTTACCTAAAATATATTTAAATAAACTAAATAATTATTTAAATAAAAATTCAGTTTTAACCAATAACTCAGTGTTTTTCACTATTCATCAAAAATTCAATGTGTTCAGAAAAATACCAAAATTTCACCCTTAGCTAATTTCGATATTCTAAACTAAAATATTAATAATATTTTTACAAATTAAAAATATATAAGTTTCATTTATTAATTTTTAATTAATTCTCATTGTCAAAACCAAAAAACATGTTTTTAAGAATTAATAACTAACAAAAGATTGATACTTGTTTATGTTCAATTTCAATGTGAAATTATTTTTAATGAATAAAATTAGATTAAATTGTAAAAATATAATCTATTTATACTTTAAAACCATTAACATGTACAATTTATCACTACAAATTATTTTGATTAAAAATTTTGTTTTCAGTTAAAATATAGTGTTTTCACTATTCACCCAAATATGAAAGTTATCAGAAAAACACCCAAAAATTATTGAAACTAAATTATTATTTCCAAATTCAGAATAAGAAGTTTATTTTGTCAAATTGAATATATAAAAGATTCAAATATTGGTTTTAAAAAGGGTTCTCCATTAAAAGGCGGTAAAATTGCATTTAAAAAAAATACTTCTTTCATCTGAAAAAAGTGAATTTGTATTTTAATTATGTCTAAAAAACTCATAATATAGATTCTAAAATTATAACTATTATATAAAGATCAAAATTTAGTTAATACTATTTATAAACTCTTTTGAACGGCCAGTTTGGTAAGTCATGGTGCGCTTGAAATCAGTGTTGCGTGTAGTGCAAGTTATTAAATTACTTTGAAGAAATAACATACTATGAATTTTGGGGTGTTACATGTGTAATGGGTATGGTATGAATATGAACTCTTACATGTACTACTTCTGCTTCCATAAACTATCCTCCATTTGTGGACTGCCTCCGCCTTCACTATCATATACCGCCTCCGCGTACCGACTTCAAAGACCTCCTTTGCGAACCACCCTCTGTCTGCAAACTGTTCTCTATTTGTGGACTACCTTTGCTTATTAAAACCATACATCCCCCTACATATACCATGTTCTTATTCTGCATTCATTCTTCCTTTGCAGCCTACAATTCCCCCAAAAATGTTCAGAGGAATTCCTTTCGTTTGAACATTTTCAGACTTCAAAGAATTCTCACTTACGAACATCCTTTAGACATACCTGAATTCTCGATAAAAATATATATTCTATAATGATATTCGCTCTCATATAATTGGTGGGATTAAATCTCTCTATATAGGAAAAGATATCCGCTTATTCCGCTTAATCGAGATTAACCAAATCTTTGACTCAACAACACCTTCACCGCATACTTCTTCTGCCAGCGCAAATCACAACCATTCCCCGAACCATTTTTTATACATGGTCTATGTACTACCTTTTATACTAGGTGGTGAAATTATCTTCTTCCATCTCATGAACCATCAAACCTTCCGCATAATGCAGTCCCTTAACCACAAACCATTTTTGTGAACTATTTCCGTCGCTCCGCATACCCTTCCCACTACCCGGTATGCAACCATGAACTATTCTCATACATGGTACATGGACCATGTTCCAAGGTACACAGTTCCCTTATTTTGATGATTTTATTTGTAGTTCATTTTACCATTTACTCCTATGATGAAAACATTCCATTTCCAAACACAAACTCTTGATTTTGAGACCCAAAATTTTGGAAAATCCTTGGGAACTACATCACCTTAAAAATATGTATTCAAAAAACACCAAACATACTCATTTGTGGTCATATAGATTTTCAAAAAACACAATCACACCAAAAACATACCGATAGGTCACCTTGGGGGATTTTTTTCAAACATGATTAACTCGTTTTATGATGTAGGTTTCCCATAATAGGATTTTCAAATGTTAAACCCTTATCGAGAAAACATTCAAGTTGTGAGGATGGAATTTATCTGAGAGGGGTTAAAATGTTACAACATGAAATATAGTGAAATTTATTTTCCAAATTATTTTACTCTTTTTGATGTTTTGGGTCACAAATAACACCATGTTTAAACAAAACATTAGATACTATTAAAATTTTATTATTTAATATAATAGTTATCACTTAACTAGTAGAATGGTAGGTATGAGTAGGATTAACTAAATTATTAAACTTTATGGTTTACACATTAATATAAAATTAATTTTTACAATGAGCAATTAATTATAAATTAAAATTAAAAACTATTTGAAAATAAAGGAAATATTTTTTATGAAAAACTATGTTTATGCATACAAAAAATACTTCATCAATAAATTAAAGAAACCACTTTAGATGAATTATTTTAATTAAATTTATATATTATATATTCAAAAAAAATTATAATATTCATCATAGGTGTTTTCTATACTACTAAGATGAATAAATACAATTTTATGGTTAAATATTGTATTTTTATAAAATAGAGTTTTATCGAATTTTTCAAACTTATTATAAAAATATTTTTTGAAACTTGTAGTTAATTTATTTAAATAAATAATTTTTATATTTGAAATCATATAATAAAAATTATCATAGTTTTAATTTTAAAAAAATATCAATGAAAATAATATATTCAATGAATAGGGAAAATTACAGTTTTTTATTAACAATTGTAATTTCTTTTAAAGATTTTAATAACACACACATTGTTTAAATATGGATTTAAAATAAACATCAGTTAAAATATATATATATATATATATATATATATATATAAATTCAATTTAGTTCATTATATTCATTCTCATATTTAATTTTTATATAAAAATTTTTTAAACATTTGAACATTTCCACTTTGAAAACCTGATTTCTCATCACATCAATTAGATTAATTTTAAATTAAAAAATTGCAATTATGTTAATATAATTTAAAATAATTTATTCAATATTTGGAATAATAATATTTTAAATTATCTAACAAGGTAAAATTAATTTTTTTCCATAATTAAAAGTAAAAAAAAATTAAATTATTACCATGATTATGGAAAAAAATGGGGGTTCTAGGGGTTAAAATAATATGTTAATGGTTAAAAATAACCCAAAACTTGTCCAAAAACCAATTTATATCCATATTTAGAAAATATATCATATATATATGATTATTTATCATTTTTTTCCTTTTCCAAGTGAAAAAAGTGGGTACACCATTTTCTTTTCAAACATTACAAGTGTGCCCCTAACCTTAATTATAAAAGGGCACCCCTATCCTCTCATATTCAAACATTCAAAACCATTTGGTTTTGACCACAACTGAACAAATAAATTTTTAGTTTTTTTAATATAACCAAAGGATTATAATTTTGGTCATAAATCCAACAAAAATAATCCTCTTGATGCTAACCAAAAGAATTTTTTTAGAGAAGAGGTAATATCAATAATCAAACATTTTATTTTATTTATTCCTAAAACACCTTAAAATATTTTTCAAAAAATTATGATATAATAAAATATGTATTTTAAATATAATTATATATTATTATGTTAATTAAAAAACCTACATACGTTTTCACTTCCATCAAATGGGTTACGAAATCAGCATTCATGTATACGTCGGACAACCTCTTTAATATGTTGATATTCATTTACAGTCACCACATCTCACAAATGTATATAATTATCAATTTATTTTTATATATTATGTTTGTGATATTATTATTATTTTTAGTCATTATACCATATTTTACTTCTTACTCTACATTATATTATAATATAAAAACTTTGTTCATGTGTATTGGTGGACTACCATCTCACTATACAATGTGTTTTATTCATGCAATACATGTATGGAAACTAGGACGGTTTTAATAAAAAATATGTGACACATATGACATAAAAAATTTCCTGGTAATATATCATTTAACTTTATATCATTCTTTTCATCAGGAATATGGAAACAACATTCATCTATACGTACGACCTACCATCTCCATGAATGATGTATTTAATTTTCTATTTATAACATTTATGGATCACTATAAATAAATATATAAGGAGTAAATATTATATTAATATCATCATTAAATTTCTGGATATTATTTAATCATTATCGACGTAATAAAACCTAAAATAAAATTAATAAAATACAACAAAAACAAAGTAATTATTGTATGAAACTTGAATTTAACATGGAATTGTTAATAAATGGGTACTAAAAAGTCATAAATAAATAATATATTATATGATATATATATATATGGTTCTTTAATATAATTATAATAAAATTATTTTTATTATACATGAGGTTTTAATGTGTACGAAGGTAGCCGAGACTTATGGTAAGGGATTTCTGTCTCACTTTTTTTACTTTAGTGAGTTATATACAATAATTCCCACTTATTTAATTTTTGTGATTTATATACTTAAAGTGAATTTATGTTTTTATTATTTTACTAAAAATTATTTACATTTACATATTAAAATGATTATATCTCTTTTATTTGGATTATAGTTTAAAAGTTACCAAAGCAGTAAGCGGTTTTTGTATTAATTTTCATTCTTTTAGACATATGTTATATTATAAGGATGTCAAATTTTATGAGGAGTATATACAAACCCTTTGACATGTTTTTTGATAAATTTATTTATTCTTATTATATTAAACGTTTCATTTAATGTTACACTTTCATTGGGCATATGATTCATAGTTACCAACGTGGTAAGGGTTTATGTTATAGTCTCTTTGTTTATCGAGAATGCTCTAGATTATGATTCCAATGAGGAAAACACATGATATATCTCTCCATAAACTAATTTATTTCCTTTTAATTTGTTTATTTATATACAATAAATGTTTTCTAAAAACATTCAACTCTTTACGTACTCCTGAATGGAAAATTATATTTTTAATAAAAATAATCTTTATTTCTCTATTTAATCGAAAACCCTTTCTTTCTCCAAAACCAAGATTTCAAGAAAAAAATTCCAAAATATTTTTATCATTGCTTAAAGTTTTTTTAAAATAAAATTTTCCCATTTTTTTCTTTTCAAATAATGGTTTGAATGTAATCTTTATATTTCATTCCAAACAATGAAGGATTGGGTTTTACCAAAAATGTGAATGGAATAACTATTTTAACATGTACAACATGAATAGAATTTCGTGACAACATGAAAATTATTTTCTTTTCATAATACATTATTAAATTTCATGTCTATTTAAGAAAAGGATTTTGAAATATTTTTATTATTTCAAAATTATTTTTAAAAGTGCTTAGAATATTTTCTTCATGAAATGTTTTAAATGATTTTAAATATTCTTTTATAAGTTTTCAAGGTTATTTTCAGATAAAAGTATTTTAAAAATATTTTATGTTTTAAAAAGTGTTTTTAAATGTGGAGGGGTTATTTTCCTCAATAAGATCTTTAAATTATTTTAAATACCTTTTTATATTTTTTAAAGGTTATTTTAAAATAAAATTGTTTCCAAAATATTTTATAAAATTTTAGATTTTAAATGTTATTTAGAAAAATTTATTTTCCTCATAAATTATTATATGTTGTATTTCAAAATAATTTTCCAACTAATATGACATAATTTTTTGTAACTTATTCTTTATTGGGGATATTATCTGAGGATAATATTATTATTTTTCCTATGGATGGCTTATGATTATAATGATAACATTTTTGCAGAACTCATTTCTCTTCCATGGGTTATACCATGAAAATGATTATGAAACATTTTTTTCCATGGGTTATTATTTTATGAAATGATGAAATTATTATAGAATATGTTTCTTTTATATAGGATATTTTATGATGAATTATTTATGAAACCTGTTTACTTTTATGGGTTCTGATATGATGAATATTTTATGATATCCTAGCTCACATAAAATATGGGTTTCATTATGAGAAGGGTGGAACCTATATCCATTCTATGAATTGGGTAAATATTTATGTCTCATGACATAATAATTGGAAACAGATAGGTGGGCTTGATCGAATATGGGATATAGGTTACTCCTAATCCAGTGTGCGAAATAAGCGTGTCCTGGTCTTCAATATGAAATTAGTGATAATCCCCAATCCACTATGTTGATGGTCTTAGTATTTATCATTGACATATGAAATGGGTTTCTTTATTTATGACGGTTGATCAATTTTATGACATGATATTATGGTTTATGATTGATTTATGATAATTTGTCATTCTTATAGACAATGTTTTCTGAAATGATACAGTTTTTTCCCATGAATCATTCATATGGTATATGAAAAGTTGGATATGAACATCATATGTTATGAAAATAATCACATACCCTTATTCTTATCTTAATATTTTATATGATAATTGATTGGTATCTTCTAAGTTTACCCTTCATGAGCATATGATCTCACCCTTTGTTGTGTTTTCTTACTTAGGATATAAAGAATGGTTTAGGAAGGGTATGCCTAAGAGGAGTAATATATAGGGAGATATTGGTAGGACATGGGAAAGAGTTTTCAAAATATAAGAATATTTTATTTCTAGTCACCAAATACACTACACTATTATGTTTATTAGGCACGTTTTTATGAAAATTCATGAATATTCATTTAAAAGGATATGATATTTATGTAGGAAAATCACATGTCTCTATAATGTGTTTATGTATGTATGTGTGTACATGTATATGTGTTTATGTGTGTATGCATGTATGAATGTTTGAATGTATTATTGTATGTGTGTATGCACGTATGGGTTTATGTATATATGAATTTATGCATGTCAAAATGTATATTTGTATGTGTGTATGCGTATATGTGTGTCTATGTTTATGTTTGTTTTTTTGTATGAATACATTCCTGTATGTAACTATTTATTTATGGTATGTATGTATATAACCAATATTCATGTAAAAATCACATATATGATATACATAAAATCATGAATCATATAAAACACTTATATGTAATGTGTTTTAGTAATGTTTCCTTAATAAAGGCTTTAACTTGAATATATGAGTTAAAATATTTCATTCATTTTATTTTATTAAAAGAAATGAACTATATTTTACTTTTTTATGTAATAATTATAGTTCCTTGATTACATTTTTATTTCATGGATAATAGATTTCCATTAATTCACTAAATATGTTTGATTTTATTTATTTAATTATACAATTGAACCGTAAAAATTATGATAGTGAAAATATTTTAGTTACTTTGATTTTTTGTTTTTATTATTAATATTATTGTAACTCAAAATAAAATCATTATGTTTATATTAATAATCATAACAAATTAAAATAAAAATGAAGCTTCAATAACATTAATAATTTTATATTGATAACACCCTGAAATAAATGTTTATAACCCATCAACACATCCATATAATAATTATTCTTTGATATAATAAATTGTTGTATTTTCAAGTGGTGACCTAGAAAACATGGATCTTGTATTGATATCCACTATATTTAACTTTTCTAATAAATGATACCATTCAAACCAGTATTGTTGGACTTTTTCCCAAGATTGGTCAAGAGAAAACCTTATCTTTGATAGCACTTTAACACGCTTAAATAAATTACTCTCATATATAAAACTTATTCTTCATGATTCCGTTAATTATTTTTTTACATAAAATATAAAATTATTACCCATAATTATAAACACCATATTAGAAACTAAATTATAAAATGTTTCATTTCATGATAACATTATTTGGGTGCCCAAAAATCCCCAATAAAATAATAAAATGTGTTATCCTAATGATCATTGTTACCCAATAGCAATATATTTACCCTCAACAACTACATATATCAAAAGTATATATAATGGTGACCTTATAGTTTTATTTCTAATATATTACTAAAAAAATCTCTAAAATTATTCAAATTAATCACTTTATAAATAATGTCTACCATTTTTCTTATTGTTTCCATTTTTTCTTCAATTTTACATAATAATAATATTTTCATGGGAAACCAAAAGGAAGAAATGTTAAAAACTATGGTCTTATTATTGACTTATTTTTATATTCCTCTAGTTTTTTTCATAATTATGAACAATATTTATTTCATATAACGATAATTATTATTTCATTTTATGTTATAATATATCATATTTATGAAATACAAAATTAATTATTTTTTATGGGAATTTAATGCCAAAAATTTTATTAAATTATAATAAATATATAATTAGGGAATAAATTTTCATTCTATGATTTGGGCTGTTAAAAAAATTGGTAATGAGTGAGTTGATTTTGTAATTCAACATATATAAAATTTTTCTACTACACTGATCTTTGTAAACAAACTAAGAAATCCATCAAAATATTCTCCCACATTTATGTTAGCATATACAGTTGTTTCAAAAGTCATACAATTCATTGATTAGTATCCTTTACCTGATTACAAATCTAGGGTCTATATATAAACCCACATATCTCATTATTGATTAGTTCTAACTGAAAATATCATTTAATGTCATGACACATATCCATCTCCCCTATATAAACTACCCAACTATTTTTATAAATTGATTTCATAACTTATTCTATTAAACAAAGATTTAAAAACATTTATTCCTTGAAATGAGATGTCAAAAACATTTTTAGAGACTAGAAGTCAATCGTGTCCTCCAAATTAAAGTAACTACAAATAAAATTACTTTCAATATCAGTATTTTATCCCCCATTTACATGATATACAAGTAAAAAAGTTAAATTTATTTGATATAAAACCATATACTCCCAGTCTCCAGTTTCTCCAATGAAATAACTTTTTAAATATTCTATAGGTAAAAAAACACCCGTTTTTAGATAAAATGCACAAAAATGTTCATCTTAAATCTGAAACTGGAATTATGAAAAAACTTATTTACAATTGATTATAAAAGATCTCTAGTAAAAAAGCATTAATGTTCACCATAAATAAATTTTTTACCCAGGAAATTAAATAAATAATCTATAAATACCACTATTGTAACACCCCAAGCTTCTACGGTACGCTTCTCTTTGAATAATGTGATACCGTGTGTTGTACGCAACAATGAGTTCTAACACATCATAACCAATCAAACTAGCCGTTATGAATAGTAATACCTAATTTTTGAAATTATATATATTTTATATTTCAAAATGGACTTCGTTTTTGGATTCGGAATATCTAATTTAGCCTAAGGTGAAATTTTGGTACTCTTCCGATAACTTTAATATTTTGATGAATAGTGAAAATTACTAAATATTAATTAAAAAAACTTTTTTAATCAAAATAATTAATAGTGATAAATTATGAATTTTAGTGGTTTTAAAGTATATTTAGAATATATTTTTACCATTTAATATAATGTTTGTCATTGGACATAATTTTACAATTAAACCGAACATAAACAAGTGTCAATCTTTTGATAGTTATTATCTCTTAAAAACACACTTTTTGTTTTGACAGTGAGAATTAATTTTAAATTAATTTCTTCCACTTCTGTGTTTTGAATTTAGAAAAATGTATTCCATATTTGGAATCAGGATGTTAAAATTGTGTAAATAGGTAACTTTTATTTTTAGACATTTTGAATAATTACTGCGGTAAATATTTTATTTACCATGGTTAAGCGTAAATCCGGTAAATAAGGGTTAAAAAATAATATTATAATAATACTAAATTACCCTAAAAAGTGTCCTAGCCTCATTGGTTGATACATGTTCGACCATAGGCATCTTTGGGTCGATTTCGGGACCCCATGGTGCCACTTGTAGGTGATAGGGACATTTTATTTTAATTAAGTTAAAATGAATACAAAAATGACACAAGCATATATCCTTTAGAAAAAGAATTTTTACATAGGGTTATATATGTTGGATTTTAGATTATAAATATTCATTAGAAAGATATAATGATTTCCTACATAATGATATTTTATTTATAATTTTTATATATTAAATAATGTAATTTATTTATGACACAACGATGATGAAGTAATTACTATAATAGTGAACAATTAAAATAATTGATATTATAAATACCCAAATAAATATAATATGAAACTTTTAATGAATTAAATAAATTTTATAGGATAATATTATATATTAGGATTGATTTAAGGGACTTTTTTCGAAGTAATCAATATGTTATGAGTTTCACAAAAATCAACTATTGAATAGTGTCAAAATTGACATAAAAGAGTTATTAAAAACAATATTATATTATTAATTGATATTAAATTCCTAAAAATCTAAGGTTCGGCCAAGAGACTTATATCATGATAGGTTCATCATTAATGGACCACTTGGGGGTCGCTTGGATGTATATAGTAACTTTATTAACAATATTATATAAAAATACAAAGAGATATTTTAAAAGTGAAACTAATTAACTTAGAGTTAATACTTAAAGATAAGGATAATATAAGTACCCAAACCTGTCTAAATTCTATTGGTTGAATTGTTTTCGACCCATCCCCACCTTAAAATTTAAGTAATAAACTTTTGAGCCATTAGAAACCTAATATGAAATTATTATAAATTAATATTTCTAGCATTTCCAAAGGTGCCCCTCGCCCCTCTTATAAAAGGGAACTCCTCCTTCCTATTTCTTCACAACTTAAAAGCCTTTTGGTTCGGCCAAACTCTGCCCAAATACTCTCCCAACTTCCCTCACTAATACCTAGAGGCCTTATTTTGATTAGAAAGACAACCTAAGGAGCCATTTTGATCAAATCAAAAGGAAGAAACCGAAGAAGAGGTAATGATTTCACCACCCTTTTCCAAGTTCCTTTCTTCTTCCACTTCTTCTTCCTTTGTTGTTACCATTCTAAAATAATAACTCCATCATCATATATATACTGTGATGTTATTATAAATATGGTACAACCATATTTAGTATTCTATCCACCCTTTGAATAACATGTCACCATACGTGTGTACGTGCGGCTTACCGTCTCCACGTCGTGGTGTAATTGTTATTCAATATATTATTATTTGGATGGGTATAATAATGATGTGTAACTCATGTAAATGATAAATATAACATGTTAATTAATCTGTATATATGATATTCCATCCATTTATATATTATTTTAATATCAAAATAATGATATTGTCGCTCGTGCGTACGTACGGACTACCGTCTCCACGAACGCGATGCGATTCATTCTCCATCGTATCCATTCAAGTATAATTATCATTTGATGATTTAAAAATAATTTTTAAGGACTTGATATCATTATGTATATGAATAATATACAACCTATCCATGATAAACATGGATTATGTAAAAAACATATAAAATAAAACGAGTAAGTTAACACCCGAAACGACGATAATTCTAAGATATTATTAACAAATCAATGTTAAAAGATCATATATGATATCATATTAATATATATGATTCTTTTATAATTTAATAAAAAATATTTCACCATTATACAGGAGGTTAACCTACCCAAACAAGGAAAAGTACAAGGTAAGGGTTATTTCACAATCTCTTCATTATCCGAGGTTGTTTGTACGTAATAATCTACTGGGATCTCTTTATCATCCACATCCATGTTTCTGAAAAATGTATTTCAAAACATTTTTACTATTTACTAGAATATGAGTTAAAGTCATTTATAACCTTTTTGACTTTTATATGTGGTTTATAAAGGAATCTTTCTGTCGTTTTCAAAACAAGGTCCTTTTTAACCATTTCGACTGAATTAAGGTAAGAATGTTTTTTTTAACTTATACGGCAGGTGCGGCTATTTTCCACCGTTATAAAATCTTCAAAGCTTCCCTTACAAGCTTATAATAATATTTTCAAAGAAAATGTTTTATTTTATATGGATCTTAAATTATTTCAAAATAAAAAGAGATATTTCTTTAAAAATAATTTTGATTTCATCTATGTCAACATCCTTTGATGGATTTTACACTTATTTAAAGTTGATTTATTATGATACAAAACTTCTATATTATATTGAAGGTTTTGTGATTTGTTTGACTGTGGATGTGCTATTTTTATACCATTCATGGTTTATGGTGAAAGTATTGACATTTCGTATGCTAGTTTTAATACGAATGTTTATGTTATGTTTAAACCTTTTCATATGGGAATGCATTGGACTTAATATGTGACAGGTGCAGCCCGCTATAGCTCCTCGATGCATCGGTAGGTCTCATGAGACAAACTAGTGTCTTGGAACAAGGCCTTGACAAAATCTTATTTTTAGTCTTGGCACGAGGCCATGGCTATGTGGTTATGATAGTCTGGCATTATGCATACCATCATTATGAAAGTGGTTATTGATATTGCATGTGATTATTTGATTAGTAGAATATCCATGTGAATAAGTAAATGACATTATTACATTTTACTTTTTCCATACTATGTTTAAGTTCATGTTTAAAAGGCTTTTGTTTTAGTAATTCATTGCCTTAAATGTTTATGCTTATTTTTGAAAGTTACGCTATATTGTTATCGTTACTGGGCATTTGAGCTCACCCCTTTTCTATGTTTTATTTTTCCCAGGATGTGAAGAAGTAAGTTATGAATGACCTCCAGGGATTTTATGTGGGGATATGAGTGTGGAATATGGAGACTATGTTGTTGTAGTAGTTTTTCACATTATGATGTAATGTAAAACTTTATGAATATATCTAGTGTTTCCAAGGCTACTAAACCAATCGGTCTTTCGAGATTTGATCTTTCTTGTGATCATGCCAATGTTATGTAATAAAGCACCGACATTGGGTAACTAGGGTCGGGGTGTAATAGTTGGTATCAGAGGAAGTTTAGTAAAAACCTTGGAAGCTAGATTTAGATAAACTCTGATTAGAGCACGTAGACCTAAGATGAACTTTGAGGATTAGTATAGAAGAACTTCCTAGAATTTTGGTCTTGTAGATATTTTGTGAGTTTTCCGAGAAATACATCCCTGTATGGATACGAGCAGGTAGAGGCGGCTCTGGAACAGATGTACCTAGGGGTAAAACCCGAAAACACTGCTTTGAGCTAGACTCGAATGGGAACTGGTGCATGACAATGGGCCTTGCTGCACTCTTGGTTACGACACTCCCGGGGGATATGCTTAGGATAACTCTTATTTTCTTTACAAATCATTATGAATGGTTTATGAGTATATACTTCCTCAAAGAAAACATTTTTATGATTAAGGATTATATCCATAAATAGTTCAATTTATGTTAAGTGTTTTATAAGTATGGGATTATGTATTTTGATTCATAAACTGATCTAGTTTATGCCATTGTTTAGAAATAGTGCCTAGTGGAAGAAATGGAAACCGTATCAATGCACACACTCCATGTAAGGATTTCCCTCTTGCTCAAGATAATTATAGTGGAGCTGGTGATGCAACTGGTGCCGATCAGCTAATCACCATACTGGGACAACTTACTCAGGTTATGAATAATAACCTTACCCGTATGGAGCACCCTGATCCACAACGTGGAGGATCAATGTTAGATCGATTCATAAGGAAACTACCACCAACGTTCAATGGGAGTACAAATCCCTTAGTAGCTGAGCAATGGATAAATTCCCTAGAGAAAATATTTCAGGCTTTGGGGAGCAGTGAAAGGGAAAAAGTTATCATGGAAGTTTACCGCCTCACTGGAGATGCTGATCAATGGTGGTCATTGATTCAAAACATGAAGGAAGATGATGAAGTATCAAATTGTAATGGAGGGAGTTCAAATATCTATTTTTAGAAAAATACTTTCCTCACGACCATCGAGCTGATATGGAAAGGCAATTTCTGAGTCTGAGACAAAAGGAGGATGAGAATGTCACAAAGTATGAGGCTAACTTTACAAGGTTAGCAAGGTATGATGGAGATTATATACGTAACCCAAGAAGTAATATTGATCTTTTATTTGATGGGTTAAAATCATTTCTCCGTCGAGAATTAGTCTCACAATCCTTTTCGTCATACGAAGACATTGTCTCATGTGCTATCAAGACCAAAAAGGAATTCTCTAAGTCTTATGACTTAAAAGAAAAGCAAGAGAAGAAGTGACATGTTGATCAATCTGGGAATGGAAATAAGGGGAATAAGGGAAAGGTTGAATATCCATCATGTGGTAAATGCGGGAAGAAACACACTGGTACTTGCTTGAAGGGAATGGGAGTCTGTTACAAGTGTCGTGAAAAAGGCCACCAAGCTCGTGATTGAAAAGGGAAGAAGGAAGCTACCAATGTTCAGTGCTACAATTGTAGGGAGATGGGGCATTATGCAAATGAATGTCCTAAGCATCAGGAGAACTTACCTCAGAAAAGGCCAAGGGATCAAGGCCAATCTTATGCTATCACTACTGCTGAGGTAGAAGCTCCGAAGGACGTGGTGGCGGGTAATTTAATGGTTTCCTCAAGTTTAGCAAATGCATTATTTGATTCTGGATCATCGCATTGTTTCATATCTTCCCAGTTTTCTAAGAAAATTAGATATTTCCAATTTGATTTAACAAGGGAGTTGTCAGTTAAAACTCCTAAGGGAAGTATCATTGCAACATAGTTTTGTGAATCAATCCCCATTAGATCACATAAATGTTCTTTATCTACTGATCTCATCGTCATACCTATGATTGAGTTTGATATAATCCTCGGTATAGACTGGCATTCAGACTATGATGCGAAGATTTATTGTAAGAAGAAAGAGGTTACGATTCTTGATGATAATGATAAGGAACACCTTATCTTTAGAGCAGAATCGTCACCACCTAATTCTTATTTAGATCCACCCCCAGTAGCTCAACATAATTCAATTATTGGGCAGGAAGAGAATGAAATGATTGTGGGTGAGGAAAAGAATGTTCAAATAGAGGATGTACCTGTTGTGAAAGAATTTTTAGATGTATTTCCGGAAGATTTACCTGGACATCCTCCAGAACGAGAAATTGAGTTTTCCATTGATTTAATTCCTAGATCAAGGCCTATATTGAAGACCCCTTATAGAATGGCCACTGTAGAATTAGTTGAACTAAAAAAACAACTAGAGGAATTGAGTAATAAAGGATTTATTCGCCCTAGTGTTTCTCCATGGGGATCCCCTGTTCTTTTTGTTAAAAAAGAAAGATGGATCTATGAGGTTATGTATCAACTACAGGGAGATCAATGGTATAACGATAAAGAACAAGTATCCCCTAACTCGTATTGATGATTTATTTGACCAACTGCATGGAGCTCAATACTTTTCAAAGATTGACCTTCGATCTGGATACCATCAGTTGTGTGTAAAGAAGGAAGACATTCCGAAGATAGCATTTCGAACTCGGTACGGGCATTACGAGTTTACTGTAATGCCTTTTGGATTGACTAATGCACCCTCTGTATTCATGGATCTGATGAATATAGTTTTCAAGGAGTATCCCGATAAATTTGTGGTGGTATTTATTGATGATATCTTGGTATACTCCAAAAACTATGAAGATCATGAAAATCTCTTGCGCATTATCTTGAAGACTCTAAGGAGGCATGAATTATATGGGAAGTTTAGCAAGTGTGAATTCTGGATTCAGGAGATTTATTTTCTTGGCCATATTGTCTCTAAAGATGTAATCTCTGTTGATCCTTCTACGACCAAGGCAATCCATGAATGGCCAGCACCTATTCGTATAACTGAGGTACACAGTTTTATTGGTTTGGAAGGTTATTATCGACACTTCGTCCAGAATTTTGCCCGATTGGCTAACCGATTATCAAAGATCACACGTAAAGGGGTTAAATTTGTTTGGACAAAAGAGTTTGAATAATTTTTCGAAGAAATGAAGAGAATATTAGTCAATTATCCTATATTGACTCTACCATCGGGGAATGATGGGTTCGTTATTTATAGTGATGCATCAAAGAAAGGACTTGGTTGTGTCCTTATGCAGAATGATAGAGTTATTGCCTATGCATCACGACAGTTGAAAATTAATGAACAAAACTATCCTACTCATGATCTCGAGTTAGCAGCTGTGATCTTTTCTTTGAAGATATGGAGGCACTACCTCTATGGTGAAAAATGTGAGATTTATACTGATCACAAGAGTTTGAAGTATATTTTCTCACAAAAATAACTCAACATGAGGCAAAGGAGATGGCTTGAATTACCCAAGGATTATGATTGCACGATACACTACCACCTGGGGAAAGCAAACAAGGTGGCAGATGCTTTGAGTAGAAAAGACCATGGAGTTTTGAACAATATGAGAATTGAAAGGGATCCAATTTTCATGGATCTAGTGAAGATGGAAATGGGAACAACCAGGGAAGGTGAAACATCAATGCTTTTTCAAATGGTTGCCAAACCATATTTACTAGAAAGGATTAAGAGTTCTCAGACCGATGATGAATAATTTCAAAAGAAGATTAAAGCTGTGAATGATGGAAGATTGAGAGACTTTTTGTATGAAGATGGAATTTTGAAATTTGGGAAGAGACTTTGTGTTCACGATATACCTGATCTAAAAAGGGGATTGCTGGATGATGCTCATGGTTCCAATTTCTCTATACACCCTGGGAGCACCAAAATGTATAGAGATTTGAAGGAAAATTTTTGGTGGGACAACATGAAGAGGGATATTGCTGATTTTGTGTCAAGATGTATCGTTTGTCAGGAAGTGAAAGCTGGAAGGCAACAACCTGGAGGAGTCATGAAACCTCTTCCCATACCGGTGTGGAAATGGGAAAATATTACGATGGACTTTGTCATGGGGCTACCAAAGACTCCTAGAAGGAACGATGCAATATGGGTTATTGTTGATCGTCTTACCAAGTCAGCACATTTTCTTGCTATAAGAGAAGATCTACCCCTGGAACGTCTAGCAAGACTATATATTAATGAAGTTGTGAGACTTCATGGAGTACCCCTATCAATTGTTTCTGATCGTGATCCCCGTTTTACTTCAAGATTTTGGAAAAGTCTTCAGAAATACCTGGATACTGAACTTCATTTGAGCACTGCTTACCACCCTCAGACAGATGGACAATCAGAACGGACTATTCAAACCTTAGAAGACATGTTGAGATCTTTCTCACTTGACTTTCAGGGTATGTGGGATCAATATTTACCTCTCATAGAATATTACTATAACAATAGCTTCCATTCGAGTATTCAGATGGCACCATATGAAGCGTTATATG
The DNA here is from genome assembly GCA_963277665.1 of Viscum album. Taxonomy (NCBI): domain Eukaryota; kingdom Viridiplantae; phylum Streptophyta; class Magnoliopsida; order Santalales; family Viscaceae; genus Viscum; species Viscum album. The sequence continues at coordinate 1,615,695,241 of OY728158.1, forward strand.
GAAAGAGATGTCGTACACCAACCTTTTGGGATGACGTTGGTGAAAGAAAACTTGTAGGTCCAGAACTGGTGGAGGAAACGATGGAAAAGGTGAAGGTAATCCAAAATCACATCAAAGCAGCTCAAAGTAGGCAGAAGAGCTATGCCGATAATCGAAGGAAGGATTTGGAATTTCAAGTCGGTGATCATGTTTTCCTGAAGGTATCTCCATGGAAGGGAGTCATACGTTTTGGTAAGAAAGGTAAATTAAGTCACAGGTACATCGGACCTTTTGAAATTCTAGAACGAATTGGGGCTGTAGCTTACCGATTGGGAATGCCGCCAAGTCTCTCTAAAGTTCATGATGTGTTACACGTATCTCTGTTGAGGAAATACATGCCTGACCCAACGCATGTACTCACCTATGAAGAATTAGAACTGGAACCCGATCTATCTTATTATGAAGAGCCCGTCGGGATTCTTGATATGAGAGAACAAGTACTGAGAAACCGGACGACGCGTCTGGTAAAAGTTTTGTGCAGAAACCATAAGATGGAGGAGGCAACGTGGGAACCCGAGGAACTTATAATGAAGAACCACCAAAGTCTTTTCATGTGATAATTATTCTAGAAATTTCGAGGAAGAAATTATTTGAAGGAGGGGAGAATGTAACACCCCAATCTTCTACATTATGCTTCTCTTTGAATAATGTGATAGCGCGTGTTGTACGCAACACCGAGTTCTAACACATCATAACCAATCAAACTAGCCGTTATGAATAGTAATACCTAATTTTTGAAATAATATATATTTTATATTTCAAAATGGACTTCATTTTTGGATTCGTAATATCGAATTTAGCCTAAGGTAAAATTTTGGTACTTTTCGGATAACTTTAATATTTTGATGAATAGTGAAAATTACTGAATTTTAATTAAAAACAACTTTTTTAATCAAAATAATTAATAGTGATAAATTATGAATTTGAGTGGTTTTAAAGTATATTTAGAATATATTTTTACCATTTAATATAATGTCGGTCATTGGACATAAATTTACAATTAAACCGAACATAAAAAAGTGTCAATCTTTTGATAGTTATTATCTCTTAAAAACACGCTTTTTGTTTTGACATCGGGAATTAATTTTAAATTAATTTCTGCCACTTTTGTGTTTTGAATTTAGAAAAATGGATTCCATATTTGGAATCAGGATGTTCAAATTGCTTAAATAGGTATCTTTTATTTTTAGACATTTTGAATAATTACTGCGGTAAATATTTTATTTACCATGGTTAAGGGTAAATCCGGTAAATAAGGTTTAAAAAATAATATTATAATAACACTAAATTACCTTAAAACGTGTCCTATACTTATTGGTTGATACATGTTCGACCATACGCATCTTTGGGACGATTTTGGGACCCCATCGTGTCACTTGTAGGTGATAGGGACATTTTATTGTAATTAAGTTAAAATGAATACAAAAATGATACAAGCATATATCTTTCAGAAAAACAATTTTTTCATAGAGTTATATATGTTGGATTTTATATTATAAATATTCATTAGAAATATAAAAATATTTCCTACATAATGACATTTTATGTATAATTTTTAGACATTAAATAATTTAATTTATTTATGACACAATGATGATGAAGTAATTACTATAATAGTGAAAAATTAAAATAATTGATATTATAAATACCCAAATAAATATAATATGAAACTTTTAATGAATTAAACTAATTTTCTAGGATAATATGATATATTAGGATTCATTTAATTGACGTTTTTCGAAGTAATAAATCTGTTATGAGTTTCACAAAAATCAACTATTGAATAGTGTCAAAATTGACATAAAAGAATTCTTAAAACAAATATTATATTATTAACTGATATTAAATTCCTGAAAATCTAAGGTTCGTCCAAGAGACTTATATCCTGATATTTTAATCATTAATGGACCACTTGGTGGTCGCTGGGATGTATATAGTAAGTTTATTAACCATATTATATAAAAATACAAAGAGACATTTTAAAAGTGAAACTAACTAACTTAGAGTTAATACTTAAAGATAAGGTTAATATAAGTATCCAAACCTGTATAAATTCTATTGGTTGAGTTGTTTTCGACCCATACCCACCTTAAAATTTAAATAATCAACTTTGGAGCCATTATAAACCGAATATAAATTTATTATAAATTAATATTTCTAGCTTTTCCAAAGGTGCCCCTCACCCCTCTTATAAAAGGGAACTCCTCCTTCCCATTTCTTCACACATTCAAAGAATTTTTGTTAGGCCAAACTCTGCCCAAATACTCTCCCAACTTCCCTAACTACAACCTAGAGGCCTTAGTTTGATCCAAAAGCCAACCTAAGTAGCCCTTTTGATCAAATCAAAAGGAAGAAACCAAAGAAGAGGTAATGATTTCACCACCCTTTTCCAAGTTCCTTCCTTCTTCCACTTCTTCTTCCTTTGTTGATACCATTCTAAAATAATAACTCCAGTATCATATATATACTGTGATGTTATAATAAATATGGTACAACCATATTTAGTATTCTATCCACCCTTTGAATAACATGTCACCATACGTGCGTACGTACGGCTTACCGTCTCCATGTCGTGGTGTAATTGTTATTCAATATATTATTATTTGGATGGGTATAATAATGATGTTTAACTCATGTAAATAATAAATATAACATGTTAATGATTCTATATATATGATATACCATCCATTTATATAATATTTTAATATCAAAAGAATGATATTGTCGCTCGTACGTACGTACGGACTACCGTCTCCACGAACTCGATGAGATTCATTCTCCATCGTATCCATTCAAGTATAATTATCATTTGATGATTTAAAAATAATGTTTAAGGACTTAATATCATTCTGTATATGAATAATATACAACCTATCCATGACAAACATGTCTTATGTAATAAAACATATAAAAGAAAACGAGTAAGTTAACACCCAAAACGACGATAATTCTAAGATAGTATTAACAAATCAATGTTAAAACATAATATATGATATCATATTAATATATATGATTCCTGTATAATTTAATAACAATTATTTCACCATTATACAGGAGGTTAACCTACCCCAACCCAGGAAAAGTACAAGGTAAGGTTTATTTCACAATCTCTTCATTATCCGTGGTTGTTTATATGTAATAATCTTCTGGGATCACTTTATCATCCACATCCATGTTTCTTAAAAACGTATTTCAAAACATTTTTACTATTTACTAGAATATGAGTTAATGTCATTTATACCCTTTTTGACTTTTATAAGTGGTTTATAAAGGAATATTTCTGTCGTTTTCAAAACAAGGTCCTTTTAATCCTTTTTTACAGAATTAAGGTAAGAATGTGTTTTTTAACTTATACGGCAGGTGCGGCTATTTTCTGCCGTTATAAAATCATCAAAGCTTCCCTTACAATCTTATAAGAATATTTTTAAAGAAATTGTTTTATTTTATATGGATCTGAAATGATTTCAAAATAAAAAGAGATATTTCTTTAAAATGAATTTTGATTTCATCTATGTCAACATCCTTTGATGGATTTTACGCTTATTTAAAGTTGATTTATTATGATACAAAACTTCTATATTATATTGAAGGTTTTGTGATTTGTTTGATTGTGGATGTGCTATTTTTATACCATTCATGGTTTATTGTGAAATTATTGACATTTCGTATGATAGTTTTAATACGAATGTTTATGTTATGTTTAAACCTTTTCATATAGGAATGCATTGGACTTAATATGTGACGGGTGGAGCCCAATATAGCTCCTCGATGCATCGGTAGGTCTCATGAGACAAACTAGTGTCTTGGCACAAGGCTTTGAAAAAATCGTATTTGTAGTCTTGGCATGAGGCCTTGGCTATGTGGTTATGATAGTCTGGCATTATGTATTCCATCATTATGAAAGTGGTTATTGATATTGCATGTGATTATTCGATAAGTAGAATATCCATGTGAATAAGTAAATGGCATTATTACATTTTAATTTTGCCATACTATGTTGAAGTTCAAGTTTGAAAGGCTTTTGTTTTAGTAATGCATGGCCTTAAATGTTTATGGTTATTTTTGAAAGTTCTGCTATATTGTTATCCTTACTGGGCATTTGAGCTCACCCCTTTTCTATGTTTTATTTTTCCCAGGATGTGAAGAAGTAAGTTATGAATGACCTACAGGGATTTTATGTGGGGATATGATTGTGGAATATAGAGACTATGTTGTTGTAGTAGTTTTTCACTTTATGATGTTATGTAAAACTTTATGAATATATCTAGTGTTTCCAAGGCTACTAAACCAATCGGTCTTTCGAGATTTGATCTTTCTTGTGATCATGCCAATGTTATGTAATAATGCACCGACTCTGGGTAACTAGGGTCGGGGTGTTACAACTATGAATGAGTTAAGTTATTAATTAAGGATACAATTTATCAAATATATAAAAATAGTAAGAGAATTTGAAATCCTTTTCAACATTACTAAAAACTATAATTTTATGTGTATACTCTAAAATTCTTTTTGGAATGTTATCAATCTTTACACATAATTGGTTATACCTAATCCATTATTTATTCTTAGATAAATAATTAAATAATTTAAATTAATTTAATGCATAATCAATTTATAGTAAAGAAAACATATTTTACACTATCACTAGGTTAGAAATATGAAAATTAATACCTTTTTTCATACAATCATATTTATTGAAAAATAGAATTGGTTCTTCCCAAGGTTATATCACTTGGTTATATAAATATTATTTTCTACAAATTTTCCAAATTTATCTTTAGATCTCGTAGATATATTGGTCCCATACAATAAGAAGCCATGGACATCAATAATTTAATATTTAATAAGAAAATAGGTAATTACAGATCTCTATATTGTGACCACCCCTAAGAATCATCAAAAAATATTTCCATGAATTATCCCACTACAACTACCAACCAAGTTTTGTCCTTAAAAAGTAATAATGCAAGGTTTAACCTATCTAGCTATCAGAATAATAAATGAATGTTTCTAAAAATATTTCCCTATCAACCTCTAAGAATATCCCATTATCCCCTAAAATATTCAATAAATAAATTATATATAGTTAAAGAAACTCAAAAACCGAAAAAGTTGATATTTTCCATGAATGGCTCAATAAATTCCATTCTAAAAATGAGATTGTATATACACATCACTAGGACCAAAACATCCCATGATATTTCTATATCAAAAATAATAATTAAAAAAGAAAAAAATTTAAATATTTATTTTTCTCCACACTAAATGGAGTCTCAATCTACATTGAATAAGATAATTACTCCACATATAATTTATCATGTTTGATTATAGTGAGCCTTAATTTTCAAACATAAATATTACATCTTATTATATAAATATTTTATACATAAGATTATGATCTATTTCATAACCATATATTTTTAGTATCTTTGGAAATATGTAATCATAAACTATTGGTATATAAAATATTTAAATCAACTCATATGTAGTTCCTCACAACTATCAACCTTCTTAGACATATCATACATAAAAACATTCTTCATATCTTGGGGAAACAGAAACATAATAATGGTTCAAATTAGATGTTCAGTAAGGGAGAACAAGGAAGATATCAATGATCTTTTAAGAATATCATAAGTATAATGGTATGAGAACATGAAATTATACAAGGACATGGCCCTTAAACTTTCCATAATCTTGAAAATTCTTTTAGAATTAAATTCTATACATTCAAAAATATATTTTTGGTTTAGAGTATTTGAATTTTAGGACATGATTCATAAATATAAACCCATATGAATATAAATCAGGTACTACAAAAATATTATCCATTTCTTTCATAATACATAAGTTTTAAAATAAAAACCTGAAATATTTTCATGAAAAATATTCAAAACATTCATCTTGGATTCTACTTTTATCTTGAACATCCTTAAACCCTATCAAAAACTTTTTAAAACATGATATAAGAACAAAAAACTCATTAAGGGATATAAGAAGAAGGAGAGAAACTGTTAGTCTATGAATACTTATAAATATATGAAATCATTTTCACAAAGACATACTTCTCACCCATAAAGTATCATATACTTATTTTTAAAACATGAGACTTCCATATAAAAAATAAATAAAACCATAAAGGTAACTTAGGGAATTACTTACATAATAATTTAACTCTCTAAGATACCTTATGATTTGCATCTTTCATGGATACCTTACAATGTAACCCTCAAAGCTACCTTATGGTGTAATCATCACAGTTACACTTTAAATAACCATATGACCGACCTCTAACATATACATACCCAATTCATTAGAGGGAGATATATGTTCCACTATTAATCATAAAAAAACAAACAAGTAAAAATTCATAATCATAAAACAAGAATATATACATCATTTAAATATTTACCTCTATTAAAAGAAAAGAATGTAAAAAAGTATTTTGAAAAGTAAATTCCTTTATAAATGACATATATTTGAAGTAAGAATTGATGAAAATACTTTAATACGTTTATAAACATAATATCTACACAATAAGATGGAATATTAAAACAGTAATTTCACAAATAGTATTAGTAGCACATAATCAATGAAGTAGAAGTTTAATCCAATGAATGGAAATTGGGTAATGAATTACCTTACCTCGGGTTCGTCTTACATAAAACGTGTTAAAAGCACATGTATAATGTTTAAATGAGTTTTATTAATATTTTAATGAACCTATTAATTTTTATAACACTCTATATGATGATTTTATTACCTCAGTCTATCCATTTATCAATAATATATTTTTATTCCCATTGTATCAAGTGTGTCCTCTACATGCATTCCATGGTTTGTTCATATTAGATTCTTTTTCCATAAGGAAATAAAAATTTAGAAGTATAATAAAATGGTATTAATATGTTTAAAAAATATTAAATGATACCATAAACTATTTTTGAGATATTATTATGAATCATTAGATAAAAAATTAATGATATTCATTTATATCATTTTGGTGCTTCTTTGATAATCACAGACTAGATTCATTATATCATTTAATATTATATATATATTAAGATTATATAATGTAAAATAGGTTATATAATAAAATTTAATATATATTTTAACCATTAAAATGGTTTTATGAACATCCATAAAGGTGGTAATGGAAATTGAAAACACGTCAGCCATGACGTCAGTAAATCGACACATCACAAATGGTGTTTTTATTTTTAACATAAGTGGGAGAGGATAAGAAGTATGAAGATGAATTTTTCCATAATCATTATAAAATATTAGTATATATATGATACTATATTTTTAATTCCTCTTGGATATGGGATGATTAAGAGATTACAAGAAAATAAAAATAATCTAAAAGAAAATAAAATGAAAATGAAAGAGGATTTTTACCACTTGATCTCCTCCCCTTGAGATCCTCCTTACCACCCTTGGTTTTGGTGTTTTAGTGAGACCAAAAAATCAGGGATGTGGAGAAGAGTATTTTGAATATAATTTAATAGAATTTGGAAAATTATCAAAGTCTGAGTTGGGTGAGGAGATGAGGCGGTGATGGGTTGTATTTATAGTTGAGGGGAGGAAAGGTTTTCCACTATTTTAATAATTATTTTATTGTTTTGCTCAATACAATAAATAGTGTTTTCTATTGTGACCAAAAATAGTAATTAGTTCATGTGATTTTTATCCTAGGGTGATTACCTCATCAGAACATCATCCATGACTCAATAATTCATGTATTTATCTTATTTCATAATTATTGTACTTCACTATTGAAAAAAAATTTAAGTATGTTAGAAAAATCCAAAAAATTCACCACAACCATTTTTTGATGTTTATAATTAAAAATTTAACTCCATTTTATCATAATAATTTTTGAAATATTTCAAATTTAATTTTTAATTAATATCATAATTTATTCAAAAAATAACAATTTTAAAACTATAATTGATTTTATAACACCATGAAAAATTAATCAAAGTCTCAGTAAATTATATTATTACCATAATAATATAAAATAGTAAATTATGATTAAATTTTATGAAAATAAATTTACATTTAAATTATTAAATTTATCATAAAATCATAATTATATATTTATGACTTAATTGATATTTTTTAAAATATATTTATTTACTTATACTATTATCATATTTTCACTTATAAGATGCATAATTTTTATTTACACATTCATGGGTGAGTTTCTATTCATTGGGTAGATTAACTATTCATACCGGTCATATTACTATTCATAAAAGAGACATTACTATTCTAAAGGGTCAAGTTACTATTCATAAAAAATTAAGTTAATCCTATCAGAATCTAAATATCTTACTGATCGTAGCCGTGTATGCCCATTTTTGGAAATTAAATTCATAAAAGTGGAAAAACTATGTTTAACAGCTAGGTAATAATAATCTCTTTCAAATAAAAACGTATTATTTCACAGAGACTCATTTTTTAAGGCATTTCATTCTATATTAAATTTATTGGTAAATAATTGGGCTGTTACATTCTCTCCACCTTCTGAAAATCATGTCATCACAATTTTTTTATTTACTTATTAAAAAAGTGAGGGCACCTTTCCTTCATAGCATATTCAGATTCCCATGTTGCATCTTCAACAGTGTGGTCTCTCCACAAAAACCTTAACCTGGTGATTTTCCTTATTTTTCAATATTTTCTCTCTACGATCAAAAATATGAATAGGTTTCGCTTCGTAAGAAGGGTTATCTTATAGTTGAACTACATCTTGCCGCAAAACATGAGATGAATCTAGAACATACTATTTCAACATCAAAACATGAAAAACACTGTGTACTTGAGATAAATTTCGATGAAACTACTTGGTAGGAGACTTGATCCAAATTTAATTAGGGATTCATAAGGTAAAATGAACCATGGACTTGGATTTTATTTATTAACAAATGAATAACGCTTTTACATAGTGATATTCTATGAAAAACATGACCACCTACCTCGAAAGATAAGTCTTTCCTCCCATTATATACATAATGTTTTTGACTACTCTAAGCTTTCCTCATGTGTTACTGGATCATCATCATCTTCTCATCCACTTCCTCTACTAATTCTGGTCCCATCAAATATATTTCCTTAACTTCATCGCAATGTGATGGAGGTCGACAATGCTTTCCATATAATGCCTCAAAAGGATCCATCTGTATACAGGAATGAAAACAATTATTATAATAAAATTAAACTAATTAAATATATTCATCCCAACTTCCCTGATAATCCATTGAACAAGATCAAAGCATATTCTCCAATTTTGGAACTGTTTCTTCTTTTTTTTCCCTCATATTGAGGATGAATGGTTGGGCTAGAATTTTGTTATGTGCCCAACTAATTCTGAAGGACATTCCAAATGTTATAAGTGATCATGGGATCTTGGTCAGATACAATGGAAATAGTAACTCCATCTAAACCGAAAATATCTTTGAGGAACATTTGAGAGAGAATATATAAGTAAATAGAATATCTAATAGGAAGGAAATGTGTATATTTAGTCAGTTGGTCAATAATAACACTAATTGCATTGTCACTTCATGAATTATTTTCTAGTCCCACCATGAAATCCATGGATATATTTTACCATTTCCACTTTGGCACTGGCAAATGGTGAAGCATTATTTTTGGTTGTTCTCACTCTACTTTAACATGTTGGTACGTCAGACATTTCATAGTAAAATGAACAATATCTCTTTTCATTCTATCTCACCAGTAATACTCCCGAACGTCTCTGTACATATTTTATGTCTCAAGGGTGAATAGAAAATGGAGAACTATGAGATTCACACAAAAATTCTTTCTTTAGTTGGGCATCACATGGGACAAATAATATCTTCCCAAGTCATAAAACACAATCTTTATCAACATTAAATTTTGGTATCATACCATTTTCACCATTTCTAACTTTTTTTTAACTCATGGTCTTCCTTCTATGCTTTATAAAATTTGAATAATAGATATGACTACACTAAAACCTAGAACAAAAAGAGGAATTATGTGCACCAAAAACATCATAGAAAAATTTATCACATCATTAATATTGTAGTCATTTTTCAAACATAAAATGGTTAAGGATTCATGATTTTTTCAATTCATGGAATCAAACACTTTTGTTGTTGTTCTATGATGGTAATTGATCATGAAATCATAATACTTTATTAGTTCAATCAAACTTCTCTTCCTCTTGATTAATTCATTCAAAGTGAATATACTCTCAAGACTTTTACAATTAGTATATATTTCATATTTGGATCCGTATAAATGTTACCTCCAAATGTTTAAAGCCAAAACCAAAGTTGCTACATCCACATAAAGTGTGGATAAACTTATCTCGTGAGGTTTCTATTGTCTTAAAGCATAAGAAATTACCTAATAATTATGCATTTAAACATAAACAATTCCCTTTGATGAAGCATCATTTTAGATAAAAACGCACCATTTCAGGATGGTAGGGCCAAAACTAGATAATTCACCAATATCTTCTTCAGTTCCAGAAAAAAATAGCATTCTTCTATCCAAAAAAATTTAACCCCTTTTCATGTTAACTTAGTTTGTGGGCTAGATAACCATGCAATGACTTTAACATATCGTCAGTAATACCTTGAAAATCCCAGAAAACAATGAATATCTGTAAAATATTTAGGACTTGGCCATTCATTAACCACTTTTGATTTAATAGGTTCAACCGTTTTGAAATCCTTATTTATAATGATCCTAATAAAATAAATCTATTGAAAACAAAAATCACATTTTCTAAATTTTTTATATAACATTTTTTTAGAGTTTTCAAGAAAGTACTTAAATGTTTTTCATGTCCCTCGTAACTTTTTGAAAATAATAGAATATCATCAATAAAATCAACAATAATCTTATCCAAATAGTAACAGAATATTCTATTAATATGGTCTATGAATATAGTAGTGGAATCTTTCACACCAAAGGGTATAACAACAAACACATAGTGACCATGTCTATTATAAAAAGTTATTTTCGGAATTCAATCCTCTTTCACCTTCAGCTAATGGTACCTGAATCTCCGGTCAATCTTGAATAAATAATGAGCTCCATTGAGCTGATAAAAAATTCATTGATATGAGGAAAATGATATTTATTCTTAACATTAATTTTATTAAAATATCTATAGTAAATGAAAATTCTCATGGAACTATATTTAGTTTTAATAAACAAAACAAGATCACATCATGGTGAAGTGCATGGATGAGTGAAGGCTTTATCAAAAAACTTCTGTAAATAATTTTTCAATTCAGAAGTTCCACATGAACCATTTGATTAGGTGGTTTTGAAATTGGATTAGAATCAAGAACTTCATAAATAGTTAATTCAACTTTCTGATCAAATATAAAACTATGAAACTCATCATAAAAAACATCCATGCATTCTTTTACCACTAGTACATCATTAATCTGAACAGTTCCCTTGTATTCCACAGTATGAGTAAGATAACATTCAATTCCATATTTTAATAGTTTTTCAGCATCCTAATATTTTATCAATTTTATGGGTTCATTATTGTGTACAAAATGAAAATATTTATGAAAATCAACTTAATTATCTCTATAATATATCTTATTATGATAAATAGAAAGCCAATCCGTACCCATAATGAAATCAATCATTACTAAGGGGAAAACAATATGGATTTATGGTAATGTATTTACAGAGATAAGAACAAGAATATTCTTATAATCTCGTTTTAATATAATATTAAACTATTATGTTTTAACCATAAGTTTTGATCTCATTTCTTGAGGTGAAATTCCAAATTTACTAGAAAAATTCTTTAAAAATAAAGGAATGTGTAGACCCGGTATCATACAAGACACTAAAAGAATCATAGTAAATAAATAAAGTAACTGATACCACTTTATTGGATGGACCAACATCTACTGACATTGTTGCAAAGGATCTCACTGCACCTTTCTGCTTATAATCTAGTTTCTTTGTATTATTCAAATATTTATTTTGGAAAGTATTTTAATAATGACCCATCTAACCAAATTTAATACATTTTATAGTTTTATTTTAAGGATTAATTATTGTATCATTTTCATTAAAATCTCGATCCATATTTGAAAACATATCACATTGAAAACACTTCCCATTTTTAGTAAGGCATTCCCTAGGGTGCTTTTTACCACACTTTTCTAAAACTAGAAACTAAAATTTCTTACCTTAAAATTTCTTTGATTGATTATTACCCATCACTTTCCACATATACATCTTCTTCTTCTTGTGTTCAAGTACATGTGATCATAAAAAACTCTGTTTCTACCCTCTCATTACATCACAGAAGTTTCTCATAAATTTTAATTCACATCATGATAATTCCCTTTGATATATTGGTTTCAATCTTGATTAAAAACAACTAATTTTTCTATCAACACCCCAAATAATATTTGGATAATACCATTCTGGTCTGGTGAAGTTTTCTTTATACCCAGCCACTAAGTACTCCTTCTTTTTTCTTCCATTCAAGGAATTTATTTTCAATCCTAAGTTGAACCACCTTAGGAAAATATTTTTCAAGGAACTAATTCATAAAATCATCTAAGGCCAAGGAATAAATATTCTATATATCCCTTTTATTATTGACCATTTACCACCACTGGTCATCTTCACATTTAAATTGATAAATTGAATGACTGAACATTTTATTATCTAAACACCTCATGACATAAAATATATTTTCAATTTCTTTATTCCATCTATCATCCACCATTTGGTTAAAATATTCATTGAAATGTTGATGGTGTTCCCTCATAAAATATTCCATTATCATCATGTTCATTTGTGTTAGCTCTGGTTGTTGTTTTTTCATGGATTCCACTATCATTTATTGCTTATGTAAACTGATCCATTACTATCATTAACTGTTCGATTCTAATTCCCACCATTCTAGGTTGTGTATTCAGAAATATATAATCTTCTTGGAGCCTTCCTACATTAGTTTCACTATTTATTGTATGGAAAACTAGTTTGAATAGGTATATATTAGATAAAGCAACATGATAATATTCAAATCTTATAAACATATAGTAAAAATAATTTATGTTATTTTTTTAACCTCGTCATAATAACTAATGTTTTCTAGACTATGCTCTGATACCAACTTTAAGACCCAACCCAAAAACATTACATAATCGAGTAAAATCAATTTGAATTATATTATTTATATTCCCAAAGATATTTTCTATTTAAAGTTTTATAATCATAGGAAATAATTCATACATATCAACCCACAAGAATACAATGTGGGTACTACTAAAATAGTATCCATTTTTTTCATAATAAAATTTTTTTAAAATAAAAACATGAAATATTTTTATGAAAACTCTTTACAAAATTCATCTTGGATTCTATTTTTCTTTTAACCATCCTTACAGTATATGAAAATCATTTCAATGAATGGTATGAGCATAAAAATATCACTAAGGGATATAAAAAGAAGCATTGAAACTGTTAGTCCATGAATACTTATACACATATGAAATCATTTTCCCAAAGACATACTTCTCAACCATAAAGTATCATATATTAACTTTGTAAGACATGTTATTTCCATAGAAATAATAAATAAAACCATAAAGGTAACATGGGTAATTAGTTAAATAATATTTTAACCCTCATTTCAACCTTATGATTTGTAACCCTCACGACTACCTTACAATGTAACCCTCCTACCTTATAGTGTAATAATCGCAGTTACACTTGGAGTAACCATATTGTTGACCTAAAACATACAAATAACTACTAAATTAGGGGGTGTTTTAGGTCCCACAATTCATCATAAAAAAATTTCAAGAACCATAACATAATCATAAAAAAAGAATACGTACATCATATAAATCATTCCCTTAAAAAAGATAATAAATTAAAAGAGGATTTTTAATGAAAAGTCCTTTACTAATATCAAAATTTTGAAGTGAGAAATGCTAAAAGGAATTGAATATGTGAATAAAATATAAATACACAAAATAAAAAATGATTTAATCAAAATAAATTTCAAAAAGAGTCTTAGTACCACATAATCAATGAAGTATAAGGTTAACCTAAGGAATGAAAATTGGGTCACGAATTCCCTTACCTCGGGTCAACATAAATAAAAAATGTTTAAAACTTATGTATAATGATTAAAAGAGTGTTATTAATATTTTAAATAAAAATATTCATGTTTATAACACATTTTATGTCCATTTTATATCATTATTATACCCATTTATTAATAATATTTTGATATTTCCATTATTTTGGGTGCGTTCCTTACATGCCTTCCCTGGTCGGTACATATTGGATTTTCTTGTAGCATGGAAGTAAACTATATAAGTATAATTAAATTATATTAATATGTTTCCTAAATATCAAATGATACCATAAATCATTTTATTCTGATATGATGATGAATCATTAGATAAAACATTAATGATATTCATTTAGATCATTTTGGAGGTTCATTGATAATCACGAACTAGTTTCATTATATAATTTAATAGTATATATATATGTTGATTAAAGAACATTAAATAGGTCATATAATAAAATTTAAAATCTATTTTAACAATTAAAATGTTTTTATGAACATATATTAAGGTGTTCATGGAAATTGAAAACACATCATCCACGATGTCCGAAAATCAACACATCACAGATGGTGTTTTTGTTTTTAGAATAAGAGAGATAGAAGAAGATGTATGATGATTATTTTTTACATAAAAATGAATATATTATAGTATATATAAGATACATGAGTTATTATGACTCATATGTAAGGGGAGGTGAAGATAGTACAAGAAAATAAAATGAATCAAAATGAAAATAAAAAGAAAAAGAAAGATGATTTTTACCTCTTGATCATTTTTCCTTGAGATACTCTTTAAGGCCCTTGGTTTTGGACTTTTAGTGAAACTAGAAGTTATAGGACATTGGTAATAGTGTTGGGAAATGGATTGGGGAGGATTTGGTCAATTCTCAATGCATTAGTGGTGTAAGGAAGAGAGGGGGTGAGGGGTGGTATTTATAATGGAGAAGAGAAGAGGTTTTCCATTATTTTAATCATTATTTTATTATTTTTCTCAATAAAATAAATAGTGTTGGTTCTTGTAACAAAAAATAGTAATTAGTGTATGTGAGTTCTAAATAAGGGTTATTACCTCAGTAGAACATCATCCATGATCCAATGATTCACGTATTTAGCTTATTTTGTAAATTATCGTGTTTAACTATTCACAAAAAAAATCATGTATTTCATAAAGATCCAAAAAAATCACCCCCACCATTTTGAGATGATTAGTATTCAAAATATTACTCCATATAATCAAAATAAATTTCAAAATATTTTAAATTTAATTTCTAAATAAAATCAAAATATGATCAGAAAATTACAATTCCAAAACTACAACTGATTTTATAACACCCTAAAAAATTAATCAAAGTCAGATAAAATTATATTATAACCATTAGAAAATAACATAAAAATGTATCATTGCATTTTATAAAAATATATTCTCATTTAAATTTTTAAATTTATCATAAAATCACAATTAAATATTTATGACTTAATTAATATACATTTTTTAAAAATATTTATTTACTTATACTTTGATCATATTGTCACTTATAAGATGACTAAATTTAATTATAAATTCATTGGTGAGTTTACAATTCATTGGAAAAATTTACTATTTATAAGGGTCATATTACTACTCCTAAGGGTAACATAATTATTACAATGGGTCAAATTATTATTCACCAAAAATTATGTTGATCCTATTAGACTATAAATATATTACTAATTGTAATTGTGTGTGTATGATTTTTTAAATTCAATAAATAAAAGTGTAAAAATTAGGATTAACAGATAGTTCATTACAATATCCTTTAAAAAAGTGTGGTTTCACATAGACTCAATGTTTCATTCATTTCATTCTATATTAATTTTTTTTAAATACTTCGGGTGTTACAACATAGCATTTAAAAACCATACCCAAGAAATCATATATTATAAACATGAATTGAAGAATAAATCATTGTATTTTATAGGAGATGGATGATAATGGAATTAAAGAAAATGATCCTTGTGGTCATAACATTGGAATATATAATACATAAGTTTTTGGAATAAAAATAATGATATAAAACCATTTATTTAGTCAAGGAACACAACCAATACTATGATATTGGATTGATTTCACTCTTTATTCTATCACATACTTACTCAAGTTTCTGTCCAAATATTTTCACAGTTGATAGTATTTCTTCCTAAACTACTTCAATCCCCATTGCAGTTCCAATTAGCTCATGAGATATCCATATTTACCCTATGCAATAATGGAATATATAATTCTAGGACCAACCATCACATAATAAAAACAAGTGTTATAAATTCCACATGATCCAAAATAATTCATCATATTATCATATAGTAACCCATGGATATAAAATTGTATTAATAAACATTTCAACAATTCATCATAGAATAGGCTATTTAAAATAAAAGAGTTTCATAACCATCTCATAATTATAGTCATAAACAATACAAATAATTATTCAAGATTGTATCAATGGATTATATCTCTAATAAATCATATATAATACCAAATTATGTTATTATTGATGAAAAAATTATGTTGGTCAGAGTGGACACTCAAGAGTGGGGTGAATTGAGTTCCAATTAAAATTTCTGTTAAAATATTGTCTATCTAAAATCCCCCTATTTATAAAATAATTTAAACTGCAGTGAATTTATACAGATTGTAAATGTTCACATAGCCTCTCAAAGATTGATTAGGTCTCAGTTAATTTAACCACAAGGTCAAACTAACTTTTGAAGCTAACATATTGATTTGCAATAAGTGTAAACACTTGCTAATTTAACTATCAAAGTAGCTTCAAAATAGTTGTGTATTTCAAAGTAATAGCAGCGGAATAAATAAGATATATGTAGTATACTTTAAACTTAAATAAAAGATTCATAGTAGAT
The DNA here is from genome assembly GCA_963277665.1 of Viscum album. Classification (NCBI taxonomy): domain Eukaryota; kingdom Viridiplantae; phylum Streptophyta; class Magnoliopsida; order Santalales; family Viscaceae; genus Viscum; species Viscum album. The sequence continues at coordinate 1,615,712,312 of OY728158.1, forward strand.
ATAACAAGAGGTTTAGTCTCAAGACGAGACTTAGTCCTCTCAAATATATATATAAATTTGATCCACACCCTGGATCGGGGTTAACAATAGATTTACAAAACTGTCCAGGCCACGCAAGGACCTCTACCACTTTTCTTCATGGGAAACAAAACAAAGGCCAGGTCATACAAGGACCTCTTCCACAGTTGACGTGGGTAAACAGATGTTAAGAGAATTTGAGTGAGGATTTTTATATCCTCCAGTTTAGTGCATGAGACAGTGTGTGTAAAGATATGTAGAGTACACCACACTGCTTGAAAGTTAATAAATAAATCACGTAGAGAAGATAGATGAGAGTTTAGAAAGCTCTAGTGATTATCAATGTAGCTCTGGACTCATTGGATTCAGCAGGAATGCTTCTGAGTTCTTCTCTAGTTTTTCTGTTAAAAAGAAAGAGTGTCGTAGTTCAGCTTGTCTTCTTCAAGAGTGAGAAAGATCTCTTTATTCATCGTGTGTTCTTTGAAGGTCTTGCAATCTCATTCTTGTTCAGGATTTTTCTTCTTGTTCAACACAGTGCACTCTGGTGTATTTAAGTTCTTCGTGTTGTATATTCACACTTGCACACCGCTTCTCTTCTTGTTTCGTTGTTACTTGTTGTGTTCCACGTGTACTGCATATCAGTCTTTCTTATATTCCAAGAGTTCTGGTAGTAGGAATGATTCCCTTCTCATAGGTACGAGATACGATTTCCTATCATGCCAACAACTATCATTAAATAACATTAATTTCATTAAAAACAAAAAATATGACTATTAGCGTTATTTAAAATAATATTGACAAAAGCTTAAGAAATGGTGTCTCAGTGATTATGGAAACGAAGTCTTCTTCATGGTATGTGGTTCACGGTATGAGCTTCACAGTGTGTCCTTCACAGTGTCTGGTCATGGTGTCTGGTCACGGTGAGTGGTCACGGTGTCTGGGTCACGGTGTTTGGGTCACGGTGTCTGGGTCACGGTGTCTGCATACTTAGACAAATATCTATATTTGGACTATGACAGTGATATGCAGAATATGGATTAAGGTTATTCATTAGAGAGTAAGAGAATGTGAATCATAAATATAAAGGTGTGATAAAATATGTGAGAACTGTGATCATGTATGAGACTTGAAAATAATAAAGAGATTAATTAACATTATAAGATTTGTTATCATAAAAACATGATGTGTAGCTATTATTGATATTGAAGAGCATTAGCAAGATGTGTAATGAAGATCGAGATTAATTAACAGTAATGGGATTTATGATCATTAAAACATGATTAACACATGAGGAGTCCAACAATATCCCCCTTTTTGATGATCACATATCATATATAGGAAGAATATAAATGACATGTAATATTAAAGATACTAGAATAGAAAAAGTATTATATAACTGATACTTGTAGTTTTTCTCCCCCATTTATACTATTATAGAACTGACACATGTAGTTTTTCTCTCCCTTTTGGGATTATCAAAAAGTAGAGAGAAGGAAATGAAACACTGCATTTGGCATTAAACAAAGGGTTCAGAATACGATAAAACATGAAACAACAAAATACATCCCATCAAAAAGAAAAACAGTCCACGAACGCTTCAGGGATCCACCTTGTCTTTGCCTTTATCAGCAGCAGAAGCTGGTGCTGAAGTAGAATAAGGCATAGATGTTGTAGACAACAGGGGTAAGGGTAGACCTTCAAAAACAGATGGATCCAAAGTAGGAGCATTAGAAGATCTAGGCTGTGGTTGTTCAAGAATGATTGGCCGAAAATGAGAACGACCTTGGCTAACTGTCATGGCAGTTGAGGCTAAGGCAGGTAGTCCAGGTCTAAAGGGTGTAGCAGCTGGAGCAACTATTGCAGTGCTCTACACATGAAGATACAGATTCAAAATATTGATGAAATCAGTAATGATTTCACCACCATATTGGATAGCCTTTTCAAAAACATCCTTATTCTCTAGAAATCTATCCAACAATCTAGTGAAATCTGAAAGTTTATGAACTTGATCTTTAAAAGCATGAGTCACTGGAGGGATTCTCAAATTTTCCACAAGATATCTAAAGTGATCTGTCATATTAGTTTTAGAGAAAATCCAGGAAAGATAAAAATATATTTTCTTAGAGATCTCTTGTTGAGCATCATTGGCTATCTTAGAATGAATTCTAACCAAGTCCAATGCTCTATCACTATTCTGAACCACTTCTGACAAAGAAGATAGATCCAAGCCACTGAAGGAATTCTGAAATTATTCTTCTATTATGGATCATAGCATAGAATCATCTAAAGAAGGTGTGGAGGTCTGACTAGAAACAGGTGAAGCCTTGACAGCTTCGGTTAGAACTTTGAGCTATTTCAAAACTTTTTGCAGGCATCCAGTATATTCTTCTGTAAGCTTATTCAGATTTTCCACAAGCTCTCTCATGTGTTCCAACATATTGGTGTGCATTTTTCCAATCTTTTCATCAAAAGAAAGTAGGTATGTATGGACTTGAGACACAATCTCCCTAGAAAGGAGGGAATCATAAGACTTTGGAGAAACATCAATAGGTGGAGGGGCAGAAACAGGAGTAGGCTCTGATCTCAAAGACAACTCACTCCGCAGACTTGATACCATACTTTTCAGATTTGCAACATCAGCACTCAGCATCTTATTCTCTACTCTGACTTCTTAAACTTCTCGGATCATCCTTGGTTGAATATGCAAGATAATATTTTCCAAGATAATGGATGCATATTCTTGACTTAACTGAGTCACTGGGCGAGGTTGAGTGGAGAAAATTTTCTCACCTCCAGCTAACAAAGTCTCTCCAAAAACATTCAGATCATCTTTGGTCAAAAAGGAGTGAAGCTCAGGTAAGGATGGAGGTAAAGGTAGAATTTCAGATTCTGTTTGAGGTTTAGAGTCATCTTCAGACTCCGATTCTGATTCAGATTGAGGTTGGGGCTCTGATTATGGTTCTGAATGAGCTAAAGACTTCAGTTGAAATAGAGAAGAAAGATCCATTCCAGTTTCAGTCACTTGTTGTGACTCATTCACGTCATAAAAGCTTGGGAACTCATATCAGGAGTGCATAGAGTAAGTGATAGAAGGTTGAGAAGCTTCAGCAGATCCACCTTCCACGATATCAAGGGTTTGAGGTTCCTCCCGCTCAACTTGTGCTTCCCTTCTAGATTCTTGAGGTTCAGGAACATGCACAGGATCCACAGGATAATCCCAAACCTCTTCAGCAAACTCTTTCCTTTACAGCTGAAAGGAAATTTCCATTCATTATTTAGTAGACGGAATAATCTCAGGAACTGATTATTCCACTGGATAAGCTTCCATACTTTCTTCTTTCTAAACAGAAATATCCTCTTCAACAGGATCTGCCTCTAAGGTTTCTTGATGTTCTGAAACAGGAAAAACCAATTTCCTTGAAACATTGGGATGATCTTCTTCCTCATGAAGAACAACTGAATGATCCATAGTCCTTTCGTTTTCAACAACAAATTCCTCTCCAGGAGGTATTTCAGCAGGGATAAAATTAGGGACAATAGCCCTTTCCTCTTCAACAGGAACTGTTTCCATTGGAGGTATTATAGGTTCTTCTCTTGGTGGTACTTCAGCTATTACTCTGTCTTGTTCTTATTCTTCTAAATAATCAGCCACTTCATCTGGTTCCAAACCAAGATCAGCTAGGTTCTTAGGCATTCTCGGATAGTCAACAGGATTAAACTTTTTATACAGTTGATCACAATCCTCCACCCACTTCATTTTCCATGGAATCCAGCTTATCTTCATCCTTCTGATGATAGGCATGGATAGGCAGTAATCAATGCATTCTAACTTTTCTTCATTCGGTCCAACCATCCCTTTTGCAACTAACATACCTGAAATCATCCTTGAATAAAACAGGGAGGTGGATTTGGAAGTTACTTTCATCACCTCACAGATATGGTTGATGACATACTTACACCGATTGATCTTATGGCCATTCTTCACCAGTTGAATCAGGAAAACATCCTGATACTTCATCAGAGCAAAATCCCCTTTTCTTGGACAAACCAAATTCTAAACAAACTTGAACAGAAGTCTTGTCTCCCCATCTAGTTCAGCAGGTATGGCCCTTCGCTTAGTGCCATTTCCAGTTGGAATTTCCAAAGCAGTCTCCAGGTCAAAGATGCCGGTTGTTGGAGTAGGGTCTCTCTGGTAATCATCACAAACTCCTTCATGGGGAATTCTTAGGCATGCAGCCCACAGCCTTGAAGAGAAATAGCACTTCTGACCATCGATCCAGCTTGTCACCATAAAGCTTTCTTAAAACTCAAAAGAGAACTTCACATACTGATAGAATTGAGATACCAGTCTCGGGTAAATCGGTCTATTCTGTCCAGTGAACCATTCAATCCATCCTTGCTCTCTTAAAACTTTCAAAACTAACGATCTGCTAGACAACAACCACTCAGGGAAAACCTCCTTTTCAGGTACAACGTAATGGCTTACCAGGTTTTGGTTTAGTGGTCCTTCAGGAGCTATCCTTGGTATCCTCTTTTGTTTCTTAGAGTTTTTCTTCTCAGACGAGGGTGAAGATAGATGTTTCATCCTTGGCATTCACTAAAGGTTTGGGCGAGAGGGAAGAGAAGGTTCAGGAGAGAGTTAGGGTAAGGAATCGAATGAAACCCTTATGTTTTATTATGTGGGATTGTTAAACATCATAAAAACAAAAATGCGTGAAATCAAATAGCGGTGCAATAAAAATTACCGCAATACCGGTTAAAAATAAGAATAAAAATAACTCTTCACGGTGAGACCGTGAGTATGTATTACAGTGAGATGAAAGCTATTCATCACGGTAAGACAGTTTATAGTCGTCATGGTGAGACAGTGAGCATTTTATATAGTCACGGTGAGACAGTGAGTTGTCAGACCGTGAGCATAAAACAGTAACATTGAAACAGTGAGTATGAAACTGTAAGGTAAAGTATAATAAAGTATTAAAAATTAAGATCAGTAAGATATTCATTTATGATTAATCATACCAAGATCATGTATGAGGTAGTGTAATCTTTCATAATTTAATGGTTTAGTGAATATGCCAGCAAGTTGATATCTAGTACCAATGAATTCCAAAGTGATATCACCTTTTTGATAATGATCCCTCAAAATGTGATGTCTTACATCAATATGTTTTGTTCTAGAATGTGAAACAGGATTCTTTGAAATATTAATAGCACTTGTGTTGTCACAATTTATTGAGACATGTCCGAATTTATATCTATAGTCTATTATTGTGTGTTTCATCCACAAAATTTGTGCACAACAGCTACCAGCAGCTATGTATTCGGCTTCTGCAGTAGATACTGCAAACAAATTTTGTTTTTTACTACACCATGATACTAGTGAATTTCCTAAAAGGTGACATGTTCCAGAGGTGCTTTTTCTATCTAGTTTACATCCATCAAATCCAGCATCAGAATAACTCACTAATTCAAATGATTTCCCTTTGGGATAGAACAGTCCTAAATTGGGAGTATGCTTGAGGTATTTGAAAATTCTCTTTACAGCATTTAAATGTGACTCTTTAGGGTTTGCTTGAAAATGAGCACACATACACACACTAAACATAATATCATGACGACTAGCAGTCAGGTAGAGTAGACTTCCAATAATTCCTCTATAAGTGGTTTGATTAACAGATTTACCATTTTCATCATGATCCATCTTACAGGTGGTACTCATGGGAGTGTCATTAAATTTTGTGCTACACAATCCAAAATGTTTTAAAAGATATCTAGTATATTTACTTTGAGTTAAAATAATTCCATCATCATTTTGAAAGATTTGAAAACCAAGAAAGAAATTATGTTCACCCATTAAACTCATTTCAAATTCATTTTGCATCATTTTAAAAAAATCAGTACATAATGTAGTTTTTGAAGATCCAAAAATAATATCATCTACATAAATTTGTACAACTAAAACATCTTTAGAAATTCATTTTATAAACAGAGTAGGATCAGCTATTCCTTTTGTAAAACCTTTAGAAATTAAAAAAGTACTTAATCTATCATACCAATCTCTTGGAGATTGCTTTAAACCATATAAATCTTTTGATAATTTGAAAATATGATTTGGAAAATAAGGGTTTGAAAATCCAGGTGGTTGTTCAACAAAAACATCCTCAGCAATATATCCATTTAAGAATGCACTCTTGACATCCATTTGATATAGTTAGAAATTTAGATGTGCAGTATAAGAAAGTAAAATACTAATGGCTTATAATCTGGCTACTGGAGCAAAAGTCACCTCAAAGTCAATACCTACTTCTTTACTATAGCCTTGTGCAACTAGTCTAGCATTATTTCTAACTATTTTTTCGGATTCATTTACTTTATTTTTAAACACCCATTTAGTGACTATTGTGAAAGTGTCCTTAGGTCTTTCAACAAGATTCCAAACTTTATTTCTTTCAAACTAATTGAGTTATTCTTGCATAGCAATTACCCAAAATTCATCATTAATAGCATCCTCAATGTTTTTAGGTTCAAGCTGTGACAAGAAGGCATGATGTTCAACCTAATTTCTAAGAGAAGCTCTAGTCTATGTCCCTCTATCAAGATTTACTACAACTGCATCTAAAGGATGATTCTTTAGAATTCTAGTTGATATAGTAAAGGTAGGACTAGAAATTTCAGGTTCATCAACATGTTGGGAATCAACGGAAGAAGGTTCTGGAAAATTTCCAGAATTGGTTGTCTTTATAGAAGGTTTATTTGATTTGTCATTAAGGTCCAGAATAGATAATTCTTCTTCAAGATTTTCAAGAGAGGTTTTAGGCCCATGTGGACCAGTTTCATCAAACATGATGTGAATAGATTCTTCCACACACTTGATTATTTTATTGAAAAATCTATAGGATTTACTAGAAATAGAATTACGTAGGAAAATACCTTCATATCTCTTGTATGCAAACTTCTCAAGATTATATTTGGTATTAATAATAAAGACTTTGCAGCCAAAGACTCTGGAGTAGTTAACCATAGGTTTCCTATGGTTCCACAACTCATAAGGGGTCCTCTTAAGAACAGGTCTGATCAAGACTCTATTGATAATATAACAAGCTGTATTTACAGCTTCAGCCCAAAAATAAACAAGTAGGTCATACTCATTGAGCATGGTTATGGCAATTTCTTGAAGCGTTCTATTCCTCCATTCTACTACACCATTTGGATGAGGTGTCCTAGGGGCATAAAAGTTATGACTATAGCCATTGTGTGAGAAATAGGATTCAAATTCATGATTCTCACACTCACGGCCATGATCACTTCTTAGAGTTTTAATCTTAAGTCCACTAAGGTTCTCTACAGAATTGGAATATTTAACAAAGTAAGAACAAGTTTCACTTTTTTGAGCTATAAAATATAACCAAGTATACCTAGAAAAGTCATCTACTAATACATAGACATAGTGCATCCCATTTAAGCTAGAAAATCTAGATGGTCCAAACAAATCAATGTGAACCAACTTGAGAGGTTGAGAAGTTGAAACTTCTTTCTCTGGTTTGAAAGAGATTTTGTGTTGCTTTACCTTTTGACAGGGATTACAAACACTGTCATTTAGAAACTCAACATTGGGTAGGTCTCCCACTAAGTTCTTCCTAGTAAGTTTTCTAAGTGATTGTATATTGCAGTGTCCTAATCTTCTGTTCCAAAGCCAAGACTCTTTATGAAGAGCATTTAAACAGGTAATATTTTGCATGGATAAAGAATTTGATTCAACAGCATAAACATTTTCATTTCATAGTGCAGAAAATACTAAAGCATTTTTATTATTAAAAACATTGCAAGAATCATTTTCAAATTTAACATTAAAACCATCATCACATAACTGAGAAATACTTAACAGATTATATTTAAGTCCATCAATGAATAAAACTTTAGAAATTAATACTGAGTCTGTATTACCAATATGGCCTAAGCTGATGATTTTCCCTTTAGAATTATCACCAAATATGACAAAGCCTCCATGAATTCTAACTAAGCTTTTTAAGCATGAGAAGTCTCCTGACATATGTCTTGAACAACCACTGTCCAAGTACCATGTCTTCCTACAGGAGCTCATAAAGTAGGATTCCTACAAAATAGATTTAGATAGGAAATGATTTTGGTACCAAGATCTTCTTAGGTCCAGACAGGTTAGCAATCAAAGCTTCTAGTGCCCAAATTTGTCTTATGGGTCTCATAAAATTTGTAGAATCAACACATTTTGAATGATAAACCTTATTAGATCACTAACTATGAATATAACTAGTTGAAGCATATAAATGTCTAGAACTAGAACTAGCAATATTCTATCCAGATTTAAGAATAAATCTATTCTTAGTAAACTATGTTTGTCCATGTTTGTAGCCTATTCCAGTAGTGTATTTTGGTGCAACTTTCTTTCCTAGTATTTGAGTTAGTGTATCCTTTCCATTTGTGAATTTCTCTAAATCCTTTCTGAGTTGCTAATTAGACAATTTCTGTTCAGTGTTCTCCTTCAATAGTTGAGCATCTTTCTCTTTTTCAATAGTAAGTTCAGTTTTAAAAGTAGTAGTGAGAGCATACTATTTCATTAATGATTTGTATTTACCATTAAGTTCATTGCATGTCTCTTCCAGCATATTACAATATTTAAAAAATTCCTCTCTAGTCATGTTTTCAAAATCAGAATTAGATTCTACACTATCTTCAAAATAAAAATAATTTAAAGCAGGAGTATCTAGGGTTACCTCAGATGTGTTTTTCATAAAACACATTTTTTCCTAATTTCTGTTTTCAGTCTCAGAAGCTTCAAATTCACTGGATCTATCCTCAGAAGTGTTCTAAGTATCCTTCATAGCCTTTTTGTACTTACTATCCTTGTAATCATATTTCTTCTTGAATTTGAGCTTTGGGCAGTCTTCTTTAATATGTCCTTTTCTTTTTCACTCATAACAGACAACTTCATCACTTTTATATGAATTTTTCCAATCCTTCATCCAATGTCTTTTATTGTCATACTTTCCTTTGTAATTTGATTTTCTGAAGAATTTCTTCTTCCTATAAAATTTCTTAAACCTTCTGGCTATCTGAGCCATTTCAGCATCACTATCAGAGTCTGAATTTTCAGTGGTTGAACTGTTAGTAGGTAGTTGAGATTTATCTTTGTCCTTGCTCTTTGAAGCAGTAGTCTTAAAAGCCACTGATTTTCTCTTAGGTTCATCATATTCCTCTTTATTCACCTTGAGTTCTTCCTCATACATCATAAGCATACCAATGAGTTCTTTTACAGGTAGAGTAGCAATGTCACATGACTCTCTGATTGAGACAGATGTGCCTCTCCATCGGTCTGGTAAACATCTCAAGATTCTCATAATTTGTTCCTTTGCTGGAACAGCCTTTCCAAGTTAATTCATTGTATTGACTATCTCATTAAACCTGAGATAAATATCATAAATAGGTTCATCAGTCTTCATTTTAAAATTATTATATTTAATAGTAGAAGTATTTAATCTCATTTCTTTAACATTGGTTGTTCCTTCATGAGAATCATCGAAAGTATCCCAAATTTAAAATGAAGTTCAACAAGCAGAAATTCTATTAAGCTCTTCATCTCCAAAAGCATAGTACAGGGCATTCATATCTTTACAGTTATTATTGTAAGAAATCTTTGTAGGTTCATCCCAAGAGGATCTAGAAGTAGTGGGAAGTTTATATTTTGATTCTATGGCAGTCCAAATATCAAAACCTATGCTTTCAAAATGAATTTTCATTTTAAGTTTCCACTGAGCAAAGTTTGTACCATTGAAGAAAGGTGGCATGTTAGTAGCAGGACCCTCAAGTCAATGACCCAAAACTAGATTTTAGAACAATAATTAAAAGAGATAAAAATTTAGAACTAACAGAATTTTAAGATCTTTAAAGATGCAACTAAAATCACAGTTGAAAAACAGAGTATTTCAAAAATCATTGAACAAAAACAAAAACCTTTGATACCAAATGTTGGTCAGAGTGGACACTCAAGAGGGGTGAATTGAGTTCCAATTAAAATTTCTGTTAAAATATTGTCAAGTTTAAATCCCCTGATTTATCAAATAAGTTAAACTGTAGTGAATTTATACATATTGTAAATGTTCACATAGCTTCTCAAAGATTGATTAGGTCTCAGTTAATTTAACCACAAGTTCAAAATAACTTTAGAAGCTAACCTATTGATTTACAATAAGTGTAAACACTAGTAATTTAACTATCAATGTAGCTTCAAAATAGTTGTGCATTTCAAAGTAATAGCAGCGGAATAAATAAGATATATGTAGTATACTTTAAACATAAATAAAAGATGCACAGCAGATATAACAAGATGTTCAGTCTCAATCCAAGACTTAGTCCGCTCAAATATTTATATAAATTTGATCCACACCCTGGATCGGGGTTAACAACAGTTTTACAAAATTATCTAGGCCACGCAGGGACCTCTACCACTGTTCTTCGTGGGAAACAAAACAAATACCAGGTAACACAAGGACCTCTTCCATAGTTGACATCGGTAAACAGAAGTTAAGAGAATTTAAGTGGGGATTTTTATATCTTCCAGTTCAGTACAGGAGACAGTGTGTGTAAAGATATGAAGAGTACACCACATTGCTCAAAAGTTAATAAATAAGTCATGTAGAGAAGATATATGAGAGTTTATAAATCTCTAGTGATTATCAATGTAGCTCTAGACTCGTTGGATTCAGCAATAATTCTTCTGAGTTCTTCTCTGGTTTTTCTATTGAAAAACATAGTGTCATAGTTCAGCTTGTCTTCTTCAGGAGTGAGAAAGATCTCTTGATTCGTCGTGTGTTATTTGAAGGTCTTGAAATATCCTTCTTTTTCAGGACTATTCTTCTTTTTCAGCCCAGTGCACTCGGGTGTATGTAAGTTCTTCGTGTTGTATATTTACACTTTCACACCGCTTCTCTTCTTGTTCCGTTGTTTCTTGTTGTGTTCCACGTGTACTGCATCTCAGTCTTTATTATATTCCATGAGTTCTGGCAATAAAAATGATTCCCTTCTCATAGGTATGAGATACGATTTCCTGTCATGCCAACAACTATCATTAAATAACATTAATTGCATTAAAAATAACAAATATGACTGTTAGAATTATTTAAAATAATATTGAAAAAAGCTTAAGAAACAATGTCACGGTGATTATGGAAATGGTGTCTTCTTCACGGTATGTGGTTCACGGTATGAGATTCACGGTGTGTCCTTCACAGTGTCTGGTCACGGTGTCTGGTCACAGTGAGTGGTCACGGTGTCTGGGTCACGGTGTCTGGGTCATGGTGTCTGGGTCACAATGTCTGCATACTTAGACATATATCTGTATTTGGACAAAGAAAGTGATATGAAGAATATGGATTAAGGTTAATCATTAGAGAGTAAGCGAATGTGAATCATAAATATAAAGGTGTGATAAAATATGTGAGAATTGTGATCATGTATGAGACTTGTAAATAATAAAGAGAGTAATTAACATCATAAGATTTGTTATCATAAAAACATGATGTGTAACTATTATTGAGACTGAAGAGCATTAGTAATATGTGCAATGAAGATTGAGATTAATTAACAGTAATTAGATTTGTGATCATTAAAACATGATTAACACATGAGGATTCCAACAAATTACTTTAAAAGATCATTGTAATATTCCTTGAGGTAAATACCCCTATAATTTTGAAATCACTTTTTTAAAATTAAAATATTTAAAAAATATTAAGGAAACAGTTTTATTTTAGAATAATCATAAAAAATTGTAAATTAATATTAAAATCATTTATTGTTAATGATTTTAGTAAATTTAATTCATTCCAAGTATATTAAATCAATTATTTATTTCATACTTTTAGTATAAAGTCAAAAATACCCCTTCTGAAAAGTAAAAGATAATTCCACTATGTTTTTTAATATATATTCAAAAATGGTTAAACAATACTTTATAAAATCATATAATAATAGTAAAATCATTATTCCAAACATTTTATGGAAAAATGGACATGAGCGAAAAATATTCTCATCCAAAGTGGAAATAAAATAGGTTTTTCTTTAAAATATTTTCTAAATCATTTGATGTACCAAAGAGAGTAAAATTGTAATAATACATGAAAATTCAATGAATAAATATATTATAATAAGCTTAATGTGGTTTAGTCGATAAGAATTATATAATTTCATTAAATAAAAATTTAACCCTAAAAATCACGATTAAAATGGGATTGAAACATAAATTCATTTCTGTTATGGTAACATTATAATTCTAAGCCCTGTGAAAGAATAAATTAAAATATAACACTAAATATATTGAAAATAAATTTATTCATGTCATAAATTTTCAAAGGGGAATTATATTCAACTAATAAAATAATATAGTTAAATAACATAACATATTTTTACAAGAAGACAATTTTAGATGATAAAACATTACCTTAATTTTTCATTTCTCTAGTAGCACTCTAAACCCCTGTATAATAAAAACAATTTATTAAATATCTGTACCATAATTATAAAAATACTTATAATATCATATATGATCCATTTATAACATTTTAACACCCATTTAGAAATATTTGTTTTTATTAATATCATTATTTATGGGTGTTAACTATTTCATTTTTCCATGAAATATTCTTTTCTACAGTTCTGGTCCTAGTAGTTTAATCATGGTTCCATTTTATATATAATACTAATAATCATATAAATATTTAATATATTTAGTATAATAATCATTATAATAATCTGTAAATGGTAGATATAGAAAAATTATTTACATCGCTCATAGAGATAATAGGTCGTACGTATGCATGATCATTTTTTTCATTTTCACATGAAAAGAATAAAAGAAAGCTAAATAGTATTTTATCATTAAAAACCCATTATTATATCATACATATATTAATTAAACATTAAATATATTATAATAATTAAAAAATAATTTTACTGATGAAAAATGATTTATATCACCACATGGAGGCGGTAGTCTATATATACACACAAGTGATACTTTCACATCCCATTTGATGGAATAGAAGGTGGATAATGGTGATTCCTTAATAATAATAACAGTTAAGTATATTTATAATACTTGAGTTATTATTTTGTGATTAATTTCAAAAATTTAAAGGAGGTATAAAAATAAATAAATTGAAGTAGGCTGGGTATGATGATTACCTCTTCTTAGGTAGACCTTTTCTAGATCCCTTTTTAAGGACTATTGGAATGACTATTTAAGAATATATCAAATTATAAATAATGGATAGTAAATTTAATAATTTAACTGGTAAATTTTTTGTTGATATATTTGGTTCAAGGTTGTGGGAATAAAAAAGGAGAGGAGGTTTCCTTTTGTAGTGAAGAAACGAGCATAATTGGAATTACTTAAATGGTTTAAAAATAATCAATTCTTTTTCTTGTGTAAGTGGAACCAAGAGGTTAGAATCCAGTATAATGGATTGGTTAAGTATTAAATTATTTTAAAAATATAATTTTTACATTTCCATGTGAAATTTTAACCATTATCTTTTAATATAACCCTTTCGTTTAAGAAGTTTAACCTTTATCATGGTGAAAATATTTTTTTTAATAAAGGGTTGCAATTTTTTTTATTATCTGAATATTGGAAAAACAAAATTTTCAAGGTTTTAAATTATATACCATATCACATCACCATTTTCCTATTTTAATATTTTTATGATTTAAAAAATTTTAATATTCTATAATTTTACCTAAAAATCCATTAATGTTATTTTATGAACTATTCGAATATTTTGACTCTATTGAAACAAATATTGAAATGTAATTTGAATATAAAACATTAAAAAACAATAATATGTTATATTAATATATTAAATTCTTGGAAAAAAATAAATAAAAAAAGTTTATTACTTTTAATATTTTCAAAATAATTTATTTTATTTCTAATTTCATGAAAACTTACCATGTTAGTGTTGCGTAAGAATTTAAGAAAATAGTATCGTCCCTTTAAAATAAAAATAAATTAAATTAATAAAAAATTATAAATTATGTGCAAAATAAACTTTTATATTGACTCATAACAACTTCTTAACCCAATTCTTAAATATAAGAGAAATAAAAAACAAAAGAGTAAAATTTTGGATTCTTTCCTTACTTAAAATAATATAAAGAGTTTTATCAATGAAAAATGGCCTCAAATATTCATATTTTTTAAACTTTCATGATTCTTTTAAAACTATTATCATAAAATAAGCTAATGTACTATGTTTTGGAGATTTATAGGCCTTATCTCATTGTTTTAACCCATTTTTTTATATTATGTTATTATTATGGAAACAAAAATTTACCACGGTAACTATTCATAATGAACAAAAATAAAAGCAACCTATTTAGAAAATTTGAACCTCCTAATTACAATTATGTAATATATTATTCAACATTAACTTTATATAAGTTAATGAAATTAATTTTAATATAAATGTATAAAACCCAAGGAAAAACTATTTTTAAAGAAATGTATTTTTAAGCCTGAAAAGAACTTATACCAAAATAAAATATAGTAGTTATTCTAATGTAATTAAGTAGATTATAGATAATATAATTATTCCTTTTTTACATTTAGATTAAATTCAAAACATATAAGGATTTATAATTGAAAATAAATGATATTTTTACAAAAAATTGTATTTTTCATTATTCACTAAAAAATTATTCATATCTGAAAAATCATAATATTTTACTTTATGATAATTTTGATATGTTGATTTTAAAAACAATACAATTTTTTTAAAATAAAATTTCAATTTTTTGGGAATTTATAGTAATTTTCACACAAAAAATTTAATGAAAATCATTTTTTATAGAAAATGCATTTTTATGAATAACAACACTTTTCTAAAAAATATGTGAGTATTTACTGTACATTAATGAATATATTTCAATTTAGTAGAAACATTTTACACATATTTTAGTTTTTTTTCTCATTTTTTTATGTTCCCTATTTCAATATATATGTTATTACGGTTACATTTAAATAATAATTTTTTTATAGTCTATCACAAATCCCAAAAAACTCACTATTCCTTGGTAAGAAAGATATGGGGATTACTATTATTTTAAACCAATTTTTAGGGTGTGACACTACTACTCAAAAACTATAAATAAACCTAATTCACTGGTATCAAACCTAGAAAATTCCAAAATTGAATAAATAATCAATGTATATTATATAGTTATAAAACCTTGATTTCATTCTTCTACCATGACTTCCATAATGAAAAATATACCATGTTTTATTTACATCTATCCTGGTTTTGGACTAACACCTACAGTCACCTATGACCCATCTAAATCTCACATTAGTACCTCCATTGGTATCATTAATCACCGGTTATGATTAAAATGCTTACTATTACATTCTCTAAAAAAATCTATTCAAGCTCTCAATCCCACCTCATTGATGACACTCATTGAGCTCATTAGAAAAATTCAACATAAATTTTGTTATTCCGCTAAATTAGTAAAATTTCAGTTAGATGATCCAGTGATAATAATCTAATGTAAGAAAAGAATTATTCCTACAAAATATTTATTATGATTCATTCTATTTTCTCTTATGACCAACTAAAAAATTCTCTTACCCATTCGTTATATGTAGAAAAATCATTTTCATTATTAATTTTTATCATATATACTTCTAAAATTTCCACATGATTAACCACCACAAGATTAGTGAGAATGTTTACCCATATAAACTTCATTTTAATCTCATTTATGAGATATCTATCAATATTTATATCCAAAGTATTATCATTATTAGTCAATTATAGTGTAATGAAAAAAATCCATGTAATTTTATGTACATAAACTTAAACCATCATGTTCACATTTTCAAAGTCTAGAAACTAAAAATATTTCCCTAGATTTAATGTAACTGAATAAAAACACCTATTAAAAACCTTATAAATTTTTTCCCATTTTAAATCCTTATTTACCTTACCTTCTTCTACTCTTTCCCACTTCCTATATACACTCATTCCAATATATAAGTAGAAAACCATAACTTTAATTTATTAGGAGAAAACAGGATAAAAAATATTCAATTAATTGTTTCCAACCAATATTTAGATTTATGTACACTATCATCTCCCCTTACGTTGAGAGGGGTATAATTTTAAAATTATGATATTTGATTTACATCTCTCAACCAATCTTATATTTTACTCATTTTTTTCATGAATCACAAAGACTAATAACAAAAAACGTTCAGAGGAACTCTCTATATTCCCACCTCCCTACTCAAAAATATCATTGTGAACTAATATATTTATATACTATAATAAAACTAATTATTAACTAATGTACTATAACAATTCATGTGTTATGATCCATTAACGTTTCCTATATAACTATAAAGAATGTTTCTTTATAATTTCTAAAGAATTAATTCATGATTAGAGATTAGTCCATAAAAGATATGAACAAAGATAATGACACATTATACCATTATAATAGAACATTACAATGAAGGTACATGAAACTATGAATCACTTATAGTATATTAATACACATAATGGATGATTACATACATTAAAAATAAAAAAATTAAATTGTATAGTAGATTAGAAAAAATGATATCTTTAGAAATAAATACTCCATCTGACCACTATCACCTTTTGAAAATAGAATTAGTGTAATGAAACCAACATTGACGAAGAATACTATGAAATGAGAATGCATGTTGTGAGATCGAAAATGATAATTATGGAAATGGGAAGTGTGAATGGAATAATATCAGTAATGTTATATATATAGGAAGGAAATACAATCATTTAAGATGTGATCATTAAAAATATATTCCTTACAATTAGAGTCATTGAAAATATGGTTTCTGGTCTTATATCTAAGAGTTATATCAAAGTTTTAAATTTCTAAGAAGTAAATTTTTAAAAAATATAACTCTTACTAACATAAAAATATGATATTAAAATATTATATATAAATATATATATTCACTGCATATAAATATTAATAATATTAATAAAATTTCATATGATGTGTAAATAATATTCAAATATATATATTAGTATTTATGGAGAAGTAAAATTAAATTATATAATAAAAATAATAAATTTTAAAAGTATTTTTAAAGAATATTTTACATAAAAGTAGTGTTTATTTTCAAAAAAACCATTTTGTTATTTATTTTACATTTTATCATAGTATATTAAATTGAAAAACTTCAAAATATTAATATATTTAACCTTTTATATTAATATCTTTCGAATAAGAAGTTCAATTGAAATAATATTTAGAACAATTAATGTGAAAAATGACAATTTTTAAATAAAAGATGTTTTTATTTATATTTTTTACATTTATTTAGAACCTAAATTTATAAATTTTAAAAACATAATTAGATAAATCTATCTTAACTTATGGAGTTAGAATGTTAAAAATAGCAATCCAGGAATTTTTTTGATAATTTTTAAAAAATTGATTTTTAGGTGTATATTGCAACATACAAACACTGTGACTTTTATTAAACTATTAGTATTTAAGTATGTCATATATTTTTATAAAGTATTTTTATTCAAAAAATAATATTTTTATTATAAAAATTATAAATATTAAAATATTGACTATAATTTACAAATGTCACAAAAAAAGTTTTTTTTTAAATTATTTAAAATTATTTTATATATTCGGGAGTTTTAGGGGATTCCAGGAAAGAATTTTTTTTAAATATTGAATGTTATATTATGGTCCATAGTTTTCTAGTCTGGTTTTATAAGCCATGTGCTAGCTTCTATCTTAAGAATTCCCCATTTGAAATTGATTCCTAAGGGTTTATTAAGGTATATAAGATCTTAAGAGTAACTTTACATAGATTTTTTTTAATCTAGTTGTCTTTTCATGGTAAGTTTTTGGTTTATTAAACAATGATCTTTAATTTTGAAATATTTCAAATTTTTAAAAAATTGTTTTGATTGTTTTGATTTCTAATTTTTTTATTCCATTCCTTTTATCTCCCCCTCACACCTCTCCTCTGTAGACAAGCTCTCCATACTCATATAGCCACATGTCCCTTATATCTCTTCCTCTTCCTCATGGATCCATCATGTGGAACCCATCACCATGAGACCCCGCTACACTATCTCCTCCCCTTTCCATTTCTACTCTATCAAACCCGACACCCTTGGGTTAAACCCCTCAAATCATGTGCACCCCCTCTAGTCACACAACCTCTTTACATAAAGAATTATATTTTGTTATTGTCTATTCAAGATCAACTCCATTAGGTATGACTTCTTTCTCTATACTCCCCTTTTCATGAATTTTTCCCATTCTCACATCATCACGTTTGTTTTGGTTAAACACTAAGTCTAGGAGTTAACCTATTTTTTATTTCATTGGTGTTTATGATTTATGATGGTCTCTTAATCCTATATTAAGTGTACACCATCGAAGGTGGAATGTTTTAGCTTATCACAGCTTGGTTCCACTTGATTTGTTTTATGTTGACCCATGTTTAGTCTTTAAATTTAATATCCTTTTATTTCTTGAGATTTTAAATGTTTGATTTAATTTATTCTGAATATGTATGATTGTTAAAAAAAAATTTGATAAATATTTCAAGGGGATTCCATTTGGAATAATGCATTTACTTGACATTTCAAGTTGAAATTGGAAATAAAAGTATTCTAAATGTGTCGAAATAAATAATTAATATAAATTGAGATGATTCTGAATGGTTTAAATGCATTTGAGATATAGAAATAATTTTAAATTTTTTGATTTACCATGTCAAGATTTATGTTACAACTTATTAAAATTATTAAAATGTGGTTTCAAATAAATTTCTTTATAAATTTCCAATTTTTTTAAAAAATTTAGGTGTTGGTAATGTATTTCAAAATTGGGTTTTGAAAAAAAATGAATGTTTTATAAAATTCCAGTTGATATATATTTATACATATATATATATATATGTGTGTGTCTGTGTGTGTGTGTGTGTATGATGGTTCAAAATATATACATGGGTATATATATATATATCTGTGTGTGTGTGTGTTTGTGTACAAATGTTAATGAGAATATGTTAATTTATGAAACAGAATAAATATATATTTACAGATATAAATGTGTATGTGTATATGAGTACAACTGAAAAAATGGAATTTAACTATTTGTTTCTAAAATGTAAAAAAAAGTGCTATTTTAAATTTTAATAGATTTTCCCAAAGTGTGAATGGGTGAAAGATCCCCTCAAACCCCATTTGTTTTTTATTGAAATGGGTTGTATCCCTCGGAGTGTTCTTGATTTTCATATAATGTGATGGTTATGAAATTGGGGATGTTTCATGAAAGGTAGTTGGAGGTGAGGATTGATTGTTTGATATCCTATGATATGCTTGTATTCCTCTATGATTATTATTTTTTACTTATCATCGGTTCTTGTCATTACTTGTTTACTTACACATTCACTACATTGGTCATGGGAACCCTATAATTGAAGTGGGATTCTAGACTTATGCTACAATATATAGCCATACACTTATAGTGTTCCCTATAGTTATTGATTAGGATATATGGGGTATTATATTTTGATGAGGCTTAGTGCAGATAATCTGATGGTTTGTAATAGGGCATAACATACACTGGTAGGTTTTTCCATGGTTATTTAAGTCTATGGATGTCACTTTTTGATATAGGGTAGGGCCATTAAAACTATTCCTTGATTCGTATATTGACACAAGTGTATTTATTCTTTATTATTTATATTACAATATATACATGATATGTTTAGCACCTTGGTTGATTCTTCTTTACTCCTTTTATTTTATCCTTTTATGATACAGTTACTTCTTATTATTCCCTTTGTTTTAATTTTTAGTGGGTTAAATTATATAGTTGTTGTATATTTTTATAATGGATTATTTTTCCTAGAATGATTGTTTTATAAATAAATCTTTTCAAATGGATTATTTCATTTAAGTTAAACAAAATAGGAATGTTTATAATGAAGTTTTAGAAGTATCATTGTTTACTTCATTTAAACTAGAAACCTATGCTTAAAAAATATAGTTAAAACATTCACTAAATGGATATTTCTATTAATGTTTATACATTGGTTTTGGTCTCTATTTGGAATGACTACTAAGCTTTATCTTGTGCATATCTCTCATTTCATTTTTTTTCATGCAGCTTTTAACCACTCTTAAGTGCATTAATTTATTCTAGGGACTTGATTGTTTTATTGAATTTAGCATGTGGTTCCAAGTACCAGATTTTGGAATGAACTTATTTTATATTCTTAGACTATCTTGTGTGTGAAATATTCCTTTATTTATGTTTTAAAATTTTGTTTTTAATACTTTCTACATATAGAGGGTAGTGATAATAGCCAGTGGTCAAAGCTGAGACATATACAAGTGAATTTTTATGCGTCTTTTCATTATAGGTGATGGATTATGGGGAGTTTAATGGGAGTTTATTTATTCAATTATTTTATGTTTTATAATTATTTTATGTATATAATTTTTGACATGGATTTCTAATACACATACTGGTCATCCATGTTTTATGTTGTGCTTTTACTCTGATTTAATGGATGAATCATTCCAAAGTGGTGTTTCCTTAATTCCTCTGCACTTTTTTCAACCTATGGTGATCTAGAATACCATTTGGGCCCTATCCTAGGTTGGATTAATTATCTAAATTATGTATGATTGATATTGGTTCTTGATTAAATGGCCTCAAATGATATATGATTCATGTATCAATACGATCTAAGGTTATTCCAATGGTACCCCTCATGTTATTGGGGGTTTCATGGTTGGATCTAGTTATAATTGGTTGTCGAGACTTAAGAGGATGGTCATGGAGGGGTTCTTGATCACCACATACCATGATGACTCTTGATACACTATGGGAAGTTGGGATTTGAATTTTGGGTTCAAATTTCATTTGATTACAATTAATTCTATACTTATCCTCATTGGTATGGTTGAAATTACATATAGGTCTTTAATGGGTTTCAGGATAAAATTATAGATTTAATTGAGGAATTAGGCTAGCTAGCATGGCTTAATTAACCATATAGAAATCAAGTGCTTGATCTTATACATATTCAAGGAGCCATTGCATGATTAGAACATGCCCTAACAATAATGTGGAAAATTTGAGAATGATTCTGTATCCCATTTCATTTTTTATTTAGACATCCTAGTTCTTAAAGTTGCATAAGTGGATAAATTAAATGGAAAAGTGCCAATGTTGATCTTTTGATATGTTTTCATGGTCTGTTTGGATTATGTTTGATCATGTTATTCATTTTGTGATTTTTTAACATGGGGAAGAAAGATTTTCTAAAATGCTTGATTTTTAAATGAAATAGAATATAGAACAAAAATATAAAAAATATAATATATAATATAATAAAATATATAAACAATTATGTAAAAATATAATAATAATATATATAGTAATAATAATAATATAAAATTTTAAATAATTTAAACATAAAAGAATAATATATAATATATAAATATAAATAACATATATAAATATATAAATAATAAAAAAACAATTAAATAATAATATATAATATGTTTTTAGAAAAATTTAAATATAATATAATTTTTTAATAATATTAAAATAATTAAAAATATTATATCATTTATGTTAATATTATTTGAAAAGGTTTATTTGGTAAATAGTTTTGTAAAATCGGAAATTTTATTGCTAAATTTGGGAAAATTATTTTGAAAATTCTTAATTTCATTTGAAAACATTAAAATCGTTTCATGATTAAAATATTATTTTGAATTTTTGTTAATATTAAATGATTTACAATTGTCTTAAAAAGTTTAAGGTTTTGAAAAAATGGGGTTTTACATTTTTTAGCTTGACAAATGAATGAGTTTAAAAAGCAGGGATTTGAAAATATTTTGAAAATGGAAGTTGTGATTTTATTTTAAAATAAACGTTTTAGAAAATAGATAATTATAAATGGGGTTTTTCAAAGTGTGATTTTTTTGGGTTTTATTATTTGTATTTATCCCTTGTTCGGTGTGAGTTCTTGGTTGAGTGTTTCAGACACGAATTAAACAAGTTCATGTTTTGTGTTATTTGAAATTTTCCTCCTAGAAAGTTCTAGGGATGAACTTTAGGGTGATTCTATTTATTTCTATGTGATGTTCATCTTATTGGTGTCTTTACCCGAACTCGAAATCGAGTGGTAAGGCTAGATTCTTTCTTCCTCTTAGATTGTCTTAAATTTTCTAGAATCATTCCCTTCCTTTTTCCACGGATATCGGGGTTTATCTAAAAGATTAGTTAATCTTTTGTTCTTGGGATTATTTGTTGGGTTTCTGTTAGAGAAGTTTCCCCTTCGTTGGATTATAATCGGTGTGAGCCTTGAGGTATTTTGATCTTATTGTTCTTTATATAGTTCTATGTCGATGATTTTGATTTGTTTACTATTTTGGAGTTCTTATACCTCAATGATGACTGTCTCCAATATGAGTTGTTTTTAAGAGATTGTAAATTTAATTTTTTTTTTGGGCTGGGAATGCGTGGTTTTTTGTCAGTGCATATGTAACTTGGATGGATGACCATCAGGTAGTCGAGCACATAGGGTAACTAATTTATTAATTTTTTTGCAATGAAATAGTGATCCATATTTGAGGTCATATCTACTTATTTGTCTATATTGACCTAGGTATAAGGCCCATGTTGGGGTTTTAATCGATAGTTCATATTGTTTATCCTCATTTGGGTTAGTATGTTGGATATAGATTTTGTAGTTTTTTTGGGGTGTTCAATGGAGGTTATCTTTTTTGGGTGTAGTATCTCTTAGAGATTTACAATTTTTGAAAATCCAATTTATGAATAGTATAAATGGTGGGGATTCCAATATAGTTCATGGTGATTTCTAACCTTTTATCCTTGTTTGTGGTTTTTTGTGTTTGGAGGTATCTTGTGTTACATGATGACATGGTTAATTGATTTTTGAGTAAAAATTCTAGTTAGTGTTTTTGGTTATCTTCCATAAATTGGAAATTAATTTTCAGGGGAAGAACGATTTATTTGAGGGAAAATTTTATCACACCATGTTTTATTTATGAATTTATTTAACATTATTTTTTAATTATCTTATTTCTTCGAGGGCTTCTACAAATTTTTGTAAGACTTTTTCTAAATCTTAAAAGTTCTGAATGGGTTCACTGTTAGACAACATGATTGTGTGGTATGTTTTGTCTTGGGAAACTACCCATTTTTATGGTTGGAATGTTTTTATTAAACCATGTGGGATCATATGAGTAACTATGAAATTTTTTTATCCAACAGACTATATATGGTCTACTAAATTATGCAAGTTAACCGTGCGGGTAGCCCGATTTTTTTTAGAAAAATATCTATTACTTAATTTTTTATTTATTTTTTCCA
Source organism: Viscum album (assembly GCA_963277665.1). Classification (NCBI taxonomy): domain Eukaryota; kingdom Viridiplantae; phylum Streptophyta; class Magnoliopsida; order Santalales; family Viscaceae; genus Viscum; species Viscum album. The sequence continues at coordinate 1,615,735,805 of OY728158.1, forward strand.
TCCTTTCAACCCCCCCCATCATAGCTATCCTCCATAATTTTTATACCATCCTCACATGGCCCTCTATCCTTTACAACCCCATCTTCATCTCAACTCCCTCATGTGCCCCCCTCACATTGAGAACCCCCCATGCATTCTCCTCCCCTATCACATTCACTATCATCACACATAACACTATTGGTTCGAACCACTATTTCATGTACACTCTAACTAATGATATATTCTTTCCACATATTGATTTCTCATTCGTTCTTGAATATTCAAGGATGAATCACCTAGGTATAAGTTCCTCCCCCCTCTTCACCATTTTTATTTTGTGTTACATTCTTTTCCACCATCACTGCATTTGGTTTGGTTGAACCCTAGGTCTAGGTGTTAACATAGTTTTATGTTTTATTTGGTTTTTATTGTCCATTAGGATCTCTTCTTCCATGATTTTGTGTCCCCCATCAAATGTGACACATTCTAGCTCGACACATCTTGGTTATTCATGATTAGATATATGATTCCCTATGTTTATGATATAAATTTATGATCTCTTTATGTATTCATGTTTTTAATGCTTTATTTAATTAATTATCGATATGTGTGAATGTTAAATTTTTCAAGGGTTTTTCTATTTAAATAATTCATTTACATGAAATTTCAAGTGGATTTGGAAATTAAATGTATTCTCAAATTGTTTAAGTAATTATTTCAAGTAAATTGATATTTTTCAAAATGGTTTGACCCCATTTGGATCCAGAAACAAATTAAAAGGTTTTAAATTAGATATTTTAGGATTTATGTGAAAATGGAATCAAATTCATTATAACATTTTCAAAATATAGTTCTTTATAAATTGTTTTAGAAAATATATTGAAACAGATTTTAAAATGGTTATTTAAATTGAAACTACAATAAAATTGTTTTGAAACCAGGTTTTAAAAATAATTCGAGGTTTATAAAATATATGGTGATATATATACACACATATTATGGTTCAAAATATAAAAATGTTTATATATATAGATATATATATATATATATTCATATGCGTGTGTGTGTGTGTGTATAAATTTGTATGAGAATATATGAATTTGTGAAATGGGATAAATATATATTTGTGTGTGTGTGTGTAAGTGTATATGAGTACAATAGGGAACATTGGTTTTTCCATTTTTGTTTCTAAAATGTATTTGGATGTCATGATTGTATGATTTAATATATTTTCCAAAGGTGTCCATCTCTAAATTCTTCTATCAATCCCCTCTTGGTTTTTATTCACAAGGATTGTGGCCCTCATGGAATGTTTGTATTGTATATTGTGTTATGGTTATACAATTAGGGTTGTTTCTTGAGAGAATCTAGGAGGTGATGGTGGGTCATTTGATATCCTCCATGATTATTGTATTTATCACTGTTTATTATTAGTTCATATCATCACTTGTGCATGTTTCTTGTTTACGCACTACTTCTTTTCGTAGTTCACGGGAAATCATGTAGCTATGAAAAAGGATCGACATATGCTACACTAGATATACATACACTAATAGAGTCCCAAATAGTTAATTATTAGAATAAATAGGGTGTTCTATTATGATGAGGTTGTGTTCAGTCCCTTAGTAATGTTTAAGACTGTCTCAATTTTAGTCCTAGGGAAGATCCAATGACCCAATTCCTAGATTTTTAGATTGAAATATAGAGTTATCTAATTTTTATTTATATTCACTTATATACTTGATATGTGTTTCACCATATTCGATTCTCTTTTACACCATATATTTAATCATTTTATAATATTATGAACTTTTATTGTGAAATTTATTTTCTTAGTGTGTGTGGGGTTTACAATATAGTATAGGTACCTTTTTTAATAGCACTATTTTAACTAGAAATGTTGTTTTCAAATGAAATTATTTAAATTTTATAATTTCATTTAATTAAAACAAAAGTAATGTTTACCACAATGTTTTGGAAATGTCATTGTTTTTATGTTTTTAACTAAAAACATGTCCCTAAATAATAATGTTTTAACAGGTATTAAATAGTTTTTCAATTAAATTCTATACATGGACAGTATTGTTTATCTTTAATATTCATAATAAGGTTCAAATCATTCCTTTCAATCATAGTAGTTTCATGTTTTTATCCATCTTTTGGCCTCTTTTGAAAAAATTGATTTATTTGACGTCTATTTATTATTTTATTGCATTCAATGTGTGATGTCTATTAACTAATTTCAATATGAAATTATTTTACCTTCATATAATTTTTATAGAATGTCTCTTTAACTGGTTTAATTTTTTAAATTGGGGTTTTACTACTTTCTTGAGATAGAGGGTTGCAATAACTACATGGGGTTGAAGAAAATCCCTCTAATAGAAGATTTTTTCATATCATTACCTTATAGGGGAAGGAGTTTGTGATGAGAGTTAAGAGTTTTTTATATATTTATTTTTAACATTCTAGTTATTTTCATTATATATAGATTTGGTGTAGATGTTTGATATAATGATGAGTCATTCATTTTTTTACTAGATTTTCAGTTGTGATTTCATTTGGATTTATGGGAGAAATCATTCCCAAGTGGTGATTCTATGATAACCCATATAATTTATACACCTTAATTCACGATTTATTACATAAGGATACACATGAAACATTCCAAAAATTATTGTAAGCCCTCTTGTATTTGAAAATTAGGCACATATCATAAAATCTTTAAACATACGAATAGAAAATTTATGTAAATACTCAACCACATAGACATTAAAATCCATTTCACTTTTAAAACAACATGGAATAACCTAGGGATGAACATAAGAAAGGGGTGATATATAAAAACAAGGAAGGTGAGAATAAATTTATTGGATATGGTAAATTAGTACATGTTATTCAAGAGGCATATCAAGGTAACATAAGAGGGGTTAGAATAATAAGGGTGACAATCAAAGCATGGTATAAGAAAATAACATTAAGGAAACATGGTAATGTGGAAGTGACATAAAACATGACATCAAAAACATAATTCAAGCCAAACTAGAGAGAGATCAAAAAAAAATTCTTCTTAATATAAACACATATACACCATACATGGATTCTCATGAGATGGAAAAGTTACCCATTTTATTGAATGTCTATGTAGTTCTACACCCACCTGTCGTATTCATATAATGTAGATCTATATGTGCGCTATATCGATCATACAACATATGAATGTATTTTATCAAATTTAAACACATGATTAAGGAGTTTCAGTTATATAAATAGAAGTTACTAAATAATTAAGGACAAGAATTACACAGTGAATACCATTGATTGGAAATGGGTATGGGTATTCACTACACAAATTTTTAGAATGGAAAATCATAGGATAATTTCATGAGCACAACAGGGGTGAATAAAGATTCATGTAAGGGTGTAATGGGATTAAAATGGGCCCCTCTGCGCTTTTAAATCTTATTTAAAGTAAGAGGGGTGTGTAAAAACATATCCCAAAATGAACAATTGTAAATTAAAAGTCATAAAATAAATAAGGTGCTTGAATAAAGAGGAGAAGGAGAGGATAAATTACCTTGATAGGGAGCATCTCAAATCTAGGGAGGAGATTGTTTAGAGATTGGGAATGCATTGTGATGGATATAGAGAGGAAAAGTAAAAGTAATATCACGCTAAAAGTGTTTGGAGTGATGATGAATGGTAATTTTGTTGGTTATTATAGAAAATTCTAAGAGAATTGTTTCTGAATTTCTAAACATAGGTTTTGAATTCTATATGATAAAATAATCAAAACAAAAAACCATTCCATTTTATTTGTCTATAGCTTCTTACTAATAGTATTATTTGAATGTATTTGATAAGGATAAGAACCTAAATCATTAAAATAATACCCTTCATGATTTGTAAGTGAGTAATGTTTATAAATAATTCATTGTAAACCCTTAAAATATAATATAGTTTTGGATAATTCACTAAGGGTTTATTAAATTTCAAATAATATTTTCAAAACACATTATTATAAATTTGATTCATTTCCTTGGTTGTGGGAAAACATATTAGTATTGATTTCATCATTTTGAGCAATTATGATGTTATAGTACAAATAATGTAATTAAACTGTATTTAATTTATACGCCAAATTTTGAATGTATTAAATATTTAAGATAAATTCACCATTGGATAATTTCTACATTCCAATTTCAAAAAATAATATTTATTTTATCGAAATAATTTAATAAAATTTATAATATAAACTTTTAAATCAAAATAATTATTTATTTACAAATCCTTTTTTGAAAATAATAGTTTATATCCATTATAATGATTTCATATCATTTTTATATAAATAAATAATTTTTAATAATATTATTATATGAAAATAATATTTATTTCAAAACTATAGATTATTTTTTAACTATGTTTTTAATTAAGACAATATATTTTGGAAAAATACAATTTTTGTTTCTTCATATAAAAATATAATTTTTATCTCCTAATATACAATTATAAATATAAATTAATAATGAAAAGGGATGAACATAAAAATTACCGATTACAATGAAGAATTACAAACTCATAAAACCAGGGTCTAGAAAAATCACCTCTTATTACACCAATGTATGTCCTAAGGGTAATGTGTGTGATGGTGGGGCTTTATTAGGGTGGTTTAACTAACATGATTTGGTTTATGATCTCGATGATCCTGAAATTATCCTATAAACAGATTCGTTCATGATTTTTTTTACTTAATATCAGATTGGTATTGGTCAAGGGAAAATCACAGTGATTTCATCTCTAACAAAAGCTCTGATAAATGGCCTTCATAGGGTGTGATTCTGCTGCTCAGGGCCATCACTCATTCCTTTTGTTTCAATTAGACTTTATCATAACTGTTAACATACTGATCTTAATGTTCACTATAAAATGTATATATTATTAAGGGTTTGTTATAATCAATATCATGTTTATTCCAAAATTCCATATAATAGTCCAAAATAGTAAAATAAGTGGATTTTGTTTATATAACAATATTACATAATAAAATATTTATTCATTCATAAATGGAATTTAATTTATAAAATAGTGGTCTATTACATAATTTCATCCTTTAATAAATTCAAACTCAAAATTTATTTTCATACACTTAAAACAATTATGGTACTTTGGTTTTATCATCTCCTCTGGTTCCCCAATTTATTTCTTAAACATTTGGTTCCACCAAAACTGTTTGTCCAGGTGAATTTTTTAGATTTGTTGAACATTATCTGTAGGATCTATGATCATCACCGATTAAGAATCATATGAAATATCATTATCCTATGGTACAAAAATTAGATTAATTTCATGTGATGTGTCTATTATTTACTTCCTCAATAGAGATATATGGAACACATCATGTACTTGATATGGGTTCAATGGTAGTGTTAGTCGACATGCCCCAACTCTGATTCTATCAAGGATCTCAAAGGGAATGATATATCTTGAACTAATATTTACCTTCCTCAAAAAATCATTAATTTTTCTATGGTGATATATGAATGAACCCTTTATCTTCATCCTCAATATCTAAGTCTCATAAATGATTTTTTGCATATAATTTCTATTGACATTGTATAGATTTCATAAGATGTTGAATTGTTTGAACACTATCTATCATCTATTTGATAAGATCATGTCCAATCATCTTCCACTATCCAACTTCATCCCAAAATTTTGGATTCTGACTCCTCTTCCCATACAAATCCTCATAAGATTCCATTTAAATTATTTTATGAAAACGATGGTTACATGAGAGCTCTACTAGGGGAAGGTGATGAACCTATCATTATAGGAAATTCCTTTAATATGATCTCATCATATCCTATATATTTTCAATGGTCCTTTCATATTGTCCATTTATATAATTGTGATAAGTAGTGTTAAAACTCATCCATATATCCCACTCTAGTTGAAGACTTATCTAGAACGTCATGGTAAACATTGGATCTTGATCAAATACAATAGATAGTGGTACATCATTTAGTCTTACCACGTACCTTATTTTTATCTTAGTTAGTTGGTAAAAATAGAAATATTCCTTGATAGAAATGAAATGTGCTATCATTGTAAGGTGATTTACTACCACATAGAAAACGTTATTTATTTTAGGTGTCCTAGGGGGTCCTATGATAAAATCCATGGTTATGTTTTCCCATTTCCATAATTTTATAGGAAATGGTTTCTTATAACATTTGTCTTATATCATTCATACTTGACATGTTTACATACAAAGTATTGAGATATAAATACTGAAATCCCCCACATCATGTTATCCCACTAAAATTTTTTCTTTAGATTTCAATACAACATTTTGATTCCTAGATTAATAGAGAATGATGATCTATTTCTATCATCGAGAAGTTACCTATTACATTTTTTTTGGGACACATTTTTGGGTTCCCAACCATATAACTCAATCTTTAGAAATATTTATCTCTATAATATTAAATAAGTTTTATAGCACCCCATTATCTTTATGATCCTCCTTTATCCTCTTAAGAATAGATGATTGAACAGTTATTTGAGAAAGGTAGGATGTATATCCTTTTATTATCTTCAAATACATCATTTTCATTTATAAGAATATTTAATACATTTCAATCCTCATCATGGATGGAATTTTGGGATCCATTCTATTCATATCATCTTACACATTATTCACATTCCAATGATGGTAATGGATTTAATAGTCACAATCCTTGATCCACTATATCCCCAACAATTGGTTCATATTGTCCTTATTTTATTTTAATATATACAAGGGGATTTTATGATCCAAAAATATTTCATGCTTCTCCCTCTATAGATAATGTCTCCAAATCTTCAATGCTAAGATAACTACATCCAATTATAGATCATGTGTTGGATAAATCATCACATGAATCTTTAATTTTATAGAGTCATAGGATATCAATGATTCATCTTTCATAAGTACACAACCCAAGCCCATTTTAGATGCATCAATGTATATCAAAAATCCATCACCATTGGTGGGTAATTTGAGATCTAGTGAAAAGATTAACCTCTTATGAAAATCATTAATGTTTTAATCACATTCATCCGTGTAGGAAAACATCACTCCCATTTGATTAATATTGGGTTTTAGCCTAATAATCATGAGAACATTCTCATAGATTAATTATCATACCAATTTAATTCAAGGATTCAATGGGTATCTATCATTGATGTTGGTCTAGGACAACCTTCAATTGCATATTTTCTTAAGGATCCATATATATCCCTTTTCAAGGGAAAACATGCCCTATGAATGTTACATTATCCTTATAAAACTCACATTTACAATAGTAATCAAATAATTTTTCCTTTAAAAAATTCTACAATATAAAATTCAAATTTTCCTCATGTTTTTCCTTAATTTTTGATTGAGTAAGAATATCATCCATAAAGACTACCCAAAAATTTTCATGGTAAAACTTAAATACTCTATTCATAAAGTCTAGGGAGATAGCTAGAGAATTAGTGAGTATAAATGGTATAAATATGAACTCATAGTTCTATTACCTTTTACAAAAAGAAATATTGGGGATATTTTCCTTCTTCACCTTTACAAGAGAATACACTGACTGAAGATCCACCTTTAAGAAGTATTAAGTTCCATGTACCTAATTGAAAATTTCATTAATCTATGGATGAGGGTAATTATTCATTGACATGGTCTTTATTGAGATCATGATAATCAATGTAGAGGTTTATTGATTAATCCTTCTACTTGACAAATATGACCAATGCACCCTACAGTGAAGCACTTGGGAATATAAACCCTTTATCCAAATTCTCCTTTAGTTTCTTCCTCAGCACCTCATGTTCAAAAATTGATATTCTTTATGGATTATTGGATATTAAAAAAACCACACGTATAAGATCAATTGACTAACAAAACACATGGCTTGGTGGAAGTCTATGTTATATTTAAAGAAACACATCTTCATATTCCATTATAATTATAATGTCATAAATGATGATATTTTCCTTAGTCTCAATCATTTGATTTAGATATGCTTCCCCAAAAAGAAATAATATCCATTATTGGGATGATGATACTAAAATATAATAATATACTCCATGAAATTTTACAGAATCACATATAATTTTTTGATACTGAGGGTAAATTCCTTCTCTCAAATATTTTATATTTACTCTATATACGGAATGTGAGTCTACACAAAAAATATAATCAAATAATAATAATAATAATACCACATTGTATTTTGGGATTTTTATCCTGCAGATATGGATATGTGAGGAGTTATATACTTGGAATGAAATAATTTTACCATTTTATGTTTTTATTTATATATCGACTTTAATGTTATTTGGGGGTGTTTTAACAGTTTTACTAAACATACATAATATGAAAGAATGTGTTGAAATAGAATCAAATGGTACATTTTCTACCCTCTAATGAATAACCATAGTATATGTCGCCACATAATTTTATGCCTCCAACTTATTAGTTATGATTGAATAAACACTCCTTTCTCTCTAGGAGATAGAGTTCTTTTTCATCAGTTTTCATTAAATATACTTGTCTTAGTGAATTGCTTCACACAGTTTCCTCATTACTTTTTTTGAAACATTGGATAACTAGATGAGGGTTGATAGGAGAATTAGTTTATTCCATCACATTGGTTGGTCTCTCCTGATGAAATTCTCTTATAATGTGAATTTCCTTTCAACACTGAAAGCATTTCCTTATCCCCTATAGAAATTTTCTAGGATTCTTCTTCACAATTTTTACAAGTTTGATGTTTGATGTTCTTACCCATAGGAGGTTTCTCCATCGATCTTCCATAAAAAATCTATTCTCTACTTTATATCCCCAGACTCATGAGACCCTTGAGATTTTATGATATCTATTTATACATTGAGGGAACATCATACAATTTCCCTATATATTTCAATGTACAAAAAGTAAATTCCTTTTCATAAAATCATCTTTATCCCACCAAATAAGTTGTCAAATTTACTTTTGGGGGTAGTTACAAATCCATAGTTGTTTCATGAATGTCTTAATAAGTTCACCTTATATTCCCCAATGGATTTTTTATCTTTAATCTTGAGGAAAATTAAATTCCACTCAAATTTTTAAGAGAGTGTTAGGATTTTTTTTTGAAATACATTTTAGAAAATTATTTCAACTCAATCACATCAATATCTTACTCATGCTTCATATTACTTATCAATGTCCACCATGGATCATATTATCATTCCTTTTGATAAAAAAACATTCTCTTGATCATAATATTAGATGATGGGTAATATATTTTTAATGGATTTGAAAATTTTTTCATGATTAATGGATTTCAAGATCCACTGAATCTTTGATTCCTTTCTCACAAAATGGTCTCAATTGAAAGTTTTCATTTTTAAGGAAGATTCCATATTTCCTACTAATTCGTGTTTATATTTAAAACATGAGTTAGTTTAGAATGTATTACTATGAGGTTCAAAAATATTTATCATACTGCTTTGGGCATATCATTTTGATAGTCATTACATTTCCCATTACATTGGTTGTTGACCTGATTTCTACTATTTCCACCAATTGAAAAAATAAAGGGGAAATCAAGGATGAGAATTTTTAAACTATTAATTATATAAAAATTGAAACCATTTACATCAAAGTGATAACTTATAAATTATATATATGTCTTAAATTTAGAATTTATTGGTTTCAATCTTATAAACTATTTCGTAATTTACAATCCTATGGTAATTTTTTCATTAATAATGCCCTATAATGTTCCTGTGAATTAACAAACCCATATCCCTAGAGATTTTCAAACAAGGTCTGTAGTATGACCACTATTTCATGCAATCATTGATAAGGGAGTCATGTCCAATGCACCATTTTTTGGGTTATTACACCTAGGTATATTTTTACTAGAGAATCATCCACTTATAGTATCCAGACAAGGACTTGGTTTCATAGAAAACCATTAATCTATACTGACCAAAAAATATTCTGGTTTTTATATATTAATTAAAATTATTTTGTATTTCATTAATATTTATATCTTAATCCTAAAAAATAAATAGTTATTCCTCTGATGCCAAATTTATAAACCCATATATATTTTTATTCCTTAATTCTTGATTTATTAAATAAATATAGACATAATAAAATCCTAGAAAATCATAAGGCCAATGTAATTTAAGAATTTAGGTATATATAACAATAACTTGAAACATGTGTACGAAATAATTTTTAAAAAATTACGCTATATTCCCTTAATATTACATTTCTCTTCTAAAACTATAAGGGATAACATGGAGACATACATAAGGAAGGGTTGAGCTATAAATCTAGGTAAGGGAACAAAAAAATAATAGAATAAGGTGACGCTGTACTTGTTAGATAAGAGGAATATAAAGGAAAAATATAAGATTTTAGAATAATGAGTATGATCATTGAAAGATGATATTAGATGATAACATTAAAATGACATGGGAATATGGAAATAATATAATACGTGTTGTGATAAATATAATTCAAGGATAACCAATGGGATATCATAACATGGTGTTATTTTTCAAACATCACATTCAACATATATGGTATCTCATGAGATAAAAACATTACGAAATTCATTTGAGTGTTATAAAATATTTGGAACACCAGTTACATACATATCATGTACATGAATACCTTTTTCACATAGATTATTCAACATAAGGATGTATTTAAAAAATATTAATCGAGTTATTATGGTGTTTGGGATTTATAATTGTGATTAATCTATCTATTATGGATTGGAATATATAGGTTAATACCAATTAGTGTAAATGGGGATGGGTATTCACTACATAAATGTTTGGTATGAAAAATCACAAGACAATAATGGCAGCATAACGGGGGTACATAAAGGGTCATTGAAGATTATAATGAGAGTGGAAGGGTATATAATCACTTATAAATCATAAGTAAATAAATAAGGAGGTGTAACAATGTATCACAACAGCTAATTTGTTAAATCAAAAAGCATGATTTAAGTAAGGTGCTTAAATAAATAGAAGAAGGAGATGATCTCTTACCTTGAGAAGGAACATCTATAATCATTATAGGATCATGTTAATATCTTTAGAAACACATATAAAGGGATATATAGATGTTAAAATAGAGTAAAATTGTGATAAATTATTTTTTAGTGAATATTAATGGGAGGTTGGGTGAGTTTTTATATCCAAAGATAGGGGAATTATTTATTAATTTCATTACTTTTATTTTGGAATCTATGTAAAATATTAATCAATCTCACAACCCTTACCATGGGTTTTGCCCATGTTTTAAACCAAATATTAGAATATTTCAATATTTTATAAGTTAATGAACCAAAATCAATATAATAATACCCTGGGTTGAGTGAAATTGAGTCATATTTCAAAAGAATTCATTTTAAAAGCATAAAATATCGTATACAGTTTAGAGGATTCATTAAGGGTCAATGAAATTAATCAAATAACGTAACAAAATACATTATTTTAAAGGTGATGATCTTATTTTGTTGTTTATACCATTTATATAAATTATTACATCACTTCTAGTAAATTATGAGGTCATAATACATATTGTATATTTATAACATATTTAATATATACTAAAAATTCAACTATCTCAAAAAATTATAAAAAATTCACCATTTAAAAATTTTAATGATCTTATTTCCAAAATGATATTTATTTTCTCTAAAATAATTTTTTAATTTTTTTAATATCAAATTTTAAATAGAAATCCTCATTTATTGAAAAATAAAGGTTTTTTGACAATAACATGTTTCTAACCCTTATAAAGATCACATTGGAATTAATTAAATTATCATTTGTATATAAATAAATAATATTTAATAAGAATATTATATAAAATTTTCATTTATTTCAAAATTCATGAATCAATCGATAATTGTTTTTAAATAAATCAATACATTTTCATAAAAAATACAATTTTAGTTTCGTTGTATAAAAATCTAATTTTCATAAACATTTATGTAATTGTAAATATAAAGTAATAATGTAAAGGGATATACAAATTCATTATTATTTTTAAAACAATACTAAAAAACTCATAATATTAGGTTAGAGATACATAAACCCTTATTACCCCAATATATTCCCTATTAGTAAGTTGTGTGACGGTTGGACATTCTTAGAGGGGTATAGCAAACATGTTTTTGGCCATGATCTCCATGAGGTTAAAAATATCTTGTAAACGGTTTTGTTAATGATTTAGTTATTGAATCATGGTTTATGATTGTCCAAAGTAAAATCCAAATGATTCTAGCTCCATTGATGCACTAATAAACGGGCTTCAAAGGGTAAGATCAAACTAATCTAGGTATTCTCCCCCTCCTTCTATGTCAATTGGACTATATCATAACCCTTAATATACTAATATTAATGGTCACTATATAACGACTATATTATCAATATTTATAAGGATTAATGGTCTGGTAAATCCATAAGGCTATATAATGGTCCAAAATAGTGAAATAAGTGCATTTTTTTCTATAACTACATTACTTAATACAATTTTTATTTATCCATAAAGGTAATTTAATTAATAAAATCTTGGATTGTTATTGTTTCCTTAAGGCCCAATTTTATTTCTAGCTGATAGGAATCCAGAACTCCATTCAACACCTATTTTGGGATAGCATAGGCATACGGTTGATGGATTTATTAAGATGGTTTGTGACAAAAAAACGTATATTTGATATTTTAAAAGTCAAGTTATATTTTTTTCCAAAATAATTTTAATAAATTTAAAATTTATTTATTTAAAATTAATTGTTATTTGTTTTTGGAAATTTAATCACAACAAGTGGATTTAAAAATTAAAATATGTGGGTAAAAATTTTCTATTAAGGATTGCATTATTTTTAGGCATAAAGAATAAGTTACTATTGGTAAAAACTTGTTAACATGGAAAACATTAAATGGAAAACATAATAATTCAACATATAACGGGAATGAAACATGATAAAAACATATTTCTAATTGATTTTTTGAGAGTTTATAGACCTTATCTTACCCTCCATTCAATTATTTTCTATTTTTTGATCCACATTAAATGTTTATCATGTTATCCCTTTATATTAATTTGAAATATTTACAAAAAATTACATCATCACCACTTATAAAAATGGCCCCTAAACACCCCTTCAATAACAATAAAAAAATATCTCCCCATAAAATAATCATTATTACCTTCCCATATAATAAAATTTCATAATCATAATGTTCTATTTATAAAATATTCTCATTATCCATTTCATTCCATGGAATCCTCCAAGAGAAACCCAAATATCTCAATTGATGTTCAATGTTTTTGTTAATATATTTTGCCTTTATATATCCATTTCAAATTTATTTTTCCAAATATTATATGATGAATTAATTTTTAATATTATACTAATTGTGTTATATTTATTTAATAAACATTAACCACCATTCCATTTTCCATTACAAAACGAGAAAACGACATTTGTGTGTGTGTATGAACTACCACCTCCACAAAGCATCATATTTTTTTCCATAATCAAATTACATGAGTAGTAATAATGTTTAATTTATTATATAAGTGTTATATTTGTAACATATGTTATATTCTAAAATGATGAAACATATTATAAGTTTCTCCCATTCTACGTAAAATTAAATCACCAACTATGTGTACGTACGAACTGCCGCCTCCATGGAACAATTGATTTATTTTTATTTTCATAAATAACTTACATATATGTTCCATAGAATTATTTAAATAGATAAATATAATTTTTATGGTATCATTAAGGTATTGTTATTATAAAATTTATATCATATTAATGATATGTTCAATAAACTGTCATCATTAATTCAATCGTTTAAAATAAGCCTACTAAGAAGAAAATAGGTCATTCAAAATTATATAATATTTTAATATCCATTACATATTTTTATAAATCCATTATAATTATATTATATAATAAAAATACCGATTAAAGTATATCATTATGTTATTGGTGTTTTTATATTTCAATTAAATCACCTCACAATCATCCATTATTTATTGTACGTTCTTATTTAGGACGTTTTAACTACCTACTTGAGCATGATATGAATTTATATCATGGATGAATAGGAAAAAAATAATTAATTATGTTATATTATTTAAATATTTTATTAAATTGTTTTTGTTTTTGTAAACAATACATCAATATTTTTATCAATAAATAAGAAAATAACCTTTAATGGTTAAGAATACTCGAAATAAGCTTATTATTGATTTCATCTTCTAGGATAAATAATGAAATACTCATGAATATAAATTAAAAAATCATAATTTATAATAAATAATAAATTATATTATCTTTTATTCTTTTTTAAATATTAAATTTGGATTAAGAACAATTATCGTCGTCATTCTTACAAAACTTGTATGAAGAATTGTTGTTATAAAACACCTGATCTGGGAAAATATGTGGAAAATAAATAATTTATGTGGGTATGGAATGATTATAAATGATTTTTAAAACCAGTTATAGTAAAAAATTTGTTACTTAGGTCTGTAATTAATAAAATTTATTTAATTTTTCATGATGATTGGTGGAAGTGTAGAATGAATTGTCACTAATTTACAGAGTTTCATCTAAAAATTCCTTTCATTGAGACATGTTTTTTATTATGAAACTAATTTAATTTATATTTCATGTACCAAATATATATGAGATATTACATCTTGGGATACATTTTATTCATGGTAAATTATATCTAATTTAAATATATCTTCTTTAATAGGTTATTAATTTAATTCCCCTCAAGTTGTAATGGGTTTTCTTAACTCAAAATATTTTCAAGGGTCCTAATAAATCCTCTTAAATTATAAAGATTAAATATTTATTTATCCTATACTATAAAGATTTTATTTTGTATTTCTATATAATTTTTTAGGAAATTTTTTTTTTCACTGAAGTATACTTCCGTGATGAATCTGTTATTTCATAAAAAATGTAGTTCTATTAAAAATAATTATCATATAATTCAATATATTTTTATCCATATACTTGTTTTTTATTCCCACAAATGTTATACTTTTTCTATTTTAAATTCAATTTTATTATCTCAAATTATCATTATAATCCCCTTAATTCAATTTAAATCAATGGTTTTTTCTACCCTTTTAACGATTTGGGTTTTCAATAAACTTTTACTAAAATTTTAAAAAAAAATCAATCCTTTAAAATGAAAATATTTTGTCTCCAACCTAAATTTATTTTCTATAACCATTATTTATATTCAATGATCATTTATTGAATATTGTTTTTAAAATTAAATTATTTTATATAGTTTTCACTTTACCATTTTAAACCCTTTCTGTCATTTTCAAGGCTCCATTATTATTATTTTTTTAAAGTAAACTTTTTCAAAAAAATTCTCTTCATCCTTTTGAAAAATTTGTGTATTTTTATAGGATAAATTATTGGATGTTTATTTTTAATGAGTAAATATTTTTTAAAAGTTTTCAATTCACATTTTTAAAAAATTATTTTTCAAAGTAACCATAACATCTTCTTTTACACCAACGATAAAATCATTTTCTAAAAACATTTTTATGACTTCACCACCATTTTTTATTTTTCACTAAAGTATTTATTTCATTGGAAATGTTTTTGGATTATTAAACTTATAAAAGTTCTTATGAAATATTATATTGGATTGATTGTACTTTGGTTATTAAAAATTTACATTCTTGTGTTCAATTTCAGTGATAAGACCATGAAGTGTTGTGAAACCTGTTTTTCTTTTCCATGGGTTATTTATGATGTGATGAATGGAACCCATTTAATTTCCCATGGGGTTTCATGATATGTTAAATGATTGCATCTTATGACAAAAATATGTATGGATGATTTTGTTTGAGGTCTTACATCACTATCCAATTCATTGGTAATGTTCTAATACCTAATGAGGTAATTATGTTGATTATGAACCCAATGCGTATTTGTTATGTTTAGTTTATCAATCATGAACATGATTTGGATATGATACATTTCATGATTAATAATTAACATGGTGAAATTTATCTAAGTTTACAGGTTTAATCCTGAACATGATGAGGATTAGATACATTCATAATAATGATCATGATCTCAATGTGGTAAGGTATGTTCACAATGTTGTGAATAAATATGATTATGTCTTTTCCATAATTCAATGTTATATAATTATATTATACTCCTTGGAATTTTTTTCTCATATCATGCTTTTCCACTCTTTTTCCATGGTATATGTTGTTCTTTTGCGATTATATTCCATCCAATGGTGACTTATGGTTAACTACTATTATTTCATGTTCCTTTTAAATGTATATTTATCCTCTACTCATGTTATATCATATGCTTATGATGTAGCCCTTAATGACATGTTTATATGATTTCCCTTATTTATCATTTAAGTTCACCATATATTATTCTTCCATTCTATATGTACTGAATATGGTTATATATTATGATATATCTTGAAGGAACCTAGTATGTTTTTAGTTTGTTGAAATTCTTATATGTTTTTACAAATAATCCTCTTATATAATAACTCATCAAAGAAATTGGACCTTTTATTATTTGTATTGTGATCATATTTTGTGATATGTAATTTTAATTTTATGGATATAATGTAAGAGAATGATTTTTTATCTTCATTCTCCATATATATTATATATAATTATCATATTCACCTATTTCTTGAGTTCAACATTATCTACGAACATAATTACATATATATATACACACACATACACACACATTTCTGTATTCTAATAACCATTATCCGATCCCTCTATGTCTACACATGGAAATTAAAAATAATTTTAATAAAATTATTTTCTAAATCATCACATTTCTAAACTATTTGAAATTATGACTAAAATGTCTTATTGGTGAAATAATAATTTTTGAAATCCAATACATATTTGTTTCATCGTTATTTAAACATATTTTGATTCCAGAACATAGGTTCTATCTTTTCCCACTATATTTTTAGACTCATATATTTCAAGACACCCCACAAGAGATACATAGATCACTTAACATACGTAACCTCCAAGGAAACTCTTACTTTTTATGAAGAGATGAGTTATACATTTATATGGTTAACTCATGTGTCATGATAATCATAATAATAAAACCTACTAGAAATAACAAGACCCAATATTATAGATTACACTTGGATACTATTATATAATGTCCCACCCCAAAAATTTTAAACCCATGAGATGAGTTGGGCCACCACATTTCATTAGGTGCATTCCCCAATTTCCAGACACTCTAAACTAGTACTGAATCATATAGCATCATAGTTTTGAAATTATTTTATATAATTGAGTATTAATTGTTATATAAAAATTGAAATTTCATTTTAATTATTATAAAAATACCTAAATAAACTTTTGAAGATAAATATATACCAATAATGTGTTGGAAAATAGGTCAAAAAACCCAAAAAATGAAACCAATGGTAGAAGAGTGATGCATATACATCAAGGATAGTCAATCACTTCTAAAAACATCTCTTAAAACCATGAAATTTATCAATAAACATATATTTTGTGGGAAACAATTGATCAAATAGTTAATATTTAATTTTTTGACATCAGGAAATAAAATATTAACAATATATAGAAAAATATAATGGTATGTGTGTGTTACACGTTACAAAGTATGATGTCTCTAAATAATTCTCATGGAATAAAATGAATGAAATATTATAAACCATATAATAGGTATTTTTTTCAAATTTTATAAAAGTATATTATTTGATCATATTATCATACCATTTTTATCAACAAATTCTAAATTTCTGTAGGCTTACCATATAATCTATAAATCAAAAATATCAAATTCTAATATCTTTTACCTAAGAGACCAAAATTATATAATTTAAGGAATCATGAGATATATAACAAGTATATAATTATTATAATATTAATAAACCTATATATAAATTATCATAGTTGGGATCTAGTGTATTTTAATCCAACAAGATTAATCTTGTAATGTTATTCCACACTTCCAATGGTTAGTTTTAACCATGTAGTGTAGTTATTTCCAATTATGGAGATTCTGATTACTATTTCATTTAAATAAAATTACATGATGTAGAAACTATAATAATTATGTTTTTTAATTAAATAACCACATTCAATTTATCAATAACATAAAAAATCATTATTTATAAACTCAATTTTATAAAATTATTCAATAAAACCCCTATTAAAATTTAAAAATTCAAACAAATTTCACTCAAATGTTGGGAAATATTTACTAACATAGGAAGGAACATGAGTATCATTTATTATATAATTTCCTTTGAATTACTCATAATTGTTTTATCTTGCAAACATAAGTGATCAATTAACTAAGTAATTTTATCTAGATTCACCAAAAACCATAATTTATAACATCCTTAAATGAAACATACAATTTCAAATAGGTGGGTATAGAATGTTATCATTCGATGTGTCTTCATAATAAATTTCCATGGGTTATATATGGATCTTAAGTTTATATTAAAAGAACTATAGTGTATGGTACATCCCTTGATCCATGGGTAATGTAACCCATGTAACTCACTATCATTGGGTTATAAAAATAAAAAGGGAGAAAAGAGAAAAATCTAAATAGTTACACGACCACTTTTCCAATTTCTATGACCGTATACAAAATATCATAAAATATTTACTAAATAATTTTAGATTGACTATGATGAAAATATTAGTTTTAATCATTATTTATATATTTACATAAAAAATAACATGTCCTTAAAAATATAACAAATTTATAGATCATACCTTGATGGACATTTATAATTCATCCAACTCATAATTCACCGATCACTCATTTTAAGTCTACCGTGTCAATCAATGGAGATCATAGATATAGGTCCAAATAAGATAATATGATGTGAACCTCTTTTATTTATAATATTTATTCCATTTTTCATTGATATAAATTCACAATTTATATTTTTTTCTATAATTTATTTAATTATATTTAATTCCCTTCCAACCTAATTTCTCTTTATCCTTCATTCTTTTTCACTTCAAACGTTACTTTGGTCAAATATCCATTATTCCTTTAGAGTAAATATCCCAACACTCATGTCTCAGATCTGGTGCCTTACTTTATTTCATTGGTATAATGAACAAGTGTTGAAATTCCAGAGGACCAAATAGTTTAGTAGTTTTGGAAAACAAGATACATGTATATGTTTTATACCAAAACATGAAAGGAAAATTTACATGACAAATCCATTTGAAACATACATAACCACAATATTATCCCATCAAGTCATTCATAATATACATATTTGAATCTTAGGGAAAAATAAAACATATGAACAGAGTGAACTCAGTTGCTCAGTATGGGTAAATAATATAACGCAAGCTATCATACACATAAACAATAAGGAAAGGTGAATAACTAAAACATGTGTGATCAAAACATAATCTCGTGAGTAATATAGAAGGAATTAATGTTCACTAAAAAATTCTATATCAATAATCCTATGAAACTTGGCCATGGATATTTTAGTAGTCAAATAATAACATGATTTATCAATTAATAATATTATAATAAGGGAATTCATATTATGGGACTTCATAAATATACAATCAAGGCCTCAACAAATAAGTATACATAAATGGGTAAGGCCTCATTAAACACATGATCTATTTTGTCTCATTAGACCTACCGATGCATCGAGGGTCTACAGCAGGCCCACCCATTACTTACTAAGTCCAATTAATTCCTCATATATCGAATAAATTATTTAAAAATATGTCTTTTAATTAATGTATCCCATACCACATTGAAATAATTGAATAATAATCATAGACTAAAATACTGTAATAAAATATTTGATAAATTATTGATGAAAATAATCTATAAACATTCAAAAGTGTCAGATACCAATCTAAATACATTTAAATCATAATCTCTATGAAGTAATAACATTAAATGAAACATAGAATATCAAAAGAATAATAATACTTATGATATGGTATATAAAATGGTAGTATATACATCACATATATGGAATATGTAGTGACATGGCATATATCTCACAGAAGTAAAAGCGGGATGACAAAAACCTTTTTTTACATTCGAAAAAGAGTTATTTTGGAAAATCAATTTTATTAGTCATAAAATCAAATTTTAAAAATGTGTATCCCTGAAAATAAATTTTAAGGAAATTGAAATTATATTTCAGGAATAAATGATGTTCAACTATAGTGAAGACATGTAAAATGAGTGTTTATGAATATTTAGAAATGCGCCTCTTTAACGTGGTTTAAGGAAAATATAAAAGTATCTTTAAAATAGAAAATGAATAATTTTTGGTACAAAACATGATATTAAAAAAGAGTTCTTTTCATGATAAAATTTCTGATTTTAAAAAAATATTGGTATCTTAATATAGACTATGGGTGTACTTGAAAATGGGTATGAAATTTGGAAGTTCCCTTAAACTGGGCTTTCTTATCAGGAGGAATGAAAAAAAACTTATGAAACATGTATTTCCCCATAAAATAATGAATAAATTAAATAGGTAAATATTTTTGGAACATTAAAACAAAATTTAGTAGTATTAAATATTAATAATTCAGAATTACATATGGGTAAAGAGAGATATAGTGTAACCTAAATGAAAAATGGATGTTTGGGAATAAATCCATACCACATAGAAAATAGTAAAACCATATGCCCTAATAAAATAATCGTCTTCAAATAAGAAATTTAATACCATGAATACAAATAGATTCATGATATTATACATCAATGGGAAGTATAACTACACCACATAGAAGAAATAGTGGTGAATAAGGCATATCTCACAAAAATAAAAGTGAGATGTGAAAACCCATACCTTTGTCAAAAAGTGTTCTGAACTTGTTCATATTGTACCGGGTAATGAAAATAAATTAAATCATCATTTAACTAATATCATATATAACATTTATTTTATTTATTATAATTTTATTAAGTTAATTTATGGTCTTTTTAATGAGTTATAATATTAAATTTCATCTTTCAGGAGTGTTTGTTTCCTTTGTTTTCACTATTGGTTTACTTGTATACATGTACAAAAGATCATGTGAAATGGGAATAGTTATACAAAAATAAATTATATTTTATTAATGAACCTATATAATACTAAATTTTTATATATTTAAATTTTTTATATGGTATGATGATGAATCGTTTGATAAAATGTTAGTGATAATCATTTAGATTATTTTATAATTATTTCGATCATCAGGAACTAGTTTTGACAAATGAATTCATATTACATATATATAATAGTTACATAATAATAAATAAGTTGTGAAAAATTATATTATAGTCCATTTTAAACATAAATATGGTCTTATGAACAACCTTGAAGGAGTAATGGAAAAATGAAAACATGTCATCCATGTAGGCGGTAAATCGACACATTCATGAACGATGTTTTTAACCATAGAATAAAATGAAGTGGAGAAGAGAGTTGATTTTGTATTAATACCTCTAAAAATAACATTATAATATATAAAATATACTAGATTTATCATGTAAATTTTTAATAGTTAGGTGAGTAGAATATAAGAAAAGAATAGAACTTGAAATGATATTAGAAGAAAATGAAAGAGGATTTTATCTCTTGAACCTATTCTTCATGAGAACCTCCTTAAGGTACTTTGAAATGGTGTTTTGGTGAGACTAGAAAGACCATAATGTGGATGGTATTATTGGGATAGTAAATTGGAATAAATTGGTCAAGTGTCATGTATTTGTATGCGTGTGGAGAAGGGGTGGTATTTATAGTGCGAAAGATGAGTGTTTTCTGAATATTTTATTGATTTATTTATTATTTTTGATGAACACTATGAATAGATTGATCATTATAAAAAATTAATTTAAAATAATTAATGATATATTGAGAATATTGGGATTATATTAGAAATTACTCGAGTAATAGTGTACTTAACTTGTAATGTATTTATACAGTAAATTACGGTATTTTATTATTCACCAGAAATCATGTTTTCATAAAAATCCCAAAAAATCACCACAACCATTTTTGACATTTATAATTTAAAAATGAACTCAATTAAAGTTAGATAACATTCTAAATATGATAAATTAAATTTTTAATTAAAATCATCATTTATTCAAAAAATATTAATTTTAAAATTATATTTGATTTTATGACATTTCAAACAAATTAGTTAAAGTCATATAAAATTATATTATAATCATAAGAAAAAAAAATTAATTTATCAATTTATTATTTGAAAAAATCCATTTTAAAATTATTATATTAATTATAAAATTTTAAATAAATATTTATGTATTACAAAAACGCCAACCCTTCATTTCTTTTTTTAAAACATTTATTTAAGTATACTATATTATAATTATATCATATTAAAAATTATAATATGAATACATTTTATCTATAATTTTATAGGTTAGTTTATTGTTCTAATAGACACATTTCTATTCTTAATAGTAACATTTTTATTCAAACGATCATATTACTATTAATCAAAAATGAAACTTCTCTGAAAAATATGAAAAATATAACCAAAGTAAATTTTGATATTAAATTTTTTAAAAACAAGGTTTATTTTGTCAAATATTAATTAATAAATTAAAAAAATCTATATTTAAAACATGTTCTTCATTAAAAGGTTGTAAGAATCTCATTTAGAAAAATATAGTGTTTTATGTGTAAAATTGGATTTATTCTTATCTTATGCCTCTAAGAATATTTTGAATGAATGAAAAAATATTTGATTGAATATATAATATATAGTTTTCATTAATATCTTTCACTAATAGTCTTTAATTTTATTTATCAATCTAAAATTTCATTATAGGCATAAAAATATTTTTTTTTATAAAATTACACCCTTTATGTTCATTTTTATTTAATTAGTATCCAATGAATTAATTTTATAAACATTTGAAATATATAGTTTCATAATTTACTCAATCTCATTCATTACCTCAATTAAAAACATTTAGTAGATAACTATAATAATTAAATAATAATATTCAGTCAATTTTATGCTTATAATTATCTAAATATTTAAAATTTAAAAAGACTTATACTATAAATTAATGGGGTGTGTCATTCTCCCCTCCATCAATAAATTACATCCTTGAAATTTTAAATTGTATGTAAAAAAATCATAGGTCTATACTTTATAATTATTTTGTGGGAAACCCACATAGAAAATAGAGTTAATAAAATATCCTCCTATTAAGAGGGAAGACAAGAGTGAAGTTCAACACAAAAATAATATTTAGGGTAGGAAATCATTAGTGGAATGAGATAACATAGACATGGAAGATAAATTTAAATACCAAGTTCTGAAAGAGAGTGATAGAGATAATTGTTCTTATAAACATATCCATTAGAAAACTGTAAATCTTATTATCGGTTAAAAGACCATTTATTTTTCTAAAAGAAAAAAAATGGATAATGTTTTTTCTCCAAAATCCATTTTCCTAGATTTGAGGGTTTCTTTTACTATCCTGAAATGAACTTGAGAAAATAAACATACTTCATTCCCTTCAATGTCATTAGCATAGTATCATCCTTTGTTTGTGCTTTGATCTATTTTTACTTGAACCCTTTCAGTTGGAAATGAATGTTCAAGATAATTTTTTCACACCCGAATCACTTTTAAAAAATAATATGGTCCTTTACCCATTCTTTCGAACTTGAAATGTTTACCAAAACTAAAATGGTTCTCATAGGTTATCAAAAAATAATAATTTTCAAATTTAACATGATCTATTCTATATGTATATAATCTTAATACTCATCTAAAACATGTTCATCCACATTCAATGACAAAAAACTTAGAAGGAAGGTCACAAAATTAAAAATATCAACTTTACATGAGATTATGAAAATAATGTATCTCTTAATCCCACATACAATAATATATTATTACCTTGATCACCTATAAAACATTATAAAATTTTCATTCTTCCAAGAGTAAAAACTGTGGTTTTCCTTAAATCCAAACATCTAATAATTCCATAATTACATAAACCATCAGTTCACTAACCACCTTCATGGTCTCCAATACAATCCCATAAACATATGGGTATTATTATCTCAATCATTTAGAATATATTGAGGGTTATATTTCACAAGACATGTGTTTTGAAAAATATCTCCAATGAAACATAATTACTTCTCTTGGTTACTAGTTCCATTCATCGTATGATTCAAATTCATTAACGAAGAAGTAATGTAGTATGATATTTATATATATCATGATTATTATAACTAGATTATTATTTATAAATTACTCAAAAAAATAATTATTGAATCCAAACATAGGAATAATTATCATTCCATGTCTTATGTGGTAGTAGCATAAGCTTCACCACGATCCATTATCATTTATTGGGGTACATTCCTTTGGAGTTTGTGACATTGATTTGAATATTGTACCACCTTCATAAAATTAAAGCACTGATCATTGGATAATTATTTCCATTCCTTATAATAATGATCATTCTGTCCTTTTTCCCCATACATGAAGAAAAATCATTTTCCTCTTAAGCATATAACATGGTTTTTCCTTCCAGAATTATCACAAGAGGGAAAATACTTCATTACATTATTCATTTTATCTATCTTTTACCCACATTTCCTCTTCTTCACTTTCTTACCTTTAAGTAATAATACATAAATAATTTTATCTATATCTATTTATAACATGATATTATTTCCTCAAAATTTGAGAATGTTAGGGAGACTACCTCTATTTGAAAAACTAGCTTAAACCCATCGAATAAATGATCATTCTTACTCATTAGATTATATGTATTGATATGGTTCCCATTTAATCCACTAGGAACCATTTATAATCAATGGTATACGATAAATTATATCATTACATTATGAAACATAATTTTTAATCCCAAAACTAGTGAAATACTTAACAAAAATTGAATAATTTATGCATAGCTCATCTCATCATCATGAATATGGTATCTTTAGGGAAATATTTTCTATTAAATCATTCATAATGTTTTGTAAATAAATCACAAATTTTCATAAGAATATCCCCTGAGATTTTCAAACCATGTGCATAGTAAGACTCATTGTTGCGTACCAAGTTACACTGTGTCAGGCCCAATACAGCTTGGTAGAGTTGTTAACCCTAGGTAAATTATTTCTAGAACTATATGCAATTGTAGTATCCAAATAGTGATGTATTTATAATAAGTCACACATAATCTCTACCTTAAAAAGTATCAAGGATTTTTTTATATGATTATCCTCAACGTCTCTCATAGGGTTTTTTCCCATAATATATGTTTTCAAAATCTAGTTCCAAAGGTTTCTACTAAACATTCTCTGATTCCAACTATAAAGACATTGACTCTGGTAGCATGGAGATGGTTCCTTATTTTATTACATCAGTGATATGAATAAGTGTTCTTATCTCAAAGGACTGAATTGTTTAGTATATATTGATACAATATACAAATATAAGTTTTAAATTACGACATGAATGAAGAAACATGATATCAACTCCATTGGAAACATACCTAACTCATAGATTATACCTACAAGTCATTCATAATAAACATCCTTGCGTCCTGATGAAAATAAAATATAGGAAAGTGGTGAGCACAGATTCTCAGTAAGGGTAATGAATATAGTGGAAGCTATCATAAACATAAAAAATATGTAAAGTTGAATAAGTGAATCACATTCCAATAAAACATAATCTTGGGAATAATATGTTAGGATTGAAAGTTGAATAAATAATTCCATATAAGTAATCACATGAAACATAACCATGTATATTTTACTACTCAAATAATCACATTTATAAAATTAATAACACAATAAGAATGGAATGAATAATTACAAACATCATAAACATACCATCAAGTCCCTGTCCAAGAATTCTACATAAAAGTATAAGGCCTTGGCCAAAACCTGGTTATGTTTTTTCTTGTGAGACCTACTGATGCATCAAGGGGTTATAGTGGGACCCACCCATCCCATACTAAGTCCAATGAATTCCTCATATGTCAAAGAATCAATTTAACAAAATTTATATAAATAAAAATGTTCCATACCACTTTAAAATATTTAAATCATAAAATATAGATAAAAATACTCTAAAAAATAATTGATAAAATCTTGTGGAAAATAATCTCTAAACATTCCAATGTGTCCTATTAACCATTCAAAACATTTAGATCATAATCCCTATAAAGAAATAACAATAAATGAAACATAGAATGTTACTAGAATAAGAAGAATCGTGATATGGTAAATCAAAAGGAATTACACACATCACATATAATGATTAAATTGTAAACAAGGAAATTAACTCACAAAAGTAAATGTGAGATGATAAAAACCCATTAATACATTGAAAAGAAGTGTTATTATGGAAAATAATTTATATTAGTCAAAAAATCATATTATAAACATGTATAACCATGAAAATAAAAGGGAAGGGAAATGAAATTTTATTTTTGGAATAAATGATATCCATCTTTTGTCAAGACATGTAAAAATATTGATTAATAATCTTTAGAAATGAGCCTCATTATAAAGAGTTTTAAGGAAAATATTAATGATTCATTAAAATGGAAAAGAATAATTGTTTGTATAAAACCAGAAATGAAAAAAAGATAATTTTTCATGATAAAATGTGTGATTTCATAAAAATATTGGTATCTTAATATAGATTATGGGTGGTACATGAAAATGAGTATGAAATTGTGAAGTTTCATTAAATCATTCTTGCTTATCAGGAGGAATTGAAAAGGGAGACTTATAAAAAATGTATTTCCCCAGAATAAAAAGAAAAAATGATATAGGTATATATTTTTGGAATATACACTCATGATTTAGGAGTATTGTATAATAATAATTAATAATTACATTTGGATAAAGGGATAGATAGAGTAACTCGAATGAAAAATGGAGGTTTGGGAAGAAACCCTTACGACATTGCAACTATTCACACCATATGCCCCAAGAAATTAATGGTAATAAAATAATAATATTAATAACATGAATATAAATAAACTCATGATATTATACATCAAATGTCATTATATATACACCACAAAAAATAAAATGTTTATAATAAATTATATCTTGTTGAAATAAAAGTGAGATGAGAAAACCCTTACCGTATGTCTGAAAGCATTCTACTCTTGTACTTAAAATCAAAGAAAATGAAATTATATTCATTAATAATTTAATTCAGAACTTATTTAAAATTTATTTGATATAGTATAATTTAATTAGGCTCATTTGGTTTTCTTTTTAGGAGTTATAAAATTCAATTTTTTTTTATTGGGGGTGTTCTTTTCCTTGGTTTTCATGATTGGTTCACTTGTATACATGTAGGGAATATCATGTAAAATGGAAATAGTTATCCCGAAACAAAATTATATTTTATTATTGAAATTAAATAATACTAAATGGTTATATGTTTAATTTTCTTTTATGGTATTACGATGAATCACAAGATAAATTGATAGTGACAATCATTTAGAGTATTTTGGTGTTTTTTCGATCACCATAGTCTAGTTATGTCTTATAAATTCATATTATGTATATATAATAGTTAAAAAACCCTAAATAAGTTTAAGAACATATATTATAGACTAATTTACTATAAAATGGGTTTTATTATGATCATTTAAGTAGGAATTGAAAAATAAAAACACGTCATCCATAAAGGCCGTAAATCGACACCTACATAGAGGATGTTTTCATCTTTAGAATAAAAAGAAGAGGAGAAGAAAACAGATGATTGATTATTCTCTAAACACAATAAATTTAATGTATATAAAATTAATGGAGTTATCATGTCACATTTGGATATTTAGGGGAGAATAAGACAAGAAGTTAATATAATAAGAAAATAAATTAAAAGAAAACGGAAGAGGGTTTTACCTCTTGAGCTTCTTCTCCATCAGAACCTCCTTAAAGAACACTAAAATGGTATTTTGGTTAGACCAAAAATACCTGAATATGGGAGAGAGGATTGAGAGAGTAAATGGGTAAAAATTAGACAATACTTAAGGATTTGGAGGTGTGAGGACAAGGGGTGGTATTTATAGTGAAAGAGAGGGTAGTTTTTTGAATATTTTATTGATTTGTTTATTATTTTTGCTCAAGCCTATGATCTTGTTTAAAATTATCACACAATATATTTAAATTAATAATTAGAGTTCTCTATTAATTTTCTTACATCATAAATGACTTAAAGAATAGTTTATTTAACTTATAATGTATTTATAACGTAAATTACCGTATTTTACTATTCAACAAAAAATCATGTTTTTCAGAAAAATCCAAAATATTCACCCTATCCATTTTTCAATTTCTAGAATCCAAAAAATGTACTCAATATTATGAAAATAAGTTTCTATATATGATAAATTTAATTTAATTTTTTTAAAAAAAATCATCATTTATTAAAAAAATTAACAATTTAAAATTTTTAAATGATTTAATGACACATTGAAAAATTAGTTAAGATCTCATAAGATTATTTTATAATAATGAGACAATAAAATATTAATATATGAATCTATTTTTTGAAAATAAATTATATTTTAAACTATTATATTAATTATAAAATTGTAAATAAACATTTATGTTTTTCAAAATACTAGATGTTACACAAGGGTTGTCTTTTATCACTAATTTATTATACCCGTATATATATATGAATTAATTATTTTGGATTTTTTTACGATATTTTGTACATAAGATCCATGTTTTAGGTATTTGTTTGTGGAATGGATGGGTAGAACATCCTTGTGTTTTTGCGACATCTTGAAAATAGTCTTATGATTTAAATTGATTCATATAATTAATTGTTTAAAAAATATATTATTAAATTAACTTAAAATTGATTGAATATACTAGATTGATAAAATTAATTGCATTTGATTAAAATCCCATAAATTGATTGAGTTTATGAATTTTTTAATGAGAAATGTTACAAATTTTTATTTTCAATGATAAATCATTACAAGAAATAGTTAGAGATATATTGTAAATCTAGGAATTCATTTTTCAAATATAATTTTTTTTTGGAACGTGTGTATGTAAAATTTATTTAAATTACTTTATAGAAAAAAATATATAAATTCAATAAAAATATATGTCAGAGATTAACTGAAAAGTATATTGTTGCATGTAATTTACACCTCGATTACCATATATAATCTCAATTGTGATTTATATTTGATTATTTATTTTTGATTATTTATAGATATTTAATGTAATGGTATATTATCATTTTTCCCCACCACATTCTTTTTTAACGTTGATACACAATCTTGGGGGGGGGGGGATTGATGGTAGGGATAATGATTTTTAACTTGATTAACCCCTTAGAATCAAACAAATTTATATAAAAATATGAATAAAAGTAATTAATATTTTCTACTTATATAAAGAAAAATGATTGGTGTAACCAGACACGAATTTCATCTTTGGGACATCATCCTCATGAACCCAAAGTAGGAAATAATAGAACCTATGATCAATCTTTGAGAATTTGATTCCTTTCAATTCTCCAAACTGATAATCAATTGTTATAGGAAGGTATTTTTTCTTCATAATCACCTATTTTAATTGAGGATAGTCAATATAAAGCTTCAATATCTATTTTTCAATCATTATAAATATTGTATGAGCTATCTAGAGTGACAAATTGTGTTTAATGAATACTTTCTCTAAAATATCCTCTTACTTCACCTCATATCCCTGATATTTATGAATGTAGTATGATATGTTATTAAAGATATAAACATGGTCCTAGGTTGTAAATCAATAATAAAATTAACCATATGATGAAGAGGAAACCATAGATATTCTTTCTATAAAATATAAATAACCTCCTAAACTATTATGAGATACTACTCTTTCATAGCATCGATGGAACACTGTTCCAATCTCTACAACTAATGTCCAATAGTCTGCAATATATTTAGGTCTATATTTTCTCATCATATTTGAGGGTCTCATTCAATAGTAAAGGTTAATAGAGATCCATTTATATGATTATATATAAACCAACAATTATAATAATCTATCCAATCCCATACTATAGATAACTATTCCATGATGATAATACCATCACAAGGAATTATATCTACAATGATGAGATGATTAGAAAGAATCTCTATAATGACAGTAATCTCATACTAATGTAAGATGATATTTATATAATGATATCCACTAATAGAATTATTTATCCCAAGGGATCAGTTTATGGGATCATTCCGAATTTAAAACACATAAATAGAGGATACAACAAGAAAAAAATTGTCACACACTTTTATTTATAAGTACGAAAAACAAAGTAGAAAAGGAACAAATATTTCCTCAAACCATGTTTGGAACCACCTATTTTAATCCCTTTATAATTTAATTTTATCTCTCCTCTGACCACCTACACCATGTACCTATAATATTCTATTTAGTGATGGTGATAGTGGAACTATATCAAATCATCATATACCCCTAGTTGTTCCTGCACCACCATCTACTCTAGTATATCCTCTTACGGAAGGGTCACCGTATATAATAGGGGTAATCCCAAAACCTTTTAGTGTATATATTATGGAGGTTCATCGATTATGTCACCCTCTTTATCCTCTATTTCACCCCTTGTTGGTAAAACATGAGACATGTTTTCTCAACCTCAACGACAATAACAAGATCAATATCTTACAAGGGTGGAACTAAACTAGGACCCCTATGTTGCATGTATCTAAACATAGTATTGTGAATAAACTTTCCTGTGAAGACATAATAATATCAGTTATCACTAGATAGATACCTCTAATAACAATACTCTTAGAAATTGATACCCAACCCTATTACCTGGATTCGATTATTCTATAAGAAAATTTGACACTAAAACTAACTCCAAAAATCTAGTGAAGGTGACAATATACAAGGGTATGGTCCATGCTCAAATCTTTAACCATATAATATTCTCAAGCTTCAAATCACAATGTTAACCATATTGAATCATATCTTGGGAGTATTTTATGAGTTATATACACCTTGGAGCATATTGAGTCATACTCACATTGCCTTGTTGGACTTCCAACATCTCCAAACATTCACAATCCATAACATTAAAAGATATAATGAATAAAAATGACTCTATTTGATCAATGAAACCAATTGGAAAATTATTCCATGGATATATCATGTAATAACCACCACCGTATGGTTGAAAGGTGTTAACACAAAATGTTATAGATAATAAATTGACACTAGAAAATATTATACTACTCAAGGACCTGCCTCACCTTAAAGCCACAGAGTACTCAATATCTATACCTCATAAATTACACTCATCATATAAGTAGTCTCACAAATCTCTTAAATGTGTATTATTTTTTTATCAGTGGGACAAAACATAGCTAAAATTGATTTGTATTAACTCTATGCTAAACTAGGGGGAGAAACACCTCCTTATTAGGTTCCAGTATAGAAGCTCCATTACCAAAATTGATGGAAACTGGATGATGAATTAATGACATGGGATCAACATAACCAAATGTATAAATATAATCTATCTTTTAAAATGGTAGAATCCTATATTTTACATTATGGACCCATGATTATTCAATCATATATTGGTGATCTAAAACATGGAATGAATGAATGATAACGTAACTAAAATGTTACACGATACATTTAGTACCCCATTAGACCTTGTAATTGATGTCTTAGAGTTTTTAGTAAAATAACAAGTTATCATAATTTCAGAGAAGGGATACATAAGTTGACCACACTAATAATGGGGTTCCCTTATCCATTACTATGAATCCTATGTTTCCTAAAACAATCATCACAAGACCATTATACCCAAATTCTATATTTAAAAGGTGAATTGGTTTAATAACATTATAACACAACCCAACCCATTGATTCCTTAACTAGGATTGTAATATTTTGAGTATTCCAACTCAATCCCAACTCCTATAGGTCAGAGGTATGTGACATGTACCAACAAGACATATCATGCATATAGTTGGCCCGAGCCTAAAATCCTACAAACAACCACATATCTCATGAAAGTATTTATATAACAATGTAACCCATTTATAAAACCACATTTACTAAAACATGCATGAAATATTGATAAATATCCCTAGAATGTAACAATAACTAATATCAGGAAATATGATCAATGAACAAGGAAAAATACACCATAGTAATGATCAATACCAAATAATTAGGAAAAATATTACTCAACATTGTTCCAACAATGGCATGAATTCCACTCTATAAAAATTACACAAATCTCCTATAAAGAAAAAACTTCCACCTATCCACACCCATTTAAATCACCACTAAACTATAAATCATCTATAGAAACCCAACACATGTGTATTGAAGGCCCCTAAAGGGTACGTATAATCTCACAAATTAGGATTCCCTAAAATGGAATGAGGGAAATAGGATACTAGTCATCTTAAATAAAATAAACTGGAATATGTTATATGGGAACAGTAAAACAAAGGTAATGAATAATATCGATCATTACAAGACAATTCTATAGAAGTTATACACTAATGATACATGAATTACATATATCACTAAAAAACTGGAAGCACATGAACTAACACAATGTCAAGAATTTGAAATCATGACTTTATAGTTGTGGTTGGGGACCTACACTACTATAAATAATATATTTCAGTTAATGGGGTATCGATGCCTATAGAGGACTTACAGTCATTGTGTTAATGAGCAACGATAGAGTGGCTTACCAACTTTAGAAGTGTAGGGAATGTTCCCCATAATGAAGAGGGGTTACCTCTACTAAATATATTTTAAGGAACCATCCCTGGGGTTAGATTGTTTCAAAAGAGACTATAAAATTTTTTTCTACTACAACCATCCCACCCATAATACATCATCATATCTACAATGATAAGGATCCTAAAAAATTTTACTCCATGGAAACAAACCCTCAAGAATTTTGACATAAGATTAATCAAGTTCTATGTTGAATAATAATTATAATTGACATAATATTAATCTAATAATGAGACCTAGGTGGGAAAATATGTATAATAGTGTGAACTATCTTGTATATGAAAATTAGACTAGATTATACTATGTGTAGGCCTTGGTTGAAGTCATAAACATGTTTTAATTCTCCAGTTTATATGGGATCCAACTGAAGTGACCTATATAATTATCAAAGGAGTTTTTATTTGTTTTCAACCATTTGTGAGGTAATAAAAATAAATTTTGTCAGATGATTTGGTCATTCTAAATAATTATTATTTTCTAATAACATGTGTAAGATAATACCATGAGATCAGTGAATATGTTATGATATAGTTTAAGAGAAGTCTGCAAATAGTGGATATGCAATGTGTTTTAGAAGAATGGATTCTTGAAAATATCATAAGGATGAAATTTTGGGAAGGTTCATATTATCCATAAACGTATTACATATCAAAGGAATGAATCCCTAATGACGAGTTTCATAGTGATCATCTAAAGATGTAAGGATCATTTCATCTTTATGCGTTTTCAATATTATCAATATCATAAGTATAGTGGCCAACATAAGAATAAATTGTCATATGGATGAGTATTAATTCCATAAGGATTAGTTGATTTCAATACATATGATTATCCAATAAGGTTGGAGGCCAATGTAAGCCTGAATACAGGTAATTATGAATTCATGTGTAAGGATTATGTTTTATAATAATTTTTTTGAAATGCATAATCCTCTACCACATAATAATGGTGAATCATAAGCCTAATTTAACACTATAAGGAACATTTATCTATATAGTTAAAGAAAGATATCCATAATAATAATATTATAAAATTTATGGAAAAAAATTATTTTTTATTTTTTGTTCTATTTCTTTAGAAAATATCCTGGGCTTGTTCAATAACCAAGATTAAATATGAGGTTCATGGATGTTTTAATTGATATTAAATGAGAAAAAATAGTTATTTAAAGTTAATTATATTTGAAATAAAAATATTGGAAATTATTTATCCTGATAATTGAAATTATTTTTTAGAGAGTCTGGAATAGATAAATTTAGATCATCCAAGAAAGAAGGAGGATTCAAAGATATATTTTTGGAAACATTTTTCATATGCAATGTGAAAATATAGAAGATGAAAATCATTAAGATAAATATGTTTGAGATTTGTGAAAGTGTGTAGATACTTTCCTTTGTTAGAGACTTTTGATATCATTAAGAGAGAATAATAAAAGAATATTCTTAGTATTTCATCAATGTATTCTGAGGAGGTCATGGAAAGATGATTACATAGTCATTTATCTTGGAAATTTCTGTAGAAGATAAGGGGATATTTTCATGAATTCTTACTCTCATTCTTGATAAGATTATTCTTAACTATGTGAGAAAGCATGATATGTTATTGCTACTCTTATATTTTCTCTAGAAGTTGAATTATTTATTGAATAAGATATATTTATTGATATTGTGGAAGCCAATGATTTCTTGGTGATCTAATTAAAAATAAAATATTAAAGTGAGAATTATAAATTTATTGTGGTTATAGTATAAATACAACCATACTTGATTAGTGAAGTTTATGATATCTTCTTCTCAAAGAGAGGTGGATAATACTTTCTTGAACCATATATGCAAATTGAACCGAATTTTTTATCACATAAATTCTATAGTAGTAATATAATTTGTAGACCAATAAGTGGTTGGACAAAATAAGTAGTGGTACCTCATATCAAGGCTAATCCTTGTAAAAATATCGTCTATTCTAATGGAATTTAATATTTCCACATATAGGTGAGGAATAAATTTTACAGAGAGAATCAGGACATATATGGATCAGATGGATTTCATTCAAGAAGATATATTTTTAAAAGGAAACTTTTATTCTACTTATTAAACCCCAATGGTACCCAAAATAATCTAGGATCTATAGGTCATATCTGAGCCATCTAGGTCCCCATTAAATTATAATATTCTTAGATTATATAATAGATATATTATATTTGTTGAGTAATAGAGTAGTGAACTTCTTTGATGGGAAACAATTCATGGGTGGAAGAACCATATGTCACTATACTTAATGTCCCAGGATAAGAGGTTAATGATAACATTGTTATGTTCATTACTGATATTTCAAGAGATTCACCTATGAAGTTTTTGGACAATATAAATATTCAGATAAATGGGAAGGATAAAAATAATGTATTATCATCCTTATAAGCCAATAATTTTCCAAAA
Organism: Viscum album; assembly: GCA_963277665.1. NCBI lineage: Eukaryota > Viridiplantae > Streptophyta > Magnoliopsida > Santalales > Viscaceae > Viscum > Viscum album. The sequence goes on from OY728158.1 coordinate 1,615,771,165, forward strand.
ATTAATGAGATTTCAATAAAAAAAGAAACATTGGATGAACGTGAAAACATGTTTGAGGGGAAAATTAAAATCAAATAATATGAATTGAAAATAAATATGGATAAATTTATAGATATTAGAATTACTAAGGATGAATTATTGATAACTATTTTACCAAGGTGAATTAAATAGTTTTTCATATCCTCTAATTTTGAGACAAGTTAAAATATTCAACTATTATTAAAAAAATAGTGTGTAATTTTCTAGATTGATTTAAACCAATGTTTTCAACTATTCAAAATAGGGAAGATATTTCCATGGATGATTTTTATAATTCTCTTTTGAATTATGAAATGTAAAAATCAAAAAATTTCAAGCATAATTATAAAAAGGATACGACTATTAAATTCTTAAGTAACATATAGATTAATGTATAGGAGGAAGAATTTGAAAATGTCTCTGAAGAAGATAATGGGAGTGATTAATGCCTCTAAAGGGTTATGGATTTTATCTATAAAACTATTAAAATAGTTAAGGGAAAATTTAATGAAAAACACCTACTCTAATTATTTAATTATAGAGGAGTATGTAAATTTGAAATGGATATCCCATGAATAATGATATGTGTGGATTATAAAAAGTAAGTAGATAAATAGGAGCCTCATTACATATATAAAGGAAAAACCTTCATAGAGTACAAGAGTTATGATGAAGGAATGAATAAAATACAATGATGAAATAAGAAAATATTACTGAGTAAAGATGAATAATATTATTTTTCTTCAAGAAATTATTTAGTGGAATATTATACTACATAAGATACCAATTTGATTGAACATTTTAAGAGTATATAAGACATATTAATAATTGAAGGAGATAACGGAGAAAAAACCAATATTGATTACATGTTCAAATAAATGAGAAAGTGTGTATGAAGATAATAATACAACATTGGAAAAAATAACTCATTATGTAAGCCATTAAATTGAATAATGGAAAAGATTAGTATTATATTAGTGAGAATGATCATATTGATGAGATAAAAATCTTCATATTAATGGGGTTTGAGAAATAGAAGATTGTAAAATAGTATAACAATGAAATGGTTGAGTAATAAATAATGTTTATACAAGATCAATCATGGTTTATTGAGGCTATAAAGACTCTTTGATTGTGGATAATTTCTTTTATAATGTAATCGATGTGAATGTTGAGTTTCAACAAGGTATTGAGACAAAAGTTTAATTAACCCAGTTCAAATCATGTAATATCGAACCAAAACCATTTTCTTGGGAATTAATTAGATTCCCATGACATTAAACATGGTATCCAAAAATAAATCACATCACTAATTTATATATCCATGATCTAGAAACCCTCAGATAAATATTTAAAACAAAATCCCCATCAAATCATGTCATATCAACTACATTCAGGCATAATAGCCCCAGTGTAGGGATTCCCAAAAGAAAAAATTTGATGATAACTAATGTGAAGGATAAAGGGAACCATTTCCATTAATTCATAGGTATAATTCTCTAATATTCGATGATATTTCTTCTAAAGTGAATAAAATATAAAAAATCACCTAGAGGAACCCTTTAGTTGGAGAGTCCTATCCACAAGTGGAAGAATGAACTTTCTAAGGCAAATGAGGGTTTAAAATATAATTTTTATAACCCCATTAATGACGTAATAGGTTTGGATAGATAGTTAAAAAACCACGAACCAACCATGAAATTCATTTCTATTTAAAAATATTCAATGTCTCATGCTTTCCCCAAATTTTACCTAAACTATGTGCCTATCACTGGGTCCCCTTTTCACCAAACGTACCTGTTGAATCTTCATGGATTAATAACCACGATATAACTTTTCTCCTTCCAAAAAACATGTAAGACTTCACAAAATCCTATAAAATGTTCCTATATACAAACCCAATCAAATATTAAATTAAATATACAGAATAAAACCACTAATACCATAAACCAAGGGTGTTACAGTCTTCTAATCATTAGGATATCAATCCCTGGAATTTTTTACAATAATAGTGTCTAGAAAAAATCTCAGTCTACTACTCTAGTGGAATACTATCCTATAATTCCTTACAAGTCCAATGATGATACTACAACTAATGTAACAAAGGTATGAATCATCCTCACAATATCTTCTCTTGTTCATCCAAAAATATTGTACACAGTCAGAATGTAATGTAACATATTACTTGAGATAAAATAGATTCTAAACACCTATGAAATATATTCATGTTAATACATCTAGGGTTGATATAAGTGAAATAGTCATGCATGGATAATGTGGTAGGGTAATGGTTTCATATAAGAAACCTAACCAATGCAATCAACAATCCCAAAGTACCCAACTTCCTATGGTTCTAATTACAATTTATTTTATAGATGGTAGCTACCAAGTCCTGGAAATACCCACATAAACACCTGATCCCTTACTACCATTGATAATATAAATTATTGAAAAATGTTATTAGAAAGCTAAAGAACAACATGTATGATTTTACAATGATACTAATTAGGATATATGGAGTATCCCCGGACAAGACCACAATGGGAAAAAAGGTCTATATGGGTGACTGTGAGAATTTTTACACCATTATAATATCAAACATCCCAGAAAAACATCATAGGTAGATAATCCAAATACAATATCCCCCTCTTAAATTTAAATAAAATCTACTAACGCAATCAGTTGGATAACTAGAACCTCAATTAAATCCTTATTTTGAGGAAAATTTAGTTTGAAATCACATGATAATTAAATTCCCCAACAATAAAAGAATATTTATCAATCACAACATGTTAATTGGTTAAAACTAAATATCTATGACCTTTCATAACTTCCCAATATTTTAATGGTATGATAACTAAAAATTTCATTGGAACAAGGAGGAACTTTAATTTGGTCCCAATACACAAGATAACATTTTCATATAATTTATACCTCTTGATGGGTTTATTCAATAATGGTTTATTCTAATCGAAATACTAAAAAAATTGATAATTGGACTGCTTAAAACATTTTCACCCAAGTTAAGAATGAGGTCCACCCAAGAGAAACCCATGATGACATCTTGGTCTATATTATACATGTTTATAAAAATAATTCCACTAACCTATTACCCAAATATATGTGAGTTAAGATATTCAATACCCAATTGATCATGAATTTCATAAATGATCAAAATAGTCATTGGTAAGACAAGAAACAATAATAAATGAACAAGGAAATGAAAATATTGTGCTAAACACATATGTTAAGATACTTCAATGTCTCTAAGAAAAATACTTTTTCATTATTAAATTTATAGATGTAACCATGTACTTACCCACACCCTAGAAATATTCAATCGGGGTTACGTATCCTAGACTAATCTGAAAAACCACACCAAACCAACAAGTTTTATCTAATATGGTTCTTAAAAATGAAGGTGAATTTGGTTCCTAATTCCACCTATAAAGAAAATACACCAGCAAAATTCACATCACATCCCCATTTAAAAAATAAGACACCCCATCAGAATATGTGATAATGACTCACTATGTGTAGTAATCAAAATGGAATTGAATTCTACCAACCACTACATTACCAAGGTTACAATAAGGACACTTCTATTAAAGTTAATACCACTATGTTCTGAACTTATTCAACGATAAGTGACCAATGTTTACAATCTAGATAATATAAATATTTTTAGCCTTGAGGTTTCATGATTATTATCATATGAGACATTATTTCCAAAAGAAATTCACATTTCATCATTCTATTTATCATATTTACAACATAACAATAACATCCAAACATATTAGTATAAAAAATATAGTACCCAAGCATAATTGATAGAATAAACACATCAACATAAAGATCATGTTAATAATTCTATTATAATAAGTTTAATCATAATTATGGAAAAACTAACATATAATTTGTAATAAGAATAACTGGAAGGAAAACCATAAACAACACAACAACTTCCACAAAAAATATCAATCCAAAAATTCTCCTAGAATAGTAATTCACTACATCCCATTCCATATTGATGCAATAATATTTACAATAATCAATTCATCTCATTATAATAATCACAGAGACCACATGAAAAAGTTTCATGTTCAAAAAACAAAGAAATGGTTTTTTTTAATGTTTCACTTTGTAAAAACACTCTGTATAAAAAAAAATTAAAATCCAAACCCCCATAAAACCATTCAGAAAATATTTTCATATAACATTTTCTAAAATTACATCTTATAAAAATACATGATTTATTAAAAGATTACTATATAGAAACTATATGATTGTAGATTTCAAAATAATAAACAATTTCCTTTTCACAAATTATTTTCCCCAAATATCTATTTAAATAAGGGGTTTTAAAAAAAATTATAAATCCAAAATTAATAAAAAGATTTAAAAAACATTCTATATAATCATTTTTTAAAATATGTTTAAATAAAAAAATATAAAAAACCTATAATTTATTTACATCAATTTGAAAATATATTGATCGAAAAACATATCCTCATATAATGAATCTCATAAGAACAACCAAACAGGTTATGTGTACACAAATAAACTACAATTAAACTATTTACACCAATTATTTCATATACATGAATAGTTACAAGATTTATTATAAATTGATTCTCAATAAACCCGTTAAATATATATAACAATTACATCATTATAGTAGGAAATATTAATAAAATTCATTTTTTCAACTAATAATTGAAAACTAATTTGCAACCCACATTGTACAATCGATTTTTATTCCATGAAAATCAATTACTAAGATAATTCCCAATACCATTTTATTATCCAAATAGAATAATCAATTATTAAACAAATTTAAAAAATAAAATTAACATTTCTAGAATTTACACATATTCTCATCATAAAAAAATCTAATTATTATAAAGATGTCAGAAAAATTAATTGTCATAGCAGGCGATTCCTTTTAAACATTTTTCCAATTTACCCATTATCCAAATAATTATACTAGTCATGCTTGACTAACTATGTACATAATATGATATAACATGTGATATTAATTAGTGTGTTTTAAATTATGAGTTTTAATTCAAGGAATGGAATATCATGAAATCATTTAATGAGATGTTAAAACATTTTATTGTATCATGTAAAATGGTTTTCAATAATATAGATATAGAATCAATTTCTAAGAATGTAATATTGTAATGATGGAATTATCCAAATAACTACTCATTGTAAAATTGTTGACATTATCATAAAATAGCATGGAATCTAATTACCTTTAATAAAGTACTTATCATTATGAACATTTCCCATTTATTTTCAAGATCCACACCAATATAATGATCCTTTAAATAAGAAAACCCCAGGAAGGCATAAACACCAATAGATATAAGAAATAATAAATACATAACATATAGATAAAAAATATTTTATCTTGTTCTTAAAAAAATTAATAAAAGATACAAGTTTCATTGATAATACAAAACAACCATTTAAAGGAATGAAATTATCAAATCATAATTGACTAATGAATAGCCAAACTAATAAAACATGAATGATGAACTCCTACTATGATGTATCTTGACTAATTAATGATTTATAACTCTCACAAGATGGGCCCATGGAAATGAGATGACAAAAATACTAGAAGTTATTGACAACACATATTTTATCTAAACTACCCTAGTAACTTAATGTTTAGAATAAATAGGTTAGAAAAACCTTTTTATTCTCTTTATTACATTTCCAAAAAAATATAATATCCTCTTATACCATCACACTAACAAACAACACCAAAATGATTCCATTTTTTATATCTGAACATGACCTGTTGTCTTGGGAAGGACTTAGCATTATTATGGGGATGTGAGTCCTTTTTCGTAGCATCAAAAGTTCAGGGAATTATTTTTTTGTCATTGGAATTATTTTAAAAAGAAATTTATTCATTTTTGGTTGGATTGGATCATGTGGAAGTAGTGTTATTTCTTCTAAGAAGTAGTTTGGTAATTAAAAGTTTGTATGTTATGATACAATAATGATTGTCCAAAATATTTGTGAACCTTATTGATGGGATTGTTTAGAATGTAGGATCTAAAATTCTTTACTAGGGAATGAGGTTTTGGAAAATAGTTTTATGGGTAACAAACAATGAAATTATTTTTGGAGGATTATCCATGAATATGGGAAGGTGGTGGGACATTGTTTACCATCTAAGTTTCGTATAAATATATGTGGTGAATGATCCTAAAAATTGAAAATAAATGTATGGAATGGTGAATCTGAGGCATTAAATCGACATCAATTTTTTGCACACTGTTAATTGATATGTAATTAAATATTAATAATTAATTTTTATATTGTTTTTAATATTTTATACATCCATATATACAAATAATTCAGAGTGGTTCCTTCCATTTTGGTAGGAAAAAATACGAAGCACATTAAATCTCTTAAGTCTATTTACTACTTTATGTACAATAGATAATTTATTATTGTTTCTTGTCTTCCAATTTTGTTTTTTTTTACTGAGGTGAGTATGAATTTGACATTGTGTAGTGCGAAGGCCGGTTTATATTCTTATATTCATTATAATTAGTAGAGGGGAAGTAATGTTCTTGAAGTTGGGTTTTCCACTATGATGATCTATACATGAACTTTAGCTGGGTCTATGGTTGTACTTCAAGTGATTTATCGATAATACAAGATATCAGGTTTTCAAGAAACCATTTCCCATCCCAAAAAGTGGTAGAAAAGAGAAAAATTCATAGATCAATGGTTTTTACACCAATAATAGAATCAATCTTGACATCATAATAAGGGAAGATCCAAATTGGGAAATTAAATAGAACATATTATGGTTTATGGTAAATGCATGTTGATAACCAAATGATTCAAAAGGACATAGATGACTCATTTTCTAGGGTAAATCTTGTGCTAATGGAGAAATATGAATGGAATCACTTGGATAGGAATGTTTTGGTGTTGGTAATAATTTCTCTTATAATATTTGTTTTTCAAAATTCCAAAGAAGAAACAAAATAATGTAAGTTTAGAAGGCATTAGAAAAATGTATAAAAACTAACATATCTAAATAAGGTTTTCATGATGAAATGATTTTTCATATTAATGTTATTAGAAGAAATACGAGTAGATGATCATTTGAATTTTCGACATGTTTCATGGGTAGCTCTAATCAGTAAAAAAAATTCCTGGGTTTGTATGGGTGCTAATATTTTTTTCTTTAGTTATGGAGAGCGGGATGAAATGGTAATTTTAGTTATTAACTACAATGAGAAAAAATATAGTATTTGATGAAATTAGAATATTATACTTGAATAAATAACTAAGTCATAGGGATGTTCAGATATCAGGTTGTAGTTATCTAAATACCGATGGAAGGGGAAGGTTGCCACATTGAAACTATCAACAGAAACAAAGAGAAGAATGATCTAGTGAATGGAATTAAAGTAAATAGCATGTTCCTAGTCTAACCTATTAGAAATATAGGAATAAATGACATATATATGGATTACATGATTCAAATCAAGAACCTAGGAAAGGAATGAATATACATGTTTTCATATTCTATCAACTGAATGGAAGAAGTTGAAGGTCCTCTAATGAGTTTGAATACTATGAAAGAGACTTCATTTATTTACATTGCAACATACTTTCATTCAACTGGATATCATCAATTCATAATCAATTATGTATCTAGGATTTCTGGGAATGACCATGTGAAATATGGTTAATCCCTTGAAATTATTTGAAAAGGATATTGCATAATCCAACTAAAGAATATTGGATTCATGAAGTAAATATATGATCATTAGGTCCATGAACTTAGATGAAATCAAATTTTAGTTCATTATCATTATGATGAAGGATATGGGAAAAAATTAAGGATTGAGTATCTAGAGATCTAGCAATCCATTTTTTTATTTCATTGAAAAAATCTGCATTAGGGTAAGTGAGAGCCTACATAAAAACAACACAAAACAAATTAATGAATTCAAAATAAAAAATTCAAATATCAAACAAAACTATCAGCACCGCTCCACAAACCATTAATGCACACCCTGTTTCAAAATTCAAATTCTTCAACTGAAATCCACCTATACCTCTCCAACATACGCACCATGACCCATCAAATATCTCAAATTTCAAAAGGAACCATAATCACACCGCAATCCTACCACCTCTAGATGTGTACCCTGACACAAAACTACCTCCATCGAAATCGACTCACCAGAAACCAGCATACCAGAAACCAGCATTCCAGAAACCATCATTGTCACCAACAACACACACCACACCATCGCATACCACCATAAAAGAAGAACACCATCTAAGGTTGCATAAATTTGAAGTCATCGCCTAGAGAAAACACATTCAATGCAAAAATAGGCTATCAACATCATCGACAACAAATCACAAGCATCGCCATTTTGGAGTCAACATCATCAGTTGCTTCAAAGTTGAGCACCATGAACAGAGGAAACAATCACACCTCACCTCAATAATTCAGTGTGACCACTAATTAAAATAGACAGTAAGTAATAAAGAAGTCTCAAAATCATATAGGATACTAGTTTCTAGAATTAAAACTTCTGATGATCCAAAATTATGGCCCTGTAGGATCAATCATCTTAGTGAAAAGAACTTGAATGTTTTTATGTTCAAGGGAATATTAATGATTAATCACATAAATTTTTTAAAATTTTAATGTTGTCTTCTAGAAATTAAGAAAAGTGTAACTTTCATCGTAGTTGGTTTGAATCCAAAGAATAAAAATATTGAGCTTACACACACGGATATTTGGTGGATTTCCCCTATTCAGTCCAACATCTGTATCTTATACTTTACCACCATAATTGATTATGTGAGTAGTAAATAATGGATTTACTTCCTGAAAAACATTTCCGATATATTTCTAGGGTTTACTAATTGAAAATAATTATAATAAAGGAAATAAATATGTATTTTTTAGTGCAAAAAAACCTATAGTGGCAGTGAGTACACCAAGAAAACTTTTGGAATTTGTATAAGAAGGAATTGATAATGAATGGGAATTCAATGCTCAAATATCAAAAATAAAATGCAGTAGATAAAAATTTAAATCATATTTTGATATAGAGAGAATAATATAATAGGTTGAACTTAGTAATTCCTATGGAAACTTGGGAATATTAACTAAATATAGTGGTCTATATTGTCAAATAAAGTCCAACATCAGCAGTTTGAAAGGAAATTATAGAGGAGTTATGGTCTATAAAATTTACTATTGATTTATATCTTAGTGACTTTGATAGTTTTTCATATAGACATGTAGATTATAAGAACCAAGATAAACTTTAATTTAAAACCAAAATATTTTTTCCCTTAGTTATGGAGATAAAAAATTTTGATATCGCTTGTGAGATGGTGATAGGAAATAGATCATCAGATGTTGGGAAGTTGTCTTCATTGAGAATGTTTTGTATAAGGAACATAACTTATTAGAGTAGTAAGTTGAAAGAGAATAAATTATATAAATTATAGCTTGATCAGAATATCGGTAGTTTTAAAAAAGGAGAAATTAGATTTAGCTGATGAAGGTATCATAAGTCTATATGTAAGACCATTATAATGCCTAAAATTTTCTTGATCAATTTTTGATTGAGTGGGAGTATCAAAATTGTCTTCCCTAGAAACATGAGTTCTATAAGATTCTATATCAGTAGAGAGATCAGAGTCAAAAAGTTCAGTTCATCAGAATCAATTAAGGAGATCAACCAAAATCAGGAGACCAGTGCAATGGTTTAGGAATGATTTTAGAAATCTACTCCCAATGTATTTAAGAGAACAAAGAAATCCAAAGGAAATAGCTTATCTTTAAGATTCATTATTGTGGGAGTTATCCTGGAACGAGGATATAGAATCATTAAAGATTGAAAAACGTTGGTAATAGATGAACCTCTATAGAGTAAAAAGACAATTTAAAATAAATGGGTTTACTATATCGAGGAATAAGTTGATGAGAAGGATATATTAAAATCCTGACTCAAACTGAAAAGGTTTGAATAGAAAGATGTATTATATTTCTCATGAATCATTAAATTTACTGATATGTATTATACCATTTGAATTGTTCCAAGTATGGTTACATTGTAGAATCATTATCTGGTGTAGATAGATGTTACGAAAATTGTCCATCATGGTCAGTTAGAGGGGGAAATTTACATTAAATAACGAATAGGTATACCAAAATCTGGGCATAAAAATTTGGTATGTAAACTGAAGAAAATTTTATATGGCTTAAAGAAGGCACCAAGATATAGTAATTGGAAATTTGAGAGTATTATGGTAAAATAAGTATTCATTTAGTGTAACGTTGATTGCAATTATTACAAGACATAATGGGATTATGGTTCTCTAACCATCTTACTATTATATATCTATGATATGTTTCTGGTCATCCTTGATGCACAAAATATTTGGAGATTAAAAGATAAGTTATCTATAAGTTTGATATAAATGGTATTGGAAAAGAAAAGATGATATTGAGGATGATGATAAAAATATATAGGAGGAAATAAACATTGGTTTTATGTTAGAAATAGTATATCCATAAAATCATTTAATTTTTTTCATTATTGATTGTAAAATAGTTTCTATCGCACTCTTTGGTCAATTCAGGTTATCCAAGGCATAAGGACCTGCATTGGAATATTAGCGTCAGTACCTAGAGAAATGTTTTTATGATTCATCTTTCTGAATAATAATTTATGCAATAATTTTTAATCACCAAAATATTTCATTTTCTACGGGATTTGTTATGATATTAATGTCAAAAGCTAGAAATAAACATTGTAAATTCATCAAATGGATCATTTAGTATTTGAAGGGATGAGATGATCAAACTATTTATTTTTTAGGAGAAGGTATGTCCCATGGTTTTTTTGATAATTATTTTTCTAAGGACTCACTTAGTGGGAAGAGAAAAATAGGTTTCTTCTTTACATATAGAGAAACTGAAATCAATTGGATGTAGATTGTTTCGATCATTACCAACTCAATGAACCACCATTCATGAAAAATAAATATCCTGAATGTGATTCCAGATCATCATATTCTGTAGGAAACTAGCATTAATGTATAATATCGCTATTTTTCCTCATCTCATCTATACACTAGGAACTTATCCTTTTTATACCTCAAGTACTTTAAGATAGAATTTATATATTCCCAATGCAGCTATACTGGATTATCATGAGATATTACTACCATAAATAAAGAAAAGGCAACATCAAAACTAGTAAATTTACTAGAATTCATAATAGATACAACTGTTGAAGAATATGTTATTCCTCTCATTCTTTTCATATCTTACTGTGTTTGTGGGAACAAATTTTTAGAGATATTGATGCCATGTGACAATAGAAACAACCCTCTCTTAGATTGCTCTATATTGAAACTTTTAAGTACCTCTCCAATATATGTACATTGACTTATCTCAATAAACCTCTGAAATATATCTTGATAGATATTTATACCATTATTATAGGATTCTTCACTAATTTATTTAATGTATACTAATTTCTTTAATCAAGTATTAGAAAAATATAAGGCATTAACATGGTTTACAAAAATTAATATGTCATAAACATATAATACAATTAAAAATATGGAATTATCATTGCTTTTATTATATAACAATGGATCCTGTTCATTCTTCAAGAAACCAAGTTCACTTATGACCTCATGAAAATGAATTTTCCATGATCATGGTTTATGGTTCAACCAATAATTAGACCTTTATAACTTTGATTCTTTTTTGAATTATTTATCTTTATATACATTTTTGGTTGAGTTCTAGTGACATAATCTACCATCATCCAATTTTGAAAATAATTTTTTACATCCATTTTCCAAATCTCATAATCATGGATGTATTCTATTACAGATTGTATTCTGATGTATTTTTGCCTAACTACTTGTGATAAGTTTTTTTCATAGTTAATTTCATGAAATTTCCTAAAACACCTTGCTTCATGGAATTCATTATATATTTATAATTTAACATCAATGTCCCCCATTTTATTTAATACCCATTTTCATTCAATGGGGTTTACATCAGTTGATGGCTCCACCAAAACCCAAACATGGTTTTGGTACATGGGCTCTATCTCAAAATTTGTGGAATCTTTCTATTTAACATCATCCTTTCTTTCTATTATTTTATTAGTTTATAGGTTCATTATTCATAAGAAGTAATTTTCCATAAGATTTAGTGACATCAAAACCATAATTCTCTAGTTCTCTAAAATTTTTAGTTGTCTAACATAGTACATGTGTCTTAGGAACATCTTTATCTCCCTCTATCTCTTATGGATATTATTCCCATACCAACTCATGTGCATATAGAGCATTAAAGTATTCAAATTCAATCTTCCTCATTATATTTTCTATGTAAATGTGTTCTCTTTCAAGGAATATGGAATGCCTTTTCCTAATCCCCTTCTTATCTAAAGGGTTATATAGTTAAAATCATTTAGTTTTATTAGGATAACATATAAATATCCACTTCATGCCACATGATGATAATTTTTCACAAGGTATTTTCTTGAAAAATCAGCCCATCCCTATATAGGAATGTGTAATAGATTGGTTTATTTCAATACCAAAACTCACATGGAATCTCATCGGTAGATTTATTTGGAACATGATGAAGGGTATATGATACAGTCTGTAGGTTGTATCCCTAAAAGGATAATGGAAGAGATTCTTGAATCACCATTAATATGACCATGTCTAGTAGTTTATGATTCCACATTTCACTAACACCATTGAACTATGGTATATAAAGAGGACTGATTTGGGCTATTATCCCACATTCCTTTAACTGATCAATGAAATATCAGTTAAGAAACTCCCCATCCCAGTCTTAGAATAGTTCCTTAATATTTTTACCAATATGTTTTTATACTTCATGGGGATATTGCACAAATATCTTAAAGTAATTTGACTTATAAATTTTTAATTTGACATAACCACACCAATTATAGTCATTGGAAAAAGTAATGATGTCAAACACCCAAAAAAATCCTCTTCTAGAAATAGTCCACATTCATTAGTATAAACCATTTCTATTAATTCATTATCTCTTACTCCATTCACAAAAGGGGTAATTTTTTCATTTTTCCATACAAATAATTATGACATAAATTCATAAATTGTGACTAAGTTGAATCAAAATACCATGCTTGTTGAGTTTATATAAAACATTATAATTTTCATTACCAATCATGAAGTTCCGTATGAGGTTTTTATATGAGGAATGTTTAATATTTTTTAATTTTTTTTCATTTCAATGGTTATGAGTTCTAGTATATATAATACATTGCTAAGATTTACTATACCATAACGTCTGTTATCCTTAAAAAAAGTAAACATTTTTTCCAAAAATGAAATAAAATACCATTCGTACAAAATGGATAATTGGATTAGGATTTTGGTAACTAGTGTAACATTATAATAGTTATTTAATATAAGAAATAATTAAATTGTAAAAGATATGTGATAATATCCTACTACTAAGGCTGCTTGTCATGCACCATTTGTATCTCATAGATCCACCTAGACCATTTAAATATTGTTGAATATACTTGGTTATTATATATAAACTAATTTTTTACCCACATGCTATAACCAATACCAACTTGTAGAAAAAGACAAATTTGATTCATTGACAAAAAGACTCAAATTAGAAGCACATACATTCTTGTTTTTTTCACAGTTTTTCAATTCCCCTTCCACTGGCCTGTCTTACAACATGAAAATAAGAAAACATCTTTCCCATTACACATTATCCATGTATTTAGATTTTTTGAACGATGTTGGATCTTTTTTTTAACATGGAATGAGCCTTAGATCCATTATACATTACCTTTCTCCTCTTGTTCACCATGAGGTATGAATAAATTGTATTCTTTATATCCTTATCATCTTGGAAAACTAATGACAAAATATTTGGGATAAAAATTTTCATGGAATTCATGTTGTAATTAAAAATAGAAGATTAAAATATTGGTGTCGAAGGGGAAAGAATGATATTATTTTCTACTTCATGGTTTAACATGGACCTAAGGGATTGAATTCTCTTAATGTGCCTAATCATCTTGAGTACATGAGGTCATTCTTCATTCCCCTCAACTAGGCCACACCTATACAATGAACGTGAAATCACATACATTTCATTCCTATATATCTATTGATATAACTATTTGAATTGAGTAAGTATCTTGTTGGCACCTTCACACTCATTCATTTTCTATAGTTGTCCAGACAAAGATGAAAACATGATACATGGTACATCACGTTCATCATCTACATGATTTATCCATTTATATTTATCCACTTAGATTTCTCCCTAAGGAGGCGTAGTATGAAGTGAGGAGTCCATCACATAATGCTTCCTCTCCTGGCATACTACTATGAAAAAGAAGTTGTACCACTCCTAAAAGTTTTGACCAGTTAGAATATTTTCATTATCAAGTATTAACCACAGGTTTAATTCTCTAGTGGTGTTAGTGAATTCCATTTTTATGAACAAAAAATAAAATTTATCAGTTAATAATTTATCTTGATTACCTTATTGACATTATTTATTAATCTAATAAAATATTAATGTCTCCCATTACTTTATTAAAACCTAGTATCATACAGTACTATGATCAGAATACTCTATCACTTTAATATCCTATAAGAAAGGATCCATGAAACCTCTCTTTACAGTCTAAAAGATATTACTACACAACTATTAAAAGAGTTCTAACATACGAACTAAGATGGACAACAGCATGAACTATTGATTCCTTAAAATGTTGAGTAAATTCCTTTATTATTAGAACTTTAACATTTATTCCCTCATTTATTTACCTCTAAATTGATAGAAATCAATCTATGGATACTTATTTTTTTCCAACATTATTTAAGTCAACCCATATATCTCAAAAAAAAACTCTATGGTAGTAGGAAGAAATGTCAAATTTGGGTGAAGATCACCCTGTACACAAAGTTATATTCAAATTTGAGCAATGGAAGGCATTATTGAATTAATACTTCTTTGAGTGTTTTCAATATTTCATAATGAATTTATTCATTTTCTATTAAACATGTTCATACTATGTTTTTATCCACACAATTTAACTTGCAATAATTGAATATATTTATCGCTAATTTAGGATATTTTTGTAATTATTTTTTATGTTTCCAATAGACAAAACACGAAAAAATATAAAATAATAAACAATGCTCAATGAAAATAAATTAAATGAATGGAATAGAGCATATAATAATGGTTGATCCATTTCAACTCATGTATCAACACTTACTTAGGGGTATCGTACTCGAGTTGGATATTTACTTATGTTGCAGCTCACCCCTAGTCCAATGTTTTTACTTCTCATCTAGGATACCTTCTTGTCTTCGCTTGTTCCATGTCTTAAATCGTCATCTTCAATAGAAAAAATGTTCTCACATACAATTGATGGGGTCTTATGAAGCACAATGTACATAAACAATACAACTAATGGAGGCACAATACCTTATAGATATTATGAGAAAAATGGATGATGTGAAGACCATCATAAATTAAATATTTAGTACAGAAACTGTATACAGATGAAATAATTAAGTAAATAAAATAATCCTTACAAAAAAAGGGCAATCATATGTCAAAACCAGTCTGGGTAATTTAAAAAAGTGATAACAATTAAAATAAAATAAATTTATGTTCATGGAATTTAAAAAAATGATTTAATTATTTATAAATAAATAATTTTATTTCTTTGGTCTGATTAATAATTTTTTTAATCCCAAATTTGTGTTAAAATTTTATATTAATTTTATATAAAAATTAATCTAAACTATTTAAATAAAAAATTTATTATTATTATTTTATTAAAAAAATCGTTTTTTTTATTATATTAACAAAGAAGTCCCCAGAATGCCACCTAGGCCTATTTTGGGTTAGGCTGAACCCTTGAATGCCCATTTTGGACTTGGAAAACCCTCAGCCAAGGCTATTGGTCATTGGGAAAGCCCATCTGGGGTGGTTCCAAGTTAGTTCGACCCAGCTCAGCCTGTTTTAGGTCGAACTAACCTAGTTTTATTGCGAGACGCCTGATTTGGGTATGGTTTAACTAGAAAGGGGGTTCCATGTGAGTATCGAATAAATCATGGGGGGTTAGTCACTAGTTTTGGGGGAGGCCAACTGACGGTGATAGTGCTTGGTATAGAGGTGCGATAACTGAGGTAGGGGTGACCAATGTAGTGGTGACATTGAGGTCATTCATGAGGGATAGTGGTGGGATTCACTAGGTTAGTGTATAAAAATTGATTGCTGGGAAGGCCATGTTCGATGGTGGGAGATCTAGGATGAGGCTATGGGGAGGGTGCCTATGATAGGTGAATGACATGATTCCTCTATAATATTTGAGTTTTTTTGGTTTTTTTATTAAATTATTCCTTGTTATCAAATAAAATTTAAATGATTTTTAATTTGATTCTCTATCCTTGTCGTACTACCTCAAAATAATGTATCAATTATTTTTATTTTAATATTATTTATCTTCTTTGTAGATATGGTGTCCCACCCCATTTTAAATTTTTCATTTTATTCTAAAACCTACTTTATATTTGGTTTTACTTATAAATTTTTTTATTTTACGGTAAAACTGATCATCAGAGATTACTATTCTAGAAATTGATAGCTAGTCAGATCCTAGTCGGAAAATTTTGGATCACTGGAATCGACCCCAGATATTGGATTTGGGTATATAAATGTGTTCTAAAAAACTATATACCCATAAAAAATCACTTGTGATCTGTATTAAATTTATTTAGATGATCGTAATTTAATCATATAATATAAGATTCAGGTTTTGTCAAATCTTCTGAGGCCAAAATGAATCCCTATACATTATTTTAAGAAAATATATTTTTATAGGATTAGAAAATTAATGTGATCTCTCTGATACTAATTAGGGGTATCAGGGTGTTTAAAAGAAAATGATGAGCCCAGGATTTAAAAAAATTTATCACCGAAGTGATGTAACTTCATTTTTTTTAGTGATACGAACCCTTATTGAGGTTTGAGTATCTCACATTAATCATTCATATCAAAAAATATAAACAAACAAGTACTATGTTTACATCAAAGGTGTGTTATATTAAATATTTCCTCTAGTGATCCTTTCTTGAAGGATACTAGCATGAAAACTTCTAGATTATTCAAAATGATTCAATAATCCATATGAATTCCTTTTATCAGAATCTAGGTGCTACCATGAAGAAACAACAAAGTCATTTATGTCCTTATGATCATCAAGGTCTCTTCCCTTTGATAGGTGAATTTGATTGAATATTAAAAGGTCATATGAGAGATTTCTCTCTCTTAGATGCAGGAAAAGGAGAGGGGATATCTCCATCCATTGTAATGAATAGTCATTATTAGGATATAACTACTCTAGTTATATAGTGGATTCATAAATACACAGAAGGGGTTCCCTAGACCCCTTATATCGGACACCCACTAAATAAGAAATAAATGACATGTTATGATGAACTAACAACATCATAATTTCATTTATATTTTTATAACATACTTATAATATATATTTTTTGACACTCCATTTTGGTCAAACTGATGAAAATGTGTTAAAAGAAAATACCTCTTGGATAAGATGATAAGAAAAGAAAATGAGGCTATAGGACACACCCATTGGGCAAAGGCCTTCCACACAGGTACCCCCAAGATGCATCGAGACATATGTTTCTTGTGAATTAGGCTTTGTGACGGTACTGTGCATCAACATGTGCGACATATTGGTGATAGAAACTCCCTTAACCCAAGCTCCCATATTTTACTACAAATTGGACACTGGGGCTCTCCATTTGTGTGTAAAAAATTCTCTAAGAACTGCTGATGCTATGATTTCCCTATTCCTTCACCAATGCCCTCTAACACATTCCAGGAATCCATCCAAAACCTAAAGAAGATGGAATTAAGTGGGGAAAATAGTATGAAATTTTTCATATGGTTTCGAAAACATAAAAAAATTTATAAGGAACCCTCTCCCCCATGGTCAATGAATACTAGTGTGTGACAATCTTTTATAACAAGGGACCCATGTGAGACACTTCCAAGAACACCAGTAGAGACCCTTGGAGCCTTCATAAAAGTCTCTCCCATGTGTTGTTTCCCAAATGGTCAATTTCGCAATGTACCTTCTACTGGCATAGTCCAACCTATGTGAAAAACTCCCTAGATCACCTAGACTATATCCTTTATGAAACCCATTTGTCTTAACCAACTATTACCCCATGTGTGACCCCTTTGGCTCTCCCAGTCTACACCCTGCATGAGCCAATTCTCTAACCCCTCTTCTAAGACACATATATTAGGGCCTCTCTCATATTGGGTCTATTTTATGAAAGTGAACAATTTGAAAACTCCACCAAAGCCTCCATACATTCAAAACCATGGAAAGAGGCACACACACATGTATCCCATTTGGTTGTGCATTCCAATTATCATAGGTTTCATGTTATTTTCCTAACTGATGGTTAGGGTCCTCGGGGTGCATGTGAGTATGTATTCCCATTTTCATTAGGATTTCGACCTTAGGGATGGTGTTAGGGAGTGTTTTGTATTAGGTACCAGTTTTAGTACCATGTTCTTCCCCGGACATCTCTATGACATGAAGCCAGTAGTTCTAGTAGGTGAGGGTGATGATCACACATTCCTCTCACTTCAACATGGAATGAGATCCCCCTCTCCTATTGTTACACAAATTTTAGGGGATCCCCGTAGGGTAAACCGATATCCTTTCTTATAGGACCACACATGCTTCATTCCTTCCTATGACTATCCTGGTTACCATAATAAGAGTGAATATGGGAACATCAAGGACATTTCTCTTTCCCTTTGGGACTAGGATACAAAAACAAGAAGGAAATTTTGTCACCCATTCCTCTTCGTCTAGTAGAAAGGGGATCATGCAGTTTACTAGATCTTTGAATTCCACTTTTTTCTCACATTCAATAATGAATCAGCATTGCTTGTGTGGTCTTAGAGGTCAATCATGATGATGGTTTCTATATTATCTAATGCTTGTTTTAGTAGAGAATATTCTTTTTGTTCTTCCTCTCACCTTCCATCAAAGTGCCAACATAGGTGTGGGTCCTCAAAGATATATATCCAAATTCAGGGAAAAGTAGACTATGTGGTTTCCTAAATATTCTATTTCTTATTATATTTCTCACTGAGAATGACCCACATGTGCTTATAGGTTGACGGTGGTCATGAAATCCACATGACCCCTAAAACAATTAGGATTCATTCTTAGTGTCAGTTGTAATCATAAAAAGAAGGGAATCCTTATATTTAAATACCCCAACCAATCCTCTATTGACTAGGGAATCCTTATTAGGAATAATCCCTAAAATCCCATCCATAGGCCTCATACATGGTAAAAACTCCAAACATCCACAATTAGGGAATCCTTCTCAAGAATTAACCCTAAAAGACTATCCATGGGCCTCCAACATGGCATAAGTCCCAATCATGTCAAAATACTCATCCATGGGACTCAACATTAAGTGAAAGCCCTTAAAAAGCCTCCAAATCATCGTATGTTTAGACATCCCTCATGGCCCCTGTCATAAAAAATCATTTTCATGAATTATTCCCAACCAAGACAAACAATGGAATCCTCCTCAAGAATAATAGCTAACATAATCCATTCAAAGGGACATTCTCCCCGACAAGATATTACAAGAGGGACTACATAGACATGAGTCCTCACAACTAAACTATGTGGGATTTGATTCCCATCCAAATGGGATACGTAGGATGCCTCCCTGAGGTCCAAACCTAATACCCAAATTCAACCCTAATTCTCACCCAAACACATTCCCTGTAGAGTCTTATTCAAACTAGGAATTCATATCCCTTCTAGGTTCTATGGGTTTCTTCGGCATAACTCCAACAAAAAACATTGACAAGGAATCAACTTCCTAAAAATCCATTCCACATGACATTAAACTAAACAGTTCTATCTTGATCACATGACCTTAGTAGGTATGGTGTTTCCCATTATGTGGCACAAAACTATGTGGGTTCTATTTTCTTAATAAGGATACATAGGAATACCTTTCATTGGTCCGATCCAAACTTCAAAATAACTCCCATCTCCCTTGATGATTATATGCTCTCGAGTTCCCTACATTGTGGTCAGAAAATAAAATTTTCATAATAATGAGAAAATAATATCTAGTTAATAAATAATAGGATGCCATCAGTGGAGAAACTCAAATAAATGTGGATATCTTCATTTATGAAGAACCTTGGATACATATAGATCATTCTTAATTCCATACAACATAATAATTTCTTTCTAATTCAAGGGTGACCCACATCATAATTTGGTATTAATGAAGGATTAATGATCATATCATAAATAAATAAGAGAGTCTCGGAGTAAGCAATAATTCCCACCAAAAGGGTGTGATAAGCACGAACTCTAATCCTGTCGACCAATGTCTGTTTTGAAGTACTATTGGCCAAAATTATCAATGAGTGCCTGAAATTTGAAAGTTGGTCCCTCATGGATATAGAACTGTTGGGTGTTTTTAGTTACATAAAAAATCCCATGGGAAACTGTATGTAAATAGTGGTTCTAATGTGAGTGATTTCACAAAACTCAACCCCTAGCATACAATCATGAGTCAGAAAAAAATTGTTGAAAATAAAAATGGTGAACCTACCATGAATTCATAACCAAGATGATAATGTCACCCATCTTTTAGGTCGCTTTCACATATAGAATGGAAGAGTGCCCAACAAGATAATAAATAATGCAAGTGTTAATATAAATGTGGTGTTTATTTGACTAGGTTTTCTTACTTTTTTTCATATATATTCATCAAACATAATATTAAGACTCCCTTCAATCTAATGGAATCCTTAGACCTAAAAATGAATGCCTTGACTACTGTCCATGTCGATTCTTCATCCAAGTAGAGGAAGTTGTCACTAACCTAGTGTCTTTAGCACTAGGTCGTAAATGGATTGGTCTGAGAGTATCTTTAAAATGGTATAATACTAACCCTAGAAGAAACTTGACATGCCCTATAGCTCATGAATCCCCACCAATCATCAGGTTACCAATGACCGGTGGTCCAAAAGTAAGCAAAATCTACTCCTACCTTCAACAATTTTGGGAGTATTTCCCTAGAACACTACAAGCAGTCCAACCCTTATCCTAGCGAGGTGGATCAAGAGGACACATATGGCCTCGTCTAGAAGTCACAAGGGTCCATAAAAAGGGATCTTACTAAGAGTCACCTCTACCAATGATTCATGCCATTGAACCCTCAAAATGATGAGGGTGTCATCCTCGGCTATCCAGCCAAGGTCGTGTAGACACAGTTATGCAAGAAGGCCCACTGGGGGCAGAAACTAGTCAAAAGGGAGTAGGATTACACCTATTACTCTTCCAGAGAATCCCAAAAATCAAATTTGGTGGGAAACTATGGATGGGAATAAACTCCCTCTTTCACTAATTCTACATTCTAGTAGAATCACATTGATTCTTCCAAGGAATAATTCTATTCAAATATATTGGAAAATTTTGATCCAGAAAATACACATACCCCCACTAATCCAGCCTACTATAGGTCTCTTCGGGAAGAACTCAAAGAATAACCCCAACCATGTTTGGTAAAAAAATCACAAGTTGTTGAACACACCTCCCTGTATTCATCATGGATTCCAGCAGTTTCTTTTGGCATCACCCATAGAAATCAGTCAGAATGTCCTAGTTACTAATAGAGAGAATACCCAAAAATATGCCCCTACATACGAGTACTATTAGTATCCACCAGTAGGGGAAAATGATATGAGAAAGAATATACCCATTATCTAGATATGTAATGGGAATATAAGCATATTTTAATCACTGACGTCACTAAGTATATCTTGAATATGGTGAAAGGGAAGATGAAAATCCCTTCCTACATCCTATAGACCCACCAGGACATCATAACAGTGGATAAAATAGTTCCATAGGGATGGACATATATCTCTATCCCCATAAATGAGATGTCTCATTATCATGAAACACCAGATCATACACACACCTTTTATCCCATCCAAGAGGGTTAGATGGAAAAATACACCATGGTATATAGATAATTGGATTAGGAAAAGTCACCCATTAAAATATGAGTTAATCGGCCTATTCCAATGGTTTCTCTGAGGCAGGAAAAAAACCTGTTGAAAATCCAAGATCATTTTTGAAATATCTAGCTACAACATGGTAGCTATTCAAGCTAGTTTTCATACCAAAAAACCACTTCCCAGTATGTGTCCCTGGGAACACCAAAGAAGGAACCTAAAAAGAAGCCTCACCATGATAAAATAGAAAATAAAGAGCTGATCTACGATCCTTATCTACATAATTTTTGAGTCCATGAAGCCCTCATATTAATATATATGGAATATCAAGATACTAGTGTCCTTTTATCAAATTATCAGAGTAATAACAATAATTCCCAAGGTCCTCCTCAAATACTTCACTATGAAGGCTTGCTTCAGGACCATAGTCTGATCAATATTGAGATCCCATTTCCTCATTAGATTCATAACGTCCCTCTACATGGCTTGAAGATCAATGGGTAAGAGAGACTTCCTCTGGTTTTAGTCTACTTTGGATGTCCTCCCTATGAATGATTTTTTTGTAAAATTTATATCCATAGCAGTTTTCATGTCCTTAAAAGGGTCATTTCCCTAATGATATATTGATAAGAAAAACCTATTATTATGAGGAACATGGGAAAAGAAGGCTACCCACGTCTGGTGCATTTTCATTGACAAGTGAAATTCTATCTCAACTAGAAGATAAACCAATTTGATGATCATTATATAAACCCAACGTGGTCCATATTCCATACAGTATGACCGAGGATGTCCCTAACAATCTCGCTACTTATGATAATGTACTAGGAAATCAACTACTCAAGTAGGAACAGGTAGAGGAACCTTTGGTAATATATGAAGATGACAAGTTAATCATGAAAAAACAAACTAGATAAATATGACATACTAGTCTTGTTCTTTCCTTTATCCACCCTTAAATATAACATTCCATAGGTATTTTTGAAGGAATGTGTGCATGAAATCTACATCAATGTATGTAAAACACATCATCACTTGAAGAAAAAAGTATTATTCTATGAAGAATATCAAAGTCACAACATGGTAATATAAGGAATACAACACCAAATTAACTTTTTGGATATCCTTGCTGTAAAAAATCCAGTAAAATAGTGAGGAGACCTTCATCATGAATGCCTCAACATGTTAAAAATTTTGCGATAGTTGATCTTTGATTCCCCATCTGTTGTTCATATCAGAGGATGAAGTGAACATGGCGAGTTACATTTCACTATTCTCACAAACCAATAAATCCCACTGCAAATGGTATAATGTAATGTTATAGCTTCAGGTTGGATT
Organism: Viscum album; assembly: GCA_963277665.1. Taxonomy (NCBI): domain Eukaryota; kingdom Viridiplantae; phylum Streptophyta; class Magnoliopsida; order Santalales; family Viscaceae; genus Viscum; species Viscum album. Next base: position 1,615,794,728 of record OY728158.1, read on the forward strand.
CAACAGATGGATTATATCCATAACCAATGATAAAATCAACAAAAAAGGTCCCAACTAACTCTCACAGTCGTCAATCTAGAAGAGAACATGATATTAATAGAATTTTATCCGAAGAATCTAAAAATACTAACCAAGAATCCCACTTATGGGAATTCAGTTTTCCAATAAAAAAATGTCATTACTAGGGAAACTGTATTCAGAAGTGGGTTGTGTAGGTTTATACCTAATGATGCAACCATCCCATGATAAAAAAAATCGGAAGGGAAAACACCATAGTAGTAGTCACCACAGTTCAGGAGCAACCCATCCCATAAGTCTGGAGTATTTTTTAACCCAACCATCAAGATTAGAAAACCAGGCCTGAAGAGCTGTGAAAGCAGAATTGGAATAGCCCCATCACTTAGGGATGGTGGAATTTTCAATACAATAATACCCTCCTTAATGTAAATTAGTCTTCTCCCAATTAGGGGAAACTCTATAGAGTGGATCCTCCCATTTTTTCTCAACCCATGAATTGATATCCTCATTGGGTATGTGCATCAGGGATCTATTTGGAGATTCCATTTAGATTATTATCCACTAAACTGATCCCATGGAATTAGCGAGGAGGGTACGGGGACACATAGAGGTCATAGAAATGTTAGTCTTGGAAAGGCACTACTATAAACTTTGTAATACATTATGCATCCCTGAATGTCTTTAATACCTTCCATAGGGACACTATTGAACATGAGGACAATTTCGAGGAGGAATTTGAGGACGATGTTTGGATTCAAAATTTTGTCCACGTCGAAACTCATTAAAGAGGCGTGCATACCCAGAACCAAAGGCTTTCCCTAAATCTTGGAATCCCTTTTAATAATACAGCTTTACCTCCTTAAAAATAATCCAACAATGAAAATGTGAAGGATAATATTTTTACTCACCTACCTTACAGAGAGGTTATACCTCTTTCATTGGATGAAATAGTTTCCCAGTAGAAGGAAGAGATGAAATTATTTTGGAGACTTAATACAGAACTACTCTGGGGAATCATTCCTATTAGATAATTTCTGTAAAAATATACTCAACTCACACTACCAACCAATGTACCTCAGCAAAGATGGTTCATCATAGTGGGAGAAGTGGACTTAGAACACCCACTCAATGTGGGATAATAACCAAAAATATACTTGTATCCCACAATAGAAGACCAAGAATTCCCTTTGTTGGGTTCAAAACTTGAGTAGGTCCAAGAACATCCTTACAAGTAGGTCCTTGTGGGCTACATGCGATGGATATGAGCAGTAGCACCACATATGTCCCTAATGGACATGAAACCTTCTCATGCTAAAACCCAGCCATACATTCCCTAAGGTATCATAAACACTCATGATTCACTCCTGGATTTATTGAAATCCATGGAGGAACGACACACACCAATACAAATGGAAAATAAACATTACAGAAAATACATAGATCTAAATCTACCCCACCATAATTTTAGATCCCATTATTTCTAATTTTTAATGGATTGAGAGACCCAAAGAAACATTTGATGCATTTATTCTTTCACTGTGATCCCATGTTGGGGTCCCCCGAACAACAGAAGGTAGTGAAATGTAGGTGCTTCATATAATCACATTAGGGACCCGCATTTTTTTGGTAGACTTTCCTTCCAACATAGTTAATTATGGGATTTAAATACCTAATTTATAAGTTTGTATTTCAACTAAACTTGATATTGTAGAATATAATATTCCCCGAGCTTTCAAATTGAAAATTTTGGGAAAATGAAAGGGTCTCGGGTTTTATTTCGCAATGGAAAGGACTGGCATACTCCTTAAACATACCGCTCCATCAGGAATACTTGTTTCCTATCTATGTAGTGAATCTTAATGATGAGTTGGGAATTCCAATTATTACTTTTAAATACACATGAGGATTTTAGGACCGTACAATGATCACTAAATAGTGTAATATTCCATCAAATAGACTAAATCTATGGTTTGAGTAATTCTGTCAGATCAAGGAAAGAGAATGGGAAAAATACAGAATATTATTGTTACACTTAAGTAGGGCCATGTACACACTCCCTCTCTAAATAATTCACCATATAATGTGGTCCCACCACTTAAAAATCATCAAAAATTCCATCTACATCAGGATGATAAAATAGAGAAAATGTCCAAATATTTTGATGAGACAAAAAATAAGGTCTATGCATTCGATTTTGACTAATTACCTAATTACTTTATCTCAACATTTGATAACTACTTGATCATGTTTCCAAATCCTATGAAACCTAACACGAATGTAGAAAAATATCTCTTAAAATATTTTCCCTTCCATAATGTATTGGGAAACAACATCTGGCAGTGTTTTGTTTTCGAATTCCTCCTAAACAATATGGTGGATTCTAGGAAAGTGAAGCTAGGTTATCCACTTATGCTTGTGGAATATGTTGTAGCCACTAATCTAGAGGATAATGGATAGAATAAAGTCAAAAAAAAGGTATGTTGATGTTTAGTGACTAGATGGTTATAATATTGATCAATCAAACTCATTCTATGCTTTGAGAATAGTTTCAACAGCTGTATATACTCCTAGCCACTTCTACTACAACACAACTGACTTCACTAGAAGTTCAATCATCTAAAATACAGTCTTATAAAAAATGACATGTGTGGAAGAGAAAAATAAAACATAAGAAGAGAAAAATTACCTAAGGACAATGTTTTCTTTTACTTTAGAAAACTCTATTCCTACAATCTCAAAAACATAGGCCCCACCCCACTAAATGGTATAATAAGGGACAACCAACCAGAAAAAATCTTCAATAGATGAGGAGTTGATCTTAGGTTCCATTAATCTTATTCATTTAATGGATCCCTTGTTAGATAATGAGCAATACTATGAACCCGAATTACCTTAACTTGATTGGGGAAGTGGGGGAAGAGGCTATTAGAGTCATAGATATAATAGAATATGTGGTCTTTCTAGGAGTCACTAACCTAACTATATCCCTAATCAAACCATCTACGTGGAAAAAACTCATGGGATTAATCTACCAAGGGCATAGAAGGATCAATAAATAACCCCCAAATATTATATTTTGTCCTAAAATAATCATTCTAGAAAATCCTCTGGAGGATATGTCATCACCTAATCAGTATTGGCATGGAGGTAAACCCAACCGACCTCATCCACTAAGGGTAGAAGCACCATAAGCTCCTATCCCAAGGGCTTATCTACCCACATCATGTACTTCAGCACATAAATCACCTGTAAAGAATTACATGCGGTCATACATGGACACGTCATGAACCTTTTATATAGTTGTAAGGATTAATGTTGTTGATGTCTGATAGACCTTCATTAAAAATGGCCTAGGAGTCAACCTCACACCAATCTGAATGCTTCATCAAATGGGATTTAATGAATCTCTTTTCTCTATCTCCAAATTAACATTATATAGTTATGAAAATAATGATAAAAATATTCTTAGTGAAATAAAACTTAGGACTCAGTTCAAAGATCTCATGGTTAACCCATAATTCAGGGTTGTTAGAAAGGATACAAGCTTCAATGTTCTATTGATAAGACCATGGAAACATCAGTATAGAGATATACCTTCATCATACTAAAAATGCATCAGCATTTGTATCAATGGAAAAATTGTGACATTTCAAGGTGAAAAAATCCAATTAAAATACTATGAATTAGTATAAATTGATGCGGTTTTCAACCATAAGGAAGGGAAATAGTTTATGGCTGAATATGTCACTCAGATCAATGCCATGAATTTTCTGGAGAAGATTCTAGCTAAACCATTCAAATATATTAGTTTAGTTAACATGCTCCCGATTATCTAAATCGAATAGGTGGGTCTGATTTCTAGCACACATCTAGTAACTTCCATGATTTTAGTCATAAAGACTAATCCTAAAAGTACTTGAGATGTTTCCTACTCACTGAAAAGTAATGAAATCTTGGATGGAGATGTGTTCAATCCCTCACCTGAGAATCACAAACTACTTGTTTCATCATAGAGGCTTTAATAAGTAGTCATGGAAATGGGAGAAAAATATGTGCATTCTTAGTCCCTCTTCTCCCCTTCAAATCTCCAAACGGCTTCAAAGTAGAAATCAAGACAAAAATATTGGCTTCATCTTTTCAATGTCCTGATGTCGACTCCTCCACTATCTCTATGATAATATCATCACTATCTATTCCCTAGGAAGTGGGAGAAAAGGTATATAATGAAGAATAGGAATAAGAGGATGATGTCAGGGATTCCCCTCTATAATTATACAAAGGTTTATCCACTAATATCGATGAACTCAATGATAAAAACTTGGGTACGGATGAATATCTGTGACCCACTTTGATCAATGAGGATATGAATTCCAAATAATATGAGGTTTATACTTCCTTCCTAAAGAAATACAAGGATGTGATTTCCTGGAGTAACATAGAGTGTATGGGCCTCGATCATAAGGTAGAAACACCTCAGTGGGGTTTTCCAGAAGACCATCGAGGATACAAATAGGCTTCCAGACAGACACACCCATCTCATGCCTCTAAAATTGATGATTAAGTTGATTAGATCATCAAGGATAAATTCATTCAAGAGTTATGTCCTCTAAAATGAATAGAAATTATCAAACAAGTAATGAATAATAATGGGAAATTATATTTTTCATCAAATTCGGAGATGACATCCATTATTATCGGAAATATGACTTCTTAGTTCCAATCATAAAACTTTTGATTGATTCGATAGGTTGTTATCATGCCCTCTCATTCATGGATTGATATTCAGTGATGAAAATAATTCATATGGCCCAAAAAATGTAGAATACACTTTATTTAGGGCCTCCCATGGATTATTAGGTAATTCCATTTGGCTTGAAGAATGATGGTTCCATGCATATCATCTTAAAATCCCTTCTATAGAATTTTTTCAAATGTTATGTTGCTGATCTAGTGGTTATGTATTGAAAAGGTTCTGACCATCTGCCTGATTGGGTAAACATCATGAAAAATCTATGACAATATAGTCTTAAATTGAATCCATTAAAACATTATTTCGAAGTAACTTCGTGAATTTTTATCATCCTCTTCATAATCAATCATGAAATATATGTAGAACCTGAGAAGAAAAATTCTATACTTAGAATTTCACCGCCTTGAATCCTCAATTAATTGAGAAGATTTAAAGGAAACTTTCCCTATATCTAGAACTCCATAGCTAACCTCACATGTAAAATTATCCCTTTCTCAAAATTTATGAAGAAAGGGGTTGTATATTAGTGGAATGATGACTCTAAAAAAGCATTTGATAGCCTCCAGAAATATCCCTTTAGTCCATCGATGTTAATGCAACCCATTTAGGGAAATACACTCATCTAATACGAGAAATCAATGGAATGATCATTAGGTGAATTCCTTATGACAAAATATGTAGAGAATAAAAATAGACATTGTTATCTAAGTTGAATCATGCTCTACGATGAGACATGTTATTCAGATACTTAGACATGATATCTGGAATTAATCATCATAGTCACAAAATTGAGGAACTACCTATAGAACCATGAATATATATTGGTCTCTCGCAATAACTTACTCAAATACATCCTCAGTCATCCCATGTGGGTAAGAATTATAGCACAATGTCTTTTTATACAACCAATTTTTTATATATAGTTCATTCCTCAAAAGGTAGGGAAATTATAGGTCTTATAGACTTACTTGAATAACACCCATCTCTTGAACCAATTTTATTGAAAACTAAAATTTCAGATGAGGAGATATTCACTATTCTAGGAATCCCAAACATTTTGGTGATGTATTTTGATAGAGCATCTAAGATCTCTATAGGGAAGAGAATGGATGGTCCTAATCTCAAAAATGTTAGTTTAGGAATCATGTTCATTTCCTAACAAAGGAATGTTTTACCCTACTCTATCCTACTATGAGATGGATGTACAAGTAATGAGGTAGAATATCTAGCCCTCATTTTAGGTCTGAAACTAGAAATCCTAATTACAATAGAACACATGGAGGTGAAAGGTGACCTAGAGTTGGTGATCAAAAAATTAAAAAGGGATTACACCATAATAAAAGAAGATTTAATCCCCCTACTTGACTATGTTAGAGGGTTACATGAAGAATTACCCTCAAAGATATCCCTGACTCACATCATGTGATTAAAGAACCCCTAGGCTGATGCATGAGTGAATACAGCTATAGCTCTGGTAGATATATACTAGGATGAAATTGTTATCAACATTTCCCATCACTTAATGGTCACAGCTTTCATTAAAATTATAATGAGAGAGATTAATGAAGTCATACCAATCCCTAAACCTATGTTCCTTCCACTGAGATAATGATTTCCACCAAGTAATGCCTTAATAAAGGGGTAATTATATCAGACAAATCATGGAATGAAAAAAATCAGCAGTGGTCAATCAGATTCACTCTCTATGATGACCCAAATCATCATAAAGTCATCTATAAATGAGGATTTTATGGATTCATTCTCAGTTGTATTGATGGAAAATATACTGCTACTATTATGGAAAATGTATAAAGATGAGCATGTGGGGGCCACTAGTTAGGGTAAACGTTTTCTGATCAAATCTGAAGTCTTGGATACTACTTTCCTTAGATGTCATAGTATTGCATAGAGTTCACTATGAAATTTCATTCCTTCTAGGTGTATGACAACTTCATCCATCAACCCCTAGTGTTTCTATATAAAGATAAAAATCATAGCCATTTTCTATATGGGGAATGGATGTTGTCGGACCATACCCTCATAATACAACCAAGTAATTCAAATATATCTTGAATGCTACCAACTTCTTCATCAAATAGACTGAGAAAATACCCCTCAATGAATTTAGGGCCAAAATCATCATCAGTTTCTTAAAGGAAAAAATCATTTACCTTTTTTGTGTCCCTCATACAATAATGACATACAATGACACCAATTTCTATTATGATGAGGTGGATAAGATGTATCAAGAGTACAATATCAAATCTAATCATTCATCCTTCTATCATGAAGTAGCTAATGGATAGATAGAGTCTTTAACAAGAACCAATCATACATACTCCAAAAGATGGTGGATAAAGATAAAAATTATCGGCATGATAAGATCTTGCATTCCTTATGGGATTACCAAACTACAACTCATATTGAACGTGAGCAATGAAATATTCCCTCATGTATAGAACAAAGGTATTACTACCCATCACAGACTATTTTCCATCACTCTATGTTTTCATCAATGAATAAATATTCCTAGATGAACTATCCCAAAAATGACTAGATCAATTATAGAGGATCAAGGAGAAAGTATTTCACACCTTTCATCACTTGTTATTATATCAAAATTAGATAGAATGTTTCTTTAAGAAGGTTATCCACTATTTATTCATTTAAAGAGAACTAGTATTAGTTTCTATAACTCTAATGATACTATGAAAAAAAACATTAAAATCTTGAACCAATGTTGGGAGGAACATACTAAATACAAAAGGTCCACTCTAACCAATCTTATTCCTTATTCTAAATGGATAGAGAGATCCCTAAGTACCCAACCAATACAATGTTCCTAAATAAATACTTCCTCAAATCACATGAAATATTTCTCAAATGAAATCTGTTAAAATATTTAGTGGGTATTTGTCACATGTCTATAAAATTCATTGAATAAAATCAGTGCTTCATGACATTAAACCACATGGAATCATCAAAATTTTCATATGATGTTAAACTACTTGACATATGGTCCAAGTAGCATGACCTCAAACTGTACATCACCATTCATCCAAAAAACAAGACATTAATCTGCTTGGCTAATTTCCCTCTCAATCAATGTTAAGAAACCCACAAAATACCATGAGCTAAAACATTCCTTATGGTCCTTTAAATATGGGCCTCCATATTAGATTTCAGTCCCAATCACATACCTCTAACAACCCATGGTCTGAGATACCCTCTTGTCTAGACAAGAGGAAGAAAGGATGGGAATATCAAATGTATGAGACCCAATGACACCATTTCCACTCCATAGTTGTACTTGGACCCATTTTATATGTATAAACCCCAACATTATTACATCCTTATTGGATGACATGAAACTGGATGGTTTATGTCCTCATTGGATGATGATAAAATGAAATATCTTTTCAAGAACTACATGTGTCTTGATTCTCATTCTAATGAGATATGTATCTTTTTTCAAACCTCTAATCCCAATTCTATTTATGATAGAGGAACATATAATCCCCATTTTCCATGTATACAAAATAGATCTACATAGAAAATTTTTCTAGAACATATAATTTGATTCTAATTACATTGAAATATGTAGTGAAACCTGGACCTCATGTCTTGGGCCTAACCGTTATTCTAGAAAATATTAAATCCCCATTTTCCCACATCAAATCCTAATTGACATAGAGGATTTTTTTGAGATGTATGTGTGGATTTATTCTTGCTCCAACAAGATACATAGTGACACCCATATCTTATATCCTTGTCTAGTCGTAATACTCCTTTCCACATTAGGATACTCATGCCCCGACCACAATATGTTAAACAGACTTCCCACATCATAGTTTCATGATGATGAACTACACAATATTCTAGAACTACATGAGTTTTGATTATAATTTCAATGAGACATGTAGTGATGCCTAGTTTTCTAATATTGGATCTAGTCACAAAAACAAATCCCCACTCCCTTTTTATGATTGATACCAACATGTGGAGTTTTTGATAACTATATACGGCTTGATTCCTTCCATCATAAGATATGTAGTGAAATCCTAGTTTACATCCTTGGGCCCAACCACATCATTTACTCACTTTCACTCCATTTCATCTTCATCCTCACTGCATGATGAGAAATTAAATTGGATTTCAAGAACTATGAGTGTAATTAATCTTTCTATAGAAATAAATGTAGTGACACAAAGATCTCCAGTCATGGGAACAACTACAACAAGAAACGAAAAGTGTTCTCTCCATATGTATGGGTCAGAACTACATAGGGAACCTTTCAGGAACTACATGTGGATTGATTATCATTCTAATGAGATATGTAGCAAATAATAGATCAAAATTCTTGGCCCAACCACCTCAGAAAATTTGAATTCCACAATCATTCACATGGATTACCTTAGTGTGGTAGGGGAAACCATTACCACTCATTGTTTCCCACACTTATCATAGATGACATGGGCTTAGAATATTTGGTAAAAGAGTTCCTAACATATATGAGGCATATCAATTAACATTGGGTTTATCTTGGTCCTAGAGGCAAGATCATAAAATGCACATCTGATGTCCCCATTGAATGACAATAAGCTATATGATTTCATCAATAAATATGTGTCGATTGATTCTCATTCTAATGAGATATGTTGTGACTTTTAGATCATCAATATTGGGACTATAAAAAACATAATATATGAAATTCCCTAACTCCTTTAGGTATGAGTTAGATCTACATAAGATGATTCAATATGGTGTCTCACCCCGTGTGTGAGCCCATATTTAAAAACACCCATTTTTGTTTCTCCATAGATGAATTCAATCAGTACAGGAAATTATATCTAGAACAATGTGTGGATTTATTCTTTTTCTAGTAATATATACCGTGACACCAATACCCTATACATTGTTCCATCTGTGATATTCCTTTTATTACATCAAGTCACATATATCCTTAATGCTTGACTTTAAACTGCATGACCGATATCCTTATCACATGATTTTAAACTGCATGGTACCTCAAGAACTGTGTGTTACATGATTCCCATTCCAATGAGATATTTAGTGAAACCTATGACTCATGCCCTATTCACAACCATGGTGTAAATAAAAATTCCCCTTTCCAACTGAAAAGTAATAATATATGCAGGAGATTTTGATTTGGGTCCCCTCATTAGGGGATCCACCAAGGAAATAGAGATTCCCCCTTCTATATATATATAAGATCTATAAAGGGAATCTATGCTTTATAGCTGATATCAGTCCAAAAAATTCATTTCTACTCATAAAAATACCTTCCACACATCAAATTCCTAATCTTTTACACTTTCAGATCTTCATAGTCCTTCTCCAACTTCTAGTGATAGAATGTCTAATACATGAGGACTCCTTTTCCTGATAATGAAGTAACACACACCAGTTGTATTTGTATAAATTCACTGAACAATGGGTTTTCCAGTTAGAGGATGACACTATTTAACTATTCCATAACACACCCTAGTTGTCTTTTTATAATTTATCCCACAAAATGTGTTTGTTAACATGTGGTAATTTCTCCCTCGAGAGAAGCCTCTTCTATCCTTGTCAGCTTTAGAGACATTATATTGGAACCTATGATTCAAATCAGTTCATGGTCATCCCTCACATATTTTTCACAAATCATTTCTCCTAATATGAGAACCCCCAAGGCCACCGTTTACAATTTCCTCCCTCATGTATGGTGTATGATGGAATGATATTGGTTTGGTACACCACACATCACCTATCATTTACATAATACCTCAATTTTAGTCTTATGCAATAGAACTACATACACTATATTTCTCATTCTTGTTTTAGACCTTGGTAGGGTGAATATTCCCCAAATTCATGGGTAATTTTGACTGTAAATTATTGTTCTTTGTTCAGGTACTTTCCTTCCACTAAACTAGACTATGTGTCTGGGGAAATCTGAATCTACATAAACTTCCTTCAACCATCAAAAATAGAATTCCAGAATTACTGAGATCTCTTTTTCTTGACTATACTACAACAATCCCCAAATGGATTTTCATAAATATCCCTCAAAATTTTAGGTTCTTTCAGCCAAATGATGCATCTATTTGACTATTCTATAACATGACCCAATTGATTTTTCAAAAATTATCTGACAAAATAATTTTTTCAACTAGCGATAAATTCATTCTAATGAGAGACATTATCTATATTCATAATACCTTTCCTTATACCAATTTTTAGATCTGAATATCCCCATATTACAGCTTACAACATTCACCCCTCATACCCTAAAGTGATGGTGCATTATCAAAAAAAATTCCATCAAAGGGGAAAACATTAACCTTTTTCTCAAAGATTAATACCTTAAATTATATACCCCTAATGTGCATTATGAATGAATTTAAACTTCATAGCATAATTTCCTTTCTATATTAATTAAATATTTATAGCATAATTTAATTGTTGAAAGACTTTAATCTACATTTCATGTTGTCCTTAATGTATGACATTAAAATACCTAGAAGAGTGTCCTTATTGAATGACATTAAAATGAATTGAACAATGTAATATTCACATGATAATAAAATATGGAAAACTCATCCCTTGTTGGAAGGTTCCCCCTGGCATCAGAAATTTGACAAAATGTACCCTCCATTATTGAAGCCAAATTTATATAGAAGCAGTTTCCCATTGAGGGAAAATACTAATTCACATGATCACTTCATTCTAAAACATCGTCCCATAGAAAAACCACCCATTATGGTCTTGAGATATCGAAATCTACAAAACAATATATTTTCTATCAATAATATAATGTCATAATTCATTATAACTCCTTTACTTTACAATATTGTAAAATTCCCCAGTTGTCCATGTATAAATTCACCCACAAAACAGGGTTCTCAGCAAAATTATTTATCTATTATACTACTATATAAATCACCTTGATTTGATTTGTATAAATAATCCCACAAAATGATCTTTTGAACTAGTAGTAACTTCATCCCTTAGAGAGACCTCTTATATTACCTAATATCATGTTTTAGATTTAAGAACAACAAAATTGATGCTCAAAATTATTCTTCGTATATCTGACTAATATAAAAAACTTTATTATCCAACAATCCTTTTTTGGGTCATAATTTCTAAACTTATGGTAAAATTTGTTCAACATAAAAACCCATTATTATTAGTCTTGTATGCACAAATTTAAACTAACCACAAAAAGAGAAACATAAAATTCCAAATTGAAAACCCACAAATGGAACTCTGAAAAAAAAATTGAGTCTGAACTCACTAGACCTTTACTCCGTATAGATTAGGAAAAATATCAAGAGATAAAATAAATCAGCCCAATACTTGTTGGGATAAAAACCCAAAAATGGTGGTCTAAGAAAATGAAAAGTCCATCCCAATAAGTCTTTATAATAGGTTTAGGTATAAATCTGGGTGATGACATAAGAGACCCAACATTTGTAGGGTTGTCCATATGATCCTGGAAATAGTCAAACTATGCTCGCTAGGCCCCAAGGATTGGGAAAAAGATAGAGCGTATCCCCATCCCTATCACTGTGGTTACAAATAGAAGAAAAAAATATATTTTTCTATGTAAATTAATTTCATTATTATTTAATTATCATATGAGGAAAATATGGATAAATACATAGATGGTGGAAAATAAAACATCTTTCATTTATGTGACACAATAAAATCAAATTAGAATCAACAAGATAGATTATCTTAATCAAGCATTACAAAAGGATATAAAAATAACTCTTCATCCATTAAATGGCCTCCCATTCCCCCTCAACATCTTGCCAAAGTCCATACAGTTGAACATCTTGGGTCTCCTCATCCCAGTGAAGTTCTTCTATCATGATCGCAATAGAAGTTGACCCTTTACCTTGGGATCCTTCTAGAGAGTGGTGAAGTTGTACGAGATCCCCCTAGGTGGAACAAAATTCCAACTAAATGTGATATACATTAAAGGTATTCTCATTAATCCATTGATTAAAATCCGCTAACTTTTTAGAAAATTTGGACTCTTCTTGGGATAATGTAGCTTGGAGATCATCAGTGTTGAAAACCATCTTTGTCTTTATAAAGTGCTATTGAAGATATTTTTCTCTCTCCCATTTTCAGATGATCTCACTCACAGTAAGATGAATAAAAAATAATAAAAACCACCATATCCTATCATACCAAACAATAATGAATGTCAAAAGAACCATGAAGGTAGGTATTCTAAAGGAGTATCATAGATTATTTTCCAAATGACTTGAAAATCTAGGTGAAGTGTTATTCAAATTGAAATAGGCCTATCAGCATTTGAAATAAGGAAAAATATAATTAGGATAAATTTATTCTAGTATCAAAGAAATAAATGAGTAACCCTTCCCCCACACACTTTGGGAGAGTGGCAGCTTCACCTTTCATTATTCACTAAATTAGAGCAGAGGATCCACCCTAGAACCTGGAAACAAGAGTTGATGGCACTTGAAAGTGGTTAAGAATTATTGTTAGCCTTAAAAGGATTAGAAAAAAATAAACATGGAATGATTAACATGGATGGTAACACTCACCTAGAAATAAATCAGTGGCTTGGGTGGATTCTCCCCAAGCATCACTGACCTCAGCATTTTGGGATAAAACATCATGAAGAGGGTTACTCTCCTAGGTCTACCCAATGTTCTCCAAAGTATTTGGATGATGATTCCCCATTTAAATATCCATGTGAGATAGCCCCCATAAATAGTGGGAGTGGGATGGACATAGATGTTTTGTTCACACATTTCCTTTGAAAAAAAATTTCAGGTGGAGCTACACAATTAAAATATTCATGATAAAAAATAAGGCATAAAAATTGGTTTCAAAAAAATTAAATACTATCATCCAATCATTTCTCTATTATGTTCCTCAAAATCGTCTAATGTCGTGGGAAGAAAAATATATTCCCACATTTTTTCAAAATTTATGACATGATTTCTCATAGAATTTATTGACATCCCAAGCCCCGTGGTAGTCCCACCTGAGGGGAATCCCAAAAAAATTGGCTTGAGACCCAACACAACACCCTCTTCTAAGGAACTGAGACCCCGAATAACTTCCTCGAAGACAACTGCAGAGTCAGAATAAGTCGTTATAGGGTTCACTAGTGTCTAAGATGATCCTGAAATATCATAAAGGGTTCAAGTCAGTAGTCATCATATGACATATTATGGTGTATATCTAACATTACCGGAATCCTAAACCCCCTCTATAGTGACGGAAGTAGTGATAGGAGCAGTGATAGGAGCAAATAATGTATCCCAAACACTTTTCAATTCTTCTATCAAGGGATCTAACTCACCAGTATAAATTTTTGTTTGGTCCAGAGCATCCTTCTAAGTTCCTGGAGGTTAGTTTTTAGGCTCATTGAGAGAGGAGAGGGAAGGAGATTTTGTAACCACAAACATGGTCAAATATTTTTTTGGGGAAAAGAATCGATAAATTATGCGATGGGGACGTATCATTACTAATGAGACACATATACAATGATTTTATTCTCCAACATTCTATCCTTTTCGACAAGGGAATGTTATCCTAATGATACCTCTATCAGTTTAGGATATGATTCATTAATTCTAAGTGGGGTACCATTCATAGCATGCATTAGTGATGAAATATTATCTAATTTCCCCTATTTTACTACAAATCAATATGACCTTCCCCTTAGTAATAACATGTTGTTTTAGGTAAAATATCATAATAAAAACATAAGAGATAAATAAAGGGAACTTATATCCTTTGGATTGACATAGTCAATCAAATCCCCAAAATATAGGTGGTCAAACCCTTTAGTAGTAACCCATATGGACATTCCCTTCACCCATCTATTGGTAGAGATCCTAATGTCTTTTTCATAAATGATTATATCTAATTCCTATATATAAACCCCCACTTTAGTGGGATTATCCTCAAAATGAAGATTGAGTGTGGATCGAGCATCTCCAATCTACAGAATCCACATCCGATCAAGAAGAAGTGACAGTATAATTTTAGCATAAAAAGTCATTTCCTACTAAAATTAGATCGCCTCTGGTCACACATAGTCTGAGGCTACCCAATCCTTTTGTGAAGTCAATTTCTACAATCATTGATTTCACAGGCTTCTCGACCCTCTAAATCATAGATAAAGGATGAGAAAATAGAACCTGAGTCACTTTTTAAAAGTGATGACCTGACTGTATGGGATGTGCCTCAGTTGGCATATCTTTTTTGACTTTGTACAGTGGACTAAACATTATATGAGGTCATTTCGGTGAACATGGGACCTCTTCATCTACCCCATGTAAATGGGAAGAATCATCCTCTAGAGCAGGAAAAACACTTCCTGTAGGAAGAGAATCCATTCTACCTCACTTTCCATTCTTGATAGTTGTTTTAATTATTAACTTGATGGATGAACATTGCAAACACTCCTTAACAATATAATTTGATCCCAACATCAACATAATAATAACTCAATCTAGTGGATGCATTAGCTGGATGTAGGTTGATTGCCAATTGATTTTTCTCTATCACTATAAACATCTATAGCAGTTGGGCTAAAATTGTATGATTATCTGATTAGACACTCATGGGAGAAGATATAGTTTTTATATAGGAACTTGAATTGGTTTTAAAATATATATGGAGCATAGGTCTCAAATATAACATCTCCATTGATATTGGTGGTTATCATACCATCCCTAAAGGCAGTCAGGTATGATCGTACCTCACCACTAGGATTACCATAATCGGTAAATCTCCTATTAGTTGGGTCTCCATGTAGGAAGAAAATAAATTCCATGAATAGGTTCATAATCATCAGGGTCTTTCTTGGCTTTAAGGACAATGGATAAATATTAGAAATGACCTAAAAATTGGTTGAAACAACCCCATGGGAATTTTGACCACATTCAACACAGAATAAGACATAAAGTGTGTTGATAATCATTCCCACAATACCTGGAATAGTCATGTAATTATAATGACTCATTTTCTATGTAAATATACAGTAGAAACTGGTGGATTCTTTCTAAGATGGGTATTTCAAAACCCACATTCTTCTTTTTCTGCCATCTTGGATGATGTGAAAATTTTCCACAGGCTCACACCATTATTGGAATCATAGAAATGAATAATATGGACATGCATACACAGGGTTAAAATTTGGTGAGATGTGTCTTCACATGTATACTAGATTTAGGCCTATAGCCCTATTGGTTGTAATACCCATTTTTAAAAGTTTTCCAAAAAGTATCATGACCACTACAGTTTACCATATTGAGGTACCCCATTGTACATTTTTATGTAGGGACTTACCCCATTAGATCTAGGAAGGTACTCATCGATGCCTTAGGATGGATATCCCTCCTAAGGTGGGGGTCTTCCTTCTTAATATCATGACCTATCATCAGTACATTGTGTTCCAGAGTTGAAGTCCTTTCAATGTCATCCCACATCCCACTTATAGGGATGAACTCATCATACATATATCCAAGTATTAGATCCCCAAATATCTTTTTAACATCCCACATGCTGATATCAACCGCTACATTTTTTAGGTGGGATGTGTTTGTTTGAAAAGACCATCTACTCAATAGCCCATGGATGTATTCAGCATTCTTGTATACATAAGACTAGGAAACCGATATGGATTCATAAATTCTATTTAATCTGAGCTCAGTTGTAAAGGTCAAAAATCATTTTCAACACCCAATATTCCCACATACACTCGAGCCTAAAACCTCCTTCTAGTGGAGGTCTCATCCTACCTTCCAACCCTTTTTCTAGTCTGTATTAGAGTCAAGGAAGATGGAAAAATAAGAGGGTGAATTTAATTTCAACATGTATGGTTTCAAATTTGAATCCCCTTGGTTGTGATGCATGACCTGAGTCATTGATGATGTCCTAGAATGAATATATACACCCATGTTTGAAACGTTGACAATAAAAATGTTCCTATAGTTTTGAAACATGGAAAGAGGATTTTTATTCTTCAACTTTGATAAGAGGACCTCCATTATAAAACTAAGGTCGTAAAGAGATAAATAATTACTCTTTGGGAACTCCTGATGAAACGTCTTCAGATTTTCCAGTATATCTGGTAGAGTTATATCACATTCATCATAGTAGTATGGCCCTATTTCTTTTACTCTCTATAAAATTTGACTCATAGTTGGTCCGTCAAGAATTCCACACCTCTAAGAAACAATATAATCGAAAAATAAACATTGTGATCTCATTAAACGTAGTTCTTCATTTCTTAAATGTGGCCTAAATATGGAAATTTTTCAATGGAATGGGCACGTGCAGTGTGTTTATGCGAGTGACCTTGTGAAGAATCCTCTCCCATGGGGAAGTTCAAAAGTCACTCGCCTAAACATATATATCATGCAGGTTGGTGCACAGCTTGTCTGTGCGAGCGGTGCTTTAGAAAAAAAATTAAGAGGAAGGTATTCAAGGAACCCTAGCATGATAAAAATGAAAATACTAAGTCATGAAGATTGTTGTTTGAAAAAATGTCCCAATTTATAGACACCATATCCCCTATGCATGGCCATCCCATGTGGCTTACCCTATAGTATGACCCATGGGGATGAACTCTATAATCCATCAAACCTTTTTATCCATTTACCTGTGGATAAAATCATTTTCTTTTGATCGGATCAAATCCTAAGTGGGTATTTTTTGACATTTCATTTTTTCACCTAGATGAAAAGGTGTTAAAGTAAAATACCTCAAAGAGAAAATTAGAAGACAATATAAGAATGATAAAGTCCACACCCCTTTAGTAATGGACTTCTACCTAGGTACCCCGAAGTAGTGTGGGTATGTAGGGTATCTACGTACTTGCCTACATGATAGACCTTCACATCAGCCTATGTGAAATACCTGCGCGAGTGAACCCATTAACCCAAGGCCCAATATTTTCTAATAAATAGGAAACTAGGGAACATTAATTATATGAATTAAATTTATGATGAACTTCGGACACTCTGATCACCATAGTCCTTCAACTAGGCCCTCTGGAACCTTCTTAATAGACCTACAAAAGATAAAGAAAATGGAATTAAGGATAGATAGTAGCACCAATGTCCTTCCTAGGTTTATACACATAAACATATATTTTAGGCACCTTCTACCCCATATTCAATGAGTACTAGTGGGAGGTCCCATTCCAAAACCATGTACCTTTTAAAGTCACTTTTGGGAACACCTATAGAGACCCCTCGAGCCTTGTGAAAATCCTCTCCCATGTTTTTTTTGAACAAGTGGTTATTTTTCCAAATTTACTTCATCTTCTATAATTCTTTGTGTGTAAAGAACTCCCAGGATCACCTAGCACATACCCTATGCGATACCCCATTGTCTTTTCCATCAAATAAACCACATGATACCCTTTAGTCTCACCCAGCCTATACCCTGCATAATCCACTTCTCATGCCCCTTATCTAAGCCACCAATGGTAGGGTATCTCACTCTTTATCACCCTTTTCTGAAAGGGACCAAGTTGAAACCTCCATCAAAACCTCCAAAAATGCAATACCATAGAAAGAGTCACACCAACATGTCTCCTGTTTGCGAATTCATTCCTTCAATCAGAGTTTTCTTTCACTTGTCCTACCATATGGTTTGGGTCCTTGGGGTGCTTGTGAATATAAATTTCCATGTCCACGAGGACCCCAACCCTAGGGATGGTGTTAGAGAGTTCTTGGTATTGGGTTCTATGGTTAGGGACAAATTCTTTCCAAGTCGTCATTAAGACCTGGAGCATCTAGTTCCAGGTGGGTAGGGTGAGCACACTTTCATTTCCTTTTGATTGGGAATAAGATCCTCATCTCATATTGTGGAACTAATTTTATGTCATCCCCTATAGAGTAAGCCCCTATAATTTCTTTAAGGACCTTTCCTTCTTCATTACTTCATATTTCTATCATGGTTAAGAAAATAAGAGTAAAGATGGGAACATAAATGATATTTCACTATCCCATTGGGTCTAGGATATGATGATGAGAAGGAAGTTCCATCACCCCAGACTCTTGCACTAATGGAAGGAAGAGCATGTGCTTTTCTAGATCTTAGAATTCAACTTGTTTCTCACATTCAAGCATTACTCATCATGACTCTCATGGGCTTATAGGTTATTAATGATCACATTTTTTATGATCAAATGTATGTTTTAATAGAGAATCATTATTAGGGTCTTCCACTTTCCTTCATTTAGAGTGAACCCATGGGAATGGGTCATCAAGGCCCTGTACCAACCTTAGGGAAAAGTGGATTTTTTTTGTTTCCAAAATCATCCATTTCCTCTTGATTCTCACACCGAGCATGAATAATGTGGTTGTAGTGGATGTAGGTTTTCATGACACCCACTTGATCACCAAACCATTAGGGAATCATTCTAAGAATAATCCCCAGTCGTAATCAACCAGTCCATCCACATTAAAAAATAATCCCTAACCAAACCTCCATTCACCAAGGAATCCTTATTAGGAATAAGCCCCAAAATCCAATCCATGGGCCTCATACTTGGTATAATCTACAACCTTCCACAATTAGGGATTTCTTCTTAGGGATAAGCCCCTAAATCCTATCCATGGGCCTCTTAGTGGGTATAATTCTCAATCATATCACCATAATCATCAATGTGCCTCCTCCATAGGTGTATTCACCAAAACACTAAAAATCAACAAGTGTTGAGACATCCCTCATGGCCCATTTCACAAGGCACCCTTTTCAAGAATAAGCACAAAAATAACCATAAAAGTTAATCCTCAACAAGAATAATCCCTAACATAATACTCTTAAAGGGCAATAATATCTTATGAGATTTCACTAGAACGAATCTATAGACATGGGTCCTCACATCCAAAATATGTGCACATTGATTCATATCCCAATGGGATATGAAGGAATCCACCCTAAAGTCCAAACCCAGCACCCCAAACCAACCATATTTCTCATAGGAACACATTCCTATTAGAGGATTATTCAAACCTAGAGTCCATATCCCTTAGAGATTCCCTATACCTCTTTGGCATAAGTCCCACAAAAAACATTGACTAGGAATCATCTGTCTGGACATCCATTCTGCATGATGTTAAACTTCCTATTTTGGTTCTTGTCACATAATCTTAAGAGGTATGATGTGTCCTATTAATTAGTGCCTAACTATGTGGGTTATGATTCCTTTCTCGATGATGTGTTGGAATATCATTCATGGGCCCAATACAAACATCAAAATAACTCTTGTATTCTTGGATGACAATATGCTCCAATGTGGCCCACTAGGTGGTTGAAAACCAGCATCATTATAATGATGACCAAATAATCACTAATCAATACATAATAGGATACCATTAATATAAAAGGTCAGTTACATACAGATTTCACTGTTGACAAGGAACCATAGATACATGAAAAATGATTCTCTATTATACACATGCTAATAATTTATTTTTAATTCAATTGTGACACATATCATACTTGGGAATTAATGAAGGATTCATTAAAATGTCTTAAATCTATAAGAGGGTCCTGGAGTAGGAAACAATCCATCCCAAATGATTATGATGAGACCGAACTCCCATCATATTGACCAATGTGAGTTTTTATGTACCGGTGGCCAAACTCCCAAATGAGTGTGTGCCTTTGGAATGTAGGTCCTAGATGGATATAGAACTATTGGTTGTTTTGGGTTCCCTGAATAAACCCATTAGAAACCATTTAGAAATAGTGGACTCTATGTGATTGACTGCACAAAACTCAACCCCTACAATCAATTGTTGAGAAAAAACCAATTTTTCATCGGTAAAAAATATTAAATATAGTAGGTGATAAAACCAAGAAATTAACTAGACTAAAAATTCCAAAAATTCTAAATGAACCTTGAATATTAAAGTAATATTCATTCATATAAATTTTTTCCGATAATTTACATAATACCTTGTGAACACTTTAACTAAATAAATTCTACACCATTTTTCTATACTTGAATAATAATGAATTTCATTATTTATTGGAAATAGTTCATTCTTGGACACATCTCAAACCTTGTCGTGGGATCCACCAAGTCCTATAAACCTCTTCAATATAATAGGGTAGAATCTTGAATTCGCTATTATGTGTAAACAACTAAGCCCTTATGTCGACAGTAGTGAAGACTGTTCATAGACCAAGATTGGAGACTAGAAAACCATAAAGTCCCCTAAAGATATATTCCATATTCATTCCAATGAAACCCATCCTATGAACACATACTATATATTATAATATCTTTTTTCATGATATCTAATAAATTAAGACGTACTAATTCTATCATCTTACATTATTGTTCTATTATTTTTTATCTAACTGGACGAACTTAAATTCTTCTTCCATGACCATGGATTTAGTAAAGGTAATAAAATCCTAATCAAATGGTTCTAATATTCATTTTTTCAACTGAAAATCTATAAATTCATTCTTGATAATTTATCCGATTCCATAACACCAATGATTCACCAACACACGAAACCTCTCTATGAATCCAATGTCATAGTTTTTACTGGAATTAGAGCATGTGATCAAATTGCACACATTGATAACAATATCATGTTGGGAGACCAATACATTTATTCATAGAAAATAACAACTAATGACACCCAAAATATTTGGTGTTCCAATTTTAGGTTTTTTCCTCATGATACCATCTACTCGAGATCACCAAATGTGAACTTCATGAACAAAAATTTCAATGCTTATGATCCCCCAACACCTGATGGTCAAACATGATTTGTGTCCTGTTAGTATGATTCATCATAACTATTTAAAATAACATTAAGATTACTATTATGGGTCTCTAGGTTCTCAATATAGAATATGGACAACTATAACCCTTTGATATGACATATAATATAAGGACACTACCATAAATATAGTGGGTGATGAATTATCAACTCTATTATAGTAAGATAAACACGTGTATATATTAAACTATATACATGTAATGGAGATCAATGTACATACATATGTTTCGTCTAGGGAACCCACATTCAACATTGTTGTTTCATTTATTTCCATTATATTTATTGTTTCTACTAATGTATGTATGATTTTAAAATAGTGTGGTAGTTAGGGTTTTGTGTTTTTCTAATTACAGTATAATTATTCGAGGCGAAGTGATATTCTAGAGGTTAGCTTTTCCACTATGTTGATCTATACATGAACTTCCTATGGGTCGATGATCATACTTGTGGAGGTTTATAGGTAGTACAGGAGATCAGTTTTCTGAGTGAATGCTGATCACCCTAAAAATTCACATCAATGTGATAGGTTCTGAGATCATATTTTGTCAAAACAAAAATATACTCAAGCATGTAATATAATGATTGAAATATAAAAATTGATAAATTTTATGGAAAATATTTTTTATTTTAGTGACCAATGATTAAATACCATATGATTCTTAATGACTTGGAAGTAACATTTTTGGGGGTAAAATTAGTGTTAATAGAAAAATATGAATGGGAATTATTTTATTTAAAAACATTGGTTGTAGATGGAACGTCTCTTAAATGTTATACTACATTCAATATATTAGAGAAGTGATCAATGATAGAAATCTTGAAGGTGTTGGAAGGCATGTGTAGAAAATTGAAAACCTATAATAGGGTTTTCATGTTGTGATGGTTATTTAGATTAGGTGTTTTGGAAGTAAGACTTGTGTTAGATCATTTGAATGAATTCAACATGATTCATGGGTATATCCAATTGTTAAAAGTAACATTTTATAATGGTGTATGGTGTTGATATTTTTTTCTTTAGATCCAAAGATATTGGATGGAATGGTTATTATAGCTAGTTAATTACATGAAAAAACTGATATAGTATTTGATGATATCTGAAACATAGTACTAAATAATGAATTAAGTTTGAGGGAAGTTTAGATATTTACTGATATTTCCCTTGATGTTTATTTAAGGGGATGGTCACCCAACAAAATATACAAAAAGAAACCAGTTGATGAAAAATCTCATTAAAGGAGTTGGAGTAAGTTGGTTTGTATGAGACTATAACACCATAAATTTAGAGTACATAACCATGTATTATGGTATTTTTATTAAATACAATGATCAAGTTCTATTTTAGTAGGATCGGAGGGGTTTTGGCATGATTGGGAGGCTTTTTTGGAGGTGAGTCGTGTGATAACGATTAGTATAGAGGATACACCCCATCGTGGAAATAGTGTGGTTTGTGGTAGGAGGGATAATAGCATTGCACGATTGGAACATAGTTTGACCAAACCATACAAATTTATAAGGTAAACCCTATAAATTAGATTAGAGGTAAAAGCATGGTTGGCTTGTGGATTTCCGAACTATATGAGGAAACCCTGAGATGGATTGGCTTAGGACTATTGCCTAAGCACAATTAGCACATTATTTCAAAAATCATTCACCATAACCATGAGACGTGCAGTTTTAGACACAATAATTTTGGATTTAATTCAGATTAATTCTCTAGGATCCCTTTTATTTAAATAATATTTCATAATCCTGAACTCATTTTTCTACCAAGGCATGAGAGAAGTTTCCCTTCGACCCAAGATCTTCTCTTAGGTGATTAAAATCTCATTGAATATCCAAATTCACTAGTAAGTCATTATTTATGGTTATTATTTTTAGATCTCTTATTATCCTCTTTCCCAAAAAATAATATCTAATATACTGTTGTTTATTCTTGTTTCTTGATAGGAATTATGATGTTTCTGTTAGGATATATTAATTTAAATGAGATCGAATCCATAATATAGAGATTCATTTTTATATTATTTAGTTTTTTCAACATTTGGGAGGCAGAGGGATTTTCTCTCAACTACGCTTAATTAGAACGGGAAGGATTAACTTAAAAAATGTTTTTTTTAATTGACAGTAAAATTCTTATGGAATCCTAGTTTTAAATATCTTTAGTAATGGTTTTGTGTAATTTGTGAAATTGGACTGTTTTGTGGAAAATTTTCTTGAAGGATAATTATAAAATAAAGATTTTGAACTTATTATTTTTTATTTGAAAAATGAAAAATGGTTATTGGAATTTTGTAACAAAATAATGTTTTTTGGTGAACTAGTTTGGAATTGATTTTTAGCATACAAGGTTCATATGAGTTCATGTTATTGATGTGACCCTGAATAATGGGTGTGTACAATTGGGGTACATGAGATGTGACCTGGAACAAGGGGTGTGTTCCATTGGGGCATAAGGAGATTGGATACCTAATGATGGATTGTTGGATGGTTGAAAGACCACTCAAGAGTATGGAATTGTCACTTGGGCATGCATATGTGGGTGTTTTTAGAAATCGGGAATGGGTATGCCAAATGGATTTGAAAAAGGTTTTAAAGGATTGTTTTTATTTATTTCAGTTGATAAATGATTTGCCTTTGATATAAACTATTTTAAATTTCTTGTAAACTATTTTATATAAATGTGTTAACAAGTTTTTCCCATTTCCATGAGTTGGGAAGTCATTGGATAAATCCTAATGATTTTAGTTTCACCCCATTCTCGATAAATGTTCTTAATTTGAAGATGTCATCTATCAAGACACAAGTAAAGGAAAGGTATATCAATTCAACAGAGATGCTTCTTCATAGCTAGGGAAAGGCTTGTCAAGTTGGATCTTGGAGCCGGTTGGGAGTTACTAGTTGGATGTATTTAGTGTCTTTGGGTTTTATTATATTTTGATTATGTGTCTTATAACATGGTTTTCCATTTTACTATAATTTGGTTATTGGATTTGTTTTGTATTGAGTTGTATTCTTGTACACATGCATCATATAAAGGATTGGTTGGTTATGTTTTGTCTGTTGGATGGTTATATTTCAAAGGGAAAATCACCCAAAAATGTTCTTTAGGATATTAGAATTTATTTATAGCATTTGGTGTCTTGGGGATACCATGTAAGGCCCATAACACCCACTTACACTTCCCAAGAAAAATGTTGAGGGGTTGGATGTTACTAATGGTATTAGTTTTTTCAGTCCTTGGGTATCAGATGTGTTCAATCCTAAATTGGTAAATGATATCAGTCATTATATGTTCAGTTGTTTCTTAGGATGGTATCAAGGAGATATTATTGTCATAACATGAAATGTAGAGTATAAAAAGGTTAATCTATAATATTTATTATGAATGCCATGGTACTATGTAGTTGGGTACATGATTGTTTAAGACACATCTAGGAGAGTTTTCAACTCATCGTCAAGGATTTATCTGATTGAGAGTTACTTGACATGCATTAATAGTATGAATTCCCAATAGGAATTTATTTTTCATTATTGAGTTAATGATTTATAAAAATAGTAATAAGTAATTATTTTTTAAAAAATATGGAAATGTTTTCAAATGATGAGATTTTGAAAAGGCCTGTTAGTTGTATTGTGAATATGGGTAAAATTGTTTATTAGGGATAAAAATGATTTGAGAAAGAAAAGTGGTGTTATGTGTAAATTTTTAAATTAAAATAGCTAATCTTTAAAATAATATATAGTGAGACTGAATTGAATTTGATATGGTTATAGAAAATGACACTGGGTAGTTTTCATAAGAATGAATTGGAAGAGGCTATTCAGAATGTGGTTTCACCTATGCCACAGGTGACCCAATAGTTGGTCCAAAGTATTATCCAGGATTTTTAGTCAATGGATGGAGGGAATAGAATGGATGTAACAAGTAAATTGATTTATTTGGTTTAGTATTAAAAGAATAATCCATCCATCTTTTAGGGTGATTTAGATCCAGAAAAAGAAGACGTGTGGTTGAATAAGATGAATCAAATCTTTTAATTCCTTGGAACACCAGTTGAGTTGAAATTAAAATTGGAAATGTATATGCTGGAGGATCTAGAAATAAAATTGTGGGATTATTTAGTTCATGCTAAATTTTACAAAGGCATGGAATGGGAGTATTTTGAATAATTTTTCAATAAAAATTCTATCCTCACACATTCATAATTTATAGAATAAGAGAATTTTACAGTTTTAAGTAGCAGAATCTATCTGTCAGACAGTATGTGATGAAATTTATGAATTTATTCATCTTTTCACTGAAGGTTTCTACAAGTGAATATTTTATGGAACACATTTTTTATTCATGTTAGAAATTATAAATTCAGTCAAATATTTCCTTCCTATATATTACTAATTATACAGAAGGGTTAAATAGAGAGTTAGGGGAAGAAAGAGACATCTTGGGAAATACAGTTAAAAGGATCATGTTTATTCCTACAGGAATAGTTGGGAACTCCAATGATGGGAACAAGTGGAGGTGGGACACATATTCTGAAATGGTGGAATATATTAAAATCTAACAATGGTATCGATCAACTGTCCTGCATAGATGAATTGTTTGACCAAATGTTATTAGTGTGGTTCTTTTGAGCATATGAAGCTAGATTGTATGAAATCACCTAGAGAATCTCACAAATGAACCCATTTATGACATATTTATTGATATTTACACATTTCTCCATGGTTAGGTTCTAGGGACACATCTCATGCTTCTTAGGCAGTGTATGCTTTAATGGCATGAGTGCATCCTAATTTCTCTTATCAGTAGAACTAAGATAGATTGGGTGATTCAAGTAACATCGTGACTCCTCAATGCATGAAATCTTAATAAGGAAACAAATAGAAATGTATATTGAGTAATTAATTGTATGTTTATGATCACATGATAATGTATGATCAATTTGGAACATTCAAATTTATAGGTATGATACTTTTGAATCCTACTCTTATGAAAGCTTTGTTTGATATGTGTGTGTCCCATTGATATGATTCTTCTCATGAAATTTATACTATTGGTTTACAAGTTGATATTAGACCTTATATTTTTAAACTCAAAATACTTTGCGAAAATAGGTTTTTCAAGCTTGAAATGTGAATCATGTTTGATCAAAATAGATAAGACTATATTAGTATGGGATTTGTCTATGATAGAAATTTATGTCATTGATTTGACTCTAGGAATGGATTGGATGATGAAATTTGAGGCCCATATCAATTATTATACACAATATGTGAGTTTCAAATCTTTTAATGGTGTTTGGAATATCAAAAAAATATATTGGGTAGTGGATGCTTGCAGATTAGGACCCTTGGTACTGGTGGTTGGAACTATCTCTTACCAATTTATAGTAGCCACTTTGGCATCAGTAGATGAGATTGAGGATAGAGATTTTACAACCATAGTGGACCATTCCATTGATGTTTTTACATAAATTTTATCATGTTTTCAACAAAAAATAATAATGGATTTTATAATTGATCTCTTACCAATGACCAATACGATTTCACTTTTGTCGTACCAGATGGAACCAAATGAATTAATGGAATTGAAGGATCCGTTGGAAGATTTGGAAAGTAAAGAGTTCAACTAACTGAGAACATCTATATGGGAAGTAGTAGTTCTTATTTTGAAGAATTAGGTTATAAATATTAGGGTTTGTGTAGATTATCATATGATTAACCAATTTATGATAAAGAATCGTCATCCTCTTCCATTCATTAGTGATCTGTTTGATCAATTGAGGGGATCCCAGCAGTTCCCTAAAATTGAATTATTTTTAGGATATCAACAACTATAGGATCAGTAGGTGGATATTCTGATGATTGATTTCAAATGTAGATATAGAAATTATGAGTTCATTTTTATGCCTTTTGGTCATGAGAATGAACCAACCTTCTTTATGGTATTGATGACTCAGATATTTCAAAGATATCTAGATTCCTTTTTGGTGGTGTTTGTGGATAATATACTATTGTATTATAGGATAATTATATATCATTATAAATAATTGTATATAGTGATGGTTGTCTTGTGGGAGAATTGATTGTATTCCATATAATCAAAGTGTGATTTTTGGATACCAGAGGTGGTTTTCCTTGTCCATGTCATTTCTAAATAAGAAGTTTCTATTGATGTTTAAATGATAGAAGTTTATATCTCATAGAAACCACTAAATAATGTCTTTCAGATAGGTAGTTTTCTGAATTTATTAGAATACTACATATGTTCTTTACAATACTTTTGTGATTTATCATAACCATTGATAGATTTGATGAGTAAATTCATTCCTTTCCATGGGAATAAGGAATGTTAGAAGTACTTCCAAGTGGAATGAGAAATGTTATAAATACATTCAATATCTTAATGTTAGACATACATTTCCACACATTATCATGTTACTAGAATCTAGATAGGTCTATGTAGTATATTGTGATGCATCGATATATTGGTTGGGATGTGTTCTCATATAGAGAGATCATATTCTTACTTATGGCTCATGACATCTTTGGTTGCATGAGAATAACTACCCAACAAATGATTTGGAATTATCTAAGGCATTTCATGTTTTATAGACTTGGAATCATTATCTTTTTAGTAAACCATTTATAGTTTTTATGGATCTTAAGAGTTTGAAACACATTTTTACTATAAGCGATATGAATCAAAGGAAAATAAGATAGATGAAATACCTTCAAAGGTTCAACTTTGACTTGTTTTATACATATGGTAATGGAAATTCAGTGGTGGATGCATTAAAAATGAATTCATATAACTATTTATATAAATAATCTTTATATCGGTGGATGATAATGTTGGTCCTTGAAGAAATTCTAATAGATTATATCGGCTAGGGTGATGTTGTAGTTTTATTCCCAGTTTCTTTTGTTCCAGATTTTTCTTAGCAGGGCTCAGATATTTGATCCTAAATGTGTTACCATGAACTCAAAGACTATAGTGGGAAGACTATTGAGAGATGAAAGATGTATTGGAGTTCGGTTATGAGGTTTGGATATCAGATCATGCCACATTTGTCTTGTTATAAATTTTTTTAATGATTTCCATTATTCTAAATGGGCTATTCATATAAGAATTCAATTGATATATAGATCAATAAAACAACAATTTTGGTGAGTCAAGAAAAAAAATATCATGGAAAAGTTTGTTTAAAGATTTCACACATATCAATATGTCAAGGTGGTAGACCATAGACCATATTTCATATTGCAGTATTTTCCTATTCCCAAATAGAAATGGTAGACAATAAACTGGGATCTTCTGAAAATTTTACCAAGAATTGTTAGAAAACATGAAGCCTTATAGATGATAGTGGATCACCACACAAATTCATCTCATTTTATCCCAATTTGTGAATCATGTGAGGTGGATTACTTGTCTAATATATATATATATAAGTAAAAAAGACACATGGAGTTCTAGTATTGATTATATTAGATAGAGACCCCATGTTTAAATCTCGTTTTTGGAAATCCTTATAGAAATCCCTTAGGACTCAGTTTACTATGAGCATGGAGTATCTTCCTCAAATGGATAGACCATTTGAAAGGAAAATCCACACATTGGATTAAATTTTTAGTGATTCAATAATGGAATTTAGTGGCTCATAGGAGGATCACATAAAATTACTTGAGTTCTCATACAACAACAGTTATCATGCATCGATACACATGGCCCCTTTTAAAGCATTTTATATGAATCTATTCCATTATCCAATTTTTTGGGAGGAAAGAGTTGAGACATCACTAGTTGGACGAGTCTGTGTGAAATAGATAAAGAATTAGTTTCAACTTATTATTCATAGAATAGAGGCAACTTAGAGTCATCCGAAATCATATTCAAATCATCTTCAGTGATCCTTATCATTTGAGGTGAGTGATAATGTGTTTTTGAGAATCTATCCAAGGCATGACCATCATCATTTCGGTAAGAATAGAATGATGTATCCCTTGTAGATATGCTCTTTTGGATACTTGAATGGGTTGGGAGTGTGGAATGTTGGTTAGCTTTTCCACCAAGGTTCAGTTCATTTCATAGTGTGTTTCATGTATCTCAATTGAAGAAGTACTGACCTGATCTTAACAAGGTGATTCAATGGAATCATATTGACCTAGAGCCCAATACCACATTGGTTCATGTGATGGTGTAGATTTTGGACAGGAAAGATAATCTCTTTCATGGGAAACACATTTTTCTAGTGGTGGTTTTGTGGAGACATGGTCAGATTCAGGAAGAAACATGGCAGGATGAAATGGAAATAACATATCAATACTCTGAACTCTTCCAAGGAATATCTAGTTTTCTACTTTATAGTGACATGATTACTAATCGTGGGGGGAAAGTATCACCCCCCCGATTTCAGGTATGTAACCCTTTATTTATGTATTATAGGTATATATAAATATTAAGATAAATTTAAGATGTTTGAAAGGGGTTTTTTCATGTTTTGGATGATTTTTTATAGGTTTGTGATTTGAGCATAGTAAGTACACACCATACACCACATCTATAAAACTGTGTGGATTATAGAAGGAGGGAAATTATCTTTACACAGTTTGTACATGGTTTGAGAAAACCATACAGATGTTCATGGGAATATATGAAATAATTACCAAAGGAAAAAATGGTTGGTGCATGGTTTTTCTAACCATTAGAGACAACCATGAAAGGGGTTGTCTTGAGAGAGTATCCTGGGCATATTTAGCACATAGCTTCACTAACCATGTGACATAATAATGGAAAATTCAATTTTATATCGGAAAATGGTGGATATATTTGAGAATAAATCCCTGGACCCCTTTTATATTCCTATTATATCATAATCTTGAACACCTTTTTATCCCAAGGCATGAGAGATATTTCCCTTCGATCTAAAAGAATTTTTTTGGGGATTCAAATCCTTTTGAAGATCCATATTCCATAAATAGTATATTTTATTATATTTTCATCTTATATATATTCTCATCCTATTTCTCAAAACCTTGGATTTAATCTGCTATGGATAGATCCATGTTCCTTGATGTTAACTGTGATGTTTACGGTTGGATATATTGGGGGAATATAAATATAACCCCAGATCTAGATGATCATTATTCTATTATTATTTTTTACAATTTTTGTTTTGTAGGTTGATTCTTTATCGACTCAACTTTATTATAACTTGATGACATAACTTCTAGTATTTATCTTATTGAATTTGTTATGAAATTTATGGGGGATTCATGTTGGAAACCTATTCAGTTATGCTTTTGATTAATTTTATAAATTTTATGATTTTGTGGAAAATATTCTCAAATAATAATTTTGAAATTATGATTTTGATATGATACATTGAAAATGGTTGTTGAAATGTCTTAAAAAAGAATAGTTTTATGTGAAATTGTTTGGAATGGAATTTTTTATTACAAGGTTAGTGTGAGTTCATGATTTCAATGTGATCCTGAATAAGGCGATGTAACATTAAGGTACTAAAAATGTGACCCTAGATAATGGTTATGTGCCATTGGGGAACAAGGAGGTTGGACACCATGTAATGACTTTGAGGATGGATGATATACTGCCCAATATAATGGAAAGGTCACTAAAACATGCATGTGTAGATGGTTGGGTATGTGTGGAAACATAAAACACGTATTCCAAATGGATTTGTGAATGGTTTTAAAGGAATATATTTATTTCATTCCATGGAAACTATTTAATATTTGATATAAGATGTTTTAAAATTATTTTAAACTATTTTATATAAACGTGATAACATTTTTTTTCTTAGTGGTATGATTTGGGATGTCATTGGGAACATTATACTAATTTTAGACTCACCATATACTTGTTCAATAATGCTCTTTTGCAGATGTCATCTATAAGACATAGATAAATGCATTGTATCTTAGTTATTTAGTGTTTATTATTGATACCATTTGAATGGATTCTCGATTTATAGCATAGAGTAGGTTGGGAGTTACTAGTTGATGACTTTGGTGGCTTTGTGGTTTTTGTCTTTTGATACTTTTGTATGTCTCTTGGTTTATTCTTGTACTTTAAGTAGGTTGTTGCCTATTTTTGTTCGGGGTTTTATTTTTTTAAACAAGCATAATATAATGGTTTGTTTGGTTATTTTTTGTGGGTTAGATGTTTATCTTTCAAATGGAAAATCATTCACCATATATTATTGAGTCCCTTAGAGTTTATTATTAGTATTTGGTGTCTTGGGGATGTCACCTAAGGCTAGTAACACCCACTACCTCTACCCAAACCAATGGGTGAGATGTAGGATATTATATTGACCAACCTATAGAAAATGTAGGAATATTGGACTTATAAAAAGAACTAAAAGAGTAAAATAGAGAACACCAAATAGGTAAAAAACCCTTTAGATATGAATATTTAAACTCAACTGAAGAGAGAAAGGGCTATCTACTGAGTTTGAATACATTGGAAGAATCATGGGTGACAATCTCAAGAGTATCCTCTCATTTAACTATATATCAGATATGTACAGTCAATTATTTATTTGGAGTTATTGGAAAATTCAATATAGAGTATGAAGAATCGCTGGAAATTGTTGTAAAAGGATTTATTAGCATCCAAAAAATTAATGGTGGATTTTTAATGTAATTTATGTTCATCATATATATTTACTTTAATGAATTGTAATTTTTGTTGGGCTACATGATGATGTAGGGTATAATACTAGGTTTCCTGATGGGGTCTAAAAATTTACACAAGGATCAATGATATTTTCTCAACGTGTAATGGTCAGTACCCATTACCTGAATGGAAATTCAAATGGGATAATATTCTTTTGGATTTAAACTTTAGAAAATCCTGAAATATGGAATTACAGGTTTGGTCTCCTTAGTAAAAAGAACATGAAGGTTATGAAGGCCAACTGAATAATGAATCTTGATCACAAGGAAAATAGAAAGTGTTAATATTGTGTGATCGAAAATAGAGAGGTGTATATTTCATGATTGATGTATGAAATCCCAGGAATTGAAAAATAGAAATTATACACTTATATATCTTGAGACATTCCTCTATATAGTCTTATAGTGGTTTCTTATACATTATCACATTCATTAGTGATGATAATAAGAAGTATGTATTCCTAAAACACATTCCTTGTTTATTTTTAGTATTTACATATATGAAAAAATAATATGAAAGGAAATGAGTCCAGAATATGTAGTACATAAGAACAGACCATGGCATGATAGTGAGTACATCAGGTATACCATTATAAATTTCAATAAGAATGAAGGAATAAGGAATGATAATATTGTTTCTATGAATTAAAAATAAAATGGAGTATCGAAAAACTGAATTAAACATTGATAAAGTGATTTCAAGTTATGAGTTTTTAATTTGTAATTCCAATGGGAATGTGGGTACAGTCACTCAACACAATAACATATCTCGTCAATAGAATTCCATCATCAAAAGTGAGGTAGGAATCTCTAGAGCAGTTTGGTTTTGAAAAATGACCTAAATTTAAACATCACATAGAATTTATTATTTTAATATATATATATATATATGCTATTGAATATGATAAACTTGAATCTATGTCTAATAGATATTTTTCTCTTGGTTGTGGAGATGAAAAGTCTGGATATCTCTTGTTGGATGGTGATAGGAAATAGACCTTAAAAAGAAGAGATATTGTAATCAATTAGAAGGACAAGTGGAAGGGTTTGAACTATGTGGATTAAGAAGTATAAAGAGCATTAAATTTAAAAATATTGGTTTATGAGATTATCAGTTGTTCTTAAAAACTAAAGAACTTATATATAGGTGTTGAAGGAGTCACAAGTACCAAAATATGATCAATAGATAGACAAGAAATTTCAAGAATAGCTAAATCATTAGGGGGTGCACTAGATTTACATTACATGGAAGTATGGGTATTGGAATTTAAAGTACCAGAATAGAGAGAAGAACTAAGTAGTCCAGTTCAGCTGATTTATTTTAGGAGATCAAGCAGAATCATGAAATTAGTGTAGTTGTTTGGGAATGATTTAAACTCTATACTCCTAACAGGTGTAGGAGAACCTATAAATATAGAGGAAATATATTTAATTTATGATTATAATAACTGATAGATATCCATAAATAAGATACATATTTGTTAATCATCAATAGGACAATAAAAATGGATAAAATTTCAAACGGTTAAAAGACACATGAGAATAAGTGGGTTTATCATATCAAGGAAGAAGCTGATGGTAAGAAAATATTCAAAGAATGTTTGTTACTGAAAGGTTTTGAATAGAGGTAAATATTATATTTCATAGAAATTATTTCTTAATTATTTAATCATTCTACCATTAAAATAATGTTTTGTATGGTTTCATCAAAAAAATATTTATCTGGTTAGACGGATTTCAAGAAAACATTCCATTATAGTCAGTTAGAGGAGGATATTTACATGATACATCTAATAGGTGTACTTGATGTTGGCCATCATAATTCGGTATGTAGGCTGATGGAAACATTATATCAATTAATGTTAGAACCATGATATTGGAATATGAAATTTTATGGGTTTTGAAAGAACTCAGATCGTCTTTTCAGGTATGGATACTGAATTCGATTGTTTTTTAGAAAAAGGGGAGTGTTTGGAAATTTTAGAAGTACACGCCATGTACTTAGGAGTATATGATGTGTATTAGGTTGTCGTGGGAAGCTTTGTACTAGCCATGTAACAGACGAGACATGGTCATGTGAGGTGACCTAGAGACCGCCTAAAGCAGGGGCCTGTTGAGTCATGTACATAGAATGTACATTAAATGAAAATGCTGTGTAATTTTTCTTTTATTTGATAAATCAGACTGGGGTCACATCTAATCTAGAAATACGTCTTCTTCTTTCTGTGTCTCTAGAAGTAGAGAGACTTACAACCGATTATTCTATGAGATAATGATCTGTCATCCATTCTCTAAATCAAACTTCGACAGGTGCGTTGGAATCCCACTGGTGAGTCCTTCTGTCTTCTGAATCCTCTCATCTTGATTTATTCTCTCTCTATCTCTCTCTCTCGCTCTTTCTAGTTATTCAAGGTTTAACATTCTATACTTTTTTTAGATCTACATCATTCTATGCTGATTCAACTTCTGAAATTCGAGTGTTTTCTTTGAACGATGTTGAGGTTTGTGGTTTTTCTTTACAATGTTGTTTGTCTTTGAGTTTTATATGCCAAAGTGTCGATTACCCATGTTTCAGGTATTTTGGGTTAAGAAAATTGAAACCAATTTTATCTACCTTAGATTTATTTTTGGATTTAGGGTTTTTTGAAGTAATATTATGGGAAATTTTATGTTCAAAGAATAACCCATGGGTGAGGTTTTGTGTTGAAATATTTAGGCTTGTTTGGTGTAGGTTTCCTATGAGGAAAACCTTGTTTCTTTGCCTTTGTTGATAGAATGGAACTATTTGACATTTAATTCTTGTTAAATGGTTATGATATGAATTTTATTGGTTTATCCATGTATTAGTTGAGATTACTTTGGTCTTCTTGATATGGTTCTGGCAGGATTGAGTAACACAGGGCTTTGAGAACCTAGTGTAGTTAAACCATTGGGGGAGATGACTTTGAGTACTTCCTTATAGTGTGTTATATTTCACGCTACAATACCATAGGTGGGAATTAAAGTGATTTCTCACTTAGAGTTTCTGTAGTTAACATTACAAGACCACTAGGGGGAATTGACATTGAATTCTTTCCCAAAGAGTCTAGTTATTGTGGAAAGACCATAGGGGGAATTGACTGTGAGTTCTTCCTTAGAGATTATTTTCCTATTTGTTGGATTATTTATCCAAAGGGGTTAGACTATATCAGTTGCCTAGAAGGTTTATGTAAATATTGAATGTTTCTGATGCGTCTTCCAAGCCAAAGTAGAAGCTTTGATTCAGTCCTGTTAGGTAGTCTTCTGAGATACCTATTTGTGATTCTTACTTGATTAATTTATGAACACTAAATGCTAGTGAATGTAAATGGAAATTTTGTGATTGTTTATTTTTTGTACTTGTAGTTTCTTTAGAGAATTTCCATTATTACCTGCTATATATACTCACTGACAGTTAAACATAGATCTTGTGGTGGTTGCCTAATGGGTTCAGCTCACACAACGTTTGGGTCTTGCTTTTCACCCTAACAGATTATAAGGTTGCGGGTATTGATAATGACAAACACCCTTCTACATGAGGTAAATTATTACCATGGAGTTGGGGAGGATGGGACCAATATGAGTCTTGTGATGATATTGGAGTTTTCTAGTTTTCTTTTGTACTTTTTCATAGTACTGTATTTCCTACATTGTGACTTGTTTGGCTATTTTCCTAGACATACGTGACATGCATCATTAAAATATGTTCTCCAGTTTTTTATTTAAAATTAGTTTTTTGTTATTTACATGTTGTATGGTATTATGGCTTCCTCTGTTGGTTATTATTTATTATTTGGTTGTGTGAATCTACCAATTCGGGAATCGTTTCCCTACTGTCACACCCATGGCACTAACTTATAGTCGGCAGCATCTGGCGTTCGAGGAAATTATGGCTTCTATTGTAGGTTGTTATTTACTATTGCATAGTGTTACTCTTGAAATTAGGGAATAGTTCCCCCACTACCATACCCAAGTCCCTCACTGCTTGTCGTCGGCCTTTGTCATTCGAGGAAATGTGCTTGAGGCCATGTGATGAATTGGGTATGGGGAACCTTTTGGTGGCACCAAAATCCAGGACGTTACAAAGTGGTATTAGAGGGGGTTCTTTTCAGCATTGTCTAAATGTTTAAAGCCTATATATAGGGATAAGAAGTAATAAGTAGTTTTTAATAAGGTGTGTTAGGTAGTAGCTAACCCATGTGTAGGGAAAAGCCATGTTACCTCGATTATTTCAATTTTTCTAGTTTTCGAATTATTACAGTTGATTTGTTTTCACTGTTGGGTGATACACATGTTTTGATCTGTTATGATTTATATCATTGAGGTTCTACTTTTGTTGCAGCATGATGATATGAGGGTTTTCCATCCCATGCATCATACAGGCTCTTGATAGGGATCACATCTCATTCATTCCTATCATTCCATTTAGGGTTCATTTTTTATTTCATGTTGTTGTGATAGCTGTTTTGCAAGACATGCATGTTGTTGTGACAAATTCTATGGTATAATGCCTTCTTTATTGATAGGGTATATGAAAATTTAAATTTTTGTTTGAATGGGCACTGAACATTGGTCCCTGAGATGTTATGGGCCATCTTTCATTGGAATGTGGTGGATCATATTGAACTTTAACTAAATTATTCTAATAATTAACATGAATAAGATTCAAAGCATTAATTATCAGGTAGTATGGGCCCCAAAAAACATAATTTGGCACTTTAATGATTATTTCATTTTTTTATGGGGTTTTAGAGTAGTTTCTAAGGATTCTTATCTGAAAAAACCAATAATACATTGTGTGTGATGATGAATACACGTCATGTGTTCTTCTATTATGGAAGAAAAAAGTTTTCTTAAGTGCACACCATGTACTGTATTTACATGTCATGTATTCCTTAACCTTGTGACTGATTTTTGGGGAAGAGATATAGGGTTGGGAAATGTTTGGTGGAACAGGTCGTGTACTAGTAATACACATCCTGTTATAGAGACCATGTATCCAGTCGTGTGACTAACGAAACGGGGGGAAGAAACCCAGGTTTTACACACTGTGAATTCTTATTACACACCATGTATAATCGACTATGTCTCTGACCGTGTGACTAACAACACAGGTGGTTAGAAATTAAGGGTTACATGTCATGTCTAGGGTGAACACGCTGTGTAGTGTTACCCAGGAAAGAATTGTTTGTCTAGACATGTAGAGGAACTGAGGAAGGGGGAAATAATTCTTGTACACACTGTGTCTTAAGGAGAACGCACTGTGTGTATAGGTGTTACGTGACCAAGGTTGGCAGAGGTATGTTCCCATGTTAAAACCTAAGGGAACACACCGTGTGGTGGGTATAAATTTCAGGTAACACTATTTTGAAAAACATGAATTTTTTTATTCTCCTTCCACTTTCTGGAACTTCCCAATTTCAGTCCTTGATAATATTGAACTACTCTGTGCACTTGACCATGTAGAGTCATTACACTGAGACGTCCTCCAGTTGTGCACCCGATACAGGGAAACAATCAGACTTTGAAAATGGTAGATCAGGGACTACCAAAATATCCTCCTGTCATGCCCTTAAGGGTAGCATCTTTCATTCCAGATGCAAGTGCTGATGGATAATTCTGAGAAGGATTCATGAGGATGATGTAGAATTTCCATGGAGAATAGAAAACTTCCCCATCTATGGAAGAGTTGACTCAGATTTCTCAGCACCATCATCCTCCAACTTTCTTAGGGGATGGAGGACCATAGAATGCAGAGTCATGGTTGGAAGCCTTGTTTCCTATCTTGATTCATCTCGAGACACCTCTTGAAAGGAGGGTGAAAATCTATACCAAAATTCTTTGAGATATCTCCAAGATATGGTGGGATGTGATATCATGGGCAGGAATCCAGTGATTTATGGCTTGGGATAAGTTCTAACATACCTTCTATGATTTCATTTACCTGGAGACCTTGAGGGCTGACCGAGACCAAGAGTTTATGAGTTTGGAGAATGGTACTCTCTTAATAATGGAGTATTTTTTCACTTCATAGATATTCAATAATTCACACCCATTCGGGGGGTGGGGGATTAGTAATTTCATGGGAGAAAGCATGAGGATGGTCTCCGACATGATATCCAATACCAGGTGATCATTTTTCGGTTGACTTATATACCTTCTATAGTCAACCAGATGCTGATCAACGAGTGCAACCTAATGGACTCTGGAGCTATGGGCTAGGGTGGTTCAACATCTAGAGTAGGTACTCTTCTTAATTATTTAAGGAAGCATCATAGGGAGTCTACGCGTGGGGATCTGAGTAGGCAGGCCTTTCCATTAGGTGTCTAGGTGGTGTGCTACCCGTGCAGGAAAGGTGAACATAAGAAACATCAGTGCCTGAGAGACCAAGTTGAGTTCCTATCTTGTAGAAATATGGGACATATTTAGTGTTTCTAAAATTCCCTCATTCTAGATACTAGTGAGGGAGGATATGTTTTAACTCATCATACGGAGCATGACCACAAGTTTCACATCAAACTGGGGTATGGAGTTCTTCAAGACGTTCAGGCCAAGGTGGTGGTCATGGTCGTAGTGGTCAGAAACATGGTTTTTGACAGCCATAGTGTGGATCAGATCAGGGATCTCAGAAAGCTTCACAAGGTCGTGGAGCAGGTCATACTTTTGCACTGGAGCAGATCTAGTAAGAATAGGATCCTAGACCATTTAGGCTTAGAGGTGCGATTTTTGTAGCCTCAGTTTTAGCATCTGCTCTTGTTGATATAGGGGCTTCCCATAACATTATATATGTTCCAATTATGGATATCCTTGGCCTCTGTATCCTTACATATATAGATATCATGATGTTGGACACTCTGTTGGGGATTTGAATGACTTTTGTATATCATTTCAAAGAGTGGTCTCTTGAGGTTGGTGGGTGTCACTACTTATGGAACCTTTGTGTATTAGAGAAGAAAATCTATGACGTCATTATCAAAATGGATTGGTTAGCTCCCTTCAAGGCAGATGTCAATTTCTATTTCCATAGGGTGAGTTTTACATCACCATGGGGTTTTTTGTTTCTACATAAGGGAGAATAGGATGTCCTGGCGAGCAAAGATGGACCTGAGAATCATGGTTTGAGAGGTGTTACAACCTAAATTTCTAGTCTGTATCTTTATGACTAGGGGACTTCCAAGAAGGATTTTCCTCCGGTGGTCGATCTTTTTTCTGGATGTTTTTCCAGACAACTTTTCTAGTTTGCCTCCATAGTAAGAGGGAGTATTTTCTATTGAGCATGTGTGGTGATCAACACCAGTTTCCATTCCTCTTTATAGGATGGCTACACCAGATTTATAGGAACTCAAGTAGTAGTTAGATGAGTTCTAGGCAAAGGGGTTTCATCTAACCCAATACTTCTCTTTTGGGTTTGCCTGTTCTATTTTTGAAGAAGGTGGAGGGTACCCTGAGAATTTTAATCTATTATCGAAAGTTGAACCTATTGATGGTTAGGAACAAATATCTCCTTACAAGGATTGATTATCTCATTCATCATCTTTGAGGAGCCAAGGTGTTCCCAAAGATTGACTTGAGATCTGGTTATCATCATTTGCACGTTAGACCATCATATATACCTCTTGCAGCCATTCTGAGATGGTATGGTCTATATGAGTATGTGGTTATGCCATTCGGTCTCATGAATGCACCAATATTTTTCATGGCATCGATGAACAGAGTAATCCATCCTTACTTGGATTATTTTGTGGTTGTCTCCATGGGAGATATCTTGGTGTACCCTCACACACTACACGACCATGCCCCTCACCTTGAGATCATTTTGAGTACACTAAGAGAGCATCAGTTATATGATAAAATCTTGAAATGCCACTTTTTTTTGGACTAAATTCACTTATTGGGTCATGTTTTCTCAGAGACAGGAGTATCAGTATACCCATAGGAAGAGAGGGTAGTAGTGTTCTAGGAGCAACCGAAGAAAGTCTTTGAGTCATATAGTTTTATGGGGATGACTGGTTACTAAAGATGCTTTATACTATAATTTTCATTCTTACCATAACTACTAATGAGCCTGACTAATTAGGGTATGAATTACCATTGGACAGATTCCTGTGATTCAGCCTTTTAGTATCTACAACGGAGGTTGAATTCAGCACCGATACTGATCATACCAGAGTCTGGAAAGATTTATACTATTTTCTATGGTGCATCATGTATCGGGATTGGATTAGTGTTTATACAGGAGGAAGGAGTCATTGAGTATGGGTCTCAGAAGTTGAGGCCACATTAGAGGAATTAAGCAATGCAAAATCTCTACTTGGATTCAGTTTTTCATGCCTTGTGTTGTTGGAGACATTACCTTCTATGAGAGAATCTTGTTGTGTACACTGACAAAAACAATTATCATGTATATCTTTACTCAGAATGAACTTAATTTGAGACAGCGAAGGTGGGTTGAATACCTTCAATCCATTGACGTTTAACTTGCCTATACACCTGGGAAAGGCAATGCATTGGATGATGTGTTAAGCAGGAGGATAGAGATACATGCAGTTCAGGAAGCCAGTAGTGAGTAGAAGCTTATGGCTCTATTCTATGAGAAGCATATAATGGTTCATGATAGACAGGGGCGTACATTTCATTATTCTATAGTTTTCACATCTACTCTTCTCGATCAAGTGCAAATGAGGTAGCAATCTGATTCTGAAGGCCTCATACTATGAAACAGTGTGCCAGGAGAGGACCCTACTCCTAGATGGACCATATGTGAGGTTGATGTTTTAAATTTTCATGGAAGTGTATGAGTGTCAGTAGACATATGTGATGAGATGATGTGGGATTTTCATTCCTCGATTTGGGCAGTTCTTCTTGGTGACACAAAGATGTGTTGAGATCTACACCGTCAATATTGATGGCCAAGTATGAAGAGGGATGTTGTTTTTTTATGATATTTTCCACCTGTCAGTAGGTGAGGGAAGGGAATCAGCGATCTTAAAGGTTTTTACAGCAGTTACTTATTCATGAGTGTAAGTGGAAGGATGACACGATGGATTTTCTGACAAGGTTACCGAGATCACCTCAAGGGAATGATGCAGTTTGGGTTGTCATTGATAGACTCACAAATGTTTCACACTTTTTAACGATCAAAGGTATCTTCAGTGTTGATAATATTAGAAGGTTGTACCTTAGAGATATTATACAATTTCATGGGGTTCCACACTATATCATTTCAGATAGGGATTCCCTATTTACTTCTTGTTTATGGAAAGAGCTACACAAGGCTCTGGGTATGAAAATGATTCTGAGTACAACATACCATCTCTAGATAGATGGACAATATGATCGCATGATTTAGGTGTTGGAGGACATTCTTCGAGCATACGTCCAACATTTTGGAGGTTCTTGGGAGAATGAGATACCTCTAGTGGAGTTTTCCTAAAATAATAGTTTTTAAGAAATTATTCAGATGGAACTTTATGAGACTTTGTGCAGTAGGTCATGCCAATCATCCTTGTGTTGGTTGGAGGTAGGAGAGGAAGCTATACTAGGACCTCGTCTTGTCCAAAAGAAAATAAAGTAGGTGGAGTTGATTTGGAAGAGGATGGATGCTACACATTAATGACAGAAGTCTTATTCTGATCCACAGAGATGACCTCTAGAGTTCAAGTCGGATATCACGTTTTCCTACATGTCACACTAAGGTTGGGGCATAGGAGGATTATGAGATAGGGAATGATTTCACCGAGATATGTTTGGAAAATTGAGGTTTTGGATAGATTCGGGCCAGTTTCATATCAGTTGTTGTTACCTCATTATTATTGGTCTACGCACGACTTCGTCCACATTTTTCAATTATGGTATTACTTCTCAGGCCCGTCTCAGGTTTTTCAACCTGAGGAGGTTGAGCTAGAGGTGGATGCATCATTTGAAGAGAATCATATATGTATTATTAATTGAAGCGTGAAAATTCTCTGTGGTCGATCTGTTCCTCTGGTATGGGTGTTGTGGCAACATGACCAAGTGCCAGACGATACGTGGGAGAGGGAGACCGATGTGCAATTATAGTGGCCAGAGCTCTTTGAGGATTCTTCATCTCAACCTTGTTGGAAAAATTCAATGACAAATATCTTTTAGGGGAGATGTTTGTAAGATCCCAGATCTTCTTTTCAGGTATGGATCTTAATTTCATATGTTTTTTAGAAAAAGGGGTGTTTTTTGAAATTTTAGAAGTACACACGGTGCACTTAGAAGTACACACCGTGTACCTAGTTGCGACATGTTTCCGTTTACTTTCTATATAATATAAACGATATAGCTATATGAGGTGACATGGAGACCACCTAAAGTGGGGGCCGGTTGAGGCTTGTGCATGGCGTGTGCATTAAATGAACACGTGATATACTTTTTCATTTAGTTAATAAATCAGACTGGGGTCATGTCTAATCCCTAAAGACGTCTTCTTCATCCCATGTATAGAGATGGAGAGTGACTTATGACTGATTCTTCTCTGAGCCAATGATCCATCATCAATTATCTAAATCAAACTTCATCAGGTGCATTGGAATCCCACAGGTGATTCCTTCCTTCTTCTTGAGCCTCTCCTCCAGATTTCTTTTATCTCTCAAGTTATTCAATATTGAACATTTTTTATTTTTTTGTAGATCTACGTCATTCTAGGACAATTGAAGGGACAATGTTCGAGAGTGTTCTTCGTACATTGTCATGGTAGGTGGTTTGTAGCCTTTTGTTGTTTTTCTTTGAGTTTTATATGCCAAAGTGTTGATTACCCATGTTTTGGGTATTTTGGGTTAAGGAAATTGAACCATATTTTATCTTCCTTAGATTGGTTATTGGATTAAGGGTTTTTTGATGTGCTATTATGTGAAATTACATATTCAAGGAACACCCCAAGGGTGTGTTTCCTTGTTTCAATGTTTAGGTTCATTTGGTCCAGGTTTCCTATGAGGAAAACCTTGTTTCCTTAATTTTCGTGATAGGATGAAACAGTTTCACTTATTTTTCTTGCTAAATTCTTGTGATATGAATTTAATTCTTTATTCATATAGTTATTGATATTACTATGGGCTACTTCATATCATTTATTCATGATTTAATTATGCATGGTTTTGATAACTTATTATAGTTAGATGAGAGAGGGAATTGACATTGAGTTCTTCTATATACGATATGTTATATTTCATGCTACATAACCGTAGGTGGATTGAAGGTGAGTGCTCCCTCAGAGTGTCTACAGTTTACGTTATGAGACCATATGGGGAATTTATGTTGAGAGCTTCCCTAGAGATTCTATAGTTAAAATAGAAAGACCATAGGGGGAATTGAAGGTGAGTTCTTCCTCAGTGAGTATTTTCCTATTTATTGAATTATTTTTCTAGAGGGGTTAGACTGTGTGAGATATCAAGAGGGTTGATGTAAATATTAAATGTTTATGATGTGTCTACCAAGCCAATGCACAACCTTGGATTCAGTCCTATTAGGTAGTCTTCTGAGATACATGTTTGGGATTCTTACATGATTAAATGATGAACATTAAAAGATAATGAATGTAAATGGAAAATATTGGATTGTTTACATTTATGTACTCATAGTTTCTTTGATGAATTTCTATTATTACATGCTATAAATACTCACTCACATATAGGCATTGATCATGTGGTGGTACCCTACTGGGATTCATCTCACACCCTATTTGGGTCGTCCTTTGGATCGAAACATATTATATGGTCATAGTTATAGATATGGGAAAGCGCTCGTCTACTTATAGTACATGATTATAGTGGACATGGGGAGAATCAGACTAGGATGAGGCTTGTGATGTTGTTGGTGTTTACTTGATTTTTTTGTTACTTTGGATTAGTACTGTATTTCCATCATTGTTACTTTTTTGGATATTTTCCTAGACATATGTGACTTGCATCATTTATTTATGTGCTCCAGTTTTTTATTTAGTATCAGTCATCTTTTGTTTACATTTTTTATGATATTATAGATTCTGTTATTGGTTATTATTTACTATTCCACCTTGTTACTTGACAATGTGGGCATAGTTTTTCCACTATCACACCCAAGGGCCTCAATTCTATTCAGTAGCCTCTTGGGTTTGGGGAAATGTGCTTGAGTCCATGTGAAGAA
The DNA here is from genome assembly GCA_963277665.1 of Viscum album. NCBI lineage: Eukaryota > Viridiplantae > Streptophyta > Magnoliopsida > Santalales > Viscaceae > Viscum > Viscum album. Next base: position 1,615,839,188 of record OY728158.1, read on the forward strand.
CTAGGTACAGGGAACCTTTGGGTGGCCCCCTAATCCAGGACGTTACAGGTTTATGGAATAATAATGCATTGGTTAATGTAAAATTGATCATTTTTGTTACAATATGTAATGGGATGATGAAAATTTCATCATCTAGTTCTTGATTAACAATGCTATATTTATGGTCAAACCATATGTACAAATGATTTAGAAGTTTAAAAGTATGTTTTATAGAATATTCATGATGAATTATCTTAGAGAAATAAAGAATATACCAGGTATGAGGATAGTAATATAGAGGATTTCCAGAACATTGGTTCTATTTTTTAAGGATTATATCCAAAAAAATCATTGAAAACTATGTAATTTCTAAATATAAACATTTTTATCCCACTTTTTATTCACTTCAATCTATCCAAGGTACATTACCTTTCAATAGAAGACATGTTTCAATACAGATATAATGTTCCTTATTATTAATTTACATGAAGTATAATGCATATAATTATTTTTACATGATCAGATATTAAATTTGTAGTGGAAGTTGTAAGTCGATTTACATCCAACCATGGAAAAAAATATTGGGAATCCATAAAATAGATCTTACAGTATTAGAAATGATCAAAAGATTATTCTATTTGTTTTTGTATGTAATATTTATTATAATGTTATATTGATGCTAATTTTTTAGAGACTTAGATAATCATAAGAGTATAACAAGGTTCATATTTACTTACAAATGAACAATCATTAGTTTGGTTTCATGACTACAAAATACTATGATTTTATGTATAATTGTGGAAGAGTATTTAATATAAGTAGAATCTAGAATAGATATAGTTCATTTGAAGCAATTACCTACGGAATTAGGAATAATTCATAAAAGGGGGATTATATTATGTGATTTAAAAAGTTAAATCCACTTGGGTAAATAATTTCTATTACATTCAAAGACAAAACACATCAACCATAAGTACCACATCACAAAAAATATTCTAGAGGAATATGTTTAATATATATGAAAGATCATCAATAGCCAAAATACTGATGACTTGTGAACCATGAATTTAGATCAATAAAATTTGTGGTAGTATCATACCTCAGTGGGGCTTGGGTGAATAGAAGATGAAAATAATGTGGACCATAGATACTCTAGTGGAAGGTATGATGTTGCTAATGTGGATGTAGAGTGATTTCCTAGAATAATCATTCAAGTAGGATATTATTGGGATGTTAATAATTTTTAGAGAATAAAAAGTTTATATCATTAGTATTTCAATAATTTGATTTATATTTCATAGAAATTCAATTAGTTCTATGTGGATGGGCTTGGTAGGGAGGAAAAGGTAATTTTTCTTAGTGGTATTTGGCCCTTGAAAGTTTGTATGTTCTGACTGAATTAAAGAAGGTCCATAATATTTGTGTACCTTTTATATTCAATTATCTATAATGAAGATTCTATCATTGTTTTTCAAGTTAAGTGGTTGAGGTAAATAGTGTTATATATAATCAATAGTGGAATTCTATTTGGAGTCTTCTCCATGAAATGGGAAGGTAGTGTGACTAGGTCAACTGGAAAAGTTATCTATTAAAGGAAGATGGGATTTACCTTAAAGTAGAGGCACTCGATGTGTGAAATAATGAATCTGATGTATGCATAGTACATTAGAGTTTTACAAAGTTTGAATAAATTTATAATGAAATCTTACTGACAATTTTTATCAATTTATTTTAAACATTTTTAATTTTGGTAATAAAAAGAAGTCATAGTAGTTCCTCTTGTGCGTGTAAGAAAAATGTTTGAAGCATATTAAATATAATATGTTCATTTAATACGTTATGTACTTTAGTTTCATATATTACCATTTATTGTATTTATATTTATTTTATTGTTTCCTCAGAGGTGTGTATTAGGTTTTCTTAGTGTGGTGGGTAGGTTATTGTGTCTTCTACCTTTTGGTATACTTAGTCAAGGGGAATAGAAGTTATGAATGTTAGTTTTTCTACTGTTCTAATATATGAATAAATTTCCAGGGGGTCGATGATCATATATCTAGTAGTTTAACAATGATATGGTAGATTTGTTTTTTGTTTGACCATTTCTCAGCCCAATATATATTAACTTTTCCCTTGGAAAAAATATTTCTTGTCACAAGGAGATGGAGTTCTCTAAAAAAACTACTATAACATGTGGTGTTGTGTAAAAATTATTGTAACATGATAATGGTTTTGATTTTGTGCCTCTTGTATCTTGGATAATAATTCGGTTTTCAAGATAAATTTTAAACAATTTAGACGGAGGTGGAAAATAAATTCAAAGTGGGAGATTGAATTCCCTTATGGGATTATTGAATGAGATTGTATTTTTTTCAACCATATTTTAGATACTATGAATATGTATTGGTTGTTTTTTTATGATCAATATGTTTATTTAGGTTGATAATTAGTGGTTTAAGAGACCACAATTTCAATGGAGAGGTCCTGATTAATTTTGATAGATGTATAGAAATGTTAACTTAGTATATTTTTACAAAATAATTCATTCATAAAAATATGATGGAGTTGAAATTATAATAAGGACCATCCTATCCTCATAAGCTTAAAATCTCATAAGTTTAAATCTATAAGGATGAGTGTCATAATGGTCATGCAGATCAATATGGATGATTCCATTCATAGTAATAAAAATGATTCTGGATCTTGTATGGATGTATACCCAAATAAGATTGACCACACATAAGGATAATTTTACATTTCATAATGATAAAATTACTACTACAAGGATGATTAATATGTAAGTATGGAGGCATGTGTATGCATGAATTCTCTTAAGCATGAAGGCCTTTGTAAGGATCATGATTCATAAGGACTATCCCAAGCTTCGTAAACATGAACCATGTAAAAATTGTTGGTCATAAATATAAAAAAATACTGTAAGGATCATTTATCATTATTATTGACAATGGTTTTCCAAAATTACAATATTCTTAATAATAAGGAAATAAATTATATCAATGCTTTCATTCACAGTTATTTCTAAAATAGCATGGGAAATGTCAACAACCATGATTCAAGTCATGATTCAAGTATGTTTTAATGGAGATTAAATGTAATAGATATTAGAAAACTAATAGTGATTTTGAATTCAAATATATTAAATTATTCTACATGGTAATTGCTATTAGTTTTTAGTGAATATTGGACCAAGAAATTTGGTGCAGTAGAGATAGAAGGAGGTTCTAAAAAGAAATACTGAAAACATTATTCATATTTAATATATTAATAATAATGAAGAAAATTGACAATAAAAATGTGTGTGATAAGTGTGAAATGTTGTAGATATTTTATTTTGTTTAACACATGTTGTAATGTTAAGAGAGAATAATAAAATAACACAAAATTAATTTTATCAAAGTATTTTAGGAAGGTTGAAGAAAGTATATTCCATATTAATTGATACATATGCTTATTTATTTGGAAAACACAGATATTTTCATGAATGAATGGTCTCAAGAATGATACTATCATTAAAAATAACAATGATGGAAATAATAATCTATTACTACTACACTAATGTTCAAATAGTGGAATCATATATATTGGTTCTCATTTTTTGTTGTTAGATAATTTTTTTATGGAATTGTTTTGAATAAAATTTATCACCCCTTTTTATGGATGTTATACTTAGTCAACAATCATCTATCCAAAAATTTTCTAAAATATTATTAATATGGGTTTCTTGAGACAGACCCAAAATTAAAATCAATCTATGTCTATCAATTATTATATTAATAACAGAGGATTCATTATTCATTTATTTCATTTCAAACCATTTACTGTGAATAATTTTCAACTCCTATTGAAAATCATTATCATTAGTATCAAAAAAATCCATATACATTGAAAAAATAGAAACATATTTTAATCCAACTGAATTTATGTATATACATTAATCCATAAATATTTATTAAAGACTAAATTTTTAAATGGATTTAGTAAATATTATATAACATTGTTAAGAGATTGTTTTAAACCATAGATTCACATTTTAATCTTTCATAATAATTTCAACCATTACTAATGGAGAATGTTTCTTGTTGTCTTATATAAAGTCCATCATATTGATTAATATTTATAAAACATTTTTAAAATTAAATTTTTATACATATAAATAAAAAAATACAATTCCAATACAACTTGTATCAATCCTGATTAGATATCTGAGAAAATATATCATTAAAATTGATCCCTTATTTTTGAGTGAATTCTTTGGTATCTAGTCCAAAAATATATCTATCAATGTTTCCTATTACATTTTTCTTTATTCTAGAAGGATTATTCAAATCCAATAGGGGTTTCACCAAGAGGATACTTTTCATGGTCCCAAAAATCATTAATATTCATGGAATTTATCACCTTAATCATGGAATCGTACCACATCTCCAACTCATTACAAATCATAGCTTCTAAAAATGTTTTGGAATCAATCTAAACTCAAATATTAATATCATAATATAATATATATATATATACACACACACACATACACATAAAAACTATAAAATCAATAAAAATATTACCATTTTACCCTTGTAGAACTTCATTAAGGTTGAAAATTATTTTCCAATAATATTTTTATTCATCTAGTTGTTTTAGAGTTTCATAATATTAAACAATGTGACCTATATGATGATTATCAAAAAATAATAAAATGATATTTATTCAAACACCACTTAAAAAACAAGAAATTTTAATGTTTATTATTTATATATTACTAGATGTAGAGGATTAATTTTCTCTATGAACATTTTCAATAAATATTTTGACAATATAACTCCCACTAATCTGGTAATTTTCATGAGACTTTTCATTCCTTGATTATATAATTATAGTGTTAAAAATGGAAATAATAAATTTAAATATTTTGAACATTGAACTTATCTAATACTATGACAACTAACGATATTAGTATCCAAGTTATTTTCTTATTTAATATAAACTTTCACTTATGAAGTGTATCCCCAAACACGCACGTGATCAAAACTCAATTTCCAAGCCTTAAATACTTTAAAATGTGTTTTGGAAATAGTCTTTGTCAAAACATGATTTAAAATATTTATTTTTAATGTTATTAATTTTTAAGAATATAATATTATAATCAATAAGCATATTATATACCATATACATTAAATTAGAATTTTTTTTTGAACCTATAACATTTCAGTCTTCTTAAAAAGGCGTAGTGTAATGGGAATGTATTTTATTTTGATAAATAAACCTTGAATATCAACCTAGTAATTTTCCATCACGAATATATCTTCCATAATATTATCTATCTTGATCTTTCTTCGAGATCTTAATTTTTTTATTTTAATATCAATCTACTTTATAATTTAAAACTATGAAGGCATCGATGGATAAATTTTTAATATGATGCAAATAGATATACATGTATCATGAATAGTCATAAATAAATGAAATAAAACATTTGAGGTCATGTAAATCCATATATAAATAATATCTATATATATATATATATGATGTCTAGTATAGTATAACTTCTATTTACACTAATACATTATTTATTGGCATACTTCCCCCTAATTTAATCTACATTAGTTTTAAAGTATGTAAAATAAAGAAGGCAATGTTCTTCATCCTGAACTAATCACTACATTCATTATTCTAAGACATGACCTAATATATAATTCTAAAACATATAAGAATGTTTATTTATAAAAAATATTTTTATATTTTTACATGAACATTCAAGGAATTATTAAATTATAAATTCATAGAGAATAGGTTATCCAACAAAGTTCCATATACAATAATGTTATCAATATAAATTAATCAAAAATTAATATTACAAAAATAGAATATAAGTCCCAATGGTATATGATGGTATTTTGAAATAAAATTTCTAGATAAACTTGTAATAGTAATTATTTTCCAATTATAAAGAAAAAAATGGGTTTAACACCAGAATATATGCTTTACTAGATTCTATAAGTGAGTGTATCTTATTTCTTAAATAGTTGCCAATATCACTTCTCAAAAGAATCTTTAGATTTTATATACCGATTAACATTATCATAATATGAATTGTTAAACAAGATCCAATCAACTAAATGAAAAAAAATTTACCGATCATTTTTTATTTATATCAAACCAAAGAGAATAAAATGTGCTTCTTTTCATTCCAATTTTAAAATTATTGAGCACTTTTTAAAATAAGTACCTTTTTCTATATATAAATACATTTCACCATGATGGAAAAATATGTTCAAAAATTCATAAATCAAACATTTTCACATATTTTTTTATAAGAGGATTTCAATAGACCATATTAATTTTGAAGAGTGCTGAGAATATAATTCATAAGTAAATATATGGATGATCGACTTCATTATTATTTAGTGGGGTTGTTATATACATCATTTGTGCTCTCAAACACCTTTCCTGGTGGTGATCCTAGTAGAGAAGAACTTCATAATAGTTTAGTAACCTTGTTATTTTTTAAAGAAATTAATAGGTTATTTATTATATTAAAAAATTCACTAATATTATTTTTCACTTTTACTAAACTATGAAAGATATCACACAATTGTTTTTATAAAAATTATACAAAGATTTTCCAACTGCTCCAAATGTTCATATAAATGTATCTCATCTATTTTAATATCATTATTAACTATAAGTGGCATATATTTATGAATGAAATAATCAATGTTCATTCATTCCATTAGAAAAAGAATTCTCTCATTGTCTGATTTCCTCCCTTTAGTTATGGAATATCATATTGATTTTTAAAAATTCAAGTGGATAGACTATAAATTATCTACATTATTATATGTCAAAATAACATAATTTATAGAGTAAAGAAAAATTACATGTATCTAAAAAATAAAAAACCTCAATGGCATGAAATTTTAAATTTTATAGATAATCATAATTAATTAGGATTTTCCAATATATTATCTAAACAATTAAAGTTTGTATTAAAATATGATAATTAAAAAAAATGCGAAAAAAACTAAAAATATTTTCCATATTTATTGTTAGTAAAATATTAAAATTAAATTTAACAATTCATATAATTCTAATATAATAAAACTTCATGTGGGATAAAACATATTATATTTGGAATATATATTATTTAATAGGATTAGAAAACATATAATTTTTCAATTCATGAATGTTCTAGAAAAAACAAAATTAAATAAAATTTATAAAATCATAATTATATATTCATAGTAATTAATAAAGTAAATAAATATAGTAAATACATTGTAAAATATTGGATATATTTTATGTATAGAACTATAACACCTTTAACTATGGTTTAAAACAAAGTAGTGGAAACAAATAGAATACTAAATTGTTATATTCAAATGTTATAGAAATGTCAGGGATGAAAATAGGTACCCATTAATATAGAACATTTTAATACCTGACCGGATTAAATAAGATTATGGTAGTGGTTTAATGGGTATTTATAGTTTTAGGGTAAGAAATTAAATAATTTATTATTAAATATGGTGGGTTAGGGTTGTACTCCTAGGGTGCCATAAACCTGGAAACAATTACAAAAAAAATATTATTAGCCAATCAATAAGAAATTTTTAAATGAAATTATAGTTATAAAATTCATTTATTCATTTTATGTTTTATTATTATTATATTTATATGTTAATTTTAAATTTTACTTAATTTAAAGTAATAATTACTAAATCATTGACTATATATTATAAAATAATGTACAATTATCAAATATATTTAATTATTTTTAATATTTCTATTAAATATTTACAAATAAATTCTAAATATTTGAATTTATGATCATATAATTATAAGGGTATGGGTAGATAAATGTGTAGTTAAAAATAAAATATGGAATACTTAGGGAAATTAAATTTAAAAAATATTTGGTTTAGAGTTAGGATTTCATAAGAATAAAAGTTCAGTGTATAGGAATCCAAAATTTCATGGGTACCCAACCCATTTCCATCCCAAAAACATGTAAAATGTATGATTAATTTTTAGTTATTAACTATTAATTAATATCAAAACATATATAGAGAAGACATATGTAGTGGTGATCCTGTCTCCCAGTGCGTGTTTACACCAATGAGGGTGCTCTCCCATCAATTGTTTGGGCATTAGCGTTTGTTTTTCTTTGGGTTTGGATCCTAGTTGTTTACCATTTTGTGTTGGATTTGCATCTTCTTTGACTTTACATAGTTTTGGGTAGAGTTTTACTATATTATACACTATTAGAAAACCCATTTTAATCAGTTCCCAATGAGGTGAAATTAAGAAATATTTTTTGTTGTGCTTCAGTGTTATTGGTTTTCTATGAGATAATTTTGTTTGGGTTTTCAAAAAAGGGGAAAAATTAAAATTGGTACATGGTTTTATATATTTTAAAAAGGGAATGAGAGGAGTGTGGAAACTATTCACACATTCTAGGGCCCTAAAAAGAAGTATGAACCATGTTAAAACCTCATATAAAAAATCTTTACAGGAAGCATTAACACAGTCCCAACCTCAAAATTATTTTTAATTTTTTTATTCTTTGTTTTTATAGTATATTTTATTTGATTGTTAATAATTATTAATGAGGGATACATTGATATATATGACCCCATATTTCATCCTCTCTTTATTTATCTTTTGATAAAAGGGATCCGACCGAACCTTTTCAATAAATTATTTTAGAATTCATAATTAATAATATTAATAATATTTAATAATAGCTTTAATATTAATATTTTTTTACTTATTAGTTAATATATACATTTTTTATATGATATAATTTTATGTATTATTAATTATATAATTAATTATATAATTAAAAATATAATATTATTAATATTACAATATTATTAATAATAAAATATTAAATATTAATAATATAAATATTTATAGATTTATTTATTAAAAATATTCTTAATATTTAATAACACCTTTAATATGATTATTAATTATACATAATATGGATAATTATAATAAGATGAATTATTATAATTAAAAAAATATTTATTATTATTACCAATGTAGTTATTGATATTAATGTTTCTTGATCATTCATAAAAAAATTCTTAATTTCTAATTATATCAATTTTATTGTTTTATGTACCAAAATATAATATATATGTAGTTCTATAAATAATGTTTAACTAATGTTTTAAACAACAAATAACAAGTATCTGCCTAATATGTTTCGTCATCTTAGGTTATTCTTCATGTTGTAACATTGTATATTTTTAATACATCAACACCATGTCTATAGATATATATTCTTTATAATATGCACAAACTATATAACATCTATGGTACTAACCTCCACATCATCTTGTGTGGTAGGCAGTGGATCAACAGTCTCCTTGCCTATACCCTGTACTAGCTACAAAGAAAGTAGATACTAACTAGAACTCTCTCCAACATGTGACGAATATAGTTGTTATGTAGTGGGAATCTAAACATTAGAGGAAATTAGAGGTCTAAATATATACTTGTTAGCATATATCACAAAAACATAATTTTACATAGTAAGAGACTGTGTTGAACAATATGCATTAGATACATTGGGGCCCTCTAGCGAAATATCTTTTGGTTGTGGTTGTGCTTGTGAATATGGTTCTGGTTCTGGTTTTTGATCATATGCATTAGAAATTGGAGGATCATCAAGATGATCCTACATTACAGGATCCTCATATACCACATCATTATGTAGATCATCCATGGTAGGTTCATCATCCTATGGCACATATATATAAAGATCATCACCCACGACATCGCTTGGAAAATAAATGAAAATTTGATAAAAAAATATCATTCTTGTAAAGAAGTAGATTTTTCAATTATCCATCAATATAGGTATTTTAAATGAATCTATATAAGTGGGATCATATATGTGAATGATATGTATGATACACGCATCCTACAAAAAAAATCAATAGTCATCTTTTTTTTCATAAGTGTAAGGAGGAATTATTAACAGCTAATGATAGACTCATCCATTTCAATTAAGATATATCAATGATGTCATGTGGTACTACATACCATAATCTAACTCATTTAATTGATACATTTGTACTGTGTCTACACCTCATAATCGGTACGCAGGAAATATATCTCAAATCTCAATATAGTGTGAATGTCATTGTCTCTAGTCAAAGTCTCAGTTCCAAAAAACAAATTTGGAAGTGATGTGAAGGAAACTAATTGGGAGGTATGGGAATGGGTTTATAGAATTTGATCTTCCTCATAGCATTATCAACATTATTACACTAAACAATATCAAAATGAATCAGGGGTGTAATACAATAAGGTGGGAGACTCTAGATGACAATGTCAATATATGGAATCTATGAAATCTAAAATGTCAAAAAAAATTGAATAAGAAATTAAGAAATGTATATTAAAAAATAATAATTTAACTATATAATTTATAATCACATATGTTATCTAGTTGATTAATATCTTGTAAATGTCTGTAAGCATATAAATCAAGTTTGGAAGTACCTAAATATTTATTAGTCTTACTCCACCTATTGAAACAATTTTAATGCATATAGTTTCATTATAGAAATTTATACGTTTTATTTTCACATAATAATGATGTAAAAATATACCATCGTCCATGTGGGGACTCTCCTAAAATATTGAAAGGTAATGGAATTAAGGAATGTATAGATAAGAAATGGATTCACTTCCATATCCATACCTATTTAAGAATAAGACATCATATAATTTTTATCTTACTAGTGAGACATGTTATAAATATCTTTTTTTAAGTATAAGAATGACTTGTAGAACCTCATTTATACTTTCATGTCGGGCCTATGTCCTTATGTACTGGTAAATACCTCATGTGGACAATTATGGTGGGATGATTGACCAAGACCACACTGTGAATTATTTTTAGAATGAATGCACATGAAAATCATAGCACATTAATCTCATCATAATCATAAACATAACGATTTAATTTATTGTTTATTCATGTCATGTTTAATTGATTCCCGATGACTAACATACCATTATCTAAGACCTCAATTGATTATAGTCTATGAAAAAAATCATACCCATTAGGATCAACTCTTCCTGTCATAGCTTTACCCTCGATGGGTGGGGGAAAATAATTGATACATCTTCAAGAGTAGTTGTCGTATCTCCCTTTAGAAAGATTAATTTAGGTGTAGTTGTCCTCTATATTTCTACCAGGGAAGCAATGATCTAATGATTAATGAAGGTGAAGTCACACATTTCATTACAATAGAACCCCACATAGTGAATATGATGGATGAGGGAAGGTGGTGGTACAAAATGATGGCGATGATGTAACCTCCATATACTAAAAACATAAAATTGTCATCCCTTTATGATAATAAATGAAACATGCCTACCCTAGAATATGAGAAATGCAAGTCTCGTCATCTCTACATTTGATATGATTATTAATATTCATATTTAATTAATAAAAATATGTAATATTTTAAAAAAAATACAAGAAAATTTATGTATAAAATTAGCATTCATAATTACTCTTTATAACAACAAGTGAAGTAAACAATTATATGAGTGAAGTTAGTGGATTAGCCCAGTAACTCATTATTATAATGATCTCCAATCATGTTCAATTTATTTCTAGATAATTATATGTATATATAAGAAAGAAATTTATTTTTAGGATAATTATAAAAATTGTTCTCAGCCTTGATGAAATTATATTATAGATATATCAAATTTCATGAAAATATTATATAGTACAAGTTACTGTATGATAAATTCAACTTGATATGTTATAGGAATTGTGTATATTATCTATTTTAACACATTGTTTCCAAGAGTCCACAATTATCTACTTTTGACACATATAAAAACCATCTAGAAACATTTTTTGAGGCCGCTTCATATGATTTCAATAACATATTTAAACGAAAATTAATTTAGAGGGTAAACCTACAATTATTCATTTTGACTATGTGTTATATTTCTTAATTGTTGAAATATGACAAAAAAATATGATACAAACCAAAAATGAAACATGCTAGAAATGAAACAATAAAAAAATTAATGAATTGAAAAATTAAATGTCATAATTATGAAAAACATTACATAATAATGATAAAATACATAAACTCGATCCCCACACTTGTGAAGTGGATCACCTTTTTCCCACTCGAGAAATTGTTTTACATAGATTCCATCATTTTTGAAAAATGATTAATAATTGTCACACTTCTTATTCTAAAGTCCAATCCTTCTCAATTATGATATGAGTAGAGTTTTTTCATCCCCGGGGATTCAACTTGGTCATATTAGGGACTACAGTCAGTTGATAAAAAAAAGGTAAATGAATTACACCCAACCCAATTCACTTATATGTAACTAAACCCAATTGGCCATACGTCCTGAAGAATGGATCCTCATATACTAGAGGTTGATTAATTGAAGAAAGGATCTATGATAGTTTATTGGGGATACAATTCCCTCAAGATCAAAGTGACACATAATAGGGTTAAAAAATAAATCAGTTGAATCAAGATATTTACAACAACCGATGTAGTATAAAGTAGTAGAAATAAATTATCCAACAATAATTATGGGAATAAACAATATCCATTATTGTATAAAAAAGATTATGTGATGATGCTATACAAAAATGAGATATACTAGGGGAACATGCATACATATTACAATCTATAAAAAATAAACAATATTAACAAATCTATATCCAATAGAATCAAGAGAACAAACTTGGTCCTCTACTCATATACTCTACCATTGTATAGAAAATTAGTCATCCACTGTTGGATACTTCCCTTTGTCACTACTAGTATCCATAAATTCAGTCTGGGAACCAATCAGCAACATGAATATGGTGTGAGTAAAACTCAGTACACCGCCCCCAAGGGTGTCTAATACTATCCAGTTAGTGATTGTAAAATGACATGAATTATTATAAAAAATAATAAAGAAAATAAATAAATAAACCAACTCAGATTGGTTTCTTGGAGGAAACCATTATGACCATTCCTTATTTGGTCTAAGATTTAATTTCTCTGGATAATTGACCATGTGATAATAACAACAATAATAATTATAATAATAAGGAATCCAAGGTGTAACGAAGTCATCCATAACGTTATAAGGTTGAGACAACTCATACTAACAGATAATTCAACATGTCTAGGTGTATTATTGTATTCTAGGGATGAACCCTCGACAATTAACTCAAATAATTAGAACCAAGTTTGGCCCCACGAATAAGTCCTAGGTGGACTCAGGATAAACCTGATTGGAGACCATGGCGATAATCGGAGGTTGTCTACATCATAATACATTATTCCAAATCTAATGAGATTATACTTGGAAATATAACATCAATCGAAAAGTAATGGATACATCCATAGAGTTATGAATTTGAATTCATAAATAGAAGAAATAGATAGAGTGCAAATGGAATATGAACTCTTGGAAAACCCATGCATGAATGAGGTGTCATCCACAAGGTATTCAAGGAAAACACATGGGGAGGGGGGATACATTCCCAAGGTATCCAATTATATAGTTGATGTAATTGTAATAATATGGTACTTGTAAAGTATAATCTATTTCAAATTTTATCCAATCCAGTTAGTCCAGATCATAATTCATCATTTAAAAGGACTATTTAATACATTTATACTATTTCCATTTCAATTAAAACCCATTTATTCATAGGCATAAATCAAATTTTAACATGCTCCAAGTGACATGGTCATTCTATTCACTTTCCATTCATTAATTTTAATATTTAAATTAATTCAACATACCCATTTAAATTATAAAATTCAATCTAAATCCACAATAGGATGTGGCTTAGTCATATAGGCATGGTAAAAGTGTCAAGAAACATAATAAACACACCCCATGGCGTGGTTAATTCAAGGTTTTCAACCTCAGTCATTTATCAAGGGGTCTAATGGAGTGATTCATCCAGTAATAATATTCAATTTAATATAACATCATATTTTATAAGAAATGCACAGATTATATGGCTCAAGACACAATAAAACACTTTATAGACATCATAAATTTTATGGGAAATCATGATACAACCTACATTATCTTTGAAGTAGAATAATTATCCAGTGTCTGCATATGATTCAAGTAAGAAAATGAGAAATCAGTGAAATAGAAAAGCATGATGAATATAGAATGTATTAGATCACAAGGATTTATCTGTGACATTTCGATCCAAGTGTCACTCATCGGTACCCTAAGCTAGTGGGCCAAAAGGCGTCAATCATGCCTCCCCATATGATAGAGGCTACCAACTAATAGAAAGGGCCTAAGGTGTGTATATGGGGAGACTATGACTTCATGTAAAAGTGGAGCATAAAAGATATAATAACATGTAAATATATGAAATGATATAATAATATAAAAATAGTGAAAGAATGCATAAATATCCAATAAATTAATGAACATCAAAATCTGAATATAATAACCATAACTGAATCACATAAAAAATGAAGATGGTGATTTATGTATTGTATCTAAATATTTAGAAAATATGTATACATGGAAGCTGGAAATACATGCAAGATAAAATAAATAAATAAAATACCAAAACTAACCAGCATCCTGAGTGTTGGCTTGGTCATCTACTACCAATATTCATTCTATAAAGGCAATCAAGATCAGGTATCCAATGTGGGATTATTTTCCTTGTCAACACATGCCCACATGTAATCTCCATGGGTCCCATCGGCAGCCCATAGAGGGTGTAAGATAAATCTCTATAGGAAACCACTAACAACATCTATAACATCTATTCATTGAATATAAACTAAAATAGTGTGAAGTTATTTATAAAAGTAAAGATAGTATTTTAATGAAAATACACCCATACATGATTCATTATCAGTTGTTGTCTGAACATGTAATCATTTAATTAATTATGTTCTAGTTAGTAATAGGTGAAGAAAAAGGACCCAAGGTATGACCATGATATCCTATAATGATGATAATATTATAGAGAATACAATTCAATAACCATTGTATCCTTTAATGATAATGATAAAGTGGATCCAAATAAATTACCAAGGCTTCCTTGACCTCCAGTGTTGATCCAAATCAGAAATAACATGCAGCTTCTCGATAAGGGGTTAGAGTGTAATCTATGGGCCATAATCCAGGGCACTCCATGATAAAATATTATAACCAACTCAAAGGATCTCATCCAAGGTAAAACATGAGAGGAATGACTAGGCCCGATGGGGGGAATCCCTGATGCCACATGTCTGAAGACATCAAGCCATATCAAAGGAGTGTAGATTGAATTCTATTATCCGAAGGATAATGAAGGGATCCTACAAAATCGTGTTGGGAATCAATTGATAGAAAAGGACCATGTTCTATGGTGGTTACATCTCTAGGTAACTGACTCCTTGAATTAGAAAAAATTCCCCTTTATGCTCAAGAAATTCCATCATGAATCCAAGGATGGATCATGTCAGACCACTCCTATAAATATAAGAAGACCCACATGTAATTGGAACCTTATACATATATCATTATTCATTTACAAACATGTAATTAACATTACATTTGAAAATATAGAAGGTTCATTTTAGTTCTTTTCATACAATGTGATAAGGCTAAAAGGACATGCAACCATTTATTACATTCATTGCATATTCAATTTTTATGTTCATTCCTTTACATTTAATAATCACAAGCAGATTGTATATTGACATGAAACCATATAAAATTCAATTACAATTAATAAGTTATACTGATATTTATAAATATATTTTCCATTTATATGTTGAAATGTTGATTAATTAATTGGGGACTTACCTTAGAAGGTTCGAGAAGAAACTATACACATGTTATCCATTTAGAAACTAATGATCTATTGATTATATAAGAAAACTTATCATAGATGGTTTAAGTGATAACACACCAAATGGTGGCACAAACAATCATGAAACCCCATTAAAGGTCTAAATAAGAGAGAAACCAACATGGGGTGGATAGAGTTGATGTTATAACCTCTAAGTACATAAGGAAAATTTTTAAACAATGACTTAGAATATGAGAATGATGAATATATGTAAGGCACATGAATTTAATAGGCAACCCCCAATGTATTTGGCACACACACAGTGATGACCATTTATAAAATAGAGAAACTTGAGGTATGAGTCATATACCACCAACCCTATACCCATATTACTCCCCTCATCTAGTATCACACCATATTTTGTCCTATATAGGAAGAAAAAGAAAGAAAAGATCAAATACATGAAAATAGGGCACATTAGTCTACATTAAAATACCATAATATATGTAAATAAATATGATAAACTAGGCTTAAGGATCAAAGTCCTTACTTAGAGGAATTCAACGAGACCAACAAAAAATTGATCATACTTCAGATGGCGGAGATATCCCTGATCCTAGGTTAGAACCATTATGGTTATCTAAACATGAAGGATGGGACTCTATAGCTAAAAATAGGATAAATAAGAGGTTGGGGTGAGTTAAAATATATTTGAGGAAAAGTTGTTCATTTTAAACCAAAATTACAAGGTCACATAGTTTGGAACATGTTTGGACAAATGATGTGCCAACTTTGTGCCTCCTAAAACCTATGGAGGGCCCCCACATGATTTCATGTGCACATTATGACTAAACAAGCGAAAATGGTGTTGCAAAATCTAATAAAAACTTCAATTACCCCACAAGAGTTTGAGCCTCAAGCTCACAGTTTTCTCAAACCATTTAGCCCCTTTAATCCTTATTTCCAACCCTCTCATAGTAAGGGAAAAAATTTAGGCTCTCCTACAAGGTTCTTACTAAATGTGTTGGATTATCCTTTTATCCACTTGATGAGGTCTCGAGGTCTAAACAATTCTCGTACATCACCAAAACAACAATTAACTAATTCGGAATCCATAATAGTTCCAAAATAAATAATTAGGCTAAAATTAAAAGGATATATACTACATAAAAAATCCTTATTCCTATAGTCTTCCCAACTTAAAGGAACTCATCTTTGAGTTCACCTTCCATGGGTGATGAAACATTATATGAGAACAAATCTGGCTACTGAGCATGTATATTGGCCTCAAAATCCGAGGTCTCGTCTTGTAATCATTCATGATTCCATATCACGCATACTAAAGGAAGAAATAGTCTTTTTGGAGACTTTTTACTCTGATAAACTATGAATATAGGATACTATTAAAACAAAAAATCAACATTTCTCTTAACCTCCATGAGATCAATAGATTGAAATGGGTTATCAAGCTGATGGTGATGTTGTAAAACATGGATGATGTAATTCCTAGAATGGTACCTCTTAGGTAATATAAAAAATAGGCTACATGCCGAAATTTATCCAGAATCTCAAATTGTCTGACATAATGAGGTGATAGCTTCCCTTGCCTCGGTATCCATCTTTGCCCAAGACTGGGTGATAGATGTTGGTTAACATGATCATTGACCAAAAACTCTAGAGGACTTAGAGGCAGATCAATATAATATGTCTTCATATACTGAGTAGTATACATATGCTTCCTGATTAGATAAACCTGATCCAATGTCTCTTGTATGATATGAGGACCTAGTAGCACTACCCCACCAACCTCTAACCAGCACATGGGGGAAAGACACAACCTACCAAATGATCTCTCATAAGGATCCATATGAATTATCATATGAAATATATTATTATAATAGATCCCAAATAGAGTAATATGACTCTTCAAAAAACATCTAGAATCATGTATGCATGTTCAGAGCATTTCTTCTAACACATGTATCGTTTATTCTGATTGGTCGTTGGTATGAGGGTGAAGAAATATGCTCAAAAGAACCTGTGTACCCATAGCTCCCTATATCCTCTTCCATAACATCAATGTGAAATTACAATACATATCTTAAATGATAGTATGAGGAAACCCATATATTCATATGACCTCACAGAAATATAGTCTTCCCAACTAATCAATTGAGAAACACTCAGAGATAGGAAGGAAGTGGGCGACTTCTATCAGTCGATCTAAGGCTACCAAAACTGCATCTCTCCCTTGAGTAGACCACAGTTATCCATCTACAAAATACATAGTATGATCTTAAAATTTTCATTCTAGGACTAGAAATGGCTGCAGCAATCTAGTAACCCATGTGTGCTTTACCTTCACCAAATGACAGGTCGAACACCTAGTTATAAAAAATTCCATCTGATATTTTATACTCGGTCACCAATATTAGTATCACATATCTTGATAAATCTAGGATATTCCTGCATGACCTACCCACAAAGAATCATGGGACTCACACATTAGTTCCTCTATCATATCTATAAGAACCCAAATACAACCATGTATATGTAGGATTCCATTTTCATCAATTGAACAAAATAGAGGTAGATTCTTAGAAGAAATTCTCTCACAGAGAACAAATCCTTCTGGATCTGGAAAATGACTTCTCTTCACCCTATAAAGAGGTAAGTGGTAACTATAAAGGTTGTAAGACAGGACTTCTTGGGACTCTCAAGAAACTATAGATGCATCTTATAAAATAAGGCCATCAATTAACACTAATCACTAGTTTTTCGTATGGCTTGTGCCTGATTTTATAGCTCATCACATCCTATACCACATTATCATTTCCATGAAAATATGAAAGCTCAAAATCAAAGGAATGACGGTATTCAAACCAAATTCTCTATTTTTTATTCAATTCAAATTGCTTATATATATATATATTTGAGGCTCTTTTGGTCTGTATACACCACAAAGTTCTCACCTATCTGATGGTGTCTCTAGTAGAGTAAGACATGGAAAATATCAACTGGATCAAGGTCATTTTTAAGTAGTTTCCTTCATTAGGACTCAACTGTGAAGATCTATATGTAAAAATCTATCCTCCTACATCATGAATGAACCTAGTATAAATCCATATGCATCACAGAATATAGTATATCCTCTTCCAAGATATGGAAGAATCATAAACAGTGCTAAAGTAAGTCTTTCTTTCAGATCTTAAAAGGGATTTTTCACACTTCTGACCATAAGAACATCACAACCTTCTTTGTAAGAGTAGTATGAGTTTAATAAAGAGATACTAAGTTCTGTGTAAAACTTCCTTAATATCTATCTAGCACCAGGAAACTTTTCATTTTAATCATTTTCGTACGATTATCCTAAAAACCACATCACTAACCTTCTATGGGTCAACAAATACTCTTGATTTCAAGATAATATGACCCAAGAATTGAAATATTTTGATTCAGAAGTGGCACTTAAAAATATTGAAATATATCTGATTCTATCCTAGTACATTCAAAATGATCACAAGGTTCTTAGCATGGTCACTTCGAGTATGATAATAAACCCAGATGTCATCCATGAAGACCATTAAAAGGGAATCTATAAAGGGGTGGACCACCCTATTCACAAGAATCTTTGAAAATGGTGGTAGAATTCATAAAATAGAACAGAATAACGAAATACTCATCAAGACCAAACATTCTATGAAAATTTGTACGAGGTATTTCTAAAGGAATGGATCACACATGATGATATCTCGATCTCAAATCAATGATTTGGAAAGCCCTAGATTCTCGAAGCTGGTCTAATAGGTCACATATTTAAGGCAGTAGATACTGGTTCTTAACTATAAGCTAGTTTAGCCTTTGGTAATCAATTCATAAACAAAGGTCCATATCTGAATTATTGGCCAAATGTATAGGTATATAACAGAGAGAAGTGATGGGTTGGATAAAGCCTTGAAATTATAGATCCTATAACTATCTATTGAGCTCCTAGAGCTTGTTATGTGCTATCCTATATTGAAGAACAGAAACTAGAGATACTCCTAGAATGAGATGAATCATAAAATATAAATCCCTATTAGGACATAAGAAAGAAAAATCACTGCGAAATACATCTCTAAAATGATATAATATAGGATAAAAATCTGTCATAGGTATATTTTATTCCTCTAGAAAAAGGATAGAAATCTATGTGGTCACTCCACCAAGCCCATGATTCTCTGGTCCATCTCTACAGGCCTATAAATTCCAAAACCCCCTTATCAAGATAAATACCACCCTTTGGTGATATAAATTATTCCAAATAATGATAGGTGTCTATATAGGTATTGTAGGGAACCAACATGTCCATATCGAGAATGACATCAAATATCTTGAATATAAACAGGTCCCATAAGAATGGGTAAGTGCCTACATCAAAGGGGAAGTCCCTATATTGGCATATTCCCTCAAAACAAAAACCCAATAGTGTGTCCATGGCATCACACCATAATATTATTGAATTTAGAACCTAATAATTTACATTGTTAATATAGAGACAAGGGAGTGTGAAACAGCTATATCAAAAAAAGTAAATATAATTGTAGAGGCTACTAGAATTGTGAATTATACAATACATGGGAATGCACTTTTATCCTTGGGTATGGATATTAATAATACATATGGAATGATCCACATTAATATTCTATAACTATACTACCCATAGTAGGTCCACTCTACTGGTGAAGATTATTAGAAATCTTTCAACCATGACCATGACCTCCTATTCATCTAGACATACCAGCGCTACTACAAATACTTGCCTAACATGGCATAAATGATCATACTCATGAAGGCGGAGATTTTGTGGAACCCCTTCCACTAAAAATAGATGGAAATGCTTGACATAATCTATAGAGATACCCCATATATCCAAAAATACAAAAATAGAGAGGTTCCCTATAATACTGAGGATTCATGTAAACCTTATGTACAGAGTGATCTCCTATAACCGAGATTTTAGTGAGGATAATTTGGACACCATTACTCTGATAAGAAAACACAAGGGTACGATTCCTACTATGGGAAAAACTACTGACATATCATGGAACTAATCCTCTATGCCCAGAACTATCACCTTGTTTTAGGTTGTGCTCAGTGATAAGGTAATCATTAATGATCTCAAGAATATTATGTAGGAAAAAATAAATTTAATTGAATATGAATAACATACACAAACCCATCCTCAAAGTGACTAGCACCTACTAAGTCATTACTATATAGAAGTAGTAAAAGGATATTCAACTTAGTAAAATGAACTGAATAGTTCTTTACAGACATAAAAGACTACTCCAGGTGCATGAAATCTTTGTCTCATGCACGAACTCTCTATCTCGATCACCTCTCAACATCCAAGGAAAAAATTAATTATATGATAAAATATAAAAAATATCCTAGACAATGACCTAATTATCACTATCCTGGTTAATAAAATACCAGTAGTGCATGGAGTAATGATGAATAATATAGGAGAAAATATTGTCCCTCTTTTCTGGATGCATATTCAGATGCTCAAGGATAGATAGAGTGACCTCCATCCAAGGGTTAGAATCCCAAGGGCCACCACCCCCTAGAAAATGGGAAGATGCTGCTGTTGGAACTCACACGTCATATCTGTCATAATAAGTTAAGGTTATTAAGTACCCTCCATGGACTACATCTGATATAGGAAACACTCATGATGTTAAGAGTTATGGTCCATATAGGGTATAGAAGAAAGTTCCTCATATGGAAGTCCTGGAAGTAATACTGGTGGCTCAGGGGCCACCATATATTGAGTATGGTCATCACTACCCTCTTGGATCATGACATAAGGACATCATGGTAAAATAGCTCTATAAATTACAAGAACATGCATCAAAAAAAGATTTGAAATATATATAATAACTCTCAGAAGAAGATCATAAGAATAAGGGCTCAATAACCAAGGTAATACCCCAACTACCCCTAGAAGGGCAAGGTATTGGTAAATGATAATGTTTAATTCGTAGGGGTTTCAATAGGGTAAGGGTCACATACACATTTCCTCTTCATTATTAGAAACCATTTAATTTTTATAAGTCAAGATTTACCCTTATAGTTTTTTACTAATTTACATATATGAATTATCTATTGTATGGATCACCATTCCATGTTAATAGAAGACCATACACCTCATCCCAAAAATCAACACCCATTCAATTTTTTTTTAACCCTATCTACATTCAGTCTCAGAATTTAGTGGGTAAAATATTATGTCTTGACTCAGTTAATCACCCAAAACAGTCCACGAGGGCCCATACACCACATGAATTTAAATTGGAAATCAATCAATTTCGGCCAAAGTGATGTTCATATTATCAGTTTTACACAGATGACATCAGTAGAAAATAGATATTTAAGATGCCCCTATAAACCTATATAGAAAACACTATTTATATTGATTTTCACACATTAAATAAAAAATTCCCTACATTGTAGTAAAATTTTGTCACCACAGGAATATATAACAACCATGTCAGTCCCAAAAATCATAGGAAAGACAAGAAATGAAAAAAATTGAAATGCACCTATATGGCATGGAATATGCATTGAATTTGATTTATAGTTGTCTATAATGATGCATATAATGATGATCCTTATCATACCAGGGAATGGTAAAATAACCATAAAGCACATCAAATATCCCAATTCATGTGCATCACCCAACAGTGAAAATATATCAACTGTAATAAGTGAAATATAAAACAATAATTATCAATTCCATAAAACTTTGTATTTACTCTGAGCATGGTATAGTTACACAGAAACATGACTTATAAACATGTTCAAATATGTTAATAATCTCCTTCATAATTTCCCAAATAGTAATAAAAAGAAACTAAAACCACTTTGATACCAGTTTGTTATGTCTTGACCTAGGTTTCACTCATCGATGTCCTGAGAAAGTGGGACACAAGGCCTCAAGCTCTCATCCTAGTATTCGAGAGGCTAAGAACTAATAGCAAGGGACTAGGTTGTGTCTGTAGGGAGAACATTTGATTATGTTAGAGTGAATCAAATTAGATAGAATAATAGATAAATAGAGGAAGCGGTATAAAAATAAAAATGATAATAGATGCATTCATAGATTTCCATCAATGAATAAAAATGAAATTTAGAATATAATAATCGTAATTTGAAAAATGAATCATTTAAAAAATGAAGATGATTATTTTTTTATGTCTCTCAAAAACTAGAATATATATATATATATATGGAAGTGCACAATATATGCTATACAAAAGAATAAAAAATTCCAAAAAGAATCTATCATCTCGAGCACTACCTCAGTCATCTACTACCAAGATGCATCCTAATAATGAAATCAAGACCCGGTGTACAAATTGACATGATTCCACTTTTCAACATCCACATACATGTAATCTTCCAGGTTAATAGCAATGCCCCAGATAGGGTGCGATATAAATCTCAGTAGGATACCACCAATGACATCTATACCATCCTTTCAATGAATATAAACTGAAAAATTGAACAAGTATATATGAAACTAATGATGGTACAGTAATGTAAATACCCTAATACCTACTTCATCCTCAATAGGGGTCTGAACATGAAATAATTTAATTTTTTGTGTTAAATTTTAAAATATGTGAAGTAATAGGATCCATGGTATGACCAATTCATCATATAATGGTGATAATAGTAAAGAGTATACAAGGTAATAACTAAGTCATCCTATAATGATAATGGTAAAGGGGATCCCTGGTAATAACCAAGGATTACTAAACCTCAAGGTTGATCCAACTCAGTAATAACTTGTAGCCTACATATAAGGGCGATGAGTGTAATATGAGGTTCATCGCCCAAGGAATTATATTGTAAAAGATTCTAAATGAGTCCAATGATTTCATCAAATGTAAAATGGGCGAAGCATGAGTAGGCCCAGTGGGGTGAATCCAAGGGTAAACATGTTTGAAGTCATAAATCTAGATGTAAATAGTGAAAATAATCCATCCAATAATCTATAAGAGATTCAACATACCCTATAACATCATTTCTGGCATCTGATGATAGACAATGATCATGTTCGGAAGAGGGTATCTCCCTAAGAAACTGGCACCTTAAATCAAAATGGTTACCTCTAAGTGCTCAAGGAATTCCCTTGATAATCCTAGGACAACTCAAGTATGACCACTCCTATAAAGATACTAAGGTCCATATACAATAAACACCTTATAAATATATCATTTTTATTTTAAATATATGTAATAATCAAGTAATTTGATAATGATTAAGGTTCATTCTAGTTCCTTTCATTGCAACTGACAAGGCTAAAAGGACATTAAACACTTTGTTACTTTAATTACATTTTAAATTATTTGTTTCATTCCTTTACATTTAATAATCATGAAATGGTGAGCTAAGAACATTGAACCATATGCAATTAACTTATAATTATCCTAGCCAAGTGATATCTATAAATATAATTTCCATTTAATATTTTAATGTTTAAATAATTCATCGGGACACTTATCATAGAAGGTTCAAGTAGAAAATATAAATGTGATATCCAATTAGGAACCACCGGTCCATTGAATATATAATAAAACATTCAATAGAATGTTTTAGGGATAGTATAACTGAATAGTGGATCAGACAGACATGAAATACCATTAATGGAATAAATAATGGTTCACCCTACTTGGGGTGGATGTAATTGAGGCCATAACCTTAAATAAAACAAAGAAAATTTGACAACAAGGTCTTAGAATATGAGAATTATGAATATAAGCAATACAAATGAATTTAATAAGAAAAACCAGATGAAATTTGTGTGTGCACAATGATGACAGTTTATAAAATAGAGAGACTTGATGGATGTGTCTTAAACCACCTACCATGTATCGATAGTATTATACTCATATAGTATAAACCCTTATATTATCTTGGATAACATGAGAATTGGAGAACTGATCATGGTCCTGAAAATAAATCATATGATCCTATATCTACATAGAATCATTGAGGCAAAGACGAATGATAAACCAAGCCTAAGGATTTAAGAGCATACCAAGTGGAATCCAACAAGACCAAAAAAAGCTCAATTAGACATCACATGTGAATGATATTCAACCACCTAGGTTAGAACCAATGTGGGATCAATCAATGTGAAGAAGAACCATCTACTATTAGATAAAGGAAAAATAATATAACCGGATAAGATAAAATGGATTTAAGGGAAAATAGTCATTTCCCCCCAAAATTTGAGGGCCTCACTATTTTTAATGGTTTACAAACATTGAACCAACCATGTTCCTAAAACTTCCAAAAGAGGGACCCCACACAGTTCCATAAACACAGTTTGACTAACAGTGTGAAAGCATTGCTACAAACTTCAATAAAAACTATAGGTACCCATGCATGGGCGTGTGCCTTGGGAAACATAATTTGATCAAACAGTGCAGACTTCGGAATCCTTCTGTATATCACTTACACAGTTATGGAAACTATGCATACTAGATCACATGGTTTCTAATTACTATGTGGCCCAATAATTTTATCCATCCGTTGGGGTTCCGTGCTCTGAACAATTATTAGACTCCCCTGAAACAACCATGAATTCATTATAAATATATAATATGTCCAAAATAATGACATAGTATGATATTAAAATGATACATACCTCATATAAAAATTACATTCTTACAGTCTTCCCCCTTAATGAAACTTGTCCCCAAGTTCACCATCCATGGTTAGTGAAATAATGTCTGAGAACAACTCCTGCTGCCAAGAATGTATGTTGGACTATTTCTCCCTGGTCTCATCATGTACCTGGATGTGCTACCATAGCACCCATACTAAAGGTATATTCCATCATCGAAGAGCCATTGTAGTTTTGTAAGTGATGCATACATGATATTCTTCAAATGGAGAATCGACATCTAACTCAACATTATTAGGATCAAATGTATGAGACATGTCAATAAGGTAACAACGAATATGTGATACATGGAAGACATCATGCATGGTATGATACCTCTGAGGTAATATCAACCGATAGGTTACTGGACCAACATAGTGTAGAATATCAAATGGTCTGACATTTCAAGGCTAAAACTTCCCTTTAATTCTTATCCATCCATGCCGAAGACTTGGTGGTTCCCATAGGAAAACATGGTTCCCAACCTTGAACTATAGAGTTTATCAATAGTGATTTTCTTAATATTTCTTCCATGATTGAGTATTATACATATGCATCCTAATAAACTGGACCTACTCTGATGTCTCATGTACGAGATGATAACCTAATAGCACTACCTCACCAACCTATATCTAGAATATGTATGAATGGAATGACATACCAAACAAGGGATTATAAAAATCCATCTGAATCATCTCTTGAAATCAATCATTGTAATAAAAATTTACAAAATTGATATAATTCTTCCAAGAATCACCCAAATTAAGGAATCAAGCTCGAAACATTTCATCTAACACCTATATCATCTATTAATTCTAGCAATCAATATGAGGGTGAAAATATGTTCCCAAAATAACATATGTAACCATAGTTATATGTAACCCCTATCATAATTTTGATGTGAAAAGAATGTCCCTATCTTAAATGATAGTATTCGGAAACTCTGTAGTCTTTTTATATAACAGATATATTTTCTTCCCAGCTCATTCACTAAGAATGTCTCCAAGATAGAAAGTATGTGGGATACATTTATTAGTCGATACATGACTACCTAATCTACTTCACTACCTCTAGGTGAACTCAGTAAGCCAACTACAAAATCCATAGGAAGATCTTCCCATTTATATTCACAGATTATAAATGGATGAAACAGGCTAGCATGTCCTGATTCTATTCCTTCAACTAATGAAAGGTGGAACACCTAGTGATAAAACATGCTATCTGACATTTCATACAAGGCCATAAATACTAGAATCATATATCTCGATACAGCTTGGAGATGCCTTGATGATCCACCCATGGGGAATCTTGGGAACAATTCATCATTTCTTCTCTTATATCTATTGGAATTGATACATGACTATGTGTACATATTGTGTCGTCTTTATAAAAAGACCAATCTGTAGTTGGGTCCTCCCTAGAAATATTCTCACAGAGAACCAAGCCTTCTGGGTCTGAAAACTGTCTACTCTCCACTATACCAAGAGGGGAGAGGTAACTATTAAGGCTATAGGGAAAGAATAATTGTGAATCTAAACAAATAGAAAGTTAATCTATGAAAATAGATCAATTTACACACATCATTGGCTTCATGTATGGCATGTTCATGAGTTTTTTGGTTCAATTCATCCTCTACCGCATTTAGTTTTCCATCCATATAGGAAATCTCAAAAACAATGTACTTAAGGTATTCAAGACTTATTCACTATATGATATTAAATTCACAATTAAAATAGATATATTTTTTGTTCTTGTTTTTAACCATAAGATAGTGTCTCTAGCAACGTAAGGCATGGACAATTGTAGTTATCTTACCATCATGTGTTGAGTAGTTTCTCTCATAAGGCCTCAACTGCTAATATCCATACACAAAACCTTTATCATCATGCATCAAAAAACCAACTAGGATAGTTTTGGATTCATCAAATAACACTATATATACTTTTCCAGGTTCTAGACAAACCAAAATCGGTTCCTAAACAAGCCCCCCTTTTAGCTCCAAAAAATGATTTTACCCATTCTATTGACAACAATAAATTCAAAAACATATTTTTAATACTATAAAGTAGTGGAAGAATTCATGGTAAGTCATATATAAAATTCATGTAATTTTCAACTAACAATAATGAAATCCCTATATCAAAAATTTTGTTAGACTACATCTAAGAAACCACAACACCCACCTTCTTTAGGTCAACAGATACTTCTGATTCCACAATAATGTGACCCAAAAGTGAAAATTTTTTATCTATAAATTTCACTTAAGATTTCCTATAATATTGATGATGCTCTCTAATTTTATTCAAAATGATATCAAGGTTATTAGTGTTTTTTCTCTGAGTATGAGATCACACTAAGACGTCGTCCCAAAATACCATGACTAAGGAATCCAGATAAGTGTGGAAAACCCAATTCCTCAATGCCATGAATTTTTTTGTCACATTCATATAACTAAAAAACATTAATAAATACTAATAAATACTAGACCTTCTATAAAATTTTGTATGAGGTATTTATGAAGGAATGCATCACACCCGATGATAGCCCAATATCAGGTCTATCGTCAAGAAAACCCTAGCTCCTCAGAGTTGGAAAAATATTTCTTATTTTAAAGGTATTAGGTACCATTTCATAATAATAATCTAGTTCAACCATCGATTATCCACCCATAAATGAAGGTAATTGTATTAAATCTTTGTGAAATGAATGGGTGAACCCTAGGTAGAAGTTCTAGGTCACATAATGCCTTTAGATTCTATATCCTCCAAATGTATCTTAAGCTCATGGATCTTAGTATGCAATATCCTATATTGAGGAAAGGAAACTAGATATGATCGTATAATTAATTAAACCAAAAAAATATACCTATCTCTCAGAAGTAAATATTGGTAAATTTTTAAGAAAGACATCCCTGAAATTAAATACTATGGGAGTAGAATCTATTAGATGTATTCCCGACTTCTTTTGAAAGAGTATTGAAACATGGGTACCCACTCCACATAATACATGATGCTCTATTATTGATATAACATCATAGACATTCCACTCACCCATGTAGAGATGACTTCTACCCTTTGTTGATGTAAATGATACCCTACGGTGATAGGAGTCCACAAAGGCATAGTAGGGATCCCACTAGTCTATCCCATGAATTAAATCAAAGCATGTCATATCGAGTAAGAATATATCCTTTAATAAGTGATAAATTCCAAACTTAAAGAGGTAGAATTTACATGGGTGTATTCAATTAGACCACACGCCCAATGATGTTTCCAAGGACGTCACACCACAATTTTTTTAAATTTCCAACCTGAGACTTTCCACTGTCGATAAATTGATAAAGGACTATGAGGAACTTATAATTAAAAATGCATATACAATAGTGGAGGACACTTTAATAGAACTTCATATTGTAGACTATCTTCCACTATGATCCTTGGATATTGGATATAAATCATGCATCTGTCCTAATCTAGGTATTTATTCTATAGATGGAATACCTTGAGCAGGTCCACTCAATTGGCACTGATAATAAAAACTCTAGTTACCATGACCATGAACTCTTCCTCAGTGATTAAAGTTGGTGATACTGCAACTCCCTATCTAACATGGCACAAAAAAACTTGCTCTTGAATATGGGGATAGTTTGAATACTCTTCCATTGTAAATAGATGGAATTTCCTGAAATAATATCTAAAGATGTCCCATACAGCAGACAGAATAGCACTTAATAGGGTCTCTATCACACATAAGCTTCAGATACCCCTTTAATCCATACCATTGACATATAATAGCATTTCCAGTGTACATACTCTGAACACCACTAATCTAATGAGAAAACTAAAAGGTACGCTTTCTACTACTATAATAACTACTTACCCCCATAACCAATAATCTTCTAAACCTGAAGTTATCACCTTTCCTTAGGTCATGCTGAGTGATAAGGGCCTAGTTAATTATCTGAAAAAATGTAGGCAGGTGAAAGGAATTCCCCTCAATACAGATGGAATATTTAATCTCATCCTCAAAACTTCTAGAACACGATATATCATCACCCACTAAAAGTGTTGTAAAGCACTACAACTCCATAAATCAAATTGAATTGTCCATAACTTTTATAGAACCCTTCTCTAGGTGCATAAAATCTCTGGATCGGTTAGCTCTATGCATGTGAGGAATGATGTAATCAGAGAAGGTAGTCTAAAAGTTATCCTAGACGACGCCCTAATGATTACAATCATGGGTAATCACATCCCACAAGAACAAGATAGAATCACAAAGAATATAGATGGAAAGATTTAACCTCCTATTTGGAGGCATATTCATATGATCAATGATAGATAGAGGGTCCTCCATCCAAGACTCAGTAGATTGAGGGCCACTATCCCCCAAGAAGATGGGAGGATTCTAGTAATGGAATTCATAAGTCGGAAAATTCATAGTAGGTGTAGGTTATGGAGCACTTCATTGAATTAATCAAATATTGGAAACTCTCAGGAAGCTGAGTTTCAATGTCTAGATCAGGTATATCAGGAAGTGCATCAAATGGAACTCATGGTGACAAGACCATCGTCTTAGGGACTACTTTCTCTGGAGCATGGGGACACCACCCACATGGAGCATGACATGAGGAAATCATGGTGTACTAACTCAAAAAATTCTATGAAAACAACTAAGAATAATATTTGAAATAGATATAGTCACTAGAAGAAGAATATCATCATAAGAAGGTCTCACTACCCAAGGTACTACCCCAACTACCCTCATAGATGGCCAGGGTATTGGTAAAAGTTCATGTTTAACTTAAAAGAGATTAATACGGTGAATGGTTATTTATACATTTCATCTTAATTCAATAGCAACCATTTCATTTTCCTAAGTCAATATTTACCTTTTTATTTTGTTTTACTTATTTATATATATCAAGGTTTAATTAAATGGATTCCCATTCCTAGTGAATAAGGTCCCATACACACTAAAATCAAGACCCATTAAATTTCAATTCAACCGTATCTGCATTCAATATCGGAATGTATTGGGTAAAATATGATGGCTTGACTCAGTTAATCACTCATTAAATTCCATGAGGGCCCATACACCACATTGATTGAAACATGAAATCACGCAATCACTGTTAAAGTGGAGCTCGTATAACATGAGGTTCATAGCTGAAGTGGGTAGAAACTCTATATTTAAGAAGCCACTATCATCCAATATAGGATATAACTATTTAGATTGATGCTGAAACACTGAATTACCCTTTACCTACCCTATAGTAAAAAATTAGTAGTATCAGAAAATATAACAAGTAGGGTTCAATCAATAATATTACGAAACACATGCAATACAAGAAATAAAATGAACCAATATGGCATGGATATGCTTGAAATGTGTGTTCTACATTCCAATAATGATGCACGTAACAATGTTCCATGTGATACCAGGACAAGGTAAAATAACCATAAGGAATATCAAATATCATGATCCATGTGTATCACACAAATATTATAATATATCAACTATAATATAAAAAATACAGAAAACCAATTGTCCATTCCCATGAAATGTGGAATTTACAATAAATGTGAGTTAGTTATGCCCAAGAACCACTTATAACAAAGCTACAACATGTTAGTAATCTCTTATCTAATTTCCATAATAGTTATAAAAGAGGAATGAAAATCTCTTTGATAAAAATTTGTGATGTCCCGAACTAGGTACCACAGAATAGTCCGCCGAACTGGTGGTACATAAGGCTTCAAGAACACCTCCCCATATGATAAAGTCTGATGACAAGCCATGAAGGCCTAAGGTTTGACTGTGGTGAGACTATACCCTCAGACGCCACTGTCAGAAGCCTCCTTTATGACCAAGGAACAGGGTGGTGGGTGGATAAGATTTATGAATGGTTTAACGAAAGAGGCCAAAGAATTATCTTACGAATCCCCTAGTTCCCTTACGCAGACCCTGACCATCTCTTCTAGAGCAATGACATATCAGGTGAATACACGGTGAGATCCGGATACAGGCTTTCTCTTGGAAATCACCCAACCGACCGGAATGAGGGACCATAGAAATTTCTTTGGAAGCTCAATGTCCCCCAAAAAATATGCCACTTTTGGTGGAAGGTCTGCATGGGCACCATCCCAATGATGAGCCTTCTTCTTTACTGACATATTTCCAATGCCGCTTTCTGCCTGTTTTTCCCGAACATCCCAGAGACCCCCTTGCATGCCATCATTCACTGCCCATGAGCTAAGGAAATCTGGCATAAATGGGACCCGACCCCAGATGCATCATTGGATACGTCTTCTGACCTCCCCGCTCTCCTGGTGCGATGGTGCTCTTCTCTCTCAGTGGCTAAGGCAGGTTCATTCTGCACCCTAGCCTAGATCATCTAGGTCTGGTGTAATGATGTTGTTTTCCACCACATGCATAAACCTCCTGAATTCTATACAGAATGGGCCACATCATGGATTGAGGGATGGAATCACCACAATGGACATCAAATGCCTGATGATCCCCCCCCTGCCCCCCTCATTGGAACCCCCCAATGAAAGGTACTCTTAAGATCATCGTGGACGCGTCTCTCCCCAAGGATGGACCTGTCTCCCTCGGTCTCCTGGCCCAATATCTTCTGGGGAAAATCATCGCAGCAAAGTATGAATCACATCATGCCTTTTGGGGACCTGCTATTGCTGAGGCTAATGCCATCCTGGCAGCCTTGTTGTTGGCTTTGGAACGTGGGTGAGTTGATATTAGCATTGAATCTGACTGCCTCACCATGATTGATGCCATTAACCACAACAACGGCGGACTCCAGTCTTTTGGCCTCATCATCAAGAGAATTCTCTCACTCTGCCAATGATTTTCATTCTGCACCTTCTCCTTTTCCAAAAGAGAAGGCAACAGTGCGGCCCACCAGTTGGCAACATCATGCCCCTTCAAGGCCAACTAGCTCTAACTGGAAAATTTTCCTTTGTGGATTTTCATATGTACGTCTACCCATATTCATCATTAATGATATCTGTTTTTTCTCAAAAAAAGTGGTATTTATAGAAATTAAGGAACATAAACCAATGGAATTGTAACATGATGTTCAGAATAGTAATATGACCATTATGAATAGTAAACCAAACAACTGAATAGTAACATCACCAATGAATGAATAGATAATATTTATCCATATTATAAATGAAAATATGATATAATTATATCTTTGTATAAGTAAATAAATAATTTGAAAATGATAAATTATTCTATGGTATTTTTATAAAACATAAATGTTTATTTAAAATATTATAAATAATAAGAAAATTTATTTTCAAAAAATAGATTCAAAAATTATTATTTTGTTATCCTATGATTATAATATAATTTCATGATACCTCAATTAATTTTTCAAAATGTTATAAAATCAGTTATAATTTTTAAATTGGAATTTTTCAAATAAACGGTGATTTTATTTAAAAATTAAATTTCTCATATTTAGAAAAAAATAAAAAAATTGGAGTCTATTTTTGAATTCTAAATGTTTACAATCATATGGTTGTATTATTTAGAATTTTTTCTAAAAGAAAATAATTTTTTGTGAATAGTGAAATATGTTAAAATAAGGTATATAGTGAATACATGAATTATTGAGTCATGGATGATATATGGATGATGTAAGAACATTTGGTTTGAACTCAGATACACTATTTACTTAATTTAGTCATAATAGTACACACTATTCATAGTCTTGAGATAGAATTATAATCAAATGAGTAAAATAATCAAAAATCACCCCTCTCATCCACTATAAATACCACCCTCACCACCTACTCTCCTCGAAATTATCAAGACTTTAATAATTTCCAATTATTTCAAATACTATTCCCAAGTCTATTCCCAATGTACATGAGGTTCTGGTTTCAAAAAAATACCCAAAACAATTTCCCTAAGGAGGTTCTCAAGGAGATGAATTCAAGAGGTAAAATCCTCTTTTCGCTTTCTTTATTTTCTTTTCACTTTCATTACTTTTTATACTATCCTTACCTCTGATGTCAAAACATGAATGATAAATCCATTATATTATATATAATTTAATTTTATTATGTTCATGTAAAATTTACCATCAAGTCTGTTCTCCTCTCACTTTTATTCTAAAAATGAAATTATCATCTGTGACTTGTTGATTTATCAGCTTCAAGGATGAAAAGATTTTAAGTTACTTTCATGCTTTGAAATATGGACATAAAACCATTATAGTGGTTGGTAAATATTTTAAAATTTATTTTATAACCATTTTTATGTTTTGAAACTAACTTTTATACACAATAATGATTAATGAAACAAAACTAGTTTGTGATGATCAAAAACTGCAAAAATAATCTAAATGATTATCACTGTTGTATTATCTAGTGATTCATCATAATTGAAAATAATATAATGAATTATATAACCATTTAATCATATGGAGTTTAATTATTAGAATATTTTTTCTATTATGTATATATATTCCCATTTTACATGATCTTTCATACATTTATACAAGTGAACCAAAGAAATGAACACTCTTGAATGATGAAATTTAATATCATAACTCATAAAAATAGCCATAAATGAACTTAATAAATTTATAATAGAGAAAATAAATGTATAAAATTTTATAAATTAATTAATTAATTAATTTTATTTTATTATATAAGACATTAATATCAAATGCAGAACACTTTCAGACATTATGTAAGGGATTCTTTATGAACCTCCATTTTTTCCTTCACGTTGCACTTTCTCTCTATTTAACAAAATTTAATTCGTATTTATTTTTATATAATTCCTCTAAATTATATTTATATGTTCCAAAATCATGTATCTAGTTCATTTCATCCTTCTTTGATGGGGGAAATACCTATTTTAAAAAGGTTCCATTTTCAAATCTTCTTGATAATTAAGCTTGATTAAAGGGACCTTCTTGATTTATTACCTTTTTTTAAGTGTAATACATAATATATCATAATCCCCCATTATAATTATAAAATAAATCTTTTTTCATGAAAATTTATATATGTTAAATTATTGTATTTTAAAAACAAATATGGCTTTTCCACTTTAAACACTCTTTAATATTTTCATTAAACCACACAAAAATGATTCATTTCTAATGTCTATTGAACAAATGTTTCATGTTTTTTGTATTATTTTGACATAAATTATCATTTTATATTACTATTTCCATTTATCAATGTCCATGTATGATTAAATCTATTCTTTCATGGACAAAATTATGATATTCCCCTTTTTTAGGCCTTATGACATGATTATGATACCCAATTCTTTATATGGGAAACCCTTACGATTGATTCATATTGTGGAATACATATGAATGAACATGTTATGATGGGTGTGCCTGGATATCATTTCAATTTGTTATATAATGTTTATTATTATGATAATTTATACGTGGATAGGGAGTAAACCTGATTCCTTTGTGGGACTTTGTCTTCCATGTGCAATGGTCATGGTAGTTAGCCTTGACTCAAGTTTATGTCATGTTTTGGGTTTTTTAAACATTCCTACGATGCCATGATTACTTGTACCCAATATATACATGTTATTATTACTTATGATAATCATGTTCTATTCTTTTTTATGTCATTATGTCATGCTTTCTAACCCATGTTCTTTTCTTGATTCCTATTTTTATACCCTTAGTAGGATTGTCAGCTCATCCATTTTGTTCATGTATTCCCTAGGCTATCCCATGAATCTGTAGTAGCTCAATTAATGTTTGTAACTCCTTATTATTTATTATATTTCTATGTTTTTAGTTTTACATACCTAAACATACAAAGGAACTAGATATTATTATGATCCTTGTCTTGTAATTTGAGAGTTAATTGAGCATAAAATTACGTAATAATATGTGTAAATGGATATGGTCTCTATAGTTAGTATCAGAGAAAGGTCAATTTATTTTTGGAGAATGGGACTATACCACTTTATTAAAAACCATAGGGATAATTCTATCTGCATGGATAACCTATATTGAATCTTACAGTATCACAAGTTAGTATATACTTTTCTTTTATAAGTGTTGGGCAAAAATCCTTCAAAGTATCATTGAAGCCTTTTTGAGGTGATTGTGTTTGTTGACAAAGTGGACATCTAAGTTGTGATTGTTGACAAAGAGGATTTCATGATGGAATGTCGAGTTCAAGAGCTGAGGTCAACGATCCATGTTTGCTTCAAGAACGTCGATAAAAGGAATGGATGATCTGGAGGCGGTACAAAAGAACAGATACAAGGTGGCGCCGTTTTCCAGTGTTTGCCAAATTTTTGGGCCTGAAAATCGGCAAATGAAGAAAAGTGTTTTTGGCAAAGGGACTTGCGCGCCGCGAACATGGTGTACAGGAAACTTGCGCGCCACATGTTTTTCAAGATCAGAAGATCAAAATATGGCTAAGGAAATAGGATCGCGCAAGTTTGGGAGTTGGTCGCGCAAGTGTCTAAAGGAGAGGAGACCTGCGCGCCGAGACTGTGTCGCGCAGGTGACTTGCGCGCCGTCGCGCAGGGTGGTCAGATTGCCTATAAATACCGGACCACCCCTCCTCATTTCTCACCGGAGTTCAAGACGAGAGCTCCCGTCGCGCAGGTGTGGTGGTCACGCAGGTGGTGTGTGTGGTCGCGCAGGTGAGACTTGCGCGCCAGTGGTTGAAGTTGTGCGCCGGTGTTAGAAGTTGCGCGCCGGTTTGCAGTTGCGTGCCAATAGTGGTTTGGGCATAAAGGGAAGAGAGTCGCGCAAGTTTGGAGTTGAGGAAGCTTGTGTCGCGCAAGTGTTAGAGGAGGACTTGCGCGCCAGTTGTGACTTGCGCGCCGATACTTGCGCGCCGAGGTTGACTTGCGCGCCAAGTAAGGTTTTATTCCCGCAGTGATTTTCAGACTGTGTGGAAGCTGGAAGTTTGCCCGATACCTTCGGTGCAAAGAGATATTCATCAACGGGCGAAAGTTAAACTTCAACAGAGCATCTACATACAAGAGAAGATGCATTCTTTCATGAAACTGAAGTGACCTACAGGTCTATAAACTGTGAGTGGATTCCATCCAAGAGCAGTGAGCTCAAGAAGAGGAAGAAGGTGATCCTCTCCACCGGCAGTGAGCCAGAGAGAGAGAAACAGGGAGTGACCCTTGGGAAAGCAGTGAGCTGACCCTAAACATTGTAAAGGCAGTGAGCCTGGGCGTAGAAGTGATCTAGCCCGAACCTTGTTATCCACAGCTAGTGAAGATTAGTGGAATTTGGTACGACCGACAACCTGTCGGCGTATGCTCCTTGGACGTAGCCCTTAGCGGTGAACCAAGTAAAATTGCTGTGTCATGTGCTTGCTTTACATTCTGTTTATATCGTGCAACAGGGAAAAGAGAGAAGAGTG
Organism: Viscum album; assembly: GCA_963277665.1. Lineage (NCBI taxonomy): Eukaryota > Viridiplantae > Streptophyta > Magnoliopsida > Santalales > Viscaceae > Viscum > Viscum album. The sequence goes on from OY728158.1 coordinate 1,615,876,143, forward strand.
TTTTGCTTAACAGCGAAACAAGATCAGAACGGGCATTAATTTTTAATTAGTCATACCCTGATTCACCCCCCCTCTCAGGGTATCCAGCCTAGTGGACCTAACAATAAGTTTATCTTTCCATGTTCAATGTTTTACTTTTATATGTTAATTATTCAAGCCCCATAAGTATAATTTTCTTTTCATATTTAGTGGATGGAAATAATATAACCAATGCCAACAATAAATGTGATATTAAATGTGATTATTTTCCTAATTATATGCCAATTATGATAGGAAAGAGTTCTCAAAATAGCATGACAGTAATTTATCAGCTGGATAATGTTTTTAATATTATATTGAATTGTGTGGAACTCCCTTCTTATCATAAGAGAGATAATGTTTATGTAGAATCCTTCATGCATATAAGTCCTCTTTTATTTATTGGATCTCTTGATCCCCTCTTTGTAGAACAATGGATTTATTATTTTGAGAAGATATTATCTATCCTTCAATGCTTATAAGAAGAGAAATTGGTGCTTGGAGTATATCTTTTTGATGGGGCAAGATGATATGTGGTGAAAACTTATCAAGAACACAAAGTACAAGGAGGAAATTTATTCCATCAAAAGGGAGTATTTTAAGAAAATATCTTTCACTAAATATTTCCCCCAAACACTAAATCTTAATATAGAAAAGGAGTTATTTGGACTAAAGTAATTGGATGATCCATCTATTTATGTGTAAGAAGAAAATATCACAAGGCTTTTTGATACACCTATAATTTTTTCATGAATACCAAATGAAAGGTGGATCAATTATTTAGTCAACTGATGGTGTGTTTGTAAAAAAAATTGGCGATTCGAGACACTGATAGTTATGAATAGATTGTCCTTTATGACCTTAATGTTGGAAAGATGATAGAAGAATATCAGTGGTATCGTGGGCCTAGTGAAAAAATAAGGAAAATTAATTTTAATTTGAGTGGTTAAATAGATAAATTTGATGATTAAAAGAAGACCCAACATCCCACATGCCAAAATATTAGGAAGAAGCATCCTAAAATCTACTTAATGAGAACCATGAGATTCTTCAAATGTATAAGAGAGTGAAATATCGATAATATCTACATAATATATATGAATAATTCTACTAATGAGGTTGAATAAATGAAGTCATAGGTTGACACTCATCTGGTATTTTAGTGTTTCAACTGCAAGTAACATGGGAATTATGAAATACATTGAGTAAGCCAAGGGTTTTTTGGGGAAATCAACAACAATAACCTTCTAGGAAATAAGGAAGGCCATATTCGGTAACTAATCCTAAGGATGAAACTCAACAATGATGTGGTAAAAAATATACTAGTAATTCCTTAAATAATAGAGAAAATAATATTTTATTTAGTTTCTATACATTGTTTCTTATCATTCATTTTTAGAAGAACTATTAAAACACCACCATAAAATATGGATGTTGATTTATTTGTGAGAATAAATAATGGGGAAAGTATTGTAACCAAATTATATAACTCCTCCATGATTATGGATTTTGGACTGAACCTCCCAATAAATCTTTTCTTACATTCTTTAGTAGATTTAGATGTTATATTTGTCATGGATTGTATATATTTATTAAAACCAAAAATTAACTACCGGGAAATGGATATCACCCTTTACATCTCAAGAAATACCACAATTTTGTACATGTTTAAGGAGGAAGATGAATCTACTTGAAAATAATCATCTCAATTGTGGATATTATTTCCATATGAGCAAGCGTATCTACCAAAAATGATTGATACAAATAAGGGAATCATGCTCGAAGACATGGCCATTATGAGGTACTATACTAACGTGTTCCCTAAATAATTATCTAGTATTCCTCATGACTGAGAGGTTGAGTTCTAAATCGAACATATCATGGATCTATACCTATATCAAAAAATCCTCAAATAATAGCCACCATTTTTTTGGAATAACAGATATAGTTACAAGAGAACTTGAATAAGGGTTATATAGGCTCGAGTTCATTACCATGGGGTGCGCCAGTCTACTTCCTCAAGAAGAAGGATAAATGAATGTAACTTAGTATTCATTTTCATGAGCTCAAAAAATCACGAGATAAACATGTATCCCCTTACACAGACATCTGAATTTTTCAATCAACTATGTGGGGACATGTATTTCTCAAATGTGGACTTTCGGTCAGGGTATCACCAATTAAAGGGGAAAAGGAAGATATTCCCAATTCTGCCTTTCAAATGAGTTATAGACACTATGAGTTCATAGAGATTACCATAAAACTCACTAATTATCAATAAATATTCATTTAATTAATGAATAGAGTCTTTATTGATTACCATGATAATTTTTTTTTCTTTATTGATTGTAATATGAAATACTCCATGGGAAAGGAGGAACATGAGGTGAATTTGAATATTGTGTCAAAGACTTTTGAATGGGAGAAACATTATAAAATGTATAATAAATCTATGTTATGGATAGAGTAAGTATCATATTAATCCATTTTATCCCTATGAAATGTATATATGTGGACCCTTCCAAGAAAATTGAAATTGAGGAGTGTCCCATTCCAATATCTCTAATGTAGATCTGTAGTATCTTTGGTCTAGCTGGGTATTACCGATGATTTTTGAAAAAATTATCCCAATTTTCAAACCCACAAAAAATTATGACTCATAAGGGAGTAAAGTTTGTTTGGACAAGGTAATGTGAAGACTCATTCAAAGAGTTGAAAAAGAGGATTATCACTATACTATTAACTACTCTTTTGACAAGTGGGGAACTCTATTTGGTGTAAAAAAATTCTTAAAAGAAGGTATTAGGATGTTTAATGATTAAAAATGAGAAAGTGATTTCTTAGACAATAAGGTAATTGAAAATTCATTTGAAAAACTATCCCACACATTATCTGGAGTTGGAAGTTTTGATCATTATGTTGAACATCTAAAAGAATTATCTATATGGGGAGAAGTGTGAAATATATACTGATCATAAGAACCTAATATTTATATTCACATAGAAGGAGCATAATATTTTCCTGAGAATATATTTATAGAACATCATGGATTATGACTGCTCAATCCACTTGTATCTTGGTAAGGAAAATAATGTGGAGAATTTTCTAAGTAGAAATAATCCTGCAACATTATCAACGACGGTAATTTATAAGGATCCAATATTCATAGATTTTAAAAGGTGGGAAATGGGAATAATTAAGGATCACAATCAACCCTTTCGCAAATGATTTCTCAACCATCCATTATGGTGAAAATAATGGACGGTCAAAGAAATATTTTATAAATTTAGAAGAAGTGGGGACCATGAGAAAGGGGAAATCCTCGCAGTTAAATATTGATGAGGAAGAAGTTATTGGATCTGGCTCATGACTATGTGTACAATAAAATCTAGAGATAAAGAAAGATCTTATTAGTGTCACACATATCTCAAACTTCTCTATTCACCCATGGAGAAAAAAAGAGGTCTCAGGATCTTCGAGAGCACTATTAGTGGGACAATATGAAAAATGATATCTCGGATTATACATCAAAGGGCTAGGTGCGTCAATAAGTGAAGGATGAAAGAAACATATATAAGGTGATGATGTCACCATTACCCATACCAACATGGAAATGTGAAAAATCACCATATATGTTTTCACTAAACCTATAATGAAAACTAGAGGAAACAATGATATATGGGTTTTTGTGGATAATCATACAAAGATAGATCTCTTTGTCACAATTTGAGAGGACTTATCACTAGATCAACTTGAATAGATCATCAGAGAAGTGGTAAGGCTACTTGGAGTACCATTATTTATTGTTTCTGATCGACTTCCATGATTCACCTTGGTGTTTTTAAAATGCCTACAATATTCTCTAAACATTGAGCTAAACTGTTGTAGGATTTATCATCCTCAAACTGATGTCCAGTCTAAATAGACTATTTTGAAATAGTTAACATGGTGATATCATGTTCTATGGAATTGAAAAAAGGATGGGAATAATATCTTCCCTTGGTTATGATTTCATACAACACTTATTCCCACTATAGCATCCATATGGCTCTATATGAAGCTCTTTATAGAATATATGGAGAAAAAAACATTATAGAATGAAGTCTATGACTATAAGTTTCTATGACCAGTAATTGATGATGAAATAGTGGGAAAGGTGAAAACCATTCAACAACACATCAAATTAGTCCAATGTTGACAACAGTATTATGTGGATAATTATCGATTAAACCTTGAGTTTAAAGATTTAGACATGGTATTCTAATACAAATATCCATGTTATAGGTCATGAAATTTGAGAAGAAATTAAAGATAGGCCCTAGGTACATCAACCCTACCGATATTCACGATCATATTACAGTTTTCTCCAGTCGACAAGAACTTCCCCCAACCATGTCTAAAGTACATGATGAATTCCACATAATCCTATTGAGAAATCACATTCTGAATCCCATACATGTATTGAATTCATAGGTGGTATGGTTGGAAAATGATCTATCTCATGATGAGAAGCCAACTAAGGTCTTGTATCATAGAGGTAATGTTCTAAATAATAAAACCACTCACCTGGTCAAAGTACTATGGTAAATCCATATGTATGAAGAGGGAACATGGGAATCATATGAATAAATAATAGAGAATTACCCTCAACTATTTTACCAATACTTTGTAAAACGAAATTTTGAGGGAAACAATTAAAAAGGGGGAAGAATGTAACGACACAAAATTCTATCAATGAAAATTTCCATTATTGTAATTATTTATTGAATTATAAGTCACATAAAATCTCTTATAAAACTCAATAAAAATTTTATAAATGAAGAATGAATTAAATAAGTGTTTTCTATAGAAATTAAGGAACCTAAAACCATCGAATAGTAACTTCACCTTTGGAATAGTAATATGAGACTTATGAATAGTAAATTGTACAATAGAATAGTAACCCCACCAATGAAATTATATGAAATATTTATCTATATTATAAATAAAAATATTATATAATTATATCATAGTATAAGTAAATAAATAATTTGAAAATGATAAATTAAGTGTTGGTATTTTATAAAACAAAAATGTTTATTTTAAATTTTTTGATTAATATATTTATTTAAGTGAAAATTTATTTTCATAAAATTGTTTCATAAATTAAAATATTTATAATATTATGAGACTTTAATTAAATTTTGAAAGTGTTATAAAATCAGTTATAATTTTAAAATTGTTATTTTCCAAATAAATGATGATTTTATTTTAAAATTAAATTTCTAATATTTAGAAAACTATTTTCATAAAATGGATTCCATTTTTTAATTCTAAATATCATAAAATGGTATGGTTGATGTTTTTTTATTTTTCTAAAAAAGTTGAATTTTTGGTGAATAATGATTTATTGTAATTTACGGTATTGGATAAATACATGAATTATTGATCCATGGATGATGTATGGATGATGTAAGAACCTTTTTTTAAAATAAAATGCACTAGTTATTGTACATAATGAATTGAATACACAATATTCATAGTCTTGAGCTAAAATAATAAATAAATGAGTAAAATAATAAAAGAAACACCCCTCCCCCTACTTTAACTACCACCACTCACCACCTCTTCTCCTATAAAATATTAATCGTTGAATCATTTAAATTTCTACTAAATCCTCTCCCCAAGTATCTTCCTAATTTCTATGATATACATGTCTCAACAAAATTCCAAAACAAATTTTTCTAATGAGGTTCTCAAGGTGAATAATTAAGGTGGTAAAATCCTCTTTCTCTTTCATTATTTTCTTTTCACATTATTTTTTCATACTCCCACCAACGAATCCATAAAAAATGAATGATAAATAAAGTATATTATATATAATTATATTTTATTATTTTAATGGAAAATCCACCAGTATGTCTCTTCTTCTCTTCCCTTTATTCTAAAAATGAAAATATCATTCCTGAGGTGTTGATTTATCAACTTCAAGGATGAAAAATTTCCAATTTCCTTTATTGCATTCAAGGATGTACATAAAATAGTTATAATGGTTGGTAAAAATTATAAAATTTCTGTTATAGTTCTTTTTATGTTTCTAAACAAACATTTATACACAATAAATAATAATGAAGTAAAACTAGTTTGTGATGATCAAAAAACATGTAAAATAATCTAAATTATTATCACTAATATCTTATCTAATGATTCATCATCACCCCAAATATTCAAATGGCTTTTATAAAAATTTAAAACAATTTATGTTCATTAATTACAAATAAATTCAATTCTAGATATTTATTCACATTTTACATTATCATTTATACATTTATACAAGTGACCCAATTATAAAAACCATTGAAATTAACACTCCTGAACAATGAAATTGAATCTTTTAACTCATAAAAAAGGCAATAAGTGAAAGTAATAAAATTATAATAAAAAAAATACTTGTAGAAAAGACTATTAATTAATTAATTAATGTGATTGATTTTATTATTCATCACATTATGATCACGTTTCGAACACATTCAGACGTAAGGTAAGGGATTCTTTCCGAACATCTATTTTTTCCCTCAGGTTACACTTTATCTCTCTTTACCTCAATGTAATTCTTCTTATTTTTATATAATTACACTAAATTCTATTTATATGTTCCAAAATAATGTATTTATATCATTTCATCCTTCTTTTATGGGTAAATACATGTATTTAAAAGGTTTCCTTTTCAAATCATCCTGATATGCTAGCTCGATTAAAGGGAACATCTTGATTTGTTACCCATTTTTATGTATACTCCATAATATATATTAAGACATTGTTATTCTTCTAAAAAAGCTAATTTTATCAAGAAAAAAAATATTTTTTCACTTATAGTTTTATAAAAATAGATATTCCATTTCTTCTTTAAACACTCTATAATATTTTCCTTAAATCACACTAAAATCATTCATTTATAATGTCTCTTAAAAACGCTTTTTACATTTTTTCACTTCATCATGACATTGATTTCTAGGATCTATGAATATTTTCCCTTATGAATTTCCAGGTATGATTTAAATATATTCATTCATATACACCATTATTATATTCATTTATTTATACCTTATGACATGATTTTGATACCCATTCATTCAATGGTTAACCCTTAAGCTTTATTATTTATGTGGAACACATATGAATGAACATGTTATGATGGGTTCGACCAGACAGCACTCCAATGCGTTGATTAATATTTACTATCATGTGAATTTATGTTGGGATATGGAGTTAACCTGGTTCCTTTATGGGGTTTTGTTCTCCATATGAAATGGTTTTGGCAGTTATCCTTGACTCGTTCTTATGTCATGTTGTGTGTAGTTATCAAATTCCTATGATTCCATGATTTCATGTCCACAAAATCATAATGTTATGCTTCCTTATTTATTTCATGTTCTCTGCATTTTTATTTCATCATTTAATGCCTTTTAACCCATTTTCTTTGAATTATTTCTTTTTTATACCCTTTCATGGGATTTTAGCTCATGATTTCTGTTTATGTCTTCCTCAAGTTATCATATGCAGATATAGGACCTAAATAGAAGTTAGGAGGTATTTATGAATGAGTAAAATAAATATGTTTTATTCTATTTCCATTTCATCATTTTTATATACCTAATCATCCAAATACAGTAAACATTACAATCTTTTACATTCATTTTTATGGTTAATTATGATTGAATTATGTAATAATATGGGTAAACGACCAGTGTGACTATAACATGGAATCCAGAAATACATACTATAAAAAACAGTAAAAAATATTCCAAAAACTAACCAAAATTTTGATTGCTTTATTGATCATATTTTACCAAGACCCGTCCAATTAAAGTAATCATGATCAGGTGTCCAAAGTGGGACACATAACCTTTTCAACATCTATATACAATTAATCATCCTTGGATACATCAACATCTATAATAGAGTGTAAGATAAATATTATTCGGCCACAAACATTGGTGTCTATACCATCTAGTATGTGAATATAATCGGAAATAGTGTGCAGGTATATATGAAAGCAAATACACTAAAGTAATGTAAATACCCCAATACTTACTGCAGCCTCAGTTGGTGTCTGAACATGCCATAATTCATCAAATTAGGTTCTAGCTTGTAATAAGTGATGCAATAGGATCCAAGGTATGACCATTTAATTTTATAATTATGATAACATTAAATAGGATCCAAGGTAATAACAAATTCATCGTACAATGATAATGGTAAAGGGGATCCAAGATAATATCCAAGGCATACTCTACCTTAATGGTTGATCCAACTCATTAATAACATGCTTCTTGGCTATAAGGGGTATGAGTGTAATCCAAGGCACATTGCCCAAAGGATTACACTATAAAAGATTCTAATCGAGTCTGAGGATCTTTTCCAAGGTGAAATGAGATAACCATGACAGGACATAATGGCATGAATACATTGGTCCATCTATCTGAAGACATCCAGATTGATCCAAGGAGTGTATCCAAGGAATCCTATAACATAAATTTTAGTGAAGGTATCCTACATCATCAATCATGGAACCTGTTAATAAATAATGACCATGTTCTGATTTGGATATATCATAGGGAAACTAGCTCCTTGAATCAAAATGGAATCCTCTGAGTGATCAAGTCATTCCCTCAGGAATTCAAGGCTGGATCAAATCTGGCCACTTCTATAAAGATAAGAAGTTTCATATTCAGTAGGAACCTTGTACATATATCATTATTCATTTAATTACATGAATACTAATTCCATTTTATAATTTAGAAGTTTCATTCTAGTTATTTTTTTTATTAAGTGACAAGGTTAAAAGGACATGCAATCATTTAATACATTCATCACATATTCAATTATTGGGTTCATTAATTTATATTTCATAATCATGACAAGGTGGGCTATGGACATGAAACCATATGAAATTTAATTAAAAATAACTAGGCCATCTGATATATGTATATAAACATTCCATTTAACATTTTAATAGTTAATTAATTAACTGGTACACATACCTTAGAAGGGTCAAGTGGAAACTATACATGTTCAACCTATTTAGAAACTAAGTATTTATTGATTATATAAGAACACTTACCTTAGAAGTTTGATGTGATATCACACCCGAACCGTGGCCCATACAACCATAGAAAACATTAAAGGCATAAATAAGGGATTAACCTACTAGGGGAGGATTGAGTTGAGGTAATAACCTTGAAAAATATAAATAAAATTTATTAACAAGCAATTAGAATACAATTATGATAAATATAAGAAAAGAAAATGAATTTAATAAGAAATGCCAAATGTTATCAGATTTCGTACAATGATGACGATTTATAAAATTTTGGGACTTCAGTGATGAGTTATAGAACACCTACTGTATAGCTATATTATTCTACTCATCTAGAATTTACCCTTAGTTTGGCATGGACTAGAAGAAAATGGAAGAATATATTAACACCCAAAAAATAGGGCATACCATCTTGCATGAATATAGCATTATCCTGGGAAAGGAAAATGAAAAACCGGTCTAGTGATCCAAGAGATTACCTATAAGAATCCAACAAGACCAACAGAGGGTCTATCAGACATTGAATGGGTGATATATTCAAGAACCTAGGTTAGAACGATGTTGAGAGATGTCAACATGAAATAGAATCCTCTTATGGTAGAAATATGATAAATAAGAGGGGTGGGTGAGTTTGAATATATTTATAGGAAAAAACTATCATTTTACACAAAAATTACAAGGTCACACTATTTTTCCTCAAGGTTGGATAGACCATGTGCCAACCGCTCTCCTCCCACTGCCTAAGGAGGGACCTCACACATTTTCATGCACATGGTTTGACTAACCATGAAAACACTATGCCACACACTCTAATAAAAACTATAGGTACCCTCACATGGGTGTGCATATTATTATTCAATGTTTTCTCAAACCATGTAGCCTCTTGAATACCTTTATCCATCCCTCACTCAGTTAAGAAAACTGTGTATACTGGATCACACAGTTTTCACTAACCATGTAGACTATTACATTTTTCCACCAGCAAGGGATTTGAGATTCGAACAATCCTTAGACACACCCAAAATAACCATGAACTCATCATGAATCTATAATTGGTCCAAAATAAATAATTATAATGAAATTACAAGGCTCCACACCACATAGAAAATCTTGGTACTTACATTATCATTTATAAATTAAATATAAATGATGAAAGGATTAAAGATGAATGAGAGACTAATTGAGATAGTTACAACATGAAATAAAGTGATTGGGTAAGACATCATATAATGAAGGAGACCTATGACTAGCTTGTGGGAGAAGGGGTTGCACTAAATGCAAGGTATGAGGTGATGTGAAATTAGGGAAATAAAAAAAATTGGGGTAAAGATTTAAATAATGCACAGGTTAAATGGGAATTTAACCTATTTCTAACAGTCATATAGTTAGGCTGGATAGTTTCCCAAACCATGTGCCAACCATGCACCCCCAATGTCTATGTGGGACACTTCATCGCATGGATAGGTCGACTGTTTGAAAAACAATGCGCTAATCATGTGTTATAGTTCCACAATAAGTTTTTACCATTTTTTATGGTTGGAAAACCTACCTTACATGGTTTACGAAACCCCAAACCATGATCCTCCTCATATGTTCTACATGTTCGAGATGCATGGTTAGCAATAACTATGTTCCAACAATGTGGATCATGTTTTTACTAAACACCATAGGTACAAGCTCCGAATAAACAACAGATAGCCCTGAACCCTTCCTTTAACTCTTAATAACTTTTAAGTATATATAAAGAAAGGTTAAAAATAATATTTAAGATATTCATACCTCTTTGAAAATTCAATAAATTATAACATACCCTCCACAAAACAACTTTCCCATAATTTTCCCTTATGAGGATGGTTGTTTAGCCTACGATGATAATTCTAGCCACTGAACTTGTACATTAGCTGCTCACTCCTATGTCTCATCTTGTAAATTTCTATGATTATATAGCACCCATACTAGAGTTACTAACCTTCCATGAAGAGTATTCAAGATTTAATTAATGATATGAATAGGAAGACCCTCAAAATAATTGTTAAAATCTAACTCAACCTCATTATGCTGACGAATATAAGGCAGGTCTAAATATTAATAATGTAGCTAAGAAATGTGAAATATGTCACGTGTTTCCCTGTATATCTAAGGGAAATCTATATGATAATCCAATGGTCCTACCCTCTCAAAAATCACAAAAGGATCAGATAACCGAGGGGATAGCTTAACCTTCCTCTAAAGTCAACGATGACCAAATTAAGGCGACATAGACAATAATACTAAATCCCCACCTCGAACACTAGATGTTGTTTATAGTGATTGGAATAATAATTATTCATAGACTAGTCTATCTCCATATTCATCTTTATAAGTTGTACCTGTATTGATGTCTCTTGAATGAGATAAGGTCCCTGTACAATCACTTATCCTTCCACAAACTAGCATAAGGGTGAATAGATTAGCCTACCATAAAGGGCCTCATAACGATCCATATTAATCATAGTTTGGAAACATTTATTGTATGTGGATACATCTTGAGGTAAATGATTCTCCCAAAAACCTCAAAAGTCATGGATTCATGCTCAGAGCATGCCCTATAATACCAATATAGTACACTTGGACTGACCATCAGTCCATGGGTGGTAGAATATACTCAATGGTATATAGGTGACTAATTCAATCTATAACCCCTACCAAACCAACAATATAAATAAATTATCTCTATCAAATATGATGGTATGAGGCATACCATGATGTTTGATAATCTCATGGATATATATCCTTCTCATCTCATCAAATTAGAAGGTATACCAAATAGAAAATAAGTGGGAAACCTCCGTAATACTATCCATGATAAACCATACTGCATCATTTTCCCATGGTGACCTCAGAAAATCCATCATGAAATACATTATGACATCATCCAATTTCCACACAAGAATGCTAAAGAGCTACAATATCCCAGTAGGTCAATGGGGATCCATCGCCACCAGTAGATTTGTGAGACTCCATGAAATAATCCCGCTATATCATTCTTCATACGAGACCAAAAATATTCGTAGAGTAAGTCAAAATACATATTGGTTATATCAAGATTAAAATAAAAATTAGAGGGATTCTTATTAAAAATAATATCCTCCTATATATCTAGAGGAAACCATGCATATTTCTGAATATTCAAGATCTCATCCTCATCAATGACCCAACTAGGTTGTGGGTCCTCACCTGAAACATATTATTGGATGACTAGGCCCTCAAGATCAATGAATTTTCAGAAGATTAATATATTTAGAATTGGTTATGTATCAACCAAAGAAATAAGAATATGATTATCATGAGTCTTATAAATCTTAACATTCATTTTAGAGAGGAGATCCATAACATAACACTCACTAAATGCCTCCTAAATAGATTGTGCCTAGTATTATGGATAAAATCATTTGCCACTACATTTCCATTTCTAGCTGTATAATTAATATCAATATCAAAAGACTATATGTATTCAAAAACCATCATTTCCTATGATAAAAATTACACTAAGTGAAAATATACATGAGGCTTTTCTGATATGTTTATATATCAACTCACTCTCCCAACAAGTAGTTCATCCATCAATGCAAGGTATAACCCCGAACGTTTAGCACCAGATCAAGTGTCATGTAATTTTACACAAGAGGTGTTAACTAGTGTATCCCGTAATCCATGAATCAATCTACCTATATTAGAATTACACCTAGATCGATGTATGATGCATCACCATAAAATTTATAGTATCTGGACAGGTCTTGAAGAATCAGGATCAACCCTAAAATATTCCTTCCTTATTACTCATTAATGGTTTTTTTACAATATCCATACCATTAAAATTTGACATCCTTCTTAGTCAATCCTATAAGAGGTTCTTCTAGTCTTGATAAAATCCTGAATAAAGAACATAAAACATTTAGTTAGCCCGATGAAACTCAGTATATAAAATACATTCTTTGATTACTCCAACTATACCACATCTCTCACCTTCTATAGGTCAATAGACACACCCTACTCTATGATAATATGACATAGGAAGTGAATATTATCAATCCAGCTGTGGAATTTTATGATCCTGGAATAAAAACCATACCCACTAAATGAATCAATATAATGTAAAAGTGTTTTTCATGATCACATAAGGTTTGAAAATACAAAAACATGTCATCAAAAAATACCTCTATAATTGAATATAAGTACTAGTGGAAAACCCAATTCATCAGAGCCATTAAACTTTTCAGTGTATTCATTAGATAGAACAATATTATGAAATAATCAAATAAACCATACTTTCTTCAAAAGGATGTATGAGGTATTTCTAATGATATAACTCATAATTTATGATATCCTAACGTCAAATTAATATTTGAGAAGACCCTCGATTATCAGAGATGATCAAATATGTTTTCTATATGTGGATAGTTCTTACCTGTATGCTAATCCAAATGATGATAATCATTGAAAATCCTGAGCATGTCATTAGACTTCTTGGAGAATATCACATATGAACCCTAGGGTGAAGTACTATGATTTATGAAACCATTGGATTTTAAATACTCCAACTACCTATTGTGATCCTACAACTCATTAGTGGACATCCATTAAGGAGTAATTGATACTAGTTCTTTTACTAGAAATGATAAATGGTAAAATCTATCTCTCTCTTAGTATGTAGGCCTAGAAATTCATCAAGGGAGACACCAATAAAATTATCCACCATGGGAGGGAAATATTCATGTCACGTTCTCTTGTTTTCTATAATGAGACTAGTAATCTCATTTATCACTCCACCCATCCTTCAATGAGCATGTCTACCTCAGATCAACTAGACATCAAATTCTCTCTTGTGATTTTAATTAACACATTCTGGTGATGTGAAGGACACCCTAAAATGATAGAAATAAACATTATAATTGTAAGGAACCAACGAGTCCATCCCACGTATGATGTAAAAACCTTTCATCTCATGGATTAAGGTGTTTTATACAAAACAATAATCACATATTTCCATTAGAACTCCTTCAATATGTTCACATGTTCTGATAATATTTCCATTACAATGTTATGAGTCATCACTCCATAGAAATACATGATATTGAGGTTAAAAGTTCCAATAGTTTCCATATATATAATTGGTGAGGAAGTTCATGTGTTGAATAAGGAAGACACTAAAGTATAGGATACTTAAATTGTACCTATATCCATAGATGGGTCAATAAAATTTATCTTTGAGTATTGGCTATACTTCATATATCTAACTAGGTCCATAACCCTAAGCTATATTGTACAAACCATGAGCAGGTCCACTCAGCTGGTGTTTTATATCTAAATTCTGGCTACGTTGGCCAGGAAAACATATTCAGCTAGAATAGTCTGTAGTACTCTATCTTTGAACCTGACATGGATCTAACCATCCCTCTCTAGATGTTGGAGATATTTCATATCCTCTCTCACAATCCAATTGATGAAAGTGTCTACAAAAACACTGAACAACACACATCTGGGCACAATACTGTCATTAAACTAGTGCCATAGTATACTGTGGATTCATATTCCCTAGCCTCTCATGTTGGTTACATACCACGATTCTACCGATATAGATTCTTTGGTAGTAGAATCCTTGAAGAGAAGACTCTAAGAGATGACTTCTATCTCTAGATGAACTTCTTCCCTATCTGGGTATTAAACTACACTAGCCTATACCAAAATCTTCCCATAGGATGCACTCTGTGGTAAGGTACTAAATTGATATCATATAAATATTCGTTAGATGGAAAATGTTCACTTCTGATCTGATAGAAAACTTGATACCATCCAAAAATAGACTTTATCTGGTCAACGCATCATCGAGGAGAGTATGAATGAAATGATAGAGCTTTGTGAAGTGAACATAGTAGTCTATAAAGGTTAGATATCCATGCACTAGGTGTATAATCTCTCAAGATTGATCAATTCTCAATGTTTTGGTAAAGATATATTTGTAGAATCAAGATAAAAAATCCCTCAAAACCAAATCTTGATGAAAATTAGCTTGGGGAAAACCATCCCACCATATCTTTCCCAATCCTTAAAGCATATAATATTCAATATTAACTCTTCTTTTTGGATGTGTCTCGAGGTTCTTGAAAATTGTAAACATATTGTCTAACCATAACTCAATAGACTGGGGAAATCATTCATCTGAAAAGGAAGGTGGGTTATGTTGCTGAAACTCTTAAGTAAAATCTTATATAGTTATTTCAGGGTGTGGAGATTCCTGTAAAGACATTACTCACTATTCAAAACCCTCTCAATTATAGGTGTTGATGGCCAAATCTATGAACAACAAGAAGTTCCATAGGTGTAACTATAGGTGTTATTACCAGTGGATTATGTCCCACAACCTCCAGATCATGGTCATCATCAACTTATTGGCACACGACTTGAAGTCAATTTGGTTTCATAATTCTACAATTCCAAATGAAAGCCTTATAATAAAATTTTATTATCATAATAAATATAGATAAAAGAACATGATATGTACATATCTTTCAAATATAAGAGACTAAACACATCACTACCTTCTCCTAAATCTAGGTTTATTTGATATAAAAGTTTTTATAGGATAATTAGAGATACACACAACACTTACTACTAATTTCAGGTCTAGTTCATGGCCTCATATCGCATATTAGAGGTTTCATATAAATAGGGGGAAAATTGAACATTATAGAGGAAAACACCCTTTAAGTTGAAATTGGAATCTTCGTTTAACAATAATAATTTAATTTAATGATTTCAATTCAGCTATCTTATATACATATATATATGGTCTTGTTAGACAAATTACAATTTCCAAGTTATAAATTCCCACATATTATAAGTTGAAAATAGTATTTCATATAATCGAACCCAATTCCATATGATTCATATGTTTTTAGGATTTAAAAATCCATGTAAACTGTTAAATTATATCGGTCTCCATTCCTAATTTGTAAAGGACCATACAATTTATAAATTGAAATTGGATTCTATTTAATTAAAATCGCTAACATTACATATAAAACAAACAGTACCTGTAAAAAAAATTCATTATTTTTCAGCTTAGTTTCTACCATTAAGATATACATTAAACCACCATTTAGTTTGATGCACAAACTTTAATTAACAAATTATTTATCATTCAATAAGTCATGTTAGTCAAATAAAAGATATGGAAAATAAAAACATTTACATGCTTTAGGTAATAAAGGCATTAAAATAATCGTGGCATGGTATATGCAAGAAATATAATTCCCCAAGATCCTATATTTATGCAAGTAATCATTCTTATTTTCTCTACTTGTCCATGGGGAAAATAAAATATACAATAATAAAGAACAATAGAAATTCTTATGTCACACGACAAATAAAATAATACAAATATAACAAGAAAAATATAAAACAACATGTACCATTTCAGAAAACATGGTTTTTTCCAATACGTGGGTTAACTACTCAAAATAACATTTTCATTACTAAATTTATGACACCTTCCTAGTTTCATTTTTACCATAAAAATAAATACAAAAGGAAAAAAGAGCATCAAAGATCACCTTGGGATTTCATAGACTCATTTCACTAATATGTGATTGAATCTAGTTGTCCACATGGCCTCAAGTGCACCACCTTTAATTCAAGAGGCATTCAAATAGTAGCTTTGGTCTATGATGGTTCAGTGGTGTACTATTCAATCATGATTAGAGTGACACAAAATAATGATAATAGATAAATGATGAGAAGAGAGATAAATAAAACAATAGTTTTATTATAAAATAATCAAAATAAATCATCTAGATATAATAATAAGAAAGAAAACTATCCAATGTCATATATAAAAGATGATTCCATGATGCTATAAAAAGGTGGATACTAAGGGAACATGCATAAATTGTATATTCTGTACTAAACAAATAAAATTCTAAAATCTATCTACAATATAATCATGATTTCAATCTCAGGCCTCTTCCCCCGTACACTACCATAGTTTAGAGAATCAATAACCTATATCTAGATTCTTCCATTTGTCCCTACCTAGGTCCATGAATTATATCCATTTACTGATTCGTGGCCCAAACAGGGTGTGATTAAAACATAGTAGGACAACACCAGCAGTGACTAACACTATCCAGTTAGTGAATATATAATGAGAAAACTGTTGGTAATAATAATATGGAAGTAAAATAAATAAACAATGTTACCTCAGGTTCAGAGAGGAAACTCATATGACCATACCATCTTTGGTATATGACAAAATGTGTCGAGATAAGTGATAATGTTATTATAATAACAATATCTGAACCAAGGTGTATCCAAGGAATCTATAACCTTAGAAGGTTGCACCAACTCATAGTATTAACTAATGTAGTTGGGATAGGGTATGAGTGTATTCCAAGGAAGAAACATTAGAAATGCACTCCTATAATGATAACTATGTCGATCCCTAGGAATAAGTCCCACATACCATTAGGATAAAACTTTTTAGAGATAAATGTGATAATATGATTTGGTCTGTATAATAAGACATCAAACTGAATCCCATGAGTTAATCCAATTCATTATAATATTTTATGAAAAGTAATAGATTAGTCCAAAAGGCTATGGAAAAGAATTAATCAATGCATGAAAATGACTAAGTCCCAAAGGGGGATCAACTCTTGTAAAATGAACCCATGAATTGGGTGTCATCCTCTATATTTTTAATGAAAATCATAGGGGGGAATCCAACAATTTCCAATGGTAGGGCATCCAATAACAATATATAATGGTTTTCATAAGATCCAGGTGAATGATAATCCATTTCAAATTTCATTAAATTTCATTTATTTGTGATCATAATTCATCATTTATCAAGGAAAGTGCAATACATTTATACAATTTATATTTCCATGAAAACCCATTTAGCCATCCGAATAATTCATAATTTATCATGGATTTACTGATATGAACTTTAAATTCACATTAATTTAATTTTATTTGACATTTAAACTAATTAAATTTACCAATTTGAAATAAAAATAGTTAAGGAGAATTCACCTTATGAGGTTATTTGGTATTATATTCATGGTAAGTGTTTCAATTCACATAATAAATACACCCCAATGGTTCTCGAGTGGAGTTATATATCCTTTGAAATTTTTTAAGGGGTATGAGGGAGTATCTAATAAATGAATAATATTTAATTTAAGGGAACTTCATATTTTTAAGGTAATAGATGGTTGGACCAAATTAAGGTACAACAACACACTATAGACAACATAAATTTTAGGTAAAATAATGAGGCCATCTATCACATATTTGTAGAAGACTCATCATTCGATGTCAGCTTCTAATTCTAGATGGAATTGGAGGAATCAATGAAATAGATAAATGAATTGAGAATATGGAATTTTATCATGCATGGATTTATAATTCTAAATGGACATATAAATGATAAACAAGATCAATAAGAATGAGAGACTTACCAAGATAGATCCAATGTGATGAACGATGGTGGGATAAGAATTCATATGAGGAAGTAGGATCAAAGAATAACTTGAGGGAGAATATGGAGTTATCACCATACGGGAAGATGTGTTGTGTGATTTTAGATAGAAACAAAGATGGGTAATGATTTAAAAAGGAAGGTTTAAAATGGAATTTAACAACAGTTTAATGGATTTGCAGTTTTCTCATATGGTTGGGATGTATGGTTGGAAAAACTGTCCACCAACCATGTTCCACTACTATTTAAGTGGGGAACCCTCTTTCCCAGCTAGGTGAATGGTAATAAAAACAATGCAGTAGCCCTTTATTATAAATATGATAAAATAATACACCATTTTTCACAGTTGTGAGCCCTCCATCACAATGTTTACCAAACTGTGTTCCTCTTCATATGGTTCATACATTTGGGTGGCACTATTAGAAGTAACCATGTTTCAACCTTTTGCCTCATTCTATTTCTGTAAAAACTTGATATCTAAGCTTCAAACAAACCATATAACCCCTGAAACCCTACATTAAACTCTCATGAACTTTCATTTAGATAAAAAGGATGGTTAAAAATTAAATTTAAATTACTCATACCTCTCAGAAAATCTATAATCTTATAGTAAAATTATGAAAATAACCAACATGAAATCAAGATACACTATAAAGTCAACCAAAGTTCTCATGTGATATACCAAAACAATATTGGTCTTCCCTAATTAGTTAAGTGACACACAAGCTGAAACAACATGGTCATAGTGATATATCAATTCCTAGAATGAACTAGAATCATAATACATTTTTTCAGTAAGACCACTACCAATCTACCATTATTTTATATGAGTGGGTCCTGGCAGTTTGTTACCTAAAAGAAGCTCCCTACCTGGTCAATTTTTTTAACACAAAATGATTATAAATCTAGAAGTATCATATCAATGTCATTTTGGAAGTTTTAACCAAAACACATTCCATGTTTCATAATCTAATAGGTCTTTTGGGACCATTCAATTAAGTGATTCACACAACTATAAAATGCCTCTTGTACTAATCATATAACCACTTATAAAAAAACATGACATGTAATTTATATCAGACATTGGTTTTTCATCTCTAGATTTATCATCAATAATACACATAATAATTTTTTTGGGATTTATATTATGTTCTACATATTTTAAATTTAAAAATAACTATATATATAAAATAATATAATATATATATAAATTGAAACATTTATGAAGATTGTGTACTCTTGTAGAGGAAAACTATAGCTAAAAACGGGATTTATATAAATTACCATAGTATTGAAGTATATTTCCTCAGTCATCATTACCTAGAAATAAACTCTAATAATACATTATATATAATAATACTATATCATAAAATGTATTTCATGTTTTAATTAGTAATTATTAAATAACTGTGATTTGGTCTTGAGACTTATTATTTGGAATGAATTTTTTTATTTAATAATCCAACCTAAAAATAGGGGGAACTTCTACATCATCTACTATATCAGATTTCAGCATCCACCAGTCTCATGTTAGTCATGATGTAAAAATATAACATCAAATAGAAACACCTCTTGTCGAACACCATTTTTTTACAATGTTACTCACAAGAAAGTAAGGGAGTATATGAGTTTGTGATACATAATATTTGTATGATAACATTTAGGTCCTTACATTCTTAGATTGACGGATTACATTGAGGTCATTAATGTGGAATGGAAAATAAAATTATTTCAAATTATTTAACCACATACAAAAAAATATGAAATGTAATTTCAATAATACATTGGATAGTCATCTCAAGATCAGTCATCACACAACACACTTAACAAGTTTATTGAGATACTTATTATATTTTATATATTTTAACATTACCTATAACTATATATAAAAAATAATATATATATATATATATATGCATCTATTTATATTACTTGTTCTTAAATATAAATATATATATGTTCATTTTCATATTTACTGATGTCTTTTAAATATGTCTAATATTACTTTTGAAATATTATATTTAGTTATTATATTCAAATAATAAAACATATATTATCAGAGAACTGATATAAATTTTTTCATTTAATATATGATATACATATTTGTATGTAATGATTATTTCTAATATATTTTTAAAAAAATATTAGCTAAAATAATTTTATTTAACAATGTATCTAATAATATATTATACATTTATTTAATTTTTAATCTACTATATGTAATTATTTATATATATAAATATATTCAACTGTATTTATTTATATTTTAAAATATATTTATATTTATTTATCTAATAATATATTATTTCCTACAAAATATTTCTATTTTATACATAATTACTCAAAATATTATTAATAGTAAATTTTGATAAATTTAATTAACAAAAGTGACATATTTTACACTTATATAAAAAATAAAATATTTTAAACCAAGGTTACAATCAATATAATTGTATTAGGTATGTATATATATATTTTAAGTAATTAGATTTTCTAAAATTTAAAAAATTTTATTTTCTGCATAATTACTTGGAATAATAATTATGTATAATTAATACAATTAAAAAATTATTATTAGTAGTTTTTGACAAATTACTTGCATAAATAAAAATAACATCATGTATATCTATATATTGAATAATATATTGAATATTTCAATAAATTTAAATATGATAAATCATATAACGCACACACATATATATAATTATTTTCAAATAATGTTAATAATAAATTTTTAGAAATAACTATTAATAATATAATATTTATAAAATATTTTGGTAGATTCACTTTATTTATCAATGTATTGAATATTATAATTTAAATTTATTTGTCAATAAATATACTAATTAATAACATATATAACTATAATTATATTCAAATCTAATTATTGAAAATTAAAATGAAAAAATGTACTATTTTATATACAATAATATTTCCCTAAATGTAAACCATATTTCATAACAATAAAATTTAAATTATAAAAGCATCATATATGTGTATATATATATGTTAAATCACTTAGTATAAATAAACTCAAAAAATGGAATAAATTTAATATAAATTAAATAATACAATGAACATTAGTTACATTTCTACAATGATAAAATTTAAATAATTAAATCATAAAAAATAAGGAAATTAGATAAATATAATTCCCAAACAGAAATTTTAATTTTCTCGATAGCTAAAAATTATGACGTTAAGAAAAATATCCAATAGGGAATCCCTACAAAATATCATGCTAGAATAGGGTAAATGGGGGTGTTCGATTTATATGTTTAAATGGAGGGAGGCTTGAACCGTGTTCACATCTCTTTTTTATTGATTACAAAGGAATCCTGAATGATGTTTACACTTCATGACCTTGCACCATTCACTACTGTAGATTAATCTGTCATCAGTGCTAGGATTAGCCTTTATCAGTACAAAAAAGTGTTGATATTGTATGACCCTATAAAAACACTTATCCTTTATTAGTTCTACAAAAAAAATTATATAGAGACCCTTTATGAGTGCTAAAAACAAGTGATGATAAATGGTGTGTTTATTAGTGATTATTTTATCATTGTTTTTAGTGATGATAAACGCACCCTTTTTCGGTGCTAAAAAAGCAATGATAAAACTATGGTTTATTATTAGTGAAAAAACAATGGCACATCACTACCACCACCATTAATCTGTGCTCCCCCAACATGAACTTTTATCAACACTCATCCTACCATCGGCCCCACCTCTACCTTTTTCAGTACTCGACCCACCCCTACTGAAACACCTAGACACACCATTTACATAATTCAAATCTAAACCCCCGAAGCTCTTATAGCCTTACCACTACCCCATATTGATTTCATCAATATATTATGACATATCACTTTATTTTTATATATTTAGTTACATATTTCATCCAAACATTTATTTATTTATTTATATATTTGTATATTTATTTTTTAATACATGTATAAAATATGATTGTGTGTTTGTGTAAATATATATATATATATTGATAATATTTATTAAAAAATACTATATATTAATATTTATTTATGTATATTAAATATTGATATTTAATGAAATATATTAGAATATATACTTAAATATATATCTCTTTGTTATTACTTACTCATATATATTTATTTATAAACATTTGTATAAAAAAATTCATAGTATTATATATTAAAATGAATGGATTATAATTATTTACGTATGTTTTTTATGTTTAAAAATATATTTTAGCTTTAAATATGTTTAAATATTTATTTATGAAATTAAATTCTTCTTTTATATTATAATAAAATATAAATATATGTATATATTTAATAATAAATAACACCAAAATGTCACAAATGATAAAATAGCAAACCTATAATATATATATGAAGGTAATCACTTTGAAAAAATTTAGTCTCTACTAAATAAGACAATAAGACACTCTAAAAAATGATAAATTTTTACCAAATATTTAAAAAATAGAGCATCCCAATAATAAAACTATTTTGAAGAACTTATAAACCTTATTTTGACAATAAAAAGTGATTCTTATCCTAAGAGGTTCACTCGATGTAGATTGATTCTTAATTATCAATTTGATATGTGAGAGAGCCCAAAAAAACTCATAGATCAAAATTTATATCTATTTGAAGTTCAATTCATGTTTTCAAATTTTCATAAGATGTTAATTGATTTTTTAATTATTTATATCACTATATTATTTCTAATTGTCTATTATAGGATACTAATTAGTTAATTATTAATTAATATTATATTTAAATTTTTTAAAAACCATTTTTCATATTTTTATAATATATTTAGTTTAAATCAACAATCAGTGTTATATAGATAATATTTAATTAAATATATTATTTCTATATCAATATAAATATTTTTAAATATTAAAAATGATATTTAAAAGTTTATATTTTTTTCAAAATAATATTTTTTATCAGCACTAAAAAAATGATAAATCGGTCTTCATCAGTATTTCTTTTTATAGAGAATAATGTTTCCATCTTTATCACTGGTTTTTTATAGATGATAAAAGGTAGTTCTAAATAAGAACAATCAAGTTTTTGTTATATAATTGTAAATGAGGTTCACTCTTTATGTCTCCCCTACAAGGAATCATGAATATTGTTCATGCTTTATAGAGAACGAAGGAAGCATAAATACGGTTCACACATACCTCGAACCCTTTTTCAAATATTTAAAACCATATCCAATTTAATTATTAAAATAAAACAGATTATTTAAAAAAATGGTTTTCTCTCTATAACATTCCATGTCAGGTTTTCTCACCATGGTAGATTGGTATTGAATATTGATGTTGGTTTTTTTGACTGGGGGAGATGTGATATTGTTAGTTTCCATCTTTTACCAATGTCGATGTGGTCTTCTCTTGCAAGTGAATCTAATTTATCCTTAGTTTGGAGACCCATGTAATGACTTTAGGGGTCTATTGGATAGGTCTACCATGTAGAAAAATTCATTATCTGGGTGTATCAGATATTATTTTCCCATTGAAAGTTTGGTTGAGTGCTTCTCTTCCCCTCACTAAGGTGGGATAATAAATCCTGGCTACATTCACTAGGATAGAATTGTTCCTAGTACAGAATTTGGTGTGGATTATATTATTGTCTTTGATATACATTTCCCCTAGATCTTTAGGGATGAAGGGTTCTGCCAAAAGATAGTTATGACACTAATTATTTACATTTATAACATGAAAGAGCCGAGAGATGTATCACAGAAATGTTCAGCCATGACCGAGTACTCTGAAATTCCCCTACAATGAAATGGGATTGGTGGTGATTTGGGGATGGTTATAATTTTCCACAGGGGAATATATATATATATATAATAAAATAGGTGTACATTTTTTTAGTTTCATAGGATACCCATGCACCATATCAATTAGCGCTGGGGGTTTAGGGGTGAAGTGCCAACTCATGCGGCGCTCACCCCCTTCCCTTTATAAAAATCAACTATAGTTAATATATATATATATATATAATTATAAATATATACATATATATTTTAAAAAATATTTATATAATTATAAATAAAAAATATTTAAATATTTATAAAATAATAATTATAATAATAATTATAATAATATATATACTTATATAAATATATTTATAGTTATATAAATATATTTATTATTATATAAGTATATTTATGGATATATTTATAAATATATGCATTTATAATTATATCTATAAATATATATTTATAATTACATTTATAAAGTCAGAATTAAAATTTTTTAAATAAATTCTTAATTTTGTAAATATAAATATATTTTTACATATTTATAGAAAAATATATTTATAAATGTATTTTATATTTACTTGTAAATATATTTTAAATTCGATATAATTATAAATATATTTAAATAATTGTAAATATATTTGTGTAATTATTATTATAATTATAATTATATTGATTAATACATATATTTATAATTACATATATTTATAATTATATTTATAAATATATTTATATTAATATATATATTAAAGGGGTGAGGCTTGATGAACCCTTTATTAAAAAAATATAAGAGTTCGTACATGAAAACATTAAAAGTCCACAGTGAAATAAATGAAAAAGAAAACATGAGATATCAAGTAACTTGAGATCCAATATTCATGCTACAATGAGAGGATCATCCACCCCAACCATATATATACATATATATAATTATTTACATATAAATATATATTTATATTTATATTTATAAATGAATATATTTATTATTATAATTATATTTATATTTATATATTTAGTTGGTTTTTTGGAACCGCTAAATCCATTGGGATATTGCATCGGCTTTTGGAGTGCCTATAGAAATTGACAAGAAAACTGAGCAGACCAGGTATGATTGTTTCACCAGAACCCTTGTGAAATTTCACCTTTTATACTGTTTCCATTAATTCTATTGTGTTAATTGACTTTGATCATCTGTGGGAGTTAAACATTGAATATTTTAAAGTTGTGATTTTTTGTAGAAAGTGTTAGTCTTTGGGGAATTCTACGGAATAATGTCGTATAATCATTTAGTGCATGAATTTCAAGAAGAGTGGGGACTCGTTTAAGGAGTGGAAATTAAATATTCCCTCTAATGGAGGTAATTCACAGGATTGGTGGAATTTGAAGTACATGCTCCCTGAACTTATTAGGATAAGGGATAATTTCCTTAGGTTTGGTTATTCTATGTTGACTAGTGTCGTAGACCTTGGGTTCAATAATAAGGGAGATGATCATGATGATACAGAAAGGAATATATCCTGTTTTAAATTAAATGATTTTGGAAATTCTAAATATATTCAAAAGATGGGGTATAATTGCATTTCCTGGGATGAGATTTTAGGTGAGGGGCATGTCGTGGCCAGTGATTATGGCCAATATAAATGTGTAGATGATGTGCAATTGGTTATTGATTTTGATTTCCATATGGAATTTGATCTGTTTTCTTCTAAGGGTCACAAATTAAAAGATGTATGATTGGTTATCCCAAAGGATGGTAAGCATGATGCTAAAGAAAAAAAATAATGTCGATGAGGAGAGATTCAAACATGTCATCCCTTGAAAATATAAATCCTATTCACCTCTACACGAAGATCCCATCCCATTGGATGATAATTTTGATAATAAAATTGATGATAACAAGACATGGAAAAATCTCAAAACCTAGAGGAGGAACCATCATCAGAGAGGAAGGGGTGTGGACTGATATTTTTCCAATAGGTGAATAATCTTATATATATTCCTAAGAAATTGACTTGTTTTCTCTTTGTGGCAGCGGTTTGTCATTATTTTCAAAACCCTTCTCCCTTTATACCTTATATACTTTTTTTCAAAACATTCGAGACCAGGGACTAATACCCACAGGTCACACATTCTTGGTACAAATAAATAATTTTCTATATGGTTATAAATTTATTAAAATAATTGTAAATATGTAATTGTAAATATAATTATAAATATATATTTTTAATAATATTTATAAATAAAAATATTTTTAAATAGATTTATATAATTATAAATATATTTATATAAGTATGTATTTATAATTATAAAAAACTATTTTTAAAATTATATTTATATATATAAATATATATTTTTAAATATAATAAATATATTTATTATGTTTCTATTTTTTTAGAAATTATATAATTTTTCAAATATATATTTTTTATTTTTAATAATATAATTTTTTTAAAAAAAATTATATATATATATATATATATTAATTTGTTTTTTATGGGTAGGGAGTGAGCCCCACATGAGTTGGTGGTTTTCCCCCAAACCCCCAAATCCAATTGATCTCTCATTTGTGTATCCCATGAAGCTAAATAAAACATATGACCATTTTATTTTAAATAGAAAAATATCCAATTTGAAAATTTTTCCCTTTTGAGATGAAATGGTTGGTGGTTCCATAGGAATCTGACATGAAAAACTGAGACATAATTTGATTATGGGAGAGACTTCTCAGGTTCTTTGGTGTAACATCCTAGACCCGAATGCCACTATATGGTGTCTCGAGCCTTGTGTGTCACATGGCCTCATTCATATCTCCCAAAATTCTAGAGGCTATCAACTAGCAGTGACGGTCTATGTGAGTTAGTGGGGAGACTATACCCTCATTCCTATAGTGTGGCATATCAGATTATCAATAATATATACCAGTAAAACAACCAAAACAACCAAAACAAGTGATCAATAGATATATACAATACAAGTACCAAAAGTAAAAAAAGGCCAAAAGAATCCCAACAAAATATCAAGCCTCAACTTAGTCCCATGGTCTCCCACTCCTATGAAACATATCGAGTACCTATATTAGGGTGATTTCCCTATTTGACACCTGCAATCATATAATTTGTTTGAGTCTAAAAACATTACCCAAATAAGGTTTGAGACTAAATCCCTACAGGAAACCACCCAAGATCTGTTCCAACTAGTCCATGAATATATACAATAGTTGGTGTGCAATAAGAAAATCAATAGGTAAGGAAGAAATAAAAAAGGAAACATCCTACATTAACTGGTTTTCATTTAATAGTCATTTCATTTAATTTAAACATTTAATAATTCTATTACATTGAATTCATAAGTTTGGATATCCAAATCAAGCCAATCATCCCCTGTGTAGCTAGAATCACAACAGATTCCTCAGAAGGAAGTATAAATAATACAAGCCAAGATAGAATCCACGATTGTGATTTTTCTTGGATACATGTCATAAGTCATTTCATTTCATTTTATTCATTTAGAATATGAGTATGTCCTTAGCATTCGTATGCTAGAATTCAAGTATCACTTCAAGTGTAATCAACCAACTCCCTACGATCCCATCCTGGGAGAACCTCTCATGACCCAATGTATCCCTCTAGATTTAACATACATTCCATGTTATACAAGTCCATCCTTTTCATTCTTCATAGTAAGCCCCAATTATCACTCATGACATATAAACAATTCCATTTGAGTTTGTCTTTTGTAATCCTTTTGGCTTCCATGAATCAATTAGTATATAAGTTATGTCTCAATGAGTCGAACCATGGATTCTCCCATTTGGATTTATCTATCACTCAGGACAAGATCATATTAAACATTGAGTCCATCCATGGAATTATAATTTGAATCCATGTTGCACTCATGGTATAAAGGCCAACAGCCACATGTGTCCATCCATGAAATTCTAATTTGAATCCATGTATCACTTAAAGATATTTATCATTTAACAAATTCAATTCTACTGAAACAATTAATTAGACATGCCATGGTCAAAACCAAAGGCATTAAAATATATAAATCACCAAAATAAGGTGAATTGAGTAAGGAACAACCTCAAAGGATCATCCTTTCATTGAATCACTTGGTCATATCATGGTAAGAATATTATCATTCTTAATCAATCTATCACATAGCATGGTCTCTACATTACTCACAATGGAAATCAATTTTAGGGACATCTAAATACTCACATGTATAGTCTTAATATAAAAAGGTTAACAAGACTATGAAGCTATCACATGTCTTAGTAAACATACAAATCACATGAGAAAATAAAAAATTTGAACAATTTAACCCAATTGCATCAATTCAATTCATAGACTATGCTTTACCCACACAAGCATGGTAATACAATATAAAAATGCTTATAAAATAAATGGAATACATGGTTCAAGGGGAAATTCAACAATCCCACAGACCTTAACCAATTCAATTATAATTTAATCAACATTGAAATTCTATTTAATAAATTCAGTTTTTAACAACCCATGAAAGGGATAAAGGCACGCCTAAAGTGTGTCCAAGGAATAAAGCAATAAAAGGGAAATTCAAGACAACTTGTCCACGGGGTGGTAATTATCCAATGTATACTACCTATATCAAACATTAGAAAACCTATTAAATTAACTACACCATGATATAAAACAATAGGGTTGAATTTCATTTAATACGACACTCATAAATTTTGTGTGTGACACCCTGACATGTATAAATGATCCGTATTTTAATGAAAATCACAAGACCACCTACCTTAGGATCGTGATTGATATATCATCCAATATCAATCTCTAATATGTCCCAATTTGAATGAAATATCAGGAACGGATGAAAAATGAGAAAATAGGGCCTTTGTTCCTAAATCCAAATAGAGGAGTTGATATTCGAAGAATCGAGAAGATCTAAAAAGGAATTCAGGCCTTTTTATTATATATCCATGGAGATAAACCACATTTGATTCAGATATCGGACAAAGATTAGATCTAGATTTCAAAAGTAGTCAAGGTTGTGAGCTTTTTCAAGCCTCCCTTGTTGTCCGAGTGAAACAAGAAACCCAATTTATCATTAAAAATTATTTTTTGTTTTAATTTAAAATAATTAAAAATACAACATATGAGGGATCACACAGTTTTCCAACATGGTTTTTGAAACTATGTAGAAACTATGAATGGATTCCTGCAGGCTTGGGGAATAGCGCACTCTTAATAAACTATGTGAAAACCATGCTAAACCCCTCTATAAAAGTCTGCTAAATACTAAAGATATGTGGCATAATCATGTGGATCCTCTTTCAAGGTTTACCCAAAGTGTGAAATTTTTAATCCCCCGCTATCTAGCCATGCATGGTTTAGTCAAACGATGCGGCCTTCCCTGCATGTTTTTCACTAATCGTGTACCTAGCCAAAAACAGCCAAACCTTGGGTTCTAGGCTCAATAAATACCTTAGATACCCTAGATACATCTGTAAACCAAACCAAAATCAACCTTAGGCCATATCTAAACATTTAAACTATGAAAATATAGAAAATGGTAGATAAATATATTAAAAGATAACTGGGTTCTTACAAATATCCCCCTTAAATAAATTCTCCCTGAATTTCCCTTCCAAGTGTGGTGAAGCATGATCTGAGAACAACTCCAGCCACTAAAATCAGGCATTGGCCTACCTCTCCTAGGTCTCATCCTACACTCCGTTGTGCTTCCATATCACATGTACTGAAGGGAAATAATGACCATGGATAACCATCATGCTATGATCCAAAATTCGTATAGGATGCTCCTTGAAGAACACATTTCCCTGTAACTCATCCTCCTAGGGATAAAAGGCATGATACCGGCCTATATAGTAGTGTCTCATCTGAGGAGCATGGAAGATGTTGTTCATAGCATGATACCTCTGAGAAAATAGAAATCGATATGTAATTGGCCTAACTCTCTCTAGAATCTCGAATGACCTAACATATCTCAATGATAGCTTCACCTATCTCATAATCCTCTTATATCCCAAACTATGTGAAACGCATAAGAAACCCCCCATCCCAAACATTGATATCCATAGGTCACCTACGATGAACATCATATTATTTCTGATGACAATTTGTAGTATCCGTCCACTTCCAAATCAACAGCACCTATTATGTGGTATCCTGGACAAGGTGAGGTCCCCAACATTGCTTCATATCCTACCATTAGCCAAAACAGGGGTGATTCACATGGAATACCAATCAAATCCTTATATTTCACCATCTGAATAGTAGCATGAAATCTATTGTTATAGGAAAACTCCCCCTGGGGAATATGACTCTCCCAAGAGCCATCGAAATCCAAGACACATTCCCATAGCATGTCCTGAAGCACCTAAATTGTGTACTCTGACTTGACATCTATATGGGGTTTATATTCCATGCTCAGAAGCACCTGATTAACTAGTACCATATGTATCCCTCTCTATAATCGATATGTAAACTATGAATCCCAATATGAAATGATATAATGTAGGACCACATGCAGTCATACTTTCTCACAGATATTCAATATCTCATATTCATCAAATAAAAAGTCCTTTTTGATAGGTAAAATGTGATAAACCTTTATGAGCCAGTCAATAACGACCCATACAATATCATTTCCTCGAGGCAACCACAATAAACCCATAAAATATCCATCATGACGTCATTCCATTTCCAATATAGAACGGGTAGCTACTGTAATAGTCTAGTTGGTCTCTGATGCTCTTCCTTCACCTGTTGAAAGGTGGAACACCACATTACAAACTCAACAAGA
The DNA here is from genome assembly GCA_963277665.1 of Viscum album. Lineage (NCBI taxonomy): Eukaryota > Viridiplantae > Streptophyta > Magnoliopsida > Santalales > Viscaceae > Viscum > Viscum album. The sequence continues at coordinate 1,615,907,339 of OY728158.1, forward strand.
TATATTTTCATACCCAGCCACTAGTATTAAGGATGTAATTCCTAATACATTATGGTAACACCAAGTTTCACTTCCCAAATGGAAGAATGAAAATCTTGCCTCAACTCCTCACACATGTATAAAGAGACCCACACACGACAATAGACTCGCAAGATCTCATCCTCACCTACAGTCCATTCAGGAGGAGGGTCCTCACCTTCTAAACCCTATTGTAGAACTAGGCCTTCAAATTCTGATAATTTCCTCATCCTTACTCTATCCAGTAGGGTAGAGTTAAATACTAAGGATAATGAAAACCTGTGGCCCTGAATATCATACACCTCCAAGTGTATCTCATAGAAGAAAACCATGAGCTATCACTCACTACTGGCATGCTGAACTACCTGTATTTAAGTCATATTTCTCAGGGTATCATCCACTACATTTTCCTTACTACTCATTTAGGAAATCTCGAATGTGAAATAATGAAGGTATTTGACCCGACATTGATACTTAAGATTCAGACCATGCTGGGTATATATATACATGGGGATTTTGTGGTTTATTTACACCTAAAAAATGCTCTCCCTATAAGTAATATCTATAACATCCTAATTCATGAAAAAATTCAGCTAACTCAGGATCAAGAAGTGGGTAATTCCTCTCATGAGGAATCAACTACTGAGACCCATACACAATGAATAGATCCCCCTTCATTAGAAAAAAAATCATAGATTGCTTCTTGATGCATCGCAATACACAGGGTAACTCATACATGGATTTAGATAAATCATAATTGGTGCAAAATTCAATCTTTGTTTCATCTCCAAGATGGTCGTCTCATCAGAATCAAGCAATACATACTTTGTGCGCTTCTTAGTCAATACTATCAGCACTGTTGATAAGTGTGATATTTCTTATATGAGGTGCTTATACTAACAATCAATCCCTATGAAACATCATATCTCAAAGAAGATATGTGCTTTTTTCCAGGAATCTACCGCTCTCATCGTCCCTATGTCCATTAATAATCTAGTGTCTAAGATGATATGACCCAGGCAGTGAATCGGATCTATCCATACGTGCCACGTTGGAATCTTATCATATAACTAATTCTCTCTCAATGTATTCAAAATTATCTAAATATGGGGGCATAGTCATGTATAATTTGAGAATAGACCAAGTTATCATCTTTGAAACCACAAAAACAAATCATGATATGGATGGAACATTCGGTTCATCAGTTCTGTGAAGACCGCTGACATGTTAATGAGACAAAACAGTATAACCAATTACTCATATAGACCATACCTACTCCAAATGGTCATGTGATGTATGTTTGATGATCTAACATGAACCTGTGGGTAACCAGATGTCAAATAAATCATTTAGAAGAACTGAGCTCCACAGAGTTGGTTGAATATATCATTTATCTGTGGTTAAGGATATCGGTTCTTAACCGTCAACTGGTTCAAATTTTGTTAATTCAAACATTATTCAAGGGTACCTTTGAACTTTTTCACAAAATGGACTGGAGAACCCCACAAAAAAGAACTATGTTGGTTGAAAACGTTTGCCTCTAAATCTGCTAGCTACCTCTTGTTATCTAGAATCATAGTAGTATCCATCTTGTGAGTAGGAATGGATATATGTGCAACTCCTAGAACTAGATCGATAGAGAAATATACCTCACCCACCAAAGGTAATCTCGAGGAGTCTCCTGAGAAGACATTCCTAAAATTATCAACCACTGGGGGGAAATTAGTCTGACACATTACCAGATCATCCAGATATAAATATGCAATATATGATATCATCCTGTAACGACCCAGTGTTTTTCAATGGAAATTCCATTCTTATAAATATGTCAAAAAATCACATAAAAACACAACATAATGAACTAATAATTTCTTTGTGACCATTAAACATAATGTTTTTCCTTCTGTGTCTTGAATTTCAAAAATTTGACATACACGGTAGCAATCAGAAAGTTATTTGGTGTCCGATAAAAAAACATAATTTTTGGTGAATAATAACCTACCATTATAAATAATAATATACACATATGAAAAATGACATACCCTAATGAATAGTATCCTTACCTATGATAATATATAAATAGTATTCAAGTTGAAAGTATGATATACATATATTTCAGAATAGTAATTGAATGTTTTAAAACAGGTTTTTGATAATAAATTATGATTTTAATTAAATATTAAAATAATCATATTTAGAAAATTATTTTTGAACAACTGAATTCATTTTTTGGATTCTACATGTCGAAAAATGGATATGGTGAATTTTTGTGATTTTTCTAAAATACATGAATTTATGATGAATAGTAAAATACGACAATTTACGATAAATGATAAATAATGGATTTCATGAGTCATTAATGATGATCTGGTGATGCAATCCCAATTGGTTCTAAGTGACATGAATTTATTATTATTCTTGGTCTTGGAATCATCACTGTTTCTGGTCTTGAGAAAAATTAATAGTCTAATGATTAAAAAATTATGAAAACCCTCGTCTCCTTCACTATAACCCCCCCCCCCCCCTTCCTCTTCTCTTCACTACTCTCAAGCCATCTGCCTTTCTAATATTCTTCCCAAAATATCTCCCCAATATCCTCCCCCATGTCTTGAATCCCCTGGCCACTTCAAAATACTGAAACCTATCCCCTTAAGAGGTTCTCAAAGGATGAAGTCTCAAGAGGTAAATTCCTCTTTCCAATTCCTTCATTTCTTTTATATTATTTCTTTTTGCTTCTTTCCTCACCTCCCTTCACCCAAATATAATGATAAATACAGTAACCTAAATTAATATAATGTTGTTATGCTAATGGTATATTTTATTATCTTCTCTCCTTTCCCCACCTTTTACTTGAAAGAAATGAAAGCACCGTTTGAGATTTGCTAATTTTTCACATTCAAGGACAAGAGTTTGTCAATTTCTATAATCATATTTAATTATTGTCATGAAACCATTTGTGTTAAGGTTGAACCAGATAATTATATATTTAATATATCATATTTTTGGTTCTGCAATCCTTTTTTACAAATGGTATTATGTTATAAATCAATCATGATCTTAGTAATCAAACCCACCGATTAACCCAAAATGGTTGTCACTGTGGTTTTATATAATAATTAGGCTTCACTATAAGTACCAAAATTTAATTTAAAACCATGTAATATCCTAGATGTTCACAAATTTTATATAACCTCAATTATGGATAACCTCTTTCATCTTACATGTTTATCCAAACATGAATATAAGAGAACGTGTCATTAAATCCAAGTAAGCAAACGAGCCTGAACAATGAAATTGAACCTTATAACCAATCAAAAATATATTGAATGAAACAAAAAGGGTTATAATAAATCAATTTAATATATAATTTTTTCTGTAATTATTAATTAAAAAACTTCATTTTTTTATTCAATTCTTTAATAACAAGGGGAGAACACCAATGGATTTAAGGTAAGGGATCCTCTTCATTTCACTCTTAATCAAGATGTCATGTATGATATGTCATTTTATGTGTAATATCTAATTACGGGGTATGTTTACACACCTCCCCCATACCTCCCTAATGATGTCAAAGTGATGAGAAACCTCTTTTATCTCTCATCAATCCCTCTTAGTTACACCCAAAACCATGCCGATAAACTATAATGAATTATTCCCGAACCATCTTTGTTCATTTGGGTTGCTCTATATTTCTATATATCAAAATGGATTTATCTGATCTATTTAACTATATATTATAAATTCTATTTTGTTTTAAAAAATTTATTTATGAAGACCCTTTCATCAATTTATTATGGGGATATACTTGTTTTTAAATGGTTTTTTCCTTAGAACTTTTAGATAAGAAAAATTGTTTTATGGGAACTTACTAAACATTTTACCCAATTTCAAGTGCACTCTATCCTCTATTTAAAGAAACCATTGTCTTTATAAAATAAATATTTTTATTATTAAAACCTTATTGGTTCAATTATGGATTTATATTAAAGGTTTTCTTCATTTCTATTTTAAAATCTCTATAGTATTTTCCTTAAAACCGCACAATTTTTTTTACTGCTAATTTTTCTCAAATATATTTCTTATATGTTGTCATCTCTATTTGACACTACCTACCATGTTATATTCCAATTTTACCTTATGAACGTCCATGTATGTTCTAATAACTTTCTTTCATGGACACATTCATGATACACACTTGGATTATGATTTATGTCATGATTGTGGTACCTAATTATTTCCATGGGTATCCTTATGTTTATGTATGGTGGATTTTGTATGATTATTTATGGTGAAAGACTATTCATGAAAATGTTGAGATGGGTGAACCCATATAGCACTCCAATTCATTAGGTAAAGTTGTGTCTCATTATATGTGATGTGAAACGGGTTGGGAAGTTACCCTTAACCTGTAAAAAAATAGAAAATAGGATTCGAGGTTAGACTTGACCCGTACAAAAATATGAAACATGACAATTGGTTAGCCTTGACCCGTACTGAAGACATGGTTTATGATTCTGCCACATTTATATGATTCCATGTTTATATGTTTCCATGCTTATATGATGCGAATTTATATATTCCTTTCTTTGGATATCATTACGCCATGCCTTGTAACTCATGTGCTTAAGATGTATCCTTATGTTCATTCCCTTACTATGATTTTCAGCTCATCCATTTGTTCATGTGTTCCCCAAGGTACCATGTGCAGATGTAAGGGGTCAAAGAAAGTTAGGAGCTATTAATGGAGATTAAATAATTCAATGTTTTTTTAGCCCCATGTTTTATGTTTTATGTACATTGTCTTCCAAGGAACTAGACTTAATGATCCATGGATTGTACACTAATGTATAATTATGATTAAAATCAGGTAATGTTATATGTAAAAGGATGGGGTTTCTATAGTTGGTATCAGAGGATGGTCTCATTGTTTTTGGAGATTAGTAATAGAGAACCTTAATGAGAACCATAAGGATGAGACAATGTATACGAAAACATCCCTAGATTTTGGTGAGTATTGAGTAAGTAGTTTATAAAGACAATACATCCCTATCTGGATATGAGCAGTAAGAGATGGATCTGGAATAGATGTATCTAGGTGTAAAACAAAAAAACCCTTTTACGCTCAATGTATAAGTATTCAATCCATCTAATTATATGTTATTTTTCATAGTTTATGGTGGGAAATAGAAGAACGCATTCGAACAACTAATGTGATAAGCAATGTGAATATTTCCCTAATGATATGCCTGATATGACAAGAGAGGGTGCTCAGAACATCATGAAAATACTTGCTCAGCTAGATCGAGTTATGAAAAATTACATGAATCATGTGGAACACCCTAATACTCCAAGGAAAGAGAACGTTTCCATATAATCCTTTATGCATAAAATGCCTCCCATGTTCATCAGATCTTCTTATCCCCTCCTCGTGGAACAGTGGATTAACTCCATTGAAAATTTATTCTTCATCTTCTGGTGCTCGGAAGAATATAACATTGTACTACTTGTCTATTATTTTAATGGGTAAGCTGATCAGTGGTGGACACTGATCAATAATACAATGTCCCAAGAAGAAATTGATTCCATGTATTGGGAGGAATTCAAGAGGATTTTTTCAAAAAAATATGTTCCTCATACCCTCCATCTAAAGATGTAAAAAAGAGTTCCTCGGACTCAAAAAAAATGAATATGAGTCCATTGGGGCGTATGAAGCAATCATAACAAGGGTTGAAAGGTAAAAATATAGCATTTTTATGAACACCAAATGCAAGGTGGATCTCTTTTTAGAAGACTAAAGTTGAGTCTACGAAAAGCATTGGTGATTCAAGACTTAGACATTAATGAGGATATTGTTTGTTGTTCCCTCAATGTTGAAATGGATATTTGAGATTATTAGTGGTCTCATGGACCTAGTGACAAGAAGAGGAAAATGGAGAACAACATGGGTGGTTTATCAGACAAATCCCATGACGGAAAGAATCCCGACTTTTCTCCTTGTAAAATTTGTGGGAAGAAGCATCCTGGAAACTGTCTAAAGGGAAACAAAAATTGGTTCAAATGTTGAATGTTTGATCATAAGGCCATGAATTGCCGAAGGGATATGAAAAATCCTGATAATGTTGAAGAAGAATGGAGGGTTCAGATCAACACTCAGCCTATAGTGTTGTGTTAAAACTACAAGGAGCATGGGAATTATACAAGAAATTTCCCTAAGCCGAGGGTTGTAAGAGGCAATCATCAACAACCGCCAAGGCAACAAGAAAGGGATTATGCTCTCACTACTATTAAGGTAGAGTGGTACAATTATGTGGTGATTGGTACACTAGTTATTCATTCAATAATAGAGAACGTACTATTTGATTTTGGGTTTATTCATTCATTCATATATTGTAAGTTTAGTATAACTATTAAAACACCACCTTAGAATTTTGGAGAAATGTAATCTATGAGAATAGAAAATGGGGAAATTATTGTATCCATAATTTATAACTCCTCCTCAGTTAATTTTTGTGGACTGAACCTCTTAGAAAATATCGTCATACTCCCTTTAGTGGATTTCAATGCTATATTGGGCATGGATTGGCTCTCTTTTTACAAATCCAACAACAACTGTCAGGAAAGGGAGATCACTCTTCACATCCAAAAGCATCATATGATTCATTACAAGTGTAAGGAGGAAGATGGATCTCATTTAGAATCATCATCTCAAGTGTGGATATTGTTTCCTTGTGAGTAGGCATATAAAGATCAAATGATTGAAAAAAAGGAGAGAATAATGCTTGAAGACATGCCCATCGTGAGGGATTGCACCAATGTATTCCATGATGAGTTTCCTGGTCTTCCTCATGACTGATAAGTTGATTTGTCAGTTGAACTTATCCCTAGATCTCTACCTATATCAAAGACACCTTACATAATGGCCACTATAAAGATGGAAGTGTTGTTTAAGTAGTTACAGGAGAATATGGAGAAGGGTTTTATATGCCCAAGGGCTTCACCATGGGGTGATCCAGTCCTCTTAATCTAGAAGAAGTACAGATCAATGCACCTCTGCATTGATTATTGTGAGGTCAATTAAATCATGATAAAGAACAAGTATCCACTATCACATATAGATTTCTTGTTCGATTAGCTTCTTCAGTCTCATTATTTCTCTAAGGTGGACTTTTGGATAGGATATCACAAATAAAAGGTGAGAAAGGAAGATATTCCCAAGACCGCCTTTTGAATGAGATATGGGCACCATGAGTTCATTTTGATGCCCTTCAGACTCACTTACTCTATATAAATTTTAAGGGATTTAATTAATAGAGTATTTATAAATTACCTCTACATATTTATGGTAGTTCTAATTGATGATATTTTGATATACTCTAAGAGGAAGGAGGAATAGGACGAGCATTTGAATACTATGTTAAAGGCTTTTTGAAGGATGAAATTGTATGAAAAGTACAGTAAATTTGAGTTTTGGATGGTGGAACTATCATTCTTGGGGCATGTTATCACCATCAAAGTGATATCTATGGATCCTTCTGAGACGAAGGAAATTGAAGAGTGGCCCGGACCATCTTCTGTAATGGAGATCCGCATCTTTTTTGGTCTAGCTGGGTATTATCAATGATTTGTGAAGAACTTTTCATGATTGTAAAACCCAATTAACAAGCTGACACAGAAGGGAATTACGTTTGTATGGACTCTGTAATGTGAATATTGTTTCAACGTATGGAAAAAGAGGCTAATCACTACATCAATACTCGCACTCCCAACAAGTAGAGATCTCTTTGTGGTGTATAGTGATGCATCAAAGAATAGATTAGACTGTTTTCTGATGAAAAATGATAATGGGATATCCTATTCCTCACGAAAACTTAAAATCCATGAGCAAAACTATCCAACGCATGATCTAGAGTTAGCGGTTGTGACCTTTGCGTTGAAAATCAGACGGAATTGTCTCTATGGGGAGAAGTGTAAGATATATACTGACTACAAGAGTATCAAATATATATATTCACATAGAAAAATCATAATATGTGCCATCGAAGATGGATAGAGCTCTACAAGTATTGTGAATGCTCAATCCACTACCATCCTGATAAGGAAAACAAGGTGGCATATGTTCTAAGTAGAAAGAATCATGCATCTTTATCAATGATGAGAATTGAAAAGGATCTGATCTTATTAGATTTTTAAAGAATGGAAATGGGAGTCATTACAGGAGGAACATCATCAATACATTATTAAATGATTTATCAAACATCCCTCTTAGAGAAAATAAACTATGCTCAAAGAAAAGATGTGGAAATTTAGAAAATGGTGGAAGCTACCAGAAATCAGATATCCTCTAATTTAAAAATTTATGAGGAAGGATTTGTAAGATTTGGGTCATCATTATGCATACCATCTAATCTAGAGATATAGAATGATCTTTCAAATTATGCACATAGCTTTACCTTCTCTATCCACCCAGGGAGCATATAGATATATCAAGATCTCTAAGAAAACTTTTGGTGGGACAATATGAAAATGGAGATTGTTGAATATACATCAATGTGCCTGGTATGTTAGCATGTGAAGAATGAGAGGAAAAAGTCTAATGGGAGGATGCAAACACTACCCATACCAACATGGAAGTGGGAGAACATTACCATGTACATTGTCACTTGACATCCAAGGAAATCCATAAGAAACAATTCTTTAAGGGACATTGTGGATAGTCTTAAAAAGACAACTTACTTTATCGCGATTCTGGAGGACTTCCCATTGGTTCAAAATGAACAGATTTACATCAAAGAAGTCGTAAGGCTACATGGAGTACCACTATCTATTGTATCTGATCGTGATCTGATATTCACCTCAAAGTTATGGAAAAGTCTCCAACATGTTCTAAGCACTAAAATGAACTTCAGTACAATATATAATCTTCAAACTGATGGCCCATCTGAGTGAACTATTCCAACACTGGAAGAAATGTTGAGAGCGTTTTCTATGGAATTTAAAGGCGGATGTGACCAATATCTTCCACTGGTTGAATTATCTTATAACAATAGTTTCCACTTGAGCATCCAAATGACACCATATGAAGCATTTTATGGGAAAAGGTTCATAACACCGACATGTTGGGAGGAAGTCAGTGATAGTAATATTCTAGGACATGAAATTGTTGAAGAAATGGTGGAGAAGGTGAAAATAATTCAGCAGCATATCAAGGCATCCCAAAGTCAATAGAAAATTTAAGGAGACATTCGTTAATGAGACCTTGAGTGTAAAGTTGGAGACATGGTATTTTTATGCATATATCCTTGGAAGAAGTTCAAGAAGATTGGAAGGAAATGAAAGTTAATTCCCACGTTCATTGGCACCTTCGAGATCCCTGATCGAGTCAGAGCTTTGTCCTATCGACTGGAACTTCTACACACTATGTCGAGTTTACCTAATGTCTTTCATGTATCCCTCTTAAATAATTACATACCAGACCCCTCACATGTACTCTCTTCAGAGGTGGTACAGTTGGAGGATGATCTTTCCTATGAGGAGAACCCAATGAATATCATGGATCGTAGAGACGACTTTTTATGGAACCAGACTAAAAATCTAGTCATGACACTATGAGGAAACCATAAGTATGAAGAGGAAACATGGGTTCTAGAGGAATCAATGAAGTAAAAGTACCCCCACCTATTTTTGTCTAAGAATGTAAAATGAAATTTATAGGGTGAAATTTCGTATGGGGGGGAGAATTTAATGACACAATGTTTTTAAATGGAAATTAACTTCCTATACATACGTCATAAAATCACATTAAGACACAACATAATGAACTACTAAGTGCTAAGTAACCTTTAAACATAAGTTTTTCACTTCTGTGTTTGGAATTTAAAAAATTTGACAAAGACGATTGCAATAAGTAAGTTATTTGAAGTTCGATAAGAAAAACTTAATTTTTGGTGAATAATAACCTACCCTTATGAATAGTGATATACCCTAATGAATAGAAACCTTAACTATGGTAATATATAAATATTATTCATGTTGATTGTGCGATATACCTATATTTATAAATATGTAAATGAATGTTTTAAAACTGTTTTTTGATAATAAATTATGATTTTAATTATATATTAAAATAATCAGATTTAATAAATTATTTTTGAAAAATGGATTTCCTTTTTCAATTTTACACATCAAAAAATGGTTAGGGTGAATTTTTGGGATTTTTCTAAAAAACATGATTTTTTGATGAATATTAAAATACGACAATTTACGATAAATGCTAAATAATGGATTTATTGAGACATTGATGATGATCTGTTAATGCAATCTCAATTTGTATTAAGTCACATGAATTTATTACTTTTCCTCGTCTTGGAGTCATCACTATTTCTGGTCATGAGGTAAATTTATAAACTAATGATTAAAAATTATGAAAATCCTCCTCTCCTCCACTATTAAAACCCCCCTCAATCCCTCTTCTCATCACTAATCTCTAGCCTTATGTATTTTCAAAATTCTTCCCAAATCTCTCCCCAATATATTATCCCAGGTCCAAAATCCATTATCCTCTTCAAAATACAAAAACCTCTCCCTTTAAGAGGTTCTAAAAGGAGGAAGTCTCAATAGGTAAATTCTTCATCCCAATTCCTTCATTTCTTTTATGTTCTTTTATTTTTGATTCTTTCCTCACCTCCCTTCACACATATAGTATGATAACTCTATTAAAATATCTATAATGCAATGTTTTTATGCTAATGGGATATTTCATTATCTTCTCTCCATTCCCCACCTTTTATTTGAAAGAAATGAAAGCACCATTTGAGATCTGCTAATTTAGCACATTCAAGGACAAAAGATTGTCAATTTCTTTTATCTTCATTTATTCTGGTCATGAAACCATTTGTATTATTGTTGAACTAAATTATTATATATGTAATATATCCAATTTTTTTCTGTAATACTTTAATACAAATGATATTATATTATAAAGAAAAAAACTATTCTTGGTAATCAAACACACTGATTAACAAAAACGGTTGTCACATTGGTTTTATATAATCATTTGACTTCACTATAAGTAACCACATTAAATTTAAAACCATTTAATCTCTTTTAAGTTCAATAATAGATACAACTTCAATTCAGGACAACTACATTCATCTTACATGTTTATCCAAACATGAATATATGTGAATTGGTCAGTAAAACCAATTACGCAAACGATTCCGAACAATGAAATTGAACTTTATAACCAATAAAAAAGGTATTGAATGAAAAAAAGGGTTATAATAAATTAATTACATATAGAATAGGTTATTTAATTGTTAATTAATAAACATAATTTTTTTATTCAGGTCATTAATAACAGGTGGAGAACACCAATAGATTTAAGGTAAGGGATCCTCTTCATTTCACTCTTTATCAAGATGTCCTCTATGATATGCCATTTTATGTGAAATACCTAATTATTGGGTATGTTTATGAAAATCCCCCATAATTCCCTAATGATTTCTAAGTGATGAGAAACCTCTTTTCTCTCTCATCAAGACCTCTTAGTTACACCTGACACCATACTGATAAACCGTAGCGAATTCTACCTGAACCTTCTCTGTTTTTTAGGTTTCCTTATATTTCTATATATAAAAATGGATTTATATTATTTTTTAATGTATATGTTATAAATTATATTTATTTTTACAAAATTCATATATGATTATCCTTTCCTCACTCTATTTTGGCGATATACATGTTTTTAAAATATTCCCTCTTTAGAACTTTCTGATAAGAAAGACATTTTTAAGAGAACTACTGAATTTTTTTACCCAATTCCATGTGCACTCTATCCACTATTTTAATCCAAAATTATCTTTATAAAATCATTATTTTTATTAATAAAACTTTATTGGTTCAATCCTGGGTTTATATAAAATATTTTCCTCTTTTCTATTATAAATCCTCTGAAGTATTTTCCTTTAAACCACACAAAAATGTTTTAATGCTAATGTTTCTCAAATACATTTCTTATATTTTTTCACTTATGTTTGACACCACCTACCATGTTATATGACTAGTTTACCTTATGATCTTCCATTTATGTTTTAATACCTTTCCTTCATGGACACATTCATGATAATCTCTTTAGTTATGATTTATGTCATGGTTGTGGTGCCCAATTCTTTCCAGGGGTATCCTTATGCTTATGTATGGTTTATTATGTATGATTATTTATGTGGAAAGAATTTTCATGAAAATGTTGAGATTGGTGCACCCATATATCACTCCAATGCATTGGTTAATGTTAAGTCCAATGATATGTGATGTGAAATGGGATTGGTTGTCAGCCTTGACCCATAATAAAAAGGGAAACGAGATTTGTGAATATCCATGACCCGTACTAAAATGGGAAATGGAATTTGCGGTTAGACTTAACCCGTACTAAAGATATTTTTATGATTATTTCACATTAATATGATTACATATTTATATGATTCCATATTTATATGATTCAATGCTTATATGATATGGTTTTTTATGTTCCATGCATTGGATATCATTATTTAATGCCTCCTAACTCATGTTCTTAAAACAGATCATTTTGTTCATTCCCTTACTGAGCATTTCAGATCAACCCTTTGTTCATGTGTTCCCCAAGGTACCCTGTGCAGATGTAATGGATCAAAATATTTTAGGATCTCTTTATAAAGATTAAAAAAATAAATGTTTTTTAGCACCATCTTTTATGGCATATGTAACTAGTCTTCCAACAGAGTAGACTTAACGATCGTTGGCTTGTACTCTGATGTATAATTATGCTTAAAATCAAGTAATGATATATGTAAAAGGTTGGGGTCACTATAAATCCTGACAATTCCATGATGTTGGGGTCAATATTGACTCACATAGACATCCCATTCCCACTTTTGAATAAACCTGCATCCCTCTAGTGTGTGAAAGTCACCCTCAGATGATTGTAATCAACATAAGCTCGATAATCTATGAGCAAGTCCATCCCAAGTATGATTTCAAACCATATCATATTGAGGACATAATGGTTCTATAGGAAGTGATGCCTTCAAATATCAATGGGGAACTCTTTTCACTAGTGTACACCCTCTGTTTTGTTCCCCATTAGGGTACCTAGTTTCATAACACCTTTCAAAAATAGAAAACTAATCCCAATGATCTTTATAGTGGGCTCAGACATAAAACTATTTGAAATTCCTGTATTAAAATTTTCAAAAGCTAAAGTGGAGGCTACTAGAATAGTACCTCAGATAATGGAATGTCCAGTATCTTCCTCTTGCGGGTCTATTGCACTACCTATTGGTAGATTAAACTGTGACCCTATGATTCTCTCTCGTTACGCTGAGTAGATCATCCATGATGTCACTACACAACTAATGTATGGGTACCACAACCATGACCACCACATCGGCCTAATCAGTCAACTGTATTCCATCTCCCTAGCTGAGGAGAAGCTATTAACCCTAATATTGTATATGAAGTTGGTGTGTACCCTCTCTCACTATATGTAGGTGGAAACATTCTACAAAAGTGTAGAATATGGCTCGTCCTTCCACTTGTATGACACTCGATGAGGTCCATTGTACACTATATCCTAATATTTCCTATCCCACCACAATGGTATCACCTCACCTAGCTACCTGAAGAGATGTTCTAACTGCTAGTGTCATCACATGTAAGCTCCAGATGATTCTTCCTACCACTGTTCAATGCATCACCAGACCTTTATGCCGAACCGCCATGGACCGCACCTCCAAATTCCCTAAGATTATTCACTATGATCAGTGCCTGATTCAAAATCCCAGATACAATAGTTAACTAAAAGTCATATACCTTTGATCGGATATTTTACCTAAGACCGTCCTCAAATTTCCTATATTTTGAATGATCATCACCCATCAAAATAGGTGTGAAGTGTTTGAGCTTAGAAAAATTTGCTGAGTAATCCATAACTGATAGGGCACACTTATCCAGATGTATAAACTCACGGGCATTAATAGAGCTAAATGTCTAGGGATAGAAAAAGTCGTAAATTCTATCTAAAAAATCCTCCAATCCATATCCTGTTTATGTTCTGTCTGGGTGATAACATCCCACCATCTCTTGGTGGAGTCATAGAACATATATATAGTGAGCTTGGCCCTCCCCTCATGATTTATCTTATGATGATAAAATATTGATATGATGGCATCTATGCATTACTCTATAGTCTTTGATTTGTTATACCCTATAAATGTGGGTTGATGTTGTTGTTGGAACACTCTTATCACCTCAGTGATAGACGTGGAACGCTACGATGTTCCCTAAAAGGTCTAAATGAAGTGTGAAACGTTTTCATAGAATCACGCCACAACACCTATGTCTGGTACAATTACTAGTGCCTCAGCTCAAACAACAATAGGATCCATTGGTATCACATGTCCCACCACATTTAGTGTGTGATCATTTCCACCCTCCTGATATGAAACTAGAGGTTGTGGTGGTGGCATGACTCTATAATGTCAAACACATACCTCAGTTCATGATCATTATAAAATTTCATAGCTCAAAGTATAGAAATAGAGATAGGACAGGTAAAAGAATTCTTATCTAAAAAATCACCCCTCTGATGGCCACATGGGTCAGATCTGGGCGTCAACAAGCAACATATACTACCAAAATCCCACAATTATGGTCATATCTGATCATGTTTTTTATCAAAAGTAATTTTAGTTTCACTTATTTTCATGTTTATTTCCTTTGAAAATAATTTTTCATACAATTTCTTTTAATTGATAATCATTTCATTTTTATCACATCCCTTTTAGAAGGTTAAACCAATGGTATGCCAAATTCTGATCCATGGGGGCCTATATTCCCCAGGTATCATAGTTTCACATCCACTTACAGAGGGCACATACACCTCAGTGACCAAAGCTTGACATCCATCTATTTCACACCAAATCATATATCAATATACCTATCACACTAGCATGCACATATATCACAACAATTATTACAACAACATACAATCATTAATGGATCCTAAATGGTATGACATAATGCATGGCATGTGAAATCTTACAGGTTCCTATATGATGTATGGAATAGAATAACCTCTTCTCAACAGGTTGCAACAGAATACAATCCCAAGTCCTATCAACAACAACAACATAAATTGATTCCATAATCAATATTGGAATCAAATCTACTGTAACTGTCAATATCCAGAAAATATCAGTTTTATTTGAGGCAATTTGGCTTTTCCATTACATAGGGTAGTTATTTCCAGGAACAACTTATTATTAAACTCCATTTTCCTTCTATCTGGTTTCTATTGACATAATATTGTAAATAAAACCATAAAATAACCCTATGATACCACTTTGTAACATCCTGGACCAAAATCCCACTATACGGTGCCCCAATCCCCATGGGTCACATGGCCTTAAGCACATCTACCCAAAGACTAGAGGTTGTTGACTATTAATGGGGGCCTAGTGGATTCTCTTGGGAGGCTAGCCCCCAATTACCAAAGTGTAGGACATCATATTATCGATAACATATACTTGTAATAGAATATATAAACCACACAATAGTTACAAAGAGTGCTAGACCGATAGTATTAACAAATCCAAAAGTCATATCATATAAAATTGGATGATACATGTTACATGTTTCTAAAAAAATATCCAAAACAAGTTCACTCTAGACATATACAATACATGTACCAAAAGTAAAAAAGGCCAAAATAATCTGAACAACATCGCAAGCCTCATGGTGGGCCCTTGATCTCATACTCCTAAGTATCATATGAAGTAACTGAATTAAATCAATTTCCCTTTTCGACACATGCAATCATATAATCTGTTTGGGTCCAAATACATGACCCTAACAGGGTGTGAGAATAAATCCCAGTAGGTAACCACCCATGGTCTATTCCAATCAGTCAATGAATATATATAGTAAGTAGTGCGCAATAAGAAAAAATGTAGGCTAAGAAGAATTCAACATTATACATCCTACATTCATGGGTTTTCATTTTAAATATATTTCATTTAATTTTGACATTTAACAATTCAATTACATTTAATTCGTAAGTTTCTCGATCTGTCTCAATCCCGACATCCCTCATGTAGTTGAAAGAACAATAGATGCCTCAGAAGGCCATCTAAAAAATATAATCCAAGATCAACTCTAAACTTATTCTTTGTCTTGGAGAGGTGTCATAAGTCATTTCATTTTATTTAATTCATTTAGAACATGTGTCCATCCTTGAAATTCAAAAGTTAGAATTCAAGTATCGTTTTAGGTGTAATAAATCGTCACCCTACGAGATAGTCCATGGAAAACCTCTCATGAACCCATGTATCACTCTAGTTGTGTTATATAGTCCATTCCATATGATTCCATCCTTAGAGGTCTTATAAGGAATCCAAAAGTATCACTCATGACCTAAAAACAATGATCATTGAGTCCATCCTTGTTAATCCATTTGGATTCTATGAATCAATCAGTATATAAGTCATGTCTCAATGATTTTGTCCATGGAGTCTCTTATTTGGATCCAAGTGGCAGTCATGACAATATCATGTTAACCAATGAATTTGTCCATGGCATTCTATGGTGAATCCATGTATCACTCATTATATAAAGGCAAATAGTCACATGATTCTATCCATGGAATTCTAATTTGAATCCATGTATCACTCAAGGATATTTATCATTTATCCAATTCAATTCCATTGAAACAATTCATTTCAATTCCTTCTTCAAAACCAAAGGCATTCAAATATACAATTCACCAAAAAAGGAGACTCAAGCAAGGGCCAACCTCAAAGTCTTGACCTTTCAATGACTCACGTGGGAGTATCATGGTAATGATATTACCATTGTTAATCAATCCATTACATAGTATTAACTAAAAATAACTAACTAGGGCCTATAATTTAAGGGAAATATAAATACGCACATGGGAAATCCTAATATAACAAGCCTAACAAGCGTATCTAGCTATCAAATAGATCAATAAACAAATAAACCATATAGGAAAATCAGAATTTATATTATTTCAATCCAATTGCATCAATTGATGCCATAGACTCTAATTCACTGACATGTGTAAGACAGTTCCAGAAATGTCTACTTAGACATGCAATGACATACATGGTTCAAGGGGAAATTAAATCATCCAATACCCTTTAAAGAATTGCCTGAATGGCCCAAATGCCTTCATTTTTATTGATTTTTGATAACCCACTTTAATGGGATGAGGGGGAACCATAACAAGGCCCATAGGTCTAGAGATTACATAGCTCATAGGCTTAAGAGATTACATGACCTGAAGGTCTTATGGATTTCAACGAGACTATAACTACAAAGAACTGCCACTCCCCATCATTTGCATCCTGATGATAGCTCTTCAGGTTTGCATGCTCGTATGGGTAGGATTTCTCTACAAGCATAGGTTGGTTCCAATGGCATAGCCATACCCTCTGATTCATCAAAATATATCTGTTTCTTCTCTGGTTAGTGCACTTGCTCTGAATCCTCCTCTCGGGCTGCTCCTTTTTTTAGAGTCTATCTAGGGAAACTGTACTGATCATGTTGCCCAAAGGCCTTGAGGTGGCCCAAAGGCCTTAAAGGTTCCACAAAAGTTGTAAGGACCTAAAGGTCTGGGTGGCCCGAAGGCCTTAAGGACTCCAAGACCAAACCGGTGGCCCAAAATCACATGACCACCTACCCTAGTACCATGCTTGATATATTGTCCATTATCAAGATATGATTCATCCCGGTTTGGAAGAAGTATGAAGAAAGGACAAAGAAAAATAAAATATGGCATATGATCCTAAATCCAAATAGAATAATCGGTATCCTTAAGAATCATGAATTTATAAAAATAAATTAATTCCTTACCTTTAATGATCCAAGGAGATGAACTACATTAGATTCAAAGATCGGATGAAGATCAGATCTGGATTTGAGGCATAGTAAAGGTGAGAGATTTTACAAGAATCCATTGATATTGAGGTGAAATAATAAAATCAATTTAGGTTCAAAATTTATTTTTATATTAATTTAAAAATATTAAAAATCAAATAGTTTAGGGATCACACGGTTTACCCAAATAGTTTTTCAGACCGCATGAAAACCATGCCCAAATTCTTGTAGGATTGGGGTATAGCACACAGTTTCCCCACATTGTATATAAACTATG
The DNA here is from genome assembly GCA_963277665.1 of Viscum album. Taxonomy (NCBI): domain Eukaryota; kingdom Viridiplantae; phylum Streptophyta; class Magnoliopsida; order Santalales; family Viscaceae; genus Viscum; species Viscum album. The sequence continues at coordinate 1,615,925,568 of OY728158.1, forward strand.
AAAAAACAATGCTGAAAAACATTTTCAAAGTCTAATTAAAACTAAAGACCCTCTGTATGGTTGTCTGGATCCTATCACATGGTTTACCCAAACTGTGTAGCTTGTTCACCCCATTGTCTAGACTCTCACAATATAGTCAAAACTTTTGGCCTAACCCACATGGATTGGACTAACCATGTTCTAGGCTAAAAACACTCCAAATTTGGATTATAGGCCTCTGACCATCCCCATATACCCCACTGGCCTCCATGACCACAACAAACATCATCCTTATGCTACATCTAAACATTTAAACTAAAAAAAGATAGAAAATAAGAGATCTGGAGATAAAAGAAGAAATAGGTTCTAACATTTGTATTACCCTATCTCTTGATCAAATAGAGTTGAAATAAGTTTTCTTGATAGGGAATTTTTTTGTTCGCATTCAATTCCTAAATTTGGGTGTATAATAATTGGATTTGAGCAATTGATTCTCTTAATGATTTTGTTTATGTTATTTGTTTTTTTCTTATGGTTTTACATTTTTTACTAGTCTTAAATATTTGAATTTGAGGATGATATCATGGAATTTGATGTTATATTTCATCATGAGTGGTATTTACATGTTTGGATGGTTTTTTGATGATGGTATGGGTTTTTTAGGACCCTTACACATCTAATTAGAAGTGTCAAACTGCTTTATGAGATAGTGTATAAATATCCTAATAATACTACTGTGGTAGGTGTATCCCTATTGTTTTTGTTATTTATTCCTATATTTATCCATCATGTTTGTTAGATGGGTGGTTAAATTGTTTTCATGGATTCTCACTAGAAATTCTCTATAGTTGTCTTAAGTTTATTGTGGTAGATGCATGCATGTGAAGCTCATGTTTATTCATCTAGTTTGTTTAGTGGCTAGTTCAATATGTTTTCTCAGGTATTCTTATTAGAAATTGGATATAATTATCTTATGTTTCTTATGGAATATTCATGAATGTGAATCTCATGTTTTTCATCTTCCATACCATCCATGATGTATTTTAATATATGATCTTTTCATATTTTTTGTTCATTTTTATTTTTGTTTCTTGTTTTCTTCCACTTTATTATCTTGCGAAATGATGGTGTTTTGTAGTTTAGGATTGATGTATGTTTTCACCAGGTAATTCCAAACATGATTTTGAATTTTTTTCATTGTTTTCAAACCACCAATAACCATCAATGACTATGTTTTGTATATTCTTGAACCAGGAGATGTCAATGGTATGTAGGTGTGTGTGAGTGGCTTTTTTCATTTTTATGTCATAGATTGTATACATTTAGAAGATATTTAACATAAGATCAGATTATTCCAAAATATACAAATGTAAACTATAGAATAGATTAAAAATCATAATTTACTAGTGGTAAAATATCATCCCTTGTATTGAAGAGTTTTGAGTTTAAGACTTCCCCTGTTGTGTTTTTTAGTGTGGTTTTATTCTATAAGAAATAAATTTTTTTAAAAAATGAAAAGAGAACCCCATTGATAAATAGGACATTGAAGTTATTTTCCCAAATTATCAGTCCACTTTTCCAACCACCACCCTCTATTAATTAGATTATATATAAATATAACTATAAATGTTGATGAAAATTTCATATATTAATAACAAATGGATTTGAAAACTAATATTATGGATGATCATTAATTGTGGCATTGAAAAATAAAGGAAAAAAAATTCCTCTTTGAAATGTGGAAAACATAACTTACATGCTACCAAAAATAAAATATTTTGTATTTGAATAAATTCAAACTCATGAGATTATTTTTCCTCAAACTTGAGACCTTCCCCCACCACCATTATTGATGGAAGAACATAACAACTCAGTTAAACCATCGAGGGAATATATATATATAGAGTAAAATTCATTTGATCTATGAATTTTATAGTAATAATAAAAGATAAATTTACATATTGTGGAAACATAGAGACAATGGAATACTCATTTTATATTTTTGAAATTGAATCCAATAATATAATATGATATCTTTGGATATATAAAGATGAAATATGGTAATAATGAATACATTTAAAAAACATCATCATCTTATGTAACGCCTCAAATCTATTTATACAGAGTCAGTTTTTATTTAATTACACCACAAAAAAATATAAGAGGTCATATTACACTAAATCTAGAATTTTTTTAGACATAGGTTACTAATTACATATATGATAATAGAATTACATTCAGGAACATTACATAAAAAATTAAATGAAATTTATTATTCATGTGAACTTTTTCTTGGATCATTCATAGTACTCATATTTTTTCCTTTTGGGAAAGAATAATTATAAAGGGTTTATCTCAAACATAATGTAAGTGGTAACATGTAATGGAAACTATCATTACATAATCTAGAAATAAACAATAAGGTGAGAATAAATAACAAAATTTATGTTTTATGATCATAATACATCCAATGAAAACATAACAATAATTAACTTCATGGATAAAAATAAATACTTTTATAGTAATATCATGAATATTGTTTGATATTTATTTATCAGTGGTTACAAACCATAATCACACACACCCCTTGGGTCTCACGTGTTCCTTGACACATCCCTTACCTCTAGGATTATCAATAACCCATAAGAACGCTTGCATCCCTTTTTTTACTTGGGTTGATGGGGAACCCATTATATAGTCCATGGGATCAAAGGCACATATGCCTTATAAAATAAATGGCCTGAAAACCAATTATAGTATAATGAATCCATCGAATGAATGTCCAATAGTTATCCTTGAAGGAACAAATCCCCTTAATCCATGGAAATGGACCAATGACGCATGGCCTAGCCCACTCGTGACCCTATTATAATGCTTGTGCCCTTGCTCAGTTGTGTTTGGCCTAGCCCACCAATGTATGGCATGTCCTTATATATTGGACCTTTATCACCTATTTTCTATCCTACCCACCCACATATAACCCACCTATACTTTCTCGTACCTATCTCTGATCACATATGGCCCCCTCACCCACATCGTCGTATCCTAAGTCTGACACCCTCTCCCCCGGCATACTGAGCTCTCCTCCCTCACACACTATGTAAATGAAAACTTGTACCCCAAAAAATGATGTGTGAAATAAAGCAGGGTTGGGATTCAAAATCCCTTCCCACATGTGAGATATCATAGTTCATGGGTAATACATAATAATACTATTAAGGCCTTATGAAAAAACACTATACATGATTAGTAATACATGCACTAAATTCTCCAAACTATCTTGTGTCTTGATTCTTATAAATTCATTAAGGGTTTATATAATTCTAATCACCATTTTTCATCTAAAATTTTTAATGAATCTATAATATGAAATTTTTTGTCTAACTACACAATTCATAATTTTTAAAGGAACAATTTATTTACACAATTCTATGTATTTTACACTTATGCACAAAGAAATAATGGTCATGAAAATTGATAATGTTTTTTAGTTAGTTGAATTACATGTCTATATAAGTAAACATCCATCAATTAAAAATTAAGTATAAGATATTCACAATTTGATGGAAATTATTCTTGATAACATTGTTTTAGGGTGGGATACATTCATTGGATATGGGAAATAAATACAATTGTTGGTGAACGAATCAATGATAGAAAAATCCCCTCTTTAAAAAAATGGTAATAATATTGCAATGTTTTGTAATTATAATTAGCTATGAGGGTGGTATAAGTACAGTCATTGGTGAATTTCTATACACAATAAAATCATGGATTATAAATACTGAAATAAAACATAATTACATATTGAAATGTAAATGAATTCAATGAAGTTTCTAATGATATATTAATATAATGGTATGGAAAACGATTCCTTGATATATCTATTAAAAAAAATTAGACTGATCTCCTTAGAAATTTAATATTCTAGGATCTATAAGGATAAATATAGAGAAGGGATTGGGAACCATTTTCTCAGTACGTCTCTTGTGAAAAGTTTATTGTGTTGACTTTTCATGAGAGAAATAGAGAGATGTATTTTGAAACTCTTTTATACCTAAATCTCTTCCCAAAGATTATTGAGAATAAAAATTATGGAAAACTCATTCTCAATGTATATGAAGTAGAGTAAAATGTGAGGATTGGTGTATATTTATTGAAAATGAGGGAGTTTTGATTAATAATTTATAAACATTGTCTTTGGATTTTATGTCTTGAAAATTTGAAAACTATTTTCAATACCAGTGTTATTAACCACTGTATTTGATATTTAGGAAGTTTTTTTGAATATTAGATGGTTAAAAACTGAAATTTATTAAATTAAACAAATTTTTGATATATGAATTTTTTTTTCAAAATCAATTTTATTTATAATATTAAATAATACTCTAGGATTTGTAAAATTCATTATTGTTTTGGAAAACTATGTTTATTATTTTAAAATATATTATTTTAATTAATAGACATATTTTTTCCAATAAATAATTTATTTCATTTATTAAATTGCTTTTACTTAGTAATGAAGGCATAATTGTTATTATATAGACGTTTTTTATTTTCACTATTCCTATAAAATATGAAAATCTCAAAAAATTATCAAAACTTCACTTTGGATAATTTCGATGTGCTAACTCTAAATTTGAATTATGTATTATGAAAAAAAATTATTTATTATAAATTTTTTTATTAATTAATAGTCATTGTGAATTTAAAAATCAATAATTTATCACCACAAATTCTAAAAAAAATTATAATTAATATTATATTAGTTTATGATATATGTGGGGAATTTTATTACTATTTAGATATTAATATATAGTATTAATAATTAATACTTGAATTTCAACCAAATAATTTTCTTATTTTACTAGAAACTTGTATTTATAGTAGATATATTACTATTAAAATGTTATGATTCTTGATTGATATATTCCAACGATCACCTATCCATTTAAATGGTTATATTAACCCTTATATATACAATCCATTATAACATCTATAACTAGTTATATCCTTTACCTAGTTCCTATAAAATAGTTCTTCCTTAGATTACTTTTTTCCTTATATTAACTAGGATTCTTATATATTTTTCCATTTTGTTAGAGTATGATACTCTAGTTTTTAATATTGTTGTGTTATCTATATTATTATGTGTTTTTTAGAAATATATGGAACCATTATAGTGGATATTATTTTCTAATGTTGTGTTACAATAATATGTTTAAATAATAGAATGTCTATTGTGAAATATATATTATAATAAATTTCTTATTTGTTGTATTAGAATTTGTTGATTTTATATCTTAACCTTTAAATAATTTTTTCCTTAAAATTTATGGTAGACATTAGTTCATAAAACAATAAGGGTAAATTTTCATCATTACATTGTATAGATCCTTCATTTCTTCTTACACACTATGATTACTCCAAACTATACTCGTCATTTGAGCGGTCCCATTTCACAACACAAACTATACAATATCAAGAATCATGAAAAGCTCTTCATTATATAAAAATTTAGATTCTTACATTGTTTCATTAGTTTTCTAATCACAGTTGGTTGAATATACTTACATAAAAGTTAGACATTAATGAAATCATGTAATTTAGATATGTAAGGGCATAACTAAATGATAATCCATAATTCCAGTTATCTCTTAAATCATAAAGGGTTAACTGTACCCATTAATTATATTTCCCTTCTTAATAAAACTTATTTATGGAATACATTTGATCATAATATGATCATATGAAGGAAAATAAAACCCAAATAAAGATAAATCTATATCTAAAAATAAAACATGAAAATTTAATTAAAAAATAAATCTTACCTAGAGTTCTTGAGAGGCATCATCCATTTACATTCATATATGGTGTTTGTTTAATGATGATCATTAATATAGCAGATGAAAGCCTCCTACCTTTGAGAGGATTGAACCAGCTTACATATCCTCTTTATGAATGAGAGAACCTCGTACTATTCAAGGGGTTTTAGTGAATTATTGGGTGATAAATTTCAGTATGGGTGAAAGAGAATTTGGTAAAACATGAAATTGAATTAGATATATCTACATGAGGGATCACATCCCATTAAATAGCCAAATATGACATGTTTTACCAAATGAGATGTGTTATCCAAATGCAATGTATTGACATAAATTACGTCATATTGAATATATTAATTAAACTCATTCAATGATCATGTAACACCCCAAGATTTAATAGTATGTTATCTCTTTAGAGTAATATGATAACCTGCGCTACACGCAACACTGAGGTCAAGCACACCACGACTTACCAAACTAGCCGTTTCAAAAACAGTTTTGAATAGTATTAACTTCATTTTGAATTTTATAAACTCTATATAATTTTAACATCCATGTAATCTAATTCTTATACATAATATATGAACAAATTCAATTTTTTAGATAAAGGAATTATTTTTCAGAAAATGCAATTTTAACACCTTTTAATGACGAACCCTTTTTAAATCCAATATTTGACACATTTATATAGTTGATTTGATAAAATAAACTTATTATTTAGATTCCGGACATAAAAATTTAGTTTTTATATTTTTTTGGTGTTTTTCTGATAACTTTCATATTTTGGTGAATAGTGAAAAATAGAAAATTTTAATTGAAAAAAAAAATTAATCAGAATAATTTGTAGTGTTATATTATAAATTTGAATGGTTTGGAAGTATAATTATATTATATTGTTATCATTTAATACAATGTAGGACATTATAAATAATTTTACATTTAAATTTGACAGAAACACATGTCAATGTTTTGATAGTTTTTAATTTTAAAAAACCCGCTTTTTGGTTTTGACAACGGGGATTAATTTTAAATTAATCCATTAAACTTCTATGTTCTATATTTGGTAAAATAAAATTCATTTGAAAATTCAGAATATCAAAATTATATTAGTGTTATTTTTTTATATTTTTCTGAAAACATTCAATTTTTGACGAATACTGAAAAACACTCTGTTTTTATTTAAAACGGACTTTTAATTTAAATAATTATTTGTTTTATATTAATATATTTTAAATAAAAATAGATATATAATAATAATATAAGTTCAATTTAATTCATTGGAGTCATTTTATAATAAAATTTGATGTATAAAATTTTATTGAACTTTTTAACGTTTTTCACCCACCTTCAAAGAGCATTTGAAAATTTTCATAAAACATAATTTTATCACTTCTGTGAGTTGAATTTCAAAAATATGAGAGACACGGTTGTCACCTGTAAATAAAATTTTGTTCAATAAGATAAAAATAATTTTTCATGAATAGTAACTTTTGACTTTTATTTTCCACGGTTAAAAGTAAATAGGGTAATTAAGGGTAAAAATGGTGTTATAATTATCCTAACATAATTCCTAATTCTATTGGATAAGTTTAATTCGACCAAAAAACCCTTAGGAATAAAATATGATCCTCTTTGGTCCAATTGTATTAGATTAGAACACTAATTGTTATTTTATTTAAAGAAGTCTTAAAAGAGTTAAATTCAATGTTTAATAACTAAACCATTTTTAATATAGGGTTATACATAGCTAAACTCCACTATAAATATTCATTAAAAATATAAAAATATTTCCCACATAATGGTATTTTATTTATAACTTTTAGAAACTAAATAATTTAATATATTTATGACGCAATGATGATGCAATAATTACCTGATTAATGAAAGATTAAAAAATTGATATTATCAATATCCAAATAAATGTAATTTGAGACTTTTTATGAATTCCACTAATTTTATAGGTTAATATGATAGGTTATAGTTTATTAAATAATTTTTTTGATGTAATCATGCTGTTATGAATTTCACAAAAACCAAATACTATATAGTGTCAAACTTGACATAATTGTGTTTTTAAAACAAATACTATATTATTAATTGATATAATATTCCTAAAAATCTAAGGTTCAGCCAAAGAACATAAATAAGGTTATGTATTTTAATAATAAACCACTTGGGGTTTTCATGGATTTTTATACTATGTTAATTAACCATATAATATAGATATACAAAGAGACATGGTTAATGACAAACTATTTAACTAATCATTAAATCTAAAATATAATGTTAATATGGGGACTTAAACCTGTCTAAAACATATAGGTTGAAATCTTTCTAACACATCCCAACCTTATCCTATAAATAAATCATTTTTGAGCCATTATAAACCGAAAATTATTTTATTATAAATTAATATTTCAAGCTTTTCCTAAAGTGACCCTCACCTCTCTTATAAAAGGGTGCTTCCACTTCCCATAATTTATCACCACCAAAGCCATTTGGCTCGGCCAAACCCTTCCCAAATATCCCCCCAACATTACAACCTTCATCCTAGAGGCCTTCCTCTGGTCATAAAGCCAACCTAATGAGCAAATTTAATCAAATCAAAAGGAAGAACCTGAAGAAGAGGTAAATATTTCATCACCTCTTTCATGTTATTTACTTATTCCACTTCCTCTTTCTTTGTTGTTTCCTATCTACAATAGTAACTAAAGTATCTTCTATGTAAAATTATATTATTTTAAATATGGTACAACCATATTCATTGATCTATCCATCCTATAATTGACAAAATCACCATACATGCATATGTACGGCTAACCGTCTCCACATCGGGGTGTAGTTTGTTACTCAAACACATCATTATTTTGGATGGGTATAATAAAGAATATAACTGATGGAAATAATAAATATATCATGTTAATTATTCTGTATATATCATATACCATCTTATTACATAAAATTTCACCATCAATATTATGATATTGTCGCTCGTACGTACGTACGAATTACTGTCTCCACGAACATGATGAGATTCATTCCCCATCATAATCATTCAAGAATAGTTTTCATTTTATGATAAAAAATAATTTTTATGAACATAATATCATTATCTATATGAATCATATACATCATATCCATAACAAAAATGGCTTACATAACCATGAATATAAATGAAAATGAATCAGTTAACACTCGAAACGATGATACTACTGAAATAATATTAACAAAGAAATATTAGAGGGTCATATATGATATCATATTTATTTATATAGTTCCTTAAGAATTTAGTAATAATTATTTAACAACTATACATTAGGTTAATGTACCCTCGACCAAGGAAAATTACAAGGTAAGGGTTAATTGTGCAACCTCTTCATTATCCGAGGTTGTTTTTACGTAAGTATCTACTGGGATTTTTTATCATCCACATCCATGTTTCATAAAAATGTATTTCAAAACATTTTTACTATTTCATATAATATCTGTTAAAGCCATTTATACCCTTATTTGACAATATATGTTTTGAAAGGAATGTTTCTGTCTTTTTCCAAACAAGGTACTTTATGACCTTTTCGACAAAATAATGGTAAAAATGTCCTTTTTTAACTTATACGGCAGGTGCAGATATTTTCCACCGTTATAACATCGTCAAAGCTTACCATAAAAGATTAAAATAATTTTTTCAAAATATATTTTTACTTTTATAATTATATGACTTTTAAATGATTTCAAAATAGAAAGAGAGATTTCTCTCAAAAATTCTTGATTCCATCTATGTCAACATCCTTTGATAGATTTTAAACTTTTTTGAAGTTGATTTATTATGACATGAATATTTCATATTGTATTGAAGGTTTTGTGATATATTTGACTCTGGATGTTTTATTTTTATACCATTCATGGTTTATGGATAAATTATCGACATTTGGTATTCTTGTTTTAATAAAAATGTTTATGTTATGTTTAAACCTTTTCATATGAGAAATGAATTAGACTTAGTAATTGATGGGTAGATCCTGCTATAACTCCTCGATGCATCGGTAGGTCTCATGAGACCAACTAGTGTCTTGGCACAAGGCCTTGACAATATCTTATTTATAGTCTTGGAACAAGGCCTTGCCTCTGTGGTTATGGAGTCTGGCATTATGCATTCCATCATTATGAAATTGGCTATTTGATATTTCATGTGATTATTCAACTAGTAGAATATCCATGTGGATATGTAAATGAAATTATTTGATTCATATTGTCCATATTATGAAAAATTGTATTTTTAAAAGGCTTATATTTTAGTCTTATACATTTTCTTAAATGTTTTTGCATATTTATTAATGTTTCTGCTATATTGTTATCCTTAATAAATATCTGAGCTCACCCCTTTCTATGTTTTATCTTTCCCAGGGTGAAAAGAAGTATATTATGACTGACCTACAGGAATATTCTAAGGGATATTAATGTGGTCAATAGAGAAAATGTTGTTGTTGTTGTTTTTATTTTATAATGTAATGTAATATTAATGTATGTAATCTATTTTACATGAATCTCTACTAATCGGTCCATCAGGACTTGATTCCTTGTAATCATGCCAATGTATTAAAATAATGCACCAGATCTAGGTAAATGGGGTCGAGGAATTATAGTTGGTATCAGAGGAAGTTTATCAACAAGATTTGAACTAGATTTAGATAAACTCTGATTAGGGAACATTACCCTATGACAGACATTGAGGATTAGTATAGAGTAACTTCCTAGAATTTTGGTAATGTAGAGATTTTGTGTTTTTTCCAAGCAATACATCCATGTATGAATACGAGCAAGTAGAGGCGGCTCTGGAACATATGTAACTAGGAGTGAAAACTCCGACAAGGAGGTTCGCGCTTGACCCGAGGAATCCTGGTACATGACAATGGGCCTTGGTACACTCTTGGTTACGACACTCCTAGGGATATTCTTAGGATAATTCACATTTTCATTTCAAGACATTATAAAGGATTTAAAAGTAAATACTTCCTCAAAGAAAAAAATTTATGATTATAGATTATATGCATACTCATTTAAATTTACATTAGGTATTTTACAAGTTTGGAATTATGAATTTCAATTCATTATCTATCATTGTGTATTCCATTTTTTAAAAATGGAGCCTAGTAGAAGGAATGAGAATTCTAGCAATGCAAATGATCGAAAGATTAAGTAGGATAAAATATTTCATAATATTAACACAACATGTAAAAGAGAAATAGTATCCCATGTATTATCATCATATGAAGAAATAGTATCATGCATTAATAAGATAAGTAAAAATTTCTATAAGTTATTTGGTATTGATGGGAATCAATAGATGAAAAGGATGAATGAGAGAAAGATGGATAAAAGGAAGAGGGGAAAGAAGGATTTTCCAATATGTGATAACTTTGGAAAGAGTCACCTTTGTAAATTTTTAATGGGAATGAGAGTTTGTTGTAAGTGTGGATAAAAAGTAAACAAATTACGTGATTGAAATGGTAAGAAAAAGGTTTCAAATGTACAATGCTTCATCTATAAGGGGTTGGGACACTATGAGAATCAATTTCCAAATAATCAGAGTATAGCCCAAATGCTGCTATTGGATAATAATCAAGTTATGATACTGCCGAAGATAAAGATGAGTGATTATAGTTCTTATGTTGTTATTAAAGTATTGTGTCATTTAATATTTTATTAATGATGTACATGTTATAGGAATTATAGAGTCTACAAGGATTTTACTGTAGTACTTTTTCATTGAGGACATGAGATTGTGTGGAACCATGAAAAGTGACTCAATAGCTGGTTGAATTTTTTGGAAAATATATGGTTGAGAGAATGATAACCCATAATATGGTTCTGGTAATGAGGTAGTGATTTTGGAATAATATATGATTGATTTGGAAAAAATTTATTGGATATTCTAGACTACATTGAAACTGATTGATGATTTTTATATTCTATCATTATTGGAGTTTACAACATTTTTGGATAGAAGTAGTATATCCAGTATTCTATAAGGAATAAGGGAGAAAGAATGTAATCAATCATGTTTTATGGTAATTCAGGGTGTTATAGTGTTTTAAAAGAATATAAGATCATGGTATTCACATGTTATTACATGGAAAAAAGGATCTTCATTATGTTTACCTTCCTTATAAATTATGGATTGAAAGTTTGGACAGAAGTGTTTTGGATAAGTCTAAAGGTTGGAATCGATTAAGTTTGACATTGGATAATATTGTTAAGGTTAAATCATATCTTGAGATTATTTTTGGATTATCATAAAAAGGACAACCTGGAGGTTGGGTGATAACCCGTCATGTCCGGTAAGGCCGTGAGACTTGGACTTGCAAATGAAGGGTGACAAGGGTGGATCACCTACAACTAGCATACATGATGTCCTGGTTTGTATAATATAGTTTTTTAAATAGTGTGAAAAATGAATTATAAATTCATTATTTTTGGAACCCTATACGATTTGGATAAATATAATATTTTTGGATTCTATAAACTTTTGGAGTGAAAGATGAGTTTATGGTAGGAATTAGTTGAAGGATGAAACTCTACATGTCAAGTATATTTTTTTCTCTTATTCTATGAATAAATTAATACTTAATCTTTAGGGAAGCGATAGACAAAAAATGTGTTATCCTAATACCTTATGTTTTGTTGAACTAACAATATTTTTAATCATCATAGATTGATGGACTTGAAGCCCTAAAATTTACACTTGTTTGTGATTGATGAGCTCAATCACCCCAATAAATATTTAAATTTTTCCTCCAATTATGTCTCTCTAATTTCCACCAATTTTCTTCTAATCGAGATCATAATATGGTGGTGATTTTTTCATTTCCCATTCCTTCTTATTAATACTAAATTTTGTTAAACCAATTTCTGGTGTGGGTTTTTCAAAAAGGTATTTTTCTATTTTTCACCTTTTATTTTTGAAGAAAAATTTCAAATTCTGAGGATGAAATTTATTGAAGTAGGCGAGAATGTAACACCCTGAGATTTCATAGGATGTTATCTCTTCAAAGTAATTCGATAACCTGTGATACACGCAACACCGAGTTCGAGCGCACCACGACTTGCGAAACTAACCGTTTAAAAAATGGTTATGAATAGTATTAACTGAATTTTGAGTTTTATATACTCCATATATTTTTAACATCCATATTATGTGTTTATTATACATAATATAAGAACAAATTCAATTTTTCAGATAAAGGAATTACTTTTCAAAAAAAGCAATTTTACCACCTTTTATTGGAGAAACCTTTTTAAATCCAATATTTGGCACATTAATATATTCAATTTGACAAAATGAACTTATTCATCAGAATAAGTACATAAAATTTTAATTTTGATTAATTTTTGGTGTTTTCTGATAACTTTCATATTTTATTGAATAGTGAAACATACTAAATTTTAATTGAAAACAAGTTTTTGAATTAAAATAATTTATAGTGTCAAATTTTACATTTTAATGGTTTAGAGTTATAATTAGATTAGATTTTTATCCTTTAATACAATGTATGTCATTATAAGTAATTTCACATTTAAATTTGACATAAAAACATGTCAATCTTTTAACAGTTTTTTCTTTTTAAAAACTCACTTTTTGGTTTTGACAACAGGAACTCATTTTAAATTAATAAATGCAACTTATATGTTTTGAATTTGGTAAAATAGACTTCCTTTTTTAATTCAGAATATCAAAATTATCTTATGGTGAATTTTTGGTATTTTTCTGAAAACTTTCAATTTTTGATGAATAGTGAAAAACACTGTGTTATTATTTAAAACCGACATTTTATTTAAATAATTATTTATTTTATTTAAATATATATTAAGTGAAAATATATCTATAATATCTATATAAGTTCAATTTAATTCATTGGATTCATTTTATAATAAATTTAGATGTATAAAATTTATTGATCTTTTTAACGTTTTTTCCCACCTTATATGAGCATTTGAAAATTTGCATAAAAATTAAATTTACCACTTCTGTGAGTTGAATTTAAAAAATACAAGAGACACAATTGAAATCAGTATGTAAAATTTGGTTCTGTAAGATAAAAATATTTTTTTTGAATAGTAACTTTTGACTTTTTTTTACCACGATTATTAGTTAATAGGGTAATTTATGGTAAAATGATATTATAATTACCCTAACACATGTCCTAATTCTATCAGATAAGTGTAATTAGACCAAAAACAACCTTAGGAATAAAATATGATCTTTTTGTTCCACATGGATTAGATTAGGACATTAATTATTATTTTATTTAAAGAAGAGTTAAAAGAGTTAAATTCTATGTTTAATAACTAAACCATTTTTAATATAGGGTTATAAATAATATAAATTGGACTATAAATATTCATTATAAATCTAAAAATATTTCCTACATAATAAGATTATGTTTATAATTTTTAGACATTAAATAGTTCAATTTATTTATGACACAATGATGATTCGGTAATTACCTTATTAATGAAAGATTAAAATAATTGATATTATAAATATCAAAATAAATGTAATTTGAGACTTTTAATGAATTCCACTAATTTTCTAGGTTAAAATTACATTTTAGGGTTGATTAAATATTTTTTATTATAAGTAATCATGATTTTATGATTTTCACAAAAATGAATACTATATAGTGTCAAACTTGACATAATTGAGTTTTTAAAACAAATACTATATCCTTAATTGATATAATATTCCTAAAAATCTAATGTTCGACAAAAGGACTTATATAAGGTTATATATATTAATAATGAAACACCTGATGTTCTATTGGCTTTTTATAGTATTTTTATTAACAATATAATATAAAAATACAAAGATACATGGTAAATGAAAAACTATTTATCTAAGAGTTGAATCAAAAAGATAAGGGTAATATGGTCTCCTAAACCTTTATAAAACCAATTTTTTGAGAGTTTTTGGACCGATTCCTTAATTATCCTCTAAATAAATTGTTTTTTATCCATTTTAAATAGAAAAATATTTTTTTATAAAATAATATTTGAAGATTCTCTTAAAGTAACCCTCACCTCTCTTATAAAAGGGTACCTCCCCTTCCCTTAATTTCACACCTAAAATTCCATTTGGATCGGCCAACCCCTACCCAAATATCCTCCCAGCTTTACTCCCTTCATCCTAGAGTCCTTACTTTGGTCATAAAGACAACCTATGGAGCCCTTTTGATTAAATCAAAAGGAAGAACCTAAAGAAGAGGTAAATATTTCATCACCTATTTCAAGTTCGTTTCTTCTTCCAATTCCTCTTTATTTGTTGTTTCTATTATAAAATAATAAATCTTGTATATTATATATATTGTGATTTTATTATAAATATGTTTCAACCATATTCGTTATTCTATCCATCCTATAAATGACAATGTCACCACCAGTGTGTACGTACAACTTACGGTTTCCATGTCGTGGTGTAGTTTGTCATTCAAACACTTAATTATTTTGGATGGGTATAACAATAAATAAAACTATTATAAATAATAAATATAACAAGTTAATTATTCTTTATATATCATATAATGTCCAATTACATATGATTTCACCATCAATATAGTGATATTGTTGTTCGTGCGTACGTACGGATTACCGTCTCCACGAAAGTGATGAGATTAATTCCCTATAGTAATCATTCATGAATAATTTTTATTTTATGTTTAAAAATAATGTTTATAAACATAAAATAATTCTTTATGTGAATAAAATACAGCATATCCATAAAAATCATGGCTTTTATAACCAAGCATATAAAAGAAAACGAATCAGTTAACACCTGAAACGATGATACTACTGAAATATTATTAATAAAGCAATATTAGAGGGTCATATATGTTATCATATTTATGTATATAGTGATTTTATAATTTAATAAAAATGATTTAACTATTATACAGGAGGTTAATGTACCCTTGAAAATGGAAAAGTACAAGGTAATGGTTAATTCCACAATCTTATCATTATCCGTGGTTGTTTTTACGTAAGTATCTACTGGGACTTCTTTGTCATCCATATCCATGTTTCTTAAAAATGTATTTCAAAACATTTTTACTATTTTATATAATATGGGATGAAGTAATTTATACCCTTATTTTATCATATATGTTTTCAAAGTAATCTTTCCGTCTTTTTCCAAGCACGACACTTTATGACCTTTTCGACAAAATTAAGGTAAGAATGTATTTTTTTAACATATACGGCGGGTGCGTCTATTTTCCTCCATTATAACATTGTCAAATCTTCCCATAAAATTTTACAAGAAAATTTTTAAAATAAATATTTTATTTTATAATTATATTAATTTTAAATGATTTCAAAATAGAAAGAGATATTTCCCTCAAAAAATTTCTATTTCATCTATGTCAACGTCCTTTGATGGATTTTAAACTTTTTTTAAGTTAATTTATTATGATAAAAATAATCCATATTGTATTGATGGTTAGGTGATATATTTGACTATGGATGTGTTATATTTATACCACTTATGGTTTATGTATAAATTTATGACATTTAGTATGCTAGTTTTAATACAAATGTTTATGTTATGTTTAAACCTTTTAATATAAGGAATTTATTGGACTTAATAAGTGATGGGTGGAGCCCACTATAGCTCCTCGATGCATTGGTTGGTCTCATGAGAAAAACTATGGTTTGTCATAAGGCCTTGAAAAAATATTATTTTTAGTCTTGGCACAAGGCCTTGAATATGTGTTTATGAAGTCTTGCATTATGCATTCAATCATTATGAAATTTGCTATTTGATTTTGCATGTGATAATTCGACTAGTATAATATCCATGTGGATAAGTAAATGGAATTATTTGATATATATTGGGATATTATAAAGAGTTTCATGATTAAAAAGATTATTTTTTTAGTATTATACATTTCCATAAATGTTTATGCTTATTTATGAATGTTTTAGCTATATTGTTTTCCTTACAGAGCATCTGTACTCACCCCTTTCTATGTTTTATTTTTCCCAGGATGCAATGAAGTATATTACGACTGACCTACAGGGATAGTATAATGTATATTAATGTGTTAAATGTAGACAATGTTGTTGTTGTATTTTTTTAATTTAATAATGTAATGTAATGTTCGTGAATGTAATATATTTTCCAAGACGTCAAAACTGATCTCTCCTTTGAGACTTGATTCCTTGTAATCATGCCAATGTATTAAAATAATTCACTGGCTCTGGGTAAATGGGTTTGGGACATTACAAATAATACAATACATAATAAATTAATTCATAATGGATTTATAAGTGATAAGAAACCATGTTTGAGTAGACATGGTTGATGCACACATCACATACATATGCACACATATTATGCATGAAAAAATATTTATGGGTTTCAACAATGAATTACTAATTAAAATTCATGATGTAGTGGTTCCCATTTTAGTGTACATTGAAAAACCTCACACATGAACTTAAATAACATAATTACTATGTGAAAAAATTCACAACTCTTTGTGATTCCATCCAATCTCCTTTGGATATGGTTTCATCATACTATATTCAATTTGGAACAAACAACTTTTCCAGAACATAATCATTAACTAGACGTATAATTACGTGACCATACTTCCCTTAAAAAAATAGAAAGAGAATATTAAATATATATTTCATTGATGTTATAAAAGATTGTCCTATATTAAACTATTATTACTACTCAAGCTACTAAGGGGTCTAGTGTGATCTCCATCAAACATACTCATATACCAATATGAACATGCCACAACTAGATTTATAAAAAGTTTCATAAATTGTCTTATATACTTCTTTTTTCCAAAACATAAATTGACCAATATGCACATAAAATGTCATTATATATTAGATAAACTCATATTTTCTTGAGTCTTTAGAAAATAATAACTATATTTGATGAATACATCACATGTTATTCATCCAAATAATGAGTACATCACATCCCACTAATCACCATACCAGAACACATCACATGTGTTACAAAAAAGGATATTCATTCATTTCCTCTATATAATTTAATCAAGGTGTAGATTTAATTACACTTTATCTAAGTAGATAAATCACATATTGGTTGCACTCCAATCGAGACATGATTAACAACCTACCTAGTCCCCCCTAATTGGATATGATCATATATTTAGTTATTTATGTTGGGTATTAAAATATAAAGGTACTCATTATAGGTATCTCTCCAACATCAGGTTATAAGGATTCATAATAATTATACGCCCTTAAGTATATCGATGACTATATGATATTCATGGAGACATATTTTATCAATTTAATCCATGTTACAATTGTCTACTTATTAAATTATGAAAATATTATTCCTATATCATATGCAACCCTTTGTAATGAGAATAATAATCTATTCATGATAACCTTAAAATATCAAAAAAATCCATAATACTTTGAGATTCCCGTTAATTAGGTATAAAATAAAGTTTTTATTTTGAAGGATATTATCATTCAACCATTCATGTAAAATAAATTTAAACACACATGAATTAATGATAAATATACATTAACGTTATTATAATAACATGATATATTTATATCCATTGTATAAATCTCTCAAGTATTAAATACCTAGTGACCTAACATGATCCTTATTTTGTTGTTTCCCAATATATTTAACAAAGGATATACTACATTAAAAAAAATTCCACTCAAGAAAAATCCATAAATCACCTATCTCAATGATATACCATATGAGATGTTATTTTAGAAAGATGTGTTTGATTATTTTTTGAGACCGAGGTTCCTTTTCTTGAGTGGTTGATCCATTACTCTAATAGAAAATATTGATCACTCCCTTGATGATAGGAACCACTTCATGTTTAATGATGAAATTATGAATCTAAAATGATTTTTTCACATAATATGATGCATTGATGTTCCCAAACTCTATTAGCATGTCCACTACAATGGTTTATTTGAAACCATCAAAGTGATATCTCCATTTCTTTGGTAAAACATAAAACTATATTGAGATTTAAAATCATATTTTTTTTACTTTTTAAAAAAAATTATGTAACCCTTTACACATAATTAATCCTCTCCTCTAATGATCCATAATATTTCCTTATTCATTCTATTTCACTTATGAATTTTCTCAATAAAAATCTTTGGAAATTCATTTTGGTTGGATTGGTATCCATTCATAATGATATGATCATAGGAGACCTACGGTTGTGTATACAATATGGAATAAATTATAGATCATATATTAGATGTATATGTAATTTTATCAATCATGTCTAAATCCATGGAAAGATCATGTATCTTCCTATGATTCATACCACATAATTCTTGTAAATACCTATTTATAGAGTTCTTCATGCTAGAGTGCTTTATCACTTTATCAATTAATGTGTGAAGAATCAATTCAAGAATAATTTTAGATATATATATAATGATCTTCATACCTAATATATAGATAGCTTTGTCCATGTTTTTATCAAGAAGAATTTACCAAACCAAATATTTACAGAGTAAATAGTCGATAAGTCATTTCTGATAAAATGTATTTCATCCACATACAAAAATTAGAGAGACTCAAATAATCCCAATAATCCATTCATAAATTCAATAATCATCCATTTTTTAATGAAAAAAACTCTTTTATTGAATAATAAAAATAGATATTCCAATTATAAGAAGTTTTATTTAATCTATTAATGGACCATTGTAGCTTTAATACCATAATATTACCATTTAAAAAATCAAGAAATAATGGTTTTATCACATATATTTCCATAATTAAAATCACATTTAGGAAAGTAGTGTCTAAATTGATGTTATATATCTCATAATAAAAATGATCTCTTATGATGATAAATTCCATAATGGACTTCATCAATGGAACATGTGAACAACTTTACTTATATTCATTACAATGAATGTGTAGGTAACTATTTTCTACCAGGATAGATTTATAGGTAGACACTCTATTATCCATGTCTGGTTTCTTATGTAATACCTAAAAAACAATATGGGTATTCCCTCTTAATGTGTATCCACCAAGTTCTTTACTGGGTTAGTTTAGTTAGAGTATAACACCCTGAGGTTTTGTGAAATATTTTTTTAAAATAAATTTAATCTTTTCAATATGTTACATTATATGCAACACCATGTTTATCTTTCATTACATGAAACACTGAGTTTAAACATAACATGACATATTATCAATGTATTATTATTTAATATGATGGTTATCTTCAATACATTGGAAATGCAAGTAAGAATAGGATTAGATAAATTATTAAAATATATGGTTTATATAAGTGTATTTAATTAATTATTTAGAGAGTAATCAATTATAAATTAAAAAGCAATTTGGAAATAAAGGTAATCATTTTATGAAAAACTATTTTATGCGCACAAACATGTTTTATGTTAATAAATTGTAAAAATTAAATATATTCAGTGATTTTATTGAAATTTTTATATTATATATTCCGTAAAATATCTAACATTAATTGTATGTATTTTATAGAAAATATATAAGAATAAATTAAATTTTATGCTTAAAAACTATATTTTTTTAAAATCCGTTTTGTCTCATTTGAGACACGTATTTTTAAAATTAAAATTTTAAACATTTAAAAAGTTTATTTTTAAAAAATAAATATATTTTTGAAATCATCATGTAAATATAATATTACAGTTATGTTTTTATAATTTTTAGAGGAGATAAAATTTTCAATAAATAGTGAAAAATATTGATTTTTATTAAGAATTTTCCTTTGATACAAGTATTTTAAAGACATAAAATTATTTTTAGATAGTTATAAAAGTAAAATTAGTTCATTTATATATATTAATCCAATTTATTTCATTGAAGTAAATTTCCTATTATATTTTTATATACATTTGTTTTAAACATTTAATGATCTTCCAATTGGAAAAACCACTTTTTTTTTCATCTATGGTTTAATTTTAAATTAAAATTTTCCACTAATGTGAATAGAATTTAGAAAAATGGAATACATATTTGGAATCATCATAGTTTATATTTTGAAATAAGTCCATATTAATTATTTTCCATTATTAATAATAATATTGATAAAAATAAATTACAATGGTTAAGATAAAAATGAATTTACCTAGGGCTTAAACTGAAAAGATATAGGGTAAAATGACATAGAAAATTTTCCAAAACCTATTGGATGGAATATTTGGACCTTATCACCAATTAGAATATTTAATTTCAAAATTTTGATCATTATTTCATGTGAAAAGTGTGGGTATACCTTTTTATTTAAAAAATGAGTATGCCAATCACCTCACATATAGAAGGACACCCATCCCATCTTCTCTTTACAGTTACAATACCCATTATTTTGGACAATACCTGGTCAAATAACTTCCTTAATTCCATAATAAAATAACTACCTTAATTACATAGTCTTATCCTATATGTATTAATTCCCTTTTAAATCAAACCTTTGAATCCTTTTGGTGAAAACCAAAAAGAAGTTGTTTAAAGACGAGGTAATGTCCCTAAACAGGTGTCTTATTTTATTTATTCACAAAACTAGTTAAGAAGTTATTAAACCATGATAATATAATTATCCTAGTATATTAAATATAAATAGATACTATTATAGTATGGTCATTACATACATACATATCCTCTTCCCTTAAATGGGTAATGATAGTATCGTTCATCTATATGGAGGACTACTGTCTTGCAAACTAATGTTATTTGTTTTCCCACACCAACTCTCATGGATAGATATAATAATGGATTAAATGATTATATATGATATTTATTATGTATTGTTTACTTCTTTAATTATTAAATCATATATAACTTCTATCTATATATTCTATGGGAATTAGATAACGTCGCTTGTATGTCCGGTGGAATGTCACCTCCCAAAGCAATGTAATTCATTCACTCTATACATGAAAGGTAAGAAAGAAAGGTTTAATGAAAATATATGACATATATGAAATTAAAATGATTCTATATTGTTAATATATTATTTTTATTTCATTTAGTTTATTTGTTGAGAAAATGGAAACAATGTTCATTCGTACGTATGAACTATCGTCTCCACGAACGGTGTATTTCATTTTAAATGTGTTATAATTATTGATAACTATTAATAAATAAATAAATTATATGATTTTTGTATCATGGTTGAAATTTTTTATTTGATGGAGTCATGTTAAAAGTAAGATTAATGAAAACAAAAAACAAATCGAATCATATATGAAAAACAATGTAGTTAAGGCCCAAAAGATGGGTTCAACCTGGAATTGTTAATAAGTTGGTAATAAAATGCCATATGTAAATAATATATTGAATGATATATTTCATTAAGGTTATATAATTGATTTAAAATAGAGATTTATTTATAATATATGATTTTCAAATGAGTATGAAGGAAGTAAATACTAAAGCTAATAGAATCTAGTCTATCTTTTATTTCTGGGTGACATGTGAAAAGTGAAAACTTTTTTCTTTTGTGGAGTGTATGTACAGCCAATTTGACATGTTATATCATGAATATAATTATTTTATTTATATTTAATGTTTAAATTTATTTAATTATTATTTTTGGTTTATTATTCAAAATATTACTAAAGCGGTAAGGCATTTTTGTCTCAGATTGCCTTTTTAGATATATGTCATGTTATGCACCTATACAATTTTATGAGGTGTGTATAAAATATATATAAAAACTTTTATCATGAATTTATTTATTTTATTTATAATTTTAGTTTTATTTAATTTTATTCATTCGTAGGGATTATAATTCAATGTTACAAATGTGGTTATGGGTTTATGGTACAATCTCATCATTTATTGAGATAGATTATGTTTATGATTTTAATGATGAAATATTATGATCCATATCTCATTAAACACATGGATTTTTTTATCTTATATTTTTAACTTGATATTGAATTTGTTTACTTAACTATTATTTATTTATATACTCAATATTGGAAAGAAATGTTGTTTTTAATGTAATCCAAATTTATTTCTCCCTTCGATTGAAAAACAGCTTTTCTTCCATATCTATATTTTCTAACAATGTATTCAATTTTTTTAATCATTCTCCAAAGTATTTAATAATGAAATTTATACCCATTTTTCACTTTTAAAAAGTGTTTTAAAATTAATATTCATGTAATTTTCAAAATATCCCATTTATCTTCTTATCGAAATTGTGAATTGTATTTTTCTTTTAACCTGTATAACATGAAAACTATTTTACAATTCCATGAGAACTAATTGTATTAAATATTATTTAATATTTTTCATTTATTATTTTAAAATACTAGGATTTTAAATGTTTTTTATGTTTTTTGAAAAATCAATGTAGACAGTTTATTTTACTCAAGAAATATTTTAAATGATTTTAAAAGATTACACTATAAGTTTAAAAATTTATTTTCAAAGTAAAGATTTATGAAAATGTGATATGTTTTAAAAACAATTATACTGGAAAGGTTATTTTTTCAATAAATGTATTAAATTATTCCAAAATATTACTTTGTAAACTTTTCAAGTTCTTTTTCAATGAAAAATATATCCATAATATTTCATGAATTTCTAGTTTTAAAAATATGATTTTCAATGAAATTTAATTTTCCAAAGGAAATGTGAAAAGATATCATACAAAATAATTTTACATATAATAATACATACTTTGATGTTATATATGATTTACTAGGGATATGATTATATGATACCATTCATACCCTTACTATGAATGGTTTAGGTTTATGACAACATGATGTTTGTGAAACCTATTTATTTTCCACACTATACAATGGTTAAATGACTATGAAACCCTCTTATTTTTTCACGGGATATACATTGATGAAATTATGAAATTATTATGAGACCTATTTCTTTTATATGGGTAAGTCTATGGTTAAATGTTTACGAAACCCATTTCTTTTCATGTATGCTAATATGATGAATTCTTTACGATCTTATAACTCACATATGTATGATTTTCATAATGTGATGGGTGGGAACTATATCTTACTCTAATGAATTCAGTAAATATTTATCTCTAATGGGATAAACAGGGACCAAATAGGGAGTGAACACATTCTTATAAGGGACTTTGTCCACCATGATAGTATTGAGAGTGAACTTTGACTACTACAATGATTTTGGGAGTGATCCCAATACACTATGATTGTCTTGTAAATGATCCATGAACTATTAAATAACTTATTTTCATTGAATATGTGTATTCCAAAAATCTATAAAATAGGCCAATTTTTTGTTCTCATAGTTTATTTTCTTTTATTCCATTACAATTCATGCCTTATGAACTGCCATGATTTATGAAATGACTCTTGGTTTCTATAAAATGAAGGGTATGGTTTTAAAATGTTATTATCATGTTTTAATACCCTTATGTTTATGATATGTTTATATATCTCTTGTTTACCGTAAATGAACATCTACGCTCACCATTTCTTATGTTTTATTTCCCTAGGTTATGAAAAAGTTAATATGTAAGATACGTCTTGGAATGGTGCTAGTTATGAAGAACCTAGTGGGAGATGGCTTAACACACTTATGCAATAGTTTTTTATATGGCCAAAAATCCAAAGTCACTATACCTAAAATATTCTAGCATGGATTCTTATGTTATGTAATGAATAGATTTTTATTAATATGAAATATCTATTTATTAGAAGTTTGGGTCTTTACAGTTGGTATTAGTGAAAGTTTAGCTAAACATTGGAAACTATGATGAGATAACATTACTGAGATCACTAGATATATTTCAATAGAAATGTGTAGGGATTTGTATAAGGATAATCCTAGGATGAATCAAAGTATTTGAAAACATGTTATAATTTTGTTTAGGGATATAGTGAGTGTTTTCCAAGAAAATATATGCATGTAAGAGTATTACAGTTCATATATCTCCAGTATAGAGGTACCTATGGGTAATAAATCGTAAAGGTCACATTGCGATAAACTTGATCACCACCTAGTTTACAAAAAATGGGAGTTTCTACACACCTGGGTTGACAATCCAAGGGGACATGGTTTTGAAATTGATAAACTCTTTAAATTCTATTATGAATAATTTAAAAAATAATAATGAATAACTTAGGTTAATACTACGGTGTTCTAGATTGAAAATAGTGTATTATGATTTAGACATGCTATAAGGGATTCTTCAGGATTCTGTAGTTTTCCACTATGATCTGTGTTGGTCATTATATAGACCCAATCATGATGTACATGGAAATTACATTCCATTTTCGGAATACTTAATACATGAATGTAATAGACACCCAAAGACCATATTAGTTTAGTGTATTTTGAAACTCAGAACACAAACTTCTAACTTGGTTAAAGATATTCAACATATCCCATAATGATATTCCCCTTTCCTTTTCCTACCTAAAACCTTTATTTATATTCTGGGGAAAATAAAACATAAAAAGGGTGATATCTAATGCTCAGTAATGGTAAACATAGAAAACGAAAAAAAATCCATAAACATTTGAACACAAAAACATGAACATAAACTTTAAACATCAAAATCATTGGTCATTAAATAAATGTTGGATGTATGTAAGGCATGTATCATAAAGGAACATTAACCATGATATAATATAATTATCATAATACATGTAACTATGGAAAACTAATAAGCACATAATATGATTTCCATATTAGCCAAGGCATTGCAGCCAATAACATCACAGTGGGAAAACTTCATTAATGAACTGGGATTACATGTCATTCCATCAATGTATTACTGAATCGGATATACCTATCATTCCATTAATTTCTATCTCATGAGATATAAATATTTACCTAATGAATTTGAGGGATATATAGGTCCCACCCATCTCATGTTGAAATCATTCTTACATGTGACAAAAAAACATAAATCATACATCATAGCATAACCCATGTAATAAAATTGGATTCTTAAACATCATACCATCATAACATAGTCCATATAATATAAATGGACTTCATGAAAATCATTGTATCATAACATAATCAAATGAAAGTAATAATATGGATATAATCATAACCCTATGTCATGTTAGATGGAAAAAAAATTTAATAGAACACTGGAACTTAATTCCTATGGAAAATATCTCTTCTTCTTAAAAAAAAATTTCGTTTCTCAAAATGTCATGAAATTATAACAGAAATGAATTTAGTTGAAAATAAACTTGAAATATTTTAGATGAATCTTCTTGGAAATAATTCATTAATATTAGCTAAATATTTTTTCATTCCATATAAGTTAGAAAAAACATTATTCTCTTACTTTAACCAGAAATGTCAAAAATTACCTCATATGGTAAACAAAAGAAAGATTCATTCAGTACCATATAGTAAAATTCAAAAATGGGTAAAAATTAATTTAAACATACATAGAAAAATAGTAAACATTTTATGAAAATATTTTTATAAAACATGGGCCAGGATGATAAATATATCCCTAGAAAATACTTATGTATAAATAATCTCACATAAAAATGAGATTGCAAAATTATCCCATACCTTAGGTCCAATTTCCTTTGTATGTGTATGAAAATCTTGTATAGTGGGTTTAAAAATATTATTAAATTTCAATAGAACCCTAATAATATTTATGATACCATATATGATTCACTTATGACTTTATATTACCCATTAATTTCTTCATTCCATGTTAAAGAATCATTTTGGGTAATCATCATTTTATTTATTGTACATGTTTAGACTTGTTATGCTTCATATTATTACTCAAATATGAGTTAAGTTCTTCCAGAATGTAATACATGGTTAATATATCATATATATCCTGTATATAAATATATATAATAGATCAATAAATGTAATGGAATACACCGTTCATGGAGACGGTAGGCCGTATGTATGCATGAACACTATTTTTGTATCCTTCTAAAATTGAATGGAAGTAAGTAAATGAAATATATATATATATATATAGAAATATAAATCCAGTAGAATTATTATTTCATATTTTTCATTATTATTTATTATATATACTTTATAATCATTCTTGAATGGATAACCGTGAGAATGAATCTCATCGCGTCGTGGAGACGGTAAGCTGTAAATACACACGAGCGACGATATTGTTCCCATAATTGTTGAACGGTATTGAATTGGATGGTATATAACATCTCATAATTAGTATCGGCTTATAATAATCATATATATTTTTTATTTCCTCCATTATACCCATCCTGGTAAGGTGGGGGTGAAAAACAGATTACACCACGGCGTGGAGATGGTAAGCAGTACGTAGGCACACGCGATTATTTCATTTTTTGTAGGATGGATAGAAGGTAAAATTGGGTTGTTTCATATTAATAATAACATATCCATATATGAGTGATACTGATTTCATTAATTTATAATGAAAAAACTAAATAAGAGGAAGTATAAGGGGAAATATATCTGAAAGAATTTGTAGAAGAGATTACCTCTTCCTCGACATTCCACCATTAAAGTTCCTCTTAGGGCACTAGAGTTGGCCTTTTAAGAATTCAAAAACCTCTAGAATGTAACTAGAAAAGTATATAAGATAAATTTTCAGGGTTTTTTTGAGCTTGAAGGCTCAAAATAGAGTGAATAGGAGAGGGAGGATTTTCCCTTCTATAAGAGAGGAGAGTGGTACTTTAAGAATGTTTCCAAATAATAATTTATTATAGATTCCATTTCGATTTAAAATGGTCCAAAAAAATTTTAATTCTAAGATAGGAAGATTTTGGTTCGAATAAACATTATCCAATAATTTTATGACCTATTTGGAATATTTTATTATCCTTATCATTTTGGGTTTTCCCTTATTTTACCCTTTTTAATCTTACCATGATATCATGTTATTTACACATTATTGGTTAATGTAATTACCATATCATGTAAAACGTCCCATAAAAAAGTTAATTATAACATATTTGGACTTTATTAAATAGTTTGATAAATATTATATTTTTATGAATTTAATATCATTTAATAAACTATTTGTTGTTTTAAGTTATAAATTATTTCAATTTTGAATATTATTCATAATTGACCTTTTTAAAAAATTCATGAAAAACATATTACTTAGAACCAAATGAATTAAAAAATCCCTAATATGTAAATTTAATCCAAAAAATTTGTGGATATAATCAAAATGATTAAATTAAATTAATATTAATATTTATAAACTCTTTTTTATTTGAATCATTCATTAAGGAGCTAATCACTACATCATAATTGTGTCATAAATAAATATTCCTATCTAATGTCTAAAAATTATAAATAACATAAAATAATGTAGGAAATATTTTCAGATTTCTAATGAATATTTATATACATATAGATAAGTTATATAACTCTATATTAAAATCGATTTAGTAAAATATATATGTTTATGTTATAATTGTCATTACCTTAAATTAATTCTTATAAATTGTCATTTTCACATCCAGGTGAATCTTTGGGGACCCAAAACCGTCCCAAGGATGTCCATGGTCGAAAATATCTCATAAAATAGTATTAGGACATTTCTTAGGGGAATTTAATATTATTATAATATTAATTTTTACCCTTATTTACCAGATTTATCATTTGACCATGGTAAATAAAATAATTACTGAAGTTACATTTCATAACATCCAAAAATAAAAGGTAACTATTTACACAATTTGACCCTTCTGATTCCAAATATGGAATCCATTTTCCAAAATTCAAATCACAAAATTTTCAGTAATTAATTCCTCTTGTCAAACCCAAAAAGATGTTTTTTAAGAAGTAATATCTATCAAAAGATTGACATATGTTTACATCCAATTTAAAATTGAAGTTACTTAAAATTAAAAATAAAATTATTAAATGATAAAAAATTAATCCAACTACACTTTGAACCCAATTAAAAAGATAATCTAACTATATAAATAAATTCGATGAAAAGGTAGTTTTGAATAAAAATGCAGTATTTCCACTATTCATTATAATTTGAATTTTATCAGAAAAATAACTAAATTTCCAAAAAAGTTATTTTTTATGTCCCAATTCCAAATAAGATGTTTTTTATTTCATATTAAACTTATAAAAGTGTGAAAAACTTGATTTAAAATTGGTGTGCCAACAAAAGGCTGTAAAACTACATTTTTCTGAAAAGGAATTCTTTTATCTGAAAAATTCATTTTTTATCATAACATATTTTATAAAATGCGTAAGATTATTGATAATGTTATAAAATTAAAAACGTGGTTAATAATATTCATAACAACTATTTTATATCCCATTAAATAATAATATTTTAATAATATATCGTTGTTTAGTGAAACTTGGTTTCGCGTACGACACAAGCTATCGAGGAAGGTCACATTGCGGTGTAATGCAAGACAAGTCAATGTTGCATGTAGTGAAATATACCTTTGGTGTTGTGTATAAAATAAAAAAAACATTTTTCATTTATACATTGAATAAAATCTACACTCAATGTTTCGTGAAATCAATTCTTTCAAAAGAACGTGAAATTTTGTGCAACACAGGCCAAGTATATTATTGTGTATACTGTAAGCTAATATTGTGTTCCATATAGTGAAATAATTTTGGTGTAGCATAAAACACAAGAAATAAATTAAACTAAAAAGAATCTATTTCATAAAATCTCAGGTTGTTACATTCTACCCCCCTTAAAATAAATTTCTCCCTTGAAACTTTTCGGGGTTATAAATGGTTTTCTATTTGAATGTTTCTTTTTGGAAAACCCACATCATAAAAAGGGATACTAATATATCATATTAAAAAAGAAATTTATAAATGTAACGACTGCACAAAGTAACTCATCATTGGGTTTCCACATAGGATAACATAGGTGGGAAGTGAAAACCAAGATATGGAAGAGAAATCAAACCATCATGTTTTCACGGATAGTAATAGAGAATAAGGTTTGAAAAAATTTGACTACCAGAAAGCCATAAATATGTAATGATTTAAGGTACCATATAATTTATTGTATAAAACGGTACTAGAATAACATTTTTTTGGGTTTTCAAGATCATTTCCCTTATGTTGAAGAGTTTTTTTATAATAAGAAATACTTAATTGATTTCAAGTTAATATCATAGTAGGTCATTCACTGAACAATTTCCACTTCATCTTTTATTTAATGAAATGAAGTTGAATTTTTCATTCATGAAGTGTTAGAAGATCATACTATAGAGTTTAGGTCATTCTATCTATCTCAGCAAAAAGGTTAGAAAAAATTATTAAATATTCATAACTCTAACAATATTGAGATAATAAATTAATCTAACTAACTTCAACTGGAATATAAATTATAATATCCATAAATGGATAACATTACAATCCTTCCAAAAAACTGAAAATATAAAAGTTTAGAAGGAGGTGCACTAAACCAACTTAACATTTGTCTCCCATATCTCATTGGTATGTTCTTGGTCATCACATTCCAAACATCTATATTTATTAATAATGTATTCTCTTGAATCATGAATTACCATAGAACCTTAGTGAAAATAGAAATGCAGTCAAAAGTTAAATTTTTCCACATACCAAAATTCCAATAATTATATATACTCAAACCATGATGTCACATTATCCTTATATCATTCATGAGATCATTAATAATATTAATCATCTCATTATCTTCTTATCCATTCATTATGTGCATATCATGTTCTTTCAAAAAATATCTGAAAAAACATTAATGGATACCGGTACCACTCAACAAATACTTCCAAATACAAAATGAAACAAAATTGTAACTATCCTTAGATTTTTCATTATTCCATAGCCCCATTAAATTACTTATATAACATTACTCTTGATATACATGCAATCTATCCACTTCCTTCTTAAATCAATGACCAAGATTCAACGTTTTATTTTTAAGAACTTCTTTAATCTCATATATCATTTGTTGTCTCATCATCATCCTCAAAATAAATACTACCCATATGACTATGCTGATTCTATTCATGAGATTTTCCCTTAGGTCATCAATTTTCATAATACCCATACATTAAACCTTTAAAACATTTAACCATTGACTATGGCTTAGTAATACCATTATCCTTCTACATTGTGTTAGGAGATGATTTTCCTTTTCAATTACTAGCTTTGGGTCCTTCTTTTCCACTCCCAAAGCATATTCCAGTTCCTTTGAATCATTCTCCTAGATGTCTCTTCCCATATTATTTACATTAGGAAAATTGAACTTTCTTTCCTTTATGATCACCATGAAACTCCATCTTTCTTGTTTTAGCTTCTTTAAGAAACTCACCAAAATTGATATTATTTATAATATTATGAGATTTCTGATTAAGTATAATAATGATGTTTCTCCTTATAACTTACACTTAATTTGGTTCATCATGAATAATATCATTACATTGTCCATCATGTTCTCCATTAACTTCAATCCTCCTATTTCCATCCATTTACTAAAACCCAAATAGAATAACGTGAGAGGCAAAAAGCTTACTAGAAAAACAATATAATCAAGGAGGGGTAATTTAAATCTCTAAAATATTTGGTTTAATCCTACGTTATTCATTATTGTTATCATAATTCTTGGACATTAACCAAAACATATACTTGAACATAGGGACATCCCTAGACATACTTTAGAAATATCTTTATGGATCTCACTAAAGATTTCACATCCTAGTTTCCAATGGTTAACTAATATTTTGCTCTGATACCAACTGTAGATACCCAAGATTGACATACATGGACATTACATTTCTTTTTCTGAATACTTAATACATGAAAGTAGCAGAAACCCATATACAATATTAGTTAATTGTATTTTGAAACTCTTAACAAAAACTTCTAACTTGGTGAATGATCTTCAATATATCCCATAATGATCTTTCCCTTTTGTTTTCCTACCTAAAACCTTTATTTATATCATGGGGAGAAGAAAAAATAAAAAATATGAGCTAAGATGCTTAGAAAGGGTAAACATAGAGAACATCAAACAACCATAAACATTTTAACCCAAAAACATAAACATAATGTTTAAAAATCAAAATCAGGAGTCATGAAATAATTATTGGACGTATGTAAGGCTTGGGTCTTAAAGGAACATTAACCATGATAGAATAAAATTGGAATAAAACATGTTATTGTGGAAAACTAATAAGAACATAAAATTATTTATACAATAGCCAAGACATTGCTTCCAAGACCATCATAGTGGACAAAGCCCAATAATGAACAGGGTTTACTTGCCATTCTAGCCAGGTATTACTGAATCCGATTTACCTGTTGTTCCAGTCAAGTGTATATCATGAGATATAAATATTTACCCATTGCATTGGATGGAAATATAGTTCCCAACCATCTCATATTGAAATTATTCTAACATGTTCCACAAAATCATAAATCATACATTATAGAATAACCCATGTAATAAAATGAGATTCTTAAACATTATTCCATCATAACATAATCCATATAAGATAAATTGACTTCATGAAAATAATTACATCATAATGTAATCAAATAAATGTAATAATATGGATAGAAAAATAACCCTATGTCATATTATATGGAAAATAATTATGATAAAATAATTGAACTTAATTCTTGAAGAAAATATCCTTTCTTCTTTAAAATGTTTTCATTTATGAAAATGCTGTGAAATTTTAAAAGAAAAGATTTTACATTAAAATAAAAACGAATTTTTTTCTGGAATCTTCATGGAAATTAGGCGTTAAGAAGATGTAAAAATCCTTTCATGACGTATAAGTTAGAAAAAACATTATCCTCGTACTTTTACTAGATAATTCAAAAATCACATCATATGGTAAACAAAAGAAAGACTCCTTCCATACCTTGTAGTAAAAGTAAGAAATGGGTAAAAATGACTTTAAAAATTCATTTAAGAATAGTAAACATTTTGTGAAAACATTTTTATGAAACATGCACATGTATGATAAATATATCCTCACAAAATACTTACGTATATACAATCTCAGATAAAAATGATATTGCAAAATTATCCCTCACATTAGGTACAATTTCTCCCATATGTGTCTAAAACTAATATATATTGAATTTAAACATTTTATTAACTTTTTAAAGAACCATAATAATAATTATTATATCATATAATATTCACTTATGACTTTATATTACTGGTTCATTTGTCAATTTCATGTTAAAGCAACTTTTTGGATAATAATTATTTTTTTTATCATACGTGTTTGGAATTGTTATTCTTGATATTGTTACATAGATCAGGATTTACATACTTATATAATATAAAACATGATTTATATATCATATATGTGCTATATATAAAAATATAATAGATCTATAAATAAAATGGAATACACCGTTCATGGAGATGGTAGGTCGTACGTACGCATGAACACAGTTTTCGAATCAATATTAAGTTGAATGGAAGTAAGTAAAAGAAATATATATATATAAATAAATAAATAAATCTAGTAGAATTATTATGTCATATTTTTCATGATTCAATATTATATATACTTTATAATCATTCTTGAATGGTTACCAAGGAGATTGAATCTCATCACATCATGGAGACGTTAAGCCATACGTACGTACGAGTGAGGATATCATTCCCATATTTATTGAATGGTATTTAAGTGGATGGTGTATAATATCTCATAATTAGTATAATGTCATAATAATCATTTATAGTTATTATTTCCACCATTATACCAATCAATGTAAGGTGGTGGTGAAAAACCTATTACACCACAGCGTGGAGACGGTAATCCGTATGTACACATGCGTGGTGAATTCATTTTTCATAAGATGGATATAAGGTCAAATAGGGCTGTTTAATATTTATAATAACATATCAGTATATTAGTGACACTGATTTAATTACATTATAATGAAACAACTAAATAAGAGGTAGTAGAAAAAGAAATAAATTGAAAAGAGTTGGTAGAATAGATTATCTCTTTTTCGACGTGCCTCCTTTAAATTTCCTCTTAGGGCACCAGATATGGACTGTTAAGTATAATAGAACCACTATAATATATCTTGGGAAGTTTATAAGTGAAATGGGTATGGTTTGGCTGAGATTTAAGGCTCAAAATGGATTTAAGAGGAGACAGAGGAGGTTCTCTTTTAAAAGAGAGGAGAGAAACACTTTAGGTATGTTTCAAATTATTAATTTTATTATAAATTCAATTTAGATTAAAAATGGCACAAAAATTTATTTAATTACAATATAAGATGATCTTCATTAAAATACTCATCATACAATTTTTTTTACAAGTATCGAATATTTTTTTATCCTTATCTTTTTGGTTTTACACTTATTTTACCCTTTTAATTCTTACCATGATATCTTGTTATTTACACATTGTGGGTCAATGTAATTACTATATCATGTAAAAAGACACACAGAAAAGTTTTTTATGATATATTTGGGCTTATATTAACCATTTAGATGAATCATATATTTTTAGGAATTTAATATCATTTAATAAACTATTTTCTATTTGATGTTAAGAATTATATCAATTTTGGATACTATTCAAACTTGACTTTTTAAAAAAATACACAACAACCTTATTACTTCATAAAAAATTCATTAATGAATCCCTAATATGTTAATGTCTTCCAAAAAATTAATATATGACATCAAAATGTTCAAATTATATTTATTTTAATATTTTTAAACTCATTTACTTGAATCATTCATTAATGATGTAATCACAACATCCTAATTGTGCCATAAATAAATATTTTTATATCATATTTAAAAATTATAAATAAAATACAATGATTTATGAAAACTTGTAATCTTTCTAATTATTATTTATATTAATAGATATAATTTATATAACCCTCTATTAAAATCCATTTCATAAAAGATATATTTTTTGGGTAATAATTTTCATTACGATAAATTAAATCTTATAAATTGTCATTTTCATATCCATGTGAATCCATGGGGTCCTCAAATCAAACCAAGTATTCCCATGGTCGGAAAGTTCTCATAAAACAGGATTAGGACATGTTTTAGGGTTATTTAATATTATTATAATATTATTTTTACTCTTATTTTCCATATTTACCCGTTAAACATGGTAAATAAAATAATTACTGAAGTTACTATTCATAATGTCAAAAAATAAAAGGTAGAAATTTAAAAAATATGAAACTTATAATTATATGTATGGAATAAATTTTTAAAAAATCAAAATACCGAAGTTTTAGTAATTTATTTAAAATTTATTCTCGTTGTCCAAACCAAAAAAGTGGGTTTTTAAGAAGTAATAACTATGAAAAGTTTTACGTCTGTTTATGTCCAATTTAAAACTGAAATTACTTCCAATTAAAATAATTGTATTAAATTATAAATATTTAATCCAATTAATCTTTAATACTAATTAAAAATATAATATAAACATATAAATAAATTAGATGAAAAGGCAGTTTTGAATTAAAATGCAGTATTTTTCACTATTCATTAAAATTTCAATTTTATCAAGAAAATGCCAAACTTTATATAAAAGGGTAAAATTTTATGTCCATATTCCAAAGAAGAAGTTTATTTTGTCAAATTAAACTTATAAACGTGTAAAAAAACTAGATTTAAAATGGGTGTTCCATCAAAAGGTTGTAAAACTGTATTTTTTTGAAAAATAATTCTTTTATCAGAGAAATTCATTTTCTTCTTGTAACATATTCTATAAAATGTGTAATATGAATTATAATGTTATAAAATTACAAATTTAGTTAGCTATATTCATAATGGATAGTTTATATCCCATTAAATAATAATATTTTAATAATATATTGTTTAGTGAAACTCGGTATCGCGTACAACACAAAATATCAAAGAAGGTCAACCTTGCATGTAACGCAAGACAAGTCAGTATTTCATGTAGTAAAAGATTCCGTTATTGTTGTGTATAACATAACAAAAACATAGTTCATTTATGTATTGAACAAAATCTATACTCAGTGTTGCATGAAATTAGTTATATCAAAAGAACTAGAAATTGTGATCAATACAAGCCAAGTATTTTGTTGCATATACAGCAAGCTAATATGGTTTTGCGTATAGATCCATCTAATATTAATGTAGCATAAAAAATAATATATCAATGAAATTAAAAATAATCTATCTCATGACATCACGAGGTGTTATATTCATAATATGGGTTCTAGTTTCAGTCAATGGAGGGAATGAGAAGGAGTAATGGTAACACCAAATTTGATTGAAATTTTGGTGAATATATTAAATGAAATTTAAAGATAACTAGAGAGAAAGGTATTGTTACTATTCTAAACTAGCTGTCACGATATACGATTAACAATGAGAACTTCAGTGAGATTCCTAAAACAAAAAATGAGAGGAAGATGGACTTTTATGGATATTTAAGTTGTAATTAACATAGAAAAAAGAATATTCAACATTCTACATGTTAATAAGGCGGGATAAAGAACCTGGAAGAATGTGTCAAATCGAGGGGAATATGTTTTATATATCTAAATAATTGTCATAGGGATATTAATTTCCATGTAATTGGTCGTTTTATATTTGAAGGTGTTGGGAATTATCCAAGTTAATTATACCAACTCAGCCTCTTCTTACATTACTATTACATCATTTTAATGATAAATAATGTGATAATATTACACATAGTGGATCCAATGGTTTAGTGTCTTGGGAAAACTAGGACCATACATAACAATTACAACATCGAGCATAAAAATTTATTCAATTTCTTCTTCAATAGTTTCTGACTGACACATGACCTCTCCTTAGTACATATAGTCACCTAAGGATATAAATTAAAAGGGTTGATCTAGAAGCCCAGTAAGGGGATAGATAAGAACAATATATCATGGGGTGAGAATAATTCTAACATAGGCAATGGATCATGAACATAAGATGAAGCATAAATATAAGATTTGAAATGTGGTAATATATAAAAATGAAACATCATGTCTTATTGATTAACTACCACACATACTTATGAACAAAGATAGAATCTTGTTCACATCATTTCACATTTACTCATGATATTAATCACTTTACTCAATGCATTGGAGCGCTGTATAATTTTGGTCTCACCTGTCACATTCAAACATTCATATTGCGCTATATAATTTTGGGCGCACCCATCACATCATAACATTATCATTATCATGCATGCCACATAGAACATATATCAATAATAAAGATAACTATCCCATGGAATGGAGTGAGTTTCATCTCATAATAACATATTCATAAACTTTGGGATCCAAAAAGAAAGAGGGAACAACATACTTGATACAAGTACCATCAACCTTTATTGAGAGGTAAAAGGTGAGTTCTTAAAAGAAGAGTTCTTTTGAAAAAAAATAATTTTGACATAAAATTCATTATAATACATTTATACCCGTTAAAAGGAATGATAATTATTAAAAAATTATTTTTAAGGAGGTACCATACCAAATTTATTGTGAAATAGGGAGAACCTGAAGAAAAAAAATTGTGTTCGAGATTTTCCCCTTACCTTATATCTGCGCGCTTCCTTCGATTTAATGTCCTATATAATGACATTATACTCATTAATAATATAATATGAAACCTTTTATAAATGTAAAGTTTTCATTTTGGTTTCATTATGTTATTTTAAGGTCCTTTTGATGAGTTATAGGATTTAAAAACATTGTTCAGGAATGTTTGTTTTTAAGGTTTTCTTGATCGGTTCACTTGTATTCATAAATTGAAGTTTGGGTAGAACATGGGTAAATATATAGAACTGATATTACATGTTATTAATTATATTACAGTATATTTTATGATCTTATAATGAATTTTTTTATATACCATGTGGATGAATCATTAGATAGGAATTTATTGATGATCGTTTGGGTTTATTTGGGCTGTTTTTTGACCACAACGAACTTGTTTTGTTAACTCATTTTGTAATACGTACATAAGTTAGTTCCATGAATTTAATTAATACATAATACATATAAAATATTCTGGTTCATCCATAAAAATGGTTTCATTACTAGATTTAATGGTATAAATGGAAAATGAAAACATGTCGTTCTTGAGGGTGATAGATCAACACCTCACGAACAACATTTTCTTTTATAAAGTAAATAGAAGAGGAGAAAGTGGGTTGGATGATATAATATACCATTAGTATCATAATATTATATTATATGTATTATATTGGAGTCAACATACCATTTGGATAACGATAGGTGGGGAGAGAATATGAAAAAACATGAAATTGAAATGGAATTAAAGGAAAAGAAGGAGAGAAATTACCTCTTGAATCCTCCTCTTGAGATCCTCCTTATGGGGCCTAAGCATGGTCTTTTGATGAGAACATATGCTATTTAACTTGGGGGAGTGGCTAGGGAAGATGTTTGGGCAGCATCTAGTCAAGTCATGAAGCTTGAGAGGTGTGAGGGAATGAGGGAGTGAAGGGTGGTATTTATATTGGAGGGGAGAAGGGTTTTCTTAATATAAAATTCATTAATTTATTATTTCTCTACAAGACAAGGAATATTGAGTCTTCCATGACCACGAATAGTAATTTTAAAATATAATCCCAAACCAGGTGGGCTTACATTTACAGAACCTCACACATGACTCTATAATTAGCTTATTTAGCTTATTTTTGTAAATTACAGTATTTCAGTATTCATAAAAATTTCAAGTATATTAGAAAACACCCAAAATTTCAGACAAACCATTGTTCGATGTGTAGAATCCAAAAATGAAGTCTATGTTTCAAAAATAATTTTCTAAAAATTATTAATTTAATATTTCATTATAATCATAATTTACTTGAAAAATATATTTTTTAAAATTAAAACTGATTTTATAATGCTTTCAAAAATTATGTAGGGTCTTATAAAATAATCTAAATACTACAAGACATAGATTTTGTTAATTTTTGGACACATTTTAAGAAAATAATTTTTAAAAAAAAATTAATTAATTAATTATAATTATTTATTTACGACTTAAAAAATACCAAAATGTTTACTATAGTCAAATTGTCACTTTATAAGATACCTAAATTTTATTTAATTAGTCATGTGTAAGGTTACTCTTATTTTGGATGATTTACTATTAATAAGGGACGTACTACTATTTATAAGGGTAGGTTACTATTCATAAGGGTCAGTTTCTATTCACCATAAATTATGTATTTCTTTTCGACCCCAAAAATCTTATTAATCACAACTGTGTATGTTAGATTTTTGAAATTCTAAACACAAAAGTGACAAACTTATGTTTAACGGTCACATTGCACTTATTAGTTCATTATGTTGTGTTTTCATGTGATTTTATGACATAATTATATGAAGGGAATTTCTATTGAAAAACTTTGTGTCGTTACATTCTTCCCCCCTTATGAAATTTAGCACCTGAAATTTCACATTACACAAACAGGTGGGGGTACTTTTCCTTCGTCGCCTCCTCTGGTTCCCAAGTAGCTTCTTCAAACATATGGTTCTTCCACAAAACTTTGATAAGGTGGGTTTTCTTGTTGCGTAGAACCTTATCACTCCGGTCCAGAATCTCTCTTGGCTTATCCTCATAAGAGAGATCATCTTCATGTTGTACCACATCTAGGTTTAGTACATGTGAGGGATCAGGAATGTACTTCCTCAGGAGTGATACGTAAAAAACGTCATGACCTAATCCATATTCAGTGGAATTGAAAGCTGATAGGCCACGGCTTCTATACGGTCAAGGATTTCAAAGGGGCCAATGTACCTTGGCCTTAGCTTCCCTTTCATCCCAAATCTCAAGACACTCTTCCATTATGAGATTCGAAGGAATACTTTATCTCCAACGTCGAACTCCAAGTCCCTTCGATGGTTTCCAGCATAGCTCTTTTACCGACTCTGAGCATATTTGATGGGTTTATGGATGACTTGAACCTTCTCTGTTATATCTTGCACAAGATCGAGTCCAAGTAGCTTTCTTTCTCGAACTTCATCCCAACATGTTGGAGTTCTAAATCGCATTCCATACAGAGCATCATATGGATCCATCTGAATACTTGAGTGGAATCTATTGTTGTATGAGAACTCAACCAATGGGAGATGTTGATCCCATCCACCTTTGAATTATAGAGTGTAGTCTCTTAGCATATCTTCAAGCATCTAAATATTCCATTAAGATTGGAAATTAGTTTAGGGGTGATAGATCTTGCTGAAATTTAATTCAGTACTCAAAGTATGTTGAAGGCTCCTCCAGAATTTTGATGCGAACCTTGTATCATGGTCAGAGGAAATTGAGATTTGAACACCATGCAGTCTCACCACCTCCTTCTCATATTTCATTGCAAGTTTTTCAAGTAAGTGATCTTTCGGAAAAGCGATAAAATGGGCAGTCTTGGTGAGTCGATCGACAACAACCCATATCGAATTATTTCCCTTTTACGTCTTCGGGGGACCCATGAAAAAGTCCATAGTAACATTTTCCCATTTCCACATGGGTATAGGCAATGTCTGCATCATCCCTTTGGACTTTTGTTTCTTTACATTGACTTGCTATCATACCAAGGACATTAATATATTTCTGCAATCTCCTTCTTCTTGTTATCCCACCAGAAGTGTTCTCAAAGATCATGATACATCTTGGTGCTTCCAGGATGGATATAGAATATTGAGCTATGTGCATTTTCCAACAGATCCTTATGTATCCCTGTTGATGAAGGCACACAAATCTGCATTCAAAACTGAATCACACCATCATTGTAGAGATGGAACTCGTGCAACTTCACTTCCTTTATTACATTCAGCCTCTTTTGTATCTCCACATCATCCCTTCATGCTTCCTTAATCTTCTCTTGGATGTATGGTTGCGCAATCATTTGGGGAAGGTTGGATGTATCCCCTTCCCTTATGATTTTTAAATTCATCGTTTGCATATCCAAGAAGACAGGGTCTTTATCAATCTGTAACATGGATAGAGTAGCATGTCCTTTTCTACATTGAGTATCAGCTA
Source organism: Viscum album (assembly GCA_963277665.1). Classification (NCBI taxonomy): domain Eukaryota; kingdom Viridiplantae; phylum Streptophyta; class Magnoliopsida; order Santalales; family Viscaceae; genus Viscum; species Viscum album. The sequence continues at coordinate 1,615,966,396 of OY728158.1, forward strand.
CCTTGTTCGCCCTTCCAGGATGATATTGAATAGAGCAGTTGTAATCCTTGATTAGCTCTAGCCATCCCCTTTGACGCATGTTGATCTACTTTTGGGTGAATATATACTTTAGGCTCTTGTGGTTGGTGTATATATCACACTTCTCACTATAAAGTTAGTGAAGCAAGATTTTCAAGGCAAAAATCACGGCTGCTAGCTCTAGATCATGAATCGGGTAGTTCTTCTCATGGATCTTTAACTACTGTGAGGCTTATGCTGTCACATTATCATTTTTCATGTGTACACAACACAAACCTTTCTTTTAATCACCACTGTATATCACAAAAAAGTCTCCAATTTTCGGTAGTGTGAGTACAAGTGCAGTGATCAGCCTTCTCTTCAGCTCCTTGAAGCTTACCTCACATTCTTCCATCCATACATACTTTACCACATTCCTTGTTAACTTAGTTAGTGGGCTTGAAAATCATGTGAAGTTTCTCACAAAACGTCGTTAGTAGCCAGCTAATCCAAGAAAACTACAGATTTCAGTGACACTAGAGGGCCTGGTCCATTCCTCTATTGCCATTTTTTGAAGGATCCATAGAAATTCTCTCACTTGTGATAACATGACCCAAGAATGTTAATTGCTTCATCCAAAAGTCATACTTTCTGAACTTGGCATACAAATTTTCCTTTCTCAATGTCACCAACAGAAGTCTGAGATTTTCTTCATGTTCCTCCTTACTCTTGGAGTAGATGAGAATATCATCAATAAACACTACCAAAAAAATTTCGACGAAATGTCTAAAGACTCTATTCATCAAATACATGAAGATTACAGGGGCATTAGTAAGTCCGAAGGGCATAACCAGAAACCCAAAGTGCCCATACCTTGTACGGAACTAAGTCTTCTGAATATCAGCCTTCTTCACCTTTAGATGATGATATCCAGAATGAAGATCCACATTCGGGAAGTATTGAGATATCTTTAACTGATCGAACAAGACATCAATCATTGGAATATTATACATGTTATTTATGGTGATCATGCTGAGTTCCCGATAATAAATACACAGCTGCAATGTTCCATCCTTCTTCCTCACAAAGAGCTCGGGCATACCCCATGGTGATGCACTAGGGTGTATGAACCCTTTGTCCATATACTCTTGTACCTTCTTCTTTAACTCCTCCAGTTCGATAGTATCCATCCTATAGGGACACTCTAATATAGGAGTAGCTCCGGGTATGAGTTCTATTGAGAACTCACCATCATGATCTGAGGGAATTCAATGTAACTCTTCCGAAATACATCACTATATTCCCTCACGATGGGAATTTCGGCAGGTTTGGTACCTTCCTTTGAGTAAACCATTTGGGAGAGGTATGATTCTTCATATAGAATAAACACCCACACCATTGAAGGATTTTTCAAATGAGATTCATGATCTTCCTTGAGTTTTTATAGGAGCATGGGATAGTTTGGAATTTTAAAAGATATTTCCTTTTCCCGAATGTTAATATGTTATCTATATAACGAGAGCCAATCCATTCCCCTTAGAGCATAAAATTCTACCAAGGGAAGTATTACGATATTCACTGGAAGAATCTTCCCACATACGCTAATAGGAGAAGAGTCAAAAACATGTGTTTCTATGATTTCACCACTTGGTGTTTTTACAAATATCTCTACTTCGAGGTTTCAGGGCTTCGATTCTATAGTTCTAGCAAACTTTCATGATATAAAAGAATGTGTAGAACCAGAATCAAATTAAACTTTTTCCATTATTGAGTGAATAAGAAATGTACCTTGTAAGACTTCATTATCATGCTCCACTTCCAAAGTTGTGATGGCATAATCCTTCCCTTGTTCCATTGGCTTTGGTGGTTGCTGACACTGATTACCCTCAAGAACTCAAGGTTTAGTGCACTGGCTTACATAGTGCCCTAGCTCCCTACAGTTGTAGCATTGAACCATGAGTGGTTCTCGCCTTTCTTACACCACATTCTCCATCTTTTTTATGTATTTTCTAGACACTTGAGCATGGTTTCCTTCTTTCCCACAATTAAATCATTTCCCCGTCCCATTGATTCATTTCACATGGTGTATCTTCCCACATTTTTGGCCTGTCGGTCGTTGAGTTTTCCTACCAACTTTTCATTAGATCCACCGACTTAAAACACCATATTTTGTTTCTTATCACTGTATCCATGGGACCATTCTCCGAACTCTATCTCCACTTTAAGAGAAGACTCATCAACATCTTCATAACTCCCAAAGTCTCGAATTGCAAGAGACTTTCGATGGTGTGGTTTTAATCCACTAAAGAATATATCAATTTTGAAATCATTGTTGATAACCAAACCTGAAGTGTACCTTGCAAGCCTTGTGAAATTCACTTCATAGGTTGTGATATATTCTCCTTCTTTTTGCTCAAGCTCTATGAATTCTATCTCTATCTTCATGAGAATATTTTTTGGGAAATACTGGTTAAGAAACATTATCTTAAATTCTTCCCATTCTATCTCTTCAATTTCTTCCCTTGGCATGGTGTTCTTAATCAAAGCACACCAATTATGAGCCTCTCTATCAAGAAGATAAACATCTAGTGTCACCTTATCTCTCTCATAACAGTAAAGAATTAAAAAGATCTCTTTTATAGAGTTTACGCACAGTTCCGCAACTAGTGGATCAAAAGATCCACTAAACATCAGTGGTCTTTACCGCTTAAAAAATTATGATAGCCAGTTGCTCTCTCTTTGGTGAAGGAGGACGTTCCCCATTATTATTTTTATTGTTTATAACCTGATATAATTAGGTAAGAATTGGTATAAAGTTTTGAACTCCACCTCCCAAATCATTGGGGATGTTGTTCGAGCAATCGTTGTATTGGTCGTCGCACGAGTTGTTGGCATGGTTTCTCCTGGATCACACCATTTTCTAAAATAGGAAAACATTATAAAAAAACATAAGTCAACAAGAAATGAATAAATAACTTATCATTTTCACAATTTATACTAAAATCATAGCATATGGGATCCCTATGTAACGATTCTTATGTGTGTGTTTGTACATAGTTTCATACTATAGGTTTTCTCTAGGGTTCACTAATCCTAATTCCCAAATTAACTAAAAATTTCTTCTGATACCAACTATAGTGACAAAGAATTTTCATAAATTACTAATAAATAATTTTAAAGATGAATAAAATAATATTATTACACATATAATATCAAAAGGTTTAGTGTCTTGGGAAAACTAGGATCATACATAACAATTACAACATCGAGCATAAGCATTTATTCAATTTCTTCTTCACTAGCTTCTTACTGACACTTGACCTCTCCTTCGTACATGTAGTCACCTAGGGATATAAATAAAAAAGAGTGATCTAGAATCCCAGTATGGGGACAGATAAGAACAATATATCATGAGGTGAGCATAATCATAACATAGGCAAAGGATCATGAACATAAGAGAAAGCAAAAATATATGACTTGAATTGTGGCAATGTATAAAAATGAAACATCATGTCTTAGTGGTTAACTTCCACACATACATGTAAATAAAGATAGATTCTTGTTCACATCATTTCACATTTACTCATGAGATTCATCACTTTATACCCAATGCATTGGAGTGCTGTATAATTTAGGGTGCACCCGTCACATTCAAACATTTATATTGCGGTATATAATTCCAGGCGCACCCGTCACGTTATAACATTATCATTATCATGAATGCCACGTAGAAAATATATCAATAATGAACATAACTATCACATGTAATGGAATTGGATTAATCTCATAAGAACACATTCATAAACATTGTGTTCCCAAAAGAATGAGAGAACAACATACTTGATACAAGAACCATCAACCATAAATGAGAGGTAAAAGGCGAGTCCTTAAAATAAGAGTTCTTTTGGAAAACATTTTGTTTGAAATAAACTTCGGAAGAAAAGATTTATATCCATAAAAGGTATGATAATGATGAATAAATAATTTTTATGGAGTGACCATTTCAAATTTTTATTGAAAGAGGGAAAACCCGAAGAATGAAAATTGGGTTCAAGATTTTCCCCTTACCTTATATCTGAATTCTTCCTTCACATTAATGTCTTATATAATGACATTATATTCATTAATTAGAAACTATATAACCTTTTATAAATTTAATGGTTTATTTTTGGTTTAATTATGTTATTTTATGGTCCTTTTGATGAGTTATAGGGTTTAAAAACATTATTTGGGAATGTTTGTTTTTGCGGTTTTCTTGAGCGGTTCACTAGTATTCATAAATAGAAGTTTGGGTAGAACATGGGTAAAAATACAAAACTGATATTACATTTTATTAATGATATTACATGAGTTTTAATGATATTATAGTGAATTATGTTATATACCATGTGGATGAATCATTAGATAGGAATTTATTGATGATCGTTTGGGTTAATTTGGGCGGTTTTTTGACAACTACGAACTTGAATTGTTTACTCATTTCATAATATATACATAATTTTGTTCCAGAACATTAATTAGGAAATAATACATATAACATATTCTGGTTCAATCATAAAAATGGTTTCATTTCCAGATCTAAAGGTATAAATGGATGAAGAAAACATGTCGTTCTTGAAGGTGATAGATCAACACCTCTTGAACAATGTTTTATTTTGTAAAATAAAAAGAAGAGAAGAAAGGGGGTTGGATGCTATAATATCCAATTAGTATCATAACATTCCATTATTTTTATGATATGTGAGTTATCATACCATTTAGACAATGATAGATGGTGAGATAATTAGAAAAGAACTTGAAATTGAAAGGGAATTATAGGAAAAGGAGAGAAATTACCTCTTGAATACTCCTCTTGATATCCTCCATAAGGGGCCTAATCTTGGTCTTTTGATGATACCAGAAACTCATGGACGTGTGGTAGGGGCTTGGGAAGATTCTCGGGCAGATTTTAGACAAGTATTGAAGCTTGAAAGGTGTGAGGGAATGATGGAATGAAATGTGGTATTTATAGTGGAGGGGAGAGGGGTTTTCTTAATATAAAATTCATTAATTTATTATTTCTCCACAAGACAAGGAATAGTGAGTCTTCCATGACGAAGAATAGTAATTTTATAATGTAATCTAGAACCAAGTGGGATTACATCAGTAGAACATCACACATTACTCTATAATTAGCTTATTTAGCTTATTTTTGTGAAATATGGTATTTCACTATTCATCAAAAATTCAAGTATTTCAGAAAAATCCCAAAATTTCACACCGACTACTTTTTGACTTGTTGAATCCAAAAATTAATTCCATTCTTGAAAACTAATTTTCTAAATATGATTAATTTAATATTTAATTAAAATCATAATTTTGTTAAAAAATACTGTTTTTAAATTTATAAATGATTTTATAATGCTTTCAAAAATTAAGTAGAGTTTTATAAAATTATCTAAATACTAAAAAACCTAGATTTGTTAATTTTTGAACACATTTTCAGTAAAATAAATTTTCATTTAAATTAATTAATTAATTATAATTATTTATTTATGACTTGGAAAAATACCAAAACGTTAACTATAGTCAAATTGTCAATTTCTAAGATGCCTAAATTTTATTTAATTATTCATGGGTATGGTTACTCTTATTTTGGATTATTTACTATTCATAATGGCCATACTACTATTTATAAAGGTAGGTTACTATCCATAAGGGTAGGTTACTATTCACCAAAAATTAAATTTTTTCTTATTGGACCCCAAAAATCATCTTGAACACAATTGTGTATGTCATATTTTCGAAATTCCAAACACAGAAGTGAGAAACTTATGTTTAAAGGTCACTTATCATTTAGTAGTTCATTATGTTGTGTTTTCATGTGATTTTATGACATAATTATAAGAAGGGAATTTCCATTAAAAAGTTTGGGTCATTACATTAATGACATAAACTATGAGTTGGACCCTAGAGTAAATAATGAACTGTGTTATACCAAATCATTGAAGTAAAAGGGTTGATGTATTAATTTATTTGTATTCAAAAATTATGTTGTAGAATTATTTTACCAATTTTATTTTTTCCACAAGAATCATGAAAAATCCAAGGATTGGGTTATTTTTTGAAGCTTAAATGTCTCCAAGCAATATTAGCATATAATTCACGGATTCTATTATGGGCTTATAGGTTTAAGTTTCATTATATGTTCGTAGTCTTAGAAAACCATCTTGATGTTTTACATGATGATATTTCTTCTTGATTAAGGATATTTTTTGAGACATTATATCAATAACACCCTCTAGGTTTTTATATATATGTATTAGTGAAAAATGTATTTTAAGGAAGGATGAATTTACATTTCTGGGGAATAATATTTAAGGTAGTGGAATCCTTTATATAACACCCCAATATTTTATGGTATGTATAATTTCAATTCATTGGATATCCTATAATACATTCAACATTGAGTCTTTTTGAAACAACACTTGTTTATAGGAGATAGTTATAAACTAGCCAGTAAACATAATTTTTCCACCATTGTGATTTGAATTTCGAAAAACAGACATACATTGTTGCGTTTAGTAAGATATTTAGAGTCGAATAAGGAATACGTAATTTTTGGTGAATAGTAATATACCATTATGAATAGTAACTTGATTCGTAATGTACCCATATGAATAGTAACTCGACCCATATGAATAGTAATATAACATTATGAATAGTAACTTGAACCTTATGAATAGTAACATACCCTTATGAATAATAAGCTACACTTATGAATATTAATATGAACCTTATGAATGGAAATCTTACTCATTAATTTTTATATATAATTTAGGCGCCTTAAAAATGAAGATGCATTTTTTAAGTGTTGGTATTTTTTCAATCAAATAATTTTTTTAATTAAAAATAAAATTTATCATATTTAAAAAATTATTTTTTTAAAAAATAGAGTTCATTTCTGGATTCTACATGTCAAAAAATGGTTAGGGTGAATTTTTAGGATTTTTCTAAAATTCTTGAATTTTTTATGAATCGTAAAATATGATAAATTATGATCAATGCTAAGTACATGATTTATTGCATCATAATTGATGCAAGTCTGATTTAATCCCACTTGGTTCGAACTCACATGAAATTATTACTATTTGGGATCACATTAATCAAGAACATTCATATTCTTGATCAAATATATTAGACTAATGTTTAAAATAATGTAAAACCCCTCCTCTCCTCCACTATATAAACAACCCTCACCCCCTTTTCCTCCCACATTACTGAAGCTTCAATACTTGCCTAAATTATTCTCAAATATCTCCCTAATATCCTTCCCCACTTCCATGACCTTTTGGTCTCACCAAAATGTGAAAAAGTCCTTAATGAGTTTCTCGAGGAGGGGTACTCAATAGGTGAACCTCTCTTCCCTTTTTTCAAATTCTTTTATACATTCCATTATTTTTTTGCTATCTCTTAACCCCCCCCCCCCACAAAAAAATGCTATGAATATTCCCATAAGTTAAATGGAAAATAATTTGATTATGCTAATGGAGAATTTCATCATCATATATCTTTCCCCCACTTCTTACACTAAAAATGACAATACCGTCTGAGATTGTTAATTTATCACATTCAAGGATGAATATTTTTCAATTTCTATTACTATATTAATGAATTCTCATGAAACCTTTTTAATTTTTTAACTAGATAATAAAATATGTATTTTAACTTATGTAGTGTTCTGTAATCATGACACACTCATAATATAAAATAATAATACAATACAAGTTCTTTATGCACAAAACCGCCATGTTAATCCAAGAATTTATAAAAAAAATTAACTAATGAGTCATACTTAAGTTATATAACCCAAAATGATTATAAGTTCATTTATAATGTCATTAATAATATATATTTTTAATGCTGGATGTTTAACCGCATTTTAAACAAACTTCAATTCATCGATACAAGTAAACCGGTCATGAAAACCAAGGATGAAAATGATTCCAAAACAATAAAATTAAATCTCTTAAACCCATCAAAAATGGCATGAATGAACCTAATAAGGATATTCTATAACAATTAAATATTTATTTGGTCTTTGAATAATTAATTAATAAAGTGAAATTTTATTATTCAGGTCAGTAAGATCTATCAAGAACACCTCCGGGCATAAGCTATGGGATCCTCTCTCTCACTTTAGTTCAAAAATTCCCCCAATGTAGTGTCCTTTTATATTCAATTCCTAATTTTGGGGTATGTTTTAGCACCTCCCTAATACATCCCGTATAATATATAAATTATGGGATAATGTTTTACCTCTCTTTAATCCCTCACAAGAACACTTTTTACCATGCTCAAATGATTGTAAGGGGTTTCTAATCTCACTTTATATTCTGTGAGATTTCCATTGTTCACTACTTATTTCTTGTTTTAGGTATATTTGTATTTGTATTTTATATATAATACCATTATTATATTTATATTCAGGGTATTCTTCTATTCATTTTCTTATTATTGATTTGTGTTCATACGATTCAATTGATTACAGTGTGATAAGGGACTTTGTCTCGATTTTCATTTCATTGAGACCTACTTTGTACTGTGAACCTAATCATTATTATGTGGTGCATCTAAATCCCATTTGAGATCATTTTTCATTTGAAATTATAATTTTGGTAAATATCCATTTTCTTTTAGCATGGATATGATTATTGCCTTAAGTCGTATACCATTTCACATGCGGTGTTTGTTTGGAATGTTGTTTTAACTATGGGAATATTGATAAATATATATCCTCTAATCTATACAGATATTTAGAATCCATATTATAAATGTATTAAATATATTTATAAATAATGCTTTGGAAATTCAGTGACGGGTGGGCCCGCTATATCGCCTTGATGCATAAATAGGTCTCCTGAGACAAATTAGTTGGCCACAAACCCTTCGTGTTTGTTTCAAAAATTCAGATGAGTTTCTAACCACAGATATAAACAATTTTAATGGAATAGTGGTATCATGTGTCAGATACATGAAATCCAGTTATAAAAAATTTTCATTATTCATTTTCAGTAATTACAATCCATGAGGTTTTCACTATGAAAAATTCTACGGATTTAGTTTCATTCTCAGTTTATTAATGGTGTGTGTTTTTCATTCATTCACCCTCCCATATTGACTACGCCAATTTTCTTATGATTCAAATATTATTGATTCATTATTCCGTTATGTGTGACCCTTACTGAGCATTTGAGTCCACCCATTTGACAAGTTTTCCTTTAATAGGTTATGAAGAGGAGATCACTTATTGAGTTTTCACGGAAGCAGTTTATTAGTTTTTTATGAATTGTATTTTGTTACCTTTAACAGTGTAATATGTGTTACATGTATGTATGTAATTTCTTCAAAACTACTAAATTGATCATTCCTTTTAGATTTTTCCCTCTTAATTAGGCCAATGTAATAAGTAATTCACCAACATCGTTCTAGAGGGGTCGGGGTGTTACAGTTGGAATCAGAGGGTGGTTTAGTAGAAACCATGGGAACTAGATTTTGAAAACATTATTTAGTGAAGATAACACTAATATATAATTTGAGGACAATAATAGAACAACCACTAATGTAACCAATTTGTGTAAACTTTTTCATATATTTTATTGAGCATAAAAACTTCTTTTTCACCCGAAATCAATCGTTTTGTGGATCAAATTATTTATATTGGGGATTATGATGATTTTGAGGTGTTTTCAATCCAAAGACACAAATAGGGAAAGGAAAAAACAAAAAATTAATTATACATGACGTGTACTTTTTATACACATCGTGTACTATTTCCACAACATGGATCGGGATGACTGGATATATGCCCATGTTGCCAACCAAAGCATTCATGCACTGTACATCGCATTAACACAACGTTTGGCCCTTCTAGATGTGGTTACAGTTTGATGAATGATATTTCATGACATGAATGGGGGATCTACATGCCATGTACTTATACCTACATGGTGGATCCATGTTCCATGTCAAATGTGGCGTGTTCGCTTAGCTACTGGTGGAGAAAAGACGACCAAAACATATTGACCAAAGTACACACCATGTACATTATGATGCACAATGTGTACTACTAAAACCTATAAATAGGAGGTAGGACCTCTATGTTTGGGATTCATTCAACATTTATTCATTCCATGATATTCTAAGAGGGAGCACTCTAGATACGGACAATAATAGAATAAGGGAGAGAAAGTAGAGGAGATGAGAGAGGAGAGAAGGTGCTTCTGTGGTATCTTCTCAATGACCTTCTCTCTAAAGATTTCAAGATGATAAATTTAGGTATTATAAGTAGTTTAGTTATTATCTACTCTATTGGTAGCTAGATCCCCAATGTATTGGGGTTGTGGACAATTATGTGTTTTATATCATTAATTGTGATATTGTAATCATGTTATTCACTCTTCAATCATAATTCATTAATAATACTTTCTATATATCACTAGAAATATCATATCATACCAAGAATATGATTTCTAAAGCTCTTATAAGGAATTATGATTATGATTATCCATGATCATTAGATGATCTTATCATCTCAAAAGGGATGCAATTAATAAAATTAATAGAAATCAAATTCCAGTCCAAGGAATTGGTTTCGATTGATTTAAACAAAACTCACTAGACCAAGGGGGTTCTGTTACATTAATAACCCATAGATGTGAGTTATCATGAACAACACAACCTCATAAGAAAATTTATTTGATAAAAACCTTTAAAATCCACAACTACTATGCATTATTCTCATTTTTCTTCAAAAATCATCCTTTTTTTATTTTCTTTATCTTTAAAAGTAATCTAACAAGAAATTAAAATTGAATCACCCTATTGCTAAAACACGAAAATCTACTATAAATTTCAGAAAACTTCAATAAATTAATCACAAACTAGAAAATAAAAACACAATAATTCCATTTCCCTCTAGATTTTTCCCTTACATAAACTATACTTGTTTTGGTAAATTAATTTTTATTTTGGAAAATAACACTTCGGCAGAAATGTTACAAAATTTTGGCACAATTTCTAGGTCCGAATTTAATGGTGTTTTTAATCAAATTTGTATTAATTAAATTGAAAATAAAATTTAATAATTCTAAAAATTTCCATTCTTAAGATCGTTTCTGTTTTTCATTATTTTATTTTTCTTCCTTTATGCTTGGTATTTTTTTTATTTTTGTTCAACTTTGAACATGAATGAGTGGCTAAATCACGTGTTCCTAGAGCATTGAATCATTATATATCCTTCCACTTGATCCGGAGATCGAACGAACAACCTTGTGGAAATTACATGCACTTATGGATGAGCACAACAAGAAATATCCCATAGAAAACATAGAAGATGGAGACCTAGTTCTTCTCCAAGGAGTTGGGCAACCACTTCTGCCTGAAGACAACTGGAACCAACTGATCGCTATTGTAGAGGACCTGAACCAACCAACCAACATCATGATATTCATGTTTCGGAACCAGCCATGAAAACTAACTCCTTTTGGTATGGGTTATGGCATACAAAAACCTCAAAAATACCAGCCACCGAGGCATTTTCCATACATGCATCTAGGACCAGGGCCATACTTTTCTCTTGAGCAATGATATATGCCCATGTCAATAACAACTACCCCCATGGTGAACACTGATGGAGTATGGAAATCCTTCCATCCATGGAGTAGACAGGATGATTATCACACCTCCGTTGAATGCCCAGAATTTCTAAATCAAGCCAACCACCATGAAACTTATACAAAACATGGTGCAATTTAATGGATTTCCTAGTGAAAACCCAGACACTCATATCTCCAACTTTTTAGAGATCTTCGACACCTTCCAATACCATAGGGTATCTGAGGATGCCATTCGCATTCACTTATTTACCTTCTCTATAAGGAATAAAGTGAATGATGGGATCAAGGACTACCTCAATGATCTATCCTCACCTGGGAGGCATTAGCCAATGTATTTCTATCAAAATATTTCCCACCTTGCAAGATGGTAATATTGAGGAATGAGATTCAAAACTTTCAACAAGATGATTCTGAATCCTTATATGATCCTTCTGAGCAATTTAAAGAAATGTTACAGATGTTCCTTCATATTGGACTTCCACTATGGATTCAAGTCCAAACCTTTTATAGAGGTCTCAAAACAAACACCAAATTTGTGATGGATGCAGCTGCTAGAGGAACTCTAATGGGGAAATCATTGGAGGAACTCTCCAACTTGCCCGAAGAAATTTCTGCCTATAGTTTCCAATGGTATTCAGAGGGGGAATCCCAGAAGAAATGCATGCATAACAATGATTCTACAAAGATTCCTTCCACTAAAAATAATGTCTTTTCCACGAAGAATGATGAGTTAAATATGAAGAAGAACTCTCCAGTTCAAATGATGAATCATCCAACATTTAGTGATTGTGGGGAAAATCAGCACAACAGAGAATGCCTAGGAACAATTGCTGGTACCAAAACTAGTGTAGTAAATTTCGTCTCCCAGAACAGAGGGCCAAATTTGTAATATTACTACAAAAACCTAGTATAGAAAGAGAAATCAAATCCGGGCTAGGGAAACAATATCAAAATTCTCAACCCCACCCCCAAAGAACAACTAGTTATGGGCAACATCAATACCAAAATCCTTATACAAGACATCAATAGTAGAGATATTTCTAACAATAAGGGTATCAAAACCCTCATTGGGCACAACAACCGAGGCAACCACAACCTCAACAGGTTATACATCAACCTCAGCAGAATCCGCCATCAAATCTAGAATAAATGATTACAAAATTCATAATATCTACTAAAAAATATTTCAAAATCAATAGAAATACATTCAAGGCCTTGAGAATCAGATTAGGAAACTTTACAATCATCTCTCCTCAAGGAACCCTTTTATTCTGCCATGTAATTCCAAGAAGAACCCTCAAGAAGAAGCCAATGTTATCATATTTAAATGTGGGAAGAAGCTCCCTCAGAATATAACTGAAATTCAAGGTAAAACTACACCATAAACTCAACCAATATCCTATTCTAAAAAAGAATTCAAAGTCGAGGAGTCTCCCTTGACTCAAGAACTATCGTATATCATAAATGGTAAGTGGAAAGAAGTGGTTAACCCTATGAACCCTTTTTACCAATTCTTGCATTACTGAAGCAATAAAAAAAGGACCATCAGTTTCGAATATTCATGGAGGTACTTCAGAAACTTCATATCAACATTCCTTTTGTAGAGTCATTAACTCCAATGCCATCATATGCAAAATTCATGAATGATAACCTCTAAAACCAAAGGAAGATGGATGATTTGGGGACAATTTCACTTACAAAAGAATGTTCAGTGGTGGTGTAACATTATCTTCCTGCCAAGCTCCAATATCAAGATAGTTTCAAAATACCATATACATTTTGATCTTGTGAGTTTGGGAAAGTCCTTTTTGACTTGGGGGGAGAGTGTTAACCTTATTCCCTATAGAGTCTTCAAAAATATTGGGCTAAATGATCTCCAACCAACTCAGGTTTCCCTTCAGCTAGCAAATAAATCCATAAAATATCTTAAAGGGTTATCGGAATATGTGCTCATCAAAATAGGATGTCTTATTCTTCCTGCGAACTTCATCATACTTGACATGGAAGAAGATCAAGAGGTACCTCTCATTCTAGGAATACTATTCTTGTCTACTAGGAAAGTGTTAATTTATGTTCATCAAGGCGATTTGATCTTTCAAGTGGGAGATGAAAAGGTCTCATGTAACGTTCTCAAAGAAGTCAAGCATGTATCACTAATGGAACACAAGGATTGTTATGCATTGACCAATTAGAATGATCACTAGTTACACGTGGAAGAAGATATGGAATGTTGTTCGATCAATAATGAACCATTAATCAACAACATCAAGTCTGTATGAGAATTAAAAGAGTTGCATTTAAATGAAGTCCAATGTGGTCATTTTTTTTTGTAAGAAGATGGTGGCAGGAATTGGTTCCCCAATTCATGCCCCCAAAGGAATTTATTAAAAATAAGAGTAGCATTACAGACTCGAGGTGTAAATGACTTACGCCAGCAGGGAATAAAAGAGAAAACAAATAAAGAAGTCAAGACAATCCAGCAGAGCAAGCCAATATCAAATCCAGCCTTCGTCGTCAAAAATCCTGGAACTTGTGGGTTTCACCACCACAGTTTGGCGCATCATTGTTTTAGCGCAGCCATAAGGGCCTTTAGTTTTATCCCCACAGGCCCTGGATGGGCATGACTTCTTCCTTCTCCTGCTTTGGGTAATAACTCCAGTGTCATGCTTGTCCAGTCGGCCATATCATGAGTCTGGAAATGTGATGGTGGGAAGCTAGTTGATGGATACCCTTTGGCAGGAAAATTCTGGGATAATCAGCAGCAATATGCAGCAGGCCAAAATCAAACCAATCCTTTTTCATCAACAATTCTAGTACAAAATGAGGATGGAGAGAAAATTTATTGAGGAAGCAATGCATACGGCCTCCAAAGAAAAGCCAGCCAGAAGAAATAAAAAATCCATAGAACTTGTCCTCCACCGAGGGGAGAGGTTCACGAGTGGTTATATTGTCAGTTACCATCTTAAATACCTGATGAGCATCAATTATTTCTACAATGGTCATGGCACTGAACAGGAAAAACACTATTGCACTGACTTCAGCAGAAGCATGCATAAGTTCTGTAACTGCTACATCGGTTGAAGGAGCCTTAAACAGTGATGATTAAGCGAACCCCGATGCTTCGTATAACCCATAAGCTCACAGCCATCAATAATCCAACACCATTTTTGTTCAAAGCTAGAGATTCTTCAAAAATTAAAACTGTATATCCAAATCCAAATACCAAAGCCATTGCAACATCCTGATTAGCAGCAACCCAGGATGGATCAACTGCCACCGTCCCTGTCACAGCTGCAACTAATATTATAATAGCTTTCAGAAGATCAGTCTTTGGTTTGTAAGAGGCTTTCAAATCCAAAGAGCTAGTTTCATCAACTGGACATAAAGGATCGCATGATCCAGGAAATGGTGGCAACTCCACCCAAAGCAGAGTCTTCCTGAATCAAAAAGAGTGAGATCTGTACAAGCCTCAGCTCATACTCAATCAGAATTCCATTAACCAGAGTAGAACCAGTTCCAAGAGAGAAGATAAAACTCAGAAGCTCAGCAGCAAACCAAAATATAGAAACCCAGGACAACTAGAAAAAAACTAAAATAACAATCTGCAGACAAGAGAAAAAAACCAGTAGAGAATGATCCATGAATGTGGCCTCAAATAGACCAAAAGAGAGCAACTTCTTACTGAAAATCCTTAGAATTGATGTCAATCAGTAAATCTGGAGAAAGAGACAGAAAACTCCAAAACATGGTTAATCAATACAAAAGCATCAAACAGGTCAGATTCAATTTGATTTGCTGTTCATCCTTGATTTTTCAAAGGAGATGGATCTTTTAATATAAAGATATTGCTCCTTTGAAATCTTACCTTGCTGAAGCTCCTGTTGAGCAATCTCCTGTTGCGTATCCATATGCTTGATCCATTCCTGAAGATCATGTTCATCAAAATGTGGAGAAAAGTAGTACAGAACAGTACTAGAGAGTGATTCTTGAGGCTTATCCTGAGGATCATTAGCAGGTTCTGATTTGGGAGTCTCAACTTGAGTCTTCTCTTGGGAAGTTTCTACATGTTCAGCTTTAGAGATGTCCACTGATCTAGTAACAATGGTACGTTCTATGTTCGAGTAGTCTTTGCGTCTTCTAGTTTTTCTTGGATGTGGAGTGATGAAACCATCCTCATCTACCAAAGGTTTTTTACCTTTTTTAGCCATATTATTTAAGAAAGATTCTTCCATCTGAATAGGTTGGTCAGCTTCCTCAGCAATGGAGTCTAATACATCATGATCCTCTTCCCCTGAATTTTCGTTAGGTACAGCGAAATCCTTTTGTTCTTGAAGGGGAAGGGGATTCTGAGGTTCAGTTTCCTTAGAAGCACTAGAGTGCTGGGATCCAATAGGTACAATCCTATAGGGAGTAATCGTATTTTCAATAGCCGCATTAGTAAAATCTGGAAGTTGATTTTCAGAATTGTGAGCATGATCCAATACCCTCGCGCAAACTTTTATATCAACTGGAGCTTTATGTCCTTTTGCAACCCAGGTAGGTTTTTTCACCTTGGGACAGCCCTGATTATTGCTACAGAAATTAGGGGGATGGCCAAGCCTGAGACAGTTATGACAATAATCTGGCAATCTCTCATACAGAATCTCCTGAGAGAAACCAAGTTTACCGCTCTGAATCCAAATATGTGAAGGCAAGTGTTTTGAAACGTCCACTTCAACACAAATTCTTGCAATAGAAGGCCTAGAAAGTGACTTTGTGGAAGAATCAAGTCTCATTGGATTACCAATGAGCTTAGCAATAGGAAACAAAGCATTTTGGTTAAAGAGGTGCAATGGCAGTTCAGGAAAACCCAACCAGAGTGGCACGACCGGTGATTCGATGTGCGGATCAAAATCTGGATCCCATTTTAAAACTTTCATAAAACAAACACCAAAAAACCATGATCTACGGACCCATAATCTATAATATTCCGCTTCAGTCCGGAATCTAAAGATTATATGAGTAGAGTTTAGGAGCCCTAAATTGAAACCCGAAAATCCCATGGATTCAAGCGCAGAACGAAGATATTTCAGAGAAGGCTTTCGATTCGTGAATTTTCCAATGAGGGTAAAGCGCAAATCCTCGGCAAGAGACCTTACCTCAGTTTCTGAGAAGGAAATCGCATCCTGCCCTCTATACTGAAAGAGCATGGGCGAGATTTTGAGCTCTGAAGACTCAGCCTTCTGAGCAACATCATCTACGGATCATCCAGCAACCACATCTGCAAAGGATCTGACTCGAAGATTAGGGTTTTTCGCTTCCGTCGGGTTCGAGAGGTTCAGCGCTTCGGGCTCCGTCATGTTTCCAAAGGGAAAATTTTCTCAGTCCAATGTGGTCATTATTTGCAACTACAATTGTCCCAAATATTCATGAGTATGACACAAAAGAACCAAATGTACAACTATCCACCATACAATTCGGGTAGCACAACACTTAGGTAAGGTGAAGCCAATGACATAAAACAAAGTCACTTCATCGGAGGAAACCCGGAAGGTACATGCCGTGTACCACCTACAAGAACAGCATGTACTGATCTTTTTAATTTATATTCTTAATATTATAATGATATAGATTAAATAAGATAATAAACAGGGATTTTTCCATTTCCGATTGTAAGGTCATTGGTGTTGATCTGTGCCATCATCGATTTGAATCCCTCCATATATACCTTCAGAATGGGGTTCATCCTTTTTATACCCATGTTTTGTTACAAGACATGTTTGGTATTTTTCATAATATATAAATTTGATTAAATAAAAGGAAAATCATGATGGGGACGGATCAGTTGGCTAGGGTCATATACTATTTCCAAATGTCCTGGGTTTAAATCTTGAAAACCATACCT
Source organism: Viscum album (assembly GCA_963277665.1). NCBI lineage: Eukaryota > Viridiplantae > Streptophyta > Magnoliopsida > Santalales > Viscaceae > Viscum > Viscum album. The sequence goes on from OY728158.1 coordinate 1,615,983,934, forward strand.
TTTCCATCATTTTTCATACTAATAAAACCACACGACATACATTTCGATATGTATTATGTTCCATGTTTTCACTGATAATTTGAATAGTTTTTGAAATAAAAACATACATGAAGGTGAAGTTAGTCGATTAGATGATTCCTTCTCCTGGATCCAAAAGATACAGGTTCGAATTAATCTAATCTCACTCCTTCATCCATTTAGTTCAAATTAAAAACCACACGCTATGAATTTTCCCCATCTAGTTTTGAATATTATGTTTTTTTAACTATTAAAATTTATTATAAATAGGCAATACTACAACCTTTTCTCTAGTGTTTGAGGGATTATGTTCCAAATGGTTAATCATTGGTTCAAATCACGCCCCATACACCAGACCATAGGTTTTTGTTCTCTTTTTCCAATTTTAGAAAACACGACTTGTATTTCCTAATATATTACGTGTTTAGATTTATTTTTACTAAATAATATATATTTATATATATTTATTTTTTATTATGATTATTAATATTAATTATTATATAGTTCACTATAAAAATTATATTAAATCATTTATTTAAAAAAACATACTGATACATGGCGTTTGGGTCCTGTTACACGCCTTGTACGACAACTATAAAGACCAAGATGCTACCCCGCCTGAGCCCATATCGGACGACCCTCCTCCCTCCCTATTTTCTTCCACTAGAAATCGTGGCACCCTACTCTTATGAATCTGCCATTGTAGTGCATTTTTTCCTTCTGATTTCTACTAAATTGTGATAATAGGACCAGGTAAGCCTTTCAACACTCTTTATTTCAAAATTTCCATAACTTTTAGGGTGATTTGGGATCGGGTGATGGTTCAGATTCCTATGCAGCCCATGAGGTGTGTGAAGAACACATGTCGTGTACACCTTGTAAATAGCCACACATAGCACATTATCACCATTTGGCTGATACAGGGTATGTACGTTCAGTACATGTCGTGTACTATTCCCCCTGGCCATCTGGCTCAGGCCGCGTCCTCTGGGCACGACCCCTTCCCATGTCACCATACATGACATGTCTGTTTGGGACACTCTGTGTCCTCCAACCTTTCAGAGGACTCTGTGTGGATGGTATATATGCCTTGTACGCCATGTTAACACATGCATCTTGTACCAGTTTCCACATGGCATGTACTTCACTTTTCTATTTCCCTCGTCGAGCCGTGTCTGGCTCCTTACATGGGTATCACACCATACTGGGGTACAAGGCATGTACACTATGATACACACCATATTCTTATTTTCCATGATACATGCCATCAAAACATGTCAATATATGGTACACGGGTTCTTACATAGCTCTTATTACATGTCGTGTACCCAGGATCTATGGGTCGTGTTCTACTATATTTTCAGTTTTCTAGCATTTTCTTCCATTTTTTTATCTTTTTATTTTTATTTTTCTTTCCTTTTGTATTGTTTTATTTTCTTCCAGGTATGGCCGAAATAGATCATGCTAGTGGGAAGCGGCCCACTTCTACTACTGAGGGTGAGCCACCTCCTTTTTGTTGGATTCATCTTCTCCATTTTGAGAGGTTGTATTTGGATTTCCCTATTTTTCAACCACCAACATTGGTCGATCGGCCTTCTCCTCTAATGTTACCTCCATCTGAACCATCTACCGATCTGGTCATTCCTGTGGAACCTTCTACTACTACCACTTCTTCTCTAGCGATGACATCTGCTTGATCCATGGGGGCAGAGAGATCCTCTTCCGAGAGATCTGGTGCTACCAATTCTTCTTTCAAATCCACCCTCTCACAGCTACCCTCCACGCCTGCAGTGGACCCGACTATATGAGAACCACCTGCCTTTACTAGACATCCCATTGGGGTTGCTCAGGTATCCAATCCTCTACCTCCTACCACAACAGTGGGAGCAACATCTCTGGCACCAGTTGTTCCCCCACAGACCGCACCGACTGCTTCCCGCCCTCCTCTGCATGGCAGATCTTTCCTCAGGGTCATCCAGCAATTGGGATATTGTGTTGTTTATCCCACTTCACACATTAGTTGAGCATCTTGTACCTGGATGTTAGTATTCCCTAGAATCTGGGAATCTGAGAGGATACTGAGGAGCTTTTGGGCCATACTCATTTGTTAGACACATTTTAGGTTAGCACTCTATTTTGTAGTTCCTTGAAATGTATATTCTAGTTTTACGAATTACTACTTACAGGTAGTTTCCATTGGATTCATTTATGGAACCGGAAACTTCCAACAATAATTTATCCAAAAATGGACCTACATTCCTAAGCAAAGATTTCATTAAGATTAAAAATTATGATACTTAGAAACATACATTGGTCAAGAGGATGGGAGGTTGGACTCATCACACCCTTTTGGGTGTATTTCTTGTCTAATATGAGACTCTCTTTATAAATTTAAGATATTTTCATGAAACCTTATTATTTCACCAAGTATTACATAAGTTTCCCAACGAATTTTCAATCACTTATTAATATGTGTAAAATTTAGAATCATCAGTATGTATTTGTCGTTCTTCATCAATAAAGATATCATTTAATATACTATTTCAAGATTCTTTTATTCATCGTTATGATGATAATAGTTTTTAAGCAACTCAGTGGGGAACTATGGAATTTATTGTCATCCAGGTAGATGAAAGTTTGGATTGATCTTGGGATCATGCCCATAAAATGGGATACCTACTTATCCTTGTGAAAGGAATCAGAACCCCCGTAGTTTGGGGCCACTGAATGGGACACATCATACCTTTTAAGATCAAGTGATAAGGACCTAGCCATACAGTTTAATGTCATGTGCTATGGACATCTAAGTGGAAGGTGCTTAGTCAAAACATAGTGTGGGACTTATGTTGAAGAATCCCAAGGAACATGGAAAGGATATGGGTTTCCAAGTAGGATCAGATCCTGTTGGGAATATGGCCCATGGAGAACATGGTTGATTGAAGCTATTGGGTTTGAACTTCAAGGAGGCTTCCTACATATCCCATATAGATGGGAATCAAAGCCCACATAGTTCAATAAGCCTCATAGGAGAGTATAGTACTTCGATGGAAATGAGTTTGGGATTACTTCATGGGAATGATGCCCAAATTATTTGAGGTTTTAATTTGGGTATTATTCCTAAAGAGGATTCCCAAATTAAGGAAATTATGGTTGGATTCCTAAAGAAGATATCCAGTGAGCTCAGGCTCAGAGATTGATTCGTATGTATCCTAATTATGTGGGGAATCGGAGTTCTCATAGTTCATTCCTCATGGGTGTTTGTGCATGTGTTGTAATCATTAAAAATATCTAAGCCCACGTGAGTCATGCTTGATGTGAGAAATAAGAGGACGTGGAAGATTCAACAAAGGTACTTGCACATTAAAATTTTTCCTCCTCCGCTGGTAGAAGAGGGCCCATCGACCATGGATGAGGGTGAGGTGTCAAGCCTTCCCTCTGTTCCCTTCACATTGGACAAGGGTCCAATGGAAGGAAGAAAGAATAAAATTTAGGTTCTTACATATAGATGGATTTTATTTTATGTTTTGGTTGGGGATTACTCCTAATGAGGTTTCTCATTTGAGATTTCATGGGGCTTACTCTTAAGGAGGATGCCCATTTGAGTTTACTTGGGGCTTACTCCTAAGGAGGATGCCCATTTTAGGTTTAACTTGGAATAAGAGTTAGGTGATGAGGTTTGAGGAGTTTCTTGAGGAGTGCAATGACTCAAGGTACATGAGGAATCCATAAGGAGAGTCCAAACTTGTAACATGTGAATGGAACCAAGAGGAGTAAGTCGACTCAAGGAACTTTATTGAGTGTGGAGGATTTTATCAAACCATGGTATTCTAAGGTTAGATGTTGGGCCACATAAAGAGCGCAATAGAAACTTACATCGACCGGATCCGATTAGTTGGTGGTGCAGCTCTCCATTTTTCATGGGGATCAGTGTCAGGTTGTGGTCCCAGACCGAGGGGGTGTGGGGGTGCAACCCCCATGGTATGTACTAGTGGGGTCGTTCAGGTGCTCCACCAAGGTTCCCCATGTAGGTGCTCCATGTAGCACCCCTGCGTAGTTACTCTATGTAGGTGGGGCGTGCAGGTGCTTTGTTCAGGTGCAGCGTGAAAGTGCTCCTCACAGGTGCGCTGGGTCGGTTCTCTGTGAAGGTGTGGCACGCAGGTGTGATGCGCAGGTGCTCCACCCATCTCCATATGTTCTAGACCCCAATGGGACTTTGAACCCCCTTTCTCCTTTAATTATATCTTCTCTCGTGTTTTAGAGAGCTACTTCAGAAAATTTGAGTGATCTTGGAGGCATATCTACGCAATGGGAGATTTTGGAATTCTTCTATCTTTTTCAGTCCTTGAAATGGGGAGCCTAAGGGCTCTATTTATAGGCACTGATGGGCTTGGTTGAAGGATGTTTCATCCTTGAAGGTCCTCAACGTAGGTACTCTACATAGGGGCATAGATAAATTCTTGTCGTGTAGGTCCTCCATGTAGGTCCTCTACATAGGTCCAACGCATAGGGGTATTGAATAATTCTTGTCGTGTTGGTCCTCTGCATAGGTCCGACGCGTAGGTCTTCCACATAGGTCCCTTTATAAAAAATTTCTGTCTTCCGAGTGGTATAACATTTGATCTCTAAGTTTTTTTGGGCTCCGTGACCAGTCAAATTGATGTTGTCAATGATATATACACTTATAGATATGATAAATACACCATTATTTCATAGGATAAACTCTAAAATTGAATTTGTCTTCATTAACACATTTTTATCATTGATAATGGAAATCCATAGCCTACTCATGGAGGGGGGATCATTCCACTTATCCATCAGTATGGGGTAGTATTGTTTCCACTTATAATTCCTTCCAATATCTTCTTCCTTAATGGTGAAAACAACTTTACTAATACTTGAAATTTTATGTCTATGTGAGAATCATATCTTCACTCTATAAAGAACTGCATGGAACACATTTCATGGTGTCTTTACTCATAATTGAAATTTGATGTCTATGAGAGAATCATATCTTCACTCTACGAAGAATTGCATGGAACACATTTCATGGTGTCTAAAAACTTCTACATGTTGGGATTTATTTTTGTAATTCATGACCACATTTGAGTTCGATAGGCCTACCTACCACCGGACACCCACTGATGCAGCCCACCCAGTTCACTTTTGGCTGGGCAGATGCCATGTTTCCCTTACTATGGTAGAGTTTGGACGAGGGTGTGGCTTATATCCCCATCCTTCCACCCCACCTCCTATTTCTAACATTACCCGCCACAAGCACTCTGACCTTGTTTCAATGTGGTCAGAGCATGCTGGGGTTGACCACAGTTACACACCCACATCGTAGAAGAGAACACTCATCCTTGACTCATCCCTTAATTTCCTCCATTGATGCTATAACACCATTATTTTTCCATTCCATGAGGATATGGGGGTCGTGTCGTGCTAGGAAATGGATCTACTTACTTGTATTGTCTGACATGACAATCTTGACATCCCCTACCTTTCCGTGACCAACTTTTACTCTTTGATTCAGGGATATATGGGAAACATGAATGGCATTTTCTATGCCACCCGCCTGGCACACCATTTGAGAGTTTTTGAGCCATATCGCCCTCAAGACCCCTTAGGCTCACCTTAGTGTCTACACTTTCTCATATTTATCCGCATGTGGATGGTCGAGTGACATGGGTATGGCTACCGACTTCTGCAGGATACCCCTACTCTTGCAAGGGTGAGGTATGACCCATCTGCTCCTTCTGGTCTTCCTAACCTGGACCCACCCCAACCACCCCCGTATGATCCCTCACCACCCCACCTTCTTATTCTATCCTTCCTTCTTTTTCCACAATCCCCTCTTCTTTTGATCCTTCCACATACCCACCTTTATCTGCACCCTCGATCGGTCTCTCCTTCACCCTTCGCCTAGCCGAGCTGGAGTGCCCCCAGGATGCTATGGCCCAAACATTTGGGTGGCTCGAGTAGATGCTAGGGCTTATTATTCACCACCACAACCATTCACTACAAGAAACTTCTCCTGCTCCGGCACTGCCCTCTGCTCAACATCCTTTTGTCACCCAGTGTCCGCTGATAGCTCAAGCCATAGATTTCGTTCTTCTATCTACTACTGGCCTCCGGCTACTACCTCCTAAACTGAGCATGTGGTGCCTCTTGTTCCAACAACTCAAAGTGTCAAGCCTATGCCTTTGGTCTCCATTGTGGATGCTTTTCCATTTCCAGATTCTTCTATAGAGGGTGATCCCTCTTCTGAGGTGACCCAGTGAATAGTTTTTGGGAACATTTATTTCCATTATATATATATATATATATATATATTTTGTTCTCTTCTTGGGATGTGATGATGTATGTATTTTCAGATTTGTTTTTCCCTTGCCCCGACATCCACAGGTACACTGGAGCTACTTGGGCATCTCTATTTCGATTAATTCGCCATTTTGTTGTTTCACCATGAGGGGTGTATTTTTTAGTGTTTATTTTTTCCATTCATATTTGTATATAATTATTCCATTGCATCCACTAATCTTATGCCCATTATTTACCCATATTTCATCCTCCTAATTTTTATTGCACGTGGGGGGCATAGATTGTATATATTACAGCGGAAGGTCTCTAATTACACTTGTATTTTCCTTGAACTGATTTAAGAGACATCATTAATAGGTGACATATTTTCAACTATGGACAATTTTTTATTTATTATAATTATAAGTAATAAATACATAGGGAATTTTAACAAGTTACATGATTATTTAAATTTTCAATGAATTTTAAAATGATTGTTGATATTGTTTGATTCTGAATTTAAAGTTGTCGATATTTACATTTATTAGAACTGATCATTTGTACTCATGTCATGACCTGGTTGACCCCTATTTCTTTCCCATTCTCGAGTGGTATTCAAATCCTTTTTGACATATTATTTCTTATACCCTATTTTATTGAGAGATTCTTGGGATATGTATAATTATCCAAACATTCAAGTTGTTCACTTCAAAACATTAATATTTTTGAATCGCATTAAAATGATTGAGGAATTTGATTGTTTTTCATCCACTTTGAACTTGAGACCTACCCTACATCTGATCTTCGTAAAACCCATAACCACCATGAACTACCTTGATTAGAATCTCGCATATAACCCTATTTTCCCTGCCTACCCAAATTCTTTTATAATTATGAATGATTTTTCACTTGAGCATTAAAGAGATATTTTTATCCATTTATGGTATATGTTGGTGAGAAACCATGCATTTAAGTCTGTGGGAGGTTATCACTTGCACATTTGGGATAAAGGGTTTCCAAAACCACTATTCATTGTATTGTTTGTGGTCCCTATTTAAAAAATGGAAAAAATGAAAATGGGGGACCATATTCTTTATTATATATTATTGATGGTTTATGGGCCGACATTGGAAAAGGAAAATCATGGTGATGACACCCTTTAAGAGATAATGATTGGGGTTTCATTTTTCATTATACTTTATCATGAATATCATGCATTATTGTTTAAGAATTCAGCCTCATTTTCAAGACTCTTAGATGAATTTTTATCATTAACTACCAACCCATAGCCTCAGAAACATTTGAAACTCATTGAAAGACCTCATGATTTATGTGATTTGATTTCTAAAGTGGAGAATTAGAACTCTTTCAAGCTTATAGATAGAGTGAAAATACTTACAATTTAGCATATCTCTGATTATATAATCTTGAGTAATGAGTGTGGTAATTTTTGGTGAGGTAAATCATCAAGTGGAATGTTAATTTATGAAAAAATAAATAATGAGGAAGAATGATGATGTATATATTTAATTAAATTATCTATGAACCATGATTAGAATATCATTGGACTTAAAATATATTTTGTGTCTTTTAAAATATCATGCTATGGATATAGTATTTACAATTATGATTAGTTAAAACCTTCCCTTGTAAGAATATGGATTCTATTGATTTAATGTTGATATCTTGCTTGAGGAGAAGCAAATAACTGAGTATGGTGGAATTTGATGTACCAAATTTTTGAATACTTTTCAATATATTTTATTGAGCATAAAATTCTTTTTTACCGAAAATCAATCATTTTCTGGATAGAATTATTTTTATTGGTGATTTGAGGATTTTTAGGTGTTCTTTATCCAAAGACACAAATCGGGAAAGGATAAAACAAAAATGAAAATATATAGGCCGTGTAATTTTTATACACACCATGAACTATTTCCACGACACAGTTCGGGAAGACTATATACATGCCCATGTTGTCGGCCAAAGCATACACGCTATGTACATCCCATATGCACATCGTGTGGACCTTCTAGAAGTTTTTAGTGGACAATGAATGATAATACACACCATGTATGACAGTGCTACACGTCATTTACCTCTACCTACTAGGAGGCATTGTGTTCTAAGTAAAATATGGAATGTTAGCTCACCTACTGGAAGAGGAAATATGGAAAAAAATGTGTTGATAAGTGTATACACTGTGTACGTTCTAGTACACTACATGTACTACTAAAACCTATAAATAAGAGGCAGACCCTCCAAGTTCTAGATTCATTCAACATTCATACATTCCAAGATATTCCAAGAGGAAGCACTCCGTATATGGCCATGAAGAGAAGAACAGAGAGAAATAAGAGGAGAAAATGTGCTTCCATGCTACTTTCCCAACGACCTTCGCTCCAAATCATTCAAGAGGATAAATTCAGGTATTCAAAGTATTTTAGTTATCAGTTAATCCATGATTAGATAAATCATATATTTGTTGGGAATGTGGACAATCATGTGGTGTATTATTTCATTAGTGATATTGTAATCATTTTATTTATTCGTCCCTCATAATTCCTTAATAATCCTTTCTATATAGCCAGAAATCTCGTATCAGAACAAGAATAGAATTTATAGGGATCTTATATGGAATTATGATTATGATCATCCATGATCATTGGATGATCTTATCAACTAAAAACGGATTAAATTAATAAAATTAAAAAAATAAAATTTCAGACCAAGGAATTGGTTTCAATCAATTTAAAAAATATTACTTGACCAAGGGTGTTTTTTTACATTCATAACTCAGATATGTGAGTTATAATGAACAACACATCCTCATACTAAAATTGATCTAATAACATCCATTAAAATCCAAATCCCCAACGCATTCTTCTCATTTTTCATCAAGAATCAACCCTTTGTGTTTTTCTTTATCATTAAAATTAATCTATGAAACAATTAAAATTGAATCACACTATTGTTAAAACACAATACTCTACTCTAGATTTCAGAAAAATTCACTAAATTATATCACAAACTAGAAAATAAAAACACAATAACTCCATTTACCTATGGATCGATCCCTTAAATTCACTATACATGTTAGGGTAAATTAAATTGTATTTTAGAAAATAAAATTTCTAGAAAAACGATACCAACCACCCACATCTATTTTGATGTCATTATTCATGAAAAATTTCATGTACAAAATTTATTAAGGTGGGATGAATATAACACCCCAATATTTTATGGTATGTATAATTTTAGTTCATTAGATAGATTATAATACATTCAACAATGAGTCTTTATGGAAAAACACTTTTTTATAAGAGATAGTAATAAATTGCCTGTAAACATATTTTTTCATCCTTTTTTATTTAAATTTCCAAAAACTAACTTGCACATTTATGTTCAAATATATATTTAGAGTCTGATTAGAAAAACATAAATATTTGGTCAAAAGTAATGCACCCTTATGAATAGTAACTTGAATAGTAATGCACCCTTATAAAGAGTAACTTGACCCTTATGAATAGTAATGTACCCTTACCAATTGTAACATGACTCTTATGAATATCAACACACCCTTATAAATTGTAATCTACCCTTATGAATAGAAATAAAACCCTTTTGAATGGTAACCTTACTCGTGAATTTATAAATAAAATTTAGGCACCTTAAATATAATGATAAATATTTTAAGTGTCGGTATTTTTTAGATTAAATAATATTTTTAAATAAAATTTAAATGTATCACACTTCAAAAATAATTTATGAAAAATGGAGTTTTTTTAATTCAACACGTCGAAAACTGGTTATAGTGAGTTTTTGGGATTTTTCTAAAATTCTTGAATTTTTTATGAATAATATTGTACAAAAAAATATAATAAATTATAAATACTTGATTTACTACATAATAGGTGATGAAAGGTTAATGTAATCCCCCTCGGTTCAAACTCACATGCAATTATTAGTATTTCGGATCACACAAATCATGACTATTTATAGTCTTTGGAAAAAATATTAGAATAATGATTGAAACAATGTAAAATCACTCATCCGCTCCACTATAAAAACCACCCTCACCCCCTCTTCCTCTCACACAACTCAAGCTTCAATACTTCCCTAAATTCTATGAAAATATCTTCCTAATATCCTTTCCCATGTCAAAGTCCTTATGGTCACACAAAAAGGCAAAAAACAAAGTCCTTAAAGAGTTTCTCAAGGAGGAGTACTCATGATGTGAACCTCTCTTCCTTTTTTGTAAAATATTATTTTACAAGTTCCATTATTGTGTAGCTCTCTCCTCAACACCCCTCATAAAAATTATATGATTATTCTAGTACCTTACATGGACTGTGAATTTATTGTGCTAATGGAAAATTTCATCCTCATATGTCTTTCCCCCTCACATCTTACTCTGAAAATGAAAATCTTGTCTCAGATGTGTTAATTTTTCACATTCAAGGATGTCATGATTTCAACAGCATTTACTATCACGAATACTGGTCATGTGTACTTTTTAATAATTAAAATAGATCATAATATATATATATTATCTTAATCAATGTTTTTTAATCCATACACACTCATAATATAAAATAATAATACAAACCTAGTTCTTTATGCACAAAACTGCCAAGTTAATCCAAACGTTTATCAATAACTTTTAAATAATGAGTAACCCTCAAGGTATATAACCCAAAATCTTTATAAGATCATTTATAATGTAACTGATAATATATATTTTCAATTCTGTATTTTTAACCACTATTAGAAAGAACTTCCATTCATGGATACAAGTCAACCGGTCATGAAAACCAAGGAAAGAAAATGCTTCCAAAACAATAAAATTGAATCTCTTAAACCCATAAAAAAGGGCATGAATGAAACTAATAAGGTTATTATATATAAATTAAATATTGATTAGGTTCTATAATTATTAATTAATGAAGCTAAATTTGAATATTCAGGTCAATAAGATTAATCAAGAACACCTTTTGGCATATGGTAAGGGATCTTTTCACTCACTTTTGTAAAAAAATCCCCCTATGTTGTGTCCTTTTATCTTTAATTACTAATTATGGGGTATGTTTTCTCATATCCCCCATACTACCCTTATGATATTTAAATTATTGGATACCCTTTTACATCTCTTTAATCCCTCATAAGAATACATATTACCATGCCGAAATGTTTGTAAGGTGTTTCTCATATCACTTTCAATTCTATGAGATTTAGATTATTTGCTACTTATTTATTATATGTGATATATGTGTACTGAAATTTTTCATATAATACCACTATTATATTTATATTCCTAGTATTTTGCTGTACATTTTTTGATTATTGAGTTTTTTCATACAATTAATTTGATTATACTGTGATAATGGGATTTGTCTCAATTTCCATTTCATTGAGACCTAATTCATATTTTGAACTTAATATTTATTATATGTTGTATATACTTCCCATTTGAGATCATTTATTATTTGAAATGATAATTATAGTAAATATACAATTTTTATGCATGTATACGATTATTTCCATAATCCATATACCATTTCACATACGGTGTTTATTTGTAATGTTGTTTTAAGTAATTGAATTTTGATTAATCTATATCCTCTACTCTATACAAATATTTAGAAGGTATATTTTACTTGTATTAAATATATGAATAAAGAATGATTTTGAATTTCAGTGAGTGGTAGGGCCTACTATCGCCCCTCGATGCCTCGATAGGTCTCATGAGACAAATAATTTGGCGACAAACCCATCGAGTTTGTTTCCCAAAATTAGACGGGTTTCTACCCACAGACTTAAATTGTTTCGATGGTATAGTGGTATCACATTATAGATACATTCCATCCAATTAATAAGAATTCTCTTTATTCATTTTCAATTATTACTATCTATGAGGTTTTCACTATGACAAAAACTATGGATGTTGTCTCATTCTCAGTTTATTAATGGCATGTGTTTTTCATTTATTCACTATGACATATTGAATATGCCTATTTTATTATGATTAAAATATTTTTGATTCATGCTTCCACTATTTGTAACCCTAATTGATCATTTGAGCACACCCCTTTAACTTTTTCCCTTCTACAGGTTATGAAGAGGAGATTATATGCTGAGTTTTCATGGAAGAAGTTTATTATTTTTTTGTTATGTGTTGTATTTTGTTACCTTTCCTAGTGTAATATGTGTTCCATGTATATATCTAGTTTCATAAAGACTACAGTACTAATTTATCATTTGGGATTTCATTCCTTTTAATCATGCCAATGTAATGAGTAATGCACCAGCTCCTGTCTAGAGGGTTCAGGGTGTTACACTTTAGAATTTATCTTATATATGATGTTGAGGTAAATATAGGTTATTGAAATTTTGGAATTATATTAATATAATTTTGGGAAAAGATAATACACATGTCGTCTGACAAACTGCCACATTTGGTACGACCACATAGATTGAACCCACAAATGAAGGATGTTAATGGTATAACACCTACCAATGGTGTATGTGAAAGATAATTTCTAGTGGGAAAACAAGGAGAGAGATATTACTAAGTAAATACCATGGTACATGGTATGTTAGAATGTTATGGAAGTGTGAATTTTTTAAAGGGATACTACAATCATTATCAATAAAAGAATGGAAATGAGAAAACATCACCTCGTATTTTTTGGTTGGCCTCCCTAAAATGCCAAAAGGGAACAATTTAATGTTGGTTGAAGTTGATATCCTTATAAATTCATATCACTTCATAACTATCATATAATATTTATTTAGATACTAGCTTTTAATAATTTAAATTAATGAAGTGGTATTATTTCATGGAGTACCACATTCAAAATGTATGTGATTGGGATTTGAGATTTACCTCGATGTTCTACTGATGTCTTCAGCAATCTCTTGATATAGAGTTGAGTTTTAGAATTCTGTATCATCCTAATATATATGAAAATAATGTGACAATAATTCAAACCATATAGGATATTCTAAGATCTTGTTATATGTATTGGAAAGTTGTTTTCAATCAACACACTCATCTAGTTGAATTTTATTACAACACTAAATTTCACTTGAAAATTCAAATTTATCCTTATAATTCCATTTATGGAAATAAATAAAGAACCTGAATGTACTTGAATGAATTTAAAAAGAGAAATCTATCAGGACCTAAGCTAGATGATGAAATAGAATAAAATATTAGTTACATTCAACAACACGTAAGGTTACAACAATGTTGATAGAAATGATATGATAAGAATCATCGATGTGATATAGAATTTGAAGTTGGTGAGAAGGTGTTTATATGAATTTATCCATGGAATAAATAATGGAATATTATTCCTTATGTATATCAATTACTTTGAAATTATTTACTATATCATGACTGTATATTAGAGTTTTTCACTACCACTAATCATGTCTTAGGTTCACGATGTGTTGTATGTATATCTAGTGATCATGTACATACATAATCCATCACAAGTGCTGAACATAGAGGTTGTACAACTGAACTATGATATCTATAATAAGGAATAACTGGTGGTGATTTTGGATTGGGTAGAGAATGTTCTATAAAACAATACTAATCACCTGGTTAATGTTTTGTAGAAAAACCATAAACATGAGAAAGTTATGTGGGAACCCTAGGATATAATGATGTAGAATAATACTCAATTGTTGGTACCAAGGAGATTAGTTACATGCGTTAAATTCATTTTATGTGGGTATAATGAAACACCATGTATTGTTTTTAAAATATTTATAATTTTTAATAAATTCATTTTTTTTATATTTTTCATTATATAAACACCAAGTTTTGCTTGTGTTACACGCAATACTGAGTTTAAATGATGTGTGACATATTTTAAAACTATTATTATTTAATATAATATTTATCATATAGTCCTTTTAATAGAAGGTATGTTTCCTCTGGAAAGGGAGATGACCTCGTTGATTTAAGGTTCAAACATTCCATGCGGTTTCTAATGGGTTTCTTCATAGAACTGGAAACATCCAATGATTATATATCCATTTGACCTACTTTCCAAATGTAGGTTCTCATTAGTTGTGAACTAATAAGGCTTAAGAATTTCCACTGGTCGAGAGGATGGGAGGTCGGACTCATCACATCTTTTTGAGGGGAATTATTGTCTACTCCAGGACTCTATTTATAGATTTAAGTTATGTTCGTGAATCCTTATTAAATTAACAAGTATAAAAATGATCTTTCCTTTAGATCTGACAATCAATGATTAGTATGTCGGAGATTTAAAGAGTCTTTTATATGTATTCGAGGTTCTTCATCGATAGAGAATCATCTGTATTTGTTTAGAGATTCTTAGTCAATGGTATCCTTCGATACATTATATAGAAATATCTTGGTCATTATGATAACCATACTGGTTTTAAAGCCACTCAGTGGGGCACTTGAAGTTTATTTTCATTCAGAAGGACATAGATTATTTCAGAGTTGTGAGAGTACCCATAGATGGGCTACCTATGTATCCTTATTTAGAAATGGAATCATAACCCACGTAGTTCGAGTAATGAAGTATGAGGTTTATATATGATTGATGGCTCAAATAAAGGTTTCATAATTACTTTTATGCTCTAAGATCACATGAGTCATTCTTGGTGTGAGAAACAAGAGGTATTGGTTAAACCTGACAATTGTGCCATCATAAGAAATGATGTGGGGCTTATGTATGTATGACTACCCCAATAGATGAAGATTAGGTTTTACTTCAGGGAAGAAACCCGAGAACAAGGTCCATAAAGGTATATGTGCTTTATGGAGATTTGGAAACGTAACTTAGGGCTTAATCCTGATAAGGATGTCCAAATTAGAAGGGACTTATGACTGAGTTTTACTCCTGAGAAGGAAGCCCAAATCAATAGTAAATTAAAATTGGTTAAGAGAAATTATGACTGGGGATTATTCCTAATAAGGAGGCCCAGGTTAAAGGGACTTGAGAACTGGGGCTTACTCCTAAGGTGGAGGCCCGGGTTAATGGAATTATGGTTGGGTCTTACTCCTAAGAAGGATGCCCATATTTGGGAACTTGGGGCTTACTCCTGAGGGGGATGCCCAGATTTGGGAATTTATGACTGGGGTTTACTCATAAGGTGGATTCCCAGGTTAGGAGACTTTGTGAACATGGGGCTTACTCTTGAGGAGGATGCCCAAAATTAAGGGAACTTGATGACTGGGGCTTACTCCTGAAAAGGTGGCCCAGGTTAGGGGATTTGAGATTGGGACTTATTGTAACACCTGAGACTTTTATTAGAAATATTTTGTTTTTATGTTATATATATCATCAAAGGAATCTTTCACTACACACAACACTAGCTTTTATTTCTTTACACGAAATCACGACCTTCCTCTATAGCTTGCGTCGTACGCAATACCGAGTTTCACTAAACAACAATATGCTATTAAAATATTATCAAAACTAGCCGTTATAAATAGTAATACCCACTTTTTGGAATTTTTTAAATTTCATCTTTCAAAATGGACTTCATTTTTGGATTCGGAATATCAAAATTAGCCTAGGGTGAAATTTTGGTATTTTTCTGAAAACTTTCAATTTTGGATGAATAGTGAAAACACTAGGTTACTATTTAAAAACCGACTTTTTATTTAAATAATTATTTATTTTATTTAAATTTATATTAGGTAAAAATTGATACATAATACCTTTATAAGTTCAAATTAATACATTGGAGTCATTTTATAATAATTTTAGATATATAAAAATTTTATTGAACTTTTCACCATCTTTTATCCACCTCCCAGGAGAATTTGCAAATTAACATAAAACTTAATTTTACCACTTCTGTGAGTGGAATTTAGAAAATCCGAGAGACACGGTTAATATCAAGGAATAAAATCTGGTTCAATGAGATGAAAATAATTTTTGATGAATAGTAACGTTTTACTTTTTTTTACCACGGTTAAAAGTAAATAGGGTAATTAAGGGTAAAAATGATATTATTATTACCTTAAAACATGTCCTAATTCTATTGGATAAGTGTAATTCGACCAAAAACAACCTTAGGAATAAAATATGACCACTTAGGCCCACATTGATTAGATTAGGACATTTATTATTAATTTATTTAAAGTAGGGTTAAAATAGTTAAAATCAATGTTTAATAACTAAATCATTTTTAATATAGGAATATACATAAGATAAATTCGACTATAAATATTCATTAGAAATATAAAACTATTTCCTACATAATGGAATTTTATTTTTAATTTTTAGACATTAAATAATTTAATTTATGTATGACACAATGATGATGCATTAATTATCTTATTAATGAAATATTGACCTAATTGAAGTTATAAATACCCAAATAAATGTAATTTGAGACTTTTTATTAATTAAAATAATTTTATAGGTTACTATTACATATTAGTACTGATTTAATTAACGTTTTGCGAACTAATCTTTCTGTTATGATTTTCAAAAAAATCAATTACCAAATTGTGTCAAAATTGACATAAAATTGTTTTTAAAACAAATATTATATTATTAATTATTATTTTATTCCTAAAAATCTACGGTTCGGAAAGATGACTTATATAAGGTTATATATATTAATAATAAACAACTTGGGGTTCGTTTATCTTGTTATATTAACTTTATTAACCTTATTGTGTAAGAAACAAAGAAGACACGGTAAAAGTTAAATTAACTAACTTAAAGTTAAATCTAAATGATAAGGTTAAAATAGAAACCTAAACTTGTCTAAATTATATTGTATGAGATTATTTCGACCCATACCCACCTTATATTCGAAATAAATCAATTTGGAACTATTAAAAACCAAATATGACTTTATAATAAAATTATATCTTTAGTTTTTCCTAAGGTGCCCCTCTCCTCTCTTATAAAAGGGCACCTCCTCCCTCTCTTCCTCACACCACTTTGAGCACTCATGCTCAGCCAACCCCTGCCATATTCTCTTCTCCACAACCCTAGAAACATCCTAGTGGTCCTGTTATTCTTAAAAGACAACTTTTAGTTCCCTAAAAGGAGTTCTCAAATAGGCGCTTCAAAGAAGAGGTAATGTCTGTTACCAATTCTTTCAACTTTATTTCTTATTCCACTTCTTATTCTTTAGTTGTTTCATTATGAAGTAATAAAATCAGTATCACTATTATACTTATATGTTATTATAAGTATTAAACAACCCTATTTCAGCATCTATCCATCCTACGGAAAACGAAATCACCGCGCGTGCGTACGTACGGAATATCGTCTCTACGCCGTGGTGTAATCTATTTTCCACCACCACCGTAATTGGATCGGTATAATGGTGTAAATAATAACTATATATAATTATTGTAAAGTGATATTTATTCTGAAATAGTATACATACACTCCAATACAATTCCACGATCATGGGAATTATATCATCGATCGTGCGTACGTACGGAATACCGTCTCCACGATGTGATGCAACTCGTTCTACATGATCTTCATTGAATAATGATTATATAAATGAATTGAATGAATTAATATGACATATATTACACTAATAAAATTATTTAAATGAGTTTTCTATAACCTAAAAAGAAGAATAAAAATTTATTCGACAAAACACGCATAAGAACAAAAAGTAATAAACACTCGAATAACAAGTAGTAATGAAATATTACTAATATAAAGCTAAGAATATAACCATATATGATATCATAAAAGTAATTATGATTCTAGAATAATTCAATAACATTATTTAAATCATTATATAGGATGTTCAGACACTTACGAAGCAAATCGGACCTAAGGTAAGGGACAATCTCGCAATCTCAATTTTTATCAGAGATTGTATATACTTCCGAATTTACTGGGGAATATTTATCATACACATCCATGTTTCCTCATTATGTAATATTATTTATATCCTCCTACAATTTTTTAAATCCAATTTTAACCTTCGGGGAGTTTTTAGTAAAAGATATGAAAGGAATCATTTGTCATTTTTCGTACGAGGTACTTTTTTACTTTTCCGACAAAAGTACGAGAAGAATGTTTTTTATCTTATACGGCAGGAATGAATTTTTAAAAAATTATTTCCAAAAATCTTCCTTTACAAGTTTTCACATTTATTTTTTAATCAAATTCTTTTAGTTCAAAATTGTATGACATGTAAAGAAAGGAAAAATGTTTTTGAAGTAGAAAGGATATTTTCCACAAGAATGGAGTTCAAGTGTTTTATCAAAATTATTTTCCATCTAAGAAAATATAGGGTTCTATATCTATCCCTATTATTAAATTTATTTCATTATGTTGTGATGGAATTATTTTTATGAATTCCTTTAACTTATATGAATTGTTTTATGATGTCACGATGTTTAAGAATCCCATTTTTATTACATGGGTTATGCAATGATGTATGATTTTTGATTTTGTGGCACACATAATAATGGTATCATTATGTGATGGGTAGGACCTATATCTCCCTCCAATTCATTGTGTAAAGATTTATATCTCATGAGATAGACATGGATGGAGCGGCAGGTTAATCTGGTTCAGTTAAACAGGACTGAAAAGAGGAGTGAACTCGGTTCAGAAATGGACTTTGTCCGCTAAGATAGTTTTGGAAATGAGTCTTGACTACTATGAAATGATTCTCAATGATTATTTTTATATGACACAAAGTTTCATGTTTTATGTTATGATTATTGGGATTACATTTCACTACTATGATTTATCCCATGTTATGAAATTATGATTTCTTTTGCAGGTTAAGATTTCCAAAATGTTATGTTCTTATGAATATTATGTGATTGGTTTTTCTTTTGTTTACCCTTACTGAGCATTTGAGCTCAAACTTTTGTATGTTTTCTTTCCCCAGGGGTGGAAGAAGGTTATTAAGTAGGATAAGACAAAAGGGACTCTAGATATGATGAAATAAATAGGGGAAAATGTAGATGCTTTATGAACCAGTTGTTTATGTTTCCCAGTTTCTAAAGACACTATACTTATACGGTCCTTTCATGGTTTTGTTATATGTTGTAATAACTGTACTTCAATTTTTAAGTATTAACAATGTATGTAAATTTTGGGTTGTTATAGTTGGTATCAGAGGAAAGGTATAGTCAACCTTTGGAAACTAGGATGTGAAAGCCTTAGTAAGAACCCTATGGATTAGTCTAAGCATAGAACACAATCTTAGTGTCTTAGAAAAGGCCATGAATAACCTATGATAAGACCTTAAGTGTAAAATTTTATTCTTGATTATGTGGTTTTCCTATTATAATTAGTGCTTCTCACACTATTCTTCTTGGTTTTAGTCAATGGTTGGAACCCGAAGGAACTGTGTTAATGCGGAATGCGACGTGCAATGCAATGATTGTCCCCCTGAGCAACCAAACGTTATGGGAGCTAGAATGAAAAATCTTGTTTCCATGCTCAAGCAACTTTCTCAAGCTATGAATCATGTAGGACTTCCAAACAAGAAAAAGAAGGAGCAACATTCTGTTAATCCTTCATGAGGCAGCGTCCACCTTCATTCAGTGGGTCTATTAATCCATTAGTTGCGGAAAAATGGATCAGTACTACTGAAAAGATATTTTTAGTTCTTCAATTTTCTGAACATGATAAAGTCATCTTAGCAGTGTATCGTTGGGAAGGAGATGCTGATCAATGGTGGAATCTTATCAAGAATACGAGGGAAAGAGATGAAATTAAGTCCACGGAATGGGACGAGTTCAAGAACTTATTTTTCAATAAGTACTTCCCTCGCATTCTTCGAACAAATATGGAGAAGGTGTTTCTTGAACTAAAGAAAAAGGATGATGGATCTGTTGGTACCTATGAAGCAAATTTTACATGACTAGCAAGGTACGCTTCTAGTATTATTATCCAACCTGAGAGTAGGATCGATCGATTCTTTAGTGGCTTAAAACCAAGTATTCGAAGGGAATTAGCCATAAGGGACTTCAATAGCTATGAGGAAATCATTCGATGTGCTTTCAAGGTTGAGATGGAGATTGGAGTAACCCATCATCCATATGAATTTGATAAGAAGAGGAAAATGGAATTCAAAGGAAAATATAAACAGCACACTGAAAAGAAGATGAGTTTTCCCTTATGCTCAAAGTGTGGAAAGAAACATGGAGGGAGTTGTCTTAAAGGGACAATTAAATGTTTCGAATGTGGAAAAGAAGGTCATTGGGCATTTGAATGCCGCAATGATGGGAAGAAGATGTCTAGTGATGTGAACAAAGAAATGGCTACACATAGTGCACCTTCTACACTTCAATGTTACAAGTGCAAGGAAATGGGAAATTATGCCAATCAATGCCCTAATCCAAGGGTTGTTGATGATGATCAACGTCAACAAACTCTTAAGGCTAAAGTTAAAGGAATGTCACATGCAATTTCTATCAGCGATGTGAAGTACGATAACGAAGTGGTGAAAGATACACTTACCATCCACTCTAAAGTAGCAAATGTTTTATTTGATTCTGGATCCACCCACTCATTTATTTCTGAAGAATTTTCTAATGGTATCATCGTATTACCTCAACAATTAGATGTTGAGATAGCTGTGACAACTCCTAATGGAACAACAGTCGCATCAATTGTTTATAATTCCTCTCATATTGATGTTTGTGGGAAAGTGCTTCCTGTAAATCTTATGATCCATCCTATAGTGGAATTTGATGTGAATCTTGGCATGGACTGGATTTCTTTATATGGAGCTCATATCAATTTCTAATGAAAGGAACTCACATTTCATATTCCAGATCAATCTATGATCGTCTATCGATGCAAGGATGAACATAACCTTCCAGTGGAAATTTCTTCCATCTTATGGGTCTTGATTCCACTAAATGAAGGTTATTTATCTCAAATGGTTGGAGAGAAACTCATGATTAAGAATATTCCCATTGTACGGGAGTTTGATGATGTCTTTCTGGAGTAATAACTGGGTCTTCCACCAAATCGGGAAGTTGAGTTTTCAACATAACTCGTACTGGGTGCTTTACATATTTCAAAGACACCTTATAGAATGGCCCCAATTGAGTTACGGGAAATGTAGAAGCAACTCCAAGAGAATCTTGATAAGGGATTCATACGCCCTAGTGCGTCACCTTGGGGACCACCTTTTCTATTTGTTAAAAAGAAAGATGTATCAACAAGACTCTGCATTGATTAACGAGAACTTAACAAGATCACTATCAAGAACAAATATCCACTCCCACGCATTGATGAATTATTTGACCAACTACGCAGATCTTAATACATTTCCAAGATTGATCTTTGTTCAGGGTATCATCAATTAAGGGTAAAAGGGGAGAATATACCAAAGACGGCTTTCCGTACAAGGTATGGACACTATGAATTTATAGTGATTCCATTTGGTCTTACTAATTCCCCTGCTATCTTCAGGGATCTGATGAATAGAGTCTCTAGAGACTATCTTGATTAGTTTGTGGTAGTCTTTATAGATGATATTCTTGTATATTCAAAGAGCAAGGAAGAACATGAAGATCACTTGAGAATTATATTGAAGACCCTGAGAAAGGAGAAGTTTTATGAAAAATTTACCATGTGTGAATTTTGGCTTCAAAAAGTTGCATTTTTGGGTCACATAATCTCAAAAGTGGGGATATCTGTGGATCCAACAAAAACAGGGGTTATCAAAAGATGGTCGAGACCAACAACAGTAACCAAGAACTGAAGTTTTCTTGGTTTGGATGGTTATTATCGACGTTTTGTGAAAGATTTTTCACGATTATCTAATCCACTCACCTGGTTGACTCAAAAAGGAGTTAAGTTCTTATGGACAGAGGAATGTGAAGATAATTTCAAGGAGTTACAAAGAAAGTTATCCAGTGCACCTGTGCTCACACATCCTTGTAGTGGATAAAGGTTTGTGATCTACAGTGATGCATCCAAGAAGGGGTTGGGGTGTGTTCTTATGCAAAATGATATGGTGATATCTTATGCCTCACGATAGTTGAAAATCCATGAGCAAAATTACCCAACTCATGATTTGGAGTTAGCTGTAGTAATATTTGCATTAAATATTTGGAGGCATTATCTTTATGGAGAAAGGTATGATATTTATACTGATCATAAAAGTTTAAAGTGTATTTTTACACAAAAGGAGATGAATATACGGAAAAGAAGATGGTTGGAGCTGATTAAGGATTACGACTGCTCAATTCATTACCAGCCTGGGAAAGCAAACAAGGTGGTAGACGCATTATGTGGACAAGACCATGCCAGTTTATCCATGATGAGGATCACAAAAGATCCAATATTTATGGATTTACAAAGGATGGATCTTGGAATTATAATGGAAGGGGGAAAATCATATCTTTCTCAAATGAATGTTCAACCATATATACATGTGAAGATTAAAGAGACACATAAAGAAGATGTAGAGTTACAAAAGAAGGTGAGAAATGTTCCGGAATTCAACCTTGATTGTGATGGGATAATAATGTTCAGGAATTGGGTTTGTGTTCCTCCCATCACAGAATTAAAGGAGCTACTGGATGAGGCTCATAGTTCTTCATTCTCTATTCATCCTGGAAGCACGAAGATGTATAGGGACCTGAAAGAGTACTTCTAGTGGGATGGCATGAAAAGCGATGTTGCTGAATATGTCTCTCGATTCTTGGTTTGTCAGCAAGTTAAAGCTGAGAGACAGTAGTCTAAGGGGATGTTACAACCATTATCCATTCACGAATGGAAATGGGAAAACATCACTATGGACATTGTCACCGGACATCCTAAAAAATCCAAAGGCAATAATGCTATCTGGTTCATAGTTGATCGTCTTACAAAATCTGCACACTTCATTGCTATTAGAGAGTATTTCTCTCTAGATAATCTTGCCATGATATATGTAAAGGAAGTGGTAAGATTGCATGGAGTACCACTTTCCATTATATCTGATCGGGATCCGAGATTTACCTCAATGTTCTGGCAAAGTATTCAGCATACTCTGGATACAGAGTTGAGTTTCAGCACTGCTTATCATCCTCAGACAGACGGCCAGTCCGAGAGGATAATTCAAACTCTAGAAGATATGTTGAGAGATTGCTCTATGGATTTCAATGGTGGTTGGGATCAAAACTTAACTTTGGTAGAATTTTCTTATAATAATAGCTTTCACTCCAGTATTCAAATGGCTCCTTATGAAGATCTCTATGGAAAGAAATGCAGGACTCCAACTTGTTGGGATGAAGTTGGGGAAAGAAATCTATTAGGACCTGATCTTGTTGATGAGATGGAAGAAAAGATCTGATCTATTCAACAACACATAAGAGCAGCTCATAGTCGGCAAAAAAATTTATGCTGACAACCGAAGAAAAGACCTAGAGTTTGAATTGGGTGATAAAGTTTTCTTACAAATATCTCCTTGGAAGAGAGTAATGAGATTTGTAAAGAAGGGAAAGCTGAGCCCTATGTATATCGGTCCTTTTGAAATATTGGATCATGTTGGTAAGGTAGCTTAACGATTGGCGCTTCCACCGAATCTATCTCAAGTTCACGATGTGTTCCATGTATCTCTCCTGAGAAAGTACATACCTCATCCTTCACATGTACTCAGCTCAGAAGTTGTACCGCTGGAGCAAGATCTTTCTTATGAAGAACAGCCGATAAAGATTCTGGATCGTAGCGAAAAATTCCTACGGAACAAGAACAATTTCTTGGTGAAAGTTTTATGGAGGAACCACCAATTAGATGAAGTTACATGGGATCTTGAGGATATGATTAGGGAGAGGTATCCTCATCTGTTTGTTACAAAGTGACGAATTTCGAGGGAAAAATTCAATTTAAGGCGGGTAGAATGTAACACCCGAGACTTTTATGAGAAATATTTTGTTTTTATGTTATATAAATCATCAAAGGAATATTTCAATACACACAACACTACCTTGTCTTTCTTTACACGCAATCGCGACCTTCCTCGATAGCTTGCGTCGTACGCAATACCGAGTTTCACAAAACAACGATATGCTATAAAAATATTATTAAAACTAGCTGTCATGAATAGTAATACCCACTTTTTGGAATTTTTTAAATTTCAACTTTCAAAATGGACTTCATTTTTTGATTCGTAATATCAAAATTATCCTAGGGTGACATTTTGGTATTTTTCTGAAAACTTTCAATTTTGGATGAATAGTGAAAACACTTGGTTACTATTTAAAAACCGACTTTTTATTTAAATAATTATTTATTTTATTTAAATTTATTTTAGGTCAAAATTGACACATAATACCTTTATAAGTTCAAAGTAATTCATTGGAGTCATTTTATAATAATTTTAGATATATAAAAATTTTATTGAACTTTTCACCGTCTTTTACCCACCTCCTAGGAGAATTTGCAAATTTTCCTAAAACTTAATTTTTTAAATTCTGTGAGTGGAATTTCTAAAATCCGAGAGACAAGGTTAATATCAAGGACTAAAATGTGGTTCAATGAGATGAAAATAATTTGTGATGAATAGTAACTTTTTACTTTTTTACCACGATT
Organism: Viscum album; assembly: GCA_963277665.1. Lineage (NCBI taxonomy): Eukaryota > Viridiplantae > Streptophyta > Magnoliopsida > Santalales > Viscaceae > Viscum > Viscum album. The sequence goes on from OY728158.1 coordinate 1,616,008,791, forward strand.
AAAAGTAAATAGGGAAATTAAGGGTAAAAATGATAATATTATTACACTAACACATGTCCTAATTCTATTGGATAAGTTTAATTCGACCAAAAACAACCTTAGTACTAAAATATGACCATTTAGGCCCACATGGATTAGATTAAGACATTTATTATTAATTTATTTAAAGAAGGGTTAAAATAGTTAAAATCAAAGTTTAATAACTAAATCATTTTTAATATAGGGTTATACATAAGATAAATTCGTATATAAATATTCCATAGAAATATAAAAAGATTTCATACATAATGGTATTTTATTTGTAATTTTATACATTAAATAATTTAATTTATGTATGACACAATGATGATGCAGTAATTATCTTATTAATGAAATATTGACATAATTGATGTTATAAATACCCAAATAAATGTAATTTTAGACTTTTTATGAATTAAAATATTTTTCTTGGTTAATATTACATATTAGTACTGATTTAATTAACTTTTTTCGAACTATTCTTTCTGTTATGATTTTCACAAAAATCAATTACCAAATATTGTCAAAATGGACATAAAATAGTTTTTAAAACATATATTATATTATTAATTATTATTTTATTCCTAAAAATATAATATTCAGCCAAATGACTTAGATAAGGCTATATATATTAATAATAAACAACTTGGGGTTCGTTTCGCTTGTTATAGTAAGTTTATTAACATTATAGTGTAAGAAAACAAGAAGACACGGTAAAAGTAAAATTATCTAACTTAAAGTTAAATCTAAATTATATGGTTAAAATAGAAACATAAACTTGTATAAATTATATTGGATGATATTATTTCGACCCATCCCCACCTTATCTTCGAAATAAATTAATTTGGAGCTATTAAAAACCGAATATGACTTTATAATAAAATTATATTTTTAGTTTTTCCTATGGTGCCCCTCTCCTCCCTTATAAAAAGGGCACTTACTCCCTCTCTTCCTCCCACCACATTGAGCATTCAAGCACGGCCAAGCCCTGCTAAATTCTCTTCTCCACTTCCCTAGAAACATCCTAGAGGTCCTGGTCTTCTTCAAAGACCAATTTTAGTGCACTAAATGGAGCTCTCAAAGAGGCGCTTCAAAGAAGAGGTAATGTCTGTTACCGATTCTTTCAACTTTATTTCTTCATCCACTTCTTCTTCTTTAGTTGTTTCATTATGAAGTAATATCATCAGTATCACTAATATACTGATATTTTATTATAAGTATGAAACAACCCTATTTCACCATCTATCCATCCTATGGAAAACGAAATCACCGTGCGTGCGTATGTACGGAATACTGTCTCCACGTCGTGGTGTAATCTATTTTCCACCACCACCTTACTTGGATGGGTATAATGGTGTAAATAATAACTATATATGATTGTTGTAAAGTGATATTGATTCTGAAATAGTATACATACACTCCAATACAATTCCACGATCATGGTAACGATATCATCGCTCGTGTGTACGTACGGAATATCGTCTCCACGATGTGAAGCGACTCGTTCTACATGATCTTCATTGCATAATGATTATATAAATTAAATGAATTATTTTATATGATATATATTACACTAATACCATTCTGTAAATGAAGTATCTATAACCTAAAAAAATAATAAGAATTTATTCGACAAAACACGCATAAGAACAAAAAGTAATAAACGCCCGAATAACAAGTAGTAATGAAATATTAAAAATAAGAAGCTAAGAATATAACCATATATGATATCATAAAAATAAGTATTATTATAGAATAATTCAATAAAATTATTTAAATCGTTATATAGGAGGTTTGGACACTTACGAAGCAAATCGGACCTAAGGTAAAAAACTATCTCGCAATCTCAATTTTTATCCGAGATTGTTTATACTTCAGAATTTATTGGGGAATATTTATCATCAACATCCATGTTTCCTCAATATGTAATATTATTTATATCCTCCTATAATTGTTTAAATAAAATTTTACCCTTTGGTGAGTTTTTAGTAAAATATATGAATGGAATCTTTTGTCGTTTTTCATACGAGGTACTTTTTGACTTTTCGGACATAAGTATGAGAAGAATGTTTTTTAAAACTTATACGGCATGAATGGACTTTTAAAACATTATTTACAAGAATCATCCTTTAAAATTTTTCAAGTTTATTTTTTAATCAACTTCTTTTTATTTAAAATTGTTTGACATGTTATGAAAGGAAAAATGTTTTTGAAGTAGAAAGGATATTTTCCTCAAGAATGGAGTTCAAGTGTTTTATCAAAATTATTTTCCATCTAAGATAATATAGGATTATGTTTCTATCCATATTATTACATTTATTTGATTATGTTGTGATGGAATTATTATTTTTAATTCCTTTATCTTATATGAATTGTTTTATGATGTCACGATGTTTAAGAATCCCATTTTTATTACATGGGTTATGCAATGATGTATGATTTTTGATTTTGTGGCACACATAAGAATGGTATCATTATGAGATGGGTGGGACCTATATCTCCCTACAATTCATTGGGTATAGATTTATATCTCATGAGATAGACAAGGCTGGAATGGTAGGTTAATCCGGTTCAGTTAAACAGGACTGAAACGATGAGTGAACTCGGTTCAGAAATGGACTTTGTCCGCTAAGATTGTATTGGCAATGAGTCTTGACTACTAAGAAATGATTCTCTATGATTAAGTGTGTATGACACAAAGTTTCATGTTTTAAGTAATGATAATTGGGATTACATTTCACTACTATGATTTATCCCATGTTATGAAATTATGATTTCTTTTGCAGGTTAAAATTTCCAAAATGTTATGTTCTTATGAATATGATGTGAATGGTTTTTCTTTTGTTTACCCTTACTAAGAATTTGAGCTCACCCTTTTGTATGTTTTCTTTCCCCAGGTCAGGAAGAAGGTTATTAAGTAGGATAAGCCAAAAGGGACTCTAGATATGATGAAATAAATGGGAGACAATGTAGATGCTTTATGAACCAGTTGTTTATGTTTCCCAGTTTCTAAAGACACTATACCTGTACGGTCCTTTCATGGTTTTGTTATATGTTGTAATAAGTGTACTTAAATTTTGAAGTATTAACAATGTATGTAAAGTATGGGTCATTATAGTTGGTATCAGAGGAAAGGTATAGTCAACCTTTGGAAACTAGGATGTGAAAGCCTTATTAAGAACCCTAAAGATAAGTCTAAGCATAGTACACAATATTAGTGTTTTAGAAATGGCCACGAATAACCTATTATAATACCTTAAGTGTAAAATTTTATTCTTGATAATGTGGTTTTCCTATTATAATTAGTGTTGCTCACACTATTCTTATTGGTTTTTGTCAATGGCTGGAATCCGATGGAACCGTGTTAATGCGGAATGCGATGGGCAATGAAATGATTGTCCCCCTGAGCAACCAAATGTTATGGCAGTTGGAATGAAAAATCTTGTAGCCTTTCTAACACAACTTTCTCAAGCTATGAATCATGCATGACTTCCAAACGAGAAAATGATGGAGCAACATTCTGTTGAATCCTTCATGAGGTAGCTTCCACCTTCATTCAGCGGCTCTACTGATCCATTAGTTGTTGAACAATGGATCAGTACTACTGAAAAGATATTTTCAGTTCTTCAATGTTTTGAACATGATAAAGTTATCTTAGCAGTGTATCATTTGGAAGGAGATGCTGATCAATGGTGGAATCTTATCAAGAATATGAGGCAAAGAGATGAAATTGAGTCCATGGAATGGGACGAGTTCAAGAACTTATTTTTCAATAAGTAATTCCCTCATATTCTTCGAACAAAGATGGAGATGGAGTTTCTTGAACTAAAGAAAAAGGATGATGAATCTGTTGGTACCTATGAAGAAAATTTTACAAGACTTGCAAGGTACGCTTCTAGTATTATTATCCAACCTAAGAGTAAGATCGATCGATTCTTTAGTGGCTTAAAACCAAGTCTTCGAAGGGTGTTAGCCATAAGGGACTTCAATAGAAATGATGAAATCTTTTGATGTGCTCTCAATGTTGAGATGGAGATTGGAGTAACCCGTCAGTCATATGCATTTGATAAGAAGAGGAAAATGGAATTCAAAGGAAAATCTAAAGAGCACACTAAAAAGAAGATGAGTTTTCCATTTTTCTCAAAGTGTGGTAAGAAACATGGAGGGAGTTGTCGTAAAGGGACAAGTAAATTTGTCAAATGTGGAAAAGAATGTCATCGGGCTTTTCAATGCCGCAATGATGGGAAGAATATTTCTAGTGATGCGAACAAAGAAATGGCTACACAGAGTGCACCACCTACACTTCAATGTTACAAGTGAAAGGAAATGGGGTATTATGTTAATAAATTCCCTAATCCAAGGGTTGTTGATGATGATCAACGTCAACAAACTCTTAAGGCTAAAGACAAAGGAATGTCACATGCAATTTCTATCAGCAATGTCGAGTACGATAACGATGTGTTGAAAGGTACATTTACCATCTACTATAAAGTAGAAGATGTTTATTTGATTCTGGATCCACCCACTATTTTATTTCTGATGAATTTTCTAAGGGTATCGTCGTATTACCTCAATAATTAGATGTTGAGTCAACCGTGACAACTCCTAATGGCACAACAGTCACATCAAAGGTTTATAATTCTTCTCCGATTGAAGATTGTGGTAAAGTGCTTCCTGAAAATATTATGATCCTTCCTATAGTGGAATATGATGTGATTATTTTCTTGGATTGGATTTCTTTATATGGATCTCATATAAATTTCTAAATAAGGGAATTCACATTTCATATTCCAGATCAATCTATGATCGTCTATCGATGCAAGGATAAACATAACCATCCAGTGGAAATTTCTTCCATATTATGGGTCTTGATTCCACTAAATGAAGGTTATTTATCTCAAATAGTAGGAGATAAACTCACGAATATGAATATTCCCATTATACGGGAGTTTGATGATGTCTTTCCGAAGGAATTACCGGGTCTTCCACCAAATCGTGAAGTTGAGTTTTCAATAGAACTCGTACCGGGTGCTTTACCTATTTCAAAAGACACCGTATAGAATGGCCCCAATTGAGTTGCAAAAATTTAAGAAACAACTCCAAGAGAATCTTGATAAGGGATTCATACACCCTAGTGTGTCACCTTGGGGAGCACCTGTTCTGTTTCTTAAGAAGAAAGTTGGATCAATGAGACTCTGCATTGATTATCGAGAACTTAACAAGATGACTATCAAGAAAAAATATCCTCTCCTATGAATTGATGTTTTATTTGACCAACTATGCGGAGCTCAATACTTTTCCAAGATTTATCTTCGCTCAGGATATCATCAATTAAGGGTCAAAATAAAGGATATACCAAAGACGGCTTTCCGTACAAGGTATGGACACTATGAATTTATAGTGATGCCATTTGGTCTTACTAATTCCCCTGCTATCTTCATGGATCTGATGAATAGTGTCTTTAGAGACTATCTTGATCAGTTTATGGTTGTCTTTATAGACGATATTCTCATATATTCAAAGAGCAATGAAGAATATTAAGATCACTTGAGAATTATATTGAAGACCCTGAGAAAGGAGAAGCTTTATGCCAAATTTACCAAGTGTTAATTTTGGATTCAAAAAGTTGCATTTTTGGGTCACATAATCTCAAAAGAGAGGATATCTCAAGATCCAGCAAAAACAGAGGTTATTGAAAGACGGTCGAGACCAACAACAGTAACCGAGATCCAAATTTTTCATGGTTTGGATGGTTATTATCGATGTTTTGTGAATGATTTTTCATGATTATCTAATCCACTCACCAGGTTGACTCGAAAAGGAGTTAAGTTCGTATGGACGGAGGAATGTGAAGAGAATTTCAAGGAGTTGAAAAGAAGGTTATCCTGTGCACCTGTGCTCACAGTGCCTTGTAGTTGAGAAAGGTTTGTGATCTATAGTGATGCATCCAAGAAGGGGTTGGGGTGTGTTCTTATGCAAAATGATATGGTGATAGCTTATGCCTCACGATAGTTGAAAATCCATGAGAAAAATTACCCAACTCATGATTTGGATTTAGCTGCGGTAATATTTGCATTAAATATTTGGAGGCATTATCTTTATGGATAAAGGTGTGATATTTATACTGATCATAAATTTTTAAAGTATATTTTCACACAAAAGGAGCTGAATATGCGCCAAAGAAAATGGTTGGAGCTGATTAAGGATTACGAATGCTCCATTCATTACCACCATGGGAAAACAAACAAGGTGGCAGACGCATTAAGTTGACAAGACCATGCCAGTTTATCCATGATGAGGATCACAAAAGATCCAATATTTATGCATTTACAAAGGATGGATCTTGGAATTATAATGGAAGGGGAAAATTGTATCTTTCTCAAATGAATGTTCAACCATCTATACATGTGAAGATTAAAGAGGCACAGAAAGAAGATGTAGATTTTCAAAAGAAGTTGAGAAATGTTCTTGAATTCAACCTTGATTGTGATGGGATAATAAAGTTCAGGAATCGGGTTTGGGTTCCTTCCATCCTAGAATTAAAGAAGGAGCTTCTAGATGAGGCTCATAGTTATTCATTATCTATTCATCCTAGAAGCATGAAGATGTATAGGGACCTGAAAGAGTACTTATGGTGGGATGGCATGAAAATAGATGTTGCTGAATATGTCTCTCGATGCTTGGTTTGTCCGCATGTTAAAGCAAAGAGACAGAAGTCTAAGGGGATGTTACAACCATTACCCATACCCAAATGGAAATAGGAAAACATCACTATGGACTTTGTCACCGGACTTCCTAAAACATCCAAAGGCAATAATGCTATCTGGGTCATAGTTGATCATCTTAAAAAGTCTGCACACTTCATTGCTATTAGAGAGGATTTCTCTCTAGATCAGCTTTCCAGGATATATGTAAAGGAAGTGGTAAGATTGCATGGAGTACCACTTTCCATTATATCTGATCGGGATCTGAGATTTACCTTGATGTTTTGGCAAAGTCTTCAGCATACTCTGGATACAGAGTTGAGTTTCATCACTGCTTATCATCCTCAAACAGACGGTCAGTCTAAGAGGACAATTCAAACTCTAGATGATATGTTGAGAGCTTGCTCTATGGATTTCAAAGGCGGTTGGGATCAACACCTACCTTTGGTATAATTTTCTTATAATAATAGCTTTCACTCCAGTATTCAAATGGCTCCTTATGAAGGTCTCTATGGAACGAAATGAAGGACTCCAACTTACTGGGATGATGTTGGGGAAAGAAAGCTATTAGGACCTGATCTTGTTGATGAGATGGTATAAATGATCTGATCTATTCAAAAACACATAAGAGCATCTTAGAGTCGACAAAAGAAAGTTATGCTGACAATTGAAGAAAATATCTAGAGTTTGAAGTGGGTGATAAAGTGTTCTTATGAATATCTCCTTGGAAGAGAGTGATGTGATTTGGAAAGAAGGGAAAACAGAGCCCTAGGTGTATCGGTCCTTTTGAAATACTGGACCGTGTTGGGAAGGTAGCTTACCGATTGGCGCTTCCACCGAATCTCTCTCAAGTTCAGGATGTGTTCCATGTATCTCTCTAGAGAAAGTACATACCTGATCCTTCACATGTACTTAGCTCAGAATTTGTACCGATGGAGCAAGATTTTTCTTATGAAGAACAGCCGATAGAGATTCTGGATCGTAGCGAAAAAGTTCTACGAAACAAGACCACTCGCTTGGTGAAAGTTTTATGGAGGAACCACCAATTAGAAGAATCTAGATGGGAGCTTGAGGATTTTATGAGGGAGAGGTATCCTCATCTGTTTGTTACAAAGTGACGAATTTCGAGGGCGAAATTCATTTTAAGGGGGGTAGAATGTAACACCCGAGATTTTATGAGAAATATTTTGTTTCTATGTAATATAAATCATCAAAGGAATATTTCACTACACACAACACTAGCTTGGATATCTTTACACGCAATCATGACCTTCCTCGATAGCTTGCGTCGTACGCAATACCGAGTTTCACTAAATAGGGATATGCTATTAAAATATTATTAAAACTAGCCGTTATGAATAGTAATACCCACTTTTTGGGATTTTTTTGATTTCATCCTTCAAAATGGACTTCATTTTTGGATTCAGAATATCGAAATTATCCTAGGGTGAAATTTTGGTATTTTTCTGAAAACTTTCCATTTTGGATGAATAGTGAAAACACTAGGTTACTATTTAAAAACCGAATTTTTATTTAAATAATTATTTATTTTATTTAAATTTATTTTAGGTCAAAATTGATACATAATACCTTTATAAGTTCAAAGTAATTCATTGGAGTAATTTTATAATAATTTTAGATATATAAAAATTTTATTGAACTTTTCGTCGTCTTTTACCCACCTCCTAGGAGAATTTACAAATTTAAATAAAACTTAAATTTACCGCTTCTTTTAGTGTAATTTTAAAAATCCGAGTGACATGGTTAATATCAAGGACTAAAATGTGGTTCAATGAGATGAAAATAATTTTGTGTGAATAGTAACTTTTAAATTTTTTACCACGGTTAAAAGTAAATAGGGTAATTAAGGGTAAAAACGATATTATTATTACCCTAACACATGTCCTAATTCTATTGGATAAATTTAATTCTACCAAAAACAACCATAGGAATAAAATATGACCATTTAGGTCCAGATGGATTAGATTAGGACATTTATTATTAATTTATTTAAAGAAGGGATAAAATAGTTAAAATCAAAGTTTAATAACTAAATCATTTTTAATATAGGGATATACATAAGATAAATTCGACTATAAATATTCATTAGAAAGATAAAACAATTTCCTACATTATGGTAGTTTATTTATAATTTTTAGATATTAAATAATTTAATTTATGTATGACACAATGATGATGCAGTAACTATCTTATTAATGAAATATTGACATAATTGATGTTATAAATACCGAAATAAAAGTAATTTGAGACTTTTTATGAATTCCAATAATTTTATAAGTTAATATTACATATTATTACGGATTTAATTTACGTTTTTAGAACTAATCATTCTGTTATTATTTTCAAAAAAATCAATTACCAAATAGTGTCAAAATTGACAAAAAATAGTTTTTAAAACAAATATAATATTATTAATTATTTATTTATTCCTAAAAAACTAAGGTTCGGGAAAATGACTTAGATATGGTTATATATATTAATAATAAACAACTTGGGGTTCTTTTGGCTTGTTATAGTAAGTTTATTAACCTTATAGTGTAAGAAAACAAGAAGACACTGTAAAAGTTAAATTATCTAACTTAAAGTTAAATCTAAATGATAAGGTTAAAATAGAAACCAAAACTTGTATAAATTCTATTGGATGAGATTATTTAGACCCATACCCACCTTATCTTATAAATAAATCAATTTAGAGCTATTAAAAACCGAATATGACTTTATAATAAAATAATATTTTTAGTTTTTCTTATGGTGCCCCTCTCCTCCCTTATAAAAGGGCACCTCTTTCCTCTTTTCCCCACACCACTTTGAGCCTTCATGATCATATAACCCCTTCCAAATTATCTTCTCCACTTCCCTAGAAACATCCTATAGGTCCTGGTATTCTTCAAAGACCAATTTTAGTGCCCTAAAAGGAGGTCTCAAAAAGGCGCTTCAATGAAGAGGTAATGTCCGTTACCGATTCTTTCAACTTTATTTCTTCTTCCACTTCTTCTTATTTAGTTTTTTCAATATGAAGTAATAGAATCAGTATCACTCATATACTTATATGTTATTATAAGTATGATACAACCCTATTTCACCATCTATCCATCATACAGAAAACGAAATCACCGCGTGTGAGTACGTACGGAATACCGTCTCCACGCCGTGGTGTAATCTATTTTCTACCACCACCTTACTTGGATGGGTATAATGGTGTAAATAATAACTATATATGATTATTATAAAGTGATATTGATTCTGAAACAGTATACATACACTCCAATTCAATTCCACGATCATGGGAACGATATCATCGCTCGTGCGTACATACGGAATACCTTCTCCACGATGTGATGCAGCCCATTCTACAAGATCTTCATTGCATAATGATTATATAAATGAATTTAATGAATGAATACGATATATATTACTCTAATACCATTCTATAAATGAGGTATCTATAACCTAAAAAGAATAATAGAATTTATTCGACAAAACGCGCATAAGAACAAAACGTAATAAACACCCAAATAAAAAGTAGTAATGAAATATTACTAATAAAAAGCTAAGAATATAACCATATATGATATCATAAAAATAAGTATGATTCTGGAATAAGTGAATAACATTATTTAAATCATTATACAGGAGGTTCAGACAATTACAAAGCAAATCAGACCTAAGGTAAGGGACAATCTCGCAATCTCAATTTTTATCCGAGATTGTTTATACTTCAGAATTTACTGGGGAATATTTATCATCCCTATTCATGTTTCCTCAATATGTAATATCTTTTATATCCTCCTGAAATTGTTTAAATCCAATTTTAACATTCGGTGAGTTTTTAGTAAATGATATGAAAGGAATCTTTTGTCATTTTTCGTACGAGTTACTTTTTGACTTTACCGACATAAGTATGAGAAGAATATTTTTTTTTAACTTATACGACATGAATGGATTTTTAAATCATTATTTCCAAGAAGATTACTTTACAAGTTTTCATGTTTATTTATTAATCAACTTCATTTAGTTTAAAATTGTATGACAAGTTAAGAAAGAAAAAATGTTTTTGAAGTAGAAAGGATATTTTCCTCAAGAATGGAGTTCAAGTGTTTTATCAAAATTACTTTCCATATAAGATAATATAGGGTTCTGTTTCTATCCCTACTATTACATTGATTTGATTATGTTGTGATGGAATTATTTTTATGAATTCATTTATCTTATATGAAATTTTTTTATGATGTCACGATGTTTAAGAATCCAATTTTTATCACATGGGTTATGAAATGATATATGATTTTTTATTTTGTGGCACACATAAGAATGGTATCATTATGAGATGGGTGGGACCTATATCTCCCTCCAATGCATTGGGTAAAGATTTATATCTCATGAGATAGACATGGCTGGAATGGCAGGTTAATCCGGTTTAGTTAAACAGGACTGAAACGAGGAGTGAACTCGGTTCAGAAATGGACTTTGTCCGCTAAGATACTATTGGAAATGAGTCTTGACTACTAAGAAATGATTCTCTATGATTATGTGTGTATGCCACAAAGTTTCATGTTTTATGTTATGATTATTGAGATTACATTTCAGTACTATGATATATCACATGTTATGAAATTATGATTTCTTTTGCAGGTTAAGATTTCAAAAATGTTATGTTCTTATGAATATGATGTGATTGGTTTTTCTTTTGTTTACCCTTACTGAGCATTTGAGCTCACCCTTTTGTATGTTTTCTTTCCCCTGGTCGGGAAGAAGGTTATTAAGTATGATATTCCAAAAGGGACTCTAGATATGATGAAATAAATGGGAGACAATGTATATGCTTTATGAACCAGTTTTTTATGTTTCCCAGTTTCTAAAGATACTATACCTATACGGTCCTTTCATGGTTTTTTTATATGTTGTAATAAGTGTACTTCAATTTTTATGTATTAACAATTTATGTAAAATATGGTTCGTTATACATACTCCTAATAAGGAAGCTCATATTTGGGAATAATGAATGGGGCTTACGCCTGAAAAGGAGGCCCAGGTTAAAGATTCGCTCATCTTAAAGGATGAGGATGATTGAATAAAATCTCTCACTTTAGTGATATAAAGATGTGTAAATCACTCTATTTTGAATGATGTTCCACAAAATTCCTTTCAGATAAGGAATCCAATCTAAGAAACATGCCATAAAATGGCTTTAAAGATTGTCTTGAAGACTAAATCTTGAATAGGAGAGGTGTATTTGAATAAGAGATGTGAATAGGCAGGAGGGGCACCAAAAAAGAGAGAGGCGTGCAAGTCTTGCACGGGCGCGCAAGTCCTAGTCACGTAGGTATACTCGCGCAACACATGCGTACTTGCACGACGGTCAACCCTTAGGGTAATAATTGGGCGAGACTTGACTCAAGACCTTAGTTTTATCCTTAAAGGCTTCCAAAAGAGTGGAACACAAGTTATGTTTAAAGGATAAGGCGGTGCGCAAGTGTGGTCATTTCCCTTCAGGGTTGGCCACTTAGGCGCACAAGTGTTGATGATTTTCAATGCTTAGGCCCGGTTTCACCTATTTATATCTTCCATTCTTGGTAATAAATTACCATAGAAGTTACCAGAAGACTTCAAGAAGAGACTAGGGCGACCATACCTTAAATCTATCTTTAGAAATTTTTCCATCGTTAAATGGGGGGCCCACTGGGGGTATTTATAGGTTGTTGAAGACCCTGAGCGAGAATCAAAGAGGGTACTCAAGTCACCTGCGCGACCACTAGGTGGCGCACATGTATACTTGTGCGACCATGATGAAACTTGCACGACCCAAGTGGGAATAAATCCATTTTCATGCTTTTGTCGATTTTTGATGTTTCTTCAAAGGATGAATCACCTAAGACTAGAGTATTCCTTTTCTTCAGTCATTTAGACTTTGGGATGAAAAGAAGCGTCAAAAACAGTCCACCCTCAGAGTTGGATCAGAAAGAAATGAGGATGTGACTCTGAGGTGAGAAGAAACAAGAAATCTAGCAGTTTAAAGTAATGCATGTCGGACATAAAAAGTCTAATGTTTAAGGTTGAAATAGCTATGACTGAATGGATTAAAATTGACTCAATTCCTTGAAAATTTATCCTAAAACACATTAACACACTCATGTATGAGGGAAAATATGTTAACTATGACTTAAGATATTTTGAATCAGAGGGATGACATGAAAAAGGTCTAAAAGGAATTATAAGAAGTAGTTCCCAAGAAGGAAGTTGCCATTACTTAAAAAATCTGTTAGGGGGTTGAATTATGCAGGGCCAGCTAAGGGCATTGGCTGCATAGTCAAATAATAGCATCTTTTGGCTGACAAGTCTGTTATGTAGACTGTTTATGTAAGGCCGCCTAAGGGTACGTGTTGCATAGTCAGGAAAAAGAACTCTCGTAAATTTACTTTTCTACTGCTAAAAATCCAGTGGATGTTTATGGAGATTAAAATTTTCCAAATCATAGAGTTTGTTGTATAGAGAAAGGTACTTGAATATGGAGAATATATTTACAAAAAAGATCTTCTAAGAACTGTATGAATGTCACTCCTATAAAGGTCTGACTCAAACGTAGGGAAGCGAAATATAAACCATATACTTGAATACTTTCATATCATGAAAAAGAGTATGGGACAAATATGTTAAGGATGGCCATTTTTTTATGGATCCTTACATATTGTCATTAAGACAACTAAAGAAAAAAGTGGTTTTCTTCCCAAGAATGAAGTTACCATTATTTGACCAACCCGTTAGGGTGTTGAATTATGTAGGCCCCCCTAAGGGAATTCGCTGCATAGTCAAATAATAGCATCATCTTGCTGAAATGTCTGTTATGTAGACCATTTATGCAAGGCCGTATAAGGGCACGTGTTGCATAGTCGGGAAAAAGAACTTTCAGAAATTGGACATTTTGTGACCAGAGGTCAAGAAAAGGGGTATGGAGATCTGAAAGTATTTATGGTTAGGAGTATGACACATGAAAATGGGAATTTGTTCAATGCATGTAGAGATACACAGACCAATTCTAACAATAATCATGTTGTAGCTAGGTCCTAAATTGAGATGATGGGATTCACTACATATCCCACAAGGATGGGAATCAAGCTATATGTAGTTCTTTAAATACAGTTTAACGTCATGTGGGATGAGAGTATAGGATGTCTTAGTTTTGGTTCATAGAGCTCGGACCATTATAAGAAGTACACAATGTGTGTTTTCATAAGGGGACTTTTCATCTAGGTGACTGAAAGTAAAATTTGGGGTTAGGCCCAAAGATTTGGGGCTAGGTTCGAGGGACACTCGAACGTTCCTACGTATCCCATAAGGATGGTAATCAAGCTACACATAGTTCTAGAAATAACCTTTGTACAGATTTGGTTCGTACAAGTGAAGGGTGAAAAGGGGACTTTAGTGCAATGATGGTTTGACCCAAAATAAAAGGGTCGGGCATTGCCATGTATGCACGTAGTCTTTGTAATATAACATGATTGGAGATCAATGTAAATAATGATTCCCTCTCAGGTGAGGGTGTCAATGAATGTTTTAGTTTATTGTCATACATGACAAAAGTGTTGTACATTTTAACGTCATATAGCAAGGAAAAAGGTGAACCAATGTGAAGAGATTGATTCTGGGGGGCTTCACGAATCGACATCATATGAGATGGAGGTGAACCGATGTGAATAGATTGTTTTTGGGGGTGGATTCACAAATCAACATCATATGAGATGCAGGTGAACCGATTTGAATAGAATGGTTTTGGGCTTGAACATTGGGAGGTTGCCTATGTACCCAGCCTAGAAGGCAAGGATAAAAGTCTGCGTAGTTCAATTAAATAATGAATTGGCGATCAAGTTGTTTATTAGGAAAAAGACCTAAAAATGATGCTGGGACTTACACATGGTTAGTGGAACAGAGAAGGTGTTATGGTTGAAGTTTACTCTGAGCTCATGTGAGTCAGACTCATTGTGAGAAACAAGAGGTAGAAACAACCTTAATGATGCACAGTTTAATGTCATGTAGGACAAATAAAGGGACTATGCAGTTTAAAGTCTTTTAGTGAGGACTATTGGTTCTGCATAGTTTAATGTCATATAGTAGGGAAAAAATCCAGTTTAACGTCATGTAGGACGTATTAAGGGACTTTGTTCAGTTTTATGTCATGTAGGATGAATGAGCAGTATAGTTTAACGTCATGTAGGACAAATATAGGGACACAGTTTAACATCATGTTAGACATGAACATAGTTTTTCATCTTGTTGGACAATAAGGGTGTTGTACAGTTTATCGTCCTGTAGCAAAGACAATAGGGACAATACAGTTTAACATCATGTTGGGCGAAAAGGGGGACTGTGCAGTTTAATGTCATGCAGTATGGACAAAATACAGTTTAACGTCATGTAGGACGTATTAGGAAATTTTTCACAGTTTAACGTCATGTTGGACGAAAAGGGATGATACGGTTTAACATCAAGTTGGACAAGAGAAATGAAAATAGTTTAAGGTCATATGCGTGGATCGTGGATGGTGCAGTTTAACGTCTTTCTAGACATAAGGGACTATTCAGTTTAATGTCTTGCAGCAAGGACAACACAGTTTAATGTCGTGTTGGAGGAATATAGGGGCACAGTTTGACGTCATGTTGGACCAAAGAAACGCAAATAGTTTAAGGTCATATGAATGGACCGTGGATTGTGTATTTTGTGTTTATATAAAATACTTCTTCATAAATCTGACATTGGTTGGGGTCGTGATGAGTTCTCCATCCATTGAGATTAAAGAATAAGCTCAATTAGAGTAGAACTTATGTATTGAGTAAGGTCCTTCCCATTTTGGCTCAATCTTGGGAGTTTTCCTTCCTGGTATCATTGGAGTTATGAGAACCAATACCAATTCTACCTGAATAAATGAATGAAGAAGAACTTGTTTGTTGAAATATCATGCTATTCGATTCTAATAGTCTTCCAAGTGTTGTAAGGTGCACAATATTTTCTCGTCTAATCATTCCAGTTCATCCAATCACTTCTGAGATTGATCATTTGTAGATGACTGATCACAAATGGCTACCCTGAGTGAGGGTAATTGAACCTAAATGGGTAAGACTACTTCGGTTCCATATACCAAGGAATATGGAGTTAACCGCGTTGTAGTGCGGGTGGTGGTCCGATAATCCCATAAAGCATGAAAGATCTTATCATGCCATGATTTCTTATCTTTATCCACCATGTTTGGTTGTATATTTGATAGAGTCTTATTGAAGGATTCTATCTTGACATTGGCCGCTACACGATACCGAGAGGAATGATTGTATTTGATGTAGTATTCCTGATACAACTTCCCCACCTCAGATGAACAGAATTTGGTGCCATTGTCCATCAATATGGTTTGTGGGACACCAAATATTGTAATTATGGTAGACTTGATGTAGCTAACAATGCTTTTATAACTAAATTCTTTGAGAGGTATTTCCTCTACCCATTTAGAAAAGAATTCAGTAGCAGTAAGAATGTACTTAAACTGCTTGGTTGTAGCTGAAGGGTAAGGTCCCACCACATCCATTCCCCATGTGGCAAATGGCCATGAGTATTTAGCTGTATGAAGCAACTCTAGAGGTTGATGAATGAAGTTGGCATGTACTTGGCATGAATGACACTTCTTTGTGAAATCAACACAATCTTTTATCATTGAAGGCCAAAAGTATCCAAGCCTTCGAATTTGATCAGATAGTCTATGTCCAGACTGGTGGGCACCACAGACTCCTGCATTCACTTCTTTCATGACAGCCATTGTCTCCTCACCATCGATGCATCTAAAGAGAATTCCATAGAAACTTCTTTTGTAGAGAATTTCCTCTGGGTGATTTGTGCTATCAAAAAGTGTAAAATTGACCACACGTCTCCGGACTTGTTCTTTCCCGGCTCTATCAGGTAAAAGTGTTCCATTTTGAAGGTATTCCCTGATATGTGTCATTCATCCTGTAGTATGACCATATGGTTCAGGAATGGGACTAATTTCACTGAATTCCTCTGTTATGGTAGGAACATAAGGTGAAATTGTATGTTGGTGGGCAATACTGATGGTTGTCTCATCCCGATTTAGGTCTTCCAGAGCTATGGCTATATTAGCCAGTGCATCAGCTTGGGAATTTTGTGATCGCGGGACATAGGAAAAGGTCGATTCCGAAATAAATTCCACCATTAACTCTCTAAAGTAATCATACAAATGGATTATTTCTTCTTTTCTTATTGCATTATCCCCCATTGACTTATTTGATTACCAAGTCTGAATCACCTTTCACCTTTAAGTGATTCACTTGTGCTTTAAGCACCAACTCCAATCCAGCGATAAGAGCTTGGTATTCTGCCTCATTGTTTGTCCCACCTCCCAATAATGAGAAGGAATAGGGTAGAACTACCTTTTATGGAGAAAGGATCACAATTCCTAACCCCACTTTGTTGAATTTAGGATCTTCCATTTTCTTCCATGTGGGACTTCTGGAAGCTCCATCAAAGTACATTTCCAATGTTTGAAGACTATCTTGAATAGAGAAGACTTCCTTATCGGGAAGTTCAATATCTGAAGATGTATCTTCTACTGAAGGATGTTCAGTAAGGAAATATGCCAGAGCTTGGCCCATTATTGCCTTTCGAGA
Source organism: Viscum album (assembly GCA_963277665.1). Taxonomy (NCBI): domain Eukaryota; kingdom Viridiplantae; phylum Streptophyta; class Magnoliopsida; order Santalales; family Viscaceae; genus Viscum; species Viscum album. The sequence continues at coordinate 1,616,026,195 of OY728158.1, forward strand.
CACATACTAAATATAAAATTGCTGCAAAATAACTACCTACCTTGCCAGACGTCCTGTAAGCATTGGACGACAAAGGATGAATTTGAGCGGATTATTACGAGATACTAATTGGACCTCATGATGTTGCAGGTAGTGTCTCAACTTTTGAACTAAAAATATGAATGCTAGGTAGCACTTCTCAATATTTTAATATCGGGTTTCTGCTTAAAACATAGTCCGACTGAGATAGTAGAGGCTATTTTCATTCCCAGCATCATTCTTCTAAGCAAGAAAGGCACCCAATGATCACTTTAAAGCTGTCACATAGAGGATAAGTGTCCTTCCTTCAACAGCTGTCATTAATATCGATAGACTCAAGAGATATTTCTTGAGAATATCGAATGCTTCTTGACATTCTTCAGTCCACTGGTAAGTGACTCCCTTCTTCATCAATTTGGTGAAGGGTAAACTTTTTCCTGCCAAATTGGCGATGAAATACCCAATATAGGCTAAGTGTCATTGAAGTCCTCACAATTCTATCAAATTTTGAGGAGGTGACATACCAAGGATTGACATTGTCTTCTCAGGATCGACTTCGATATCACGATGGCATACAAAAAAGCTGAGAAATTTTTCTGAGGTTACCCCAAAAGCACATTTTAAGGGGTTCATCTTCAAATTGTGTTGTCAAAGTTTGTGGAATATGACTTCCAAATCATCCATGTGATTAGAACATTTTCTGGATTTAACCAACAAATCGTCCACATAACATTCAACAAACATCCCTAAAAAGGGTTTGAAGATACGATGCATGGAAGACTGATATGTTGCGCCTGCATTCTTTAGGCCTGAGGGCATTACCCAATAGAAAAACACACTTTGAGGGGTTCTGAAGGCTGTAGATTCTTCATCTTCTAGAGCCATTAAAATTTGATTATACTCAGAATATCCATCCATGAAGAAAAGTGCTTCATATCCAGCTATTTCATTAATTAAGAGTTCTCTGATTGGAACTGTAAAATCATCCTTAGGACAATGCCGATTAAGATCTCTGAAATCAATAAAAACTCTTATTTTTCTGTTCTTCTTTTTCCCGGGGAAAATATTATCCAACCACTTGGGATATTGAACTTCTCTAATGAAGTTATCTTGGATAAGCTTATCCACTTCAACTTCAAGTTTGGAAGCATAAGTTGCGTGTGTTCTTCATGTGGCTTGCTTGAATCCGTGATGTTCTTCTAGAAAACCCAAACGATGAGTTGAAACATCAGGAACAAGCGCTAGCATCACTGTATAGTTCCAAGAAAATATATCTCTATTTTGCTTTAAAAATGAAATATACATCTCTTGCTCTTCAAGAGTCATGACCGCACTAATTAAAGTGGGGAGTGGATCATCTTTTGAACCTAGATTTATTTCTCTGATTTCATCCACAGTAGTAGAGATACCCCCTTCAAAAGCTAGAGGAGAATCCCTATGATTTTCCACTTCTTCTTTAACATGTGTTATTTCCTCTATGTCTACTTGCATAGTAGATGATGAAGCAGAATTTCCAGGATCAAGAGAGATGTTAAAATTTGAACATCTTGAAGAAGAGGCTTCCATTTCAGACCCTATTGATGATGAAGCATCTTCCTTGGGTAATAAATAGGAGATTATGGATTGAGAATCGACATCATCGTTCACCTCTGACATTTCTATAACTTCTTCTAACCTAGTTGGTGATGTATAGAATTGCTGTATTTCAGCGGATGAAATGAAGACATCTCCATTTGATCATTCATCATTTCTTGGTGAATCACCAACTTCTCCTATGCTTTCTGGCTTGATTGCCATAATTGACATTATAGAAGTTTCCATAAGAGTATTTGACTTAGGGTTTATCCTGTCATATTGATTGATAGGCAATACATAATCTGTACTCACATGTGTGAATGGGTTTACTGGAATCTTTTCCAAACCAAATGGAGCATTAACCTTGGCAATATCCCTTGCTGTGGATTTCTCCTTACCCTTCATGTGATAGAATTTTGCCTCAACGTATTGAGATTCACATGTCTTGAAAGGGGCCTTATCACCATACAATGTCCCAATTTGACCATCAAAACAATATTTGAGGCATTGATGGTATGATGAAGGGATAGCCACATATTGATGTTGCCAAGGTCTTCCAAGAAAAACATTGAAGGTTGTATCGTGATCAACAACCATGAAATCTGAATTGGATACAAGGTCTCCAAACTGAGTGATAAGTGTAATCTCGCCTAGTGGTTCTTGTTAATTTTTATCACATCCTTGTAACATCAAAGTAGAAGGAGATAAATCAAATTCTGTGAGGCCCAATCGATGATGTGTACGAATGGGGATGAGGTTGACTCCTGAACCATTATCATTGAATGCTCTTCAGATGTCTACACCATTGACCTTTCCATATAAGTACAAAGGTCTGATATGTCCATGCACAACATCATATTCATCTTCATCTATGAAAGATATCACTGTATGGCATTCTCCAAGACCATTCTCAACATGGTAGACTTCAACCGCAGAAATTTCAGTTTCAAATTCCTAAGGACTTGACAAAGCCTCAATGAGTGCCTCCCAATGATCATATGATAGATTCAAGGCATCCAAAATTGATAACTTGGCCGGTACTTGGGCCAAATGCTTGAAAACATCGTATTTTTTATCCAAAGGTCTGTGTTTCCCAACAGGAACATGTGGTTTCGCAGGTGCCTTAGAATTTGATGCTTTGGATATGGATGCTTCCTGTATCAGGGTAGGTGTTGAAAATACTCCCGGCATTAGAATATTAGACCGATTATGTCTATTTACTTGCTGAGAGGAAGAATATGGAACCTCCAACCGATCTTCCAGAATACCATAGCCAGAACTGAATCTGCTATTGTTAGAAGATCTTACTTGTTCTTGTTGAGCTCTCTGAAGGGCTCGTCCATGAGTTTCTGCTGCATATACAGTTCTGGCAGGGGTAGAATTGGAATATTGGATTCTGGGATATCCACATCTTCCTATGTATCCCAGACCTCTAGAACTCCTCCTAATTCCTCTCTTTGATACAGGGAACTCAGGATCATCAAAATCAAAACTGTGACTGGAATAAGGATTTGTTAAGTGAATCATGTTAACAGAACCAAATATCAACTCTTCGTGTGATGAATAATCTCCCTGATTAGCCATTTTAGGCTATGACATTTGGTGGGATGGTGCCCGTGACATCGAAGTAGATGGCATAAAATATCCTAGAGTAAAAGAAAAATTGGGCATTGACACAATTTCATCTTTTTCTGATTGTTCCTTTTCCTTTGAATTATTCTGTTTCTTTGAGGATTTTCTCTCTGATGAAGAGGTTTTTTCTGTGGCATTCATACCAGAAGACACAATTGGTTTCTTCAATTGCGTTCGCAAAATGGAATGAGTTTGGTTGATCATTTTTCTGACCATCCAATCATCATATTTCCATGAATTTTTGTTTTTGAATTCCTGTCACTTGCCTTCTTACTCTGGATTTGTAGTAGTAACAAATGATACCTGAGCTGAAGAACCTTCCAATTTGACTTGTCCTGAGTCGAACATTTTTTTCAGGAGGTCTATGGAGACTAAACACTCCTAAATGGGAGGCCCCAACATCTGATGAAATGTATAATAGTTGGTATGGTATTCATCTCCTTCCTTGTCCGGCCTTTTGGGAATTTTAAATTGAACCAATTTATTCTCCAGAGCCGAAATGAAGTAACCATGAACTTGTTCATTTCGGAAAAAATAAATATTTCTCTTCAGATCCTCATATTGTTTTTGTCTTTGATATCTTTGATCGTCTTGACGAAACAGCCTCTGTTGTTGACACTCAAGAGGTGGATCCCTTCAATAAGATGATGGTTTTAAATCAAAAGAAGGTACAGCCGCTTGTTTAAGGGTGACTATAGCAGTCTATGCTTTACCCATTCTCCTTCCTGGAGCTGATGGAATTACACGAGTTTTATCCTTAGTCTTCATAAGATAATATTCAATCTGTTGATCGATTTATTTTAGGTCTCCAAACCCACAAGTGTATTTCACAGGGATCAATGACGTGTGTAATTCATCACGCAAATTTTCCACACAGATTGGAAAAAATTACTCTCGAGGGAGTGCTAATCTTATGGAATATGTTAATCCCTTCCAGCGAGCAATGAAATCTGAAACCCTTTCATTATTCCTTTTCCTAAAATTTTTAATCTTAAAAATTGTTGTATGTGGAAAAGTTGAGCTAAATTGAAGAATGAATTGCTGACGGAGATCCTCTAATCTGGTAATTGACCGGGATTGCAAGCTTGTGTGCCAAACAAAAGCAGGCCCTTGTAATGAATGTACAAAACACCTGAGCTTAACTGCTTCCGATTGCTGAGGGGTTCCCATCATAGGATCGCAACGAGAAACAAAATGTGTTATGTGTTTCTCTAGATCTCCCGAACCATTAAATATTGGGAATGTGGTACTTAAAAAATTTAATGGGGGAGGAATCGCATCAACCTGTTTAGGGTATGCTCTCTTTTCTGGTTTAATTTGAGCATGTTTTCCCTCCATAGCTTCCAACTAAGCTGTTAATGACTCAACAGTAGTTATTAAATTTTGATAAACATCTGGCTGAGCATGGACATGAGCAGGTGCACTGACTGGATTTTGGATAGATGTGGTGGATGGCACTACATCTGATGATAACATCACTGGTTTTTGTTGCACTTGACCCATAGGATTAGACCTGTGAGGGTGTACTGATAAAGGAGGATATTCTTGATCCATCTTAGTAGCTACAACAAATTCCCTTGGCTGACTGACTCCAGCATGCTTAGGAGGAATACTACCTTGAATTAGTTCTACATTCAACCTCTCCAACTCCTTCATTTCTTCCTCCTGTTGTGCAAATCATTGCTCTAATTAGAGAAATTGAACTTCTCTAGAGTAATGGTATGTAACCTGATTCTTTCCATTACCTTTATTGGAAACCTTTAGGAGAGGGGGAAGTGGGTTACTTGAAGAATTACCTAGATTCTGGGTAATCCATTGATTTCATTTATGCACACCTTATTCATTTGTATCAGTGTGTACAACTTCTTGAGCAGGAACCTCTTCATCTAATCCCTCTGAGTGAACCTCATTATGTGGATCAACAAAAAAGGCATTGATGACATTAATTGATGCATAATGCATTGCATCCCTTATATCGGCATTTCTGTGATATTGTCTTCTTCCATGTCCCTGATGAGACGTTTCCTTTTTTTGATTTGAGCCCTCAACAAAATCTTGACGAACCATTATTTGGAGGGAATCATCTAATAATTAGGATCTTCATTATTCTTGTGGCTTCTTCCCTAATTAAGAGAAGACCGACTTTCTCTAAGGAAGAGATTGAGGATTTGAAAAAGTCCCCAGTCCTGTGGACTGGGGATGTTCCTACTAAACTCCTCGAATCATATTTGTTGATTCTGAGGGTTGGGTTAAAAGATTCCCCAGTCTAGTGAGCTGGGTGGTTCTTGAAATGCTATATCAGATACTTTCTTAAAATCTCTCTTGATCTTGCAGACTTTAGTCTGGAAATTGGCCGGATGCATCAACCTGCATGCACTTTTATCACCCGGCTCAAAAGATCATTGGATGATTTCTGACACTTATGTCACTTGATGATGTGTATGCTCTAAACGAGAAGCATGTTCAATATTTTCCTTTGCTTGATGTAGGAGTAATTAAAAAACTTGTTCTCAGTATGCTTGTCTTTGAGAAGAGGCCTTTTCTTTAGCGAGCCTTTGATTACAAACAAAACCAATTCGTTGTGGCCGACCATGGACAATAACATTGCATGAGACCATTTTCATTAGGCTTTGTTGGTTGGAGAGTACAGTGAAATGTAGTTCTCCATGAGCACCCCATCCCCTGATATGAATACCAGATAAGGAATTGGAAATTAACTGGCGCAATATTCTTAGTGCGCCAAGGCATGAATGTTGAAGGGCTCTCTGCTGCTTTTCAGCCTTCAGATTTCAAGAAACAGAGAGAGATGCCAAGACAATTTGGCATTGTAACCCTTCTATTATCTTGATATGATTTTCATATTCATCATAAGATAATATTTTCTTTTTCAACTAACAAATAGTTTTCCATATGTTGAGATTAATATCATGAATTCCATCTTCTGTCAACATATCTGGAATGTCATACTGAGAGTCAGCCACAGGCCAAAACATAGCTGGAACTTCACCTTTCGCAAGTTTTTTTCTCATATTCATCATTTTATCTTTATTATTTGTTGAAGATTCCGCAACTTGATTAGACCAAAGCTGGTGATTCCTTATTACTTCATCGGATTCGGCAATATTGGTAAGGAATTCAATAATCAAACTAGAAGATGAACAACCCAGGGGTGGTTCAAAGAATGACCTACACCCTGCGATGTCTTCTGATTGAGAAACTATTTCACCTACTAGCGGTAAAGAATCAGATATAACGAGCTTCACATTTGCAAGTGCCTCAAGATAAGAGGGATTTCTTGTCACTACATTGTCCATTGGAGCATTTTCCAGAAAATTTTAATTACTACTGTGGACAGAACTTTTGTAGCTAAATTTATCATCATGGGGGGGACCACCATGGTGGGTTACAATAAAAGATGTAACGTTTTTCTCCTTGATATTCTAGCCATGCAGAGGGTTACTGTGGCTCTCATCTTAAGATGAAAATTCGAGATCGATCAAATTGTCATGATTCAATCCTTCATGAGGAAGTGTCTGATGAAGACCTTCAGAATTAATGTTTCCACTATTGGGAAATGAGGTAGTAGAATCTTTAATTCCAACAGATGATTGTCTGAGGGCTTCATGAACTCCAGCATCTAGGAAGGCCTTATTACAGATCTGCTCTTGATTTCTTGACTGTGCTGGGTGTGTCTTCTTCTTAGACGCCTTATTACACACTTTGGGATCCACTTTTTGACGAATGTGGTTATAATGGGCAGGTGTACGTGCCTGCTCAGGATAAATGATCAGGTTAGGATAATTTTCTCCACTCAAATCTGGTGTATGTGCCCGACTTGGTTGTTAGTATGATATGGGGGAGTATGCCCCACAATCCTCTTGGGCTAGAACAGAGGTGTGTGTCTGTTCCGAAGAGAACTGTTGATGTGTCACTCTACCGGTAGGGATAGATTTTCATTTCTTTCCCAGGGATGCTGATGAAGCTATTATAATATCCTAACAGACATCCAGAATATGAGCAGGGATTTTGTTCTGCCCTTTCACCATTGATTGAATATGCTTGGTGACTTCAACTGCTGGAGCGAGGATATATGTCCATTCCGTGCTTGGAGTAGGTGTGTATTCCCGCTCTCGTCCTCCTTTTCCTATCAGTGAATTCTGAAAGTACTCAAGTGTGAGGGCAGAGAGTTGAGTCTGCCTCTTGTTTGTCATTGGGGCTTTCCAATTGATTTCTCTGGATGCTACCTAACGAGACGGTTGTTAGGCTTGATCAATACTAGAAGGTGTATGTGCCTGTTGATTGCACTCTAACGAACGTGGTTGAAGAACTTCCTTCAATACTGACATACGTGGCTGCTGGCAGGATTTATGAGTGTAAGCAGGTGTATGTGCCTATTTACCAGTTGTCAACACATTGGGTTGGTGGGCTCCATCATATGTAGTCAGACGAGAGTTCGGACTAGCTGATGATTTATAAACAGGTGTATGTTCCTATCTATAATACTCCACTGGAATTGCCTGACGGGATTGGCATGCTGCTACCAAATGAGTCAGCTGGACGGCAGAATTAAAACGGATGGGTGTGTGTGCCCGCTCGTTTCTTGCCATCATGTTAGGTTGGTGGACTTCTCCGGAGATGGAAGAAATAAGAACATGATCACTGTTGACCATATTTCTCCTCTGGTGGTTTTTCTTGCCTTCTCGAGTTTGAGGAACTTGAACCGAACTCCTGGAGATGATAACCTCATCATGTTGAGGGCACACTGCCGCATGTGTCTGGAGGCGATTGTTGATGGGAGCCCTCGGGAAGGACTCATGTCTCCTGGAGTTAAGGCCCTGAGGGACCTGCTCATGCACCTCCACAGAATATGGGAGGGACTGGTGATTGTGTTCCGGGGATAACAACCCGAAAGTGTTGGAGACGGTGGTTGGCACCACCTGTTTCTTGCTTGTTGGTCGTCGTTGTCTGGACGACCAGGGTGAATTATTGACTTGAAGGGCTTGTCGAGCGACCTCCAGAGTCGGAATAGTGCCGTTTTGAAGGTATTACTTAACCAGCGCATTTGATACCCAGCGTTGAAGACCATGAGTAGGTGATTTCGTCCTCAGAGAAGATGACGATCCAACAAGAGTAGCAGCATAGGCATTCACAATAAAGGTATTCACAGGTGTGAACTTAAGAGAATCCATTTCTATAATGCATGATATCTTGGAAAACAGTGCATGATTGATATAACAGACGTAATAAAGTTAAGTCTAGCCACTACATCTTTTGGATGAGCACATATTTTATTGATTGTTTTGTTGGCCCTCCCATTGAGATTAAATAGGGGCCTTACAAATAAGTAAAACATAATTTTAATGTGGTTAAGGATTCACGTCGGGTTCACCATTTCTTATTTCATCTGGAAATGGGGATGAACTCATTGATTTAAGGTTCAGACATTCCAAACGGTTTCTAATGGGTTTATTCGTAGAACCGGAAACATCCAATGATTCTATATCCATTTGGACATACTTTCCAAAGGTAGGTGCTCATTAGTTATGAACTGATAAGGCTTAAGAATTTGCATTGGTTGAGAGGATGGGAGGTCGGACTCATCACACCGTTTTTAGGGTAATTATTGTCAACTACGGGACTCTCTTCATAGATTTAATTCATGCTCGTGAATCCTTATTAAATTACCAAGTATGAAAATGAGCTTTCCTTTAGATCTAAAAATCAGTGATTAGTATGTGGGATATTTAGAGAGTCTTTTATATGTATTCAAGGTTCTTCATCGATAGAGAATCATCTGTATTTGTTTAGATATTCTTAGTCAATGGTATCCTTCGATACATTATATAGAAATCTCTTGGTTATTATGATAACCATACTAGTTTTAAATCCACTCAGCGGGGCACCTGAAGTTTACTTTCATTCAGAAGGACATTGATTATTTCAGAGTTGGGATCGTACCCGCAGATGGGCTACCTACATATCCTTATTTAGAAAAAGAATCAGAACCCACGTAGTTCGAGTAAAGAAGTGTGAGGTTTATGTATGATTGATGGCTCAAAGAATGGTGTCATAATTACATTTACGCTCTAAGCTCATGTGATTCATGCTCGGTGTGAGAAACAAGAGGTATTGGTAAAACCTTCCAATTGTTCCATAATAAGAAATGATGTGGGGATTATGTATGTATGACTGCCCAAATAGATGATGATTAGGATTTACTTGAGGGAAGAAACCCCGGAACAAGGTCCATAATGGTATATATGATTTATGGAGATTTGGACACATAACGTAGGGCTTACTCCTGATAAGGATGCCCAAATTATAAGGGACTTATGATTGGGTTTTACTCCTGAGAAGGAAGCCCAAATCAAAAGTAAATTATGACTGGTTAAGAGAAATTATGACTAGGTCTTATTCATGAGAAGGAGGCCCAGGTTAAAGGGACTTGAGAACTAGGGCTTACTCCTAAGGAGGAGGCCCAGGTTAAGGGAATTATGGTTGGGTCTTACTCTTGAGGAGGATGCCAATATATGGGAACTTGGGGATTACTCCTGAGGAGGATTCCCAGATTTGGGAATTTATGACTGGGGCTTACTCTTAAGGGGGATGCCCAGGTTAAGAGACTTTGAGAACTTGGGGCTTACTCCTTAGTAGGATGCCCAAAATTAAGGGAACTTGAAGATTGGGGCTTACTCTTGAAAAGGAAGCACAGGTTAGGGGATTTGAGATTGGGACTTACTCTTGAGAAGGAAGCCCATATTTGGGAATATTGACTGGGGATTACTCTTGAAAAGGAGGCCCAGGCTAAAGATCCACTCATCTTTAAGGATGAGGTTGAATGAATAAAATATCTCACTTTAGTGATATAAAGATATGTAAATCACTATGTTTTGAGAGATTTTCCATATAATTCCTTTCAGATAAGGAATAAAATCAAGGAAACAAGCCATAAAATGGATTTGAGAAGTGTCTTGAAGACTAAATATTGAATATGAGTTGTGGATTTGAATAAGACAGGTGAATAGGCAGGAGTGGCACCCAAAAAGAGAGAGGCACACAAGTCCTGGTTGTGCAAGTATACTTGCGTGACACATGGGTACTAGCATGACGGTCAACCCTTAGGGTAATACTTGGGTGATACTTGACTCAAGCCCTTAGTTTTATCCTTAAAGGCTTCAAAAAGAGTGGTGCGAAAGTTATGTTGAAAGGATAAGGCGGTGCGCAAGTGTGGCCATTTCCATTAAGGGCTCGCCACTTAGACGCGCAAGTATTGATGAGTTTCAACACTTAGGCCTTGTTTCCCCTATTTAGATCTTCCATTCTAGGTATGAAATTATCTTAGAAGTGATCGGAAGACTCCAAGCAGAGACTAGGGCGACCAGAGATTAAATCTGACTTTTGGAATTTTTCCGTCGTTAAACGGGGGGCCCACCGGGGGTATTTATAGGCTCCTGAAGAGCCCGAGCGAGAATCAAATAGGGCGCGCAAGTCACCTTCGCGACCACTAGTTGGCGCACAAGTATACTTGCACGACCATGATGAAACTTGCACGACCAAAGTGGGAAGAAATCATTTTTCATGATTTTGTCGATTTTTGATGTTTCTTCAAAGGATGAATCACCTTGGACTAAGGTATTCCCTTTCTTCAGTCATTTAGACTTTGGGAAGAAAAGTAGCGTCAACAAGGTATAAATAGGAATAAATAAAATTTGAGAATATTTGATATAAACATGTTTATATGATTAATTATTTCTTGACTGATCAATTATAAATGAAAATAAAAAACATTTGAAAACAATGAAAAAAAATTCTGAATAAATATTTTTATGCGCAAAATTGTGTTTTACATTAATAAATTAAACAAATTACTTTTAGTGAATTATTTTATTGATATTTATAAATTATATATTCAATGAAATAGTTAACATTAATCTTTTGTGTTTTCCAAATAAGTGATAAGAAGAAAACCATTTTTATCCTTAAAACTGTATTTTTAAAAAAAATAGTTTTATCATAATTTGCGTACTTTCTTTGAAAAATAATTTTTTTATTATTTTATATAATTTATTTAAAAATATTATGTTTATTTTTTAAATAATCATGTAAAATCTTCTTCAAGTTAATTTATCAGAATTTCCTGAGAAGATAATTTTTTTGATGAATTGTGAAAAATACTAGTTTTTATTAAGAATTTTCATTTATATTAAAGACCTTAAAAACTAATAATTGTTTTATAATGGTTCTAAAAGTAATATAATTTCATTTATATATCTTTTAATAAAATTTAGGTAATTAGAATATATTTTTTATTGAATTTTGATATAATGTTTTTTAAACTCTTGAAGATTTTGTCTTTGGAAAACTGTGTATTCCTTGAATATTTTAGTGTTTTTTTTAATTAAATTGTTACAATTATATTAATATAATTTGGAAAATTTTATTAAATATTTTTTATCAAAATAATTTATATTTTCTTATATGTTAATTTTATTTTATAACATTATGTATAATAAAAATAGTAAAAATTAATTACCATAGTTAAGGTGTAACTGAGTCTATGAGTGGGTCAAACTAAAAATATAAAGTGTAAAATAAGATATAAACGTTTTTAAAACCCACATTGTTAATCTATTTAGACCTTATAATATCTATGTTTCATGAATGGACTATTTTGGTTCCTTGTTTCTTATATAAAACATAGATACACCTTTTTCTTTTAAAAAACTACAAGTCTTCCACTCAACTCACTTATAAAACAACACCCTCTATCCTACCATATTAACACTTAAAAAACACATAGGTTAATACAATACCTAAAAACAATTAATTACACCTTCAAATCCTATAATACACATTTTTTAGAAATCCTACCTCTGAATAACTTTAGTGAAAACCAAAAATAAGTTTTATGAAGAAGAGGTAACATCCATAACCAATATTTTTTACTTTATCTATTCCTCCACATGATTAAAATATTATTCAACCATGATAATAAAACAAACTCATTATATTTAATATATCAAGATTTCAGTTTTCTATGGTAATGACCTTTATCTATCTCATCTTCTCTTTAATGGGAAATAATAACGTCTCTCATGTTTCCGGAGGACCACTGCCTCCTGAACCGATGTTATTGGTTTTCCATCACCACCTCTCATAGATTGATATAATGATGAATTAAATTTTTATAAATTATATTTATATTATTATTATAATTATAAAATTATTATACAACATATACTTTCAAACATTCAATTAAGTGGGAATAAGATAACGTCACTCAAGTGTATGATTGACTATCACCTCCCGAGCCGATGTGATTCATTCATTCTTAACATGGATGGTAATAAAGATGTTTTTAATAAAATTATGTGATATATATGATATAAAAATGATTTTTTAAAGTTAATATATTATATACCTTTTTTCTTCTTTCAAGACAATAGAAAAACATTCATTTGTATATACGACCTACCATCACCAGGGACGATGTATTTCATTTTCTATATCTAACTTTTAGATTACTATAAAGTCATATATAATGGATTTATGTGAAATTTATATCATTTTTAGAATTATGGATATTATGTAACCATGATCAATGTAAGGGGACCAAAAATAACATATCAAAACATAAACAAAATACAAAGAAAACATCTTCCAAAACATGATTTTAAAATCAAATTGTTAATAAACTAGTAATAAAAGGTCATAAAAATAATAATATATGGTATGATAAATATAATTACGATTATATAATATATTTTTTATACATGAGGTTCAAATTTGTATGATGGAAGTCCAAACATAAGGTAATAAAATTCAAGTGTCTCTTTTATTTTTGGGATATGGATGCAAATTAACCACTCATTTATGAGAAACAGTGCGAACCATGGGTTAAAACCCATGATCCTCAAAATTTATTGGAAATGGAAAGTAAAAAAATGAAATTTATATGGGTAGAAAATATATGAAATAGGGTACAAATAATTCCACAATAAAATAAAGGATCAGACGACGATCACTGTCCTTTATACCTGACACCCCTCCCTTAAGAACCACCCTGAGTCGAGTGCCTGCCTCTCTTCCACTTCTTAGGGGATTACCAAGTTTCATCGTGATCATCCATACATGATGAAACCTCCTCATCATGAGATTAATTTAACCCAGTGTCATCTTGAATGATGACATCGTATTGATTTTTACCAATCCTTGAATCCCCAAATCCACTTTCTTTGCTGGGCTTAACACCTGAGATTTATCCCCCAAAAGTGCCCTGGATGTTTCCAAATTACACACAAAAAGAATACTTGATATTAGTTATATTAATAATCTCAACCAAACTATGTTTCTGTTGACTCAAGGGAGATGTACCTCCTGAAAATTCTATATATTCATCATCCTGATCTGATTTTCCAGTATCATTCTTTGAACTCATTTTAGTTCACCCCACAAGAGCATCATTAAATGGTGTTCCCTAGATTGAATCAGGGGAAACTAAATGCCATATATCTGATATATTCTAATCAGGACAATCCAATAGGAAAACATCATTATTAAAAAATAATGGATTTGAAAGTAAACCGACTATATTTACAGCTTTGGTCGAAAACCCCTTTTTCATCCATATCCGTGTTTTCTAAAAATGTTTGAAAATAATAAAAAAGATTTATTAAATAAACTTTTATCAATGTTAGAATATTAATTTTTGTAAAATGGATATTTCTAACTTTTCCAAAAAAACAATTCATGCTTGACTTTTAGCAAAAATGTTAATGGAATATTTGTTTTAACCCATACGACATGAACAATATTTTATGCCATCACGAACACTCAATGTTTTAAATAATCCTTTGTAATTATAAATGTTTATTTTAAAATGAAAAATGTTTTTAAAAAAATATTATCTTTCAAAGTTGAATGTTTATTTTCCCCAAGTTAATTTTTAAATGATTTTCAATGATTTTGTAATATGTTTCAAAGGTAATTTTCAAAGAAAATTATTTTGAAAAAGTTTTTTGTAATAATTATTTTCAAATGTGAAATAATATTTTCATATAGATATTTTTAAATGATTTTAAGGAATCATTTATGAATTTCCAAGGTTGCATTCCAGGAAGTGAATTACCTCAATATTTGATTACAGTTTAAAAAAGTGATCTTCCAAAAAAAGTATTTTCATAAAAAATGTTTTAAGTGATATTTCAAAATAAATTTCCATCTAAAATGAAATTATTTGATGTTACATATACTTTTTTAAGGATATATTCCAAGGATACCATTATTATAATTTCTATCGATTGTTAATTTTTATTATGACATGATGATAATGAAACTCATTTCACATCCATGTGTTATAACCTGGAAAATTCTTATGAAACACTCTTATTTTTCATTAGTTATGATTTTATGAAATGTTTATGATGGATATTTTGTTTCCATAGGTTATTATATGATGAAATACTTATGAATCACATTTCCTTTTATGGGTTCTGATATGATGAAAGCTTTATGATCATGTGGCACACATATGTATGATTTTCATCTTGTGATGGATATGACCTATATCTCATTTAAATGAATTGGGTAAATATTGATAACCCATGAGATAAATAGAACAAGAATGGGTAGTCTACCTAGTTTAGTAAGTTATTTTTTCCACTATGATATTTTGGGATTGAACATTGAATACTATGGTTGTTTGGTGAGTGATACCAATCTACCATTATAGTCTTGGAAATGATCTTGAATTAATATGTAAATTAATTTATATACTTATTTTTATACAAGAAATCTATATCTTAATCTAATTTTATGTTCTCATAGTTAATGTTATTTGATTCCATTATGAGTCATGTCTTGTGAACTGCCAATATTTAAAAAATGAATCAAGTTTTCTATGTTATGTGGGGAATGGTTTTCAAATGTTATTATCATGTTTTCATACAATTATGAACATAAAATGTTGATATCTTACTTTTTACCCTTACTAAGCATATAATCTCCCATTCCCTATGTTTTATTTCCCCAGGTTATGATAAAAGATACCATGTATGATATGTATAAGAAGGGTCGTAGTTATGATGAACAGAGTCGGATATAACATTGATCACATGTGAAACACTTGTTTCTGTGTTCGAGTATCCAAAGGCACATGAACTAAATGATTATGGAATGTAGAATTATATTATGTAATAAATATTAATATATTAAGATGTAATATATATGTATCAGATGTATGGGTGTTTACATGGAGTCAGAATTAGATTCCATGTATTTTTTCCATTTCATAGAATAAATAAATTTAGTGGACTCTTATTAGGTGGTAGGATTATATCTTACGAATTTTACATCATCCTCATTTCCATTATTAATCCATATCTCTCATGTTCTTTTAAAATTTTACCAAACATTCAAGCTACTTATGTATCTAGACTAGGATCTTATTTTACAACTATAAGGTATTATAGTAACCACTATCTCAGGGACATTTACTATTTATGGGTATTAAACTTTTCCATGTTCAATGTTCTCCCAATTTATTCCTAAATTTATAAATTACTTCTCAAGGAATATAAAAATCATAAAATAATCAATTTCTACTATGTAGGGTTCTAAAAATAATATCTCATCATTTCCTTGAGATAAAAAATGATTTATATGATTTAAGGAAAACATAATTTGAACTAAATCCAAATATGAGTGATTCACAACCACAAAAACTAATAAAATTTCTTTGGGGATATTTCTTGGTTAACATATCATATTTCTTATTTGTGAATGCTTTATATGGATCACATTTTATTCATAATGTGGCAGTCTATGGATCATAACCCTAGAATGAAATAAAGACACATAGACTCTCATCATTGATCAAAAAATATCCATAATATTTTGATTACACCTTCAAAAAAACACATTTCTATTGTGGAGGACTTGTGGGAGTGAGGTATAAAACAATTACACAATTCCTCATATGATTAATGATTTACTAGATCAAGTATTCACCACTATGATCCAATCAGTGAATTTTAATACTCTTTCACACTTTATTATTTTCATTGTTCCAAAATTCAGTGAACTTTCCAAATGTCTAAAACATTTTGTTCACCAAAAACACATATCCATACAGAATAAATAAGGTTCAGGTGTACATTAAATGAATATCATTGATCAATTATAATGTATGTCAATATGTGTGGATTTAAATGAAAATAATTTTTAAGAGCTTTAGAAAAAACATTCTTTGGAAATAATTAGCATCTATGATATATTTGAAAAAAAATTTGATATAAATATATTATAAATAAAATAGGATAGAATTTTATTATAGAAAATCATTAAATCTTATAAAAAAGTGTCATATAAAATTAAAAATATGGTGTAAAGAGGTGTTTTCATGGAAAATGTTAAAAATTAATTTTTTTTTAGACTTTGATGAAAATAACCAATACAAGAAATATTGAAAACATATTTAATTTCTATAACAAGATACATAATTTTAAAATATCATAAATTAATTATTTATTTATTTATAAGGATAATTTAAAAATCATAAAATGAAATAATACATTGAAAAAATTATGTTCTCAACAAAAAATAAGAGGTGAGGTCGACATCACTTACTAGAAACACATCAGTTAAAATATAAGTCAAGTGGAAATGAAATATTGAGTGAACATATAAAACACCATGAATATAAAAAATTAAATGATGGTAGATTTAATAAAAAAATTAAATTCCTTTTATGTTTTATCAATCATGAACAATGTTGATTTGAAAATAGGATTGGAAACGAACCCCTTATGATTTTATTAATATTTTGACCAAAATAATTTTCATGTAGGGAATCTTTTTTGTAACATCATGGGTTCAATTATATTAATTGAACATTTTATTTTAATAAAATAAAAATATTAATATTTTTTATAACAAAAATTCTAATTTTATAGGATGAATATCAATTTTCAACTTACTTTGTCAAAATAAGTCTAGAATGAATTTTTAAACTTTACCTTAGAAATAAGCCCTTTATGAATAATTGAAAAAATATTTTGTAGATATTAATACAGTTATTTATAAAAATGTTTTATAATATTTATAATTAATAATTTATTAATACTAATTATAATGAAATTAAGATAATATCACTTGGAGGTAAAAGGTTCATTTTCAGAAAGATATTTTTTCAATATTAATATGGAATATCCATTCAAATTAATTGAAATAAAATTTATTTATTAATCATTTAAATGAAATTTATTTAATTTATATCTAAATATATTAATTTATATCCATAAAAGGATGACTTCTAGTCTTGTAGTTAATGTAATATCATCTTATTATTGAAATATATATTTCTTAGAAAACATTTTTTCAACATATTTTTCAGATTGATTTTTAAATTAAATTCCTCAAAATATGTGAATTTAATTTTATAAAATGGATTAATTATTTTTAATTATCATAATTAATATTATTTGACAAGTTTAATTTAATTCTTTGTCACAATAAATAGTAAAATAATAAAAACTAATTATCATAGTTAATGTCAAAATAGGTTTTCTGAGGGGTTAACCCAAAATGATAAGGGTTAAAATGACCTAAAAACATTATGAAACCCCATTGGATGGTTATATTTAGAACCTTATAAAATTATAATATAAGCCATTTTGGAGCCATTTTTTCTTTAAAGTGACATGAAAATATTTTATAACTTTGAAAAATTAGACGTCTTCCACTCACCTCAATTATAAAAGGGCACCTTCCCCATTCACTTATTCATGCCTATTAAGAAATCTTTCTTAACCAAAATCTATAAAAATACCTCCTCTATATCCTTATACATGTTTTAAATATTATTTTTCCCAAATTAAATACTTATTGGTTATTAAAAAGATATCCAAATGAGATTTTTGTTGGTATAGGTAATAGTATCTTCCAATCTCTTCCATTTTACTTTTTCTTTTAGAACCTTCAGTTCTATCTCAAAAATTACAAAATAATAAAAATAGTGTATTCCATATACTGATATTATATTATTTTTAGGTCATAATATTTATCCATTTATATATCCATAAAATAGTAAAAAAAACCATCTCTCATGGGCATGGAAGACTACCGCCTCAAGAACCGAAATAACTTGTATTCCATCACAAACTCACACTGATAGTCATAATAATAGAAATAAATAATAAATATGATATTTATGAATATATAATGAATTGGTAAAATTAATATATCATTAACTTCCTTACACTTCCACCGATTAATGAAATGATAACATTGCACATGCATAAGTACAACCTACAGTCACCACAAAGCATTGTTATTAATTTTCCATGTACAAATTTGAAGAATGATTCTAAAAAGTAATATAATGATAATATATTCTATTTATTCTATTTATATAATTTGGGATATGATGGATATATATCTTATTCCCAATAATCATATCTCCTATGACAAAACAAGAATGAAAAAATGAATTTGTTAACACATGAAACAACAATAATAATGTAACATTATTATGGAATGGGTGATACGATAAAATAAGAGGATCATATATTTTAATATAAACATGAATGATATAATTATATAAATTAATAACACATTTAAACCCATTATATATGATGTTTAATCACAGATAACTAAAGTAATGTGTGGGGGAAGGGATTTTATCTAAATTTACACTCCATTCGGATATATCTAATATTATGAAGCAATTTATTTTTGTGTGGTTTATATAATTCAACATTGATATATTTAATATGAATTACTATTTATTGACTATGATTAAATTTTCAACTCATTATTATTCTTCAGAGGGGTTATAATTAAAATGTTTCCAAATATGTAAGGATTTACTTTACAATATCATTTTTGTTATTTCAATCATTTTCAATGAAGTATTATCATAATTCATAATTCAAAAAAACATTAATTACCATATCCTCAATATATATTTAGAGTATATTTATTTTCTTGCAAATATTCTTCTTTATTGCATGAACCATGGAAATAAATGTTTAAAAGAAAAGCTGATCATATTTCTATTTTTGATAGGGAATATTTTTCCTCAATTTATATATTTTAAAAATTAATTTTAAAAAGTCATTTTATTTAAAAAAATGTTTTATTTTGGAAATTTTATGTTATCCTTTATGTCTTTATTTTTTAAATGATTCTTTCTATTATTTTATGAAAGGCACATTTTTGACATTCCTTATAAAAGTTAAAAAGGAATGTTTCTTAATGTATATGATGTTAACAAATATCTCCTCCATCGTAACCATTTTATGATATTTAGATTTTTTAATTTTTTTAATTTTTTTTCAAATAAAATAATTTAATAAAAACATATTTTAGTATTTAGATTCCATTTTATTTATTTTTTCAAACGGAAATGATTTTATTTCAAATCACATATTTCTGATGAATCGATGGTCATATCTTATCTCTTATTAACATTGAGGTGGTTAAATTTATATTGAAACATTCACATTATCATTATCATTAGAAATTAAACTTCTCTTAAATATCAATATTATTTGTATCATGAATATTATTATTTCCTAATCTATATACTATTTTTTACATATCATGTTTTAATATGAATGTTATTTGAATGATTAGGGAAAATGATGATAAATCTGTAGTGCATCATTTTTTCCTTCTACTACCATGGAAAGAATTAAGGAATATTTTTTGGGGAAAGAAGCTGAGGTGGCATAAGATTTTGAGCCTTAGTTAGCCTGGAGTGTATATTAATAAAATATTAAATATTTTTTCATCATTTTGTGCATTATTTTGTTTTCCTATTATTCAGGACTTCATATAGAAAATATGATACCATGATTGAATCTGAAACATTGGATTTACCCTAGGCACAACTAAAATTTGTTTGGCACTGGATGTTCATATAAGGCAACTGTTGGTGGGTACATTATTTTTACTAATTATTCTGTTAATTTAATTAAATCATTTAATAACTAAAACCTATATTTATTATAAATTGAAATATTACAGAAATTATATAGGGTTAGATGAATAACCCAATGAAATATGAGAGGAAATTATCATTCGTTTCATTGGTATATCGATATTGTATGAAGCACTACAATCATATCAAGGTGGATCAAGGGGAGACAAATGTATCGAGTCATCATCATCGTTGGAGAATGCATTCATCACCAATGATCAATCCTAAAGTGAGGAATTAATAATAAATTGTGTATTTTTTCATTTTGATTGAAATATTTAACATGGATTATCTATTTTCTATTGATTCTACGATCGCAATTTGTTTACGTGAGCCTATTTAATTTGTCTATATAATTTATTCTTGATTTTTCATGTCATTCACCCCAGTTTCCCCTGAATTAGGATCATTGGATGAGAATACTTGGCTAATGATAATTTGAGCTTTGTTCTTATTCTTCCCCAAAATATTTCTTTGCATTCTTCACAATTGACCCGTAAGGTTATGGTTTGACATTTTTGGGGTGTTTTTAAGTCTGATTAGACCCCCATATTCATGGTTGTTTAGTGAACAATGAATGGATCGATATTTTTAGAATGAATCAAGATAGATTTCAAGGGATTCTTCTTTGATCGTAGATCCATGAATAGTGATTGGTGTTGTGATGTGCATGGGATGAGTGATGGATTTTACTGGATTGTTATATTCTATTTTATATCCACTGAAGGCTGGTAAATAATGGATGGAGTCTTGTTCCATTGATTTAGGTCATAAAATATGTGATATTCATGATAGTGAGGCTGGATTTGGAAATAGAATGTGGAATCAATGGTTTCTAATATAAAACTTACTAAAACCCATGTATACTTAAAGAAAACACAACATATAATCCCTTTACTACCATCCTTGGGTTTTAGAAAAAAGTAAATAATAACATACCATGTTACCAGACCACACTCCTTATGTCTTTCCCATGTTCCCATCCCGTGTTCTAGCTAGCACACACCCAGGAACCCATATAGTTGGACACATCATGTACATTATGTGTAAATATTCATGGGACAGAACATGAGAATTTCTAGGTACATAGAAAGATACACGGGCATGAACCAATGTACCGGGGTATAGCCTTGAGCACATAGGCAGACCCCATGTGGATGAGACACATCATGTATAGCCTATACATGCTATGTATGATGAAAAGAACCAATCCATGTCCATTGGATAATATATCAATGAAACAAGGTTGGGCCACATGCCATTTGCATTACCATACTCACCATGTATTCTCTCTTTCAACGTATTTGCCTCAAATAACCTTTGTTTAGTCTCAGCTTTTTTTCAGGTGTGTATCATATCATGTGTTTTTTTTTCACATAGAACATTATGGTGTACGTATTTATAGAATATAGGATATGGTGTGAGATTTTATGAGAATGAATATTCTTTAAGAGACTCTTGAAGATGAAAGTGATTAGTGAAGGATCATCAGAGAGTTTTGAGGGTTCATAGTGCACTGTCTCACCAGGGTGCAATTTCCCTATTCTATTTATATAGATTGAGATAGTATTCTCCTATAGTGGGAAGAGGTCCTTTTTATAGAGAGTGTTACTCCATCATATTCAAGCTCTGCTAGAGTTTGGGTCCCCCACAGGTGTTTTGAATACTTCATTTCTGGAGAATAATATCAGAGGGTAGGCCCCATCACACATATTCTTGTGAGGTTTCATATGATGATGAGCATCAGTGATGGATTTTGGATCTTCTAAGAAACTCATAAAATTTTGTTGGGATGTGATATAAAGATCCCATTTCTCTCTTTTTGTTGTTTCTTTATGAGAATATATATGTATATGTATGTATGTATGTATGTATGTATGTATGTATGTATGTATTGGGTTTCATTTCCATCTTTCCTTATGTTGTATTGACTACTATTTTGATATCTTTCTATCAAAACCTTTTCGTTTTCAGCGAGCCCTACTGGGTATGTAGATACTCACCCATGCATGGCTTGTTTCCACACAAGTTGCATCTTATGAAGGTGACATAAAATTGGTGGAATATTTGGTGCAGCATAGTGAAACCTGGGTGCATTGACCATATATAATGGTCAATATTAGAGATCATAAGTTGGGATCTCTCAGATTTCATTATTTCCTATTATTTTCACATTGGGACTTCATCACTTGTTAGACATGTATTTTCCCCCTTTACCTTTTTTTTATTTTACCATACTCAGATATATTTTCAAGAGGTTATTTCATGCATGGATTACTCTATATGTTATAGTCTTTTTATTATTCGTATTCACTATTTTTCAGAGACATATTCTTCTATACATACATTTAAATAGGTAAAGGACTCCTAATTTATATTATTCCTTCTTGGTGTGTGTCTTCAGCCTCTATCCTATTGGAGGTGGCCTTGGTGTTATCATGAAGTTTCCTTCTTCCATCAAGTGAGATTTGGTGTTTTGGGTCACAAAAAAGTGGTATCATATTAGTTCATTCCATGATACAATGTTATGATTTTTCCCCTTATGAGGATTGGTTGGGACATAGGGAAAAAATGTTAGAGTGCCTCAAGTGTGGATTTCAGGATAGGGAACCCAGTGTTGGTGTGGCAAATGACATATCCATTCACCGATACTCTGATTACTTGATTGTTGACACTTTATATCGATACCTTGGTTGTAAGGAACAATGGTACATGAACTATATAGTATTAATTCATTTGACCATCCTTCTTGAGTTAACTCCCCCCCACAGATATATATATATATATATATATATATATATCTATGTATGTATTCTTTTTGACCGTGGAAAATAATTTTGTCCTTCAAGATGTCTCCTCAATAAAATCTAACCATGATTTCAAGATAGTGTCATGATGGAGACCAGTTCACCAATGAGGTCTTGGTTCAAGGACTAATTCATGGGGTGTTTCTTCTATGTAGTAAAAGAGCAGGGTTACCACCTATTTAAAATTGCATGGACCTACCTTCAGTGGTCTAGGTGGGTGAACATCTACATGTTGATCAATGGATGTTTTAAACATGAAAGTATTATATTGAGTGTGCTTTTAGAACATTGTGAGAGTTCCCTAAAAATACTTCTATGGTTTTTTAATGAGCCATACCCTCAATCAGAGTAGTATTGGCTCGATATGGTGGACTGAATTTTCTAGATTGTGCAGACCCTATTAATCAGATGGGTTCATTGGTTACCAATATTATTCATGAGACATGTTTTCTCTCAAGTTATTAGTATATTTCACTCCAGTTATGGGTGCACATCATAACTTCACGACATAGAGACCTCCCATGTTTCATTGTTATCCGGACCCACCTTCTGAGGTTTTATAGGACTGAAACAAGCTTTTTGTTCAAATTTTCCACTTGGATATGTCCCCACCTAATGGTGGTCATTATGGTGATACTGTTAAAGGATTTTGTGAGGTGTTTGTATAGCCCTATGTTGGTGATTATAGTTGTGAAATTAGATATGCAAGGTATAGGGGCATTTACCCCACCAATAAATCTCCATAGGATATGATTTAAAACATTGTGGGTGAGTCAGTGACACCCAAAGTGGTTTTTTTCAAGGTGAGTTGGATGAGTTTCTTTGACTTTAGTGTTTGAGGTCATTTAAATCAGATAAGGTTTCGAAGAGTGACCTAGTTAAGCACTATAGGCGAGAAAGGAGAAATATGTCTTTAGGTAGTGGATGAATGTAACCTTGAGGCTTCGGTAGTGATTGAGGTATGACCTGTGTCTTCTATGCTTCAATTACATTTCTCGTACACATTCACAAGCCACTTTTCTTTAGACGTGGCCCCTATTCAAGGCCTAACAATACCATTGGATCCTTCTTTCATGAAACATGTGATGGGGGATATAGAAAAGATGACCTATTATCACATTATTCTATCAATAGTGTGACCTGACTATATGAGGAGAGAGAGCCTCACATGGAACCTTTCCATAGAAGGGGTCAGGACTTATGAATTTTTCTTTAGTCTGTTTGTCTACCATCCATGCTCTTATGGATGTTACCTGTAAGGGTTGTAATTCTTGTGAGTTGTGGTAAAACATTTTCCAATTTTTAAGGAGTGATCCCGGGAAAATAAATACGAGCTAATTCAGTGGAGGATACAACCAATTTCTCATTAATTTATTATTATTACCCTTTGAATGATGAATATTATGAGATCTCAATTTCATGTAGTGGTGGCGGAGTATGGTGATGTATTTCCTAAGGATGTGATGAAATTATCTCCCCAAAAATTGATATAATTATATATATACCTACACCCATGGATTGCTTAATGTTTTCGATAACATATTGGATAATCCCATGGAGATGTGATAGATGAAGGTGTAGTTGGAGGATCTTCAAATATAAGACGTCATGAGACCTAATGTGATTTTGTAAGAATCCCAGTGTTATTTTCTTAAGTAGTGGATGAGATCTTGGGGTTAGGTGTATATTTACATCACCAGAACTTAGTGACTATCAAGGAGGAGTAACCACCTTCAGGGATTAATGAATCTTGTTCGTATTGGTTAGGGGCAAGGAGGATCTTAGAGTTTTACCTCCGGGTGGGTTATCACCATCTATAGTTGCGTTGATTTCTTGGAGATACATTTCAGCGTGTTGGAAACCCCTTAAGTATTTTTGAGACTTATGAACTGG
Organism: Viscum album; assembly: GCA_963277665.1. Classification (NCBI taxonomy): domain Eukaryota; kingdom Viridiplantae; phylum Streptophyta; class Magnoliopsida; order Santalales; family Viscaceae; genus Viscum; species Viscum album. Next base: position 1,616,051,101 of record OY728158.1, read on the forward strand.
AACCTTAACCCATATTGGATTAGTTCATGTTATTCTTCATCGATGATATCTGATTGTACTCAACATTATAGTTAGAGCACGTGATACACTAGTTCATAGTTTTATAAAATCATTGAGAGTACTATATTTTGGAGATCTCACATATAGTTTGTTCTACTATTCATGAATTACACTTCCTGAGATGTTTCTTCTTATACATTGGAGTGACAGTTTACCTAAAAATGGTGGATATAATTTTTTCTTGTGGGACACCTAGGAAGCTGATCGAGGTGCATCGTTCCCTTGGTTGGGTAGGTTGTAGATGGATGTATAGAATACTTATCCCAATTTGCATCCCCTTTGACTACCATAAAATGTAAAGGGAGTCTGTTTACAAAGTTTAAGTAGTTTTAAGGATCCTTTGAGTAGTTGAGGCCAATTTTGACCAATGCTTCTATGTCAGGACAACTGAATGAGAGTGTGTATTACCCATATTTTTGAGATGCCTATGGAGCTGATCTCAGTTGTGTGTTGATGTAGATGTTTGTAGTGATAATATACGGGTCTAGGAGGTTGATACCCCGTGATAAGAACTACAAAAAATCATGGCCAAGATTTGGAATCGATAGTATTCACTTTAGAGATGTGGATATACTATATTCAAGGGGAAAAATTTTCTATTAACATAGACCACAAAAGGCTTAGATATATCTTCAATCAGAGAGATATTAACACGAGACAGAGTTATTGGTTTGAGACCCTATAATAATATTTCATAAATATAGTCAGTACCTCTTGGAAGGGAAACATGGTGGAAAACTCCCTTAGAAGTAATTCACATTCCCTCTTAGTGGAGGATTAGTCTAAGCAGAATGATGTTTTTGCAGTTGAGCCTAGTAGAGGATAAGGGCACAAAGTTTCATTATAAAATGATGTTTAATACTCTTCTTCACCATCATGTGAGTGTTTCATATTCATGATGTTGGATTTGGTGGCCTAGGACCAACTACTTTGTACTTTATTCATTAATAAAATCCATATCAAATCTTGATTGTTATTCTGTGTGACAATTCATGTTATAATGTCCTAAGGGTAGCTGTTTCATTAAAGGGTCATAGAGGATCCCTGCTATGATGAGAACCCGGAAGTGCCATAACATTGTTCATGAATATATGTTCTATGGTCGGATGATATTATTTTAGGTACACAAATAATATAGGACATTAGGGGTGAGGACTCATAAAACTTTGAGGCGCCATCTAATGGTGTGCCCCCTTGGTAATATCCAGGAGGAGATTATGAGAACAAGACCCACCAGTAGGAAATCCACATTTCACAGTGTTATAGGATGTTCCTATCTGTGAAGTTTTGTATTGATCCTTAGACTTTAAGATTATTATTAATGGTTATTACAACTCATGCACTTAGATGTATTGACGAAAACTGTGACGAAACACTGTTCGCAGCGAGGTAGGATATGTTGGGTGCGTCATGAGTAATACTGCATTAATAGATAATGCGAGAAAGGATTCGTCCCTTCTGTTCCATAACAGAAGTAGATATCTCAGGCCCTTTGATGGAATTGATATAACCTAAATAAATCCATGGCCATGGTAAGGTATGGGCGAGTTAGATTCTGAAAAGTCAAAGAAAGTATAATCGAGCATGTGGGTTGATGACACTAGCATGCAACCCGCTTGATTTGAGATATAATGACAAAGAGATTATATTACACGGTAAGTGTTTGTATGAGTTGAAACGTCATTGTGGCGTTAACTTCTTTCGCAATGGGTGCCTTGGCGTGTTTCTAGATGCTAACCTTTGACTTTAGGTAGGCTCATCCTAATTCCACTGAGAAAGAGGCATAGAGGGTTACACACTATGTTTGTCCATGTATCTCAGTTAAGTATTAATTTAACAAGTTAAACAAAGATTATTCCCAACTGTGGTTTAATAATTATTTAAGGATACCTGGTCGCATTTATTTTGACACTAGTTATTCAAGAGAATATATTGTGGATGAAATAATATTTATTAGTGAGTGATGTAGTTATATTTATTTAAGAAATAAATAGCCATTACTCAAGGTCTAATAAATGTGGTAATGGAAATAAAGGAAAGTGGAAAATGAAAGTACAGGTCGTGTATATTAAATATAAACACTGTATAGTTTTATGGAAAATGAGTACATGCCGTGTATTAATGATTACATGCCGTGTAGTTTTTTCAGTCTGGATTTTGAGGATATAATATTGTTTTATTAAATGATATTTATTATAATCATCATGGGCACATGACAAGGAATGAATAATTTGACATGGGGGTTTTCAATAAGGGTTAATGAAATAAATAAAATGTGTAACACGTTTATTTATTGTCATAACTCTATAACCTCTAACCTAATTATAAATATCCACACAACCCCATCACTTTTCCACAAGAGAATCGTTATGCACAACCACTCTGGAGAATTCTTTCAAAGATGAATGAACTCCTTCCTCCAAGAACTCTCTCAAGACCGAGAGACCATGGCGATCTAAGGCGGACATCGTAAGTGAAGGTTCTTCCGTGCTTGCACCCGAAGATCCCTTCGGCGACGTCTGGATATACATGTCACATGTGTGGATCACCGCTAGAGGAATCCTACACTTGGATTATATGACGCAATGATGGATCATAGGATCATGATCGGAGACATCAACAAAGAAATAATTACACCATGGTAATTCTTGTGAATTAATTAAATTAATGATAACCAACATGTGATGATCCTATCTCTATGTTTCCACGATTCCATCTTAAGTATTTTATTCCTCGTTCTATTCCGAAGATTCGGCATTTTAAATTGTGACGGATCTCAGATTGAACGTTGTTTAACGTTAAAATTAATGTTGGGAAAACCCACCAACATGTTTCCCCTGCACCCGAAACCTAAAATTGGTATCGGAGCAGTCATATTGTTGATTATAATTATTTAGTTTTTCATTAATTTTTTACAAATTTAATAATTTAGTTGTTTCAATTCAAGTTTAATCGTTCTGGAAATATGAATCTTGAGATCTGTTACTGCTCCCTCATTTCTCGTTCACCTCAAAGAAACAAATGTTTCTTTTAATTTTGATTAAAATAAAATAGAGGAACTCATCTGGAGGAGCTAAACATTTCTGGTCGTACAATAGCAAAATACACGGCGTGAATTCATAAGTACACTCCGTGTAGTTTATGTTCAATGCATTGACTGATCCGCCAAATTAGGCCATGTATTTGAGTATACCTATGTCATTTATGACACCATGTGATGACCAGGAATAAGTGGCACATGGTTTCCGGATTACACGCTTTGTGTTCCAACTGAACACTGCCTATAGTCCCTTAGGGTTCGGGTTGGACCGTGTACCCCTTACACGGCTTTCCCGGCTAGAAACTGTGTAACGCAGAAACTAAACAGCGTGAGTCCCATATAACACACCATGTACTCTGAAAATTTCCGAAGTACATTAACACGCCTTGTCCCCAGGCATGTACTTCGGATGGACGGTGAAGAAAAGTACACACCGTGTAGTCGAAACTACACGTCGTGTACTCGCCCAAATTACGTAGATTTATTAAAATTTATTATTATATTATACAAACCCTTGAGACGTGTACCATGGTGCAGGCGTAAAGCTGAGGCACAACACGTGATAGGTGTTTTATATATATGTGTTTAATTTAACTTCTGCATAATAAACAGGAATTCACCGGGTTGCCTCCAAGGTACAAGTTACATACAAGGCTAATTTTAAATGAATTTATTTGTTTAAAATTATGATGTATGAGAATCTCAAGGAATTTCATAAAAGGGTTTAAGATAAAAGGACTGATTAATTAAAGATAATTAATTGATTAGAGCGTGATTTATCTTAAAGAAGAACGATTGAAGAATTGAATACTAGTTTTATTTATGCGTAAATATCGTTGCATGTATGGATGATCATGAGCTAGACTGAGACCTTTGTATGTGAATGTTTTCTTTTAATTTATTTATTTAAATTAAATTTCCTGGCCTGCGATCCATCTCCTCATTAATTTGTAGGGCATGTGCGCCCAAGAATTGCTTTATGTAAAAAACCCTTTTTACCCCTCACCTACGTGTGAAATAAATGCATATGTAATGGATGGAGCTCCCAAGCTAGTGGAGGCGGCTCAAGTCAGGAGCCAAGGTGAAACCAATACAAGAAGATACAAAGGTGGATAGGTGGAAAGTTGTAAACACGAACCCAAAAGGTTCAAGGTGTTTCTCCCCTAGGTCCTGGGTTAGTTTATCAACCACTAGATAAACTAACCAATAGAAAAGGATCATGATCATACCATTTATTTTATTTCTATCATTTGTGTGGTTTATTTATTGTGGGTTTGTTGTCACGATCACACAATTAATGAAATAAACGAGCATTCAAGATGGAACTAAAATAAAACCGACTTATACGTAAATATTATATTAGACATAGTTAGTCACTTAAGTATATCCCACTTAATTTTAACAACCATGTAATCAAAGATAATAAAAAGGAATATTTCTATATTAGGATAAAATCCCTCAAAAGAAATATTAAGTCGGTATAGCCTTCCATAATCCTGGTTAGAATCGAACTATAGTTGAAAGGGCTTGACCAAACCTAGTTGGGGTGCTTTCAATTATCGGGGAATTCTAATTCAAGGTTTTGGGTTGACTTGACTTGGTTCATATCAAGGGTTAACTGCCACAATAGGACTTGGTGTGACCAAGAGGCAAAGGTTGAGGAACTCTGAAATAAAAGCATTCCAGGATTGGGGAGTCCACTCAGCGGATCAAGGAGCTGCGATTTATGCAGTTGGAATTTGGAATGCCTACCTGAAACCCTTCAAGTTGCTTGACCAACCCTTGTTAGGGTAATGCGAAGGGAAATATGGATCATTTCCACTAGAATATTTAGGCAATAGAATATTCCGAAGTCAATGGTGAGGGCTATTAGATTTCGATAAAATAGTGGGAGACTAATAAGTATTAATTTATTTATTTGTATCAGTTTTGTAATAATGTTCTAAACCTTTGATCATCTTAATTTGTAGAAGCGAAATGAAAATGAATTCAAGCATATCATTATGAACCATACCCGAGAAGGAAAACCTTCTCACCAGCACCAATTTCTATGAGTGGAAGAGGCGTTTACACGACATCCTTCTCCACGAATGGAAGTTGTATGTGCTGGAAGAGCCTATTCTAGTTGCGCCTAGGAAAGAGGCCAGTGATGATGAATTATCTCACCATATGAAACACATGGATGAATCCACATATTTCCACTGTTTCATTCTATCGTCCATGTCCAATGAGCTCTTGAAGCAACATGAAAACATGGACGCATATAGCATGATGTCTCACCGTAAGGATCTCTACCAATTGAAGGAGAGACAGGAGAGGTATGAGATCTCCAATGCTTTGTTTACAACTAATCTTGGAGAGTCTGTGCCAGTTGGGCCTCATGTAGTCAAGCTTATTGGCTGCATTGAATGCCTAGACATCATATGGATTAAATTATCAGATGAGTTGCATACAGATCTCATCTTATCATCACTTTCCAAGACCTTCTCTAGCTTTATTGTCAATTATAACATGACTGGCAAAGATAAGAGTCTATCGGAGCTTTTGACCATGATTCTCTAGGTAGACAAGGACATGGGGGATGACAAACCCGCAGTCCTTATGGTGAACAAGAAAAGGAAGGAAAAGGAAAATGGGCCAATGACTTATAAATGGTCTGAATCCCCCGAGCATCGTCCCTCTATGAAGGGGATGAACCAGAGGCAGGGCAAAAAATGGGAGACGGTGTGTTTTTCATGTGGCAAACAGGGCCACTAGAAGAGGAACTGCACCCAGAAGCATGGGGATACTAAAGGTGCGTTCGTTATCGAGTGTAATCTTTACATTTCTACACATTGGGTATTATATACAGCTTGTGGGGCTCACATATGTATTAAAATGTAGGAATCAAGTAGATTTAGAATGATTGCTATAGGAGAGGTGGATCTTTGAGCTGCCAATGGCGCAAGGCTGGCTGCGTTGGCTATTGGCGATTACCACCTCTCATTGCCGACTGGAATGATTTTGGTTTTATATACCTTTTATTATGTTCCTAGTGTTACCAATAACATAATTTATGTATCTTGTTTGGATATGGATGGATTTATTTTCATGTTTTGAAATAAGGGTTATCACATTTATAAGAACAACGTATGTTATGGTATGTAACATTTAAATAATGGTTTTTATGTATTAAATTATGAAAACCAAGTGTTGGAAATCGATAACAAAACAAACTCACATGACTCATACATCACCTAGTTGTGGCATCACTATCTCGGTCATGTGAACGAGAAGCTCTTGACAAAGCTCTACCAATATGGCTATTTAGACTCTACTGAGCTAAAACCACTTTATAGATGTCATGCTTGTTTACATGGAAAAATGACCGAGCCGCCTTTTGGTGGAAAGGGTGAAAGGGCGACAGAGCTTCTAGGATTGGTACACACAGATGTGTGTAGACCATTTCTAGTAGAATCTAGAGGTGGATATTCTTACTTCACTACGTTTACTGATGATTTGAGTAGATATGACTATGTCTACTTAATGAGGTATAATTTAGAGGCCTTAGAGAAATTTAAGGAATTCAAGAATGAAGTATAGAATCATCTTGGTAAGAAGATAAAGAAGCTTTGATCGGATTGAGGTGGAGAATATCTGAACCAAGAGTTCATCGATCTTCTACAGGAGTATAGGATTCTACTTCAGCTCACTCCTCCTTATACACCACAGTGGAATGGTGTTAGTGAAAGAAGGAACCGAACCTTGTTGGACATTTTGAGGTCGATGATGAGTCATGTAGATCTTCCATTATCCTTTTGGGTATATGCATTATAAACTGCAGCATACACATTAAACCGAGTACCAACTAAGGTGGCAAATGGAATTCCCTCCAAGCTATGGAATGGAAATAAACCCATTTTGTCTCACACACATGTATGGGGATGTGAGGCGTTTGTTAAGGCCTCCTCAGGCAAAAAACTAGCACCCCGGGTCACGAGGTGTATCTTTATAGGATATCCCAAGGAAGCGAAAGGATATTACCTATATAACCCTTCAGACAAGAAATTGATTGTCGCCAGACAAGCTGTCTTTCTTGAGAGGGAGCACATCCTCAAGAAGGATATTGGGAGCAAGATTGAATTCGAGGAAGTTGTTTCTTAAGATACACATGAGTTGGTATAGGAACATGTTCTATAGGTCCCTATGGAAGTGGTTCTAGAAACACAAGTACTGCGTAGGATCTCCAGAGAGGTAAGGGAACCAAAGAGATTTGGTTTCCTAGTCACCTAGGATGGTGAATCATTATTGTTGGACAATGATGGACCTCTCTCCTACAAGGAAGTAATAGAAATCTCAAAAGCTGCAAGATGGCTAAAAGCTATGAATTCTGAGATGGATTCCATGTATCAGAACCAAGTCTGGGTTCTGGTCGATGAGCCAGTTGATGTAAAGCCTGTTGGATGCAAATGGGTATTCAAGAGAAAGCTTGACATGGAAGGTCAAGTTAGCACCTATAAAGCAAGGCTAGTTGCTAAAGTGTTCCGACATCATCAAGGAATTTACTATGATGAATCCTTCTCGCCAGTTTCCATGTTTAAATCCATAAGTATCATACTTTCCATAGCAGCATACCATGACTATGAGGCTTGGAAGATGGATTTCAAAATAGCATTCTTTAACAGGAACCTTCTGGAAGATGTCTATATGACACAACCCGAATGGTTTGTGACACCAGGTGAAGCCAAACGGGTATGAAAGTTGCATAAATCCATTTATGGATTAAAGAAAGCATCCAGGTCATGGAAAATTAGATTTGATGAAGCCATAAAATAATTTGGGTTCATTAAGAATGAATGTGAGCCATGTGTTTATAAGCGGTTTAATGGGAATGCGATCGTTATCCTAGTAGTATATGTTGACGACATATTTCTTATTAGAAACGATGTACCAGTCTTAGAGTCAGATAAGGACTGATTGATCAAGTGGTTTTCCATGAAGGACTTGGGTGAAGCAGCCTACATTTTAGGGATCAAGATCATTCGTGATAGATCCAAGAGGTTGTTTGGACTAAGTCAGGGTACATACATTGACCATATACTAAAGAGATTTAGTATAGAACAAACCAATAGGGGATTAGTTCCAGTGTCACATGGCCTACATATTTCTAAGAAAATGTGTCCTCATACACAACAATAAAAATATAGAATGAGTAAGATCCCATACACTTCGGCTATAGGATCCATCATGAATGTCATGTTATGTACTAGGCTTGATGTTGCCTATGCACTGAGCATGGTAGGAAGATATCAAGAAGATCCAGGAGAACATCAATGGACAGCTGTTAAGACTATCCTTAAGTATCTGAGAAGAACTACGGATATTTTCCTGGTGTATGTAGGAGACGAGGAGCTTGTCATCCGAGGGTATATTGATGCTGGTTTTCAGACAGATCAGAATGACCTGAAGTCACAATCTGGATATGTTTTCTATCTTAATGGAGGAGATGTGAGCTGGATGAGTTCAATGCAGCCAGTTGTCGCCGATTCTATAGTAGAATATGACTATATTGCGACTTATGATACAGCCAAGGAAGCAGTCTGGATTCAGAACATCTTCTAGGAGCTTGATGTGGTGCCTAGCAGTAAAGATCCCATTACATTGTATTATGATAATACTGCAGCGGTGGCTCTTGCAAAAGAACCAAGGTCGCATCAACAGAAAAATCACATACTCCAGAAGTATCACCTCTTGAGATATTTCTATCAAATAGGTGAAGTTGCAGTGAGTAGAGTGTCCATGGAAGAGAATGTGGCGGACCCCATGACTAAAGGCCTATCTCAGGAGAAGCATGAATATCATGTGAGAGATAGCGGGTTAAAGGTTGTTAGAAGTTGGCTCTAGTCCAAGGGGGAGTCTGTTGGAGTTGGTGGCCTAGAACCAACTACTTTGTACTTTATTCATTAATAAAAGACTTATCACATCTTGATTGTTCTTCTACGTGACAATACATGTGATAATGTCCTAAGGATAGTTATTTCATTAAAGGGTCATAGCGGATCCCTGCTATGATGAGAACCCGGAATTTCCATAACATTGTTCTTGAATATATGTTATTTGTCCGGATGATATTATTTGAGGGACACAAATAATACAACCCATTAGGGGTGACGACTCATAAAACATTGAGGCACCATCTCACTATGTTCACCCTTGGTAATATCTAAGAGGATATTATGATAACGAGACCCACCAGTAGGAAATCCACAGTTCATAGTGTCATTGGATGTTTCTATCTGCGAATGAGTGTATTGATCCTTAGACATTATGATTATTATTAATGGGTATTACAACTCGCGCACTTAGATGTATTGAGGAAAACTGTGACGACACACTATTCGTAGCAAGGTAGGATACGTTGGGTGCACCACGAGTAATATTGCATTAATAGATAATGTGAGAAAGTATTTGTCCCTTATGTTCCATAATGGAAGTAGATATCTCATGCCCTTTGATGGAATTGATATAGCCTAAACAAATCCATGGCCATGGTAAGGTATGGACGAGTTCGATTCCAGAAATTCAAAGAAAGAATAATCGAGCACGTGGGTTGATGAAACTAGCATGAAACCCACTTGATTTTAGATATTTTGACAAAGGGATTATATTACATGGTAACCGTTCGTATGAGATGACACGTCATTATGGCGTTAACTTCTTTATCTATGGGTGCCTTGGCGTGTTGTTAGATGCTAACCTTGGACTTTAGTTAGGCTTCGCCTAATTCCACTGAGAAAGAGGCCTAGAGGGTCACACAATAAGTGTGTCCATGTATCTCAGTTAAATATTAATTTAACAAGTTAAATAAAGATTATTCCCAACTATGGTTTGATAATTATTTAAGGATGCCTGATCGCATTTATTTCGACACTAGTTATTCGAGAGAATATATTGTGGATGAAATAATATTTATTAGCGAGTGATGTAGTTATATTTATCTAAGAAATAAATATCCATTACTCATGGTCTAATAAATGTGGTGGAGGAAATAAAGGAAAGTGGAAAATAAAATTACACGTTGTGTATGTTAAATATACAAGCCGTGTAGTTTTTTGGAAAACAAGTACACGCCATTTATTAATTATTACACACCGTGTAGTTTTTCAGTCTAGATTTTGAGGATATAATATTGTCTTATTAAATTATATTTATTATAATCAGTGTGGGCGCATGTCAAGGAATTAATAATTCGACATGGGGGTTTTCAATAAGGGGTTAATGAAATAAATAAACCGCGTAACACGTTTATTTATTATCATAACTCTATAACCTCAAACCAGATTATAAATATCTACACAACCCCAACACTTTTCCACAAGAGAATCATTGTGCACAACTACTCTGGAGAATTATTTCAATGTGAAAAGAACTACTACCTCTGAGAATGCTCTCAAGGCCAACAGACCAAGGCGATCAAAGGCAGACATCGCAAGCGAAGGTTCTTCTGTGCTAGAACCCGGAGATCCCTTTGTCGACGTCCGGAGATATGTGGCACATGTGTGGATCACCGCTAGAGGAATCCTACACTTAGATTCTACAATGCAATGACGGATCATAGGATTGTGACCGGAGATATCAACGAAGAAAGAATTCCACCACGGTAATTCTTGTGAATTAATTAAATTAATTATAACCAACATATGATGATCCAATCTCTATGGTTCCGGGATTCCCTCTTAAGTTTTTCGTTCCTCGTTCTATTCCAAAGATTTGGCATTTTTCATTAGGATGGATCTCAGATTTAACATTGTCTAACGTTAAAATTAAAGTTGGGCAAACCCACCAATGTGTTTCCACTACGCCCGGAACCTACACGGGATACATCAACTCTGTGGTTATCCATGACCATATATCCTTAGTGGATGCACTAGATGGATTATTTGAAGGAGGGGATCCCATCACCCTTTTCTAAGGATGGACGGTGGTTTTGGTCATGATATGAGTGGAGGTGATGATGGATTTCCATAAATATTATTTTGTTGTACATATTGGTGTGGAAAATATGTACAAGTACCTTAGTTGGTAGTTTTGGTAGGTGGGAAAAAGGATGAGCATAGAATAGTTCATCTCTTAGTGTCTCACATGTCAGGAGGTGATGGATGATCACTAGGTTTTGGAATGTGTGATGTAGACTCTTGAGATAATAGTGTGAAAATTTGATATCATGTGTATAGGCTTTGTCATATGGATTTTTCAGATAGTGTGATGAAACTATTTGATCCTTGTGATAGTTGACTGGAATTAAATGTCAGTTCACATCCTTGATATTAGTGAGTAGTGTTTAGTGGAGTGTTAGTGGTTGTTGTATGTGTAAAAAACTTTTGAGGCCCTACATGAGAGACCCAGAAGGTCACCCTTATACTAGATTGAGATTTCTCATACATATATTATTTGACCAGAGATGGTTCAAGGAATGATAATACAATTTAAATGATCCATGCATGTATTAGAATAGCTCAAAGCCGAAAAAATCATATACAGATCGATGTTATATTTCTTTTGAGTTTGAGCAGGGATATCATGTTTTCTATAGAGTCTCTCCATGATGAGGATTATAGAGTTTTGGTTTAGAGGAAATGTATCCATGAGGTTTATCGAACTGTTCAAGATCCCATGGAGTGTTAGTGAGGTTACTAACTGCCTAGACATACCACCATAGTTCAACAGGCCGCATGAAGTGTTCCATGTGTCAAATATAAGGATATACGTGCATGATTCCATGCATGTTATTGAATAGGTTAAGATAGAAATTGAGGATAGATAAACCACTATGGAGTAAAAAATATTAATTTTGGATTGATAAGATAATATCATATGAGGAAGCACCATTCTATTGGTTCGTGTGTTGTGGCTACATGATAGTGTGAAAGATAGATCATGGGAGTGAGAGAGCCTGGTGTATATGGTCATAGTAACCAATCCTTTTTTTAGATTGTTTTTTAGGATGAAATTAATTGAAGGAGGAGAGAATATAGTGAATCGGTTTTTTTAAGGCCATGGAAAATATTAATGAATATTTTTGGATACAGAAGCTGATACGGTACTTGAGTCCAAGTCCTAGTGAGCCCAAAATTGATATTATAAAAATGTTAAAATTATTTTTTTATCATGTGCATTAATTGATTGGTTTTCTCCCTTTTTAATACCTAAAAAGTTAAATATAATACCACTATTGAATCCAAAACATATATGTTAATGTAGGAGTGACCTAAGGTTTTTTCACACCATATATTCGGACGAGGAAGTTATTTAGGGGTACGTTAAGTTGATTAATTAATTAATTTACTTATTTACTACCATAAAACCTAATTTAATATTTAAATATAGTGGTATAGAAACACTTTAGAATTATCCACATAACTCTAACAGATTTATTAAGAGGCTATGTTGTTCTTCATTAGATGATCAAGTTTAGACGATGAAATATGATCAGACTGAGGTGGATCTAGGGGAAATGAATGCAATAAATCATATTCATTACTGGAGAATTCATTCTTCACCAATGATCAATCTAGAAAGAAGGTAGGAATCATAAATTTCTTTATTTATCCATTTTGATTTATATATTACACATGGATTATCTATCTATCTTTGATTTTGTGATCACATGTTTTTCTCATGAGCCCTTTTAAATTTTTTATATTTGTTTTTTGGGATTTTCCTTGCTATTCACCCTAGTATCCCAAGATTTTTTCTCATCGGTCATGAAATGTTGGATAATGATTATTTCACCTTATTTCATATTATTTTCCAAAAAAAAAATTCTTCACATTCTTTTCCATTGGCCTATGGGGTCATGATTCGACAATGTCGGGCCAGGTTCAACTATGATTGAACAACTCGATTTCTAGATGTTTTGTGAATAGAGAAAAAAATTATTATTTATAGATACATCATGATTGATTTTTAATAATTATTTTTTGATCTAGGATCCATAAATGGTGACATGCAATGATTCACACATGGTACATGTGAATGATTTGACCGGATCATAATAATTTGTTTTTTGTCCACCAAAAATCCAATAAATGATTATCAAAGTATTTTTCCTTTGATACAAGGTTATAAATATGTGATATCTATAGTAGTGAGGTTGGATATATAAAACATGTTATAAATACATTCCTAGATGATAAATTACCACATGACGAGGCAGGGTTACACGTCATGCAGCCCACTATACACATCATGTATTCCCTCCTTATACTTCTTCCTCTTATATCAACTTTATTTAGACTCAAATTTTGTGCATAAAGATACCTATTATAAGCAGTTTTTGTGTATAAATTTATAATGGAATTAATTATGATATATTACACAATATGATAGATTCTTTTAGTGTGAAACTTTGTTAGGTGATGCTTGATAGATGAAGTGATCCAGGTACGATCATCCGAGTGTTTCCCAGGTTGATACTCGCCTATCACACCAAGAATAAGGTTCCCCTTACTCTTAATATATATAGATATGTAACTCACCTATAATAGGAATGGGTCCTATATATATAGTGTAACTTCCATGTATTTAGGAATTGGTGTCATTTGGGTCCTCCATGACTGTTGTGGCATCCTTGATTGTGGAGAATAATGGCAAGGGGAAATCCCCACCACACATATTCTGGAGAGATTGCATTTGATGATGGGAATTAGTGAAGGAATTTTAGAGATACTAGATGACTAATTGACTTTGGTTATCCTATGATATGTATATCCCTTTCTCTCTCATTTGGGTTCCTTTATGAGGATATATATATATATATATGTATTGGGTTTCATTTCCCTCTTCCTTTGGCTTGAGATGACTACTAATTTTGTATCTTAATATCACCCAATTTTTGTTTTCCAAGCATCCTACTATGTACGTATATACTCACACCTATATTGAATGTGATAGTGTATGCCATGTCTTATTTATATGATTGATAGATTGATGATTTCTTTGGTGAAGCATATTGATAGCAAGGTGCGTTGATCGAGTATGGTGGCCGATCATGGAGATTAAGAGTTGTATTCTCTATTATTTCTTTATTTATAATTATTTTTAGGTCATAAATTCTTCTCAATATGGGAATTTATTTTTAGCCTTTACACTATGGTTTTATTCTATCATACTCTAAGGTATTTCCAAGAGGTTATTGAATGCATGGATTAATCAAGATGTAATTCTATTTTTTTTATTCCTCTACAATGTTTCATGGAGAAATATTGGTGTGTATATACATGTAAATTATGAAATGTCCTTTGAATTTATATTATGAATTAATGGGGATTTTCATTAGCCCCTCTCCTACTAGAGGTAGGATTTTGGTGGTCTCAATTCCACCTTCCGTCAGCCAGGTAGGCACATGTGGGTAGGGTCATGAAAAAATCTATATTGGTTACTTAATATGGATATTTATTGAAAGGGAATATTTTTTATAAATTTAATTTGTCAATCAATATATAAGGAATGCATTGGAAAAGATTCGATAAGTGGATCTTAGTTATAGATAGCCCCTCAATGCATCAACAATTATAATTAGATAAAACAGTTTGCTAAATTAAGTGGGGTTTTAGTGTATACCTAACCATTAATTAAACCACCCTGGTTTAAGGTCTTGATGGTATTGATATATTTATGTTTGAGATGAAGAAGTATAATATTATGAATTTTCTTTATTGATAATTTAGTTATTATTATCCATGAGATTACTATGCTCATATTATCCAAGGATTCATTTCCTGATAAATATATTGATTCAATGGAATGGGTTATCAGTTTTCCATATTTCCATATTTATTATTCCAAATTTACACATAAAAAATTATTTTGTTCACCCCTTTATTAAGAATTTTATCTCTCCCTTATTTTTTTCTTTTTCCTATGATATGACGATAACAAATTTTAATAAGTTTTAGGGATGACAAGATTTTTATTTTGTTATGTTCTATATTCAATTTCCATTGTATGTGGTATCAAGTATGTATCTAGTCATCCAATGAAACTAAACTGGTCAATCCATTGGTTTTAGAACCATTTTATATATAGAAATATAATATAGGAAACATTATCTCTATATTACTAGAGTTAGGATTTTTACACTTCGTATTGGATGAAGATTAGAAGAAAAAAAGTAGGGAACTATATATTGGGAAACATATATTGGGAAACATAAACCTATGGTTGAATTTGAGGACAAGTTAATGTATATAGTAACATCCTAATTTTTTAGTCGTATACAACCCCATTCTTATCATAACGAGATATTTCATTGTTTTTGATAAATTTTCATTACATTACACAAATAAATGCTGAGATATTACATTATTTTTGTGGCATTGGAAATAGGGAAACATAAACATCTAGTACATCAGTAAACAACATATTCTCCCACTATGATCATTATAACTACAACCCTTCATAGATATTTCATATGCCATGCATTTCATCTTAACTTGTGGGAAAGGAAACATAATAAAAGGGTTATATCAGATGCCTATTAAGGGTAAACAAGAGAGATTCATAATAATAACATGATCATAAGGGTATGAGAATATGAGAATAGCATTTGAAAACCATACCCTTCATGTCAAAGATCATAATTTTGTGTCATGTAATAATGATTGGTAGTTCATAAGAGATGAATCATAAGGGAATCTGAGGATATAAGACATGAGAGCATAACATTGGCATACGACATAGATTTTTATCAGACGCATAAGCATAAAAAAATCATTTTCATATTATTCCTAGAACATTTTCGAGGCTATCATAGTTTAATCGGTTCACTATCCAAATCACCATAGTAGTAAAGGTTCCCTTGTTCCGGCATCCTCAGTGTCTTCTGTTGAGAGATATGTCAGCGAAGCCTCATCAGCCATTCATTCTCCTTCGATGGGGTGATACATGTGTGAAACTGGTTCTGGTTTCATCTCTTCTCCTCAAACGTTTTGGTTGCAGGTTATCTCAGCCTCTCAGTTCAGCGATCCTCTGGTTCGTCTTTCGAGTTCTGTCGACGAAGCCTCTTCCATTGTCCACCCTCTTTTGTTGGTTCTTCCTATGGGAACTTTCACTCTAGATTTCTTGTGTTCCTGCTCTGGTTTTGTTTTTCCTCATGTGGCTTGTTTCATTTCTTCTGGTCTACTGTTAATTATCCCTCCTCTACCCTTATTGCATTGTTCCTCTGCGCCTGACCCCATACTGGTTAGTCTTAAAGGTTTCCTAGCATTTTGGGATGGTGTTGTTGGATCTAGTGATGGTGTTCTGATCTTGGGGTTTGCATCTCATTTTTCTTGTTCGGTTCACACTTATCCATAATGTTATGTCATGTGTTTTGTGGTGATTTATGGATGGGATTGGCCCTAGACATCATTCTTTGTCCAGGACATCTATTTCTCATTGCGATGGATTACTGGTTCTCACTTAGCCTCAAAGTGATTTGTACTTGTGGGTTCCCACTTAGCCAAAAAGTGTTTCAAAATTAAAAAAATGGATTTCAGTCATAACCAATGAAATAAAATGGGTTTCATAAACATTTAATATGGGCCTTGAATGGGAGACACTTAAGGTTGCCCTTAAGCTAGATTTAGATTGGTGAGACATTTCATTTGGGGTTAGATATGGTGTAAGGAATGACAGAAACTATTTTGGTGATCCATGAGTATATGAGGATAGCTTAGAGCCAACATAAATCTTACATAAATTAATGTCATAGTCTTTTTGAGTTTGAGAAGAGATAACATCTTTTCTTTATTATATCCCAATGATGAGGATTACAGAGGATTGGTTGGGAGGAATGTTATCTGTGAGGTTCGTTGATCTATTCAATATCCTATAGAGGGTTAGTGAGGTTACTTACTTCTAAACTTACCCCCATTGTTTGAATGGATGAATGATGTCTTCCATGTATTGAAGATAAGGATATACATTCATGATCACATGTATGTTATTGACTAGAGTAATCTTGAAATTGAATATGGAGAAACCAAAATGAAGTACCAAAAAGCAATCAAGGATAAACAGAAGAGGATACTATGAGGAAGGAACAATCCCTTGGTTTGTGTACTGTAACTGCACGAGGGTTTTCAGGGGAGATACTAGGAGTGGGAGAGAAAGGTGTGGGATTAGTATCCCCAATTTTGTTTTTCGATTTTTTTTTGGTGTTAAAAATATTGATTTAGGAGAGAATGTAGTGACTAATTTTTTTCCTTGAAAGACCTTTTAAAATATTAAGGAATACTTTTGGAGATAGGAGTTGAGATAGTTCGAGATTCCAAGGCCCGGTGAGCCAAGAATCATTATTATAATATTTTTAATATTTTTATATCTTGTACATAATTTTTTTTAATTTTTCTGTCCTTAGACCAGAAATATTATATTATAGTTGAATCTAAAACACATATTTTACCCTATGAGTTACCAAAATTTGGTTGGAACTGATCGTTTGGATAATGAATCCTTTTACGAGTATGTCAAGTGTATTAATTAATTCATTCATTCATTTACTACCAAAAACACAAATTAAATATTTATGTTAGGTGTTATGGAATCTCTCTATGGTTATCCACATAACCATGGGAGATTTAAGAGGATCATATGATGCTCTTAGTTAGTTTATCAAGATCATATGATGATCTGTAATCAGATTGAGGTGGATCTAGAGAAAATGAACACAATTGATCATCTTCATTACTGGAGAATGAATTTATCGCCAATGATAAATCCAAAATTGATGTGGGACTCATCAATTGTATATTTCTCCCTTTTATTAATAATGTATGCACATATTATCAAATTGTTTTTTATTTTTTGATCAAATGTTCTTCTGAGGATCCCTATTATATTTTTTATATTTTTTATTAATTATTTTTTAGGATATTCACCCCAGTTTCCCTTAATCGATGATCATTGATTGAGAAATATTTTCTAATTATTATTTCAACTTCAATCTTTTCCTCCCCCGCCCATTCTTCGCATTCTTCACTGTTGTCCTATAGGGTCATGGTGTGATAATGGTGGGTCGGTTTTAACTTGGATTAAACACCCATATTCTTTGATTTTTAGAGATTTATGAAACAATTTGTGTCTTACAAAAGTGTCGAGAGAGATTGTGGGAAAATATATTTGGATATGATATCCATGAATGGTGATGAGAAAAGAGACTTGCATGGGATGTATAGCGACATTGATGAGATTTTCATATTCTATTTTCCAGCCACCAGAGATCAAGAAATGATGGTTGAAGTCTTATTCCTTCGATATCGAGGTGGTAAATAGGCGAGATCTATAATAGAAAGGAAGGATATAAAAAACATATTAGGAATCATTAGTTTCTATAAAAACAAGAATAAACACCATGTATCCCCAAATAATACACAACTTGTAGCCCTTTAGAGTAGTGTTGGGGTTTCAGGAAAAAGTTAAAGATCACACACCATGTGGTTGGACCCACACGCCATGTGACCATCCAGGGAGGACAAGATTTCTTACATCTATAACAATCATTGGATCTCGTGTGGTCCTAAAGACCATGTAGTCTAGGAGTTCATGGGAATGGGATGAAATCGAGTATAACTAGGTATATGAGCATGAACTGAGGTACATGGGCATGACTTTGGAACATAGGCAGACCCCTAGTGGATGATACAAGAAAATTATGGACCATAAAAATAGTAGACTATGACATGGATTCCAATCAATGTCCATAGGATAAAATTACTAGGTAATAAGGAAAAGTTACACGTCGTTCTAACCACCATACATTTCATGTATTCTTTCTTTAAAATTTTTCTTCCTGTATATCTGTCATTTTGACATAGATTTTGGTTACCAAGTAGCCTATAATAAGTGTTCTTTTGGATGAAACATGTTGGTGGGCTTAGTTATGATATATGGGGGTACAATGAGAGATGTTTCAAGCATGAAACCTCTTTAGGAAATGCTTTATAGATCAACTGATCCTTGTATGATAGTTATAGAGTTTCCATGGTTGATAATCCCCTATCAAACCAAGAAGCAGGTTACCCCTACTCTTTATATAGACAGATATGGTACTCCCCTACACACGGAATGGGTACCTTATCTTTAGAGTGTTACTTCCTCGTATTTGAGCTCTAGTTGTTATCAGGTCCTCCATGGGTATTGTGGAACCATAGACTATAGAGAATTGTATTGAGGGGTCGGCTCCACCACACAAATTATTCAGAAATTGCATTTGATGTTGGGAATCAGTGATGATGTTTTAGAGGTACATGTTAACTCACTATCTATGGATAACCTATGATATGGAGATCCAATTTCTCTATCATTTGGGTTTCCTTATGAGTATATATATATATTTGTATGTAAGTATGTAATGAATTTGGATTCCCTCTTACTTTGGGTTGAGATGAATACAATTTTCATATCTTTCAATCACCCCATTTCTATTTTCTTGGTGTCCTGCTGGGTATGTATATACTAACTATTGCACAGGATGTGCCTATATATGTCATCTCTTATGTAGACGAAGGGCATATCAATGATGAATTTGGTGAATCATAGTGATAACTGGGTGCATTGATGAAGTATGGTGGCCAAGCATAGAGATTATGAGCTGTGATCTCCCATATCTCTTTATTTCGAGTTGTTTTTAGGTTGGTACTTGAACTCAATATGGGTGTGTAATTTTCCCCACAACACATTGATTTTATTCTATCGTAATATAATGTATTTCCAAGAGGTTATTTCATGCATGGTTTCCCCTAGATGTTATTGTATTTTTATTATTTCTCTACATTGTTCCATGGATACATATTGGTGTGTACGTATATATACATAAGAAAAATTCCAACCAATTTATATCATTCATTATTGGAAATTTTCTCCATCCCCCTAACCTATTGGAGGTGAGTTTGGGGATGTCGCAGCTCAACCTTCCACCAGCCAGGTTGTCCCTAGTGGGTTGGGCCATGAAAAAATCAATTTTCTTTACTCAATAAGGATATTTATTGATGATTAATATTTTTTATAAGTTGAATTTATCTATCAATATATGAGGAATGTAATGGAAATGGAATGATAGGTGGAGCCTAGTTATTAATAGCCCCTCAATACATCAACAAGTCTCATTAGATAAATCAATTGGCCAAAGTAAATGGGTTTTCAATTAATACCAAACCATTAATTGAACATCCTTTGTCTAAGGTCTTGTTGTTATATATATCATATTTTTTGAGATTGTCAAATGCAATATTATACAATTTATTTATTCCGTATTCAATTATTATTATACATGATATTACTATATTGATATTACCCATGGATGTATTTTAGGATTATGTTATCGATTAGATGGAATATGTTTTCAGTTACTTACCTTTCCATACTTATTATTTCTTATTTAGTCATAAAATATTCTTTTGTACTATCCCTTATTGCGTATTTTAGATGACCCTTATTTTTTTCCTCTTCCCTATAAATGATGATAAAATCTTTGAATAGATTTTAGGGATACCAATATTTTTATTTTTGTATGTTTTATATTAAATTACCAGTGTAAAAAGTCTATCATGTATGCATCTATTTCTCCAATTATTCTAAAATAACAATTCTTACAATATTATATCCATTTTATCCACACTAATATAATATATTAAACACAATATCTAGGTTATTGGAGTTGGCATTATTATATTTTGTATCATAGAAAGTTTAGTAAAATCATTGGGATCTAGATTTATGAAAAAACTATATTTAGAAACATAAACCTATGATTGAATTTGAGGATTCTTAAAATTATAGAATAACATTATATTTGTTTTCGTAATATAGTAACCCATGCTTACCATACAGAGTTATTGAATCATTTTTTATGAATATTCAGAAAATTACTCAAAAACATGCATAAGAATGGCAGTAGTTTAGTTTCTTTATAAAATTGGAAACATAAACAAATGGTCCATAGGGAAAATACATTGTCTCCCACTACGATCATCATAACTCAAACCCTTATTATAAATATCATACTAATACATTTCATCATAATCTAGGGGAAAAACATAATAAAATGGTGATATTAGATTCCTAGTAAGGGTAAACAAGAGAGATGTATATGAATAACATGAATATTAGGGTATGAGGACATGAATATAACATTTGAAAACCACACCTTTCATATCAAAGATCACAATGTTGTGTGGTGGAATAAAGATTGACAGTTCATAATAACTGACTCATAATGGAATCATAGGACACATTCCATGATATCATATCTTTGGAATAAGATATTATTAATTATAATAAACATAAGAATATAAAAACAATTTACATATTAGTAAAGGAATATTTCCAATCATATCATAGTGGACTAAGTTCACTACCCAAACCATCATAGTAGACAAGCTTCACTGTCAATACCATCATAGCGAACAAGGTCCCTTATTGTACCAGGTTCACTCCCCATTCTAGTCCCATCTTTCTCATGAGATATAAATCTTAACAAAATTCATTAGCGGGAGATATAGTTCCCACACTTCTCATAATGAAAAACAAATTTAAGTGTTCCATTAGATCATAAAACATTAATCATATCATAACTCAGAAAATTAAATGGGGTTCATATACATTTCATCATATTATAACCTATATAAAGAGGTAAGTTTCATAATAATTTCATCATTTAATCAAAGAATATCTCATGAAAAAAGAAGTGTGTTTCATAAGAATTTTATCACGGTATAACCCATGGAAGAGAAATTAGTTTTATAAAAAACATTCCATCATAAAAATAAACCATTCAGAGAAAGAATAAGAATTCCATACATGGATCATATCTCAAGTATGACATAGGTAATCATCTTAGATGAAAAATGATTTTGATCTATCATTTAAAACATTTATTAAAGAAAATATACTTTCCACTTTGAAAAAACACCATTTTAAAATAAAAAAATTGAAAACATTTATTTTATAAAAAAATATTGTTGAATTATAAAGGTATCTTCGAAGAAAATAATATTCATGATGAGAAGAATCTTCATTCATTTTTTACAACTAATATAAGTAGTCCTTCCACATTTTAAGTAAAAACCAAAATAATAATTTTTTGGAATGATACATGATGTTTCCTGTAATTTTTTTTATAAAAATTAAATCATGGGATAATGTATTAAATGAATAATAGGATAATAATAGAACACTATTGAAATCATTTTTAGAAAATATTGTTTTGGAAGAAAATAGATATCAGCCGAAAGGGAGAAATACTGTCATATATTATTGAAAACATTTTTACAATTATTTTAACTAAAAAATATTTTAATAATGGTAATATTTGTTAAAATGGAATGAATAAATAGTGGATAATAACAGTAATAATATTCTGGGTTGTTGACCAAAATATTTTTCCATCGTAAACTTAATCAAAATAGTCCTGATAAATAATGATATTGTAATATAAAATGATTAACACTTATGTAAATTTGAATTGTATGACCCCAAAAGGAGTGACATAAAATGGAACCTCAACATTCATGATGAAAAAAAAATTAATTATATTAAATTTTAATGGGTATGTATATGCACGTAGTGAAAGAATATAGGTGCACAACATAACATACATTTCAAAAAGGCGAATTGAGAAAACAATCTTTTACCTTAAGTCTTCAATTCTATCATAAAAATTCAAACCTCATGTATAATAAATATATGTTTATTATAAATCTACTTGAGATCCATATTTATATATATAATACCATATATTATTTTCTTGTGACCTTTTATTACCCATTTATTTATAATTCCTTGTTAATGTCATGTTTCGGGTAATAACCGGGTTTTTTCATATATGTTTTGATTTATTACTTTTATTCCTATTACCAAAATCATGTTTCCATGATATCAAGAATTATTTCTGTTATATAAATATCATATATATTCAGTATATATGTGTTTACACTAATATATAACATACAGAGACTGAAAATAAAATACACCATTCATGGAGGTGGTTGGTCGTAAGTACGCATGAACGCTATTTCCATTTAATTGGAATATATAAATAGAGAAGGTTAAATGATTTATTATTATTAATAAATATTTTTTTATTTTATATATATTACATAAGTTAATTAACTTCCTCCTTATTACCTTCCATGTATAGCATGAGAGATCCGCATCGCTTCATGAGGCTGTAGTTTGCTGTAAAAATGAGTTACGTTATTATAATCCAAAAAATAGAAATAATTAAGGTATATGTGATATAATAAATAAAAAATCATAATAAAATCATAAATATAATATATAAACTATATATAAATCATTATGTATAACCTTTATAGGTTGTAATATAAAAAGAACGACATCGTTTTGCAAGGTGGTAATCTTCCGTACACACGAACAATGATTTTGTAACCCATTTGATTGAAGTAGAGATAGTTTTAGGTCATTCACATATCATAAAAGAATATAAATATATAAAATATAATGAGGTTATTGTATCATCATGTTTTAATAATACTATAATTATGTGGAGGAAAAAATAAATCAAAAACAATTGTTGAGTAATGTTACCTCTTCTTAGGTTATCCTCCTTATGATATAATCAAAATCCAGCCAATGTTTTATTTAGGTTAAAAAAATTCTAATAGGATAATTTTCTAGATTATTTGAATTGATTTTTTCAGGTTTTTTCTTAACAAAAATGGTTTGATGGTGGGAATAAGAGAGGAGAATAGGAGGTGATTTATTAGCGTGGTCAATAGCACACTTGTAATTTTTTGGAAGAGATAATTCCACCCATAAATTTTACATATAAAAAACCAATTATGGACCCTTATCAATAATGGAAGAGATAAGGTCTAAATATTTCATTAAAATGGGTGTTGAATAATTTTTGGGTTATTTTAACCCATATCTTTTTTCGTTTAACCCCTCCCCCCCACTAAACCCATCTTTTCCTTATCTTCAGAAAAAAAAAATTTACTATTTTTACTATTAAATCTGGTCAAAAATAAATTTTAAATTTTTAGATAATATAAATGTTTGTGAATCTAAATATGAACTACATTTTTAAAAATTCAAATCAAAAAATTGGAAAACTAAATTTAGAAATTAATCTTCCATGTGTGATGAGATACCAATTTTTTAAGAATAAAATGTTCAAAAGAATACAATTTCTTTAACAAAGTTTATTACGAAATTAATTATATTAAAATTAATTGGATTAATGGATGCATAATATAACTATTTTTAATTTCAATCCAATTTAAAATATACATTTTCTTTATAAATTAATTATATAAAATCGTAGTTTTCAACTAAAAATATTTATTTTTTAGATTTCTTCAAAAATGAAACTTTTTAAAAAAAATACTAAAGATTGAAAGTAGTCTAGTTTTGACATATTGATTTAACAAAATAAAGTTATTTCATCATTAATTTTTTATAATTTTGAGAAAATAAATTTATTCATTTCCACAAAATGAAATATTTTTTGATAAAATAGTATTTTCAAAACACATAATTATTTTAAAGAAAATTTGGTTTTTTTATCAGTAAGAATTATTTATATTAAACCATTATACACAATGTTTTAAAAATAGTTATTACTATTCATTTATCTAAGATTATCATCTAGGTTATAATGGCTTAATTTAAATAATAATATGAATAGTATATCACGGTTTTGTTAAAACTCAGTTTTGTATGTAACACAAGCTAACCAAGTTTTGATTCTAGTTCAAGCTTAACATGCCATTGTGTGTCACACAATATTAACTTGGTGTTGCGCGAAACAAAATTTTTCCAATAAATTTAATTTATTCAAAAAAATCAAAAATCATTAGATGTTACATTATACCCCTACCTAAATGAATTTATCAATTGAAATTCTTCACTACAATATACATAATTAAGGATAATTATACCTCATAATATCCTCATGTTTCTAGATAGCTTCCTCTAACTATTGGATTAACCATAAAACTTTGACCAATTGAGTGATCTGTTTTAGTAAATATTTCTTTGTTTGACCCAAATTATCTAGCAATTATTCCTCATCTATCTCTGGTTTCAAAGGATTTATTTCTCCAAATTCCTTCCACCATGTTAGATCTCTACACTTCTATCCATATAATGAATCATAAGGATCCATCTGAATGAATGAGTGAAAGATATTGTTGTATAAAAACTCAACTAGTGGAATGTGTGTATCCCAAACACCTTTAAAATCCAAATAATAAGATCAAAATATATCCAATGGGGTTTGAATTGTCCTCTTAGAATAACCATCTATCAGAGGATAATATACAGTGATGAAACTAAACTATGTATTAAGATCTTGCTAAATACTTTACTAGAACATTGAGGTAAACTTCAGATCTCAATCATAGACAATGCAGTGTGGTACTCTATAAAACCTTACAAATTCCTTAATATATATCCTAACAATATGATGTAGATAGAATTATTCTCTGATAGCAATGAAGTGTGATTACTTAGTATGTAGATTGAATACAAACTAAATAAATTTATTCCCATTATATTTTTTGGAGATATCAATGATAAAATCCATGGTTAGTTTTTTCCTATTCCCATTCTGGTATGGGAAATGGGTGTAACATCCACATTAAAATTTTCATTTCATCTTCAACATTCTCACTAACCAAGTATAATGATATATAATCTGTGATATATCTATTCATTCCATCCCTCTAGAAATAATCATTCAAATCTCTATAAGTCTTTGTAATTCCTGGATGAATAGAGAATGAATAACAATGAGGTTCCTCTAATAACTATTTTTTCAAATTTGGTATTGATAGAACACATACACAATTCATAAACACTATCATTCATGATCAAGGTTAATATGATGAATATTTATAACCTTCTTTTTCAGCTCTACCTCTTCCATATGTGCTTCTTTAATACTCACTAGGATTGATGCTTAGACATTCCATTAAGAAAGATAAGAATTTTCCCCTTCATTAAGGATATCTAGATTCATCATTTTCAAATCTAAAAAATTGGATATTTTGTAATCTTCATCATGGATAATATAGAATGATCATTTTAATTCAAAACATCTACCACCTTGTTCACTTTCCCAGGGTGGTAATGTATTGAGTAGTCATAATATTTAATCCTATCTAACTATCTTCTTTGCAATATATTAAATTCTTTATGGGTGAATACGTACATTAATATTTTGTGATCGGTACATATCTCAATTTTTTTCCATAAATATAATTCCTCTATAAATTTAATGAAAGACTTACCATACCTAACTCTAAATCTGGAGTTGGGTAATTTTTATCATGCATAATCAATTCTCAAAGAGTCATAATTTGTAACAATTTCATTATGCATAAGAACACATCCAAATCACTTCTCGGATGCATCACTATAGATTACAAACACTTCTCCACTATAGGTTAAAGTAATAATAGGTGTTTAGACTAATCTTCTATTTGTTTCTTTGAATATTTCTTCAAATTCATGTATCTATAGAAAATTTTCTCCCTTTAAAGTTAAATTGTTTAGGGGATTATATATTCATGAGAAACTCTCCACAAACCATTGATAATATCTAGTTAAACTAATAAAAATATGGATATCACACACCATGGTTGGTTTGGTTCAACATTCAATAGCCTCCGTCTTTGATGGATCTACTAATATATAATCTTTTGAAATTATATGTCCAAAAAATGAAACCTTTTTCAAAAAAAATTAATACTTTGTAAAGTTTTCATATTGTTTCTCTTTCCTTGTGTTATTTAGTACAATTATCAAGGGGTATTAAAAATATTAATTAATCTATTAATAGATAAGAATATCATCTATAAATATGACAAAAAAATAATCAAGATAATATATAAAGACTCTTTTCATTATATCTACAAATATAGTGGGGGAATTAGTAAGACCAAATAGAATAACTATATATTCCAAGTGTCTGTTACATGAACCAAATTCTTTCTTGGTTATAACCTCTTTATTTACTCCTAATTGATTATATACAAAATAAACTTTAGTATTGTAAATGTATTGATCTCTGCATGGATGATCAAACACATCATCACTATAGGGAACATGAAACTTTTTAATGATTGTGATCAATTTAATCTCCCAGAAATCAATGCAGAGATTCATTGGTCCATATTTATTTTTAACCAAAACAAAAGGTACACTACAAGTTCATACACTTGGCTGAACAAATACCATGTCAATGTTTTCCTGGAGTTACTTCTGTATTTCCAATAACTCAATTTGGTTCATTCTATAGAGATTCTTTAAAATTGGTGTGGAACCAGGTATAAGTTATATTAAGAACTCAACATTATGTTTTGGTTTAAGGAAAGGAAAATGTTCTAAAAATACATAAAATTATTCCTACAGAATAGGCATATCATCAATGTCAAATTTCTCCATAACCATTTGTGATAAACAACCCTTCTAAATGGGAATTAATACCCATACAATGGATGTGATCTCTATTATAAGGTCGTTGTTATAATAGCATTGATAGACAATCATAGGTTGGTTTGTAATATCAAACATGGCTTCCCTTTATTGAAAAAAGATGTCCTATTTATGTTGTTAATTCATATACATGACAAATATAACATTAAATTCAACTAGAAGAATAATGATAAGATTTTCAGGAATCAAATTCCGACCAATGTGAACCAGAGAGAAATTATAGAAATGAGATATTTTCAGGTTTTCACTACTTATTCCACCTATAATTATTTGGGTTACTTTTTGATACCATTATAAAGTCAATAGATATGAAATAATAGAAATATCTAGATTCAAGTGGGACATTTTCAATTATAGATTGGATAGTAAGTGTACCTTTCACAATATTTTTATCACACCCCTCATCAGAAACAATGACAAGATGAGATTTACCTTTATCTCTCATATTAAGAGGATTTTGATGTTAATCATCATCATTAAGCATTATATTTTTTTCATTGGTTAGTATAGTTCCTATAATCCTTTTGTTTTAAACGTTGGAGTGTGGGTGGATTATTCTCTGAATCTTTTTCTACATTCTTATCATTAGATAAATTCTTACCCTCATTTTAGAAGTTAATTTCACAATGAAATTACCTTACCCACATAAAACATTCACTGGTCCCCTTAAATAAATTTACTCCATGATTCTTCCCACATATTTAGTATAGATTAAATCTAATCTTATTCTCTCCATTGATCTTAGATTTTACATTGAATCATATTTCTCTATTCTTATCAAATAATTAGATAGATATGAATCTATAACCTCAATTTCCACCTAGATAAAACATATAATAATATATTCATATCCATAGAAGTCTATTATGTATAACTACCTTCAGAGAGATTTTTTAAACCACTGAATAATCAATGAACCTTACATTCAGGTTGGATGATAATATCCGAAGCGTACCTCACAAGTCTTGTAAAATTTTCCTCTTAGACACCAATATATTTATCATCATTTTTCTTTATCTCAAGGAACTCCTTCCCTAACTTTGTATGAATAATAAAAGTAAATAGATTATTGAAAAGAAATTTTTTGAACTCTCCCCAGTCAATGGATTCAATTTTATTATTTTTCCTTGTAATATTGATAATATTACATCAGTCATCCACATCACTTTCTAAGTGAAAGAAATCCAAAATGAAATTTTCGTGTTTATAATACTGGAGAGTGGAAAAAACTTTATAATGGTGTTGATAAATTTTTCAATAACTAGTGGATTAGAAGACCAACTAACAAAGGTGGGAATTACCTCTTGAAGGACTACATAGAATTTTGTTCCCTCTTTTGTTCGTTTGGATGTCCATCATGATTCATATCATGAGAAATTTTCTTGGTCATAGAACAAATATTTTTTATTTTATATCTGATAGTTTTTATATTCTCATGAGGAAAATGATTTTGTTTTTCTTTTTCACTTCTCATTAATAGGGTTCCTTTGGGTTCCAACCATTGACAAAAACTGAAAAACATAGTGTAAGAAACAATAATTATGATGGGGAACCACATAATCATTAAAAATAACTTATAGGGTGCCTAAATCATGACACCTTTTTTAATATATGACACCATAATTTTTACCTAGGTCATTAATGGTCATCATATATTTAAATTCTTCAGGATGGTTTATAAACATTTTATGAATTTACAAAGTGTATTCCCTAAGAGTGACACAAAAGAAGTGTAGCAGAACCCATTTTCATGTATCAATTGATAATCAGTTCTAGTTCGATGTTCTCTTTTCTAAGTTATTACCACTAGGAACATTTGTTATAGATCCAAATCCAATTTTTATATGCATATATAGATTAAATTTCTTGAATCTACTTGTTATATACTTTTCCAAAATTCCAAGACAATTTCCTATACTTTGACACATCCTCATACTTATCCTAATGAATTCTATTAGGGTTTTAATTAAGGTTTTCTAATCCATGTTTCTGAAGGTTGACTAATCCTATCCTTAGATACCAAATATAGAATCCTAGGATTATTTTATGTAGAGAATACATATTTGTTTTATTGTATTAGATAACTATATGCCTGAGGACCATAATAGATAATTTTCTTTTGAAACATGGAAATATAAAAAAAAATATAGGTAAACTACATCATCTAATAATATGATCTTTATAACTATTACCCTTATTTGGAATATAATACTTAAATCATTTCTTCATAACCTAGAGGAAATGAAATAGAGGAAAAGGGTGAGCTCAAAAGAAAAGTAGGGGAAAACCAGTGAGATACATAAGAATAACAAGAGAATATGTGTATGAGAACATGATCATAGCATTTGAAAGCCATGTTGTGTATATCAAAGATCATTATTTTGAATCATGTAATAAATACAGGTAGTTCATAAGAAATGAATCATAGTGGAATAAAAGAACCTAGACAATGAGAGAATAACATTTCCATAAGACATAGATTTGTGGCATACTCGTAATTGTATAAAATAATTTCTATATTAATAAATTATTGTTTTCAAGGATATAATAGTGTAATGGGTTTACTACCCAAACCATAATACTAGTCAATGTTCACTCCCATGAGAATAACAGCAGACAAAGTCCCTTGCTGAATCAGTTTCACTCCCCATTCAAGTCCTACCT
Source organism: Viscum album (assembly GCA_963277665.1). NCBI lineage: Eukaryota > Viridiplantae > Streptophyta > Magnoliopsida > Santalales > Viscaceae > Viscum > Viscum album. The sequence continues at coordinate 1,616,081,348 of OY728158.1, forward strand.
ATATTACGATATATAAATCATTACCCAATGCATTGAAAGGGATATATAGTTCCCACCCATCTCATAATGACAACCATATTTATATATACCAAAAAATTATAATACATCCATCATGTCATAAAAAATTAAGTGAATTTGATTTTATAAACCTTTCATCATATCATAACATATATAAAAAGGCAAGTTTAATAATAAATTAATCATTTCATCATATCATATCTTGTGGAAAAGAAGCAGGTTTAATAATAATTTAATAGTCGTAGAATCAATGGAAGAGAAAAAAAATTTAATAAACATCATGAAATATTAAACATAAACTAATTATTGAAAGAATAAGAATAGTATCCTTGGATCATATCCCCAATAATGCATTTGTAATGTAAATAGATTTCATTTTATCTATAAAATTATATTCATCGATTATTCAAAACATTTCATGAGGAAAATATTTTTTCCTCTTCAAAAAAACCTTTTTAAAATATAAACATTATAAAAATATTTTATTTGAAAATAACATTGTAAAATTATAAATTAAGGTTAAAAGTAAATATTTGGCTTGATGATTGGACTTCTTTCCGTGACATACATTTTTTGAAGAATGTATTGCTTTTGGTAAATCAATGATTTTGTTTACATTTTTGGTAAAAGAGAAACATGCATTGTTTGGAAAGTGAAATGAGGATTCCTTTGAATATATTTTTTAACATTTTTAAACATGGGTAAAAATTTATTTTAAAAAATTTTATATTAATAATTATAATGTAATTATTTTTACAAGACATAGTTTTGGGAGAAAATGATTTTCTGACCAAATGGTGAAATAAAGTTAAATTTTATTAAAAAATATTTTCACAATTATTTAAAGTACCAAAGAGTGGGAAAATGGTACTATTATTTGAAAATTTAAAGAATAAATATAGGAAAATAAAATATATGAGTTTCTTAAGATATATATCATAAAATTTTATATTCAGAAACATAAACAGAAATAATCCTGATAAATGATCAGATTGTAACATACAATCAGTAAAACTATTATAAAATTGAATTATAAGAACCATGAAGGAATAAAATAAAATTGTACTTCTAATGTCATAAGGATAAAAAATTCATGAAATTACATTTCAATGGGTTTTTATATACACCTATTGAAAGAATATAGGTGAATAACATAATGTACCTCTCAAAGAAGGAAAATTGAGAAACAAATACCTTACCTTACATCTTGATTTTCATTATAAATGTTAAAAACTACTGTATAATAAATATAATTTTTTATAAGTATAATATGGAACTATATTTATATATTTCATACAATATATGATTTTATTTTTTCCTTTTTATTTCCCATTTATTAACAATTCCCTTTTAAATTTGCATTTCGGCTAATAACTACTTTGTTTTTTGTATATTTTTTTGATTTTTTATTTTATTTTCCTCTTACTTTGATCATGATTAAATCATATACCTAATATAAATGATGATATAAATATCATATATATTAGGTATATATGTTTTTATATTATTCTAAAAAATATATAGATTAGAAATGAAATACATTGTTTTAGACGACAGTAGGTCGTACATACTCATGAACACTGTTACCATTTTCATGAAATATTGGATAGAGAAAGGTAAATGGAATATTATAGTTCAATAATAAATTTAATTTCATATATATCGCATTTATTTGTTAAATACATCCTTAGTACCTTCCATGTAAATCATGAACGAATCACATTGCTTCGCAAGGTGGTAGTCCGACATACACACATCGATGTTACAATATCACCCAAGAATGGAGAACATGATGGTATGTGTGGTATAATAATTCAAAAAGAATTAAAATATCATAAATATAATATATAAAAAATAAATCTGTTAATATATCTAGGCTTGATAGGTGGTAATGTAAAAACGAATGACATCAGTTCCTACGGCATTAGTCCACTGTACACACAAACAATGATTTCATAACGCATTTGATGGAAGTAGAGGTGGTTGTAAGTCATAAAAATAAAATAAAAAATTATCATTATATTAAATATATTTATTTTATTATATCAACATTATATAATAATAATTGAAGTAGGTTTAGGATGAAATAAATCAAAAATGATCATTAATGAATGTTACCTCTTCTCTTGGTATCCTCATTAGGTTTGGAATAAAATCTATACTAGATTAAAATTATGTCCAAGATAAGGATTCTTGGAAGAGAGGAGGGAATTTGGGTTGTTATTGGAAGAATAAAAGAGTTTAATGTGTGAATTACAGATTGGAATAAGTGGCCTTTTATATGTGCGTGGAGTGGCACACTTTTAATTTTCTGAATGAAAGAATTACACCCATGTTTTTTCTTGTATAAAGAATCCAATAATAGGAAATTCATGATAATAAACTTTATAAGGATGAAATACTCCTGGAAATTTTTTTGGACCAGTTTTTTCTCACTTTTAACCCTTGTTGTTTTATTTTACCATCTTTGATAATCAATTATTACCTTAATCGTAGTAAATAGTTTTTAATAATTTCACAATTAGTTTTTGTTAAAAATTATGCCCACCTTATTTGATAACATATATTATTATGATTCCTAATATAGAAACAATTTTTAAAAATTCTATTCAATGAATATTTAAATTTTAATTTAAAACTAATCTTCCAGGCACGATGTGAAAGTGATATTTTAAATAGAAAATGTTCAAATGTTTACATATTATTTATAACAAAATGCCCCAAAAAATTGAATAAAATAAAAAAAAATTGATTAATGAATTTCTAATTGAGCTAATGTTTCTTTTAAACCAATTTCAAATATAATTTAAATTTATAACTAAATTAAAAAAATTCTATTTTCAATTAAAATTCTATTTTGTTTTACTATTCATCAAAAAACCAATCTTTTCATAAAAATCACAAAACATCACCCTAAGATAATTTTGACATATTGATTTCAAAATATAAGCTTATTTTATCAATATAATATTATATATGTGGGAAAATGAATTTTATTAATGCTCAAAAAAACAAATAAATATCAATATTTGAGAAAATATTATTTTTTAATCATAAAATTATTTATGAAAAATTATTTATTATCGATACGTTTTATTTATATAAATAATTTATACATAATATATAAAAAGTAGTAGTTAATATTTAACTATTTAATTTTAACTTATAGTTTATAATATTTTTGTTTGAATAATAAAATTAATAGTATATAGTTGTTTGGTTAAAACCCAGTGTCATGTATAATATAACATAAACTAGTGTTTCATGTAGTGAAATCTTAACATGATGTTGTGTTTAACACAATATTAACTTTGTGTTTCTTGTAATATAAACAATATTATAAATCTAATTTATTCAAAAAAAACTTTAAAACATAGGTTTTTATATTTTACCTCTGTTAAAATGAATTTATCCCTCGAAATTAGTTACTCTGAATCAAAAAAAGAGGACACTTCATCCTCATCATATCCTCAAGTTCCAATTTAGTTTCCTCAATCAAGTTTTTTTTTCACAAAACCCTTACTATATAATTTTTCTTGTTTTATAGAATCTAGATGTTTCTTCACATAAGAAAGATATTACTCCAATGGTATCAACACCAAGTTTAGTATACGTGAAAGGGTTAGAGATATACTTCCTTAAGAGAGAGACATGGAACAAATCATTGACTTGAGAGAGGATTGATTGAAGCACAATGAGATAATATATGGTCCGGATGAAATATATAATTTCCTAGGGATGGATATACCTTGGGCTTAGTTTCCATTTCTTTATAAATATCATAACCTTCCGCCATGGAGAAAAATTTTGAAACACCTTGTCACCAACTTAAAATTATATATCACAATGATGATTGTTAGCATGAAATTGCTGTTGAATTTGAACTACATTGATATGTTTATGAATGGATCTAACCTTCTCTTTTATTTCTGAAGATATATAAGGTCACAATGGATTTATATCTCTAACTTCATGCTAGCATAGTGGAGCTCTACACATATTTTGATAGAGGGCTTAATTAACAGACATCTGAATTCCTGAGTGAAAGATATTGATATATAAAAACAAAATTAGAGGAAGGTATTGAACCCTATGACCTTTAAAATCAAAATAATAGGATCAAAACATATCAAATAGGGTTTAAATAGTTCTCTCAGACTGACTATCTATCTAAGGATGATACAGAGTGCTAAAAATCAACTCTCTATCAAGAGATTTTTGAGGACTTTACTAGAACATTGAGGTACTACTTGGATCCTAATCATATATGATATAATATAGCACTCCATGCAACATTAAAACTTTATTAATTTTTATATTGAAAATATGACTGAGATATATGTCTTCTTTGATAGTGATGAATAGTATTGACATATTAAGTCGATCGACTACAAATCATCTAACATTGTTCACCTTATACATTTTGGTGAGTCTGACGAAAAAATCCATGGTGGTGTTTTACCATTCCCATTCTAGTATGGGTAATAGATGTAACATCCCATTATACCTTTTTATTTTGGCCTAAACTTGCTAACATACCAAGAGAAAATATACAATCTCCACAACATCTTTATTCATGTCATCCCACAAAAAATACTCCTTCAAATTTCTACACATATTTGTAATTCCCGGTTGATTAGAGAATGAAGAACTATGTTCTTCCTATAGTAACTCCATCTTCATATATTGTGTGGGTGGAATACATACTTGGTTTTTGAACCTTATTATTCCATCATGATCAATTTTTAACATAGAAATATTTCAAACCTTATTTTAAAAATCTATATCTTCAATTTGTATCTCTTTAATATTAACTCGGTAAATTGATGAAAATCCAATTGAGATAGATATAATTTTGCATATACTTCATGATTTACAGATCCATCATTGTAAAATATTGAAATAATTTATCTTTTTTAAACCCCATCATGAATAATCTAGCATGTTCCTCTTAGATTAAAGTAGCAACCACCTTGATCGCTTTCTCATGGTGGTAATGTATTGAGTATTCATAATATTTAATCAAATATAACAATATTATTTGGAACAAATTATAATACTTATATGTGAATATATATACTAAAATTTTATTATTGGAATATATCTCACACATTTATCCATAAATATAATGAATCTATATATTTAATGAAAAAATGACCGTAACTAACTCTAAATAACAAGTAGAGTAATTTTTCTCATGAATCTACTATTTTTAAGAGGCATAATCTATAACCCTATCATTATGCATTAGAAAACAACCCAATATCTTATTGTATGAAACACTATAGATTACAAACCCTTCTCCACTACAGGTTAATGTAATAACTTGTGTATTGACTAGTCTTCTCTTAATTTTCTTGAAATATTCCTCAAATTAATTTTTCCAAAGAAACATGGATTCATTACAATTTAACTATCTCTGGGGATTATATTTCCATGACAAATTCTCCACAAACTATAGATAAATTTATACTAAAACATGAAATCTATGAATCTCAGTCAACATGGTTTGTATTGGAAAACATTCAATTTCCTTCTTCTTTGATGGATCTAACAATACACAAACTCTTGAGATATTATGACACACAAATGAATCCTTGTGTAGGTAAAATTCCCAATTTTTTGAAGTAAAATATTGTTTATCCTACTATATAGTCTTTCGATCAATTATCACATGGTATTCATGCTCTTAATTTCTCTTTTAATAGATAAATATATCATCTATAACGACTACCTAAAACTGATCTAGGAAATCTCTTAAGAATATTCTAATTAAATCCATGAATGTAGTAGGAGAATTAGTAAGACCCATTGGCATCACTCAATATTCATAGTGCCTATACCTTCTATAGAATGTTGTATTTCGCATATCCTACTTCTTAACCCTAAATTGAGGATATCAAAAATTGAGGTCAATCGTGGAAAATAATTGAGTCTACACAGTTGATCAATCAATCCATCTATATGGGGAAGAGGATACTAGTTCTTGATTGTGATCTTATTCATCTCCCTATAATCAATGTAAATTTACCCTAGTCTATATTTATTTTTATTAAATGACAAGATCACCCATGGTTACACACATGAAAAAATGAATCCCATGTAAATGTTTTACTAGAGTTTCTTCTTCAATTCTAAAACTCAATCGAGACTATTCTTAGGGATTCATTGAAATTGGTGTGGCATGAGGTTTGAGTTATTTTGATAAATACACTTCATGATTTAGTTTAATTCTACATAACTCTATGAGAATGACATAAAAATATTCTTACACAATAGTTATGTCATTGATGTCAAGGTTCTCACAAACCATTTGAGATAAAAATGCCTTATGAATAGGAATTAATAATCATACAGTGGAACTGATCTCAATTAGAAGATCATCTTTATCATCACATTGATATATGATCATATGATGCTTTTGAACATCAATTGTGACTTATCATTATTGATGATTTATGTGGTATTTATATATATAAAGACAACACATTTCTAACATAAAATAAAATTTAACTAGAAGATGAGTGAAATGATTTGCAGAAAGCAGATTCCAACTAATGTCCACCGAGGAGGTTTCATATACATGAGATGTGGTCACCCAATAACTATAAGTTTTCACTGCCAATTTCACATCTAATCATTTGGACGAAATATTTATACCCTAATAAAATTATTTACATATAGAATAATGGGTATATCCAGAATCAATGAAGACATTATTTATTCTAGATTGGATTGTATGTGTACCTTTTAAAATGTCGTTATTTCACCCCTCTTGGGAAACAATAGTCACATGAGATTTCCCATTGTATATCAGCTTATGTGGTTGCTGACTTTGCTCATCATCATTAATCTTTATATTTTGGAACTTGTTAGAATAGTTCTCATAACCCTTACATATGAATCCCTAGAGTGTGGGGGTGCAAGTTGTACATATTTTTCTCTATATTATTCATTAGATAACTTCTTCCCATTATATCAGGAAAAAAATTTGATAAACTTACCACACAAACCTAAAAACATTTACTAGTCACCTTATAAATGTTTCCTCCATGTGTCTTCCCACACATTGATAATAATGGAAAGATCACCTTCTTATATCCATTGTTCTTAGATTTTCCATGAAATCCTTTTTTCACTTCTTATTAAAACCATGATATTGATATGTAACTCTAAGATCTATTTCCACCTTGATAGGACATTTAGAAACCGTTTCATAGATACAAAAGTAATTTATGGATAATTCCATTTAGATAATTGTTTTTAATCCATAGAATAATAAATTAACATTTTTTTAGTTTGGATGATAATCCAATAAGCATACCTCACAAGTCTATTAAATTTTTCCTTATAGGTATATATATATTTTTCATCTTTTTTTCTTTATCTCAAGGAACTCCTTATATACTTATATTAAATAATAAAATGAATGTACTTATTAAAAATATGTTCTTGAAATTTCCCTAGCACATTAAGAAAATTTCAGCCTATTTCCTCATATGATAGAGAATAGTCTACCATTGATACACTTCACCTTCCAAATGAAAAACAAGAAAAATTAATTTTTCATGTATTGAAAACTATAGAATGGAAAAATATATTTTCCACGATGATGATCCGTTGTTCATCAACTAGTGGATCACATGTCGTACTAAAATAAGGTGTACATTTCGTCATGATAAAGGAAAAAAATGTTTTCCCTCTGTTTTTTTGGAAGTCCGTCATGATTCATAGCTTGAGAATATTGTGTGGGAAAAAACACATTATTTTTATTTTGAGATCCCATAAATTTTGGATACTCCAGGGGAAATAATTTCATTGTACGTCACACTCAACATTATGATTCTTCCTTATGGTTGTTTCCATTGAATAAAAACAAAAAACATTGTCTAAGAAACAATAGTCATGATGGGGAACCATATAATCATGAAAAATTACTTATAGTTGTCTTAATCATGAAACATTATTTAATATATGACATATTAGGTTTAACCTAGGTAATTTATGGTCATTATTTATTTAAATTCGTCATTATTGTTCAAAAAGAGTTTTTTAATTTCCAAATCATATCCCCTAGAAGTGTCAAACTAGTTGTGTAGAAAGGACCATTATCAAATAGTAGGTGAAAATAGAGTGTAGCTTAATGAATGTTTTCTAGAGATATTAACCCTAGTTACCTATGTACCAGATACAAATCCAAGTATTGTATATAGACATGGATGTAATTAATTGGAAACCACTTAATCTATCTATTACCAAAATTCCAAGAGATTTCTTTCACTTTGACTTATCCTTATAATTTTGTCCTTAGTGATATCACTGAGGTTTTATCATCCTAGTTTCTTAAGTTTAACTAAAAATATCCTATTATACAAAATTTAGAGACCTAGGATTATAATATAGAGATATTATATCATTTATAATGAATATACATTAAATTAAACAAACAAACACCTATGGACCATAATATTTTATTGTCTTTGGAAATTTTGAAACATAAAAAATGGTCCATAGGAAAACTACATCATCACCCAATAGGATCATAATAACTAGCATCCATCTTGGATATATCATACATAATAAATATCATCATGACCTAGGGGAAGGAAACATAGTAAAAGGGTGATCTTATATTCCCAATAAGGGTAAGAAAGGTTAATAAGTAAGTATAACATGAACATAAGGGTATGAGAAGATGAGCATAAAATTTTAAAACCATATCCTGCATATAAAAGATCATAATATTGAGTCATGTAATAATTATTTGTAGTACATAAGATACAAATCATATGGGAAGAAATAACATGATCCATGTGGGCTTAACATTGGCACGAGATATGGATTTTTGACATACACATAATCATTGAAAATTATTTCCATATTAGTCAAGGATCATTACCAAGGCTATTATATTGGATTGGATTCAATCCCTAATTCATCATAATAGTCAAGGATCGCTCCCAAGATGATCATAGAAGAAAATTCCCCTTACATAACTGGATTTACTCCCTGTTTCAGTCTTACATATCTCATGAGATATAAATATATACCTAATGAGTTTATAGGAGATATAGGTTCTACCCATATCATAATAAAAACCATATTTATGTGTTCCATATGATCATAAAACATTTATAATATCCCAAACCATAAAATGAAATGGGGTTAATAAAAACTTCTTCATATCATTTCATATAGAAAAGAGTGAGACTTAATAACTATTTCATCATTTATGATAGCATAACCCATTAAGAAATAAGTGGCTTTTAAAATAATTTTATAATACTATAATCCATGGGAGAGAAATGATTTTATTTAACATCATGCCATTATAAACAAAAACCATTCAAAGATGGAATAATAATTGTATCATTAGATTATATCCCTAGTAAGTGATTGGTTGCATAAATGTATGTAATCTTAAATGGAAAATTATTTTGATAAGTCATTTGAAATATTTCTTTTGGAAAATATACTTTCTACATTGGAAAATACAATTTCAAAAGAAAATATTTTTAAAATATTTTTATTTGAAAATAAACTTGAAAAAATATAACAAAATATTAAAATCCAATATTTTCTATGACGATTGGAAATTTAATTCATTTCATACATATTAAAACAAATATTCCTTTCACATTTTTTATAAGAGCCAAATGAGCAATGCCTAGAACGAAAAATGTATATTCCATTATTATTTTTTGTAAAATGTAAAACTTGGGTAAAAATAAAATTTAAAAATCATAAGAAAATAATAAAACAGATTTGATAACATTTTTTGAAAACAAGGTTTGGGAGGAGAACATATTTTCAACCGAAGAGAGAAATAAAGTAATATTTACTTAAAAACGTTTTCATAATTATTTTAAGCATCAATGTGTACAGAAATAGTACTACTACATAAAAATAATAGGAATTACTAGATGATATTAGGATTTATGATTTTATTGATAGATTAATCATAATATTTTATCATCAGAAACATAATATTAAACAATTCTAATAAATGATTAAATAGTAACATAAAATATTAAGGACTTGGGTAAATTTGAATCATAAGCCCCATGAAAGAATAAAATAAAATAAAGTATAAAATATCATTAGAAAAAAATAAATTCAATATAGTACATGTAAAATGGGATTTAGATACTACTTGTGAAAGAATATAGGTAGATAATATAACATACATCCCTAATTATGAAAATTGAGGCAAAAATTGATTACATTAATTCCTGAATTCTATCCTACATGTTGAACCTATTGTATTATAAATATAATTATATTATAGATATATCATGAAAACATATTTAAATACACCATACTATATATTATTCTCTTATTACCTTTTATTACATGTTTATTAACAATTCTATGTTAAAGATTCATTTCAAGTAATAATTGATATCATTTTGAATATATATTGACTTGTTATTTTGTGGTCCAATTAATTTTCATATGGTTTCATCATTTCATGAGTTTTAAACATTATATATATATCATATATATTAATTATAATTTTATTTTGGAAATCCATAAAATTTAGAGATAGAAAATGAAATTCATTGTCTATTGAGATGGTGAACCGTATGGATGCATGAATGTTGTTTCCATTTTATCAATGTATTGAATGAAAGAATGATAAATGATATAATATATTTGTAGAATAATTTTTATGTTATATAAATCACATATTTTAATTAAAACTATCTGTAAAGACCCGTAAAATTCAAGGGAAATTTTTTCTTAATTTTATTTGGAATTTTACAAGAACGCGGTTTCTGACGGCACCTGATTCCGAGGCCCGGAGTGCCCGGAATCAATTTCTGAAGTTTGGCTCGGGTACGTTCAGTGAACGAACGAGCGGGAATTTCTAACTTTTGAACAGGTGCTCGGAATCAAATTCTGAGGGCACCGATGAACTCGCAGCGCTGATATTCTCTTAAGGAGACCTTTACCGAGGTTGCGTTCATTGCGGGTTGAGAGTTAGTTTTTGGGAATTTAGAATAAGTTAAATAAAATTGTGGAATACAAATTTTATTTTAACTTGTTGGTTATTTTCTCCCAAAGGGAGTTAGAGGTGGGACCCACATCCACTTAACCTCCCTTGGGAGGATTAAGTGTGGTGGGGCCCACACGAAGCATAACTCTTCACCTTCTCTTTTTAAACTCCCAACAACCCCTCTTTAATTAACTTGACAACTTTGGTTATTAAATGGGTTGAGTTGTTTAATTTCAAACCTTTGAATTTCAAAATGGTTTGGTTGTGTAAATAAAATAAGACCTTAGCTTATTTTATTTGGGTTAGAATTCCTTAGCCATCTTGAGAGGTTTTGAAGAATTCTCTCCATCTTCTTCAAGCTCCGACGAAGAACACTCAAGAACACCGCTTCTTTCTTCTTCGTAGCCGGTGCGTTTCCGAAGGTCGACGACGTCGCTTCTTCGATCTTCTTCCCGTGTCAATGAAAGGAGACGCTGATTCCTCCTCAGACTTTCTTCGTCAGCTTACGAAGTTTCACCAATGACGTACCTCTTCAGACGTACCTCTTCGTCAACGGAATCGACGAACGATTACCGCGACGCCCGACCTCCGCGATGCTTATCTTCCGCGGTTTGTTGACGTGCTCCGCACTTAAATTCAAGGTAGGGGTTTGTTGTTGTTCAATTTATTTATTCTCGTTCTTGGTTCTAGCATGACAATCTTGAGGATAAATGATTATGTGTTATCATTTAACGAGAGTGGGGGTCGGACCGCACAAACACGGTCGAACCCCCCTCCTTTGTTCTTGAATGTTTCTTGCGGATGAAACGTGGTGGCGTGGTGTCGTCGCACCACGCAGATATCATTCGACAATTATTGCACGGCACCGTCGCGCCGCGCCGTGGAAAGATTTATCATGAACGTGATGCTGTCGCGCCGCGTCGAAGGAAACCGAAGGCGCCGCGGCCGGAGCGGGGCCGCGGCGGAGGGGCGCGGTGCCGTCGCACCGCGCCGGACGGCGAAGGCCAAGGCCGGTTCCGGGCCGCGGCGGAACGAGAAGACCGGCGGCCAGCCGGGCCGCCGGTGTCGGAAGCCGGAAAGGGGACCGGCCTCGCCGGTCCCGTTGAGGAAGAACCGGCCGGCCAGGTCGGGCCGGCCGGAAGGGAGGCAAAACCGGGGGAAATTAATTCCCCCGGCCAGCCAAAATGGCCCCCCATTAAGAGGGGGGCCGGTTTCACAAAGGGGGGGGCAGGCGGCCCCCCCGTTTTTCTCAAAGGCAGGCCCCCCACGTGAGGGGGGGCCGTTTGATCTGAGGCGCGGCATTCAGCCGTGCCACCAGTAAAAGAAGGCGGGGGCTTTGCCCCCCCGCGCGAGGCACCTGAGCGGTGCCCCGGCCGCGCCGCCGGCCGGGCCGGGTCGGCCCGGACCCGGACCCCCCGTTTTCGAATCGACTTCAGTCTTTTGCCCATAACTTGAGCTACGAACCTCCGATTGACGAACCGTCAGCGGCGATGCGATCCTTGGATCGAGAGGGTCGATTCGGTATATCGCACTCAAAGTTTCGGAATACTTTCAGTTCGGACGGGTTGGTTCGTACATGAAACCAACCGGGCCCTCGGAGCGGAAACGCTCATATCTTGAGCTACGGACGTCCGATTGACGTGCCGTCAGCTTTGTTGAGTTCCTCTTAGTGAGACGGATCTTTTGGAATACTTCGACCGAGGTTTGGACGCAGGTGGAGTACGGTCGGGTTGGTTTTTCCTTAAAAACCAACCGGGCCCCTGGGACGAAAAAACCAATAACTCTCAGACCGGGCGTCCGATCGACGCGCCGTCTGTTGCGTTGAGTTCCTGTTGATGATACGGAACTTTTTGATACATCAACTCTGGACTTTGTGGCAGTTGATGTATCATCCTCTCTGCTCGTGGAGCGGACCCTCCCGAACGAGCTTGCTGTGTGCGGGAACCCTAGTGCTAGCTACGACTGCTACTGTGACGACGACGATTGTGCATGGATCCTCAGTGGACTGCGACGATGAAGACAGCTGGTCTTGTATCCTATGTGGGTCCTAGCTGTTCTGGTCTTGAATCCTATGTGGGTCCCAGCTTAGATGATTCAATACTGGTCGTGTATCCTAGGTTGGTCCCAGTATAGATGAATCAATGAAGACAGCTGGTCTTGTATCCTATGTGGGTCCTAGCTATGCTGGTCTTGTATCCTATGTGGGTCCCAGCTTAGATGATTCAATACTGGTCTTGTATCCTATGTGGTTCCCAGTATAGATGAATCAATGAAGACAGCTGGTCTTGTATCCTATGTGGGTCCTAGCTGTGCTGGTCTTGTATCCAATGTGGGTCCCAGCTTAGATGATTCAATACTGGTCTTGTATCCTATGTGGGTCCCAGTATAGATGAATCAATGAAGACAGCTGGTCTTGTATCCTATGTGGGTCCTAGCTATGCTGGTCTTGTATCCTATGTGGGTCTCAGCTTAGATGATTCAATACTGGTCTTGTATCCTATGTGGGTCCCAGTATAGATGAATCAATGAAGACAACTGGTCTTGTATCCTATGTGGGTCTCAGCTTAGATGATTCAGTATCTATGTCTGATCATCTCTTTCACCTTATCTATGATGTATACCTGTGTGAGCTGAATCATGTTGCTCTCCTGTGTGGATTGTGTTGTGCTATCCTGTGTGGATTACGTTTTGCTTTCCTATGTGGAATATGTATACTTTCCTGTGTGGACTGAGTTGTGCTTGGGCTCGGAGGTTGTAGCGTATTGGAATTGATGACTTAGGTATATGTATGGGAATATACCTAAGCAGTGTCGGTTGTTACTTCGTGATTGTATCTTCCTTTGTGGTTTATCCTTTGTGGATTTTGGGAGACCTTCAGGGGTCTCGGGGTCCCTACTGAGTAGCCTATACTCACCCCTACACGGGCTATGCCCGCACTACGTTGTGTTGGTTGCAGACGATGGACAGCGTTGAACGTGGCTGAGGCTTGCAGAGCAGAACGGTACCTGGAGGTGGACCACTGGGCGGGACGTGCCCGGAGCGGACGACGGGACCCGAGGAGCAGTAGAGCTATCTGTACCCACCCTTCAGGTGGGATTTCCAGTGGACAGCTCGGTGTAGCGGCTTTTACTTTACAATTGTTGTTTTCCCTTTCGAGTTGTACTTTAATTTCAGTTTGGGTTTGTATACTGGCCCATTTACTTTTCCGCACTTTCAGTTGTACTCTGTTCTTACTTAGTGTTTACTTTTCCGCTTGCTTACTCTGTGGTGTTTGTTTACTTTACAAAGGCAATGCCTTCCCTTTTTACCGGGATTTACGCCTTGGTGCTAGTCGCCAGCCCCTGGTCTATGGAAGGTGGGCTTGGGGTAGTCACGGCACGGACCCCGAGGGCAGGTCGTGACAAATTGGTATCAAAGGAGTTCGGTTCTACCGCGAACTCTGATCTTTTCTATGTGAAGCAATAATGTTTAGCGTATTGAGTGTGGTTATCAGTCCAGGGAGTCCAGTGTTGGTGCGGCGGCCGACGTATCCGTACACCAGGAACCTGACTTCTGATTTATGACTTAATGCACGAAAACATTGATTGCATGTGTGTTCAAGTTTTCTTTGTGATTACTTGTGTCAGCTCACCAGGTATATTGTTCTGACCGTGGCGCACCTGTTTCCTTTTCGGGATAGCCCCACGACGGCAGCCAGCTAGGGTTCCAAGAGTCGAGCGTGATGACAGCCCACCGAGCGACGAGGCCTCGGTGCAGGGCTCCTTGTCAGCAGAGGCACCGGTGGTACCTTTACCCGCCGAGCCCCCGATGCTTCCAGCACTGGCGGCTGACGATGCACGACGCCTTGGAGCTCTGCACGAGTTCCAGCGCCAGCGACCACCCAGGTTCCGTTGGGAGACGGACCCCCAGGCAGCCGAGGACTGGCTGGAGGTGGTGGTCCGAGTTTTCAGGCTAGTGAGGACACCAGCAGACCTCATGGTGATCCTCGCGGCGAGCCTACTGCACGCAGCAGCAGGACGATGGTGGAGCTTGATGCTCCAGGTGCACGACGAGGCATCACTCCTCTGGACGGACTTTGAGAGCATCTTCTGCTCCGAGTTCGTCCCGGCTACCCTCCGTGCGGTGCGCATCTAGGAGCTTCTTCAGCTGAGGTAGGGCAGCTTGACGGTCACCCAGTACGCGGCGAGGTTCACCGACCTTTCTCGCTACTCGACATACATGGTGCGGGACCCCTTCTTCCGGGCCTGGACCTTTGAGCAGGGATTGAGACACGAGATCAGGGCTTCGATGATCTCCCTCAACATTCCGACATAGGCAGAGGTGTTGGAGAGGGCCCTTCTAGTGGGGAGTTTTCTCGCCGAGCAGGCTCCAGTGACAGGACCCTCCGCAGGACGGCCAGTAGCAGGGTCTTCTGCAGCTGGCAGTAGACAGATGACGCAGAGGTCCAAGCGGGCCAGACCATCATATGGGCAGTCACAGGATGAAGATTCGGTTGTGCGGGGCACCCGAAGGAGAGCCAGCTACGCGAGGGGTAAACATTTCTACGCATGCAGTGGGTGAGGTCACATGGCTCAAGACTGCCCGACTCGTCTTACAGATGAGAAGCAGGCGGTAGAGGGACCTCCCAGACAGAGATTCGGCCACGGTGGTCCGCAGGGTACAGGCGGAAGAGGAAGAGGAGTTGGCCGAGTAGCCGGTGGTGGGATACACTTCGAGGTGTTGCCACCACCACCACCAGGAGGTCCACCCCGACTGTAGGGAGTTGGTGGACATGGGAGAGCACAGCTTCAGGCAGCCGAGTCCTTCGATCATGAAACTCTGGGAGCAGATGGACAGGAGCGGAACTAGTGGATATGTCCTTTGTACTTCTAGTTCCTTGTTGCTTTTGTGTAGCGTCATTGTATTATGAGCTGCAATAATAAAAGACGCATACCTTTGTGATGTTTTCATTCCTGTCCTCTTTTGTGTTTTTTACTAAGAGGTTCCAGTTTTGACTGTTGACTTGACCCTCACTTGTGAGACATCAACTGGAGGAGACCCAGTTACCACACACTGATGCCGATAGTGTGACTCAACCCTTGGAGGCGAGAGTAACGGTTGGATCTCTTGGTAGTAGCGTCGAGGCCTTACGACGTCATCCTTGGTATGGATTAGTATCATCCATGTCGAGATTGACTGTATTAGGCAAAGAATATGGTTCATCCAGGGGATGGGACCGGATTTTCTCTTATCAGCAAAGAAGAAATCTTACAGCTCTTGTGGGACCGGAGATGGTCCAGGCCACGATAGAGAAGGTCCAGGTCATCCAAGAGCGGATGAGGACAACTCAGAGCCGGAAGAAGTCATACGCTGACAGGAGGCGGAGGCCACTAGAGTTCGAGGATGGCGACCACATCTTCTTGCGGGTCTCACCTCGACGTGGTATATGGATATTTGGTCGAGGCGGAAAGTTATCTCCGCGCTTCATCGGACCCTTCCAGGTCCTCAGTAGGATTGGTGAGGTGGCTTATCGCCTGGCTCTACCACCTCAGTTGCATCGGGTGCACGATGTCTTCCACGTATCTCAGCTGAGGAGATACGTGCATGACCCGACACACATCATTGACCATGGGGAGCTTGACGTTGAAAATAGGGCGACTTTTACGGAGGTCCCGGTGGAGATAGAGGATCGACAGGAGCGGGTCCTACGTGGGCGATCGATTCCTCTTGTGCGCATCAGATGGCAGCACGGGAACCTCTAGGAGAGCACATGGGAGCGGGAGGCTCAGATGCGTGCTCAGTACCCTCTTTTGTTTCCCTGGTTTTGATGTATCTTTACGGGGACGTAAATCCCTAAGGTGGGAGTAATGTAAAGACCCGTAAAATTTAAGGGAAATTTTTTCTTAATTTTCTTTGGAATTTTACAAGAACGCGGTTTCTGACGGCACCTAATTCTGAGGCCCGGAGTGCCCGGAATCAATTTCCGAAGTTTGGCTCGGGTACATTCAGTGAACGAACGAGCGGGAATTTCTAACTTTTGAACCGGTGCCCGAAATCAAATTCTGAGGGCACCAATGAACTCGCAGCGCCGATATTCTCTTAAGGAGACCTTTTCCGAGGTTGTGTTTATTGCGGGTTGAGAGTTAGTTTTTGGGAATTTAGAATAAGTTAAATAAAATTGTGGAATACAAATTTTATTTTAACTTGTTGGTTATTTTCTCCCAAAGGGAGTTAGAGGTGGGACCCACATCCACTTAACCTCCCTTTGGAGGATTAAGTGTGGTGGGGCCCACACGAAGCATAACTCTTCACCTTCTCTTTTTAAACTCCCAACAACCCCTCTTTAATTAACTTGACAACTTTGGTTATTAAATGGGTTGAGTTGTTTAATTTCAAACCTTTGAATTTCAAAATGGTTTGGTTGTGTAAATAAAATAAGACCTTAGCTTATTTTATTTGGGTTAGAATTCCTTATCCATCTTGAGAGGTTTTGAAGAATTCTCTCCATCTTCTTCAAGCTTCGACGAAGAACACTCAAGAACACCGCTTCTTTATTCTTCGTAGTCGGTGCGTTTCCGAAGGTCGACGACGTCGCTTCTTCGATCTTCTTCCCGTGTCAACGAAAGGAGACGCTGATTCCTCCTCAGACTTTCTTCTTCGGCTTACAAAGTTTCACCAACGACGTACCTCTTCATACGTACCTCTTCGTCAAGGGAATCGACGAACGATTACCGCGACGCCCGACCTCCGCGACGCTTGTCTTTCGCGGTTTGTTGACGTGCTCCGCACTTAAATTCAAGGTAGGGGTTTGTTGTTGTTTAATTTATTTATTCTCGTTCTTGGTTCTAGCATGAAAATCTTGAGGATAAATGATTATGTGTTATCATTTAACGAGAGGGGGGCCGGACCGCACAAACACGGCTGAACCCCCCTCCTTTGTTCTTGAATGTTTCTTGCGGATGAAACGTGGTGGCGTGGTGTCGTCGCACCACGCAGATATCATTCGACAATTATTGCACGGTGCCGTCGCACCGCGCCCTGGAAAGATTTATCATGAACGCGATGCCGCCGTGCCGCGTCGAAGGAAACCGAAGGTGCCGCGGCCGGAGCGGGGCCGCGGGATAGGGGCGCGGTGTCGCCGCACCGCGCCGGACGGTGAAGGCCGCGGCCGGTTCCGGGCCGTGGCGGAACGAGAAGACCGGTGGCCAGCCGGGCCGCCGGTGTCGAAAGCCGGAAAGGGGACTGGCCTCGCCGGTCCCGTTGAGGAAGAACCGGCCGGCCAGGTCGGGCCGGTCGGAAGGGAGGAAAAACCGGGGGAAATTAATTCCCCCGGCCAGCCAAAATGGCCCCCCATTAAGAGGGGGGCCGGTTTCACAAAGGGGGGGTAGGTAGCCCCCCTGTTTTTCTCAAAGGCAGGCCCCCCACATGAGGGGGGGCTGTTTGATCTGAGGCGCGGCATTCAGCCGCGCCGCCAGCAAAAGAGGGCGGGGGCTTTGCCCCCCCCCCCCCCCCCCCCCGCGCGAGGCACCCGAGCGGCGCCCCGGCCGCGCCGCCGCGCCGGACCGGGTCGGGTCGACCCGGTTCGGGCCGACCCAGGGGGGGTTGGGCCGGGTCGGCCCGGACCTGGACCCCCCGTTTTCGAATCGACTTCGGTATTTTGCCCATAACTTGAGATACGGACCTCCGATTGACGAACCGTCAGCGGCGATGCGATCCTTGGATCGAGACGGTCGATTTGGTATATTGCACTCAAAGTTTCGGAATACTTTGAGTTCGGCCGGGTTGGTTCGTACACGAAACCAACCGGGCCCTCGGAGCGGAAACGCTCATATCTTGAGCTACGGATGTCCGATTGACGTGTCGTCAGCTTTGTTGAGTTCCTCTTAGTGAGACGGATCTTTTGGCATACTCCGCCCGAGGTTTGGACATAGGTGGAGTACGGTCGGGTTGGTTTTTTCTTAAAAACCAACCGGGCCCCTGGGACGAAAAAGCCAATAACTCTCAGACCGGGCGTCTGATCGACGCGCCGTCTGTTGCGTTGAGTTCCTGTTGCGATACGGAACTTTTGGATACATCAACTCTGGACTTTGTGACTGTTGATGTATCATCCTCTCGGCTCGTGGAGAGGACCCTCCCGAACGAGCTTGCTGTGTGCGGGAACCCTAGTGCTAGCTACGACTGCTACTGTGACGACGACGATTGTGCAGGGATCCTCAGTGGACTGCGACGATGAAGACAGTTGGTCTTGTATCCTATGTGGGTCCTAGCTGTGCTGGTCTTGTATCCTATGTGGGTCCCAGCTTAGATGATTCAATACTGGTCGTGTATCCTATGTGGGTCCCAGTATAAATGAATCAATGAAGACAGCTGGTCTTGTATCCTATGTGGGTCCTAGCTGTGCTGGTCTTGTATCCTATTTGGGTCCCAGCTTAGATGATTCAATACTGGTCTTGTATCCTATGTGGGTCCCAGCTTAGATGATTCAATATTGGTCTTGTATCCTATGTGGGTCCCAGTATAGATGAATCAATGAAGACAGTTGGTCTTGTATCCTATGTGGGTCCTAGCTGTGCTGGTCTTGTATCCTATGTGGGTCCCAGCTTAGATGATTCAATACTGGTCTAGTATCCTATGTGGGTCCCAGTATAGATGAATCAATGAAGACAACTGGTCTTGTATCCTGTGTGGGTCCCAGCTTAGATGATTCAGTATCTATGTCTGATCATCTCTTTCACCTTATCGATGATGTATACCTATGTGAGCTGAATCCTGTTGCTTTCCTGTGTGGATTGTGTTGTGCTATCCTGTGTGGATTACGTTTTGCTTTCCTATGTGGAATACGTATACTTTCCTGTTTGGACTGAGTTGTGCTTGGTCTCGGAGGTTGGAGCGTATTGGAATTGATGACTTAGGTATATGTATGGGCATATACCTAATCAGTGTCGGTTGTTACTTCGTGATTGTATCTTCCTTTGTGGTTTATCCTTTGTGGATTTTGGGAGACCTTCAGGGGTCTCAGGGTCCCTACTGAGTAGCTTATACTCACCCCTGCACGGGCTATGCCCGCACTATGTTGTGTTGGTTGCAGACGACGGACAGCGTTGAACGTGGCTGAGGCTTGCAGAGCAGAACGGTACCTGGAGGTGGACCACTGGGCGGGACGTGCCCGGAGCGGACGACGGGACCCGAGGAGCAGTGGAGCTATCTGTACCCACCCTTCAGGTGAGATTTCCAGTGGACATCTCGGTGTAGCGGCTTTTACTTTATAGTTGTTGTTTTCCCTTTCGAGTTGTACTTTACTTTCAGTTTGGGTTTGTATACTGGCCCATTTACTTTTCTGCACTTTCAGTTGTACTTTGTTCTTACTTAGTGTTTACTTTTCCGCTTGCTTACTCTATGGTGTTTGTTTACTTTACAAAGGCAATGTCTTCCCTTTTTATCGGGATTTACACCTTGGTGCTAGTCGCCAGCCCCTGGCCTATGGAAGGCGGGCTTGTGGTAGTCACGGCACGGACCTCGAGGGCAGGTCGTGACACTATCTCTATTACCTTCCATGTAAAGAGTTAATTAATCAAATCACTTCATGAGGCGGTAGTCTTATTTACACATACACACACATATGATGTTATAATATTCCCAAAAAATTAAATGAATGAGGGTAAGTATAATAATATAATTTCAAAATCCTAATAATATCATAAATATCATATAAAAGTGACAAATTTGTCATTACATCGATCCATGAGATATGGTAATTGAAAAATGAATGACATCGGTTCAGGGGGTGGTAGTCTACCGTACACATGAATAATGATTTCATAACACATTTGATGGAAGTGGGGGTGGTTGTAGGTAATTAACAAAAAAAAACAACATCATTGTAAATTTTATATACTTAATTGGTTATATCATAATGGTATAATAATAATTTAATGAGCTTGTGAAATAAATAAAACAAAATACACTCTTTGATGAATGTTCTCTCTCCTTCAGGTATCTTCCTTAGGATTGAACCAAAATCCTTCATAAGTTAGATTTATGTCCAAAATAAGAATTATATAATAAAATAAGGGATGTTTGGAAGTGATTTTGGTGTGGTTTTTCTAACAAAAAATGGTTTCAATTTGTAAAGTAGATAGGATAATGAGTGACCTTTTATAAGTGAGGTGAGTGGAACACTTGAATGTTTTTAAACAAATAATTCCACCAATGTTTTTTAATTTTCAATAGGATCAAATAAAAGACCATTTCAAATAATAAAAGATATAATTTAGAAACATAACATACAATGGGTTTTTTAAATGATTTCTAGAATTTTTAACACTTATCATTTATATTTAACCCCGATAAACCCATTTTTAACTTGACCATAGTAAATGATTTTTAATGTTTTACTATTAATTTTGGAAAAATATTATGTTAAACATTTCAATAAATTTAAATTATTATGATATAAAATATAGAATCTATTTTCCCAAATCATATTCACATAAGTGAAAATTTTTATTTTAAAATTAATCCTACATTCACGATGAGAAAATAGGGTTTTAATGAAAAAATGTTCAAATGTATATAAATGTTTTATAAAAATCATCATTATGAAATCAATTTAAGTGACTTAAATTGGATTAATGGATGTCTAATTGAACTTATTTTACATTACAACCAAAATAAAATATAATTTTACTTTATAAATATATGAAAGTAAAATATAGTATTCAATTACAACTCTATATTTTAGACTATACTCATCAAAAAATGGTAAATGTCAAAAAAAATCAGAAACATTAGCCATAAGATAATTTTGAGATGATTATATCAAAATGTAATTTTATTTTATCAAAATAATTTTCATAAATTGTGAAAAATTAAATTTATTAATGATAACAAAAATAATGAAAAAACATTTTTTTGGAAAATATTACTTTCATAACATATAAAAATTTTAATAAAAATTTAGTGATATTTATCAATAATTTAAATATATTAAACCATTTATCATAATATATAAAAATTAGTTACTACGGTTAATATCTATAATTTTAACATCTAGATTGTAAAGAATAAAAATATTAATAGTATGTCACATTTTTATTAAAACTCAATGTCATGTGTTACGTATGATAACCCATGTTTCTTGTAGGGATAGATCAATGTGGTGTTCCATGATATTAAATTGGTATTTTTTATAACAAAAGATATAAAAAATTCCTTTATTAGAAAAAAATTCATAAAAACTCATGATGTTTGATTTAAGGTTGATATTATATTGTTTTCCAAGCTTGAAACCCATGTCTATATACTATAAGTAGATATTGTATTAACATAGATGCATCTAGGGTTAATTACCCCAAAATTGTTGGTTGAATATTTCATGAAAATAATTTTTGGATACAATGAGTATTAACTTACACCGCACTTTGTTTGACACTCCCATGTGATATTATTATTTTTATTCGCATTTTTTCTAAAAACCATTAAGATATATTTGAATATATTTTAAAGATATTCCCAAATAAATCATATTTATGATTATAAAGTTAATAGTGCCTACATTTTAAATTTATATTAAGTGTTACTCTATATTTTAAATTATTTATTATGATTTAAAATTCATAATTTTATGAACTAATTCATTTTATTTCATTTTTAGAAATAGAACCTAGAAAAAAGAATGGTATCAATACTTGTGGTCAATGTAAAAATCTCCCTGCTGATTAGGGTAGTAAAATCGCCGTTTGAGTTGAGTATATTTTGGAAATATTAGTGAAATTGAAATAGTTTATGAAGAATAACCTTCTACGTATAGAGAAACATGATATTATATGAAATGATACATCAATATTTTATCATTTCATGTGAAAAAATGCCTCATATTTTAACAGAACTATTAATCTAGTTGTCGTTTAGCAATGGACTATGTTCTTTGAAATGAAATTAATATAATTGGGATACTATGAAAGGGAAAAGGTTATACTTGATGTATATTGTCTAAAAGTTGATTCTAATCAATAGTTTTCATTGATCCATAATACTAAGGAGGAATAATCAATATAAAACACGGAATTAAGATTTTTTTGAGAAATAATCATTGAAAAAAGTTTCCCACATGAGCAGTGAATCGAAATGATTAAATAATTCCCCAGCTTAAAGAAAAAGGTAGATGAATGTGATATGGAGGATGAGTATACCTTAACAAGATTATAAATATATTCTATAGATTATATATATAATACACAATGAAATATTGACCATTTAATCGAATGGATTAATCTATTTCTTCAAAGGGAATATAGGTTATCTATCCAATGAATGTAAGGGAAATAAAAAACCACTACTATCCAGTGATTAAAATTTAAGGAAACAAGGTCTTATTCAAACCAATATCCAAAGAATTAAGGGAATCTCCCATAGTTGATTCCTACAGGATATGTTCAAGCTTATAAAATTAATACATCTGAGTTTGATGTTTCTAAAGATGTGTTGGAAGATGTTTTAATCGTATATTAAAATTGTTCTACTACTCTATTCAATTATGGATACTCAAACACTTTTATGTCTTCGATGTTTTCTATGAAAATTTAATATTTATCTAACACACTAAGAGTAGAGTTGTCAGTCAACAACCCTAGTGGAAGTCACACTATAGCAAGAATGTGTGAGACAGTGCACATTATGACACATAAAAATTCACTTTTTGAAAAATTTATTATTATACCTATTGATGAATTTGATATAATATTTGGTACTGATTGGATATCAAAATATGATGAAATTTGTTATTTTAAATATAAGGAAATTTTGATTCTTCATGGAGATTTAGAATGTATTATATTTATAGGGGACATTATCATCTAATTCATGCCTAGATCCACACCCATTAGATGCTTTGAAAGATAACTATAGGGAATAAGAGAAGAAATAAACTATATATTGAAAGGGTAACAATCAAATAAGGGGTGTACCCATTATATAAGAATAAATTGATGTACTTTATTAAGAATTACCAATACATCCACCAAATCAGGAAGCTGAGTTTTCCATTTATTTGATCCATAATTCAAGACCAATATCCCATAATCACTATAGAATGGAAACTATTGAATTTATTAAAATGAATAAGAAACTAAAGGATTTGTTTAATAGTAGATTTATACACCATAGTGTTTAACCTTAGGGAGTCCATATTATATTCATTAAGAAGAATGATAGATCTATAAGGGTGTATATTAATAATTGGGAAACCCATGATATTACAATGAATAATAAGTATCCTCTACTTCACAATGATGATTTATTCAATAAAATTCATTGATGTCAATATTTTTCAAATATTTTTCATTGTTATTGGTATCATATATTATGATTAAATAAGGAAGATATTATAAAGAAAATATTTAGAATTAGGTACAGAAATTTCTACATTATAGTAGTTCTATTTGTATTGAATAATCAACCTTATATTTTTATGTATTTAATGAATAGAGTGTTCAAGGAATACATTGATTATTTTGTTTTAGAATTTTTTTTATTATATCTTAGTGTATTAGAAATTTTATGATGATCATGAAAATACATTACAAATAATTCATGATATACATTGAATAAAATAGTTATTTGGGGAATTTAGCGAGTGTTAATTCTGGATTTTGAGATCTTATTTTGATTGACATAATGTCTCCATGGATGGAATCCTAGTTGATCCTATGAAGAAAAATGAAATCAAATAATATACCACACCGAAGAACATAACTGAGGTATGTAGTATCATTTGAATTTTCATGTTACTATTAAGGAATTGTTAATTTTCTTCAATTTTCTAATCCATTAACCAATCATAAATGTAAAGTATTTATAATTGTATGGACAAAGAAATGTGAAGAATTCTTTGAATAAATTAAGAAAATATTGGTAAATGGTCTAATTCTAACTCTACCATCAGGAAATGATTGATTTATGAAATCTAGTTATTCATTGAAGAAGGGACCAAGTTTTTCCCTTATATTTGATGATATATTTGTAGCCTATGTATGAAGGCAGTTAAAGAATAATGAACAGTATTATCCAACTCATAATCTTGAGTTGGTGAAGGTAGAATGTACTTTAGAGATATTGAAACATTTTTTATATAGATAAATATCAGAGATATACATAGATCTTAAGAGTATAAAATACATCTTTCCATAAAATAGTCTCAATATGAGGAAATAGCAATGAATCAACCTACTAAGGGATTATAATAGCCTAATAACCTAACATCTAGGTATGGAAAATAAGGTAGTTAATGCATTGAGATGGATTGATTATATGGTTCTAATTGAAATATGGATTGATAGGGATCTTATGTTCATGTATCTAGTAAATATAGATATGGGGATTATTATAGAATTGCAGACTTCAATAATTTTTCAAATTATTTACAAACCATCTTTATTCAAAGATATAATAAGCTCTCAACCTAATGATTAGAATTTTCAGCAGAATATTAAATCCATGAATGATGGAAAGTTAGAAAAGTTCATTTGTGAAGATATAATTCTATAAGACTTTGTGATCTATATATACCTGAGAAGATAAAGTATCGGATGATGCTGATTTCTTGATTTTCTCTATACAACTTGGTAGCCTAAATATGTATAGGGATTTGAGGGAACATTTTTTTAGGGGATAATATAAAGAGGTAAATTGATGATTATGTATCATGTTTCTTGGTTTTTCAAAAGGTAAAGTCTTAGATATAACATCCTAAAAGATTCATGAAACATACATATATTATTATCTGGAAATGAGATGAAATTATAATAGACTTTATCACTGGATTATCATAGAAACTGATAAATAATGATGAAATATAGGTTATTATTGATCATCTTACCAAATCTGCACATTTACTTGATGAAAGAAACGATTTACCTCTTAAAATATTAGAATGAATCTATATTAATGAATTTATAAGAATTCATGATGCACCCCTTTCTGTTGTGTCTAATCATGATCCATGAGTTACATAGAAATTATAGAAATTAAACATATGGCTCTTGATACTGAGCCTTATTTGAGCACTACTTATCGCCTTCAAACTGATGGATTGTCCAAAGCTAATATTCAAGGATTAGAATACATGTTCTGTTCATTCTCACTTGATATTAACAATAATTTGGATCATTATTTACATTGAGCAGGGTTTTACTATAACAATATCTTCTATTAATGTATTCAAATAGTGCCATATAAAGAATTATATGGCAAGAAATGACATACTCTTACTTGTTAGGATGATGTTAGTGAATGTAAAGTCATAGTAACAAAACATATTGTAGATAACATTTAAAATGTAAAGACTATATAGACTCATATTAAAAAATATCAAAGAAGGAAAAATAGTTATGTTGATAACCAAAGAAAATATATAGTTTTTTAAGTTGGATATCAGGTTCTCTTGAAAGTATCTCCATGGAAGGGTGTTATAAGGTTCAGTAAGAAAGGGAAACTGGGAACCATGAACAATAGACATTTTTAAATTATGAAAATAATTGGAGTTGTGGTTAATAGTTTCGTAATTCTTCCAAGTCTCTATAATTAAATTGATTTCTCCCATTTCTCATTAATATGGAAGTACATTACAAAACCAACACATGTGCTCACCTTTGAATGAATAAAATGAGAACCTCATATATCTTACTATTAAGATCCTATACAGAATCTTGAGACTCGAGATAAATTATTGAGTAATAAAAAAAATCCACTGGTAATGGTTCTTTGGAGAACTCATAAAATGAAGGAAGCAATTTTGGAACCTGAGGATGTTATGAAAAAAATCACACTCATTTGTTTTGAAAGTTATCTCAAAGAAATTTTTTTGAGGATAAATTTTTTGATGGAGGGAAGAATATAATACTTGAGCTTCAATTATATCAAGTGAAAATTATATTTTAATAAAACTATTACGAAATGTGTATTTTAATATTTTATGCCACACAAATTCTAATTTGATTGGATGAATATCAATTTTGAACTTAATTTTTCAAAATAACCAAAGAATGATTTATTGAAAATTTCCCTTAAGAATAAGATATTTTGAAGAATTTAAAAAGTAACATTTATATATTACTAATTTTATTTATAATAATATGTTATAATGTGTTCAATTAAAAATATGCAGAACATCAATTTTATAGAAATAATGATAAGACCATTTGGAGGTAAAAATTGAAATATTTTTCATTAGAAAACTATTTATTTAAATGGAATAATGTCTTTCAATTATAATTAATTAAAATAATCATTAACTAAAACTGATTTAACTGAAATTTATATATTATATATATTAATATATGAATTTAAATCCATAAAATGATTATAGGTTGTCATGTAATTAGTTTTAGATCATCTTATCCAGGAAAAATGTATTTATTTCAAAACCATTTTTCAACATGTTTTGTGGGTTAATTATTAAATTAAATTATTCCACATCTAGGAGTTGGGCTATTCAACTTATAATTTTGGTTATAATAAGTAGTAAAATAGTAAAAATAAATTATCATGGTTATGGTTAGAACATTTTTATCCAGAGGTTAACCTAAAACAATTAGGATTAAAATGACCAAAACACTATCTAAAAACTAATTTGTTGGTTATATATTTACCTTTCCCTTATCACCTTCAAATATGAATAATTTTGTTATATTTTTTCCTGAATGTTAGTTGACTTTATTATAAAACTTTAAAAAATTATGGTTGTGCCACTCACCTCAATTATAAACAAGAACCACCTCCCCTAACTTATTAACACCAATTAAGAAATTTATCTCAATTAAAACCTGAATAATACCTCAAAAAAATAATTACACAAGTTATATATATATTAATATTCCAAAAATACCAATAATATGGTTTTAAATAAGAGACCAAAATTAGGTTTTTCTAAGAGGAGGTAATCATCTTAACCGAGCTATTTCTTTTTACTTATTTATTTACCACCATAAATGTTAAAAAAATACAATATAATAACACAAATATCTCCAAAATACATATATTTTATTTTTTATGGAATAATATTTATCAATCTCATTCCCTATGAAATGGGAAACAAAGAAACCTCTCGTGTGTGGTGGACTAAATTCTCATGAACATATGTTGTTTCTTTTCCATCACTGACTAAAGTTTACTTCATAATGATGTAAATAATGAATATATATGATAATTATGACAGAATATTGAGTCTATAAAATCAATATACCATCCCATTCTTTACCCATAGACCCATTATGTAAATTAAAACATCACTAGTTCATACATATGACCTACCATCTCTACAAAGCGATGTGATTCATTTTTCACGTAAAACTTTTAGGAATAATCCTAAAATGGTATCTAATGAGAAAAAATAATATTTATAAGAATAATTTAATTTTTTAAATTATATTACAGTATCCTATGCACAATAATTGATACATACATGAAAAAACATGCCTGAAATGAACATAGTAGTTAACACCTAAAACATTGGTAATAATGAAATATTATTAATGAATTGGTGATAATATGTTATAATAATTTAATATATGATATTATAAATATTAATAATGCAATTACATTAAGTAATAATATTTTTAAAACCATTATTAATGAGTTTAAATCATTATCATCTAAATAGAAGCATGAGGTAAGATATTAAATCTCAATTTCCACTCCATTGAGACATAATTGATATTATGCACCAATTTAATTTAATGTCAAGTATATAAAACCACTTTAATACATTTTACATGAATAACTAATTTCTAATGATGATAATTTTTTAAATTCACCAAATTATTTATATGGGTTATAATTTAAATGTTACCAAAGATAAAGGGAATTATTTTTCAATGTAATTTTCATAGGATTACCATAATTTTCATTATATAAATGGAATACAACATACTTCATAAAATCAATCTATTATATTTTCCCCTATATATTTTAGGATTTTATATATTTTATTCATAATTTTCCTCTTTTATTTTACTTTAATAAATCTCATAAATTTGAAAAATAAAATATGATCTTGTTTCTCTTTTTGACCAGGTATATTTTTCTTCGATTTTCATATTTTTCATAAATCATTATAAAATTTACATTTATTTAATCAAATGTTATATTAATGTATTTTTAGTTTTTTATTCAGTTTTTAAAATATTTTAATGTAATATTTATAATATACTCATAAATTTTCATTGTTGTGGCTGAAAAATGAATTCCATGCACTTTTCCACAGAATTCATGGTGTGTCCTCACCTAGACAAAAAATTTTGAGTATAAGTACAAATGTGTCTCAATTCTGGAAGAAGAAGATTATTGGATTTATATGTGATGAAATAATTTTAACACATTAATTAATTATGGATAATTATAAACATTTCCCAATGCAATCTCATAGTGGAGGTAATTTTCCCTCTAGTAGTAGGTCATAGATTTTTGAAAATCACTGATAAAAAGGTGTCAATGACTTGGGATGCATTTTTAATAATCTTAAGAGAATGTTTTGGTGAATAATCTATGTATAGGAGTAGGGTTATATTTAAAATATTTTATTTTACTAGTCTTAGAGCCTAAATGGACTTATGGATCAAATGATATGGTTTTCAGAAGGTGAAAAAAAATTATAAAGGTATTCAACCACCATATGAAATTCAATTGCACATGCCATTAGCATGGCCCATTTCATGCAAGAACCGCATTCTAGTCCCTTCACGCAACCATTTCATCTAGTCCCAATAGATATTTTATAAATAATCACATCTACCTCCAAGTTTTTAAATGGAGGACAATCTCTTAAAAGATAAAGTAGTGTGAGATATCTGATTTTGAAACACCTTTCCATAAGTAGTCCATCTGTACTTGGGAGAACTACCATGGCCCTCTCTTACTTGGGAGAGGCCTATAACCCAGTACATGGATGATCCAAACATGGTTGAGCCACAAATAGGAGACCCATATATGAGTGACCCACACCTAATAAATCTATACCTTGTATTCCAACCCTGGGTGAACCACACTTGGGTGAACTACCTGGTCGAACTACATGGGAGAGCCTTTTCCTATTTCATGTTACAGAGAAAACACTTTGTGTCCAATGGTCCATACAAAAGTCTATTCTCAATCACCCCAATCAAGATCAATTCGATGAAATAGTCCTGATCATCTATCTTGGTTCATTCACAACCATCACTGAACCCCATGAAAAATGGAGAGTCACACCACAATTTTTTCAGGCTAGGTTGAGGAATTTTTGGCATGAGGAAGATGTTATCCAACATTTCCTTCCAAATCACCAGGGGTCAAGATAAACATCATGGTTCCATAAATATGGAAGTAATACTTGGTGTAAGATCCTAAGAAACCAAATCACCATGAGTCGAGATACTTTTCATTGTTAAAAAAACAAATCAAAGATCATATGAATCCATGGGGCTCTGCCCTCCCTAGTCCTTAATCTTTTATCTCAAATAAACCATGAAATCTCTACTAGACCCATGATAAGAGTGAATTAAGTGAAATTTTATTATTTAAGTTCCTATAGTGTGTGGAACACAAGACACCAGTAAGAGTATCCACTTCCCTGTAGTTAAAAAGTACTAGCGTGATGGTCTCATACCAAACTCAGGTACTACATGATACCATTATATAGAAAACTGTGGAATACTTTTTATCATAGAGAAGGGACTCCCCAAGTAGTTTTTCAAGTTTTCCATTTCCTAAATATATCTTCAACTCATACAAGACAACCGTTCATGAAGCATTCTTGGATATCCTAGTGCTACCCTGTACGACCCACCTTCTTCTCACCCAGACCAAACCCGCATGAGCCACTCCTTAAGTGCTCTAATTCACCATTGATGGTTGGGAACCCCTCTCCCTAGGACTCCCATATAAATGGTACAAAATAAAAACATCTACTATGGACTATATATTTTCATGACCATGGTGTAATACACACTAACGTATCTCCCATTATGTATTGAATTCCATCATTAAGAGTTGTCCCACATTTTTTTAACTTATTGTGTGTGGTCCTTAGGGTGTGAAAAGTCGGTCCTCTTAGGTATTGAGGACCAAACCATATGGTAAAATACATGGACCTGTATATTTCAGAAGTGATATCTAGGGTATTTCCCGTCCTTCATCATCTCTAAGACTAGTGAACTCTCCGTTTTAGATGGTGAGGGAGGGAACACTTAATTTTCCCTTCCATAAGGGTTAGGGCATGATCCTTCACTCATCCTCTATAGAACTGGTGGGAGGGAATCCCTCCAAGATTATTCCCCTATCTTTTCTTATAGTAGGTAATACACCTCATATATTTTTTCTCCCAGGTTATTAGAAAATAGGAGATGGGCACATTGAATCCCTTTTTTTTCTCTCTCTCTCTCACATCCCCAACCACGTTCACCAATAGTTGAAGGAGATTATGTGGTTTGTCAGATATTCTACTTCCTCTTACTTCATGAATTGAGTATGAATCACATAATCATAGAGTTTAGTAATGATCATGAAATTTACATGATCATATATATGTCTCTATAGATAATACTATTCCATATCTTTCTTATAACTTCCTTTATAGGTACTCCACAGGTTTGGGTCCTCAGAGCCATGAATCAATATCAAAGGGAGATATATTCTATGAGGAAAGCATTCACAGGTTCTCTATAAGATTGATTCCTCTCAGAACTGATACATATGAAAGGCCCATATCCCCTAAGAGATAGATCCTCAATGGGCCTCCTCCATAGGTGTAAGACCCAAGATCCAAACTATGTTGGCTTTGATTCCCACATAAATGGGAAATGTAGAAATCTTCCTTGAAAAAAACCCCCAATACCCCAAATTCACCCTAATTTTATCTCGTTAACATTTATAGTAGGGTTATATTCATCCTAGGAGGAAACATTCCTTCTAGGGACACTTATACACTTAATCATAATTCCCACACCATCATTTGACCAGACACCTTTCGCCAAGATGTCCTTTCTCCATTATGTTAAACAACATAGTTTGGTCCTCGTTACATGTCTTTAAAAGTTAAGATGTTTCATGTTACATGGCACTGAACTACATAGTATTTGATTCCCATAATATGAGATAAATTACAAGCCTCCTTAAGGTCCAAACCCAACACACCAAATTCAACATAATTTTCCCTAGGATACACTTCTAGTAGGTTTATATCAAGAATGAGAAACCACATCCCTTCTAGGTCCCCAAGGACTCTTTTGCATAAGTCCCACGCCATATTTTGACATTGAATTTTTCTTCTAGACATCCTTACCATATCACATTAAAATTCACAATTTGGTCTTAGCCACATGACCTTAAAATATATGATATGTCTCTTTAAGTGACACCAAAATACATGGGTTATGATTCCTTTTACAAGGATATATAGGAAGCCCATCTCATGGGACTAATCCTGACATAAAAATGACTCAAGTCTACCTAGATGATGAAAAATTATATTGTACCACTTTGTGTTTCTTAAAAAAGACATCACAATAATAAAAAACATAAGAATATATAACATGTTAACAAAATGGTTCCATTTATGGAGACCCACGGATACATATAGGAATATACATAGATGAAGAACCTCATATATATAAAGATGACTCTAAATTCAATGAATGATAATAATTAACAATTAACTTAAAGAAAACATGTATCATATTTTTGATTTAATAATGACTCATTAATATGTCTTAAATATTTATGATTTTTCTAGAGTAGGAAACAATCTCCCCCCCCCCAAATGGTGTGATGAGACCGACCTTACATCCTATCGATGGATTTGAGTCCCTAAGTGTTGTTGGAGACATATCCCATTTCGATATATGTTTTGAAATATGATTTGTGAAACATCATGAATAAGGGAACCGTTGGGTGTTTACGGCTCCAAGAACAGAACCTGTTGGGAGTAGCTTGAGAATGTAAAAGCTGATGTAAATTATTGTGTAACATTAAAAACCCTTGGACCTGCCACCAAGTGCTTCATGAAAACATTACAATTTTAGTTGGAAATAGAAATAGTGAACACAATGAGAATCATTAACCAATATGACTATATTTACCACATGTCTAGTTCTTTTCAAACTCAAAATGAATGAGGTCTAGAAATATATCCAAAAAATTACTTGAGAATGTGATAATTTATTGAGAATATAATTTAATAGGGTTTTTTTGTTTTTTTTTTCATGTTTATTTAGGTATTTTTTAACTAGAACTCCCTTTGATCCCAATCACATCTTAGTAGTGCTAGCAGACATATTCTTCAACCACTATACAATTTTGTTCCTAGACTAAATAGAGGAAACCATCACCAACCTAGCATCTCCAAAATCGGTTTTGAAATGTATTTGTTTAAGAGTACCAAAAAAATGGTATAGTCACAATCCTAGGGGCCACTCAAAAATCCTTCTATATTGTGATGTACAACCAACCATCCACTCAGCGGTGACTTGTGGCCCCGAACAAGAGGACACCAGTTTCCATCTCAAATCATTTCAGGGGGTTTTCCCCAAAATGTGGCAAATAGATCCTCCCTTATATTAGGGAGTCAAGTAAATATATAATTGAAGGCCTCATCCATATAGCATTGAGGTCACTCTAAAGGTCTCTTTCTAGTAGTCATAACCACCAACAGTACACAAATACAAACCCTCAACATGATGAGGGTGTTTCCCATGGGGGTACGACATAGGTTACCCATTCCCATGAATGCAAGATGGATCATCTAGGGTAGAAACCCGAAAATTGGTACTAGGGAAACACCTCTAATACCTCAAGAGAAGTATTCCAACCAAATATGGAAGCGAATCAGGATTAAGCATAAACACCATCCCACACTAGTCAATCCATCTATCAATGATCTACAGCCACCAATGAATCCCTCTAATTAAAAGCAGAGGCAAAATGTGAGTAAAAACACAAAACCACCGACATCTATCAATCCTTCAAACCTCATATAGCAGTATTTGAAGAAACATACAATGAATTCTTGATAAAAAAATAAGAGGCATACATATATCTCTACCCCCACACCTAAGTATAGTCAGAATAAACTAATAATAAGTGTTAGAAAAGAGAAGGAACACACCCTTTCAATAACCATGTAATGGGATTATTTTATCTTTGAAACTGCTAATGTTCCCCAGAACATCCTGAAAATAGTGAAAGTGCAGATGAAACTTCCCACCCACATTCTAGAAACCTGTCAGTATATCATAACTACAATAGAAGTAAAAACAAGGCTAACACACAATTCCATCTGCACATTTTGGGTGACACATAAAAATGATAAAGAGTCACTCCATAGAAGGCACACATCTATACTCCCATCTTGGAGGGTCTTGGTCGAAATACACCCATTATATAAGGAAAATTGGATTATAACTGAACCCTCATTCCAAATGGAGGTCATCTTTTTATTCTAATGAATATTATAAGGAAGTTACAAAACCCTTCCAAAATTCCAAAAACCTATCAGAAAAATCATATTGTGAAACAATAGATAATAAAATGAGAAATAGAATATTAAAGACTCTATAACCAAAAAACCTCCCCAGTCGCCCATAAGTGATCATCCAAAAAGAATCTAGATTAATGGTGATTAGAAAATTAAGATCTATTATATGACCCCACATTTCTTAATGATGGATTTCTTGAAGCCCCCACACATTTATCAATGTAATATTAGGATTCAACTCTTCTTTTACCAAATTATGAAAATAGTAGCAGTATTTCTAATGGTCATCCATGGACTTCTTACTACAAATACTTACTTCATGTCTAAAACCTAATTGATCGCAAGATCCCATGTTCTGATGATCACCACTAAATCCCTCCGTATGGATAGATGATGAAATTGTATGGAGGTCCTCCCCTTTGTATCATCCACCCTCAAGGCCCTCTTGATGGTACGTGATATGTGAATTCTCCTTGCATTGGTACTTCAAGTCAATATATTAGTCCTCTCCATAATATAATTCACTATAATTCCCCTCCCCACAATAACACTTCACATTATCAAAAAGGTCCTCCCATTGTCGATTTAATTTAGATAAATACCTCTTATCGTGAGGAACATGTGAAAATGGGGATATACATTCCTGATTCCTCATCATTAACAAGTGAAATCCTTTTTCAACAAAAAGATAGTCCGACAAAATGGTTATTCTCATAACCAACCTTGGATCTCCTTCCTTCCAATATAATATATAAAATTCTTACGAGTCCTATAATTTATAATAAATATGTA
Source organism: Viscum album (assembly GCA_963277665.1). Taxonomy (NCBI): domain Eukaryota; kingdom Viridiplantae; phylum Streptophyta; class Magnoliopsida; order Santalales; family Viscaceae; genus Viscum; species Viscum album. Next base: position 1,616,116,639 of record OY728158.1, read on the forward strand.
GAAGAACACATAATTTTTTTTATAATAGGTTCTTAATCCTCTTACAAAAGATGAAGAACACACAATGATCATGAGGATATATTTGCCTATTGAAAATATTCTGGTCAGGTTATATCCTTTAGAAACTCTCCTATATAGTATACTAGAGGTGTTGTTAGAATATTATGTGCACAAAATATTCCTCAATATATCGATCACCATTATTCAATTGAAGAAAAAATAGTTACCTTATAATGAATATAAAATCCATATATAGGTAATGTAGGGGAAAAATAGTCAAAGCAACTTGGAATCCCTCCTAGTTGCATGAAACCAGAAATTTGGATAATAAAGAGGATCCCTTCTATGTGTATATCTCAAAGAATTAAAATATTTTCATCCATTGATCATTGACCCCCCATATTGTTTTCATATTATAGGATTGATAAAACATGGGGCATTGCATTTCAGCATGCTGCCTAATAATAAAATCCCACTAAAGGTGACAAAATATAATGTCATAGCCTCACATCAGAATCTAGAAATAGACTCTGATTGCAATGGACAGTACAATTAGAAAAAACTGGCATTGACCGACTCATAATGATTTGGGGCTAGAAGAGAGAAATACATTGATAAAAGAATTCATCAAGCATCCAAAAATATTAAGTATTCCTTCCACATTAACAAGTAAAATCTTTAGGCATCAATAATATCATTGGTTGAAGGTAAATCAAGTAAACATCATACAATATAGCTAGCCCATGTTCAAACAAAGTTATGTAAAATTAATAATGAATATGTAAAAATATCTTTGATGGAAATCCATGAGAAACCTTAACCTGTCGGGATGAGGGATTTTTTAACAAAACATTTGAGGTAGGAAAAACATGTTCGAAAGGTTTTGAAAAGGGAACCAGAGAAACCCAACCAACAAGGATGGCGGAGTGTTTACCCCAACCTCCTCCTCAATGGAAGTTAGTCTTCTGCTAATCCGGGGGGGATGCTGCAAAATGGATCTTCCCAACTTGTCTTATCCTATGACAAGATGATCACACATAGAATATACATAGTGAAATTTTCTAGAGATTCCATTCGAATTAGTACTTTTCATGTAGTTCTAAGAGGACTATCAGACTATATGAAAAGGCCACATAGAGGGTGAAAACAAAATCCATCTCTGAAGGAGGCTACTAAAATTCTTATAATGTGTTATACAATGATAAAAATCATGACAAGCACCCCTATAGAAGATACAAAACAAGAGTTCAATAAATAGGAACAAGTGGATGAAATTTTTATTTGTAATACAATCCACAATGAAATTACAAATTAATTTTTTCATATAGGAAATAGTTGTTTTCTATGAATATGGGGATTTCCTCAGTATCTCCAATACCACATACTTGAGGATAATCAACCAAGGAAATTGGTAAATGTAAGTTTGTAGACCACCAACACCTCAAAGATTTTGAACTCTTCAAAATCATGTAATTTGTTTATCTATAAGAGGAAGATATGATGGATTTAAGAATACAAAACATATAACTACTCTGAGGAAATATCCCTAACATATATGTTCTAGAGGTAGATCTTCACCCAACACTCCCAACTAACACACCTCAAAAAATAGTGCTCATATAAGAAACTAAAATGAAGCCATAAAAGCTTCTCAACATGGAGTACAAACAAAAAAATATACTTGGACCACAGGAAAAAATGATATCAGGAGTTTCCTCCCATTGTTATACTACCAGGGCTGCATCTGACGCAGCCTCATGGACCAGCCCCACTAGGCTACCCACAGTGGGTATAAAGAGAGCCACCATAGATGGACATACCTATTTATACCCCTGGTAAATATTCTATTAAACAATATATCCCTCATGGGTTTATCAATATCATTGATTCATTGATAGCTCAATCAGAATCTATGGAAGAATCACATGTACTAGTGAAACTAAAAAAGAATCCATACCCTAAATGGGTTGATCCAACCCCTCCCCTTCAAAATTTTGGGAACCATAAATTTCTATTTTTTAATGGATCAATGCATCTGGAGTATCATTTTATGTATTTAATGTCATTTTGTGATACCATGATGGGTATACATGAACAAAAAAAAAGTACTAAAAATCAGGGGCTTTATTAAAACATTTAATGATCCATCCTCTATATGGAACGTTAGCTTTCCAACTGGGATAATCATGGGATAGAAAAATCTCTATTAAAAGTTCATCTTTTAATTATTCTCAATGATGTATAATATAATTCCCCGAGCCCGCTCTTCCAGACTCGGTGTAGTGTAATTTTTTTTTAAAATTAACTGAATAATTACAGACACTTTTTACAAATGAGGATCTTTTACCGGTCTAGGTTCTGGAGGATTAGAAAGAACCATACATTTGTCAGAGTCAAAATAAAATAAAACAATTCTCCACAATTCTTCTGCACGCACTATCTCCAAAAGCAATGACATCAGTAAATAATTTCTTAAGATACCTGTGAAAAATCATTTTTAAAATAAAAGGGTGAGCGTTCAATTGCTCAGTAAAGAGTTTTGAAATCCTTTAATAAATTCCTATTAAAAATATCACTTTGATAATACATTTGAAATGTTAAACATTAAATACATATGTAAAATAATTCTTTGAAAAATAATTATACTTCAAAAACACTTTTAAAATTAATCCAGTGATTTGATTGAAAATATTAAGCAAGCTCTTAAAAACAAAACAACTAAGGTCACTCGTAACATTGAAGGCTATCTTGGGCCTTCCCACTTTAGGGATGGATTCACAATCCAATTCCCTATCGTATTTACAAAGTCCGAGTACCGGTTTTTATAAAACATATTTGTATTAGCTTTCCTTATATATACATATAATTTTCACTGGTGTTTTAGTTTCAAAAATATATTTATAATCGTTCTTAGAACAGGTAAATACTAATCTTTACTGAAAATTACATTTTTTTTGTATGATCACATCCCATGATACATGACATTTCATAATCATATTGATGTTTAATCAACATCCAAAAACTTGAAATTTTCAATGACATATTTATTAATTTTCATTTATGCATTAAAAATACATAAAGGTATAAAATAATAAAAATAGTGAATGTACAATTCTATTAATAAATAACCATGGAAAACTATGTGACGCGCACAAAATTCATCAAGGCAACATTTATTTACTAAATAAAATCATCTTTTTATTCGTACTTATATTTTATGAATCCTGACTTTAAGTATATATATATATATATATATATATATATATATATATCATGCATAAACAAAACACAACTATATTTGATTTGTGAGTTCAATGTATAGATTTGGATTTTATAGAAGTATAAATCATGGAATTAAAATATTTAAACAATTAGAAACCCCAAAATTGGAGATTATAATGTTAATGGAGAGAACTCCCCTTACACAAATATAAAATTATATATTGGAAATAATTAAAAGGTGAATACTGAAATATATAATCTTGTTTCATATCATAATCCAAAATCATTTTTATTAAATGGTCTCTTACTAATAATATCTTAAAGTTAAAAAGTATTCTCAAAATTATAATTCATTCAAATTGGGATTTTCATCCTTACGCAAACAATATATTATATAACATAAGCTAAAAACAATAGATAGTATGTCTCTTACAAAAATAAAAATTAAATTGAAATAGTAAAAAAAAGTATCTGAAAATAAGTAATCCCTTACTAAAAAACAATGAAATTGCGCAAAATCAAAAAAATACAAAATTTTAACAAGATATGTACATAAAAATTTCTCTTACACATTTATTATTTTAAGACAGAAAAATAAATTGACAAAATAACTTTAAGAAATCCCTTACCAAAAATACGAGTAAGAAACCTTAATATTCATTATTGGCAGAACCCAAACATGGCATTTCAGAATGATCCTAAACTCTCCATAGAGATTTCTATTTATATCCAAATACTATTATGTAATATTAAAAGGTGTAATTTTATATTATTCTATTATTTGAGATCAATTTTGTCAGTTCGTTTTTCAAAATTGCAACTCAAGATTACTTTTGTAGATGTACATCGATGATTAATGTAAATTTAATACTCATGGTATCAATATCTATAAGGCAAGGAAAATCTTGAAACAATTCAATTTCCACCAATTTTGTGGTTACGAAGAAATGCTTGCTGAGCAAGCTTGAATTGTATTCATATTTTATAATCAAAACAAACCCAAAGAATAAATCAAATGAATACATCGAACCAAAATCATTAAATGTTTTGTTCAAATATGAGAAGAAAAAACCAACTTATGCAACAGACTAAACTTAAGAAAACCCACATATGATAGCATATGTCATTCGAGGGAAAAAAATAGGATAATATGTCAATAAATGAAATCAAAACATTGATAACAGATAAGATTCTGAAGAAGAAAATCTATAAATAAGACAAAATTGGTACATATTATATCCTAAAAAGAATATGAAACAAGATTCTAAAAAACTAGAAATTAAATATAAAATACCTAAATTGTATAGATATGCAAATCGAGACATGTGGTAGGTGATTTGCATTCGAAATCTCAACCGCAAACACACCTCGAGCTTAATCTCACAACTACGTGACTCACTATTCAGACTTAAAGAAATCATATCTCATAGTCTTCTGTAGATCTACGTCAGCATGGACTTCTGGTCTCACTAAACCTTCAATCTCACTCTTGCCTCTTGCTCTTGAGCTCAGAATCATCCTCAGCTTCGACCGCTGCTCACACCCATTCACCCTCAAAAATGCTGCTCGGTCTCACTGTGCTCGAACTCCCCTGAAACCCTAACCCGGTTTCATCTTCAAATTTTTCATTTCATTTTCTTTTATTTAAATAAAACAATTATCTTAATATATATATCATTTAGTTATATATATATATATGAAGATCTCTATTCATTTTTTTAGATTTCAATGTTTTTATTATAATTGTTTATTTAACCCATAATTAACATAATTCTCAAAATATAAATTTTATAGATTTTATATTTAAAACATATATATAATTTTATATGTTTACGTAAAATTATTAACTATTTTAAATTTCAAAGATGATTTATTACTTCTATTGTTTTTAATGTAATATGAGTATTTATATAATCATTAACAGTATGAATCATAAATTGTAATATATATGTATATATAATAAATTCTAAATTAATTGGTCTTAAATAAGTTCATCTGTTTTTTTAAACGTTATATTTACTTACGTATTTAAAAACAATGATTTCTCAAATACATCCTTCTAGTTATTTTTTATAAAAATATGTTATATAACATTTTGAAAAATTTATAATTATTAAACTAATTCATAAATATATTCTATAATGAAAATAATATTATGGTTCATTTAGACAAAATATGTTACATTTAATATTAACATTGATTATAATATATCAGAAAATATCTTATCAAGATACTAAATTTCAGAAATGTATAATTAATTTATATTATATCAATATGATTTTAAAAAGTGACATGATGAAAAATAATAAAATTAAACAAATTTCATTTTAATTAAATGAAATCTCATAGATTTAAAAAAATATATTTTATACCAAAATTATAATTCAATAATTAATTAATTAAAATATCTGGGTTGTTACATTCTCCTCGCTTTAATGAATTGCATCCTCACAATTCTTTGGATGGACTTATGAAAATTATGAATTTCATCTTTAGAATTAAAAGAACACTAAGGGGACTTATCTAACTTAAGAAAATTCTAAAGTGTAGATTTGTGATTCTCAAAAGACCACATCTAATCTCCAAAGTTGTCTAGACCATGCCTCTGATACCAATTATAAAACCACAAGCCCACTCTTCCAGACTCGGTGTAGTGTTATATTTTTTATAAAATTAACTGAACAATTACACAACACTTTAAACAAATGAAGATATTTTACCAGTCTGGGTTATGGAGGATTAGACAGAACCATACATTTATCAGAGTAGAAATACAATAAAACAATTTTCCAGTACGCTTCCGCGTGCGATATCTCCCAAAGTGATTAAATTTGTAAATAATCTCTTAATATACCTGTGAAAAATCATTTTTAAAATAAAAGGGTGAGCATTCAATTTCTCAGTAAGGAGTTTTGAAATCTATTGAAAAATCCCCTTTAAAAATACACTTTGATAATAAATTTGAAATGTTTAACTCAAAATACATTTGTAAAATAATTCTTTGAAAAATAATTATACTTCGAAAACACTTTTCAAATTAATCTAGTGATTCGATTGAAAATATTAACTAATCTCTTAAAAACAAAACAACTAAGGTTACTCGTAACTTTGAAGGCTATCATGGGCCTACCCACTTAAGGGATGGATTCACTATCCAATTCCCTATCGTATATTCAAAGTTCATGTACCAGTTTTTATAGAGTATTTGTGTATTAGCTTTCCTTATATATACAAATAATTTTCACTAGTGTTTTAGTATCGAAAATATATTTATAATCGTTCTTAGAACAAGTAAATACTAATCTTTATTGAAATTACATATTTTTCTTTGTATGAGCAGATCCCATGATACATGACATTGCATAATCACATGGATGTTTAATCAACATCCACAAACTTGAAATTTTCAAAGACATATTTATTAATTTTCATTTATTCATAAAAAGACATAAAGGTATAAAATAATAAAAATAGTGAATGTACAATTCTATTAATCAATAACCATTGATAATTATGTGACGCACACAAAAATCATTAAGGAAAAATTTATTTACTAAATACAATCATCATTTTATTTGTACTTAGTTTTTAAGAAACATGACTTTAAGTACATATATATATATATCATGCATGAACCAAACACAAACATATTCAACTTGTGAGTTCAAAGTATATATTTTGATTTCATATAAGTATAAAACATGGAATTAAAATATTTAAACAATTAGAAACCACAAAATTTGGGATTATAATATTAACGGAGAAAACTCCCCTTACACAAATATAAAATTATATATTGGAAATAATTAAACGGTGAATACTGAAGTATATAATCTGGTTTCATATCATAATCAAAAATCATTTTTATTAAATGATCTCTTAATAATAATATCTTAATGTTAAAAAGTAATCTCAAAATTATAATTCTTAAAAAATGGTATTTTTATCCCTTATGCAGACAATAAATTATATAATATAATCTAAAAAATAATAGATAGTATGTCACTTAAAAAAATAAAAATGGAATTGAAATAATAAAAACAAAGTATCCTAAAATAGGTAATCCCTTACTAAAATAACAATGCAATTTCACAAAATCAAAAAATTAAAAATTGTAACATGAGATGTACAGACAAAGTTCTCTTATATAATTATTATTTTAAGAAGGAAAAATAAATTGACTAAATAACTATAAGAAATACCTTACCAGAAATATGAGCAAGAAACCTTAATATTCATTCTTGGCAGAACCCAAACATGGATTCTCATAATGATCCTAAACACTCCATAGATATTCCTATTTATATCCATGTTATATTATGTACTATTAAAAGGAGTATTTTTATATTATTCAATTATTTGAGATCAATTTTGTCAGTTAGGTTTTGAAAATTTCAACTCAAGATTACTGTTGTAGATGTACATCAATAATTAATATAAATTTAATACTCATGGTATCACTATCAACAGAGCAAGGAAAATCTTGAAACGATTCAATTTCCACTAATTTTGTGGTTCCGAAGAAATGCTTGTCGAGCATGCTTGAATTGTATACATATTTTATAATCAAACCAAACCTAAAGAATAAATAAAATGAATACTTTGAACCAAAATAATTAAATTTTTTGTTTGAATCAGAGAAGAAAAAATCAACTAATGCAAAGGATTAAACTTAAAAAAACACACATACAACATCAGATGCCATTCGAGTGAGAAAAACTGGATAATATGTCAATAAAAGAAATCAAAAAAATTATAATAGATTAGATTTTGAAGAATAAGATCTATATATTAGACAAAATTGGTACATATTATATCCTAAAATGAATATGAAATGAGATTCGGACAAACTAGAAATTAAATATAAAACACCTACTTTGTACATATCTGCAAATCAAGGCATGTGGTAGGATATTTGAGTTCAAAATCTCAACTGTAAACACACCTCGAGCATAATCTCACAGCTACGTGACTCACCTTTCAGACATAAAGAAATCAGATCTCATAGTCTTCTGCAGATCTACGTCGGCCTGAACTCACGGTCGCACTCAACCATCAAACTCGCTCTCGCCTTTTTCTCCCCAGCTCAGCATCATCAACGACTTCGACTGCTACTCGCACCCATTCGCCCTTGAAAACGATGATTGGTCTCACTGTGCTCGAACTCCCCTGAAACCCTAACCTGATTTCATATTCCAATTTTTCATTTCATTTTCTTTTATTTAAATAAAACAATTATCTTAAGATAAATATCATTTAGTTATATATATATATAAAGATTCTATTCATTTTTTTTAATTTCAATGTTTTTATTATAATTGTTTATTTAACCCATAAGTAACATAATTCTCAATACAAAAATTTAATAGTTTTTATATTTAAAACATACATATAATTTTATATGTTTATGTAACATTATTAATTATTTTAAATTTCAAAGTTGATTTATTATTTCTATTGTTTTTAATGTAATATTAGTATTTATATAAAAATTACCATTATGAATCATAAATTATAATATATATGTATATATAATAAATTCTTAATTAATTGGTCTCAAAGATGTTCATCTTTTTTTTTAAACATTATATTTACTTTAATATTTTAAAACAATGATTTCTCAAATACATCCTTCTATTTTTGTTTCATTTATTAATATATGTTATATAATATTCTGAAAATTTTACAATTATTAAACTAATTTATAAATATATTCTATAATGAAAATAATATTATATTTCTTTTAGAAAAAATATGTTACATTTAATATTAACATTGGTTATAATAAATCATAAAATATCTTATCAAGATACTATATTTCATAAAAGTATAATTAATTTATATTATATCAATATGTTTTTAAAAAGTGACATGATGAAAAATAAGAAAATTAAACATATTTCATTTTAATTAAATAAAATCTCATTTTTTTAAAAAAACATTTTTTATACCAAAATTAGACTTCAATAATTAATTAATTAAAATATATGGGTTGTTAAATTCTACCACCTTAAAACAATTGCATCCTCACAACTCTTTGGTTGGACTTATAAATGTTTATGAATTTCATCATTAGAATTAATGAAACAGTAAGGGGACTTATCTAACTAAAGAAAATTCTAAAGCGTAAATTTGTTTTTCCTCAAAAAACAGCATCTAATATCAAAAGTTGTCTAGACCGTGCCTTTGATACCAATTATAAACCCCCGAGCCCACTCTTCCAGACTCGGTGTAGTGTAATTTTTTTTATAAAATTAACTGAACAATTACACAACACTTTATACAAATTTGGATCTTTTACCAGTCTGGGTTCTCGAGGATTAGATAGAACCATACATTTAACAGAGTTGAAATAAATTAAAACAATTTTTAACTATGATTCCGCACGTTCTATCTCTAAAAGTAGTGACATCTGTAAATAATCCCTTAAGATATCTGTGAAAAATCATTTCTAAAATAAACGGGTGAGCGTTAAATTGCTTAGTAGGGAGTTTTGATATCCTTTGATAAATCCCTATTAAAAATATCATTTTAATAATAAATTTGAAATTTTTAACTTGAAAAAAATTTCTAAAATAATACTTTGAAAAATAATTATACTTCGAAAACACTTTTAAAATTAATCTAGAGATTTGATTGAAAATATTGTGTAAACTCTTAAAAACAAAACAACTAAGGTCACTCATAAAATTGAATTCTATCTTGGGCCTACCCACTTAAGGGACGGATTCACTATCCAATTCTCTATCGTATTTATAAAGTTCGAGTACTAGTTTTTATAAAACATTTTTGTATTATATTGGATTATATATACATATAATTATCACTGGTGTTTTGTTTCGAAAATATATTTATAATCGTTCTTGGAACAAGTAAATAATAATCTTTACTGAAAATTACATATTTGTCTTTGTATGATCACATCCAATGATACATGACATTGCATAATCACATGGATGTTTAATCAACATCCACAAACTTGAAATTTTTAAAGACATATTTATTAATTTTCATTTATGCATAAAAAAGACATAAAGGTATAAAATAATAAAAATAGTGAATGTACAATTATATTAATCAATTACCAAGGATAATTATGTGATGCACACAAAAATCATCAAGGCAACATTTCTTTACTAAATACAATCATCTTTTTATTTTTACTTATGTTTTAAGAAACATGAATTTAAGTACATATATATATATATATATATCATGCATGAAAAAAACACAACCATATTCGATTTGTGAGTTCAAAGTATTGATTTGGATTTCATAGAAGTATAAAACATGGAATTAATATAATTAAACAATTAGAAACCACAAAAGTAGAGATTATAATGTTAACGGAGAAAAATCCCCTTACACAAAAATAAAATTATATATTAGAAATAATTAAAAGGTGAGTACTGAAATATATAATCTAGTTTTATATCATAAACAAAAATCATTTTAATAAATGATCTCTTAGTAATAATATCTTAATGTTAAAAAGTAATCTCAAAATTATAATTCTTTTAAAATTGGATTTTTATCCCTTACGCAAACAATAAATTATATAATATAAGATGAAAAACAATAGATAGTATGTTTCTTACAAAAATAAAAATGGAATTGAAATAGTAAAAAAAGTATCCAAAAATAATTAATCCCTTACTAAAATAACAATGCAATTGCGCAAAATCAAAAAAAAATAGAAATTTTAACATGAGATGTACATACAAAGTTCTCTTACAAAATTATTATTTTAAGAAGGAAAAATAAATTGACAAAATAACTTTAAGAAATCCCTAACCAAAAATATGAGCAAGACACCTTAATATTCATTCTTGGTAGAACCCAATAATGGCTTCTTAGAATGATCCTAAACTCTCCATATAGATTAATATTTATATCCAAATTATATTATGTAATATTCAAAGGAGTATTTTTATATTATTACATTATTTGAGATCAATTTTTTCAGTTCGGTTTTGAAAATTGATACTAAAGATTACTATTTTAGATGAACATCGATGATTAATATAAATTTAATACTCATGGTATCACTATCCAGAGAGCAAGGAAAATCTAGAAACGATTCAATTTCCACCAATTTTTTGGTTTCGAAGAAATTCTTGCCGATCAATCTTGAATTGAATACATATTTTATAATCAAACCAAACCCAATGAATAAATCAAATGAATACTTCGAACCGAAATCATTAAATGTTTTGTCCAAATCCGAGAAGAAAAAATCAACTAATGCAACATATTAATCCTACAAAAACACAAAAAGCGACAGCAAATGTCATTCGAGCAAGAAAAACAGGATAATAGGTCAATAAAAGAAATCAAAACATTGATAACAAATAATATTTTGAAGAAGAAAATATATAAATAAGAAAAAATCGGTACATATTATATCCTAAAACAAATATGAAGCGAGATTTAGACATACTAGAAATTAAATATAAAACACCTACTTCGTACAGATCTGCAAATCATGCCATGTGGTAGGCGATTTGCATTTAAAATCTCAACTGCAAACACAAATCGAGCTTGATCTCGCAGCTACTCGACTCAGCGTTCGGATATAAAGAAATCATATCTCATAGTCTTCTGTAGATCTATGTTGGCCTGAACTCATGGTGGCACTCAACCTTCCCACTCACTCTCGCCTCTTTCCCCCGAGCTCAGCATCATCCCTGGCTTCGACTACTGCTCACACCCATATGCCCTTGAAAACGTCGCTCGGTCTCACTGTGCTCGAACTCTCTCGAAACCCAAACCTGATTTCAGCTTCATATTTTTCATTTCATTTTCTATTATTTAAATAAAACAATTATCTTAATATATATATCATTTAGTTATATATATATATATAAAGATCTATATTCATTTTTTTAATTTCAATGTTTTTATTATAATTTTTTATTTAACCCATAATTAACATAATTCTCAAAACATAAATTCTATAATTTTAATATTTAAAACGTATATATAATTTTATATGTTTAACTAATGTTATTAATTATTTTAAATTTCAAATTTGATCTATTATTTTTATTGTTTTTAATGTAATATGAGTATTTATATAAAAATTAACATTATGAATCATAAATTGTAATATATATGTATATATAATAAATTCTTAATTAATTAGTCTTAAATAAGGTCATCTGTTTTTTTAAAACATTGTATTTACTTACGTATTGAAAAACAATGATTTCCCAAATATATCCTTCTAGTTTTGTTTATTTTATAAAAAAATGTAATATAACATTCTGAAAAATTAACAATTATTAAACTGATTCATAAATATATTCTATAATGAAAATAATATCCTGTTTCTTTTAAACAAAATATGTTACCTTTAATATTAACATTGATTATAATATATCATAAAATATCTTATCATGATACTAAAATTCATAAAAGTATAATTAATTTATATTATATCAATATGTATTTAAAAAGTGACATGATGAATAATAATAAAAGTTAAAAAAAATTCAATTTAATTAAATGAAATCTCATAGTTTTTTTAAAAAATATTTTATCCCAAAATTATAATTCATTAATTAATTAATTAAAATATCTGTGTTGTTACATATAAGAAAGTATTCCTAGACCTCTCAAACTAAATAAAGTGGTATAATGAGAGGGACTCAGATTTCATTACTTTTTGTAAGGGGTTTGACTACTCCCTACACCTATGACTTCCCCTGTGTGATTTGTGGTCCATCTATATAAAGAATCTATATGATGATATGCACACACCTCTCATTCCTATGAAATATATTGGATGACTTTATGATCTTTCCATAGTCCCTTAATGATTAGAATATTCCATTTTTTCAAACAAGACCAAGTGCCATGTATTCCATCAACTAAAGGGTAGAGAACAAAGAAAGTATAGGTTGTGAAAGTCATGCTTAAGACAACCCCTACACTATCTCTATTCTGGATTCCCATGAAATATAATGGGGAACCCCTATTGAGAATCATAAACGATTCCTATCTTATTAGGATGAGAAAAGGGAGTAGAGATGAAAATAATTTAAGAACCTAAATTAAAATTTTTTGTTCTAATATTACCAAGTCCCTGGCTACATTATCATGGATTTGGAGAAAAACATTTTTGTGTTTCCAAAGCCTAAGAATCCTTATCAGGCTAGTCTCAAATATCTCCCAAACTATTATACCATTCACTGTACATTGCAAAAAACCATCGATTAATGCTTCATTTTTAAATATATCAATTAAAAAATGGTATAATCAAGGAACATGTAGCTGGGTAATCCACCTTCACAAGTGGGATGTTTTTCTTCTATGACCCCAGAGGACAAGGGTGAGTGGAAATAAGTTTCTAGAAATGGTGGAAAAAATTATAGTGATTTGATGACTTGAATGAAAATCAACCTAACTCAGGATATCCTCTGAGCATATTAGAAACAACCAACTAATCTCATACCCACTTATGATATGGAAAATCCATCTCTATCAGCACTACAGTCTTATAAATTCCTTTCTGCTAAAAGAATACATGGAAAAATTACTGGGAAACAAACATATAAATATGAACCGGTGCATAGGAAAACTATTTCTTTTACCCTCTAAGAATTCATTCCAATAGTTCCAAACAATTCACCCTACACCTCTAAATGGTACAACAAGAGATAAAAATCCATAAGAAAACCTTACAAGGTGAGGAGTTGATCTTCGGTTCCAATAATTTCATTCATTCAATGGGTCCTTCTTCCAATTTTGTGTGTGGATATGAAATTGAATTACCTACATGTGATTGGGTAATTAGTTGAAGATTACATGTAGGAAAATTATAAAAAGGAAGGCATGATTTTGGTAGAAATAAATACTCTAGACACATCCCCACTCAAACAATATATACTATAAAAACTCATGGGAGAGCCCTCCAGTGGGCCCATCAGGATCACAAAAGTTCCACCACATATTATGGGAGTTTCCCTGGACTGGTCGACCTACAATATCAATCACGGGATATGTATTTTTCAAATCAACCTCAACACAAAATAATACCTAATCAATCTAACCCGCCATGTATATGTGTGATTTTAACCTTTTTTTCCAATGGATGATCTGCCTACATTTGGAACACATGTTTATAAAGCACCTACAAAAGAGAATCCTCATTCTTGGAAGCGCAGTATGTTGGACCTAAAGTATGAAATTCAAAATAAAATGGATCTATTTCCATACATGTTATTGATATTGGATTCCCTAAATCTATCAAAATACCTCTAATAATCACTCGCAGAAGCATTTCTTGTCCCTTAAGAGTTTGGATCAGAGGTTTTCACTGTTGAAGTATATTATGTAGAGATATATTTTTTTGAATGCCAATAAATCATATCCTTCATAGATAAGAAAAAATATTTCAATATACAGGGACACATTAGACCTTTGTATGTATCTAAAAGGATAAATTATGTTCATATCAGATAGTCCTTCATTGAAAGTGGATCAAAATTTATTCTCATTCCATTCTAAACAATTCATTGATTGGGTTACAATGATTCCCACATTCCCTTTCATTGTAATACTATAGGTCTATGACAACATTGAAAATAATCTTATTTGAAAAATCAAGCACATGGCCCATGTCATGTACCATTTATTGAACTCATAATTTCTAGTTTTTCAGTAAGATAAGACATTCAACATTATTCTAGGACGTCCTCAGTTTCATCAATATGTAGAAGTCCCTTCATCATACCACAAATGGCTCAAATATTTAATTAGTGGTCAAATTGTGATGTTACATGGTGATAAATACTAATTTAAATCCTAATAATCTAAATACATTGAAGTGGGATTCTACCAAATGGAAGGTAAATAATACATTTATAATGGTGTCTCCTGGGTCACTACACTAAATGAACGAGAAATAACCCTAGACAATCTATTTTAATAGATTAGGGAGGAATATTTGATTACCATAAGTCATATTGAAGACATGGTCCCATGTTCAGACATGCATTCAGTATCCTTCAAGATATTCTCCATGATAACTTAGCCCAATATCATTGAATTGGTGACTAAATCTCTATAAAATGGTAAAATATAGGGTGAAAAATACCTTATTCCATCCCATAAGCATCAATATATTACATCCTCATCAACTGAGTTAGAAGAGGTTATTATGACACCAATAGAGTGTGATGATGCTAACTCTATTTTTTGTTATCTCTCCTTTGTAACTTCTGAGGAACACCACATCATCAGTTGGGTTGGAGGATGCAAATTCACCATCTATACATCAAAATGTTGACACCTACTCCAATTTTCATTCATCACCTACTCCGCATAAGATAAATGTATAAGAGGAAAATGAAGAGGAAGATGAGGAAGAGTTAGACCTAAGGGATTCATCTCAATCATTCAAGGAAGGTTTCCCTACTACCATTGATGAACTCGGGAAAATAAACCTTGGTATAGAAGAGGACCCATGACCAATCATGATTACTACAGACATGTCTTCTAAAGAACAAGAATTATATACCTACTTTTAGAAGAATCATCGAGATGTGTGTGTATAGAATTACATAATAACTATACAAATCATTTCTGATATGGCCACTCACCACTTGGGATTTCCAGAAATCACCACGGATACAAACAGGCTTCTAAGAGTGCGCACCCAAATCACACTACCAAAATTAATGCCAAATTTGGCAGGATTATAATGTTTAATTTCATTCAGGGAGTCTAGTATTCAAAATGGTTAGTAAACATAATCATAACAAAGAAGAATAATAGGCAAATTGGTATCTACATCGAGTTCAAATATCTCATTCATCGTTGTCTAAAGTTGATTTCCTGGTTTCGACCATGGAGATACTAATTGATGCTACAACTGAATATAAAAAAATTTATTTCATGTATAGATAAATATGGTACTATCAGATCCATATTTCCCTAGAATATTAAGAATCCACTTTTTTTAGGGTCCCCAGGGAGTATTCTATTATTGGGTGATTACCTTTTTCATGTATTATTCTAGGGATATGTATCAACGTTTTATGCATCACATCTTCAAACCCTTCATGTGAAGGTTTGTTTAGTGATACCTTGATGATTATGTGGTTAAGTCTTAACAACTTTATGACCTCCTAGTTAATCTTGAGACTAGATTCAACAAAATACAAAATCATTTCCGGAAGATGAGCCCCTTAAAATGTGATTTATGGGCTACCTTAGAAAATTTCTCAACATAATCATATTCCATCATGGAATCAAAGTCAATCATGATTAGACTAATGAAATTTTTGGTACCTCACCTAATATAAACCTCATTGTTTTGATAGGATAGTAGGGAAACCTTACCTATATTCGATGCTTTATAAAAACCTAATAAGAATGTGTTTTCGATTCACTAGGATGATGTAAAATGTGGTCACGTATCAATGGTCTAAACACTATTAGAACGAATTTGAGAACCTCAATATATATATCTTGATCCCACTAGTGTTAATGCCACATGTTGAGGGGAATCCACACATTTTTTATGTGACGGCCTTAGAGCGATCACTGGGTGCCTTCCTCACATAAAAGAATGACTTCGAGAGTGAAAATATCCTTTATAATATCTTTTTAACACTGATCAACATTGAGACTTGGAATCCAGATATCATGGAGTGTTGACTGACATTAATCTTCATGGTTTAGAAGTTGAGGCACAACCTGCAGCACTATGAGGTCCATTTGGTCTCTCACAAAAATCCATTAAAATATATCCTTAGTTGTCCTGTATTGAATAGAATTTTACCCTGGTCGATGGTTACATTGCAACTTTTTTAAATTCACTTCACACCTCTAAAATTGGTAAGAGGCCAAGATTCAACATACTTCCATGCATTACAACCATCTGCAGAAACCACCCCATTGAAAGATGAATTTCCCAATGAAGAGATATTCTCTATTATTGATGTCCCATATATAAGGGGTATGTATTTAGATGGAACATCTAGAAGACCAATAGTGAAGAGAATGGATAACCCCAAGATTAACAAATATATACTAGGAATTATGATATTATATGGAAAAAAGGCACGGGCCTTACCCTTTCATGTTATCGGAAGGATGTACAAACAATGATGTAGAATATCAAGCCATCATTATAGCCCTATAACTGAAAATTCAAATGACAGTCGAACTCTTGAATGTGAAAGATGATTTATAGTAGGTAATCAAGTAGATTAAGGATGATTAAGGTATCCTAAATAAAGATCTAGTCCCCCTTCTTGGTAATGTATGATGAATAATGTATGAATTCTAGTTGATATGACATTGAATCATGTACCATGATCAAAGAATTCCCAAGATCATGCATCAAAGAATGCTTCCATTTCTTTGGAAAATCCAAGTTGGTAGGAGATACTTATTCGAATTACACACTACTAAATGGTCTCACCTTTTGTTCATGTAATCATGGAAGAAATAAATGAGTTTAACTCTATCCGTGAACTAGATGGGCATACAACTTGTTGGATGATACCAATTGTGGACTACCATAAAAATAGATATCTCTCATTATATAGAACCATAAAAGAGAAAATCTGATGATGAGAGACAAATTTAACTATTCACTATGTCCCAAATAACCCGAAATACCTTTATAAAATAGTATTTGAAAGAGTTATTATCAGTTTTTTTGATGAAGAAGAGACTACTATAGTCATGAAATATGTACATAAGGGGACCTAAAGTTACCACTAGTTAGGTTTCAAGAATTAAAATAAGATCTATGGTTTTGGATACATCTTCCCATAAATGATGTAGGGTTTCCCTAAACTCGCAAAAAAGTTCCATTAGTTCTAAGTACATTCCAAGTTAATTTACCTACAATCAAAATTACTACCCAAAATCAAACACTCTGGGCCATTTTCTATATGGGGAATGGATGTTTTAGTGACATATTGACACATGCCTACTATATGGTATTTAAAAATGCATATTTATTTATATAATGAATCGGAAATGTTGACTAGATTTTTCTCACTTTAGAAACATTCTTAGTTGTTAAATTACTTCATCAAATTCACCTAAACTACTTCTTTTTGTGTTTTTTAGATGATAAAATTGGGTTTTGATTAATCTCTAAAATAATGAAATCACCTGAAATATGAATGCTTAATCTAAACCATCATGCAAGGATAAATGTAATGTGAATATTAAAGAAAGAACTTGTACTTTGAGGTTTGGTTTATCGGTTGCATCATTCTTCGTTTTGGTGTTTAAATTTATTTTGATAATTCAATAATGATATATCATGCATGAATTAATATTCTTTTATTTAGTTGTGTGAAATATCATGTTCAATCAACAATACTAAATATAACTCCTCCTATAATAATGGTTGATGGAACCCCTCAATTAAGAGTGTGACACCATCCAAGAACAGAATGAATCTTATATCATTGTATCCACTAAATGAATAAACTTCATCACATGAAGAGCTTATGTTTAGTGGAAGGGAGGGAAAATATTTAAACAAATATTTGAAATGATTTTGATTTTATTTTCATGATTGAAAATATTCACATTGTAACGACTTGACCCTAGTTACCCTGAGTCAGTGTAATATTACATAACATTGGCATGATCACAAGGAAATCATGTCTCGAAAGACCGATCAGTTTAGTATTATTGGAAACATGATTCATACATAAGTTAAACTTTACATATTGAAGAGAAATACAAGGAAAATTTATTTCATTAGAAACATCCAATCCTCCTAGATTATGCCTGCAGGTCTCTCATAACTAACTTCTTCATATCTTGGGAAAATGAATCATAAGAAAGGGGTGATCTCAAACACTCAGTAAGTATAAGTAATACAGTGGAAAATGACATAAATATTAAGTATGGTAAATAATTGAAACCACATGCCTTTAACAATAATAAACATGACTACCTTTAAGGAAATAATATGAGCTGAGTAAATAATTCCAGAATAAAACATAATCATGGGTATTATACTAGTCTAATGACCACATGAACCATCAATATTATTTCCATAATGAGGTAATGTATAATTTCGGACATTCTAAAACATTTTTTCAAGGCCTAATCCAAGATATCTAAAAATGATTAAGGCCTCGGCCAAAACCAAAAATCAAATTTAGAAAGGTCCTCGGCCAATTCCACATCTAGTGGTCTCATGAGACCTACTAATGGATCAAGGAGCTATATCTGGCTCCACCCATCACTTACTAAGTCCAATACATTCCTCATATGAAAAGGTTTAAACATATCATATACATTCATATTAAAACTAGCATACAAAATGTCAATACATTATACATAAACCAGGAATGGTATAAAAATAGCACATCCACAGTCAAATATATCACATAATCTTCAATACAATATGGAAGTTTTGTATCATAATAAATCAAATTCAAATAAACATAAAATCCATCAAAGGATGTTGACATAGATGAAATCAAAACCCTTTTTAGAAAAATATCTCTTACTATTTTGAAATCATTTAAGAGTAACATAATTATATAATAAAACATTTACTTTGAAAATATTATTTTAATCTTATAAGGGAATCTTCGACTATTTTATAATGGAAGAAAATGGCCGCACCCTCCGTATAAGTTAAAAAAGACATTCTTACCTTAATTTTGTCAAAAATGTTAAAAAGGACCTGATTTGGAAAATGACGGAATGATTCCTTTATAAACATATTATAAAAAGTCTACAAGGGTATAAATGACTTTAACCCATAGTCTATAAAATAGTAAGAATGTTTTGAAAAATATTTTTACGAAACATTGATGTGGTTGATAAAGACGTCCTAGTAGATAATTACGTATAGACAACCTCGGATAATGAAGAGATTGTGAAATAAACCCTTACCTTGTACTTTTCCTTGGTATAGGGTAGATTATCCTCCGGTATAATAGTTAAATCATTGTTATTAAATTACAAAAGAATAATATACATAAATATGATATCATATATGATCATTTCATGTTGCTTTGTTAATAATATTTTAGTTTTATCGTCGTTTCGGGTGTTCACTTACTCATTTTCTTTTATATGTTTTGTTACATAAGCCATGTTTGTTATCCATAGGTTGTATCTTATTAATATAAAGAATGAAATCAAGTTCTCAAACATTATTTTTAATCGTCAAATAAAAATTAATCTTGAATGGATACGATGGGGAATGAATCTTATCGCGTTCGTGGAGACGGTAGTCTATACGTACGCACGAGCGACAATATCATTATTTTGATATTAAAATAATATATAATTGAATGTTTTATAATATATAAAGAATCATTATCATGTTATATTTATTATTTACATTAATTATACATAATTATTATACCCATCTAAATAATATTGTACTGGATAACAATTACACCACGACGTGGAGACGGTAAGCCGTACGTATGCACGTATGGTGACATGTCATCCATGGGATGGATAGAATACTGAACATGGTTGTACCATATTTATAATAACATCCCAGTATATAGAATATACTGGAATTATTATTTTAGAATAGAAATAACAGAGAAAAGAGACGTGGAAGAAGAAAGTAACTTGAAAGAGGGTGGTGAAAACATTTCATGTTCTTCGGGTTCTTCCTTTTGATTTGATCAAAAGGGCTACTTAATATGGCTTTTTGACTAAATTAAGGCCTCTAGGATGAAGTGAGGGAAGTTGAAAGGATATTTGGGCAGGGTTTGGCCAAACTAAAAGGCTTTGAAGGTATTAATTTGAGATAAGGGGAAGTTCCCGTTTATAAGAGGGGTGAGGGGTACCTTTGGAAAAACATAAAATATTATTTTATAATAAATTCATATTCGGTTTATAATGGCTCCAAAGTGACTTATTTTCAGGATACGGTGGGGATGGGTCTAAATCATTTCAACCAATAGATTTTAGAAAGTTTTGGGTTACTATATTAACCTTATCATTTATATTTAACTCTTAGTTAAATAGTTTGACATTTACCATGTCTCTTTGTATTTTTATATTATATAGTCAATAAACATACTATAAACTTCTAAGAGACCCCCAAGTGGTAAATTAATAATAAAAATATCATTATATAATTACTTTTACCGAACCTTATATTTTTAAGAATAGAATATCAATTAATAATATAATATTAGTTTTAAAAACTCATTTATGTCAATTTTCAAACCGTTTAATAATTGATTTTTGTTAAAGTCTTAACAACTTTATTAATTCGAAACAAATTCATTTAAGCAATCCTAAAAAGTAATATTAACAAATATAATTCGTGTATGTCCTCAAAACTTTCAAATTATATTTATATTGACATTTATAATACCAATTATTTGATTCATTCATTAATAAGGAAAATATTGCATCATTATTGTGTCATAAATATTTTTAATTATTCAATGTCTAAAAATTATAAATAAAATACCATTATGTAGGAAATATTTTTATCTTTCTAATGAATATTTATTTTCTAAAAAATAACATATATAACCCTATGTAAAAAATGTTTTTCAAAAAGATATATGCTTATGTCATTTTTTGTATTTACTTTAACTTAATTAAAATAAAGGGTCATTATCACTTACAAGTGGATCAATTGGGTCCCAAAATCGACCGAAATATGCCCATGGTCGGAAATGTATCAAAAAATAGGTTTAGGACATGTTTTATGGTAATTTATTATTATTATTATATTATTATTTTTTACCCTTATTTACTGGTTTTACCCTTTAACCATGGTAAATAAAATATTTACCAAAGTAATAATTCAAAATGTCTAAAAATAAAAGTTACCAATTTACAAAATTTAGACATCCTAATTCTAAATATGGAATCCATTTTTCTAAATTAAAAATAATGAAGTGGAAGAAATTAATTTAAAATTAATTCCCGCTGTCAAAACAAAAAGCGTGTTTTGAAGAAATAATCACTATCAATAGATTGACACTTGTTTATGTCTAGTTTAAATGTGAAATTATGTATAATGACCAACATTGTATTAAATGGTAAATATATATTCTAAATATACTTTAAAACCACTAAAATTCATAATTTATCACTATTAATTATTTCGATTAAAAAAAGATGTTTTTAATTAAAATTTAGTGATTTTCACTATTCAATAAAAATTGAAAGTTTTCCGAAAAATACAAAAAATTCACCCAAAGCTAATTTCAATATTCCGAATTCAAAAATAAATTCCATTTTGAAAGATAAAATTTATAAAATTTCAAAAATGGTTTATTACTATTCATAACGGCTAGTTTTATTGGTTGTGGTGTGAGTTAGAACTCGAAGTTGTGTACAACACATGCTATTGTATTATTCAAAGAGAAACGTGTCGTGGAAACTTGGGATGTTACATTATCCCATCCTTCAAATAATATCGTCCTAGAAATTTCTATAATATTACCATGTGAAATGACTTGGGTGGTTTTTCATCATAAGTTCCTCGGGTTCCCACGTTGCCTCTTCCATCTTCTGTTTTCTCCATAGAACTTTTACCAAACGAGTCGTCTGGTTTCTCAACACTTGTTATCTCATATCAAGAATCCTGACAGGCTCTTCTCAAAAAGATATATCAGGTTCCAGTTCTAATTCATCATAGGTGAGTACATGCATTGGGTCAGGCATGTATTTTCTCAACAGTGATATGTGGAATAGATCATGAACTTTGGAGAGATTTGGAGCCATTGCCAAACAATAAGCTACAACCCCAATTCGTTCTAAAATTTCGAAAGGTCCTATGTACCTGGGACTCAATTTACCTTTATTACTGAAACATATAAATCCCTTCCATGGAGGTACCTTTAAGAAAACATTCTCTTCTACCTGAAATTCAAAATCCTTCCTTTGGTTATCTTCATAGCTCTTCTGCCTACTTTGAGATGCTTTGATGTGGTTTTGGATTACCTTCCCCTTTTCCATCGTTTCCACCACCAATTTTGGGCCTATGAGTTTTCTTTCACCGACATCATCCCAACAGGTTGGTGTGTAACATCTCTTTTCGTATAACACTTCATATGGTGCCATCTGAATGCTTTAATGGAAGATATTGTTATAAGAAAATTCTACCAGAGGTAAATATTGATCCCGCATACCCTAAAAGTCAAGTTATTAGGATCTCAACATGTATTCTATGGTTTGAGTAGTTCGTTCAGATTTTCCATTAGTTTGGGGGTGGTAGGAAGTGCTCAACCAAAGCTCAGTATCAAGGGCGTTCTGAAGACTTTTCCAGAATCTTGATGTAAAACATGGATCATGATCAGAAAAAATAGATAGGGGTACTACATGAAGTCTCACAACTTCATTAATATATAGTCTTACTAGACGTTCAAGTGGTAAATCTACCCTTATAGCAAGAAAATGTGCTGAATTGGTAAGACGATCAACAACGCCCCATATTGCATCATTCCTTCTAGGAGTCCTTGGTAGTCCCATAACAAAGTCCATTATAATATTATCCCATTTTCACTCAGGTATGGGAAGAGGGTCAATACTCCTCCAGGCTATTGGCTTCCAGCTTTCAGTTGCTGACAAACCATACATCTTGAAAAAAAATCAGAAATATCCATCTTCATGTTGTCCCACCAAAAACGTTCCTTCAAATCTCTATGTTTTTTGGTGCTCCCAGGGTGTATAGAGAAATTGGAACTATGTGCATCATCCAACAACACTCTTTTTAGATCAGGTATATTGGGAACACAAGGTCTCTTCCCAAATTTCAAAATTCCATCTTCATACACAAAGTCACTCAATCTCCCTTTATTCACAATTTAATCTTCTTTTGAAACTCTTCATCATCTGTCTGAGAACTCTTAATCCTTTTTAGTAATGATGGTTTGGAAACCATTTTAAAAGGCATTGATGTTTCACCTTCCATGGTTATTCCCATGTCCATATTCACTAGATCCATGAAAATAGGATCCCTTTCAATTCGCATCTTGTTCAAAAATCCATGATCCTTTCTGATCAAAGCATATGCCACCTTATTTTCCTTCCCCGGGTGGTAGGGTGTCTTGAAATCATAATCCTTGAGTAGTTCAATCCATCACCATTGCCTCATGTTGAGTTCTTTCTGTGAGAAAATATACTTTAAACTCTTGTTATCAGTATAAATCTCACACTTTTCACCATAGAGATAGTTTCTCCAAATCTTCAAAGAAACTATTACAGCTACTAACTCAATATCATGAGTAGGATAGTTTTTTTCGTGAATTTTCAGCTATCGTGATGCATAGGAAATAACCCTATCATTCTCCATAAGGACACAACCATGTACTTTCATTGAAGCATCACTAAAAATAACAAACCCATCATTCCCCTATGGTAGAGTAAATATAGGAGCATTGAATAATCTTTTCTTCAGTTCTACAAAACATTATTCACACTATTTTTTCCAAACAAATTTAACCCCTTTACATGTGAGCTTGGTTAATGGGTTAGCTAACTGGGCTAAATTCTAGACGAAACGTCGATAATATTTTCATATTCGGTTTATAATGGCTCCAAAGTGACTTATTTTGAGGCTAAGGTGGGGATGGATTGAAATCCTTTCAACCGATAGATTTTAGATAGGTTTGGGTCACTATATTAACCTTATCATTTATATTTTACTCTTAGGTAAATAGTTTGACATTTACCATGTCTCTTTTTATTTTTATATTATATAGTCAACAAACATACTATAAACCTCCAAGAAACCCCCAAGTGGTCCATTAATAATAGACCTCTCATTTTATAAGTCCTTTGGCCAAAACATAGATTTTTAGGAATAGAATATCAATTAATAATATAATATTTGATTTAAAAACTCATTTATGTCAATTTTGACACTATTTAATAATTGATTTTTGTTAAAGTCTTAACAACTTTATTAATTCAAACCCAATTCTTTTAAGAAATCCTAACAAGTAATATTAACAAATATAATCCGTTTATGTCATCAAAACTTTCAAATTATATTTATTTCTACATTTATAATAACAATTATTTGATTCTTTCATTAATAAGGTAAATATTGCATCATTATTGTGTCATAAATATATTTAATTATTCAATGTATAAAAATTATAAATAAAATAAATTTATGTAGGAAATATTTTTAGATTTATAATGAATATTTATAGTTGAAAATATAACATATATAACCCTATGTAAAAATTGTTTTGATAAAAGATATATGCTTATGTCCTTTTTTGTATTTACTTTAACTTAATTAATATAAAGTGTCATTATCACTTACATGTGGATCCATGGGGTCCCAAAATCGACCCAAATATGCCAATGTTTAGACATGTGTCAACCTATAGGGTTAGGACACGTTTTCGGGTAATTTATTATTATTATAATATTATTGATTACCCATATTTACAGGATTTACCCTTTAACCATGGTAAATAAAATATTTACCGAAGTAATTATTCAAAATGTCTAAAAATAAAAGTTACCTATTTACACAATTTCGACCTCCTGATTATAAATATGGAATCCATTTTTCTTAATTCAAAACACATAAGTGGAAGAAAATAATTTAAAATTAATTCCTGTTTTCAAAACAAAAATCGTGTTTTTAAGAAATAATAACTATCAAAAGATTGACACTTGTTTATGTCCGGTTTAAATGTGAAATTATCTACAATGACCAAAATTTTATTAAATGGTAAAAATATATTCAAAATATACTTTAAAACCACTCAAATTCAAAATTTATCACTATTAATTATTTCAATTAAAAAAGATGTTTTTAATTAAAATTTAGTGATTTTCACTATTCCTTAAAAATTGAAAGTTTTCAGAAAAATACCAAAAATTCACCCTAAGATAATTTTGATATTCCGAATTCAAAAATGAAGTCCATTTTAAATGATAAAATGTATAAAATTTTAAAAAGTTGGTATTACTATTCATAACGGCTAGTTTGATTGGTTGTGGTGTGTGTTAGAACTCAAAGTTGTGTACAACACACACTACTGTATTATTAAAAGAGAAGCGTATCATGGATGCTTGGGGTGTTACACACACTGATGGAATTAAATATTTCTCACCACAAACTAAATCAAACATATGAATTTAATTGAACAATGAATTGGAAACTCACTCCCATGCATCAAGAAAGGCCCCCGGTTAGCCCCTAATAATTTTTTGTAATACGGAATTATGAATTAAAAAAGAAAATAGGAGAATATGAAAATAAAATAAATAATATGAATAAAATAAAAAATATAAATGGTATAGAGATAGATTGAGAATAAAATAAAATATACAATAAAATTAAATAATAACATATAAAATTAAAAAAATATAATAACTAAATAAACAAATTAAAAATAAAATGAATGAAATAAGAAGAAGGAGAGGAAGAGAATAAGAGGAATAAAAGATGAATGGGTGGAAGAAACACACAAAATACATAGATGGATTAATTTAATTAAAAAATAAACTAAATAAAAATTATATTTAGAATAAAAACTAAATCTTTTAAAAATTGAGCAAAATTATATTAACAATTAAAATAGGATAAATATTCATCTGGTAAAACATGTGGACTCCCTTCAGTGTGCAGAACTTTCCATTAAGTATGAAAAAACCACCTTATATAGGACAAGGGGGTTCCAACCTTCATTACTCAAATTCACGATATTACAAATCTTATATTAAGTTACCCTCCAGACCTGGGGGATTTATGTATTAAAATGGTACAAACCATTAGTTTTTATGTTCTTGTAGATATCCCATGTAATTGGTTTCTTTATACCCCCCTCAGTATGTTCACAGAATGCATGGAGGTCATAGATGTTGTGGTAGTGGATCGGAGAATGTGGAATTGAGACCGAGCTTCTCATATAAAGTTGTGGGGTAGACTCCCTCATTTGGACTTCAAAGTGGATAGATTATGCTAAAAATAATATTCATCAAAATCATATGAGGGTATAAGAATGATCCATGGTGGTCCCGGTTGATGATATAGGCAGGACAGATCAAGCCAAGGTCTTTCGTTGTTGTCCAATGAATTTTATGGTGAAGTAGGGGTGGCAGTGATCCACGAGTAGCTGTTGTGTGGTAGATGGAAGAGTAGTGTGTCCAAGGGAGAGTGAGGTGTGGCTGAGATACAATGAAACCATTCTATTATGTTATAAAAAACAATAAAAAACCCATGTCCCACATCAAATCACATCATGGGATCCATTCTCACTTATAAGAAAACTCCCCTATTGATTAGCTCGGAACCATGCACTAGGGTGGGCTCCTAGAAAACACTTACCCACATGAATATGTGGGATACACAAAAATTTATTTGTTTTGGCCTTTGGTACCACTATTCTTCCTGAGAGACTAATTACTCATGGGCCACCTTTTCACGATATTGATGCCCTATGCATTCGCAGCTTCAGTTGGTTCGTCTAGGTGGCTTGGTCAGTAGCCCTCTTAGGCTTTTATAAATGGATCGCTTCCATGTTTATGGGTTATCATGAGTTGAGAATATTTATTTAGTAACCTGAAAATGTTAAACATAATTCTAAACCTAACAAAATTAAATTTCATTATTCAAATTTAATAATTTTTATTCATTTCAAACCCATTTAAATTATTAACTTGTGATTCCCCATTATTAATTAAAACATTGAAAGATATGAGTTAATTCATTGAAAACATTTGAAAATTAAAAGAATTGGTTAACATAATTTCATAAATATATCACTCTATCAAATACCCCCATAGTTGAACCATGATTTTCCTCAAGCATAAAATCTCAACATGGAAAATCAAAGGGAACCAATGTTACCATTATTCAAATTCCAAAGGAATTAAATAAAAAAATTAATAATTTTAAATAAAATTCTCAAATATCACATAAATTATAAATCCAATTTCCCATTTTCTATGAAAATATAAAATCATACATTTTAATTTCTCCCTTTTTAATATGATGGGACTTATTCATTCATTCATTAAATTTCATCAATTTATTAATATTGACCATTCCAAATCATGACTTTTCTCTTTTTTTAATCGTTTCACTAATCACTCAGGATATAAATTCATGTAGAGTTTTTCTCGTATCATGAGAAAATGGTCCTTATCTATAGTATTGTAAGGTAAATATTTTCATAATTGTTTAATGAAAAAAGACACATGAAATCATTAGATATTTTCAATTAAGGTATATATGAATTTGAGGCTTAATATAGGTAGGAATTGATATTTATAAACTAAGGATCAAGGGATTAGGTCACCTCTTAAATTATAAATCATGACATTAGAAGTAAAAGTTTAATAAAATCCCCCCCTCTTTTAATGTAGCAACTCCCATTTTCCCCAAATTAAAAGAAAGGTCATGATTAAAGAAAAGAATATTGAATTAGTTGTGAACCCTATTAAATATATTTTTTTTATTCCATTATCTATTTCATTTTCAAATGTTATGATTAAAATAAACCTAACATTAATAATCTAAAAACATTTGATAAAATTCATTGGTCTTATAATGGAATTTGTTGTTTTTTCAAAATTAAAACCTATTTTTTCATTTTGTTGGTTATATTTTTTATTTTTACCTTTTCTATTCAAAAGGGGAAAATAATAAAAGCTAAAAATAATATAAACCTATATTAGTCTCCATATTCAGTACCCCCAAATTCTTCCTTAAAATACATTTCAACCTTTTTACCATGACTCCCATTCACCCCCACACATTGACATAAAAATATCATGAAATTACTAATAATAGGGTTAAAAGTGATAAAAATGGATTGAAGTTTGGATAATCCTTAACAAGGCCATTTATGGTCTCTATGGAAAAAATAATGATTAATGTAAAGGTGGTTTGCAAAGATAAATTATTTTAAAAAGATGACCCAATGAGTTTAAATTTGGTATTTTATTGACATAGATTCGGCAAGTTCAAATGAATATTCAAGTAGGTTCCATATCCTAATATCACTCAAGAAATATGCTCAAGAATAAAATAGGAATTTCTTTTACTAAATATCCTTTCAAGAATGCAACATATTATTTTGAACAATAATTCAATGAATAAATAATAATGACAAATCAATACACATAAATTTTAGAAATTAAATGTGTGAAACATGTTTAGGGAATTTTTATTTACATGAATCAATTAATTTCCTCAAATAATGAGTCCTTAGTTTAATATAATTTAACTACTTTAATAATTCATTTATCATTTTTAGTCTTTAATTATAGTTAAATTTTAAATCTAAAACAAGTAATCCTGGGATTTCTATGAAAATCATGTCTCCTAGATTAGTTAGGTAATGAAAAAAATTCAAGTATGGGCATTGAATTTTCAATTTTAAGATCAAAATAGTTTATGGAAGAAAATATAGGGAGTTTGAAAATAGATAATATAATAATGAACTTCCCATTCCATAAATAATATTCCACTTTACACTATGACCCTTTGGGATTTTCTTATACTATCATGAACCTATAATATATAATTACTCAATTACATATAAGGATCATGTCATTTATGTTAAAAAAGACAAGAGGGAGTGGGCTGTATGGTGGAATAATTCCTAAGACTAAAATTTAAATATAAATTTATAGTAAGAAAATAAAGGGATAATTATTGGTATGATCCCCCAAGGGGGATATAATTTTTTACTAACTCTATAGTAAAGTACCAGATGTTATCCATAATCTGATGTTGAGTGGATCTTATTGGATTTGAACCACCACATGTGTCTTTTACAAGTATTTGTTTCTTATTAGTTAATGAGGAATGACCCATGAATATAGTATACCATATCTACCACCTTTAAAATTAAGTATAACATTCCTGGAGGGTGTTGGATGAAAAATGTATTATCATCTTCCTTGGTTTTTACTTCTACAACCTCATCTACATTTTCCAATGGTGTCTTATAATGGGAATTGAGAATTTTATTTTTAAAAGTAGTTTTATAATGTATTTATCATTTTATATAATTTAAACAGGAAGAATGAAAATTAGAATCCCCCCTTTCAATGTTATCATCCACTATCTTGATTTCCTCAAGCTCAACTACTTATAATTCCTCATGGGCTTCCAAAAATTAATGTTCAATAAATCTATAGACCTCAATGTGTTCCTCAAAAGGTGAATGATTTTATTTATCATATTAATATAAGGAAAATAACATATTGTTTGAATATGAAAATTCAATGAAGTGGGAATTAATAATCAATTTAGACAGAATAAAACCATATGAAATAGGGTTTGAGATAATATCAAATCCCGATGCTGGTTTAGTTTCAGTATCTTCTTCAGTGGTGAGTGTCTCGTGAAAGTGAGTCTTAGTGGATAGATGTAGGAAGTCAGTATACTCCATATTTTTTCAAATTACACCAAATTTGTGGTTTCATCATCTTTCATGGCTAGC
The DNA here is from genome assembly GCA_963277665.1 of Viscum album. Classification (NCBI taxonomy): domain Eukaryota; kingdom Viridiplantae; phylum Streptophyta; class Magnoliopsida; order Santalales; family Viscaceae; genus Viscum; species Viscum album. Next base: position 1,616,147,268 of record OY728158.1, read on the forward strand.
AATAGGGAGTCAGGTGTTGATTTTTCAATATTATATATGGGATGATCTAGTTATATTTCATCATCTTTATAGTAACACCAAAATTGATGTGAATATTTTTCCATATTCCTATCATAATGTGATTATTTATCTTCACTCACTAGATCATAAGGGTATTTTATAATATGGTGCTTAAAATTTTTGGTTTTGATGGTCCTTGAGTAGAGCCTTAACCTCTTTGATGTCTTTTGTGAAATTGGGATGCTCCAGTAGAACTTCCATCTTATCCGAAAATTTATGCAAGTTAGTTCATAATTCATTGAACATTACCTTCAAATTCCGAGGTAATTTGCTTTTATCAATGCCACTTTTCTTCTTATTGACCATTATCATAAGAGAATCAACCCTTCATGGGAGGGTCTCCTCACTTTTTCTTGTTTCTTCTTCTTTCACCTATGAGTAATTGTTCCATGATTTTAAAAACTTATCATTTGAAAACATCATGGGAAAAAAATTTCAATAAATTTTAAAGAAATAATAATCTATATAAAATGTGAAAATAAAAAAATAAGAAAAATATAAGTGGATCATGAAAGATAGTTCCATTTTTTATCCCATCTTTCATAGTATGTGTAAAAATAAAATTTATAATCCTAATTCATTATAGAGGATGACTAGATCTGTATCACATGATGAGCATTCTCATTTATTCATTTAATATAATTCACCCAAACAATTTTTATTTTATTTTAGAAAGAAAATGAAGAAAATTGGTTTTTTTAGTTTCTAAAATAATTTAATGATATTAAATATTAATATTTTATCTAAACTAGAATGAAAGGATAAAAAAAGTGGTTAGAAAAGAAATAACTCAGCCTTTTGGTTTTTATGGGTTCTGTAATTCTCCTTGATGGTGTTTAAATTTAGATAGTTAATTCAATTTAGAGATATCAAGAATTTGTTAATGTTATTATTTTTAGTGTTTTGTTATCTCTAATTCCTTCAACAATGTTAACTCCACCCCTACTGTAATCAAGTATGATGAAACACCTCTATACAGAGTGTGACGCCTTCTAGGACCAGGCACCATCATTTTTCATTTCATCAAATAAATAACTCAGCTTCATCACATGATGATCTTATATTTATTAGAATGTTGGAAATCATTTAAACAAGGAATGGAAATGGATTTGATTTCAGTGTCATGGTGGGAAAACACTACACACAGGCACTTAACTCTTTTTCACCAAAAACATAATTAATGTCATGAATTTATGGGACAAATGAAATGTAAACTCTACTTACCTCTCTCAAGGGAAGCCTTGGGTTAGCCACAAATTTTTACGGGTAAGAGTTCATGTTGGAAAAAAAAACTATATAAGCACAAGAAGAAAATAAAATAAAAATAAAAGAATAAAATAAAAATAATATTAGAGAGATAGAGATAGAGATTAAGATAATTGAATAAAAAAGAAAATCAAAATTAAATAAGAACATATAAAATTAAATACAAATAGAAGAAATAAATTCATAAATTAAATATTAATAATAAATAATGAAGAAGAAGAAGGAGAAGAAGAGAAGAATAAGTATTAATGAAGAATGGGTATAAGAAAAAAAGATTCATGAATTAATATTATTAAAAAAATAAAATAAATAATAATTATATTTAAAATAAAAACTAAAGAAAATAAAAAAGAAACAAAATAAAAATAGGATGAAGCTTCAGTCTATCCAGCATGGGACATCCCTTCATCGTGTGGACCTCTCTTTTTAGTTGGGGAAACTCCTCCTTGTATATGATACAGTGATTCCATCAATTAGTATTCAAAATCAAGATCTTCCAAATCTACCCTTATGATCTCCTCTGAATATGAGATATTTCATATTGTAAATTGGAATCACCCTTGGTTTTTATGTGTTTCAAAATCTCCCACAGAGGTGGATTTGATTTAGACCCCCTTAACACGTGCATAGTGTGCATGGATGTTGTGGATGTTGTGGTTGTGGATAAGATAACATGAATGTGGGACTCATATTATCTTGGAATGTAGTAGGAAAAACTCCTTTATATAGCATTATAAATGGTTGGATGATGGTCAACATAATCTTCATAGATCTTGTTCTAGGGTATAAGGATGATCCGTGGTTGTAATGGGTGATGACAGAGGTGGGATAGATCGAGCTGAGATCCTCCGATGTTGGTCATGGAATTTTCCAGTGAATGTAGGGGTGGGGGTGGAAAATGATATATGAAAAAAATTTAGGGTATGGTGAATAAATGTTTTCAAGGTTGAGGGAGGTGAAGCCATTGTACAATGACACTATTCTATTAAATGATGAACAATAATCATCAACCTATGTCCCACATTGAATTGAAACACATGAGTTGATATTGCTTATAAGATAACTCTCCTATTGATCAAGTCTGAATCCAAAACCTAAGTGGGATACCAAAAAACATTTACACATACATATATATGGGACTCACCACATGTGGCCCGTGTGGGCCTTCATGCCCACTATGTTACCCAGACGCTTCATCACCAGCAGGCCACCTATGCACGAGATGGATTCACTGGGAAATTGTGGCTCATGCTAGCTCTCCCAGGTGGCTTGGTTTTGTATCCCTCATGGGATTGTCTATATTGTGAGCTATCTCTTTGATGGGCTATCTTGAATTGGGCCTATTTTTTAGTAAAATGAAATTTTAAAAAAAAAGACAAAATTAATAGAATCGAATTCCAAAATTAAAATTTAATCATTTTTATTCATTTTAATCAAAATCAACTTATTATTTTATAATTTCCCATAACTAACTAAAAATTTTCAAAAATTAGTTAATTCGTATAAAAATTAAAATTAAGAGAATTGGTTAACATAATTTCATAAATATATATGTGTTCCATATATCCATCAGCCATGGCCAAGTAGTTCAAATACATTCTCACTATTACCTACTTCTTCTCCAAATTGGATGATTCAATACCCCTAAAATAAGTTATGGTGAGAAGAATTATTAGATTCATGAAATACAACATCATTAATAGCTTTAGTATCCCTTATATGATATTAGGGGACAATGGAACAAATTTTAATTCTTCTGGGATGGAGAAGCTATATAAGGTGTGTAATATCAAATCCAATTATTCATCCTGATATCATGAAATGGATAATGGATATATAGATTCCTTTAAAATGATGTTATCAAATATACACAAGATGGTGGTAAATAAGGATAAAAAGTATTGGACTAGAAATATCATTCATGCATTGTGGGCCTACATGGCCAAAACCTATACCACCACATGAGTGAAACCATATTGAATTGTATATAGGATAGAATTGTCCCTTCCCATTGAGGTCTAGTTTACCTTGATTTGTGATTTCATCTAGGATAAAATATCTACAAGAAATAAAATTTAAAACAGCTGGATGAATTGGAGTGACTTGTTAAGAAAATACTGTATAATTTTCATCACATGGAGATCCATCAAAATTAGATTGCATGATATTTTAACAAGATATTCCACATACACTCATTACTCTAAGGAGAACTGGTATTGGTCCTCAATACTCTAATTATATCATGGAATAAACCTCCAATGCTTATCCAAAGTGGTAGGGAATTTAATCCATTCACATGGTCCACACTAATAAATCATGTTTCTGTATATATATAGATGGAGAGATTATTATAGACCCTACTAATGAAAATCATATTATGAAATAATTTATATGATAAATCCACAATTTCATGCTTTAAATATGACATTAAACCGCATGGTTTCCCATTGTTCATACCTCATGATGCTTAAAATCATTGTTGGGTCCTTATCACACAACCATAAAAGTCAAAACCTATCATATGACCTTTTTGTATGACACTAAACTATATGGTCTCCCACATATTTGAAGCATAGTGCTAAAATATGTATAATAATGGTATAGATTGCATGAACTTAAATGAAACAACATATGGTCTTGTATGCATGACCCTAAAAGAAGCAAAATTTTATAGTCAATAGATATTAAACTATATGAAAGCTTCCTCACCACTTGTCATAAATGTTAGTGGTTGACAGCCTCCTTGCACGAAATAAAACTTTATAACATTTCAGTCTATTATGGAGCAGATCATTATCCTTTATTTTTGTCTCCTACCACACCTCTCTACTAGAACTACACATGTCCGGATTATCATCTCAATGGGATGTGTAGTAATTCTCAGACATCATTTCCTAGGCCCATACATGGAGTAGAAAAATTCCCTTCTCCTATATACAAATATAGAAATATACAAGAGACCATAATTCAGGTTCCCTGACTAAGGAACACATTAATGAAATGGAAATATCCATCCCCTACATATAATAAAAATTATGTAGGGAAATTCAAATTTCATTGAAAATGATTTTCTAAATTCTCCCTTTGTGATTATAAGAATTCCTTCCACAATTCATACTCCCTATCCCAGGTAATTTTGAATCTCCATTATATTTTTTGGGCCATCGGTAATAGAATTTCAAATTTCAAGGGACACATTTTTCATTATTATGCATTCATACACCGTTGTGTGGATTTTCTTAAGTCACCCAAAAAATGTAATAGTTAACTAAAATCATATTTTTCCTTAGGAGAGACCTATTATATCTCCTTAATCCCTAAAAACATCCTGTTGGATACCACTTTTTTAATATGTGCCACATACATTCCTTGTGTTATTGTATCATATAACTTCTCCTAATTCGATAACATCCAAAATCATTATTTACAATTTCATTCTTCATGTCCAAAGTACGCTGGAACAACTTTGGCCCTTTCAGCCTCATACCACTCATAGATTCCATGAACAATTGTATTATCCATATGACCTAATGCTACAAGACACCATGTTTTCTTTTTCACATTATATTTTACTATACCACCACATATTTACCATATAATGTTTAATTTTAGTGTTACACTGTATACAAATCATATGATTCCTTCAGCAACTATCATAGGAAGCCGCATTCCAAAAACACGGGATTGTATTTGTAAAGTGATTCCTCATATTCGAAAATATCATTTATGAGGTTTCATGACTTATTTTTCATGTGGGGTAACCTTCTTCCTTACAACATGAAACTAAAATTATTGGTTAACATCCCAATTACTCGACATTAAAATCCTGGAACTACATATGACTAGATTCTTGTTTCCATGAGATATATTGTGATTCTTAAATCCTATATCTTTTCCTAGTAGAATTAAACAAATTCCACTATCATCCCTTTTAATTTACTTGGTGTGTTGAAATAATGTTTTTCCACTCCTTGTTTCTCACACTAAGAATAGTTAACATGGGCTTAGGAGTTTTGGTAAATTATTCTTCACATGATCAATGAATATTAGTTCATGTCAGGGTTAAAATGGTCATATATGAAATCCCTTTAAAATAACACCAAATATCTTCAACACCATATTTTAAAATAAATGATATTTGTATCTTTCATGATGTATGTTCATGAACTTCATGTGTCCTCATTCTTGCTTTGATGAGATATATAGTGATGCCCAGATCATACATCTTCGTCAAGAAACAATATGTGAAATAGAATCTACCATTCATGTGTATGGGTCATACCTACATAGATAAAAATTTATCCCCATTATTTGGTAATTTTTATATGAAATAATCTTTCCATATTCTGAAACATTCCTTCCTCAAACAAAACACCATGTCTAAGAAAATCACAGTCCCATAAGTTCCCTTTAGCCATCAATAATGGAATTTTATATTATTGTGGAAACCATTGTTTTGACTATGAATTGATACCCCATAGTTTTTAATTTCATGAGTGACCCACCAAAATGAATTTCATTTGTGCATTCCATTTTTTAATATGAATTGATACACCATAGTTTGGCTTTATATAAGTCGCCCAAAAAAGGTCTTATTAACTAGAGGTTCATTAATACTTAGGAGAAACCCCTTATATATCCATAGGCCCTAAAAAATTATTCTAGAAACATATTTCCGAATATTTTCTATGTTCATTCCATGTATAATTGTCTTATACCACACTTTTGATCTGAAAACCCGAAGATTACAGCTTAGACCCCCCCCCCCCCATTTATGAAGATAATGGACCAATCTTGGAAAAATTATCATGAATAGAAACAACAGTAATATTTTATTCAAATATAAATGAACTTAACTTTTAACCCTCAACATCCTTACCATTATAAATCAAACTAATTGGTCTATGTCTAGATCTGATTTCATTAAACTAAAATTTTCTCCATCCATTGTTAGGGAGGACCATTTTCTCTTGATGTTTGTTATCCGCTACATCACCCCAAAGAACTTTGTACAACATGACACTCATTACATCAATATATGTAGTGATTCATTAATCCTCCATTCTAGGATATTCTTCAATAGTTGTGAAAACATGTGTGTTCCTCGATTCATGGATACAACCTAAATATATACGGGAGCTTTTGGACTTATCCGAGGACACTAACTTTTCAATATTATGATCGAAACAGAATACCCCATCTTTACAGAAACTAAATATGTGTAGCATTAGGTTCCCATTAATGTAAAGTACCAACATAGATCCTCTATTTATTTATAGATGCAATCCCTTAACAAACCCCCCTCTATTTTCTTGAGAAATATGAATCTATACAAACTCCATGGCCATAAACAACAAAATGTTATATTGATAAGGAAACCTTTGTTTTGACTATTCATTGATACAACCCAATATGTATTTTCATGAGTCGCCAAAAAAATAGGGCCTGTCAACCAGAGCTGAATTCATCCTCAGGAGAGACATTTTCTATCTCACCAAGACTCGATAACGTTGTGAGAGAAAACTTTTTGCAAATATGGTCCACAAAAATTCCTTGTATTTTTTTTAAATCATGTTTCTGATCCAAAAATAAATGAAATGTGACTCAAAATTCCATTTATGACTATTTGAATAGTTTAATAACTATCTTAGCTAGTATGATCTACTTGGTTCATCACTCCATAAATCATGTTCCATGTTATTCGACTAAAAACACCTATTGCTTTATTCTAGCATACAAGGATTTAAACTGCCCCAAAAAAGAGTTGTAGTACTCTATTAGATGAAAACGCATAATATAAGACCAAGGTAAAAGTCAGGTCTCAACTCACTAGATGGTCACTTCACATGGTATATGAAAAAATAATGATAGATGAAAAGAAAGAGGCATAAATATTTTTAGGTGACAACCCACAAAGAGAATCCTAAGAAAAATAAAATTATCTCCCACTAACAATTCCTAATATATAACATAGGAAAACAACTTGAGAAATGTCAAAAAATAATAAATTTCATAGGGTATGTCATATGACTCTAGAAATATTCTAATAGTTCTCCATACACCCCATGAATTAGAAAAACAATTGAGCATCCCTCATTGTTGAGATAGATCAATATTCTACCTAATGATTTTGGAATGTTTCAATGTGACCTTTAATTAACTTATAATAAAATTCGTTTAATTAAAAAAGAATCAAATTCTATTAGGGGCATCTTTTAACACTAAAAAATCATTCAATGCACTTTGATTTAGAATTCAATATGTCGTCCTCATATAGAAAGAAAATGTTTAGTTTGAGTAATTTTTTTCCTATATCGGAAGAAAGATTAGATTTTATTTTCAATGTGACACTATAATTATCACACATATAGTTATGGAGATTACTCATAGAAATTTCCCAATATAATGGTACAGTGGAGAGAATCACCCCTCCAAGAGTAGACTACTAATTCATTAAAACCACTGATAAAAAGGTGTTGAACCATTATGATTAATTATTGAGTGTGTTATAACAACTTTTTGGTGTATAAAAAGTAATAATGAGCATATTTATCTTTAAAATATTCTATTTTACTGTTCATAGTTTTAAAATGGACTTATGTATCAAAATTTATGATTGTCAAAATTCAGGACAATTTTATAAAGGAATTCAAGCTCTGGGACAGGGCCCTTGCACAAGCTATTCAAGCAGTCCCTTTCATGAAAGGACCAATTACTAGTCACATAAAATATCCCCTTTTCATTTATCCACCATCAGGTTTATAAATATACCCCTCTACCTATAATTTTCGAAAGGATTGACAGACTCTCAAAAGGAGAAGCAGGGTGAGAGCTCTAATTATGATTCACATTCTTCCAATTAGTCCATCCTTTATTAGGTGAACTATCCTGGCCTGCACTCAAGGTTCAGAGGTATCCAAACTAGTTATTGGGCGACCCACACCTGGGTGACTCATACTTGGCTGACCAATACCTAGTGGATCTGAACATGGGTGACCCACACCTGGGTGGACCACATGGATAAACTACTTGGGAGAGCCTTCACACATATCACACTACTTTGGAGACCCTTTTCACATGATGGTATATACCATAGGATATTCTCCCTTACACCCCACTTAGGATTAGTTTCTTACTATGGTCCCAAGCCTCTATCTTGGTCCCTTTTCTACCATCATTGATCAAATGAAAAATGGAGAGTCGTGCTGTAAACATTTCGGGCTAGGTTGGGGGTTTTTTTGATTTTGACAGATACACCCCACACCTCCTTCCAAATAACCATGATTCTAGGTAATCCTCATAGTTACATAAATATGGGAATCCTTTTATGTGTAATCCCAACCAAATAGAATAACTATGCGTCAATACACTCTTCTTGGTCCTAAAATGATTGGAAGTTAAGAAGAATCCATAAATCATTGATCACCCTAATCCTTCACCCAAGACCTTAAAACCACCAAGGTATCCCTCCCAATTATAATAGTAGATTTAATTAAGGGGAATTTTGTGATTAAATTTCATACAGTTTGTGAATCATAAGACACATGGGAGAGAATCCACTCCCAATAGTTGACTAGTACTAGTGAGAAGGTCTCCCCCCCATCTTGAGACCTGCATGAGAGCCTTACAAGGATACATAAGGAAACTATTGGTTACTAAAGAAAGGCCTTTTATTATGGGTTTTTGCTAATTTATCTAATAATCCATGGAATCATTGGCTCATGTCATCCAACCCAGAATAAATCATTCTCAGATCGACTAGGACTACCCTACACGAGACATATTAATCTCACCCAACCCTTACAATCATGAGCCACTTTTTGATTTCCCAACACATACCTTTGAGATACAACTACTTCTTTCCCAACCTTTATCTGTTTGATCCCCTCTACGATACCTCTCATTCATCTACTGATGGTAGGAAACCCCTCTCCTTGGGACACTATTCTTAGGGGGACAATCAAAACCTCTACTGAGGCCTCAATATTTTCATGACCATAGTGAAAAACACACCAACAAGTATCCAATTTAGTTTTTCATTCCATCAACTCCCTTGTACTACATGATGGTAAGGATCCTTGGGTTGTGAAAAGTTGTGAATCCCTTTGGTAAGAAGGAACCCAACTTTGGGGAAAGTTTAAGGGACCCCCCAATTTCAGACAAGAGGTATAAGGCCTTGCCCAACCCTCATAATCTATAAGACTAGGGACCTCCCCATTTTAGATGGTGAGGTATGGAACATGTTCATTTCCAATTAATGAGGGTTCAAGATGGATCCTTCAGTCATCATATATTGAATCATGAAGAGGGAATCTCCCTTGTAATAATTCCCAATCATTTTTTATAAGTGGTTACACCCCTCCTATCTTCTATCCCCCAGGTTATGAAAAAATAAGGGATGATAAAATCAATGAACGTTCTCTCTCCAATAGACCTAGCCTCATCCACCAATAGATAAAGCATATCATGTGGATTTTTAGATCTTCTACTTCCTTTTGTTTCTCTCTCTAAGCATGACTCATATTGTTAAGAACTTGCCTAAATACCTAGGTACCCTATTACCTGATCTGACATTGAAATAGCTCAAAGATCATTCCTAATCCCCAAGGATTGGTGACAATCAGATGGTACCATACTGTTGAGTCAATAGGTTTCCTTATGAATTTTACATTCCTTTATGATTTGAAAATCACAACAACATTTATTAAGGAAATTTATCTTTCTCTAAGAAACTTTATCTTAAGGAAAATTTTCTTTTTCTAAGAATGATTTTTTTATTTACCTATGGTTTTCATTATTTTATCTAGTTTTTTATCATTCCATGCCTAACCATATTTTTCTTAAGTACAAAAATTAGATCGTTATCTAACATAGAACCTTACAGTTCCATAAAATCTGATTTCCCGTGAATAGTGGCTCCATTTTCTTTTGTAATCATAGTCCAATTTCTTCTAAAATCAGACTCCAATTTTTTCTGAAATCAAACACCAATTTATTTAGAAATCAGATTCCGAATTCAATAAAATTTAGACTCTGAATCTCAGTTTTCTTAGAATCAAATAGTTAATATTTCTATACTCTGATTATTAATATATTAAGAAAACTATAAATGATTTTATTACAGTTAACAGATTTTTTAAATGTATAATTTCATTTTATCAGATCATCTTATGCGTATTTTTATTGATAATTTTTTTATTAAATATTTTTTTTTATTACACATGATAATGTTTCCCATTTTTTCTTACATAAAATGATGTCGTGCAATCTGTTTCAAACTAAATTTTGGTTGAGTGACATGTGAACAAGTCCCTATGAAGTTTAAGGGAAAATAAAACTGTTGGATGAGGAAGTCTACTATTTCAATCTGTTCCAATAAATACCCGACCATTTGAATGAGATATGTTCTGATTTCCAAAGTGATGAATTCTAGAGAGAGAATTTTTACTGCAAGAGATCTACTCAAATCTGCACTATGTGATTGTTGTGAATAGATCTTTCAATCTGAGAACATATTTTTTAAATTTCCTAGTGAAAATATGACTATTTCTTATCAATCAAGGGCATCTGGGGATAGGAAGATAGTTGTATTGATCACCTTGAAGATCGAGGTGTTGTGGTGATAGCAAGATATATTTTAATATTCGTATCGAGGGATTACCCTAGTGTGGGTAAGGCAAAATTTCTTGAGATTCTAAATCAAGTGACCTTTATCTAAGGCTTTGGGATACCCTTCTCTTTGGGATAAAATATTTTTTATACTTGTCTGATTCTATTACAACTTTTAATTCCACTGTATTTTGTTAAATACAGAAAGTGTAACCTTCTTACACATTCTTATACTTGTATACTCTGATATAAACAAGATTATATACAATTTAAGGTAGAATGTTTAACTAATTAAACTTGTCTTTTGTTTCATTACTAGATTCATAATATCGTATCCTAACTAAGTTAGTTTCTTCGTTAAGAATTAAATAGGGTTTCTGAATCCATCATGATTAACATTGTTAAAAATAGATTTTTATAACATTAAAAAGGAATGTTTTTAAACCTATAATTCCACACCTCTTGTAATTGTAAAATATATATATCTACATTTAAATCCTACACATACATAATAAAAGAGGGATTGGTTTTTTCCACAATACATCGGAGAAATAGATACAGATCATTTTCATCAAAGAAAACTCCCAAAGAGATAGTAATGACTACCAAACAGGTTTAACAAAACCCAAACAATACATCATCAACATACCATGATCAAACATGATAAACCCCACATCCCAATGAAAACATCACTCCAAGACCCTAAGGATCATGAACATCCACCTCCTCATAGAGCTACATTCCATTTAATCAGATAATGACGAATCAAATCTAAAAAATCCCAAAGTAAAAGGTATTGTGTGATATAAGATCATAGTATGGTATCAATATGTATTCCATAATAAGATTCCATATGAATAAACCAATTCATTTTTCAATTCCAAATAATACAGGCATGGAATTATAATTTCATATTTTAAAAAACACTATTTTTATTAAAAATGATAGAAACATTTCAAACAATGTTTAAAGTAAACTTTTTGTGTCAAATAGTTTATATAAATAATTAGGCATGAGTAAATTAGTTTCACAAACAATGGAATATATATCAAAGTAATCACAATAAGAAAAATGGTCATCTATCAAGTGGAATGATTGTTTTAAGTTATAGGATCCTCACACTCTCATATTAGTGATCATGGAATGTAACGACCCAATCTTTTTGAGTAGTATATTAACTTACTCTTATTTATTTAATAAGATGTTAATGGTTAATGCAGAAAGAGGATTCGATGGCTTCATCCAGTAGACTCAACCCTTACGAAGCCCACTTATCAGAGCTTGGGAAGGAGGTAGCATCTGTGGGCTTCGCTTTGGACCAAGCCCAATCCGAGCTCCAGCGTGTCAAGATTGAACGAAAACGCTTGCAGGAGAAGTTCAAGTTAGTGGAGATTGCTACTAGGGCAATGTTATCTGAGACTCCCTCAGATTCTCTCACCATAGCACACCTTACACTTAGGTCTTATGCCAGTGTTATAAGGGGCTATGTGATGAGACCCTAGTTTCCTTGTGTAATCCTCTCGGGTGAATAAATTGAGATTTCTTCCTTTAGTGATGTTCGTGAAATTTCAAATGTCTAGATAATTTTAGAATGTATTTTATTGATGAATTTTGAAAAAATGATATTTTGAAATATTTATGTAAACCCTAAATAACTAATGATGTGTAATGATTTTCAAAAAATGGTCTTCTACAAAAGTGTTCATTAAGGAATTTGGAGTCTAATAAGATCAACTTAATTTTTGATGAATAGTAAATTATGAATAGTGATTTTACGCTTAGGATTAGTAATGTGACCAAATGGATTAGTAATTTCACTCAAAGAAAGTTTTAATATAAATTAGACACCTAGATTAAGTAATGTGATTCAATAAAATGGGTAAATAACGGTTTCATAAATTATTAATCAAGTATTAGTTTTTCGGATGAATAGTGTTTTTTAATTAAAAATTTAATTAAAAATAATTAGAAAATTATTTTTATAAAAATGACTTTATTTTTGAACTCAGAGCATCGATATTATGTTATGGTAATTTTTGGGGTTTTTTCTGAAAAAAATGAATTTTCGATGAATAGTGTTTTTATTTAAAAATTAAATTAAAAATATTTAGAAAATTATTTTTATAAAATGGATTTCATTTTTGAAATCAGAGCATTGATATTTGATTAAGGTGAAATTTTGGGATTATTCTGAGAAAGTTGAATTTTTAGTGAATAGTAAAAATACAGTTTTAGGGTTTCGGTATGTTTAATGACATCATAACTGTGTCATGATGATGTCATGAGTTTTTTCAAGGGTTGGCCGGCCAAGGGTGATGAATTATTGTTTTGGGGGCCCCATGTGGCCTAACTCCATGATAAGTGCCAAGGGAGAGCACATGGGTTTGAGAAAAGCAAATGTGAGGTGTCCCTTGGCCATTAATGCTTTGTCCCCTCACTTTCCCTATAAATACCCACCCTTTCCTCCCTTAGTTTTCACTCCCAACTCTCCCCCAACGAAGTTCTGGTCTTCTTACCTTCCAAGGAGTCCTCCCAAGGTGCCCCCAAGCCCTCAAGGTCCAATCCTTTGAGTTTCAAGAGTCACATTTTAAGGTAAGGGATCCGACCCCTCTCTTTCTTTTCATGTAATCTCTTTTATGTCATTCCTATTATGCTCCATGTTTTTAGGTGAGAGGATGTTCTTTTATATTCCTCTTACTGCCCTTTCATGTTTATATGATGAGAGATCCCCTCTTACTCTCATCATTTCGTTTTATGAAAGTTTAAGTGACGCCGTTAGGCTGCCGAATTTTTAAGGGATTCTTTCACCCTTCTCATTTTTTCAAGTTCAATTTTCATGTCAAGTCTTTCAAGTTCCTTTTTATTATGTTGGGGTATGATCTCTATATCAATCATACTGATCTCTTATGATCCTTGTTTCCAAGACACTAAACCTTAACGATCCTCAGTTTTGTGTAATGTAATGAAAGTTTATGTTATAAAATGGTGGGATGCCATAGTTGGTATCAAAGGATGGTTTAGTTATTTGTGGAAATTAGGATATAAAAACTTTAGGAAGAACCCTATAGAAAAGTTTAAATATAGGAAAACTTCCTGGTATTTTGGTAAGTATTAAGTAAGTGGTCTATCAAACAAATACATCCCTGTCTGGATACGAGCAGGTAGAGGCGGCTCTGGCACAGATGTACATAGGGGTAAAACCCGAAAACACCGCTTTGAGCTAGACTCGAACGGGAACTGGTGCACGATAACGGGCCTTGCTGCACTCTTGGTTACGACACTCCCGGGGGATATGTTTGGTTAATCACATGCTTTTTATGAATCATTATGAAGGAATTATAGAGAACTATAATTGTCTAAGCACGAAGTCTTAGTTAAAAGATTCATAAATGAAATAAGTTTCTCACTAAGGTTTTATTCTTTTAGAAAATGGCGGGCAATAGGAGAAACCGTGCCGATGGTGACCGCAATGCACCATGTGCTGATGGCCCTCCGATGGAAGCCGGAATGGAAACATTCATGCGGATGATGAACCAACTGACTCAAGTTATGAGTAATAACTTGAATCAAGCTGAGAGGCCGACCTCACCACGAAGGGAACAACTTTATGTTGAGTCCTTCATGCGTCAACGACCGCCAACATTCAGTGGATCTACTGACCCATTGGTTGCGGAACAATGGATAAGCTCCATTGAAAAGATCTTTTCTGTACTTCATTGTTCGGAACAAGAAAAAGTCACCCTTGCTGTTTACCGCCTAGAGGGAGAAGCTGATAAGTGGTGGTCACTGATCAAAAACACGAAGCCACGAGGAGAGATGGAAGCTATGGAGTGGGAAGAATTTCGGGGAATTTTCTTTAACAAGTATTTCCCTCGTTCCATGAGAACGAAAATGGAGAAAGAGTTTCTCGAGCTGAAGCAGAAGGAGAACGAATCTGTCGGAAGCTATGAGATGAACTTCACAAGGCTTTCCCGTTATACCTCAAGCTTTGTCATGGACCCTAATGGGAAGGTTGATAGATTCTTTGGCGGACTACGACCACATCTGCGGAAGAATCTAGCCAACAGGGACTACGATAGCTATGAAGAAATAGTTCGAAGTGCTATGAAAGTTGAACTAGAGTTTGGAGAGACACAGTGGTCTCACAAATCTAATGAGAAGAAGAGAACTCTAGAACCCAGCCTGGGAAGAAGTTTTGATCAGGAAAGAGGTGGAAAGCATATGCAACATGCCACATGCAATAAATGTGGGAAGAAGCATCCGGGGAACTGCTTGATCGGAAGTGGCAAGTGATATAGGTGTGGAAAAGAAGGCCATATTTCTCGGAATTGTCGTGGTGATGTGAAGCCTCAACTTCCCAACACTAACGACAGAGGAAAGATGGTTCTGGCCCTACCCGAAGTCACATGCTTCAAGTGTGGACAGCTTGGGCACTTTGCTAATCAATGTCCAAATCCGAGGGCGGTGGAGGGGAATCACCATCAACCTCAGCAGAGGCCAAGGGAGAAAGGTCGTGCTTTCGCTATCACAACAACTGAAGTTGAAGTTCCGAACGATGTGGTAGAAGGTACTCTTGTTGTCCTCTCAAAACTAGCAAGTGCTTTATTTGATTCTGGTTCTACGCATTCCTTTATTTCTTCCAAGTTTGCAAAGAATATAGAATCAATCCCCGAATTGCTTGAGGTAGAGTTGTCAGTCAAGACTCCAAGTGGGATTATCCATGCATCAACAGTGTTTAGAGACTCTAGTGTTTACTTTGGTGAGCACAATCTTATCGCAAATCTAGTAGTCATTCCCATGATGGAATTTGACATTATACTAGGGATGGACTGGCTCTCAAAGTATAATGCTAAGATCAAATGCAGAAGTAAGGAAATCTCAGTAGTCTTGAATGAACGACCTACAGTTATCTTCCGTGGAGAGATATCCCGAACTGATCCCTATCTAGAAGCACCTCCTATATCTTTCTTTATGGAGTTAATCGGTGATGAGGAAGAAGGGAAAGGGAGCATACAAATTGAAGATGTTCCGATTGTTCAGGAATACATGGATGTATTTCCTGAGGAGTTACCTGGACCTCCCCCAGAAAGAGAGGTAGAGTTCTCCATTGAACTCGTACCTGGGTCTCAACCGATATCAAAGACTCCGTATAGAATGGCAAATGTGGAGCTAGAGGAGCTAAAGAAACAACTCCAAGACTTGTTGGAGAAGGGGTTTATCCGACCGAGTGTGTCTCCTTGGGGAGCACCAGTTCTCTTTGTGAAGAAGAAAGATGGATCAATGCGGCTATGCATTGATTATAGAGAACTGAACGGGATCACAGTGAAGAACAGATACCCTCTTCCAAGAATTGATGATTTATTTGACCAACTTCGTGGGGCTCAATTCTTCTCTAAGATTGACCTTCGATCTGGTTATCATCAACTGAGGGTGAAGAAGGAAGATATTCCAAAGACTGCCTTCCGATCAAGATATGGGCATTATGAGTTTACTGTTATGCCCTTCGGCTTGACTAATGCTCCTGCTATTTTCATGGATTTGATGAATAGAGTCTTTAAGGACTACCTTGATAACTTTGTGGTAGTTTTTATTGATGATATTTTGATATATTCAAAAAGTCGGGAGGAGCATGAAGATCATCTGAGGGTTATTTTGAAAACTCTACGGAAGGAGAGGCTCTTTGGGAAGTTCAGAAAGTGTGAGTTTTGGTTACAACAAGTGGCTTTCTTGGGGCACATCGTAACCAATGAAGGAATCTCGGTTGACCCTGCAAAGACAATGGTTGTGGAGGAGTGGCCTCAACCCACAACAGTAACTGAGATTCGTAGTTTCCTTGGTTTAGCGGGATATTATAGGAGGTTTGTGAAAAACGTTTCACGGATTTCTAATCCACTAACCAAGTTGACTCGAAAAGGGGTTAAGTTCATCTGGACAAAGGAATGCGAGGAAAGTTTCCAAGAGCTGAAGAAGAGATTGGTTACTGCACCTGTGTTAACACTACCCTCTATCGGAGAAGGATTCGTTATTTTTAGCGATGCATCTCTGAAAGGGCTTGGGTGCGTCCTCATGCAAAATGACAAAGTAATTGCTTATGCATCTCGACAGTTGAAGATTCATGAGCAGAATTATCCTACGCATGATCTAGAGCTGGCGGCAGTTGTTTTTTCTCTAAAGATATGGAGGCACTATCTTTATGGGGAGAAATGTGATATATACACTGACCACCAAAGTCTAAAGTATATTTTCACTCAGAAAGAATTGAACATGAGACAAAGGAGATGGTTGGAGCTTATTAAAGACTATGATTGTTCAATTCATTATCACCCTGGAAGAGCAAACAAAGTCGCGGATGCGTTAAGCAGGAAAGATCCTGTTGTTCTGGCAACAATGAGGATCCTGGGAGATCCCTTGATTAAAGATCTAGTAAAACTGGACATGGGAATTATAAGGAAAGGGACATCATCAACCCTATCCCAAATGATTTCTCAACCTTCATTACTAGAGAAGATCAAGAAGGCTCAAAAAGAAGATCCTTTACTGCAGGAGAAGTTCGAGGCTGTAAAGGATGGGAAGTTCCCTGATTTCAATATTGATCAAGAAGGCGTGTTGAAATTTCGTAAAAGACTATGTGTTCCATCTATTCCGGAGATAAAGAAAGAACTGATGGATGAAGCTCATAGCTCTACTTTCTCTATACATCCGGGAAGCACTAAGATGTATAGAGACCTTCGTGATCATTATTGGTGGGATAACATGAAGAGGGAGATTGCCGATTACACTACAAGGTGCCTGGTGTGTCAGCAAGTAAAGGCAGAAAGACAACTTCCTAAGGGGGTATTACAACCGCTACCCATACCAGTATGGAAGTGGGATAATATCACCATGGACTTTGTAACTGGTCTCCCAAAAACATCCAAAGGAAACAATGCGATATGGGTTATTGTGGACCGTCTCACCAAGACAGTCCATTTTATCTCTATTCGGGAAGATTTCTCTCTGGATCAGCTTGCCAAGATATACGTGAAGGAAGTGGTAAGGCTGCATGGGGTACCACTATCCATCGTATCTGATCGTGACCCAAGATTCACATCAAAATTCTGGAGAAGTCTTCAGCATGCTCTGAATACTGAATTGAATTTTAGTACGGCCTATCATCCTCAAACTGATGGCCAATCTGAAAGGAATATTCAGACACTCGAAGACATGTTGAGATTATGCTCAATGGAATTTAAAGGTGGATGGGATCAACACCTCCCATTAGTGGAGTTCTCTTATAACAACAGCTTCCATGCGAGTATTCAGATGGCACCCTATGAAGCTCTGTATGGAAAGCGGTGTAGAACTCCTACTTGTTGGGATGAAACTGGTGAGAGGAAGCTTCTTGGGCCTGATCTCGTGCAAGAGATGACAGAACAGGTTCATGCCATCCAACAACACATAAAGGCTGCTCAGAGTCGGCAGAAGAGCTATGCTGACAATCGTCGAAGGGACTTGGAGTTTGGTGTTGGTGACAAAGTCTTCCTTCGAATTTCTCCATGGAAGAGAGTCATGCGGTTTGGGAAGAAAGGGAAGCTCAGCCCTAGGTACATTGGCCCCTATGAAATCCTTGATCGCATAGGAGCAGTGGCCTATCGTCTAGCACTTCCACCGAACCTAGCTCAAGTTCATGATGTCTTCCATGTATCTCTCTTGAGGAAGTACATACCCGACCCTTCGCATGTACTGAGCCCAGAGGTGGTACAACTTGAACATGACCACTCTTATGAGGAGCAGCCAGTGGAGATCTTGGACCGTAGAGACAAGGTTCTACGAAACAAGACTACCCACCTTGTGAAAGTGTTGTGGAGGAATCATAAATATGAAGAAGCGACTTGGGAGCCTGAGGAAACGATGAAGCAAAAGTACCCTCACCTTTTCAACTAGGCCTCAAGTATAAATTTCGGGGACGAAATTTCTTAAGGGGGGAAGAATGTAACGACCCAATCTTTTTGAGTAGTATATTAACTTACTCTTATTTATTTAATAAGATGTTAATGGTTAATGCAGAAAGAGGAGTCGATGGCTTCATCCAGTAGACTCAACCCTTACGAAGCCCACTTATCAGAGCTTGGGAAGGAGGTAGCATCTGTGGGCTTCGCTTTGGACCAAGCCCAATCCGAGCTCCAGCGTGTCAAGCTTGAACGAAAACGCTTGCAGGAGAAGTTCAAGTTAGTGGAGATTGCTACTAGGGCAATGTTATCTGAGACTCCCTCAGATTCTCTCACCATAGCACACCTTACACTTAGGTCTTATGCCAGTGTTATAAGGGGCTATGTGATGAGACCCTAGTTTCCTTGTGTAATCCTCTCGGGTGAATAAATTGAGATTTCTTCCTTTAGTGATGTTCGTGAAATTTCAAATGTCTAGATAATTTTAGAATGTATTTTATTGATGAATTTTGAAAAAAGGATATTTTGAAATATTTATGTAAACCCTAAATAACTAATGATGTGTAATGATTTTCAAAAAATGGTCTTCTACAAAAGTGTTCATTAAGGAATTTGGAGTCTAATAAGATCAACTTAATTTTTGATGAATAGTAAATTATGAATAGTGATTTTACGCTTAGGATTAGTAATGTGACCAAATGGATTAGTAATTTCACTCAAAGAAAGTTTTAATATAAATTAGACACCTAGATTAAGTAATGTGATTCAATAAAATGGGTAAATAACGGTTTCATAAATTATTAATCAAGTATTAGTTTTTCGGATGAATAGTGTTTTTTAATTAAAAATTTAATTAAAAATAATTAGAAAATTATTTTTATAAAAATGACTTTATTTTTGAACTCAGAGCATCGATATTATGTTATGGTAATTTTTGGGGTTTTTTCTGAAAAAATGAATTTTCGATGAATAGTGTTTTTATTTAAAAATTAAATTAAAAATATTTAGAAAATTATTTTTATAAAATGGATTTCATTTTTGAAATCAGAGCATTGATATTTGATTAAGGTGAAATTTTGGGATTATTCTGAGAAAGTTGAATTTTTAGTGAATAGTAAAAATACAGTTTTAGGGTTTCGGTATGTTTAATGACATCATAACTGTGTCATGATGATGTCATGAGTTTTTTCAAGGGTTGGCCGGCCAAGGGTGATGAATTATTGTTTTGGGGGCCCCATGTGGCCTAACTCCATGATAAGTGCCAAGGGAGAGCACATGGGTTTGAGAAAAGCAAATGTGAGGTGTCCCTTGGCCATTAATGCTTTGTCCCCTCACTTTCCCTATAAATACCCACCCTTTCCTCCCTTAGTTTTCACTCCCAACTCTCCCCCAACGAAGTTCTGGTCTTCTTACCTTCCAAGGAGTCCTCCCAAGGTGCCCCCAAGCCCTCAAGGTCCAATCCTTTGAGTTTCAAGAGTCACATTTTAAGGTAAGGGATCCGACCCCTCTCTTTCTTTTCATGTAATCTCTTTTATGTCATTCCTATTATGCTCCATGTTTTTAGGTGAGAGGATGTTCTTTTATATTCCTCTTACTGCCCTTTCATGTTTATATGATGAGAGATCCCCTCTTACTCTCATCATTTCGTTTTATGAAAGTTTAAGTGACGCCGTTAGGCTGCCGAATTTTTAAGGGATTCTTTCACCCTTCTCATTTTTTCAAGTTCAATTTTCATGTCAAGTCTTTCAAGTTCCTTTTTATTATGTTGGGGTATGATCTCTATATCAATCATACTGATCTCTTATGATCCTTGTTTCCAAGACACTAAACCTTAACGATCCTCAGTTTTGTGTAATGTAATGAAAGTTTATGTTATAAAATGGTGGGATGCCATATGGAATATGTGTATACACATTCCTCACAATTAGACAGAATATGACTCATCAATGTTCCTTCATGAATATGATCTTCCAAATAATATATTTTAGATTTCTCATCATCAATATATTTTTTTGGTAAATACCATAAAACTGTGCTTTTTCCTAAATAAAAAACAAACTAACCTATCAAACTTATGCTTAATTAATTAATCTATAATGGAAAAATCATTTCAAATAAGTCTACAACACAATTTCCCCATTTTAGTTTCAATGTTTCAATTTAATTTTAAATCAAAAACAGTTTTTTAATCGTCATTTCATGACTTTTTCAAAAGAAAATATATTATAGGTTCTTATAAAATCAATTTAATCCAATTTTCCCAAAATAAATTTCTAAAAATCTATTTCAAAAACTCTATCAATTTTAAATCACACTGTAATTTCCAATTACATTGGAATTGGGGGATTTCCTAAAAATTTCAAACAAAGTAAAATGAAATTATAGTTTTCATAAAATTTGGTTTTCATAACTTAATTGAATGAAAATTCAACACTCAGTTAATTAAATGGTTATATAATTGGTCATTCTTAGATTGGGACACCTACCATTAATCACAATATCACAAAACTTAACTCCCATAGAGGGAATTTCCAACAAGGAACATGAAAATCAAAGATGAAGAAATCCAACCTAGATTAAAGATGAAAAACAAAGGATTTTAGATATATCAAACAAATAATGATCTAAAAAATATTTTTTTAAAATAAAGAGAGAGGAGGAGAGATGGAATGGGAGAAGAATTACTCATTGTAGTGGGATTTAATGATATTCACCAAGCTTTAATCCTCATATAAAAGGGTTTGGGGGAGCCGAAAAAATGTTTCCTCATAGCCACTAATACATAGTCATTCACGTAATCTTGAGTTAGTGTAGAGTAGGGGAAGAAATAGGGGTTTGGGAATTTGTAATTTAGGTTATAGAAAAAATAAATTATTTTTTTAACACCTTTATCTATGAACGGCCTCCTAATTAGAAAAACTATGCGCCCTAACCATGCACCCCTTTATTGGGGTGCACAGAATCAACTTAGTGGGAGAATTGTTTATAAAACCACAAACTAACCATTAAATCTTCCACAACCTAGGTTTCCAATGTTTACATTGGGTGGGTTCACGGTTTGGGTAAACAATTCACCAACAATGAAAATCTCATAATTTTTAAAAATTTCATTATTTTACCTAAAACAACACGAGATGAACCCCAACCAAAGAACGATAAAAAAGGAGGGTCAAGGAGTACCCGAAACTTGTAACATGATGTTACACACATCATATTAGAAGTTTATGAGGATCATGAAATCCACATGATCTGATACATTTCTTGGATGCGAATCTAATCTAGATCATCTTGTCTCATTCCTTCATAAGGCATCTATAGGCATGGGTCCTCAAGCCATGTATCAATTTCAAAGCATTATATCTCCTATGAGAAAAAAAACAAAGGGACTCTATAGGAATGGGTTTTCCAAGAATCGATCCATCTCAAAGGGATATATCCCCTGTGGTACATATCCTTAAAGTGCCTCCTCCATTGATTTAATCCCCAAGATTCGTACTATACGGGATTTGATTCATGTCCGAATGGGATATGTTGGAAGCATCCTTGAGGTCCAAAACGACCACCACAAATTGAAACTAATTTTCACTAGACCACATTCCAAGTATGTTTATATGTAGAATGGGAGGCCACAACCATTTCATGTCCTTGGGGATTATTCGGCATAGGTCATACACCATCCTTTGACTAGACACCTTTCACCTAGACTTCCTTACTACATGAATTTAAAATAAACAGTTTGGTCTGTTTCACATGACATTAAAAGGTATGATGTGTCCAATTAACTGTCACTGAAATATGTGGGATTTTATTCCAATAAAAATTGGATACATAAGAAGCCTCTTTGTGGTCCAAATCCAACACCCCATGTTTAACCTAATTATTTATGGGCCACTTTAATAGTAGGTTTATATCCAACCTGGGTGGACACATCCCTTCGAGGATCTCTAGAACGATTCGGTGTAAGTATCAAAACATCCTTTGACTATGAACCTTTCTCATAGACTTCCTTGCCACATGAAATTAAACTATACAATTTATTCCTCATCACAAGAAATTAAATGTTTTGAATTTCCCCATTAAGTGACACCAAAATACGTGGTATTTGATTCCCATCCATATGGGATTTTTACGAAGCCTCATTGAGGTCCAAACCCAACACCCAAAACATACCATAAGTTTTTATGGGTCACATTCCTAGTAGGATTATATCTATCATGGGAGGCCGCATCCCTTCCATGTCCCCTTGGATACTTCATCATAACTCCCAAACCATCCTTTGACTAATCACCTTTTGAATGGAATTCTCGACCACAAGATGTTCAGCTATATAGTTTGGTCCTTATTGCATGAAATTAAATTGTATTATGTGTCTTGTTAAGTGGAACCAAAAAATGTGGTTGTATGTTCCTTTCACAAGGGTATATAAGGATCCCATCTCATGGACCTAATCTCAACATAAAAATGACTATCGTCCCCCTGGATGATGAAAAACTCTAGTCCGCCTCACTATGTGGCTTAAAACCAGCATCAAAATAATAAAAAACATAATAATATCTATTAATTTTACAAAAGGGTACCCTTAATTGAGAACCATAGATATTCAAATATTTTTATTTACGAATAAACTCAGATACATACAAATTATTCTAAATTCAACACATGCTAAGAATTGTTTTTTAACATATGGGTGACCCATTTAATATTTGTGATTTCATAAAGGATTCAAGAATATGTATTAAACCTTTAAGAGAGCCTGTAGTTGGAAATGAATTCCTCACAAAAAGTTTTTATGAGCACAACTATCTATCATCTCATCCAATTCAAGTCCCTAAATATTATTGAGCCATTTCTCAATGACAACCTTCCTTTGTATTGTTGGTTTGTGAAACACCTCAAATAAGGGAACCATTGGGTGTTTTTAGATCCAGGAAAAAACCCATTAGAATAAAATAAAAAATGGGAAACCCAAATTAATTGATTAAGAAACATTAAATTTCCTCATAACCATCTATTTGTCACATCTAATAGATGATACAATTTTCATATGAAAAAAATCATTTTTAACTTCATTTACAAAAATTCAAAAGAAATGTCTTTTAAATTATACTATGTTAATAGACCTACCTTCCACCATAATTGTTTACTATAAATATCTTCTGCTATAAATTTTCAAAATTCTTATAGAGAAATATATTTAATAAAATCATTTTTTAATATTTTATTTTATTTTAAATTATTTTTTACAAAGGATAAAATTTTATTAAAAAACATATATTTATGATGAATATATGGACATATCTCATCATTAAATAACTTTCTATTGAAACATTTATTTTTTTTATTAATAGAAATTACATATCTCTTAAATATCTATATTCTTTTTATAATTGAAATGATTATTAACTAAACTATATACCAATTTTATGTAACACCCTGACCCCTCTAGACCGGAGCCGATGCATTACTTGTTATATTGGCATGGTTATAAGGAATGAAAATCCCTAAGGAACGATCATTTTAGTAGTCTTGAAGAAACTAGATACATATATGTTACTCAAATTACTATGGAAAAGTTTAAAAAAACAATACATTTTGAAACTAAAAACTGCATCCACATGAACTCAATAAATGATCTCCTCTTTGTAAAATTTTGAAAGTAAATAATGAAAGGGATGAGCTTAAAAGCTCAATAAGGGTTTCAAATAGTGGAATCTTGAATAAAATATTAAGTGAATCATAATCAATCTGACATAATAAATATGGCATGGTGAATAAATGAATAACTCGCGCCATAAACTGAGAATGAAACTGCATCCATAGATTTTGTCATAGTGAAAACCTCATGGATAGTAATAACTGATAATGAATAAAGAAAATTCTTATTAATTTGAAATCATTTATCTGGCACATGAAACAATAATACCGTTAAATCAGTTTAGTTCTATGGGTAGAAACCCGTCTGAATTTTTTGGAAACAAACTCGAAGGGTTTGTCGCCAAATATATTTGTCTCATGAGACCTACCGATACATCGAGGGGCTATAGCTGGACCCGCCTTCCATTGCATGTCCAAATAATTATTTATACATTTATTCAATACAATATCAATATGCCTTTTCAATATCATTAGTAGAGTATACGGATCCATCAATATTTCCATAATTAAAATAACTTTCCAAATAAACACTATAAGTAAAATGGTATACGGTTTAGACAACAGACATATAAATGATATGAAATTATGGATATTTAATATAAATATAATTTCAAATGAAAATCGATCTCAAATGGGTGGTAGGTACACCACATAAGGATTATTAGGTGCACAATACAAATTTAGTCACAATAAAATAGTAGTTGAGACAAAGTCTCTTACCACAATCTAATCGGTCGAATCATATGACCAAAACATAATAACCCTCAAATGAATCATTTAATAACATGAATATGAAGATAATAATGTTATTATATATCAAATGGAAGTACACATATACCACATACAAGAAATAAGTGGCAAAAAATGAAAATCTCAATGAAATGAAAGTAAGGCGAGAAACCCCTTTCAATCATTTCGGCATGGTAACGAGTGTTATTGTGAGGGCTTAATGAAAGGTAAAGGGGTATTACATTACTTATATTTCACAATCGAAGTATGGGGGAGGTGATAAAACATACCCCATCATTAGGAATTAAAAATGAAATGGCGCAACGTAGGGGAGATTCTTGAACAAAAGTGAGAGAGAGGATCCCTTACAATGATTGTGTCATTAGAGTGAAGATATGTCAATGAAATATTTATGTTTGACAAATAAAAATCCACAAAATATAATTTTATATATAGTATAAAACAATCATAGGTAAATAAAACATATTCTTGGAACAATGTGACCAATGAAATATATGTTTAACTCAAAGAATTAAAATCAAGTTAATAAATCCCTTACCTTTTGCCCGAGTGTGTTCTTTGTTTGTTTTAATAACCTGAATAACAAAATTTAGCTCCATTAATTAATAACTCCAGAAACTATTATACATGTAATTTATTTATTATAACCTTATTAGGTTTATTCATGTCCCTTTTAATGGGTTTAAGAAGTTCTTGTTTCTTGTTTTGGAAGCATTTTCTTCTTTGGTTTTCATGATTCGTTTACTTGTTTTCATGAATGAAATTTCATTTCAAATGAGGTTTAACATCTAGAATTGTTAATATATCTTATAAACTAAATTAAGTAGATATAAATTATATTATAATGATTTTGGGTTATATACCATGACGATGATTCATTACTTAAAAGTTTATTACAAATATTCGAATTAACTTGTCCATTTTGTTCGTAATGAACCTGTTTTGTATTATTATCTTATAATATAAGTGTCTAAATATTCCAGAAAATTAATGAGATTAAATACATATATTATTATCTGGTTCAACCATTAAAATGGTTTCATGACCAATAATTAAGTAGAAAGTGAAGAACGAAACTTCGTCGTCCATAAAGGTTTTAAATTGGAACCTCATGGACGTTGATTCCGTTTATAAAAATAAAAGGGAGGGAGTAATGATATTGATGATAGTTATTCCATTCACATGATATAATTACAGTATATAGATGATACTGGATTGTATCATTGTCATTTGGATAGAGTAGTTGAGGAGAGAAAAATAAAATAGATGAACTTAAAAATAAAAGAAAAGGTGACAGATCCCTTATGAAATTCGGTAGCCTAACAGCATCGCTTAAAATTTCATAAAATAAAAAGATGAGAGAAAAAGGGTATATGGTCACATTGAAATCAAAAGGAAAGTATTAAGAACACATAAAATCAAACCCCAACATACGGTAATATGAAATCAAATAGATAACATAAAGGAAGTGTCGATTAAAAGAAGAGAATGAAGGATTCCCTTACCTTGTAGAGTAACTCCTAGATCTTGAATGATGGGACCATGGGGGATTAAGAACACCTTGGGATGACTCCAAGGCAGGTAATACCACCATAGATTCTAGGATATTGAGTTTATAATTAATGAAAATGAAGGGGGTGAGTGGGTATTTATAGTAATTAAGGGAGAGTTTTTTATTAATTAAAAGGGACACCTCATTAGTGGTTTTCGCAAAACCATAGGCTTTCCATTGGTATTTTTCCATGGTTTCAGACACATGGGACACCTCATGTAATAGGATATTGTACATAGGTCTGCCAGACATTTATATTAATAATTACATAATTATGATGTCATTAAACTACCGAAAACTTAAATCTGTATTTTTAATATTCACGAAAAATTCAAGTATTTTAGAAAAAAACCCAAAAATTTACCCTGGCCATTTTTCTACAAGTTGAATTCAAAAATAAAATCCATTTTTAGAAAATAATTTTTTCAGTATTTTTAATTTTACTTTTAAATAAAATCACAGTTAATTCTAAAAATTAAAATTTTAAAGGTATAATTAGTTTTATATCATATTGGAAAATTAACTAAGATCTCATTATCTTACTGCCTTAAGAAAATAAAATATTATCATTATTTACTATTCATAAATATCATATTACTATTCATAAGGGTATGTTATTATTCATTAAAAAATCAAGTTGGTTCTATCAGACTCTAAATGACTTACTGGTCACAACTCTAGAAAACTGTTTCTCAAAATTCAAAACATAGAAGTGGAAATTTTATGTTTAATGGATAGAATATAACATTCTCATATAATTTTTTGTCTCAAAAAATACTTAGGGCTTCATTAAATATAGGCTATCTAATGACTAGACAGTTTTTAAGATCAACATACCATAAAATGTTTGGGGTGTTATATTTTACATATGGTGTTTTACTGTGAATGTTATTTGATTAACTGAGAAAAATATTGATAAAAATGTTTTATACTCAATACTAATATTTATAAATAAGGAATATTGTTTAAATTTTTAATTGATCATTCAATATATGAGTAATTCATAAGACATGTTGTGATGGGTGGGGTCTAGTTATTGATAACCCTTTGATGCATCGATAGCTATTTTGAGACAAATTATATGGCCAAATTAAATGGGGTATTGGGGTATATTGACCCATTGATTAAAACATCTAGTATTAATTCCCTTATTGTTTAGATGTCATGATATATAAGACCAAACATCAAATATTACAAATTTCCTTCTTTAGAAATTCAATTATGATTATCCCTGAGATTACTACATTGATATTATCCATGGATGGATTTTTTATCAAGTTATTTATTAAATGGAATACGATATCAGTTATTTAACATACCAAATTAAATATTAATTATCTACTCATAACATATTCTATATTACTCACCCTTAATAATCATTTTAGAGTACCCTTATTTCTTTTCCTTTCCCTAGGAAATGAAGATGAAATCTTCAAATGAGTTTTAAGGATGTTGATCATTTTCTTTCATTTTGTTTGATATTATATTTCAAATATAAAATGAGTATCATGTATATATATTTTTCTAAAATACAATAAACTAATCCGTACATTATGATTATATCCATTACATCTAGGATAATTTAATAGAATAAACACCAGTTAAGGGTTACTGGAGTTGGGGATGTAACATTATAAATCATTTTCTATTTAAAATAAGTAGACAATATGGATATTAAAATCAAATTAATATGGTAAAATAAATTAAATATTAAGTAATAACATGATATTAAATTTGTCTATATGAAATCTAATTAATAAGTGTCAAGAAATTAAATTTCAATCAAAGAACCCCTTAACTCATTTCCATGCACAATTTAATGCAAACTAATCTCCTTTATACAAAACATAAATATCATAATCAATAATTTAAGAACATTTTTTACATACATACCCTTTTATAAAATTCATTTATAATTATTCTATATGTTTTGATTAGGTATTTATTACTTATTTTTGATGTTAGGTGTGGATAATCCTGATCATTTTGAACATGTTTAATAAGAGTGGTGTTGGTATTCGTTATTCTTCCAAATTTCATCATTCCATGTTTATTGAATTTATTGTGATGCATGACTTATAATTATTTAGTAAGTTTAAATTTTGTTCCAAAAGTACTTTAGAGTTTATCATCGAAGATGAAATAAACAATTAACATTTTTCGGTGACTTTAAACCTACGAAGGGTGTTTTCTTAATTAATGAGTTAAATATTGATGTATATTTTATAAAACAATATATATATATATATATCATATTATATGATTAATTAACTTTTCATAATTTTTCATGATATAATCTCATATCATTGTTCAAGTAGGTTGGTAAACTACACCAAAATTAAACACATGATGATTATTGATTTTTGTGGGGTGAATTAGTTGTAATATAATTAAACCAGTAGAATAATGATATAATTTTCTATTTTAGTGTGATATATCATAATTAGAAATTATTTAGAATAATAACTAATGTATATGAAAATATTATATAATTTAAATTATATATTTTCCACTTAGTATGCTTGTTTTAGGTGATTGAATTAAAGATAGTCATTTATTGATCAAACCATTAATAGGTTATCCAATTTTTCAAAACAAAATATTATAGATATTATAAAAATAATAATTATCCATTAAAACCATTCTCATGACCCATCATGAATGGTAGATATGAAATGAAAAAAGGAAATAAATCTCCTTATTGATGTGGTATTTTACATGTAAGAAATGTTAACGATTTCAATTTCCATGGAAAGGGTGAAATGAATAATATATTATATCATTTAAGAATATAAAATATGTTATAAATATAACAATTATTTATTAAATTCAACATTAGGACTATCCGTGTATGGTTCTTAGTGGAAAGGAAAGATGATATTTTATGGAGGTGGTAGTCTGCACACACATAATATGTCATTTTCAAATATTTTAGTAGAAATGGGATGGGTGGTTAATGATTTTACCTATAACAACCCATGAAATTATATTATATTTTATTTTAAATTAATTAATTCTCTTTGATATCCAATGATATAGATAACTAAGAGTATAAATGAACCTTAATATGGTATACAATTAAAACCTTGCATAAAATTGGTTGGTATGAATAGAAATTACTAAATTATAAAAATTATATGGTTTACACATTTACAAATAAAATTCATCAATTATAAATTTATTATAAATAAAAATAAAAAACATTTTAAATTAAGAGCAACGTTTTTCCTAAAATACCATTTTTATTCACAAAAAGTGTTTTTATCCTAATTAATTAAATTCATCACTATTATTATATAGTTTTAAAGAAATTTATATTTTATATATTTAATTAAATATTTTATCATTAATCTATTTTTTTTATAAATGATATAAAAAATAAATACAGTTCTACGCTTAAAAACTATATTTTTCTTAAAAGCGGATCCATCACTTTTTGTCAAATCACTTTTAGAATATAAATTTACACTTTTAGAAATTTTATTTGAGAAAATCAATTAATCTTTTAAATAATCAACTCACAATTATATTATATTTATGTTTTTAGATTTTTTTTATATGATTAGATTTTTTGGTGAATAGTGAAACATACTTATTTTTATTGAAAACTATCATTTCGTTTAAAGAATTTCAAATTTTAATTTTGTTTTAAAATTATATCAAAAGTAAATTTAGATAAATTATATTATTATTAAAACAATTTATTTCATTGGGATCAATTTCATATTTAAATATTGTGTAAACACATTTTAAACATAAGGAAGCTTTCTATATTGAAAACCATTTTCATAGCGCTTGAGGTGTTTTTTTAAATTAAATTCACCCCTTTTGATAATTGAATTAGTTAAAATGTATTAAATATTTTATTTCATCATAATTAATATTATTTAACTGGGATAATTAATTTTTTGGTTATAATAAATTCTAATAGTAGTAAAAATTAATTACATAGTTTATGGTAAAATGAGTTTAGCATGTGGTTAAAACAAATTTAGGGAATATTTTCAAATAAAAATTATATAAATCCAATTGTATGGAAATATGTTGACCATATACTATCCCTCATTATAATATATGTACCTTTTTAATCATTTTTTGGTAATTACGTCATCATTATTATTCTTTTCATAAAATTTGAAGGGGGTCCCCTCCCCCACAAATAAATGGACTCCCCCTCTCCACCCCTTTACACACTTCAAGAGCCTTTTTTCATCCAAGAATAGACAAAATAACTTCCATACATCCCTCCCCATGAATAATAATATATATTATTATTATAAAACAATCCTATGAAGGCATTTGGCATAAACCTAAAGTTTTTCTCTGAAGAATATGTATTGTTCATAACCATGCTTCTTCATTTTATTTCATCATATACCCATTTAAAATATACTAAAAGTAAGATAAAATAATAAATAATTACATTCAAAATAATTATATTTTATTATGGTAATAGAATAACCTATATCAATTCCCTCGTCAATCAAATGGGAAATGAAACCGTTAATTGTGTATACAATTGAATACCACCACACAAAATGATTTAATTTGTTTTTCATCACCACCTGCCATAGATAGATATAATGATATGTTTAATATATATATAGGATATTTATTAAATAATTATATATATTTTTATTTTATTATCACATCATCTTCCTTACCTTCTAATCCATTGGAATATGATAACACCACTCGTGTGTATGTACAAACTACTGCCTCCACAAAGCGATGTGAAACATTTTTCATTATATTTTTACATGGATAGTAATAAAGATAGTTTGAATTAGTATATATGATATATATGATATATATGATATAATAATTATTTTTTATTTGTTAAATTTCAATTATATTTCTTTTTTCATCTATAAAAAATAGAGACACTGTTAATCTGTATATACTGCCTACCATCTCCATGAACGGTGAAATTCATGCCATCATATCTATATTTTATGGAATAATATAAATAAATATATATAATTAATATAAATTATATATATATCATTATTACCATTCTATATATTATTAAACCATGATCAATACAGAGGGAAAAAAATTACTCAACCAAATAAAACATGAAAAATGAATTTGTTATCATTAGGAATGTTTATTTTAATAAAGAATTGTAAATAAACATGTTATAAAAAATTATAAATAAGTCATATAAGGTATGATATATATATTTTTGGTTCTATAATATATGTATTATATATATATATATTATATAGGAGGTTTGAACATGTTTGAATAAAATCAGTCCTAAGGTAGGTGTTAACTTCAAAATCTCATCATTTTCCAAGTTACTTATGGCTAACTCTCCATTGTGTGAATTTTTTTTATATTCTTATCATTAAAAACTATATTATATTTTGACCTAGATATTTATATAAATTACATGTTTTCCTTTCAATTTCCTCTCTTTAATTTCACATGATTCAAAAATATTATTTTTATGGAAAGATGATATTATTTTTCTATGAGGTTAGGAATCATTCTCTTCATCATCCATATTTTCCAAATAATGATTGGAAATAGGTTTTTCTACTTCTACAAAAAATTATA
Source organism: Viscum album (assembly GCA_963277665.1). Taxonomy (NCBI): domain Eukaryota; kingdom Viridiplantae; phylum Streptophyta; class Magnoliopsida; order Santalales; family Viscaceae; genus Viscum; species Viscum album. The sequence goes on from OY728158.1 coordinate 1,616,179,653, forward strand.
AAAATTATCATTAACCATTTTTTGTTTTTCTACAAAATGGTTTAAAATCAATATACTTCTCATTTTTTGAACGTGGTGTTTTTTCCTTTTTACAATAGTGTGAATGGAATGATTTTTTTACCACATGTATGGAATTACCCAATATCATGAAAACTAATTGATTTGAAGATTCTATTACACGGTTACTTTATTCTTTTAAAACTAAATTATTTCCTTAATATATGGGAATTATTTTAGACATTAAATAATTTATTTCAAAGTGTATATGGAATTTTCTTGAAGAAATTTTACAGTGGTATTTTTATATTATACTCATCAAAGTTAAAATTCTATGGGGAATATTATTCTATACCAGGGATGTACAATTTTTATGCCACTATACATATTACTTTGGATGAATTATGTTTATGACTAATTTTTTGGGTAAATAGAATTTTTATTATTATTATTTCTATATTAATGTCAATGATGAATATGTTTCACCCATTTCATATGAGGAATGCATTAAATTTAGTAACTGATGGAGGGGGATTTCTATTTCCTATCAATGCATTGATAGGTGTTGTTATACAAACTACCTTGGTTATATGGCCAAGGAAATATCTATTTTTTTATGATATATTGACATAAGGCATTGAGGGTAAGTTAATGATGTCATCCATTATTTATTCCTTCATTATGAGATTATTTATTGATGTTCATGTGATTATATGATTAGATATGATATCCATGCATAATTTTCAAGATCGTATTATTATTTATTTTGAATTATTTCATCATAATTTATTCTTTCCATATTAATATTATTTCAAAAGTTTTTTATCAAAGGGGTTGTGTTCTAAAAAGTTTACCTTGACATGTTGATTATTCCTTATTTATTCATGAATTATTCAACTATACCCATACCCTTACTGACCACATGATATCGTCCATTTATTAGGTTTCCTTTCTCTAATATTCTATGAAGTATTTTATAATTTATATAAAGGGATAATCTAAAGGAAAAAATAGTGTTACCAAATAATTTAATATGTTTTATTTTATATTTTCAATTGTATTGTGATATTCAAGTGTGTAACAAGTTTTTAAGACTACTAAACTATTCATTATTTTGTGATGTGATCACTTGAAATGAGTGAAAATGAAATAATGTAACCACTTACTCTATGATACTAGAGTTAGGGTATTTACAATTGGTATTAGAAAAATTTTAGGTGAAACCTTAAGAAATATATTTAAGAAAAATTAGATTAGAGAACATAGCCTTATGAAAGACTTTGAGGTAACAACTAAGTATAGTATAAATTTTTAATGTTTTGATATGGTAGATATTTTGGGTTAAAAAATACATTCATGTATTGATAATATAATTGGTTGTGGTTTTGGAATCGATTCTTATATGAGTAATAACCATGATAATAGTTAGTTTGAGTATATTTAGGCTATCATTCCAGTGCATGGTGAGTGTGCCCTAAATGTGACCCTATTTTAGAACTCTTGGGGGAAATTATTGGTTTAATTTACATTTTATTTAAAAGTAATCATTAAATATTAGACAATAATTTATGACATGAAAAATGTACCAAATAAACCTTTTTATGATCTTTAGATTTTCTATGCATAAATTTTTCAATTTATGTTAAGTGTTTCACTAGTTTTGATATTATACATTATGACTCATAATTTTATTGTCCAATATAGTGTGTTTCATTATTTATAAATGGTTCTTAGTGTAAAAAATGAAAAACTAACCAATTCCTATAATCCATGAAGGGATTGACCACCTGGGAAGATAATGATGTTGGAGCTAGTGTTATAACTATAACTGATGAAATTGGTACTATATTGGTGTATATAACTCATTTTAGGACCAATATACTTTCAGATATGAAGAAACATAATGATCCAAAGTGTGGTTTAATAATTTTAGACCTCTTCATGAATTAGAAATCTTCATCATTTAATGGGATTACAAAATCATTTTTAGTTAAGTAATAGATAATTTACTTAGAGAAGATATTTCCTTATTTTGGAAGTTTTAAAATGGATAAGGTTATTATGGAAGGATATTATCTCTTAGAAGATACAGACCAGTAGTCTTCATTTATTCAAAACCCTATTTATCAAGGGATAATAGAGAGCGTGTCGTTAAAGGATTTTAAGGAACCTTTTTAGACAAATATTTTCATTACAAACAATGAGTGGATATAGAGAGAAAATTCTTGAGTCTAAGGAAAAAGGAATATATAAATTATTCTAAGTATAATCCAAATTCAAAATGTTATCAACGTATTCTACAAATCATGTATGTAATATAAAGAGATTGTTTGATCATTTTTTTCATGGGAATAATCCATTAATTCTAAGGGAACTACTCTCCAAAATATTCTCATCATATGAGGTTATAGTATCATGGGCTATCAATAAATTAAAATAATTATTCATGTGTTATTAATTTTAATGAACATAAGGTAAGAATAGAGGTTTTGAGAAATATGAGAAAGAAAATATGATAAAATGGAATAAGGTGAGGATGGAATTTCCAACTTGTAATAAATGTTGATACAAACATCATAGAATATTATGGTTAGAAATGTGATTTCTCTATATGTGTAGAGAGAAATGATTCCATGGTCAGGAATATAAGTGAAAAAAATAAGCATCCAGTAGTTAATTCTTGATCTATAAGGAAATTGGGAACTATGAAAATAGTTTTCCCCTGTCATTATAAGAATTTTCCCTGTAAAATGATATTGGAGAAAGGCCAAGATTATGTGATCACAAAATCAAGGGTTTAAGTTCCCAAGGATGAGGTGACCAGTGCATTAATCAATATACTCAAATTTAGAAAATTATTTGTTTCATTATGGATCTTCAATTTATATTATATCTTCTATATTTTTTTATTAAAAATAGATATTTCCCTATAACAGTAATAAGGGAGGTATCAATCAAGACTCCTAGATGAAGTCTTATCATAATAAGCATGTGTTAGTAAATTCCCATTATGTCCCTTAAACAATCCCTATTTACTAACATCCATGTTATACCTATGGTTGATTTTGATATAATTTTTTATAGAGGATGTATTAAAAAATAATAAGTCAAAATATAATTCATTGGAAAGGAAATTAAAATTCTTGATGAAGATATTTAGTTCATTATCTTTAGTGGGGATAATTCATCATCTAAGTCATTTCTAGGTCCACAACGAGTTTATATTCTAAATGAGATCATTGGGGAGGATGAGAAGAAATAATATATGAATGAAAATGGTAATCTTCAAGATGAGTATCTACCCATTGTACGGTAATACTTTGATGTATTTCTTCTTGAATTAACTGGAAATCATTCATAGCATGATGTTGATTTCATCATTGATTTAATCCATGATGCACACCCAATATAAAATATTCCATATATAATTGACATTTTTGAATTGGTGTAATTTAAGAAACTACTATAGGGGTCTTGAAACCTTTTTCCTATTACTACATAGAAATAAGATGTCATTATAATCGATTATGTCACTATAATATTAACCACTCCTGTAGAAAAATGATGAAATATTTTTTATTGTTGATTTTATCACAAAATAGGCACATTTACTCACTATAAAAGAATATTCACATCTTGCCAATCTTATAAATATCTATATTAATGAATTTATAGTACATTATATGACAATAATTTCAATTGTTTCTGATCATAATCTGTAATATACATTGAAATTCTAGAACATTATTAAGAAATATAAAGATATTGAGCTTTATTTAGGAACTTCTTATCACCCTAAAACCAATATATAGTCTGAAAATAATATTAAAACATTTGGATACTTGTTGAGGTTGTTCTCTCTTGACTATTAATGTATGTAGTATTAGTATTTATCTTTTTTAGAGTTATCCCATCACAATTGTTTCCATTCAATTATTCAAATGTACTCATGAAAAGCATTATATTGAAAGATATTTCATACTACAACTTTTATGGACTTATTTTTTGATAAGAAGATTTTAGGTTCATAAGTTGTTGAGGAGACAATAAAAAGTTAAATACTATTCAAAAACATATCAAATAATATCAATGTAGGAAATAGAGTTGTATTGAAAACTAGAGGAATGATTTGGAATATGAAGTGGGATAACACAATGTCATGAATGAATCTCCATGGAGAATTTTTATAATGTTTCTTAAGTAAGGTAAAAAAATCCCCAGTTATAAAGGACCTTTTGAAATCCTGTAATGAATTGGATTTGGGGATTACTATTGGACAATGCCACCAAGTCTCTCTAAAATGAATGATGTGTTTTATATATCATTTTTAAGGATGTATATGTCAAGCCCAACATATGTGATCATCCATGAAGAAATATAGTTTCAACAAGATCTAACTTATTATGAGGTTCCTATTATAATTTAGGACACTTGATAACAAATCTTGAGGAATCAGATGACATGACCAGTAATCAAACTTTGGATAAATCGTAGGATAGAAAAGGTGACATGGGAACCTGAAGAAATTATGATGAAGGACTACCCAAATTGGATCATGAGGTGAAATTCTAGATATTTTGAGGTAATTTATTTAAAGGTTTGATGAATGTAACACCCTATGATTTTATGGTATTTTTCATTTAAATTAAAGTCTATCTCTTAGATAATTTACGATACACATAACCTCGAGTCTAAATGATTCTTAATATAGTATGTTGTTATAACATAGACATTAAATTTTTGGGTATGAATATAAATAACTATATTGCTAAAATTATATGGTTGAAACATGTATAAAATAAATTCATTTATATCAATTTATTTTCAATGGAAATAAAAATCATTTATAAGTAAAACAAATGTTTTTTTGGAAACTATTTTTATGGGCCAAAAGTTTTTTTATCTTAATAAATTAAATTAGAAAATTTTGGTGAATGATTTTAAGGAAATTTTAATATTATTTTTTAAATGGAATTTATTACCATTTATATAATATTTTTTCTACAAATGGGAAATGAATAAATAATGTTTAATACTTAAAAATATATTTATCTAAATAGCTGTTTTGTCATGTTTTGAGCACTTATTTTAAATTTATTATTTTTACCACTATAAAAAAAATTATTTTAAATTTTTAACATCATTTTTTAAATAATAAAGTCAAAATTATCATATATATAACTTTTCATAATTTTATAAAAATATTAATTTTTTTAATTAACAGTGAAAATACTTATTTTCTTGTGTTCAACATTTTCGTTTAGTGAAGTTAATTTTTTTAGTATTGTATAATTTTTTTAATGTGTAAAAATTTTACAAATAAATTGTAATTAATCCAATTAATATCATTAGGATCAATTTTATCTTAAAATTTTATATATATGTTTTTAAACTTAATGAGACTTTTTATTTGAAAAACATTTTTTATCGCGCTTCTAGGTTTTATTTTAAATTAAATTATCCCACTCATGTGAATTAAATTTTATAAAATGGATTCCTTATATTGAATCATCATAATTAATATTATTTAATTATGTAGATTTATTTGTTTCATAATGAATAGTATAAACAATTGAAATTAATTATCATGGTTAAGGTTAAAACTGGTTTATCGGGGGGTTAAACCAAAATATAAGGATATGATTTCCAATTTAACTTTTATAAATCCTCTTATATGTCCATATGTCAGCCTTATATTATTCGAAATTAAAATATATAACCATTTTTAAGATTCTTTCTTGGGAGTCGTTGTATCATTTTTTATTCATTTTGGAAATTTTCAATTGTGTCCCCTCCACCACTTATTAAAGGAAACTGCCTCTCATCTCGTCTCCACAAATAAATAGACTTTTCTTCAGAAATATTGTAATGTCCTGATTCTGGAAGCCACCCACAGGCACCCCATACCCGGTTGGTCACATGGCCTCAAGCGCATTTCCCCAAACGCCAGAGGTTGCCGACTAGCATCAAGAGCCTTGGATGTGATAGTGGGGAAACTATGCCCTCATTGGCAGAGTAACACAGCCAAAGATAAAAAAATATACAATAGTAGAAGCAGTAATATCCAACAATAGTAAACAATGGAAGACTGAAATGATAAACAACTGGATCACATATATATAAAGTCATGCATGGTACGTATATGTCTAAGAAAATATCCAAACAAGTCACAATGCTGGAATACAACAGCGTAAAACCAAAGTGAAAATAATGCAGATAAACTCATTAGCATCATAAGCCATAGATTGGTTCCATGCTCTCCATCTCCACAGAAAATCAAGTACTTGGAGTAGAAGGGTGCTTGCCCTTATCTATACATGAAAAAATATAATCTTTTTGGGCCCAAAAGCATGACCCAAAAAGGGTGTGAGACAAAATCCATGTAGGAAACCACCCGAAGATCTGTGCCTAGCAGTCAGTGAATATATGGTAGGTAAAAGTGCAGAAATTTGTAAACAGGATAGTACTCAGCAGCAAAAAATCCACTGTTTATAGCATATAATTTTCAAACATGTAAACAACCACTCATGAATGTAGAACAAGCAGGTAACACCCTGGGAAGTTCTCACATCCTAACCCCTATGGTTCAACCAACAAGTACTAGAAACCCTCTAGGACGCACACATAGTCTCACCCCTCTGGTTCTACTAAAGAATAGACTCTTTGGGGAAGAACTCACTATCTACTCCCCCTACAGTCTTGTATCGTACTAAAGGCACTCTGGGGAAGCACTCAACATCTCATTCCCCCTGTGGTCCGCGTCGAGGAACTAAAAACACTATGAGGAAGCACTCATAGTCAATTCCCCCTGTGGTCTTGCATTGTATTATGAAGACACTCTCGAGAAGCCCTTACATTCATTCTATCTATGGTCTACTACACTAGGTTCTCACAGCCCTGTGTAAAGTCAGCAATTATCGCATTGCATAACAACCACAGTCACATGAAGAACTACTTGGCTATCATTCTACAGCATCTTAGCATGAAAGAACAATAGTCACACCATCCTACAATACTAGGCATGGGAAAACAACTACAGTCAAAAAGGTAACTAGACCCAACAGTCCAGATAGGAAAGAACGTGCATGGCAACACTTCCAAAGCCTAACAATTAGCCCAAAACACAATCAAAATCCTCTACTCTAGCATAAAAGAAAAGAAGGCATCAATAGGGATAACTGGTAAACACCCAATACCCCGTTCAAGGGTATTGGAGGAATTTTCCCAAAATACTCAAATACTTTCTACAGAAAGGCACAAACCACCTACCATGGTGTTTAGAGATCAATATAATTGAACCATGGGACTTGAATCACCTTAGAACATCGAATATCTACAAAATCGTCTAAAATGTTCAACCCACGGTAACTTGGAAAAGAGAAGGAATTATGAAATGATGCTCTATGAGAAGATAGTACTCACCGTTGCAATTCCAATGCACTTACCAGTGTTCGAATCAGAGGATGAACATATGTTCGGGGGCTTGTTGATGATCAGCGGCTGCTCGGAACTCTCAGACGAAGAACAGCTAGAAAAAGACGGTTATATCTGTCAGATGTGATCCTGGTGATTTTAATGAAAAAAAAACAAAATACATGGTGTGTACTTTTGGATTACATGGCATGTATTCTCCTTTTTCATACTCTGCTTTAAGCGGCCTCCAAACACCCTTACACGGTCATCTGTGTGTCCCCTAAACGGTGAGCACAAGGCCTTTAGTGGAAAGGAAGTACACGGCGTGTACTCAAAAAGTACACAGTGTGTACATAAAAAATTTCCAGAAACTCCTCTTTTCTCAAAAACTCCAGAAAAAGTAAAAACATAGCTGAAAAGAAGGTTCAGGTTCTTACAAACTTCCCCCCTTAAAGAAATTCATCCCCAAATTTCCCTAGCATGGCGTAGAAGAAGAATCCCCGAACAACTCTGGCCAATGCGATCATATATCGGCCTCCCTCTCCCATGTATCATCTTATACTCACCCGTGATTCCATAGCACTCATACCAAAGGAACAGACCAGCCATGGAGGACCTTTGTTCTGTGATCGACAATATGGATAGGAAACTCCTCGAAAGATGCATCCACCTCCAACTTGACTTCCTTGGGTTGGAAAGCATGAGACGGGTATGAAAAGTAACATCGGAGGTGAGAAATGTGGAAGACGTCGTGCATATCCCGCTACCTATGAGGTAACTTCAACCGATAGGCAACCATTCCAACTCTTTCCAACACATCAAACGGCCTAAAATAACTCGGTGAAAGCTTACCATGTCTCCTGATCCGCTTGTTCCCTAATGTCGGTGTTACACGCAGGAAACCCTGATCCCTGACCTCGAACTCTAGAGTTCGTCTCCTCTGATCAGCATACGACTTCTATCGAGACTGTGTAGTAGCATTCATCATCTGAATCAACTCTATCTGCTCTATGGTCTCCTAAACAAGACAAGTTCCCAGCAAAGCTACCTCTCCTGCCTCCATCCAACATAAGGGTGATCAGCATGGCCTACCATACAAAGCCTCATATGGTGCCATTTGAATAGTTTCTTGAAAACTATTATTGTAGGCGAACTCCATAAGAGGTACATGATTATTCCAAGAACCTCTATAGTCCAAAATGCATTCTCGGAACATATCCTCAAGCACCTAAATCGTATGCTTGTACTATCCATATGTCTGAGGATGGTAGGCTGTACTCAGAAGCACCTACGTACCCAAATCATTCTATAGCCCTTGCCAGACCTGAGAAGTAAAACATGAATCCCTGTTTGAAATGATGGAGTGTGGAACTCCATGCAAACATACAATCTCACGGATGTACAACCATCCCAGCTCATCAACACTGAAGGTCTCCTTGATCGGAAAGAAGTGAGAAACCTTCGTAAGACTGTCGATGACAACCCAAACAACATCATTCCCACAAGGCGACCTCGAAAAACTGGTCACGAAGTCCATCATGACATCGTTCCACTTTGACTCCAGAATGGGTAGCTATTGTAAGAGACCTACTGGTTGTTGATGCTCCACTTTCACCTGCTAAAAAGTGGAACACCTCATGACAAAACCGGTAACATACCTCTTTATACCTGGCCACCAATAATGGCGGTGTAGATCACGATACATCTTGGTGACGCCAGGATGAACTACCCAAACTGAGGAATGAAAATCCCACATCAGCTCCTCGCATATGTCTGCTGGCACCCATATGTGTCCCTGGAAATGCATGATGTCATCATCACATAATTTCCATCCAGGAAGAGGGTCCTCTTGTGACACGCTCTCCCACAGGACTAGGCCTTTAGAGTCTGATAGCAGCCTCATCCGTACCCGATCCAGAAGAGTAAAGGTAACAGATATAGAAGATAGAAAAGTATTCCCATGTCTGTCGTTCACCTCCAATTGAATCTCAAAGAACAGAGATATAAGAATCCACTCACTGTTGTCCTCCTGAACTTTCAGTATCTGAGTTCTCCTTCTCAACGCGCCATCCACTATGATACCATTCCTAGGTCTATAGGTAAGCTCAAATTCAAAGGACTGAAGATACTCGACCCACATTTGCTGTCTCAAATTTAGATCATGCTGAGTGAAGATGTACTTGAGACTCATGTGGTCGGTGAAAACCACAAAATTCTCTCCCAGAATGTAATGTTTCCAAAAGTTTAAGGCATGAACAACAGCCTCCATCTCGAGATCGTGTGTCGGGTAGTTCCTCTCATGTGTCCTCAACTGCCGAGATCCGTACGCAATGACTCTATCTCCCTGCATAAGCACAACCCCTAGCCCGATACCTGATGCATCACAGTAAACAATGTAGCACTTTCCAGGATCTTGCAAGACTAGTATCGGTGCTAAAGTCAACCTCCCTTTCAGCTCCGGAAAGGCTGACTCACAAGAATCTGACCATAATAACTTCGCACCCTTCTTGGTCAGACCTGTCAACGGTGCTGCTAAGCATGAAAAGTCATGTATGACGCATCTGTAGTATCCATCCAGCCCTAGAAAACTCTGCACCACAAAGAAGTTCTTCAGTTGCTCCCAGGAAACTAATGATCTCACTTTCTTTGGGTCCCTTGATACTCCTGTATCTAAGATAACATGTCCCAAAAAGTGAATCTGGTCCATCCAAAAGTGGAATTTTGAGAGATTATCATATAACTGATGCTCTCTCAGTGTACTCAGAATGATCTCAAGATGTGTGGCATGGTCTTGATGAGTGTAAGAGTACACCAAGATATCTTCCATGAAGACCACCATGAAAGATTCAAAGTATGGATGGAACACTCAGTTCATCAGTTCCATGAAAACTACAGGTGCGTTTTTGAGTCTGAACAGCATAACCATATACTCATATAGACAATTCCTACTCCAAAAAGTTGTAAGAGGTATATCAGATGGTCTAACGTGCAACTGATGATAACCGGACCTAAATTTGATCTTTGAGAAAACTCGGGCTCCTCGAAGATGATCAAAGAGGTCATCAATCATAGGTAAGGGATATCGGTTCTTGACTGTCAACTGGTTCAGATTTCGATAATCCACACAAAGCCTAAGGGTGTCGCCTGCCATCTTCACAAACAGGACAGGCGAACCCCAAGGAGAAGTACTGGGTCGGATGAAAACCTTTGGCTGCAACTCCTATAACTGCTTCTTGAGCTCCTAAAACTCAGGTGTAGCCATCCTATAAGGAGGAATGGACACCGGTCCCGCTCTAGACACGAACTCAATAGAATGTTCTACCTCATGCTCTGGAGGAAAACCTGAAAAGTCCTCTGGAAAGATATCCCTGAAATGATCCACCACTAGAGGAAAGTCTAACTGCAATGTCCCGTGGACATCCAGATACAGACTAACAATATGAGCTATAACTCCACCTAGCCCATGATTCTCAGTTCCTACTCTACACGCCTAGATATCCCACTCGCCTTGATGAAGAAAAGATCCACCCTCTAGTGAAATGAAACTCACCCTGCGACGATAATAGTGGACGACTACGTGGAAGGGAACTAGCCAGTCCATTCGGAGAATAACATCATAACCTATCATCTCTATGACATAGAGATCCCATAGAAAGTGATACCCAGCCACCTCTAGAGGGTACTCCTTGCACTAACATACAATAGTCGTCCTAGTCCCCAATGGTGTGTCTAGATTCAAAGTATCGGTAGAGGAAATGATGCAGAGCCCAAGGATCTACACAACAATAACAACAGAGATAATGTTGTGGGATTCCCCTGTATCGAAAAGAGAAGAAGATAAAACTGAGGCTACTAAGATCGTACCTCGAACTATAGAGTGTCTGGTATCCTACTCATGTTGGGTCTGCTCTACTGAAAAATCCTGACATGTACCACCGCCCTGTGACCCTACCTGACTGCTCTGAGTTGATCCAACCTGTTTTCGCTGAAACACTGGTGACTGACCACCATGGCCTCGACCTCCGCCTCGGCTCGAACGGCTGGAAGAACTCCAGTTCCAAGACTGGTGAGAAACTGGTGGCGCTTCTCGTGAATGTGGAGTCATGGATTAACCCCTTTCACCAGCTGCTGGTGAGAAAACCTAACAGAAGTGTTGAAGGTGACCCATATTTCCGCAAGATCGACCCTCCACTGGGTCTCTCTGGCAGTGCGTCCTCGTATACCCATCCCTTTCACACTGGTAGCATACCACCTGGCTACCTGAATATGTGTCTCGCTACCTTGGATCACCACGTGTAGACTCCCTACGGTGCTTCCTGTTGTCAGATGGTGAAGCACTAACTCTGGAAGCAGAACCACCCTAGCACTCAGATCCAGAGTCTCTCAGATTGCGATATGCAATCAGTGCCTGGTAGACAATGGAAGTTATGGAAGTCATCCTGAAGATATTCACCTATGAGTGGATCTCCCATCTGAGACCATCCTCAAATTTCCTTTCCAAGAACAAACCATCCCTGCCCTGGAGGGGTGTGAAACACTGAAGCACGGTGAAACGAGAGGAGTACTCCATGAAAGAAAGATTACCCTACTCTAGGGCCATGAAATCCCAGGCTTGGTCGGCCCTCAGGGACTCCGGATAGTAGTATTTGAAAAAGATGCACTGAAACTCCTCCCATGCCATAACCTGCTAATGACCCGCCTGTGAGATCACAAACCACCACCTCTTGGCAGAGTCTCATAGCATGTAGGTAGCGATATTGACTCGACTTTCTGGAGGTGTCTCTAAATGATCAAAGATCATCATCATGGCTTCTATCCATGACACTACAGCCTGTGGTCCTAATTTCCTAAAAAAGGTGGGAGGCTGCTGCTGCTGGAAAACCTGCGTCAAGTCTGCCATAGACGTGGAAGAAGGCGGAGCTCCCTAGAAGGTCTGTACCATCCTTAGAAATCCCTCCCAAAACTGCACATTAGATCTTGTGTCAGGTATAATGGTTGGTGCCAAAACTGGCACGACAGGAGGATCTACAAGAAGTCCCTGATCAGCCGTATCTAGTGTCTAATCACCACCTGGAAACTGGCGTACAACCAGAGGATGTCTCAGGGCCATGACTCTGGAAGTTCAAACAAACACATCAGATCACATTATCAAGGACTTAAAACTAGGAGCATAATAAGGGAAAATCGGAAAGAAAGAATTCAAATATGACTACACGACATGTATAAAGACTACACGGCACGTTCCCTTGATTCATTTACATGGGTGTGTACTTTTTCCAAAACAGGTCGTTTAACACCCCAAACACACGACTTGTACCTGAATCCACTTCCTCTGCCCGATTCCTTCTACACGTCTAAGCCACACGGCTCTCCCAAGACAAAACTACACGATATGTTCAAGGCAGACACGACGTGTACTCAACAAGCTTTACCTGGCCTGTGTTGTTAGTGACATGGCCTGTGTACCCAGGTCACACTACAGGGCATTTTCCAGAAGGACACAATGTGTACTAAGAAGTGACTCCACTGACCGTGTTGTTAACTACACGGCCAAACTCCTAGGATTACACTACACTGCAAGAAAACCCGGTACACAGCGTGTTCCCACATGATTTTCCCTATCCCGTGTCTCTTCCCACACGGCCTGTGACACAGTTAGAGGACACACGGCATGTATAAAAGTTACACAGCATGTACATAATAAAAATTGTTTCTTCCCGAACAGAAGAACACATGGCAGGTATTCAAAACTACACGGCGTGTATTTTGGGTTTTTCTAGACAATAAGCCTCAAAAACTACTCTGATGCCGAAAAAACACTGAAACAATCACTGAAAGTGCCAAATTCTGATCCGTGAGTTCCCATACTCCTTGCGAATGAAATATTGGCATCTAAAAAAAGTTATAAACAATGTAAACAAGTCAACGATCCACCAAATTCTGGTCCATGAGGGCCCATAACACCTCAATACCCAAAGCTTGGCGTTCATTCAAAAAAAACCTCACACAATCAATGCTCTAACAAGAAGCAGATATTTTTATCAAGGCATCTATCACAACATCATGAATATTCTACACAACATCTATCACAGCAACATGCAGTTTTTAATGCATCCTAGATGACATGGCAAGAATGAATGACTTCCGATTTATAGCAAGTGCCTATATGATTCATGAGATGGCATACCCTCATCTAATCGGGTTGAGACAGAAATAAAACCTCAATAACATCAATGGTAAACGCACAAAACATGTGAATCATTAAAGGTGAAATCAAATCAACTGAAAAATTGAAAACCAATCAAATCAACGAGAAAGATTGGCTTTTCCCTGTACACGGGATAGCTACTCCCAGGAAAAGAAAATTTCCAAGTACCTATTCCATTCAATCCATGGATAAAGGCTCCAAACAATAAGTCAAGAGAAACGAATTCCTCTAATACCACTTTGTAACGTCCCGATTCCAGAAGCCACCTAGAGGCGCCCCGTACCCAGTAGGTCACATGGTCTCAAGCGCATTTCCCCAAATGCCAGAGGCTACCGACTAGCAGCGAAGGCCTTGGGTGTGATAGTGGGGACACTATGCCCTCATTGTCAGAGTTACACATCGGAAGATAAAAAAATATAAAATAGTAGAAGTAGTAATATCCAACAACAGTAAACAATGGAATACTGAAATGATAAACAAATGGAGCACGTATATATAAAGTCATGCATGGTACATATATGTCTAGAAAAACAGCCAAACAAGTCACAATGCTGGAATAAAATAGCACTAAACCAAAGTGCAATAGAATGAAGATAAAATCCTCAGAATTGCAAGACATACCTTGGTACCATGCTCTCTAGCTTCACAGGAAATCTAGTACCTGATGTAGAAGGGAGCTTTCACTTATCTATACCTGCAACAATATAATCTGTTTGGGCCCAAAAGCATGACCCAAATAGGTGTGTGAGAAAAAATCCCAATAGGAAACCACCTGAATATCTATGCCTAACAGTCGGTGAATATATGGATGGTAAAACTAAAAAAATAAGTAAATAGAAAAGTACTCTATAGCAAAAAATCCACAGTTTCTAGCATATAATTTACAAACAAGTAAATAGCCACTCAAGAAATTATAACAAATAGGTAACCCTCGGTGTAGTTATCTCAACCTAACCCCTATGGTTCAACCAACAAGTTCTAGAAACCCTCTGGGAAGTACACACAGTCTCACCCCTTGGTTCAGCTAAAGAATAGACTCTCTTTGGAAGCACTCACCGTCAATGCACCATATAGTCTCGTATCATACTAAAGGTACTCTGGGGAAGTACTCAATGTCTCATTCCCCCTATGGCCCGTGTCGAGGAACTATAGACACTCTAAGGAAGCACTCAACGTCAATTCCCCCTGTGGTATCACATCGTATTATAAAGACACTCTAGAGAAGCCCTTACGCCCATTCTCCCTATGGTCAACTACACTAGGTTCTCATAGCCCTGTGTAAATCTAGCATGTATCGTATCGTATAACAGCCAAAGTAACCTCAAGAAATACTTGGCTAGAATTCTATAGCATCTCAGTAAGAAAGAACAACAGTCACACCATCCTACAATACTAGGCATGGGAAAACAACAGCAGTCAAAAGGTAAATAGACCCAACAGTCCAGACAGGCATGAACATGCATAGAAACACTTCTAATTCCTAACAATTAGTTCAAAACACAATCAAAATCCTCTACTCTAGCATACAAAAAAGAAGGCGATCAATTGGGCTAAATGCTAAACACTCAATATCCTGTTCAAGTGTATTGGTGGAATTTGCACAAAATACTCAAATACATTCTACTGAAATGCACAAACCACCTACCTTGAGTTAGGAGATCGATATACTTGAACCACAGGGCTTGATTCGCCTTAGAATTTTGAATATCTACAAAAATTTCTAAAACGTTCAACCCATGATAACTTGGAAAAGAGAAGGAATTGGGAAACAATTTTCTAGGAGAATAGAGAACTCACTACTGCTATTATAACGCACTCACCAATGTTCGAATCAGAAGATGGATGAAGGTTCAGGGGCTTGTCGAAGATGTGTGGTTGCTCGGCACTCTCGGAAGAAGAACACTTAGAAAAAGACAGTTCTGTCCATCAGACGTGACCCTAGTGAGTTTAATGAAAAAAAAAATACACGGTGTGTACTCACCTTTTCCGTAATCCGCTTTAAGAGGCCTCCAATCACCCTTACACAGCCGTGTGTGTGGCCCCTACATGGCGAGCACATGGCCTTCAGTGGTAAGGAAGTATGTGGTGTGTACTCATAAAGTACACGGCGTATACTTCAAAAATTTTTAGAAAATCCTCTTTTCTCAAAAAACTCCATAAAAAGTAAAAATAATCATGAAACTAAGGTTCGGGTTCTTACAAAAATAACATAGAAAAGTCATTTATTAAGTCTCTAGTGATTCCCTAGAGACCCCATCCTTATCAAAAAATCATCATTGGAAGGTCTTTTATAAACCTAAGGAATTTATCTAAAGAAAATGTATAGTTATTAACCATCCGTGTTCATTTTATTTTTTCATCCACCTCCATCTAACATTATATAACTATGAAAAAATAATAACACTAGTAAATTACATATTCTTATATTTTATTACATTAATTTAATAACCTATTTCCATCCACACATTCATTAAATGTGAAAAGAAACTATTGATCGTGTGTACATGGGACTACCATCTCACAAACCGACGCAATACAATTTCCATCACAACCTCTCACATATGGATATACTACTAGGTTTAATGTGTATATATATATTATATTTATGAAATAATTATACATTTAAAATTACAATATCACATATACCTTTTTAAATTATAATCTGTTGGAAAATGATAATGTCGCTCGTTCGTACGTGTGGTCTGCCGCCAAAATGAAGCAATGTGGAATGTTTTTGATTTTATTTTTGACATGGATTGTAAAAAAGGACATTTTTAATGAACATATGTGATATATATTATATTATAATGATTCCTTAAATTTTATATACTATTTAACATTATTTCATTCCAACCGTTAAAAAATGGACACATCGTTCACGTATATGAATGACTTACCATCTCCAGAAACTGTGTAATTTATTTCATCATCTATATGTTTTATGGATGTCACTAAATATATATATAATTTATATACGTGATATTTATATCATTATTAAAATTCCTTAGATTCTAGAACCATGATCAATTTACAACAGCCAAAACTACCGAACCAAAGAATAAATAATGAACGAAGCAGTTATCACCCTGAATAGTAATTTTAATGAAGAATTGTTAATAAATGCATGATAAATTATTTACATAAATAATATAAGGTATGATATACATGGTTATGGATATGTAATAGATATATAATACTTTTTTTATAATTTATTATGAAACACATTTTAAAAAAATTAGACTTAGGGTAGCAGATTATTTCACAATCTCATCATTATTTGATATTTCTTTTGCTTAAGTCTCCATTATAGGACTTATTTTATATTTATATTTAAAAACACTATATTTTCATATCCTCCAATTATTAAAATTTATTAAATTTTATCCATTCAATTCCCTCTCTTTAAGTACTCAAGATACCAAAATAATGTTTTTATGGAAAACTGATATTGTTTTTTTACATAGTCATGAATCACTCTATTATGTGTCCTTATTTTCCCTAAAAGGTTTAAATTTTACTTAACATTATCCAATGATCTGTTAAATATATTTTTAACCATATTTTATTTTTAAAAATAATGGTTTAAAACAAATCTTCTTTTTGTTTTTTGAATGAGGCCATTTTTTCTTTTTTACAACACTGTGAAAAGAATGTTTTTAATGGAATGTATAAAATTACCCGCCATCATCACAACTCATTTATTTGAAGATTACATTACAAGTTTACAAGGTTATTTTCAAACCAAAATCTATAATATGTGGTAGTTAGTTTTGACTAAAAATAAGTTATTTTAAACAGATAAGGGTATTTTCATCATGAAAACATCTTGTGATCTTTTTAAAGTATATTCATCCATGACAATATTCTTTGGTAAATATTAGGTTACACTGGGGATGCAATATTTTGATACAATTAAATATATTAATCTAGATGCTTTATGTTTCTTTAAATTTTTTGGGGAAATTATTAACATATTTTATTCTTATTTTTCAATATGAATTTTTACATTGATTATGTTTCACTCCTTTTATATAAGGAATGAATTAGAGTTAGTAGGCGAAGATTGAGGCCTAATATATCCCCCCAATGCCTCCAGTATGTCTAATTAGGGAAAATATCTCTGGTATTTTCCAAAGGCCTTACCAATTTATGTAATATGTCTTAGCATTAGGCCTTTATGAAATGTTTATGATGTCCAAACTTATACATTCTATCATTATGAGATTATTTATTGATGTTCATGTGATTATTTGATTAGTAATGATGTCTATGGATATGTTTCAGGCACAAGTTATTATTTGTATGAAATTATTTAATCATAATTTATTTCTACCATGGTATTCTTAATGCACATTTTATTTATTACATTTCCTGTGTTATAATATATTTACCCTACCATATTGGTTATTACTTATTTATTTATGATATTTCCACTGTACGTACACCCTTATTGAGTAGCTAAGCTCACTCTTCCTTATGTTTCATTTCCCTCGGGTGCTAAGAAGTCTTTTATGATTGATATACAAGGAATTATTAAACAAAAAAATGGTGTTCCAAAAGAGAATACTATGTTATAAATTTTTCAATTGTAGTGTGAGATTCATGTATGTATCAAGTTTTCTAAGACTACTAAAATATTATTTCCATTAGTATGCGATCACTATTATGAAATACCAATATTATAATATAACTATTGTCTTTGGGATAATTGGGTAAGGGTATTTGCATTCCCATTGTTATAATGAAATATTAGTATAATATGGATACATTTTGGATATTTTTATATATTGAAATGAAATTTGAGAGATGATAAATTCTCTTAAGGAAAATAGAAAAGTAAAAGAAGTGGATAGAAGTATACACCACACTACTAGGGTTATATCCTTTAATAAGTGGGTTAATCCTTGGAAGGGTCATATTTGAGAATAAAAGAACATCTTTAAGGAGGATAGAACTATTTATGAGAGGTTTGGTAAGATCTTTGAATGAAATTAAGGGGTTAGGGTGTGAGTATAAGTGAAGATATGATATCACTTTTTTACGTGAAAAGAGTGTAATTTTTTGCAGATACCCAAAACATTTCAATATTGTATTGTTAATCTCAGGGAAAATTGATACCAAATTGATAAATAATAGTAAGGAGGAGATATAAGGTTAATATACACCTCAAAGACTCAATTTAAACATTTTTTAACATGTTTATCCCATTAACTCTTAGGCCACACATTTTAACCATTTTGTTATCACTATGGTAACTAGTTCTTTTACTAAGGTAATTAATCATTTGTACCCAAAAAATAAAATGATCCTAATTAAATAATTTATAACTAGTGATTCAAAACGTTAATTCATTTTTTATGATTCAATTTTGAAAAGTGATAAAATGAAAAATTAAAATAAAAAATGAATAATATATTGTAACACCCCAAGCTTCCACAGTGCGATTATCGCTAAATAATACAGTAGCATGTGTTGTACGCAATTTTAAGTTCTAACACACACCACAACTAATAAAACTAGTCGTTATGAATAGTTATACCCACTTTTTGAAATTTTATACATTTTATCTTTCAAAATGGACTTCATTTTTGGATTCGTAATATCGAAATTATCCTAGGGTGAAATTTTTGTACTTTTCGGATAACTTTCATATTTTGATGAATAGTGAAAATTACTAAATTTTAATTAAAAAAAAAAAATTTAATCGAAATAATTAATAGTGATAAATTATAAATTTGAGTGGTTTAAAATTATATTTAGAATATATTTTCACCATTTAATAAAATTTTTATCATTGGACATAATTTCTCATTTAAACCAGACATAAACAAGTGCCAATCTTTTGAAAGTTATTATTTCTTAAAAACACGCTTTTTGTTTTGACAACGGGAATTAATTTTAAATTAAATTCTGCCACTTCTGTCTTTTGAATTTGGAAAATTGGACACCATATTTGGAATCAGGATGTCCAAATTTTGTAATTAGGTAACATTAATTTTTAGACATTTTGAATAATTACTTCGGTAAATATTTTATTTACCATGGTTAAAGGGTAAATCCGATAAAGAAGGGTAAAAAAATAATATTATAATATTAATAAATTACCCTAAACATGTCTTAACCATATTGGTTGATACATTTCTGACCATGGTCATCTTTGGGTCGATTTTGGGACCCCATGGATCTACTTGTAAGTGATAATGACACTTTATATTAATTAAGTTAAAGTAAATACAAAAATAACAAATGCTTATATATTTTAGAAAAACAATTTTTACATAGGGTTATATATGTTATATTTTACACAATAAATATTCATTAGAAATATAAGAAGATTTACTACATAATGGAATTTTATTTATAATTTTTAGACATTAAATAATATAATTTATTATTGACTCAATGATTATGAAGTAATTACCTTATTAGTGAAATATTAAAATAATTTATATTATAAATACCCAAATAAATATAATTTTAAACTTTTAATGAATTACAAGAATTTTATAGGTTAATATGACATGTTTGGATTGATTTAATTAACCTTTTTTGATGTAATCATGCTGTTATGATTTTCAAAAAAAATCAAATACCAAATACTGTCAAAATTGACATAAAAGTGTTTTTAAAACAAATATTATATTATTAATTGATATTAAATTTCTAAAAATATAAGGTTCAGCCAAAGGACTTGTATCATGATAACTGTATCATTAATTGACCACTTTGGGGGTCTCTTGGATGTATATAGTATGTTTATTAACTATATAATATAAAAATACAAAGTGACATGGTAAGTGTCAAACTAATTAACCAAGAGTTAAAACTAAAAGATAAGGTTAATATAATGACCCAAACCTGTATAAAATATATTGGTTGAAAGGATTTAAACCCATAACCACATTAAATTTTGAATAATATACTTTGGATCCATTAGAAACTGAATATAAATTTATTATAAATTAATACTATAAGTTTTTCCTAAAGAGTCCCTTCCCCCCTTATAAAAGGACACCACTTATAACCAATTCATCACACCTTCAAAGCCTTTTGGATATGCCAAACCCTTCCCAAATATTCTTTCAACTTCTCTCACTTCAACTTAGAGGCCTTAGTTTGATCAGAAACCCAACATAAGCAACCCTTTTGATCAAATCAAAAGGAAGAACCCGAAGAAGAGGTATTGTTTTCACCACCCTCTTCCAAGTTCCTTTCTTCTTCAACTTCTTCCTTCTTTGTTATTTCCATTCTAAAATAATAACTCCAGTATCTCATATATACTGTTATGTTATTTTAAATATGGTACAAACATTTTTAGTATTCTATCCATCCCTTGAATGACATGTCACCATATGTGCGTACGTACGGATTACCGTCTCCACGTCGTGGTGTAATTATTATTCAATACATTATTCTTTGGATGGGTATAATAATGATGTTTAATTCATGTAAATAAGAAATATAAAATTATAATGATTATTTATATATGATATACCATCCAATTATGTATTATTTTAATATCAAAATAATGATATTGTCGCTCGTGCGTACGTACAGACTACCGGCCCCACGAACGCAATAAGATTTATTCCCCATCGTATCCATTCAAATATAATTCTCATTTTATGATTAAAAATAATGTTTAAGGAATTGATATATTTCTGTATATGAATAAGATACAACCTATCCATAAAAAACACAACTTATGTAACAAAACATATAAAAGAAAATGAGTAAGTTAACACCCGAAACGACAATAATACTAAAATATTATTAACAAATCAATGTTAAAAGATCATATATGATATCATATTAATGTATATGATTCTTGTATAATTTAATAACAATTATTTAACCATTATAAAGGAGGTTAAACTACCCTCAACCAAGGAAAAGTACAAGGTAAGGGGTTTCTTATCAGACTTTTAATTTCGTGAGATATCCATTGTTCACCACTTATTTATTGCATGTGGTGTGTGTACTGCCCGTGATTATATTCATTATGTAATATACATTAATTTATGGATATTTAAATCATCATTGTATTATTCTTCTTTCATGGGTGTATGTTTCGTAAGTTAACATATCGATAAGGGAATTTGAAATTTCAATTTCCATTCATTCGGCTTTACGCATACTTCATTGATTATTTTACTCCAAGATTATCTGTGGAATCACTATTTATTTGATTATGTCATAATTTCCACTCCCCTTTCTGTGGATATAATTTTGATACACATAATCACTCCATTGATAAATTCTCAAGTCGTCGATATGAACTTGATACGAGTAATTTTAACTCAATCTCTATTTATTGAGTTAAACATCCAATTCATTGGTGTTGTTTTTACAAGAATATGTGTGAATATCCTCTGATTTATTTACAATGAATACCTTATAATATTGAGTGTATTTATATTTTTCACGCATAATTATGTCGTTGATTTATCCTTTACCTAAGGATATGGTATTTAGAAGAGAATTCATCTCAATTTACATTCCATTGAGACTTCTTTGTTGTTATACACCAAATCACTTTTATGTGGTGTATATAATGTACTTTGACATAGTATATCATGGATCCCTTTATTCTCATGATATTATTAAGTATTGATTACCTCAATTATTTTTATTCAAGTGTCTCTCTTTTGGTTAGGAACTCTAACTAAAATATCATTTTTAAATGTTTTAATGATTTATTCTTCTAAATATTTCTCATTAATGTACATGTTTTAAAAATGGATTTAAGGATTTAATTATATGGACATTGAAGTTTTAAAATTAAAATTACTTTTAAAAGTTTCAAAGTGGTACGGGACACTTTGATTCAAAAACATATTTTTAAATGGCTTCTTGACAAATAGTGTGAATTTTAAATGATTTCAAGAAAAAGGGGGGATATTTCACTCTAATAGTTTTGATGATTATTCTCATCTATGTCAATATCCATCATCATTCTCGATTGAGGTTAATCTGATACAATAAAATATTCCATATTGTATCAAATGAGTTATGTTTGACTGTGGATGTGGTATTTTTATACCATTCATGGTTTGTGGATAAAGTATTGACATTTACTATGCTAGTTTTAATATGAATGTTTATATTATGTTTAAAACTTTTCATATGAGGAATGAATTGGACTTAGTAATTGATGGGTGGAGCCCGCTATAGCTTCTCGATGCATCGGTATGTCTCATGAGACAAACTAGTATCTTGGAACGAGGCTGTGACAAAATATTATTTGTAGTCTTGGCACGAGGCCTTGGCTACGTGGTTATAATAGTCTGGCATTATGCATTTCATCATTATGAAAGTGGTTATTGATATTGCATGTGATTATTCTACTTGAAGAATATCCATCTGAATAAGTAAATGACATTATTTCATTTTATCTTTGCCATATTATGCTGAATTTCATGTTTAAAAGGCTTTTGTTTTAGTTATACATTGACTTAAGTGTTTATGCTTATCTATGAAAGATTCTGCTATATTGTTATCCTTATTGAGCATCTGATCTCACCCCTTTCAATGTTATATTTTTCTTAGGATGTGAAGAAGTAATTTATGAATGACCTGTAAGGATAGTATGAGGGAATATGAAGACAAGATGTTGTTGTAGTTTTTTTACCTTATGATGTAATGTAAGACTTATGAATATATCTAGTGTTTCAAGACTACTAAACTAATCGGTCATTCGAGGATTGATCCTTTTTTATCATGTCAATGTTATGTAATAACACACAGACTCTGGGTAACTGGGGTTGGGGCGTTACAGTTGGTATCATAGAAAGATTAGTACAAACCTTGGGTGCTAGATTTAGATAAAATTTGATTAGAGCACATAGCCCTAAGATTGACTTTGAGGATTAGTATAGATGAACTTCCTAGAATTTTGGTATTGTAGATATTTTGTGAGCTTTCTTAGCAATACATCCCTGTCTGGATACGAGCAGGTAGAGGCGGCTCTGGCACAGATGTACCTAGGTGTAAAACTCGAAAACACCGCTTCGAGATAGACTCGAACGGGAACTGGTGCACGAAAACGTCCCTTGCTGCACTCTTGGTTACGACACTCCCGGGGGATATGCTGAGGATAATTTACATTTTATTTACAAACCGATTTGATGTATTATATATAAGATGAGAGTAAATGACCTTGGTTAATCATAATATGTTTCAAATTGAGAATATAATGGCATGATATTCTCTAAATGATTTTATGACTACTGTTACTCACACAATGCTTTCTGGTTTTAGTCAATGGCTGGATTACAGGGAAGTCATAGTAACTTTGAGAATGATGTACAAGGTGGGAACGGTGGTGGAAATGAGCAAAAAAAATGGAATGTTGATAGGCGTAAAAGATATCGTCTTCATTCCGAATCAATATTCCAAATATATGATCAAAATTATATATATTAACCAATTCCCGTACTCAACAAAGAAGAGAAAGGAAATGAATGATAAGAGCTCCAGTAGTGGAGACCATGGAGAAAGGAATCCTCAATTTCCATCATGCAGGAAATGTGGATAGAGACACCCAGGAAAGTGTCTCAATGGGACAAAGAAATTCTTTACGTACGGGAAGGAAGGAAATAATGTTAAGAATTACCGAAGAGAAATTAAGAGTACTATGGAAGACGATAAAAATGGTCCCAAGAATCCATTTACAGTCATTTTCTGTAAATGTAGTGGACCTGGCCATTACCCGAGTGAATGCCCTATTCTATATGATATTTTCGTGGTCAAAGAAAAGCTATGTGGAAATAAATGGTTGGAGAGATGTTTAAAAAGTATTAGTTCTCCTTGTTGATGGGTTTACATTGGAAGAATTTTCTCTTGTATGTGTAACCCTACAATTTATCATGTGAAAATGATATTTGAGGAAGAATTGTCTTTTCTCTTGCGGATATAGTTATAAATAACCATTTGGTCTTATATGATAATTGGGTTTGAGGAAATTACAAGTTATTATATTTTGGGATGAAAATGAAAGGTATGAGATAAAATTTGTAGTTAAATTATGTTATGGTTATTTTGAGGAATTCATCTCATTTTGGTAATGTTATAAAACATAGTTTTTGAAAAAGGACAACACGCAGACCATGTGAAAACCCGTTGAGTCGGACACAGCTGTGGGAATCGAACCCACAACCAAAGTGTGATTGGGATTTATCGTCTACCACTGGACTACGTGAAGTCCCTGGTATGTGTGACTATTATTTTTAGTTAAATGATTTTATTGATCAATAATAATTTTATTTGGGATCTTATGACTTATCAAATGAATACCCTTAGTATAGGAAAATTATTTGGTGATTAAGTGATAAATGATATTTTGGAAGATGTTCACTTTCTTGGGAACACTGTATGCCCGAGGAAAATAGAATTCTATGGGATTTCATTTGAAGAGTAATGGTGGATTTTTCTCTATTTTTTTATTCTGTATTTATAGTAATTTGGGTTATTTATGTAAATGATTAACCTATAATAGAAAATATGTGATTAGGTTAATCACTTTTAAGTATGTGTCTTTAAGAGTAATTGATGTCATTTAAAGATACCATTTAACGTGGAAGACTACATAACCAAATTCTTCTATGTTTTGAGTTTCAATATTACTTTTGATTTTATTAAAATATTTTAAGGAAAATTATTTTTTGAATGCTATTTATTGAATTTTTGGGTATTGTTGGTTTAATTTTAGAAATTAACATTAGTGTTTCTTTCTCTAATGAAATAACCTTTTGGGGGATCATCAGATCTTATAAAAACCATTTTGGTTTTGATTAATCTCTAAATACAAGGTAAATATATAGTTTATTCTTCATGGATCATGTGATTCTATAAGAATTTTATTGTATCTCATCTAGTTTGACCATGTATTCTGGAATACTCATCATTTAAAAATGAGTTAGTAGTAGAAATTTATTAAAGAATGAAACTTTACTCCAAAATTAAGTATATCTCTTTATGTTCTTAGTCAATCTCAGAAATTAATTCCTCATCTTTATGTAATGTAACATAAAAAGTAATAATAATAATAATTTTTTCTGTTTACTTTTCCTATTGGGAACCTAATGACTGTTTGTCCTATCACAAGTTTGTGGTTTTCTTGTTGTTAACTTTCTTCTGATCATGTTTTCTATCTCTCTCCATCAGGACTTGACACTTAGTTTATCATCCATATTCATTTTTTTCTACATGGAATCCAAGTATAGGTTATCTCGGGTGACCTTTGTACTTCTCTTTCTTTCTTTTAAAGTGATAGTTTTATTGACTCTTTTTCCGATGTGGGACTTTCCATTATTTTCCTAAGACCAATTTTTAAAATTGTGAGGATGCAATTTATTGATGGAGGGGATAATGTAACACCCCAAGTTTCAACGGTGCGCTTCTCGATGAATAATACAGTAGCGTGTGTTGTACGCAATTTTAAGTTCTAACACACACCACAACTAATAAAACTTGTCGTTATGAATAGTAATACCCACTTTTTGAAATCTTATAAATTTTATCTTTCAAAATTTACTTCATTTTTTGATTGGGAATATCGAAATTATCCTAGGGTGAAATTTTGGTACTTTTCGGATAACTTTCATATTTTGATGAATAGTCAAAATTACTAAATTTTAATTAAAAACAACTTTCTTAATTGAAATAATTAAGAGTGATAAATTATAAATTTGAGGGGTTTAAAAGTATATTTAGAATATATTTTTACCATTTAATAAAATTTTGATCATTGGACATAATTTCTCATTTAAACCAGACATAAACAACTGTCAATCTTTTGAAGGTTATTATTTCTTAAAAACATGCTTTTTGTTTTAACAGCTGGAATTAATTTTAAATTAATTTTTGCCACTTTTGTGTTTTGAATTTGGAAAATTGGACACCATATTTGGAATCAGGATGTCCAAATTTTGTAATTAGGTAACATTAATTTTTAGACATTTTGAATAATTACTTCGGTAAATATTTTATTTACCATGGTTAAAGGGTAAATCCGGTAAATAAGGGTAAAAAAATAATATTATAATATTAATAAATTACCTTAAATGTGTCTTAACCATATTGGTTGATACATTTCTGACCCTGGGCATCTTTGGTTCGATTTTGGGACCCCATGGATCCACTTTTAAGTGAAACGACACTTTATATTAATTAAGTTAAAGTAAATACAAAAATAACAAATTCCTATATATTTTAGCAAAACAATTTTTACATAGGGTAATATATGTTATATTTTAGACAATAAATATTAATTATAAATATAATAATATTTCCTACATAATGTAATTTTATTTATAGTTTTTAGACATTAAATAATATAATTTATTTATGACACAATGATTATGCAGTAATTACCTTATTAGTGAAATATTACAATAATTTATATTATAAATACCCAAATAAATATAATTTTAATAATTTAATGAATTACAATAATTTTATAGGTTAATATGACATGTTTGGATTGATTTAATTAACCTTTTTCTATGTAATCATGCTGTTATGATTTCACAAAAATCAAATACCAAATAGTGTCAAAATTGACATAAAAGAGTTTTTAAAACAAATATTATATTATTAATTGATATTAAATTCCTAAAAATCTAATGTTCGGCCAAATTACTTTTATCATGACAGGTGTGTCATTAATGTACCTCTTGGGGGGTCTCTTGTATGTATATAGTATGTTTATTAACTATATAATATAAAAATACATAGTAACATGGTAAGTGTCAAACTAATTAACCAAGAGTTAAAACTAAAAGATAAGGTTAATATAATGACCTAAACCTTTATAAAATATATTGTTTGAAAGGATTTAAACCCATACCCACCTTAAACTTTGAATAATATACTTTTGAGACATTATAAACTGAATATTAATTTATTATAAATTAATACTTTAAGTTTTTCCTAAAGAGCCCCTTCCCCCCTTATAAAAGGACACCACTTATAACCAATTCATCACACCTTCAAAGCCTTTTGGCTCTTCCAACCCCTGCCCAAATATTCTTTCAACTTATCTCACTTCAACTTAGATGCCTTAGTTTGATCAGAAATCCAACATAAGCAGCCCTTTTGATCAAATCAAAAGGAAGAACCCGAAGAAGAGGTAATGTTTTCACCACCCTCTTTCAAGTTCCTTTCTTCTTCAACTTATTCCTTATTTGTTATTTCCATTCTAAAATAATAACTCCAGTGTCTCATATATACTGTTATGTTATTTTAAATATGGTACAACCATATTCAGTATTCTATCCATCCCTTGAATGACATGTCACCATACGTGCGTACGTACGGCTTACTGTCTCCAGGTCGTGGTGTAATTGTTATTCAATACATTATTCTTTGGATGGGTATAATAATGATGTTTAATTCATATAAATAATAAATATAACATGATAATGATTATTTATATATGATATACCATCCAATTATGTATTATTTTAATATCAAAAGAATGATATTGTCGCTCATGCATACGTACGGACTATCGTCCCCACGAACGCAATAAGATTTATTCACCATCGTATCCATTCAAGTATAATTCTCATTTTATGATTACAAATAATGTTTAATTACTTGATATCTTTCTGTATATGAATAAGATACAAACTATCCATAACAAACACGACTTATGTAACAAAACATATAAAATAAAATGAGTAAGTTAACACCCAAAACGACGATAATACTAAAATATTATTAACAAAGCAATGTTAAAAGATAATATATGACATCATATTATTGTATATGATTATTTTATAATTTAATAACATTTATTTCACCATTATACTGGAGTTTAACCTACCCTCAACCAAGGAAAATTACAAGGTAAGGGGTTTCTTATCTCACTTTTAATTTCGTGAGATTTCTATTTTTCAGCACTTATTTATTGCATGTGGTGTGTGTACTGCCCGTGATTGTATTCATTGTGTAATATACTTTAATTTTTGGATATTTACATCATCATTGTATTATCATTCTTTCATGTGTGTATGTTTTGTAAGTTACCAAATCGATAAGGGAATTTTAAATTTCAATTTCCATTCATTCGGCTTTACGCATACTTCATTGAATATTTTACTCCAAGATTATCTATGGAATCACTATTAATTTGATTATGTCATAATTTCCACTCCCCTTTCTGTGGATATAATTTTGATACACATAATCACTCCATTTATAAATTCTCAAGTCGTCGATATTAACTTGATACGAGTAATTTTAACTCAATCTCCATTTATTGAGTTAAACATCAAATTCATTGGTGTTGTTTTTACAACAATATGTGTGAATGTCCTATGATTGATTTATAATGAATACCTTATAATATTGAGTGTATTTATATTTTTCACACATAATTATGTCTTTGATTTATCCTTAACCTAAGGATATGGTATCTATAAGAGAATTCATCTCAATTTACATTCCATTGAGACTTCTTTGTTGTTATACACCAAATCACTTTTATGTGGTGTATATAATGTACTTTGACATAGTATATCATGGATCCATTTATTCTCATGATATTATTAATTATTGATTACCTCAATTATTTTTATTCAAGTGTCTCTCTTTTTGTTAGGAACTCTAACTAAAATATCATTTTTAAATGTTTTAATGATTTATTCTTCTAAATATTTCTCATTAATGTCCATGTTTTAAAAATGGTTTTAAGGATTTAATTATATGGACATTGAAGTTTTAAAATTAAAATTACTTTTAAAAGTTTCAAAGTGGTATGGGACACTTTGATTCAAAAACATATTTTTAAATGGCTACTTGACAAATAGTGTGAATTTTAAATGATTTCAAGAAAAAGGGGGGATATTTCACTCTAATATTTTTGATGATTATTCTCATCTATTTCAATATCCATCATCATTCTCGATTGAGGTTAATATGATACAATACAATATTCCATATTGTATCAAATGAGTAATGTTTGTCTGTGGATGTGGTATTTTTATACCATTCATGGTTTGTGGATAAAGTATTGATATTTCGTATGCTAGTTTTAATATGAATGTTTATGTTATGTTTAAAACTTTTCATATGAGGAATGCATTGGACTTAGTAAGTGATGGGTGGAGCCTACTATAGCTTCTCGATGCATCGGTATGTCTCATGAGACAAACTGGTATCTTGGCATGAGTCCGTGACAAAATCTTATTTGTAGTCTTGGCACGAGGCCTTGGCTACATGGTTATGATAGTCTGGCATTATTCATTTCATCATTAAGAAAGCGGTTATTGATATTTCATGTGATTATTCTACTAGAAGAATATCCATGTGAATAAGTAAATGGTATTATTTCATTTTATCTTTTCCATATTATTCTGAATTTCAAGTTTAAAAGGCTTTTTTTTAGTTATACATTACCTTAAGTGTTTATGCTTATCTATGAAAGATTATTCTATATTTTTATCCTTACTGAGCATCTGAGCTCACCCCTTTCAATGTTATATTTTTCCTAGGATGTGAAGAAGTAATTTATGAATGACCTGCAGGGATAGTATGAGGGAATATGAAGATAAGATGTTGTTGTAGTTTTTTTACCTTATGATGTAATGTAAGACTTATGAATATATCTAGTGTTTCAAAGACTAATAAACTAATCGGTCTTTCGAGGATTGATCCTTTTTTATCATGCCAATGTTATGTAATAACGCATAGACTCTGGGTAACTGGGGTCAGGGTGTTACATTTGGTATCATAGAATGATTAGTACAAACCTTGGTTGCTAGATTTAGATAAAATCTGATTAGAGCACATAGCCCTAAGATTTACTTTGAGGATTAGTATAGATGAACTTCCTAGAATTTTTGTATTGTAGAGATTTTGTGAGTTTTCCAAGCAATACATCCCTGTCTAGATACGAGCAGGTAGAGGCGGATCTGGCAGAGATGTACCTAGGTGTAAAACTCGAAAACACCACTTTGAGCTAGACTCGAACGGGAACTGGTGCATGACAACGGCCCTTGCTGCACTCTTGGTTACGACACTCCTCGGGGATATGGTATGGATAATTTACATTTTCTTTACAAACCAATTTGATGTATTATATATAAGATGAGAGTAAATGACCTTGGTTAATCATAATATGTTTCAAATTGAGAATATAGTGACATGATATTCTCTAAATGATTTTATGACTACTGTTACTCACACAATGCTTTCTGGTTTTAGTCAATGGCTGGATTACAAGGAAGTCATAATAACTTTTAGAATGATGTACAAGGTGGGAATGGTGGTGGAAATGAGCAAAATAATGGAATGTTGATAGGCGTAAAAGAGATCTTCTTCATGCCAAATCAATATTCCAAATATATGATCAAAATTATATATATTAACCAATTCTCGTACTCAACAAAGAAGAGAAAGGTGATGAATGATAAGAGCTCCAGCAGTGGAGACCATGGAGAAAGGAATCCTCAATTTCCATCATGCAGGAAATGTGGAAGGAGACACTCAGGAAACTGTCTCAATGGGACAAATAAATTCTTTATGTACGGGAAGGAAGGAAATAATGTTAAGAATTACCGGAGAAAAATGAAGAGTACTATGGAAGATGATAAAAATGGTCCCAAGAATCCATTTACAGTCATTTTCTGTAAATGTAGTGGACCTGGACATTACCTGAGTGAATTCCCTATTCTATAGGATATTTTCATGGTCAAAGAAAAGCTATGTGGAAATAAATGGTTGGATAAATGTTTAAAAAGTATTAGTGCTCCTTGTTGATGGGTTTACTTTGGAAGAATTTTCTCTTGTATGTGTAACCCTACAATTTATCATGTGAAAATGATATTTGAGGAAGAATTATCTTTTCTCTTGTGGATATAGTTATAAATAACCATTTGGTCTTATATGATAATTGGGTTTGAGGCGATTACAAGTTATTATATTTTGGGATGAAAATGAAAGGTATGAGATAAAATTTGTGGTTAAATTACGTTATGGTTATTTTGAGGAATTTATCTCATTTTGGTAATGTTATAAAACATAGTTTTTGAAAAAGGACAACACGCAGACCACGTGACAACCCATTGAGTCGGACAAAGATGTGGGAATCGAACCCACAACCAAAGTGCGATTGAGATTTATCGTCTACCACTGGACTACGTGAAGTCCCTGGTATGTGTGACTATTATTCTTAGTTAAATGATTTTATTGATCAATAGTAATTTTATTTGGGATCTTATGACTTATCAAATGAATACCCTTAGTATAGGAAAATGATTTGGTGATTAAATGATAAATGATATTTTGGAAGATGTTCGCTTTCTTGGGAATACTGTATGCCCGAGGAAAAAAGAATTCTATGGGATTTCATTTGAGGAGTAATGGTGGATTTTTATCTTTGTTTTTATTGTGGATTTATAGTAATTTCGGTTATTTATGGAAATGATTAACCTATAATAAAAAATATGTGATTAGGTTAATCACTTTTATGTATGTGGCTTTAAGAGTAATTGATGTCATTTAAAGATACCATTTAACGTGGAAGACTACATAACCAAATTCTTCTATGTTTTGAGTTTCAATTTTACTTTTGATTTTATTAAAATATTCTAAGGAAAATTCTTTATTGAATGCTATTTATTTAACTTTTAGGTATTGTTGGTTTACTTTTAGAAATTAACATTAGTGTTTCTTTCTCTAATGAAATAACCTTTTGGGGGATCATCAGATCTTATACAAACCATTTTGGTTTTGATTAATCTCTAAATACAAGGTAGATATATAGTTTATTCTTCGTGGATCATGTGATTCTATAAGAATTTTATTGTAGCTCATCTAGTTTGACCATGTATTCTGGAATACTCATCGTTTAAAAATGAGTTAGTTGTAGAAATTTATTAAAGAATGAAACTTCACTCAAAAATTAAGTACATCTCTTTATGTTCTTACTCAATCTCAGAAATGAATTACTCATATTTATGTAATTTAACATAAAAAATAATAATAGTAATAATGTTGTCTGTTTACTTTTCCTACTGGGAAACTAATGACCGTTTGTCCCATCACAAGTTTGTGGTTTTCTTATTGTCAAATTTCTCCTGATCATGTTTTCTATCTCTCTATATCAGGACTTGACACTTAGTTTATCATCCATATTCATTTTTTTCTACATGGAATCCAAGTATAGGTTATCTCGGGTGACCTTTGTACTTCTCTTTCTTTCTTTTAAAGTGATAGTTTTATTGACTCTTTTTCCGATGTGGGACATTCCATTATTTTCCCCAGCCCAATTTTTAAAATTTTGAGGATGCAATTTATTGATGGAGGGTATAATGTAACACCCCAAGCTTCCACGGTGCGCTTCTCGCTCAATAATACAGTAGTGTGTGTTGTACGTAATTTTAAGTTCTAACACACACCACAACTAATAAAACTAGTCGTTATGAATAGTAATACCCACTTTTTGAAATTTTATACATTTTATCTTTCAAAATGGACTTCATTTTTGGATTGGGAATATCGAAATTATCCTAGGGTGAAATTTTGGTACTTTTCGGATAACTTTCATATTTTGATGAATAGTGAAAATTACTAAATTTTAATTAAAAACAACTTTTTTAATCGAAATAATTAAAAGTGATAAATTATAAATTTGAGTGGTTTAAAAGTATATTTAGAATATATTTTCACTATTTAATAAAATGTTGATCATTGGACATAATTTCTCATTTAAACCAGACATAAACAAGTGTCAATCTTTTGAAAGTTATTATTTCTTAAAAACACGCTTTATGTTTTGACAGCGGGAATTAATTTTAAATTAATTTCTGCCACTTATGTGTTTTGAAATTGGAAAATTGGACACCATATTTGGAATCAGGATGTCCAAATTTTGTAATTAGGTAACATTAATTTTTAGACATTTTGAATAATTACTTCGGTAAATATTTTATTTTCCATGGTTAAAGGGTAAATCCGGTAAATAAGGGTAAACAAATAATATTATAATATTAATAAATTACCCTAAATGTGTCTTAACCATATTGGTTGATACATATCTTACCATGGGCATCTTTGGGTCGATTTTCGGACCCCATGGATCCACTTGTAAGTGATAATGACACTTTATATTAATTAAGTTAAAGTAAATACAAAAATCACAAATGCCTATATATTTTAGCAAAACAATTTTTAAATAGGGTTATATATGTTATATTTTAGACAATAAATATTCATTATAAATATAAGAAGATTTCCTACATAATGGAATTTTATTTATAATTTTTTAGACATTAAATAATCTAATTTCTTTATGACACAATGATTATGCAGTAATTACCTTATTAGTGAAATATTAAAATAATTTATATTATAAATACCCAAATAAATATAATTTTAAACTTTTAAGGAATTAAAATAATTTTATAGGTTAATATGACATGTTTGGATTGATTTAATTAACCTTTTTCGATGTAATCATGTTGTTATGATTTTCACAAAAATCAAATACCAAATAGTGTCAAAATTGACATAAAAGAGTTTTTAAAACAAATATTATATTATTAATTGATATTAAATTCCTAAAAATATAAGGTTCGGCCAAAGGACTTTTATCATGATAGGTGTATCATTAATGGACCACTTTGGGGGTCTCTTGTATGTATATAGTATGTTTATTAACTATATAATATAAAAATACAAAGTGACATGGTAAGTGTCAAACTAATTAACCAAGAGTTGAAACTAAAATATAAGGTTAATATAATGACCCAAACCTGTATAAAATATATTGGTTGAAAGGATTTAAACCCATACCCACCTTAAACTTTTAATAATATACTTTGGAGCCATTAGAAACTGAATATGAATTTATTATAAATTAATATTTTAAGTTTTTCCTAAAGAGCCCCTTCCCCCCTTATAAAAGGACACCACTTATAACCAATTCATCACACCTTCAAAGCCTTTTGGCTCTGCCAAACCCTGCCCAAATATTCTTTCAACTTCTCTCAATTCAACTTAGAGGCCTTAGTTTGATCATAAAGCCAACATAAGTAGCCATTTTGATCAAATCAAAAGGAAGAACACGAAGAAAAGGTAATGTTTTCACCACCCTCTTTCAAGTTCCTTTCTTCTTCAACTTCATCCTTATTTGTTATTTAAATTCTCAAATAATAACTCCAGTATCTCATATATACTTTTATTTTATTTTAAATATGGTACAACCATATTCAGTATTATATCCATCCCTTGAATGACATGTCACCATACGTGCGTACGTACGGCTTACCGTCTCCACGTCGTGGTGTAATTGTTATTCAATACATTATTCTTTGGATGGGTATAATAATGATGTTTAATTCATGTAAATAATAAATATAACATGATAATGATTATTTATATATGATATACCATCCAATTATGTATTATTTTAATATCAAAAGAATGATATTGTCGCATGTGCGTACGTACGGACTACCGTCCCCACGAACGCAATAAGATTTATTCCACATCGTATCCATTCAAGTATAATTCTCATTTTATGATTACAAATAATGTTTAAGGACTTTATATATTTATGTATATGAATAAGATACAACCTATCCATAACAAACATGACCTATGTAACAAAACATATAAAAGAAAATGAGTAAGTTAACACCCGAAACGACGATAATACTAAAATATTATTAACAAGGCAATGTTAAAAGATCATATATGATATCATATTAATGTATATGATTCTTGTATAATTTAATAAAAATTATTTCACCATTATAAAGGAGGTTAAACTACCCTCAACCAAGGAAAAGTACAAGGTATGGGGTTTCTTATCCCACTTTTAATTTCGTGAGATTTCCATTGTTCACCACTTATTTATTGCATGTGGTGTGTGTACTTCCCCTGATTGTATTCATTGTGTAATATAAATTAATTTAGGTATATTTACATCATAATTGTATCATTATTCTTTCATGGGTGTGTGTTTCGTAAGTTACCAAATCGATAAGGGAACCTGAAATTTCAATTTCAATTCATTCGACTTTACGCATACTTCATTGATTATTTTACTCCAAGATTATCTCTGGAATCACTATTAATTTGATTATGTCATAATTTCCACTCCCCTTTCTATGGATATAATTTTGATACACATAATCACTCCATTTATAAATTCTCAATTCGTTGATATGAACTTGATACGAGTAATTTTAACTCAATCTCCATTTATTGAGTTAAACATCCAATTCATTGGTGTTGTTTTTACAAGAATATGTGTGAATGTCCTCTGATTGATTTACAATTAATACCTTATAATATTGAGTGTATTTATATTTTTCACACATAATTATGTCGTTGATTTATCCTTAACCTAAGGATATGGTATTTATAAGAGAATTCATCTCAATTTACATTCCATTGAGACTTCTTTGTTGTTATACACCAAATCACTTTTATGTGGTGTATATAATGTACTTTGGAATAGTATATCATGGATCCCTTTATTCTCATGATATTATTAAGTATTTATTACTTCAATTATTTTTATTCAATTGTATCTCTTTTGGTTAGGAACTCTAACTAAAATATCATTTTAAATGTTTTAATGATTTATTCTTCTAAATATTTCTCATTAATTTCAATGTTTTAAAAATAGTTTTAAGGATTTAATTATATGGACATTGAAGTTTTAAAATTAAAATTACTTTTAAAAGTTTCGAAGTGGTATGGGACACTTTGATTCAAAAACATATTTTTAAATGGCTTCTTGACAAATAGTGTGAATTTTAAATGATTTCAAGAAAAAGGGGGGATATTTCACTATAATAGTTTTGATGATTATTCTCATCTATGTCAATATCCATCATCATTCTCAATTGAGGTTAATTTGATACAATAAAATATTCCATATTGTATCAAATGAGTTATGTTTGACTGTGGATGTTGTATTTTTATACCATTCATGGTTTGTGGATAAATTATTGACATTTCGTATGCTAGTTTTAATATGAATGTTTATGTTATGTTTAAAACTTTTCATATGAGGAATGCATTGGACTTAGTAAGTGACGGGTGGAGCCCGTTATAGCTTCTCGATGCATTGGTGTGTCTCATGAGACAAACTAGTATCTTGGCACGAGGCCGTGACAAAATCTTATTTGTATTCTTGGCACGAGGCCTTGGCTACGTGGTTATGATAGTCTGGCATTATGCATTTCATCATTAAGAAAGTGGTTATTGATATTGCATGTGATTATTAGACTAGAATAATATCCATTTGAATAAGTAAATTTCATTATTTCATTTTATCTTTGCCATATTACACTGAATTTCAAGTTTAAAAGGCTTTTGTTTTAGTTATACATTGACTTAAGTGTTTATGATTATCTATGAAAGATTCTGCTATATTGTTATCCTTACTGAGCATCTGAGCTCACCCCTTTCAATGTTATATTTTTCCTAGGATGTGAAGAAGTAATTTATGAATGACCTGCAGGGATAGTATGAGGGAATATGAAGACAATATGTTGTTGTAGTTTTTTTACCTTATGATGTAATGTAAGACTTATGAATATATCTAGTATTTCCAAGACTACTAAACTAATTGGTATTTCTAGGATTGATCCTTTTTTATCATGCCAATGTTATCTAATAACGCACAGACTCTGGGTAACTGGGGTCGGGGCGTTATAGTTGGTATCATAGAAAGATTAGTACAAACATTGGGTGCTAGATTTAGATAAAATCTGATTAGAGCACATAGCCCTAAGATTGACTTTGAGGATTAGTATAGATGAACTTCCTAGAATTTTGGTATTGTAGAGATTTTGTGAGTTTTCCAAGAAATACATCCCTGTCTGGATACGAGCAGGTAGAGGTGGCTATGGCACAGATGTACCTAGGTGTAAAACTCGAAAACACCGCTTTGAGCTAGACTCGAACGGGAACTGGTGCATGACAACGGCCCTTACTGCACTCTTGGTTACGACACTCCCAGGGGATATGCTGAGGATAATTTACATTTTCTTTACAAACCTATTTGAAGTATTATATATAATATGAGAGTGAATGACCTTGGTTAATCATAATATGTTTCAAATTGAGAATATAGTGACATGATATTCTCTAAATGATTTTATGACTACTGTTACTCACACAATGCTTTCTAGTTTTAGTCAATGGCTGGATTACAAGGAAGTCGTAGTAACTTTGAGAATGATGTACAAGGTGGGAACGGTGGTGGAAATGAGAAAAAAATGGAATATTGATAGTCTTAAAAGATATCATCTTCATGCCAAATCAATATTCCAAATATATGATCAAAATTATATATATTAACCAATTCCCGTACTCAACAAAGAAGAGAAAGGTGATGAATGATAAGATCTCCAGCAGTGGAGACCATGGAGAAAGGAATCCTCAATTTCCATCATGCAGGAAATGTGGAAGGAGACACCCAGGAAATTGTCTCAATGGGATAAAGAAATTCTTTACATACGAGAAGGAAGGAAATAATGTTATGAATTACCAAAGAAAAATGAAGATTACTATGGAGGACGATAAAAATGGTCCCAAGAATCCATTTACAGTCATTTGTTGTAAATTTAGTGGACCTGGCCATTACCCGAGTGAATGCCCTATTCTATAGGATATTTTCGTGGTCAAAGAAAAGCTATGTGGAAATAAATGGTTGGAAAAATGTTTAAAAAGTATTAGTGCACCTTGTTGATGGGTTTACTTTGGAAGAATTTTCTCTTGTATGTGTAAACCTGGAATTTATCATGTGAAAATGATATTTGAGGAAGAATTATCTTTTCTCTTGTGGATATAGTTATAAATAACCATTTGGTCTTATATGATAATTGGGTTTGAGGAAATTACAAGTTATTATATTTTGGGATGAAAATGAAAGGTATGAGATAAAATTTGTGGTTAAATTATGTTATGGTTATTTTGAGGAATTTATCTCATTTTGGTAATGTTATAAAACATAGTTTTTGAAAAAGGACAACACGCAGACCATGTGACAACCCGTTGAGTCAGACAAAGCTGTGGGAATCGAACCCACAACCAAAGTGCGATTGGGATTTATCGTATACCACTGGACTACGTGAATTCCCTGGTATGTGTGACTATTATTTTTAGTTAAATGATTTTATTGATCAATAATAATTTTACTTGGGATCTTATGACTTATCAAATGAATACCCTTAGTATAGGAAAATGATTTGGTGATTAAGTGATAAATGATATTTTGGAAGATTTTCGCTTTCTTGGGAACACTTTATGCCCTAGGAAAATAGAATTCTATGGGATTTCATTTGAGGAGTAATGGTGGATTTTTATCTATGTTTTTATTGTGGATTTATAGTAATTTGGGTTATTTATGGAAATTATTAACCTATAATAGAAAATATGTGATTAGGTTAATCACTTTTAAGTATGTGGCTTTAAGAGTAATTGATGTCATTTAAAGATACCATTTTACGTGGAAGACTACATAACCAAATTCTTCTATGTTTTGAATTTCAATATTAATTTTGATTTTATTAAAATATTTTAAGGTCAATTATTTATTGAATGCTATTTATTTAACTTTTGGGTATTGTTGGCTTAATTTTAGAAATTAACATTAGTGTTTCTTTCTCTAATGAAATAACCTTTTGGGGGATCATCAGATCTTATACAACCCATTTTGGTTTTGATTAATCTCTAAAGACAAGGTAAATATATAGTTTATTCTTCGTGGATCATGTGATTCTATAAGAATTTTATTGTAGCTCATCTAGTTTGACCATGTATTCTGGAATACTCATCGTTTAAAAATGAGTTAGTAGTAGAAATTTATTAAAGAATGAAACTTTACTCAAAAATTAAGTATATATTTTTATGTTCTTAGTCAATCTCAGAAATGAATTCCTCATCTTTATGTAATGTAACATAAATAATAATAATAATAATAATAATAATGTTGTCTGTTTACTTTTCCTACTGGGAAACTAATGACCGTTTGTCCCATCACAAGTTTGTGGTTTTCTTGTTGTTAAGTTTCTCCTGATCATGTTTTCTATCTCTCTCCATTAGGAATTGACACTTATTTTATCATCCATATTCATTTTTTTCTACATGGAATCCAAGTATAGGTTATCTCGGGTGACCTTTGTACTTATCTTTCTTTCTTTTAAAGTGATAGTTTTATTGACTCTTTTTCCGATGTGGGACTTTCCATTATTTTCCCAAGCCCAATTTTTAAAATTATGAGGACTCAATTTATTGATGGAGGGGATAATGTAACACCACAAGCTTCCATGGTGCGCTTCTCGCTGAATAATACAGTAGCGTGTGTTGTACACAATTTTAAGTTCTAACACACACCACAACTAATAAAACTAGTCGTTAGGAATAGTAATACCCACTTTTTGAAATTTTATACATTTTATCTTTCAAAATGGACTTCATTTTTGGATTTAGAATATTGAAATTATCCTATGGTGAAATTTTGGTACTTTTCGGATAACTTTCATATTTTGACGAATAGTGAAAATTACTAAATTTTAATTAAAAACAAATTTTCTAATCAAAATAATTAATAGTGATAAATTATAAATTTGAGTGTTTTAAAATTATATTTAGAATATATTTTCACCATTTTAATAAAATGTTGATCATTGGACATTATTTCTCATTTAAACCAGTCATAAACAAGTGTCAATCTTTTGAAAATTATTATTTCTTAAAAACACGCTTTTTGTTTTGACAGCGGGAATTAATTTTAAATTAATTTCTGCCACTTCGGTGTTTTGAATTTGGAAAATTGGACACCATATTTGGAATTAGGATTTCCAAATTTTGTAATTAGGTAACATTAATTTTTAAACATTTTGAATAATTACTTCGTTAAATATTTTATTTATCATGGTTAAAGGGTAAATCCGGTAAATAGGGGTACAAAAATAATATTATAATATTAATAAATTACCCTAAACGTGTCTTAGCCATATTGGTTGATACATGTCTGACCATGGGCATCTTTGGGTCGATTTTGGGACCACATGGATCCACTTGTAAGTGATAATGACACTTTATATTAATTATGTTAAAGTAAATACATAAATAACAAATGCCTATATATTTTAGAAAAACAATTTTTACATAGGGTTATATATGTTATATTTTAGACAATAAATATTCATTAGAAATATAAGAAGATTTCCTACATAATGGAATTTTATTTATAATTTTTAGACATTAGATAATATAATTTATTTATGACACAATGATTATACAGTAATTACCTTATTAGTGAAATATTAAAATAATTTATATTATAAATACCCAAATAAATATAATTTTAGACTTTTAATGAATTACAAGAATTTTATAGGTTAATATGACATGTTTGGATTGATTTAATTAACCTTTTTCAATGTAATCATGCTGTTATGATTTTCACAAAAATCAAATACCAAATAGTGTCAAAATTGACATAAAAGAGTTTTTAAAACAAATATTATATTATTAATTGATATTAAATTCCTAAAAATCTAAGGTTCGGCCAAAGGAATTTTATCATGATAGTTGTTTCATTAATGGACCACTTGGGGGTCTCTTGGATGTATATAGTATGTTTATTAACTATATAATATAAAAATACAAAGTGACATGGTAAGTATCAAACTAATTAACCAAGAGTTAAAACTAAAAGATAAGGTTAATATAATGACCCAAACCTATATAAAATATATTGGTTTAAAGGATTTAAACCCATACTCACCTTAAACTTTGATTAATATACTTTGGAGCCATTAGAAACTGAATATGAATTTATTATAAATTAATACTTTAAGTTTTTTTAAAGAGCCCCTTCCCCCTTATAAAGGGACACCACTTATAACCAATTCATCACACCATCAAAGCCTTTTGGCTCTGCCAACACCTGACCAAATATTCTTTCAACTTCTCTCACTTCAACTTAGAGGCCTTATTTTGATCAGAAAGCCAACATAAGCAGCCCTTTTGATCAAATCAAAAGGAAAAACCCGAAGAAGAGGTAATGTTTTCACCACCCTCTTTCAAGTTCCTTTCTTCTTCAACTTCTTCCTTCTTTGTTATTTCCATTCTAAAATAATAAATCTAGTATCTCATATATACTTTTATGTTATTTTGAATATGGTCCAACCATATTCAGTATTCTATCCATCCCTTGATTAACATGTCACCATACGTGCGTACGTACAGCTTACCGTCTCCACGTCGTGGTGTAATTGTTATTCAATACATTATTCTTTGGATGGGTATAATAATGATGTTTAATTCATGTAAATAATAAATATAACATGATAATAATTATTTATATATGATATACCATCCAATTATGTATTATTTTAATATCAAAAGAATGATATTTTCGCTCGTGCATACGTACAGACTACCATCCCCACGAACGCCCATTCAAGTATAATTCTCATTTTATGATTAAAAATAATGTTTAAGGACTTGATATATTTCTGTATATGAATACGATACAACCTATCCATAACAAACACAAACTATTTAACAAAACATATAAAAGAAAATGAGTAAGTTAACACCCGAAATGACGATAATACTAAAATATTATTAACAAAGCAATGTTAAAAGATCATATATGATATCATATTAATGTATATGATTCTTGTATAATTTAATAACAATTATTTCACCATTATAAAGGAGGTTAAACTACCCTCAACCAAGGAAAATTACAGGGTTAGGGGTTTCTTATCTCACTTTTAATTTCGTGAGATTTCCATTGTTCACCACTTATTTATTGCATGTGGTGTGTGTACTGCCTGTGATTGTATTCATTGTGTCATATACATTAATTTATGTATATTTACATCATCATTGTATTATTCTTCTTTCATGGGTGTATGTTTCGTAAGTTAACAAATTGATAAGTGAATTCGAAATTTCAATTTCCATTCATTCGGCTTTACGCATACTTCATTGATTATTTTACTCCAAGATTATCTGTGGAATCACTATTAATTTGATTATGTCATAATTTCCACTCCCATTTCTGTGGATATAATTTTGATACACATAATCACTCCATTGATAAATTCTCAAGTCGTCGATATGAACTTGATACGAGTAATTTTAACTCAATCTCCATTTATTGAGTTAAACATCCAATTCATTGGTGTTGGTTTTACAAGAATATGTGTGAATGTCCTCTGATTGATTTACAATGAATACCTTATAATATTGAGTGTATTTATATTTTTCACACATAATTATGTCGTTGATTTATCCTTAACCTAAGGATATGGTATTTATAAGATAATTCATCTCAATTTACATTCCATTGAGACTTCTTTGTTGTTATACACCAAATCACTTTTATGTGGTGTATATAATGTACTTTGACATAGTATATCATAGATCCCTTTATTCTCATGATATTATTTCCATTCTAAAATAGTAACTCTAGTATCTTCTATATACTGTGATGTTATTATAAATATGGTACAACCATATTCTGTATTCCATCTATCCCTTGAATGACATGTCACCATACGTGTGTACGTACGGCTTACCGTCTCCACGTCGTGGAGTAATTGTTATTCAATACATTATTATTTGTATGGGCATAATAATGATGTTTAATTCCTGTAAATAATAAATATAACATGATCATAATTCTGTATATATGATATACCATCCAATTCTATATTGTTTTAATATCAAAAGAATGATATTGTCGCTCGTACGTATGTACGGACTACCGTCTCCATGAACGTAATAAGATTCATTCCCCATATTATCCATTCAAGTATAATTATAATTTGATGATTAAAAATAATTTTTAAGGACTTGTTATCTTTCTGTATATGAATAATATACAACCTATCCATAACAAACACGGCTTATGTAACAAAACGTATAAAAGAAAATGAGTAAGTTAACACCCGAAACGACGATAATACTAAAATATTATTAACAAAGAAATGTTAAAAGATAATATATGATATCATATTATTGTATATGATTATTTTATAATTTAATAACATTTATTTCACCATTATACTAGAGTTTAACCTACCCTCAACCAAGGAAAATTACAAGGTAAGGGGTTTCTTATCTCACTTTTAATTTCGTGAGATTTCTATTTTTTAGCACTTATTTATTGCATGTGGTGTGTGTACTACCCGTGATTGTATTCATTGTGTAATATACTTTAATTTTTGGATATTTACATCATCATTGTATTATCCTTCTTTCATGTGTGTATGTTTTGTAAGTTACCAAATCGATAAGGGAATTTGAAATTTCAATTTCCATTCATTCGGCTTTGCGCATACTTCATTGATTATTTTACTCCAAGATTATGTGTGGAATCACTATTCATTTGATTATGACATAATTTCCACTCCCCTTTTTGTGGATATAATTTTGATACACATAATCACTCCATTGATAAATTCTCATGTCGTCGATATGAACTTGATACGAGTAATTTTAACTCAATATCCATTTATTGAGTTAAACATCCAATTCATTGGTGTTGTTTTTACAAGAATATGTGTGAATGTCCTCTGATTGATTTACACTGAATACCCAATCATATTGAGTGTATTTATATTTTTCACACATAATTATGTCGTTGATTTATCCTTAATCTATGTATATGGTCTTTATAAGAGAATTCATCTCAATTTACATTCCAATGAGACTTCTTGGTTGTTATACACCAAATCACTTTTATGTGGTGTATATAATGTAATTTGACATAATATATCATGGATCCCTTTATTCTCATGATATTATTAAGTATTGATTACCTCAATTATTTTTATTCAACTGTCTCTCTTTTGGTTTGGAACTCTAACTAAAATATCATATTTAAATGTTTTAATGATTTATTCTTCTAAATATTTCTCATTAATGTAAATGTATTAAAAATTGTTTTAATGATTTAATTATATGGACATTAATTTTTTAAAATTAAAATTACTTTTAAAAGTTTCAAATGGGTATGGGAAACTTTGATTCAAAAAAATATTTTTAAATGGCTTCTTGACAAATAGTGTGAATTTTAAATGATTTCAAGAAAATGGTGGATATTTAACTCTAATAGTTTTGATGATTATTTTCATCTATTTCAATATCCTTCATCATTATCGATTATGGTTAATCTGATACAATACAATCTTCCATATTGTATCAAATGAGTTATGTTTGACTGTGGATGTGGTATTTTTACACCATTCATGGTTTGTGGATAAAGTATTGACATTTTGTATGCTAGTTATAATATGAATGTTTATGTTATGTTTAAAA
This sequence comes from Viscum album, assembly GCA_963277665.1. NCBI lineage: Eukaryota > Viridiplantae > Streptophyta > Magnoliopsida > Santalales > Viscaceae > Viscum > Viscum album. The sequence goes on from OY728158.1 coordinate 1,616,224,585, forward strand.
CTTTTCATATGAGGAATTCATTAGACTTAGTAAGTGACGGGTGGAGCCCACTATAGCTCCTCGATGCATCAGTATGTATCATGAGACAAACTAGTGTCTTGGCACGAGGCCTTGACAAAATATTATTTGTAGTCTTGGCACGAGGCCTTGGCTACGTGGTTATGATAGTCTGGCATTATGCATTCCATCATTAAGAAAGTGGTTATTGATATTGCATTTTATTATTCGACTAGTAGAATATCCATGTGAATATGTAAATGGAATTATTTCATTTTATTTTTTCTATATTATGCCGAAGTTCAAATTTAAAAGGCTTTTGTTTTAGTTATACATTGCCTTAAGTGTTTATGCTTATCTATGAAAGCTTCTGCTATATTTTTATCCTTACTGAGTATATGAGCTCACCCCTTTCAATGTTATATTTTTCCCAAGATGTGAAGAATTAGTTTATGAATGACCTGCAGGGATAGTATGAGGGGATATGAAGACAAGATGTTGTTGTAGTTTTTTACCTTATGATGTAATGTAAGACTTATGAATATATCTAGTGTTTCCAAGACTACTAAACTAATCGGTCTTTCGGGGATTGATCCTTTGTGATCATGCCAATGTTATGTAATAACGCACCGACTCTGGGTAACTGGGGTCGGGGCGTTACATATATTGTAAAAAATATTTTGAAAAATAGTACATAAATTTTAAAATGTAAATATGGTTTTATAAATTAAAAACTACATTTTCAAAATTTTAAATTCCCACATAAAAAATATATTTGGTGTTAGAGTTTTTTTCATAAATTTTCATATCATACACATTCTACTAATGTCATAAAAGTCATATTATTTGTAAAATCAATTATTTTACATTATTCACCTAAAACAATTATTTTAGAAATAACCGAAAATATTAAACCTGGTATAATTTTAAAAAAATTAATTATGAAATTTAGCTATTTTATTTGAAATTTATTTTCAATAATTAATTGGTTTTTAAAAAATTAAAATAATAAATATAAAGAAAAACTATTTTTTTGAAAGATGACCTTTTTAGAAATTAATTATTTTTAATATTATATCATACCAAATTATATTTTAATATATTTTAATATGTTAGTTCATATATAATAATATTTCAAAATTGTTCAATATAATGAATTAGGATAAAATAAACAATACTTAAAAAACTACTCATTGAAAAGAAATATATCACTTTTATAATAAATAAACTATAAAAAACAACAATAAAATTATTTATCTATATCATAAATATAATTTTATTAATGTATTCATAATAATTATTTCTTAATTTTATATACACATCATATCATATTTTACTTATAATGATATTAAAATTTATTCATAAGACATAAATAAATAACAAAATAAATATTTTTATATTTATAATATTTTTTTCATCGTATTTTTATTTAAATACGACTTATATTATTTAAAATTTTCTAAATAATAAATCTTGAATTCATCACTCCTATTGAATATAAGACCAGTGATCCATGGTGTTTAATACTTATTTTTATGCTATCTTTCTGTAATTTACCACTTTTTATTGAATAAAGTGTCTTTAGATTGTTGTGTATCATGTTGGGAAAATTTTATAACCATGTTTTAATCTTTTTAAATTAATTGATAAATGTTACACAAAATTATAGATATAAATAATAACAATAATAGTAGTAGTAGTAATAATAATAATAATGACTTATAAAATCTGGAACATTAAATTATCCTACTTAAATAAATTGTTCCCTTCATATTCTAATTACTCTTAACTAATGAATGTATGTGAGGGTACTCTAAGAATTTTCATAATTTTATATGTAACATATAGTATGAAAATATATTAATATCATAGGATATACCAACTTACTTATCGTTCCTCAAACAACATTGATCATTCATATAATCATGTATCCAATTATTTATATTATTGAATAATATATTCTTCATTACATACCTCTCATAAAACTATTTGAATATCCAAAACATTAAACCACCTTGATAGTATATATTACTAAAAAAATTAACTATATCTCAACCCATAAATGTATTAATCTATAGTTCATAATGTCTCATACTAGTGAATATATTTCATAATTCCAAAAATTAGATAAAAATCACTAAAAATATAATGGATTTATGATTATTTAATAGAAAATCATTTTGAATTCCATAAAACACACTTTTCACATTATCAATCAACCATTTGTTACCTCAAAATCATGCATATATTAATCCTTGGAGTTATCTATGCCCCAATATTGCATTCTTTAATAGTTATCCAAAAAATATATCATTTTCATAAAATCACTTTTAAAGGTTATTGATTCCATTTAATATATGTTTCAAAATAGTTAAAGGAGAACGTCTAAATATCAATACTTATAGTTTTCAAATAAGCCTCATAAAATTTACAATATACCAAAAAATAATCGATAAATATCACTCACTAAAAAAATAACTATAATTATAAAAAATAATAATTTTTATTGCGATATCAACCGAACTAGAATAGGTAGGACTAGGAAACTCACTATTTATATCTTAACAATAATATATAAAGACTCTCAAGCATTTAAGTATGCGCATTTATTTAGTTATAAGACCTATTGGTTTTTTGATACATAAATTTATCCATATCAACTTTATGATCGTATTTCCACCAAATACTAACACCAAACCAGTTATAATAATATCCAAAAGAATCATTGTATATGAATATGATAGATCAATCCTAATATTTCTTCTCTAATGAAAATTTTTTTCAACCTATGGTACTTTAAGTTAATCTATTCCATAATTTGTTAATCCTATAACTCTATTCATTCTACCAAGTCTACTTTAAGTTGTGTTCTTTCATAATAATTAACCCAATACCTTATAAATCCTTTATAATGGTTCATAATGTGTCATTTATTGACCAAATAATATCCAATAAGAGTGTCTAGTTAGGTGTATAGTTAATCCTTATTGTCATGCACCAATACATCAGTGAGTTAATAAAAAACATTCCATCTTCATTGTTACTACCCCTAGGTAAAATTATGAGAGAGAATATATCCACATTCTTGTATTCATACATTGATGTATTTTCTATGAAAACCACACAACCTACACTTTAGAAAAATATCAAGACTTTATCCTATATATAAGAATATCCCCTATACTTTTAATTATGATTTTTAATAATTTTCTCTCATCCCAATACACAAAATATTTGATATTACCTCAACTAACCAAAAATGGACATCGATACCTTTGAAATTTAGATAAAACATAACTAACCAAACCTTTATAACATTATAAACTCCCAAATTATCCTGAACCTATAACATCATAATCTATAATGTTTTCTAAACCCTACTCTTATACCAAATATGATGACTCATACCTAATATTATGTTAATTACATGAATTAAATAAAGTTTGTGTTTACTACACGCTCCAGTCACCATTTAGGTTTATATTTATATAGAATTAGGACAAAAATTAACTAAGATATAACATTCCTTTTATAACTAATGAAAATTATTCTTTCCACTATGAGTGCATCTGAGTAATCCATAACAAGTCTTCAACATCTTGTACAAATTCTTCTCCTAAGGTACCCTTCTATAAACAAATTACATGTTAATTTTCATCATAACTTATGTAGATGGTAACATAAGATAGTGTTGATCTTAGATTATCTATAAGGGTAAACATAAGAGATAATAATAAAATATCATAAGTGATCCTAAGATGATCATATGGATATAATAAAAATAAATAAAAAATCATACCCAAAAAATATTAGATTATAAATCATGGAATAAAAATTTTAATGAAATGATACATCAATCATACAGGTGTGTAAATACATATATTCCATGGTATAATAACCTATTAATGAGAATACACATAAAATATTGAAATATCTTTCAAAATTGTCATAAACATTAATACTGCGAACATTACTTTCATTTTCCACCTCATCAGTTACCATGAATATACGCAACTAAATAATTCTTATGAATAATAATCTCATGGGATATAAACTTTAAACAAATTAATTGGAGGGAGAAATATGACCCCATCCATCATTTTCCATGAGTAAGAGTTCCACATGGAATAAATCACTTATCACAACATAAAGAACCCATGGAAATATAATGGGATCCATGCAACTAAATGAAAATCATTATATTTTATATCTTAATGAACCCATAGAAATAAAATTAGCCTCATATGGATTCACTTAATAAGGTAATTAATAATTTCATAACCAATCCTAACATGATAAAACCATGGAAAATAAATTAGTATCCAAAGACATCAAGAAATGTTTTGCTAAATATTATTCAATCAAGATAAAAATAAACATGTTATTAACACATTATATATAAAGGTTATATAGTTAAGTGAATAATTTTACAAAATCAATAGACATATAGAATTTTGGTGAAAACCTTTCAATCTAAGGAATAAAAAAATATTTTATTCACAAAATAAATGTATTTGGTGAAATCTTATGATCATGCATAGTAGATGAATGGGAAAGAAAAAGGTCGTGATGGATCATTTCCCAAAATAAAAAAAATTAAAGAAGTTTTTTAGAGAAAGTTTTTGGTTGTTTAAATTATAATAATATATGTGATCATGTATAATGTGTGTCAAAGGGTGTGTATTTAGATGAAAACCATTTATAGGAACATTAATAAAAAATCACTTCAGAAATAAGAAACATCCACAAACTTTTTGAGAAATAATTAAAATAGAAAAATGTTATAAATAAAGGAGAATAATATTTTATTACATAAAATTAAAAATGATTATAATGTAAGAATATTATAAAATGATAAAGATTTCAGATAAAGGTGTTCACACCAAAAACATTAGAAAGAGATTATTTTCACATTTGGATGAAAATGACCCATATGAATTATCACTGTTAAAAAGGAGGTTCCCATCCAAATATAATAGGCATAGAGAGTTTCACATTAAAGAAACACTTTAGGTAAAATATAAGTCAATGGGAAATAAAATATTGGGTGAACATATAAATCACTATGTATTTAAACAGTTTTTTGGAAACAAAAAAGTGATCAATAATATAAAATTTTATGTATATTTGGAAAGGATGTGGAACTGTGTGGGAATTATAATTTCTTATATAGAACATCTGAATTATATTCAGAACTGGTTCATCTTCTTACTTCCCCGACCACAAAATAAATTTATTTTCAATGAGAGGTATTAACATTACACTCCCTGCAAAAAAACAACATGATTCAATGACTCTACGTCCCCCATAAATGAATTTTTTGAGGGGTATGAGGTTATTTTTGTACACCTACATAAACTAAATTTTTTTTCTAAGCGAGGTAGTTCCTCTTTCACCAACCCACAAATTGAATTCATTTTTGGGATAATGAGTTCATTTTTTTATTTCTTCATAGGATCTAACGTTTTATCTTGCCACAAATACTAGGAAAGTATGTTTATTTAACAACCTATAAATTCTCATTTATTCCCCCAAGAGAGTGGAATAGATACATAGAAAAAATTAGGAAAATTAGAAACAATAAGAGTTAGATTGGTAAATTTCCATTTTAGGAAGCCCACTACAAACCACATGTCACCCAATTATTTCAAAAGGAAGAAAACAAAACTCTAGAAAAATTATTCCATCATAAAAGGACCTTTAATTAAAATGAAATTCATTATGAAAAAGGAATCACTCTTGGTCATCCATAAGGAATATTGTATCCTTCAGGAAGAAATTCATTTTTATAGGATCATCTTTTGTGTTATCCCCTATCCCACATAAGGATTAACCTATGAAAAAATGGTGTATCCTAAGAGAATCCCTCCTAGAGTAAGCCTCCTTCCTCTGTAGTCAGACATTATATTCCTCCAGAATTAAATATACCTTCCCTCATCCATTAGTGTATAAGGAAGGAAGCTCAACCATCAAGCTTCTAATTTAGGTGTACATCCCACATAAAACCAATAATGAAACATGACAAGTCTACAAACATTCCTTGTTTCTTACACTGAGAATGAATCATAGTTACTTAGTGAATAAAGTTGATAAGTCACTATAATAATCAAAATACGCTTAGTGGACCTCATCCTTATGTATAATACTGAATCGAATCAAACTACAAGGTATTTTATAACCATTCTAATGAGATACATAAGAAAACTCCCTAAGTATTCAACAAAACTTCTATAATAAACATTTTCAATATTTATTCAGCCATATTCATAGTAAGATCATTCCCCCACCTGGAGATACAGATATATACTAGTATTTTGAAAAATAAATTGTTTCTAATTCCAAATCCCCACACTATCCTTAGCTAGTCACGTTTGACCTAGGCATTACTTCCACATGACATGAAACTACATTGTTTGGTCCTTGTTACATGAACTTAAATAGTACAATGTGTCCCATTATGTAGAACCAAACTTCATGTGATATGTTTCCTTTCAAAATGATATGTTGGAATACCTATCATGGGCCTAATCTGGATACCAAACTAACCACTCCCTTTTAGGATAGTTAAAAGTTATAGGGTTCCCAATCATGAGACTCTAAATCATTGTTCCTTAAAAAAGAGTTACCATGTAAATATAAATGTATGTTAGATTACATCTGATACAAATAAATGGTTCCAATTATAAAGAACCTCTAATAAATACAAATGATTCCATTAATAGTGATATTATAATATATACATATGGTTCCATTGACAAATAAATGATGATATATATATAATATTATGGATAAAAATCGAAAATTAAAGATGATTACATAGATGAAAAACCTATGAAATATAAAAATGGTTCACATTAATAAATTAAAATATTTTATTTCAAATATAGTAGATGGTAACTAGTCCCGTCTTGGGACATGGGAATGATTCATGAGTATGTGTTATATCTTTTAGAGATTCCCATAGTAGGTTATAATTCCCCCAAAAAGGGTTTGATAAGCTAAAATTACATCTTCTCAGCCAATGTGTGTTACTAAACATCAATGGAAAAAATTATTCAGTGACCACCAACATTTGGAAAGAAGGTGTATATACATTCATGAATGTGGGAACCTTTGGGTGTTTATGGTTCCATGAATAATACCTATTGTAAACCATCCAAAGAGTGTGGGTATTTCCCTAAACATGAACCACTAAAAGCACTTTAAGTGAAAAAATAATTGTGAAGCCATTCTAAATATTTCATTATTCAAAATTATCGATCCACAAACACATAAATTTTTTTCTTGGGAAACAAATGGACTCAATATGGATCCTTTATGGTAATTATTTATACATGGGTTTGTCTTGTTGTTATTATATCATGATGGGTTTTCTAATTTTTTTATTTATTTTCAACAACAACACATCCACCAAATCACCACTCAATATAAAAATAATCCTTCTGAACATTATGAAATTTTTTAATGAAAGTTTCATGAGCTAGGTCCTTATTAAATAATAGGAAATTATCACCTACCACAGAAATTAAATACCTAATGGAAAATCACCAATACGGGAGTACCACATTAATAGTACCATCCCAAAATTCGACGTTATGTGGAAATACCTCAAAGACATGAAGACCCACCAACCATCCTCCTAACAGAGAGTGGTGATGATGGAGAAAATGGAACACATTAATATTTTAAACAAATTCAGGTGCATGTATCTAGAATTCAGTAGCAATTACCCACCTTAACATATTGAGGTGGTCAAAGAGGTTTATAGTGGCCTCACTACTGTATAATAGTTTCACCAACATGGTCCTTATAATAACCTCCACCGCCAACACCATGTCACATCAAGCCCTCATCCTGCTGATGATTCTACCACATAGGTCCTAGATTAGGTAACACAAGACCGAGATCCTAAGAAAACCTATCAAGAATGGTGAAACATATACAAATGGGAGAAATCTTCCATCCCATCATCCATTGATGAAGCTCAAAAATATATTTTGGAATCAATCATTGAGTAGGAACACATCCCTTCATACACTCAAAAGGCCTACAAGATCATTTTGGAATATTTGGAGAAACTTATCGATATATCCCCAAAATGAACACACGGTGATCCCATATTCCCACCTCCACACATGAACCCTATTAGTATATTCCAGCCAAAACTAAAATAGAGTTTAATTACTAAATTCATTCCCTAAACAAGGCATGTGAACACATTCAAATTCTCACTGCTAAATCTTGTCATCACATATTCATGACAAAAGGGGGCATGCATACATTACTCCCCCATTTTATAAATAATTCAACATATCTTGATAGAAGAAACATCTAGGGGTAGGCACACATTACCACCCCCAATACTGGAGTATTTCATAAACACACATCATGGGATTCTCAGAATACGATACACATTCCTTTCCTTATCCAAGAGGGTCTTTCGTACACTCCCATGATAAATAGACAATATGTTCGATAACACATTCTCATTCCAATTGGTGATCATCATACCATTATATTAACCACTTCGAGAAAACAACACATTAATTACAAAACGATATAGTTTTTTTGGTACATATATAATATATTTTGGTAGATTCCTATGTTCGATCCCAAACATGAAATTCATTGTTCACAACATGTGATTCAATCCACTCGATGAAGAACATCTAAAAAACAATCTCACTATCAGTGATCTAAAGTCTATAACTAGGACCCAATCTATACTCTCCTTAATAATGGTGTTATTGAAGACCTTAAACCACTGTAAATGGTGGAACAAGATCTAGTGGGCTCATTTATAGACCAAGGAAGCAACATTTACATTATCTAAGGTCCTCCTCACAACACTTCTATCAACAAATCTATAGGTCCTCCCAAAAGAACTAACATAAATACCTCCTTTAAGGCCATAAAAAGATATACCATGAGATACCTTTTAATGATGGGGTCCATGGAAAATCACAACATGGTTTGAAGACTAAATGGAAATAAGGTCCTCCAAGAAGGTACCACCTAGGGAATATATTGTAGGATTCCTCCCTGTTCCACAACATTGATCTATGAGGTATTCCTCCCCATAATGGAATTCACTATAAATATACTCACTACAATGGTATTTCATTTATAAAAGAAATTCCTCCATTTTTAAAATCATCTTTGAGGTAGACATTATATCATAAATCACTTGAGAATATTATACATTCTGTGCTTGATGGATTGTCTCTAATAAGAAACATTATTTCTCAAAAAAATATATATCATGGAAACAATCATTATCCCAAAAACCCTTGGAATGATTGGCATCCACTATAACAACAAATATTTTTTCCAACCCTACCACCTAGAATAAGGAATCCAGGAAATGAATTCTTTTATCATATAATGGAAATGAATCTCTCTTAGTAAATGAAAAGAACAAATTTATCCTTAGGAAATGACTAAAACTAGATAAGATCTCAATTGTTTTTTATCCCCTAACCACTCCTTAGTATGATATTCCCAAAACATTGATAGTGGAATTCATACATAATGGAATTATTTTCACCACATGAACATAGAATTATTTATTTAGGAGGAATATTAAATTCACATCAATGAGATATAAGAATATTTCAAATGGATTGAATTTTATTCCCTATCATATATACGATGCATAAATTTTTTAATGAAATATTAAAATTTTAAATGCACATGCCTTAATGTTTGAGGTAACCTATAGAAGTTGATTGTTGACATCCCATCTGGTGTATATATATGAGTTTTGAAAGAACACATAGATTTTAATTTCACCTCACTCACCCACTCAAAAAAACCCTGAAAAAGTGATATCATATAATGTAATCGCTTTATGATTAATCTTAGAATCAAGATTTACCAATAATAGATAGTATACTAAGTAAAAATTGGATATAAAAAAATACCAGATGTTCTAATTCTGATGAGATAAAACATTTAAAAAATATTACATGAATATTCTAAAAATATAGGGAAATGTTTTCATCTAAAAAATCTAGATCTCAAGAGGATATATTTCCATTTTTAGAAGGCATATTATTTTTTTGAGAAATTGGATCACCTAGATCAGATTCATTAAGAGATTCAAACGATCCCGAGAGAAGCATTGATGGCTACAAGAGTGGTGATCTAAGAGAAGCCTTATCCCATAGTGTTGGGGGAATTTTTACAAAAAATTCATTATTTAAGGTTATCAAATATAGTCTTAAATGTTATTATAACAAAGTAGTTTTATCCCTAATGTGGAACCCCAACTGTGGAGCCACTGAACGATTCCCTGATCTGGTTGGTTGCATTCCCTCAAGCGTGCCACCTAGTACGCCAGAGGGTTCCAACTAGTAGCAGTGGTCTGGAAAGTCAGTCTTGGGGAGACTATAGCCGATTTTATCAGAATCAATAAACCAACAATAGAATACAACTATAAAAAATTTCAGAATCGTATAAATAACCAGAATAATACCATGTCATATGATTGTCAAATAAGAAATTATAATACTCAACTAAAAGGTAAAACATGCTATGGAAATGCAGGTGTCTTGTTTCAACAATGAACCTAAAAGTAAAGACACAATAACTACCAATAAGGTCACAAACCACATCTAGTTCCCTCTCCCATGCTCCCATCCCAAACAAAAACATATCATAGGGCCTTTCCTTTATCCTTTCTTGCAACAACAAAGTCTACTCGGGTTCCAATCAGGTAGCCTGAATAGTGTGTGAGTACAACTCAATAGGCCACCACCAATAGTGTCTAAAACAAGTCCAATCAAAATATAGTGTATGAAGTTTTGTGAAGAAATAAATAAAAAGCATAAATAAATAGTAATCACATTTTCATTTAATCTTTAATCATCAAATTAGGCCCAGTTACAATTCAGGTTTCCCATTTGAATCAATGTTATTTTTTATTAATCATTTGGTGTAGGTCATCTTGCCTAGCACCTAAAATCTCATTAAGGGTAGGTCGCCATGCATATCAACCCAAATATCATTAAGAGTATGTCACCATGACTTTCAATATATATCTCATTCGGTGTTGGTCACCATACATATAACCCCATAATCTCAATCTTGGATAACTATTGGGGAGGAACTCCATGTCTATGTTACAGCTTCTAATCGGTCTAGAACGTCATTTCTAGAACAAAAAAATTCATAGAAATTTAATTATTATTTAATTTATAAGAATTATACCCATCATTCCATTAATAATCTAACAATTAGTAAATAATTTTAAATTCCATTAGTTAACTCAACAATTAACTGATCACATAACCAACTAATTAATTCCTCAATTAATTAATCAATCAAAACAATTCTCTTTCTATAATTAATTCATCACAATTAATTATCCATATAAAATCTAAACATGTCATAATTTATTCACAAAATTAATTATCGTTGAGAAATATCATGGAATATAATTAATTCTCAAAAATAATCATCTTTTGTCAATATCATGGAACATAATTAATTCTCACAATTAATTATCATACATAGCAAACCGTTATTTCATAATTAATTACCTTCTATTATTTATCTTGACACAATCAATTCAATATCTCAATTACAATATATAAACTCTTAAAAAATCACCAAAATATCTATTTGGGCAACCCCCCTTAATTTGTTCCATGATTCAATTATAAATTAATCACCAATGCAATCACATGTCAATTACACATTCCTAATTACTCCAATTTAGGAAATCTAATATCATGGGAAGCTATATAATCCTAAAATCACATACGCACATCAAATTCACAACTATGGGAGTTTTATTTAGACCACCTACCCCTGTTTGTTAATAGAAATTAGCCCAACCAAAATCCCCAAAACCCCAGCGGCTCAATGTCATCGTTCAAGCTTTAAATCTAAATCCCCAAAACAAAATTAAAATCAATGGCATCAAGATCATGAAAATATAGATCTAGATACACAGTCCTTGATCTATATCTCATCTCATGGTTTTAGGTTTAAGGAAATGGAAGAGATCATCCATGAAAAGATCAAGGAAGGATAGTGGAAAGAATGGGAGAAGCAGTGGGATGAAATCCACTTACCGGGAAGAGATCAGATCTTCAATACGGACTTTCGATCTAGAAGAATGGTGTTTAAATAACCTTGGAATCCATTCAAAAGTCTCTAGTATCACATAAAATATGTCAAGCTCAATCCAAATTCAAAATATTGGAGTCTTGGGGGGTTTAGGTGGTTTTAAAATTTATTTTCAGATACTAAATTTTGCATGCACTATTTCCAGGGAAAAGCGCATTGTTAAAGAAAACTAGGTGCCAACAGCGCAAACCCCTCAGTCCAGGTTTTCACGGTTGGTACGGTTTAGTCTCACGGTTTATTAAATTGTGTGCAAACCTTGTAGACCTCTCTGTTGTAATGGTTTAGCCGCATGGTTTGTCAAATCAGGGGGAAATCATTCACACCCCACTGTCCATTAGTTTTTCTTAAAATTTTACCCAAATGAACCCCAAGACATTATCCAAAACAAAGGTACTTAAATACCTCTAATGTGCATAAAAACGCACCAGATATGACTCTAGAAAAGTTTGGGATCTTACAATCTCCCCAACTTATAACATATCCTCCTCGCGTTGCACCCCCAAACTTCTCTATGATTCTGAGCCAAAATTATTTTTCCATTGAGCCCTCATATATTCTTCTTGTTCCCAAGTTTCCTATTGAACACTTACATGTTTCCATATCACATGAACTAATGACACGGTCTTTCCCCATAACACTTTCTCACTACAAACCAACACACATATCCGATGCTCTTCAAAGGACACATCTATCTCAAGGTCAACCTAATCTAGATAAATGGCATGAGAAGGGTCTGGGTGATACTTCCATAGTTATGAAACTTGAAAAACATCATGCATAGCACTAAATTTCCATGAAAGGGCTAATCGGTACGCCATTATCCCGATTCTCTCCAGCACCTCAAACGGTCCTATAAACCCGGGTGCCAACTTTGCCTTCATCAATATCCTGTGGTGACCCAATCTATGTGACACCCGAAGGAATACATGATCCCTCTTTGTAAACTCTAGGGGTTGTCTCCGTCTATCAGCATACGACTTCTTCCTACTCTGATCCATATCTATACATTTCTGAATCAACTATACTTGCTCCGATGTCTCCTAAATGAGACTCAGTTCCAATAGTTATGACTCACCCACCTATAACCAACATTGCGGTGATCTACAAGGTCAAACATAAAGTGAATCATATGGTTCCATTTGTATTATTTCCTAATAACTGTTGTTATAGGAGAACTCCACTAAAACAAAGTGCTACTCCCAAGAACCACCAAATTCAAACACACATGCTCATAGCATATCCTCTAACACTTGTATGGTACACAATGAATGCCCATATATCTATGGGTGGAAGGCCATACATAACAAACCCTATGTACCAAATTCCTTCTATAAGCCCTGCCATAAGAATGAAGTAAAGCATGAATCACGATCTGAAACTATTGTCCCGAGCACCCCATGAAAATGAACTATCCCTCTTACATACATTTCTCCCAACAATTCTACTATAGAAGATTCTTTGATAGACAAGAAATTGTCTTCCTTTAGTAGTCAATCCACAATGACCCAAATATCATTGTTCTTCCTAAGTGTCTTTGGAAGTCCCACAACAAAATCCATAGTCACATCGTACTGCTTCCATTATGGAATTGGAAACAACTACAATAGGCCCACAGGTCATTGATGCTCTTCATTCACCTAATGAGAGGTGAAACATCTTGTTATTAACCCTACAATCTCCTTTCTCATGCTTGGCCACTAAAATTATTCTTATAGGGAATGATACATTTTTTCACCATAGGATGTATTGCCCACTTTGAGGCATTAAATACTCACATGATTTTCTCTCACATTCTCGTAGGCACAAAAACCTAATTTTTCACATAGATGATCTCATCCTCATCGATTAACTAGTCTGAAGGTGTCTCCCAACCTTTATGGATTTCCCTTAAGGCTAAATACTCTAAATCCTCATACTTCTGGTCTTTGATTTGTCTCAAGAGTGTAGAATTCACTACTATAGAATCCAGAGCAATCCTCTCCTGACTCTCCCAACCTACCACATGCATTTCCTCCAGCAAAATCATCATCTTCCAATAATCACTCAAATCATATACCAACTGAGTTTGAGTCTTCCTACTCAAGGCATCATCCACACTATTCCTCTTTTCAAGTGTATATTCTAGTTCAAAATCAAAGAACTGCATATACTCTACCCGTCTTCTCTACCAAAGATTCATGTCGCACTGTAAAAATATATACTTCAAGATTTTGTGATTCATAAAAACTGTAAACATTTGACCCAAAATATATTGTCACCAACAAATAAGAGAAAAAAACACTAATTCCATCTTGAGGTCATGCATAGGGTAATTTAATTCATGTAGCATTGACTACTGAGACCCATAAGCAACAACTCGATCCCCTTACATCAACACATCACTGAGTCTGATCTCAAAAGCATCACTATACATCATGTACTCATCACCTAACTCATGTAAGATTAAAATTGTTTCCAATGTTAATCAATTCTTCAACTCCTGGAAAGAATCATCGCATGCTTCTATACAATCAAAACATCCCTTTATTTGTCAAACCAGAAAGCGGTGATTCCAATCGAGAAAAGTCCTGGATGAACCTCCTGTAATAACCAGCTAATCCCAAAAATCTTTTGATATCAAAAATGTTTTTGGGATGCTCCCAACAAATCACCACCTGAACTCATTATTGATCCACTACCACACCTTCTTATAAGGTGATGTGTCCTAAAAAGTGTACCATATCAATCCCAAACATACATTTAGATATCATGGCATATATCCGATGCTCTCTCAGTGTACCCAAGAAAATTTCAAGAAGATGGGAATGATCATCAAGTGTCTTAGAGTACACCATGTTGTCTTCCACAAACACCATCTCAAATTGATCTTTCTACGGATGAATGATTCTATTCATCAAGGCCATGAATACTGTAGGAGCATTTTTCAATCCAAACTGCATTACAAAAAACTCATAACGGCCATACCTGCTTCGAAAAGAAGATCTTGGTTTGTTTGGGGCCTAAACTCTCACAGGATGATACCCTAATCTCATATCAATCCTTGAGAACACACAATCCCCCTTCGGAAAATCAAATAGATCATAGATACGTGGAAGAGGATATCAATTCTTCATAGTCATTTTATTCAACTTCCAATAATCAACACACAAGTGTAAACTTCTGTCGGCCTTCTTTGAAAAAAAAATCAGCTGATCCCCAAGGAGACATACTTGGATGGATAACCCCTTTATCCTCTAACTCCTCCAACTACATTTTTGATCTCTTGAAGCTCAGTTGGTGCCATTCTGTAATGTGGAATAGATACCAGCTCAGCCCCGAGCATAAGCTCAATAGTGAATTCCACATCTCTTTTTGGTGGAATCCCTGAAAATTATTCATAAAATACATCCTGAAATAGTTCTATTACTGGTGGAAGGATTTCTTTACTACCAATCCCATCATCCAGCAAAAGACTAGAAACTTGGGTTGTGAAATCTCACAGTTGCTAAGTAATTGACCTAGCTCGGCCTGTATGGATATCCCATTCTCCATGATGAACATACTTGTCACCCTTAATAGATACAACAGCCACTCTCCTACATTAACAATCTATGTGGGCTCGGTATGCGACTAGATAGTCCATACCCATTGTTAGGTCGATGCTCGTTATATCAAGAACATAGATATCCCAAATAAAACGATACTCTCCGATCACTAGTGAACATTACTTGCATTCTATACAAGGCCAAACACACGCCTTAGGTCTCATAATGCAACATGGTAATATTTACATAAGAGGATAATCTAACATCACAAGTTTCTACATGTCCTTTCCCCCTGTTCTCATCACATGATCAACACTGATGCCTTATCACTACCCTTAACCATACTACTCTTAGGTCTTGGTTAACAAGGGTACACTCATTCTCATTAATTAAGTCAACCATTAATTAATCGCATTATCTCAAATTAATTAATTTTATAATTAATTAAATAATAATACTCAATTCATCAATCAATGTTCTTATTACACATCCATTTATTCTCATTTTGCATCATTATTTCAATCCCCCAATATTGAAAAACAGATTATGTTCAACAACATACCCATAAACCATTTTCCTGTCAGTGCTTGATGCATATCAAAACAAACCTGAGTGCCTATAATGATGAATGCATACTCATGTATCATGCCTCATTAGGTCAAAAATTAAAATTCAACAGCTTCAAAAACAAATATCACATCACACCACAAGTGTGTAACCTAATGTGAAATAATATTCAACTGTAAAAACCAAAAACAATCACAATAATCCCACCCTGAGTAATTGTATTTTCCTTCATAAATGGGATTGAAACTCCCATGCATGAGATCATTACCATGCCTCAACTATTCCTAGTCTCCTATATACCTTTCCCAAAACAAGAAGACAAAAGAAGAAGAAATAAATGAAAACTCCTTTGATACCACATTGTGACGCCCCAACCTAAGAGACATTGAACGGTGACCTGAGCCAGTTTTCCACATTCCCTCAAGCACGCCTCCCCATACGCCATATGGTGATGACTAGCATCAAGGTTCTGGTATGTCAGCCTTGGGGAGACTATACCCTCTTTTATCAGAATCAAAATACCAATGAAATCAAACAGCATAACCAAGTGTGAAAGAGAATAAATAACCAAAATAATACCATTTCATATGATAGTCAAGAAAGAAAATAAAATACTCAATTTGAAGGTAAAACACGATATGACAATGCGGGTGTCAAGTGTCTACAATACAACTAAAATTAAAGACACAACAACTCTCAAGCAGATCCTGAACCACATATGGTTCCCTCACCCATGCTCCAATCCCAAACAACAACTTATCCTAGGGCCTTGCCCATATCCTGTACAACAACAATAATGTTTCCTCAGGTTCCAATCAGGCGGATGAAATAGGGTGTGGGTACAACTCAGTAGGCCCCCACCAACAGTGTCTAATACAAGTCCTGTCAAAAGATAGTGCATGCAGTTCTATTAAGCAATAAATACAATGCATAATTAAACAATTATCACACTGTCATTTAATCTTTAATCATAACATTAGAACCAATTTCATTTGATGTTTCACATTTGAATCACAATTCATTATTATTTATCATTAGGTGTTGATTTTCGTTCCTAGCACCCCAAATCTCATTAGGTGTAGGTCGCCATGCCTATCATCCCAAATCTCATTAAGTTTAGGTTTCCATGCCTATCACTCTTTTTCTCATTCAGATAGGTCGTCATGCCTAAAATCCCATAATCTCAAGCTTGGATAACTGTTTGGGAGGAACACCATATCCAAGTCCAAACTTCTAATCAGTCTAGAACACCATATCTAATACCACCAAAATATTATCCATTAAACCATTATTTAATTAATAATAATTAGCCACATAATTCCATTACAAATCCAATGATTAGTTAAACATTTAAACATCCATTAGTTAACTCAAAAATTAACTAAGCACATAACCCATTAATTAATTCATCAATTAAATAATCTATCAACACAACTCTATTTGAATAATTAATTCTTCACAATTAATTTTCCTTATCAAATATCAACATGTCCTAATTAATTATCAAAAATAATTATCATTTATCAACATCATGGAACATAATTATTTCTCACAATTAATTATATTTGGTCAACATCATGTCACATAAACAATTCTCACAATTAATTATCTTACATAGCCCAACATCATTTCATAATTAATTCCCCCGATTATTTATATTAACATAGCCAATTAAATGTCTCAATTAAAATATCTCAACCCATAAAAAATCTCCAAAATATCTATTTGTGCAACCCTCTTTCATTTGTTCTGTGATTCAATTTTCAATTAATCACCAAGGCTATCACAAGTCCATTCCACATTCCTAATTACTCCAGTTTAAGAAATCAATTATCAAGGGAGATAGAAAATAATAAACTCACATACAGATATCATATTCAATACTTTGGAAGTTTTATTTAGACCACATACCTAATTTTTTTTATGGATGATAGCCTAATATAATTCTCTAAAATCTGAGTATCACAACATCATCGATCAAGATTCAGATCTAAATCCCTAAACTAAAATTAAGATCAAAGGCATCAAGATATTGAAAATCTGTATATACATCTACAATGTTAGATATAGATATCAAATCATAGGTTTATATCCATGGAAATGATGTATATCATCCATGAAAATAGAAATGAATGATATAGGAATGAACATGAGAAGCAATAAGATAAAATCCACTTACTAGGTAGAGAGAAGATCTTCAATCTGGGCTTTCAATCTTGAAGAACGGTGTTCAAATCACCTTCTAATCCCTCCAGAAGGATCTAGGATCATCTATAATTTTTCAAGCTTATTCCAAGGTAGATATATTGAAATATTAGGGGGTTCTGGTGGTTTTAAAAAGGATTTTAGGATAATAAATTCGGTGTGCATGGTTTATTAGGTAGAGGTGCACAGTTAGGTAAAACTGTGTGCCAACTATGCGGACCCCTCTATCAAGGTTTGCATGATTGAAATAGTTTAGTTGCACAATTTTCCAAAATGTACACAAACTGTGTGGACCTCTCTGTCGGCATAGTTTTTTCGCAAAGTTTTTCAAACCGTTCCAAACCATGCACACCCCACTATCTGTTAGTTTTTCTTAAAATTTCACCCAAACGCACCCCAAGCCACTACTCCAAAACAAAGGTACTTAAGAACCACAAAAATTACCTGAAAATGCACCTAAGATGAATCCAAAAAAGGATAGGATCTTACACCTAGGTCACAAGGCTAGGGACATTTTCACCTCAACTTCCTCCCTCAAAAAGATCGATCTTTTCCTATTAAGGTGGTTCATCACAAAATGAGTGTCTTCCATATATCTCATAATTTTACCCATCATGCTATTTGGGAATGAATGTAGGATAGTTTTCTAGATGATCTGTCTAAATTACTCTATGAAAAACCCAATATAGAAACCTCAAAAGAATGGATTGTGCCCCGCAGAGGCTGCAAGACAATGAAAACCATTTGGAGTATATCTGCTTCTAATGATTATTACTTTTCACATAATAGATTATCAAAGAGAAACCATCCCTCTTATCATTATATTGGTGATGTGATATCAGCAATACAATATGCATCAATAAATTTCATCAGCACTCGACCTATCGAAGATATGGAATATGAAGCTAGTATAGAAGAATAAGATGAGAGTGTTCCCATTCAAAACATGGACCATGCTGAAATGGCAGAGGAATGTATTAATATTTAAAAACAAATTCTAGCCAAATATTTAGAGACTTACTTTAATGTTAATCTACCCCCACATCAATAGTATTTAAATATAGAAAAAGGAAAATGTTTTTCTATAACCCACCTCTTAAATGAAGAAGTTTAGCTAGTTACACTTGAGGAAATATTTTCTAAATATGAGTTATAAATGAAGGAGTTGAATAGACCCAATGATGAATTACTTAGTGGAAATATCCTAGATGGGTATGTTCTGTAGATAGTTTTTAACCATGCTTTTTCAATAGATCTCACTTAACAGGAAGATTCTGACATGAAAAAAGGTTGATTCAGGTCATCCACTCAATATGTGACCTAGGAGACAAAATGGCTTGTATATAATAGCTGATGGACATTAGTAGTTCCCTCCATTAAGAAAAAATCTGAAACCATGTCATGAAATCTACCCAAGTAAAACCCATAAAATTTATCATCCACAAATATAGGTACACCCACCATATCATCCTATACTATTCACTAATCCTACTCAAATACATGCCCATCTAGTTACACGATTAGAACTTGTTGACATTATTGTGTCACTGACATCCTGACTAGAAGATATGGAAGGACGATATGTAAATCTTGGGAGAAATCATTTTCCTTAATGTGTAGATTCTACTCCTCCCACACATAATATTGGGAATCCTATATTCCCATCATTCAATCGATCAAGGGATCTAGATAAGCACCAAATTCATTTCGTGTCTTAGTGTGGTCCTATAATGGGAAACCATGAACAATAAAAATCATCCAAACATAGATCCTTTGTTTAGGGTCTAAAGTGGCCCACATTTGGCTAGTATACTATATTAAAAAAAATTTGATCATATGTTGTGAATAACATTAATATAAATTTATGTATCAATTCAGTTATTTTATAAAAATGAAAATAATACTCAACCTATCAAACAATGTGAGAATGAGGGAGTATGATATTTTCTTTCTTGGTGTAATGGATTGACATAATCCTAGAATATTTAGCTCATCCAAGAGGATTTTTTATGTATATATATAGTTAACCTATTTATTGAGTTTAATCACCACTAATTACACTGAAATACTTGGGCATGTTTTGTTAACTTTCTGTCATTTCTCAAAGGTTGTAAGATTCAATTTGGAAACCCAAATCCAATTATAGACTAACACCGAAAAATCATTGTAAGAGAAGAGGTAAAAAATACTATAATCATTGCACTCAATAAATCTCGAATATCTATTCAAGCTCTAAATCCCTCCCAATATCACGTGACACCAATTTCTGAATGGAAACAATAAGAGTAATATCCTTATTAGTATGAGAGAAAAGAAATGAAACACCTCTCATATGATGATTAGATGACTTCTATTTATTCCTTCCATGATGAATAGGTCCCTAGATACTTTATTATAGACATGGAGAATAATTTTTTTGGGTTTACTAGATCCTTTAAATAATGTTAAATTTGGGATCAATGATCACCCAAATTATTTCCCATTTCACCAAACAATGGGCCACGCTATCCTAGATAGAATTATTTTTAAGAACATCCTCAAGATGATGGTTGATTATGGATAGGTGAAATTAGAAAATCCAACATCACAAGTGACATGTGTTTCTACTACTATTTAAGAGGAATATAATTAATGGAAATTGGATAAATGGATGGTTGTAATGATTTTCAATGACTAGATGACCGGAAAAGTGGTTAATTGGGCTCATGTTTTCCTTAGGGCACAGATAAAGTAGCCATTTGTGCCCCTGTCTCCTCTACTATAGTGAGACCAACTATATCAATATAGTAGTCATAAAAACGATCATATAAAATATGGAAGAACCATCAAGGAAAGTGTCAAGTATAGGAAGACGAACTTGTACGAATGATAAAACTAGTCATGACCCTTTCAGATTTGATACCTTTTGCAACAAATGAATGGGAACCATCCCATATAATGGAACAATGTGAACCACCCCTCCAAATATAATCCTCGTCTAATAAATATTTAATAATCATTTTATCAATAATATTAATTTACCGTATCCCTTATTTGATGATGTGTATGATTATGAATATGAGTTCCCAATAACCGAATGTCGAGTTGGATGTGGATGATGCAAGAGTTGAGGCAATATAGGAAGGCATAGTTGTGTTTGGGCTCAATATCCATGCCAAATCCCTTCTAGATCCAAAAATGAAATTGATACTAAATTGAAATCACTTCAACGATCACAATAAAAACATGAGGCACCGCAATATCTTTTAAGAATCATCCAAATAAAAATATTTTGGAAGATTGATTGATGAGTATGAATCCTTCCAATTATCCTAGATGAGTGGATAGACCAAATCAACCCTTTCCCTAAGAGATCAGATCACATTGAACTTTTATGCAAGTGTTGGACTCATATATCTAAAACAATTAATACCCTAAGACACATGATATGGTGAAACCTCAACCCCATGATAAGAAGTTGATAAGTTGATATTTTTTATACAATTTTTGAAAAATTTAATGTTAAATTTAATATTTAAATTTTTATAATAATTTAGTAATTTCAATCACCATTCATTGGTATTTTATATTTTTGATGACATTTTTGAAAAATAAAATGAAAATAACTAATTCTTTAAAAATTATAAGTTTTCTATGTATTTATTGTGTGGTTGGAAAAAAGTGTGCTAACATGGATATCCCTTAACCCATGGAGGAAATTCAATTAGCATACCCATGAGGGAATTCCATCAAATCTTCCAATAAGGTTGTTCAACATGTGTAGAATATAGGTGAATGACATTCATTTATCACACATTATTAGACACAGGTGTACACCGATGCGTCGTAGAAATTTCCTTGCAATGGTGGGTGGAAGGATTCACTGGAGTGGGATGGAACTAGTGGTACTAAGGATCCTCTATCCCCCATTTGACTTGATGGGACATTAAGACGTGAGTTGTTATAAATAGCAATGTTCATCTAAAAAAAGAACTAATTTGGGTCTTTGATTTTAACTAGGGAAATGTATACTTAACGAAGATACATCATTTCAAGATGGCTCATGAATCACATTCCTCAGACACCCAGAACATCACAAACCACCTGGACTACACCATCATCATCACCCACTACACTGTGTTATGCATGACTGACTAGTGATGATCTCAATTCCACTGGACATTACAGCATCACTATATTTTAGCCATGTCTATGCGACATAGTTCCCCAGAGATTGATTTGGTGAAGTGAGGCTATACAATGGGGTGGAAAAAAAATTAGCCATTATTTTCATAAGAATAAACTTATATAGTTATGTCATCATGGGCATGGAGTATGTGTTGCTGGTATATCCTTGAGAATATTTTGTGACATGAAGAGACGAGTATGTTTCATTGAGATGAATATGTAATGGTGGAAGAAGAATCTTTTCCATAACTTTTTCACCTATGACGTAGTGGTCCTATAAATGGTTTTGGTGAGTCAAAGAGAATATTTTTAGGCTAAAACAATGTTACCCATTTGACACCATATCCATTCATGGAAAGACGTATGTTTTTCCTTATGGTTTTTTCCACATCATAATAAAAGTTCCATATATAATTTAAATAACTCAACCTTTGAGTTATCCATGGGTATTGACTGAGTCTCAGGGGAATTTGAATATGATCATGTTTAGGTGAGGTAACCTACACTAAGAGAGTTTTAAATGATCCATAAAACAAGGGGAATTATCAAAGGAATTAACAAATTATCTCATAAGTTAAGACTCAGAACAAATCACCAATATCATATATCATTAATGTCTAATGAGGTAAATTCAAATGATGTTGATTTCACTGATATAGAGGAGGACTTCTATTGGGATCCCAAAGCTTTATAGAATAATTGTTGTTTTTCAAAGAGAATCTTGGGATCCCAAAGCATTATTTGATATAGAGGAGGACTTCTATTAGTTTAGGAATCTGGTGTAGGAGGTAAGTGGGATATTTTTATCTAGCATCAGAAGCAAGAGTATTTGAGAAGGGTGATATTGAACCATGGTATTTTATTGTTATAAATTTATTTTTATCTTTACATTTTCATTCAATATTTATGAATTCCCACATTGGTTGCTAAAGAAATTCATTTTTGTTTTCATTATTTCATAAAATATTTTTATAGTTCTAAATTTTACATTACCATCCCTTTTATACATGGTTTATTCCTATTTTTTGATATACAATTCATGAATAGATTGGTGTTCAAGTGGACTATGAGATTGAGGAAAGGGGTGTATAAAAAATGCCTAATTATAATATATTTATTACTTTTTAATATTCATTTAGAATTTATTTCTTTGTGATACAATATTTTATTCATTAGGAGTCTAGAAACAATGAATCACTTGAGTGAGGATAATAATTATAATTAATAGAAGTGGGGATCGAGATATGACCTTCATTTAACCATTCACATTGAGATTAAATATAATAACAATATGTTTATTAGGTCATCTAGAACACTGATAATTGTGAACCTATATAGTTATAATTGATGTTAAGATGGTTAATTAGATATCCCTATTGAGGCTCATGGAAAATGGATTTTACTACTTTATCAAATAAGATTGAACTAACTTTTATTTCTGAATAAGAAGGCCTGGAAAAATTATCACATATTTCAATCTTGTATATCGACTCTAACATCCAAATTTATTATTTTATAGTTTAGTTTTAATTATAGTATTCAAGAAAATGTCTAATATATTTAATATTATAAACATTTTCTTCATGGGGTTGAACTCGTCTTACCACTATTCTATGTTCTATTAGTTCATGTTGTTCGTGTTACTATAAATTTCAATATAGATATGAATAAATGATCTACCAACATATTTCAATAGTGTCAAATTTCTAGAATCTTTTTTCGAAAGATAAAATTATAAATTCAATATTTAGATAAATATCACTCCCATGTTTCTATTTTTTGATTTAATATTAGGTTCTTTAATTTTTTATTTTTACCATTTTATGTGTGGGGTGTTTTTGGTTTGTGATCTCATCTATAAGAAGAATTAATGAACACATCGAATTATTGATACAATTTTCAAACCTCTAAAAATTAATTTAATCAATTATGAGTGAAATTCATATCCATGTATAGTAGCTTCATCCAAGAGTACAACAACCACACCAATGTTTGGATGAAACTATCCAAAGCATGGAAGATGTGTTCAAAAGAGGTATGTTACTCTCATAGAATATGGATAACTATATCCATGAGTTTAAGAAAGAAACCAATGATTAGGCTATAACATCCCTGGTTTTTTCATTTATGAATTTGGATTATTTCTATGAACATTTCAGGAACAAGTTAGTGAGACATAATGAGATTCTAAGGCCTAGTGAGCTCAGAATTTACATTTTAAAAATATTTAATATATTAATATCATGAGTTCATAGTTTTCGTGAAAGAGTTTAATCACTCCCAAATGGATTCCAATATTGAAAATATGGAACCACCATTGAGTTTATAATGTGGGGATTAACCAAGTTATGACATAATCGTTGTTGGGGTTGAGTGATTTTAAAAAATTCATTAGAATAAAAAAAAAAAATAACTAATTTAATTATTTTATTAATTTCTCAACATTTACTATTTTCATTTATAAATATACATTTATAAAACGACCATTGGGTTATCCACATAACCCTGATGATCTAGAGGAATTTTGGAAGATATCACTCTTTGAAAATGAAAACGGATCAGATTGAGGATCTTTGGGCCGTTGAGGTTCTAGGTTATTTCCAATGATAGAGAAACAAGAACATTATTCTTCATCAAATAATCCACACTCAAGGTATTATGTTTGTTTGGTGGACATTCCCCCATTTCGGTTTACCCATGATGAATGTGAATTAATCACCTGACAAATTAATTCACGAATTAATCATTTGACTAGAGTAATTACTTGATATACTTATGGTATTGGAATTGATATTTATATAACTTGTTTTATCCTAGTTCATTGGCCTACAACAATGAATCAATACCAAAAAAACATTATCCATGGTCAATTTATAATGTTTTTTTTTATTTTATATCACTGTTTTATATGTTGTCTACGTTGGAATCTTATTTTGTCCTATAATTAAAAGAATACTCAATGAATGATCATTTACCATTATCTCATTGGTGTAATGGATTGCTACCATTGGTTTGGGTTGGAGATTCGATGTCATGGTTTTGGTGAACGATGATAATAGTTGATCCAAATATGAATCAAGGGTTTGCAATACTACTTTTAAAGTGTGACACCGATGAGGCGTGACCACAGATATTTCCCAAGAAATAGATATGGATGGAATATAGACACAAATGGGGAGATTTTTTTGTGAACCCCATATATACCACATATAACGTGATTTTTAGTAAAATTGACAGATACAGAGGCTTAGGTGAAGATGCGTGGACCATACCATGGGTTCTTTAAAAAAGCTGACTATATAGCATGCATTCCAATACACACACATTGTGTAGTCCCCTCTGTTCCGTGCGAGTATTTACATAAAGATAAGTATTTCACACTGTGTGACATATGTCACATGCCATGTGACCTTTTACTTACTAGCTTTGTGTGTAAAGGGGTAACATTCCTAAGAGTCCATGTAGTATTTCACACTATGTGTTCTAAATCACACGCCATGTAACCTATGAAGGATGAAGTTATGTGTACTTGTGGGGGTGGGGGCTACACCCCTAGGTATCCATGTGGCTTCACACACTATTTACAAGTGAAGTACATGAGCAGGATGGTGTATAGGGGTAGAGCCATGTAGTTCGACCAGGCCAAGAACACGAGCATGGGAAGAACGGAAAACTGAGATCAAAGTAGAAACATACAAATTTTATACCATTAAGGAAGATTTTGTATTGAAGAAAAGTGTGTTCCGTGTGAGAGAGATATCTACAGGCAGTGCTTAGATTTGAGAGACATATCATGTACCCCTAGAGATATTCCATGAACTACTTTGAGTATAGGTTAGAGTCTTATTTCTACTTAGAACAACTTTTTTGTGAGATTTTTTGAGATTCCTTGGACCATTATTGATTGAATATGTTCCCTTGGTCAATTCCTATGTTTTTAATTTTTCTCACTGTAAAGACCTAGAAATTTCAAGGAAAACTTTTTCTTAATTTTCTTTGGAATTTTACAAAAACACAGTTTCTGACGGCGCCTGATTCCGAGGCTCGGTGTGCCCGGAATTAATTTCCGAAGTTTGGCTCGGGAACGTTCAGTGAACGAGCGAGCGGGAATTTCTAACTTTTGAACCGGTGCTCGGAATCGAATTCTGAGGGCACCGATGAACTCGCAACGCCGGTAATCGCTTAAGGGGACCTTTACCGTAGTTGCGTTTGTGCGGGTGAAGAAGTTAATTTTTTTGGGGTTTATTTAAAAAAGTAAATAAAATTGTTGAATCAATTTTATTTCATGTCATGTGGTTAACTTCTCCCATGGGAAGTTGGTGGTGGGCCCACATCCACCCAACTTCCCATGTGTGGATATTTGAAAGGGTGGGGCCCACACGAACCCCCCACCTTTTCAAATTCCTTAAACTCCCTAACCCCTCTTAACCCCTCACTTTCCTAACTCCCCATTAACTCACCTCATTAATTTTTGACAACTTGTTATAATTAATTAAGTGAGTTACATAATTTCAAACTCTTGAAATTCAAATGGTTATGTTGTGTTAATAAAATAAGACTTAGTCTTATTTTATTATTTTTAGAGTTTTGCAACCTTGAGAGGATTAGGGAAGCGGTCTTCTTCTTCTTCAACCTCGACGAAGAACGCGAAGAACATCGTTCTTCAACAAAGAACTTCTCCGTCGAAGAACACGGTTCTTCCGCGACGCCGTATCCAAGGCGCGACGTTCTTCTTCCGCGTCGTCTCTTCCGCGACGGTTTTCCGTGACGAAATCGCCGTCAACGACTTCGAATCCTCGCTTCGCGACGTCGACGTTCTTTTCCCGCGACGCCCGACCTTCGCGACACTCGTCTTCCGCGGCTCGTTGACGAACACCGTTCCTTAATCGAGGTAGGGGATTATTTTATTTAATTATTTTCCGTTCATGAATCTAGCTTATCGATTATCGTGGATTTTCGACTGGATGATATCGTTTAACGAGAGGGGGGCCGGACCGCACAAACACGGCCGAACCCCCCTCCTATGTTCATGTTTGATTCTTTGTGGATGGAACGGAATGGAGAGGTGTCGTCGCACCACGCGGAAATCACACGGCAAGTATTACGCGACGCCGTCGCGCCGCGCCATGGAAGAAAGTTTAAAAACGCGACGTCGTCGCGCCGCGTCAAAGAAAACCAAAGAACCGCGGTCGGAGTCGGGTCGCGGCGAAGGGGCGCGACGCCATCGGGTCGCGCTGGAAAAACTACAAAGACGATGCTATTCATTTTGACATGCGGATTGACGGGCGACGACGAAGCAGGCCATTTTGGCGTTTGAATCCCTTCGCAGTGAAGGTGGGGTCCCTGGGAGACCATAGGCAAAGACGGCAGGAGGAACGGACCACCGGAGCACGTACGGTGGTCCGCGGAAGGCAGCGGCGGCACGCCACACCGGCGCGGCGGCGTCGGCGCGCCGCCGGAGGGTTGGCGACCGACGGATCCGCCGCCGGCCTCAATTAGCGGCGGGCGGGGGAGTCGCGCACCCCGCTCCGCGGTTCGGCTCGGCCACGCTGGCTGAGCCGCGGCCGGCCGGTCGGGCCGGACCGAGCCGGACGGTGCCGGACCGAGCCGGGTCGGGTCGGGCCGGGCCCAGCCGGGTCGGACCCGGTTCGGCCGGCCCAGGGGGGGTCGGCCCGGGTCGGCCCTGGCCCAGACCCCCGTTTTCGGGCCACTTTCGGTCAAATGCCCATATCTTGAGCTGTAGACCTCCGTTTGACGCACCGTCAGCGGCAACGCGATTCTTGGATCGAGACGGTCGTTTCAGTATATTGCACTCAAGTTTTCAGAGAACTTTGGGTTCGGCCGGGTTGGTTCGTACACGAAACCAACCGGGCCCTCGGAGCAGAAACGCTCGTAACTTGAGTTCTGGACGTCCGAATGACGTGCTGTTGACTTTGTTGAATTCCTCTAAGTGAGACGGATCTTTTGGCTTACTCCGCTCGAGGTTTGGATGTCGTCGGAGTGCGGTCGGGTTGGTTCGCTCACGAAACCAACCGGGCCCCTAGAACGAAAAAGTCAATAACTCACAGACCGGGCGTCCGATTGACGCACCGTCTGTCTCGTCGATTTCCTCTTGATGAGACGGAACTTTTGGCATACTTCGCCCGAGTTTTGGATACAGTTGGATAGTGTCTGGGTTGGATCGCACCCGAAATCCAACCGGGCCCCTGGAACGGAAAAGCTGATATCTTTCAGACAGGACGTCCGTTTGACAAACCGTCAGCGGCGTTGTTGATCACGTTGAGAAACAGTCCCTATGAGTATACCCTATGAGAGTTCGGGGTAAAGTTGAGTTACGGCCGGGATTGGTTCGCTCACGAAACCAACCGGGCCCCGGGGATGAAAAGGCTAGTAACTCACAGACCGAGCGTCTGATTGACGCGCCGTCTGTTGCGTTGAGACCCCTATGACGAGGAGGTCCTTTGAGATAATTCTTCGTGGGACTTTGAGATACTTCTTTGTGGGACTTTGAGATACTTGGAGTATCGACCTGTAGCTCGTGGAGCGGACCCTCCCGGAGACGAGCGTGCGGAGTATGGAGACCGTGTAGCCGACTGAGACCTGACGACTGCTTGACCGACTCGACTTGGAGTGAGTCGACTAGCCCAGTGGACGGAGCACTACTTTGTGAGGTGCGGACCCATGGCGGGCGGAGCACTACCTGTGTGACAGTGCAGACCCGCGGTACTCGTCCAGAGAGTACCTCAGCAGGCTACTAGGGGGTGTGCACTACTGTGTTTGGGTGACATACCTCGGCGGGAAGCACTACTGTGTCTGGGTGGCTGACCCGCGGTACTCGATAGGAGGAGTACCTCAGTAGTCTTATGTTAGTGAGCAGTACCTCGGAGTCGTGACAGGACCACTGTACACTCCAGAGACGGAGCTCTTCAGCAGTTACGGTTTCGATAATGAAAATCCTAGTTTGAGCTGAGACTTTTGACCTTTGTGTTTACCTCATGATTGAGATGGGTCACTTGATAACTTAGGTATATGTATGGGCATATACCTGGGTAGTGGTTATCCGTTGATTTCATAATCTTTGCGTTACCTCATGATTGAGATGGGTTACTTGATAACTTAGGTATATGTATGGGCGTATACCTAAGTAGAGGTTATCTGTTGAGATGTTCTTTGTGGTTATCCTTGTTGGTTTTAGTGAGACCTTGAGGGTCTCGGGGTCCCTACTGAGTATCGTTATACTCACCCTTGCACGGGCTATGCCCGCACCTCGTTGTGTTGGTTGCAGACGACGGGCAGTGCTGACAGAGGCCGAGTGTTCGAGGACTGTACGGTACCCGGAGGTGGACTACACGACGAGTCAGTACCCGGAGGTGGACTACATGACGAGACAGTATCTGGAGAAGGACTTCATGGCCAGACGACACACGAAGGAGGATGATGGGCGAGAGCGTTGAGGAGGCTATCTGTACCTACCCTTCAGGTAGGATCCGTGGCGGACGATCCAGGAGTTGCGCTATCTGTACCTACCCTTCAGGTAGGATCCGAGGAGGACGACCCAGGAGCTGCTTCCTTCTTTCGGCTATTTTCCATTTTCTGTTGTATTTTTCGTTTAGTTGTAGCTGCACTTTCAGTTGGGTTTGTATTCTGGCCCATTTACTTTTCAGCAGTTTCTTTTGTACTTAGTGTTTTGCTTCCGCTTGTACTCTGTGGTGTTTTGTTTACTTTTATAAAGTCAATGCCTTCCTAGTTATCGGGATTTATGCCTTTGGTGCTAGTCGCCAGCCCCTGGCCTATGGAAGGCGGGCTTGGGGTAGTCACGACACAGGCCCCGAGGACGGGTCGTGACAAATTGGTATCAGAGGAGTTGGTTCTACCGCAGATCTTATAACTCTGATATTTTCTTTCTGTGAAGCAATAGTGTTAAGGGTACCAAGTGTGGTCTTCAGTTCAGGGAGTCCAGTGTTGGTGCGGGCGACCGGCGTATCCATACACCAGGACCCTGACAACTGATTTCCGACTTTGTGCACGAAAACACTAATTGTGTGTGTGTTTTCAAAGGTTTTCCCTTAAAACAGCTCAAACTTGGTCAGCTCACCAGGTATAATCGGTTGACCGTGTTACGTTGTTTCTTTCAGGATTCCTTTTCTCAGACGACCAGCTAGATCCCCGAGAGTGGTTTGTACTGACAGCCCGCCGAGCGACGTGGCCTCAGTACAGGGCCCTCTTTCAGTTGAGGCACCAGCGGTACTACTACCCGTTGGGCCACCGATGCCACCAGCCCCAGCAGTAGAGGGTGCACGCCACTTGAGCGCGCTGCACGAGTTCCAGCGCCAGAGGCCACCCAGGTTCCAGGGAGGGACGGACCCGCAGGCGGCTGAGGATTGGCTGGAGGTTGTGGTGAGAGTCTTCAGGCTAGTGGGGACGCCGGCAGACCTCATGGTGATCTTTGTTGCCAGCCTTCTTCAGGCAGCAGCAGGCAGGTGGTGGAGCCACTTGTTTCAGTTTTGCGACTGGATGACCTTCGCATGAGAATACTTTGAGACCTTCTTCAGGGTGGAGTTTGTACCAGTAGCTCTACACCCCGAGCGTGTACAGGAGCTTCTGCCTTTGCCACAGGATTTTCGATCAGTAGCCGAGTCATCTGTGGGCAGTAGACAGATGACGCAGAGGTCCAAGAGAGCCAGATCCAGCCGTACAAGGAGCAGGAAGTGTTACTCATGCGGCGGAAAGGGTCACCTGGCACGTGACTGTCCGACTCCTCGCACAGTCGATCCGCAGGCGTTGGAGGAGCCACCGAGGCGGAAGCTGCGACGAGTTCTTAAACAATAACCGAGCAGTGGACAAGGTAGTAGAGCTCCGGAAGCAGGTGGACAGGAGTGGAACTAGTGGATACGTCCCTTGTACTTCTAGTTCCATGTTGAGATTGTTTTCGTGTCTTTGTACTATGAGCTGCAATAATAAAAAGACATTTATCTTTGTTTGCTTTCCTGTCCTTTTGTTTGGTTGATACTGAGTGGTCTCGGTTAAAACTGTTGACTTGACCCTCACTTTCGAGATTTCTACTGGAGGATACCTAGTGACCTCACACTAATGCTGACAGTGTGACTCGACCCTTGGAGGCGAGAGTGACAGTTGGATCTCTTAGTAGTTACGTCGAGGCCTTACGACGTCATCCATGGCATGAATGCGTCATTCATGTCAGGATTGACTATATTAGGCAATGGGCGTGGTTCATCCAGGGGATGAGACTGAGTTTCTCTTTTCGGCAAAAGAGAAATTTTATCAGCTCTTTCAGATCATAGGCAAAGCAGGTGCAGATCATCCAGGAGCGGATGAAGACTGCACAGTGTAGTAAGAAACAGGAAATCGGCTCCAATCTTAGAGACTCGAGCGTGTTAAATGTTAAAGAAGAGGAAGCTTAAAGGAGAGATGAGTCTACGAAGCAGCAGACGTGGATGCAGAGCTAGGAGAGCAGCATGAGGTGGTTTACATCTTAACATGGTACAACTACCTGCCTTAGTTATTCCCGTCAGGCTTAGGGAGCTGGAGGGCAGAGGAAGATTGTGGCTGTATGCGGTCAAGGAGTGTGACCCAATGGCTCTAGAAATGATTCAAGGGACAGTCTGTGTCCACTACTAGCTGCTGTAGTAACGGACGTCGATATGAATCATTCCTTGCTTTCACAAATCTTGTTCCAGACCTAGAGTTTCCGGTAAGCCGTGGACTTGACCCTCGCGTCTGGAGATACCTTGGGAGGAGACTCGATAATCACACTTACGCCGACGGTGTGGTCAGACCCTTGAGGCGAGAGTTCCGGTTGGAATCTCTTGGTGGCAGCGTCGAGGCCTTACGACGTTAGTTTGAGTATGGAATGGGCAATAACTGTTCATACTCAAATTGACGGTTTTAGGCAAACGTTGGGATGGGTTTTCCTTGGTCGGCGAAAAGGAAACCCCAGGCAGCACAAGATAAACTCTTTCACAGGAGGGTACGACCGATCATTCTTGAGTCGGTCAACCTTACCCTCGTAGCGGTAGTCGTTTCGAGTTCCAGTTCTAACAGGAATTGGAGACCTCTAGAGTTTGAGGATGACGATCACGTCCTTATACGGGTCTCACCTCGACGAAGTTTACGGAGTTGTGGCCAAGGCGACAAGTAAACTCTGAGGTTCAACGGACCTTTCTAGGTCCACAGCTGGGTAGGCGAGGTGTTTTACCGCTTGACCCATCCACCTCAGTTGCACCAGGTGCACAACGACTTCCACGTATCTCAACTGAAGAGATACGTGCTCGACCCTTCGCATATCATCGACCATGAGGAGCTGGACGATGGCGATGAGGTGTTTTTCACGGAGGTTCTAGTGGGAATCGAGGACCGACAGGAGTGGATCCTACGAGGACGATCGATTCCTCGAGTGAGCTTTCTTTGGCAGTACGGAACCTCTAGGTAAGCACATGGGAGCGGAAGGCTCAGATGTGTTCTCTGTACCGCTTTTGTGACCCTAGTTTGTGTTGAAGCTTTACGGGGATGTAAAGCCCTGAGGTGGGAGTAGTGTAAAGACTCGGAAATTTCAAGGAAAAATTTTTCTTAATTTTCTTTGAAATTTTACAAGAACGCAGTTTCTGACGACGCCTGATTCTGAGGCCCGGTGTGCCCGGAATTAATTTCCGAAGTTTGGCTCGGGTACGTTCAGTGAACGAGCGAGCGGGAATTTCTAACTTTTGAACCGGTGCTCGGAATCGAATTCCGAGGGCACCGATGAACTCGCAACGCCGGTAATCGCTTAAGGGGACCTTTATCGTAGTTGCGTTTGTGCGGGTGAAGAAGTTAATTTTTTTGTGGTTTATTTAAAAAAGTAAATAAAATTGTTGAATCAATTTTATTTCATGTCATGTGGTTAACTTCTCCCATGGGAAGTTGGTGGTGGGCCCACATCCACCCAACTTCCCATGTGTGGATATTTGAAAGGGTGGGGCCCACACGAACCCCCCACCTTTTCAAATTCCTTAAACTCCCTAACCCCTCTTAACCCCTCACTTTCCTAACTCCCCATTAACTCGCCTCATTAATTTTTGACAACTTGTTATAATTAATTGAGTTACATAATTTCAAACTCTTGAAATTCAAATGGTTAGGTTGTGTTAATAAAATAAGACTTAGTCTTATTTTATTATTGTTAGAGTTTTCCAACCTTGAGAGGATTGGGAAAGTGGTCTTCTTCTTCTTCAACCTCGACGAAGAACGCGAAGAACACCACTCTTCAACGAAGAACTTCTCTGCCGAAGAACACAGTTCTTCCGCGACCCCATATCCGCGACGCGACGTTCTTCTTCCGCGTCGTCTCTTCCGCGACGGTTTTCCGCGACGAAATCGCCGTCAATGACTTCGAATCCTCGCTTCGCGACGTCGACGTTCTTTTCCCGCGACGCCCGACCTCCGCGACGCTCGTCTCCCGCGGCTCGTTGACGAACACCGTTCCTGAACCGAGGTAAGGGATTATTTTATTTAATTATTTTCCGTTCATGAATCTAGCTTATCGATTATCGTGGATTTTCGACTGGATGATATCGTTTAACGAGAGGGGGTCCGGACCACACAAACACGGCCGAACCCCCCTCCTATGTTCATGTTTGATTCTTTGTGGATGGAACGGAATGGCGAGGTGTCGTCGCACCACGCGGGAATCACACGGCAAGTATTACGCGACGCCGTCGCGCCGCGCCATGGAAGGAAGATTAAGAACGCGACGCTGTCGCGCCGCGTCGAAGAAAACCAAAGAACCGCGGTCGGAGTCGGGCCGCGGCGAAGGGGCGCGACGCCATCGGGTCGTGCTGGAAAAACTACAAAGACGACGCTATTCGTTTTGACATGCGGATTGACGGGCGACGATGAAGCAGGCCGTTTTGGCGTTTGAATCCCTTCGCAGTGAAGGTGGGGTCCCGGGGGGACCATAGGCAAAGACGGTAGGAGGAACGGACCACTGGAGCGCGTCTGGTGGTCCGCGGAAGGCGGCGGCGGCGCGCCACGCCGGCGCGGCGGCGCCGGTGACCGGCGGTGGCGGCGCGCCGCCGGAGGGTTGGCGGCCGGAGGATCCGCCGCCGGCCTCAATTAGCGGCGGGAGGGGGAGTCGCGCACCCCGCTCGGCGGTTTGGCTCGGCCACGCTGGCTGAGCCACAGCCGGTCGGTCGGGCCGGACCGAGCCGGGCCGAGTCGGACCGAGCCGGACCGAGCCGGACCGAGCCGGACCGAGCCGGACCGAGCCGGACCGAGCCGGGCCGGGTCAGGCCGGGTCCAGCCGGGTCAGACCCGGTTCGGCCGACCCAGGGGGGTCGGGCCGGGTCGGCCCGGGCCCAGACCCCCGTTTTCGGGCAACTTTCGGTCAAATGCCCATATCTTGAGCTGTAGACCTCCGTTTGACGCGCCGTCAGCGGTAACGCGATCCTTGGATCGAGACGGTCGTTTTGGTATATTACACTCAAGGTTTAGGAGAACTTTGAGTTCGGCTGGGTTGGTTCGTACACGAAACCAACCGGGCCCTCGGATCGGAAACGCTCGTAACTTGAGTTCCGGACGTCCGAATGACATGCATTAGACTTTGTTGAATTCCTCTAAGTGAGACGGATCTTTTGGCTTACTCCGCTTGAGGTTTGGATGTCGTCGGAGTGCGGTCGGGTTGGTTTGCTCACGAAACCAACCGGACCCCTGGAACGAAAAAGCCAATAACTCACAGGCCGGGCGTCCGATTGACGCACCGTCTGTCTCGTTGATTTCCTCTTGATGAGACGGAACTTTTGGCATACTTCGCCCGAGTTTTGGATATAGTTGGATAGTGGCCGGGTTGGATCGCACCCGAAATCCAACCGGGCCCCTGGAACGGAAAAGCTGATATCTTTTAGACAGGACGTCCGTTTGACAAACCGTCAGCGGGGTTGTTGATCACGTTGAGAAACTGTCCCTATGAGTATACCCTATGAGAGTTCGGGGTACAGTTGAGTTACAGCCGGGATTGGTTCGCTCACGAAACCAACCGGGCCCCTGGGACGAAAAGGCTAGTAACTCACAGACCGGGCATCCGATTGACGCACCGTCTGTTGCGTTGAGACCCCTATGACGAGGAGGTCCTTTGAGATACTTCTTCGTGGGACTTTGAGATACTTGGAGTATCGACCTGTAGCTCGTGGAGCGGACCCTCCCGGAGACGAGCGTGCGGAGTACGGAGACCGTGTAGCCGACTGAGACCTGACGACTGCTTGACCGACTCGACTTGGAGTGAGTCGACTAGCCCAGTGGACGGAGCACTACTTTGTGAGGTGTAGACCCATGGCGGACGGAGCACTACCTGTGTGACAGTGCAGAACCGCGGTACTCGTCCGGAGAGTACCTCAGCAGGCTACTAGGGGGTGTGCACTACTGTGTTTGGGTGACATACCTCGGCGGGAAGCACTACTGTGTCTGGGTGGCTGACCCGCGGTACTCGACAGGAGGAGTACCACAGCAGTCTTAGGTTAGTGAGCAGTACCTCGGAGTCGTGACAAGACCACTGTACACTCCCGAGACGGAGCTCTTCAGTAGTTACGGTTTCAATAATGAAAATCCTGGTTTGAGCTGAGACTTTTGACCTTTGTGTTTACCTCATGATTGAGATGGGTCACTTGATAACTTAGGTATATGTATGGGCATATACCTAAGTAGAGGTTATCTGTTGAGATCTTCTTTGTGGTTATCCTTGTTGGTTTTAGTGAGACCTTTGTGTTTACCTCATGATTGAGATGGGTCACTTCATAATCTGTGTGTTACCTCATGATTGATATGGGTTACTTGATAACTTAGGTATATGTATGGGCATATACCTAAGTAGAGGTTATCTGTTGAGATCTTCTTTGTGGTTATCCTTGTTGGTTTTAGTGAGACCTTGAGGGTCTCGGGGTCCCTACTGAGTATCGTTATACTCACCCCTGCACGGGCTATGCTCGCACCTCGTTGTGTTGGTTGCAGACGACGGGCAGTGCTGACAGAGGCCGAGTGTTCGAGGACTGGACGGTACCCGGAGGTGGACTACACGACGAGTCAGTACCCGGAGGTGGACTACATGACGAGACAGTATCTGGAGGGGGACTTCACGGCCAGACGACACACGGAGGAGGTTGACGGGCGAGAGCGTTGAGGAGGCTATCTGTACCTACCCTTCAGGTAGGATCTGTGGCGGACGATCCAGGAGCTGCGCTATCTGTACCTACCCTTCAGGTAGGATCTGAGGAGGAAGACCCAAGAGCTGCTTCCTTATTTCAGTTGTTTGCCATTTTCTGTTGTATTTTTCATTTAGTTGTAGCTGCACTTTCAGTTGGGTTTGTATTCTGGCTCATTTACTTTTCAACACTTTCTTTTGTACTTAGTGTTTTGCTTCCGCTTGTACTCTGTGGTGTTTTGTTTACTTTTATAAAGGCAATGTCTTCCCAGTTATCGGGATTTATGCCTTTGGTGCTAGTCGCCAGCCCCTGGCCTATGGAAGGCGGGCTTGGGGTAGTCACGGCATGGGCCCCGAGGACGGGTCGTGACACTCACCATCTTATTATCATAGAGTATGACTCATCTACATCTTCTAGATGATCAGTATAGTGTGGGCGAGTTTCCTTATTTTGGAGTGAGTCATATTAGTATTCTTGTATGTGGGTTATTATGGAATATGATTCATAGAATAGTATATCAAACTCCTCAGTGACTTGGAGCTTATACCCCTCCATGAAGTCCAAAACGATCATCATTTCCTTCATTTTTCCTCAGGTAGTTTTTATAGAATTGATGTGACCAACACTTTTATGGATGGGTTCTGATCCTCTATCTAGGAGGATGTCTCTAGTAGGATCTTGTTTCTTCTAGTGATACTTGGGCATTGAACTGCAAGCTATGTATTGAGATATGATCTTTTCGATGGGTTATTAATTTGATGGAGTGTGTATCTTGGATGACCCCACTAAATTTTCTATGTACTTCTTCTCGGATAGACCTGAAGAGCTTGAACAATGGGATGAGTGTCATCAGTGACCTTATAGATTGTGGAGAGAATCCTCCTAGACGAGCAAGACCTCTGGGATAGAGGGGATATGTCAGCAACTTATAGATAAGCAAGGAGTGTTATCCATCGGCAGAGTGCCACCAGGCTTATTAGGGCTCATGGAGTGAGATATCTTGGATGAGCATTACCATGAAACATCTTAGAGGATCTATTGATGGAAATCGCTGAGTCTAATTTATGACTTGGATTCATTTTTGTTTATATCTAGGATATCCTTTATAATTGTTTTCTCTCATTTATTATTTAAAAAAACATGTGTTTAATGAGATGAAGAATCTTTATTCTTTTTTCTTGTCGATTTCATGGTGTCCAACTGGGAATTATTATAATCACCCCTTCATGGTATCTTCCTACACATGTTTTGTCTTATGAATATGACATACATTTTTACATATTCCATAGATGGATCAATGAAGGAGGAATTGTTTTTGGGATAGATAGACCAAGGTGTATACTGGTGTTAAGTTTGATAGTAATCCCCTCCTTTGTATAGGATATAATTTATTTTCCAGTTTTCAGTGGGATTATATTTGGAACTGTTTTATTCTTTCCAAGGCTTTGTGTCATACTCCAATTATATTATTTTTTTACCTAGAGCCTATATGAGTGTTTTAAGGCATGATTTGTGATTGTTATACTCTTATTTAAGGACAGTTAGACATATGTAAAACACCTTCTTTTTCTTCCTTTGTTTAAATATTGTATAGGAAGAAACGATGTGTCAATGGAGCACTATGATAGTGATGTTTTACATGAAATTAGAAATTCAAGGGACAGGGAAATTTCCCCCAACGAGATGCATTATTAAGATGCAATCCAAAACAATAAGGGTGACTCAATTCCGCCCAAAGTGGATATTGTTGAGGTGTTGTGGATGAGTTCCTTTGGCTTGTTTGTTTGATGTTATTTTGATGTGTTAAGGTATACGAGCAAGCCCCGTTTGTGGTAAACCAGTAATAAACAAAAAGAATGAGTTCCAAGAACTATGAGCTCACAGAGGCTTCAATTTCAATTCAAGGTACCAAGTGTGTTTTAACTACACTATTTTTTGTTTTCACATCAAGTCATGAGACAAAAAAATGGTATTCTCTGTGCAAAATAACGTGCCTAATGCTGCAGATGTTTTTTAAAATTTCACGACTGTTACTTCTATCACATGCCATCAACCGGAGTTTTCGGCTCCAGTGACCTTCGATCTTGTTTCGATCCTCGTGACCGGTGGTCCATCTCATCCTCTAGATGCTGTTGGATGCCCTACAGGTCTTCAAAGCCTTCAGTTTCCTTCAAGGAGGCATTGTGAGGCTCATCCTACGTCTCCCAGCAACCCTGTTTCCAAGAGGCTCCCCCGGTGACCCCTTTGGTTTCGTGGGTTGGTTTTGGACTGTCCATAGACGTATCTGCGGCGACGTTCAATGAGGATGAGGCTTGCTTGAAATGGACTCTAGTGGCTCGTTTTGGGGTGGAAAATCCACCTATTCAGGTCTTCAAATATTGGGTGGATTCCTTGGGGTTGCAGGCCTTGACGCGTATATCGGCGGTCCATTGTGTCTCTTTTTTCTAGGTCTTCTTCTTAGAAGTGGATTTTATCCATGCTCGGTGTTGAGCTCCCTGCCGAGTGGGTCGGTGGCATTTTAGTCTGGCGTGGTGGTCTTTGGAGGCTCACATAGGCAATGAGAGTCTGAAGGCTGCGTTTTGGATTAGTTTACCTGGACTCCCCCCACCTTTTCATAATGAGGCTCTCCTCAAAGCTATAGGAGATTCCCATGGGGGTTTCCTCTGTGAAGATGATAGTATCCCGTGTGGTGTGGACCTATCGGTTGCCTGTGTTGTACATCTCATTCCCCTCGTTGTTTGATTTTCATGATCACAATCACCTTCTTATTTATCTAATATTGTGTTTTAAGTGTTGTGGATGATAGGCAAGAGATTTCCAAAGGAATGGCCCAAGAAAGCATCTCAAGTGGACTGAAATTCAGTCCACCGGCCAACCGGTGTGATAGCACCGGCCAACCGGTGGACCTGGCAGAGGCATTGCCCACTGCCAGGTTCCACCGGTCGGCCGGTGGCTTTGTCACCGGCCAGCCGGTGGCACCCAGCCCCAAATAGTGTTTACTACTGTCTTGCCACCGGCCAGCCGGTGGCTCCTCCACCGGTCGACCGGTGGAGCCTGGACCAAATTCCTTCTCAACATCCAAGGCACCGGCCAGCCGGTGGCCCTGCACCGGCCAGCCGGTAGACCAGTCAAACTAGCCGTTGGCTTTGACCAGTCAACCTTCTTTTGGCCTCCAACGGCTCTTTAAGCCTCCCCAACGGCTCCGAAGACTCCCGAAGGGTTCCATGCCTATAAATAAAGGCCAAGGAAGCCCCAGACACCTACCGGATAATATACAAAGCCCACGGACTCGTTTTTCATCATTTGGCGTACCTCCGGCGAGCCACCTCAAGGAACCCCAAGTGCTCCATCCACTTCCACATTCAAGGAGCTCCACCCAAGAAGCTTGGAAGCGGCCTTCAACATCTCCAATCAATCAAAGGCGCCCAAGACTTCCTCCATTACGGTTTTTCATTGTTTATTTTTTTTTTGAGCTTTAAATTTGGGTTTGTGCCTACAAACCCCAAACTCTTTCTTCATCCTCTCTTTCTTTGGGTTCTCACACCACCACTAAGGTGTGAAGAGGTTAGTCAAGCCTTTCCTTTTAAAAGGCTTGAGTTTTCGGTGAGCTAGCCTTCACCCGTTAAAAAGGCTAGTGGGTTCTTGCTAAACCATTAAAAGCAAGTGGGTTCTTGCTAAACCACAAAAGCAAGCTGTAATAGGTCCTAGTGCTACCTCAAAGCCTAGTGGGTTTCTTGCTAAAACCATTGAAAAGCAAGCGGTAGGAATCTCTCAACGGTTGAGTTGGGAGCGGAGACGTAGGTCGGGTTTTGGCCGAACTCCGTTATCAATTTTGTGTGTCTTGCCTTCTTTATTTCCGCTGCACTTTAACTTTAATTTTAATTTGTTAATCTTTTTTTTAAAAGGCAATTCACCCCCCTCTTGCCATCATCCTTGTTTTCTCCGCCCAACAGCCTGGATGTGGGTGGAGTTAGACATGTCCTATCCAATTCCGAAGAAGCATTCCCTGAAGGTTCAGGGTTCAGTGATGTGGTCTCAAGACATCGTGTACCCTGTGTTTCCCAGGTTTTGTGATTCCTGTCTCCTCCAAGGTCACCCCCTGCATTCGGGTAAACGGCCTCGCCATGGAGTTTTCCCTTAAAAGGCTACGCCCAACCCAGGGCGTGATGATCTGGTCAGTGGGATGGCTAGGCCCTCCAGCATTCATCTGATTCCTTATATTAAGGCTTCTTCTTCAGATCCTGGGTATTATAATTGCATCCCTTTCTCCTCCTCTTTGGCTAGCGTTTCCTTGTCCAGTGTGGCTCTGAGATCCCGTTCTAATAGGGATCCCCCTACTTGGTTGGCAGCGCTTGTTGGATGGCTATTCGGTCCCCACGAAGTTGCTTTTGTTGGGTGGTCTTCTATAATTCTTTATGTGGGGTCTCGCTGGCCGGTTGGAGCACTTGGCAATGTCCTTTCAGGTTCCACTGGAGCTCCCCGAAGGTGCAGGGCGGCCTGAGTTTGGAGGTATGCCCTCTGCTCCCTCCCTCTTGTCGAATGTGGTTTCTGCCAAGCATTTGGATGGTAATACGTGGCCAGTGGAGGCGGTAAGTCAGTCTCTTCGGGATAAGGGAAAATGTCCAATGTCTGTGTCTCCTCTGAGTGCGGTGAGAGGGAAGACCCTCAAGTTTCATTCTCATTTTTATTCACCTCCTTCAGTTCTCACAGACCATGGTTCGGCGGTGTGCACTAGATCAAAGGTAATGTTACAAAGGATTCAGAATCAGGAGAGATGCTCCTTCTCACTTGAGACCAAGTCGCATGGGGCCAAAGCTAGGCAGAAGGTGTACCAATCAAGGTAGTCAAACTCGACAGTCTACTCAGACTCGTTCAATGTCAGTAAACTTGATTTGCAAACCCGACTCGTACACACGTAAGATTCTACTTCAACCCGATTTACAATATCATATTGAATCAACATTTGTGAAACCACTTAAATAAATTTCATAGCATCACCGAACATAAACATTTACAAAATCACAAAAGGAGACAAACCAATAAATATATATTGACGTCAATTGACATCACACTACCGATTAACATCATGCCAATGACAATTAAAATCAAAAAAATCCAAACCAACAATTCACCTCAGTAAATATATAATTCAAATAGAGTCCATAAATTCAAATTAAAATCATCTGCAGCATATATAAAATTCAGAATCAAATAAATTATAAAAGACAGATAATGATATCCAGAATTATGGTGTACAACAGA
Source organism: Viscum album (assembly GCA_963277665.1). Taxonomy (NCBI): domain Eukaryota; kingdom Viridiplantae; phylum Streptophyta; class Magnoliopsida; order Santalales; family Viscaceae; genus Viscum; species Viscum album. The sequence goes on from OY728158.1 coordinate 1,616,266,628, forward strand.
AAAAATCACCGTGAGAAGAAGCACCAATGATTTGGGGAAGCAACGACGAAGAACTGTCGAAGCAGTGGCGAAGCCAAACTCAGCATTGGAGGGATGTCGATGCAGTGATGGGGAAGCATATGCGATTCGAGACCTATGGTCGTCGCTCCCCGGGGGCGATGCGAGGTCGATTGTCGTCACTCCCAGGTGCGATGCGAAATTGAGTGAGAGGCTGTAGCCTATAGGTTCGATTGTGGTTCATTTGTGACGTGCAAAGCAACGCCAGGCAGAAGAGAGGAACAGGGTGTGAGGTAGGCAGCGTGAAGAGGGGAAGAAAAGGAAGAAGATTCCAAACCCTAGGCAATGACACTGTCTAAGGAGCAAAGGAGAATACAACGGTGCAAGGCAGGCAGCGTAGAGAGAGGAAGAAATGTAAATTCGAAACCCTAGGCAAAGGCGCGCTACGCGTTGGGTTGGATTAAATAATCCTTGAATCTTCGATTCCAAAAAATGTACTCGTTTAATGCGGCAAGTCCGAGCGCATCAACGTGTTTATCCCGAGTTTGCATTGTTGCAGATGAGTTTGCTCAAAAACGAATCCTCAGGCGAGTTGAAACCGAGGGGATGACTGAATTTGTAAACTCTTATGATTGTACGAGTTGGATTGCGATTTTAACTCCCTTGGTACCAATGATACCAATTCTTATATGGAATGCTCGAGGTCTCGGGTCGAGGATCAAAACAGAGTTCTTGTCTTGGGAGATCAAGAAACCCAAGGCTCTCATTACTGTGGTTTTGGAACATAAATAGAACTCAAGAAAAATAAACCAGTTCACTCATATAATAAAATGCAAGAGTCCATGCTGGCGGCTCCAACCAACCATCATATTTGGATTTTCTGGAATAGAGAGGTTGCGGTGGATCTGATCTAGGCGGGGGACCAGTTTATTACTATGAGGGTCAAAAAGGGCCAGTAAACTTTCTTTGCATCCTTTGTTTATGGAACGTCTTACAATACGAGAAGAGGTAATCTGTGGTAAGACCATTTTGTTTTTGATCCCGGAGTGGATCCTTGGATAGTAGGAGGTGAGTTTAACATCATCACTGAGCCTGTTGAGAGGAAGGGACGTGGGGAGTTTCCACGACAAGCTAGCACAGACTTTGTCTAGTTCATGGCAAGTAACGGTCTTATGGACCTAGGGTACTCCGAGGATCAATTTACGTGGTGTAATAACCAAAGATGAAATAGACGCTGGTGGAGCCGACTTTACCGATTTCTTGTTAACCTTCACGTAATCACAACATTTCTGAATGCTAAGGTAAACCACATGGTCTGTGGGATATCTGACCATTCACTGCTGCTATTGTCTATGGTTCCCAGGCAGGATTACCAGGAGTGGTCTAGGTTCTATGATCACTAGACATGTAATCTTGAGTTTCTTAATATGTTTAATACATCATGGGGGGATCCAGTGCAAGGCTGCTACTGGGTGTCTATTCATAATAAACTTAGACAGCTAAAACAGAGGCTTCAGGCTCGGGCAGGGGACCTCACATCTATTGACCAAGATATGGATGATCTCAAAAGGGATATCGAGCATCTAGAATGTGACTTGGAGGAAGCTTGGGATGACCCGATCTTTGAAAATCTTTCACCCATGAAGAATTGTATGGTAGAGATGCTCCTCATAAAAAGTATATGGCCCAAGAGAAACCCAGGATTAAGTGGTTGCATGAGGGTGACAAGAACACAAAATTTTTCCATGCATGTATAACGGAGAAAAGATGGTCAATCAAACCCAATATCATGTGGGATGATGGTACTTACACAGATGATAGAGCCCTTGTGTAAAGACCCGGAAATTTCAAGGACAATTTTTTCTTAATTTTCTTTGAATTTTTACAAGAACGCAGTTTCTGACGGCGCCTGATTCTGAGGCCCGGTGTGCCCGGAATTAATTTCGGAAGTTTGGCTCGGGTACGTTCAGTGAACGAACGAGCGAGAATTTCTATCTTTTCAACCGGTGCTCGGAATCGAATTCCGAGGGCACCGATGGAACCGCAACGCCGGTATTTGCTTAGGAACGCCTATTCCGGAGTTGCGTTTACACGAGGGAAGTTGTTAAAAATTGTGAAAGTTAAAATATAAATTTAACACCAATTTTTATTCTTCCTTTAGTGATTTTATCCTTTGGGTGGAAGTTGGGTAACTACCCAACTTCCCTTTGGAGGTTATGAGGGTGTTGGGGCCCACACGAACCTCACCCCTTCATATTTCTTAATCCCCCATGTAACTCACATTTAATTGTGGAGTCTCTTAATATTCTAACTCTCCCAATTTATTGTTGAAACTCTCCACCTCCCTTGTTTGAATTTTGAATCCATATCTCCGCATTTAATCAAATGTGTTGTCGCAATTAATGAAGGACAACTCTTGAATTGTTGTGCCATAAAAATAATAGAATGTTGTCTCTATTATTTTGGCTAAACTTTTTGTTGGGAGAAAAAGTGGAGTTTTGGAAGAACGCTTGGAGGAACGATATCTTCTCGACGAAGAACGCCGCTTCCACCGAAGAACAACGACACGTCTCTTTCCTTCCAACCGAAGCAGGAAAAGGAAGGCGCCACCCGTGAAGAACGTCGCCAACGACAACGTCAATTCCTCCGACGTTGACGGAACGACGTCCGTCAACCGCAACGACCAACTTCTGCAACTCGTCGACATTCATCGACGAAATTGAGGTAGGGAATTTAAATTGTGATTGTTGGTGAACCCTCGTTTACTCCCTTCTAAATCTAAGAATGCGGATCAACTAAATATTATGTTGATCCGCAAAGATTAATTTGCGGGTTGAGATTATTGTTATGTTTCTTTTTATTTATGAGGTTGTAGGGGGTTTATGTGTTTCTTTACGTGATTTCTGTTCCGTCTTTTATCCGCGTATTTTCCGAACCACTTGATATCGATTAACGGGAGGAGGTCGGACCGCACAAACACGGCCGCCCCCCTCCCTTATTATTTATTTCTTGTTGTTGCAGATGGAATGGAAGTGACGCGGTGTCGTCGCACTGCGCGGAATCGTGTGGCAAGAATGTGCGACGTCGTCACACCACGCAATCAATTAATTTTTGAATCAATTCAGCGGCGCCGACGCGTCGTGCCGAAAAACCGCAAAAGAACCGCGGTCGGAGTCGGGCCGCGGCGAAGGGGCGCGGCGCCATCGGGTCGCGCTGGAAAACTACAAAGACGACGCTATTCGTTTTGACGTGCGGATTGACGGGCGGCGACGAAGCAGGCCGTTATGGCGTTTGAATCCCTTCGCAGTGAAGGTGGGGTCCCGGGGGGACCATAGGCGAAGACGGCAGGAGAAACGGACCACCGGAGCGCGTCCGGTGGTCCGTGAAAGGCGGCGGCGGTGCGACGACGCCGGCGACCGGTGGCGGCGGCGCGCCGCAGGAGGGTTGGCGGCCGGCGGATCCGCCGCCGGCCTCAATTAGCGGCGGGCGGGGGAGTCGCGCACCCCGCTCCGCGATTCGGCTCGGCCACGCTGGCCGAGCCGCGGCCGGCCGGTCGGGCCGGACCGAGCCGGACCGAGCCAGGCCGGGCCGGGCCGGGCCCAGCCGGGTCGGACCCAGGTCGGGTCGACCCGGTTCGGGCCGACCCAGGGGGGGTCGGGCCGGGTCGGCCCGGTCCCAGACCCCCTGTTTTCGGACTACTTTCGGTCAAATGCCCATATCTTGGGCTACGGGTGTCCGATTGACTCGCCGTTAGTGGAAACACGAACCTTGGATCGAGACAGTCGTTTCGGTATATCGCACTCAAGGTTTCGGAATACTTTGAGTTTGGTCGGGTTGGTTCGTACACGAAACCAATCGGGCCCTCGGAGCGGAAACGCTCATATCTTGAACTCCGGACGTCTGATTGACGTGCCGTCGACTTGGTTGAGTTCCTCTTAGTGATACGGATCTTTTGGCATACTCCGCCTGAGGTTTGGACGCATGGGGAGTACGATCGGCTTGGTTTTGCCTTAAAAATCAACCGGGCCCCTGGAACGAAAAAGCCAATAACTCTCAGACCGGACGTCCGATTGACGCGCCGTCTGTTGCGTTGAGTTCCTGTTGACGATACGGAACTTTTGGATACATCAACTTCGGACTATGTGTCAGTTGATGTATCAGCCTCTCGGCTCGTGGAGCGGACCCTCCCGAACGAGCTTGCTGTGTGCGGGAACCCTAGTGCTGGCTGCGACTGCGACTTCGACGACGACTGTGCAGAGATCCTCAATGGATTCGACGACGACGACTACAACACTCAGCGATCCTACGGGGATCAGTGCTACAGATCCTATGTGGGTCCGATCCTGTGTGGGCCTTTGTGGGGGTTAGTACCTATCGGTCCTTTGTGGATCTGACAACTTTGACGATTCAGTGCTGGTCTTGTATCCTATGTGGGTCCCAGCATAGATGAATCAATGAAGACAGCTGGTCTTGTATCCTATGTGGGTCTCAGCTTAGATGATTCAGTACTGGTCTTGTATCCTATGTGGGTCCCAGTATAGACGAATCAATAAAGACAACTGGTCTTGTATCCTATGTGGGTCCTAGCTGTGCTGGTCTTGTATCCTATGTGGGTCCCAGCTTTGATGATTCAGTGCTGGTCTTGTATCCTATGTGGGTCCCAGTATAGATGAATCAATAAAGACAGCTGGTCTTGTATCCTATGTGGGTCCTAGCTGTGCTGGTCTTGTATCCTATGTGAGTCTCAGCTTTGATGATTCAATGCTGGTCTTGTATCCTATGTGGGTCCCAGCATAGATGAATCAATGAAGACAGCTGGTCTTGTATCCTATGTGGGTCCCAGCTTAGATGATTCAGTATTTATGTCTGATCATCTCTTTCACCTTTTCGATGATGTATACCCGTGTGAGCTGAAAACAGTTTTGCTTCCTTTGTGGATTGAGTTGTGCTATCCTGTGTGGATTACGTTTTGCTCTCCTGTGTGGAATACGATTTGCTTTCCTGTGTGGACTGGGATGTACTTGGGCTTTGTGGTTGCAGCATGTTGGAATTGATGACTTAGGTATATGTATGGGCATATATCTAAGCAGTGTCGGATGTTAATTCGTGATTTATCCTTCATTTGTGGTTTATCCTTTGTGGATTTTGGGAGACCTTCGGGGGTCTCGGGGTCCCTACTGAGTAGCTTATACTCACCCCTGCACGGGCTATGCCTGCACTACGTTGTGTTGGTTGCAGACGACGGACAGCGCTGATCACGGTTGAGGCTTTCGGAGTAGGATGGTACCCGGAGGTGGACCACTGGGCGGACGTACTCGGAGTAGACGGCGGGACCCGAGGAGCTGTAGAGGCTATCTGTACACACCCTTTAGGAGGGACTTCCAGTGGACGCCTCGAGGATGCAGTTTTACTTTTCAGTTGCTGTTTTCCCTTTCAGTTGTACTTTACAGTTGGGCATGTATTTCCGGCCCCCTTTACTTTCTGCACCTACTGTTGTACAGTTTTACTTAGTGTTTACTTCTTCCGCTTGTACTCTGTGGTGTTTGTTTACTCTTATAAAGGCAATGCCTTCCCAGATATCGGGATTTACGCCTTTGGTGCTAGTCGCCAGCCCCTGGCCTATGGAAGGCGGGCTTGAGGTAGTCACGGCCCGGGCCCCGAGGACGAGTCATGACAAATTGGTATCAGAGGAGTTCAGTTCTACAGCAGACTCTGATCTTTCTTCTATGTGAAGCAATAGTGTTAAGTGTATTGAGTGTGGTTATCAGTCCAGTGAGCCCAGTGTTGGTGCGGCGACCGACGTATCCGTACACCAGGACCCTGACTTCTGACTTCCGACTTAATGCACGAAAACATTGATTGCATGTGTGTTTCAAGTTTTCTTTGTGATTACTTGTGTCAGCTCACCAGGTATACTGTTTGACCGTGGCACACCTGTTTCCTTTTCAGGATGGCCCCACGACGGCAGTCAGCTAGGGTTTCGAGAGTTGTACGTAATGACAACCCACCGAGCGACGAGGCCTCGGTGCAGGGCTCCTTGTCAGCAGAGGCACCGGCGGTACCTTTACCCACTGAGCCATCGATGCTACCATCCCCAGCCGCTGACGATGCACGTCGCCTTAGCGCGCTGCATGAGTTTCAGCGTCAGCGACCGTCTAGGTTCCGCGGGGAGACGAACCCCCAGGCAGCGGAGGACTGGCTGGAGGCAGTTGTACGGGTTTTCAGGCTAGTGAGGACACCAGCAGACCTCATGGTGATCCTCGCAGCGAGCCTACTGCACGCAGCAGCGGGCCGATGGTGGAGCTTGATGCTCCACGTGCACGACGAGACATCTCTTCTCTGGACGGACTTTGAGAGCATCTTCCGCTCCGAGTTCGTCCCAGCCACCCTCCGTGCGGTGCGCATTCAGGAGCTTTTTCAGCTGCAACAGGGTAGCTTGACAGTGGCCCAGTACTCGGCGAGATTTACTAATCTCTCACGCTACTCCACAGATATGGTACGAGACCCGTTATTCCGGGCCCAGACCTTCGAGTAGGGACTGAGGCATGAGATCAGGGCTTCGATGATCTCCCTTAATATTCCGACGCAGGCAGAGGTGTTGGAGAGAGCCCTTCTAGTGGAGAGTTTTTTTCGCCGAGCAGGCTCCAGTGACAGGGCCCTCCGTAGGACGGCCCGTAGCAGGGTCTTCTGCAGTTGGCATTAGACAGGTGACGCAGAGGTCCAAACGGGCTAGACCATCAGATGGGCAGTCAGTAGATGGAGATTCGGTTTTGCAGGGCACACAAAGGAGAGCCAGCTACACGAGGGGCAGGCATTGCTACGCATGCGGCGGGCAAGTTCATATGGCTCGAGACTGCCCAACTCGTCTTATAGATGAGCAGCAGGTGGTAGAGGGACCTCCTAGATAGAGGTTCGGCCATGGGGGTCCGAAGGTTGCAGGCGGGCGAGGCAGAGGATCTGGCCGAGCAGCTGGTGGTGGACGACGCTTCGAGGTGTTGCCACCACCACCACTAGGAGGTCCGCTCCAACCGCAGGGAGTTGGTGGACATGGGAGATCTCAGCTTCAGGCAGCTGAGACCTTCGATCATAGAGCTCTGGGGGCAAATGAACAGGAGCAGAACTAGTGGATACGTCTTTTGTACTTCTAGTTCCTTGTTGCTATTGTGTAGTGTCTTTGTATTATGAGCTGCAATAATAAAAGACGCATATACCTTTGTGATGTTTTCATTCCTATCCTCTTTTGTGTTGTTACTAAGAGGTTCCAGTTTTAACTGTTGTCTTGACCCTTACTTGTGAGACATCTACTGGAGGAGACCCAGTTACCACACACTGATGCCGACAGTGTGACTCAACCCTTGGAGGCGAGAGTAACGGTTGGATCTCTTGGTAGTAGCGTCGAGGCCTTACGACGTCATCCTTGGCATGGATTAGAATCATCCGTGTCGGGATTGACTGTATTAGGCAAAGAATGTGGTTCATCCAAGGGATGAGACCGGATTTCCCTTATCGGCAAAGAAGAAATCATAGCAGCTCTTGTGGGACCAGAGGTGGTCCAGGCCACGATAGAGAAGGTCCAGGTCATCCAGGAGCGGATGAAGACAGCTCAGAGCCGACAGAAGTCTTTCACTGACAGGAGGCGGAGGCCACTAGAGTTTGAGGATGGCGACCACGTCTTCATGCGGGTCTCACCTCGACGTGGATTACAGAGATTTGGCCGAGGTGACAAGTTGTCTCCATGATTCATCGGACCCTTCCAGGTCCTCAGCAGGATTGGCGAGGTGGCTTACGGCATAGCTCTACCGCCTTTGTATCCCCAGTTTGTGTTGAAGCTTTATGGGGACGTAAAGCCCTGTGGTGGGAGTAATGTAAAGACCCGGAAATTTCAAGGAAAGTTTTTTCTTAATTTTCTTTGGAATTTTTACAAGAACGCAATTTCTGACGGCGCCTGATTCCGAGGCCCGGTGTGCCCAGAATTAATTTCCGAAGTTTGCCTCGGGTACGTTCAGTGAACGAACGAGCATGAATTTCTATCTTTTCAACCGGTGCTCAGAATCGAATTCTGAGGGCACCGATGGAACCACAACGCCAGTATTTGCTTAGGAACGCCTATTCTGGAGTTGCGTTTACATGAGGGAAGTTGTTAAAAACTGTGAAAGTTAAAATATAAATTTAACACCAATTTGTATTCTTCCTTTAGTGTTTTTATCCTTTGGGTGGAAGTTGGGTAACTACCCAACTTCCCTTTGGAGGTTATGAGGGTGGTGGGGCCCACACGAACCCCTCCCCTTCATATTTCTTAATCCCCCATCTAACTCACATTTAATTGTGAAGTCTCTTAATATTCTAACTCTCCCAGTTTAATGTTGAAACTCTCCACCTCCCTTGTTTGAATTTTGAATCCATATCTCCGCATTTAATCAAGTGTGTTGTCGCAATTAATGAAGGACAACTCTTGAGTTGTTGTGCCATAAAAATAATAGACGGCTGTCTCTATTATTTTGGATAAACTTTTTGTTGGGAGAAAGAGTGGAGTTTTGGAAGAACGCTTGGAGGAACGATATCTTCTCGACGAAGAACGCCGCTTCCACCGAAGAACAACGACACATCTCTTTCCTTCCAACCGAAGCAGGAAAGGGAAGGCGCCACCCATGAAGAACGTTGCCAACGACAATGTCAATTCCTCCGACGTTGATGGAACGACGTCCGTTAACTGCAACGACCAACTTCCGCAACTCGTCGACATTCATCGACGAAATTGAGGTAGGGAATTTAAATTGGGATTGTTGGTGAACCCTCGTTTACTCCCTTCTAAATATAAGAACACAGATCAAATAAATATTATGTTGATCCGTGAAGATTAATTTGCGGGTTGGGATTATTGTTATGTTTCTTTTTATTTATGAGGTTGTAGGGGGTTTATGTGTTTCTTTACGTGATTTATGTTCCGTCTTTTATCCGCGTATTTTCAGACCGCTTGATATCGATTAACGGGAGGAGGCTGGACCGCACAAACACGGCCGCACCCCTCCCTTATTATTTATTTCTTGTTGTTGCGGATGGAATAGAAGTGACGCGGTGCCGTCGCACCGCGCGGAATCGTGTGGCAAGAATGTGCAACGTCGTCACACCACGTAATTAATTAATTTTTGAATCAATTCCGCGGTGTCGACGCGTCGCGCCAAAAAACCACAAAAGAACCGCGGTCAGAGTCGGGCCGCGGCGAAGGTGCGCGGCGCCATCGGGTCGCGCTGGAAAACTACAAAGACGACGCTATTCGTTTTGACGTGCGGATTGACGGGCGATGACGAAGCAGGCCGTTATGACGTTTGAATCCCTTCGTAGTAAAGGTGGGGTCCCGGGGGGACCATAGGCGAAGACGACAGGAGAAACGAACCATCGGAGCGCATCCGGTGGTCCGCGAAAGGCGGCGGCGGCGGCGGCGTGCCGCCGGAGGGTTGGCGGCCGACGGATCTGCCGTCGGCCTCAATTAGCGGCGGGCGGGGGAGTCGCGCACCCCGCTCCGCGATTCGGCTCGGCCACGCTGGCCGAGCCGTGGCTGGCCGGTTAGGCCGGACCGAGCCGGGCCCAGCCGGGTCGGACCCGGGTCGGGTCAACCCGGTTCAGGTCGACCCGGTTCGGGCCGACCCAGGGGGGGTCGGACCGGGTCGGACCGGGCCCAGACCCCCTGTTTTCGGATTACTTTCGGTCAAATGCTCATATCTTGGGCTACGGGCATCCGATTGACGCGCCGTCAGCAGCAACGCGAACCTTGGATCGATAAGGTCGTTTTGGTATATCGCACTCAAGGTTTCGGAATACTTTGAGTTCGGCCGGGTTGGTTCGTACACGAAACCAACCGGGCCCTCGGAGCGGAAACACTCATATCTTGAACTCCGGACGTCCGATTGACGTGCCGTCGACTTGGATGAGTTCCTCTTAGTGAGACAGATCTTTTGGCATACTCCGCCTGAGGTTTGGACGCAGGTGGGGTACGGTCGGGTTGGTTTTGCCTTAAAAACCAACCGGGCCCCTGGAACGAAAAAGCCAATAACTCTCAGACCGGGCGTCCGATTGACGCGCCGTCTGTTGCGTTGAGTTCTTGTTGACGATACGTAACTTTTGGATACATCAACTTCGGACTATGTGTCAGTTGATGTATCAGCCTCTCGGCTCGTGGAGCGGACCCTCCCGAACGAGCTTGCTGTGTGCAGGAACCTAGTACTGGCTGCGACTGCGACTTCGACGACGACTGTGCAGAGATCCACAGTGGATTCGACGGCGACGACTACAACACTCAGCGATCCTACGGGGATCAGTGCTACAGATCCTGTGTGGGTCCGATCCTGTGTGGGCCTTTGCGGGGGTTAGTACCTATCAGTCCTTTGTGGATCTGACAACTTTGATGATTCAATGCTGGTCTTGTATCCTATGTGGGTCCCAGCATAGATGAATCAATGAAGACAGCTGGTCTTGTATCCTATGTGGGTCCCAACTTAGATGATTCAGTACTGGTCTTGTATCCTATGTGGGTCCCAGTATTGATGAATCAATAAAGACAACTGGTCTTGTATCCTATGTGGGTCCTAGCTGTGCTGGTCTTGTATCCTATGTGGGTCCCAGCTTTGATGATTCTGTGCTGGTCTTGTATCCTATGTGGGTCCCAGTATAGATGAATCAATAAAGACAGCTGGTCTTGTATCCTATGTAGGTCCTAGCTGTGCTGGTCTTGTATCCTATGTGGGTCCCAACTTTGATGATTCAGTGCTGGTCTTGTATCCTATGTGGGTCCCAGCTTAGATGATTCAGTATTTATGTCTGATCATCTCTTTCACCTTTTCGATGATGTATACCTGTGTGAGCTGAAAACAGTTTTGCTTCCTTTGTGGATTGAGTTTTGCTATCCTGTGTGGATTATGTTTTTCTCTCCTGTGTGGAATACGATTTGCTTTCCTGTGTGGACTGGGATGTACTTGGGCTTTGTGGTTGGAGCGTGTTGGAATTGATGACTTAGGTATATGTATGGGCATATACCTAAGCAGTGTCAGATGTTAATTCGTGATTTATCCTTCCTTTGTGGTTTATCCTTTGTGGATTTTGGGAGACCTTCGGGGGTCTCGGGGTCCCTACTGAGTAGCTTATACTCACCCCTACACGGGCTGTGCCCGCACTACGTTGTGTTGGTTGCAGACGACGGACAACGCTGATCACGGTTGAGGCTTTCGGAGCAGGACGGTACCCGGAGGTGGACCACTGGGCGGACGTACTCGGAGTAGACGGCGGGACCCGAGGAGATGCAGAGGCTATCTGTACACACCCTTCAGGAGGGACTTCCAGTGGACGCCTTGAGGCTGCAGTTTTACTTTTCAGTTGCTGTTTTCCCTTTCAGTTGTACTTTACAGTTGGGCTTGTATTTCCGGCCCCCTTTACTTTCTGCACCTACTGTTGTACAATTTTACATAGTGTTTACTTCTTCCGCTTGTACTCTGTGGTGTTTTTTTACTCTTATAAAGGCAATGCCTTCCCAGATATTGGGATTTACGCCTTTGGTGCTAGTCGCCAGCCCCTGGCCTATGGAAGGCGGGCTTGGGGAAGTCACGGCACGGGCCCCGAGGACGGGTCATGACACCTTGTGGGAGGTATGGATTGCTCTTCCATTGAATATCTCCTTACTAGTCCAAGAATGGATGGAGGGTATCTAAGTGGAGGTGATTAATTATGGGATGTAATTCCCAATAGTGTTTCTTCTGAGGATAATTCCTTCTTAGAAAGGATTCCGGATGAGTGATCGTACCATGATTCACTGTTTCATTTTCACCCATACACCGCTGTGCTAAACATATTTTGTATTAAAAATTATAAAAATATTATCAAATTGTGCTTCATGTTTTATTAAATAATTTTGTTTTTATCACTGTTAAATATGGAAATGATACTTGTTTTGAAAATTACAATGTAGGTGGAGGTGATTTGGAGGGCCCATGATGAAGTCCTTGAAAAATGGGCCAAACTGCGCAGGATCCAAGAAGTTCAGTGGACTCAAATTCATGCTGATACTCCACCATGCATCCAAATGGGATTATCTTTTGTGGGATTATCCAAAACCCATTGGTCTACAACTTTCATTTAATAACCCAAGAGAGATTTGGCCATTAAGGGGCCCAACTGACCTGATCTGTCCAGCACACCCAATCTGCTCGAGGTCAAAAGTTGTGTGCTGTGATCTGTCCATATCTAGCGCTCAACTTGTTGAAATGATGCCAAACGATCGGTTGAGATAGTCAAGATATGGGGATACAACTTTTTAGTTTTCCACAAAACGTGTTAAGACTTTCTGGTAGGCTAAAACAATGTTCCAAGCGGTTTTAGTAAATCTGTGTTCCCAAAACCACCTCCCACATTTCCTATAAAAGGGCACCTTGGGCTCCTCATTTGGGAGTTCGACCAGGAGGCAAAGCTCTGGTATTTTGGAGACCCAAGGGAGTACTCTCATCATCTAATATGTTCTGGAGTCCCCTATCCTCATAGGGGGATCAAGGATGAAGAAGGATTTTCACCCGATCCTCCTCCTCACGATGGAGAGCTAAACGGTGGGCGATCATTTCGAGGGAGCTACACTTACTTGGGAGGGAGTTCTAGCACTTGTTCTTCCACTGGTTTTGTATAATTTGTGTGTTGAATATTTCACTTATGATTAATCTCTATGATCTTCTCTTCTGAATGCATTTTTGTGGTTTAATTTAAGTGAAACACTTTTTATCTCAACACCGATTGGGTTGAGATTTCAAGTGGGGATCTTGGTTTGTTCCAATAGGACAAGACAAGAACCCTATTAATATCACACATACATAAGATTTCAGTATGTTTTGGTAGCCTTAACTCTGTTATTGAGATCCAAACCTTGATAACACGATTGTTTTGTCAAGGGTTGGTGCTTTGTGCAACATTTTAAGAGGCAAGAGGGGAATCAAGATCTTGCAAACCCTCAACCAAAGAATTGAACAAATCCATGTCAATATTTTCAGAACAATGAACTATCCAAGTTATGTAGTGAACTTGAAATGATCTCCTTTATCTCATAATTTTAAAACACCTCTTTTATTTTTCAATTATTAAACTCTTTAAATCAATTCATTTTCATTAAACTGCTTTAAAAAATACCCCCCCTTTAGTCCCTTTTATTAAGAACACACACTCTAAACCTACCAATGCTCCTTGAGATATGAACTATGGTCTGCCCTAGACTATATATCATCCTCAAAAACATAATCAATTTGACGTGTCACGATAGTACGATCAAATTTTGGCGCCGTTTCCGGGGAGCTCTTTGGTTTTTAGTGCGTGTTTTTGATAAAGTAGTTGTAAATTTTGTGAATATTTGTTTGTTTTTTTTCTACATTTTTATTTCTTCTTGTGTTCTGATCCATATCTTGTGTAAGTTCTGTGCATGATGCGTTCTACTTCGGGAGACTTACCACCTTTCGAACCCGAACCGGAGAGGATCCTATGTCAGCGACACCGAGACGCACAAGACCCCCTTTTGAAGGAGGACACACTACTCGAGACTCTTCTAAACCCATCTTCTTCTGGAACCAAATTAAAACCTGAAATAATCTTCAATAACATGGCTGAAAATAATCGAACATTAAAAGAATTAACCTCGCCTGATGTTGATATCCAACCCACTTACATTCAAATTCAAGGTGAGGCACCTAATTTTGAACTAAAATCCGGTCTAATCCATTTATTACCAAGATTTCATGGATTGCTTGGAGAAGACCCTCATAAGCACTTAAAAGAATTTTATACTATGTGTTCAACCTTAAAACCTGCTAATCTGGATGAAGAACAAGTGAAGCTTAGGGCATTCCCATTTTCATTAGAAGACACTGCAAAAGATTGGTTATACTATGTCAATTCACCAATTAGGGGCTGGGTAGACATGAAACGCCTTTTTATTGAAAAATACTTCCCAGCCTCTCGAACTGCAACTATAAGGAAAGAAATATGTGGTATAAGACAATCTCAAGGGGAAACATTACATGAATATTGGGAACCCTTTAAAATGTTATGTTCAAGTTTCCCACACCACCAAATAAGTGATCAACTTTTAATTCAATATTTTTATGAAGGTTTGATTCCTATTGATCAAAATATGATTGATGCTGCTGTAGGTGGTGCATTGGTAGATAAGACCCCAATTGCTGCAAGAATCCTCATTGAGAACATGGCACAAAACACTCAACAATTCGGTACACGGTCTAGTGTTTCCATTCGAGGTGTCCATGAGGTGCACAATACTGAGTTTGAGAAGAAGGTGGACACAATGTTTGAAGCGGCAAGTACCCTTCTATGACAACTTTCTATCTCCCAAGGGAAATATCAATCTCCTCCTCCCATCCATTGTGGAATCTGCTCTTCTGACACCCACTATTCTGACCAATGTCCTCAATTGAGAGAAACTTCTAAGAGTTGTGAGGCAATATTTCCAAGACTCCCCTTTATCCAACCCTTTAGGCAAGAACCATACTATCCATCAAACCAAGGGTGGAAGGACAACCAAGCCTATAGGAAAGGGGGTATTCAAACCAACCTCAACAGCAGTGGAACCAACAGGGTCAGAGTAGTCATCCACCACCACCCAGAAATCCTCAACCACCCCAAAGGCCATTCCAACCACCCCCTCCAAAAACCGAGTCTAGCCTAGAAGATATGATGAAGCAAATGGCTACCAATAATATCCAATTGCAAAAAAACACCCAAGCAGCCATACAAGACATAAAGACCCAACTAGGCCAACTTGCCAACTCGGTGGGGGAAATCCAAAGTCATGGGTCGGGTAAACTACCATCTCAACCAGTAGTAAACCCTAGGGATAAAGGAAATGTTAGTGCCATCACCCTTAGGAGTGGGACACAACTCAAAATCCAAATGACCCCTCCATTAGAGTCCTCCCATCCAAAGGAAACCACCATCCCAACTGCTGAAAATGGTCCAAGAGAAAAAAACCCTTTTCCTGAGAGAAGCCCTTCCAAAGGAAAGACTGTGGATGTTGATGAGACACCTATCCCAACAATTCCTCTTCGATTTCCTCAAAGGGCTGCCCAACATAGGAAACAAAAAGAAACCGAACTTGATAAATAAATCTTGGAAACTTTCAAGAAAGTACAGGTTAACATTCCTTTGATTGCTGCTGTGAAGAAAATTCCAAGATATGCCAAGTTTCTGAAGGAGATGTGTACACACCGAAGGAGGTTTCGTGGTGATGAGACGGTGAGCCTGGGGAGGAATGTTTCAGCATTGATAGAGCCATCAATTCCTACCAAGTGCAATGATCCTGGGACATTCTTGATTCCGTGCACCATAGGGGAGTATTCATGTTCCAACGCTATGCTTGATTTGGGTGCTTCTATTAATGTGATGCCTCACTCTATTTACTCTTCATTGCAGGTTGGTGAACTGAAGCCCACTGGTATTGTCGTTCAGCTAGAAAATTAGAGTACAACACACCCCTCTGGTGTGTTAGAGGATGTTCTTGTGAGGGTGAAAAATTTAATTTTTACTGCTGATTTTTACGTGCTTAAAATTGAAGATGATAGGATGAATAGACATGCCCCAATTATATTAGGGAGACCTTTCTTGAAAACTGCCAAAACCATAATTAATGTCCATAATGGTACATTATCTATGGAGTTTGGTGGTAATACTGTCCACTTCAATATCCTTGATGTCGTAAATCACCCCTCAGAAGAACACTCCTCTCTCTCTATCAATTCAATTGATGTTCTCCCTTACCCTGAAACAACTTATTTTCATTCACCTGATCCCCATTCTGAGTTTTCTTCATTGATTGAAATTTTAGGTAATGAATCATGCATTGATTGTTGTAGAAGTCTAGAGAAATGTCATGCATGTTTGTTAATTAATGATTTCTTGAACACAGTGGATCACATGACCATTGATGATACTGCTAAGCCTGTAAAAGCTCATTCCTCATCTGAGGATGTTACCATTGAGCAGTTAGATGAGATCAGTGACTTCTCACTTTCACACACACTTCCATAAATCCAAAATCCCCCATAATTGGAACTGAAAAAACTGCCTCAAGATTTAAAATACTCATATCTTGAGAATGGAAACAAGTTTCCCGTCATCATTTCTAGTTCACTCCCTCCTGAGCATGAATTGCGACTGCTTGATCTTTTGAGGAAGTATAAACAAGCTTTGGGATGGACACTTGCTGACATTCCAGGAATTAGCCTATCAATTTGTACACATCATATTTTATTAAATGCTGAGGCTAAACCAGTGAGGTAGTCACAACGTCGACTGAACCCAAACCTACTTGATGTTGTTAAAAAAGAAGTAACAAAATTGTTGGCTGCTGGAATCATTTACCCTATCTCTGACAGCCAATGGGTCAGTCCCGTTCAAGTAGTTCCTAAAAAAACTAGCCTTACTGTAGTTAAAAATGAAAACAATGAATTGGTTCCAACTCGTGTGCAGAATAGTTGGCGTGTCTGTATAGACTATCGCCGACTAAACCAACACACTAGAAAGGACCATTTCCCATTGACATTCATTGACCATATGCTAGAGAGGCTAGCAGGGAAGTCCCATTACTGTTTCCTTGATGGGTATTCTGGATACTTTCAGATCCATATTTCCCCTGAGGATCAGGAAAAGACAACCTTTACTTGCCCCTTTGGTACATTTGCTTATAGAAGGATGTCATTTGGTCTGTGCAATGCTCCAGGTACTTTCAACTATGTATGGTTCGTATTTTTTCGGATTACCTGGAAAATTGCATGGAGGTTTTTATGGATGATTTTACTGTTTATGGATCCTATTTTGATGAATGTTTGAGTAGTCTTGCTTCTGTCCTACATCGCTGTATTGAAATGAATCTCATATTAAATTATGTGAAATGCCATTTCATGGTGCGATAAGGCATAGTTTTGGGACATGTCATTTCTGGGGAAGGTATCCAAGTGGACAAATCAAAAGTAGATATCATTTCCTCCCTACCATTCCCTAAAAATGTTTGGGATGTGCTGTATTTCCTAGGTCATGCTGGATTTTATCATCATTTCATTCGTGACTTCAGTAAAATTGCACTCCCCCTCTCCCGATTACTCCAAAAAGAAAAAGAATTTGTTTTTGATAAAAAATTTGAGAAAGATTTCAATAAGTTAAAATGGAGTCTCACGTCACCCCTGATAATCCAACCACCTCGGTGGGATTTACCATTTGAGCTCATGTGTGATGTCTCTAACTATGTAGTTGGGGAAGTCTTATCATAAAGGGTCGACCGAGCTCCACATGTCATAGCTTATGCCTCACGTACTCTGGACCCTGCCCAAGGAAACTATAGCACAACTGAAAAAGAATTTCTTTCCATTGTGTTTACCTTGGATAAATTCAGGTCATACCTTCTAGGGTCCAAAGTCATTGTGTTCTCAGACCATGCAGCCCTCCAGTATCTCCTTAAGAAACCGAAAGCCAAACCACGTCTCATTCGCTGGATGCTCCTCCTTCAGGAATTTGATCTAGAAATTAGGGATAAAAAAGGAGCAGAGAATGTGGTTGCTAACCATATCAGTAGGATTCTCCCATCCACGGACATTGACTCATCCCCCTGTATTCCCATAAATGAATTTTTTCCTGATGAGCAATTGTACCGAGTGCAAGATGCTATTCGTTGGTATGCTGAAATTGTAAATTATTTGGCAGCGTCTTGCATTCCTGCTGATTTCACCAAAAACCAGGCTGACCGTCTAAAACATGAGTCCCATTTGTATATTTGGGATGACCCCTACCTATGGCACACATGTAGTGATCATGTTATTAGGCATTGTGTTCCCGATAGTGAGTTTCAGTCTGTCCTTAGGTTCTTCCACACACTTGCTTGTGGGGGCCACTTTGGTCCCCAACGGACTGCTCGCAATGTCTTAGATTCTGGTCTCTTTTGGACCACATTGTTTAGGGATGCCCATGAATTCTGTAAATCTTTTCCTCACTGTCAAATAATGGGGAATATCTCTAAAAGAAATGAGATGCCCCAACAACCCTTGCTCTTCCATGACATTTTTGATGTTCGGGGCATTGACTCTATGGGACCATTCCCCAATTAATTTGGGAACCTTTACATTCTTCTGGCAGTGGATTATGTTTCAAAGTGGGTGGAGGCACGAGCCACAAGGACAGATGATTCCAAGATAGTTTTGGAATTTTTGAGAACCCAAATATTCTGTAGGTTTGGATTACCTAGGTTTATCATCAGTGATCAGGGTTCCCATTTCTGCAACCGCACAATGCAATCTCTTTTGCGCTGGTATGGGGTTGGGCATCGAGTGTCTACTGCTTATCACCCACAAACAAATGGTCAAGCCGCAGTGTCAAATAGAGAGGTAAAATAGATTCTTGAAAAAACGGTTCAGCCAAACAGAAAAGACTAGTGTCTTAGACTCAATGATTCATTATGGGCTTAATGTACTGCATTCAAAACTCCAATTGGCATGTCACCATATCAGCTAGTTTTTTGGAAGAGTTGTCACCTCCCTGTTGAGGTAGAGCACCGGGCCTACTGGGCCATTAAACAATGCAATTCTAATCTTTCTGGTGCAGGTATTCAAAGGAAGTTGCAGATTCAAGAGTTGGAGGAAATGAGAATAGATTCATATGAGAACTCCCAGATTTATAAGGAGAAAACCAAGGCTGCCCACGACCGTCTCATCCTTCATCGTCAATTCCACATCGGGCAAAAGGTCCTCCTCTACAATGCAAGGCTGAAGTTTCACCCTGGTAAGCTTTGTTCTCGTTGGTTTGGACCTTACATTGTTACTAATGTCTCTCCATTTGGTGTTGTCCAGGTTCAAAATGAAGACACCAATAAAACCTTCACTGTCAATGGGAAGCGGTTGAAGCACTTCCATGAAGCCATTCCGGAGTCCCCAATGGAGGAACTCCATGTTCAAGAAGCGGTCTATGAATAACACTCACCAGGTTTTATCCTTCCTTCCCACATTCTCTTTTATTACAGTGAGGACACTGCATTCTCTAGGTGTGGGGGGATGGGTACATTCCTTGGTTAGTTAGGAATTTTTTTATTATCATTCCTTCTTCTTCTCTTTTTCACTTGTTTCATGGTATTGTCACTTGCACCCCTATTTCCCCCCTCACATTTGTGATAAAATGATAATTTTTTATGCCTAATTTATCATAGAAAATGATTCCCGTTTTATCATTGAATTTATTGAAAATACATGAAAAATTTCCCATTTTCAAGTTGTTTTAACATTCAAAAAAAAATTTCTAATGAAATGTGCATTTCAGCATGAATTCAACATTGTGGTGTGAATTTCTCTTGAAAATTGGTTGTTGGTCAATGATATGAATGGTTGTATCATTTTGAAGCCATTGAGAAGAGTGGTACCCTTTTTTGTGAATAGTTTAAGGGAAAATTGTGTCATTTAATCTCTCCACAAATTTTTGCACCCAACCATGAAGTGTGAATATTTCTTACTTTATTGAAGGTAAATATAAGTTAGGTTAATTTTTCTCTACTTTCCAAATGATCTTTACATACGTTCGTTCCTTATCCAATCTATTTCATTACTATACCAGATTGACCTACGTGTGTGTACCTGTTATCCGACTGTTGTACGCCCTAAAAAAAACAAAAAAACGGGGTTGTATTTTGGGCAGGTCAAAAACTACCCTTTCTCAACTTTTGATGTTGTTATAACTATTACAATTAGTGTCGTGAGGACATCAAACATGGGTTGAGATAAGAGTGTGATATTTGTTCCAAGTGCAAGTTTTGAAAAAAATAAATATTGAGGGGAGTGATGAAATGTACAGAATATGGGGATATCTAGGTCGGGAGCTTTAGGTTTGAATTCTGGGAATGCTTAATTGAGTGGGTCTTAGAATTTTATTGCAAAGAATGTAGGGCAGGTTCGGTGGAAAGAATCAAGTCAGTAGACTAATTTTAAAATAACTTATATTTATTTAATAGAAAGTGGAAAGAATAGCATGAAATGGTTGTCACACACACACGTGGAGAATTGATGACATGATTAAATTTTGAATTGTTTTCTTTGATTGGTATCATTAGTCTCTTCGAATTTCATTTGGATACAATTTTTGAGACGACTTTTTCCATGATCACTGAGAATAACTCCTCGGTGTGATCTGTGCTTTGATCACAATTCTATCAGAAATTAATTTATCAAGAATGTTAAATCTTCATGAAGTTGGGAATATCTACATGCATAATTTTTAGAAATATGAATTTTCCCAGGAGTGCAAATGTTTAGGTGTGGGGGTGTGATCGTACCACGATTCACTATTTCATTTTCACCCTTACACCGCTGTGCTAAACATATTTTGTATTAAAAATTATAAAAATATTATCAAATTGTGATTCTTGTTTGATTAAATAATTTTATGTTTATCACTTTTAAATATGTAAATGATACTTGTTTTGAAAATTACAATGTAGGTGGAGGTGATTTGGAGGGCCCATGATGAAGTCCTTGAAAAATGGGAAAAACTGTGCAGGATCCAAGAAGTTCAGTGGACTCAAATTCATGCTGATACTCCACCGTGCATCCAAATGGGCTGATATTTTTTGGTCTTATGAAAAACCCATTGGGATACAACTTTCATTTAATAACTGAAGAGATATTCGACCATTAAGGGGCCCATCCGTCCTGATCTGTCCAGCACACCCAATCTGTTGGAGGTCAAAAGTTGTGTGCTGTGATCTGTCCATATCTAGCGCTCCACTTGTTGAAATGATGCCAAACATTCAGTGGATAAAGCCAAGACGTGGGAATACAACATTTTAGTTTTCCACAAAACGTGTTAAGACTATCTGGTAGGCTAAAACAATGTTCCAAGCGGTTTTAGTAAATCTGTGTGCCCAAAACCACCTCCCACATTTCTTATAAAAGGGCACCTTGGGCTCCTCATTTGGGAGTTCGACCAGGAGGCAAAGAACTGGTATTTTAGAGACCCAAGGGAGTACTCTCATCATCCAAGATGTTTTGGAGTCCCCTATCCTCATAGGGGGATCAAGGATGAAGAAGGAGTTTCACCCGAGCCTCCTCCTCCTCACGATGGCGAGCTAAACAGTGGGCGATCATTTCGAGGGAGCTACACATACTTGGGAGGGAGTTCTAGAACCTGTTCTTCCACTGGTTTTGTATAATTTGTGTGTTAAATATTTCAATTATGATTAATCTCTATGATCTTCTCTTATGAATTCATTTTTGTGGTTTAATTTAAGTGAAACGCTTTTTATCTCAACACCGATTGGGTTGAGATTTCAAGTGGGGATCTTGGTTTGTTCCGATAGGACAAGACAAGAACCCTATTAATATCACACATACATAAGATTTCAGTATGTTTTGGTAGCCTTAACTCTGTTATTGAGATCCAAACCTTGACAACACGATTGTTTTGTCAAGGTTTGGTGCTTTGTGAAACATTTTAAGAGGCGAGAGGGGAATCAAGATCATGATAACCCTCAACCAAAGAATTGAACAAATCCATGTCAATATTTTCAGAACAATGAACTATCCAAGTTGTTTAGTGAACTTGAAATGATATCCTTTATCTCATAATTGTAAAACACCTCTTTTATTTTTCAATTATTAAACTCTTTAAATCAATTCATTTTCTTTAATCTTTTTTCAAAAATACCCCCTTTTAGTCCCTTTTATTAAGAACACACACTCTAAACCTACCAACGCTCCTTGAGAGACGACCTAGGGTCTACCCTAGACTATATATCATCCTCAAAAACATAATCAATTTGATGTGTCACGATAGAACGGTCAATGAGCATGAGATCCATGCGACCATGATGCGTCTTAATTCGGATAGTGCACAGGGACCTGATTGTTTTCCAGGGTCATTTTACATAGCTTCGTGGGAAGTTTTTATGGAGGACATTGTCTCTACGGTCCAAGATTTCTTTCACGGAGGATCTCTCCCACGTGTTTCTAGTTCCAAGACTCTAGTTCTTATACCGAATGTGAAGAATACCTCCTCACTCATTCATTATCTCCCTCTGCGAATGTGTAACTTTACCTACAAGGTTCTCTCGAGCATTATCAACACTAGGCTGGCCATGTTCCTTCCATGGTGGATCTCTATTGAGCATAAAAACTTCATGAGGGGGCATTCAATTCAGGGGGTTATCGCTCTGGTGTAGGAAATGGTAATGGACCTGAATTACAGGACTCACTTCTCCAACATGATCATTAAGCTGGATATGAAGAAAGCATACAATAGATTGTAATGGGGCTTTATCAACAGGGTCCTGGATTGCATGGGGCTCTCTCCCAAGGCCTCATACGTCCTTTTTATATGTTATAGCTCTCTGTGGAAGGTGGTCTCATTCATGGGGAAAATCTATAGATTCGTTAAGGCCACCAGCACATAAGACAAGGTTATATGATCTCCCCAAGCATATTCATTATTATGCAGGACACTCTTAACAGGCTTCTAAATAGTGGAATCTCCAATGGTATTATACTTCCCTTGTGCATGAATTTTAACCTCATATCTCCCACCAAATGTTTGCAGACAACACGATTATATTTTCGAATGCAGGTAAGAGGTATGCGAAGGCTATTGATAGGATCCTATAGGAGTATTGCTTCTGTAGTGATCAAATGAAAAACTATTCCAAAAGAAACCAGTATATTTCCAACAAATGTGTGGCAAGGCGGGTCTTTGGCTTGTGCAGTAGAATGGGAATGTAGTCGGGCTCCTTCCCAATTGAGTATATGTGATCTCCAATATCTTCAGGAAGACTGCGCATTCAAAACACTGATCAGGTGGTGACTAGGATCATATGGTGGGTTCTCAACTGGAAAACCCACTTTTTATCCTTTGGGGGCGTATTGCACTGGTTAACCGTGTTTTGGCGGCCATCCTAGTGCATGCAATTACTTCTACTTCAGTGACAAAAGGGGTTATCAAAGAAATAGACATTGTATTTGATGGTTTAATTTGGGACGCACATTCGAAAGGGAGGATACACCGGGTCTCCTGGGACAGGATGGCCCGACCCATCCGTGAAGGGGGAATAAATTATAGGAGGATCACAGCCACTATGTAGTGTATGCATGGAAAGCTGGCTTGGGAGATCATGGAGAACCTGACTCTCTGGGGGAGGACCATGAACCACAATTACACCAGTAATTTTTATAATGGAATTTTCCAGGGATCACCCTTGTGGAATCAGATATATCCCCTAGTTCCGAGTCTTCAAAAACACTCCCGCTAGATTGTGGGAGAAGGCAACATCCTCTTCGGGAAATACAACTAAGTGGGTTTTGTGTAGGGATTCCCAGGGTGTCCGACCCCTATGATTAAATTCAAGGAGGAGATCCTATATCGAAATTTTATCAATGTGGTGTTGGATAAGAATCAGAAAGAAATATTCGATTCTATCCTCATCAATTTGGAATCGGACAAGTTCGTGTTCTCTCCGTCACACTCCATAATGTTCAACTCGAAGGACTTCCATAGGATCTCTAACCCTCAGGCACAGTAGGTCACATGGAACGATTTAACGTGGTGCAGTAAAATCCCATAAAAATACAACTTTCTCAAATGGAGAATTAGGAACTCAGCAATACCATCTGATGTGAGTATCAAGAAGATGAGAATCTTTTTAGCCACCTGGTGCCAGTGCTGCAGCAATAAAAGTGATGAGAGATCGAACCATATTTTCATTGATGGGGAATGGGCTTAGGCTGTGTGGAAGTACTTTTAAATATTCATAGCGGTCTCCTCTAACGTGCTAAGTGGGGATTCCTTCTTTGAAATGTTGTTTTAGGGAACACCAGAGAAAGGTCCGGAGAGGATGGTGTGGAATGTGGTCCCCAATGCTGGATGATGGTGCCTCAGGAAGGCCTGCAACTGTTGGCTATACAAGCCGTGGGGAGAAAAAGGAGGAAGAAAATATGGGACAACAAAACACCACAAGGCTTTCAAACTTTCATATATCTCAACGGATTACATTTGAACCATATTTATAGGCTATTAAAAAAAAGGACAGCACAATACATTTAATGAAGGACCAAAATACAAAGCAAACAATATTAAATGACTCGCTTGGGAGAAGCGGATGCATGGGGAAATGAGGAGACACATGGGAAAGTGGCGCTGCATGGGGAAGATACGCTGCATGGGCTGCTTTGGAAAACCAATGGATTGGTTTGCAATTTCCAACACTCCCCTTCAAACCAAAACCGACTTCATCCCGAGCATCGTTCTTAATCTTTTGAATGCATCCGACGGTAATGCCTTTGTGAAAATATCCGCCACCTGTTCCGAAGTATGGCAATATTCCAATTTAATCGTTTTTTGTTTCACATGATCCCTGAGGAAATGAAAACGAGTATCAATGTGTTTGCTTCTCCCATGCTGCACCGGATTTTTGGCTAGTTCAATAGCCGACTTGTTATCCACATATATCACCGTGGATCCATCCTGTGGATGCTTCATTTCCTTCAAAAAATTTCTCAGCCATATTCCCTCACAAACAGTAGAGGATGCTGCCACATACTCTGCTTCACATGTGGATAAAGCAACCACACTTTGCTTTCTTGAATTCCATGTAAAAGCAGTCGATCCAAGAAAAAATACGTACCCAGTAGTGCTTTTTCTTTCATCTTGGTCACCTCCCCAATCACTGTCTGAGTATCCATACAGCTCTGCTTCTTCGTTGTATGGATAAAAGAGACCAAAATCTACCGTTCCTTTAACGTACCTGAGGATACGTTTTGCAGCTAGCCAGTGAGACTCTTTCGGTGTCTCCATATACCTGCTTAGAAGACCAACACAATAGACAATATCTGGCCTTGTGATTGTGAGATACCTCAGGCTTCCAATCAGACTCTTGAACAGAGTCGAGTCAACGCTTCTTCCTTCTCCATCTTTTGTCAGTTTCAAGCTCGTTGCAACCGGTGTGTTTACAGCATTACAATCGGTCATCTTGAATTTTTCAAGCAACTCCTTGGCATATCTCTTCTGAGATATATAAATGCCGCCATGTTGTTGCTTCACTTCTATGCCCAGAAAGAAGGACATGAGACCCCCATCGGTCATCTCGAACTCTTTGAACATGGCCTCCTTGAAATCATCGAACATTGGTCGACAATTCCCTGTAAACAACAAATCATCAACATACAAGCATGCAATAAGAATATCGCCACGATCATTCTGCTTGATGTAAACCGCATGCTCATATGGACATTGGGCGAAGCCATTCTCTCGGAGATAACTGTCAATGCGTGCATTCCATGCGCGAGGAGCCTGCTTCAACCCATAAAGAGCTTTCTTCAATCGATACACTTTGTCTTCCTCCCCTTGCATGACAAAGCCTTCAGGCTGGTCAACATAGACCTCTTCTTCCAAAAATCCGTTTAAGAACGCAGACTTCACATCTAGTTGATAGATCATCCAACTATGATGGACAGCAAGAGAGATAATCATCCGTACCGTGTCAAGGCGAGCAACAGGAGCGAATACTTCTTCATAGTCCACCCCGTATTTCTGTTTGTACCCCTTTGCTACGAGCCTTGCCTTATATCGATCAATGTCGCCATCAGCATTTCTCTTTATTTTGTACACCCATTTGACACTAATGCTCTTCTGGCTTTTTGGGAGTGTAGTCAACTCCCACGTGTCATTTCTCTCTATGGCACGAATTTCTTCTTCCATAGCCATTCTCCAGCTTTCTTCCCTCATGGCTTCCTGAAAGGTCAAAGGCTCATGATCTGCATACAAGCAAAAAAGATTTACCTCTTCAGTCTGCTCATAAATGTCACTCAAATTTTTCATCTTCATAGGAGCCATAGGCGAGGATGAGCTGGCCAAATTTTGATTTGATGGAGTGCTTTGAGGAGTGAGGAAATGTACTCCTGGACTTCTTCCAACTGATGATGCACCCGAGGAAGGTGTTGTGGGCGTCTGCTCCTGATGATCATGTCTTTCTTCAAAATCTTCAGTTTCGACTACAACATCCTTGTTTGGTTCTTCATCATCCCATTTCCACGCTTCTTCCTCACTAAAGACCACATCTCTACTAACCACTAATTTATTGGTTAGTGGATTGTAAAGCTTGTAGGCTTTAGAGGCTTCACAATATCCGATGAAAATGCATTTCTCGCCACGATCATCCAGCTTCCTTCTTCTTGCTTCTGGAACTTGAGCATAGGCGACACACCCGAAGATTCTTAGGTGCGCCACGCTCGGTTTGTAGCCGCTCCATGCCTCTTGTGGTGTAAAGTTCCTGACGCTCTTCGTTGGACACCGATTGAGCAAGTAGGCAGTACACGCCACTGCCTCTGCCCAAAAACTCTTTGGTAGCCCTTTCTCCTTCAGCATGGTCCTCGTCATGTCGAGGATGGTGCGGTTCTTCCTTTCTGCAATGCCATTCTGTTGTGGGGTGTAAGCAGCAGTGTATTGCTGCTTGATGCCATGCTCCCTGCAAAAGTCTTGAAATGCATTTGAGGTGTATTCTCCACCTCTGTCAGATCTCAGCACTTTGATTTTGTGACCACTCTCAGCTTCAATACGAGCTTTGAAAGTTTTAAAGATAGAAAAAGCGGAAGATTTCTCCTTGATGCAATACACCCACAGTCTTCTACTGAAATCATCAATAAGGGTAATGAAGTACCTATTACCTCCAAGTGAGGGTGTTTCAAGTGGTCCGCAGATGTCAGTGTGAACCAACTGAAGTGGTTCTGTTGCTCTTCTGGACACTCCACTTGGGAAGGAGTTCCTTTGTTGTTTGCCGAGTGTACATGCCTCACACACATGATTTGTTGATTCAATCGCCGGCAAGCCACGCACCATTCTTGAGGAGGATAGAAGTTTAAGCCCGCTAAAATGGAGATGCCCAAAACGCAGATGCCATCTCCACGAATCATTCTTCATGAGCCCAAATAGGCACTCCTCGGCCTTTGTTTTGATGTGCAGTGGAAACATGCGATTCTTCGCCATTTGGACTTGAGCAATCAACCTCCTGTGAGCATCTCTTACTGACAAAGAAGAATTCTCTAAGTGTATAACATACCCCTTTTCAAGGAGTTGGCCGAGACTTATGATGTTGTTTTTCATACTTGGTACGTAATACACATTGGAAATGTAATTCGACTCACCATTCTTCAGATAGATTTTGATTTTACCTTTGCCAATCACGGGTACCTTCGATGAATCGCCGAAGGTCACATCGCCATGAACTTCTTCAGTTAGTTCTTCAAAAAGTTCTTTGTTACCACTCATGTGGTTGCTCGCACCCGTGTCAAGATACCATACATCGGGGCGTTCAGATGCCTTTTCTTGTGCGAGGAGGAGTGTCGTACCTTCTTCTTCATGGCGTGACGCTTCAGCATAGTTGGATCGCTCATCATGATCCACTTTGCTCCAACAATTAGAGGCATAGTGGCCAAATTTTTTACAGTTATGGCATTGAACATTTTTTGCATTTCCACG
The DNA here is from genome assembly GCA_963277665.1 of Viscum album. Taxonomy (NCBI): domain Eukaryota; kingdom Viridiplantae; phylum Streptophyta; class Magnoliopsida; order Santalales; family Viscaceae; genus Viscum; species Viscum album. The sequence continues at coordinate 1,616,294,147 of OY728158.1, forward strand.
ACCACGCGTGAATCGGCCTCCACCGTATCCTCTTCCACGGAAGCTACTGAAGTTTTGTTGCTTTTGCTGATAGATTGGATGGTATCCACGTCCTCTACCTCTTGCACGATAACTGCCCCGTTGTGCTTGGTCATTCTTGGGTTCTTGCAGAGTCAGCTTGGACTCTAAGGCATGCTCTATTGTTGAACCCGTATTTTTCTGCATTCGTTGCTCATGTACTTGCAACGACCCCATTAGTTCTTCAATTGACAATTTTTCCAAATCTTTCGACTCTTCGATTGCCACAACCACATGCTCGAACTTGGTTGTGAGCGATCGAAGTGCTTTCTCAATAACTCGAATATCCTCCATTTTTTCACCATTTCTTTTCAAATTGTTAATAATGAGAATTAGGCGTGAAAAGTAATCCGAGATACTCTCACCTTCCTTCATTCGCGCCGCTTCGAACTCCGCTCGTAATGTTTGAAGACGGACCCGCTTCACACGATCAACTCCTTTAAAAATGGTGGCAAGTGTATCCCAAGCTTGCTTGCTCGATGTTGCTTCGGCAATTTTTTCGAACGTCGATTCATCCAACCCTTGATAGAGAAGGAACAACGCCTTGTTGTCTTTCTTCCTTTGATTTTTGACGGTCGTCTTTTCTTCATTCGTGAAGACCGCTTCTTCCTCCGCAGTGGGTACTACATACCCGTCGGTGACGATCTCCCATAATTCTTGCGACCCGAACAATGCCTTCATTTGAATGCACCACCTCTCATAGTTGTCCTTAGACAAGGTCGGAACTTGCGGCTGGATTGTTGTGGCCATCTTCGGAATTTGGAGGATGCCTTCGAACCGGCCCTCTGATACCAGTTTGTTGGCTATACAAGCCGTGGGGAGAAAAAGGAGGAAGAAAATATGGGACAACAAAACACCACAAGGCTTTCAAACTTTCATATATCTCAACGGATTACATTTGAACCATATTTATAGGCTATTAAAAAAAAGGACAGCACAATACATTTAATGAAGGACCAAAATACAAAGCAAACAATATTAAATGACTCGCTTGGGAGAAGCGGATGCATGGGGAAATGAGGAGACACATGGGAAAGTGGCGCTGCATGGGGAAGATACGCTGCATGGGCTGCTTTGGAAAACCAATGGATTGGTTTGCAATTTCCAACAGCAACAAGGCTATATTCGAGGGGATACTTTCAAAAGGTAGTTCTATCATATTGAGAACCAAATTCCTATATAGTGACATTTTCACCCCTCTTAAGAACTGGTGGGAAGATCCCTCACTGTGCATGCTACAGGCGTGCCCCCACCTGGCTCCTTCTATCTAGGACAGACCATAGGGGTTGTGTATAAGGTGGAGTACTCCAGCAGATGATTTGAAGAAAAACACTAATGGATCTTGTATATCAAGTATCATCCATGGTGGTGGATTAGTTCGTAACTCAGGAGGGAGTGTGTTACTTGCCTTTACAGCTCATTTTGTAAATTGAAATTCTCTTAAGGAGGAGGCCAAGGCAGTTCTCAAAGGACTCAATTAGTGTAGTCAGAAAAATATAGAAATATCCCAATTGGAAAGGGACTTGAGGATAATCAATGACATTATGCTGGGTAGAGGTTCCATCCCATGGTTTGTCACATACAAAATAAGGAGATGTAAAGATCTACTGAGTAGAAAGAATATGGTTACTCCCAACTGTAGAGAGGGGAATAAAACCATGGATTTTTTTGCTTCCCTAGATACTCCTAGCTCTGATGTCACCTGCCTCCCCAATGCCACCTCCCAGAAGCCTGAGGGTGTGAATTTAATTCGGGGAGAAGCCCTTGGTCTCCATTATTTTAGTCCCCCCAATGCCTAGTTTTTCTTTCTTCCCAGGACCTTTTGTCTCTTGTATTTTCCCATTTGACTAAATATATAATTTAATGATGATGATACATATATCCATGATCATATCCCTAGTTCTGGACATCATGATACTAGTGGATACTTTTTATCAAGAATTTCATTTGAGGCTCCTATAAAGAGGATCAGTGATTAAGCACTTCTATAGATAATGTGACCTGACTCAGGGAAGATAGAGAGAGATAGAGTGAGAGAGAGCCTCAAATGGAATCTCTTTATTGTGGAAGTGAGTCCCTATGATTTTTTCCTCAGTATAGATTGGTTTCATAAGATCCTTGTTTATTTTGTTGCTACATGTTTGTATAGAAGTGATTCTAATATTTTGGGTTGGTGGATTCCTATTTTTATAAGGAGTGACATCAGAACAGGTTATCACCATCTTTGGTTTTTTAGCAGGATACACTATATGTTTATTTTGTAATACACTATGGTTGTTTTGAGGTAATGGTGATATCCATTGATGAGTTGTATTCAATAGAAGAATAGTGACACTTATGGACTAGATCCTTAACTATTATAGATTATTTCATGGTAGTCTTCATTGATGACATCAATTAGTGCTCGGTGTCAATGTAGTAACACACAAGACACTTGATAATAGTTTGGTTTACCACACATTGTTAGTTGTTACACCTCCACTTCTGTAGGGTTCTTGCGATGTATAACTTTGGGATATATATCTTGATATTTTCCATAACCAAATATCCACTACATTTGTACCAGATTGGTTTTATAAATTTAAGAATATTTTAATTATTATTTGAGGAGGGATGAGGAAACTAGTCATGCTATGAGAAGAGGTTTTGAGGTATTTTTTTTCAAGTTAAACTCTTCATGTCTCTACTATATGAAGGTGATGGGATAACATTTATGGAGATTTTGGGACACATGTTCATGTAGGAGTTGGTATGGATTGATGGAATTCCCTTGAAAATTATGGGAAACAATGATTATTACTTCATTACATTATTTGGGAGAGGATTCACAAAGTATTTGGGGACTCGATTGTAGTTATCATTGTGTTTTAACCTAGTTAGCTATCCATTTAAGTTGGATTGTTTAGGTATTGTTCAACATGATTTGGGTATGCATGTTGGTTTGGGTCCAAAGCTAGTATGATAATCTACCATTGATGGAGTTTGTGTATCATAGTGACTAAAAATCCACTAGAAGTGTATCACCTTTTTGAGTCCATGTATTTGTGACTTTACATGTAATTTTTATACTGGTAACATTGAGTATGTGATAGTGCTTGGGGGAGGACTTGTGCCTTACAGACAGAGCTCTCACTAAGGGCCAGGGTTTCAATGGCATACTAACTCAAAAGGCCATCACACCAGCCCCTCCCCCCATGGATGGGTTGGGGCCTTTTCAATTTCATGATGGCATTTGGAGAACTTTTTATCCTTTATCAAATATTGATTTCCTCCCATGTTTTCCCACGATCTCATTTAGTATGAATTTCCTAGAGATTTTTGAAGGATTCTTTAATATTTTTATCTCTATTGAGGAATTTATAAAATCATAATCTCTCATAAATATTACTTTAATTGCTTGGTATAATTATCGGTGCCCTTCAGTAGACACATTTGAAATTCATGTTTTAGGTTTTCGGTGTTTAAAGGATCATGAAATGATCGGTTAACTTGACTGAAATCCCTTTATGATTCAGTTTTCAACAGAGATCAAATTGATTAAGGCGTGGTTAGGGGTTCCCTGGACATATAATAGATTATGGTCCTTTCTTTTCAGGTGGCCCATTGAATTTCATATGAAGGGTGATGTCCTGACAATGGAAATTTTGGCTGGGCTCTTAGAAATTCCACTAAATTTCTAGAATCCTTTGATTTTATAAATTATAGGAAATTTGATAGAATGATATATGAGTTCTAACTATAGAACTAGTTTTGTGTGTCATCTTATCTCTCCTTGAATATGTGTGAAGGTAGACGTCTCTAGAATGCCATTGGATCTCATTCGACATATTTTTAGAGAGGAAGTTTACTAGAAGAATCCATTTTTCTTTGAGTCATTGATTGATTTTTTCCATCTTGCAAGAAATTCGATCATGCATTGTCATCTTATATTCATGGGAGGAAGATGGATGCATGATCTGGTGGTAGTGAAAAAAATCTGATTGTTGGCTCTAGTGAAGGCCAAATGGAGCAAACATCTCCAGGTGCCTTCAGGGATCAATCAAAGGAAGACAAGTTTCATGAAAACAGAAAGGAGGGAATCCCAAAGGTGGAGGAAAATTTCAATCACATGAGGTGGGATCTATGATATCCCAAAGCTAATTAACAAGATCATATGAGTTCAGTCGGAACTGGTGTATTAAATGCTAATGCCGGTGTGATCTCAAACTCTTTCACATATGATATGGATGTGTGTGAAGGAAGTAATAACAACCATGAAGGGTTAATTAATACAACTGGTGAGGTACTTTCTATAACAACTGGGTCTCGGTGACAGCACATACACCCCTTCTTAACATGGCTGTCGGGTCCCAGCCTGCCAGGTACCACCAGTTGCCCTGCAGACACGTGGTCCCCACCCTGGTGTCTACCCATGTGCCTGCAAGGGTCATCTGACTAATGATAGTCCCCACAAGAAAACATATGTCATTTTCAGTGTGATTTTTATTCACTCACACAAACCCTCGGAAACATCACAGAAGGTCACCAATCCTGATCACTACTCCAGGACAAGCACGCTTAACTATGGAGTTCTAATTAGGTAGGCTCCGGAAAAAGAAAGGTGCACCTTATTAAAATGAGTTGTATCATTTAGTCATTTAACCCTTTATCATTTGGGGATGTTACAATCACCCCCCCCCCCTTTAGAGCACAACACCCTCGTTGTGGGCCCTACATCTCAACCCAGACAGTGCACAAAATTAAGGCTGGGTACCACCTTTGATACCAAATGTAACAACTATGTCTCAATGACAGCATAGACACCCTGCCTTAACATGGTCATCAGGTCCCGCCCCACTAGGTACCACCAGTTGCCCTGAAGACATGTGGTCCCCACCATGGGGCCCACCCATATGCCAGCATGGGTCATCTGACTAATGACAGTACCCACAGGCCAACACATGTCCTTTTCAGTGTGCTTTTTCCTCACTCACAGAAACCCTGGAAAACATCCTAGAAGGTCACACATCCTGATCACTACTCCAGGCCAAACATGCTTAACTATGGAGTTCTAATCAGGTAGGTTCCTGAAAAGGAAGGTGCACCTTGTTGACATGAGTCATATCATTTAGTCATTTAACCCTTTATCATTTGGGGATTTTACACGTTATATGGATGTTCAGCAGTGGGAGGAGGCAAGGCATGGTTCCTACAATCAGGTTAATGAAAAATAAAGGTCCAATCTGAGAAGGACTATGTCATGTCTCAACCTGAACAACCACTTTGATATCCTGAGTGTCGATGGAGGGGTAGAGTGCAACACCAATTGTCCGTCAAAAGAAGACTCTGATGGAGAAAGACAATCCTTGCATGGAAATTTAATAGGAGGATATTGTAAATTTCTATAAAGTCAAAGGTGGAAGAAGGGAAATAATAAAAATTGTGACTCGAGAAGCTACATTGTCACTAAGAAGTAAAAATCCAAGGGACATAAATACTACTCATATATACCAAGGCCAATGGGGACAGACTCATACAAAAGGTGGTAAACCTGAGGTATATGAGTCCTATACAGTGGAATGCAGTACAAAGCATCAACATATAAGAAAAAATATGTTTTCAGAGAATGAAAAGGAGGTTACACAGGTTGAGGATATGTTGGATGTTTTGGGGGTTCCTTAAGGGGATGCAGAAGATAAAAACATGGAACGAAATTGGGAGATGTTACTACACTTAGAAGATGCATTACTGGAGAATTTATTCTAAATAACTACAGGTGGCTTGATTCTTATTCTGATGAGATACATAATGATGATCATATTCCCTATTATAGGAATAACCATATAGAACAGTTGGCTATTTTATTTGCATATAAACCACTTAAATGCATGGGAAACCATTACAAGAGCCACATTGATTTTAATCTTGAAGTCTTTATCAAATCACAATTCCATAATCATGGGAATATCAGGAAAATGTTTAGCCATTATGTAATTTGAAAATATTCTTAATATAAACCACATTATATATCTTAGGAAACATGGATCCTTACCAATATTCCTTGTAAATTGATTGTTAGATTATCTAACTCCAAGGGACACATTTATTTTGACTTTGTATATTATGACCCCAATTCCACTATGAATATGTACCCCCCAATATGACCTAAAAAATAGTGGAATCAATGTCCGGAGGATAAAATCCTCTTTTCTTCGTATGACCTATTAACATCATAGTTGAACCATATTTTTGAATAAGTTCATAGAACATCCTTTGCGTACCTATTTCAGGGTATCACATCATATTTTAGAGCCTCATGTTATTAATTACAATGTCCCCCAAAAAGCATGGAAGGTGTTGGAGTGTTCTTATCCTTTAATCCCCATTGAGGTCTTTATCATCATTGTATTGGTCCAAAAACCATGAAAGTAAATTGTATTCAAACTTTCATGGGACTGGTTCCATATGAAATATTCCCACCATGAATATGTGTTCTATATTCAATAATAGATATACTAATGTGATTAAATCATTTCCATGATATTCTTATTCTTTAAGAAGCTATTTCATTTCTCTGATGTCTAATTCAAAACGATCCAAACCATTAGTCGATCAAACTTCTTTATTTTTAATTCTCAATAAAAATGATAATAGGAATAGACTACCTATAGAAATAGAAATCCTACACCAACTAGTCTCCACCTAAATAGCATATTCTATCCCTAGAATGATTGTGGTAATAGAAAGAATACACCCACTAGTCCCCATAGAACAAGTATGGAATAATTTACCTCAATTAATAATGATTATTCAATTCCTTCCAATTTCCATTTCCAATCAACTTATACAGTCATGGGTAATGATTTTCATATTATTCAATCCATTTTTAAGTAATATAATGACCCTTAGGGCTGTACACTTGTAAGTAATACCCATTTTCATGATATCAATTATATTTCAAATTTATATGTCCTTATATAAGAAATCATAGGTAAAATATATATGAACTTAAAATGAAATAATTGGCTTGCCTTTCATATCTTGAATCGACCCAAAGAAAGTGACATTGAACTCACCACAATGAGAACCCATGAATCTAATACTAGAAGTACAAATTTTATTCTCCTCTCCCTATACATTAACTGTACATGATCTAAGAAAAATTAAGTAGTTTAAATTAAAATAACACAAAAAATTTAGGGTCCGAAATGTGGAACTATAAGAATTAAATGTTTTATCACTAGGTCCTTTAGACTAGTAAAAAGTTATATAATTATTCCATTACTAACATATTCTTTCATATTCTTTCTGAAATGGATTGAAATTGTGAGATACAATATCATTCATTAAAACATGTAAAATCTAGTGTTATGATCATGGAAAATTATACCAATACTGTAAAGACCCGTAAAATTCAAGGGAATTTTTTTCTTAATTTTCTTTGGAATTTTACAAGAGCGCGGTTTCTGACGGCACCTGATTCCAAGGCCTGGAGTGCCCGGAATCAATTTCCGAAGTTTGGCTCGGGTACGTTCAGTGAACGAACGAGCGGGAATTCCTAACTTTTGATCCGGTGCTCGGAATTGAAATCTGAGGGCACCGATGAACTCGCATCGCCAATATTCGCTTAAGGAGACCTTTTCCAAGGTTGCGTTTATTTCGGGATGAGAGTTAGTTTTTGGGAGTTTAGAATAAGTTAAATAAAAATTGTGGATTACATTTTTATTTATTTAAACTTATTAGTTAACTTCTCTCAAAGGAAGTTAGGGGTGGGACCCACACCCACTTAACCTCCCTTGAGAGGATTAAGTGTGTTGGGGCCCACACGAACCCTAAACTTTTCATCTTCTCCCAACTCCCTTAACCCCTCTTTAAATGACATGAGTTATTTAATTTTGGAGTTATCCTTTTTGAATTTCAAACCTTTGAAATTCATTTGTTAAGTTTGTGAATAAAATAAGCTCTTATCTTATTTTGTTGGGTAAGAACTCTTTAGACATCTTGAGAGCTTTTGAGAGCTTTTCCTTCTTCTTCAAACTTTGACGAAGAACGCTCAAGCCTTGACGAAGAACGCTCAAGCTCCGACGAAGAACGCCGCTCCTCTCTTCTTCGTCTTCCGTGTCAACAAGAGGGAACGCCGCTTCCTCCTCGGACTCCCTTCATCGACATAAGAAGTTTCGCCAATGACGTGCCTCTTCGGACGTACCTCTTCGTCATCGGATTTGACGAACGATTACCGTGACGCCGACCTCCGCGACGTTGTCTTCCGCGGGACGTTGAAAAATCTTCGAACCTTTACCCAAGGTAGGGGTTGTTGATTTTTATTTAATTATTTTATTCTTGTTCGTGGTTCTAGCATGTCTAACGTGAGGATATTGAATATTTAAGTTGGGTTATCTTTTAACGTGAGGGGGCCGAACCACATGAACACGGTCGAACCCCCTCCATCGTTCTTGTTGATTTATCTTGCGGGTGGAAACAAGGTGGCGTGGTGCCGTCGCACCACGCGGATAATCGTATGATTATATTGCGCGGCGCCGTCGCGTCGCGCCGTGGAAGAATCATCAAGAACGCGATGCCGTCGCGCTGCGTCAAGGGGAATCGGAGGCGCGGTGGAGGGACGCGGTGCCGTCGCACCGCGCCGGATGACGAACACCGCGGCCGGTTCTGGGCCGCGGCGGGACGAGAAGACCGGCAGCCGGGCCGCCAGCGTCGGAAGCCGGAAAGGGGGACCGGATTTTCCGGTCCCGTTGGAGAAAACCGGCCGGCAGTTGGCCGGCCGGAAGGTCAAAAGGCGGGGGAAATAAATTCCCCCTGCCAGCTTAAACCCCCCCCTCATTTATGAGGGGGGCGGTTTCCTTGAGGGGGGCAGGAGGCCCCCCCGGTTTCTTCAAGCCGGCCCCCACGTGGGGGGCCGTTTTTTTCAAAAGGGCGTGGCATAATGCCGCGCCGCCATCCCAATCAAGCGGGGGGCCTTGCCCCCCCCCCCCCCCCCGCGCGCTGCCTCCGTGCGGCGCCAGGCCGCCGCGCCGCCGGCCGGCCGGCCGGGCCGGGTCGGACTCGGGTCAGGTCGACCCGGTTCGGGCCGACCCAGGGGGGGTCGGGCCGGGTCGTCCCGGACCCGGACCCCCCGTTTCGAATCGGTTTCGGTATTTTGGCCATAACTTGAGCCACGAACCTCTGATTGACGAACCGTCTGCGGAAACACGATCCTTGGATCGAGACGGTCGTTTCGGTATATCGCACTCAAAGTTTCGGAATACTTTGGGTTCGGCCGGGTTGGTTCGTTCACGAAACCAACCGGGCCTTCGGAGCGGAAATGCTCATATCTTGAGCTACAGACGTCTGATTGACGTGCCGTCAGCTTTGTTGTGTTCCTCTTAGTGAGGCGGTTCTTTTGGCATGCTCCGCCTGAGGTTTGGACACAGGTGGAGTACGGTCGGGTTGGTTTTGCCTTAAAAACCAACCGGGCCCCGGAGACGAAAATGCCAATAACTCTCAGACCGGGCGTCCGATCGACGCGCCGTCTGTTGCGTTGAGTTCCTGTTGACGATACGGAACTTTTGGATACATCAACTCTGGTCTTTGTGACAGTTGATGTATCAGCCTCTCGGCTCGTGGAGCGGACCCTCCGAACGAGCTTGCTGTGTGCGGGAACCCCAGTGCTGGCTACTACTGCTACTACTGCTACTGTGACTGCGACGACGACAGTACAGAGATCCTGTGTGGATTCGACGACGACGACTACAACACTCAGTGATCCTACGTGGATCAGTGCTACAGGTCCTGTGTGGGCCCGATCCTGTGTGGGTCCGATCCTGTGTGGGTCCTTGCGCTCAGCGGTCCTGTGTGAACCAGCGCCTACAGGTCCTACGTGGGCCCGATCCTGTGTGGGTCTTTTGCGGGGGTTAGTTACCTATCGATCCTTCGTGGGTCCGATGACTTAGATGGATCAGAGATCATCTTTATCGTCTTTCGAAGATGTATACCTGTGTGAGCTGAATTCTGTTGCTTTCCTGTGTGGATTGTGTTGTGCTATCCTGTGTGGATTACGTTTTGCTTTCCTGTGTGGAATACGTTTACTTTCCTGTGTGGACTGAGTTGTACTTGGGCTCAGAGGTTGGAGCGTATTTGAATTTGATGACTTAGGTATATGTATGGGCATATACCTAAGCAGTGTCGGTTGTTACTTCGTGATTGTACCTTTCTTCGTGGTTTATCCTTTGTGGATTGAGAGACCTTCAGGGGTCTCAGGGTCCCTACTGAGTAGCTTATACTCACCCCTGCACGGGCTTTGCCCGCACTACGTTGTGTTGGTTGCAGACGACGGACAACGTTGATCTTAGCTGAGGCTTGCAGAGCAGGACAGTACCTGGAGGTGGACCACTGGACGGGACGTGCTCGGAGCGGACGGCGGGACCCGAGGAGCAGTGGAGCTATCTGTACCCACTCTTCAGGTGGGATTTCCAGTGGACAGCCCGGTGTAGCGGCTTTTACTTTTCAGTTGCTGTTTTCCCTTTCAAGTTGTACTTTACTTTCAGTTTGGGTTTGTATACTGGCCCATTTACTTTTCCGCACTTTCAGTTGTACTCTGCTTTTGCTTAGTGTTTACTTACCGCTTGCTTACTCTGTAGTGTTTGTTTACTTTACAAAGGCAATGCCTTCCCTTTTTACCAGAATTTACGCCTTGGTGCTAGTCGCCAGCCCTTGGCCTATGGAAGGCGGGCTTGGGGTAGTCACGGCACGGACCCCGAGGGCGGGTCGTGACAAATTGGTATCAGAGGAGTTCGGTTCTACCGCGAACTCTGATCTTTTCTATGTGAAGCAATAATGTTTAGCGTATTGAGTGTGGTTATCAGTCTAGGGAGTCCAGTGTTGGTGCGGCGGCCGACGTATCCGTACACCAGGACCCTGACTTCTGATTTCCGACTTAATGCACGAAAACATTGATTGCGTGTGTGTTTCAAAGTTTTCTTATGATTACTTATATCAGCTCACCAGGTATACTGTTCTGACCGTGGTGCACCTGTTTCCTTTTTAGGATGGCCCCACGACGGTAGCCAGCTAGGGTTCCGAGAGTCGAGCGTGACGACAGCCCACCGAGCGACGAGGCCTCGGTGCAGGGCCCTTTGTCAGCAGTGGCACCGCCGGTAGCTCTACCCGCCGAGCCCCCGATGCTTCCAGCACCAGCCGCTGACGATGCACGTCGCCTCAGCGCACTGCATGAGTTTCAGCGCCAGCGACTGCCCAGGTTTCGCGGGGAGACGGATCCCTAGGCAGCAGAGGACTGGCTGGAGGTAGTGGTACGAGTGTTTAGGCTAGTGAGGACACCAACAGACCTCATGGTGATCCTCGCTGCGAGCCTACTACACGCAGCAGCAGGACAATGGTGGAGCTTGATGCTCCAGGTGCACGATGAGGCATCTCTACTTTGGAAGGACTTTGAGAGCCTCTTCCGCTCGGAGTTCGTCCCAGCCACCCTTCGTGCGTTGCGTATCCAGGAGCTTCTTCAGCTGCGGCATGGCAGCATGACGGTCGCTCAGTACTCGGCGAGATTTACCGATCTCTCGCGCTACTCGACCGACATGGTACGGGACCCATTCTTCCGGGCCCGGACCTTCGAGCAGGGTTTGAGACACGAGATCAGGGCATCGCTGATCTCCCTCAGCATACCGACTCAGACAGGAGTACTGGAGCGGGCCCTTCTGATCGAGAGCTTCCTTGCTGAGTCTACACCAGCACAGCGACCCACCGCAGGGTGGCACGTGGCAGAGTCATCTACAGCAGGCAGTCGACGGATGACTCAGGGGTCCAGACAGACCAGACCTTCGGGCAAACGACCTCAGGACACTGGCTCAGCAGTGCGGGGCAAACAGCGCGGAGCCAGTCTTTCGAGAGGCAGACAGTGCTACTCATGCGGCGGGCAGGGCCACATGGCTCGTGACTGCCTGACCCGCCGTGCCGAGGAGCAGCAGTCAGTTGAGGGACCACCGAGGCAGAGGTAGAGGGTCGACCGTGGCGGTCCGCAGGGAGGAGGCAGACAAGGCAGAGGAGCTGGACGAGCAGACGGTGGTGGGAGACGCTTTGAGGATCTTCCACCACCACCACCAGGAGGTCCACCCCGACCACAGGGAGCTGGCGGGCAGAGACAGGCACAGCTCCAGGTAGCAGAGGCCTACGACCACGGCGCACCCGAGATGATTTGAGGTACTATCTGTGTCTACTCCACCCTTGCTGCAGTACTTATAGACACAGGAGAGAGTCACTCTTTCATAGCCACTGCCCTTGTTCGGAGCTCGGAGATTCCGACAGAGCCGTTGGCTCGATCCTTACGGCTAGATACTCCTACGGGAGCAGACTCGACAATTACGCACTGGTGCCGGCAGTGTGAGCTCACTCTAGGAGGCGAGAACTTCGGCTGGGATCTTCTTGTAGCAGCGTCGAGGCCTTACGATGTCATCTTGGGCATGGATTGGCTATCTATGGTCCATGCACAGATTGACTGTTTTAGGAGCAAGGTGCGATGTGTACGCACCGACGGGAGCAGGTTCACCTTCACCGGCGAGAAGGGAGCCTTTGCAGCACAGGATGGACTTCCGCAGAGGAGAGGACAACCCATTACTCATCAGTTAGCTAGCCTCATCCTTGGAGCAGTTGACGTGCGGAGTCCTGGTTTTCCTGCAGTGGTGGATCAGTTTGCGGACGTTTTTCCCGACGACGTTCCAGGGCTACCTCCTCGCAGAGAGGTAGAATTTTATATTGACTTGTACCCCGGGACATCCCCGATATCCAATCCAGCATATCGGATGGCCCCCGCCGAGGTTCGAGAGCTACGGGTACAGTTGGAGGACTTGCAGGGCAAGGGGTTCATCCGACCCAGTGTTTCACCCTGGGCTTCCCCGATTTTGTTCGCCAAGAAGGTGGACGGGAGCTTGCGACTTTGTGTTGACTATCGTCGCCTGAACCAGGTGACAGTGAGGAACAAGTATCCGTTACCAAGGATTGATGACCTCTTTGATCAGCTCAAGGGAGCACGGTGGTTCTCGAAGATAGACCTTAGGTCAGGCTATCATCAGCTCAGAGTCAGAGACGAGGATGTGCAGAAGACAGCCTTCAGATGTCGGTATGGCCACTATGAGTTCTTGGTTATGCCTTTCGGTGTAACCAATGCCCCAGCAGTGTTCATGGCTCTCATGAACATGATCTTTCAGCCATACCTCGATCGGTTTGTCATGGTCTTCATCGACGACATTCTGATTTACTCTACGACTGAGGAGGAGCACGCCTATCACTTGCGAGTTGTACTAGACACACTCCGAGAGAACCAGCTTTATGGTAAGATCTCGAAGTGCCAGTTCTGGATACGTGAGGTCCGCTTCTTGGGACACGTTATCTCTGAGGCGGGAGTTGCAGTGGATCCCGCGAAGATTGAGGCTGTGTTAGCTTGGGATCCACCCAGGAGCGTGACTGAGGTTCGGAGTTTCTTGGGACTAGCTGGATACTATCGGAGATTCGTGCCAGACTTCTCTAGAGTTGCGGCACCACTCACAACTTTGACGAATAAGGGTAAACCCTTCGTATGGTCAGACAGATGTCAGCAGAGCTTCCAGGAGCTGAGACAGAGATTGACCTGCGCACCTATCTTGAGGTTGCCTGAGGAGGGAGTAGGGTACGTAGTTTACTGCGATGCATCAGGGACCGGACTCGGATGTGTTCTGATGCAGGAGCGGGCATTGATCGCCTATGGATCACGTTAGTTGAGGCCGCATGAGCAGAACTACGCTACCCATGACCTGGAGTTAGCAGCAGTGGTCTTCACTCTGAAGACATGGCGACACTACCTGATGGGCGAGCGCTTTACAGTCTTTTCCGATCATCAGAGCCTCAGGTATATCTTCTCTCAGAAGGACCTGAACCTGAGACAACGACGATGGCTCGAGTTCCTCCAGGACTATGACTTTGAGATAGTCTATACTCCTGGGAAGGGTAACGTAGTATCCGATGCCCTTAGCAGGAGGACGGGCATTCAGCTACTTGAGGAGGCGACATAGCAGCTAGCCTCTTTGAAGATATCCTTCGTGGATAGAGATGGAGAAGCCTTCCTATAGTCTCTCACAGTCACTCCTCCACTACTACAGCGAGTCAGGGAGGCACAACGTGGGGACGCTGACTGTGAGACACGGTGTGCACAGATATCCTCGGGACAGGCACCTGATGGTTTCTCCCTTGGAGCAGAGCACGGCATCCTTTTCAGAGGACGTACCATGGTACCAGTTGCTTTGCGAGAGGAAGTGCTGAGAGAGTTTCACACTTCTCCTTTGGCGGTACATCCTGGAGTGGAAAAGATGTACCAGGACCTCAGACGACAGCACTGGTGGTCGGGCATGAAGAAGACAGTAGCAGAGTTCGTTTCTCGATGCCTCACATGCCAACAGGTGAAGGCAGAGCATCAAGTGCCAGCAGGCTTGGTACAGCCCTTGGAGGTTCCGGAGTGGAAGTGGGACGGTATATCCATGGACTTCGTGACTGGACTTCCACACACTTCCAGAGGTCACGACTCCATCTGGGTGATTGTTGACCGACTCACCAAGTCGGCACACTTCTTACCCATCAGAGAGCAGGGCTCAGTGGAAATCTTGGGACGTCTCTATGTTCAGGAGATTGTGCGGCTCCACGGTGTACCATCATCTATCGTCTCCGATCGAGATGCGCGCTTTACTTCCCGGCTTTGGAAGAGGTTGCAGGAGGCGTTCGGGACGCAGCTACGTCTGAGCACAGCCTTTCACCCTCAGACGGATGGTCAGACAGAGAGGACCATTCAGACTCTCGAGGACATGCTCCGCGCATGTGTCCTCGACTTTGGTCGTAGATGGGAGGACCACCTACCCTTGGTGGAGTTTGCGTACAACAACAGCTACCACTCCACCATCGGAATGGCACCGTACGAGGCATTGTACGGCCGACCTTGTAGATCTATTTTGTGCTGGACAAACCCAGGGGAGTCAGCACTGGTGGGACCGGAGATGGTCCAGGCCACGACAGAGAAGGTCCAGGTCATCCAGGAGCAGATGAGGACAGCTCAGAGCCGGAAGAAGTCATACGCTGACAGGAGGTGGAGGCCACTGGAGTTTGAGGATGGCGACCACGTCTTCTTGCGGGTCTCACCTCGACGTGGTATTCGGAGATTTGGCCGAGGCGGCAAGTTATCTCCGCGCTTCATCGGACCCTTCCAGGTCCTCAGCAGGATTGGTGAGGTGGATTATCGCCTGGCTCTACCACCTCAGTTGCACCGGGTGCACGACGTCTTCCACGTGTCTCAGCTGAGGAGATACGTGCATGACCCGACGCACATCATTGACCATGGGGAGCTTGACGTTGACGATGGGGCGACTTTTATGGAGGTCCCGGTGGAGATAGAGGATCGATAGGAGCGGGTCCTTCGTGGGCGATCGATTCCTCTTGTGCGCATCAGATGGCAGCACGGGAATCTCCAGGAGAGCACATGGGAGCGGGAGGCTCAGATGCGTGCTCAGTACCCTCATTTGTTTCCCTAGTTTTTGATGTATCTTTACGGGGACTTAAAGCCCTGAGGTGGGAGTAATGTAAAGACCCGTAAAATTCAAGGGAATTTTTTTCTTTATTTTCTTTGGAATTTTACAAGAGCGCGGTTTCTGACGACACCTGATTCTGAGGCCCGGAATCAATTTCCGAAGTTTGGCTCGGGTACGTTCAGTGAACGAATGAGCGGGAATTCCTAACTTTTGATCTGGTGCTCGGAATTGAAATCTGAGGGCACCGATGAACTCGCATCGCCGATATTCGCTTAAGGAGACCTTTTCCGAGGTTGCGTTTATTTCGGGATGAGAGTTAGTTTTTGGGAGTTTAGAATAACTTAAATAAAAATTGTGGATTACATTTTTTTTATTTAAACTTATTAGTTAACTTCTCTCAAAGGAAGTTAGGGGTGGGACCCACACCCACTTAACCTCCCTCGAGAGGATTAAGTGTGGTGGGGCCCACACGAACCCTAAACTTTTCATCTTCTCCCAACTCCCTTAACCCCTCTTTAAATGACATGAGTTATTTAATTTTGGAGTTATCCTTTTTGAATTTCAAACCTTTGAAATTCATTTGTTAAGTTTGTGAATAAAATAAGCTCTTATCTTATTTTGTTGGGTAAGAACTCTTTAGCCATCTTGAGAGCTTTTGAGAGCTTTTCCTTCTTCTTCAAACTTTGACAAAGAACGCTCAAGCCTTGACGAAGAACGCTCAAGCTCCGACGAAGAACGCCGCTCCTCTCTTCTTCGTCTTCCGTGTCAACAAGAGGGAATGCCGCTTCCTCCTCGGACTCCCTTCATCGACATAAGAAGTTTCGCCAACGACGTGCCTCTTCGGACGTACCTCTTCGTCATCGGATTTGACGAACGATTACCGTGACGCCGACCTCCGCGACGTTGTCTTCCGCGGGACGTTGACAAATCTTCGAACCTTTACCCAAGGTAGGGGTTGTTGATTTTTGTTTAATTATTTTATTCTTGTTCGTGGTTCTAGCATGTCTAACGTAAGGATATTGAATATTTAAGTTGGGTTATCTTTTAACATGAGGGGGCCGGACCACATGAACACGGCCGAACCCCCTCCATCGTTCTTGTTGATTTATCTTGCGGGTGGAAACAAGGTGGCGTGGTGCAGTCGCACCACGTGGATAATCGTATGATTATATTGCGCGGCGCCGTCGCGTCGCGCCGTGGAAGAATCATCAAGAACGCGACGCCGTCGCGCCGCGTCAAGGGGAATCAGAGGCGCGATGGAGGGACGCGGTGCCGTCGCACCACGCCGGATGACGAACACCGCGGCCGGTTCCGGGCCGCGGCGGGACGAGAAGACCGGCAGCCGGGCCGCCGGTGTCGGAAGCCGGAAAGGGGGACCGGATTTTCCGGTCCCGTTGGAGAAAACCGGCCGGCAGTTGGCCGGCCGGAAGGTCAAAAGGCGGGGCAAATAAATTCCCCCTGCCAGCTTAAAACCCCCCCCTCATTTATGAGGGGGGCGGTTTCCTTGAGGGGGGCAGGAGGCCCCCCCGGTTTCTTCAATCCGGCCCCCACGTGGGGGGCCGTTTTTTTCAAAAGGGCACGGCATAATGCCGCGCCGCCATCCCAATCAAGCGGGGGGCCTTGCCCCCCCCGCGTGCTGCCTCCGTGCGGCACCAGGCCGCCGCGCCGCCGGCCGGCCGGCCGGGCCAGGTCGGACCCGGGTCAGGTCGACCCGGTTCGGGTCGACCCGGT
This sequence comes from Viscum album, assembly GCA_963277665.1. Classification (NCBI taxonomy): domain Eukaryota; kingdom Viridiplantae; phylum Streptophyta; class Magnoliopsida; order Santalales; family Viscaceae; genus Viscum; species Viscum album. The sequence goes on from OY728158.1 coordinate 1,616,311,465, forward strand.
TCGGGCCGACCCAGGGGGGGTCGGGCCGGGTCGGCCCGGACCCGGACCCCCCGTTTCGAATCGGTTTCGGTCTTTTGGCCATAACTTGAGCCACGGACCTCTGATTGACGAACCGTCTGTGGAAACGCGATCCTTGGATCGAGACGGTCGTTTCAGTATATTGCACTCAAAGTTTCGGAATACTTTGGGTTCGGACGGGTTGGTTCGTTCACAAAACCAACCGGGCCTTCGGAGCGGAAACGCTCATATCTTGAGCTACGGACGTCTGATTGACGTGCCGTCAGCTTTGTTGTGTTCCTCTTAGTGAGGCGGTTCTTTTGGCATGCTCCGCCCGAGGTTTGGACGCAGGTGGAGTACGGTCGGGTTGGTTTTTCCTTAAAAACCAACCGGGCCCCGAAGACGAAAATGCCAATAACTCTCAGACCGGGCGTCCGATCGACGAGCCGTCTGTTGCGTTGAGTTCCTGTTGATGATACGGAACTTTTGGATACATCAACTCTGGTCTTTGTGACAGTTGATGTATCAGCCTCTCGGCTCGTGGAGCGGACCCTCCGAACGAGCTTGCTGTGTGCGGGAACCCTAGTGCTGGCTACTACTGCTACTACTGCTACTACTGCTACTGTGACTGCGACGACGACAGTACAGAGATCCTGTGTGGATTCGACGACGACGACTACAGCACTCAGCGATCCTACGTGGATCAGTGCTACAGGTCCTGTGTGGGCCCGATCCTGTGTGGGTCCTTGCGCTCTGCGGTCCTGTGTGAACCAGCGCCTACAGGTCCTACGTGGGCCCGATCCTGTGTGGGTCTTTTTTGGGGGTTAGTTACCTATCGATCCTTCGTGGGTCCGACGACTTAGATGGATCAGAGATCATCTTTATCGTCTTTCGAAGATGTATACCTGTGTGAGCTGAATCCTGTTGCTTTCCTGTGTGGATTGTGTTGTGCTATCCTGTGTGGATTACGTTTTGCTTTTCTGTGTGGAATACGTTTACTTTCCTGTGTGGACTGAGTTGTACTTGGGCTCGGAGGTTGGAGCATATTTGAATTTGATGACTTAGGTATATGTATGGGCATATACCTAAGTAGTGTCGGTTGTTACTTCGTGATTGTACCTTTCTTCGTGGTTTATCCTTTGTGGATTGAGAGACCTTCAGGGGTCTCAGGGTCCCTACTGAGTAGCTTATACTCACCCCTGCACGGGATTTGCCCGCACTACGTTGTGTTGGTTGCAGACGACGGACAACGTTGATCTTAGCTGAGGCTTGCAGAGCAGGACGGTACCTGGAGGTGGACCACTGGACGGGACGTGCTCGGAGCAGACGGCGGGACCCGAGGAGCAGTGGAGCTATCTGTACCCACTCTTCAGGTGGGATTTCCAGTGGACAGCTCGGTGTAGCGGCTTTTACTTTTCAGTTGCTGTTTTCCCTTTCGAGTTGTACTTTACTTTCAGTTTGGGTTTGTATACTGGCCCATTTACTTTTCCGCACTTTCAGTTGTACTCTGCTTTTGCTTAGTGTTTACTTACCGCTTGCTTACTCTGTAGTGTTTGTTTACTTTACAAAGGCAATGCCTTCCCTTTTTACCGGAATTTACGCCTTGGTGCTAGTCGCCAGCCCCTGGCCTATGGAAGGCGGGCTTGGGGTAGTCACGGCACGGACCCCGAGGGCGGGTCGTGACAAATACATGTTCATGAGCCATGCCAATGATAATTCCATTTTGACACAATCATTTATGAATTATGATTTTTGTTGTTATATAAATTGTAGTGGATTAATGATTTGATATTAAATGATATAAAATTTTAATGCATTACAAGTTGATATGACATATAGATAACTAATAAAAGCTAAGATTTCATTTATTCATCAAAAGGATGGCAAAGGGGAACATCTATAACCTAAGAGTTTCTCCATGGATGTAGTGCTTTAGCCCTCTTAGTGGCATCAAACTCTTCCCTATCTTCTTATTCTACCAAATATTTTTCATCATCAACATCCACTTTAGTTTTTTCTAGTTCTCTACTGATCCAATATAACACTTGATGAACTCTTTTTGAACCATGAAAGATATGTTCCACTATGGATTTCTTTTCTTTAACTTGAATCTTACATCATGTGGCCACTCATTCATATCCAGAATTATCACTGAGTATGATATTTTTAGTCATGAAAAAATGATTCATGGACTCAGTAGTTACAACTTTTGATTGAACAAAAAAATCCTCTTCTCAATTGATAACAACCTCTTTCCGCATAGAATGTATTTATTGGTTATAAAACTCTTATTACCCATGTAAGAATAATATATAGTGTATCCTGGGATGTATTTATAGAAACTTTAGCATGGGTTCTGAGAGATAAATTTCAATATAACGATCTATATATTTTTTTGAGAAAGGTGAATGTTTTCAAGAGTTTCCCGATCTGCTTTATAATATCTCTCAGAAGGGAGGATATATTTAGGGAACAACCCAACTAGTGAGAACCTGGTCTCAAAACCTTCTTAATAACCAAGATCTATGGTAGTTGATATCCATGAAACCTCAACAAAAATGAATTTTGATATGATATATTAAACTTATTAGGTTTGTACTAGTGTTATAAAAAAAATGATTGTTTAGAAGAATAAGTGCTAGGAAAAGAAAGAAATTATATAGTTAAAGATATGGAATACTTACCATCACTTGCTGAGGCTATAAGCTTTACAGTTATTGTTGCTTCATTGGTGGAACAACATGTGCTACATTTTCCACTAGAGAAATAATTCCACCATACAAAACTGATTCATGTATACCGAATTTATATCTATGAAGAGTTTAATAATAGAATACTAGTGTTTAATACCTAAAAACATCCCATGGAAAATCCCTATGAAACCAACCTTATTCAATATCTGTACAGATGGAATTACAATCATCAGTTATACAATCTGCTGAATTAGTATCCTCCTAGAGTTCACTTACCAACATGGAGCTAGAAGAAGTAAAAAACAATGAAATTTGAGCAACATCAGAGCATGTCTCTCTCTAGAATTCATCACTCACTTCCTTCAAATTCATGAGATCTTGGAGAATGAGGTCAATCCTCCTGGAGGAGGTTCACATTTACATGTCTAGAACTCTTGAAGTTTTATTTACCAACATCGGTTCCATGAGAGTATGCTTTGGGGAATAAGAATCCAAGATCTTCCACTATTCACATGTCTCCACCATCTCATAACCCGATTTTACAAATAAAGAGGACATTTATTTGTGGTGAGCTAATATCCTTGAATTCTAAATTTCTGCAATATTGTCCGTTAGCCTCAGATCCTAATTTTACGCTAACCTCAAATCATTTTCTTCTATTCTTTCATATATCTTTGAAAAATAACGAGTTACATGATAATGGTCAATTATAACTTTCAGGCATTTGGAACTCATGTCAACATCTACACATGGGTACCCATTAACAAGAAACATCCAACAAAGTTTGAAAATTTGGTGAAAAAGTATTATAGTCCCCTGTTAGTCCTTATCGAATTGGTATTATATAATTATATTCCTACATTCTCCTCATAGTATCCCATAAGAATAATATAATGTGAGAAAAAATTGGTGGTATTGGTGTGGAAATTCTCACTTGGGATTAAAAATAATTTCCCCATGTGCTCAGCTATGAAAGGATATCCTTCATCTACAACACATTCATCAAAAGGAATATCCTCCCCAACAACTATTCCACTTTTGGTGTATTGAAGGGAAGGAATAAGTGATTTATAACATCCATCCTCCAATGAAAACATCGAAAATGGTGGGAAAAACCATAAAAGTGAATGATAGAATTGGAATGTGAAATCATTTTACCTTTTCCTAAGAGCCAGTTTCTTCTAATCATGTTATCAGCATCTCTCATACTCATTCAATGACAAAAATTTTACACATAAAAGAATTTGTTAAAGAATATATCTATTCTATATTGTAATATTATTCCACGGGTTATTCTTTGAAATAAATATGCTCAAGAGCTGTGGTAACCCAAAATCCAGGAAAATGAATCTCGTTCACCGGATGTACATCCACGACTTCTTTAGCAGATACTTCCCTTCTCCATGTATCCAAATACTCATAATCTTCTAGAAACACGAAAATGATTGGGTCCAATAAAAACAATTAGGCCAGTCTTTCTACAATAGATGAATGTAAACACTCACACATGTCCCATGAATCTCTAACTCTAATTTATTTCTTCGAGTAGAAAATTTACTGGATAATAATCATAGAAAGGAAGGTACACCCCAGGTTAATTTACATTAGAAAAATCTATTACAAATAAATTGAATTATATTATTTTAAAATAATATTTTAATAAAAAATAGTTAAACCCATAGGTTAATTTTTGTGGGAAAAAATCAAATCTTATTGGGTGAACATTGATTTTGAACATACTGTGTCAAAATATTCCTTGAATGTGTTTTTTTAATTTTCCATAGAAATAAGTTTTTATGAATAATTGAAATTGTAATATTTAACAATTACTATTTTTAGATATAATAATATTTCAATATTTTTATTATTAACTTTGTATTGACTATCAATTTGATAAAAATAAATATATGATCCTTAAGAGGTAAAAAGAGGAAATTTTCATATACTTTTTTTTAAAAGGCATAATGACTTTACATTTTAATTATTTAAAATAGTAATTAATGATGAATTATTTAAATTGAAATTATATATTATATATCTAAATATATTAATTTAAATACATATAATTATGATTTCTATAAATGTAGTTGTTGTAAGACCATATTATTATTGAAAAATGCATTTGTTGATAAACTGATATTTGAAATGTTTTTGGGTTTATTTTTAAATTAGAATTTGAATATTATATGAATTTAATTTAATAAATTGTATTAAATTATTGTAATTATAAATTAAATACGTTTTAATAATCATGCATTCATTTTTTGTCCTAATTAATAGTAGAAATAGCAATATGGTTAATTTTAATATTGGTTTATCAAGGGTTATTTTAAAAATATAAGTGTTAAAATGATGAGAAAAATCGAGAAAACCCCATTTGTTGGATTAATTTTAAAAAAAATTTCATATTGTAATATTATTTATTTCTTATTTATTTTTTCAAGAATTTTACTAGAAATTGTTTTTTTAACATTAAAATAATAAAAGTCTCCCACTCACCTCAATTATAAATGTGAAAATCATCACATCACATATTAACGAACTTTATGCCATTTATCTTGAAAAATACATTAAAAAATAACTTACTAACATTATTTTTAAAATTCTAGAGATGATGGTTTTCCAAAAATACTCACCCCATAGTTCTTTGTAATGCCCCGCCCCCAACAACTCAAAGCCAGTGCATTTTTATATTACATTGTAATTATTACAACGAATAAAATCCCAAAGGACCATTCAATTTAGAAGTCCTGGAAATCTAGATTATATACATGACACCAAATATACAATGGGAAAAGAAAATAAAACATCATACATAATAAAATGAATTAAACTAAAATCCTTGAAATCTAATTCAATGTTTTACTCTTCATAACCTAGGGAAATGAAACCTAATAGGGGAGAGCTCAAATACCGAGTAAGGTGATATAAATAGAAAGATATAATGAATCGATGATAATAAATTAACATGGAAAGTTGAATAACTGGTAACACATTCCATTGAAATAACAAGATAAGAAAAAATCAATATGGGAAGGTAAAAAAATTGAAAAAAAATCAATTTAATCAATAAACAGAGAATTAAAAATGAATCCATACATATGTAAATGAAAAATCTCATGGATAAGTAATAACTGAATAAAAATGATTGCAATTATTAATTATTTGATATCTGGTGTAAGAAACAAGAAAACCTATAATGACAAGACCTTTCATAAGATGTTTTAAAATTATTAATAGAAAATAATTTAATTTGTCCAACTTATCCATCTCATGAGAACTTATCAATACATCTAGGCACTATATAAATTCTATGGTCCAGACATCATTTCTATTAAAAATGTATTCCTTATATTGATTAATCTAAATAAATAATATCCCTTATCAAATATCTGTAATGAATAAAGAATATAGATTTATAAATATTTCCCCTTGATAATAAAATAAATTTCAAAGCAGAAACTGTATGAAATTGGTATACAATTGAAGAAATAATAATATCAATGATATATGAAATGGACAATTAGGGGAAATTCAATGTCAAATGATGATAGTAAATTGAGTATTTTAGGGGGACTAAAATGAATCAATGAAGTAAATTTAAATATGGTCCTTGTCCAAGTCAATCATAAACCATATAGATGAGAAATAACGACGGTATCAATAAAACATAACCCATGGGGAGTGAAAATAGAGGGTTTTTTCATTGATTAATAGAAATACTATAAAAATTTATATTAAAAATATTCTTAAGGAAAATTTCCTTTTTTTTGAAAAACCATTTTAAAATGTTTTCTTTGACAATAAATTTTGAAAACATTTTCTTTGAAAATAAAATTTGAATTCTTTTTTCATTACAAGCAATCATTTTAACATGAAAACTAATATTCAATGAAATGTCAGAGGGTAAATCTATACATGTCGTATTGGGTAAAAAGAACATTTCTTTTTCATGGTAAAAAAGGATGGAAAATTCCTTGTTCAGACAGGGATAAGAAGATTACTTTGAAAAAACGTGGTAAAATTAAAAAGGGGTGAATAATTATTTACTAAATTAGTTTTGATAAGTTTAAAACGATTTTGGATAACTTCTTAATAAAATCATGTTTTTAGAAGAAAAAAGGTTCTCTAACTAAAGAGTGAAAAGAATTCAGGTATTCTTAAAAAAAATTTCAAAAACATTTTGAGTGCCAAAGAGTAAGAAAATGGTACTAAAACATGAAAAAGGTCAATAATAACTGGAAGAGTGGAAAATTAATTGGATTACAGAAAAATGATCAAATAATTTCCTTGAATGGAAATATATATAAATGCCATAAAAATTATTCTCGAGGAAAATAATCATTAAACATTCCAAAGTGTCGCATACCATTTTGAAACATTTTAAATCATAAATAAGAAAAATGGTATAATATATCAAAATGGGAAATATATACACCGTAAAAAGGATTAAGTGTTGAATTTTCCTTTTATCTCAAAAATTAAAAAAGTGAGATTGAAATCCCTTACATTGAGTCCAATTTGTATCGTGTGTATTTATATTCCAAAATAAAAAACATATATTAATTATTACATTACTTATAAACTTTTTATTTTTTTAGTAACTTTTATTTTACTTCTTACTATTTTTTATACAACTTTTTAAACAATTATGTTTACGCTGGTTGTTTGGACAAAATCCGGTTAATGTGTCAAAAACAACTTTGGTATGTCAACTTTGGTCAAAGTTATCATTATATAACATCTCTATAATGGTAATAATGACATAATTATCATATTTTAACATGAATAATACTTTTAAAACAATAATTTACTATGATAATGAAAAATTAATCAACGTTATAATCATGGAGATGACAGATAGTATGTACACATGTGTAACCTTCACATTTATCAATGATCATTATGGAAAAAATGTAAGTAACAATATATACTTATATAATGATAATTATATTATAAATACCATTTAATTTAATCATTTATACTTACATATGTAATTCTCGTGATGTAAAAAAATCACATCATGTCAAGGAGGCGGTAGTCGATACGTCCACGACTGATATTATCACTTTTTAGTGTGTGAAAGAGTAATAAAGAAAATTATATATATATATATTATTTAAATAAATGTAATTATTTAATGAATAAAATATATAATTTTTCTATGTATCATATTTTTAATTATAATCATCTTTTATAAATTCTTTGTATCATGTGATCAAATCACATCGCTTTTAGGAGGTGGTGGCCCACACTTCCACAAACAGTGTTATCGTATTTACACAAAATTGAAAGTGTAGGGGTATGCGTTATAAATAATTAATGATGAACAAAGAAATTATAAGTATAATATATTACATATATAAATATAGTTTCCATCATAATTACTATAATGAGATACAGTAATGGAAGAACGAACAATCTTCATTTCATGAGGTGGTAGTTCTCCGTTCACATAAACAATATGTTCGTTACCCATTAGATGGGAGTGTGTGTAAGTGTTGTTATAACCCATAACATATAAATAGTATAGTATATTTATGATATAGTTTTTTATTAATAATGTAATAATAATAGTTTAGGGGGTGTATAATAGAAATAAAACTAATGATCTTAAGGAAAGATGTTACCTCTTAATCAGGTACCTCATTTTGGTTTTCACCAAAAGGATTCATTGGATAGATTTATTCCCAATTAAAGGATTATAGAATAAGTTAATTTATGTTGAGGATATATTTGGGTAGATATTTCTTGAGATAAAGGGTCTAGAGAAATACGAAGAGGGGGGAGAGTAGGCCTTCTTATAGTGGAGGAGGAGTTTCACTCTTGTAATATTTTGATAATAAAATTACATACATGATACCACATTTATTGTGGATACAATAATATATATAATTAGATAAATGGTATTATAGGTTCTACATATGACCATAAAATGTCTTTTGAACACATTTCAAGGTCATTTGTTCCCTTATGTTTATGTTTTAATCATTTGTTTAACGTAATTTCACCTTAATCATTGTAAGTAATTCTAATTACTTTCCCTAATATTTTTTGTAAAAAACGAATTTAAACTTATTATAATTTATGAATTATTATTATTAAAAATATAGAATTAATTTTTAAAAATTCGAGTCATATAAATGGAAGAAATTAATTTAAATTTAATCTCGCAGATGGATCGACCATCAATGTTTTTGAAGTAAAAACATCCAAAAGATTTATAAATTTTTATATTATATTTCAAATTTAAATTTATTATAATGAAAAAATTAGATTACTTGATAAAAAATATATCTAATTAATCTTTGAACCAAATTAAAAATATAATTTAACCTTCTAAATAAATTATATGAAAAAGAAGTTTTGAATTAAAATTCAATATTTTTCATTATTTATTAAAAATTAAACTTCACAGAATAATACCAAAAATTCATCCTAAATGATTTTTTTTATTTATCTTTACATTATAATATTTATTATGAAATATAATTTAACACCCTGACCCCAATTACCCAATTTTGGTGCATTATTACATAACATTGGCATGATCACAAGGGATCAAATCCCAAAAGACCGATCAGTTTAGTAGCCATGTAAGTAATAGATACAAACATAAGTTTTTCATTGCATTATAAAATGAAAAAACAATAAAATTGTCTCCTTTGACCACATTAATATCCCTTAGACTATCCCAATAGGCCAGTCATAATATACTTCTTCACATCCTGGGAAAAATAAAACATAGAAAGGGGTTAGCTCAGGTGCTCAGTAAGGATAACAATATAAAAAAGCTTTTGTAAAAAATAATAAACATTTAAGGAAAAGTATAAGACTAAAAAAATCCTTTTAAACAAACAATTCAGCATAATATGGAAAAGATATATCAAATAATTCTATTTACTTATTCGCATGGATATTCTACTAGTCGAATAATCACATGTAATATCAATAACCAATTTCATAATGATGGAAAGCATAATGTCGAACATCATAACTACATAGTTAATGCATCATGCTAGGAATAGTAATATGATTTTTTTCAAGTCCTTGTGCCAAAACACTATTTTTCCTCATGAGACCTACTGATGCATTGAAGAGAAATAGCAGGCTCCACCCATCACTTACTAAGTCCAATTCATTCTTCACATGAGAAGGCTAAAACATAACATAAACATTCGTATTAAAACTAGCATAAAAAATGTTAATACAATATCCATAAACCTTAAATGTTATAAAAATAGAACATATATAGTCAAACATACCACAAAACCTTAAATACATTATGGAAGATTGTATCATAACAAATCAAATTCAAAAAAGTGTAAAATCAATCAAAGGATTTTGACATAGATGAAATCAAATCTATTTGAGGGAAATATATTTTTCTATTTTGAAATAAATTAGAAGTATCATAATTATAAAAGAAAACATTTATTTTTAAAATATTCTTGTAATATTTTAAGGGAAGCATCAAAGGTATTATAATGACAGAAAATAGTTTCACTTGCTGTATAAGTTAAAAAAACATTCTTTCCTTAATTTTGTCAAAAAGGTCGTAAAGGAACTTGTTTGGAAAACAATAAAAAGATTCCTTTATAAAATTTTTATTAAAATTAAAACATTGGCATAAATTAATTTAACCCATATTATAAGAAATTGTAAAAATTCTTGGAAATACATTTTTAAGAATCACATATATGGATGATAAAGAGGTCCCAGTAGATACTCACGTAAAAACAACCTCAGATAATGAAGAGATTGTAGAATTAACTGTTACCATGTAATTTTCCATGATTGATGGTACGTTAACCTCCTGTATAATAGTTAAATAATGTTTATTAAATTATACAGGAATCACATACATAAATATGATATCATATATAATCTTCTAAAATTTCTTTGTTAATAATATTTCATTAGTATCATTGTTTCAGGTATTCACTGATTCATTTTTTATATACATAGTTATGTAATCCATGTGTTTTGTGGATAGGATGTACATGATTAATAACCAAAATGATATTAAGTTATTAAATATTATTTTAAATCATATAATGAAAATTATTATTGAATTGTTATGATGGGGAATGAATTTCATCACATTCGTGCAGACGGTAATCCGTACATACGCACTGTCACACCCGTCTCTTTTCTATTTTATTTATTTATTTATTTATATTTTATTTTCTTTTTTTTGTTATTTTTTGGGAATTGGGTGGTTCGGGTCGAGGCCCAAATTAAAATTTCTGAGTTCTTATTTAAAAAAATGAATGTTTTTCCCTTGGTTGTTTCCAGTGCACCGCGGTCGAAGCCGCGTGACCTCGCTTGGGTCGCTGCACGGCCTACACGATGTTCAAGGAAGATGAAAATTTTGCGATGAATAGTAAAATGAGAATACAATGAAAATTGAGACCGCGCGACCTCAGGCGAGGCATGATTTTGAAACCGTGCGACCTCACCTGGTACACTGTGTGACCTGCCGATATTCAATTAATTAAATGAAATTAATTAATAATGAAGAAATAAAATTAATTGAGTCTTAAAATAGAAATGAAATAAAATAATAAGAGTCGGATAAAAATTTAATTAATTGTTTTACTAATAATAGTAATATAATTATATGAGGATATTATTAATTATTAATGAGTATTATTATTATTTATATTAAGGATGTTAATTAAGTTACTTTATTTATTATTATTACTCTCATTTTAGTTTATTATTACAATTATTATGATTATTTATTATTACTATTATTTATTTCCTTTGTTTTTTTATTTTTATTTTTATTATTTAATTATTTTGTTTTTTTGGGTTTGCGCTACCCTTTGTTCCCCTTGCGCCGAATCTGCAGACTTCCCCACTGCCATACGGGCTGAAGGCCGCTGGCTTCCTCCTCATACCGAGCTCACAACCCCAATCCTTCTTTCCTCTTCAGCCTTGCGCCAGCCTCTCTACCACCCCATCGGACCTCCCTCTCCGTCGCACCTCCCTCGCCGACCCTCCCTCTTCCTTCCTAGCGGAGCCCCTGCCGGCACACCCTCTTCTAATCCAGCACATCCATGCCACCTCTCATCCGGCTAGGGACATTCGTTGACTGCCTGACCTCTCTCCCACCTAACCGGCATCGTAGTTTCTCCCTTGCATCCTTGTACCGGCCTAACGGCTGCCCCGCTGACCTTTCTCATCCGATGAAGAGCTAAACCTTCACCCCCTGCTTTGTCCGGTGACGCGCCATCGCCATCCTACTTCGTTCGACAAAGCACCGAACAGAACGCCCCTACTCCATCCGGCAACATCGCCCCTCTTGTCCTAGCTAGGTTCTTTGTGTTCAAATCCCTAACCGCAACCTCCCCCCATCCGGTTAATTTCATTACTCTTTCTTGAAGTTTTATTCCTTCCAGTGACTATGAGTTTTTATAGGGGTCATTGTTGAATCTCAGTTTGGTTCCAATTCTTGTTTTAGGGCCTATTTTGATGTTCTTGTGGTCCAATTAGTGAGAAATTGATGTTTTGTGCCGAGTTTTTCAGTCTTCGACACCCGATGTAGGTGATTCCACGTTTAAAAATTATTTAACGAATTAGCTTGCTTTTTTGATTAATCTTCCATGTCCATTAAATTATTTGTTTGGTGTAAATTTCTTTTTTTTTGATGTTTATCTTGCGTCAGATTTGTTTAGTAGTTTTTTTAGATGGTGTGGGTATATTTTTATGGAAATTTATATTTAGTCAATTGATTGCATTTAAATAAATTGTGTAGTAGGTTTTTAATCTGTGAAAGTGCTGTGAATTGCGTTTTAACATGGTGTTGGGTGGTTTGGTCATAAGTGATGGTGTTGAGTGGGTTTATTAGGTAAATCTATGTGATTTATTTTTAAATGACCTTATGAATTTTTATTTATGTATTATTGAGTTTCATAAATGGTGCAAATTTGTTCTATCAATGGAGTTGAGTTTTCCCAAAATGATGATATGGTGTATGTCACACTTTTGAAATCTCATTTGAGTGTGTGTGGTCTTGAAATTGGTTTTGCGTGTGTAAAACTGTGATTCTCTTCAGATTTGTTTTATAAATTTTAATGTCACTTATTAAATACTTCGAATGGTGCGAGTCCTACATTGAAAGTAGGTCGAGGTGGTTCTTTTGTGCCATTTGTTTGTATGGATTGTTTTAAGTCTATGTTCATGTATTTTATTTATCTTTGCGGTTGCAGCTCATTTGTAGGGTAACCCCACGTTACCGCGATCATCGGTTTGTGCATGCTTGTGTGCCTGTGTGAGGTGTGTTGCATTATCGCATTCAAGCTGCGAGTTGAGGTAGGTTCCCATTTCACAGCCTTTTAAAATTTAAGTTACATTATTTCCTGCTGTTTTCGTACAGTATCTGTTCAAAATTAAATATTTTATTAATTTTAATAAATGTGAGATAATATAAGAAAATTAATTTTTAAATGATTATTTGGTGTAAAAAGAGCCGTTTATTTTATACAGGCCAATTGAAATATTTTCATGATGAATGAACACCCAGTAGTGAAAGAATGGTAGTATGGATTTTAAACATAATTCACGAAATTTCATTTGTAGTTCTGGTTTTAATGATAAATGATTTCTTATGAAGCATGAACAACCATTTTGGTTCTTTTTAAAGTGGTGATTGTGAAAGGTATTTAATGCCCATTAGGAACTTTATGGAAAATGATGAAAATGTTTTGATAAAAACCCTCATAGGATAACTCTCCTGCCATGGATGCAATTGATTGTTTGGGAGGCCATTCTTAGAGGCTCCCGGGTACTTGAGTAGTTTAAAAGGGAAGAGGTTATCCCATGTAGTGGCTCGGGGTGATGCCTGTTGTGCTTTATATATATATATATATATATATATATATATATATATGATTGGATGCTCGGTTGGAATCAGTTGGCTCACCCCCTATCCAAACACATGAGACATGGGAATCTGGCATATTGAGAGAATATTATAAGAATGATTGCTGTACTGGTAGGTTATGGTACTGACCAATGGCCCATAATAGGTGGATATATTGAGTTTATTACTATAGGATTTTCCATTGACCTGTCTGAGAAAGGATGGTCGAGCGTATTGGGCGTTTTGATTTCATCGTGTATGACATGTCAACAAGGATGATTTCTCATGTATTGGTGTCTTCTGGTTTATTCTTGATCTCCAAGGTTCACCCATGTCTGTTGTCTTTCAGTTACTTGCCGTGATGAATAAAGTACTTGTATGTATTTTCTTTTCATTGTCATTATTGTGTACCTTCTGTACCGTTTTCATGTGTAGTGTTTTTACTAAAGAGTGATGTGTGGTTTTAAAGTGGTTTATGAAAACTGTTTTGAAATAAAGGTATTTTATAATTTTTGTGAAGATTGAAAATGTAAACAACACTTTCCCTTTGAACAATGCTAATGTCTCACTAAAAGAATGACTTGGGTTTTTGAGAAATTAATATGTGAAATGACTCGTACTTTATTTTTGAGTAATATGAAAAAAAACTTACTTTTATAAATTGGAGTTCAAAATTGAAATGGTGTTTCTTTTATTTTAAAGGTAGTGCATTGGGAATAGATATTAGGCTAGCCTACTGAGTTTTAATACTCATTCCTATAGTGTTTTCTTGTTTTTAGTTTCTACTGCAGGTTTGACACGAGCTTGTTTTCCATGGGCGAGACTTTGTTGCGGTTTGAAGAGTGACTATCGAGATCATGTGGAGTTTTTGGTTGTGGTCAAGATAGTACATTGTTCTACCTTTTTTTCCACTACTTTATTTATTTTCATTGGGAGAAATCGTTCCCACTTGCCCTGTTGATGCCCTGGCACTTGTCGCCAGCCCAGGAGGTTTGGGAATTCCTTTCAGGCCTTTCAGCAGACCGGGTCGGGCGCAGGGTCGGATGGCGACCCGGCCTGGTTTGTGAAAAAATGGAACCAGAGGCAGGTTTTCTCTCTTAGTTTGTGTTCTTTTGGGATAGTTTCATAGTATACTGGAGTTATGGTTGTCCGGACTCGGTGTTCTGGCTACGAGTATGGTGCCTAGCCAGCACACCTCATGGCGGGACTCGAGTTTCCAAAGTAAGTTGAGGTTTTTCTGAGTCTTTGGTCCCTACGGTTAACCTTGTCTATGGGAAATGAAAATGTAGTAGGCTCAGTGGTCCTAGTGAGATCACAGGGTCTGGCAAGCCATGTGGAGTCGGGGATTCTGTCTTAGAATACTCTCAGTGGTGGCGGCGTGATTGGCGTATAGCCTCTAACCATATGTTCTAGTCACTCATTGACACTAGTCTCCTGTTGCATCGCTCCTTGTCTCGTTGTTTTGGATTCAAGGAAATCTGGTTTTTAAGTAAAAATGATTTGGTTTTGAAAAAAAATTGTCTTTAAATGAGGCGCTTTAAAAAATAAAATGATGTATGAGGTTTGAAAGGTGTGGGTTGAATGTTTTAGTTTTGAAAAATGGAAAAGTTTGGTTTTGATCCTTGGTGTTCTCTTGGGAAACCACATGCATGGGAGTATATGGAAAGAGAAGTGGTCAATGGAACAAGTGGATGAATTCCTGGATTGATATGAGGTGGGTGCCGATGTGGAATGGGAACATGCATGTGCGAGGCCCATGGGACACCATTGGTGTTTGTGAAACCCACTAGCTTTGCTTATTTTCAAAAGGTTTTGTTAAATGAGAATTTATTGTTTTAAATAACTGGTGATCATGTGGTGTGTCCTGGTGTTTGGGAAATTTTGGGTGTGAGGCATTCTGAGCCAAGGATCCTTTCATACTAATTTTTGTCTTGAGATTGAATCTTTATCTATAAGTTGGTATGTAAGCGTGTAGTTAGTAAATTCATTTGAAAAGTGCTTCGGGAAGCCCTTATAGTGGTACCCCCTACACATTTAGTGTTCTCTTGTGGTATGTCTTGACCATTGGAACAATTTGGTTGGGTCCATGGTTTTCTTTCTTGACTAGTGTATGCCCCCCATAAAACGTTAACATGCGATTGAAGTGCGACCACTGGTAACTCGCCGCTGGCAGACCCTCCAGTTGATTAAAGTGAAAACTCTCACCTTTTTTTGATAGTGCTATGTCTATCCCTCTTTCATTTTAGGTTAAGAGGATCCTCTCACAGTGGGGTGACAGATGCGAGGGGAGTCGAAGGGAGATTTGGTCTCTTTGAGTCGTCTGAGTCGTCGGGTGTGAAGTTTGACACCATCACATCTGAAGGTTCCCCTTGGAAACGGTTAGAGGAATTACAACTGGGAAAGGTGAAGGCGGTTCGGAATTATCTGTGTTGGTTGATGTCTTGAAAGGTTTTTAGTGATTCCATCGACCGTAAGGGTCATGTTTGGTGACATCTACATCATGAGTTCTCTTGAAGAGCAAAGGTGGATTTTGTGGAACCCTTCGAGAATCCTTGTTTTCATAGGAGTGTGTCCTCATCTTGGGGAGTTTTTATTTTTCTTTTGAAAGAGGCGTATTTTTCGTGCATCTTTCTTTCTTAATTTTCTTAGTTAAGGTGAAGAGGAGATGGATGTGCATCATCTAAACCCCTGTGTTGGTAAATGCTCCTTGTGGGAGTAGTTGGATGTCGTGGTGTATTGTGTTTTTGGTGTTATCTCAGTTGTAGTGTGGTTGCATGTGGCACCAAAAAGGTGAAGCTCCATTCGGGAGTCTACAATACGTGGTTGTGAGGTAGGAGATGATTCAAATATCAAGGCTCCAGCCATTGGCCTCGGAGTGAAGTTGGCGCGCGGTCAAGAACCCCAAGAGTGTATGAGACCCTGCCCTTATTTCTGTCGTCAGTATTGATGGTGAAAGGAGTTTAAATCATTTCCTATAGTTGTTCTGTTCTAAATGACCCATTTGGGAGCGTGAGGTTTCATGTATCTACGAGGAAGCGTGGTCATCTCCTACCTTAAAGTCATGGGGGTTGAATCCCACTGGGTGTAATCGCTTTTAGTGGTCCTTATGGGGTCTGTTAGGTAAATCAGACTCAGATTTTAATAGAACTCATCCAGGAACATGGAGATGCTCATTGGTCATAGGTTGTGGTTTTGATGCCTGGTGGTCGGGTCCCTCCCTCCCCGCCCCTTGTGGTGTGGTGTTTTGTCACTGTTGGGGAGTTTTCAAAGTTTTGTGTCTTCTATTAGTTCTAATGGTTGTGAGACCCAGGTTGGGTCTCATATGAATGTCTCTGGAATGAATCAATTTTGGACATTTCTTTAATGGTGAGGATTCTGCTCAGACATCCCTATGTCGGTTTTCCAGTATCGTCTTGGGTGTTGGTAGGTTCTTAATGGTGGGGAGCCCCTCTTACTTCCCAATGTTGACCTTTTGGTTCTCTTTCCAAGGATGGGATGGTGATAAGTGATATGAATGTTCCTTGGGCATGGTTTGACCTTGTTTGTTCATTCTAACCAAATGGTGTGGTTTATGTTAAATAGTGCTTGAGATGTTTCGGTTTATGAAGTTGGTTTCCGTAGGTGCGAGAGTTCCTTTCCTTGATTAGTCAACTGGAGGTGTTCCAACTCTTTGGGGCAGACGACACATATCAGAAAGTCATTTTACGAGTTCCTTGAAGATGTCATTGAGTCACTCTCTCTGAGCACAATTATTTTGCCTCTCTTCGCCTAATGTTTGTGGTTATCCCCTTTTAACCTTCTGGGAGTGTAGTTTTCTACTTTGGGGTTTGGTCCTAGTTGTGGATTTCCGGAGATGGAAAGATTAATGGTGGAGAAAATTGTCACTCGCGTCTCTTTTCCATTTATTTATTTATATTTTATTTTCATTTTGTTGTTATTTATTAAGAATTGAGTGGTTCGGGTCGAGGACCGAATTAAAATTTCAGAGTTGTTATTAAAAAAATGAATGTTTGGCCCTTGGTTGCGTCTAGTGCATTGCAGTCGAAGTCACGTGACCTCACGTGGGTCGCTGCACGGGCTGCCCGATGTTCAAGGAAGATGAAAATTATGCGATGAATAGTAAAATGAGAATACAATGAAAATTGAGACCATGCGGCCTCAGGCGAGGCACGATTTTGAAACCGCACGACCTCACCTCGTACACCGGGTGACCTTACGATATTCAATTAATTAAATGGAATGAATTAATAATGAAGAAATAAAATTAATTGAGTCGTAAAATAGAAATGAAATAAAATAATAAGAGTCGGATAAAAATTTAATTAATTGATTTACTGATAATAGTAATATAATTATATGAGGATATTATTAATTATTAATGAGTATTATTATTATTTATATTAAGGATGTTAATTAAGTTACATTATTTATTATCATTACTCTCGTTTTAGTTTATTATTACATGTATTATGATTATTATTATTATTACTATTAATTAATTCCATTTTTTTATTTTATTTAATTATTTTGTTTTTTTAGGGTTTGCGCTACCCTTTGTTCTCCTTGCACTGCACCTACAGACTTTCCCTCTACCTTACGCGCTGAAGGTCGCTGGCTTCCCCCTCGTACCGAGATCACAACCCCAATCCTTCTTCCCTCTTCAACCTTGCACCGACCTCCCTTCCACCCCATAAGACCTACCTCTCGGTCGTGCCTCCCTCACCAACCCTCTGTCTTCCCTCCCGGCGGAACCCCTGATGGCACACCCTCTTCCAAACCATCACAACCACACCACCTCCCATCCATCTAGGGCCATTCGCTGACCGCCCAACCTCCCTCCTACCCAGCCGCCGTCACAACGCCTCCTCTCCATCCTTGTGTCGTCCTAACTGTTTCCCTACCGGTCTTCCTCATCCCATGAAGAGTCGAATCTCTACCCCCTGCTTCGTTCGGCGACGCGCCATCACCATCCTTCTTCATTTGACGAAGCACCGAACATCCCGCCCCTACTTTGTCCGGCAAAAACCCCACTCTTCTATTAGCTAGGTTCATTGTAGTCAAAGCCCTAACTAAAACCTCCCCCCATTCGGTTAACTTCATTACACTTTCCTGATGTTTTATTCATTCCAGTGACTATGATTTTTGCTAGGGGTTGTTGTTGAATCTCAGTTTGGTTACAATTCTTGTTTTAGTGTCTATTTTGAAGTTTTTGTGGTCCAATCAGCGAGAAATTGATGTTTTGCACTGAGTGTTGTAGTCTTCGACACCCGAGGTAGGTGATTCCAAATTTAAAAATTATTTAACAAATTAGCTTGCTTGTTTGATTAATCTTCCATGTCCTTTAAATTATTTTTTTGGTGAAAATTTGTTTTTTTGAAGTTTAGATTGAATCAGATTTGATTAGTAGTTTTTTAGATGGTGCTGGTGCAATTTTATGGAAATTTATATTTATTCAATTTTTTTCATTAAAATAAATTGCACAGTTGGTTGTTAATCTATGAAAGTTTTGTGAATTGCGTTTTGACATGGTGTTGGGTGCGTTTGGTCATAAATGAAGGTGTTGTGTGGGTTCAGTAGGTAAAGCTATGTGATTTCATTTTAAAAGACCTTATGAATTTTTATTTATGATTTATTGAGTTTCATAAACAGTGAAAATGTGTTCTATAAATGGATTTGAGTTTTCCCAAAATGTTGATATGGTGTTTGTCACACTTTTGAAATCTCATTTGAGTGTGTCTGGTGTTGAAATTGGTTTTGGCTGTGTAAAACCGTGATTCTCTTCAGGTTTGTTTTAAAAATTTTAAAGTGACTTATTAAATAGTACGAATGGTGAGAGTCATGCATTAAAAGTAGGTCGAGGTGGTTCTTTTGTGCCGTTTGTTCATATGGATTGTTTTAAGTTCGTGTTCATGTATTTTATTTATATTTGCAGTTGCAGCGCATTGGCGGGGTAACCCCGTGTTACTGCGATCATCGGTTTCTGTGTGCTTGTGCACCTGTGCGAGGCGTGTTGCATTGTCACGTTCGAGCTGCGAGTCGAGGTAGGTTCCCATTGCACTGCTTTTTAAAATTTAAGTTACACTATTTACTTCTTTTTGCGCATACTATCTGTTAAATATTAAATATTTTATTAATATTAATAAATGTGAGATAATATAAGAAAATTACTTTTTAAATTATTATTTGGTGTAAAAAGTGCCGTTTATTTTATACAGCACACTTGAAATATTTTCTTGATGAATGGACACCCAGTAGTGAAAGAATGTCAGTTTTTTCTTTTAAATATAATTCAAATAATTTTAATTATAGTTCTGGTTTTAATGATAAATGATTTCTTCTGGAGTATGAACAAGCTTTTTGGATCTTTTTAAAGTGGTGATTGTTAGATGTATTTAATGACCATTTGTCACTTTATGGAAAATGATGAAAATGTTTTGATAAAAACCATCATAGGATAACTCTCCTGCCTTGGTAGCAATTGATTGTTAAGGAGGCCGCGCTTAGAGGCTCCCAGGTACGTGAGTAGTTTAAAAGGAAAGAGGTTGTCCCATGTAGTGGCTTGGGGTGATGCCTTTTGTACTTTATATATATATATATATGATTGGATTCTCGGTTGGCATCGGTTGGATCACCCTCTTTCCAAACACTTGAGACATGGTAATCTGGAATATTGAGAGAATATTCTAAGAATGATTGCTACACTGGTAGGTTATGGTACTGACCAGTGGCCCATAGTATGTGGATATATTGAGTTTATTACTATGGTATTTTTCCTTGACCTTCCTGAGAAAGGATGGTTGAGCGTATTAGGCGTTTTGATTTCATCGTGAGTGACATGTCAACGTGGATGATTTCTCATGTATTGGTGCATTCTGGTTTATTCACGATCTCTTAGGTTCACCCATGTTTGTTGGCTTTCAGTTACTTGCTGTGATGAATATGGTACTTATATATATTTTCTTTTCAATTCCCTTATTGTGTAACTTATGTACCGTTTTCATGTGTAGTGTTTTTACTAGAAAGTGATGTGTGCTTTTAAAGTGGATAATGAAAACTGTTTTCAACGAAAGGTGGTTTATACATTTTGTGAAAATTGAAAATATAAACATCACATTCCATTTGAACAATTTTAATGTCTCGCTAAAATAATGACTTGGGTTTTTGATAAATGAATATGGGAAATGACTCTTACTTTGTTTTTGAGTAATATGTAGAAAACCTTACTTTTATAAATTCTAGTTCAAACTTAAAAAGGTGTTTATTTTATTTTAAAGGTAGTGCATTGGGAATAGATATCAGGCTCACCTACTGAGTTTTAATACTCATGCCTATTGTGTTTTCTTGTTTTTGGTTTCTTCTTCAGGTTTGAAACGAGCTTGTTCGCCGTGGGCGGGACTTGGTTGTGGTTTGAAGAGTGACGCTCGAGGTCACGAGGAGTTTTTGGTTGTGGTCAGGTTAGTACGTTGTTCTACCTTTTTTTCCCTGATTTATTTATTTTCATTGGGAGAAATTGTTCCCCCTTTCCCTGTTGATGCCCTGGCACTTGTTGCCAGCCCAGGAGGATCAGGAATGCCTCTCGGTCCTTGATGCAGACCAGGTCGGGTGCTGAGTCGGATGGTGACCCGGCCTGGTTCGTGACACGCACGGGCGATAATATCAATCTATTGATGGTGAAATAGTATGTAATTGGATGATATATCATATATAAATAATCCTTAAATGTTATATTTATTATTTAAATCAGTTATACTCATTATTATACCCATCCAAATAAATAAGTGTTTTAATAACAAACTACACCAGGATGTGGAACGGTAAGCCATACGTATACACGTATGGGGACTTGTCATTCATAGGATGGATAGAATAATGAATATGGTTGTACCATATTTATAATAAAATCACAGTATTTATAAGGTATTGGAGTTATTATTATTTTATGGAAACAACAAAGAAATAGGAAGTGGAAGAAGAAAATAACTTTGAATGAGGTGGTGAAATTATTACGTCTTCTTCGGGTGTTTCTTTTTGAGTTGATCAAAAGAGATCCATAGGTTGGATTTATGATAAAATTAAGGCCTCTAGGTCAATTTTAGGGTAGTTGGAAGGATATTTGATCAGGGTTTGGCCAAGAATAATGGATTTGGAGGAATGATTTTGAGAGAAGGGGAGGTACCCTTTTATAAAAGAGGTGAGGATCACTTTAGAAAAAACATGAAATATTATTTTATTATACAATCATATTCAGTTAATAATGGCTCAAAAATGATTTATTTTAAGTATAAGGTGGGGATGGGTCAAAAAACTCTCAACCAATATGTTTTATAATGGTTTAGGTCACCATATTAACCTTATCTATTAGATTTAACTCTTAGTTAAATAGTTTAACTTTTACCTTGTATTTTTGTATTATTATAATAAATGGTTAATAAAAATCACAATAAAAATCCAAGATAACCCCAATTAGTTAATTATTGATATATATAACTTTATCTAATTCCTTTGGCTGATCCTTAGATTTTTAGAAAAATTATGTCAATTAATAATATAGTATTTGTTTTAAAAACACATTTATAACAATTTAGACACTATTTGGTATTTTGTTTTTGTGAAAGTTATAAAAACAATATCACATAGAAATTTTTTTATTTAATCAACCCTAGAATGTATAATTATTCTATAAAATTAGGGTAATTCATTATAAGTCTAAATTTACATTTATTTAGATATTTATAATATCCATTATTTTAATCTTTCCTTAATAAGGTAATTACTGCATCTTCATTGTGTCATAAATAAATTTAATTATTTAAGGTATAAAAATTATAAATAAAATACCATTATGTAGGAAATATTTTCAGATTTCTAATTAATATTTATAGTCAAATTTAGATGATGTATAACCATATTTTAAAAATGGGTTTGTTATTAAACCTTGAATTTAACACTTTTAACTCTTCTTTAAATAAAGCAATAATAAATGTCCTAATCTAATAAAAGTGGAAAAAAAGGATCATATTTTATTCATAAGGTTGATTTTGATTGTAATACACTTATCTAATATAAATAGGACATGTTTTAGGGTAATTATAATATCATTTTGTTACCTTTAATTACCCTATTTACCTTTAACCGTGGTAAAAAAAAGTCAAATGTTACAAATCATCAAATATTAGTTTCATCTTATTGAACAACATTTTAAATACTAATTTCAACCGTTTCTCTCAGATTTTTTAAATTAAATTCAAAGAAGTGGTAAATTACGTTTTATTCAAATTTGAAAAGGTGCCAAGAAGGTAGGTAAAAGACGGTAAAAAGTTTAATAAAATATTATATATCTCATATTATTATAAAATGACTACAATCAACTACATTGAATATATATAGGTATTATGTATCTATTTATACCAAAAATAAATTTAAATTAAATAAATAACAATTTAAATAAAAAGTTAATTTTAAAAAATAACGCAGTTTTTTCACTATTCATCAATTATTGAATGTTTTTAGAAAAATACTAAAAATTCACCCTAAGATAATTTTGATATTATGAATCCAAATATGTAGTCAATTTTGAAAAATAAATTTTATAAAATTTCAAAAAGTAGGTGTTACTATTCATAACGGGTAGTTTGATTGGTTATGGTGTGTTAGAACTCGATGTTGTGTACAGTGCATACTATTGTATTATTCAAAGAGAAGTGTACCATGGATGATTGGGGTGTTACATTCTTCACTCCTTCAAATAATGTTTTCCTAGAAATTTCTAGAATATAACCGTGTAAAAATATTTGGGTGGTTCTTCATCATAAGTTCCTCAGGTTCCGACGATGCCTCTTAAATCTTATGTTTTCTCCATAGAACTTTCACCAGATGAGTCATCTGGTTTCTCATCACTTGTTCTTTGGTATTAAGAATTATGATAGGCTCTTCATAATAAGACAGACCGGGTTCCAGTTTTATTTCTTCATAGGTGAGTACATGCATTGGGTCAGACATGTATTTTCTTAACAGTGATACGTGGAACACAACATGAAATTTGGAGAAACATGGTGACATTTCCAAACTATAAGCTACAACTCCAATTCATTATAGAGTTTTGAAAGGTTCTATGTACCTAGGATTTAATTTAATATTCTTACCAAAATTTATAACACCCTTCCCTGAAGATACCTTTAAAAAAACATAATATCTTACTTGAAATTCCAAGTCCTTCCTTTAGTTATCGGCATATCTCTTTTTCCTATATTGAGCTACTTTGATGTGGTTTTGGATAATCTTCACCTTTTACATTGTTTCCTCAACCAGTTCTGTGCCTATGAGTTTTCATTCACTAACATCATCCAAACAAGTTGGTTTGCGACATCTCATTCTAGATAACGCTTCATATGGTGCCATCTGAATACTTGAATGAAAGCTATTGTTATAGGAAAATTCTTCCAGTGGTAAATATTGATCCCACATACATTGAAAGTCAAGTGAGAAAGATCTCAACATGTCTTATATGGTTTTAATAGTCCATTCTGATTTTCCATCAGTTTGAGGGTGGTGGGCATTTCTCAAACAAAGTTCAGTATCCAAGGCCTTCTAAAGACTTTTCCAGAATCTTGATGTAAAATGGGGATCACGATCAGAAAAAATTGATATGGGTACTCCATGAAGACTTATAACATCATTAATATACAGTATTTCTAGAAATTCAAGTGGTAAAGCTTCTCTAATATAAATAAAATGTACTGACTTGGTAAGACGATCAACAATGACCCATATTGCATCATTCCTTCTAGGATTCTTTGGTAGCCCCATGACAATGTCCATCATAATATCATCCCATTTCCACTTAGGTATGGGAAGAGGTTGCATGAATCCTCTATGCTATTGTCTTCCATCTTTCACCTGTTGAAAAACCATTCATCTTGACACATAATTAGCAATATCCCTCTTCACGTTGTCCCACAAAAATGTTCCTTCAAATTTCTATACATCTTAGTTCTACCAGGGTGTATAGAGAAACTGGAGCTATGAGAGTCACCCAATAATTACCTTTTTAGATCATTTATATGAGGAACACAAAGTCTCTTCCAAAATTTCAAAATTCCATCTTCATATATGAAGTCAATCAATCTCCCATCATTCACGGCTTTAATTTTATATTGAAACTCCTAATCATCAGTCTGGGAGATTTTTATACTTTCTAATAAAGTCATATTAGAATCCATTTAAAAAATTATTGATGTTTGACCTTCCATTATTATTCCCATATCCTTATTTACAAGATCCATGAACATAGAATCCCTTTCTACTCTCATCTTGTTCAAAACTCCATGATCTTTTCTGCACAAATCATCTATCACCATGTCATTTGGAGCTTTAACCTCAGCAGTAGGGATCACATATGCTTGGCCTTTATCCCTTGGAAATTTCTGGGGTAATTTTCCTTTGACGATAGAACATTCATTTTCATTATGCCCCATTTCTCTATAATTGTACCATTCAACATTGACAGCCTCTTGCTTCGCCTTACAATCATGAGATTGGTGTCCCTTTTCGCCACACTTGTAATGTACTCCCATTACCTTTTAGAAAGTACTGGGGTGTTTCTTCCCACATTTACCACAAGATGGAATTTCAACGTTTCCCTTCTTCCCCTTATTTCCATTTCTAGAGTGTTCAGTAGATATATTCTTCTCTTGCTTTTCTTTAAAGTCTTAAGACTTAGAGAATTTATTTTCTTTCTTGATAGAACATGAGACAATATCTTCGTATGGTGAGAAGTATTATGAGACTAATACTAGACAGAGAAATGGTTATAACCCATAGAATAATTGATAAATACTACTCCTTGGGTTACATATATAATATGTTGCATGCCATTATAACCATGTAATGTTAGCCTAATACTTTCTGACATTTTCATCCTCATTTTTCTTCAGACTCTGAAATTGTCTTCATATATCCGCTCGATGGTCATGAGGAAAGTATTTTTTTATGAAAATATCTTTAAACTCTATCTATTACATATTTGACACTTCTTAATCTTCCTTTTTGTTTTGAATTAATGAAAAACATTGATCTGCATCTCCTGTGAGGCGATAAACTGCCATGGTAACTTTTTCCCTTTCACTACTCCCCAATGCATGAAATATTTTCTATAAGGAACATATTCATTTCTCAGATACAAATGGATTTTTATACACATTGAATTTTAGTGGGTTTTTCCTCATGAAGCAGTCTAACATTGATCCTCCACGTTGTGGATCATGGTGCTCTATACAGGTAAGGTTATTATTCATAACTGGAGTGAGTTTTCCTAGTATGGTGATAAGCTGATCAGAACTAGTGGCATCACCAGCTACACTATAATTATTTTGAGTAGGAGGGAAATACCTACATGGATTACATGAGTTGATATGGTTTCCATTCCTTCCACTAGGCGCCATTTCTAAACAATTTCATACACTAGATTAGTTTAGGAATCTTAATACATTATTCAAAACTTTTATAACACTTAACATAAATTGAATAGTTTGTGGATATAATCTATAATCATAAAAAATATTTTCATTGAGGAGGTATATACTCATAAATCCTTCATAATGGTTTGTAATGAGAAAGTGAATTATCCTAAGCATATCCCCCAGGAGTGTCATAACCAAGTGTGCAGCAAGGCCCATTGTCATGTATCAGGATACCCTGGGTCAAGCCCAAAACTCCTTCTTAGAGTTTTCACTACTAGGTAAATCTGTGCCAGATCAATCTCTACCTGCTTGTATCTATACAAGGAAGTATTTCTTGGAAAACTCACAAAATCTCTATATTACCAAAATTCTAGGAATTTATTCTATACCAATCCACAAAGTCTATCTAAGGGTAATGTTATCTAATCAATATTTTTTTAAATATAGATTCCAAGGTTTGTAATAAACTTCTCTGATACCAACTGTAACACCCTGACCACAGTTACCCAAAGTTGCAGCATTTTTAAAAAACATTGGCATGATCATAAGGGATAAAATCCCGAAAGATTGAATAGTTTAGTAGCCTTGGAAGTACTAGATACATACATAAGTTTTACATTACTTTATAAAATGAAAAAACAACATCAAAATTTTATCCTATGACCACATTTTTATCTCTATTATTATCCCTACTAGTCAGTCATAATATACTTTTTCGCATCCTAAAAAAAATAAAACATTGAAAGGGCTGAGCTCATAAGCTCAGTAAGGATAACAATATAACATCAACTTTCATAAATAAGCATAAACATTTAAGGCAATGTATTAGACTAAACCAAAAGCCTTTTCAACATAAAGTTCATCATAATATGAGAAAGGTAAATCAAATATTTCCATTTACATATTCACATGGATATTCTACTAGTCCAATAATAACATGTAATATCAATAGCCAATTTTATAATGATTGAATGCATAATTCCAGACATCATAACCACATAGTCAAGGCCTCATGCCAATACTACAAATAATATTTTTTCAATGCCTTCTTCCAAGACAATTGTTTGTCTCAGGAGACATACCGATGCATCGAGGAGCTATAGTGGGCTCCACCCATCACTTACTATGTCCAATGCATTCCTCACATGAAAAGGGTGAAACATAATATAAACATTCATATTAAAACTAGTATACGAAATGTTAATAAATTATCCTAAACCATGAATGGTATAAAAATAACACATCCATAGTCAAACATACCACAAAACCATCAATACAATATGGAATATTGTATCTATTTACAACGCTCTCACCGGGGCGAGAACGTCTGTCTCTCTTGAGGAGAACGGGTGTGGTTTTTGTTTCCCCGCATTCTTGCTTTCCAAAGGCGGGCAATATCCGCTACTTATTCAAGGACATCTGCTCCTTGATCAAAACATAATGATGGGATATCAGTTCTTCCTTCTATGGATTCCTCCTCAGAACTCGTCACATAGTCCAGGTCTCCCTCAAAGACTTAAGACGTTGTTCGTGAAAATATTCCGGGTGCCATATTTTCATGGACACCAGTTAATTACACTACTTCTATCAGGAAATTCCTAGGGGTTCGTTATGGGAAGCAACCTTCAGTTAGGGGAGTAGTCACGCTGGGCATCACTGGCATGTCTGGACGCTAGGGGATTGGCGTGTCTGCCTTATGTCCCTTATTATAAGGCTTCTCGAGGGCACGGAAGCCCGAGGCATCCCACATCGAACATGGGAAATCATATGCCATGGGCATGTATCTGAGGTTTTCCTGATCTTCCTATGTTTAACATGGGGTATCCTGCAAGTTTAACATCCAGCGGAGACAGACCGGGCTGATCAAGACACTGACTAGAGTGGATCAGATGGAGGAACCCCCTGGAGGGAACACTAATATTGGGGCCAACATGTGGGTGGCTTCCTGAATGTTGTTAAATGGAACGAGGAATGGGGTGGCATGATCCCACAGGGATGTGGTGGCCTGGGTAAGGATTAGGATGGATGATGGAAGGTTCCATGAAGAGGATGGTGAATGGGATGGAACCATCATGAGGATGGCGATGGTATTGGGCTTGATCCTTGAAGAGGCTTCCTATATATCCCTATAGCAGGGAATCAAAGTCCACATAGTTCATCTGACGATGACTTACCACCGATTAGGGTTCAACGACTTGCCTCTAGATGGGGTCTCAATGAATTACCGCTAGATAAGGTCACAATGACTTACTACTGGATAGGGTCACAACAGCTTACCACTGACTGAGGCTCATAGTTTAATGTCATGCAGGATGGGGGCGGTCCAACGTTGAAAGGGGTCGGAACTACTGGGTGTTGGGTATTGGTGAACCGATGTAAAAGAGGGTCAAAACCACCAATGGGTGTTGGGCTTGAACCTCAGGGAGGCTTCCTACATACCTTTCCTTAGCAAGGATCAAAGACCACATAGTTCAGGTGGGTGTCAGTGAACCGACGTGAAGGTGGACCTGAGGTCCAATGGTTGTTGGGCTTGAACCTCATGGGGGCTTCCTATGTACCTTGCCTTAACAAGGATCAAAGACCACATAGTTCAGGTGGGCGTCGGCGAACCGACATGAAGGAGGACATGGGTTCCAATGGTTGTTGGGGTTGATACTCATGGAGGTTTCCTACGTACCCTGCCTTGGCAAGGATCAAAGACCACATAGTTTAGGTGGTGTTGGTGAACCGACATGAAAGTGGACCTAAGGTCCAGGTGGATGGTGGGATTGAACCTCAGGGAGGCTTCCTACATACACTACCTTGGCAAGGATCAAAGACCACATATTTTAGGGGGGTGTGGTGAACCGATGTGAATGTGTTCGAAATGACTGGGTGTTGGGCTTGAACCTCATGGAGGATTCCTATGTACCCTATCTTGACCGAGATCAAAGACCTCATAGTTCAGGTAGTGGCATTTGGGGATTACGCTCTGAGGCGGTCCATGGGGTCAGCAAACTGACGTGAATAAGGACCTGGGGTCTAGGTGGATGGTGGGCTTGATCCTCATGGAGGCTTCCTACATACCCTATCTTAACAATGATCAAAGACCACGTAGTTCTGGTGGGTGTGGGGATTACACTCTAGACTGCCTAGGGTGTTGGTGAACTGACGTGAAGATGGTTGGAAGGACCAGGGTAGTGGTATTGAACCTAAGGGAGGCTTCCTATGTACCTTTCCCTTGCAAGGATCAATGCCCATGTATTTCAGGATGAGTGTGGGGATTACACTCTGAGGCTTCCCATGTGAGGATGCCAGGATTGGTGCTTACTCTAAGCCCACATGAGTCATGCTCAGTGTGAGAAACAAGAGGTGGTAGAGCCCTGATGATCACGTCGCGAAAGGTGCGTCTGTGGGAATTGGAGTGCGGCTTACATATGATCGTAGTCCAAAGAGGAAGAAGGTGCTTATGCATGGTTAACAGCCCAAAGAGGTTGGGACTTACTCCACGAGGGAGTCCCAGTGGCAACAAAGTGCAGCGGGAGAGGGATTTGGATCCGAAAAAATGAGAAGCACCATTCCCCATCACTCCCTTTGCTGACCCTAGGGACCAAAGAATAAAGGAGGAGGAGGGATGCTGCCTCCTACAAGAAATCTAGGGACTTAGACCGAGATGGTTGCCCTTTCTTTGCAGACAAACGCTACTCCAATAAGGATGATATCAAACCCTGTGGCGACCAGTGGTCATGGAGAATGTCCAAGGTGGGGTTACCCCACATGCGAGGCATGGGGCGTGGTCATAGTTTAAAATCATGTGCTGAGGATGAAGGTGCTTTGTATTTTAACGGCCTACAGCTCGGATGAGGTGGGTTTTCACTACACCCCTAGGACTTACATAACTAGTACCCTATGCTCCTTGGTGCAGAGAGGGTACAGGAAAAGCCATGGTGAGGGGGTGTCATGGAGCGAACCATCGAGGGTCCCACATTATCATGACTCTGTGAATAAGCAATATCCGTTAGCGTGCCTATGAGAAGAAGCATGAGGCGAAGCAATGCAATGGGCGGTGTCGTCCAGGGGACTTTGAAGACACATCGGGTGAACCTGGAGGGTCACACAAGAAAAGGAATTTCAAATCAAAGGGGTTCATAGGCAGGGGTCCTTTGAGGCTTCTTTGTTCTACGTGGCGGAGGGTATTTTCAAAGAGATGTTCTTCACGATGTAGGGTGGAAGAGCCTAAGAATTAGGCATAGGTGCCAGGGGGAAGTGCTTAGTGTAGTGGAAAGACATCTGCGAAGCACGTCCTTGTGGAGCAAGGGTGCCTCGCGAAGCAAGGCATCGTGAAGCGATGTGTTTCAGGAAGTACAATCACCCTGCCTTGGCATGTGGATCATGTGTACATGAGGGGTGTTTTGCGAAGCATAAATTCTCCGCGACGACCTGGGTATCCTTGGGGATCCCCTTCCTTCACGAAGTCCCATTGGCTTCATGATAGAAATCCCTCACGAAAGAGGGGATTAAAGCAAGGAAATTGGGTGGTACATCACAGAGGAAAAGTACCTCGCATAGCTCATGGTTCGCAGAGCAGAGAGTGCTTCACGATTTGGGAGCTAGGAAGTCGAATGGTCGGACTATCCATCTATTGGGCTCAGGGGGAGCCCAATATTTATAGGTAAGAGGTGCTGAAAATAAGAGTTTACGCAATGTGATGGGGGACTTGGTTGCTTCGTGGCGGTCTCACAAACATCAAATGCGTTCGCAGAGTGTCCCGCCTTCTAGTTTCGCAGTGAGCTCGTGAACGTCAAATGCATTCATAGAGCATCCCCCCTTCTTGCTTCGTGGAAGGTCGCGAAGGTAAAATGCATTCGCGGAGCGTCCCACCTCCTTACTTCACGGTGGGCTCGCAAACGTCAAATTAATTCACAGAACATCCCACCTCCTTTATTCATGGTGGCTGCGGTGCTGGGGGGACTCCACAAAATAGCTTCATGAGGCAGTCAATGGTGCCTTATTTTTGGATTCTTCTATGTTCCAAATTTTGGCACTAACAAATTCTACCTCTTAGATTTGGAGTCGTGGATAGATCAAGGGTAAAAGTATAAGTGTAATTTCCAAAATTAGTGGCTGTTCGTGATACTGGATCACGAAGAGGGATTGTGAGGCTGATAGGGGATGCATGAGGCGAGTGCTCCCCGATGCTTATCACGAAATGGATGTGCCATGAAGCTTCGAATGTCATCGCCTATAAATAGGGGAAATTCCATCTCTTTTGTACTTTCCCTTCTCTGCTAATTTGACCTTTTGTGCTCTCAATTCGCAAAGCTCCGCGTACTCCACGAGTGTTCTCTGCGAATAGAGTCTTCATGGCGCCCAACGAGTCCTCGACTCCACGTTTGTGCTCTATGATCCGGTGCTTGAACGCCTAGGTAGGGCTCTACAAATAGTCTTCATGAATAGTCTTCACGAATGCGCTCTGCAAACGAGCTTCGTGAACCATCCCAAAAATCATCCAAGTTCCAGAACTGAATATCCCAGCAAGAAGCCTCCTAGGGGGTCCTTGAGGATGCCTTTCGGAGGGATGAGATGTGAAGATTCTGGGACTAGGAGAGATAGTCCGTAGCCACTCAGAACATAGTTCATTGGTGGAGCTGCTACATTCCTTTGACGAGTTCAATCCATCCATTGAGGGAATAGACCCTCAGGTACTATAATGCACATAACATTTCAACATACTTTCATTCTTCGATTAATTTATTCTAACTAGATGCAGGAGTTATGTTATTTTTGTTGGTTTATTACATCCCCATGGTCTTCCTGGAGTGTCCTGCGATCAATCCCTAAGCTCACGTGGGATGTGCCTGGTGTGAAAAACAAGGGACAAACACCTTATCACTCTATTCCGACATGGGAGTGAAAACCAAGTCTCAGGTATCCAGGGGCTTAAACAACCATTCCAAATTCCTCAAAAGGAAGGGGTGAATGGCCTGGCAGGACAGGGAAGATATCGGCACAACCATATTTCCATTTTCTTGATGTGATCTTGTACACGAGCGGCGAAACGCCAGGGGAGTTGGAAATGTTCCAAACATAGGGGTATGAAAAAATGTGAATTAAGATCCCTCAGATTTAGAACAGTGTAGGGGGTGGCGAGACAATAAAGGAAAACTACTAACCATGTTCGAATAACATCATCCTTATTGTGTTAACCTGATATGGGGATAACAAATGAGGGCCGACTGCTAACCAAGCTCGAAACACAGGGCCTGACTCGAAATGCCATCCATTATCCTTAAAAAATGTTATCCTAGGATAGTAGGTGAGACATAGGCTGAGAATCCATATTTTTAGGAGGTTCCTCCAGATGTAAACGGGGACGAGGGTCCGAATAAGGGGCACATAAAGCATGGAATGTGGAGGAATGGTTTGTTTGAACAGAATCCAACACTCTTAAAATTACACCACCATGGTAGAAGAACATTAGATGGGTGTGTCAGTTTGATCATTTATCATTCCTAACTTTAGGAAGGGCCTCTCTGGTGAGGTCACTATTACTCCCTAATGTCATTGTGGGGCATCCCGAACTTGTTCAGGGCAATACTACAGTTACATAGTTCCCTACAAGGGGTTAGGCCAGGGGGCCAGAAATGCGGAGGAACATGATTTATGATCCCTGGGGCTGTACCCTAGGAGAAATACCTAGATGTCTCTACATGTCCCACATGTATGGGAATCGATCCATACATATTTCTGGAATAACAGTTTAACGTCAGGTGGGGTAATGAAAAGCTTGGCTGTGCCGGTGCACATCCTACCAAAACTACTAAGACCACATGAGTTGTGCTCGATGTGGGAAACAAGAAGTAGTGGTGGGACTTTCCTGACACAAGAAGGAACCTGTTAGGGTGAATGAATTCTTGGTGAATGTCAGCCCAATGATGCTAACTCATCCATGCAGCGCACCTAGATGCATGAAGAAGTAAAGCCGAGTATG
Organism: Viscum album; assembly: GCA_963277665.1. Classification (NCBI taxonomy): domain Eukaryota; kingdom Viridiplantae; phylum Streptophyta; class Magnoliopsida; order Santalales; family Viscaceae; genus Viscum; species Viscum album. The sequence continues at coordinate 1,616,344,453 of OY728158.1, forward strand.
TCGGAATTCCACTTGAACACGCAGAAGTGGAAATGTGTGAATCATGATGCTCGAAATCTAGATCAAAATGATGATGAGAGATAACTGTTGACCATATTTGAAACATAGTATCCATATCACGTTATCTTGGAATGGGGATAGACAAATGAGGGTCGATCGCAGACCATGTTCGAAACATGGGACCTATCGCAAATGACGTCCGAGATCTTTAGGGTCGTTGGCCCGAAACGGTGGGTGAGCCGAGGAAGAATTAGACAAGGCCATGAAGGGGGTACCTTCGGATGTGGAAGAGGATGAGGATCCAAATAGTGAGCTCACGAACATTGTCCATGGAATGAGGGGAATTTCCCCGTGAAAATTCCACACTTCGGGCTCTTTGTCAAAACACATCTGAATAGGACAACGATATGTTTTAGATAGAGGGAGTCGAGTCCCTTCCCATAAGGAGATCTTAGTTTAGGGTCATAGAACTCAGACCATGTATGGTAGGAAACGTAGGAGACACATGGGGGGGGGGTAATTATAAAATCTGACGTGAATGGGAACCAAGGGTTCTGACCACCATGTGTTCCTTGGAGAGGTTTTTGGTCGAGGGACCAAAAACGAGAGGTATGTTGGGCCCGAGGAAAAGTGCACATGCATTCCTACATATCTCATGAGAATGAGAATCAATCCATACGTATTTCTAATGGGTGTCATGGTTAGGTGCGAATTCCAATAATAAAAGGGGCGTGTGGGTGCTGCCCCCATACCAAAAGAATCGGTATTTGATTTATATTTTTTCTCCTTTAAGGTGGATGTTGTTTTTTTTGTGAAGCAACAAGACTAGGATGAAAAGTCCTGACAGCACCACAAGTGTCAAGCCATATGAAGGCGTTGACAAATGGTATGGCATGTGACCGATACCAAATGTGGTGTCTCTGCAAGTGAGGACATCACGATGTAGTTCTTTTTTAGTCGTGCGGCCAGGAAACTTATATCACAATTTAGGGTTATGTGATGGGACTAGGTGGCATAGTTTAACGTCATTTGGACAAGATTCATATAGGAGGGGTGAGGTCCAGGAGGTGAATGCATATGGTGCAGTAAAAAACCCCAGCATAGATGAGGACATAATCCCACATCACACCATGTGCGATTCCATGAGTAGAGCCTTGGGCCGAGGAGCCAGGAAAGACTAGAAGAAAAGGGGAAGGAGAAACCAGTTCTCCATTGAGCTGGGCTCGAAGACAAGTTGTCTTGTTTTTCCTACGTATCCCACGAGAATGGGAATCATGCAGTACGTAGTTCTAGAGGAGATCTTAGTTTACGGTCTTAGAGCTCAGACCAAAGAGGAGTGAAAACCTTTCAAGTAAGCGCATACCTCATCCCAATCCCTAATCCCACGTGAGTCAAACTCAGTGTGGGAAACATGGGAGGAAGATTTTTATTGCAATACCTGGAATGCACGCCAAAGGGAAATCGGTGCGGAGCCCCGAATAACGTCCTTACTGCGGCTTTGTCCTCAAAACGTGCAAATGCGCACTGAGGGATAATGCCAGGAGTGTCGAGATTTTATTTGGACATGATGAGGCAGAGAAGGATTTAAATCATGTAACCGACATTTTGGGCTTAATGGGGTTGGTGTGATGATGGAGGATGACTGTTGACCATGTGTTTCCCCTCGGAATTTCGGGATGACCTCCTTGATGGGAGGTTCAAACATTCCGATTGGTTTCTAACGTGTTTGTTCATTGAACCGGAAACATCCAATGATTCCACATCCATTTGGACCTACTTTCCAAATGTAGGTGCTCATTAGTTTGTGGACTGATGAGGCTTAGGAATTTGCATTGGTCGAGAGGATGGGAGGTCGGACTCATCACACCTTTTGAGGGGAATTATTGTCTACTCCGGGACTCTCTTTATAGATTTAAGTTATTTTCGTGAATCCTTATTATATTACCAGGTATAAAATGATTTTTCCTTCAGATTTGACAATCAATGATTAAATATGTAGGAAATTTAGATAATATTTTATAGGTATTCGAGTTTCTTCATTGATAGAGAATCATATGTATTTATTAGAGATTCCTGGTCAATGGTATCCTTCGACACATTTATATAGAAGTCTCTTTGTCATTATGATGACCATGCTGGTTTTAAACCCACTCAGTGGGGCACTTGAAGTTTATTATCATTCTGAAAGACATAGATTATTTCAGAGTTGGGATCTAACCTGCAGATGGGCTACCTACGTATCCTTTTTTTTGGAAAAGGAATCCGAACCCACGTAGTTCGAGTAAGGGAGTATGATGTTTATGATTGATGGCTCAAATAAGGATTTCATAATTACTTTTACACTCTAATCTCACGTGAGTCATACTCGGTGTGAGAAACAAGAGGTATTGGTAAAAATCAGACAATTGTGCCATGAAAGATGCAATAATAAGAAATAATGTGGGGCTTATGTATGTATGACTGCCCAGATAAATTAAGATTAGGATTTACTTCAGGGAAGAAATCCTGGAACAGGGTCCAAAAAGTTATATGTGCTTCATGGAGATTTGAATATTCTAACTTGGGGCTTACTTCGGAAAAGGAGGCCAAAATTAGGAGATGACTTATGATTGGGTTTTACTCCTGATAAGGAATCCTCGATCAAAAGTAAATTAGGGCTGGTTAAGAGAAATTAAGAATGGGGCTTACTCCTGAAAAGGATTCCCAGGTTAAGAGATGTTAAAATTTAAGGTACTTGGGGCTTACTCCTGAAGAGGATGCCCATATTTGAGACTGGGACTTATTCCTGAAACGGAGGACCAGGTTAATGAAATTATGGTTGGGGCTTACTCCTGAGGAGGATGCCCAGGTTAGGGGATTTGGGGCTTACTCCTAAGGGGGATTCCCAAATTAGGGGACTGGGGCTTACTCCTGAAAAGGAGGCCCAGGTTAATGAGTTCTCTCATCATAAAGGATGAGGTTGAATGAATGAAATCTCAATATTTAGTGATGTAAAGATGTATAAATCACTAGGTTTTGAGAGATATTCCACAGAATTCCTTTCAGATAAGGAAGTAAAATCAATAAATCATGCCATAAATGGCTTTGAAGAGTGTCTTGAAGACTGAATCTTTAATAGGAGAGGTGGAATGACTTAAGAGGGGTGAAATGGGCAAGAAGGGCACCCAAAAAGGTAGGGGTGCGCAAGTCCTAGTAGGCGCGTAGGTACTGCGTGGGCGCACAAGTCCTGGTCATGCAGGTATACCTGCACAAAACATGGGTACCTGCACGATTGTTAATCAGCAGGGTAATACTTGAGCGAATCATGGTTAAATCCTTTAGAATCCTCTTGAGGTTCTTCCAGAAGAGGGGTGCACAATTTCTATTGAAGGAGTAAGGCGGCACGCAAGTGTGGCCATTTCCCTTAAGGACTGGCCACTCAAGCGCGCAAGTGTTGATGAGTTTCAACACTTAGGCCTTCCTCCCCCTCTTTAGATCTTCCGTTCTAGGTAAGAAATTACCTTAGAAGTGTTTCAGAAGCTTTGAGAAGAGACTAGGGCACCGAGAGATTAAATCTGAGTTCTGGAAAAATTACTCCCCAAGTGGGGGGCCCACATGGTCTATTTATAGGCAGGAGAAGACCCCGGGTGGTTATCACTTAGGTCGCACAAGTCACTTGCGCAACCATTATGCATCGCGCAAGTGGACTTGCGCGACTATGAGGGAACTTGCGCGACCTATGGGCAATGTTCTCTTTGTTCATCCCTTTGTCGATTTTTGATGTTTTCTTCAAAGGATGAATCAATTTGTGCTATGTAATTTCCATTTTATAATCATTAGACTCTGTGACGGAAGGATCAACAACAAAAGTCCCCCCCTCAGAGATGGATCCGAAGAGAATAGAGGATTTGACTCTGAGTAAATCGAGAATCAAAAAGATATTGGGGCACGCAGGTTAGGGTGCACAAATGAGCTGTGGGCATGCAGGGTCTGGCACACAGGGATACGGCCTATGATCACGTAGGGTACGGTGTGAAGGGTTCTGGCCGCGTCTATAAATAGAGGTCCTCACTTCCGTACAAAGCATCTGGATTTCCAGATTTCAAACCTTCGAGCTCTCGCCCTGCAGGTCACCTTCGCCGCGCAGGTTGCTCTGTTTTCCGCTGTTACTTCACCGTTGTGCTGTTGTGTAGGTATGTGGACCTGCACAGTGATATTTGCGTTCCATATACTCGCGCGAAATCTCCATACTGGCGCGCCATGTTTAGACTTGCGTGCCTTAATTCCTTTGCCATTTTTTTTCGAATTCCTTCACAAATTTTATGAAAAATAAAACCCATTTAAGAGTTAGTTTATTAAAATTTTGTGCAGATTCAATGGCTCTCAGGAGAATCGGAATGGATGATGAACTAGATAGCAAGCGGATTGATGACATGATGAACATTGTTGGCCATGATTACTATGATATCTGCGACATCACTCTCCCAGATTTGGCTAAGTACTTGAAGAAATATCATCTTAATTTCCCACAGAGCATCTACCTGCCACTATATGGTCAAGGTCTTCTGCAAGGAGTCAATGTTCCAGATGCAAAGAATTATATGCCTGAAATGCAGCTGCACTGCTACTCCTCTATTTCGGTTATGCTGTGCATTAAGAGCAACAACAATGGTGTGAACTTCCAAATTCTTCCTCCATGTCATTTCCTTGCAGATATGAAAATGGAAAACCCATGGGCTAAAATATTTTCCGTTTCCGGTCGGTGGAGAGAAGACAAACATGGAATTAGAGCAATATCTGAAAAGAGTACTCTCTCTAAATGGTTATTTACTTCCAATTATTCATTCTCAAATCCATGTATCCATCTTCCAAGTCTCTTGGACAGAAACAGAGTCACTGTTTGATCAGCAGAAAATTTTCTCAAACCACACTCAAGAATATTATTTTACAATTGTTCCAAGAAGAGTTGATATCATTTCATCTCTTATGGTATCCAGTTGAATGAATGAATTCCAGGTGGCTGCTGATGAATCTCGAGATGGCGTAAATCAAATGAAGAGTTATGTTGAAAACCTCTTGTAATTCTTGAAAAAGAGAAGAGACTCCAGTCTGTGGATGTACTTCTATCTCTTGTGCATCAATGAAAAACACTTTCACCTTCAATCATTTGTACCTGCATTCTTTTTCTATATGCTTTAGATTTTACCTAATCCAATGGGCCTAGTAAGAATAGTTTTATTTTTACTAGTATTATTATAAATAAACCTACAACCTTTGAACCTTTTAATTGCTCAATATTACCTAAATCATACAACATGTATGTTTAGTGAGCTGGAACTTGACTTTTATTCAGAGTTCCTTTGTCTTTTATGGGCAGTTTAAAGTCATGCATGTCTGACATAAAGAGGCTAATGTTTAAGGTCGAAATAGCTTTGACCAAATGAATTAGAATTGACTCAATTCCTTGACAATGCATCTGAAAACATAGTACCATACTCAAGTATAAGGGGGGGGGATATGTAATCTATGACTTAAGAATATTTGAATCTGAGGAATGACATGAAAAAGAGATAAAAGGAATTAGAAGAAGTTTTTCCCAAGAATGAAGTTACCATTATTTACCAAACCCGTTAGGGGGTTGAATTATGCAGGGCCACCTAAGGGCATTGGCTGCATAGTTAAATAAATAGTATCTTTTGGATAGCAAGTCTGTTATGTAGACTGTTTATGCAAGGCCGCCTATGGGCACGTGCTGCATACTCAGGCAAAAGAACTCTCAGAAAATTACCTTTATACTTCTAAAAGCCAGCGAATGTTTTTGGAGATTCAAATTTTCCAAAGTATAGAGTTTGTTGTATGGAAAGAGGTACTTGAAATATGGAAAAGATATTTCCAAATAAGATTATCGAAGAACTGGATGGATATTACTCCTACAAAAGTCTAACCCAAACGTAGGGAAGGATAATATAAACCATATACTTGAATACTTTTAGATAATGAAAAAGGATATGGGACAAATATGTTAAGGATGACTGTTTTTGTGGATCCTTACATACTGTCATTTAAAACAAATAAGGACAAAAGAGGCATTCTTCCCAAGAATGAAGTTACCACTATCTAACAAACCCGTTAGGGGGTTGAATTATACAGGGCCACCTAAGGGCATTGACTGCATAGTCTAATAATAGTATCTTTTGGCTGACAAATATTTTATGTAGACTGTTTATACAAGGCGGCCTATGGGAACGTGCTGCATAGTCAAGAAAAAGAATTCTCAGAAGATTGACATTTTTGTGACTAGAATTCATGAAAAGGGGTTTATGAAGATATGAAAATATTTAAGGTTAGGATTATGACACATAAAGATGGGTATTGTTCAATGTGTACAGAGATACACAGATCAATGCTAACCATAATCATGTTGTGGCTGGGTCTAGAATTGAAATGTTTGAATTCACTACGTATCCCATAAGGATGGGAATCAAGACCATACATAGTTCTTAAATTATAGTTTAACGTCGTGTGGGACAAAAGGATTAGAGATCATAGTTTAGGGTCATAGAGCTTGGACCATTGTAAGAAATACACAATGTGTGTTTTCATAGGGACTTTTCAGCCAGGGAACTGAAAGTGAAATTTGGGGTTAGGCACAAAGACTTGGGGCTAGATTCGAGGGACACTCGAACGTTCCAACGTATCCCATAAGGATGGGAATCAGGCCCACGTAGTTCTAGAAATACCCTATGTACAAATTTGGTTCGTACATGTGAAGGTTGAAAGGGTATTTTAGTACAATGATGGTTTAACCCAAGATAAAAGTTTTGGGCATTTCCATGTATGTACGTAGTCTTTGAAATGAAACATGATTGAAAAAATAAATTTAAATAATGGTTCCCTCTCAGGTGAGGGTATCAAAGAATATTGTAGTTTATTGTCATACTAGACAAAATTGTTGTATAGTTTAACATCGTATAGCAAGGACGAAAGTGAACCAATGTAAAGATATTGATTCTAGGGGCGGTTTCACAAATTAACATCGTATGAGATGGAGATGAACCGATGTGAAGAGATTGATTTTGGGATTGAACCTTAGGAGGTTGCCTACGTACCCAGCCTGGAAGGCAAGGATCAAAGTCCGCGTAGTTCAATTAAATAATGAATTAATGATCAAGTTGTTCTTGGGGACAACGACCTGAAAAATGATGTTCTTGGGACTTAGACATGGTTAGTAACTTGGAGAGAGTGTTATGGTTGAGTTTTTCTGTAAGCTCACATGAGTCATACTCGGTGTGAGAAACAAGAGGTAACAACAACCTTAACGATGCATAGTTTAATATCATGTCGGACATATAAAGGGACTATGTAGTTTAAAGTTTTGTAGTTAGGACTATTGGTGCTGCATAGTTTAGTGTCATGTAGCAGGGACATAGTACGGTTTAATGTCATGTAGGATGCATCACAGACTTTCTGTACAGTTTAACATCATGTATTCAGGACGATGGGGACAATATAGTTTAACGTCATGTTGGACGAAAGGGGGACTGTGCAGTTTAATGTCATGTAGTGAGGACAAAAGAGTACACCATTTAACGTCATGTTGGACGTATTAGGGACTTTTTCACAATTTAGCGTCATGTTGGACGAAAGTGTGAATAGTTTAAGGTCATATGCATGGACCGTTGACGAGGAAGTTTAACGTCTTGTTGGACGGTGGTGTATTTTAAGGTCATACAGGACATTTGATGATTATGTAGTTTAACGCCTTTCCGGATGTAAGGGACTTTTATACAGTTTAAATTCATGTAGTTAGGACGTCACAGTTTAATGTCTTGCTGGATTTAAGGGACTTGAAATTTGTTTAGGGTCATATGCATGGACCGTTGATGATGTAGTTTAAAGTCATACAAGAACTAGTTGAAGTTTAAGTTCATACTGGACCATGGTGCAGTTTAAGTTCATACTGGACCATTTAGGTAACTTTTTCACAGTTTAACATCGTGTGGGATGAAAGTACAAATAGTTTAAGGTCATATGTATGGACCATTACTGTATAGTTTAACGCCATATAGCAAGGATGATGGGGACAATATAGTTTAACTTCATGTTGGACGAAAGGGGGGCTGTGCAGTTTAATGTCATGCAGTGAGGAAAAAAGAATACACCATTTAACGTCATGTTGGACGTATTAGGGACTTTTTCATAGTTTAGCGTCATGTTGGATGAAAGTGCGAATAGTTTAAGGTCATATGCATGGAACGTTGACAAGGAAGTTTAACGTCTTGCTGGACGGTGGTGTAGTTTAAGGTCATAGAGGACCTTTGATGATTATGTAGTTTAACGTCTTTCCGGACGTAAGGGACTTTTATACAGTTTAACGTCATGTAGTTAGGACGTCACAATTTAATGTCTTTCTGTACATAAGGGACTTGAAAATAGTTTAGGGTCATATGCATGGACCGTTGATGATGCAGTTTAAGGTCATACATGACCTTTTAGGGAACTTTTTCACAGTTTAACATCGTGTGGGATGAAAGTACAAATAGTTTAAGGTCATATGTATGGACCATTGTTGTATATTTTAACGTCATATTGCAAGGACGATGAAGGTTTTGTGTTTATACAAAATACTTCTTCAAAAATATGGCATTGGTTGGAGTAGTGATGAGTTCTCCATCCATCGAGATTAATGAATAAGCTCCATTGGAGTAGACCCTATGTATTGAATAAGGTCCTTCCCTTTTTGGCTCAATATTGGGAGGTTTCCTTCCTGGTATCATTGGTGTTCTGAGAACTAATACCAATTCTCCCTAAGTGAATGAATGAAGATGAACTTTTTTGTTAAAAGCTCGTGCTATTCTATTCTGATAGACGTCCAAATGGTGCAAAGTGCACAATCTTTTCTCATCTAACTGTTCCAATTCATTCAATTGCTTTTGAGATTGTTCATCTGTAGATGATTGATCACAAATGGAAACTCTGAGCGAGGGTAGTTGAACTTCAATGGGCAAGACAGCTTCCGTTCCATATACCAATGAATATGGAGTTGACCGAGTTGCAGTGCGGGTGGTAGTCCGATAAGACCATAAAGCATGAAATAGTTTATCAGGCCATGACCTCTTATCTTTATCCAAAATCTTTTGCAATATATTTGAAAGATTCTTGTTAAAGGCTTATATCTGGCCATTGGTCGCTGCATGATACCGAGATGAATGGTTGGATTTGATGTTGTATTCCTGATAGAACTTCTTCACCTCAGATGAATAGGATTTGGTGCCATTTTCCGTTAATATGGTATGAGGGACACCAAATCTGGTAATGATGTTAGACTTTATGAAGCTAACAACGCATTTAGAACTGACTTCCTTGAGTGGTATTTCCTCTTCCCATTTGGAAAAGAAGTCAGTAGCAGTAAGAATGTACTTAAACTGCTTGGCCGTAGCAGAAGGGTAAGGTCCCACCACATCCATTCCCCATGTGGCAAATGGCCATGAGTATTTAGCTGTATGAAGCAACTCTGGAGGTTGATGAATGAAGTTGGCATGTACTTGGCATGAATGACACTTCATTGTGAAATCGACACAATCTTGTATCATTGAAGGCCAAAAGTATCCAAGCCTTCAAATCTGATCAGACAGTCTACGTCCAGACTGGTGGGCACCACAGACTCCTGCATGCACTTCTTTCATGATAGCCATTGTCTCTTCACCATCAATGCATCTGAAGAGAACTCCATCAAAACCACGTTTGTAGAGAATTTTCTCTAGGTGATCTGGGCTATCATAAAGAGTACAGTTGACCACATGTCGCCGGATTTGTTCTTTATCAGCTCTATCAGGTGGAAGTGTTCCATTTTGAAGGTATTCCCTGATAGGTGACATCCATCCTGTAGTATGACCATACGGTTCAGGAATGGGACTAATTTCATTAATTTACTCTGTTCTGATTCGAACATAAGGTGAAATTACATGACAGTGGGCAATACTAATGGTTGTCTCATTTTGATTTGGATCTGCCAGAACTGTGGCTATATTAGCCAGTGCATCAGCTTGAGCATTTTGTGATCTTGGGACATAAGAAAATGTCAGTTCCAAAGGGAATTCCTCCATTAACTCTCTGACGTAATCATGCAAAGGGATTAGTTCTTCTTTTCTGATGGCATAATCCCCATTGACTTGTTTGATTACCATATCTGAATCACCTTTCACCTTTAAGTGATTCACTTGTACTTGAAGTGCTAATTCCAAGACTAATATTAGAGATTGGTATTCTGATTCATTATTGGTACAACCTTCCCACAATAAGAAGGAATAAGGTAACACTGCCTTTTCTGGAGAAATGAGCACAATTACTAAGCCAACTTTGTTGAATTTAGGATTTTACATTCTCCTCCCTATTGGACTTCAGGAAGCACCATCAAAATAAATTTCCTATGCCTGAGGATTTTCTTGAATAGAGAAGACTTCCTCATCAGGGAGTTCAATATCTAAAGATGTGTCTTCCACTGAAGGGTGTTCAGCCAGGAAATCATCCAGAGCTTGGACCTTTATCGCCTTTTGAGACACATACTGAATGTCGAATTGCTATAAAATAACTGCCCACCTTGCCAGACGTCCTGTAAGCATTGGACGACTAAGGATGAATTTGAGTGGGTTTTTGCGAGATACCAATTGTACCTCATGATGTTGCAGGTAGTGTCTCAAATTCTAAACAACAAAGATTAATGCCAGGCAGCACTTCTCAATACTTGAATACTGGGTTTCTGCTTCAAGCATAATTCGACTGAGATAGTAGAGGCTTTTTTCATTCCCAGCATCATTCTTCAGTCCACTAGTAAGTGACTCCCTTCTTCATCAATTTGGTGAAGGGTAAACTTTTTCCTGCTAAAATGGTGATGAAACGCCAAATATAGGCTAAGTGTCCTTAAAGTCCTCTTAATTCATTAAAATTTTGAGGAGGTGACATACCAAGGATTGACTTGGTCTTCTCAGGATCGACTTCAACACCACGATGGCGTACAACAAAGCCGAGAAATTTTCCTGAGGTTACCCCAAAAGCACATTTTAAGGGGTTCATATTCAAATTATGTTGTCGAAGCTTGCAGAATATGACTTCCAAATCATCCAAATGATTAGAACGTTGTTTGGAGTTAACCACCAAATCGTCTACATAGCATTCAATAAACTTCCCGAAGAAGGGTTTGAAGATACGATGCATGACATGATAATATGTTGCACCTGCATTGTTTAAGACAAAGGGCATTACCCGGTAGCAAAACACACCCTGAGGGGCTCTGAAGGCTGTAGATTCCTCATCTTATGGGGCCATTCAGATCTGATTATATCCGGAATATCCATCCATGATGGAAATTTCTTCATAGCCAGCTGTTGCATCAATTAAAATTTCTGTAATCGAAACTGGGAAATCATCCTTAGGACAATGCCGATTAAGATCACTGAAATCGATGCAAAATCTAATTTGTCCAGTCATCTTCTTTACAAGGACAATATTTTCCAACCACATTGGATATTGAACTTCTCTGACGAAGTTAGATTTGATAAGCTTATCCACTTCACCTTCAATTTTGGAAGCATAAGTTGGGTGTGTTCTTCTCGTGGCTTTCTTAAATCCTCGATGTTCTTTTGGTAAACCCAAATGATGAGTAACAACATTAGGATCAAGCCCGGGTATTTCTGTATAGTTCCAAGCAAATACATATCTATTTTTCTTTAGAAAAGAAATATACATCTCCTTCTCTTCAAGAGTCATGGCCACACTGATTAAAGTGGGGTGTGGATCTTCTTTTGTACCCAGATTTATTTCTCTGAGTTCATCCACAGTGGTAGAGATACCCTCTTCAAATGCTGGAGGAGCATCTCTAAGATATTTCTCTTCTTCTTCACTATGTGTTATATCTTCCGTTTCAACTTTCATAGTAGATGATAAAGTAGAATTTTCATGATCATAAGAGATGTCAAAATTTGCATATCATGAAGAAGAAGCTTCCATTTCCAACCCGATTGATGATGACAGGTCTTCTTTGGGTAATAAAGAGGAGATGATGGATTGAGAATCGACATCATTGTTCACCTCTGATGTTACTATAACTTCTTCTAGCCTAATTGGCGAAGTATAGACTTGTTGTATTTCAGAAGATGAAATGAAGACGTCACCATTTGTGCCTTCATTACTGCTTGGTGGGTTAACAATTTCTTCCCTGTTGTCTGGCTCGATTGCCGTAATTGACATTATGGATCTTTCCATAAGAGTATTTTAATTTGGGTATATCTTGTCAATTTGACTGATAGGCAACACATAATCTATACTCACATGTGTAAATGGATTTACTAGAATTTTCTCCAAACAATATGGAGCATTAACTTTGGTAATCTCCTTTGTTGTGGATTTCTACCTTCCCTTCATGTGATAGAATTTCGCCTCAATGTATTGAGACTCACATGTCTTGAATGGGGAATTATCACCATATAATGTCCCATATTGACCATCGAAACAATATTTGATACATTGATGGTATGATGAAGGGACAACCACATGTTGATGTAGCCAGGGTCTTCCAAGAAATATGTTGAAGGCTGAGTCTTGATCAACAACCATGAAATCTGAATTGGATACAAGATCTCCAAACTGAGTTCTGAGTGTAACTTCACCCTGTGGTTCTTGTTCATTTTTATCACATCCTTATAACATCATGGTAGAAGGAGATAAATCAGTTTCTGTGAGGCCCAATCGATGAAGTGTACGAATGGGCATGAGGTTGACTCCTGAACCACTGTCAATGATAGTTCTTCGGACATCTATGCCATTGAACTTGCCATACAAGTAAAATGGTCTAATATGTCCATGCACAACATCATCTTCATCTTCATCAGTAAAAGATATTATTTCATGGCATTCTGCAAGATTATTCTCTATGTGATAGACTTCAGCTACAACAATTTCAGTTTCAAACTCCCGAGGACTTGACAAAGCCTCGATGAGTGCTTCCTGAAGATCTTTTGACAGATTCAGAGTATCCAAAATTGATAACTTGGCTGGTACTTGGGACAAGTGTTTCAATATATCATACTTTTGATCCAGAGGTCTGCGTTTCCCAACAGGAATATATGGTTTAGCAGGTACCTTGGAAGCAGATGATTTGGAAGTTGATGCATCTTATATCGGCATAGGAGTTGGCAATATTCCTGGTTTTGGAAGATTAGACCAATTAGATCCATTTACTTGCTAAGAGGAAGAAGATGTAACCTTCAACCGGTCTTCCAAAACAACTGTTCCAGGACTGAATTTTCTATTGGTAGAAGAACTTGCTTGTTCTTGCTGAGCTCGCTGAAGGGATCTACCACGAGTTTCTGCTGCGTACACAGTTTTAGTAGGGGAAGAATTGGAATAGTGGATTCTGAAATATCCATGTCTTCCCCTGTATCCTGATCCCCCATAACTTCCTCTGATTCCCCTGTTTGATACAGGGAATTATGGATTATTGAAATCTAAACTGCGACTGGCATATGGATCTGTTAATTGAATCATATTAACAGAACCAAAGATTAACTCTTCATCTGATGAAGACTCTTCCTGATTAGCCTATTTAAGCTGTGCCGTTTGGTGGGGCGGTGCCTGTGGATTTGAAGTAGATGGAATGAAGTCCACTAGAGTCAAATAAAACTTAGGCTTTGACACATACTCATGTTTTTCTGATTCTTTTTCTTTCTATGAATCATGTTGTTTCTTTGAGGACTTTCCCTCTGATGAAGAGGGTTTTTCCGCAACATTCATGGCAGAAGACACAATTTGTTTCTTTAATTGTGTTCAAAAAATAGAATGAGTTCGGTTGATTGTCTTTATGACCATCCAATCATCATACTTATGTGTATTTTTGCTTTTTAATTCTTTCCATTCTCCTTCCTCCTCTGTAACTGTAGCAGTAACACATGATACCTGAGCTGAAGAGCCTTTCAGTTTGACTTGTCCCGAGTCGAGCATCTTTTGCAGGAGGTCGTTGAAGACAAAAATCTCTTGGATGGGATGCCGCAAAATTTGATGAAAAGTACAATAATTGGGACTGTCTTCATCTCATTTATTGTTTGGCCTCTTGGGCATTGGCAATTGAACCAAATTTTTTTCCAGAGCCGAAATGAAAAAACCAGGAACTTGTTCATTTTGGAAAGAGTATTTTTTGCTCTTCAGATCCTCAAATTGTTTTCATCTTTGATCTCTTTGATCGTCTGGACGAAACGGCCTTTGTTTTTGGCGTTCAAGATGTGGATCCCTTCAAGAATATGATGGTTTTGAGGTAGAAATAGGAACAGGTGCTTGATTAAGCATAACTGTAGCAGTTTCTACTTTACCCATTCTCCTTCCTGGAGCTGATGGAATTACACGAGATTTATCCTTAGCCTGTATAAGGGAATATTCAATCTACTAAGCGATTGAAGTAAGGTCTCAAAACCATCCTGTGTATTTCACAGGGATTAACGGTGTGCATAATTCGTCACACATATTTGACACACAGATTGTCAACAATTCCTCTTGAGGGAGTGCTATGCTTAAGGAATATGTTAATCCCTTCTGGCGAGCAATGAAATCAGAGACCCTTTCATTCTCCCTTTGCTTATAGTTTGTATGATCGAAAACTGTTGTCTTTGGAAAACTTGAGATGAACTGAAGGAGGAATTTTTGGCGAAGATCCTCTCATCCGGTAATTGACCGGGATTGCAAGCTTGTATACCAGACAAAATCTGGTCCTTGCAAGGTTCGCATGAAGCATCTGAGTTTCACTTATTCTTCCTGCTCCAGAGTTCCCATCATAGGATCGCAACAAGACACGTAATGCATCAAATGCTGTTCAGGATCGCCTGATCCATTGAAAATTGGGAATACAGAGTTCCCAAAACTGGATGGAGGATAGATTGAATCTACCCATTCAGGGTAAACTTTCTTTTCTGGTTGAACCTGTGCACGTTTCCCTTCCATAGTTTCTAACCGAGCTGTTAATGACTCAATATTAGTTATTAACTTTTGAGAAACATCCAGTTGAACATGGAATTGGGTAGGTGCAATGACTGGAGCTTGGACAGATGTGGTGGTTGGTGCTGCAATTGATGGCAGCACTGCCAACTATTTTTGCACTTGACCCGTAGGATTAGACCTGTGAGGGTGTACTGATAGAGGAGGATATTCTTGATCCATCTCAGTAGCTGCAAAAAATTCCTTTGGCTGACTGACTCCAACATGCTTAAGAATAAGACTACTCTGAAGTAGTTCTGCATTCAACCTTCTTAATTTCTTCATTTCTTCCTCCTGTTGTGCAAACCTTTTCTCTAGAGAGAGCGATTGAACTTCTCCAGAGGAAAGATATGTAACATGGTTCTTTCCCTTCCCTTTGTTGGATCATTTTCAGAGAGGGAGAAGTGGGTTACTCTAAGGATTAACTAGGTTCTGAGTAATCCTTTGATTTCGTGTACGCACACCTTCTTCATTTGTGTCGGTGCGTACATCTTCTTGAGTAGGAACCTCTTCATCTGAGTCCCCTGAGTGAGCCTCATCTGGTGGATCAGCAACAATGGTATTGATGAAATTGATTGATGCATAACTCATCACATCCCTTCTATCATCATTTCTGTGATATTGTCTTCTTCTATGTCTTTGATGAGACATTGCCTTTTATTGATTCGATCCCTCAGGAAATTATTAACGAAATGTAATTTGGATGGAATCTCCTGATAATTTCACTCTTCGTTCCTCTTGAGGCATCGTACCCAATTGAGAAAAGACCGACTTTCTCTGAGGAGGGGATTGATGATTTGAAAAAGTCCCCAGTCCGGTGTACTGGGGCTATTCCTGCTGTTTCCGCTCAACTCCTCGAATCCTATTTGTTGATTTCGAGGGTTGGTTTAAAAGGGTCCCCAGTCTGGAGAGATGGGGTGTCTCTTGACATGCTATGTCTGAGACTTTCTTAAAATCTCTCCTGAGCTTGCGAACCTTAGTCCGGAAATTAGCTGGATGCATTAAACTGTATCCACTTTTATCACCTGGTTCAAAAGACCGTTGGATGATTTCCGACATTTCTGTCACTTGATTATGTGCTTGCTCTATACGAGAAGCATGTTCAATATTCTCATTTGCTTGATGGAGGAGTAATTCAACAACTTTTTCTCTGTATTCTTGATTTTGAGAGGAAGTAGTTGAGGCCTGTTAATGGGCAAGCTTTTGATTAAAAACAAAGTCCATTGACTGTGGCCGACCATGGGAAATAAAATTTCATTATACCATTTTCGGTGGGCTTTGCTGACTGGCGAGCACCGTGAAATGCAGTGCTCCATGAACACCCCATCCTCTGACATGAATACCAGATGGGGCATTGGAAATTAACTGACGCAATCTTCTTAGTGTGCCAAGGCATGAACGTTGAAGGGATCTCTGCCGCTTTTCATCCTTCGGATATCGAGAGACTGATAGAGACACCAAATCAATATGACGTTGTAACCCTTCTGTTATCTTAAGATGATTTTCATAGTCATCATAAGATAATACATTCATTTTCAACTGACAAAGTGTTTTCCATATTTTGAGAAGAATATCATGAATTTCATCTTCCATCAACATTTCTGGAATGTCATACTGAGAGTTAGCCAGAGGCCAAAACATGACTGGCACTTCACCTTTCTCCAGTTATTTTCTCATGTTCAGAATTTCCTCTTTATCATTTGATGAAGATTCTTGTACCTGATTTGACTAGAGTTGGTGTTTCCTTGTTGCCTCATTGGATTTAACAAGATTGGTAGAGAAATCATGGATCAAACTAGAAGATGCCTGACTTAGGGGTGGTTCGGAGAAGGACCTACACCCTGATCTATCTTCTGATTGAAAAAGTATTTCACCTGATAGCGATGAAGCATCAGACATGACTGGTTTCACATTTTCAAGTTCCTCAAGATAAGAGGGCTTTTTCGGAACTACATTGTCCACTGGAGCATTTTCCGGGCAATGTGCATCACTACTGCGTAGGGGACTTTTGCAGTGAAGTTCATCATCATGGGGAGGACCACCATAATGGGTTACAGCAAAAGATGATATCTCTTGCTCCTTGGTCTTCTGACCACACAGAGGGTTCCTGTGGCTCTCATCTGAATATGAAACTTTGAGATCGACCGAATTTTCATAAAGCAATCCTTCATGAGGAAGTGTCTGTTGAAGACCTTCAGAATTAATGTTCCCACTATTGGGAAATGAGGGAGTAAAATCTTGAATTTCAACAGACAACTGTCTGTGGGCTTCATGAACTCCAGCATCGAGGAAGGCCTTGTTACATATTGGCTCTTGATCTCCTGACTGTGCTGGGAGAGTCTTTTTATTAGATGCCTTCTTACTCACCTTAGAAACCACTTGTTGAAGAAAGTGGCTGCTCTGAGCAGGTGTATGTTCCTGATCAGGAAAGATGGCCAGGTTAGGCTGACGATCTCCACTCAAATCAGGTGTATGTGCCTGACTTGGTTGTCCGTATGATATGGGGGATTATGCCCCACATCCCTTATTGGACTGGAATAGATGTGTGTGTTTGTTCCGGAGTGATTTTTTGATGTGTCACTCCACTAGTAGGGATAGATTTATGTGTCTTTCCCTGAGATTCTTCTGAAGTTGTTATAATATCTTGTCAAGCATCCAGAATATGATCAAGGATTTTCTTCTACTCTTTCAACATTGATAGAATATGCTTGGTGACTTTAGCTGTCGGAATGGGGATATATGTCCATTCCGGGCTTGGAGTAGGTGTATGTGCCTGCTCCTGTCCTCCTTTTCCTATTAGTGAATCCTGACAGTACTCAAGTGTGGGGGCAGAGAGTTGAGTCTGCCTCCTATTTGTTGCCGGGGCTTTCCGACTAACTTCTCCGAATGCTACCAAGCGAGACTGTTGGTAGGCTTGATTAGTACTAGCAGGTGTATGTGCCTACTGATTACACTTCGCTGAACGTAGTCGACGAGATCCATCATATGTAGTCAGACGAGTCTGGTGACTAGATGATGATGTATAAACAGGTGCATGTTCCTGCCTATAGTACTCCGCCGGAATTGCCTGGCAGGACTGGCATGATGCTGCCAGACAAGTCTGCAGGACAACAGAATTAAAATGGGCAGGTGTGTGTGCCTGCTCGTTACTTGCCACCAAGTTAGTTTGGTGGACTTCTTCGGAGATGGAAGAGATGAGAACCTGCTAACTGTTGACTAGATTCCGCCTCTGGCGGTTCGTCTTTCCTTCTCGGGTTCGAGGATCCTGAGCCGAACGCCTGGAGTCGGTACCCTCATCATGTTGTGGCCGCACTGCCACACGAGTGTGGTGGTGATTGTTGGTGGAAGCCCTCAGGAAGGACTCCTGATTATTTGAATTAAGGCCCTGAGGGACCTACTAATTCACCTCCCCAGAATATGGGAGTGAATGGTGATTGCGTTTCGGGGATAATGACCCGAAACGGCTGGAGACGGTAGTCAGCACCGCCTGCTTCTTGATCACTGGTCATCGTTGTCCGGATGACCGGTGTGAATTGTTCACTTTGAGGGCTTGTCAGGCAGCCTCCAGAGTTGGGATGGTACCGTTTTGACGGTACTCCTTAACCAGCGCATTTGATACCCAGCGTTGAAGAAGCTGAGTAGGTGATATCGTCCTCAGAGTGGACGATGATCCAGCAGGAGTAGCAGCAGTATTCACAGGGGTGAACTTGAGAGTATCCATTCTAGAAATAGAGAAGATCTTGGAAAAGAGTGCCTGTTTGATATAACAGACGTAATCAAGATAAATTCATCCACTACATCTTTTAGATGAGCACATATGTCAATGATTGTTTTTGTTTTCCCTCTTATTGAGTTTTAAATAGGGGCCTAACAAATAGGTAAAACATCATTTTAACTTGGTTAAGGATTCACGTCGGGTTCACCATTTTTGTTTCCCCTTAGAATTTCGGGATGAAATCCTTGATGGGAGGTTCAAACATTCCGATCAGTTTCTAATGGGTTTGTTTGTAGAACCGGAAACATCAAATGATTCCACAACTATTTGGACCTACTTTCCAAAGGTAGGTGCTCATTAGTTTGTGGACAGATGAGGCTTAGGAATTTTCATTGGTCGAGAGGATGGGAGGTCAGACTCATCACACCTTTTTGAGGGGAATTATTGTCTACTCCGGGACTCTCAATATAGATTTAAGTTATGTTCCTTAATTCTTATTACATTACCAGGTATAAAATGAGTTTTCCTTCAGATCTGACAATCAATGATTAAATATGTAGGAAATTTAGAGAATCTATTATATGTATTTGAGGTTCTTCATTGATAGAGAATCATCTGTATTTATTATAGATTCTTGGTCAATGGTATCCTTCGACACATTTATATAGAAGTCTCTTGGTCATTATGATGGCCATGCTGGTTTTAAAGCTACTCAGTGGGGCACATGATGTTTATTGTCATTCAGAAGGACATAGATTATTTCAGAGTTTGGATCTAACCCGCAGATGGGCTACCTACATATACTTTGTTTTTAGAAAAGGAATCAGAACCCACGTAGTTTGAGTAAGAGAGTATGATGTTTATTATTGATGGATCAAAGAAGGATTTCATAATTACATTTACACTCTAAGATCATGTGAGTCATTCTTGGTGTGAGAAACAAGAGGTATTGGTAAAAATCAGACAATTGTGCCATGAAAGATGCAATCATAAGAAATAATGTGGGGCTTATGTATGTATGAATTCCCAGATAAATGAATATTAGGATTTAGTTCAGGGAAGAAATCTTGGAATAGGGTCCATAAAGGTATATGTGCTTCATGGAGATTTGAATATTCTAACTTGGGGCTTACTCTTGAAAAGGAGACCCAAATTAGGAGAGGACTTATGATTGGGTTTTACTCCTGAGAAGATATCCCCGATCAAAAGTAAATTACAACTGGTTAAGAGAAATTAATACTGGGGCTTATTCCTGAAAAGGATTCCAAGGTTAAGAGACTTGAAAATTTAAGGGACTTGGGGATTACTCCTGAAGAGGATGCCCATATTTGAGACTGAGACTTATTCCTGAAAAGGAGGCCTAGGTTAATGAAATTATGGTTGGGGCTTACTCCTGAGGAGGATGCCCAGGTTAGGGGATTTGGGGCTTACTCCTAAGGAGGATGCCCAAATTAGGGGATTGGGGCTTACTCCTGAAAAGGAGGCCCATGTTAATGAGTTCTATCATCGTAAAGGATGAGGTTGAATGAATGAAATCTCAATATTTAGTGATATAAAGATGTGTAAATCACTAGGTTTTGATAGATATTCCAAAGAATTCCTTTCATATAAGGAATTCAAATCATGAAATCATGCCATAAATGGCTTTGAAGAGTGTCTTAAAGACTGAATCTTGAATATGAGAGGTGGAATGGCTTATGAGGGTTCAAATGGGCAAGAAGGGCACCCAAAAAGGCAGGGGTGCGCAAGTCCTGGCAGGCGCGCAGGTACTGCATGGGAGCGCAAGTCCTGGGCGCGCAGGTATACCTACGCGGCACATGGGTACTTGCATGATTGTTAATCAGCAGGGTAATACTTGAGCGACTCTTGGTTAAAGACTTTAGAATCCTCTTGAGGTTCTTCCAGAAGAGTGGCGCGCAAGTTCTATTGAAGGAGTAAGGCGGCGCGCAAGTGTGGACATTTTCCCTTAAGGGATGGCCACTCAAGCGCGCAAGTGTTGATGAGTTTCAAAACTTAGGCCTTCCACCCCCTCTTTAGATCTTCTGTTCTAGGTAAGAAATTACCTTAGAAGTGTTTCAGAAGCTTTGAGAAGAGACTAGGGAGACGAGAGGTTAAATCTGAGTTTCTGGATATATTCCTCCCCAAATGGGGGGCCCACAGGGTCTATTTATAGGCAGGAGAAGTCCCCGGGCGGTTATCACTTAGGTCGCACAAGTCACTTGCGTGACCATTATGCGTCGCGCAAGTGGACTTGCACGACTATGAGGGAACTTGCGCGACCTATGGGCAATGTTCTCTTTATTCATCCCTTTGTCGATTTTTGATGTTTTCTTTAAAGGCTGAATCAATTTGTGCTATGTCATTTCCCTTTTCCAATCTTTAGACTCTGTGACGAAAGGAGCGTCAACACCATGTTCGAAACACAACATCCATATCGTGTTAGCCTGAAATGGGGACAATCAAATGATCATCGACTACTGACCATATTCCAAATGCGGGATTTGTATCATTTTTTGTCCACGACCCTCGATGACGTTGGCCCGTAATGGTAGGAGAGCCCTTAGGCCTAGCATCCAAGACACATGGGGGGTCCCTTTAGATTTGAAAGGTGATGGAAGCCCTAATGAAGGGGAATAGGAATCCTGAGAAATGGGTGAAAGCATGTCCAAGTAGAGGTTGAAATTCCAGGTAATAAACCAGAGTACCCTAAGGAACATTGATGAATTTCCAAAGAGGGTCGACGAGGGTGTTCAACATGAGAGTAATGGATTTGAAGGGACGAGTATAGAATAAGGGGATAGAGAATTTCTAGGGGGAGAGGTACCTGGAATGGTCATCAAAAACCCGACGTGAATGAGGACATAATCCCATACCACACCATATACTCCCCTCCCCAAGAAAGGGTAGGTCACAGAGCCAAGGTGAAAGGGAGATTTCCGAGAGATGGGGCTGGACCTGAATTCTAGACATTCAGATGGTCCAACGTATCCCATGAGGTTGGGAATCAAGCCACACATAGTTCTGGAAGGAACACGGGGTTAAGATACCCTAACAGGGGGGTGTACGACACAAAAAATAACCTGACGTGAATGAGGAAATAATCCCATATCACATCATACACTCTGGGTAAGAACATGGGATGGGACCCGAGAAGGCCACAGGGCCTGAGGCTGGGCCTCGGTCGGAAATCCCGACCAGTTTGCAGTTTAACGTCTTGTAGTGAGGACGAAGTGGGGATAAGGTATCTCATCTGGGGATGTGTACGACACGACGAGTAACCTGACGTGAATGTGGACATAATCCGATACCACACCTTACACTCCTAAATAAGAACATAGGTCGGGGGAATGAAAGGGACAAGGGGCCTGAGGCTGGGCCTCAGATGGGAAGGCCATATGCCCCCTTGTATAGTTACCTCCTCATCGCAGCTCCTATAACCACATGAGAAGTGCTTGGTGTGGGAAACAAAGTGCCGGTCTCGACTCTCCCCATCATATGGGGCCTAATATCTGGCATCACATGATGAGAGTTCATCGCTTGGAGATACAACGAGGCAGAATGAACCACTACACTCAATGTTTGGGACGTATTGTGGTGGTTCTAAGGATGTAGGATAGCTGTTGACCATGTTCGAAACACAACATCCCCATAGTGTGTAAAGACCCATAAAATTAAAGGGAAATTTTTTCTTAATTTTCTTTAGAATTTTACAAGAGCGCGGTTTCAAACGGCACCTGATTCCGAGGCCCGGAGTGACCGGAATCATTTTTCAAAGTTTGGCTCGGGTACGTTCAGTGAACGAACGAGCGGGAATTCCTAACTTTTGATCCGGTGCTTGGAATTGAAATCCGAGGGCACCGATGAACTCGCAGCGCCGATATTCGCTTAAAGAGACCCTTTCGGAAGTTGCGTTTGTTGCGGGACGAAAATTAGTTTTTGGGACAATTATAAAAAAGTTGAATAAAAAAATGTGGAATTCTTTTTATTTTACTTTTGTAGGTTAACTCCTCTCAAAGGGAGTTAGGGGTGGGAACCACACCCACTTAACCTCCCTTGAGAGGATTAAGTGTGGTGGGACCCACACGAACCTAAACCTCTCATCTTCCCCCTTAAACTCCCCTCTCTCCCTCTTAAATGTTTGTAAACTTAACATCTAATTAATTACACATGACATGTTTAATTAATTAAGTGTTATGTTTTTGAATTTGAAGTTTTGAATTCCTTGGCTTGGTAAATAAAATAAGGAGGAACCTTATTTTATTTGGTTAAGTTTTGTTTAGACAACTTAAGAGGATTTTTGAGAGCTCCTCCTCCTTCTTCTTCAACTTGACGAAGAACGCTCAACTTGACGAAGAACGCTCAACTTGACGAAGAACGCTCAACTTGACGAAGAACGCTCAAGTTCCGACGAAGAACGCCACTCCTCTCTTCTTCGTCTTCCGTGTCAACGAGAGGGAACGCCGCTTCCTCCTCGGACTCCCTTCGTCGGCATACGAAGATTCGCCAACGACGTAACTCATCAGACGCACCTCTTCGTCATCGGATTTGACGAACGACTACCGCGACGCCCAACCTCCGCGACGTTGTCTTCCGCGGGACGTTGACAAATCTTCAAACTTATACCCAAGGTAGGGGTTGTTGTATTTTGTTTATTTATTTATCCTTGTTCGTGGTTCATGCATGATTAACGTAAGGATTTTAAGTTGTGTTATTATTTAACGTGAGGGGGGCCGGACCGCATGAACACGGCCGAACCCCCTCCATCGTTCTTGTTGATTTACCTTGTGGGTGGAAACAAGGTGGCGTGGTGCCATCGCACCACGCGGTTAATCGTGAGATTATTTTACGCGACGCCGTCGCGGCGCGCGCCATGGAAGAATCATCAAGAACGCGACGCCGTCGCGCCGCGTTGAAAGAAATCAGAGGCACGGCGGAGGGACTCGGTGCCGTCGTACCGCGCCGGACGACGAACACCGCGGCCGATTCCGGGCCCCGGCGGAACGTGAACACCGGTGGCCGGGCCACCGGGGTCGGAAGCCGAAGAGGGGACCGGATTTTCCGGTCCCGTTGGAGAAAACCGGCCGGCAGATGGCCGGCCGGAAGGTCAAAGGCCAGGGGAAATAAATTCCCCCGGCCAGCTCTAAAAACCCCCCTCATTAAGAGGGGGGCAGTTACCTTGAGGGGGGGGGGGGCAGGAGGCCCCCCGATTTTTCTTCAAGCCGGCCCCCATGTGGGGGCCGTTTTTTTACAAAGGGCGCGGCATATAGCCACGCCGCCCCTTCAATCAAGCGGGGGGCTTGATCCCCCCCGCGCGCTGCCTCCGTGCGGCGTCGGGCCGCCGCGCCGCCGGCCGGCCGGGCCGGGTCGGACCCGGGTCGGGTCGAACCGGTTCGGGTCGACCCGGTTCGGGCCGACCCAGGGGGGGTCGGGCCGGGTCGGCCCGGACCCGGACCCCCCTGTTTCGAATCAGTTTCGGTCTTTTGGCCATAACTTGAGCCACGGACCTCCGATTGATGAACCGTCTACGGAAACGCGATCCTTGGATCGAGAAGGTCGTTTCGGTATATCGCACTCAAGGTTTCGGATTACTTTGAGTTCGGCCGGGTTGGTTCGTTCACGAAACCAACCGGGCCTTCGGAGCGGAAACGCTCATATCTTGAGCTACGGACGACCGATTGACGTGCCGTCAGCTGTGTTGTGTTCCTCTTAGTGAGACGGATCTTTTGGCATACTCCGCCCGAGGTTTGGACGCAGGTGGAGTACGGTCGGGTTGGTTTTTCCTTAAAAATCAACCGGGCCCCGGGGACGAAAATGCCAATAACTCTCAGACCGGGCGTCCGATCGACGCGCCGTCTGTTGCGTTGAGTTCCTGTTGACGATACAGAACTTTTGGATACATCAACTCTGGACTTTGTGACAGTTGATGTATCAGCCTCTCGGCTCGTGGAGCGGACCCTCCGAACGAGCTTGCTGTGTGCGGGAACCCTAGTGCTGGCTGCGACTGTTACTGTGACTACTACTGCTACTACTGCTACTGTGACTGCGACGACGACAGTACAGAGATCCTGTGTGGATTCGATGACGACGACTACAACACTCAGCGATCCTACGTGGATCAGTGCTACAGGTCCTGTGTGGGCCCGATCCTGTGTGGGTCCTTGCGCTCAGCGGTCCTGTGTGAACCAGCGCCTACAGGTCCTACGTGGGGCCCGATCCTGTGTGGGTCTTTTGCGGGGGTTAGTTACCTATCGATCCTTCGTGGGTCCGACGACTTAGATGGATCAGAGATCATCTTTATCATCCTTTGAAGAAGTATACCTGTGTGAGCTGAATCCTGTTGCTTTCCTGTGTGGATTGTGTTGTGCAATCCTGTGTGGATTACGTTTTGCTTTCCTGTGTGGAATACGTTTACTTTCCTGTGTGGACTGAGTTGTACTTGGGCTCGGAGGTTGGAGCGTATTTGAAATTGATGACTTAGGTATATGTATGGGCATATACCTAAGCAATGTCGGTTATTACTTCGTGATTGTTCCTTTCTTCGTGGTTTATCCTTTGTGGATTTGAGAGACCTTCAGGGGTCTCGGGGTCCCTACTGAGTAGCTTATACTCACCCCTGCACGGGCTTTTCCCGCACTACGTTGTGTTGGTTGCAGACGACGGACAGCGTTGACCTTAGCTGAGGCTTACAGAGCGGGACGGTACCCGGAGGTGGACCACTGGGCGGGACGTGCACGGAGCGGACGACGGGACCCGTGGTGCAGTGGAGCTATCTGTACCCACCCTTCATGTGGGATTTCCAGTGGACATCTCGGTGTAGCGGCTTTTAATTTTCAGTTGCTGTTTTCTCCTTTCGAGTTGTACTTTACTTTCAGTTTGGGTTTGTATACCGGCCCATTTACTTTACCGCACTTTCAGTTGTACTCTGCTTTTGCTTAGTGTTTACTTTCCGCTTGCTTACTCTGTGGTGTTTGTTTACTTTACAAAGGCAATTCCTTCCCTTTTTACCGGGATTTACGCCTTGGTGCTAGTCGCCAGCCCCTGGCCTATGGAAGGCGGGCTTGGGGTAGTCACGGCACGGACCCCGAGGGCGGGTCGTGACAAATTGGTATCAGAGGAGTTCGGTTCTACCGCGAACTCTGATCTTTTCTATGTGAAGAAATAATGTTTAGCGTATTGAGTGTGGTTATCAGTCCAGGGAGTCCAGTGTTGGTGCGGCGGCCGACGTATCTGTACACCAGGACCCTGACTTCTGATTTCCGACTTAATGCACGAAAACATTGATTGCGTGTGTGTTTCAAAGTTTTATTTGTGATTACTTATATCAGCTCACCAGGTATACTGTTCTGACCGTGGCGCACCTGTTTCCTTTTCAGGATGGCCCCATGACGGCAGCCAGCTAGGGTTCCGAGAGTCGAGCGTGACGACAGCCCACCGAGCGACGAGGCCTCAGTGCAGGGCCCTTTGTCAGCAGTGGCACCGGCGGTAGCTCTACCCGCCGAGCCCCCGATGCTTCCAGCAGCAGCCGCTGACGATGCACGTCGCCTCAGCGCACTGCATGAGTTTCAGCGCCAGTGACCACCCAGGTTTCCTGGGGAGACGGATCCCCAGGCAGCAGAGGACTAGCTGGAGGCAGTGGTTCGAGTGTTTAGGCTAGTGAGGACACCAGTAGACCTCATGGTGATCCTCGCTGCGAGCCTACTACACGCAGCAGCAGGACGATGGTGGAGCTTGATGCTCCAGGTGCACGTTGAGGCATCTCTACTTTGGACGGACTTTGAGAGCCTCTTCCGCTCGGAGTTCGTCCCAGCCACCCTTCGTGCGGTGCGTATCCAGGAGCTTCTACAGCTGCGACAGGGCAGCATGACGGTCGCTCAGTACTCGGCGAGATTTACCGATCTCTCGCGCTACTCGACCGACATGGTGCGGGACCCATTCTTCCGGGCCCGGACCTTCGATCAGGTTTTGAGACACGAGATCAGGGCATCGCTGATCTCCCTCAGCATACCGACTCAGACAGGAGTACTGGAGCGGGCCCTTCTGATCGAGAGCTTCCTTGCTGAGTCTACACCAGCACAACGACCCACCGCAGGGCGGCACGTGGCAGAGTCATCTGCAGCAGGCAGTCGACGGATGACTCAGGGGTCCAGACAGACCAGACCTTCGGGCAGACGACCTCAGGACACTGGCTCAGCAGTGCGGGGCACACAGCGAGGAGCCAGTCTTTCGAGAGGCAGACAGTGCTACTCATGCGGCGGGCAGGGCCACATGGCTCGTGACTGCCCGACCCGCCGTGCCGAGGAGCAGCAGACGGTTGAGGGACCACCGAGGCAGAGGCAGAGGGTCGACCGTGGCGGTCCGCAGGGAGGAGGTGGACGAGGCAGAGGAGCTGGATGAGCAGCCGGTGGTGGGCGACGCTTTGAGGCTCTGCCACCACCACCACCAGGAGGTCCACCCCGACCACAGGGAGCTGGCGGGCAGAGACAGGCACAACTCCAGGCAGCAGAGGCCTACGACCACGGCGCACCCGAGATGATTCGAGGTACTATCTGTGTCTACTCCACCCTTTCTGCAGTTCTTATATACACAGGAGCGAGTCACTCTTTCATAGCCGCTGCCCTTGTTCGGAGCTCGGAGATTCCGACAGAGCCGTTGGCTCGATCCTTACGGCTAGAGACTCCTACGGGAGCAGACTCGACGATTACGCACTGGTACCGGCAGTGTGAGATTACTCTAGGAGGCGAGAGCTTCGGCTGGGATCTTCTTGTAGCAGCGTCGAGGCCTTATGACGTCATCTTGGGCATGGATTGGCTATCTACGGTCCATGCACAGATTGACTGTTTTAGGCGCAAGGTGCGATGTGTACGCACCGACGGGAGCATGTTCAACTTCACCGGCGAGAAGGGAGCCTTAGAAGCACATGATGGACTTCCGCGGAGGAGAGGACAACCCATCACTCATCAGTTGGCTAGACTTATCCTTGGAGCAGTTGACGTGCGGAGTCCTGGTTTTCCTGCAGTGGTGGATCAGTTTGCGGACGTTTTTCCTGACGACGTTCCAGGACTACCTCCTCGCAGAGAGGTAGACTTTTATATTGAATTGTACCCCGGGACAGCCCCGATATCCACTCCAGCATATCGGATGGCCCCCGCCGAGCTTCGAGAGCTACGGGTACAGTTGGAGGACTTGCAGGGCAAGGGGTTCATCCGTCTCAGTGTTTCACCCTGGGCTTCCCCGATTTTGTTCGCCAAGAAGGCAGACGGGAGCTTGCGACTTTGTGTTGACTATCGTCACCTGAACCAGGTGATAGTGAGGAACAAGTATCCGCTACCAAGGATTGATGACCTCTTTGATCAGCTCAAGGGAGCACGGTGGTTCTCGAAGATAGACCTCAGGTCAGGCTATCATCAGCTCAGAGTCAGAAACGAGGATGTGCAGAAGACGACTTTCAGATGTCAGTATGGCCACTATGAGTTCTTGGTTATTCCTTTCGGTGTAACCAATGCTCCAGTAGTGTTCATGGATCTCATGAACAGGATCTTTCAGCCATACCTCGATCGGTTTGTCATGGTCTTCATCGACGACATTCTGATTTACTCTACGGCAGAGGAGGAGCACGCCTATCACTTACGAGTTGTACTTGACACACTCCGAGAGCACCAGCTTTATGGTAAGCTCTCGAAGTGCCAGTTCTGGATACGTGAGTTCCACTTCTTGGGACACGTTATCTCTGAGGCGGGAGTTACAGTGGATCCCGCGAAGATTGAGGCTGTGTTAGCATGGGATCCACCCAGGAGCGTGACTGAGGTTCGGAGTTTCTTGGGACTAGCTGGATACTATCGGAGATTCGTGCCAGACTTCTCTAGAGTTGCGTCATCACTCACAGCTTTTAAGAAGAAGGGGAAACCCTTCGTGTGGTCAGACAGATGTCAGTAGAGCTTCCAGGAGCTGAGACAGAGATTGACTAGCGCACCCATCTTGAGGTTGCCCGAGGAGGGAGTAGGGTACGTAGTCTACTGTGATGCATCAGGGACCGGACTCGGATGTGTTCTGATGCAGGAGCGGGTAGTGATCGCCTATGGATCACGTCAGTTGAGGCCGCATGAGCAGAACTACGCTACCCATGACCTGGAGTTCACAGCAGTGGTCTTCGCTCTGAAGACTTGGCGACACTATCTGATGGGCGAGCGTTTTACAGTCTTTTCCGATCATCAGAGTCTCCGGTATATCTTCTCGCAGAAGGACCTGAACCTGAGACAACGGTGATGGCTCGAGTTCCTCCAGGACTATGACTTTGAGATAGTCTATACTCCTGGGAAGGGGAACGTAGTAGCTGATGCCCTCAGCAGGAGGATGGGAATTCAGCTACTTGAGGAGGCGACGGAGCAGCTAGCCTCTTTGCAGATATCCTTCGTGGATAGAGATGGAGCAGCCTTCCTTCAGTCTCTCACAGTCACTCCTCCACTACTGCAGCGGGTCAGAGAGGCACAGCGTGAGGACGCTGACTGTGAGACACGGCGTGCACAGATATCCTCAGGACAGGCACCTGATGGTTTCTCCCTTGGAGCAGAGCACGACATCCTTTTCAGAG
The DNA here is from genome assembly GCA_963277665.1 of Viscum album. Lineage (NCBI taxonomy): Eukaryota > Viridiplantae > Streptophyta > Magnoliopsida > Santalales > Viscaceae > Viscum > Viscum album. Next base: position 1,616,373,753 of record OY728158.1, read on the forward strand.
GACGTACCATGGTACCAGTCGCTTTGCAAGAGGAAGTGCTGAGAGAGTTTCACACTTCTCCTTTGGCGGTACATCCTGGAGTGGCGAAGATGTACCAGGACCTCAGCCGACAACACTGGTGGCCGGGCATGAAGAAGGCAGTAGCAGAGTTCATTTCTCGATGCCTCACCTATCAGCAGGTGAAGGCAGAGCATCAGGTACCAGCAGGATTGGTACAGCCCTTGGAGGTTCCGGAGTGGAAGTGGGACGACATATCTATGGACTTCGTGACTGGACTTCCACGTACTTCCAGAGGTCACGACTCCATATGGGTGATTGTTGACCGACTCACCAAGTCGGCACACTTCTTACCCATCAGAGAGCAGGGCTCAGTAGAGAACTTGGGACGTCTCTACGTTCAGGAGATTGTGCGGCTCCACGACGTGCCATCATCTATCGTATCCGATCGAGATTCCCGCTTTACTTCCCGGCTTTGGAAGGGGTTACAGGAGGCGTTCGGGACGCAGCTACGTCTGAGCACAACCTTTCACCCTCAGACGGATGGTCAGACGGAGAGGACCATTCAGACTCTCGAGGACATGCTCCGTGCATGTGTTCTCGACTTTGGTCGTAGCCGGGAGGACCACCTACCCTTAGTGGAGTTCGCGTACAACAACAGCTACCACTCCACTATCGGGATGGCACTGTACGAGGCGTTGTACGACCGACCATGTAGATCTCCTTTGTGCTGGACAGACCCTGGGGAGTCAGCACTTGTGGGACCGGAGATGGTCCAGGCCACGACAGAGAAGGTCCAGGTCATCCAGGAGCGGATGAGGACAGCTCAGAGCCGGTAGAAGTCATATGCTGACAAAAGGCGGAGGCCACTAGAGTTCGAGGATGGCGACCACGTCTTCTTGCGGGTCTCACCTCGACGTGGTATTCGGAGATTTGGCCGAGGCGTCAAGTTATCTCCGCGCTTCATCAGACCCTTCCAGGTCCTCAGCAGGGTTGGCGAGGTGGCTTATCGCCTGGCTCTACCACCTCAGTTGCACCGGGTGCACGACGTCTTCCACGTGTCTCAGCTGAGGAGATACGTGCACGACCCGACGCACATCATTGATCATGGGGAGCTTGACGTTGACGATGGGGCGACTTTTACGGAGGTCCCGGTGGAGATAGAGGATCGACAGGAGCGGGTCCTACGTGGGCAATCGATTCCTCTTGTGCGCATCAGATGGCAGCACGGGAATCTCTAGGAGAGCACATGGGAGCGGGAGGCTCAAATGCGTGCTCAGTACCCTCATTTGTTTCCCTAGTTTTTGATGTATCTTTACGGGGACGTAAAGCCCTGAGGTGGGAGTAATGTAAAGACCCGTAAAATTCAAGGAAATGTTTTTCTTAATTTTCTTTAGAATTTTACAAGAGCGCGGTTTCAGACAACACCTGATTCCGAGGCCCGGAGTGCCCGGAATCATTTTCCGAAGTTTGGCTCGGGTACGTTCAGTGAACGAACGGGCGGGAATTCCTAACTTTTGATCCGGTGCTCGGAATTGAAATCCGAGGGAACCGATGAACTCACAACGCCGATATTCGCTTAAAGAGACCCTTTCAGAAGTTGCGTTTGTTGCGGGACGAAAATTAGTTTTTGGGACAATTATAAAAAAGTTGAATAAAAAAATGTGGAATTCTTTTTATTTTACTTTTGTAGGTTAACTCCTCTCAAAGGGAGTTAGGGGTGGGACCCACACCCACTTAACCTCCCTTGAGAGGATTAAGTGTGGTGGGACCCACACGAACCTAAACCTCTCATCTTCCCCCTTAAACTCCCCTCTCTCCCTATTAAATGTTTGTAAACTTAACATCTAATTAATTACACATGACATGTTTAATTAATTAAGTGTTATGTTTTTGAATTTGAAGTTTTGAATTCCTTGGCTTGGTAAATAAAATAAGGAGGAACCTTATTTTATTTGGTTAAGTTTTGTTTAGACAACTTAAGAGGATTTTTGAGAGCTCCTCCTCCTTCTTCTTCAACTTGACGAAGAACGCTCAACTTGACGAAGAACGCTCAACTTGACGAAGAACGCTCAACTTGACGAAGAATGCTCAAGTTCCGACGAAGAACGCCGCTCCTCTCTTCTTCGTCTTCCGTGTCAACGAGAGGGAACGCCGCTTCCTCCTCGGACTCCCTTCGTCAGCATACGAAGATTCACCAACGACGTAACTCATTGGACACACCTCTTCGTCATCGGATTTGACGAACAACTACCGCGACGCTCGACCTCCGCGACGTTGTCTTCCGCGGGACGTTGACAAATCTTCGAACTTATACCCAAGGTAGGGGTTGTTGTATTTTGTTTATTTATTTATCCTTGTTCGTGGTTCATGCATGATTAACGTAAGGATTTTAATTTGTGTTATTATTTAACGTGAGGGGGGCCGGACCGCATGAACACGGCCGAACCCCCTCCACCGTTCTTGTTTATTTACCTTGCGGGTGGAAACAAGGTGGCGTGGTGCCGTCGCACCACACGGTTAATCGTGAGATTATTTTACGCGACGCCGTCGCGCGCGCGCCATGGAAGAATCATCATGAACGCGACGCCGTTGCGCCGCGTTGAAAGAAATCAGAGGCACGGCGGAGGGACGCGGTGCCGTCGCACCGCGCCAGACGACGAACACCGCGGCTGGTTCCGGGCCGCGGCGGAACGTGAACACCGGCGACCGGGCCGTCGGCGTCGGGAGCCGAAGAGGGGACCGGATTTTCCGGTCCCGTTGGAGAAAACCGGCCGGCAGAAGGCCGACCGGAAGGTCAAAGGCCGGGGGAAATAAATTCCCCCGACCAGCTCTAAAAACCCCCCTCATTAAGAGGGGGGCGGTTACCTTGAGGGGGGGGGGGCAGGAGGCCCCCCGGTTTTTCTTCAAGCCGGCCCCCATGTGGGGGCCGTTTTTTTACAAAGGGCGCGGCATATAGCCGCGCCACCCCTTCAATCAAGCGGGGGGCTTGATCCCCCCCGCGCGCTGCCTCCGTGCGGCGCCGGGCCGCCGCGCCGGCTGGCCGGCCGGGCCGGGTCGGACCCGGGTCGGGTCGACCCGGTTCGGGCCGACCCAGGGGGGGTCGGGCCGGGTCGGCCGGGACCCGGACCCCCCCGTTTCGAATCAGTTTCGGTCTTTTGGCCATAACTTGAGCCACGGATCTCCGATTGACGAACCGTCTGAAGCAACACGATCCTTGGATCGAGACGGTCGTTTCGGTATGTTTCACTCAAGGTTTTGGATTACTTTGAGTTCGGCCGGGTTGGTTCGTTCACGAAACCAACCGGGCCTTCGGAGCGGAAACGCTCATATCTTGAGCTACGGACGACCGATTGACGTGCCGTCAGCTGTGTTGTGTTCCTCTTAGTGAGACGGATCTTTTGGCATACTCCGCCCGAGGTTTGGACGTAGGTGGAGTATGGTCGGGTTGGTTTTGCCTTAAAAACCAACCGGGCCCCAGGGACGAAAATGCCAATAACTCTCAGACCGGGCGTTCGATCGACGCGCCGTCTGTTGCGTTGAGTTCCTGTTGACAATACGGAACTTTTGGATACATCAATTCTGGACTTTGTGACAGTTGATGTATCATCCTCTCGGCTCGTGGAGCGGACCCTCCGAATGAGCTTGCTGTGTGCGGGAACCCTAGTGCTGGCTGCGACTGTTACTGTGACTACTACTGTTACTACGGCTACTGTGACTGCGACGACGACAGTACAGAGATCCTGTGTGGATTCGACGACGACGACTACAGCACTCAGCGATCCTACATGGATCAGTGCTACAGGTCCTGTGTGGGCCCGATCTTGTGTGGGTCCGATCCTGTGTGGGTCTTTGCGCTCAGCGGTCCTGTGTGAACCAGCGCCTACAGGTCCTACGTGGGCCCGATCCTGTGTGGGTCTTTTGCGGGGGTTAGTTACCTATCGATCCTTCGTGGGTCCGACGACTTAGATGGATCAGAGATCATCTTTATCGTCCTTTGAAGAAGTATACCTGTGTGAGCTGAATCCTGTTGCTTTCCTGTGTGGATTGTGTTGTGCAATCCTGTGTGGATTACGTTTTGCTTTCCTGTGTGGAATACGTTTACTTTCCTGTGTGGACTGAGTTGTACTTGGGCTCGGAGGTTGGAGCGTATTTGAAATTGATGACTTAGGTATATGTATGGGCATATACCTAAGCAATGTCGGTTATTACTTCGTGATTGTTCCTTTCTTCGTGGTTTATCCTTTGTGGATTTGAGAGACCTTCAGGGGTCTCGGGGTCCCTACTGAGTAGCTTATACTCACCCCTGCATGGGCTTTGCCCGCACTACGTTGTGTTGGTTGCAGACGACGGAAAGCGTTGACCTTAGCTGAGGCTTGCAGAGCGGGACGGTACTCAGAGGTGGACCACTGGCCGGGACGTGCACGGAACGGACGGCGGGACCCGTGGTGCAGTGGAGCTATCTGTACCCACCCTTCAGGTGGGATTTCAAGTGGACAGCTCGGTGTAGCGGCTTTTACTTTTCAGTTGCTGTTTTCTCCTTTCGAGTTGTACTTTACTTTCAGTTTGGGTTTGTATACTGGCCCATTTACTTTTCCGCACTTTCAGTTGTACTCTGCTTTTGCTTAGTGTTTACTTTTCGCTTGCTTACTCTGTGGTGTTTGTTTACTTTACAAAGGCAATGCCTTCCCTTTTTACCTGGATTTACGCCTTGGTGCTAGTCGCCAGCCCCTGGCCTATGGAAGGCGAGCTTGGGGTAGTCACGGTACGGACCCCGAGGGCGGGTCGTGACATAGTGACCTGAAATGGGAACAAAAAATGAGCATTGACTGCTGACCAAATTCGCAATGCAGGACTCGTATAAGCTTGTTACTCAACATTCTTTGGATCGTTGGAACGAAGCGGTAGGACAACCCTTAGGCCTAGAATCCATGCCATTCGAGAGCCCCTCTTGACGGGAAGGATGATGGAGTCCCAATCAATGGAGTGGGTGAAGCATAGCTGTACCAATACATTTTAAAGTCATGCAGGGTAGTTAAAGAGGCGGAAACCTCTGGGGAGGGATACATATGGAGAAATCGAGATGAGATCACTGTGTATTGAGGAAAAAACCTATACCACACCATGAGTCTTGACCTGAGGGGAGATTCTGATGTTTTGGGACTTGTTCGACTGAAAAAATGTTCGGGCATTCATACGTATCCCATGAGGATGGGAATGAAGCCACACATAGTTCTTGAAGGCCATGCAGTTTAACGTTATGCAATGAGAATGTGGGAGAATAGAAGAACAAGGGAGAACATCGTGCAATCGTTGAAAATCCCATATGAACGAGGCCAAGGAGGTCTGCACTACACCACATGAGGACCCTCTGAGAGGAATATACCCAAGGGGGATAGTCGAAAAGGAGAGTTTTGGGACTGGGCTCAGGACGGGGCGTCTAATCATTCCTACGTATCCCATAAGGGTGGGAATCAAGCCGTCCGTAGTTCTAGGGTGCAATTTAACATCTTGTGGGTCGATGCATAGTTTAATGTTATGTAGGAATGAACAGCTTAAGGTCATGCAGGACCAACGTACAGTTTAGGGTCATGCGGGACCAACAATTTAGGGTCATGCCAGACCTGCTATGGGTCAGGTTAAATATTTCATGAGGAACTTGACATTGGTGGGAGGAGTTATACGCTCACTATCCATGGTCCCCAGGGAGTATGCACCATTGAGTTAAACCCTATAAATTATGTAAGGTCCTTTTCATTTGAGCTCCAACTTGGGTGGTTTCCTGGAGGGGATCATTAGCGCCCGGAGGGAAAATACCAGGTCGCCTTTTAGAAAAGAGAGGAGGTGAACCTTTTTGTTGAAGTCCATAACTATATTATTCTAATTCCTTTCCAGATTGTGTAGGGCACGAAGCCTATTCTCGTCAAGGGCTTCCAATTCATCCAGATGAATTTCATCTACCTTATCTGGCACCTACTGGTCATAGACTGCTGTGCGTAACAAAGGTAGCTGGATCTCGATGGGCAGGACGACCTCAGCTCTATACACCGGGGAATATGGGGTCACCTGGGTGGAATTACGAGTCATCATCCGATACGCCCAGAGGGCATTGGGGAGCTTGTCTGGAAAACTATTCTTGTTATGACCAACAATTTTCTGCCAAATGTTGGAGAGGGGTTTGTTGAACACCTCGATCTGCCCATTCGCCTGCGCGTGATAGCGGGAGGTATGGTTCAAGCGGATGTTGTACTTGGCGTACAGTTTCTTCAACTCGGCTACACGGAAGTTGGTGCCATTATTGGTGAGGACGACATGAGGGACCCCAAATTGGTATATGATATTGGATCTCACAAATGCGACGATAGAACAAGCCTTGACCTCCTTGAGAAGAACTGCCTTTGCCCACTTGGAAAAGAAATCAGTGGCGGTCAGGATGAACACGCACTAGGGAGAAATCACTGGTGGCTATGGTCCCACGACATCAAGTCCCCACACCACAAACGGCTATGAGTACTTGGTGAAGTGGAGAGGTTCTGGAGGCCGATGTAAGAAGTTATCATGAATTTGTCATGTGTGGTATCTCTTGGTGAAATTGATGCAGTCATGGATCATGGAGGGCCAGAAGTACCCTAATATATGGATCTGATGGGAGAGCTTCGGCCTAGTCTGGGGAGTTCCGCAGGAACCGGCGTGTACCTTCTATATGACATGAGAAATCTCTACTCCATGGATGAAATGGATATGAACACCATTAAACCTGCCCTTATAAAGGATCGAATCAAGAATGGGACCACTCTGGATGGTAAATTGTAGTGTGCAACGTCATATTCGCTTGCACTCGGCCTGATCAGCCAGGAGGTAACCATTTTGGAGATACTCGACAAAGGGGGATCTCCAGTCGAGGGTAACTTCAACCACTGCATCTAAGGAACCTGGGGGTCCCGACGTGGAGTCTCCCACAGTAGGATGGCTTACCCACAGGCCATCGTCATCATCTGGGGCGACGAGAGAAATGACTCTCCGATGTTCCATGTGTATAATCAGATCATCCTACTCAGGTTCTGCAAGTGATGTTTCCAGGAAGTCCATGGCATCAGCTCGACTATTCTGAGATTGAGGGACATGAGTAACTTCCGGCCGAAATGGAAACTGAGCCATTAGCTGGAAGGTGTGCTCTAACAATGGGACGAGCTTTGTTTTCTAAATAAATAGCCACCATTGATTTTCTTGATGACTAGTTCAGAATCCTCTATTACATGAAAATGGGGAACATTGATCTCGAGAGCCAGCTCGTGGCAAGTGATGAGGGCCTGATACTCTGCTTCATTGTTGGTGTAGCCTTCCGACAATAGGAAGGAGTACGATAGGTTGGCATTTGCTGGTGTAATAAAGACAATACCCAGGCCTACTCTGTTGAGCATAGAATCATTGAGTCTCCTACCGGTGGGACTCTGGGAGGCACCATCAAAGTGCATCTGCCAACATGGGATGTTATGATCTACCGAGAGGATTGCCTCATCAGGAAAATCCAGGTTTAGGGACTGCTGTGCGGGAGTTGGATGGGTAGATAGAAAATTTGACAATTCTTGTCCTTTGACAGCCTGACATCGAACTACTGGAGGATTACTACCCACCATGTTAGATGGCCGGTAAAAATGGAGCTGTTCAGAATGCACTTCAGCGGGTCTACCCAAGACAACAGCTGTACCTCGTGGTGCTACAAGTGATGTTGCAATTTCTTTACATAAAATACTAGCGCAAGGTTGCTCTTTTAGATGGGGGAGTATCTGGTCTTCGTATAGATGAGAAAACGACTGAGTTATTAGAGGTTGTTTTCTTTCCCCTCATTGTTCTTCTGGGTGACAAGGGCTCTGAAAGATCATTCCAGGGCAGTCACGTACATAATCAATGGCTTTCTGGAGACGGGTGGCATAAAAAATGGAGGCTAGAGCAGATACTGCTTGATTTCCTTGAACGTGGTCTGGCACTCTTCATCCCACTAGTTGGCAGATCCTTTCTTCATGAGTCAAGAAAAGGGATTACACTTTCCGGCCATATTTTCAATGAATCGGTGTATGTAGGCTAAGTGGCCTTGGAACCCTCGAAGCTCCTGAATATTGCTCGGGGGAGGCATCTGACTGATGGCCATGATCTTATCTGGGTCTATCTTGATGCCTTGATACATGAGAACAATGCCAAGAAACTTCCCGGTGGTGACCCTAAAGGAACATTTCAATGGGTTCATCTTAAGGTGGCGGGAATGGAGGAAGCCATACACTTTTTCAATGTCCTTGAGATGGTCCTAGCACTGGTGAGATTTGACCACCAGATTGTCCACATAACATTCCACCAACATCCTGAGGATTGTCTTGAATATGCAGTGCATGGCCCGCTGATTGGTGGAACCTAAATTCTTCAGGCCGAAGGGCATAACCTAGTTACAGAAGGTACCTTCGCCTCAACCATGGCATCGTGAGAAGGGTTCATCTTCCATGAAGGCTGCTTGAACCCATGATGATTTGTTGGGAGACCGAGCCAGTGGACGGCTACTTGAGGATCTAGCCCCATAATCTTGTCATAACTCCAGGAAAACACGTCACAGTACCATTTCAAGAAATCTACGTACCATTACTATTCCTCTAGGGTGATGGAGGCATTGATCAATATGGGTCTCAGATCTGCCTCACTATCATGGTTCAACTGTACTAGTTCATCAACCATGGTGGAAACACCTTCTTCAAAGGTGGGGAAGAATCCTCCAAATCCTCTTCATCAATTGAGGAGGAGTAATTACTAATAGGTGAAACTTCCTCTGGGTCGTCATATCCTGATGAGAGGTTGGTACCCGACTGGACAGCAATGGACAACATATAAGGAGATTCACGCACTGCTGAGAACATAGCGATGGAGGCAGTCGATCTGATCCCATCTGGTCTTCAGCCCATGGGGCCACTCTTTAGGATATCAATGAAATAGTGGCATGCCATCTTGAGCCAGTTAATCCTAGCCTAGTGAAACAGACACGTATTATGTACTTCCGTTGCCATGGGGTGGCCATCCCGATACCGTACAGGGGTAGGAGGCTCCAGGATCACCTGAGCCTGGTTTGTGTAGGAGTACGAGCTGATTTTCCATCATCTATTGGACTTGGGAACATGCTTCCATATTGTACCAGAGACAAAAAATCATTGCCCCATATCGGGTGTTGTGGCCTCCAATCGATGGATCTGGAAGACGTAGGCATCATGCAGACTTTCCCAGGGGTCAATTGTGACCATGGCGGGCACAACCTCTCTTTCCAGAATCTGCATATCCTTTCTCTTGTAATAGTAATCATCCAGGTAACGGGCTTCACAAGAGGTGACAGAAGGTGCATCACCATTGAGTACACCTACTCAACCATTAAGGGATTACTTGAGGCACTGCTGATACGATGAGGGGACCTCTGTGTGAAGGTGGAACCATGGTCTTCCCATCAATGCATTGTACGCGATGTCTTGGGAGATGACCATAAATTCGGTGCAGGAAACTAGGACACCGAACTAGGAATTCAAATGGATCTTGCCAACTGGGGTCTTCTCTGTACTTTCATATCTCTGGATCCTTAAATTGGAGGGAGTCAGGTCAACTTTGGATAACCCTAGCTCTTGTAGAGTCCACGTAGGGATAAGATTAATCCCGAAGCTGGTGTCAACAAGACAGTGGCGAACATCCGTGCCATTAAATTGGCTGGTGATGTACAGTGGGAGGATTTTCCCCTGTATGGGAGAGCATTCGTCCTCTCTAGAGAACGAAATGATGGCCTGGAATTCAGAGTTCTCAACCGCTTCCGCATGAAAGGATTATACAGCTGATACATCAATCTCAAACTGGATGGGGATTTTTAAAGCCTCATCAAGGGCCTCACGCATATCTAGCGACAAGAGAAGGGATTCCAGGATGGAAAGCCTCACTGGTATTCTAGATATGTGCCTTATAACATCATAATTCCGTGCCATGTGTGGAATTTTTCTTGTAGTAAGTCTTTCTATGATAGAAGGCATGGCGGGCCCTGCCAGCCGGACCAACAACTGACTGGTGCTGGGTATATCCTGCTGCTCACTACTCAAAGCCCAGAGAGTAGCTTCCAGATGAGGACCGGATGAACGAGATCGTCCTGTAACATGGTGAGACTAGTTTCGGAATGGTTGAGGTATCTCTGCCTGATCCAGTAGCACAAATGGTGGTGGGGACAGCCTCGACGACACCAGATGAAGAGGCTGTGGGTGCTATGTTCTGTGTTGGGCATGCTGTCTGGTTGTAGTGGCATGCATGGTCTGACAGGAGGTGCCAAATGATGTTCCTCGATGACCCATATGGCCACAAGTTCTCCGAAGTTGGCGTCGGCTGGGGATGTTGTGGAGGTTCTCCGGGCACTCCCCATTGTCGGGAGTCAAATAGGGGTTTACCAACTCTACGGTGTTAACCGAAGCATAACCTTGACTATCACATGAAGTGTCATCCATCACTAGGTGGATTATAAGAGATATCCCCATCTCTGGAGGCATAAACTTTCCGAGTGTGTGGGACGACGAAGGCATCGGCGGGGTGCGTTGTATTTTCTTGCGCCGCCGATGCTTGCTCCCCTGGGAAGAGGCCGACTAAGATGATGATGCAGAAGTTGTGTCCATAGCTTATGATGGCTTTGACTGATTCAAGCATTATAGAATGATGACATGGGAATGAACAACCATTTTGTGAGGCATACAGTCATCATAGTTCTTGGACCCACTGTTAGAAACCTGATGCCACTCACCTTTGTTGTCACTACTGCTGTCTGACCTTACAAAGACACCTTCCACCTGTGCTAGGGCAGGTCCTAGCCTGAATTTGTTATTATCAACCTGGTCTTAGATCTAGTATTTAAACAAATAGAACTTCTTGAGGGTGTGCCACAAAATCCGATGATAGGGGCAGTAGTTGGGGTGATCAATGAGATTCGCCTCTTCCAGCCTTCTGCACTCAGGCAAGCGTACAATTTCTTGTTCCAAGGCACTACAAAAGTAACCAGGGACCTGATTCTCATTGAATGTGTAGGTATGGTTTCTTCTGTCCGGGAAGGGGGACCTTGGATCTTGACCATGATGAGGGGTCAGAGGGGCCTGTCGAGGAGGGGGACCCTAATTGTCCCACCTAGTTGGTGGTGGCGCACTCTGTAGGGGCACTTTCCGATTCTGAGGATGCTGTTGAGCCGGAGGCTGCAACTGAGGTGGAGGGCCTCTACGAGGTTGCGAGGCTTGTTCCACTTGTAGTAAATCCAGCTATTTGGGGGCTTCTATTTGGGCCACCGCGGCGGGTTCGGCTCTGACAGCCCTCCTCGCTGGGATGATAGGGGGAAACAGACGTTCCTGGATGGCCTATTGTAGGGAATCCTCCAGGCAGTGGGCCTTATCAAAGAAGTCTCAGAATCCTCTAGGGTAGTTCTGGGTGATTAGAGAGGGAACCAGTTCTGCCTTGACGTTCCCTACAAACATTGTTAGTAGTTAATCTTGAGTTAGTGGCATGTCAAGGGAGTATGTGATCCCCTTCCACTGGGCGATAAAGTTTGCAACCCACTCATCATGACTTTGCTTTCACTTGAAGAGGTCGGCGATGATCATTTTTTGGGTGGTGGAACTGAACCAGTAGAGGAATTCCCAGCGAAGGTCCTCCCATCCGGTTACGGATCTGATGGGGAGCTGGCTGTACAAGATGAATGTTGACCCCTCCAATGTTTGAACAAAACAGCGGAGCATGGCTACCTCCTACTGCACTGGAGTCCCTAACATGGGCCAACAACTAGAGTTGATGTGTTCCAGGTGCTACAGCGGGTCTCTCATCCCGTTAAAGGGCTAGAAGGTGGGATTCCCGAAACCCGAACGTGCCGACATATCATCCACCCATGCCGGGTATGGCCTTCCATCTGGTGGGATTTTCACCTATCGCGTTTCCAATGCCTCAATATGGGCTATTAGTGCCGCCATAGGATCATCGTGGTGGGGTCTCTATCTTGATGGGGATCCCTAACCACGAGCGCGTTTCCAGGTTCTTTATCATGGTAGACAGGCTCAGCGGGTTGTGGAGTGACTGATGGAGCGGCCCTTAGGGATGCCGGGGGAGCCCAAGCGGGGTTCCTTGGATTTCCCCTCCATTCAAGAGGGTTTGATGAGACATACTGTGCCCTCATTGAATGAGCTCCGGCTTCAGCCCTATCCACAGGAGCGGCATGATCAGGGATTCCTGGGGGCAGCTCGCCATGGGGTAGTTGTTCCTACCCCTACAACCCCGGCCTAGGATTACCATAGTCGGGTAATTGCTCTGCAGCACATTCAACCAAGAGTTCTTCAACCAATGTTCTCTTATCAGCATGTTACTAGCACAACGTGGCCTTCTTGGGGTCCTCCTCCGTCTTCTACACTAAAGTGGATGGGTCGGAGTGCTTGATAGCTCTGACGTGCTCTATTCCCTTCTCGGAATTCCGGCTGAGTACCAATGCCTCGGTGGGCACATGAAGACCTAGGTGGTTACTCTTATGATGATTAATCCTCCCCGATGTGTCCTACAGTGGTGTCACACCCTTAGGGGTTAAGTCTCCATCAAGAATCTCCAGCTCATCCTCATCATCCACTATATCGGCCATGTTGATCGTGACCCTTCCTGGGGACATGTCCTCAATATCTCATAGTGAGTCGGGCTATTGCCAAATAGGACTGAAGAGGAGGGCAGCATACTGCCCCCAGCCATGTATTTTCACATGGGGGGTAGCCTCCCTGCTAATTTTGTAGAGTACCTTGATACTCTGAACACATTGCTGCTGGAGGGCCTCATGAAGACCTGGTGATTCGGGGCACTGGGCTATAGGGAGCGCAGCCAGATCAACCAGACGACACTACTTGCTAATGTCTTCGAAATGTGCCTGGCTTCTTGGATAATCAATGAGCTGATGATGAAGACTGAAATTTTTTTTCTAGAGGGTGTAGCGGAAACACTCAACTTCTTCTCAGGTGAGAGATTTCGGTATGCAGAAATTTTGTGCTGCTACAGGCCAGATCTTCTCAGAGAAGTGGTCCACTGCTAGGATATTCCAAAATCTCCTCAATACAAATTCAAATTATGGACCTTGATTTCCCCACTCGTTAACTGGGGGTGGCTGAGGAACCAGCAACGGTACTGAGGTAGACCACTAGGATGGTAGGCTGGCCAGTGGAGAGTACAGAGAGCGAGTTGACTGACCGCTGATTCTCAGGATGTCCTCTGAAGAGTGTAGCGACCTGGCCTCTACATTGCGATATCATAGGCTGACGACCTCAATTCCTGGATTAGGGGCTAGGGATGCTGGTGATAGGCCGCGATGCTTCTCGCCTGCCATTGGCCTTCAGAATAGCTCTCTGTGATCTCTTGTGGATGTATAGAGCACTTTCGGTGATAATGGTGTGGATTACCCGATTGTAAACTGCAGGGTCACCAGATTTGTATCCTCCTAGATATACCTGAGGAGGGAGGTGGGAATCATATGATCCTCACATTCTGGGAGCACCGGTCTGATGGGCCTCATCCTTGCCCTGACCCTTGACTCAGATGAGCGAGGGGAGAGTTCCTGAGCTGATTCGTACTCTACTTCAGAGTCTGAGAAGCGGACCAGTTTGATCTCTGTCTGTGCCTTCCCAGTATTTGTCTTTTGGTGATGATGACCCACCTTCCTGCCCTAGGGTGGATCCTCAGGACAAGGATGATTCCAGACACGGGGTCCTTTGGCCGCAATGGTGCTGGGGCGCAGAGGGTTTCCACCCAAGAAAGCTGGGGTGCGAGGAGTACGAGGAAAAAGGTCAAAGGGGACGTGGGTAGGACCTCAATGGATAACACTGGAGCGAGAAAGACCTCAACTGGATCTAGAAGAATCATGGGGAGGACCTCCACACTTATTTTTCCTAGCGACTTCAGTATGAGGAGGGTCCTTATACTGGTATAGCTGAGTACGGGGAGGACCTTCGTACTGGGTGCTAGTGAGGCAAAGATGGCCTTCACCCCTCTAGTTGCTGAGGTGAGGAGGACCTTAACTTGCTGCGGAGAGGATGTAGGGAGGATACCCACATTGGAGAGAGACCAGACGGGCAATGTCCCTACATCAGCGGTCGAGGGTAGGAGGAATGAGTCCACACCCAGTGTAATGGGAACAAGAGAGGCTTTCGTGCTGAGTATCACTACCGTGAGGAAAACCTTCATTCAGATTGGGGGTGGAATAGGGTGGACCTCCATGCCAAGCCTCGAACCAGAGAATTCCCACGCTCTCTAGGGTAGTGGTAAGGGGAGGACCTCTACATGGGGTGGAATTGTTGTGGGTTGGTTCACGATAACCACTTCTCGTGCCTACGACCAAGAGATTTGACCCAGCCTGCGCGTGGGTCAGTAGGGGCCTCGATCCTAGTGGGGCGTATATGTGCCCATGCTCAGCGTATGTAGGGACCTGATGATATGCGTCAGCGGTGGCTCAGGCCACATCAGCTACCGACGTTGATTCCCCTTGGCAGGCGTCCTTCGCTTGCGCCCGACGCTGGTATCAGGTAAGACGAACCGGGGATAGTGGTGTAGGTGTATAACATACCTGCTCCTCGTCAAGCAAGATCGGGCGGCGGTGCTGCCGCGGCTGGGTGGGAGCCCTCACCAGGAGCCCCTGGATTGGGACTCTGGCCAGGTTGGTCCGGACATCACCTAGCTCATCAGCGTAAGGTAGGGAGTCATCAAATCGCTCTGGGGACAAGATCTCGAAGTAGTTTTATGTCGGGGTGGGGAGGAATGGTTCCCTGTTCGGCCCTCAGGGCGGCATTTATGGTGAGGTTCGGATGCCTCCAGATCTAGGTGGGCCATATCCCGGGTTGGGATTACGCCCTCCTCCTCGTAACGACACACGAGGTAGTTAATTACCCTTCATTGGATAACTTCCGATGGGGAGATGGGGCGTCAGTGCCCCACGGTCGTAGACGTAGAGGCTGTCGCATAATAGGTGAATCCATGTAGAGAGGCTGTGCTGGCGCTGCCCCTGACCCTTGCATAGATGGGCAGGTGGTGATCGCTTCCCTGAGGCGACAACCTGATTCCTGAAAATCAGGGAGATGAACTCATCAGTGCTGTAAAAAAAAGGAATCAACGAACAATGCCCCAACACCATTCCAACTTCCATGATATGTAAGATGGATCCACACTGACAATGTTGTAGAATGGGATGTATCACATTCTACTGCCCCAACTTCTGGTGAGTTTCACGCCAGGCCCGCAATTTTCTTGGCGAGACCGGTGCTAGATAACTGGATCTGATGACACGTCAATCCATTGATTCCCAGAGCGTTACTAATCTCCATATTGAGGAGTTGAATTTCACATTAGGTTCACCATTTCTATTTCTGACACTTTCACTGGGGCACGTGCATCTGTCTCTCTTGGGGACGAGGGGACCGGTTTTTGTTGCCCCGCATTCCAGCTTTCCAAAGGCAAGCAGAATCCGCTCCTTATTCAGGGACGTCTTCTCTTTGATTGAAATGGGATGATGGGATGTTGGTACTTCCTTCAGTGGATTCCTCCTCGGAACTCGTCACCTAGTCCGGGTATCCCTCATAGACTTAAGACATTGTTCATGAAACTCTTCTTGGTGCCATATTTTCATGGACACCAGTTAATTACACTTCTTCTTTCAGTTCATTCCAAGGGGTCCTATTAGGGAAGCCACCTTCGGTTAGGGGAGTAGTCATGTTGGGAATCACTGGAATTTCTGGACACTGGGGGATTGGCATGTATGTCTTCTATCCCTTATTATAGGGCTTCTCGAGGGCGCGAAAGCCCGAGGCATCCCACATCGAATGCGGGGAATATATTCCATGGGCATGTATCTGAGGCTTTCCTAATCTTTCTTTGTTTAACATGGGTTATGCCCCATTTTTAATGTCCAGAGGAGATGTATTGGGCTGATCAGGACACTGACTAGAGTGGATCAGATGGAGGAACCCCCTGGAGGGAACACCGATATTGGGGCCAACATGTGGGTGGCTTCTTGAATGTTGTTAAATGAAACGGGGAATGGGGTGGCATGATCCCACCAGGATGTGGCAGCCTGGGTAAGGATCAGTATGGATGATGGAAGGTTCTGTGAAGAGGATGGTGAATGGGATGGCACTGTCATGAGGATGATGATGGTTTTGGGCTTGAGCCTTGAAGAGGCTTCCTACGTATCCCCGTAGTAGGGAATCAAAGTCCACGCAGTTTATCTGAAGACACCTTACCATCGATTGGGGTTCAACAACTTGACACTAGATGGGGATGCGATGGATTACCGCTAGATAAGTTCACAACATCTTACCACTAGATAGGGACACAACGACTTACTGCTGACTGAGGCCCGTAGTTTAACGTAATGTAGGATAGGGGTAGACCGACATTGAAAGGGGTCGGAACTGCTGGGTGTTGGGTATTGGCGAACCAATGAAAGAGAGGGTCGGAACAACTAATGGGTGTTGGGCTTGAACCTCAAGGTGGCTTCCTACATACCTTGCCTTAGCAAGAATCAAAGACCACATAGTTCAGGTGGGCGTCGACAAACCGATGTGAAGGTGGACCTAGGGTCCAATGGTTGTTGGGCTTGAACCTCGTGGAGGTTTCCTACATACATTGCCTTAGCAAGGATCAATGATCACATAGTTCAGGTGGGCGTCAGCGAACTGATATGAAGGTGGACCTGGGGTCCAATGGTTGTTGGGCTTGAACCTTGTGGGGACTTCCAACGTACCCTTCCTTGGCAAGGATCAAAGGCCACGTAGTTCAGCTGGTGTCGGAGAACCGATGTGAAGGTGGACCTGGGGCCCAAGAGGATGGTGGGATTGAACCTCAGGGAGGCTTCCTACTTAACCTAACTTGGTAAGGAACAAAGACCACGTAGTTGGGGGGGGGGGGTGAACCGAAGTGAAGGTGGTCAGAATGACCGAGTGTTGGGCTTGAACCTCGTGGAGGCTTCCTACAGACCCTGCCTTGACCGAGATCAAATACCTCGTAGTTTAGGTGGTGGCATTTGGGTATTATGCTCTGAGGGATCCCATGGGGTCAGTGAACAGACGTGGATAAATACCTATGGTCTAGGTGGATGGTGGGATTGAACCTCAGGGAGGCCTCCTACGTACCTTGCCTTAGAAAGGATAAAAGACCACGTAGTTCAGGTGGATGTGGGACTTACAATCTAGGATTCCCAGGGTGTTGGTGAACCGACGTAAAGATGGTCGGAATGACCAGAGTAGTGGGCTTGAACCTCAGGGAGGCTTCCAACATACCTTTCCTTGTAAAGGATCAAAGTCCACGTAGTTCAGGATGGGTGTGGGGCTTACACTCTGAGGCTGCACATGAGAGGATGTCAGGGTCGATGCTTACTCTAAGCCCACGCGAGTCATTCTCAATGTGATAAAAAGAGGCAGTAGAGACCTGATGATTACATCACGAAAGGTGCATCCGTGGGACGTGGAGTGCGGCTTACACATGATTGCAGCCCAAAAAGGAAACATGGGCTTATGCATGGTTAGAAGCCCGAAGAGGTTGGGACTTACTCCAAGAGGGAGTCCCGGTGGAGAAAAAGCGCTGCGGGAGAGGGATTTGGGGCCGAATAAAAGAGAAGAACCATTCCCCATCATTCCCTTTGCTATCCCTGGGGACCGAAGAAGAAAGGAGGAGCAGGGATGCTACCTCCAACAAGAAGTCTAGGGGCTTACACCAAGATGGTTTCCCTTTCCCCACAGACAAACGCCACTCCCATAAGTAGGATATCATCCCCTATGGAGACTAGTGGGCATGGAGAATATCCAAGGAGGGGATACCCCATGTGCGAGGCACGGGACGAGGTCACAGTTTAATGTCATGTGCTGAGGACAAAGGTGCTTTGCAGTTTAACATCCTACAACACGGATGAGGTCGGTTTGTTCCGCACCCCTAGGACTTACATAACCGGTACCCTCTGCTCCTTGGTGCAGAGAGGGTACATGAAAATCCATGGTGAGGGAGTGTCATGAAGTGAACCATTGAGGTGCCCACGTTAGCGTGGCTATGCAAGGAGGCAATAGCTGTTAGCGTGCCTATGTGAAGAATCATAAGGCGAAGCAATGCAATGGGCGGTGTCGTCTAGGGGACTTTGAAGTCACATCATGTGAACCTGGAGGGTAGCATGGGAAAAGGAATTGGAAAGCAAAGGGGTTCATAGGCAGGGGTCCTGTGAGGCTTTGCTACTCTGCGTGGCGGAGGGTATTTGTGAAGGGGTGTGCTTTGCGAAGTAGGGTAGAAGAGCCTAAGAATTGGGCATAGGTGCCTGGGGGAAGTGCTTCGTGACGTGGAATGACATTCTTGGAGCATGGACTTGAAGAGAAAGGGTGCCTCGTGAAGCAAGGAATCGTGAAGCGATGTGCTTCATGAAGTACAATGACCCTGCCTTGGCAATAAGATCATGTGTACATGAGGGGTGTTTCGTGAAGCATAAACTCTCCAAGATGACTTGGGTCCCCTTAGGGATCCCCTTCCTTCATGAAGGCCCTTAGGATTCACAAATGGAATACCTATTGGAAGAGGGGATTAATGCAAGGCAAAGTGGAGGTACATCACGGAGCAAAGGTACCTCACACAGTTCATCGTTCACAAAGTAGAGAGTGCTTCATGATTTGGGAGCTAGGAAGTCGAAATTTCAAACTCTCCATCTTTTGGGATCAGGGGAAGACCGATATTTATAGGTAAGAGGAACCGAGAAGAAGTGTTTACGCGGTGTGAATAGGGACTTGGTTTCTTTGTGGCAGGCTCACGAATGTCAAATGCGTTCATGGAGCATCCCACCTCCTAGCTTCACAGCGGGCTCGCGAATGTCAATTGAGTTCATCGAGTGTCCCACCTCCTCGCATCACGCTGGGTTGCAAACATCAAATGCGTTCACAGAGTGTCCCAACTCATTACTTCATCATAGTCTCACAAACGTCAAATGAGTTCGCGGAGTTTCCCGCCTCCTTGCTTCGCGGCGGGCTCGTGAACGTCAAATGCATTTGTGGAGTGTTCTGCCTCCTTGATTAGTGGCAGACATGGTGATGGGGGGACTCCACGATATAGCTTCGCGAGATAGTCAACAGTGCCTTATTTTTGGCTTCTACTCTGTCCCAAATTTTGGTTCCAATAGTATCATAATAAATCGACTTTAAAAAAGATTAAAATCCATCAAAGGATGTTGACATAGAAGAAACCAAATCTATTTGAGAGTAATATCTCATTCTATTTTGAAATCATTTAAAAGTCACATAATTATAATGGAAAACATTTATTTTGAAAAAATTCTTATAAGCTTGTAAGGGAAGATTTGACGATGTTATAACGATAGAAAACATCTTCACTCGCCGTACAAGTTAAAAAAACATTCTTACCTTAATTTTGTTGAAAAATCCATAAAGTACCTTGTTTCAAAAATGAGGGAAATATTTCTTTCAAAACATATAAGGTCAAATAAGGTTATAAATGACTTTAACCCATTTTATTGTAAATAGAAAAATTTTTTTGAAATACATTTTATAGAAAACATGGATGTGGATGATAAAGAGGTCCTACTAGATACTTACGTAAAAACAATCTCGGATAATAAAGAGATTGTAGAATTAACCCTTATGTTGTAATTTTCCTTGGTTAAGGGTATGTTAACCTCCCGTATAATAGTGAAATAATTTCTATTAAATTATACAAGAACAACATAAAGAAATATGAAATCATATATGATCTTATAATATTGCATTATTAATAATATTTCAGTAGTATCATTATTTCAGCTGTTAACTGATTCGTTTTCCTTTATATGATTGGTTACGTAAGCAATGTTTGTTATATATAAGATGTATATGATTCCTATCTAGAATGATATTATGTTCTTAAATATTTTTTTTAATCATAAAATGAAAATTATTCTTTAATGGTTATGATGGGTAATGAATTTCATTGCGTTCATTGAGACGGTAATCCGTACGTACGAATGAGCGACAATATCATTCTATTGAGAGTGAAATTGTTTGTAATTGGTTGCTATATCATATATTCCAAATCCAAAAATGTTATATTTATTATTTAAATCATTTATACTCATTATTATACACATCCATATAATTAACTGTTTGAATAACACACTACACCACAATGTGGAGATGATAAGCCGTACGTACGCACGTACGATGGCTTTTCATTCATAAGATGGACAGAATAAAGAATATTCTTGTACCATATTTATATTAAAATAATAGTATGTATACGATACTAGGGTTATTATTATTTATAGAGACAACAAAGAAAGAGGAAGTGGAAGAAGAAAAGAACCTTGAAAGAGGTGGAAAAATTATTACCTCTTATTCAGGTGTTTCCTTTTGAGTTGATCAAAAGGGATCCATAGGTTGGATTTCTAAATCAAATTAAGTCCTTTAGGTCAAAGTGAGTGTATTTGGGAGGATATTTGAGTAGGGGTTTGCCGAGAAAAATGGTTTAGGATGTATGATTTTGAGAGAAGGGCAAGTACCCTTTTATAAGAGAGGTGGGGGTCACTTTAATAAAAGCTTGAAATATTATTTTATTATACAATCATATTTGGTTTATAATGGCTCAAAAATGATTTCTTTATAGGATAAGGTGGGGACGGGTCGAAAAAATCTCAACCAATAGGTTTTAGATAGGTATTGGTCACCATATTAACCTTATCTTATAAATTTAACTCTTAGTTAAATAGTTTAACTTTTACCATGTATTCTTGTATTATTAAAAAATTGGTTAATAAACTTACTATAAAAAGACAAGAGAACCCGAAGTGGTTCATTATTGATATATATAACCTTATCTATGTCCTTTTGCTGATCCTTAGATTTTTATGAATATTATATAAATTAATAATATTGTATTTGTTTTAAAGACTCATTTAAACCAATTTTGAAACTATTTGGTATTTAGTTTTTGTGAAAGTCATAAAAACATTATCACTTCAAACCAAATTTATTTAATCAAGTCTAACATGTCATGTTAACCTAGAAAATTAGTGTAATTCATCATAAGTCTCAAATTATATTTATTTGATATTTATAATATCAATTATTTTAATCTTTCATTAATAAGGTAATTACTGCATCATTATTGTGTCATAAATAAGTTTAATTATTTAATGTCTAAAAATTATAAATAAAATACAATTATGTAGAAAATATTTTTATATTTTTGATGAATAATTATAGTGGAATTTATCTTTTGTATAACCCTATATTAAAAATGTTTTACTTATTAATCATTGAATTTAACACTTTTAACTCTTCTTTAAATAAAATAATAATAAACGTCTACATCTAATCCAAGAGGACCAAAAAGATAATATTTTATTCCTAAGTTTGGTTTTAGTTGATATTAACTTATCCAATAAAATTTGGACTTGTTTTAGGGTAATTATAATATCATTGTTTTACCTTTAATTACCCTATTTACTTATAACCGTGGTAAATAAAAGTCAAAAGATACTATTCACCAAATATTATTTTGTTCTTATTGAACCAAATTTTACTTACTGATGTTAATCATGTCTCTTGGATTTTTAAAATTAAATTCATAGAAGTGGTAAAATTACGTTTTATGCAAGTTTTCAAATGCGCCTCGAAGGTGTGTTAAAGACGACAAGAAGTTCAATAAAATTTTATATATCTAATATTATTATAAAATTAATCCAATGAATTAAATTGAAAATATATATGTATTATGTATATATTTTTATTTAAAATATATTTAAATAAAATAACAAATAATATAAAAAAATTTGATTTTAAACAATACGAGTGTGTTTTCACTATTCATAAAAAATTAAACGATTTCGGAAAAATATAAAAAATTCAACCTAATATAAATTTGATATTATGAATCAAATAAGTAATTTCATTATGAAAAATAAAATTTATAAAATTTCAAAAAAGTGGGTATTACTATTCATAACAGGTAGTTTGATTGGTCGGGATATGTTAGAACTCGAAGTTTCATACAACACAAGCTATTGTATTATTCAAAGATAAGCATACCATTGAAGCTTGAGGTGTTACATATAATATTTATGAATGTTACAAAAATAGGAATTAAAAAAGGTTCTCCATTATAAGGCTGTAAAAGTTCCTTAAGAATAGTATTTCACACATAAAATTGGGTTTGTTCTTATCTTATGTCTATTAAATCTATTATATGAATAGAAAATATTTGATTTAATATATAATATATTTATAACATTAATATCACTAAATAATTGTAATTAATATAATTTTTTATGATAAAGTGTGTTTTCATGCATAAAAATAGTTTTTTTATAAAAATACACATTTTATATTCAATTTGATCTTATATTCATTTATAAAAAAATAGTAAGCAATGAAGTCATTTCATATTTCATTAAACCATGTATTTTCATAATTATGTTAATAATATTTATAAATTATTTTTTATATCTTATTATATTAAATAATAATAATATAATAATAATACGTTATTGTTTCTTAAATCTTGGTCTTCCATGTAACACAAGCCAATGAAGAAATTCATCGTTGCATGAAACTTATACAAACTCAGTATTGCATCAATTGAAAGAAACAAACTATATTTAATTTATTTAGAATACACAATATATTATAAAGTCACAAAATATCAGATTCCCTTGCATGGTTTTTTGGTGCGTGTCATACACACTATTGAATACAAGTTACTCACTTAGAATTTTCAGGGTGTTACATTCTACCCATGTTAAATAAATTTCATCCTAAAAATTTAAACTCAGTCTTAGTCATAGATTGTTTGATATTTACTATGTCAAAAATCCAACATCATTAAAAGGGTTTGTAAAACATCCTTTGGAAAAGAGAGAATGATAATTACAAAGATAACATGGACTAATATGTAACTAGGTCTGTAATTAGGAGAACCTTAGTGGAAAGTATAGATACATACATGGAGGAAAAGCAAAAATATTTTTTGGGAGCGATTGATGTAATCAATAAAAAACATGTGAATGATCAATATAATGTTGAGGGACTTAAATACATAAACATTTCATGATTTAGAAGGCTATAAATTCAAAAACAATTAAGTTATTAGGACAACATTTTTATTTCAAGATGTATTTCCTAATGTTGAAGAATTATTTTACTACCAATGTATATTTACTTGATAAATTTCCATAAATGGAATTTAAACATTTGGTTATGATTAAATAAATTTCCCAATTCATTAAAAAATTAATTTTGATGCATGAAGATCTAAAATAAATTTATAAAGGATATTAAGGACCATAAAAGAGTGAAAACTAAAACTATTTGTCTTAAACTATTATCTAAAACTAATATTGATAGGAAATTAATCTCTAAACATAAAAAGTAACACTAATATATTTTCATTAATATATATTGATGAAATTGATTAACTTAAAACAATGCCATATTAACCATGAAATTGAGTATTTATATGGTCAGCGTCAAACCCTTATCATCCTTCGGTCAAGGGTTTACGTCCCACGACCTTGCCCAACACGATGGGATCCGACCCAACATACATTTTTTCCTTTTCTAAAGCCATGTTAATATACTTTCAAAAAAATAAATAGAATAGAAATACTTGAAATAAGGTTAATCACTAAATAGCCTTTTAATAAAGTGTTGCAATACAACCGTAATACATAAATACTTCATCCACTTATTTTCACATAAATCCTTCCTTGGTCTAGGTTTTATCTATAATATCATTTATAGGATTTCTAAATCATGACACCTTATCATCAATCTTAAAAACCTTATGTTTAACCTAGATTATTCATATTCAACAATCTTCATTATGATTTTTAAAGAAAATTTGTGTTATCTTAAGCGTATCCCTCAGGAGTGTCATACTAGGTGTGGCGTAAGGCCACTTGTTGTGTACCAAGTTATGACAAGTTAGGACCAACACACCTTATAGGATTTGTTACTTCTAGGTACATCCATTCTATAACGACTTCCACTTGTACTTTCTATACATGGAGGTATTTCTATGAATTCTAACATGATTTCTAACTTACCAAAATCCTAGGATGTTCTACTATAATTTTCCTCAATATTTATCTCAGGTTTATGTTCCTGAATCTATGTTTTATAAATCTACTTTCAATGGGTTCTACTAAAGATACATTGTTACCAATGGTATCACCATACCCCAAGAATCCCAGATCCAGTGCATTATGATATTATATTGGAATGATTACAGGGAATCAAATACCAAAGGACTGACCAGTTTTGTAGTCTTAGAATGACAGATTACATATATGATACCAATAATACAATAGGAAAATAAAATAAAACATGAAACATAATAAAATGAAATAAGTTTCATCCTTGAAATAATATTCAATGTTTTTTACTTTATAACTTGGGGGAATGAAAAATAATAAGGGTGAGATCAAATTCTCATTAAGGGTATGTAATCCAGAAGCAATAATGAATAAATGAGAATAAATTAACGTGGCAATCTGAATAGATAATAACACACGACATTCATATAACTAGAGATGGAAACATAAATATGCCAAGGTCAGAAACATAAAAACATTCCATTTAATCCATAAAACTAGAATTATAATGTATCCATAGATATGTTGACTCAAAATATCATGGATAAGTAACAACTGAGTCAAAATGAAGGAAATTCTTAATTTTTGTACTTTATGTCTAAGGTATAAGAAATCAAATACTGTCAATACCATTCAAAATAATTTTTAAATATACTAATATAAACCAATTTAATTTTTCCAAATAATTCATCTAATATGAACATATCGATGCATTAAGGGGATATATAAAGTCCGGGCTCCACCCGTATTTAAAAGAATAAAAAATTATTCATATAAACTAATCAAAATAAATAACATTCCTTATCATATATCTATATTGAATAAAGAATATGGATTTATCAATATTTCCCCCAAAGAATCAAATAACTATCAAATTATACATCATATTAAAATGATATACCATTTAGGAAATAGTAAGATCCATAATAAATGATATTGATAATTAAGGTAAAATCAATTTCAAATAATCATAGGAAATTCAGTTTTTCAATGGGACAAAAAGGAATCATGGAAGTGAATTCCAATACTATCCTTAGCCAAATCAATCATAAACCATACAAAGGGGGAATAATGATGGTATTAATAAAACATGACCATTTTGTAGTAAAAATAGAGGGTTTTTTATCATTGATGAATAGAAAATCAATAAAAATATATTTTAAATATATTCTTTGAGAAAATATCCCTTTGTTTTTAAAACACATTTGAAAATAGTTTCTTTAAAAATAACTTTTGAAAACATTTTATTTTAATATTATACTTTTAAATTTGGAAAGGAATATTCTATGAAATGAAGGTGGGTAAATCTATAAAAGTTATATGAGGTAAAAAGAACATTCCTTTTTATGAAAAAATGGTAGAAAATTACATGTTCAGAAAGTGATAAGAAGATTAATTTGGAAGAATTCATAAAATAGAGAAATGGAAGAATTTTCTTTAATAAATCATTTTTTAAAAGTGTGAAACGATTTTTTATTTTTTTTATATTATTTTTTTTGAAGAATACAGGTTCTCCGACTAAAGAGAAAAATGCAGTCATGTTTTCTTATAAACATTTTCTAAAGCATATAAAGAACCAAAGAGTTCGAAAATGGTACTAATACTTGAAAAGGTCATCAATAATCAATAAAGAAGAAATTTAAAGGTATTATAGAAGAATTCCTATATAATTTATTTTAATGTAAATACATTTAAATATCATAAATATTATTCTTAAGGGAAATAATCTTTAAATATTCCAAAGTATCTTATATCATTGATGTTGGAGATGATAAGGTTTATACCAGGAGGAAGAAAAAGACTCGGAGAGATTACTCGTACCTATAGATACCCAAGCTTTACGTATATGGACATTACATTACTTTTGCGGAATACTTAATACATAACAAAAACTGACACTCAAGGACTGTAATAGTTAAGTGTCTTTGGAAACACGGAACATAATCTTCTAATCTTGGTGAAAGATCTTCAACATCTCCCATAAAGATCATCCCCTTTTGTTTTCTTACCTAAAACCTTTATTTATATCTTGGGAAAAATAAAACATATAAAGGGTGAGCTCAAATGCTCAGTAAGGCTAATAATGGATAAAATAAAACAAAACATATACATTTGAACTTAAAAACATGAACATAAAGTCTAAACATCAAAATATTGAGTTGTGAAATAAACCATGGCAGTACATATGGTATATATCATAAAGTAACATCAATCATGATAAAATAACATGGGAATAAAAAATGTAATTGTGGAAACCATTAATCACATGATATGATTTCCATAGTAGCCAAAGCATTGCTTCTAAGACTATCATAGTGGACAAATTCCCTTACTGAATCGAGTTTACTCCTCGTTCTAGTCTTATATCACTGAACTAGATTAACTTGTTGTTCCAGCCATGTCTATCTCATGAGAAATAAATCTTTACCCAATGCATTTTAGGGAGATATAGGTCCCACCCATCTCATAATGAAATCATTCTTACTTGTGCCACACAAAAAACATAAATCATTCATCATAACCAAATGAATAAAATGGGTTTCATAAACATCATCCCATCATAACATAATCCATATAAACAAATGGATTTCATTTAATCATAAGAAAAATAAAACCATGTATATAATAGAGACGTTATTCTTGAAACATAACCATATTAAATAATGTCATTATAGATGGAAAGTAGTTTTGTTAAAACACTAGAAATGAATTCATGATGAAAATATCCTTTCTTCTTCAAAATCATTTTCTTTTCAAAAAATACCATGAAATTTTAAAATAAAAGGACTTTTGTTGAAAATAATCATGAATTCTAGTATAATAATCTTCATGTGAATAAGGCGTTATAAACTGTAAAAATATATTCATGTCGTATACATTAAAAAAACATTCTCCTCGTACTTTTGACGGAATAGTAAAATAAAGTTCCTCTTATGGTAAAAAAAGAAAGTTTCCTTCCATAACATGTGGTAAAAGTAAAAAATGGGTAAACAAGACATTAAAAATACATGAAAACATTTTTAGAAAACATGGACATGGATGATAACAATAACCCCAGTAAATACTTAAGAATAAGAATCTCAGATAAGAACGAGATTGTAATAGTTATCCATTACCTTATGTACAATTTCGTTCGTATGTGTCCGAGACTCCTATATAGTGGGTTTAAAAATATTATTATCTTGTAACAGAATCATAATAATATTTATGATATCATATCTGTTTCACTTATGACTTTATATTAACTGTTCATTTTTCAATTCCATGTTAAAGCAGTGTTTTGGGTAAAATTGTTTTATTTATCGTACGTGTTTAGACTTATTGTTCTTGATATTATTATTACTTATATCATGATTTAATTACTTCCAGAATTTAAATCATGATTTATATATCATATATATATTCAGTATATATATAATAGATAGATAAATGAAATGAAATACACCGTTCATGGAGACGGTAGGCCGTACGTATGCATGAACGCTGTTTTCCTTTCCTTATTGACATGAATGGAAGTAAGTAGATGACATATATATACATTAATAAAGTAGATTTATTATGTCATATATTTCATTATTATTCATTATATATACTTTATAATCATTCTTGAATGGTTAACATGGAGAATGAATCTCATCGCGTCGTGGAGACAGTAATCCGTGCGTACGCACGAGCGATGATATCATTCCCATAAATATTGAATGGAATTGGAGTGGATGATATAATATCAAAGAACTTGTATCATGTTATAATAATCATATATAGTTATTATTTACACCATCATACCCATCCATGTAAGGTGGTGGTAGATAAACATATTACACCACAGCGTGGAGACAGTATTCCGTACGTACGCACGCGTGGTGATTTTATTTTTCGTAGGATGGATAGAAGGTAAAATATGGTTGTTTCATATTTATAATAACATATATGTATATAAGTAATACTTATGTTATTAATTTATAATGAAACAACTAAATAAGAGGGATTATAATTAGAAAGAAACTTCAAAGAATCGGTAGAAGAGATTACCTCTTCTTCGATGTGCCTCTTTTAAAATTCCTCTTACGGAACT
Organism: Viscum album; assembly: GCA_963277665.1. NCBI lineage: Eukaryota > Viridiplantae > Streptophyta > Magnoliopsida > Santalales > Viscaceae > Viscum > Viscum album. The sequence continues at coordinate 1,616,401,985 of OY728158.1, forward strand.
AGAGTTGGTATTTTGAGAAGACAAGAACATTTATGATATAACTAGAGAGGTTGATAGGAGAAATTGGAAGGGGTTTTCCAAGCATGAAGGCTCAAAATTGTGTAAATAGGAGAGGGAGGAGGTTCCCTTTTATAAGAGGGGTGAGGGGCACCTTAGGAAAAACATAAAATATTATTTTATAATAAATTAATATTCTTCTTATAATGGCCCAAAAGTGACTTATTTCGAGGATAGGGTGGGATGGGTCGAAATCATCTCAACCAATAAGTTTTAGAAAAGTTTGGGTTACCATTTTAGCCTTATCATTTAGATTTAACTCTAAGTTAAATAATTTAACTTTTACCGTGTCTTCCTATATTCTTACACAATATGGTTAATAAACATACTATAAACTGACAATAGAACACTGATTGGTTCATTAATGTCATATATATTATTATATAAGTCTTTTTGATGAACTTTAGATTTTTAGGACCATTATATCAGTTAATAATATAATATTTGTTTTAAATACTCTTTTATGTCAATTTTGACACTATTTGGTATTTTGTTTTCTATAAATTTATAACTGCATTATTACTTCGAAAACAATTCATCTAACCAACCCTAATATGTTATATTAACCTATAAAATAATTTTAATTAATAAAAAGTCTCAAATTACTTTTATTTGGGTATTTATAATATCAATTATGTTAATATTTCATTAATAAGGTAATTACTACATCATCATTGTGTCATAAATAAATTAAATTATTTAATTTCTTGAAAATGTAAATAAAATATCATTATGTAGGAATTATTTTTATATTTCTAATTAATATTTATTGTCTAATTTATATTATGTATAACCCTATATTAAAAATGTTTTAGTTATTAAACTTTGATTTTAACTATTTTAACTCTTCTTTAAATAACACAATAATAAGTGTCCTAATCTAATCGAAGTTGACCTAAAGGGTAATATTTTATTCCTAAGATTTTTTTGGTCGAATTAACCTTACCCAATAGAATTAGTACATGTGTTATGGTAATAATAATATCATTTTTACCCTTAATTACCCTATTCACTTTTAACCGTGGTAAATAAAAGTAAAAACATTACTATTCACCAAAAATTATTTTTATCTTATAGAACCAAATTTAATCCTTGATATTAACCATGTCTCTCAAATTTATGAAATTCAACTCATATAAGTGGTAAAATTATGTTTTATGTAAAATTACAAATGCTCCCAGGATGTGGGTAAAAGACAGTAAAAAGTTCAATAAAATTTTTATATATCTATATTATAATAAAATGACTCTAATGAATTACATTGAACTTATATAGGTGTTATGTATCTATTTTGACCTGAAATAAATTTAAATAAAATAAATTATTATTTAAATAAAAAGTCAGTTTTAAACAATAACTCAGTGTTTTCACTATTCATAAAAAATTTAATGTTTTCAGAAAAATACCAAAAATTCACCCTAGGCTAATTTCAATATTCCGAATCAAAAAATGAAGTCCATTTTGAAAGATAAAATCTATAAAATTTCAAAAAGTGGGTATTAAAATTCATAATGGCTAGTTTATATAATATTTTAATAATATATCATTGTTTAGTGAAACTCTATTTTGCGTAAAACACAAGCTATCGTGGAAGGTCGTGATTGCGTGTAATGAAAGCCAAGTTAGGGTTGCATGTAGTGAAAGATTCCTTTGTTGTTGCGTATAATAGAATCTAACCATATTTTATTTATACATTGAATATATATATATATACACACACAGTCAACGTTGTGTAGAATAACTTCTATCAAACAAACTTGAAATTGTGTGTAACACGGTCCAAGAATAGAGTTGCGTATACTGCAAGCTAATACGGTGTTGCATATAGAAAAAGATAATCTTGGTATAGAATAAAACATAAGACATCAAATAAATTAAAAACAATACTTCTCATAAAATCTCAGGGTGTTACATTCTACCCCCCTTAAAATTAATTTCTCCCTTGAAAGTCGTCGGGGATATAAATCGTTTACTACTTGAAAGTTTTTTTCATAGAAAACCACATCGTAAAAAGGAATACTAAATCATCATTATAAAAAGGAACATTAGAAACATAACGAATACCCAAAGTAACACATAATTGGGTTTCTTCATAGGAGAATATAGGTGAAAATATGGATATGGAAGAGAAATCAAACCATCAAGTTCTGATAGAGAGTGGTAGAGAACATGGTTATGAAAATTCCAACAATCACAAAGCCATAAATTTGTGATGATATAAGGTACCATATGATTCATTGGAAATGAGGGTACTAGGACAACATTTTTGGTTTTCAATATCATTTCCCTAAAGTTGAAAATTTTGAATTAGAAGAAATACTTACTTGATTTTGGTACAATCTCATCGTTGGTCGTTCCATGAACAATTTACACTTCATATCTTATAGAAATGAAGTTTAATTTGTCATTCGTGATGTGTTTGCAAATCATGAGATAGAATGATGGGTCATTCCATCTATCTCAAACAAAATGTTAGCAAAAGTTATCAAATATACATAAGTCACTATTTTGTGAGGTTAATCATATATGATTCCAAAAATGGACTTATACTTCATCTATAATACCGCTTTATAAAATAAAACTAGTTTCTACTAACCAAGGACTTATTGTAGGCTAGTGGTAGGTGATAAAGGCCTATCGCACTTCAGTTTTGGGTTTGATTCCCGCAGCCTTCTCCGGCGCGATGGGTTGTCACCCATTCTGGAGGTTGTCCCTTTTCTTAAACTATACTATTATAACATTCCAGAAATAAAATCAGTAAAAAAGTTCTGGCCTTTAACAATACTATCTGATGTCCAACATAATCCATTCAAACCTTAAGACATATCCAAAATACTTCTTTCCAAACTCATAGTATAAAGAAAAAGATTACTTGAAATGTCATCTACCGTGCATGTGAATACCATCATTTATTATATGATATATCTTGTTGGTCACATTCTAAACATGTGAATACCTTAATCATGTATTCTTTTGAAAAATGAATACCCATTGAACCTTAGTGAAAACATGAATACTGTCAAAAGTTAACCCTTTATCCATACCAAAATCCCAAAATTTCTATATACTCAAACCATGATATCACATTGTCCTTATATCAGTCATGATCTCATGAATACTATGAAATATTTCATTTTCTCCTTATCCCTTCATTATGCGCATAACATCTTCTTTCCAAAATCACTTTTCACGGTTACCGGTAGCATATTCGTATGGAAAATCACAATGGAACAATATATAGATATTATAATATACCATAAAAGTATTTCAACAACATTATTCATTAATTCCAATACATAAACCATTCAATCCATCCTCTTCAATGATTGGCATGGAATAGGTCCTTCCTCGATTTAGAAGTAACCTCTTAGGTCTGGGCATTGAGTTGGGTAATTCCCATGATCTCCAAATATAAGACATTGAACTCCATAATAGTCTGTCACTATATGACCCTTTTCCCCACAGAGATAACATCTTCCCCTCCATTTGAGGTATTCCTCAAGGTTCTTCTTCCCTTCTTTATAAATCTCAATCTTCCATTATCTATGCTCCTCACCATGCGAACATGCATAAAATTCCATATTCCTCTTATTTGATGAATTAGGAATACCACTAAAGTTCACCTTGTTAATCATATATCATGATTTTTATTTCGGAATAATCATAATATCTTTCTCTCTAGGCATTACGCAATTTCGCTACTCATAGTCACCAATTTTTCCATCAGATTCAATGTTAACCCAATTCCTTATGGTTCCCTCCATTAACTAAAACCAGAAACCATTGTGTAAGAAACAGTTAAAATAATGAGGAACCGCATAATCATAAAAAGTCACTTATGAGATGTATAACTTATGAAACCTTCTTTAACCAATGATAGATTAGGTTCACCTTAGGTAATTAATGATTTTCAACATAATTCTAGGACTATAACCTATAGTTATACTAAACCTTAGGGACATCCCTAGACATACCTTATAAATATCTATAGGGATCTCACTAATGTTTTCGCATCCTAGTTTCCAAAGGTTAACTAAAAATTTCCTCTGATACCAACTATAGAGACCCAATATTGACATACATATACATTACATTACTTTTGCGGAATACTTAATACATATCAAAAATTGACACTCAAGGGCCGTAATAGTTTAGTGTCTATGGAAACTCAGAAAATAATCTTCTAATCTTGGTGAAAGATCTTCAACATCTCCTATAAATATCTTACCCTTCTGTTTTCTTACCTAAAACATTTATTTATATCCTGTGGAAAAGAAATCATGTAAAGGGTGAGCTCAAATGCTCAGTAAGGGTAAGCATGGATTAAATAAAACAAACCATATACATGTGAACTTAAAAACATGAACATAAAGTTTAAACATCAAAATATTGAGTTGTGAAATAAACCTTGGCAGTATGTAAGGTATAGATCATAAAGGAAAATAAATCATGATAAAATAAAATGGGAATAAAACATGTAACTGTGTCAACCATTAATCACATGATATTATTTCCATAGTAGCCAAGGCATTGCTACCAAGACCATCATAGTGGAAAAAGTACCTTGCTGAATCGAGTTCACTCCTCGTTCTAGTCCTGTATCACTGAACCTGATTAACTTATCGTTCCAGCCATGTCTATCCCATGAGATATAAATCTTTACCCAATTCATTGGAGGGAGATATAGTCCCCACCCATCTCATAATGATATCATTTTAACTTGTGCCACAAATTAAACATAAATCATTCAATATAACCCGAAGAATAAAATGGGTTTCATAAACATCATCCCATCATAACATAATCCATATAAACAAATGGATATCATTTCATTATATGAAAAATAAAAACATGTAAATAAAAGATACATCATTCTTGAAACATAACCATATAAAATATTTTCATCATAGAAGGAAAATAGTTTTGATAAAACACTTGAAAAAAATTATTGAGGAAAATAATTTTTCTTCTTCAAAATCATTTTCTTTTCACAAAATACCATGAAATTTTAAAATAAAATGTTTTTTTTAAAAATAATCATGAATTATAGTAGAGGAAGCTTCATGTGCATAAGGTGTTATAAAACCGTAAAAATATGTTCATTCCGTATAAGTTAAAAAAACATTCTCCTCGTACTTTTTTCAGAAAAGTAAAATAAAGTTCCTCGTATGGTAAACAAAAGAAAGATTCCTTCCGTAACATGTGGTAAAAGTCAAAAATGGGTAAAAAGGACATTAAAAGTACATGAAAACATTTTTAGAAAACATGGACATGGATGATAACAATAACCCCAGTATATACTTTCGAATAACAATCTCGGATAAGAACGAGATTGGAATAGTTATCCCTTGCCTTATGCCCAATTTCTTCCGTATGTGTCTGAGACTCCTGTATAGTGAGTTTAAAAATATTATTATCTTATAACAGATTCATAATAATATTTATGATATCATATATGATTCACTTATGGCATTATATTAACCGTTCATTTGTCAATTCCATGTGAAAGTAGTGTTTTGGGTAAAATCGTTTCTTTTATCGTACGTGTTTAGACTTATTGTTCTTGATATTATTATTAATTATATCATGATTTACTTACTTCCAGAATGTAAATCATGATTTATATATCATATATATATTCAGTATATATATATATAATATAGATAAATGAAATGAAATAAACTGTTCATGGAGATGGTAGGCCGTACGTACGCATGAACGCTATTTTCCTTTCCATATTAACTTGAATGGAAGTAAGTAGATGAAATATATATATAAATAAATCTAGTAGCTTTATTATGTAATATATTTCATTATTATTCATTATATATACTTTATAATCATTCTTGAATGGTAAACATGGAGAATGAATCTTATCGCGTCGTGGAGACGGTAATCCGTGCATACGCACGAGCGATGATATCGTTACCATAAATATTAAATGGAATTGGATTGGATGATATAATATAAAAGAAATTTTATAATGTTATAATAATCATATATAGTTATTATTTACACCATTATACCCATCCATGTAAGGTGGTGGTAGAAAAACATATTACACCATAGTTTGGAGATGGTATTCCGTACGTACGCACGCGCGGTGATTTTTTTTCGTATGATAGATAGAAGGTGAAATAAGGTTGTTCCATATTTATAAAAACACATAAGTATATAATTAATACTTATTTTATTAATTTAAAATGAATCAACTAAATAATAGGAAGTAGAAGAAGAAAGAAACTTGAAAGAATCGGTAGAAGAGATTACCACTTCTTCGACGTGCCTCTTTTAAAATTTTTCTTAAGGAACTAGAGTTGGTCTTTTGAGAAGACCAGAACATCTATGATATAACTGGAGAGGTTAAGAAGAGAAATTTTGAGGGTTTGGCTGAGCTTGAAGGCTCAAAATTGGGTAAAAAGGAGAGAGATGAGGTGCCCTTTTATAAGAGGGTTGAGGGGCACCTTAGGAAAAACTTAAAATTATATTTTATAATAAATTAATATTCAGTTTACAATGGATCTAAAGTGACTTATTTTGAGGCTAGGGTGGGGATGGTTCGAAATCCTCTCAACTAATAAGTTTTATACAAGTTTAAATTACCATTTTACCCTTATCATTTAGATTTAACTCTAAGTTAAATAATTTAACTTTTACCGTGTCTTTTTGTATTCTTACATTATATGGTTAATAAACATACTATAAACTGACAATAGAACCCCAATTGGTTCATTAATGTCATATATATTATTATATAAGTATTTTTTTCCGAAACTTAGATTTTTAGGACCATCATGTCAATTAATAATATAATATTTGTTTTAAAAACTCTTTGAAGTCAATTTTGACACTATTTGATATTTTGTTTTCTATAAATTCATAATAGCATTATTACTTCGAAAACAATTCATCTAACCAACCCTAATATGTTATATTAACCTATAAAATTAGTGTAATTCATAAAAAGTCTCAAATTACATTTACTTTGGTATTTATCAATTATGTTAATATTTCATTAATAAGGTAATTACTGCATCATCATTGTGTCATATATAAATTAAATTATTTAATGTCTAAAAAACATAAATAAAATAATATTATGTATGAAATATTTTTATCTTTCTAATTAATATTTATAGTCAAATTTATGTTATGTATAACCCTATATTAAAAATGTTTTAGTTATTAAACATTGATTTTACCTCTTTTAATTCTTCTTTAAATAAAATAATAATAAGTGTCTTAATCTAATCCAAGTGGACCTAAAGGGTAATATTTTATTCGTAAGGTTTTTTTTGGTCGAATTACACATATCCAATAGAATTAGGAAATGTTTTAGGGTAATAATAATATCATTTTTACCCTTAATTACCCAATTTACTTTTAACGATGGTAATTTTTTTAAAAAAGTTACTGTTCATCAACAAATTATTTTTAACTTATTGAACCCCATTTTACTCCTTGATATTAACCATCACTCTCAGATTTTCAAAATTCAACTCACAGAACCGGTAAAATTATGTTTTATGTACAATTACAAATGCTCCCAGGAGGTGGGTAAAAGACAGTAAAAAGTTCAGTAAATTTTTTATATATCTATATTATAATAAAACGAGTTCTATGAATTACATTGAACATATATAGGTATTATGTATCTATTTTTACCTAAAATAAATTTAAACAAAATAAATTATTATTTATATAAAAATTCGGTTTTAACCAATAACTAAGTGTTTTCACTATTCATAAAAAATTTAATATTTTCATAAAAATACCAGAAATTCCACCTTGGCTAATTTCGACATTTCGAATCCAAAAATGATTTCCATTTTGAAAGAAAAAATTTATTAAATTTTTAAAAGTGTTTATTAATATTCATAATGGCTAGTTTATATGATATTTTAATAGTATATCGTTGTATAGTGAAACTCAGTTTTGCATACAACACACACTATCATGGAAGGTCGTGATTGCCTGTAATGCAAGACAAGTCAGGGTTGTGTGTAGTGAAATATTACTTTGTTGTTGCATAAAATAGAATCCAAAAATATTTCATTTATACATTGAATATATATATATATATATATATATATATATATATAAACACTCAATGTTGCGTATAATAACTTCTATCAAACAAACCTGAAATTGTGTGCAACACGGTCCAAGAATAGTGCTGTGTATACTGCAAGCTAATACGGTGTCGTGTATAGCGCAAGATAATCTTGATGTAGCATACAACACAAGACATCAAATAAATTAAAATTTATACTTATCACAAAATATCAGGGTGTTACAGTAACTACCCAAACCGATGACTACCCAATCATCTAGAAAGGGTATACAGTTTAGGGAGCCTGTCCAACCTCCCTTCTAGGACAAGGTTGAGGAGTCTAAGTGTGATATGATTAATGATCCAAAAGAGTCAATGAACATAGTGTCATCGAAGGATGTATAAAATATGGAAAGTAAAGAGGACACTTACCTTGATCTTCTCCATCATTTTGAGGAAATGATAGTTGATAATCATTTTAATATCAATGTTACAAATGTGGAAGAGGATAAAATTTATACTAGATAATTACAAGTTGACCTTAAAGAAGAGAATGCTGAGTGGATTGGAAAGAAATACCAGATCTTGGATCGTGTAATCAATGAGAAGAAAATAAACCTGGATGAATACATTCAGTCTTGAGATAAAATGGATGACCACTTTGAAGATTTTATCAAAAATGGCCCAGATGCAAAAGTTACTTCTATCACATGGAGCGTACATACGGTGTTTAATTCCAAAATTTTAATGTTTTTTTTGGAATAGTTCGGTAACCACTTATGATGTTTTACATGATGTGGGCTTGTAATCTTTTTGGTTTTTTCACATTCCCTCAAAGGGATATTTTAAAAAAAATGTACATTGGAAGGAAGGAAGATGAAAATCTATTACCTTGAGTCTAATTTCTATTGTGTGCATTTATATTCCAAAATAAAAAACAAAAGTTAATGTTTTACTTTATTGAGAACATTTTTCATGTATCATAACTTTTATTTCACTTATTACTATGTTTTATTCAACTACTTAAACAATTATGTTTACATCAGTTGTTTTGACAAAATTCGGTTTCTATGTCAAAATCAACTTTGGTAGGACAACTATGTTCAAAGGGTTCATTATATATAACCATCAAGAAAATTAATCCTAAAATAATTATCATATTTATAGATTTATTATACTTTTAAAAACAATAATTAAATGTGGTTATGAAAAAATAAATTAATGTTACAATCATAGAGACAGTAGGTTGTATATACTCTTGAGTAACATTACTATATTTCAATGATCATTATGGAAGGAAGGTAAGTAATACCATATCATTACAAAATGATAATTTTATCATAAATAACATTTTATATATTCATATATTCTTATATATATTTCTTGTTATGTAAAAGGAATCTCATCGTGTCAAAGAGGTGGTACTCCACACATCCACGACTGACATTATCACTTTTTAGTGTGTGAAAGGGTAATAAAGAAAATGATATATATATATATATTAAACATAAAGAAAGGTATATTTTAAATTAATATCATATATATGTTTTGTATGTTTCATATGTTTATTTATAATCATCTTTTATACATTCCCTGTATCATGTGATCTAATAACCACACTTTTAGGAGAATGCAGTGAACACTTCCACAAACGGTGTTAACATATTTACACAAAGTGGAAAGTATAAGTTTATGAGTTATAAAGGAATATAATATTCATAAAGACTTTTTTACTATCATATATATCATATAGAAATTGAGATTCCATCATAATTACCCCCATGAGAGGAAATAAAGGAAGCACGAACAATCACTGTTTTGCGAGGCTGAAGTTTTCCATTCCCATATACCGTATGTTCGTTACCCATTATATAGGAGTGTTTGTAATTATAGGTTAGAACCATATCATAAAAAATACTAGTATATTTAGGATAAATTTTTTATATAATCATGTAATAATAAGAGTTTAGGGGTTGGATAATATAAATAAAACTGAAGAGCTTAAAGAAAGATGTTGCCTCTTAATCGGGCAACTCTATTTTGTTTGTACCAAAAGGCTTCCTTGGATTACTTTATTCATAATTAGAGGATTCTATAATTTGGGTAGGGAGGTTTAGTAGATATTCTTAAAATATTGGTCAATCAAAAGTGTCATTATAAGTGTGAATAAGGGGGAGATGAAGCCTTTTTCTAGTGGATGAGGAGTGTCACTCATGTAATATTTTAACAATGAAATTACATGGTGATTTTTCACATATAATGTGGATCCAATAATGGACCTAATTCGATCCAAGGTATTATAGGGACAAAATATGAATAGGAAATGGATTTTGGACAAGTTTCTATGTCATTTTGGCCTTTGAGATTAAGGTTTAGTCTCTTATTAGAATCAGAATAATTTTTATTTCCTAATATGGTCACCTTAGTTTTTGACCAAAAATATTAGTCCCTTATTGTGTTTATTTTCACCTTAATTATTTTAATTAATTTAAATTAGTTTTACTAATATTTTTGGTCAAAAACTATGGTGAACTTATTATTAAATAAAAATTATTCTGATTCAAAATAAGGAATCTATTTTTCCAAATTCTTGTAGTATAAGTGGATGAAATTAACTTCAATTTAATCATTCAAAAGGGATGACAATGCAGTTTTTAAATTTAAAGAATTCAAAGGTTTTCTATGTTTTTATATTCAATTAACATGTTAAAATTATTATAATGAATAAAATTGGATTAAAAGATAATTAATTGGTCTAATTAAACTTTGAAACCATTTAAAAATATAATATAACCTTTTAAATAAATTATATTAAAAAGATGTTTTGATTTAAAATTCAGTATTTTTCATTATTCATTAAAAAATGAAAAATCCCTCAAAAAACACAATAAATTCACCCTAATATAATTTTTAAGTTTCTATTTCAAATATTATATTTATTTTGAAATACATTTTTTATTATTGTGAAAAAAATTCGATTTAAATAAGATTCTACATTTAAAGGAGGCAAAGTGCCTTAACAAAAATATAGTATTTGATGCATAAAATTGCGTTTTTTTGTATCTTATGTCTATAAAATATATTAGATGAATATAAAAAATATATTATTGAATATATATATATAAATATTACATTAATATAACAAAAAAGTTTATTTAATTTAATTTATTAGGATAAAACATCTTTTGGAGAATAAAAATAGTTTTCTATTAAAATATTATTTTTATATTCAATTGGTTCTTATTTTCATTTCTAATTAATCAATAACTGATTAATTCATTTCATATTGGTGAAAACCAGGTATTTTCATAAGTTAGTTAATACTATTCATAGATTCTAGTTTATAAATTATTATATTTAACAATTAAACAAAAATAATATATTATTGTTCAGTAAAACTGGGTCTTGCGTGTAACGCAAGCTATTGATGAAACTCATTGTTTCATGCCACTTATGCTAACTCAATGTCACATGAGTTACAATATACAAAATATATTGAATTTATTTTAAATAGTAAATATATTATATTGCCTCAAGATATTATATTTTATTACACGCTTGGTGTTTCATGTAAGACATGCTATTGAATACAAGTTACACTTTTAGATTTTTTGGGTTCTTACATTCTTATTAAGATATCCAAAGGATGTTTTTATAAGTGAAGGTAATCCCCTTCAATAAGCTCTTTCTTTTTTTACTTCCTCTTTTACCTCCATCAATTATATCATCAATATAATATACTAATAAAACCAATATAAATGTTATATTGATATTTTATTATCATTGTTGCATAATATTTATCTATATTCTTCTCCATCAAATGGGAAAGAAAAACAATTGCTCATGTGTATGAAAGACAACCGCCTCATGAACCGATGCAATTTTTCTTCCATCACAAACACATACAAATAATCATAATGATTGAAATAATGAATATATATGATATTTATGTCAAAATATCAATTCTATAATATATATATATATCGTCCACTTCCATACCCTTTATCCCATTAAGGAAATGAAAATATCGCTCAAGCATATGTATTGCCTAACGTATCCACAATGAGATGTGATTCATTTTTGTTTTCCAAATGCTAAATAAGATTTTAAATATTTATATAATGAAAAAAATTATATTTATAACATTAATTAATTATCAAGATGATGGAACTAAATCTTATACATAATAACCTGATCATTCATGAGAAAACATGTATGAGAAAACAAAGCAATCAACACTCAAGGCAATGGTAACAGCGAAATATTATTAGTGAATGGGTGATTAGATGTTATAAGAAGATCATATATGATATTATAAATATTAATATATTTTCGGTACATGTTAATAAGATGTCAAAAACCTTTATAAATGTATTTATATCATGTTCAACTAAAGGGAATCATGAGTTAAGGGGTTTCACCTCAATTTCCATTCCATTGAGACATATTTGACATTATACACCTATTTACATTTATGTTATGTTTATACGACCACCATTGATATATATTTATAACTAGAATACCTATTTATTAATGATTATTAATGTTTCAATTAATTTTTATTCTTCTAAGGGGTTATAATTTAAAAGTTACCAAATAAGTAATGATTTGTGTTACATTCTCATTTTTTGGATTTCAATTATTTTAATTAATGGAATATTATTATAAACCTTTATAAAATACATCTATTTTATTACTTGATGGATATTTAAGTAGTTTAAATATTTTCATAAAATATTTCTTCTCTTTGGAACTTGAATCTATGAATGTATTGTTTAAAATAAATACCAATTTTATTTCTCTTTTAATTAGATATATTTTTATTCAATGTCGTTATTTTAAAAAATTGTTATAAAAAATTACTTTTATTGAAAAAATGAATTTTTAAGAACATTTTATTTTATCATTAAATATTTAAAAAGTTTTAAAGGAATCTTTATAATGTTTTTCCAAAGGTTTTTTTTAGAATTTATTTATATAAATGTCTAAAGGAATGTTTTTAACATATACATCCTTAAGAGACATCCCCGCCACCATATCCATTTTTTTTATTTATCTTTTTTTACATATTTTAATTTTCTTTACAATGAAAAATATTAAAAGAAATATTTTTTTATTATTTCAATTCTATTTTATTTATTTATTTTTTATGAATTGATAGTCATCTATTATATCTTATTAATTTTGTGGTCGTTAACATTATCTCGAAATAATATCTTTCTTAGGATTATTAGAAATTACATTTCTCTCAACAATCCATATTATCTGTCTCACAGAAATGATAATTAAATTAAACATATACTATTTTAACATATGTTGTTTTACTATAAATGTTATTTTATCTACTAGGGAAGTCTTGATTGATTTTTATTCTTACTCAATAGATTTTTATTGAGAAGGAATATTGTTTATGAATTTAATTCATCATTTAATATATGAGGAATGAATTAGAAATGTAGTGATTGAGTGGATAAGGTTATGGATAGCCCCTTGATGCATCGACATGTTTTAAGAAAAAAAATTATTGGCAAAATTAAATGGTTTTATGGTGTATAACTTCCAATCTGTAAGTACCCAGTTATGACAATTGTATCACTGATAGGGGGAGGGGTGAATCGGTGATATTTATTTATTTTATGTTTCTTGAAAATTGAGAAAACCTTTTCATAATGTTAAATATTACGTTATATGCTCCAAAAAATTAAAAAACACACCCATAGGAACACAATGATTTAAATGGTTTACTATTAAATGAGAATAGCTACGTCCTTGGTTTGGGTTTGAAATCATACAACACCACAAAATCCACAAGAAAACAATCCTTTTGTGTGGAATACAATGAATAGGATATGGTCTTTAACTTGACTATCACTATGTATAGAATTGAATAGTTTGTGTTCACCTTTGGAAAAAATGATGTAATAAAATGTTTTTATAACAAAACATGTTACAATAATTCTTATTCTACTTCCAAAAATGTATTATTTCAAAACAATTTATCAATTTCTTACCCAAAAGTTGGTAAGAACTTCCAGGAGTTTGTAATAAAACTCAGTCCGATTTCCCAATCTTATGATTCCAAGTTTGATTACTCAATATGGATAGTTTTCTCTACAGAATACAATTGATACAATTCTAAACACTTTTTACTCCATTATGGAAATACGAATAAGATAATAATTCCTAATATGATAACCATCTGAATACAATAATTAGATGAATATAATGATTAGATGGATATGCTTTAATCCAATATCTTTTCCATTCTCTTTCTTCCGACAAAACCGCTTCATGAAAAAGAATCTCAAAAACACCTTTTCTCGGTGTAATTTCTTCATCACTTTACATTATATATAACTTTAATGAACAATAAATTAGATAGAAAATCACAATAACCATTTATCCTTTTATACTCACCCCAATCGTGGGTTGGGTGGGATTCTAGAAAACATTCCCGCTCAACCAGATTACCTAAATTTTCATGTTTCCTTGAATTTATGGAAAATCAAGACTTTTTGAACTCTTCTCATTTCTCCCCAATCCTTATTGAATATTATAAACATTTCTTCTCAATTTTGACTCTCTTCACAAATTGTAGATTGATTCTTATTCTTATTATCATTTATCTCATTATGTTGAAGACAAATGTTAAAAAATATATTCTTGTTCATCTCTTCTCTTGAACAAATTAGATGATAACCAATTTAATTCAACCTCTTGTAAATGGTTGACTACATTTTTGATTATCCTCTAAATTTCTTCTTCATATTTGTGACCACATTATTTTCTTTTCTTTATAATCATCAGTCCCAAATAATTGTTTCTCCAATGATTATGATTAAATACAGATTCTAATGGATAGACATCAGCAACTTATTTCTCTTTAGAATATAAAACCAATGACTTTTCCTCTGATGATTACGACGGAAAACTGAATATGATGGATCATTATCAATATATTTGACTTCAGTTGCTTTTTTATTTCACAAAATTCTCTTCATATATTTACTTCCTTGATGAATTTGAATACATTAAAGATAAGCATTTGCATCATCTGACTTTCCATGTAATGTATTGTATTATCCCTATCTTTTATCAAAATATTTCTTTCCTTCTCAACTCAAATATGATTGACATTATTACAATCAGTTTGGATATAATTTACAACTCCTTTTCTCTTCCAATTCAATTCTAAATTAAATTTTCAACAGTTTTTCTCCTCCCTTCTTTCATCAAGCTAGCATCAATATTTTTTCAATATACTTATGATTGATGGGAACAATAATATCAGTAAAGCATCACCACATTTGTATTACAGTCAAGAAGAATCTAATCCTCCCCCATTATGATCTATTCTTTCAATCTTGACCTAAGATGAGTCTAATGACACTTTTCATTCAGAAAAAAACTTCTCAATATCATGGATTTTCTCAACCATTGTGGATCCTATTTTCTTAAGTACAATAGTTAGTATATTTTTTTTCAGAAAAGTGAGGTTATTTCATTTCTTATTAAACTTCATTTTCTTTTAAAACATCATTGACAACAAATAACAACACCTAAATACGATCATCCTTATTATCTTGGTCATTACAATATCCCTATTTGTATTGTGTTTTAAACAAATATTCATAAATAACTGAACTATTTTTCATCAAGATATAGATTACATATCAACAATTGTAATCCTATGTGAGCTAACTCATTATAAGGAACATGAATTATTTACAGTAAAACCACATTGTCCAAAAGTAGTGATCATTAAACCTGTTTACGTTATCTTATAAACTTTTTCCTTATGATTTATATACTTCGTCAACTTACCTAGAATATTTTTTTATACAACCACTCCAAAATTTTTTTTAAAATAGTTCTCACACATACAATGTTGAATTAAAAGATTACCCACAACTTGCTCTGTTTACATGATTCTTTAAGGACAGATTTATGAAATAATTCACCCCCTTGAAAACACTATCAAAAGGTAATATGAGAGTTGAAAAAAAAACACACCTAAACCTTGATGAGAAAGAGGTTGGATTCCCATGTTCATCCTAAATTTTGGAAAATCTTCCTTTGGTAAAGGTTTTATAAAAATGTCAACAAACCTATTCTAGCATTGTATCATATTCCATCTTCAATTCATTCTTCTCCACATTTTCTTTGATGAAATGATATTTCATATCTATATGATCTAAAAAAGAATTTTTTACTATATTCTTTGTGAGATTGGTTTCACTTTGGTTTTCACAACCCAAGATCAAGGGTAACTTTATTTAAACAAGTAATTATTCTAACTAATTTTTCATCCACATAAGTTGGGTAGCATCATGAGTTTTATAAATATACTCATATTTATCTATTTTTAGAGTTACTAAAATCTATTTATTTATATTCCAACTAACATATCATTTACCTAGAAAAAAACATTACTATATGTGGATATTATATTATCAATGTTTTCTACAGAATCAGCATCTGAACACCCAAGAAAATCAATAATTTCTGAACTATCAGTCAAGATTCTATTTTTTTTAGTCCAATTGATGTGTGTGAGAATTATTTTTCCCGCAAGTAAATGTGATTCTTTAGGGGAACTATGAAATATTTAACATAATAAAACAACATAAAAAATATCGAGTCTTGAGGCAGTCAAATATTACAAACATCCAATCAGCTTTTCAAATTATATTGCACTTACTTCCTTGCCTTCCTTATCTTTAGAAAACATTGTTCCCACTAAAATTGGTGTGGAAGCAGGTTTGGATTCTTCGATTGTGAAATTATTAAGAAGTTACTTAAAAAAGATTTCAATAGAAATAATAACATGATTCTTCTTTTGTACAATTTGTAACCCAAGAAAGTGTTTCATTTCCCCATGCATGAGAATCTCAAACAACTTTTTCTTTTATTCAGAATATTTTTAACATTATCTTTCATCATTACCTGCAATGATAGTGTCATCAACATAATCAATTATGATGATGGAATACTTTTGACTTTTTTGGTGTAGATAATGTTATCAACTCTTCCATTCTTAAAAATTATCTTCCCAAAGAAAGTATCTAATTTCGAATACCATTCCCTGAAAGATTATTTCAACATATACAAGGATATATTCACTATATATACATAACTTTGACCTTTCCCAATAAAAAATCCTCAATATGTTTTTCAATTTAAACATCTTCATCAAGAACTTCATTTAGAAATTCAGACTTTACATCCATTTTAAATATTTTCTATCTTCATTGTGATACAATATCAATAAAAATTCTGATTTTTTCTAACCTCTCCAGTGGAGAAATGTTTCCATAAATTTAAACACCTTCAATTTGTGAGTAACCTTTGAATACTAATATTACCTTATTTCTTTTCACTTCACACTTTTCATTCATTTTGTTCAGGAAAAATGAATTTGTACCAATAATATTTTTGTAATCTATATTAGGTATAATTTCTAATATCATTCTTCTCTATTTTATATATCTCTTAATTCAAGGTATAAAACCATTATGGATACTCAAAATATTCTTTTACATCATTCCACTCATCATTTTAGTACAATGAAGTTTGTGTAATAGTATTTGGTGTTCTTCTTCTTTGAACCATTTGATGTTTATCACCAATAGTATTCTGACCTTTCACTTTCTTCTATAGCCTATAATGATATTTTCAGGATTCTTCCTCCTAATTGGAAATACCAAAGTATAATTATTCTTCTTATTGGTTAAGATTACAATTGTCTATATCCTTATCAGGATTATTAAAAAAACATTCTTTACCATGCTCAACTTCTATATCTTCATGAGTTTGTTATTACTTCATGTATTTTTCCATAAATTTCACATCAATGTATTAAAAATTTAATCTAGATTATTTTTTGAGACATATGTATCCTCTTCCTTTTAGATCATAGCCAATAATAATTATATCTTCAACTTTCATATCATACATTCCCAAGTTTCCACTATTCTTATTTATAATAAATAGACTCCCCAAAACACTAAAGTGTTTTAAAATTGGAGTTTTTCCATTGAACAATTAATAACGAGTCATGTTTGAACATTATATATATAAATATAAGTTCTCAATATACACAATCTTTATCATGGATTTCCTCAAATAACAATGAGAATTACCATGTTCATGTAACGTAGGACTCCCCATTTCCTCCAAACCTCTATTCATTATTTCAGTAGCCCCATTTTATTGAGATGTGTATGGGGAGGTATACTCATAAAAAATTCCATACTTATCAAGATAAATTTCAAATTAGTCATTATTATACTCACCACTATTATTAGTTCTCAACTTCATCACAGAATACTCATATTCCTTCTCAGCTTTCCTCTAAAAAAATTTAAACATGTTCAGATCATCTGATTTATGTTTCATATAAATAAAACAAGTAATGTGAGTAAAATCATCAATAAAATTGGTGAAATAATTATCTCTATTTGATTATTGTTTTCTCATCAGCCCACAGATATCAGAATGAATAAGTTTTAGGGTTTGTTTCAAACAATTTTCATCTATCTAATTCATATAATTTGTAATCTTTCTTTTCTAAAAAATAGTGCAACACCAATAACTTATTAATGGAAAATAAAGAATTCCAAAGACACTATATCTCATTTATAAATTTCTCATGTTTCTTTGAAACATTTATCCCAACCATTAATGAAATAATTGGTTCTCTTACACCATACTCAACTAAAAAGAATTTTTTATTTCACCAAATTGAAATAAGACTCATTTTGTATGTTGGACTCTAGTAACTATCTTCCAATCTTTGTCACCTTCCCCCAAAAAAACCATATTTCATGAAGATAAATTTGTTCCCTCATAAAAAATTTGTCAAACCATTAGTAGGTTGTGTTTCATCCTATCAACAATTAAATCTTTATTGGGTTTCAAATTTTCTTCCCAATGATTGTTGATCCAATACCTTTGATTCATAGTGATTCATTATTTCTAAATGTCATAGTTTCTTATTTGAAATATTTTAAATTATAAAAAATTAAAAAATCTCATATCATATGGGAAAAAATCCACAATCAAGATTCCTTGTTCATTATCCTTTTAAGGATTATAAATTAGTTTCAACAATAATAGATTTTTCTTCATCCATTTCATTCTTTATCTCTGATTTAAGAGAATTGTTAAGAAACTTTTGTTTGGAATGTTACAAAACAAGAAAAACCATAGAAATATTCCTTGGTTTTCACATAATTCAAAAATATTTTCCATGGTTTGGAAGCAATTTTTTATCTCACACCATTATTATCGAGTTTCTTTAGAACTTACTTTTCAAAATTATTCTTTTAAGAGGATTGATTCCCCCTATACATTTTCATTTCATAAGCCATGGAATAGTTTAAAAAAAACATATTTGATGTATGTCCAAATCCACAACAATACAAGTAATAACCATTGAATGAATATTTTCATCTCTAGATTCCACACTAACAATAATTTTGTGTATATTTCTCAGAAACCTTCTTGTTTGATATTTCTTGACCACCAACCATTCTTTTTCCAACCGAATTCTTCTTTAGAAGCTTGGTTTTATTTTAATTATTATCAAAAATAAAAGTATTTAAAAAAATTCTGTGTTCATAATGTTTAGATGCATTTTCGGACTCATGGTTTTTAGTAACTTATAATTCTCTACTTTCTTAATATTGTCCACATATATATGTTTTTAATCATTTAGAGTTTCAATAAAAATTACATCTCTACCCTAAACCATTGAAGGTAACTTTTTTTTATCCTTCTTAAAATTTTCCTTATGATAACTACTAAAATATTTAGGGATAGTGACATTGAAACTTGTACCTTTTTGTTCAGCTTCAGAGTGTTTGTGTTGGAAAAGTTAATATTATTCTTCTTTTTTCAATTAACTTCACTTCTAGATTTACATTACAACTCTTTTAATATTCAATTGATTTCTTCAATTCTTTATTATCCTCCATAATCTTATTCTTCTCTTCTAAAAATCATTCTTGAATTTTATTGAAGAAGATTAATGTTTCAACTTTTTTTTTTCATTTCAATTCTCTAAATATTTCTCATACATTCATTCAAATATTATTTTAAATGAAATTTAAGCTGAGTTTCTTCTTCATCATAACTACTACTTCATAACTCATCACAATTCACTATTATAATGATATTATTCTCACAAAAAAACTCAATAGAATTTTTAGAGTCAACTTCACTACCTTTTTTTATTCATCTTGAGATAAGAAACTCATTATTTTGTGTTTTGTGAACCTCTTTTATTTCCCAATATTTTTTTTTATCTTTATCACCTTGTTTCTTCCACGACATTCATGGATTTATTTCTTCTTTATCACTCTAATATATCTCCATTTTTCATGGATAATTTTTTGAAAAGTTCCCACTAGATCAACATTAAAAATATTTTAATGGATGTTTCGTTATTTATTTACCTATACCTATTCTCACATTTAAAAAAAACAAGGATAATATATTATACTGTTTATAAAAAAATTCATTTTCCGAATAAAAATCACCAACTTCTTTTTATATAAGGATATTCTTTGCCTTATATTTATTGGAATCATTGAAATACATTTCTCTATCAAATTTTGTTTTGTTTTTCATAGATTTCTCCCTTCTCATTTGTTATGTGATGAGAGTGGTATGAAAATAATATGGAGATAATGTTTCATAATCTTTCTATTCCAATGTAGAAACATTAGCATCAAACATTTTGGGAAGGATTCTTAAAATGTTATCAAATACTGTGGATTATTCTAACTTTTCACCAAGACATATGATAATGCTAACAATATCATTTACCATAGTAAAGAAGTACCCAAAAATATTCATACTCACCCTTTTTGAAATCTTCATAAATCAATCTATAGTTTTTTAATTTTCCTTCTTAAATTTTTATTGCCTTCATATATGTTTTTCTACATATCCCATATACCTTTGGCTATAAAAACACCATTTACCCTTAAAAATTAACATTCAGGAAAAGATGATAGTAAATCATTCTTTACTCTTCCATCATTCTAAAGATTCTTTTTATCAATAGATTTAAGAGTAAAATTTTCATAAATATTAGGAAACCCATCTTTTACTACTTCAAGAACATCATATCCAATATAAATAAGATATAGAAACATTCTATATTTCCATATATGATAGTTCTTACCTTAAAAAACCGGAATTCAATGACTTTTCACCCAATTTAGATTCTCCATCAATTTCTCTTCACAAATCCATCAAAGAAAAATGAAGGGAACCATCACTCTAATACAAATTATAAGTGTCCAGTTGGGATACTTGTATCATTGATAGAGGGATTGGTGAATTATTGGTGTATTTTTATTTTATGTTTCCTTATAAATGGAACAGCCTTCACCCCTGTTAAAGATTACTTTCAATATAGAAAACAATTTTAACACACACCCATAGGAACACAATAATTTAAAAGGATAGCTATTCAATAAGAATTGATATGTCCTTAGTATGGTTTAGAAACAATAAAATACCACAAGATACACTATAAAAAATCCTTTTGTGTGGAATAAAACAAGTAGGATATGTACTTTCCCTCTTCTAGAACTATGTAAAAAATTAAAAAGTTCATGCTCTTCTTATGGAATAAATTATGTAATATAATGTTTTTATAAAAAAACATGTTATGTTGATTCTTTTTAAACATGCGAAAATGTATTATTTAAAAAAAATTCTTCAATTTATTACTCATAAGCTGATAAGAACTTCCTAAACATCGTAATAAAACTCAGTCTGATTTCCCTGTCCGATTTTCCAAGACTGATTGCTCAATATGGAAATATTACAATATAGAATACAATTGAGATAATTCTGAACACTTTATAACCCTATCTAGAAATCCCAAAAAGATAATACTGACCAACATGATAACCATCTGAATATTATAATCAGTTTAATACAATTATTAGCTGAATACGTTGCAATCATGTCTCTTCTCCCTTCCCTTTATTATGGAATGACTTCTTTCGGAAAAATAATCTAGAAACCACTTATTCACTCTAGAAACTATTCATAAGTCCACCTTATCTCTACCAGTAATGAATAATAATTATGTAATAAAATTATAATTTACATTTAAACTTTTATAGTTTCCCGAATTTTGGTCTGAGAGGGATTCCTGAAAATATTCCCGATCAACAAAATTACCAAAATTTCATATATCCTTGATTTTAGAATGCATCTTTACTTAAATAACTCTTCTCATTTATTCTTGATCCTTATTTAATCTTCAAACCATTTTAGATCCCTTCTAACTCTCTTTAAAAACACCATTCTGATTCAAATTTTGATTATGATTTGTCTCATTACAATGAAGAAAAATGTAAAATAATATATTATTCTTCATCTTTTCTCTTGAACCTTTGGAAGGATAAAAAAATTAATTCAGCCTTTTGTAAATGGTTGAATTCATTATTGATTCAGATCTGAAATTGCTCTTTTCATTGGTCACAACAATATTTTCTTTTCATTTTAATGATATGCCCAAATAAATTCTTCCTTCAATGATTACAATGGAATACTGTGTCTGATGGATCGGTATCAATAGATTCATTCTATTCTGAATATGATAGCAATGAAATTTCCACTAGTGAATATGATGACATACTAAATATGATGGATCTTTGTCAGCAGCTTGGACTTCAATAGCTTCCTACTTTCACAAAGTTATGCATGTATCATGGATTCCTTCAGGACTTTTAATAGGTTGATGACAAAATAAATCATCATATGACATACCAAGGAAAGTATTCTAACATCCTTATTTTCATCAATATATTTATTTACTTCTCATCCTGATTACAATTTTCATGATTATTATCACACTAGATATGATTTACAAGACCTTGTCTCTTCCAATTCAATGTTTGATTCAATTATCAACACATATTCTCCCCTTCCTTTAATCAAGCTAGCATCAGAATTTTTACATAATACTTATGATTTATTAGAACTCCATGTTTACTAATGCATTGTCAAATTTGTATCATATTCATATAGACATTGTTCCTCCCCCATTGTGATCTCTTCTTATAGTTCTGACATGTGGTGAGTCTGATGAACCATTTCATCAAGAAAAAAATTCTAAATATGATGTACTTTCTCAATCATTTGGAATCTAATTTTCATTAATATAACGGACAGTCTTATTTTCACAAAAAACCAAGTTAGGTGAATTATTTTCATTTTAAACATCATTTTATTCTAAAATTTCACTAACAACAAAAGACAACACCTAAATACGATCATCCTTACCAGCTTGTCCAAAATAATCGATTAAAATAACTTAGCACCAGGATTTAGAAGTATAGATATCATGATGTTTAAGATCAATATAAACAATATTATGGATTTACTTTATTTAGAATTAAATTATTATTATTGATATTATTGAATTGATATTATCTATGGATTCATTTCATGCTCATGTTATTGATTAAAAGTCACATGTTTTTGTTATATTCCTAGCCATATTGATTATATTATATTTACTCAAGGTGTTCTACCCTATAAATAAACCTTATAAATAATTTTATATCAAACTTAATTTCATTTATAACTCTATTATATAAAGAAGAATTATTTTAGTGAGTCAAATGTTTTTGAATTCTTTCTATCACTATATTTTATGTTTTATTTCCTTTATAAAAATATGAATCATGTGTGTATCTAGGAATTTAAGACTAATAAACTAATTAGTATTTTGGGATTATATCACTTTTATCTATTCCAATTAAATAATGAAGACAATGTCTCTGTGTTTCTAGAGATGAGGTTGTCACAATTGGTATCAGAGGAAGTTTTGTAGAAAAATTGAGAATTAGATTTAGTAAATTATAGTTTAGGGCACCTAAACCTATAGAATATATCATGAATATGTCAAATTTTATGATAATGTCATATTTTTTTATTAAGTTAGAGAATTTTTTATTTTTACCAGAAATACATTTATTTCTTGATACTATAAGTGGATATGTTATATTCAAGAATTAATCTATGGGTAGTAACCTTGATAAAAGGTGGTAAAGGACATCATAGCCATTATTATGGTTCATGGTGAGTGTTACCTTAATGAAAATGTTTTTTGACACTATGAGGGGATATGAATGTAATAATTCACATTTTATTTACAAAACATTATAAAATATTTTGAATTTTTTTCTATGATTCAAAGATATCCCAAAATAAACCAAGTTTATTATTCTAATAATAACAATGCATAAATTTTCAATTTATATTATATGGAAGACTATATTGAGAATTATTTATAAAAATTTAAAATTCACAATTTTATGAATTAATTTAGTATATATCATGGTTTAGAAATTGGACTTAGTTGAAGGAATTGTATCAATAATTTGGTACAATGTATAAATTTCTTGGTGGGCAACATAATATAACTGCTGTTGGAGTTATTTAGACCGTTGAGATATTAGGGAAGCTAAACATATTAATTTCTAATAACCTTTCACATATAGAGAAATATTATGTTCCCAGCAATGATACACCTATATTGGATTATTTCATGTGTCATAATCTATCATAATTTAGTGGAACTACTAATCTAGTGGTAGTTGAGAAATGGATTAAGTCCCTAGAAAATAATTTTATACCATTTGAAATGATTGAACAAAAGAAGCTATAATCGAAGTATATTGTATAAAAAGTGCTGTAGACCAATCATGGTATTTGATCCAGAAAACTAGGGATTAAGAAGAAATAGAAAACATTTAATATATATATTTTAAAATAAAATTCATTGAAAAATATTTCACAAGGGAACAATGAAATAAAATGAAGAGAATGTTCCTCATATTAATGAAAAAAAAGAATAAAGTGGTGTGGAGTATGATTCTAACTTAGAAACAATATTCAATTATTCTACATAATACATATGTAATATATAATTCAAGATTGGCCATTTATTTTAATGGATTAAGCTAAGTCTTTTATGGGAACTTGTTTCTCAATATTTTTAATTATATATTAAAATAATTCTATAAACCATCAGAAAAGAAAAGGATTCTTCTAAATAATATATATTCACGGGAAATGAAGAGGATATTATATCATCTAAATAACCAGAAAAACTAAACACATAAATTATGACGAAGAAAAATAATTAATTTTTATGATTTGAAAATTATGAAAATAAATATCATTGATTTTATTGAAGTGTTTTGGAATCTATTACTAGTGTGTAGATAAGGGTTATATAGATAATGAATTTATGGGAAATAATATATAAAAATAGTTTTCTTGGGATTAAATTGTATTTAAATGAGGCATTATTCAAACTATTTTTCACAAAATCAATGGAACATACCATTGAAAATTCCAAGGGGAAAAGGTTATGATTTTGTGATCACTACAGGTGAGGTTGAAGTTAATAAAGATGTAGTGGCGGATAAATTAATCATATATTCTAATTTAGATATGGATTTATTTAATTAGTGATCCTCACACTCTTTTATATCTTATTTTTTTTCAATGAAAAATATATATTTTCCTATAACCTTAAGAAGGAGTTGTCAGCAAAAATTCAGAGTGGAAATATCATAGCAACATGGATGTCGATGAAAGTTCAAATTATAACCCATAATCATACCCTATTTTCAAACATTATTATTATACCTACGGTTGAATTTTATATAGTCCAATGCGTGGGATGAATTTCAAAATATGATGAAAAAATTTATTACAAAGATAAAGAAATTACAATTATGACAAAGATTTGGAATTTCATACCATTATTGGGGAGAATTAATTATTTGAGTAATGTAAATATGTAGATCATGTATCTCTTTTAAATGATATTATTGGGGATGTAGAGCTGAGACAACCTATAGATGTAAATGGTAATCTAAAAATTGAGGATGTATCTATTATATAAGAATAATTCAATTTTTTTTGAGGAATTACATGTATAACAACCAGATTTTGAAGTTTTATCCATTGATTTAATCTATGATAAAATACTAATATCTTATACTCCCAATATAAAGTCTAATAAGGAATCAGTGGAATAGAAGAAATAAAAAAGAGGAGTTGTGTAATAAGGTATTTATATACACAAGTGTTTCACCCAGGGGAACCCCTATATTTTTCATTAAGAAGAAATATGGATATATGATGTTGTGCATTGATTATTGGGAAATCAATGCTACTGTGATTTTAATAATCATCCTATACATATAATTCATAACCTATTTTATCAAATTCATGGAGGAAAATATTTCTCAATGATTATATAATTTCAGGGTATCATCAATTAAAAATAAATAAGGAAGATATTCCAAATAAAGAATTTAAATCAAGGAATCAACAATATGAGTTTATAGTAATTCCACTTGGACTGACTAAGGAACCCACTATTTTTAGGGATATAATTAATAGATTATTTAACTAATACATTGATGATTTTTATGGTATTTATTGATGAAATCGGTTTTTATTCTAAAATCTACAAGGATTGCGAGAATCCATTTCAGATCATTATTGAGACTCTTAAAAGAAATGTGTTATATTGGAAATTTATAAAATGTGAATCTTTGATTTTTAATTTTATTTCTTTGCCATATTATTTCACAAGTATGGAATTTGAGTTGATCCTCTAAATACAAAAATAGTCAAGGAATTTCCTACACTAATTTACATAAATAAGCTATGTAGTTTCTTTGGGTATGATGGCTACTATAGGTTATTTGTTCGAATAACGTCCCAATTGGATACCCCTTAATACATATTACATGTAAAAGGGTTATGTTCATCTGAAAAAAGGAATGAGAATAATGTCTGGAAGAATTGAATAGGATGTTTTCCATTGCTTGGATTTTTACCCTACCATCAAATAATTTCAGATATATGATATATAGTGATTAATCAAAGAAAGGAGTTGGTTGTATCCTTATAAGGAATGATAAAGTCATTACATACACTTCAAGTTAGTTAAAGACTAATTAATATAACATTATAAATCATCGTCTGGAGTTGGATTTCATAATATTCTCTTTGGTGATATAGATACATTGTCTCTATGGTGAAATATATTAGATATACAGTAGACATAAGAACAGAAAAAACATCCTTTAAATGAATTAGATAAACATGATTAAAAGAGTAAGGCTTGAACTACTCAAGGATTATGAGATCATAATACACTATCACAAAAGGAAATAAAATAAGAAAGCATATACATTGAACATGAATGATCATTGAAACCGAACCAAAATGAGTATTTACAGAGATTATGTGTTCATGGATTTAGTAAATATTGATATGAAAATAATTATAGAAGGGGAACATCAATCCTTTTTCAAATTATTTCAAACCCATATTTATTAGAAAAGGTAAAATTTTCATATCCTATTGATGAAAATTTTTAGAATAAAATTAATCTCGTTAATAATAAAATTTTGAAGACTTTATATATAAAGATGCATTATTAAATTTGAAAATATGCTATGTGTTCCAACTATACCATCAGTACAAAGGGATATATTAGATGATGCTCATAGCTTGAATTTCCTTATACATTGTAGTAGTACCATGATATATAGGGATTTGAAGGTATATTTTCATGGGATAATATGAAGTGATAAATTGATAAATCTGTATCAAGATGCTAGGGTTTTCAATAGGTGATAACTAAGAGACTACATTTTAAAGGACTCATGAAACCTCTACCTATTCCTATGTATAAATAAGGTTACAATTAAATGGAATTTATCAACTAATTAGAAAATAATTTTAGATATAATGATTCAATATGTATTATTGTTGATCACCTAAGAAAATCATCACATTTCCTTTATATAAGAGAATATTTACCTATTCATAGCCTTACACATCTCTATATTAAGGAAATTGTAATAAATAACGGATAACCTATTTTCATTGTGTTTTATCATAAAATATTATTTATATTGAAATTATAAAAAATTATTTAAAAGGCTCTTGATATCAAGATTCATCTTATAATCCATACAGAATGATGGATTGTTTGAAAAGGAAATTTAACCATTATATGAAAGGTAATGATCAAGATCACTTGAATTACTAGATATGTGAGATCGAGATATACCGTTTCTATAGTTTTACTAAAAAATATCATCCATTCATGTATTAAAATGTTGATGTATAATGCATTATATGGACAGATATATCATACTCGAACTGGTTGGGATGAAGTTGGTGAAAGGAAACTTGTATTCCAAAAAATTATTTAGGAGATAAGGAAAAAGTTATATACTATTCATAATCATATTAAGGAATATAAAATCATGTATTATAGTTATAATTATAAATGATTGAATGATTTGTAATTTTGTGTGGGAGATCTGGTATTTATGAAAGTATCTCCATGGAAGAGTGTAATAAAGTTGGTAAGAATGGGAAACTAAGAACTATTTATGTTAGAACCTATTAATTTCTAAAAAGAATTGGAGTTTTTTCATATGATTTGGAAAAGAAACTATGTCTCTCTAATGTATAGTATTTTTTCTATATATCGTTGTTCAAGAAGTACATTCTAGACTGAATGCATGTGCTCACCACTGAAGAAATAGAATTGAGAAATATCTATCTTACTGTGTGGTTCCCATCTAGATTTTTGACTGTAGGGATAAGTTATTGAAGAATTTATTAATTAAAATATTAAATTTAATTTGGGGAATTCATAAAATGGAGGATGCAATATGGGAACTAGATGATGTAGTAAAGAAAAATCAACCTTATTTGTTTAGAAAGTGATATCAATGAAAATTTCATTGGTTAATCTTATTTAATAGGAAAAAAATTATCATATAACCTTAAATTATAATTAGGAAACATTATATTTCTATAAAACTAAAATAAAATTAATAATTATATATTTCATTTAATAAAAATTATAATTTGATACGATGAATATCGATTTGGAACATACTTGGTCAAAATATGTCATCAATGAGTTTTTGAAATTCTCCAATAGAAACAACATTTTATGAATAATTGAAAATGTAGTATATTAAAATTGAAACATTTTTTTAAAATAACATGTTATAATATAGATAATTAACCATGTATTTACTATTAATTTTAAATCAGTAAAGATAAGATCATTTGGAGGTAAAACCAGATATTTTTCAAAAAAAATCATTTTTACTCAAATAATTTAGGATTGTTCATTTTAATTAATTAAAATAGTATTCGATTTTTAAGGATTTATATTTATACAATTAAAATTTTATTTTTTTGTTACAATTAATAGTAAAAATAGTAAAAATATGTCACCATAGTAAATGTAAAAATGAGTTTACCAGGGGTTAACCTAAAAATATAATGGTTAAAATGACATAAAAACACGATGAATCCCCATCGGTTGATTGGATTTAGACCTTATAAATATCACCATTTAATTTTAGTGATTTTATAGACATATTTTAAACAAATTGACATGAAAATATTTAAAAACATTTAAAAATTACCAGTGTGTCACTCACCTAAATTATTAAAGGGAACTTCCTCCTCTCACTTGTTAAAAATTATTAAGACATTAATCTCAACCAAACCATAAAAAATCCATCACCATTATATTTATACCTATTACATCTTATTTTCTTCCAAAATTACTAATACTAGGGTTCTTAATAAGATATCAAAATGTGGCTTTTCTATGAAAATGTAATCTTCCTCACCAAGCTCTTTTTTTTACAAATTTGTTTACCACCTTAAATTATGTATTAATTATTTTAATACAATAACACTAGTATATAAAATATTAATATTTTTATTATATTTATTGAATAATATTTATCAATTTCCTTCTCCATAAAATGTGAAATAAATCAATTGCTCATTTTTACGGTGGATTACCGTGCTGTGAACTGATGCAATTTGTTTTCCCTCAAAAAAATAAAATGGATAGTAATAATTATGGAAATAATATATGTATATGTATATGGTAATTATGAAATTTTATTAATTCTAAAAAATTAATATATCATCCTCTTCCTTACTCTTTCACCCATTATCGATTTGATAACTTCACTCATGTATATATATAGTATACCGTATAGAAGAAGTTATGTGAATCATTTTCCATGTACAAGTTTATAGAATGATTCTAAAAATGTATATGATGGATAATTATGATATTTATATCACTAATATCATTCTTTATACTACAAATAAATATCCATTTTTAAAATAATCAGCATATCCACGAAAAAAGATGGATGTGAAATCGAAGTAGTTAACACCTAAAAACAATGGTAATAATGTAATATTATAAGAGAAAAAGTAATAATATGATATAATAGGATCATATATAAAATTATAAACATGAATTAGGTTCTGGTATAAATTAATAACACGTTTTAAACCATTATATATGTGGTTATATCATGTTCAACTAAATGGATGAATGAGGTTAGAAATTTCATAACAATTTCCATTCCATTGAAACATATTTGATATTATGCACATATTTAATATCTTGTGGTGTATATAATACCCAAATTTATATATTTAACATGAATACATACTTATTCAATATAATTAATGTTACAATTCAATTTGATTATTTATGTGGTTAAAATTTAACAGTTACAAAACAAGGATTTATTTTCCAATCTCATTTTTAGGGAGTGTCTTAATATTAATTGAAGGAATACTATTATACTTCCTTCAAAAAATAGATATATTTTGTTATAATTTATATATTTAATGTGTTTCCAAATTTTCTTCCAACTTCCCCCGTCTTTGTTACTTGAATGAAGGAAATAATTGTTTAAAATAAAAACAAATTTTATTTCTCTTTTAATAAGTTTTATTTTCCTTCCATGTTCATATTTTTTGAAATAATTTTAATAAAATTAATTTTATCTATAAAATTATTTATTAATTAAATTTGTATATATCTATGATTTTTTAAATGCTTTTAAATGAATCCCTCTAATTTTTTGTGAAATTTTCATTTTTAACATTTTTTAAAAATCCAAAATGAGTATTTTTAACATATATGGTGTTGATGGAATTTCCCACCGTCATCAACATTTTCTGATATTTTTTTATTCCAGACATTTTAAATTGCTTTAAAAATAAAACTATTAAATAAAGTATTATATTTTTATTCACCATAAATTTTATTTATTTTAAAAAACTAAATGATGTTATTACAAAACATATATTTTGAATTAATCGATGGTCGACTCTTATCCCTTATTAATTTTTTGGTTGTTAAATTATTCTTGAAACATTCACTTTCTTATGATCATTATAAATTAAATTTCAAATAAATATCCATATTTTATGTATCATGGATATTATTATTTTCTTAAATCATATACATTTTTTACATATGATGTTTTTCTAGAAAATTTATGTGATTTATCAGGGAAAATCATGATAAATCCATATTATCTACTCAATAATTATATTCATTGAGAAATAATATTTGTTATGAATTTATATGATCGTTAAAAATATGAGTAATTCATTGGACATGTTGTTATTGGCGGTCCTCAGTAATAGACAACCCCTCGATGCATTGACGAGTCTCATAAGACAAATCGGTTGGCCAAATTAAATTGGGTTTTTGTGTATACTTACCAATAGATTAAACTATCTTTCCACAAATAATTTGTGGTATAGATTTTATGATGTCTGAGATCATGAAATCTAATTTTATTAATTTCATTCGTTGAGAATATAATTGTTATAACCCATGAAATTATATAATTGATAATAACCATGGATTTATTTAATTATTAAGTTATTTATTAAATGGAATGAATTTAAATATATATACTTGGAAATATTTATTATACATTATTTAATAATGGTATATTAAACTATATTTAACCCTTACTATGAATTTATATTTCACTTTTTTTCCTTTTGATAGTATATGAAGAAATTTTTTTTATGAGATTAAGGATGCCGAATGTTTTCTCTTACTATGTTTTATCATTTATTTACAATATAAATAACATGAAACACATATGTATTTTTTCTTCAATACTAATTAACTGATCAGTCCTTCAAGAATATATCCATTGTATTTATACCTATGTAATAAAGAAAATGTTGGATCTTGGTTACTGGTCACGAGGTTGTTACAAAATATTCCTTTTTGGTCTGTTGTGTTTAAAGGGAAATGATCAATTAATCATATAAAAGTGGAGGAGGGATATATCATAAGAGTCTAAAAAAGGAAATCCTAGAACTTCTTCTTGAAATAAATACCTGCTATATTTCCATTCCTCTCTCTCTCTCACTCATATAAGGATTCATCAATTTAAGAAATTTTCATGAATATATATTTTTAATGTGAAGCAATTTCATATATGATTAAAGGTATAAGAAATTGGATTCTACCATTCTAGGTTATTATACATATGAAATGATTTCATGTGAAAATATGCACCCTTATATCAGAAGTATGAGGTCATTACATTGAATAAAACACCATATATTCTTAATAATAATAAATATATTCTTCTGAGAATCCCACTCCCTCTGTGTAACTAGATATAAAACCTAAATAGGGATTGATAGTTGGAAATGATATTTATTATTCATTAGAGTAGAATCAATGGTTTGTGGAGAAGAAACCTAAACCTTAAATCTATTTCTTAACATCTAAAAAATTAGATATTTTCTAGATTAAAATTCTCTTCTATGCTTGAAAACATTAGGAGTTCACCTCCCTCATCTATTTTTGTTACGAGAAAACCCTCAATAATGGGTAAAAATATTGCTAGCTAAAATTGGATAAAAAATACAAACAAAAAACATAAGAATCTATATGTCTAGGAATGGAGTCGAAGTGAAGAATATTAATTCAATGGGTCGCCTCCACCTATGTAAAAATCTATGAGAATTGACTGAAAATCATCAATGATTTTCCATTCTATGCATTGTTCAAAGATACAATGAACATTTTCTAGATGAAAATGTATTTATATCCAAATGTATAAGGACAATATCCTTCCTAGATTATCATTATATCAATATATACATCTAGAACCTTTCCCATTAACGAAATAATTCATTTTCACCAAGTAGGACCACCATATGCATCATTCACCAGGACACCAATTAGATGTGTGTAAAGAGAATTAACAAAATAATCATAATAGTTGAGCATTTTCGTTACATCATTTAGTTTTAATATCCACATGTTAACCCTTTTGATGTTTGAAAACATGTCTTTAATTATTCCTCATGGTTGGGTTGATCATTTATCAGTTTATAAACATTATTCGAGCCACTAGACAACCCTAGTGAACATGTAATGGGAAAATGAGTTTGTAATGGGACTTCCCCTACTGATTTTTCCATGCATGTAAAAAATTTTCTCCAGTATAGGTACTATGAGATTAATGAATATCTTAATTACCAATTGGTCTACAATTGAATAATAAGTGACCCTAACCCCGATATTCAAGTAATATTCTAGTAATAACCAACAAATTAAGGACATCATCAAGAACATTGTCAGTTATACTAGTTAGTCAACCCTAGGTGAAACCTAGAAAACCCATTGGGTGAATTTACCTTCCTCAAATATTGAAAAATAAGTGAGATCATTCCTTTGAGTTCCGTGAGTCAGATATGTTCTTGGTCTCCTCATGCATGGATCATGATATTTTTATGTAGAAAACACCTAGTCCAAGTTAAATAAAGTAATGTATATCCTCTAATAAGGCTACACTCCCATTAGATCTATTCTATGGTATGCATCTATTTTAGGAGAATATGATTCCTCCCCACATCATCCCATATCGAGGAAGGATGGAATAACTCATCATACCCATTCCCTATGACTAGTTCCCCTATGATCATTTAGATGTCCCAAAAGATTATCCCAACTTCTCTATTTACTAAATCAATGATTTTCATATTTTGGATTCATCAGATAAGAAATATCTAAAGACTAAACCTACCCTAATGAAAAAAAATTTGTGAAACATAGAAGGACCCATAAATACATAAATCCTTCAACTCCTTTTCAAAATTTCTCACATATTTGATGGTCCCAAAAAATACACCCAGAATATAGGTCGAATGATCATCTTGGATAAATATAACACTTGGGTGACCACCCTTGTTTATTATCAGCCATTACATTGGTTATAATGTATTCATGGAAATGGATTTATAAATCTGGTCTTCCCAATTGATAATCAAAAAATAAATAAGTATAACCTAATAGAAACACATCATATTAGTTTTCCCAAATATATGTAATATTTTATAAAATATTTTATCATGGTTCAGGAATATTCCTATTTATATAGGCATGGTGTTGACTTATGTTGTAGGGTGTGGGATTAGGAACATCAAAAAATAGTCTTAAAGAATAAATAGGCAATCTATCTAAGACAAGTTAATCCTTGAAGATGGTACCCCTGATCTTTGACAAGATGTGACAGTTTGGATGAACACTGCACATTATACCATCACCAACACTCTCAATCATGGAGTTTCCCATCCTATAAGAAATGGGGAAAACATGTAAGAGATCTATTTTAATTGCTTAAAAGAGGATATAATATTAGATCCTAGGAATTCTAATAATCTTTGGTAAAAATTTATAAAAATAAAATATTTATCTTAGTAGATTAAGTTCTATGTAAACTCTATAATGTTCCATGTAGACCACATGACATACCAATTACTATATAAATTAGGCAATTTCTATGCAGGAATAATATGATGAAACAAAAGAGAATATTGTTTACAGAAATACTATTTTACAGATTCCTATAGCCTATACAATGAAAACGTCAACAAAAAATGAAGCTTTATATGTGAATTGGAATGTTAATCCCAATCTGTGAGTCAAATTTGTACCACCTTCCATGCAATATGAAAAATGAATTCACCTGGTCCCTTTATATTGTGGGGGGGGGGGGCTTCTCCCAATACATTGATACACCAATAAGATCAAATATGAGGGAAGTTTTATTCAATAGAATGGACTACTTTTAATGACAATCGAACCCCATTATGATGGGGGTATTATTTAACGCATTTAATATTTTAAGGGATATATGAATATAATATGAATTTTTTTATAACCAATAACAAGATCAATAAAATGAAAAATGTAGCTAATTTGTAAAAGGTGTGGAACTAAATTACAATCATAATTTTTGATATATAACATTAAGATGCTATTTGGAACTTGATCATATTCATACCACCCCATACACAAAATAAATTTGTTTGTGGAATGAGGTGGTGACTTTATTCCCCCCAGATCAAAAATATTTTGTGGAGAAAATTGGTTTATTTTTTCCCCACACAAATGAAATTAGTTTGGGTATGAGGAGGTTATTTTATACACAAAAAAACTCATTTGTGGAGTGAGGTGGTGCCTCTAACCCCACATAAATAATATTCATTTTCTCATTAAGGAATTCATGGTTAGCCTACTTCGTATCTCACAACATATTATGTGTCTGACCAATTTTGGAAATTGATTTATCTTACTCTGACTATTAATATTTTTTTTCCATGAATCAAGGGGAATAGATACACAAATATATATAGGTGAAGTAGAGTTACTAAGGGTGATATTTTAGAATTTCAATTTCTATATGATTATAAAAAACCATAGGTAACCTGGTTACTACAAAAGGAAAAAAGAAAACACATCGAAAATAATCCCTTTATTAAATGGGAATTGAACACAAAGGAAATACGTTGTAAAAATGGATGCTTTTATAGTTATCCAATAGGATATTCTATTCTTTTCGATGTAATCCCTTCATGAAGGAACATCCTTGGTGGAGGAGAACATTTACGATAACCTCCATCTCAAATAAAAATAACTCTATATGAAATAGAGGATCCTTAGGTATTTATCCATGTGCTATCAATTCTCTTATTCCATATATAATTGGTATTTATCTTAACTTCTCCATGAAGTTTGGAAATGGATCTCTTATGTCATCTCTAAATCCCTTGGAAGGACAAATTAATACCTCCCACAGGGCCTCTGGACATATAGGATTAGGGATATAGAGACACCAACTCGTCCCAATTTAGATTATGAATTCCATTGGTAAAGTGTATATCTCAATTAACCTTACTAATACATGGGGTTCCTAGGGAATTTTCAATCATTTCCCCCCATGTAAATAGGGACCCCAATCTTAGAGGTAGTAGTACAGACATTCCTAATTTCAAAAAACACTCACTTCATGCATATCGTCTGAAATGTGAAATAAATCAGGTAGAATTTGAACCTTATATTCTCCAATCAATTAATATGTAATTTCATGTATTGGTTTTTTAAATTTTCATGAATTTGGATTTGGGAAAACTACCTGGAATAAGACAATAATATTTTTTCCTGACTACCCCACCATAGTCCCTCCCTCATTCATTAGTGCACTGGGAGAAGATTCATAAGGGAATCCATCATGATTTAATCCCAAAGATTTTAATGTAGTAATTCATAATCATCTTACCATATATATCCAATCATTCCTTTATAAGTTGGTGATGAAGGATGTACAACCTCCCAGATTCGAATTCAAGTGTTAGTTTTATCTGAAACCAATTATGCAACATGATTGTTCTTATGGAATTATGTGATTCTCATACCAACAATGACTCACATAGGCATATGAACTAATGTTTATAATTTCAATAGAACAATAAAAATACCCTCAGTATTCCTCATCCTTAGGTGTAAGTCACAATTGAAGAAAACTACTTGGGGATTGATTTCCATTTAGATGAAATATGTTTGAAGCCTCCCTTAATTTCAAACCCAAATTATTCAACATAACATTACCATATTTATTGGGATATATTTATAATGAGATCATCAACCCTCATGTAGATCTAAATTTATTCTAGGTATTTCTCTACTATAAATTGTCTCTCATTTGTCATCCCCAAACCTACCATTATTGAACACTTTAGCCTAAATATCCTTACTGCATGATACCAAACTTCATGGTCTAGTCCATGTTATATGACCTTAAAAGATAAAATGTTTCCAATTAATTTTAACTTAATTACATTTATTATGATTCTTTTCCTGAATATATGTAGGAATATTACCATTTTCCCTTTTTGGAAACCAAACCAACCACCTACAACTTGAATGGTGAAAAATTACAGAGTTCTTAATTATGATTGTTTAAATCGTAGTTCATTAAAATAATAAATTATATATCAAATATAAAATTAATATTTAGAAACTATAATAAATATGGTTCCATTTATGGATAGCCTCTGATACATATAAATTTTCCATTGATACATAACCTCTGATATATAAATATGGTTTCATTGATGTTGATCTTATGATACATACATAACATTCCATTGGTAGAGAAACTCTAATATATATAGATGGATCCATTAATGGAGAACCAATGATACATATATGTGGATCACATCAATAAATTATAACAATCAATTATTAATATTATAATGGGTAACTAGTTTGGTGATGGTATTTGAGAAGGATTCAGAAAAATGTCCTAAATCTTGAATAGTGTCCTATAGTAGTCAATAATTTCACCCCAAAGGGTGTGATGAGTCCAAACAACCATCCTTTTGACAAACAATAAATTTTCTCTAACAAAATTGAAAACTTCTTATATCATATCCATTTAGTGATCCAAGATCAATATTTCAATAAGTGACATTTCCACATTAGTTTTCATCTCAACACTTATTTACACAATTGTAGAATCATCCCAATCATAGTAGTTATGATTCTTGGATAGTGGAATGGATAATAATTTATCTCACTAAAAATTCATCAAATGGGTTTACACAAATATTTTTATCAGGTATCATATTTAACATCCCAATCCTTGTTTACGTACATGTATCTGAACTTAAGGGTCTTATAGTCTGTAGAGAACCTCCCCATATTCTAAAGGATACCGACTAGTAGCGAAGGTGTATGGTGGTATTGTGGGATGACTATACCATCTCTATTAGAGTGAGGAACATCATTAAATAATAATAAAGTAATATAAATAACAAGGTAACAAAATATAATAAGATTAAAGTGGGAATAAACCACCAAAATAATAATAATATATAAAAGTTAGTAGACAATATCATGTATAGATATTATTGTGTGTTTACAATAATAGTGACTGGAATAACAAATAATTTTAAAAAAGTTACAAAATAACAAAATAACTAAAACCAATGATCATCCTAAGAATAAATTAAATCCTCTTCTCACATACCTTGATCTCATAAAAAATACGTTTCCAATGGTTAGAAATTCCCTGTTCATTTTCCTATATCTAAGTTGACTATAAGAGAAATAAAAAAAACAGAAAACAAGGTATGAATAAGGATCAATAGGCCACCACCAATATTGTCTAATAATAATCTAGTCTATGGGTATAAAATGTAAAATCATTAAATTATAAAAAAATGAAAATTTAAATAATATAGAAACCATGTCGAGCGCAGGCTTCTCAGTGGAGTTTTAACCAACCATACATGCTTCTTCCTATGCTAGATGTCTCTAAATATGTAACGTGTAAATACTCAAGGGATATGGAGAATATATCCCAAGATTTAATGTGATAATTACTTTGTTTAAACCTTGTAATAAGTCTAGTAATTCCTAGAATACACACCCATTTTGAATCCAAGGAAAAATCAAGGCATTCTAGACATTTCAATGTTAATCTAGCTCACAGTTATTACAATGGGAGGTTTTTTTATTTTGTTTGAGTGTAATCCAAGGGGTGATCCATTGTAAATTTACTACTAATAATTTATAAATGAAATAGAGATAACTATCCTTGTGAGTTAGGTAGTCCTTGATTAGAATCTATAGTCTAACCAAATGTATTCAACGTCTGAAGACACTAAAAAAACATAGGTAGATAATACCTAGAATTATATGTTTTCTAAAGAATCAAAATAAATTAGACAACACCATGTTGTGGAATTTATCAAGTAATAAATAGAATCAAACCATGTTGGTGAACCACTTTTAATTCACAATAATGAATTAGGTGGAATTGTATGCGGTCACTCCAAGAATTCCTACTTAGATATCCATGAATTACTCAAGGCATGCAACACCTATAATGGTGTGGACAATTCCCATAGCCTATAAACAAATTATATGAGTTATGTGATAAAAAATTTCATGTAAGGAGTTCAATAAATTTAAAAATTAATTATATGTAACAATTTCATTTTTTTAATAATCAACACACCTAAGGGGTGGTATAGATAGACCATATAAAGTGCTTTACTAATTCTAAACTAAACATACAAAAGTAGGTGTTTTAATTTAAAATTAAATTGTATTTATTAAGGGAATTTAGAGAATTCCGACCAAAGTGATTCTTTGGGTTGAGGTTTCCAACCACTAATGATATCCAAGTGTCTAGTAACACCTCATGATCAAGGTCTAGGAATCTAATTAAAGTAATACATTTGTAGAAAAAATGTGAAGAATGTATATGCCGCACAATGGAAAAAAATATAAATGGGGAGACCATAAAGAAAAAATCATATACCTACTACCTTATCCTCAGAGTAGAATCTGTATCCAATATTGACCACATATTTGGGATGGAATGAGAGGAAATGGAAAACCAGGAAAACACCCTAAAAATAGGAAATATTATGTTTCTTGTAGATAACAAAAAATAAAATAATATAAAGAGAGAAAAGAATAAAGAGGACTGATATAAATACTAAGGGGGAATCAATGTAATGAAGAATGATCTAAAAAGTGTTCAGATATAAGAGAAACACTTACTCCTAAAAGAGGAATTAAAGGAAAGATTCCATTTTGGTCCACTGTGAAAATTATCGAGTAGGAGGAGGGTTTAATGTTTTCAATGGAATAAGGTTAAAAAGGATTTTTACATCATTTTCAATAGGGATCATGGTTTGGTCACA
The DNA here is from genome assembly GCA_963277665.1 of Viscum album. Classification (NCBI taxonomy): domain Eukaryota; kingdom Viridiplantae; phylum Streptophyta; class Magnoliopsida; order Santalales; family Viscaceae; genus Viscum; species Viscum album. The sequence continues at coordinate 1,616,442,057 of OY728158.1, forward strand.
CTTTTGATAAAACCTTCCACCAATAGTGTGTAACTACTATTAATGTGCACAACGCTCACATAGTTTATTTTTACTATTATAAAAATAATGTGGAAAACACGCATTTGGATATCTCTTGAAGCCCACTCCCGACACTATCAAGGAACATAGTTAGAAAAAAATGCACAAACAATATGTGGTGAAACACTAGTAAAATATAGGTTTTTTATGGATGTTCATTTCCTTTGGCGTGGTTCCTAAAATCTAGCGTTACCTTCTCAAAGTCATATGGTTGAGGAGGAAGGTTAATGCTAACCGTGAACTAGCCATTCACTTACCCCTGTTTCATAAAAAATATCCTTACTATGGGGTCTAAACCAACACTTATTATTTTAAATCCACTATCACTACATTGGGAACTTATATTTATATAAAAAAATTTTGGTATTGAAATTAAAAATCTATACGTTAAAAAAATTGGTATATTACAACCTTATATCCTCAAAACTACTCATAACTGAGTTTCCCTTATGTGGGTTGTTGAGATGCATCTAGGAATAAATCTAGACATTGAGAATAGATATTATACTATCATTCCAATGTCTCATCCTATATAATTCCTTACTAAATCCATAGGTACTCTCCTTATAGAGCCCTCAATCTTTAGTCAACAATACAAATTGGATACTTCTCAAAAAAGCATCAAACAATAACCAATCATCCTCAAAATAAATTATATGGGATGATTCAAAAAAATAAAATTAGTGATAAGAAACCTGGAAAGCATTAGGAATATCCATATACCTATGAGGGAGAGATACTCAATATACTACCATCCCGACCCTCTCCAAAATTTCAAAATGATTGAACAATCTTGGTAACATCTAACATTGATTAAAAAATATTTATTGACTTAATATAGGAAAAAACAGAAGAATTCTTAATATTCCACTTCAAACACCAGAGGTCATCGGTAATGATCAATATAAAATTTCTTCATAGAATGAGTTATAACCATATATTTCTCAATTATCTATACCTATTTTGATGTCTAAAAACTGAGATGATCCCCCCAAAAACCCTACCTCTCAAGCCTCTAAACAACGTTGATGAGAAAAAAAACCTTCTCATAGAGTTCAACATACAAAATAATTGGGATAGTCTCTTGAAAAATATAATTATTAGAAAACTCATCTAACAAAATGTTATTTTTCTAAGAGCCTTCAAAATAAAGAACACATGCCCAAATCAGGTCTTCAAGTTCATGTACAATCTTCATAGACTGACTGCCAGTCTGATGGTGGTATGTTGTACTCAGAAGTACCTATGAACTAAGAGTCCTATGAATCCCTTTATATAATTAAGGAGTAAAATAAACATTCCTATCTGATATGATGGTATTTATAACTACATGATTAAATATGATCACTTAAACATAAAGAATCTCATGTCCATCCACAAAGAAGGTCTACCTAACATGAAATAAGTGGGAGATCATCATTAGCATATCCAAAATCAACCATAAAATGCTGGGGGTGATATTATTATGTCTGTCACATAATCCATAGAGACTTCATAACACTTCTACTTGAGAATTGGTAATTGATTTAACATTCTTAGATATCATTGCAATTCTATATTCACTTACTAACAAGTTCAAAACATTGTAAAAAATCTGGCTATCTCCTTCTTCATCCCAAGGCATAAATACTTTCATTATATATCACGGTACATTGTAGCGATTCTGAGATGTAATTCCCATTTAGAAGAATGGTATTATCATATAAACTCAACCTATAAATCTACAAGAACCTAGAAACACCCATGTATATGTAGGATCTCATTTTCTTTGATAGGTTAACTAGTGATCAGGTCCCCACTAATATACATTCCCTAAGGATTAAGCCATTAAGACCTGAAATTGATTCCATCATTACCTAATCTATATGTGACGTGTTTTCTATTTAATCAATAATAAATTTTTTCTTGTGACATTTCTTAAAAAAAAATATGTATTTTAGAAAGAAGATCCATCAATTTCCATTCACTTCTAGCTTTTTGAACATCTTGGGTATGAGTTTTCGGGATCAAATCATCAGTAACAATATTTCCATTATATACTGTATAAGTAATATCAAATTTGAATGAATGATGATATTCAATCCATCCATGCTGTCATAGGATCATGATACACTGATTGAATATATAGTTGAGACCCTTATGGTCTATGTATACAACAAACCATTCCATTAGCATGTAATGTATCCAACAATATAAGGTATGATCCATTATTATTAAATCTAGGTTCTGAATTGTGTAACTACACTTGTATGGCCTCAGCTGACAAGACCATTGTGCTATGAATCATTCCCCATGGATCAAAAAATATCCCAACCCAACACCTGATGCCTCACAATAAACTATTTAACCTCTATGAGTATTATATTATATCATGATAACCATTGAGGTTATTATTCCATTTTATTCCTAAAATAACTTATCACAAGTTTTAGACCTTGTAAACATTAGAAATTCTTGGCGAAGCTTGTAAGTCGTGATGCAAGGGGTGAGAATATCTGAATGAAAAACTGATATGAACATGGCATCCCTAATAGAAGCTCTATATATGATATGTTCTTGTAATTCTACAAGGATGAAATATATCTCACAATCTATGTATCAATAGATTCTCCTTCTTCAGATATAATGTGACCTAATAAGTTAAATTTATCAATCTATAAGTGGAATATGCTGATCTTGGAATTGAATTTATGATTTATTTCTATAATCACCACAATGTCGAGGTATTTTTTATGATCATGTATAGTCTATGAATACACTAAGATATCATCCATGAAAAAAATAAAGAAGGAATCTAGGTATAATGGGAAAACATGATTCATCAAGTCCATAAAGATGTTAGTGTGTTCAATGAAACAAACTAAATTACTGGATATTTATAAAGGTTATACCTTTTTGGAAAGTCATATATGGTATTTACAAGGGTTTAACTATAACCTAATGATATCCCAATCTAAAATAATTTTTTTAGAAGATCCAGGGTCCTTGAAGTTGTTTTAATAGTTCATATATACGTGGAAATGGGAATTGGTTCTCTGTCATAAGATGATTCTACCAACAATAATCCACACAGATCCTTAGGGTACCATATTAATTCTTTTCAAAAAGATCATGTGAACCCCATGGAGAACTGTTATGTCATATAAACCATTTGGATTCTAGGTTATAGAACTTCTTCTTCAGTTCCTGAGATTTAGTATGAGCCAAACTATAAGAAGGAATTGACACTGGCCCTACTCCTTGAAAAAGTTCAATGGTGAACTACAATGATCTCTTAGGAGGTAACCAAAGAAATATTTCATAGAAAACATCTCTTAATTATTCCACCGCGGAAGTAAAATGTATCCCATTTTACTACTCAATCCTTAAGAAAAAGATATGAAATTTTGGAAAAAACTCCACCCATCCCATGCTGCTCAGGTCTAGATCAATGTTCCTAGATATCCCATTGTAAATTATGAACAACACTATAACCATTAGGTGATATAAAAGATAACCTCAGGAGAATATGTTAAATATGGGATCTATAATGATCTTACCATTCAAAGAGAATAATGATTTTTAAACTCATTATCACAAGGATAAAAATATTCTATAAGAAACAATAACAAGCAATCTCAATGGGGCACTACATGCATCAATGAACACTTTTTAATCATTCTTCCGATAGTGTGTTAAGAGACATGACAAAAAAAATGTTCATTATATTGAATACAAGACTCTCCTTCAAATCCAATGATAATAATGCATGTGGGGAGTCTCTATGAGATAAGGTAGATATTAAATTCGATACCACTAAGATAATACATCGTACTATAGATGTCTCAATGCTTTTCTACTCAGGTATAAGATGCACTATATGTAACTAGATTGATCCACATTACTTAGCTATAAAAGAAACTCCACGAGTGGTTACACTCTAGTGGAGATTCAAATAAGGTGTTTGGATTTCTTGTCAATGATTTCTACCACATCCTAATTGGCTAGTGGTACCCCAGCTTCCTTCATCGCATAGAGCTATTGATCCTGATCAAGAACATAGATATTATGTAGATCATATCTTTCTATGATTTTGTGAAACATTTCTGCATAATCTATGAATATGACCCATTATTCTTCAATCTCAGAAAATTCACTAGGTCCCTATGAAACCATGGAATCATTCTATATTGGGTTCTAAAATATTGGAATACAATATAAATAACAATGTGAATAATTTGACTACCACTTTGCTAATTAGGAGCCTCATGGTCACTCTTCCTACCACTGGGTAAACAATATCTCTACAAAGCTACTAAACTACCATACGCCACACCTTTTGCTTCCCTAAGATTATGATCATAGATGAGGGCATTGTTTACTAATTTAGAGATTATTGACATTTGAGAAGCATTCACCAGATATCTTTTAGTATACCTAAGCCCATCCTCCAGAAATCTTATCTTATAAAGATAATCACTAACAATAGTTGTTGAAAAGAACGTGATTTTTATAAAGTTATCCATGAAGTAAAAAATTTTCATATTTCCATACACCAGTTACATGAACACCCTATCTCAGTTAGCTCTTAATATTTCTAGTAAAATTTAGTCATAAAAACTAGTCAGGAAATATATGAAGATCATACCCTTTTTCTGGTCTACATGGGTCAAAAAATTCCACTATCTCTTGGAAGATCATTGAAGAATAGAGTCAACTAGCTTCACCCCCTCTCTCGAGGAGTCTCCGAGTAAATGGAGATAGTATGAATGGAATCAAGTCATGTTTATGAAACCTTTTGACAACCTTCTTACAGAAAATGCATTGGTTTTGTTATTGAGACTCTCTAATCAACTCATAAATAATTAGTACAGCTCATGGAAGTCCATCTATGAAATATAACAATATTAGTAATCAATATTGAAGATAATCATTAGTGGCTAGTATAATAATGATTGGTGGAACATCTGTACGTGATATCGGTGGAACTACTGGCAGCATTGTGAGTGGGTCAGTCCCTACCACCTTATAAACAAGGACATTTCCACCTTTCTAGAAGTGAACCTGATTCCATTTTAGAGGAATATTTCTATAATACCAATCTCCTGGCTCAGAAAATATATAAAGTTTCTAATATGAAACATTGATACAATAATAACCTGATTACAATATATACACCATCCAACTACATATTTTTATGGTCATAATAAGGTGAAATTTATAATTTCCATCATTATGGTTCAATTATACAGGATTTATATTGAAAGTTATAGAGGAAAACACCCTTTATTTTGAAATTGAAATACTTATTCAAAATAAATAATTTACCTTAAGAGTTAATTTTTTTGACGTTTGTATATATTATGTTTTATTTAGATGTATTTCCATTCCCAGGTTGTAAATACATAACCATTATAAGTTATAATTGGAATTCCATATAACTAAAACCATCCTTTAACATCTTTTCATATGGTGTAACAATTCCATATATGATGGATTGATTATATTTGTCTTCATTACCAATATAAAGAGGCAAAAACATTATAAATTATAATTTTTATACATATAATCATAACCAACAAATGTTTCAAACCATTTAGCTAAGGTTTCATGTCTTAAACATTTCATAACTAGTTATCTAAGTTTCCACCATCATGATATGTGGGGGAAAACCATTTAGGTTGATGTAAACATTTTAGTAACAAATTATTTTTCTCTATGAAATACATGTTATAAAATTATTGGAATTGTAATAAACACCTATAAGATAAATAGTAGGAAATGAAATGAAAAATTCATTTCATATCCCTAACACATATATATACCTATGTGAATATTATGATGCATGTGGAAATACTTCATTTCCATACTGGCCCAAAGGGTGAAAATTAATAATCATAAAAAATTTAAAAGTCATGAACATCACCCAATGATGAAAGTAGTACAACCATAATAAGAAAAATTCCAAACAATATGTCCCATCACTAGAAAGTTGGGCTTTACCTTAATCTTAGGATGGATACTCACAATAATAATATTTTACTATGTTCCAATACTTCCTAATATCCTATTTACAAACAAAAAATAGTAAGGAAAAATAAAGGAATCTCAGATACAACTTTGTGATGTCCCAAGAATAATCTACTCATAAGTAGCTAAACCTAATTACCACATGTCCTAAACACACGCCTCCCTATATGCTAGATTTTTTCATCATTTAGTGAGGATATATGGTGGTAAAATGGGAAGACTATACAATCATTATTAGAGTGCAAGAAAAAAGGTAATTTATAATAAGGAAACACAAATAAAAAGGAAGTGGAATATAATAATTGTGAATATAGAATAAAAAAAAAAATAACAAATGATATTTGTTAGTAAATAGTATCATGTATAAATGATTTCATGTATATACAAAAATTAGTTAAAGAAAATCATTGAATAATGTGTCCAATAGTACATGTCACAAAAAATATAAAAAAATACAAAAGAACAAAACTCTATTAGTATCCCAATAATTTCCTCTTTCCCCTACTCCCATACACTTATTAGAATAATATATAGCATCTAATGTTGGATGCATCCCTTTGTCCTTTCCAACATATATGTAATCTATATGGGTGTCAAACGACAGCCCAAATAGAGTGTCTATAAAATATATAAAGCCATCAACAACTGTGTCAAATTCAAATATGTATTGCGAGTATAAACAATAATGGTGTGAAATTATAATTTAAATTGAAATGGTATAAAAAATGGAAACAAATAGTAGATTTGGATCGTCAGGGGATTCATGACTGACAATACCTACTTCAATCTAAGCCGAATGTATTTGGAATTTTAACATGTAAAGAGTTAAGGTATTTGGAGAATATATCACAAGATATAATTTTATAATATATTCTAGGAATCCATGGAAAATAATTATTAATTCTCACTTAGCACACCCATTTTAAATATAAGGAATATATAGGGAAGTCATAACTTTGGAAGTCTATCTAGCTCATGGTGATCAAGACATGATGTTTGGACATTTGGTATGAGTGTAATCCAAGGGATAATCACTTGGAATATAAATTCTAAAAGTTTCTAAAAAATCCATATAAAATTATCCTTGTGTGTTGGGTAGGCCTCTAATGGAATCTAAGAGGTGACCTGTATCATTTTGTGTCCAAAGAAATTTGGAAAGATTTAGGAGATCATCCCTAGAATTCTATGTTCTCTTGAGAATCTTGGTGAATACATTGATATCTATCTAAATAAATCATCATATAAGATAATGAAAAATTCCATTTGTGTTATCTATATGGAATTAACATCAATTAATTGATTGTAATCCTATAAGTTCCCTATAAGATTTCATTCTTGGAAATCCATGACTTATTAATGGTGTGCCACACCTATAATGGTGGGGTCAATTATATTCACCAATAACCCAATCATACGTGATAAGTGATCAAAAAGTCCAAGTATATAGTCCAATCCATTTAGTAATTAATTTGATACCACCTTTTATTTATTTGACTGCTCAACTCATCTGTGGGGTTGTTTGGGTACACCATGTAAAAGGTTTCACTAAGGACAAACCAATAACACCCTAGGAGGAATTTTAGTTTAAAATTAAAGAATGGTTGGAAAGGTAATTTAATCAAACACACCAAAATGTTTGGTTTTGTTTGAGGTTTTAATCTTCTAATGCAGTCCATGGGTGTTATAACACCCCATGATAATGGTTTAAAAATAAAATTAAAGGAATATAATTTTTATATGGAAAAAGTGGATATTACACCATGTGTCACAATTAAACAATTTATAAATGGTGAGGCCTTTAAGGGGAATTATTAAGAACATAAATTTTACAAATGGTATATTCTTCATTGAGTATTAGACATATATTTTAGATATAATGATATAAAATGAAAATCATGACAAATGAATTCAAAATAGGGAATTCTAGAATGCATGAAATAAGAAAAATAAATGGAGGAGAAAGTGGGAAATGGAGAGGATTATAGACTTACCGAGGGGGAACCAATATAAAAAATGTTGATTGAAAATGAGTTCAGGTGAAGAAGATACACCAAATAATTGGAGAGGGTATAAAAGAGAGATCTCATGCTTGTCTACTATGAAAAAATAGGAAAAATGAATAGGGTATTATGTTTAAAAAAAAACATAAATAGGTAATTTCAAGTATTTATTATTGGGATCAAATTTTGGTGGCATGTTTTGCTAAACCATGCACAAAATGTGGAAATATTTTATCCATTTCTCCCCATTTCATATGATTCATGTTCACATTTAGAAAAATTATGTGAAAATAATGCATTGGATATTTTTTAAAATCCCACACCCGGGTGGTCTACATCCATGGATCGAAAATCTATGTGCAAACCAAGCATGGTGAAACTGTAGTAAATTAAAGGTTAATCAATTTCATGGGGATTATATTCATGGTTCTGAAAAATCATGACTCTCTCTATTGTGTTTTAACTGTTGAGGTTCATGTATAGTTCTATCCTTTCGCTAACCATTTGCCACACTTTGCTTCTTTAAAAACACATACTCTGTGATTTGAACCAATCATGAATGCATCTGAAATATCCAAAAATACATTGGGAATATTTATTTAGATAAAATAAAATGATTATGATGAAAATAAAATGGTATATACATAAAAAAAACTAGGCTGTTACATCCAAACACTTAGGGTTTCCCAACTAAGAATCACTCAATGAAAACTGCAATAATAACATAACATAAAACAATTCAGGGGAACCCAAAATTAGTATATCCTAACCAAGGATCATATAGTATCACTTATTAATTTTCTATCTTACAAAAACATTCATGGACACCCAAAATTATTAGAACATAGACACTTGAATTAATGGGATCTTGATAAGTGCAAATTTAAAAGGAATCCCACACTTAGTATTTTCATGATTTTAATGTATCACCAAAAAAATATACACCATATTCATATTATTCTCGTAATAATTAAATATCATGTAATAATTATATCATTATGATTTATTCTATTGGTGAATTTATGATTCTAATGATTTATTTTTGTAATCCATATTCCAATAACCATATGCATGTGTTCACACCATATTAACGTATAATTCATTAAAAACCCACAGTTTGTTTCACTCACCAAAAACTAAAATCTAAAAATATTCATATATATATATATTTATTTTAATTTACCATTTTAATATGGTTTATGAACCATTAATTTAATGGAATAATGTTATACTAGATTAATAAACTCAACATGAGTAATCCTAGAGCGACAGATACTAAACTCCTTTACCTTTTGTGAAAAGGCAATGGTCTACATGATGATGGTTAGTCTAATCCCAAATTCCTCTACCTAGGGAGAGATTAATCAATTGATAATCTAATTAATGATATTTTTAACACTTAATACAAACAAAATATGTTCAGTGGCCATTCTAAATCTCATAACTTAATTAAAAATGAATGATAAGGTAGACAAAAATGAAATTTGATGATGTTAAATATAACATGAAATAAAATGTCCTATCTCTTAGAAACAAGTTTTTTAAAAAATAATTCATACACAATATTAATATTTCATAAATAATTTAGTAAAAATGAGTTATTATATGAATTTATAATAAATAAATATTTTATTTATTTTCTAAAACCTGAGATAAAAATAAGTATACTTCATGTTGTTTTTACAATTGAAAAATATCATTCTAAAAAGTCTGTATCTAATTATTTATAATTTTTTTTAAAATATAATTGAATTAACATTTAAAAATATATTGAAAATATTACTTTCATGTGACCAAAAATTCTCAATTATAATGGATTTATAAACCATGATTCAATTTATGAAAATAAAATTTTATGACCATTTAAGGACCACTATTTCGTGATACATGTCGTGGCTATTGAATGGTGTCTATTTTCATTTCCACCACATGGAGGATAATGAAGAATACTTAGTTTGGAGTTGGGTGTAGTGAAAAAAATTACACCCAATGAAAATATTATGGTTTAGTTCTAGAGGGAATTTAGAGAGTTGGGGTGAAATCCCATGTACTTGAACCATTCTTGACCCTATAGTGATGCATCAAAATGGTTTATATTGTGGTTTACCTAAATTTTTTAGGGAATAACCACCACATTATTCACTCTGTTGTGGTTTCAATATGCAATCCATCTTTTTAGTGACCACTATGATACCATGGGGACACCCATACTATGATGAGGATATATGTCCTTCAAAAACAATAGTTTAAATAAGTTTAATCCTTTACAATAATATTTAAAATATCAATAATAGACTTAATTTGATAATATATTATCATACTCTATAGAGTAAAACCCAAATACATGACAGTATATCATCAGGAATCAAACATTCCAATGTAATGAATACCCATACCTTACCTAGAATTATTTCGAAACAACCATCATCAAATTTATTCAATTTTGTGTTCTTGAGGATGATAAAAAAGAAGGATATAAATTCCTTCTACATTAAAGTGTATTACACCAGGTTGTATATCCTAATCCATAATGAGTAGATTTCACACTCACTAAAGAGGTGTTAGTTCCTTATTTTAATATAAATGGAAGTACGAGGTGGAATAATGTTTGGGAGTGGATTAAATTGAATTGGATACACAAAAAGGATGGATCAAAACCCTATCAATAGTGAGACATGATATGTTTCATAAATGAGATTCATTTTATAAATGCAATGTCTGAACATAAAATGAATATTTTAAAACAAATTCATTGAACTAGTTCAATAAACATACAAGAAATCATAAATAGCTTCAAAATAAATTCACAACTGATATTAAATCAAGAAATAGGGGATGCGGAATATGCATACACCACATATAGAGTCATGCATCATATAAAAAAATGAAAAATTTGTGGTTGTCAAACATGACTTCCTTATGCACCACCATGACGTAGTGGTTTCCATTTTAGTGCACATCCAATTCATATAACTCCCTTCTATAGATATAACATCAAAAATACATGATCATTTCAATGAAACTTCAATCCATTACTATGATTATTAGAAAAATGTTTAAACCTATTTTCAGATACCATGGTTGATTGGATTAAAAATTATTTTTTATCACCTGAATGAATTTTGGAACAACTACATTCATTTCTCCAACTTCAACCTAGTAGGTTATAGTATGAAATATCTCATTATATAAGGATTTATATTTTTCCATTTTAATTCTTTAATGGATTTCATTATTTAATTAAAATTACACTAAAGGTTTATACATGTTCAATATTACATTAAAGTCAAATAAACATAACCCCAACATTTCCTATAGAGTTTGGATAGTCTTTTAGAACTACACATCCGTTTTTGTTTTATAGTTAGTGATAAAATATATCAAAATTAATAGATACTAATGAAAACCTCTCAATATTCTTGATTCTAAATGAGTTTTATGATTATATACAATAGAAATAGGTTTACCTTTATGCCAAAAAAATTCATTAATATAGAGATCTTAAAGATACTCAAGGGTTATATCCTTCCTCATTACTAATAAATGTTTAGAATTTTTAAAGAGATCTAGAATAAACTATATTGTATAATTACTCATATATATCATTTGGATCCTAGTTTAAATGTATATAATAATATTACCCCACTTCATTGGTATAGGGGGTGGTTTCATGATAACCTCCAAATGTTGTATCATAACTTTTTGTTTTTATAATAGAATGAATAAATGATACATACTCTTCAAATTCACACTTCATGTTGACTAATCAGAAATCTTCCCTTAAATCCATTTACATCTTGGTTCTACCATGGTGATTAGAGAAATTTGATCTATGAGTTTCATCTGGAAATTAAATCTTAAAAAATTCTTACCATTGGTCATCATAGTCACCCTCCAACCATAAAACTCCATATTCATAAATAAAGTCATTTATTCTCGATCTATTTGTGTATTTAATCTTCTTTTTTAGATCACTAGAATCTTTTTAAGACACTTTTACATTTTCTAGTAATGAAATTTAGTAAATCACTTTGAAAATGAATGATATTTTCCCTTCCCGAATAAATTTCTAATCTATCTTTACTAAATACATGAATATGGTATCCTTTCTTATCCTTATAATAGATATAACCCCATAGTCCTTCTTATTAGTTGAATCAACCACCTCATTTACCCTCTCATGATTGCAGTGTTTTACACAATCATAATCCTTGTTTATTTATAGCTGCCCCATTTTTTTAAGGTCATGATATCATTATGTTAATATTTAAATTAAAATCTTATGATCCATATATATGTTGTATCTTCCACCATAGAGCTTGTGTATCGATATCTTTAGGTAAAACATTATAAATTCAAACTCAAAATCATGAGTTGGATAGCTTTGTTGATGGGTCCTTAATTATCATGGTGTATAAGAAACAATGATTTTGTTTTTTTATAGATATGAATTGAAGTCATTTCTTTGATTGATCTCTATATATAAAAAATAATCCTTTTCCTAATTGTAATATTATTAGAAATGTGTTTACCAATATTTTCTTTATTTCCTTAAAACCGTGTTTTAATTTTATTGACCATGTATATTTTACCCCTTTTTCTGTTATCTTGTTAAATGGGTAGGATACTTAGATTAAATATTGAAAAAAACATCAATAATAACATGATAAACCAAAAAAATTCATATTTACGTTATATTCATTGATATTGTGCAATGTCTGGCCACCTTTTCCATTGAAGGGTTTATATATATCAAATATATGGAGATAATATGGCTAAGAAAAAAATATTGAAGCAAAAATTAATAGTTATAAAAATTTCAATATATCTCATTTTTTCTTAAGATCTAAGGAACAATTAAAAAATTGTTCTCATTATCTTCATATATTTTGGATTATGTTAAAAATAATCAGTGAATACCACCAAAAATATTTTGACGAAATCCTTGAAAAATCCATCCAGCAAATACATAAACACTCATAGTTCATTAGATAACCCTAAGGGAATTACATAAAACTCATAATATCTACACCACATTCAATATTCCATCTTTAGTATATCATCATTATTCACTCATAATTGATGATATTAATAAGAAATTCCCTATTAAAAATTATTAAGAAATTTGGATGTAATCAAATAAGTCATCTATATGTGGTGAGGATTATTTTTTTATAGTAATAAACTGATTTCTTTATAACAAATGAAAAATATCATAGAAAGTTTTTAAATAAATTTTGCAGTGGTACCCAATGTGATAAAACTAGTGAATAGAAATACACTATCACTTAAATATTTTATCTGTATCATTAAATTAAACAATTCTATGAGGAACATTTTATATGAGGACTTAAATATGGGTTACATATCATTGATGATTTATATGTAAAAATTACCATTATATTCATGTCTATCTCATGGTAATTACCATTCATTTCAAGAATTTTCTCTTCTTCTTCTCCTATAATTTAATTGAAATGATCTAAAAGCAGTTTTTCTATAAAATAACAAATCAATGAAGTCACTCTGAAAATAATAATTGACTTTATACCTCCTCTGATAATTGTAACCCCCATCACACAACTTTAAATTATATCAATTTACATTAAGATCCAATCTATCAAAAGGGTTATTTCATAGTCAACCATAAGTATAACTAAAATTGTTTCAATCAAATAATATAAAGTAATATTCATAGAAACATCCCAATATATCCTTATTTCAATAATTTATCCACAGGGTTTTTTATATTTAAAAATTATTACCAAATTTATTAGGGTATGATTCAATATTCTCATAAAACATAAAATATATAAAAGACTGTATATATACGAAATAAAATAATGTATTATCTAACATTGATTTTGGTATTAAATTACCCACAATAACATCACTAAGGAACTCATCTTCTAATATAGTAATTTTATATGCTTTATCTTTCTCTATCATCCTCTTCTAATGTAGATTCCATTTCTATTTCAGGTGTTTACTAAAATAACATCCCAAATCATTGAAATTGAAACATTGGACATTTGATGATTTTTTCTTGAATTTTTATTTGGGAATAATTTCTATTATCTCAAAACATGTATAAAAATATCACTCCCTTCATGAAATTTACATGGTGTTTATACACATATATATTATGTGTTGGTAATTCTACCATCCCTATCTCTCATATTGCAATTTATCATACATGGATACCAATAATACTTTCTTATATTCCAATCATTTAAAAATAAAAATGGTTTGGAATAGATTTTTAATCTATATGGGGCCTAAAACTATATCCTCATACATCAATAATTTTTTAGTGAGTTATCCCCTTTGAAGGATTTCCTTTAAACCATCAATGAAGTGTTCAATATTTCTTTTTGGATATATTATGTAACTTGAAACATGTATTTCCAAACTTGAAAAGTTATTTTCCTACTCAGTAACATTTTACACTACCTTTTCTCATAAATTTAGGAAATATATTTCCATATCAATCATTTTTCATATAGAATGTACTTCTTATAGAATACCCCCCTAAAATAATTCCATTACAAACTATGTATCTCCTCCATATCCCCAATATTTTGAATAAATAGACAATATTAATTTGAATAACCCCTTATACGATATGCTTCTATGATAAACTTCTCCCTTTCAATACTTCCTAATGTGAGGAGTATCTTCTCTGGAGACATGATTCATTATTTATCTTCTAATGGATTAGAAGTTCCATTAAATAATGGAGATTTATACCACTTGAAAAGGTAAATATTTTTTTCATCATTTTGAGGGGAACATTGTTCTTCCAATTCAAGCATGGTTATTATCCATAACCTGATTCAAATTCCCATACACAGTGATACTTTTTTGAGATCATAATCAATATTTATTAACTTTATTTTTAGTTCATTCCCTACACCTATCTTGTGTGATGACGTGGTTTTTATTACTTATATTGGATTCCATTTATGAATAATTCATATACATGATTAGTTCATGAATAAAACTATGACTTTTAAATCATATTATATCATTTTTAATCATATAATGTGTTCTGGATATAAGATCTTGAAGGGCCTTTTCATAAAGTCTCACCTTTTATCTATGTCATTCTAAATCTGTTTTTTAATTTATATACTAAAATTTATCTGATACCAATGATAAATAACCAATAACATAAGCTAGTTGAAGTGGTTATCTTAATAAAATTGTAAATAATAAAAGAGATAAAATTAAACATGATTTAGTAGTTTTGTTATCTTAAGAAACAAGATATATACATGATCCTTGTATTACAGTCAATAACATAAAATATAATATAAATTCTGATGATGAATTGTTATTCCTTATTGAGTGTCCTTAGATCATTCATATTACTCTTCTTGGTTCGATTAGGAAAAGGGAGAAACAAAATAAAGGGATGAGCTAAGATGCTCTATAAGGGGTAGTGTATAGTAGAAGATAAAATGTAACAATCTAGTCAAAAATAAAATTTTTGGAATTAATAAACAAATGAAAGCCTGATGAGCATAATATATAAAGGGAAAAAATTACCAGAATAATATACATGGATAAAAAATAATTATATAATATATATGTGAAGCATAATTTTGTATAATTAATAAATACTTCAAGGTATTAGATGGGTAATCATAACCATAAAATCAAATCCTTGTTCCAAGAAATCATATGTGATAGGGAAGGAATACACCAAACACCTAAAACTAGTTTGTCTTAGGATATATACTGTTCTATCGAGGGGAATCATAATTTTTGTATACACTTATTAAATAAAAAGTTTAATTTTACCATTAAATGAAATATTTTGTCTAAAAATAATTTTGATAATTTTAAAATCAACCAATTACATTCACATGTTTTAGTATTCAATACCATATATAAGTAATGGGTATACATATTGTTAAAGTCTATGTATTCAATTGAATTACATTTATATCATGGAAAATATTGATCAATCATGTTTGAATAAGAGGATATTCATAATGTGATGGAAATTATCCATTTTAATAGTGTGGTATTTTTTTTTAAAACCTTCATTTTAAAGGGATGTTCAATATTATGGTTGGAGATAAACTCAATGAAAGAAAAATTCCCTCTTTGATAAATCAAAATTTGATGGTATTAAAATACACTAGAATTATAAATGTTTATTAGAGTTGTATAATAATAGGGAATGGTAAGAAAAAAATAAATATTTAATAATTTATTTTTAATAATGAAACATAGAATCATTAAATATGGAAATGTAAAGGAATTAAAATAAAGTTTTAATGAAATATTAAAATAGGGGGTTAAAAACCCTTACTTTCCAATGTCCCTTCCCAATGATTTAGAATGATCTCCTTGGACCCTTAATACCTTTTAATATGAATATATAAATGCATATATGGTTTTGAGAACCTTTACCTCACTATGTATCTGGTAAAAAATTCTTATGATTTCAATTTTGAGAGACAATTTGAGATATAGTTTAAAAACCCAATCAACCTAAATCTGTTCTCAAAGAATCCTGATAGTTAAAAAAAGATAAAACCCATACTAAATGGTCTTGGGGTGGAGTAAAATTACTAAATGGGTGAGTATTTATATTAAATTAGGTATAATATTTATTCTTTTCTAAACATAGGGCATTGAATTTATGTTGTAGAAAACCGATAACTATTAGCTTTGTGAAGGTTTTAAACCATAATATTTCAGATTGAGATATTATAAAATATATATTCCATTAATTATTGTTTTCATTATAATATAAAAGTATTTTCAATATTTTTCATTCATTCTTGAGTATGATCCTCTAGTTTAAAAAATATATATGTTTTCCCATTTTTTATATGTTCTATAATTTTTTTTGAAGTTGTTGTAGTGAATGTAATGTTCTAGTTTAGTGTTGTACTATTATGATAAAATAATAGAATTTTCATTTAGTAAAAATTATTTTAATAAAGTTTTTTTTTCTGTAGTAGGATCTCAGGTATTATATCATATTCAAATATACACAACCGAATAAAATACCAATTAATAAAAAAATCATAAAACAAAAAATTAAAAATATAAAAAATGAATTTCTAGATAGAATAATTGATTACATTTATCAAAATTTAGTAGTTATGTTTACTTTAGGAAGTTTTTTTTCAAACAAATATTATCTAGACACATCATATATCAAATATAATATTTAAAACATATCAAATAAAAATCCACAATCTTAATAATTTCTTTTTGAAATATATCATCCACTTATAAGAATAAGAAATATTTTTCTACATCCATACATTATATAAGAATAGTCAAAGAAGAATAACTAGATATGTATTTATTTTATATTTTCTGATACTAAGCTTAAATGTTTGTGTAACTGTAATCACAACATATGGTTCAAGGAATATCTTTTATAAATGTGGGCTTTACCATTAAAAAACAAAACCCCAGCCCATTGCTTCAATAGATATGTTTTTATGGAGAGAGTGGTTGATCTGTTAAATGATATAAACAAATTTTATTTCATTTAAGGGTTAATATACATGTTTTAGTCAAACTCCAACGTTATAGAATCTATCAATTATAGCCTTTGATCAGTTTATGTTTTTAGTTGAATGCGTTGGAAGAATTTAGGGTATGTAAATAATGGATATGTACTATGCAAGGTTTTGGGTAATGTGTTGGTGAAGTGGGTTTCAAAAAATAATGGCACCATAGATTACATATTTCACATGCATAAAGAAAATAAGAATAAAATATTGAAAATGGTGATATTGTATAATATGAAATAGTTAAAGTAATATGAGTTGAAAATAATGGGTGAAGAAAGATGAGAAATATTGGGATTGACTACACACAAGGCAAGATAAATGTTCATACAACGTCAAAAACATACAATTTAGTAGCCACCAATGATGGAAAAGTTAACCTAATAAGTGGAAGGAACAAAAAATAAAGGGAGTGGATAAATTTTGTACTAAAATTTGAGAATGTTATCTTGAACTATTATATATAATATACTATTGAGGTTGAGTGGATTTTATTTGAATTTGAAACAACATGTTTAGATTTTGTAAATATAAATTTATTTATATTAGTATATTATAATAATACCCCAAAAATATAAGTGATTGTCAATTTGAAAACTATATTATAGGAACTATATCTTGAGATATTATATTGATAACCAAATATTATACTATAGAGAATCCTATTGATTAATTTAATGACATTTTGGACACACTAAAAGATGTAACATCCAATATGTTAAATAATTGAAAGGACTTTATTTTGAGGATAACCTGAAATAATTTTATTTTTTCTAAATTCTAACCAAGGAGGGACAAATTTACTCTCTTCATGACTATAATTATTTCCTTAATTGTTATTGGAGATCCCAAAACCTAAAAATAAAGAAGGTCCAAGATGTGATAATTTTTTATTCTTATTAATACAATTATCATTAATGAAATTAATTTTAGATTACAATCACATTTGGAAGAAGAATAATTCAAGGATCGAATACCCTCTAAATCATCAACTTCAATAAAATGATTCATACAGTTTTACTAGTGAAATTTTATCACAAAAAAATAAATGACGAGGAGAAAAATGTGTTATAAAAATAATATAAGTTTGAGTACTACAAAAAAATCACTTTAGCACTTTACATGGTGAGGAATCAAGAGATAAAATAGAACACGACATAGAACATTTAGGATCTAATTTAACACCAAAACATTTTGAAAACAATTTTATTCATGTAATATATTTGATATCATTTGGTATATGTGTACCATCCAAAGATTTTATGAAATATCACATTTTAAATAAATTTTATTTCTTTGATAGCTTGTGATAAATACAATGCTGAGAAAAAGTGAACCATAGTATTATATACCATTATATCATAGCCATTAAATTGGAAGAATGAGTATAAATAACAATTTTTATAGAAAACATGTTTAAATTTTTTTTGATGAAGAAATTATGTTTTTAATAAATTCATTCCATTAATTAAAATAATTTTTTCCTAAAAAAATGTTTTTATTACTTTTTCTGAGAAAATAATATAATTACTTTATTCAAAATTTATAAAAATTATTTGAAAAAAGGAATTAATTTTTGAAATAATCATTTAAAAATTATCTTTGTGTTAATTTTAATGAATCAAGTTTTAAAATTTATTTTTGGTGAATAATGAATAAAATGTATTTTATTAAAAACTATATTTTTTCATGAATTTGTAAATGCCAACTTATTTTAAAATGTTTGGAAAATTAAAATTATTTATTTAATATTCTAATAAATTAAATTATATTCATTGTAATTAATTTATGTTTTATTATAATATTAAAACTTTTAATACATTAGAAAAACAAATGTTTTTTAGAAAATTGATTTTCATCATGTTTTTTAGGATTATTTTTAAATTTATTTATTATACTTCGGTAAATTTAATCTTTATAAATTTAATCTAAATTTTTAATATATATATTATATTTTTTAAAATTGTTCCCTTTAATTTTTTTGTTATTATAAATAATAACTATTGTAAAATTTATCACCTCACTGAGGGTAAAATGTGTAAAACAAGGTTTACAGCAAGAGATAAGGTCAAAAAAAACAACATAACACTTTATTTTATTTCATTTAATGGGAGAAAATATACCGTATCCTTAAAAAATTATAATATATGGAATTTTGGTTCCATATTACCTTGTTAATCACATTTATATTAATTTACATAATGAAAACTCCAAAATTTCACTATCTTGACAATAATATCTCTAATTTTTTTTATAAAAATATAAAAATAAGAAAATTTCACTTATAAAAAATTATTTTAAATATTAATTAATTTTTTATATCATGGGAATTTATTTTTAATATTTAGTAATGGAATAATTCACTAAACTTCTTACACTATGTCGACACAATGCTTGTGCATGCAACAGTCATGTAAATGATATTAAATACACTAACAGTAATATATTTGATTGATTTATATTTACCCATTAATTTTATAGATAAATAAAATATATTATGGATACTTTAATGGTTAATATTTTAATTACATTACTATTTTTATATCTTTAAAATCAAATAGTGTGAATAGTGTCAAAAATGACATTATTAATATTTTATTAAATTATATAACATTTATAAAAATATTGAAATATGAAAACCATGATGAAAAAATCCTTCAATTGAAAACTTATGAATCTTTTTATACAATTTTTCATTTTTTTGTAATAGTACAACCCTTTAAGATTGAAAAAGTCATTACTAGAAATAAGGACTCAATTGGTTAATGATGGGGTTTAACAAATAGATAAGGTTTAAATTGGCACCAAATCATATATAAATTTCATTTAAATAGGATATTTCTACCATATACTATTTTTTTCAAATATAGGTCTATTTGGAATAATTTTAATTGATAAATATTATAATTATATTTAAATTTTTTAAATAATTCCATGTGTATTCTATCGCTCCTTTATAAAAGGACACCAATTTTATCTTTTATATACACCACCATGATCCATATATCAGGACTAAAAACTATAAATTTATATTCTAAACTCCCATATAAGTGAATTATATTTTATGAAATTCTTAAAATACCATTCCAACTGTCCTTAGAATGGTATCTAATTATGTCCTACCGAAAAAGGGTTAATCTTTCTTCCTGACCTCTTTCAAATAATTTATTCTTCAAGATCTTCTAAATAATTATTATTCTTAATAAAATATTAAATTTAGCTTCCAAAAATTTTCTAAAATTTTATTTTGATTATGTAACCCCCATTATCCATCCTATATTCTATCAAATTGGAAGTGTAAGTATCTCTCATGTGTAAGAGTTGACCCCCACCACCACATAAATATATAACTCATTTTACTTCTCCATAATTCATGTATGGTTATTATGAATTGTTTTAATATGATATCTAACTATATACCTTCCCATCCATTGGAAATCGATAGTGTCGACTGTGCATACGTGTTAACAACTACCTCCATGAAGCGATGAAATTTATTTTACATTTCTAATTACAATGGATTGAAAAAAGGATTTATTAAATGAATATATAAATATATATGATATATATTATTTAATAATGATTCTTGAATTTTGAATAATTATTTACTATTCTTTCATTCCATCCATTGAAAAGTGAAAACATTGATCATGTGACATACGACCTATCATCTACATGAATGGTGTAATTAATTTTCCTATATATAACTTTTATGGATGACTGTAAATATAGATATAAGGAATATATATCATATTTTAATCATTATTAACTTTTTTATGATCATTTAACCATTCAAAAAGTACAACTAATGGGACAGTTGAACCGAAATATTCATGAGAAACAAAGTAGTTATAGGCCAAAATAATGATTTTAATAAAAAAGACGTTTTACTAAAAGGGAAGTGTTATGTTAGAATTAAATCATGTATGGTATGATAAATAAATTATTATTAATGTTATAAAATACATTTATAAGAATAAATTTTTATTATATCTGTGTTTTTAACATATATGAATAAAGAGAAGACTTTAGGTAAGGTAGTTATATTAAAATCCCATTTTAATCAAGATTATTTATTTTTGAATTTATGTTGAGGAATTATATGATCCATATCTGATAAATCCATTTAATTTTGTTCTCCTTTATTTATTCATGATGTTTTTAAGTGATATTACCATTTTCCTATCTTTGGTTCTTAAAATTATTGGGTATATGTTTTTTAAGAAAAACTTATGTTATTTCCTCTTTGGTGAGGAATATTTTTATTCTATGTCCATGTTTTTTGTCAAATTTTTTCAAGAATTTTTTTATATTCTCTAATGATTATTTAAATTCATTATTACCCATTTTTAGGTTTTTTATAAATTTTTTTGAATTGAAACTTGTTGTCATTTCTTGAATGATGTAATTTTGAAATTTGCGGAAATGTTGGAAGGAATCATTATTTTAACACAATCGGAATGGATATGATTTCCCAATTTAATGACTACATGGTGCTTTAAAAACTTCTTTAATAATTTATAAATTTATTTTTAAAGAAATGTTTTCCACATTATTTAAAAAATTATTTTAAATATGTGATTTTAAAATGATAATGGTATTTTTAGAAAAAAAAATTTGTGATCATTTAAAGACATTTTTATTCTATGATAATAACATTTTATGTTATGCATGTTATACTGGGGATTTGATCCAATGCTACAATCCTTATTAATTATATGAATGTTTTATGACCATGATGATGAAATATTTATGAAACTAGTTCATTTATCATGGTCTATGATATAATGAAATTATGAAATATTTATAAAATATGTTTATTTTATATGGGATATGAATAAATGAAAAATATTTTATGATATTGTTGAACATATATGTATGGTTTTAATTATATTATCAGTGGATCCATTAAATCCCCCCAATTCATTGTTTAAATACTTATATATCATGTGATAATTATTGGAAACCATTTGACATGTTGAATCCATTATGAAAAAGAGGTAAGGATACCTAATATGCATTGGGAAATAGGTAGGGATTCTTAATCAGTAATCATTAATGGGTGGTGATTCTTGAACAATTATAATATAAGAAATAGGTGTGGATTCTAGATCCACTATGAGTTTTGGGTCTCAGTAGTCAACCTCAACCTATGAAATGGTTTCTATGACGTTGATAATCCTGTACATTATAAGAACTTTTCTGATGATTATGATATAATATTATGGTTTGGGATTGATTTATAATGAATCCTCATACTTATGATTCTTACCTTTTTAAATGATAAATTTTTATTCCATGAAAATTTCTTATGATCTATGTCATATTAGGAATGATTTTTTTTATTTAAGTTCATTTTTTCAATCCATTATTCTAATCTTATTCTTTCATATGATCATCCATTTGTATATCATGTTTTTACCCTTACTGATCATTTTCACTGAACCTTTCTTAGGATTCATTTCCTAAGGTTATATAGAATATTTTTAAGAATGTTATGTAAAGTAGGTAATAAAGTGAGAAGAAAATTATGAGAGATGATAAGGAATATACTTAAATAATATGTTTATGTATATATTCTACAAAGACACTATACCTTTATGATTATAGTATGAATCTAATTATTATATATTTAATGTTAATCTAAAATGATGTAATATTTATGTAATAAGTTTTTGTGTTTACAAAGTTGGTATTAGAGAATGGTTTAGTTAATAATTGGATATTAGGGTTAAAAAACATTAGTGAAAATAATAGGTATGAGTATAAGTATTGGATAAAATTTGATAGTTTTGGTAATGACTATATATAACATATGTTAAACCTATTGTTCCAATGATTTAGAAGAAGGTGTCTTGATTTATAAATCCTATGATTGACATTTTAAGACGATTTGAAGCTCAATCTTAATATTATAACTAGATTTGTCACTTTTATTTATTGGTTTTATTTAATAGATTATACTATAAGACATCATTTTATCAATGAATGTTGTTGAAAATTCAATGATTGTCGATATTAGAAACCAATTGACATGGGAGATGGAATGTAGAATCTTGTTTCTATACTCACAAAACATTTTTAGGCCAGGAAGCATACTGATCGTATAGATAAAAAAATTAAAGAAAATTATATTATTGATTCTTTAATGAGGAAAAATACACATTCTTTTTTTTGGTTCCTTTATTCCAATAGTGGCTACGTGATGTATTTTCACCATTAATAAAACATGTTCTATTCTCTAGTAATTAAAACATGAAAATGTTTATCTATCCATTTATCTTTTTGAAGGTGAGAATATCAGTGGTGGAAACAAATTAATAATATGATGAATGAATAATAAATTGAATCCATGGAATGAGATGAGATTAAGAGGATATTTTTTAGTAAGTACATTACTAGAATTCTATATATACAAATTTAAATAGAATTCCTTAAGATTAAGTAGAAGGATGATGAATCCATTGGTACCTGTTAAGAAGATTTTATAATACTTGTAATGTATGATTTTGGTTTAATCATCACCCTTAAAAGAAAAATTGATTATCCTTAGAGGCATTAAACCATGTCTCTAAAATGTGTTAGTTATAAAGACAATAGTTTCTATAAATAAATCATTTGACATGATCCCATTGTAGAAATAGAAAATATATATTTTCATAATTCCTATGATTGTGATAGAATGATAAGGTTTAAAAATTGAGTATGTGTACTGTCATTAAAAAAAATGGAGAAAATGTTTTTGGATAAAGATCATATTTTATTATTTTCTATTCATCACAGAACTAGAAATATTTATAAATATACAAAAGAGTATTTATAATGGTAAAAAATGAAAATGGATACTGCATAATATGTATCTTTATACCTAATAATTGAGAAAGTTAAGGCTATGAAACCATATTTGACGGGATTTTACAACTATTTCCCATACTTGAATGAGAATGGGAAAACATTATAGTGAATTTCATAATCGGACACCCCAAAAAATATAATGGAAATAATGTTATTTCGATAATAATTGATCAATTTAAAAAGTCAACACAATTCATTTACATCATTGAATATTTTTATCCTAATCAAAATTCCATGATATACTTAAAATAAGCGGTATGATTTAATGAAATATGACATTTTATTTTATTTTATCAGGAAATGAGTTTTTACTCAATGTTTTGGTGACGTCTTGTAGAATCTATGGATTTAGAATTGTATTTATATACTATTTATCATCCAATGATAGTTGTTCTATCTGATAGAACCATTAAAGACCTAGTGGATATGTTGAGATTTTATTCTATGGATTTAAATGGATTTTGGGATTTACACCTTAAATTAGATGGATTTTCATATAGAGATAACATTCAATCAAGAATTCAAATTGATCCATATAAATCCCTCTATAGAGAGAAGTGTATAACTATAATGTGTTGTGATTAATTTGGAGAAATAGATATATCAGGACCTAATAATTCTAACATATTTCTAGAGAAGGTTAAATTGATTTGGTATTATATAAGAAAATCTTAGTGTAAACCAAAACATTATGATGCCAATATTTGGCGAGATATAAATTCAATGTTGTTAAAAAATTAGTCCTATGAATATCTCTTGGATTAATGTAATGATATTTATAGATAATGAAAAGTTGATCCTTATATATTTCAGTCTTTTTGATATTCTTAAATGCATCCATAGGGTAGCTTATTTTCTTGAAACTTCCACTAAATCTCTATGAAGATCACTACGTGTTTCACATATCTTTATTGAAGGACTAAATTCCTAATTCTATACATGTAATAAACTCATATTTCTTACTATTGGTTCAGGAAATCCCTTATAAGGA
Organism: Viscum album; assembly: GCA_963277665.1. Classification (NCBI taxonomy): domain Eukaryota; kingdom Viridiplantae; phylum Streptophyta; class Magnoliopsida; order Santalales; family Viscaceae; genus Viscum; species Viscum album. Next base: position 1,616,467,517 of record OY728158.1, read on the forward strand.
ACAACCAATGTAGATTATGGACTATAGAGAGAAAGTGATGTGAAACAAGTACACTCAATTGGTCAAGTTTTTATGGTGCTACCATAAATTAGAGGAATCTATGTGGAAAACTGAAGATATTATGAGGAAAATTATCCTCAATTATATGTATTATATTGATGGATTTTTTAGGTTAAATTATTATAATTAAGGTAGAATGTAACACCACTTGATTTAATTATATATATTTTCCATTAAATAAATTATATTTCATATATAGTTTTGATACCTATAAGCTTGAGATTAAATGAACCATAATACAGTATACCATTATACCATAGAAGTTAAATTTATAGAATTAATAGGGTTGTTTTTTTTAAAATATATATCTATAATGTTTTAAGATGCATAAACTAATATTTTAGTAATGTAATTATATGCTTTAAAATAGATTTTACTTCATATTTTTTTATTTCTTTTGTGAGAAAATAATATAATTAAGTTTATCCACATTTAAAATATTTATTATAAAAAAGGAAAATGATTTTTGAAATAAACATAAAAAAGTATCTTAGAGTGAATCATTTATAATTTTTTAAAAATATTTATTTTTCAAATAATAGTTAAAATACATACTTTTTGTAGAAAAAAATATATCATTTCAAGAATCTAAAAAGTTCAATTTGGTTTCAAAATTGATTTAAAAGTTATATTTGTTAACTTATATTATTAATAATAAAAATATTATTATTTTAATTAATTTTACGATTGATTTTATTATAAAAACGTTTTACAATAGAAAACATTTTTCATGGAAAAATGATTTTCCTCAGATATTATGAGTATAATTTTAAATAAAAAATTTCAAATAATTTAAATTAATTATTTTAAATTAGATTCACTATTTAGAAAAATTATGTTCCAAATTTTTTAAATTGTTATATTTTAATATTTATCACTATGACTACTAACTATGGTAAATATTTGTCACTTTGGTAAGGGTAAAATATGTAAATCCATTTAAAACCATGGGATATAGTCATAAAACCAACCCAATGATTGAATTTGTTTCATTATATGGAATAAAATCGACTTTAGCTACCCCAAATTCCAATAAATGAAATTTTGTTTCTACTTTCCCTTGATAATTAAATTTATATTATTTTAAGTAATGAATATTTTAAAATGTCACTCTCTTGACATTAGTATCACATAAATTTTTACATGAGGATAAAAAGAGGATAAGTTTTTTACTAAATAGATTTTTTAATTATGAAATAATTTTTTCATTGGTAATTTATATTAAATTTTTAGTGATTGTTGACACTCCTTTCATTACAGAGTCTAAAGATTGGAAAAGGGGAATATCTTAGCTCAAAGTGATTAAACCTTTAGGAAAATATCAAAAATTGAAAAAGGAAGGAAGAAGAAGAACATTGTGCAAGGGTCGCGCAAGTTCTACAATGGTCGCGCAAGTACACTTGCGCACCGCAGTTGGTCGCGCAAGTCACTTGCGCACCCTAAGTGATAACCGCCCGGGGTCTTCTCCAGCCTATAAATACCCCCGGTGGGCAGCCCATTTCGGGAGGAATTTTTCTAGAATTCAGATATAGAGCTATGGACGCCCAAGTCTCTTATTCAGGTCTTCAGAAAAATTATAAGGTAATTCTTTACCTAGAATGGAAGGTCTAGACAAGAGGAGTAAGGTCTAAGTATTAGAATTCACTAACACTTGCACGCCTAAGGTGTTTTACCCTTAAGGGAAATTAACATACTTGCACACCTCTTTACCTACTCATTAAATCTTGTGCGCCCCTCTTCTGAAAGTACCTCATGATAATTCTAAAGGCTTTGGTAAAGGATTGCTCAAGTGTTACCCTACTGGTTAACAATCGTGCAAGTACCCATGTGTCACACAGGTATACCTGCGAGACCAGGGACTTACATGCCTACGTAGTACTTGCGCGACTCCTCAGTACTTGCGCGCCCTTATTTTTCTGGGTGCCCTTCATGTCCATTTAACCCCTCTTATGCCATTACACCTCTCTTATTCAAGATTCAGTCTTCAAGACACTCTTTAAAGCCCTTTTTGGCATGTTTTCTTGATTGACTTCCTTATCTGAAAGAAATTCTATGGAACATCTCTTAAAAACTTAGTGATTCACATATCTTTATATCACTAAATTTATAGAGTTAATTCATCCAACCTCATCATTTAAGATGAGAGAATCCTTAAACAATGGGCCCCAATCATAATTCCCCTTAACCTGAGCCTCCTTTTCAGGAGGAAGCCCCAATTCAAGTTCTCTTAATTGGGCCTCCTTTTCAAGAGTAACCCCCAGTTCCAAGTCCTCATTAATTTGGCCATCCTCCTTAGGAGTAATCCCCAAGTCCCTTAATTTCTCAAAGTCCCTTAACGTGGGCCTCCTTCTCAGGAGTAATCCCCAGTCTAAATTTATCTTAACCAGTCCTAATTTACTTTTGATCTAGATCTCTTTCTCAGGAGTAAAACCCAATCATACGTCCCATCCTAATTTGGACCTCCATTTTAGGAGTAAGCCCCAGTTCATGTTCCCTTAATTAGGCCTCCTTTTTAGAAGTAAGCCCCAATTCCAAGTCCTCATTAATTTGGGCATCCTCCTTAGGTGTAAGCCCCAAGTCCCTTAATTTCTCAAAGTCCCTTAACCTGGGCCTCCTTCTCAGGAGTAAGCCCCAGTCTTAATTTCTCTTAACCAGTCCTAATTTACTTTTGATCTGGATCTACTTCTCAGGAGTAAAACACAATCATAAGTCCCCTCCTAATTTAGGCCTCCTCTTCAAGAGTAATCCACAAATTAGAGTATCCAAATCCCCATAAAGTACATATACTTTTATGGACCATATTCCTGGATTTCTACCCTAAAGTAAATCCTAATCTACATCTATTTGGGAAGTCATACATACATAATCCCCACATCATTTCTTATGATTGCATCTTTCATGGAACAACTGTTTGGTTTTACCAATACCTCTTGTTTCTCATACCGAGCATGACTCACGTGAGCATAGAGTGTAAAAGTAATTATGACATCATTCTTTGAGCCATCAATCATAAACATCATATTACATTACTCAAACTATGTGGGTTCTGATTCCTTTTCCTAATCAAAGGATACGTAGGTAGCCCATCTGTGGGTACAATACCAACTCTGAAAGAATCCATGTCCTTCTGAATGACAATAAACTTCAAGTGCCCTACTGAGTGCCTTTAAAACCAGTATGGTCATCATAACGACCAAGATACTTTTATTTATTAATGGATACCATTGAATAAGAATCTATAAACAAATACAGATGATTCTCTATCGATGAAGAACCTAGAATACATATAAAAGATTATCTAAATTTCCTACATATCAATCATTGATTGTCAGATTTAAAGGAAAGATCATTTTATACTGGGTAATGTAATAAGGATTCATGAACATAACATAAATCTATAAAGAGAGTCCCAAAGTAGACAATAATTCCCCTAAAAAAGGTGTGATGAGTCCGACCTCCCATCCTCTCGACCTATGCAAATTCCTAAGCCTCATCAGTCCACAACTAATGAGTGACTACGTTTGGAAAGTAAGTCCTAATGGATATTGAATCATTGGATGTTTCCAGTTCTATGAAAAAACCCATTAGAAACATCTTGGAATGTTTGAATCCTAAATGAATGAGGTCATCCCCAATTCCAGAGGAAAAAAAATGGTGAACACAACATGAATCCTTAACCAAGTAAAAATGATGTTTTTCTTATTTGTTAGGCCCCTATTTAAAACTCAATGAGAGGGCCAACAAGAAAATAAATAACATATTTTCTCATCCAAAAGATGTAGTGGCTGGACTTATCTTGATTATGTCTATTATATCAAACAAGCACTCTTTTCCATGATCTTCTGCGTTTCCAGAATGGATTCTCTTAAGTTCACATCCGTGAATACGTCTACTGTGAAAACTTCTACTACAAATTCCATTGCTGCTACTCCTGCTGAATCATCATCCTCTTTGAGGAAGATATCACCTACTCAGCATTTTCAACACTGGGTATCAAACGTGCTGGTTAAGGAGTACCGTCAACATGGTACCATTACAACTCTAGAGGCTGCCCGACAAGCCCTCCAAGTAAACAACTCACACCGGTCTTCCGGACAACGACGAGCAGTGATCAAGAAGCAGGTGGTGCTAACCACTGTCTTTAACCGTTTCAGGTCGTTATCCCTAGAACACAATCACCATTCACTCCCATATTCTGATCAGGTGAATGAGTAGGCCCCCTAGGACCTTAATTCAAATAGACATGAGTTCTTCCCAAGGGATCCTATCAAAAATCACCACCAGACTCGTGTAGTAATGCACCCTCAACATGGTGAGGGCATCGACACCAGGCGTTCAGCTCATGTTCTTCGAACCCGAGCAGGAAAGAAGAATCCCCAGAGGCGAAATCCGATTAACAGTGAGCAGGTTATCATCTCTACCATCTCCGGAGAAGTCCACCAACCTTACTTGGTAGCAAGAAATGAGCGGGCACACACACCTGCCCATTTTAATTCCGCTGTCCAGCAGAATCGTCTGGTAGCATCATGCCAATCCCTCCGGGAAATTCTGGTGGAGTACTATAGGTAGAAACATACACCTGTTTATACATCATCAGCCAGTCAACAGGCTCGTCTGACTACATTTTATGGATCCCGCCAACTCAATGTATTGACCATTGGTAAACAGGCACATACACCTGCTTACACTCATCAATACTGCCAGTAGCCTCATCTGTCAGTGTTGAAATAAGTTCATTAACCATGTTTGGCAGAGTGCAATCAGCAGGCACCTACACCTGCAAGTATTGATCAATCCTACCAACAGTCTCGCTTGGTAGAACACGGAGAAGTCAGTCGAAAAGCTTCGGCGACAAACATGAGGCAGACTCAACTCTCTACCCCCACACATGAGTACTGTCCGGATTCACTGACAGGAAAAGGAGTACATGAGCAGGCACATACACCTACTCCAAGCACGGAATGAATGTATATCCCCATTCCGGAAGTTAGAGTCACCAAGCATATTCTATCAATGGTGAAAGAGCAGAAGCAAATCCCTGATCATATTATAGATGTCTGCCAGGATATTATAACGGATTCAGCAGCATCACCGGGAATGAAATGAAAATCTCTCCCTACCAGCGGAGTGAAACATCCAAAGTTCACTCCATAACAGACACACACATCTGTTCCAGTCCAAGAGGGTTGTGGGGCGTACTCCCCCATATCATACGGATAACCAAGTCTGGCACATACACCTGGTTTGAGCGGAGATAATCAGCCTAACCTGATCATTTCTCATAAGCAGGCACACACACCTGCTAAATTGTGTAAGAAGGAATCTTAAAATAAGACCCGCCCAACACATTCAAGAAATCAAGAGCCAATCTGTAAAAAGGCCTTACTTGATGGTGGAGTTCTTGATGCACTCAGACAATTATCTATTGCAACTCAAGATTCTCCTCTTTCAGTTCCCATTAGTGGGAACATTAATTCCGATGGTCTGCATCAGATACTTTATCATGAAGGCTTCCATCATTACAATTTGGTCGATCTAAAAGTTTCATCTTCATATGAGAGCCACAGGAACCCTATGTGTGGTCAGAAGACCAAGGAGAAGAAGATCTCATCTTTGGCTGTAACCCACCAGGGTGGTCCTCCCCATGATGATGAATTTCGCTACAAAATTCCTCTCCGTAGTAGTGATGCACATTTCCCGAAAAATGCTCTTGTGGACATTGTAGTGCTGAGAAATCCCTCTTATCTTGAGGCACATGAAAATGCGAAACCAATCATGTATGATGCTTTATCACTAGTAGGTGAAATACTTTCTCAATCGGATGATAGCCCAGGGTGTAGGTCATTCTCCAAACCACCCCTAAGTCATGCATCTTCTAGTTTGATCAGTGATTTCTCTAACAATATTTTTGAATCTGATGATTAAACAAGGAAGCACCAGCTCTGGTCAAATCAGGTAGAAGAATCTTCATTGAATGATAAAGAGGAAATGCTGAACATGAGAAAACAACTGGCGAAAGGTGAAGTGCCAGTAATGTTTTGGCCTCTGGATGACTCTAAGTATGACATTCCATAGATTTTGATAGAAGATGGAATTCATGATATTCGTCTCAATATATGGAAAACTCTTTGTCAGTTTAAAAAGAATGTATTATCCTACGATGTATATGAAAATCATGTTAAGATAATAGAAGGGTTACAATGTCAGATTGATTTGGAATCTCTATCAGTCTCTCGATATCTGAAGGCTGAAAAGTAGCAGAGATCCCTTCAGCATTCATGCTATGGTGAACTAAGAAGATTGCACCAGTTACTTTTCAATACCCCATCTGGTATTCATATCAGAGTATAGTGTTCATGGAGCACTACATTTCACTGTACTCTCCAGTCAGCAAAGGCCGCCGAAAATGGTCTCATGCAATGTTATTGCCCATGGCCGGCCAAAGACAATGGGATTTGTTTGTAATAAAAAGGTTTCCCAAGAATAAGATTCAACTAGTTCCTCTCAAAATCAAGCATACAGTAAACAAATTGTTGAATTACTCCTGCATCAATCGAATGAGAATATTGAAAAAGCCTCTCATTTGGAGCAAGCACATCACCAAGTAATAGAAGTGTCTGAAATAATCCAACGGTCCTTTAAACCAGGTGATAAAAGTGGATGCATTTTGATGCATCCAGCTAATTTCAGGATGAAGGTCCGCAAGATCAGGATAGATTTTAAGAAAGTCTCAGACATAGAATGTCAAGAGCCACCCCAGCGTGCCAGACTAGGGACTCTTTTAAACCAACCCTTAGAATAAACAAATAGGATTCGAGGAGATGAGAAAAGGCAGCAGGAACAGCCCCAGTCCATCAGACTGGGGACTTTTTCAAATCATCAATCCCCTCCTCAGCGAAAGTTGGTCTTCTCTCGTTTGTGGAAGTAGCAACAGGAGGAACGAAGAGCCAAATTATCAAGACATTCCCTCCAAATTACATTTCGTCAAGAAGTTCCTGAGGGATCGAATCAAAAAAAGGAAATGTCTCATCAATGACATGGAAGAATACAATATCACAGAAATGATGATAGATGGGATATGGTGCGTTATGCATCAATCAATGTCATCAATTCCATTGTTGCTGATCCACTAGATGAGGCTCACTCAGGGTATTCAGATGAATAGGTTCCTGCTCAAGAATATGTACGCAAAGACACAAATGAAGAAGGTGTGCTTATAGGAATTCAAAGCATTACTCAGAACCTAGGTAATCCTTCATGTAACCCACTTCCCCCTATCTGAAAAGGATCCAACAAAGGTAGGGGAATGAATCATGTTACATATCCTTCCTCTAGAGAAGGCCAATCACTCTCACTAGAGTAAAGGTTTGCACAACAGGAGGAAGAAATGAAGGAATTGAGGAGGTTGAATGCAGAACTACTTTAGGGTGATCTTCTTCCTAAGCGTGCTGGAGTCAGTCAGCCAAGGGAATTTGTTACAGCTACTGAGATGGATCAAGAATATCCTCCTCTCTCTGTACACCCTCACAGGTATAATCCTACGGTTCAAGTGCAACAACAGTTGGCAGTGCTACCATCATTTGCAGCACTAGCCACCACATCTGTCCAGGCTCTAGTCATTTCCCCTGCCCAAGTCCAAGTTCAGCCGGATTTTTCTCAAAAGTTAATAACTACCATTGATTCATTAACAGCTCGGTTAGGGACTATAGAAGGGAAGCATGTGCAGGTTCAACCTGAAAAGAGAGCTTACCCTGAATGGGTAGATTCAATCTCTCTCTCATCATGTTTTGGAAACCCTGTATTCCCTATTTTCAATGGATTAGGTGACCCTGAATAGAATTTGATGCATTACGTGTCTTGTTGTGATCCTATGATGGGAACTCCAGAGTAGCAAGAAGCAGTGAAACTCAGATTCTTCGTGTGAACCTCACAAGGACCCACCTTTGTCTGGTACACAAGCTTGAAATCTCGGTCAATTCCGGATGGGAATATCTCTGTCAACGATTTCTTCTTGAATTCAGCTCAACTTTTCCAAAGAAAACAGTTTTTGATCTTAAAGACTATAAGAAAATGGAGAATGAAAGAGTCTCTGATTTCATTGCTCACTGGAAGGGATTAACATATTCCCTGATCTTAGAACTTCCTCAAGAGGAACTGTTATCAAACTATGTATCAAATCTGCATGATGAATTACGCACGCCGTTGATCACTGTGAAATACGTAGGAGGGTTTCGAAACATTACTTCAATCGCTCAACAGATTGAATATTCTCTTATACAAACTAAGGCTAAATCTCATGTAATTCCATCAGCTCCAGGAAGGAGAATCGGTAAAGTAGATACTGCTCCACTTATACTTAAACAAGCACATGTACCTACTTCTACTTCAAAACCTTCATCTTCTCGAAGGGATCCACCTCTTGAGCACCAACAACAGAGATGGTTTCGTCAAGATGATCAAAGTGATCAAAGATGAAAAAAATTTGAGGATCTAAAGACCAAAGTTTACTCTTTTCAAAATGAACATGTTCCTGACTACTTCATTTCGGCTCTTGAAATTAATCTGGTTTAATTGCCAAGGCCCAAGAGGCCAAAAAATGAAGAAGATGAAGACCTTCCCAATTATTTCCCCTTTTATCAAATGTTGGGGCATCCCATCCAAGAGTGTTTTGTCTTCAAAGACCTCCTGCAAAAGATGGTCGACTCCGGACAAGTCAAAATGAAAGGTTTTTCATCTCAGGTAGCATGTGTTACTGCTACAGTTCTATAGGAGGAAGGAGAATGGAAAGAAGTCAAAAGAAAAAATGCACACAAATATGATGATTGGATGGTCATAAAGACAATCAAATGAACTCATGCTATTTTGCGAACACAATTGAAGAAACCAATTGTACCTGATGCCATAAATGTTGCAGAAAAACCCTCTTCATCAGAGGGAAAATCCTCAATGAAATGGAACAATTCCAAGAAATTGGAACAATCAGAAGAAGATGAGTATGTGTCAAAGACTAAGCTATCTTTGACTCTGGTAGATTTCATGTCATCTACTTTGAAGCCACGAGCACTGCCCCACCAAACGGCTCAGCCTAAACGAGTTAATCAGGCAGAGTCTTCATCGGATGAAGAGTTGATCTTCATTTCTGTTAATATGATTCAATTAACATATCCATATGCCAGTCGCAGTTTCGATTTTGATGTGCCTAAATTCCTTGTATCAAACAGAGGAATCAGAGGAAGTTCCAGATGCTCAGGATACAGGGGAATACGTGGATCTTTTAGAGGCCACTATTCCAATTCTACTCCTTCTATAACTGTGTATGCGGCAGAAACTCTTTGTAGAGCCCTTCAACGAGCTCAACAAGAACAAGCAAGTTCTTCCACCAATAGAAAACTTAGTCCTGACACAATCATATTGGAAGATCGGTTGAAGGTTCCACTTTCTTCTTCTCATCAAGTAAATAGACCTAATCGGTATAATCTTCCAAAATCAAGAGTATTACCAACTCCTAACCTGATACAAGATGCATCAACTTCCAAAACATCAAATTTCAAGGCACCTGTTAAACCACATGTTCCTATTAGGAAACACAAACCTTTGGATCAAAATTATGATATATTGAAACACCTGGACCAAGTACCAGACAAGTTATCATTTTTGGAAGCTTTGAACCTATCAAAGGATCTTTGGGAGGCACTCATTGAGGATTTGTCTAGTCCTCAGGAGTTTGAAATTGAAATTTATGCAGCTGAAGTATACCATGTCGAGAATAATCCTGCAAAATGCCATGTAGTGATATCTTTCATAGATTAAGATAAAGATGATGTCATTAATGGACACATTAGACATTTGTATTTATCTGTCAAGGTCAATGGTGTAGACATCCAAAGGGCTTTCATTGATAATGGTTCATGAGTCAACCTCATCCCCATTCGTACACTTCGTCAATTGGGCCTCAAGGAATATAATTTATCTCCTTCTACTATGATGTTACAAGAATATAATAAAAATGAACAAGAACCACTGGGCGAGATTACACTCAGAACTCCGTTTGGAGATCTTGTATCTAATTCAGATTTCATGGTTGTTGATCAAGATTCGGCCTTCAAAATCCTGCTTGGAAGACCCTGGCTACATCAACATGCAGCTATCCCTTCATCATACCATCAATGTCTCAAATATTGTTTCAATGGTCAAGTTGGGACATTGTATGGCGATAAGTCCCCGTTCATGATATGTGAATCTCAATACATTGAGGCAGAATTCTATCACATGAAAGGAAAGGAGAAATCCACAACAAGGGAGCTTACCAAAGTTAATGATCTATATGGTTTGGAGAAGATTCTAGTAAATTCATTTACACATGTGAGTACAGATTATGTGTTGCCTATCGGTCAAATTGACACGATAGACCCAAATCAAAATACTCTTATGGATAGATCCATAATTTAAATTATGGAAATCGAGCCAGACAGCATGGGAGAAATTGGTGAGCCACCAAGTAGTGATGAAAGCCCACATATAGATGTCTTCATTTCATCCGCTGAAATCCAGTAAGTCTATACTTCACCAATCAGGCCAGAAGAAGTTATAGCAATGTCAGAGGTGAATCATGATGTTGATTCTCAATCCATAATCTCCACTTTATTACCAATGGAAGACCCTTCATCAACAATTGGGTCAGAAATGGAAGCTTTTTCTTCAAGATGTTCAAATTTTAACATTTCTTCTGATCATGGAAATTCTACTTCGTCATCCAATATGCAAGTAGAAACATAAGAAATAACACATGTTGAAGAAGAAGAAGAAGATCTCAGAGATGCTCCCCCAGCATTTGAAGAGGTTATCTCTACCACTATGTATGAACTAAGAGAAATAAATCTGGGTACAAAAGAAGATCCATGCCCCACTTTAGTTTGTGCACCCATGACTCTTGAAGAGCAGGAGATGTATATTTCCGTTCTAAAGAAAAATCAAGATATATTTTCTTGTAACTATACAGAGATTCCATGGCTTGATCCATATGTTTCTACTCATCGTTTGGGTTTACTGGAAGAACATTGAGGATTCAAACAAGCCACTAGAATAACACACCCAACATATGCTTCCAAAATTGAAGCTGAAGTAGATAAACTCATCAAAGATAACTTCATCAGAGAAGTTCAATATCTTAAATGGTTGGATAATATTGTCCCAGTGAAAAAGAAGAATGGGAAAATTAGAGTTTGAATTGATTTCAGATATCTTCATCGATATTGTTCTAAGGATGATTTCCCAGTTCTGATTACATAACTTTTAATTGATGCAATAGATAGTTATGAAGCACTTTCCTTCATGGATGGATATTCTGGATATATTCAAATCCAAATGGCCCCATAATATGATGAATTCATAGCCTTCAGAGCCCCTCAGGGTGTGTTTTGCTACCGGGTAATTCCCTTTGGCTTAATGAATGCAGGTGAAACATATCATCATGCCATGCATCGTATCTTTAAACACTTTTTAGGGATGTTTTTTGAATGCTATGTGGAAGATTTGGTGGTCAAATACAAACAACGTTCTAATCACATGGCTGATTTGGAAGTCATATTCTGCAAACTTCGACAACATAATTTGAAGATGAACCCCTAAAAATGTGCTTTTGGGGTAACCTCAGGAAAATTTCTCGGCTTCGTCGTACTCCATCATGGTATTGAAGTCGATCCTGAGAAGACAAAGTCAATCCTTAGTATGTCACCTCCTTGAAATTTGAAATAATTAAGAGAACATCAAGGAAACTTAGCCTATATTCGGCGTTTCATCGACAATTTGGTAGGCAAAAGTTCACCCTTCACCAAATTGATGAAGAAGGGATTCACTTACTAGTGGACTGAACAATGTCAAGAAGAATTCGATATTATCAAGAAATACCTCTTGAGTCCACCGGTACTCATGCCATCTATTGAAGAAATACCACTTATCCTCTACGTGTCAGCTTTATAGAGATCATTGGGTGCCTTTATTGCTCAGAAGAATGATGCTGGGAATGAAAATAGCCTCTACTACCTCAGTCGGACTATGCTTGAAGCAACAACCTGATATTCAAGTATTGAGAAGTGCTTCCTGGCGTTAATCTATTCAGTTCATCAGTTGAGACACTACCTGACACATCATGAGGTCCAAATTGTATCTCGCAATAACCCGCTCAAATTCATCCTCAGTCGTCCAATGCTTACAGGACATCTGGCAAGGTGGGAAGTTATTTTGCAGCAATTCGACATTCAGTATGTGTCTCAAAAGGCAATAAAGGGCCAAGCTCTGGCTGATTTCCTAGCTGAACTCCCTTCAATGGAAGACACATCTTCAGATATTGAACTCCTTGATGAGGAAGTCTTGTCTATTCAAGAAAGTCCTCAGGCATGGAAAATGTATTTTGATGGTGCTTCCAGAAGTCCAACAGGGAGGAAAATGGAAAATCCTAAATTCAACAATGTTGGATTAGGAATTGTGCTCACTTCTCCAGAAAAGGAAGTGTAACCTTATTACTTCTTATTGAGGGAAGGTGGTACCAATAATGAAGCAGAATACCAAGCTCTCATCACAGGATTGGAATTGGCGCTTCAAGCACAAGTGAATCAGTTAAAGGTGAAAGGTGATTCAGACCTGGTAATCAAACAAGTAAATGGGGATTATGCCATCAAAAAAGAAGAATTGATCCCTTTGCATGATTACGTCAGAGAGCTAATGGCGGAATTTCCTACTAAACTGACATTTTTTTATATCCCGAGATCACAAAATGCCCAACCTGATTCATTGGCTAAAATAGCCACAGCTCTGGCAGATCCATATCGGGATGAGACAACCATCATTATTGCCCACCGTCGTACAATTTCACCTTACGTTCGAACCAGAATAGAGGATATCAATGAAATTAGTCCTATTCCTGAACCATATGGTCATACTACAGGATGGATGACACCTATCAGGGAATACCTTCAAAATGGAACACTTCCACCTGATAGAGTCGGGAAAGAACATGCCTGGAGACGTGTGGTTAATTTCACTCTTTATAATAGACCAGATCACTTAGAGAATGTTCTCTACAAAAGTGGTTTTGATAGAGTTCTCTTCAGATGCATTGATGGATTAGAGACAATGGCTATTATGAAAGAAGTGCATGCAGAAGTCTGTGGTGCCCACTAGTCTGGACATAGACTATCTGATCAGATTCGAAGGATTGGATACTTTTGTCCTTCAATGATACAAGATTGTGTTGATTTCACAATGATGTGTCACTCATGCCAAGTACATACCAACTTCATTCATCAATCCCCAGATTTTCTTCATACAGCTAAATACTCGTGGCCATTTGCTACATGGGGAATGGATGTGGTGGGACCTTACCCTTCAGCTACGACTAAGTAGTTTAAGTATATTCTTACTGCTACTGTCTTCTTTTCAGAATGGTAAGAGGAAATACCTATCATAGAATTTAGTTCTAAATGCATTGTTAGCTTCATCAAGTCTAACATCATTACCATATTTGGTGTCCCTCATACCATATTGTCGGACAATGGCACCAACTTCTGTTCATCCGAGGTGAAGCAGTTGTATCAAGAATACAACATCAAATCCAACCATTCATCTCGGAATCATGCAGCGACCAATGGACAGATAGAAGCCTTTAATAAGACTCTTTCAAATATACTAGAAGAGATGGTGGATAAAGATAAGAAATCATGGTCTGATAAACTCTTTCATGCTTTATGGGCTTATTGGACTACCACCCACACTGCAACACGGTCAACTCCCTACTCATTGGTATACGGAACGGAAGCAGTATTGCCAATTGAGGTTCAATTACCCTCACTCAGAGTATCCATTTGTGATCAGTCATCTACATATGATCAATCTCAAAGTAGATTGAATGAATTGGAATAGTTAGATGAGAAAAGATTGTGTACACTGCACCACTTGGAAGTCTATCAGAATCGAATAGCACGAGCTTTCAAAAAAAAAGTTCATCTTCGTTCATTCATTCAGGGAGAATTGGTATTAGTTCTCAGAAATCCAATGATACCAGGAAAGAAACCTCCAAATCTCGAGCCAATATGGGAAGGACCTTACTCAATACATAAGGTCTACTCCAATGTAGCTTATTCTTTAATCTCAATGGTTGGAGAACTCATCACTACTCCATCCAATGCTAGATTTCTGAAGAAATATTTTTTATGAACACAAAATACCTCCACGGTCCATGCATACAACCTTAAACTATTTACACGTCCTGTACGTCCAGCATGACATTAAACTACACCATCCAGGGTCAATGCATATGACCTTAAACTATTCTCACTTTCGTCCAACATGACGTTAAACTATGTCCCCCTTTATCGTCCTTGCTTTATGACGTTAAACTATATAGAATTTCTTTACGTCTAGCAAGACATTAAACTGCATAACCAATGGTCCATGCATATTCCCTTAAACTATTGGCACTTACGTCCAACATGACGCTAAACTGTATCATCACTTTTTTATCCAACATGACATTAAACTGTGAAAAAGTCCCTAATATGTCCAACATGACGTTAAATGGTGTACTCTTTTGTCCTCACTACATAAAATTAAACTGCACAGTCCCCCTTTTGTCCAACGTGACATTAAAACTTTATTGTCCCCATCATCTTAATTACATGACGCTAAACTATGCTGCACCAATAGTCCTAACCGCAAGACCTTAAATCTGCATAGTCCATTTATATGTCCTACGTGACATTAAAATATGCATTGTTACAGTTGTTTTTACCTCTTGTATCTCACACTGAGTATGACTCACTTGATATTAGAGAAAACATCAACCATAACACTCTCTCTGGGCTACTAACCATGTGTAAGTCCCAACACTATTTTTAGGTCGTTGTCCCTAAGGACAACTTGATCACTAATTCATTATTTAATTGAACTACATGGACTTTGATCCTTTCCTTCCAGGCTGGGTACGTAGGCAACCTCCCAAGGTTCAAGCCCAAAACCAATCTCTTTACATTGGTACACCTCCATCTCATACGATGTTGATTCGTGAAACCGCCCCTAGAATCAATATCTTTACATTGGTTCACTTTCGTCCTTGCTATACGACATTAAACTACACAACACTATTGTCCAGTATGATAATAAACTATAGTATTCTTTGATACCCTCACCTGATAGGGAATCATTATTTACATTGATTTTCAATCATGTTTCATTTCAAAGTCTACGTGCATACATGGAAATACCTGACCTTTTATCTTGAGTTAAACTGTCATTACACTAAAAATCTCTTTCACCCTTCACATGTACGAACCTAATTTGTACGAGGGTAGTTCTAGAACTACGTGGGCATGATTCCCATCTTTATGAGATATGTAGGAATGTTCAAGTGTCCCTTCAATCCATCCCCAAGTCTTTTGGGCCTAACCCCAAATTCCTCTTTCAGTCCCCTGGCTGAAAAGTCCCCATGAAAACACACACTGTGTATTTCTTATAATGGTCCAAGCTCTATGACCCTAAACTAAGATCTCTAATCCTTTTGTCCCACACGACGTTAAACTGTAGTTCAAGAACTATATATGGCTTGATTCTCGTATTTATGGGATACGTAGTGAAGTCCAACATTTCCATTCAGGACCCAGCCACAACATGATTATGGTTAGCATTTATCAGTGTATTTCTGTATACATTGGACAATACCCATATTTATGTGTCATAATCCTAACCTTAAATAATTTCATATCTTCATAACCCTTATCTTAACTTCTTATCATAAAAGGCTTGAAATTCTGAGAGTTCTTTTGCATAACCATGAAGTATGTGCCCTTAGGTAGCCTTGCATAAGCATTCTATATAATGGACCTGTCAGCCAAAAGATGGTATTATTTGACTATGCAACCAATGCCCTTAGGTGGCCCTACATAATTCAACCCCCTAACGGGTTTGTTAAATAATGATAACTTCATTCTTGGGAGGAAAACCTCTTTTTTCCTTATTTGACTTAATGATAATATGTAGGGATCCGCAAAAATAGCCATCCTTAACATATTTGTCCCATATCCTTTTTCATGATATGAAATTATTCAAGTATATGGTTTATATTCTCCTTCCCTACATTTTGTTCAGACCTTCATAGGAGTGATATCCATCTAGTTCTTCGATAATCTTGTTCGGAAATATCTTCTCTATATTCAAGTACCTCATTCCATATAGTAAACTCTATACGTTGGAAAATTTGAGTCTCCATAAACTTTCACTGGCTTTTTAGCACTAGGAATGTAAATTTCTGGGAGTTCTTTTGCCTGACTATGCAACACGTTCCCTTAGGTGGCCTTGCATAAGTAGTCTACATAACGGACCTGTCATCCAAATGATGCTATTTATTTGACTATTCAGTCAATGCCCTTAGGTGGCCCTGCATAATTCAACCCCCTAACAAGTTTGATAAATAATGGTAACATAATTCTTGGGAACTACATCTTCTAATTCCTTTTAGCTCCTTTTCATATCATTCCTCAGATTCAAATATTCTTATGTCATAGTTTACATATTTTCCCTCATACATGAGTATGGTAATATGTTTTCAGTAAATTTTCAAGGAATTGAGTCAATTTTAATTCATTTCGGTCAAAGCTATTTTGACCTTAAACATTAGCCTCTTTATGTCCGAGGTGCATGACATTAAACAGCCCACAAAAGACAAAGGAACTTTGAATAAAAGTCAAGTTCCAGCTCACTAAACATACATTTTGTATGATTTGGGTAATATTGAGAAATTAAGAGATTCAAAGTTTGTAGGGTTATTTATATTATTCCTAGTAAAAATCAAACTATGCTTACTAGGCCCATTGTCTTAGGTAAAATTTAAAGCATGTTGTGAAAGAATACAAGAATAAATGATTGAAGATAAAAGTACTCTCCATTGATGCACAAGAATTAGAAGGACATCCACAGATTGGACTCTCTCCTCTTTTCCAAGAAATTACAAAAGGCTGTTGACATAATTCTTCAATTGATGAACCGCATCCCTAGCTTCATCAGCAGCTACTTAAAGCTCATGTACTCGACCAACTTCACTCTTTTAATACTGATGGATTGCTTTCTTGGTATCCACAATGGTCTTCATACCATTCATTTAACTCACTCTAGTGAATTGTTGAGTTGGTAAAGTTCCCCAGTAACAGCATATAACTGTTGCTGAAGGTGCATCTTCTGGACAACTTTTTCTTTGATCTTATGCTTTAGCTCATTCATATTGGCAGCATAGTCAGCCTCAGCTTGGGATACCGTAGCCTCAAATTCACCGATGTTGACTGACAGTTTCACCCTGGTCAGATATTCACGACACTTTTGCTCCTGCTCCCTCCTGAAGATGACTTGTTTCACCGCGGTATGGATCTCTTGGTATCCAAAACCACCAAGTCCTAGTATGAAAAACTGGGACGACAATCGAGGGATATTCGATGATAGATCATCTAAAGGCACCTTAGATATGATTTTCCATATGTTGTTCCATGCCTTGCGTCGTGAAAAGATGAGCGCCTTAAGAACCTCTGGGTATGATTCAACATCCTCATCACAGGGGGGCATGTAATCTGAGATTAATGCACTTAAGGAAGTGCCCTATTCTGCTCGTTCCACACTAACCCTGGTTGCTTCACCTTCTACTACTATTTTGGAGAAGGTTGATACTTTACCTCCAGTTCTAGACATTGATGTTGATAGCCCTGATTGATCAATTAAGAGTATGGTTTGTTTTATAGAATAATGGAAGTTGGTTGTTTATCTTGAAAACTCAGTACAATCATTTCCTAACTGTATATCACCAGCTTGATAAGACTCCTCCCCATCTTTACCAGTTTCAACAGAATCTTCAAGATGGGTCTCAGGAGGGTTTACTGGGTTTAGATCCACTTGAGCTAATGTTTCTGCAATGGTAGGGTTGACATCAATGTCCACACCCTCTTCAGGCATTGGCAGTTCAATAGCTTCTATGGATGGAACTGCATATTATTTTCAGTCATGATTTGAAGTGTAAAATATAAAAAAAACTTTATTGGATGAAGGATAACACTCACGTCCAAGGTCTTCTAAATCACATGATAATTTAGCATGATCATAAAATTCATCGAAAGACATGGTACGATGCATCATTTCATCCAATGATATTTTAGAATCCTATTTAGTCTCACCTGTGGGAGAATTTGATGTGCCCTCTTGGCGACCATCATTCAGCAGCCCCTAACCCTGGAAAGCTTCTTTAGGAAGGATGGCAGATTCAGTTGCGGCGGCCACCAATGATTCTGGTGTAGGTTCTTCTCTACTTGTAGCAGCAGCAGGAGCAGAACTGGGAATAGATGTTGGCTCTTTTTTAGAAGCATCCAAGTCAGCCTGAATTTGGGTTTGTTCCACAGCACCCTCTGTGGTCCTTAAAAGAGGATAAGTCCTTTCCCTCAGAGGGTAATTTTAATAATCCCCTGAAATCCCAAGGAAAATGAGCAATCTTTTTCATGGTTTAAAATTCATGATTATCCGAAGGACGTACCACTACTGATAAAGCGTTTAGCGGTGGACTTCCTCCTTCGTCACCTTTTTCCTTTTGGCTTTTTGGGAGTGTCGACAGTTTCCCTTATTGTAACTTGAATTGATGAATAGAAGGCCATGTCCAACTCCTTATTCATGGCCTGCTGGCCTGGAGATATCTCACCCAGTTCGCGAGGAGATTCATCAGCAGCCCCGATGGTAGTACCACTAGGGCTATATTGTGGCGGAGGAACCTCAATTGTTCCTTTCTTTTCAAGCTTCAATATGAAGAAAATAACTCCATTAAGTAATAAAGCATCGACTAAAATCAAGTTTCAAAGAAAATAAGGAAAGAAAACTTACATCTTCAGGAGCCAAGTAATCGTGCCACTCCTCATCAGTCCCCTCAGCGGTGCCACGATCAATCCATTCCTTCACCCACCTGGTGATAGGAACGGACTCATCAGTGGAATATATGAGCATTTACAGCTCTCGTATGTAAGCCCACACATCATTGGGGTTATCCTTGTATTGGATATCTATAGAATCCATAATATTCCCCATTCTAGGAAGTTGTAGGCCCTCACAAAAATCCAGCCAGGTGGTCTCATCACTACAGTATAAACTTTTCCATGTCTAGACAGCCTCTGGTCTTAGATATGAAGGCTGCGAGGAAGGCCCTACAATCTTCGATTTCAGTTTCTTTCCATCTCCTGCATCTATAGATAGAGAATAAGAAAATAAGACTTATTGTTTTATAAAGTAGTAGTGATTAAATTACCATAATGAAGTAACTCACCCAGAGTTGATGGAGTCGGTCTTTTGATTCTAACCGGAGGATTATATCGGGCTTGAGGCCGCTTTGCCACTTGTTGTGCCTCATCATCCCCATCATGGGAATCCAGTGAATCAGTCCTAGAGGAGGAATTTGGCGAATCCTCATCAGGTGGGGAAGCATCACCTTCATGAGGAAGGGTTTCTTTCTCCACAGTCCTCTTCCTTTTCCCCACCTGATAAACTGGGTGATTCAGCACCTCTTTATGTTATGATGCTATCCAGTGCTTGACATACCATGTAGTCAATTTATGTGCCGCTTTTTCAACTGGTAGATCAAATATTTCCCCAGTCTTCTCCCTTGACGTCAGCAGCCACAGTTGTCGAGCAACCATCAGATGTTGCTCTAACCTGTCATGTACAGGGGGAGATACAGTAATCTGTTGTAGATAGTTTAATTGACGTGAAAATATATATGGAGCATAGGCCTCGCATATAATTTCTCCGTCAATCCTAGCAACTAGCACACCGTCTCTGCAAGCTAGCATGTACGCCCTCAAATCCAAGTGGGTTGTTCCATCATCAACAAACCGCCTGGTTGGCGGGTTTCCATAGGGAAATAAGATAAATTCCTTAAACATGCTCAGCCTCACTTTCATGTCATAGGCATTAAGATTTAATGGAGAAACTCTAGAGAATGCTTGCACTGACGTCCTAAAAGAACTTCCAGAAATTTGTAATCCATTCTGTACATTGTAAGTCCTGAAGTGAGTGGCGATCCATCCCCATAAAACTTGGAATGGTCCCACTATTCTTAAAGGAGATTTACCCATGAAGACATGAAGTAAACTCCTGTGAATCATTGGTAAAATGGGGGTAGCCAACCCAACCATTTTCCCTCAGCCAACTTTTTCGCAATGACGAAGGTCCCTAGCCTGACACCTCCCATCGAATCCCTGACTAGAAAGAGATAAATGTTGAGCCACAAAGCCAAGAATCCCTCCAGACGAGTCTTCTTCGGGATCCTTTGATTCACCTAAAATCCCCATTTCTCAAACTCTCCTGCTTCTAGAGTTTTCTAGAATGTGCCAGGAGAACCCCTCTTCTTAGGTTTTGGGCAGGTGGTAGGATGGGTGGACCTCTTATTCTTAGATTTCTTTTTCTTGGAGCCTTTCTCCGTCGACTACTTCTCCTTTGGATCATTCTCTTTCTTCTCAATAAGAAATATATTCATCCACTCCTCCAGATGAATATCCTTTCTAGAATGAGTTAACGAGGTCTCTGAACTCTTGAGCCTGTGGATGATTTTAAATAATTCCTGAGCTAAAGCAGGAGTCTTCTCTGAATCATTCCAAGTCACCTTGGGAGGAATGAATTCATCATACATGTCGCCCAAAATTGGAGCCGCTGAGATCTTGTGGACATCCCACAGACTGATGCCTACTTCTCCATGAGTCAGATGGAATGAATTAGTTTCTGGGATTCAGTGGCTGAGTATCTATGGCAGGAAGTTATCATGTATGTAAACATATGTTTTCCCTTCCCAAACAGCTTCGTATATCGCCACTCCTTTCAGATCCTCGACAAACTCTACATAGATTTGTCGTACCCAGTATGCCCATATCCAAGTTGGCTTAACACCTCCCCCATGATGGAAGTTCCAACTTTTCTTCCAGCCTTTGGATTGATCCATCTGAGCATTTCAAAAGTTTGAAAGATGAAAATGTGGTTTTAGATCAGGCTTATGAGGTTTCAGATCTTGGTGTACAAGGGCTATGATGCATCATGTGGGCCTTCTCCACTGTTCCAACATTTATAAATACTCCTCCGCATGAGATATTTGCTGAAGAAAAGTTGGTGTAATTCTGAAACCACGAAAATGAGAGATAGTTCTTTGCTTTTGGAATAGTGATTTATCGCAGATAACCATATCCATACAATGGTAGATAAATTCTTTAGGGGAAGTCGCGATGATATTTCTTCAGATACTTAGAAAAATCCGGAAGAGTTATATTTTTGACGGTATAATAATCGTGGCCAATGATATCCATCATATCATCAAGACATTTTCTTTCCAGTTCATCAGCTATTCCGATTCTCCAGAGAGCCATTGATTCTGTACAAAAGTTATACAATTAACTCTTAAGTAAGTTTATTTTTCATAAAATTTGTGAAGGAATTCAGGAAAAATCAAAAAAGAATTAAGGCGCGCAAGTCTAAAACTTGGCACACAAGTGTGATGTGTCATGCAAGTATAATGTGCCGCACAAGTATTTGGCATGCAAGTATCACTGCACAGGTCCATTTACCTTGATAGTAGCGCAACAGCAAAGGAAAAGCAGAAAAGACAGCAACTTGCGCGACGGAGATGACCTGTGTGGAAAAAGCTCAAAAATCCGGAACTCAATGTTATGCACGACAAATGAGCACATATATATATGCCAGGCCGACCACATATGCGCCTACAACCAGCGCGCTCCAGCCCTGCGCGACTCACATCTTCATGACGATAGTTGTGCGGTAAACACCTGCACGCCTCTTTCCCTTTGGTTTTCTTTTATTTCCTCAGAGTCAAATCCTCATTTCTTTTGGATCCAACTATGAGGGGGGACTTTTGTTGACGCTCCTTTCGTCACAGAGTCTACGGATTGGAACAAGGAAATATCTTACCTCAAAGTGATTCAACCTTTGAAAAAATTTCAAAAATTGACAAAGGAACGAAGAAGAAGAACATTGCGCCAGGGTCGCGCAAGTTCTACAATGGTCGCACAAGTACACTTGCGCGACATAGTTGGTCATGCAAGTCACTTGCGTGCCCTAAGTGATAACCGCCGGGGTCTTCTCTAGCCTATAAATACCCCCGGTGGACCCCCCATTTCAGTAGGAATTTTTCCAGAATTCAGATACAGAGCTCTGAACGCCCAAATCTCTTCTTCAGGTCTTTCGAACACTTCTAAGGTAATTCTTTACCTAGAATGGAAGGTCTAGACAAGAGGAGTAAGGTCTAAGTGTTATAATTCACTAACACTTACGCGCCTAAGGTGTTTTACCCTTAAGGGAAATGAACATACTTGTGCGCCTCCTTACCTACTCATTAAAACTTGCGCGCCCCTTGTAAAGACCCGAAGCCTGACGTACATGGACATTACATTACTTTTGCGGAATACTTGGTACATAACAAAAACACACACACAAGGATCATAATAGTTTAGTGTCTTTGGAAACTCGGAACGTAAACTTCTAATCGTGGTGAAAGATCTTCAAAATCTCCCATAAAGATCTTCCTTTTTTTTTACCTAAAACATTTATTTATATCCTGGGGAAAAGAAAACATAAAAGGGTGAGCTCAAATGCTCAGTAAGGGTAAACAAAAGAAATATCAAACACAACATATACATAAGCACATAACTTTTGGAAATCATAACCTGCAAAAGAGATCATAATTTCATAACATGGGGTAAATCATGGAAGTGAAATGTAATCACAATAATCATAACTTAAAACATGAAACTTTGTGGCATTCACACATAATCATAGAGAATCATTTCTTGTTAGTCAAGACTCATTGCCAAGACTATCTTAGTGGACAAAGACCCTTTCTGAATCGAGTAACCCTCGTTTCAGTCCGGTTTCACTGAACCGGTATAACCTACCATTTCAACCATGTCTATCTCATGAGATATAAAATCTTTACCCAATGCATTGGAGGGAGATATAGGTCCCACCCATCTTATAATGAATCCTTTCTTATGTGTGCCACATAATCATAAATCATACATCATAGCGTAACCCATGTAATAAAAATGGGATTCTTAAACAACATGACATCATAAAACAATTCATATAAGATAAAGGAATTCATAAAAATGTTTCCATCACAACATAATCAAATCCATGTAATAATAGGGATAAAAACAGAACCCTTTTATTATCTTAGATGGAAGATAATTTTGATAAAATACTTGAACTTCATTCTTGAGGAAAATATCCTTTCTACTTCAAAAACATTTTTCCTTTCATAACATGTCATACGACTTTAAAATAAAAGAAGTTGATTAAAAATAAACTTGAAAACTTGTAAAGGAAGCTTCTTGGATTTAATGTTTTAAAAATACATTCATGCCGTATAAGTTAAAAAAACATTCTTCGTACTTTTGTCGGAAAAGTCAAAAAGTACCTCGTACGACAAAAGATTCCTTTCATAGATATTACTAAAAACTCACCGAAGGGTAAAAATGGATTTAAAGAATTGTAGGTGGATGGAAATAATATTAAATATTGATGAAACATGGATGTGGATGATAAAATACACCCCAGTAAATACTTACGAATAAACAATCTCGGATAAAAATGAGATTGTGATATTTCCCTTACCTTATGTCCGACTTGCTTTGTAAGTGTCCAAACCTCCTGTATAATGATTTAAATCATGTTATTGACTTATTCCAGAATCATATTCATTGTTATGATATCATATATGGTTCACTTATGACATTATATTACCCGTTCTTTTGTAAATTCCATGTTAAAGAAGCGTTTTGGGTAAAATCGTTTCATTTATCTTAGGTGTTTTGACTTGTTGTTCTTGACATCATTATTACTTATATCATGATTTACTTACTTCCAGAATATAAAATATGATTTATATATCATATATATTCAGTATATATATATATATATAATAGATAGATAAATAAAATGAAAAACACCGTTCATGGAGACGGTAGTCCGTACGTACGCATGAACGCTGTTTTACTTTCCTTATTGTCTTGAAATGGAAGTAAGTAGATGACATACATATATATATATATACATAAATCCAGTAGCTTTATAATGTCATATATTTCATTATTATTTCTTATATATACTTTATAATCATTCTTAAATGGTTAACATGGAGAATGAATCTCATCGCGTCGTGGAGACGGTAGTCCGTACGTACGCACGAGCGATGATATCATTTCCATAAATATTGAACTGAATTGGAGTGGATTATACAGTATATCAGAATCAATATGATGTTGTAATAACTATGTATAGTTATTCTTTACACCATTATACCCATCCATGTAAGGTGGTGGTGGAAACTAGATTACACCACGGCGTGGAGACGGTATTCCGTACGTACGCACGCGCGGTGATTTCTTTTTCCGTAGGATGGATAGATGGTGAAATAGGGTTGTTTCATACTTATAATAACATATCAGTATATGAGTGATACTGATGTTATTACTTCATAATGAAACAACCTAAGAAGAAGAAGTGGAAGAAGAAATAAAGATGAAAGAATTGGTAACGGTAATTACCTCTTCTTTGAAGCGCCTCTTTGAGACCTCCTCTTAGGGCACTAAAATTGGTCTTTGAGGAAGACCAGAACCTCTAGGATGTTTCTAGGGAAGTGGAGAAGAGATTTTGGCAGGGGTTGGCCGAGCTTGAGTGCTCAAATTGGTGTGAGGAGGAGGGGGAGGAGGTGTCCTTTTATAGGGGAGGAGAGGGGCACCTTAGGAATACCTCAAAATATTATTTTATATTAATGTAAAAATCGGTTTATAATGGTTCCAAATGGTCTTATTTCGAAGCTAAAGTGGGGATGGGTCGAAATCCTATCAACCAATAGGATTTAGACAAGTTTAGGTTATTATTTTAACCTTATCAATTAGATTTAACTCTAAGTTAAATAATTTAACTTTTACCGTGTCTTTTTGTTTTCTTTCACTATATGGTTAATACACTTACTATAACATGCCAAAAGAACCCCAAATTGTTTATTATTAATATATATATCCTTATCTAAGTCATTTGGCCGAACCTTAGATTTTTAGGAATAAAATAACAATTAATAATATAATATTTTATTTAAAAACTATTTTGTGTCAATTTTGACACTATTTGATATATGATTTTTTTGAAAGTCATAACAAAATTATATGTTCGAACCAAGTTGATTAAATCAACACTAATACATCATAGTAACCTAGAAAATTAGTTTAATTCATAAAAAGTCTTAAATTACATTCATTTGAGCATTTATAACATTAATTATGTTAATATTTCCTTAAAAGGGTAATTACTGCATCATCGTTGTGTCAAAAATAAATTAATTTATTTAAAGTCTAAAAATTATAAATAAAATATAATTATGTAGGAAATCTTTTTAGCTTTCTAATTAATATTTATAGTCGAATTTATCTTATGTATAACCCCATATTAAAAATGTTTTAGTAAATAAACTTTGATTTTAACTCTTTTAACTCTTCTTTGAATTAAATAATAATAAATATCCTAATCTAATCCAAGTGGGCCTAAATGGTCATATTATATTCATAAGGTTGTTTTTGGCCGAATTACACTTATCCAATAGAATTAGGACATGTGTTAGGGTAATAGTAATATCATATTTACCCTTAGTTACCCTATTTACTATTAACCGTGGTAAAAAAAAGTAAAAAGTTACTATTCACCAAAAATTATTTTCATCTCATTGAACCACATTTTAGTCCTTGATATTAACCGTGTCTGTCGGATTTTCGAAATTCCATTCACAGAAGTGGTAAAATTAAGTTTTATGCAAAATTCAGTTTTTAACCTACCACTTAGTAGTTTCACTATTCATCAAAAATTGATGTTTTTCAGAACAATGCCAAAATTTCATCCTAAGCTATATTTCATATTCCGAATTCAAAAATGAAGTCTATTTTACCATATTCATAACATAGATGTTGCATTAATTAATTTTATAATTAAATCCCGCTGTTAAAACAAATAGCATGTTTTTAAGAAACAATATCTATCAAAAGATTGACACTTGATTATGTCTGGTTTAAATGTGAAATTACAACCAATGACCAACATTGTATTAAATTGTAAAAATATATTCTAAATATACTTTAAAACCACTCAAATTAATGATTCATCACTATTAATTATTTCAATTAAAAAAGTTGTTTTTAATTAAAATTTAATAATTTTCACTATTCATCAGAATATGAAAGTTATCCGAAATGTACCAAAATTTCACCTTAGGCTAAATTCGATATTCCGAATCCAAAAATGAAATCCATTTTGAAAAATAAAATTTACAAAATTTCAAAAAGTGGTTATTACTATTCATAACGGCTAGTTTTAATAACATTTTAATAGCATATCGCTGTTTAGTGAAACTCGTTATTGCGTACTACACACGCTATCGAGGAAGGTCGCGATTGCGTGTAATGCAAGGCGAGTCAAGGATGCATGTTGTGCAAGATCCTTTTGGTGTAGCGTACAACACAAGACATTAGTGAAATAAAAAGAATATTTTTCATAAAATCTCGGGCTGTTACATTCTACCCCCCTTAAAATGAATTTCGCCCTCGAAATTCGTCGGGGTTATAAATGGTTTACTATTATAAAGTTTCTTTAATAGAATCCCACATCGTAAAAAGGAATACCAAAACTTGGCTTTAAAAACTAAAGTATGAAATGTAACGATTACCCAAATAAACTAATCGATGGGTTCCCACATAGGTAAAAATATGGATATGGAAGAGAAATCTAACCATCATGTTCTGATGGAGAGTGGTAGAGAACATGGCTATGGAAAAGCCAGTAATCACAAATCCATAGATTTGTGATGATATAAGGTACCATCTGATTCATCAGGTATAAGATCACTAGGACAACATTTTTGGTTTTCAAGATCATTTCCCTAAAGTTGAAAATTTGAATTAGAATAAATACTTACTTTATTTTGGTATAATCTCACTGTTGTTCGTGCCTTGAACAATTTCCACTTCATCTCTTAAATAAATGAAGTTGAATTTGTTATTCGTGAAGTGTTAGCAGATCATGTGATAGAATGACGGGTCATTCCATCTATCTCAAACAAAAGGTTAGAAAAATTATATACATAAGTCGATCTATAGTGAGATTAATCATATATGGTTCCTAAAATGAACTTATACTTCATATATCATACCGCTTAATAAAATAAAACTAGTTTATACTAAACAGGAACTTCCTGTAGGCCAGTGGTAGGCGATAAAGGCCAGTCGCACTTCGGTTGTGGGTTCGATTCCCACAGCCTTGTCCGAAGCGATGGGCTGTCGCCCGTCCTGCAGGTTGTCCTTTTTCTAAAACTATATTACTATAACATCCCATAAATAATATCGAAAAAACTTCTATCCTTAAACAATACTAACTTATGTCCAACATAATCCATTCCAATCTTTAGTCCTATCCATAATACTGCAGTCCATTCTCATAACATAGTGAAAACGATTACCAGAGATTTAATACCATCGTTGATCCCCATATATCATAAGATATATCTTGTTGGACACATTCCAAACATTCAAAGGCCTTAATCTTGTACTCTCTTGAATACCCATTGAACCTTAGTGAAAACTTGAATGCAGTTAAAAGTTAACACTTTCCACATACCAAAATCCTCAAAATTCTATATACTCAAACCGTGATATCACTTAGTCCTTATATCAATCATGAGCTCATGAATACTATCAAACATATTAGATTCTCTTTATCCCTTCATTATGCGCATATCATCTACATTCCAAAAGTATCTGAATAACCTTTCATGGATACTGGTAACATTAATCATACTTTCAAAACTCAATGAAAGATAACAGTGTAACAATCCTTAGATGTCTCTTTATTCTATAGTACCATGAGATTACACTACACATGATAAACATGTAATTATTCCACTACATTCTTAAACCATTGACCGAGCTTCAAAAATTCTTTCATCTCACATATCATTTGTAGTCTCTTCATCATCATCCACATAAATACTACCCATATGACCATACTGATTCTCTTCATGAGTCTTTCCCTTAGGGAATTTGTTTTCATAATTCCCATACATTCCAAATTTAAAACACTTAACCATTTTTGATGTCGTAGCAATACCATTATCCTCATCCATGGTGTTAACCGACCCTTTTCCTTTGCACTTACTTGCTTTGTGTCCTTCTTTTCCACACCCAAAGCATCTTCCAGTTCCCTTGAAACATTCTCCTTGATGCCTCTTCCCACATGATTTACATAGGGGAAATTGAACTTTCTTTCCTCTATGATCATCATGAAACTCCATCTTTCTCTTATTAGCCGAGTCAGGAAACTTACCAAATTTTACTTTATTGATCACATTATGAGATTTCTGATTCGGCATAATAATGATGTTTGGACTTCCAAATCCCATTTCATTTGGTTTCTCATGAAGAATATCATTCCATTGTCCATCATATCCTCCATTATCGTGAATCATCTTGTTTCCAGCCATTTTCTAAAACCCAAAAAGAAAATAGTGTGAGAGGCAAAAATCATGCTAGGGAAAACAACATAATAAAGATGGATTATCCTCAATATCTAACATCTTAGGTTAAATTATATAATCGTTACCATAGTTCTAGTACTATATCCTATACGTATACTTATTCTTAGGGACATCCCTAGACATACCTTAGAAATATCTCTAGGGATCTCACTAACGTTTTCGCATCCTAGTTTCCAAAGGTTGACTAAACCTTTCCTCTGATACCAACTGTAAAGACCCTAAGCCTGACGTACATGGACATTACATTACTTTTGCGGAATACTTGGTACATAACAAAAACACACACACAAGGATCGTAATAGTTTAGTGTCTTTGGAAACTCGGAACGTAAACTTCTAATCGTGGTGAAAGATCTTCAAAATCTCCCATAAAGATCTTCCTTTTTTTTTACCTAAAACCTTTCTTTATATCCAGGGGAAAAGAAAAAATAAAAGGGTGAGCTCAAATTCTCAGTAAGGGTAAACAAAAGAAATATCAAACACATCATATACATAAGCACATAACTTTTGGAAATCATAACCTGTAAAAGAGATCATAATTTCATAACATGGGGTAAATCATGGAAGTGAAATGTAATCAAAATAATCATAACTTAAAACATGAAACTTTGTGGCATTCACACATAATCATAGAGAATCATTTCTTGTTAGTCAAGACTCATTGCCAAGACTATCTTAGTGGACAAAGTCCCTTTCTGAATCGAGTAACCCTCGTTTCAGTCCTGTTTCACTGAACCGGTATAACCTACCATTTCAGCCATGTCTATCTCATGAGATATAAAATCTTTACCCAATGCATTGGAGGGAGATATAGGTCCCACCCATCTTATAATGAATCCTTTCTTATGTGTGCCACATAATCATAAATCATACATCATAGCGTAACCCATGTAATAAAAATGGGATTCTTAAACAACATGACATCATAAAACAATTCATATAAGATAAAGGAATTCATAAAAATGTTTCCATCACAACATAATCAAATCCATGTAATAATAGGGATAAAAACAGAACCCTTTTATTATCTTAGATGGAAGATAATTTTGATAAAATACTTGAACTTCATTCTTGAGGAAAATATCCTTTCTACTTCAAAAACATTTTTCCTTTCATAACATGTCATACGACTTTAAAATAAAAGAAGTTGATTAAAAATAAACTTGAAAACTTGTAAAGGAAGCTTCTTGGATTTAATGTTTTAAAAATAAATTCATGCCATATAAGTTAAAAAAACATTCTTCGTACTTTTTTCGGAAAAGTCAAAAAGTACCTCGTACGACAGAAGATTCCTTTCATAGATATTACTAAAAACTCACCGAAGGGTAAAAATGGATTTAAAAAATCGTAGGTGGATGGAAATAATATTACATATTGATGAAACATGGATGTGGATGATAAAATACACCCCAGTAAATACTTACGAATAAACAATCTCGGATAAAAATGAGATTGTGATATTTCCCTTACCTTATGTCCGACTTGCTTTGTAAGTGTCCAAACCTCCTGTATAATGATTTAAATCATGTTATTGACTTATTCCAGAATCATATTCATTGTTATGATATCATATATGGTTCAGTTATGACATTATATTACCCGTTCTTTTGTAAATTCCATGTTAAAGAAGCGTTTTGGGTAAAATCGTTTCATTTATCTTAGGTGTTTTGACTTGTTGTTCTTGACATCATTATTACTTATATCATGATTTACTTACTTCCAGAATATAAAATATGATTTATATATCATATATATTCAGTATATATATATATATATAATAGATAGATAAATAAAATGAAAAACACCGTTCATGGAGACGGTAGTCCGTACGTACGCATGAACGCTGTTTTACTTTCCTTATTGTCTTGAAATGGAAGTAAGTAGATGACATACATATATATATATACATATATCCAGTAGCTTTATAATGTCATATATTTAAATATTATTTCTTATATATACTTTATAATCATTCTTAAATGGTTAACATGGAGAATGAATCTCATCGCGTCGTGGAGACGGTAGTCCGTACGTACGCACGAGCGATGATATCATTTCCATAAATATTGAACTGAATTCGAGTGGATTATACAATATATCAGAATCAATATGATGTTGTAATAACTATGTATAGTTATTCTTTACACCATTATACCCATCCATGTAAGGTGGTGGTGGAAAATAGATTACACCACGTCGTGGAGACGGTATTCCGTACGTACGCACGCGCGGTGATTTCTTTTTCCGTAGGATGGATAGATGGTGAAATAGGGTTGTTTCATACTTATAATAACATATCAGTATATGAGTGATACTGATGTTATTACTTCATAATGAAACAACCTAAGAAGAAGAAGTGGAAGAAGAAATAAAGATGAAAGAATTGGTAACGGTAATTACCTCTTCTTTGAAGCGCCTCTTTGAGACCTCCTCTTAGGGCACTAAAATTGGTCTTTGAGGAAGACCAGAACCTCTAGGATGTTTCTAGGGAAGTGGAGAAGAGATTTTGGCAGGGTTTGGCCGAGCTTGAGTGCTCAAATTGGTGTGAGGAGGAGGGGGAGGAGGTGTCCTTTTATAGGGGAGGAGAGGGGCACCTTAGGAATACCTCAAAATATTATTTTATATTAATGTCAAAATCAGTTTATAATGGTTCCAAATGGTCTTATTTCGAAGATAAAGTGGGTATGGGTCGAAATCCTATCAACCAATAGGATTTAGACAAGTTTAGGTTATTATTTTAACCTTATCAATTAGATTTAACTCTAAGTTAAATAATTTAACTTTTACCGTGTCTTTTTGTTTTCTTTCACTATATGGTTAATACACTTACTATAACCTGCCAAAAGAACCCCAAATTGTTTATTATTAATATATATATCCTTATCTAAGTCATTTGGCCGAACCTTAGATTTTTAGGAATAAAATAACAATTAATAATATAATATTTTATTTAAAAACTATTTTGTGTCAATTTTGACACTATTTGATATATGATTTTTTTGAAAGTCATAACAAAATTATATGTTCGAACCAAGTTGATTAAATCAACACTAATACATCATAGTAACCTAGAAAATTAGTTTAATTCATAAAAAGTCTTAAATTACATTCATTTGAGCATTTATAACATTAATTATGTTAATATTTCCTTAAAAGGGTAATTACTGCATCATTGTTGTGTCAAAAATAAATTAATTTATTTAAAGTCTAAAAATTATAAATAAAATATCATTATGTAGGAAATCTTTTTAGATTTCTAATGAATATTTATAGTCGAATTTATCTTATGTATAACCCCATATTAAAAATGTTTTAGTAAATAAACTTTGATTTTAACTCTTTTAACTCTTCTTTGAATTAAATAATAATAAATATCCTAATCTAATCCAAGTGGGCCTAAATGGTCATATTATATTCATAAGGTTGTTTTTGGCCGAATTACACTTATCCAATAGAATTAGGACATGTGTTAGGGTAATAGTAATATCATATTTACCCTTAGTTACCCTATTTACTATTAACTGTGGTAAAAAAAAGTAAAAAGTTACTATTCACCAAAAATTATTTTCATCTCATTGAACCACATTTTAGTCCTTGATATTAACCGTGTCTGTCGGATTTTCGAAATTCCATTCACAGAAGTGGTAAAATTAAGTTTTATGCAAAATTCAGTTTTTAACCTACCACTTAGTAGTTTCACTATTCATCAAAAATTGATGTTTTTCAGAACAATGCCAAAATTTCATCCTAAGCTATATTTCATATTCCGAATTCAAAAATGAAGTCTATTTTACCATATTCATAACATAGATGTTGCATTAATTAATTTTATAATTAAATCCCGCTGTTAAAACAAATAGCATGTTTTTAAGAAACAATATCTATCAAAAGATTGACACTTGATTATGTCTGGTTTAAATGTGAAATTACAACCAATGACCAACATTGTATTAAATTGTAAAAATATATTCTAAATATACTTTAAAACCACTCAAATTATTGATTCATCACTATTAATTATTTCGATTAAAAAAGTTGTTTTTAATTAAAATTTATTAATTTTCACTATTCATCAGAATATGAAAGTTATCCGAAATGTACCAAAATTTCACCTTAGGCTAAATTCGATACTCCGAATCCAAAAATGAAATCCATTTTGAAAAATAAAATTTACAAAATTTCAAAAAGTGGTTATTACTATTCATAACGGCTAGTTTTAATAACATTTTAATAGCATATCGCTGTTTAGTGAAACTCGTTATTGCGTACTACACACGCTATCGAGGAAGGTCGCGATTGCGTGTAATGCAAGGCGAGTCAAGGATGCATGTTGTGCAAGCTCCTTTTGGTGTAGCATACAACACAAGACATTAGTGAAATAAAAAGAATATTTTTCATAAAATCTCGGGCTGTTACACCCCTCTTCTGGAAGTACCTCAGGATAATTCTAAAGGCTTTAGTCAAGGATCACCCAAGTGCTACCCTACTGGTTAACAATCGCGCAATTACCCATGTGTCGCGTAGGTATACCTGCGCGACCAGGGACTTTCTCGCCTATGCATTACTTGCGCCACTCCTCAGGACTTGCACACCCTTATTTTTTTGGGTTCCCATCCTGTCCATTTAACCCCTCTTATGCCATTCCACCTCTCCTATTCAAGATTCAGTCTTCAAGACACTCTTCAAATCCATTTTTGGCATGTTTTCTTGATTGACTTACTTATCTGAAAGGAATTCTGTGGAACATCTCTTAAAAAATTAGTGATTTACATATCATTATATCACTAAAGTTAGAGAGTTCATTCATTCAACCTCATCCTTTAAGATTAGAGAATCCTTAAACAATGGGCCCCAGTCATAATTCCCTTTAACCTGGGACTCCTTTTCTGGAGAAGCCCCAGTTCAAGTTCTCTCAATTGGGCCTCATTTTCAGGAGTAAGCCCCAGTTCCAAGTCCACATTAATTTGGGAATCCTCCTAAGGAGTAAGCCCCAAGTCCCTTAATTTTTCAAAGTCCCTTAACCAGGGCCTCCTTATCAGGAGTAATCCCCCATCTTAATTTATCTTAACCAGTCCTAATTTAATTTTGATCTGGATCTCCTTCTCAAGAGTAAAACCCAATCATAATTCCCCTCCTAATTTGGTCCTCCTTTTTCTGGAGTAATCCCCATTTCACGTTCTCTTAATTGGGCCTCCTTTTCAGGAGTAAGCCCCTGTTCCAAGGTCTCATTAATTTGGGCATCCTCCTTAAGAGTAAGCCCCAAGTACCTTAATATCTCAATGTCCCTTAACCTCGGACTCCTTCTCAGGAGTAATCCCCAGCATTAATTTCTCTTAACTAATCCTAATTTACTTTTGATCTGGATCTCCTTCTCTGGAGTAAAACCCAATCATAAGTCCCCTCCTACTTTGGGCCTCCTTTTCAGGAGTAAGCCCCAAATTAGAGTATCAAAATATCCATAAAGTACATATACCTTTATGGACCTTGTTCCTAGATATCTTCTTTAATGTAAATCCTAATCTTCATCTATTTGGGTAGTCATATATACATAAGCCCCACATCATTTCTTATGATTTCATCTTTCATGGCACAATTGTCTGGTTTTACCAATACCTCTTGTTTCTCACACTGAGCATGACTCACGCGAGCTTAGAGTGTAAAAGTAATTATGACATCTTTCTTTGAGCCATCAATCATAAACATCATATTCCCTTACTCGAACTACATGGGTTCTGATTCCTTTTCCTAAACAAAGGATACGTAGGTAGCCCTTCTATGGGTACGATCCCAACTCTGAAATAATCTATGTCCTTCTGAATGACAATAAACTTCAAGTGCCCCACTAAGTGTCTTTAAAACCAGTATGGTCATCATAAGGACCAAGAGACTATTATGTATTAAAGGATACCATTGACTAAGAATATATTAACAAATACAGATGATTCTCTATCGATGAAGAACCTCGAATACATATAAAAGATTCTCTAAATTTTCTACATATCAATCATTGATTATCAGATCTAAAGGAAAGCTCATTTTATACTGGGTAATGTAATAAGGATTAATGAACATAACTTAAATCTATAAAGAGAGTCTCAGAGTAGACAATAATTCCCCTCAAAAAGGTGTGATGAGTCTGACCTGCCATCCTCTTTACCAATGCAAATTCCTAAGCCTCATCAGTCCACAACTAATGAGCGCCTACCTTTGGAAAGTAGGTTCAAATAGATATGGAATCATCAGATGTTTTCGGTTCTACGAACAAACCCATTAGAAATCGCTTGGAATGTTTGAATCTTAAATCAATGAGGTCATCCCCAATTCTAGAGGAAACAATGATGTAATAATTAAAATAAATTTTTACACCACATCAGCATAATACTTGTGCAAGTAGTAGTAAAATCATATAAATGACTTTAATAAATAAAAAAGAAATATTTTTTTGGTGATTTATAGTTCACCATGAATTTGATATATGATTAAAATATATTAGTGATGTTTGAAAGGCCTATTTTTTATTTACATTACTATCTTGATGTCTTTAATGTCAAATTAAGTGTATAGTGTCAAAAATGACATTAATTATATTTTTTTAGAAATAATATTTTACTAAATTATTTAAAAAAAATAAAAATATTTAAAGAATAATGTTATTATGATAAATAGTTTTAAATATCACCTCTTTTCCAATTATGATCCTATTTTTTACTTTTAATTATCTTTATAACCCTTTAATATTGGAAAACCATTATAATAGTTAAGGTTAAAAGTTTTTATTGAAGGGGTAAACAAAAATATGAGGTTTAAAATGAGATCCATCCATACGTAAATTTAATTTCAGGATTATATTTTTACCATAGCCTTTTTTTCATCAAATTAATTTCTTTTATGAATCATTATACGTGATATATACATTAATTACACATTAATATTATATGTAATTTCATGTGTGTCATTTCAATCCCTAATTAAAGGAAACCCTTTCTCTCTTTTATTTACACATCCTTGATTTTTATAACTTGATAAAACCCATAAAATTTATATTATCAAATAAAATAGACACTTCTTATAGTTTATTGTTTTCCTAAAATACTATTCCGAGTTACATGAAGAACAGATCAAAAGGATGCCTCCCGAATAAGAGGTAATGATCATAACCAACCTCATTCAAATTACATCTAATCCTACCACCTCTAATGATTTAGTATTCCTTAATATATTAAAATGTTATTATGATAATAGAAACACCATTATCCACCCTATATTAAATCAAATGGGAAGTGAAAATATCTCTCGTGCATATATGTGGACCACCAACTCAACATAGTGATACAATTAATTTTCCATCACCATTTTTCATTGAAGGTTATTATGATGGGTTTAATGTTTATATATGATATTTATAATATTATTATTCTTATTTGATTATAATATCATATATACCTTCTTATCATTCTATCCATTAGAAAAAAATAACGTCACTCATGCATTGGTGTGGACTACCACCTCTATGAAGAGATATGTTTCCCTTCTCATTTACAATTATTAAGGATGGTATTACAGATGTTTTTATTGAATATATATGATATTTATGATATAATAATGTTATAACAACTCTATTTTTTTTCACTTAAATGAATTTTTAATATTTTAAAGAATATTTTCAATGCCAGGGGCAGAGTTATCATGTGATTCTGGGGCCTAGGAAGGTTAGATATTAATATATTAAAAATATTATATATATTATATCATGAGATCATGGACATAAACATTGTGATCATCATGTTTTTTTCTTATATGCAGTCATGTAAATATGATAATTAAATTAAAAATTTTTAAATTTTATTTTTATATTATTATCATGACCTAAAAACATTTTATAAAATCTATGTTATATCCAAACCCTTAGTTTAGCTCCATAACCAATGCATTATTTAGAGTGACGTGTAGGAGATTTTGGTGGAAACAAATATCAATTATCGATGATGGATTTTTCGAGGAGTGATCTTCAATAGAGGAATTCGTGGATATCCCCAATTACAATGATGTAGAACCATTCATTATTATAGATCAATCTAAATAGGTGGTAAGGAATTATTTAAGTTTATTTAATATTATAATTGTTTTTCCCATGTCTTAGATGAATTAATTCCATTAAAAAATAATTCACTAGTTGATTGTTGGATTACAACTGATGAATGTTCCTCTTAGATTATTAAATGTTAATTTTTTTATCCTACTCATTTATCACCCATAATAAAATGGATTGAGGAAAACCCAAAAATTGTATAGGTCTATTTATCATGAGTTTTTGTGTATTTATCTCACCATTCATTGAATGTTCATTGTTGGTGATTCTATTAACCATTAGTTTTTAAAATGTCAGGTAGATTATCATTGTGAAGACATTCTCTAACACAACCGATCTTTATTATATGTTAGGTTTCTAGATATATATATAATAATTATAGTTTGTGTTGATGATAGAGGTTTTTTTATAATAACAAAAATTATCATTTGGAAGGGTTATGAATTATGATTATGTAGTAATATGAGGATAACTCACAACTAGAATGTTGGTCACAATCTGGCCACTGGTAGTGATCAAGGTTTAGTAAACATATAATAGTATTTCTTGGGTGATATTTTCAACAGGAATAAAGTTGGAGGTGGTGTGATGGGAACTATGTGAAAAACCAGTGGTTTCTAGAATATCCTGACATAAATGGCAAGCGGTCTAAAGAATACAAACCATATAGTCCCCTGGATGTGGTAGATATGGATTCATGATAAATAAATATCACCCACCATGTATACCATATACAAATCATGTGACCCATGGATAGCGGCTCGGTGTGCACCCCTAAGGTACATGGGAAAAAATAACATGGTACATATGCATGATCATGGTACATGGGCACATCCTTGTAATATGGGCACAACTAGGTACATAAACATTAACATTGCACATAGACAAGGAAATAGTACCTAGGAATGAAAAAAGTACATCATCCTCTTTTTAATTACATGAGAACATTCAAATGTTCTAAGGAATGATCCCAAGTAAATGTGATGACCCATGGCATATAATAAATTTTTTGTATACCCATTACTGGCCATGTAATATTTTTAGGGTAGGTTGGGACCCACATTCTCTTTAGTGTAGACCAATATCTCTATGGTACATCCACTTATTCCATACCTAAGAGGGTATAGTGAGGCGCCACATCAAAATTATAGTATTTTAAACTCTCTATGATATTTTTATTAGATATAATTTAGGAATTCCATTGTGTATCCTGGGGTGTGACCCTATTTGATTTGTTCCATCATATTCTGGGTTATGAATCACATGACCAACATAATGAGTTTTTCGATCCCCATTATAGCATATTATCTAGTAAATATTTGGAATAAAACATATCCCTAGTTTTGATCCCCTATAGTTGTATCAATATTTTTGATGATATATTATTTACTTCTTCATGGCGAATCCAGACATGCACTACCTCTCATATGAGCACCATTAGAAATAGAAACTATCTTGGTGTGAGTTCTCCAG
This sequence comes from Viscum album, assembly GCA_963277665.1. NCBI lineage: Eukaryota > Viridiplantae > Streptophyta > Magnoliopsida > Santalales > Viscaceae > Viscum > Viscum album. The sequence goes on from OY728158.1 coordinate 1,616,505,783, forward strand.
GATAAGTATTACAATGAAGTATCAAGAAGAATCCTAGGTAGGAAGTATGGTTGTGACCATACTTTTAGAAATAATTTATATCTTGAGTATAATGGAGTTATTATTGTTATGTCTCATTTTTTATTAACATGCCGTTTATATGATGGGATGACTACATTATTGATTTTTTATGTTTATTATTTTAGGGAGCCTTACTGGGTATCGAAATACCCACCCATTCATGGAATCTTCCCACACAAGTCTTGTCTTATGAAAATTACATGACGTTTGATGCAGTCTTAGGTGGAACATGAGTCTCTATTTCATAATTGACTAAGAATGACCTTGGTTTGTTTCAGGAGTCTCATTTTCAAACACTCAAATCCATCTTAATAGGTTTGACTCATTTTTATAATATTGGTGGGAATATATTTGTATGTTTATTTTATCAAGTAGTTGAATTCTTCTTTAATGTATGATATAGATGTATGAATGAATTTTTGTAAATTATTTATTTTACCTTTCATCTTTTAGTGGTTATTTGGAGATGTTGGCATTTATATAAGTACCTTTGACCAAGGAATCCCATGACTATAATATGCCAACTCAACATTGGTCTCCAACCACTACCCAATTAGTGGTTTTCTTGTTGTTTCACATTCAACGTACCATATTCTTGGAAATAGAAGATGGGTTGGATCATGATAGAGTATTATCAGTGGTAGGCCATTTTAGGACCAGATTTTGGATACTTTCTAGATGTGAGATTTCATTTGGGATCTAAAGAATTTGTTTTATAGTATTTCAATTTTTTCTCTCAATCCATGGAATATAGGGATAGTGAAGCGGCCAATGTATCCATTCGTAAGGACTCTAATGACATGCTTGTTGAATCAATATATTTTGTTTTAGGAAAAATTGGTACACAAATCATATATGAATCAATTTTTTTACATGTCCTTCTTGAGTCCTTTCTCAGATATACACTTTTTTCATTTTATGTCTTATATATTTAAGGATGCATCATTGAGGACTTCCAACTAGGGTTACCTATTTAAATCATGATGATGATATTCCATGTAATGAGGCTTCATTATCGATAATCATATTGGTGGTGGTATCTATAGGTGGATTTCATCCATATCACCACCTATTGAGTAGAAGGTTTCACAATAATTACTGGATGAAAAAATGAACATGATGAGTGTAATCCATGAACAATAGATTCATACAACCATATTGGTTCATGAAAATCTTTTCCCCCAGTCAGTTGAGGGATACTTTTGGTAGTTGGGTGAGTTTTCATCTCAGTAAGGACACACTCAAATCCGATTCCCATCCTAGCAGTCATCCTAATCTATGGAATTTCATGGTTATAGTGGAGATGGGTGGCTGAAACATGCAATGAGGTGACTCATTCTTTTACCGAGTTTAAGTGTCTCATTAGAGGAGTTATATCCAGCCATGTTACAGGTAGTTCACATCTAGAAGAGTCTAGATATTTAGTAGGGTAACATGACTATGGATCGAGTTGAATTCTTTTGAACACAGTATGTCGAGTGAAGCCTCCAAATAAATATCTGGGATAGTTTGATATCTCTTTTCATTCTTACTTATAATGGAGTGACTGATCCAACTTGGGTGGTGGATAGATTCTTGAAGGAGAATTTGTTGGAAAATAGTGATATTAGTGGTCTCCAAGGAGACGAGATATCAGTTGTTGGTAGCCAATTCCATACATAAGTACCCAATAAATATATACTTTTTTAGAGATATCCCTCAAGAAAGAGGGTTTTTAATTAAGGGATCACATTACAATTCTAGTCAGCAGAGAGATAGGGGATATACTCCTACACTGTGCAGGGATATCTCATGTGGGATTGTCAAACATGTTGTTTACCTAATAGGGAGATACTCAATAAAATGGAATGGTATGGGAAGTTGATATAATATAGAGGTTTGTAGGTTGATGTAAATAATATAGGATATATTAGAGTAGTAGGATGTGGTTGGAGATTTTGTATATTCCCACCTCAACCCCCATATAGTCTATGCCATGCTGAGGGAGTGGGTAGTCAAGGGAGAGGACATTTATAGGAAGTGAAGTTATATGAAATAGAGGCTCTTTGGATGATTAGATATATTATATTTGTCTTATTTACCTAATATTTATTTCTGGATGATATAGAATTGATACAATCTTTCATTTTACAACACTTTTTCGAGATGTAATGATTCTAATTGATCCTTTGTCTTGAAACTTTCTCCTGAAGACTCATACAAGATGAGATTCAATTATCACACAGTGATAACGAATATATGAATTGACTCTTATAATAGAAGGATTATTTTCAAATATTTTCATTTCATCAATGTTGCCTTATGATATTTGTCTTTCTATAGACTGGCTATCCTCAATTTATACATAAGATGACTATTTAAGGAAGAGGATGTTGGGTCTCCACATTTGTGGGATGATTTTTACATTCTTTTGTGAGTTGTATTTTTAGAAATAGAATCATTTAAACTTTCATAGTTGGAGATAACTTATTAATCATTAGTTGGATAGTATGGCCTTAGGAGTAGTAGATTTATGAGTTGTTGATTTTCTATAGTAGGGGAAGTGTATGAGGTAATATTATCTAAGGACATGTCCTGCATACATTCTCACTGAGAAATCAAATTCCTCTTGTAATTTAATATATTGACTTACTTTATATCAATTCTAATATATCAGATGACTCATAAAGAGCATCATGTGATGATGGTGTAACTAGAGGATTTGTAGAAGAAGGGATCTTTCAAACTCAGTATTTCACCCCAGGAAGCCCCAATTTTTTCTACAATATGGTGTATGGGAGATTCAGGTTATGTGTCAATTTTTCTGACATAAAATAGGTGACTTTCAAGAATAAGTATCCTTTATGAAGAATCTATGACATTTTCAACTAGTTAACAGGGGAACAATTTCTCTCGAATATTAACCTTGGGTTGGGCTATCCCTTGCACCATGTTTGGGATGAGGATATACTAAATATAGAATTCTAATATCAGTATAGTCACTAAGATTACATAGTTATTTCATTCAGTATGACAAACATCCCATCATTGTTCATGGGACTCATGAACCAGATCATTCATCCCTTCTTAGACAGATTCATGGTGGTGTTCACTAATGACATCCTAGTGTTCTCAGGGTGAGTGGAGGGGTTCATGATACACTTGAGGATGCACCTATACATTATCAGATATCACTGTCATTATGTGAATCTCTCTATGTTTCAATAATATATTCACAAGGTGTAATTCCTTGACATTAAATCTCTAAATAAAAAATAGTAGTGGACACAAGTAATGTTGTGGAAATGGTGGCTTCGAAGCCATCTAGGAGTGATACAGATGTGCAGGGATCCCATTGGTTGGAAATATGCAATCAAAAATTCATATATAGGATTGTAACACCATTGAATTTTTTTGAAATGAAATTAGAAACCATTCATGTGGATAGAGAGGTGTAATCTTGAATTTTAGGTGTTTCGGAAGAGTTTGTCAAGAAATCCCATATTGAGACTTCTATAAGAGGGTGTTATGTATGTATTTCTCTGTGATTCCTTCAGAACTAGTCCAGGATGTGATGTAATGTAAAGGGAGGTAGTGATTGGATATGGTTCCTGATAGTTGAGTACCCATAAGAATAACTAAATGACCCAGAATATTTACATATCAGTGGTTGAATGCTTCTTAAAGATGTGGAGAAACATCCTTATGTGTTAGAATATTATCATACATTTTGACAAAAAAATATTAAAGTATAAATTTTTATTAAAGGATCTTAAATTTAGATATATGTTATGGATATATTACCTCTATAATTATTACATTGAGATAGTATTCTATCATGGAAGGGTAATTTTGTGATAGATTCTCTTAGCAAGAGATCTGGTTCACAATTATTGAGAAATGAATCATAGTAGTTATCCACATTGAAATTGTCCTTAGTTAGCAAGTATGGTGAATCTTACCTATAGTCGTGATTGTTACATATCCACCTCTACTGCATGTTAGATAATATCATCTTATAGATTATTATAGTGAGGCCTGGTGTGTTCAAATTTCAATTGTATATAGTCATGATGTGGTTTTTTATGTTGGGGTGCATGTCATCATTTTTCAAGGACAGATAATGGTACTAGTGATTCATTGAGAAGATTTTTTGACATAATTTCACAAATACCTATGGTGGTACATCCAAGTGTAATGAATATTTACCAGAACTTCCAAAATTAGTTATAGTGTCTAGGTATGAAGATATGTATAGCTATGTTTGTCTATTGAAGCCACACTTTTCAGAAGGGTAAGGTTGAGCATCATCTTCCATCATGTTTGGATGAACGCCTTGAGGTCTCATTGTGGATGTTGGATGATATCTATATGGAATTTAGAATGGGGATCCCACAATATTCTATTGTATATGATTCTATTTAGGTGATTTTAGAACAAATAATTCATTTTTCCCACTTCATATCCATCATAGAGTACAATTTAATGGAGATATTTTCGTGAATTTATGGGTAGGATATAGTCAATCATTATAGAGTTCCCTCAATGACCATTTTAGACCATGATACTCACTTTAAATCGTTATTATAGAGAGGGTTTCGGGAGTCATTTGGAACCCAATTATTTTGGAGCATGACATTTCACCCCCAAATAGTCATCCACACTAATAAGACCATTTAGGTTCTAGATTACATGCTTTGTAATATCATGTTCAACTTTTCTTATAGTTAGATGGATCACCCAATATTGGTGGATTTTTGGTATATCAATATGAACCACTCCAGAGTAAGTATGGGACCATTTATAGACTTATAAAGGGGAAACTACTGGGCACCACGAATTTGGACTGATCCTAGGGATCCAAAACTCATGGTCACCAAGTTTTTTTTATTCAACAACAATGAAGGTGAAGATCATTTTTGAGATGAAGAGAAATTCGAAAAGGAATAATAAGCATATATGGACAAATTATGGAGGCCATTGGAGTTTGAGGAAGGATAACGTGTGTTCCTGAAAGACCCAAGTTGGTGAGTATTGCAGATATTTTTCAGGGGTAACAAGCTATCTACTATATTAATTAGACCTTTATCAATAATGTGTTGGTATTTTGAGGTGGAGTCCTACAATGTACCTACTATCACAGTTACACAAGGTAAAAAATGTCTTCCATTTTTTGGATAAGGATGTATATGACTTGCCTATCATATATTATTGAAGTGGGGGTGAGATGGACATAGAGGATGGATCCACCTTCATAGAGAACTGGTTAGAAATCAAGGATAAATAGGAGACGATCCTTTTTGGGTGAGATATTCCTTTGTTGTGTGTCCATTGGTATAATGGGAATATCTTGGAGAGAAACTAGGAGCGAGAGAACCAAATGGGATCATAGTACCCTAACATATTTGAATATATTTTTTGGATGGAAATCCCTAATGTGGGGAGAATTAAATAACTCTATTAATTTTTTCTTCTTGAATTAAAATACTTTTTAATTCATTTTTTATTATTTTTGAAGCTATGTGTTGAGTCAACATTGGATTTCGTGGGCCTATGTTTTTCAGAATAGATATAGAAAAAAATTAAATATATTATACACCCCTTATAATGTTTTTATAAAATAATGGAATAACTCCAAAAAAAGAGTTACTAATTAGAAATATGAGACTAAGATTAAATCTAGAATCTAGGATTTACCCTTGTAATTACATAACCATTATTCACATTAGGTGTTTGGATTTTATACAATCATGGGAGGGTGATAATTTAATAAATTAATTTATGAACTAATTTGTAATTTAATTTTCATGACCTAATCTACTTCTATACATAAAATTTCATAGCCTATCCCTAGGGTTATCCATATAAGACTAGGTTTATTGAGAGGTTCATAGAGGAGTTTCTGGAAGACTACATTGAGATTGTGGATCACATATCGATTTACCAAGGATTCTCATTTGTTTGAGGAGTTCATAGATCCTAATAATGATAATAATATGGAACCTTTAATCATTAGTAATCCATACAAACTAAAGTTTGGGAATTTTTTATGTTTTTTAATATCATATTTTTTCCCAAGTATAATATTAAGAAATTCCCCAAAAAAGTATTTATGATTCAATTTTTGGATGATTGTTGTTGAATTTTTCTCTTGGACTTATGTGGGGATTTTTTTAGTATCATGTTCATTCTTCTCCCCCCAAAAAATGGATTGAGTCCATCCTAAACATATCCTAGTGTTTATTCTTCATTTTTATGTTTTTTGAATTTATCCAATCCATATTCAAATGTTTATTGTTATTATTTTCTTGGGTTAGTGGTTAAAATAATAGAAAGTATATGATCGTTTTAAAATCATTTGTTGGCATAAAAGATCATTATTTTAGGTTTAGGTTTGTGATCGATTGAACAATTATGATGAGTTATGATGGAATACGTTTTAGTATCAGATCGTTTGTTTGTGTTTGAAAAGATCATGCATTTGGATGATCCGGTTCTATGCAGACGATTTATGTTCATATTAATTTCTAGAATCCATCCATCAATGATGATCCATAGTTATTCAACACATATCCTGATTTTATGGGAGAGATTCATGACTAGAAAGAATGAGGAGGTAATGCCCTGACCCCAGTTACCCAAAGTATAACGTCCCCGACCCAGAATCCACTAAACCGGTGCACTGAGCTGGGTAGTTACATGACCTTAAGCTCACCTCCCAGTATGAAAAAGGTTTCCGACTAGTATCGGGGGTCTATGGAGTCAAGTTGGGTGACTATACCCCCTTTTTATCAGAGTAAGCCACAACATAAATAAACCAAATAGTGGAAACAATAATCAATAGACAAGGAACATGTAAAAAAACCATTTCCAATAAAAAAATATGTCATGCCATACTACAAGTGAAAAAGTGAAAAAAAGACCAAGATAAAGGCAACAGCAAAATCCCCAAAATGGTCCCGACAACAAGTCCAGATCCTTCACCAAGTGTTACCCATGTCCACTCAACTATCTAGTAAGGACCCTTGCCCTTCTCTTGACCTGCAAATATGAAGTCTGCTCGGGTACCCAATGGCAGCCCGAGCAGGGTGTGAGTACAACTCAGGAGGCCACCAATAACGGTGTCTACAAAATATCCAGTATAAACAGGCAGTGCATGCGAAAGGAATATGAATGATAACTTCCAAGTAATTATTTAAGGTTCCATTAACCAGTTCAGATCCAAACCCATTTCCACTTCCATTACCATTCATTCACACCAATTATCACCACTTTTCCATGGGTTAATCACTTACATTATGTTACATGGGTCTCGGGTCAACAACCACATGCAAGAGGGTAAACACATGGTTATCCTATCTCACTAGGATTAACCCCCTCATAGAAGCCATAACCTCACCTCAAAGCATCAGTCCGGGTGGATACCTCATAGAAACCGTATTCTCACCTTGAAGCCTCAGTTCGGGTGAATTCAACGGTTAAGAGAATAGATCATTAGTCCTCATTCCTAACCCGTGCATTTTGGGTGGAGTTTAGAACCTAAGACTTCACTCGACTCGTGAGTGTAGATCCTCAAGTCATACCCCACACTACCAACTCATATGAACATGCTTATATATGTATGTAACTATCAACCATCCAAACCATTGCCCTTCGGCAAACACTATTCACAACAACCCACATGGGGATCCACATCATGCCTTAACCCATTAACACATTGTAATTTCATCTCATTTAACCATTCACCCAATTCCCATGTGTTAGGCCTATCTCACTAGGCATTCAACACCAAACCCATAACCTATCCCATTATGGTCTTTAAACAGGTTACACATTAACCCATTTAACCCATGCATCACTTCCATGGATCAATAATTCAACCAATTCCAAATAACCTTTAGGTTATTGCAATGTCTAGGTGCATCACCTAACTTCTATTACAAGTTTAACCAATCATGCCGACATATTCATCAAGGGATCTACCATTTATTATAATAAGGTCACTTGTTTAATACCAATCCCTAAGTCTGGGAAGGCCGGCGCATCCCATGGATGGCCCTAAATTAGTTCAAGTCAATCCCAACACACCCCATGAGGATCATGAGGGTTCCCATTTTCCATTTCTAACACCAATATTACCAAACATGCCAAGGTTATTTAAAACATCACTAAGGGGAAACAAGAACACAACTAAACATGCACAAATACCCAAAAAACCCATGGGATATTACTTGTAGACCACCTACCTTGAAACTACAGTTTAATAGACTCTCAATCGATTCCTTAGACCTCGATCCGACAAACCATTGGAGCTTTAACCTAAAACTCACCCAAAAGATAGGGTTTTAGAGGATTAGAACAAGAGGGAGAGAAGATACAAACCATAAACCAAGAAGATAATCAAGGATTGGATTAGCCTTACCCGGAGCTTTGATCCACAACCAACGGCACCAAAAACACCTCAGAAACGAGGGAGATCGATCTCTTGGAGCTCTTGGGCGATTTGGTTCGTTCCTAGTGTGAAGAGGGAGGAATAGAGGGGAAATCTCGAGTGGTTCTTAAAATCCCAGAGGGGAAATTTTGTAAACATTCCAAACATTAAGAGGCCGCACGGTTTGAAAAATTGTGCACAAACCGTGTGCATGCTACTGTCCGGAGGGGGAGGGGTTGCACGGTTTTCCTGGGCAGGCCTTACGGTTTGCCCTGGCCATGCGCAGGCCATGCGCCCTGGCTTGTCTTGCCCAGTTTTCCTTTTTTTCATGCCCCAAACCCCCGAAACACCCCCAAAACACCCCCAAGACCTCTCATACTTTAATAAGACTTCCCTTGAATACTAAAACAAAGTATTCAACGAAAATATAAGAAAACATACCTTTCCAAAAACCGGGATCTTACAACCTCCCCACCTTATAACAGCTCGTCCTCGAGCCAAGATTCCAAGCCTCATTGATCCACTGAAGGGAAGAGTTCCGGCCAATGAACCCATATATCTGATTCCTGCTCCCAAGTTTCTTCCTGAACATTCCCATGCTGCCATTGTACTTGCACTAATGGCACAACCATGCCTCACAAGACCTTTTCACTACGATCCACCACATGAACTGGATGCTCCTCAAAGGACACATCAGCCTCAAGCTCCACATCTTCCACCTCAACTACGTGAGATGGGTCAGGGTGATACCGTCAAAGCTGTGACACATGAAACACATCATACATCCCACCATACTTCTGTGGAAGAGCCAATCGGTAAGCCACTAGTCCGATCCTCTCCACAATCCCAAATGGTCCCACATACCTGGGCGCTAACATACCCTGCATTCGAATCCGACGATGACCCAAACTTGGAAACAACTGAAGGAACAATTTTTCACCCATCACAAACTCAAGTGGTCTATGCCTCCGATCTGCATATGACTTCTTCCTACTCTGAGCCATAACCATCTGCTTCCCGATCAAATTAACTCTCTCTAAATTCTCTTTCATGAGACTTAGCCCCAACAACTCAGATTCACCGGCCTCTATCCAACACAACAGAGATCGACATGGCCTCCCATAAAGTGCCTCAAATGGTTCCATATGAATCATAGCCTGAAAAATATTGTTGTAGGAAAAATCAACTAACAATAGGTGTATCTCCCAAGAACCACCAAATTCCAAGACACAAGCTCTTAACATGTCTTCCAACAATTGGATCTTACGCTCTGACTGCTCGTCCGTATTCGGGTGGAAATTCGTACTCAAAAACACTTGCGTACCAATAAATTTATGCAAAACCTTCTAGAAATGTGATGTGAAATGCGGATCTCGGTCTGAAACTATGGTTCAAGGAACACCATGCAACCACACTATTTCCCGAACATACAGCTCACCCAACTGGTCGACTGTAAAGGTCTCCTGAATCGGTATGAAATGAGCCAATTTTTTTAACCGATCCACAACCACCCAGATTGCATCATTCTTCCATGGTGTCCTCAGAAGAACCCCAACAAAATCCATTGTTACATCATCCCACTTCCATTCCGAAATGGGCAATGGATGCAACAAACCACCCGGGCGTTGATGCTTGACCTTCACATGCTGACAGGTAAGGCACCATGCCACAAAGACCGCAACTTCCTTCTTCATTCCAGGCCCCCAAAAATGCCTTCAGAGATCACGGGAAATCTTGGTAAAACTAGGATACACTGCCCACTTTGATGCGTGGAACTCATGGATCAAATCTTCCCGCACCCACTTTGGCACAACCACACGATCACGAACACGAACAACACCTTCTACGTCGACGGCCAAACCAGAAGGTAGATCCCCACCTTTATGCTTTTCCTTCATGGTCAAACACTCAGGATCATCAAGCTAACCTTACTTAACATGACTCAAAAGCGTTGACTCCATCATTATGGAAGCAAGAGCGACCTGACCATTCTCCTCTTACACCTCTAGGTGCATCTCTGCAAACAAAGCCATCACCTTCCACTCGGTGCTGGACTCCTGAACCACATGATTCTGAACCTTCCAGCTCAGAGCATCCACAAAACATGTTTCCCTTTCCTAGCGTGTACCCCATCTCAATGTCAAAAGACTGGAGATATTCAACCCGTCATCGATGATGAAGATTTAGATCCTGCTGTGAGAAGATGTAATTTAAACTCTTATGGTCAGTAAACACAGTAAACCGTTCTCCCAACAGATAGTGCCTCCAGCACATCAAGGCGTACACCACTGCAGCCAACTCACGGTCATGAGTGGGATAGTTCCACTCATGGGGTCTCAACATCCTCGCCCATAAGCCACAACCTGATCATCCTGCATCAACACAGCCCCAAGTCCGACTTTGGACGCATCACAAATCACGATGTACTTCTTACCCAGCTCAGGTAAGATCAAGATAGGTTCGGTCATCAACCGCTTCTTCAACTCTCGGAAGGCGTTCTCACAAGCCTCAGACCACTCGAACCTGATTCCTTTCTTGGTCAATCCCAAGAGTGGTGCTGCCAAGCAAGTGAAATCCTGAATGAACCTTCGGTAATACTCGGCCAAACCCAGAAAACTCCGAACATCAGAAACACTCTTGGGCTGCTCCTAAGATACAAATGCCTACACTTTCTCTAGATCCACTGTCACACTTGCCTCCGAGATGATGTGACACAAAAAATGCACCTCACCTATCCTATATTGACACTTTCGTAGCTTGGCGTATAACTGATGCTCTTTTAGCGTACCCAAGACGACATCAAGATGTTGGGCATGATCGTCATGAGTTTTCGAGTACACTAAGATATTTTCAAGAAAGACAACTATAAACTGATCTAGATAGGGATGAATGATTCGTTTCATCAAATCCATAAACACTACCGGTTCATTAGTCAATCCAAAATGCATTACCACAAACTCAAACAACCTGTACTGACTCCAGAACACTATCCGAGGTACTTCAGAAGACCTCACCCTCATCTGGTGACAACCTAACCTCAGATCAATCTTAGAAAAAACCGATGCACCCCTCAACTAGTCAAACAGGTCATCAATTCTTGGAAGAGGGTACCAATTTTTCACCTTCATCTGATTCATCTTTTGATAGTCAACATACAGCCTCAACGACCCATTAGCCATCTTTTCAAAACCACCGGAGATACCCAAGGAGACAGACTAGGATGGATAAACCCCTTACCCTCCAACTACTCAAGCTGAACCATCAGTTCCTAGAGTTCTTCCGGTTCCATTCGGTATGGCGGAATAGAAACTGGCTCTGCTCCTGGCAGTAACTCGATCATGAGCTCGACATCCCTCTAGGGTGGTAAACCCGAGAAATACTCAAGAAACAAATCCTAAAACCGTTCCACCACAGGAGGAAAATTAGGTTTTTCCCCTCCCTAATCCTCATAAATCATGAGAAATGTCACTTGAGCTGTGAGTCCACTCATCTGTTGACAAAACGGCCCTGCACGCCCTGCTCGAACATCCCGTTCACCATAGTGAACATAAGCGTCACCCTCGAGTGACCTGAACGATTCTCTGTGGAGATAACATTCTATGTACGCCCAATACAACACTAACCAATCCATTCACAAGATTAGTTCAAACCCTGACATCTCAAGAATGAAAAAATACCACAGAAAATGATACCCACCAACTTCCAAGGCACATCCCTTTCACTGCTTGATATCCTCAACCCGCACCCCCAACAGAGTGTCAATTGACATAACACCACACACCCCCTCCATGGGTAAACCCAGCACTACCATAAGTTGAGAAGAAACAAAAGAGTATGTGGAACCTGTGTCAAACAACGCACTAAAAACGTAAAAGCTACAAGGATCGTACCGCAAACAGTCAATGGTCTAGCCTCACCATCACCAAGCGCAAACTGAACCGCCTGAAGAAGACCTGCCCCTATACCCTAGGATCCATCCTAAACACCATGTGCTTCACTACCATGTTGGCGTGAGCGATCTTACCCCAGAGTTCCACGTCCACCGCCCCTACCAGTAAGGCCCGTGGAGCTCCAACTGCCTTCCTGATACGAGGCAACTGATCCCCTTCCCATACCAGGTACCTGCTTTTCATCATCATGATCACCTGTATGCTGAGATTTCCTAGAGAACCTCTACACATGCCCCATCCTGCTGCATGAATGACACTCAACTAGAGGTCGAGGACACTGACCACACATATGCCCTAGCCTACCGCACTGATAACAAAACACATGGTTCCCACTCTGATAGGTTGGCCCTCTCTTCTGACCACCTTGCTGGAAACCTTCCAAACGGCCTTTCCGACCTTCAGAAGATGCACCACTTGTCCGTCCATCTGGCATGACAATCCCAACACCCGAAGCTCCCTTTAGGTTCCCTTCAGAGATGAGTGCCTGATCCATCACCTCTGTAAACCTCTTCAAATGGAAGATATTTACTTGAGACCTGATCTCATGTCTCAACCCATCCGGGAAACGTCTTGCTACCGCCGCCTCATCCCCTGCTAACACTGGGACAAAGCCTCTCAAATCATTGAAGAGACTAGCATAGTCCATCACCGAAAGAGATACCTGAGTCAGGCTCATATACTATACAACCCACTCCTGCCTCATTGTCTATTGGTAGAAATGATCCAGAAACCTTTCCTGGAAAACCTCCCACGACATCCCCTCAGCCGGCTCGGTCTGAGCTTGAATGTCCCACCATTACCTTGCCTGGACACACAACATATAAACGGCCAACTTTACTCGCTTTTCAACAGGGGTCTCCAGATGATCCAGTATCGTCTAGACAGACTCTAACCAGAACGCCGCTGCCTCTAGCCCACCCTCTCCGGTGAAGGTTGGAGGGTGCTACAGCTGGAAGTCCCTGGTCATCTCAAACATACTCGGTGCAACACGCGCTGGGTCTCGATCCATCATCTTCATAAGGCGAGCCAAGTTCTCCAGGAACTGGTCTTCTATACCTTCATTGATTGCCACATTTTTGTTCTCTTCTACCGGAGGAGTGTTCTCAGCAACATCCTCTCGTTTTCCAACTGGTAATCGATGTCGTGGTGGAATTTCTATACGTTTCCAAGAACAAGATTCAGTGTGCATACCATAAAACTTTCATGACTTCATCAAAATATCTTTACTAGCAACAACAACCCATTTTCATATACTAACTCAAAAACATTAACACCTTAAATCTACGCGCCATCCATCCCTACCACGGGCCATGGTCCACATGGGGTAAACAACCATGAACTACCACCAATATCACACAAAATTTTACAAAAACATTTTCCAATTCATTTCAAACCCTTATATTTTCTTAAACATCATTTACCCACTTGTTTTATTTCATTCTTCTCATTATTTCATGGTTTCATGAAATGCGTGATGCACCCCAATTTTCTGCCTCACACACTCACCCCGTGCATGTGCATAACACAATACATGTCACTTATCTCCCTAGGTTCCTACAATGATGCATGAATGAAAATCCTCAACTCGTTGAGTACACGAGCCAAATATCATAAAATAGTCACATCAAACCATATGTGCATCACCCAATGGTGAAATATCATCAAATGTAACAACACACAACTAAGAACAACAATTCCCACCCAGGGTGACTTGGGTTTTACCTCGTACATGGGTTAGCTACTCCCAAGCATGAGCTCATTACCAAGGCCAGACACGTCTTAACCCTTGGATACCAATCCCAAACAACAAGACCTCAGAGAAGGAGAATAAAGACCTCCTCTGATACCACTTTGTAAAGTCCCCGAACCCGAAGCCACTGAATCATTACTCCGAGCCGGGTAGTTACATGACCGTAAGTGCGCCTCCCCGCATGCCAAAGGCTTCCGACTAGTAGTGGGGGTCTATGGAGTCAAGTGGGTAGAATATACCCCCTTTTTATCAGAGTAAGCCACAATAGAAAGAAACCAAATAACAGAAACAATAATAAACAAACAAGGAACATATATAACAACCATTTCTAACAATAAACATGTCATATCATACTACAAGTGAAAAAGTGAACAAAATCCAAAGATAAGGACAACAACCAAAATCCCCAAAATGGTCCCGACTCTAAGTTCAGATCCTCCACCAATTGCTACCCATGTCCACTCAACTATCTAGAAAGGACCCTTGCCCTTCTCCTAACTTGCAAACATGAAGTTTGCTCGGGTACCCAATGGCGGCCTGAGCAGGGTGTGAGTAAAACTCAGTAGGCCACCGCCAATGGTGTCTAAAAAATATCCAGTATGAATAGGTAGTGCATGAAAAAGGAATATGAATGATAACTGCCAAGTAATTATTTAAGGTTCCATTAACCAGTTCAGAGCCAAATCCATTGCCACTTCCCTTACCATTCATTCAAACCGATTATCATCACTTTTCCATGGGTTAATCACATACAATATGTTACATGGGTCTTGGGCCAACAATCACTTGTAAGAAAGTAAACATATGGTTATCCTATCTCCCTAGGACTAACCCCCTCATAGCAGCCATATCCTCACCTCGAAGCATTAGTCCAGGTGGATACCTCATAGCAACCATATTCCCGCCTCGAAGCCTCAGTCTGAGTGGATGCAACCGTTAGGGGAATAGATCATCATTCCTCATTCCCAACTCATGAATTTAGGGTGGAGTTTAGAACTTCAGTCATCACTCGACCCATAGCCGTAGATCCCCAAGTCATACCCCACACTACCAAGCCATGTGATCATGCTTATATATGTATGTAAATATCAACCATCCAAACCATTTCCCTTCTGCAAACACTATTCACAACAATGCACATGGGGATCCACATCATTCCTTAACCCATTAACACATTATCATTTCACATCATTTAACCATTCACCCAATTCCCATGTGTTATGCCTATTTCACTAGGAATTCAACACCAAACCCATAACCTATCCCATTATGGTCATTAATCAGGTTACACATTAACCCATTTAACCCGTGCATCATTTACATGGATCAATCATTCAACTCATTCCTAATAACCATTAGGTTATTACCAAGTCTAGGTGCATCACCTAACATCTATTCCAAGTTCAACCAATCATGCCAACACATTCATCATGGGATCTACCATTTATTACAACAATGTCACTTGTTTAATAACAATCCCTATATCCGGGAAGGCCGACACATCCCATGGATGGGCCAAAATTAGGTCATGTCAATCCCAAAACATCCCACAGGTATTGTGAGGGTTCCCATTTTGCATTTAAAACACCATTATTACCAAAAATTCCTTGGTTATTCAAAACACCACCAAGGGGAAACAAGAACACAACTAAACATGAACAAATACCCAAATAACCATGGGATATAATTTGAAGACCACCTACCTTAGAACTGCGGTTGAACGGACTCTCAATCGAGTCCTTAGACCTCGATCCAACCAACCATTAGAGCTTCAACCTAAAACTAACCCAAAAGATAGGGTTTTAGAGCTTCGGAACAAGAGGGAGAGGGGATAAAAAACCCAAAACAAAAAAGAGAAGAAAGGATGGGATTAGCCTTACCCAGAGCTTCGATCCGCAACTAATGACAACAAAAACTGATTAGAAATGTGGTAGATCGATCTCCTAGATCTCTAGGGCGATTTGGTTCATTCCTAGGGTGAAGAGGGAGGAATGGAGAGGAAATCCCGAGTGTTTCTTAAAATCCCACAGGGGCGATTTTGTAAATTTTACAAACATTAAGAGGCCGCATGGTTTGGCCGCACGGTTTGGAAAACCGTGTGAAAATCGTTCACATGCTACTATCCGG
This sequence comes from Viscum album, assembly GCA_963277665.1. Classification (NCBI taxonomy): domain Eukaryota; kingdom Viridiplantae; phylum Streptophyta; class Magnoliopsida; order Santalales; family Viscaceae; genus Viscum; species Viscum album. Next base: position 1,616,522,080 of record OY728158.1, read on the forward strand.
AGGGGGAGGGGTCAGACGGTTTTCTTGGGTAGGCCGCATAGTTTTCCCTGGCTGTGCGCAGGCTGTGCGCCCTAGCTAGTCTTGCCCAGTTTTCCTTTCTTTCACACCCAAAACCCCGAAACACCCCCAAGACCTCTCATACTTTCAGAAGACATCCTGTGAAGCCCAAAACAAGGGATTCAACCAAAACATAACGAAAACATACCTTTCCAAAAATCGGGATCTTACACAGAGCTGGTGCATTATTACATAACATTGGCATGATACAAGGAATCATGTCCCAAAAGACCGATCAGTTTAGTTTCCTTGGAAGTACTAGATACATACATAAGATTTACATTTCATCATGAAATAAAAAAGCAACATTGTGTCCCCTATTAACAGTCTTATATCTCTTATACTATTCTTGAAGGTTAATCATAATATACTTATTTTCATCCTGGGAAAAATAAAACATAAGAAAGGGGTGATCTCAGATGCTCAGTATGAATAACAATAAAGCGAAAACTATCATAAATAAGAATCAAAATTTATGGAAATGAATAATATTACAACACAAACCTTTTAAACGTAAACTTCCTCAAAATATAGAAAATATAAATCAAATAATTCCATTTAACTATTCATATGGATATTCTACTAGTCTAATAATCACCTTTAATATCAATTGCCTATTTCATAATGATGGAATGCATAATTACAGACATCATAACCACTTAGTCAAGGCCTTGTTCCAAGACTTCAAATAAGATTTGGTCAATGATTTTTTCCAAGACACTAGTTTGTCTCATGAGACAAACCGATGCATCGAGAAGCTATAGCGGGCTCCACCAATCACTTACTATGTCCAATGCATTCCTCATATGAAGAGGTGAAACATAATATAAACATTCATATTAAAAATAGCATACGAAATGTCAATATTTTAACCACAAACCATAAATGGCATAAAATAGCACATCCACAACCAAACATAACTCATTCAATACAATATGGATGATTGTATTATGATAAATCAACCACAATAAAGAATAAAATACACTGAAGGATATTTACATATATGAAAATATTCATTAAAACTATTTGAGAGAAATGTACTCTTTTTCATGAAAACATTTAAATGTTGCACTATTTATCAAAGAAGTCATTTAAAGGATATTTTTGAATCAAAGTGTCTCATACCACTTTAAAACTTTTAAAAGGAATTTTAATTTCAAACATTTATTTTCATATAAAAAAATACATAAAACCATTATTAAAACATGGAAATTAATGAGAAATATTTATAAGAATAAATATTTAAAACATTTAAAAAAATTAGTTAAAGAGTTCCTAACCAAATAAGAGATGCTTGAATACAAGTAATTGAGAAATAACATTAATCAAAACATTATAACATCAGGAGAATAATGGGATTAATGATATAATATGTAAAAGGATAGTATATACAACATATATAACTGAATTGGTGTATAACGACAAAGTGGTCTCAAAAGAATGTAAATTGAGAAAAAATACCTTATAAAGACTATATACTTAGATTAAGGATAAATAAATAAAATTATTATGTGTGACAAATATAAATACACTCAATATAATTTTATATTTAGTGTAAATAAATCAGATTACATTCACACATATTCTTGTAAAAACAAAACAAAAGACTTGGATGTTTAACTCAATGAATAGAAATTCAGATAAGATTTCCCTTAAAAAGTTCATATCAATGGAATGTGAATTTATCAATGGAGTGATTATGTGTATAAAAGGTATATCCATAGAAATGGGAGTGGATATTAATAAATAAATAATAAATAGTGATTCCACACATAATCTTGGAGTAAAATAATCAATGAAGTATGAGTAAAGCCCAATGAGTGGAAATTGGAATTTGAAATTCCCTTACCGATTTGGTAACTTATGAAACATAAAACCAATGAAAGAAGTATCATACAATGAAGAAGTAAATACCCCTAAATTAATGTATATTACACAAAGAATACAATCATGAGTTGTACATACACCCAAAAAAGGAAATAGTGGCAATATATCATGAATCTCACGGGAATAAGAAGTGAGATAAAAACCCTATACCTTGTACATTTCCTTAGTTGATTGTATGTTAAAATCATGTATAATAGTTAAAACATTGTTATTAAATTATAAAAGAACTATATACCTAAATATGATATCATATATGATCCTCTAATATTTCTTTGTTAATAATAACTTAGTTGTATCATCGTTTCAGGTGTTAACTGATTCCTTTTCCTTTATATGTTTAGTTACGTAAGCCATGTTTGATATGGATATGATTTATTTGATTCATATCCTGAATTATATTAAGTAATTAAAAATTATTTCTAATTATAAATGAAAATTATTCTCAAATTATTATGATGGGGAATGAATCTCATCGTGTTCGTGGAGACGGTAATACGTACGTACGCACGAGCAACAATATCATTATATTGATGGTGATATAATATGTAATTGGATGTTATATCATAAATAAAGAATCATTAAAATATCATATTTATTATTTACATCAATTATACTCTTTATTAAACCCATCCAAATAACGTATTGTTAGAATAACAAACTACACCATGACGTGGAGACGGTAAGATGTACGTACGCACGTATGGTAATTTTGTCATTATAGGATGGATAGAATAATTAATATGGTTGTAACATATTTATAATAACATAAAAGTATGTAGGAGACACTGGAGTTATTATTTTGGTATGGAAACAATAGTGACAGAGGATGTGGAAGAAGAAAAGAACTTAAAAGAGAGTGGTGAAATCATTACCTCATCTTCGGGTGCTTCCTTTTGATTTGTTCCAAATGGATCCTTAGGTTGGATTATGATCAAAGGAAGGACTCTTGGATGTAGTTACTATAGTTTAGTGGATATTTGGGTAGGGTGTGGCAGAGCCAAATGGCTTTGGATGTGTGAAATTAAGAGAAGGGTAAGTACCCTTTTATAAGAGAGGTGAGGGTCACTTTAGGAAAAGATTGAAATATTATTTTATAATAAAATCATTCTCAGTTTCTAATGGATCCAAAAAGGAATTATTTCTAGGATAAGTTGGGGATGGGTATAAATCCTATCAACCAATAGGTTTTAGACATGTTTAGTTCAGCATATTAACCCTATCTTTTAGATTTAACTATAAGTTTAAATGTTTAACATTTACAATGTCCTCTTGTATTACTGTAATAAAGTGTTAATAAACATAAAATAAAATGCCAAGTGAACCCAAAGTAGTTCAATAATGAAATATTTATTATTATATAAGTTATTTGGATATAAATTAGATTTTTAGGAATATTATATCAATTATTAATATAGTATTTGTTTTATAAACTCATTTATGTCAATTTTGACACTATTTGGTATTTTGTTTTTGTTATAGTCATAACATCATGATTACATCGAAAAAAATTCATTGAATCGACTCTATATTGTCATATTAACCAATAAAAGTCTTTTATAGAATCAAAATTTTATATTTTATTTATTTTAATATTTATAATATCATTTATTTCATTCTTTCATTAATGTGAAAAAAACTACAACATTATTATGTCATATATAAATATTTTATTTTTAGGTCTAAAAATTATAAATAAATTATCATGATGTAGGAAAAAGTTTTATATTTCTAATGAATATTTATAGTCTAATAGATCAATTATATAACCTCATATGAAAATTGTTTTACTAAAACATACATGACTTTGTTATTTTTGTCTTTACTTTAGATTATTTAATATAAAATGTTATTATCACTCCCAAGTGGCTCCATGGGGTCCCCAAATCGACCCAAGGATTCCCATGATCGGACATGTATTAGAAAATAGGGTTAGTACATGTGTTAGGGTAATTTAATATTGATATAATATTATTTGTTTACCCTTATTTACCGGATTTACACTTTAATCATGGTAAATATAATATTTACCAAAGTAATTATTCATAATTTTTAAAACTAAAAGTTATCTCTTTAAAAAAAATTTACCTCATGATTCCCAATATGGAATCCATTTTTTTAAATTCAAAACACATAAGTGTAAAAAATTAATTTAAAATCAATTCCCATTGTCAAAACAAAATGCGTGTTTTTAAGAAATAATAACTATCAAAAGATTGACACTTGTTTATGCCAAATTTAAATGTTAAAATTCATCCAATAACCTAAATTATATTAAATGATAAAAATAAAATATAATGATTCTTAAAACCCATTAAAATTTATAATTTAACAATATAATTTATTTCGATTAAAAAAGTTGTTATCAATTAAGTCATAGTATTTTTCACTATTCCCCAAAATATGAAAGTTATCAGAAAAGTACCAAAAAATCATCCAAAATAAATATTTATGTCCCAGATCTAAAGAATAAAATAATTTCATTAAATATAATATATAAGTGTCAAATATTTGTTTTAAAAATGGTTCTCCATTAAAAAGCGGTAAAATTGCATTTTTTAGAAAATACTTATTTTATTTGAAAAAATGATTTTGTTCTTATATTATATATAAGAAACACATAATATGGATTCTAAAATTATATGGAGTATATGAAATTCAAAATTCAGTTAATACTATTAATAACCGCTTTTTTAATGGCTAGTTTGGTAAGTCATGGTGCGCTCAAACTCAGTGATTCGTGTACCGCAAGCCATTGAATTAATTTAAAGAAAATAACATAATATGAAATATTGGGGTCTTACAGAGGAGGTGATTCTAGAAGAACCATGTGGAAACTATTGGTTTCTATAAAATCCACACATACATGGATTATAGTTCTATGAAAAAACACTAGGTATTCTCTAGCTACAATGACTAGGGTAACATGAAAATTAAATATCACACACCATATAAACCATAAACATTCTATGTGACCTATGGATGGTATCATAGTGTGTGTCCCTGAGCTATGCAGGCATGGACATGTCTAGAAAAATGGGCATGAAGATCGTACATGGGAAATACCCTAGTACAATAGCACTTCCATGTATATGTACATGACCATAGCTCCCTAACATGGACATAGTACACGAGAACAATCATAGTACATGATCAATGGATAAATTTTATCTGAACATGCTAAAGTAAATGGGAATGGGCTTGAGAACATGGGTAGACTTGAGGCATATACGCCACATCATGTATACCGAGTACATGTCGTGTATTTTTTTTAGCATAGGTGTAAGCTCTTGTTCTATTTTATGTGGAGCAGTATCTCAAGGGTGTGTCCCCTCGGTCCATCCCTATGAGGTTAAAATGTTGAATAATATCATTAGAATAGTATTTTAACCCCTCTATAGGATTAGAAATAGATAGAGTTTAGGAATCCCTCTTTATGGCCTAGGGTGTAATCCTCTATTTTTCTACCTCCCTATGTAGGGTTTGGAATCACATGATCAACATAAATGGGCGGTTCATCCCCTACCTAACTGATTACCTATTTAGTGTTATAAAACCCTCATTGGACCTAGGTGACATCCCCTACCTTTGTATCAATTACATTAGATTTACAACATCTACATTTTCATGTTGATGAGTGATATTAGTGCAAAATCAGATGAGTTCCATTAGTGTTAGTATGACTCAAGGAGAAACATCCCTCTAATGAGAGTTAATATGAATCCTTGATCCTAATCCTAGAATGGAAGTATGTTTTTGAGCTTAATTTTAGCCTTAGAGTCTATATTGAGTATATATATGTTAATATTAATATTTTTTATATTTTGATCGACATGAATTTGAGATGATGCGTTGTGTAATATCTTGATATTTTATGTTTTGTTATTTTAAGGTGTAATATTTTTTATTTTTTATAATCAACTATGTAACGACTTGATCTAAAGTTATCAGGTATTATAAATATGATGGGAATTTCAATGGTGTTTTATATAGATAGGGGTAAAGTATAGATTAGTTGATCTAGACTGACCATGGTTAGTTATAGAAGTTTTGTTTGATAACATTCCCCTCCTTCCTAGTAGGCTATACTTCTTTTAAATATTTTGTGAAATTGTTTTTGACCCTTTATGATTTTATTCTTTTTTTATGATCTAATGTGATATATATATATATATGTCTTCGAAAATTTTAGTATCGGTTAAATTTTATAATTCAACTTGTTGTGTGTATTTGGATTTGTTTGTGTATACAGGTACCTTAGGCCAAGTCCTCCCATGCGTGTGATAAGATTACTCAACACTAGTTGCACTCTTGTAGCCTATTGGAGGAGTGATTTGGGTGCCACACTCAACATTCCATTATCCAAGTGAGACCCAATGGATTGGGTCATGATAAATGAATATGGAATGGTGAATTATTTTTTACCATTCTTTTTCCAACCATCAAAAGGTGAAATAAATGTTAATTCATATGTACCACCCACAGTCTCTATGAACAGTGTAATTCATTTGACTGCATCAAAAAATTTTATTTAAAATAAATAGCTATATATATAATTAATACCCATTATATTTATATAATTATTAACATTATTTATATTATATATTCATGATCAATGTTCATGGATTGGGTCTTCTGAATCGAATCATGGATAAGAAACGAAGTATTTTTCACCTGAAACAATGATTTTTAAAACAATTTGTTAATAAATGATTTATAAGATACTATAAGTAAATCATATACGGTATGATATATATATATATATATATATATTTGGATTTGGAGTTCATGTATAATAAATCATTATTTATTATATTGGTGGTTTGAACATGAATGAAAAACTAAAGTACTTGAGGTAAGGGATTTCTATTTCAATCCCAACATAATTGGTATTGTTTATGTTTGAATTCCCAATGAGGACATTATATTATCCTTATCTAATATATTCCATTAATTATCTTCTCCCATGTTTATTTTTGAAAATTTCATGTAATATTACCAGTTACCTCTATTTGGTACTAAAAATTATTAGGAATGTGTTTTTAAAGGAAAAAAAGTCATTAAGACTTCTGTGGTTTCAGATATTTTTCTTCAATGTACATTTTTAATATAAAACATTTTCCACTATGTTTTACTATTCATCAATTATTTTTTAATTTTATTTTTACCCATTTTGAATATTTTATAAATTTATTTTAAAGGAAACCTCTGATATTTTTTCAAACATGGTACTTTTTAATTTTTACTACAAAGGTAAAATGAATCACTATTTTAACATACCATATATGAAAAAAAATTTCTTCCACCATAACCGCTCAATTTTTGGAACATTCCATTTCTTCTTTTGTTTTTTACTTCCAAATAAAAAATTTCCTCCAATATTTTTGAAATATTTTTATTTTAAATATGTGGTTTCAAAATGAAAATTTTATTTTTATTTTGAAAAATAGAGGAATATTTTAAGGAAATTTTTCTTCTACAATAAAATACATTGATATTAATTATACTTTTCTAGGGATATGATCTAATGATACCATCCTTATTATTTTTTAGATGGTTTATGATTATGATAAATATATTTATATGAAACTCACTCAATTTGAAAGGTTAATGTTATAATCAAATAATGAAGTGGTTATGAAATATGTTTATTTTATATGGGGTTTTAATTGATGAAATGATTAATATTTTAGAATATTTGTGAACACATATGTATGTATTTAGTTATGTTATAGGTGGTTCTATTAAATTCATCCAATTAATTTGTTAAATTCTTATATCTGATGAAAAAATTATGGGAAATGATTTTATTTTCTTCATCTACTAAGGTAAATAGGTAAGGATTCCTGATCCATAATGAAAAATAATTAGAGATGAATAATCCAATATAGTGAAAACGTGATCATTATAGATATTTAATGATATGGGAAACATTTGTTGATTACTAATCTACTTTTGTTTGAGGGTCTTAGTAGATAAACGTGACATATTAATTGATTTCAATTCCCATGAAAGTGCCAAATGTATATGACATATTATTTTATTTATGATCTGAATTTTGGGTGATGATTGATTTACGATAATTAACCAATATCATGATTCATGTATTTTGAAATAATAATTTTTTATGTCACAGATCTTATTTATGGTCTATTCCTGATTAGGTATGAACGTTGTATGTTATGTCCATGATCTCATACGCCTATGTTTATCTTATGATTTCTTATGATAACTGATTGATATCTCCAACGTTTACCCTTACATAGAATTTGAGTTCACTATTTATTATGTTTCCATTCCATGGGTTATGAAGAAAGGTAATAAGTAGGGTATGTCAAGAATTGAACAATGTTAGAAGAACATTATTAGATATGATTAAAAATTATTATAACTAAGTTGTTTATATATCCAGTCTCCAAATATATTAAACCACTACAACTCTATCTTGGATCACATTGTTATTTTTTGAATATTCATCTAAAATTATGAAATATTTATGTATTAAATTTTTGTATCACCTTAATATGAAACATCAAGCATAAACAAACCATAATATAATATTGTTTAAATATGACCACTATGAACTAGTCATTACATTAGTGTGTAGGGATTCAAATAAAAGTATTATAAAATATATATAGAATATTATTAATTACTAAAATTATTAATAAAACATAAATTTATTATTAATTATCTATAAATTAAAACAAAATCCTTTAACAGGTAAAAGATATATTTTTCATAAATTTGTTTTTATATATGCAAATTATTTTAATATTAATATATGAAATTAATAATCATAGATAAATAATTCTGATAATTACATTTTATATCCAGTTAAATAAATTTATATTCATTTAATAATGATTTTTATTCATGTAATAATAATAAAATTATTTTACACTCAAAAAAAATATTTTTCTCAAAAAATAATTTATTTTATTTTGTGCATGGATGTAATCACAAATTTAAGATCATTAAATTAATTTGTTAACAAATTAATATCAATTTTAAAATCATGATTCATAATAGTCTTATGATGTTGTACTAATATTTTTTTTAAATGGTTTATTTTTGTGTGAAAAGTGAAAATACTAATATTTTAATTACTATCAGTTTTATGAATCATTCATGATAAATAATTACTTAGAAAATTAGACAATATTTAGGTCAACCAGATATATATTAGTGGAGTTAAATAATCTATTTCGGTGTTTACATTTAATGGTATATTTGGAAGGAACTATTAAGATTCAAATTGATAAAAAGGTATAAAAACTTTCATCTTTTTGTTATCTAACCAACCAAAATTATATAAAAGTACTAATTTCTTGATTTCATGGAAAACAAATATTTATGTTTCAATTAGACAATTTTTCTAAAATCTGTTTTTCATAAATTCTGTTAACTTAAATTAAATGTAGTTTCTTATATATATATTTATTTTTAACATTGTAAGATATATTTAAAATTTATAATAATAATTGAATTTTTTTAGAATTCTGTTATAATTTGTGAGAATATAATTAATTTATAATGGTAAAATGTAAAGTTATAATAGTTGAGGTTAAGCAGGGTTTAAAGGGACATTAACTAAGAGATGAGGCATACACTGTCTTAAATACTTTTATAAATGTGGTTTCTTTAGTTTATTATGAAACTATAACATCTTAAATACAAATTTGGGGTTCCTTTTTCCAATCAACTAGGAATAAGACCTTATATTAATTTAAAAACATATATAATTACAAAAGTGTTGTCTTAAATATTAGAAAAGGGAACCATTTATCCTATCCTCATTACACCTATTGAGAAAATTATCACAAACAAGACATAGAAAAATAACTTCTAAAACACTCTATCTATGATCTAGATGGTATTTTCTCAACAATAGAAAAATCAATAAGGTATAATGTGCAATCCAAATGTGGGTTTCCAAAGAAGATGTATAACTCTTTAGTATATGTTTTATATTTATTTCCTTCTCTACCTCATAAAAATATTTTTAAACGACGGTTATATAAAAAATCAGGTTTTAAACTATAATTAATTGTAATTTTTTTATGGAGCAAGCATTATTCTTCACCTTTTCCTTCCAATGGGTAAAAAAATAAACATTGGTACATATGTGTGGGATACTAGCTCCACCAAGCAATGTGTTTTTTACATTTTTCACTGTAATGGATAGTTATAAAGATCGATTAAATATATATATATATATATATATATATATATATATATGATATTCATGGAATAGTTGTTTTATCTAAATAAAAAATAAAATATATTTTTTATTTTACATCCATTATAAATGAAAAAATTATTTTTGTGTATGTGTTGATTACCACCTCCATGAAGTGATATGACTCATTTTATTCATGAAAACTTACATTATTTTTAACAATATTGACCCCAGTAGCATGGAACCCATGTATTAAGTTTTTACATTGGCATAAATATAATGTTTTGAATCTTGAAGGATCGATCACTTTTTTAGTTTCGAAAGACTAGATACATACATGATACCAATTTTACATTGGTATTTGAAAATAAAACCTAATACATAAAAATAATAAATGAGCTCCATCCTTTAAAACTCATGATAATATTTCTGATTCATAATCCAAGGAAATATAAAAATAAGGGTGAGTTCAAATTCATATTAATGTTTAATTAAAATGGATGATATCATGAATAAATAAGGGTTAATCAGTATGGAAATTTAAATAACTGAATACACATGCTATTTAAATTACTTAACTACAAGAATATATAATGACTAATCAATATGGAAGGGTAAATAACTAAAAACACCTACCATTTAGTCAACAAAAAATGTTGTAACGCAACCATAGATAATGTAAAAGTGAGAATATCCTTGATTGCAATAACTAAATATGGAATTATGGAAATTATTAATTATTAGACTTCGTGTTTCATAGGCACGTGATATATTTACTGTAAATATCAATCTTTAAAATATTTTAAATCATATTGGGTAAAAAGTCATTTTATTTGGCCAACTGATTCATCTCATGAGACTATGGATTCATCAAAGTTCTTACATTAACTGATCCCAACCCATATATTACATGACCAAATAATTCCTCATGTATCTAGAGTAATCAATTTTATTTATAAACAATATTACTTATCATAAAATACCCGTATTGAGTAAAGGATAACGATTTATCCATATTTCCCCAGTTAATCAAAAAAAAATTAACATTAAATACCATATGTAAAAATGGTCTACGGAATTTGAAATAATAATATACATCAAAAAATAATATGGATATTTGAGGAAAATGTAATTTCCAATGAAAAATGATTATTTAAAAGTGTTTTTAGAACAATTTTAATAATCACAAGATAAATTGATATTTAAAATTAACTTTCACCACCTGAGTATTTTCAAGTAAAATTACCTTAGATGAAATAAGTAAAATTGTAATAGAAAATACCATGGAGAATGAATTATTCATGGTATTAGTTTTCAAAAGGTTAGTATATAAACCACATAATAGTGAATTGGTGCACAATTACAAATAAGTCACTATGGGATGTAAATTTAGAAGAAATATCACACCGCACATTTCCTTTTGATTGAAATATATTTTACCTTAATATAGGGGTTTTAAACATGTTATAATGTTATATAGAAATATTATTAATATTTATAATATCATATATGATACTTATATAACATCATAATACATATTTATTAATAATATTTCATTATTTTCATTGTTTTGGGTGTTAATTTTCGTGTTTTTCATGCATATTTCTATTAAGAATGTGTTAATTCAAAATTTTCAATAATTTATTTTTGTTTTTATGATAAAAAATCACAATATTTCTTTAACTAATGAATTAACTTTTACGTGAGTTTTAGTAATTTATTATTCATGGAAATATTTATTCTGGAAATATATTCATTTTATTGATCCACAATGAATTCATGTTGAAGTATTTTTATTGTGTCTTAATTTATTCAAGAAAAACTATTCATACCTTACATGTGAAATCATAACATATGGATAAAACCTATATTTTGAGTAGTGTGTGTGGATTAGAAAACCTTTGTTATTGGGAAATTATGGATCTAAAACCCTACATTCGAAAGAAACCCAACATTTGAGGAATCTAACATCTGGTATATCAACCATACATTTTTAACCACACTACATTTTTAATCCCTATATTTGTAGTTTTTTCATTAGATTAAGGAACCCTAAATTTCAATATTCAATGATGATGTTTTAAATCCATGATTTATGAAGTGGTCTTGATGGAATTAAAGATCTATTCAAATCTCTTTTTTGACCGATTCAAAGGAACTTTATGACTGACCTAAATAATTCTCTTCAACAGTGAAAATCATGACTATTATTATAGGAATGTATGATGCTCTTGAATATTTTTGAATTCAAATATTCACAATTTAGTCTGAAATATTTTTAGAGTTATTTTTTTGTGACCTGGAACGACTCAACCAACATTATAAATACTGATAATCTCTTCATCGATAAATATATGAGAATATATATTTATTTGAATATATATATATAAATATATTTGTTAATATATATATATATATTTGTGTGTGTGTGAAAATATATATTCACGTTAATATAAAGAAGGGGTGAAATACATAATCATTTTCCAGAGCAACACTTTGGAGGCATACATGTTTGGATCTATCATCTCATTTTTTTTCCTGCTATTGTTATTGATGTCACTGATATTACACCTTATAATTACATCTTCATTTTTAAGAATAAAAAATATATTTTCGAAGATACTCTTTGGAGAGTAACATATTTAAACATCTTTCTGGTGTTTTCTATATCCTTTTTTATGAAATCATATGTGAAGTTGAATATAAATTTGAGGATGTTCTATATTGAAGATCTAAATAAAGGTATAATTTGTTACTATAATAGTGATGTGAATTCTGTATCATCATCAAAATTGATTAGTCACTGAAAGTGGCTAATATTCATTGCTAAGATCTTAATATTAATGTGTTTAAAAGTTCATAAACATCAATTTTAGTCCAATTCGGAAATTGAACTTCATTTCCCATCATTGTGCAATTCATGCTTAAAATGTCAATTTGGGCCCACTCAATAATTTGCTTTTGGAAATTAAAATATTCATCATTTTAATTTGAAATTTTGGGATATGATTTACCACTTTGTTTGGAACATTTTATCTTTTAGGTCCGATGGATGAATCTCAAAGGAAGATGGAGAATTTTGCGCCTGAAGGCAGAAACTTGCTGGAAAAAGCATAATGGGCCTAAGGCCCATCAAACAAATGTGGGGCCCAGAAACCAAGCCCAATGAAGCTCAAATTTATACAGTAGAAATATAAAAATATGAGGATCATTTTATTCAACTGTGTCCGGAGCTAATTCTGATGTTTTCATGATGATAAAGGGATCTGAAGTTGAGATTTAAATGGTGGACTCGTCATTAATGCACAAAAATTCGTCCAACCATTTCGACCATAACATTCAAACGGATGAGCCAAATGTCCTGAAATTTTGAGAGCTTCTAGAAGACACATGTAAGAAGATATTTTATATTTATGACACCTTCGGAGTCGGCAATATGAAGTGTCAAACGCGCACGTCAAAATGGAGAACGAATCTGGACAGTTTTCCGGGTCAACTTCGAAACGTCAATTTCCTTTTTATTCATCACCCTCCATTTGACTCTCTTAATTGTTGGGGGGTGAATTTAATGTTGGAGGTGGACATAAGGCTCCTAATATTCCTATATAAGGAGCTGGTGGTGAAGGGAATAATCATCTAACATTTTTCCTTGAATCTAACATTTTTCTTTGAATCCATATTTTCCTTTCAATTGTAATTTTCTGCTTTCCTTTTGTAATCGTATCGTCAATTTTTCCCATGTAAGTTTTTCTTTCACGTTGATTATCTTAATAAAATTTGTTCTTCTTCTTTATTTTTTTCTTTTTATTTTATTCACACGTTGATACCGTTGAATCTAGGTGTGAATTTATTCACACCCGCACTTGTGATTTCAATCACACAACGGTGGAGTGTTCGTTCTTTTAATAATTTTCTTCTTCTTCAATTCCTACCCCATAAGTCTACATCCTGCTTCCATTGGTAGAATAGCATCAATGGAGGGCTAACCTCTTAAGGGTTTATCCAAGGGAGTATCAAGGTCATGTATTGAATGTTATTTCATGTACTTAATATTTAAATCTATTCGTTATTTTAGGATTTCCATTTGATGAGTTACATTCTTTCTCATCTTTTCCAACTTTAACGATGACACATTTTGAGTGTTAGTACGATCTATTTCCATTGAGTGCTCATTAAAGTGATCCTAAAAGTGAATTAGTGATTAGCCTTGGAATTGTGTAGGGATTAAATTGGTGAATGATTTGGAAGAATTATCTCATTGTTTGGATATGTCTTGAATTAATGACATGAAATTTTCTAAGAAAAGAAATTCATCCAATCCACCCCAAGCAAAACCTTAAGATCAACCCACCATCAATAATTGTTTAGTTCACATCATTTTTTATTATATATTATTTAAATTATATCTTTAGTTCTTCAATTAATATCTACCTCAAAGTTGGCCACTTCATAGCCAATCCATCAATAAATCATAGCGTCTTAAGGTTACTTCTTCGGTCCCTGTGGATTCGATCCCTACTTGTACTTCAATGAACGCTTTTACCAGTAGGGTAAATTTGGGCGCAACCAAATTTTGGCGCCGTTGCCGGGGACCCAAGTAAGTTTTCTTAGACACCCACCTTATATTCTCACCTAACTTCTCTTTTCTCACCTCTATTTCTCTTTTCTTTTCCCCTTTCTGTTTTTCCAAAAAAAAAATCCAAATACAAATTTCATTAAACTCAAATGGAGTATCATCAACAATTTCATTTCATAAAATCAGGCTGGAATCGAATAGAAAATCAACATTGGGAATCCCCTCACATAGGAAATTACTTTGATCAACCTTTAAATGAATACCCCACACCCGATAACATGAACGATCAATGGGATGCTGATTTTTTAAAGGATCAATTTCCATACCTATCAAGAATGATTGAAGAGATCAAAATTAATGATGATGATGATGTACAAACAACAATTAATCCTAATTATGAAAAAATTCTTGAACATTTATGTGAAAAAATGGTTAAAATGAATTCAGAAGTTTCATCACTGAGATTAGAAATACAAAACATTGAGACTTATGAAGAACCCATTCCCACTCAGGATGTCCTTTCCACATCACTTATAGAAGAATCTTGTTTCCCACATAACTCATGTGAATTTAGTAAAGAACACACTTTAAAATCTTGGAAGACAGAGTTGGATAATGAAGAGATTTGGTCAGGTAATGTTGAAATTCAAGATAAAGAACATGAAGGAATTGTTAATGAGTCTTTAAATCAGGAGGAAATTGATTTTTTGGATTCAAAAGAGGAAAATTTGACATCATGGATTGATCTTCCTGAATATAAATCCATTAATGATTTTTCAAAAACACCAATCACTGAAAAATTAGGAGAAATACCAACCATTGAGCCCATACACACTCCTGAAATTCAACTAGACACTTTTGGGGATGAATCATATTTTCAAAATGAACCAATTGTTTCTAAATGTTTTGGAGAAGAAACTGATTTTGAATTAATTTTTCAATATCCTTTAAAAAATTTCAATAAAACCGAGCTCAAAACTATTTTACATTCTTCCGAACTCAAGAAAATCAATCTTAATCAAGTTGAAGTGGACAAAAATGGGGTCTTAAAAATGATGAAAGTTGGAATTGGATAAGTTGGGGGGTACAAGTCGGGCTAACGACGTTAAAAAAAAGCGCTGCATGGGAGGCAACCCATGGTTTTCATGTTTTCTAATCATTTTGAATCATTTTCTTTTTCATATAATAAATTACCATAGACTGTTGACCTGTTCTTCTTTTATGAGTAAGGATGGGTATGAAAGGGGAGCGCCATATTCATCCGTGTCACGTGGCGTGATCTCTGAGTAATACCTTACCCAGAAATCTAAAAGAAGACAATGTATCATCAGTTTATTTTGTTTTGTTTTATTTTTTTATAGGTTAAAAAAAATAAAAGGACATGTTGAAATCCATAAGGAAAATCCATTCACCACCATCCAAGCTGCTGAGACTCGAACCCAGGATTGAAGGGAGACTATGGAATGCGCTATCATCATCAACCACCAGGTGACTTCATTCCATGATTTTCATTTTAAATTTCTTTTTTGAACTCCTCTCCTACCCCCTTCTAGCTTTTCTTTTCTTTAAACACTGGGGACAATGTTATTCTAAGTTGGGGGGGGAATAAAAAATGATTTTTATTTTGAATAAGAACATGCATGAAAAAAAATTCCATTAACCATAAACATGATAAATACACATTGCAAACTCTAAAATTGGATATCAAATAAATTTTGCATGCCTTTATTCTGATTTTAATGCAAGTTTAAGTTCATGAGCATAGTTTTTGGAAAGTTCAGTTGTCCGATGTGATTTTTCAAAGTTTACATTTTCATCCTCTTAATAAAAATGCCACAATACACGTCTACTGGATCGTGGGTGTAAATTTGAGTTCTTGGGTCCCTTTCATTATAGCATAGGGTTTTGGGGTCACTTTTAGTTTAATTTGAGTATCCAAAAAAAAAACAAAAAAAAAAACAAAAAAAAAACCAAAAAAAAAACCAAAAAAAAACAAAAAAAAAACAAAAAAAATTGAAAAAAATAATAATGACCACATAGAGCAATGTTTTGTCCAAATGCGTGGTGTCCGGCACTTGGGGATCGTGACTCCATAGTTGTCTTGCCCAGAGTTAGGCTTTATATCTCTATTGTAGAGCATGAAATTGACAAAATGCGTGGCGTCCGGCACTTGGGGATCGTGACTCCATAGTTGTCTTGCACAGAGTTAGTCTTTTCATATCTATTGTGGTTAAAAAAAATAAAAAAAAATAAAAAAAAATGGATACACATCTTAAGGTTTAATGTGATTCCCACCTAGCGCTTCCATTTTTTCCCCTTGAACAATAAAATGGGCCCCATATCTTTTATGATGCACAACACTTTATCATGCTTAATTGGAATTGGATGAAATGTGGCGATGAATTTGAACAAAGGAATGGGCTTGGGCTTGGGATATGCTTATGGACCTAGCTTGTTTTAAATGATTTTGATGGGTTTTCATAATTTTTTTTGGTATTAGATATTTGGGTGAGTAATGTGTATGAAAATGTTTTTGGAAAAGGGGATTTGGATTTCATATTTGTAATTTATTTTGCTCGGGACTAGCAAAACTCAAGTTGGGGGGTGTGATTAGTCACTGAAAGTGGCTAATATTCATTGCTAAGATATTAATATTAATGTGTTTAAAAGTTCATAAACATCAATTTTAGTCCAATTCAGAAATTGAACTTCATTTCCCATCATTGTGCAATTCATGCTTAAAATGTCAATTTGGGACCACTCAATAATTTTCTTGTGGAAATTAAAATATTCATCATTTTAATTTGAAATTTTGGGATATGATTGATCACTTTGTTTGGAACATTTTATCTTTTAGGTCCGATGGATGAATCTCAAAGGAAGATGGAGAATTTTGCGCCTGAAGGTAGAAACTTGCTGGAAAAAGTATAATGGGCCTAAGGCCCATCAAACAAATGTGGGGCCCAGAAACCAAGCCCAATGAAGCTCAAATTTATACAGTAGAAAGATAAAAATATGAGGATCATTTTATTCAACTGTGACCGGAGCTAATTCTGATGTTTTCATGATGATAAAGGGATCTGAATTTGAGATTTAAATGGTGGACTCGTCATTAATGCACAGAAATCCGTCCCACCATTTCGACCATCCCTTTCAAACGGCTGAGCCAAATGTCCTGAAATTTTTAGAGATTCTAGAAGACACATGGAAGACGATATTTTATATTTATGACACCTGCGGATTCTGCCATATGAAGTGTCAAACGTGCACGTCAAAATGGAGAACGAATCTGGACAGTTTTCCGGGTCAACTTCGAAACGTCAATTTCCTTTTTATTCATCACCCTCCATTTGACTCTCTTAATTGTTGGGGGGTGAATTTAATGTTGGAAGTGGACATAAGGCTCCTAATATGCCTATATAAGGAGCTGGTGGTGAAGGGAATAATTATCTAACATTTTTCCTTGAATCTAACATTTTTCTTTGAATCCATATTTTCCTTTCAATTGTAATTTTCTGCTTTCCTTTTGTAATCGTATCGTCAATTTTTCCCATGTAAGTTTTTCTTTCACGTTGATTATCTTAATAAAATTTGTTCTTCTTCTTTATTTTTTTCTTTTTATTTTATTCACACATTGATACCGTTGAATCTAGGTGTGAATTTATTCACACCCGCACTTGTGATTTCAATCACACAACGGTGGAGTGTTCGTTCTTTTAATAATTTTCTTCTTCTTCAATTCCTCCCCCATAAGTCTACATCCTGATTCCATTGGTAGAATATCATCAATGGAGGGATAACCTCTTAAGGGTTGATCCAAGGGAGTAGCAAGGTCATGGATTGAATGTTATTTCATGTACTTAATATTTAAATCTATTCGTTATTTTAGGATTTCCATTTGATGAGTTACATTCTTTCTCATCTTTGCCAACTTTAACGATGACACATTTTGAGTGCTAGTACGATCTATTTCCATTGAGTGCTCATTAAAGTGATCCTCAAAGTGAATTAGTGATTAGCCTTGGAATTGTGTAGGGATTAAATTTGTGAATGATTTGGAAGAATTATCTCATTGTTTGGATATGTCTTGAATTAATGACATGAAATTTTCTAAGAAAAGAAATTCATCCAATCCACCCCAAGAAAAACCCTAAGATCAACCCACCATCAATAATTGTTTAGTTCACATCATTTTTTATTATATATTATTTAAATTATATCTTTAGTTCTTCAATTAATATCTACCTCAAAGTTGGCCACTTCATAGCCAATCCATCAATAAATCATAGCGTCTCAAGGTTACTTCTTCGGTCCCTGTGGATTCGATCCCTACTTGTACTTCAACGACCGCTTTTACCAGTAGGGTAAATTTGGGTGCAACCAAAAATAAATATTTATTAATTTGGTGGAGTTTTGACTGCATAGAATCAGTCATGGATTTAGTGTCATCTTCTTGAACTAAATTGTGCATAAATTATTTTTGATAAAGTAAGTAAAAGACTATTTTTATCCTTATTGTAATGGTATTAAATACCCACACTTAGTTTTGGAATAATAGTCTTCATATAAGAGGACCTAGTGAAAATATTTATGCTCATGGAGTTGAGCATTGGTGGAGCGGACTAGGGGATCTTTATTCCATGATCCAATACACATCACTATATTCATTTCCGTGATTTATATCCACTAGTTTATCATCATTTATATAAAAATAAATGTTTTATTATAAACAATAGATGTGTTTTTAATTGTTCAATGTACTTGAATTAAACAATTCACCCCCTCTTGTATCTTTATCTTCGTCATCCTCATTATATCCTAACCGTTTATTCTTGAATGATATAGATCATGTGAATATTATATTGTTACATCAGATACATAACAATAATCATGAAATTATTAGCATATTTTTACATCAATATTTCTTTTGAAACCAATAATGAATGATTTTTATGAAAAATGAAGTACGTTACGATCAATGAGACGGTAGGTCATACGTCTGCATGAGTAATGTTACCATTTTTCAACAAAAATTGTTGAAAGAAAGTAAGTAATATATAATATTTCATGAATTATCAGAATATAATATATACGATGTTATATAATTCTATATTTCACCCATGTGGAATGTTTATTAAAAGAGAGTCACTTCACTTCGTGAAGGCGGTAGTACAGACATACACGAACGATGTTATCATCATTACATGGGTGAGAAGGAAAGAAATAAATTTATATATATTATAATTAAATAAGTATAATTATATCATATATATAATACAAAAATATTAACATTATATTTGTCACGTTCCATGTGAAGTGTTAGTGAAATATAGAGCACATCACATCACGATGAGGAAGTCTGTTGTATACACGACAGATGTTATTGTATCTCCTAAAAAATAAATGGTAAATAAATATATATCCTATAGTGAATAATTATGTATAAATATGTTCTAAATAATATTTATATTCTTCATATCCATCATCATTCTGAAACATTAGTGGTGGAAATGGAAAAAAGAACAACATTAGTTCGTGAGGTGGTTGCGTAATGTAAACTCCAATGATGATTTCATAGCCCATATAATGGAAGTGGATATATTTGTTATAAATTAATATATTATAAATATATCATAGTATATGGAATATATTTAGGTTATTATATCATCCTTTTATAACAAAAATTGTGGATGTTTGATAAAAAAGTAAAATAAAGATGCTCATCAAAGAACATTATCACTTCTTAGAGTATCTTCCTTAGGTTTGCACTAAAGACTTCCTATGGTCAATTTATAATCAAGATAAGAATTAAAGGATTAGTATGGTGTATTTGGAGAGTGAAGTTTTAGGTATTTTCCAACAAAAAATGGTTTGAATATATGAAGAACATGGGATATGGGTGTCCTTTTATAAGTGGTGTGAGTGGAACCCTTGTAATTTCTTGAAAGATTGAATTACAACCACACTTTTTCATTTAAAAATGACCCTATAATGGTCAATTATCTATAATATAATTTATGAAGTCCATATATGACCATCAAATGGGTTTTTTCCAATATTTGGATTTGGTTTACAAATTATATTCTAACTTTAACCTCTAAGTAAACTCTTTTTAACTTTATTAATAAAATTAATTTTATTTTTTTTCATAGATAATTATTGTTAGAAATTAATTATACCTTATTATATAATTTAAATTATTATACATCCGAATATTTAATATATTTTTCAAAATTAAACCTACATACATGGCCTAATTTAATATAAAATTAATCCCATGTTAGTGATAAGAGAGTGGGTTTTTAAAGTGGAAATGTTCAAACATTTACAATGGTTTTACATCAAACATTAGTAGAAAAATTAATTTTATGACCAAAATTGGGCTTATATATTAATAATTGAACTAATTTTACTTTAAACCCCATTAAAAAGTAAATTTGACCTTATAATGTTTTTAAATGAAAAGGAAGTTTTAAATTAAAATCTTTTAATTTTTAATCTACATAAAAAATGAAACCTTTCATAAAAATCCAAAAAATTCACCAAAATATAATATTGATATTCTAATTTAATAAATATATATTAGTTTTTCAAATAATTTTTCTAATTGTTTTAAAATTTAGTTTTAAATTAAGTGTGCAAAGAGTGACTAAACCGTTTTTGTTTATACCCGATGCTGCGTGCATTACATGCTATCAACAAAATTAAATTTATTCTAAAATGAATTTAATATAATATATTAAGATGTTAAATTATTCCATTATACCAAAAATTAAACCTTTTAATTTCATGGATATTTCATTAAAAATAGATTATATTACTTCTTCTTCATAATATGTACACACATTTTCCCTCTATTTTGTGACTTCACCAAAGCACCTTTACTAGACAAGTCATTAGATTCCTTAATAATTTATCTCAAGTATAAATAATTTGGATGGGTTCTTCATAAAATGATATATTATGGTTGAAATATTTTTCATCAGTGGTGAGAACATGCATTGGTTCTGGCATGTACTTCCTTATTAATTATATATTAAACACATCATGTACATGAGATCGATTTGGCGGAATTTCCAATTGATAATAAACTACTAAAATTATTTCATGAATTTAACAGGTCCAATATACATGGGGATTAGTTTACCCTTCTTACCATACCTTATGACACCCTTCCATTGTGATACCATTTTGAAAACATGATCTCCCACTTGGAATTCCATATATTCCCTCGGATTATCAGTATAAATCTTATTCCTACTTTGAATTTCATCTTTGTGAGGCTTAATATATTTTATCTTTTTTATTATATATTAATCATGTTTTGGGTTAAATATTTCCTTTCACTAGATTCATCTCAAAAATTGGGATTATGACATCTCTAAACATTTAATTCTTTAATGACGCAATTTTAATTCTTGAATAGAAAAAATTATTATAGGAAAACTATACCAATGTTAAATAATAGTCCCACAAACCATGAAAGTCAAGTGATCAAGAAATCAACATGTCTTCCATTGTTTGAAAAGCCCTTTTGGACTATAAATCAGTTGTATTATAGAAGGAAATTCTAAAATAAATTTATGTATCAAGTGACATATGAAGACTTTAAGAATTTTGATATCAAATGGTGATCACGATGAGACATAGTTTATTATGGTCCCCCATTAAGTCTTACACCTTCATTAATATATATCATTTCAAGGCATAATGATTTAAATATTCTTATATAATGAGAAAATGTGAAGACTTGGTATTACTATCAATTCTAAACCATGTCATATCATTATTTTAGTGATGCATTTGTAATCCTATAAAAAATTCCAAAGTGATGTCATCCCATTTATACAAATGAATTAGAATAGGTTTCCTAACTCCTTTCAGATTTTTTCTCCTAGATTCCACTTATTTTCAAACCATACATTTGGTAACATGATCAGAAATTTCTTAGTTCAGGTTATCCCACAAAAAATGTTCCCTCAAACCCCTCTATATCTTTGTGCTTAAAGGGTGTATAATGAAATTAGATATATGAGAATCATCAAAAGAATTCACTTTTTAGTTCAGGTATATATGGAACACATAACCCCTTTCCAATTTTCATAACATCATCTTCAAAAATGAAGTATTACAATTTCCCATCATTCTCAGCTTTAATTTTATTCCAAATGTTCTCTTTATAAAACTATGTATTATTTATCTTATATAATAATGATGGTTTTATAATCATTTGAAAAAATGATTCATGTATCCTCTTCCTTAGTAATTCCCATATTCACCTCTACTATATCCATGAACATATGATCCCTCTCAATCCTTATTTGGATTATAATTTCATGATCTTTCTTAATAGATCCATATATTACCTTATTATCTTTCCCTCAGTTTTAGTTTATTTAGAATACATAATCCTTAAGTATCCTGAGCCATTGAATTTGTCTCATAGTACCCTCTTTTCGTTAAAACAATCATTTCCAGATTTTATGATTCCTTTATATCTCACGTCTTTCACCATAGAGGTAATGTCTCCAAATATTGAACATAAAGATTAGAGATTCCAACATAAGATCACGAATCATTTAGTTCTGTTTTTCAGTCTTCAATTTCCTTCAAGCATATGGAGTAACTTTATTATTTTTCATTAGAAAACAACCAATTCCCTTATCTGATGTATCATTATATATCACAGACCTGTTACTTCTAGATGGTAGATTCAAAATCATATCAATGACTAGTCTCCCCTTTAGTTCATCAAATAATTCGTCACATTAAGTTATTGAAACAAACTTTAACCACTTACATGAAATATTGGTTAATACGTTATCCAATCATGAAAAATTCAGAATGAATTGCCGATATTAATCTTCCAAACCAATGAAACTATGTACCTCAATTATATTCGTTGGTATAGGTCATTCCTTAACTACATTTTATTTGTAGGATCAACTAAAATTCCATTATTAGAGATAATATATGCATGGAAAGAAACATTATGACGCCAAAAATCACACTAAATAAATTTAACATGTCACTATTTTTATCTAAGAGTCTCAAGAATGATCCATAAGTGATTCTCATGGTTCTTATATCTCTTATAATACATAATAGTATCATCAATAAATACAGAAAACCGTCAAAATGCTCCTTGAATACTCTTCTCATTATATCCCTAAAAATATAGTGTTAATTAGTTAATCCAAATGGAATTATTTTAAACACATAATGCACATACATCATTCAAAAATTTGTATTTGGAATATATTCCTTCAATACTCACAATTAATGGTAACGATAACAATGATCAATCTTTCCAAAATATTTGGTTTTGTGATGTTGATCAAATAAGTCATTGATTCAAGGAAAATGATAATTGAAATTTATAATAATAACATTCATTTCCCTATAATCATTTTATAGCCTCATGGGTCTATCTTTCTTCTTAACAAAGATAACATGGTCTCTCCATAGTCAAATACTAGGGTGAATAAATCTCTTAAAACCGAAATCCAATAGCCATGTCTCTAATTCCACTAATTCCAAATTTTCTATTCTATATGGTTTCTTTGGTATTGGTCTTTTATCAGCGATTTGATCAATGGAAAACATGACTTCATGTTATGGATGGTTTTCATTTAATTCCTTAGGGAATACATAAATGTATTATTGTACAATAGGTGCAACCTTAATTTGAATATTACCATCTTCATCGAAAGATTTATCTTTTTTCCTATTACCCAATAATCTCATTCATTAGATATATAAGGGTGGATCTAGATAAAACTCATATGATTGAATCTCTTCCTTATTGATAAGAATTTATACCTCTTCCTCACAAATAATAATTTTGTTCTTTAAATAATTTTTTTAATCATATTTCCAAAGCCAGTCCACACAGAGTATTATATCAAGGAAAACTATAAGTATGATTATATGGTCAAAAAATAAATAATTCTTAGGTGTCATAATGGGGACTTCGTGACATATATTTTTTAAAATTGGACATCCCTTAAGAGTTTTGATTAAAAATTACCTTATTAAATAAAAAGGGGATTATCTAGTTATCTTGGAAAACATGGTAGATATAGAAGAGTGTGAGGATCCTTATTAAAATTAGTAATTGGATAAATATGATGATAGGATTAATGTACCTACCACCAAAAAATTAGTTACATCAACCCTATCTATAATGGTTAAAAATTATTGACGTTCTCCCCTTGGCCTCTTCTATGATAAATTCCTTTGACGCATGGGGAATTTTTTTGTAGTGCCCCATTTCTATATAGTTGAAACTCTAAGTAACAATGTTTTCCTTCTTCCCCTTTTATTCCTTAACATTATAACCCATTTACCCAAACATAAAACAAACTCTCATTCCAATCATACATTTTGAAAGGTGAGTTTTTTCACATCTCTCACATGATGAAAATTTCTTCATCTTCATTTTTAAAACAAACCCTTTCTCTTGGTGTTTAGATGAGATAATATATTCTTGATTAACCTTGAATATATCAATTCTATTAAATTAATTATCCCTTTTTATGGAACATAAAAACAATTTTATCCTACGATTAAAATGTTTACTTGACTGATTCTCTTCAGATATGTGCTCTAATCCCCTTAATGAGATCATAAATCTTGCACACTACCTAGCTAATCTTGTAAATGCATCTTCCTAATTCATGAAATTTTAATTTTCCTTTTTCATTAATCTATGTAACATTATATTCATATCAATATGTTTATCATGAGGGATATATTTATTCAAGAATATCTCCTTAAAATATTTCCATTACACGAGTTCATTCTCCTCCCTCTCTAGTATTATGGACTAATGACCACCATTGATCAACATCTTCTTTAATATAATACACCACAAGGGTAACATTTTTTTTCACCACATCAAAAGGCTAGAAATATATTCATTATATAATTATCCTATTTCACATCTATATTGGAATTAGTGGTCCCTCTAATTAATGGGGCTTTTATCATATAAATAAATCAAGTATAAGAGAATATCACTGTGTAATATGTAACTCTATAAAAGTAAGGTTATTTTTTATAACCTTATTAAGCTAACAGAATGTATCCATTAGTTTCTTAGTTCTAATACTAGCAGTGTTTGGTTCCTCAGAAGACCAATAGATACATTTCCTATTAGTATTGATACCCTTCTTCCTTCAAGATGGATTTTCTAAACGGTGGAATATATTTTATTATCTCATAAAATAATTAATTTTAAATAATAATTTATACTTCCAAATTTGGTTTATAAATTAATAATTTATTCATTATTAATCTCACAATAATTAAATTTTTTTCTTTATCAATATATTTACATTAAATTCATTCATAATTGTTTGTAAATAAAATGTTAATTTTCCTAAGCATATCCCCATGAGTATCAAACTAGGTGTGAATTAAGACCCATTTTTTGGTAAAATGTAATGCTCGAGTCAAGTGTGATGTTCCTATTTCACTATTATTAGACGTAATTACTTCTGTGATGGAACCACACCTACATATATTATCAATAAATAGTTGTATTGCTATAAAAAATAACATAATATATACCATACCAAAACTATAGGATTTTCTTCTATAATTATCCTCAAATTCATTCATTGGGATATAGTCCCTAATCTTTGTTTTCCAGATTCTAGTATCAATTTTTATACTAATATTCTGATTCCAACTGTAAGGAAGCCGAACCTAGTAGCATGGATCTGATGTCTTACTTTATTACATTGACATACATATGATGGGTCAAATCCCTAAGGAATGATCAGTTTAGTAGTTTTGGAAAAACAAATATATACATGATACATATTTTATATTTCAAATAGAAAATAAAACTAAATACATAACAATAGTAAATAAACTGCATCCTTGAAAACTCATTGAAATTTTTATTCTTCATAACATAAGTAATAGAATAAAATAAGGGCAATTTCAAATTCATATAAAGGGTTAGGTAAAATGATTAGAATCAGGAATCAATAATGAAATATCACTATGTAAATTTAAATAACTGAATATACATGTAATTTAAATAACATGATTTCATGAATTGATAAGTCACAATCAATATAGTAAGCTAAATAACATAATAAACATGCCATTTAATCTATAACTGATATTAAAATTCTTCTAAAGATATTTCCTTAATGAACATATCCTGGGTAGTAATATCAAAATACATAGTGATGTCAATTCTTAATTATTTTACATCATGTTTATCATGCACATTATATATTTACAATCAAAATCTATCCTCAATATAGTTTAAAACATACTAGGTAAAAACCTATATGATTTGGATAACTGACGTGTCTCATGAAACTACTGATGCATTAAGGAGATTACATTAACCTATACCCAACCCATATATTACATTTTAAAAGTATTAATCAAATATTTAATAATAAATTTAATTCATAAATAATGTTCCTTATCATCAAATATTTGTATTGAGTAAAGGGTAAAAATTTAACCATATTTCTACAGTTAATCAAATAACATTCAAATTAAATTTCATATGTAAACATAGTATATGGTATAAGAAATTAAAACATCTTCATTCAATAGTATATAGATATATATATATATATTTAAAATTTAATTTCAATTAAAAAATTGTTACTATAAAGTGGTTGTTTTGAGATAAAGTTAACAATCACCATAGAAATTGATATTTCAAAATAACTTGTCCCACTTGGTAATTTTCAATACAAATCAACTTGGATAAAATAAGTAAAATTGAACATTAATAAAAATTAATATTTAATTATTCAAGATATTACATGGCTAATGGGTAGTATATACACCACATAAAGTTGAATTTCTTCATCATGACAGATAACTCTCACTAGAATGTAAATTGAGACGAAATCCCATACCTCACACTTCCATTTCATAGAACATTACTTAACCACATATATAGTTATTTAATAACTGTTATTAACATATACCAGAAACATATTAATATTTTTAATATCATATATGACCCTTCCGTAACATCTTATTGTTCATTCATTAATAATAATTCCTTTTTTTCATTGTCTCAGATGTTAATTGTCTTGTTTTATCATGCATATTTCATCATGAATGATCTGAGTCATGTGTATATAGTTCTATAATCTCTGTAATAATAATAATAATAATATATTTATCATATTTTTACATAAATTTTACATTTT
The DNA here is from genome assembly GCA_963277665.1 of Viscum album. Taxonomy (NCBI): domain Eukaryota; kingdom Viridiplantae; phylum Streptophyta; class Magnoliopsida; order Santalales; family Viscaceae; genus Viscum; species Viscum album. Next base: position 1,616,549,978 of record OY728158.1, read on the forward strand.
AATTGAATCAATAATTATGGTTATGAAAAATGATGTATGTTCTGATCAGGGAGATGGCAGGTCCTACATATGTATGAGCAACTTTTCAATATTCAACAATCATTATGGAAGGTATTTAATTTATATATAATATTTCTAGAATTATAATAAAATAATATACACCAAATTATATTCTAATATATTTCATCCATGTGATGTGGTGATGAAATGAGAGTCACATCGCTTTATGAAGGTGGTAGTCCACACGTACTCGAACAATGTTATGATCATTACATGAGTGAAAAAAGAAAAAAAAGAAAAAGATATATATATTTGTTATATAATGATACAAATTTCATTAATATCATTATTATTCCATTTAAAACAAATATAATCATTAAAATTATCTTTATCAACTTCCATGTGAAGCGGTAGTGAAAGACGGATCACATCGCATCATGAGGTGGTAGTCTGCAGCACACTTGAGCATCATCATCATATCTCATATAAAATAGAAGGAATATATATATATATATATGATATAGTGACAAAATAGGTACAAATATGTTAAAAATAAAATATATATGCTTTATTTTCATCATCATACACAACCTTGAGAGGTGGAAACCGAAAAAAGAACGACATCGGTTCGTGAGTTGGTAGTCTATCATACACTCGAATAGTGATTTTGTAACCCATTTTTTGGAGGTGTAGATTTTTTATGTCATTATATTATTATAAAATATTATAGTATATTTAAAATACCAAATTTATTATATCATCATCTTATAATAGAAATTTAAGGAGGTGGTGAAAGATGTAAAATAAAGACACTCATTGAAGAAAATCACCTCTTCTTCTAGTATCCTCTTTAGGATTTCGCTAAATCCTTATATGTGGTATTTGTGACCAATATTATGATTCTATGATTATTATAGATAATTTTTTGAGTAATTTAGTAGTAATTTTCTGAACAAAAGTTGTTTGAAGGTGTGAAGAAGAGGGGTGGCCCTTTATAAGAGGGATGAGTGGTACACTTGTAATTATTTGAAATATTAAATTACAGCAACATTTCATTCCTGATAAAAGGCCTAAATAATGTTCAATTATAAATCATATGAGGTATACATTCCAAATATGGATAAAAATTGGTTTTGGATATGTAATGTCCTGGATTTTCCATGTATTATATTTAAATATTATATGGATCAATTTCGAGACCAGGTGGTGAGACGAAATGCAATTCAAAGGCCCGAGGTGCCCATAAAAAATGTTTGAAATATATTAAAATATTAAATAGAACATGTGTGCAATTTGAAATAATAATTTGAAATAAATTTTAAATTGGAGTCTGAATCAAACATTTGAGGGCACCATTGAGTTCAAAATGGTGGTTTTACCCTAGGTACGATGTAACATTGGTTAGTGTGGGTAGTTTATGAAAAAGTTATCATGAGTGAAAAATAGATAAAAAAATTAATGAATTTATTTTTATTCACCTCTTTACATGTGGACTAGAAATCTTTAAAATAATATTTATTTTGATATTCAGGTTTTCCCTCAAAAACCTAGAATCTATAGAGAGATGCTCGAGAGAACCTCTAAAGAAATCTCTCGAAGTAACGACGAAGGATTGTGGATCAACGATCAACACACAACCGATTCAACGAATCATTCCAACAATGATGATGTAATGATCGATATTAATTAACAACCATTCTAAATCTTGGTAGGGTATTTGTTTCAATTTCTTTTTCATTCTTGATTTCATCAAGGAATGTGGACTAATGAACAAACAGATTGGCCCTTCAATTGATCGTTATATGAGATGAGTTATTTTATGGGGTTTATTAGGAGATTAATATTGTAATCGGTGGATTTTATTATTTATTCTAATGTAGAAGAAGAAATATTGACACAACCATTAATCACAGTTTGTTCCACTTGATTCGATTTGTGCTTTTCTCCCCCGATTCACCATTCATCATGGTGTTATTTGTTTTACCTATGGGTATTAATTTCATTGAATGGTCGATTGTTATGGATTTGATTCATGGTTCAATGATCAAAAATTTTAGATCTGGAATCAGTACTACTTGATTGAAGTGCGATGGTGGTTACGACAGCAGATTGAATGATGGTTGGTGTCGATTTCACGTTCTTCGATGTGTAATGAAGAATACAGAAAATTTTGTTTCTTGACCTGATTGAATTACCTAATCATGCTGATTTGCTTATGTAATGACTCAATGACCTCTGATCTGATGTTTCATGAAAAAACTATCACTGTAACAGAAGACGAAAGAAAGAAAGAAGTGAGTCATAAGAAGAATATGGGTTTTGGAAAAACCCAATACAAAGGACATGTAGTCCTCGACTACATGGAATATAGCCCCCATGATTGGCTTGATGTGTACCTGAAGGAGTACATATAAATATGGTGGAGTACATAGGTTTCCTACATAGTCTGTACTCCCCCACATTGCATGGCCTGGACCATGTACATAAGCTTCCTTGTGTAATGGTACATGGGATAACACTGTGTACTAGCATAGGGTTGAAGTATATGGTCGGAACCAGATACAAGGTCACAACATGTAACCCCTTAACACATTGTGTGCTCTTCTACATGATACAATTTGGATGAAATAGGTAGTACCTACTGTCATGAGACCCACCGTGTACCCATACTACATACTGTGTACCACATTCTATATGGCTTCATTCTCTTGTCTTCCGTATCTTGGAAAAGTTTTGTTAGGGTTTGTTCCTATTATCATTTCCCTAAAAGTTGGCGTGAATCATTTCATACTCCTAGGACTATGATCCCTCTAGTAGGATTTATTGGATAGAGTTTTTAAAATCCCTCCAAGAGGCTGAGAGTGGGATCCTCTATTCATATTCATGCCCTAGGTGATGGTTTTTGTATCGACATGACAAAAACTATGTGGGTGTCAATCCTCTACTTAGTGGTTTAATAAATAATGAGTTTTTAGTATCACCCCATGGACCTGGTAGTGATATTAATTTGTGTATCGTATTCTATTTTCACTATTATCATATCTTTCTTATGGTGAGTCCCAGTGAGAAACCCCTCTCGGACGGACGTCGTCAATGCTATCAGACACCGGAGTCTATTCTCCTGAATGAGTGCTTCATGGAATCTTCGAACTAAACTCTTATGGCTGGTATACTGTGGCATTGGTTTACCTATAGACTCTGTATATTGGATGTATTATATCTTGATATTCTTGTTATATGTGTTGTAGACATATACATTTGTAAAGGGGACTATAGATTCATTTTTTTACTGCTTTGTGGTTATGGGGTGTCCTCTAAAGTATTATTATACTCACTCCTCCATGGGATTTTATCACACATGTCGTGTCTTGTGAAAACCATCGACCCTTTGATAGAGTCCTAGATAGACCAGGACTAGATGATTCTTTTTGAGACCGAACGAACCGAGGTGTGTTACTGTGGCTTTCAGACAACAGTCCCAATACCTTTATATGCATGTTGGACGTGTAGTTACAGAATCGTTATGGTGGGATTTTATTTGGTTCTATTTACATTACTTTACTCCATGTTTTAATTTGGATATTACATTTTAATTTTTTTGGGCTTTGGGACGTGTGTGTTTGTGTGTAGGTATATAGGCAATGCCTCCACTATTAGTGATATGCCTACTCGGTGCTAGTCTCCATCCCCTATCATATTAGAGGTGGGCTTGGGGAGTTGTGTCTTGGGTACCACTAGTAACATTCATGATAGAGTTTTATCAGAGGGTTTGGTTATACTTTAGGACTTAGAGTCAATGAGATTGTTTTGGGGAAACATTTTTATGTGTTTCGAATTCGGATGTTAGGCCAAGGAATCTAATGTTGTTGCAGCGACCAACATATCCATACACCAAGAATCTGACTACCTGATTTTTGATATGATTCATGAGAACATTTGTAAAGACCCATAAAATTCAAGGGAAATTTTTTCTTATTTTTCTTTGTGATTTTACAAGAACGCGGTTTCTGACGGAACTTTATTCCGAGGCCCGGTGTGCCTGGAATTTCTATATGAAGTTTAGCTTGGGTACGTTCAGTGAATGAACGAGCAGGTTTTCATAACATTTGAATCATTGCTCGGAATCAAATTCCGAGGGCACCAATGGATTCACAGCGCCGGTAATTGCTTAGGAACTCCTTTTCTGGAGTTGCGTTTACACGAGAGAAGTTGTTAAAAATTTATGGAAGGAGAAATAAAATTGGGAATCAATTTCATTTTTCACTAAGTGGTTTAAAGCTTTGGGTGGAAGTTGGGGGAAACCACCCAACTTCCCATTGGAGGTTATGAGGGTTTTGGGGCCCACACAAACCCCACCCCTTCATCTTCCCTAACCTTCCATAACCCTTCATTTAATTTGACAACTTGAGTTAATTAATTGAGTGGATTAATTCAACTTTTTATTTTCAAACTTAAGTTATGTTAATAAAATAAATGAGGTACTTATTTTATTTTGGTTGGGGACTTGTTTCTTGAGAGGTTTGGGAGAAAAGCTAAGGGAGGCTTGAATATCTTAATCTTCTTCGTCGAAGAACACGAAGAATGCGAAGAACGCACCGATCTCTGAAGAAGAATGCCGAATCCTCGGAGATAGACTAGGCGACGCTGTGAACCGCGATGCCAAGGAAGCCTTCTTCCGCGACGATTCTCCTTTCACGACTCCTCCTTCCGTGACAGTTATTTTCGCGATGAACCTCCGTTCAAGATATGCTCGAGGTAGGTAATTCATTTATTGTTGATGATATTCATGTTTTCATCCGTCGTCATTCCTCATACTTTTGGACCACCTGTTACCAGTTAACAGGAGAGGGCCGGACCGCACAAACATGGCCGACCCTCCTCCCATTTTATCTTGTCTTCCTTGTGGTGGAATGGAATGAGGATGGCCCGGTGCCGTCGCACCGCGCAGGGTCATGTGGCAAGGTCTGCGCGGCATCGTCACGCCACGCCTTTGAATCGAATAAGAACGCGACGCCGTCACGCCGCGTCGGAGAACCCTGAAAAACACCGCAGCCGGAGTGGGGCCACGGTGGAGGGGCACGTCGCCGTCGTGCCGCACCGGATGGTACAAGGCCGCGACATAGGCCGCGATGGAGTAGGGGAACCGGCGGTCGGTTCCGGGCCTTCGGCGTCGGAGCAGGGTGACCGGCCCTTGCTGGTCCCGAGTCGACAGTAGCCGGCCGGCTGGACTGTTGAAGAGCCAGGGGTTCAAAACCCCCGGCTGGCCGGACTTGAGCGACCCCCATTATGGGGTTGCGGTTACAATAAGTGGGGGGGTAGCCCCCCCCCCCCCCCCCCCCCGCATCCCGAACGGCTTGGCCGAGCCACCCGGCCAGCGCACCGGGCCGCCGAGCTGGGCCGTGCCCAGGACGGGCCACGCCCAAGCGGGCCAGACCTGGACCCGGGTCCGGTCAACCCGGTTCGGGCCGGCCCAGGGGGTCTCGGGCCGGGTCGGTCCGGGCCCGAAACCCCCACTTCCGGACCTCTTTCGGTCTTTTTCCCATATCATGGGCTGCGGACCTCCGATCGACACACCATCAGCGGCGATGCGATCCTTGGAACGAGATTGTCATTACGGTATATTACACTCAAGGTTTCAGAGTACTTTGGGTTCGGCCGGGTTGGTTCGTACACGAAACCAACCAGGCCCTTGGAGCAGAAACGCTTATAACTTGATCTCCGGACGTCTGATTGACGTGTCTTCGACTTTGTTGGATTCCTCTAAGTGAGACGGGCCATTTGGATTACTCCGCTCGAGGTTGGATGTAGTTGGAGTACAGTCGGGTTGGTTTTTTCTTAAAAACCAACCGGGCCCCTAGGACAAAAAATCCAATAACTCTCAGACTGGGCGTCCGATTGATGCGCCGTCTGTGACGTTGAGTTCCTGTTGACGATACGAAACTTTTGGATACATCAACTCTGAACTACGTGTCAGTTGATGTATCAAACCCTCGGCTCATGGAGCGGACCCTCCCAAACGAGCTTGCTGTGTGCGGGAACCCTAGAGTTGGATGTGACTACGACGACGACGGAGACTGTACAGAAATCCTCTGTGGATTCGATGGCGAAGACTACAGCACTCAACGATCCTACATGGATCAGTGCTACCGATCCTGTGTGGGTCAGATCCTCTGTGGGTCAGCGCTCAGCGGTCCTGTGTGGGCCAGCGCCTACAGATCCTGTGTGGGTCCAATCCTGTGTGGGTCATTCGGGGGTTAGTTACCTATCGATCCTTTGTGGGTCATTGCGGGGGTTAGTACCTATCGATCCTGTGTGGGTCCGACGGCTTAGATGAATCAGTGGATATATCTGATCACCTCTATCGTCATATGAAGAAGTATACCTATGTGAGCTGTATATTGACTTTCTTTCCTATGTGGATTACATTATGCTTTCCTGTGTGGATTGGGTTGTGGTTTCCTGTGTGGAATGAGTTGTACTTGAGCTAGGATGTTGGAGCTGAATGAGAATTGATGACTTAGGTAAATGTATGGGCATATACCTAAGTGTTGCCAGATGTTACTTCGTGTTTGTATCTTTCCTTTGTGGATTATTCTTTTTGGATTCTGGGAGACCTTCGGGGGTCTCGGGGTCCCTAATGAATAGCTTATACTCACCCCTGCACGGGGTATGCCCGCACTACGTTGTGTTGGTTGCTGATGATGGACAGCACTGATCGAGGTTGAGGCACGAGGAGCAGGTCGGTACCCTGAGGTGGATCACTGGGCGAGGTGTACTCTGAGCGGACGGTTGGACCCGAGGAGCTGTGGAGGCTATCTGTACCCACCCTTCAGGTGGGAATTCCAGTGGACGGCTCGAGGCTGCGGCTTTACTTTCAGTTGCTATTTTCCCTTTCCATTTGTACTTTACTTTTAGTTTGGGTTTGTATTCTGGCCCACTTACTTTTCCACACTTACTGTTGTACCCAGTTTTTACTTAGTGTTTACTTATACTTGCTTGCTCTGTGGTGTTTGTTTACTTTAAAAAGGAAATGCCTTCTCTTTTTACCAGGAATTACGCCTTGGTTCTAGTCACCAGCCCTTGGCCTATAGAAGGCGGGCTTGGGGTAGTCACGACACGGGCCCTGAGGACAGGTCGTGACAAATTGTTATTAGAGGAGTTCGGTTCTACCGCAAAACTCAGGACTCTGAACTTTTTCTATGTGAAGCAATTGTGTTAAGAGTATTGGGTGTGGTTATCAGTTCAGGGAGTCCAGTGTTGGTGCGGCGGACGACGTATAAGTACACTAGGACCCTGACTTCTGATTTCTGACTTAATGCACGAAAACATTGATTGCATGTGTGTTTCAAGTTTTCTTTGTGATTACTTTTTGTCAGCTCACCAAGTATACTGAATGACCGTGGTGCACCTGTTTCTTCTCAGGATGGCCCCACAATGGCAGCCAGCTAGGGTTCCGAGCGTTGTGTGTGACGACAGCCCACTGAGCGACGGGGCCTTGGTACAGGGCCCTTTGACAGCAGAGGCACCGACGGTACCTCTACCCACCGAGCCACCGATGCTACTAGACCCAGCCGCTGACGATGCACGTCGCCTTAGTGCACTGCACGAGTTTCAGCACCAACGACCTCCCAGGTTCCACGGGGAGACGGACCCTCAGGCAGCTGAGGATTGGCTAGAGGCAGTTGTACGAGTTTTCAGATTAGTGAGGACACCAGCAGACCTCACGGAGATCCTCACAGAGAGCCTACTGCACGCGGCAGCCGGCAGATGGTGGAGCTTGATGCTACAGGTGCATGACGAGGTGTTCCTCCTCTGGACGGACTTTGAGAGCCTCTTTTGCTCGGAGTTCGTCCCAGCCACCCTCCGTGAGGTGCGCATCCAGGAGCTTCTACATCTGTGGAAAGGCAGCTTGATGGTCGCCCAGTACTCGAAGAGATTTATCGATCTCTCGCGCTACTCGACAGACATGGTATGAGACCCATTTGTCCGGGCCCAGAACTTTGAGCAAAGATTGAGGCATGAGATCAGGGCATCGCTGATCTCCATCAGCATTCCGACTCAGGCAGGAGTACTAGAGCGATCCCTTTTGATCGAGAGCTTCCTTGCTGAGCCTTCATCAGCAGAGAGACCTACCATGGGGCGGCACGTAGCAGACCAGACCCTCAGGTAGACGACCTCAGGACACTAGCTTAGTGGTGCGGGGCACACAGTGCGGAGCCAGTATTTTGAGAGGCAGACAGTGCTACGCATGCGGAAGGCAGGGCCACATGGCTCGTGACTGCCCGACCCACCGTACCGAGGAGTAGCAGACGGTTGATGGACCACCCAGGCAGAGGCAGAGGGTCGACCGTGGTGGTCCGCAGGGAGCAGGCGGACGAGGTAGAGGAGCTGGCCGAGCAGCAGGTGGTGGGCGACGCTTTGAGGCTCTACCACCACCACAACCAGGAGGTCCACCCCGACCACAGGGAGTTGGCGGGCAGAGATAGGAACAACTTCAGGCAGCGGAGGCCTACGACCACGGCGTGCCTGAGTTGATTCGAGGTACTATCTATGTCTATTCCACCCTTTCTGCAGTTATTATAGACACAGGAGAAAGTCATTCATTCATAGCCACTGCCCTTGTTTGGAGCTCGGAGATTCCGACGGTGCCGTTGGCTTGATCCTTACGGCCGGAGACTCCTATGAGAGCAGACTCGACGATTACGCACTGGTGCCGGCAGTGTGAGCATACTCAAGGAGGAGAGAGCTTCGGCTGGGATCTTCTTGTAGCGGCGTCGAGGCCTTACGATGTCATCTTGGGCATGGATTGGTTATCTACAGTCCATGCTCATATTGACTGTATTAGGTGCAAGGTGCGATGTGTATGCACATACGGGAGCAGGTTCACCTTCACCGGCAAGAAGGGAGCCTTTGCAGCACAGGATGGACTCTCGTAGAGGAGAGGATAGCTCATCACTCATCAGTTGGCTCACCTCATCCTAGGAGCAGTTGACGTGCGGAGTCCTGGTTTTCCTACAGTAGTGGATCAGTATGTGGATGTTTTTCCCGATGACGTTCCAGGACTACATCCTCATAGAGAGGTAGACTATTATATTGAAATTTACCCCGAGACAACCCCGATATCCACCCCAACATATCAAATGGCCCCCGCTGAGCTTTGAGAGCAACGAGTATAGTTGGAGGACTTGTAGGTCAAGGGATTTATCCGACCAAATGTTTCACCAAGGGCTTCCCTGATATTGTTCACCAAGAAAGCGGACGGGAGCTTGCGAATTTGTGTTGACTATCGTCGCCTAAACCAGGTGACCATGAGGAACAAGTATCCACTACCGAGGATTGATTACCTCTTCGATCAACTCAAGGGAGCACAGTGGTTATCGAAGATAGACCTCAGGTCAGGCTATCATCAGCTCAGAGTTCGGGACGAGGACGTGCAGAAGACGACCTTCAGATGTCGGTATGACCACTATGAGTTCTTGGTTATGCCATTTAGCGTAACCAATTCTACAGCAGTGTTCATGTCCCTCATGAATAGGATCTTTCAGCCATACCTTGATCGATTTTTCGTGGTCTTCATTGACGACATTTTGATATACTCGACGACTGAGGGGAAACACGCCTACCACTTTCGGGTTGAACTGGACAAACTCCGAGAGCACCAGCTTTATGGTAAGCTCTCGAAGTGTCGGTTCTGGATACGTGAGGTCCACTTCTTGGGACACTTCATCTCTGAGGTGGGATTTTCGTTGGATCCTGCGAAGATCGAGGTAGTTCTAGCTTGGGAGCCACCCAGGAGTGTGACAGAGGTGCAGAGTTTCTTGGGTCTAGCTGGGTACTATAGGTGATTTGTGCCAGACTTCTCTAGAGTTGTGGCACCACTATCAGTTTTGACGAAGAAGGGGAAACCCTTTGTGTGGTCAGACAGATGTCAGCAGAGCTTCTCTAAGCTAAGATAGAGATTGAACAACACCCCTATCTTGAGGCTACTGGAGGAGGGAGCTGGGTACATAGTCTACTGCGACGCATCAGGGACTGGAATTAGATGTGTCCTGATGCAGGAGTGGGAAGTGATCGCCTATGGATCACACCAGTTGAGGCCGCATGAGCAAAACTACACTACCCATGACCTGGAGTTAGCAGTAGTGGTCTTCGCTCTGAAGATGTGGCGACACTATCTGATGGGAGATCGCTTTACAGTATATTCTGACCATCAGAGTCTTAGGTACATCTTCTCTCAGAAGGACCTGAACCTGAGAGAGCGGTGATGGATCGAGTTCCTCTAGGTTTATGACTTTGAGATAGTCTATACTCTTGGAAAGTGGAACGTAGTAGCCAATGCTCTCAGCAGGAGGACAGGCATTCAGCTACTTGGGGATGTGACAGAGCAGCTAGCCGCTTTGCAGATATCCTTCGAGGATAGATATGGAGCAGCCTTTCTTCAGTCACTCACAATCACTCCTCCACTACTACAGCGGGTCAGAGAGGCACAGCGTGGGGACGCCGACTGTGAGACACGGCGTGCGCAGATATCCTCGGGACAGGCACCTGATGGTTTCTCCGTTGGAGGAGAGCACAAAATCCTTTTCAGAGGACGTACCTTGGTACCAGTTGCTTTACGGGTGGAGGTGCTGAGGGAGTTTCACACTTCCCCTTTGGCGGTACATCCTAGAGTGGCGAAGATGTACCAGGATCTCAGATGACAGCACCGGTGGCCGGGCATGAAGAAGGTTGTGGCGGAGTTCATTTCTCGATGCCTCACCTGCCAGCAGGTGAAGGCAGAGCACCAGGTACCAGTAGGCTTGGTGCAGCCCTTGGAGGTCCCGGAGTGGAAGTGGGATGGTATATCTAGGGACTTCGTGACTGGACTTCCACGCACTTCCAGAGGTCACGACTCCATTTGGGTGATTATAGACCGACTCACCAAGTCGGCACACTTCTTACCCATCAGAGAGCAGGGCTCAGTGGAGATCTTGGGGTGTCTTTAAGTTCAGGAGATTGTACGGCTTCATGGTGTGCCATCGTCTATCGTCTCCGATCGAGATGCTCGCTTTACTTCCCGACTTTAGAAGGGGTTCCAGGAGGCATTCAGGATGTAACTACATCTGAGCACCACCTTTCACCCTTAGACGGATGGTCATATGGAGAGGACCATTCAGAATCTCGAGGACATGCTCCCTGCATGTGTCATCGACTTTGGTCGCAGCTGGGAGGACCACCTACTCTTGGTTGAGTTCGTGTACAACAATAGCTACCACTCCACCATCGGGAAGGCACCATATGAGGCTGTGTACGAACTGTAACACCCCAAGATTTTATGAAAAATATTCTTTTTAATTTCATTAATGTCTTGTGTTATACGCTACACCAAAATGAGCTTTCACAACACACATCTTTGACCTGGCTTGAATTACACGCAATCGTGACCTTCCATGATAGCGTGTGTTGTACGCAACACCAAGTTTCGCTAAACAACGATATGCTATTGAGATATTATTAAAACTAGCCGTTATGAATAGTAATAACCACTTTTTGAAATTTTGTAAATTTTATTATTCAAAATGGACTTCATTTATGGATTCGGAGTATCGAATTTAGCCTAAGGTGAAATTTTGGTACTTTTCGGATAACTTTCATTTTCTGATGAATAGTGAAAATTACTAAATTTTAATTAAAAACAACTTTTTTAATCGAAATAATTAATAGTGATAAATTTATAATTTGAGTGGTTTTAAATTATATTTAGAATATATTTTTACAATTCAATACAATATTGGTCAATGGATGTAATTTCACATTTACACCAGACATAAACAAGTGTTAATCTTTTGATAGTTATTATCTCTTAAAAACACACTATTTGTTGTGACAGTGGAAATTAATTATAAAATTAATTAATTCAACTTATATGTTGGGAATTTTGTAAAATAGAAATCATTTTTGAATTCGGAATATCAATTATAGCTTAGGGTGAAATTTTGGCATTTTTCTGAAAAACTTCAATTTTTGATGAATAGTGAAACCACTAAGTGGTAGGTTAAAAACTGAATTTTGCATAAAACATAATTTTACCACTTCTGTGAATGTAATTTCGAAAATACGACAGACACGGTTGATATCAGTAAGTAAAATGTGGTTCAATGAGATAAAAATAATTTTTTGGTGAATAGTAACTTTTTACTTTTTTTACCGCGATTAATAGTAAATAGGGTAACTAAGGGTAAATATGGTATTACTATTACCCTAAGACATGTCCTAATTCTATTGGATAAGTGTAATTCCACCAAAAATAACCTTATGAATATGATATGACCATTTAGGTCCACTTGGATTAGATTATGACATTTAATTTAATGAATAGTTAAAATAGTTAAAATCAAAGTTTAATAAGTAAATCATTTTTAATATGGGGTTATACATAAGATAAATTAGACTATAAATATTCATTAGAAAGATAAAAATATTTCCTATATAATGGTATTTTATTTGTAATTTTTATAAATTAAATAATTTAATTTATGTATGACACAATGATGATGCAGTAATTATCTTATTGATGAAATATTGACATAATTGATGTTATAAACACCAAAATAAATGTAATTTGAGACTTTTTATGAATTCCACTAATTTTATAAGTTACTATGATATATTAGTGTTGATTTCATCAACTTGGTTCGAACATATAATTCTGTTATGACTTTCAAAAAAATCATATATCAAATAGTGTCAAAATTGACACAAAATAGTTTTTAAATAAAGTATTATATTATTAATTGTTATTTTATTCCTAAAAATCTAAGGTTCGGCCAAAGGACTTAGATAAGGATATATATATTAATAATAAACAATTTTCGGTTCGTTTGGCATGTTATAGTAAGTGTATTAACCATATAGTGAAAGAAAACAAAAAGACATGGTAAAAGTAAAATTATTTAACTTAGAGTTAAATCTAATTGATAAGGTTAAAATAATACCCTAAACTTGTCTAAATCCTATTGGTTGATAGGATTTCGACCCATACCCACTTTATCTTCGAAATAAGACCCTTTAGAACCATTATAAACCGATTTTGACTTTAATATAAAATAATATTTTGAGATATTCCTAAGGTGCCCCTCTACTCCCTTATAAAAGGACACCTCCTCCCCTTCCTCCTCACACCAATTTGAGCACTCAATCTCGGCCAACCCCTGCCATTTTCTCCTCTCCACTTCCCTATAATAATCCTAGAGGTCCTGGTCTTCTTCAAAGACCAATCTTAGTTCCCTAAGTGGAGGATTCAAAGAGGCGTTCCAAAGAAGAGGTAATATCCATTACCGATCTTTTCAATTTCTTTCTTCTTCAACTTCTTCTTCTTTAGTTGTTTCATGATAAAGTAATAAAATAAGTATTACTTACATACTGATATGTTATTATAAATATTAAACAACTCTAATTCACCTTATATCCATCCTACGGAAAAATGAAATCACCGCGCGTGCGTACGTACGGAATACCGTCTCCACGCCGTGGTGTAATCTATTTTCCACCACCACCTTACAAGGATGGGTATAATGGTGTAATGAGTAACTATTTATGATTATTATAAAGTGATATTGATACTGAAATAGTCTACATACACTTCAACACAATTCCATGACCATGAGAACGATATCATCGCTCGTGCGTACGTACGGACTACCGTCTCCACGACGCGATGAGATTCATTCTCAATGATTAACCATTCATGAATGATTATAAAGTATATATAATAAGTACTAATGAAATATATGACATAATAATGATACTGGATTTATGTAAATTTATATGTATTTCATCTACTTAATTCCATTCACTTCAATAAGGAAACGAAAACAGCGTTCATGCGTACGTACGAACTACCGTCTCCATGAATGGTGTATTTCATTCCATTTATCGATATATATATATATATATATATATATATATATATATATATTCTGAATATATATTATATATAAATCATGTTTTACATTCTGGATATAAGTAATCATGATCCAAGTAATCATATTAATAATTACAAGTTAAAAACACGAACGACAAATGAGAGGATTTTACCCAAAACGCTACTTTGACATGAATTTACAAAAGAACGGGTAATATAAAGCCATAAGTGGACCATATATGATATAATAACAATGAATATGATTCTGGAATAAGTAAATAACATGATTTAAATCATTATACAGGAGGTTCAGACACTTATAAAGAAAGTCGGACCTAAGGTAAGGGAGATATCACAATCTCATTTTTATTCGAGATTGTTTATACTCTGGCATTTACTGGGGTGTATTTTATCATCCAAATCCATGTTTCCCCAATATGTAATATTTATATCCTTCTAAAATAGTTTATATCCAATTTTACCCTTCGATGAGTTTTTAGTAAAGGATATGAAAGGAATCTTTTGTCATTTTTCGTACGAGGTACTTTTTGACTTTTCCGACAAAAGTACGAGAAGAATGTCTTTTTTAACTTATACGGCATGAATGGATTTTTAAAACATTATTTCCAAGAAACTTTCTTTACAAGTTTTCAAGTTTATTTTTAATAAACTTCTTTTATTTTAAAGTAGTATGACATGTTATGAAAGTAAAAAATGTTTTTGAAGTAGAAAAGATATTTTCCTCAAGAATGGAGTTCAAGTATTTTATCAAAATTATTTTCCATCTAAGATAATAAAAGGGTTCTGTTTTTATCCCTATTATTACATTGGTTTGATTATGTTGTGATGGAAATATTTTTATGAATTCCTTTATCTTATTTGTTTTATGATGTCATGTTGTTTAAGAATCCCATTTTTATTACATGGGTTACGCTATGATGTATGGTTTATGATTATGTGGCACACATAAGAAAGGATTCATTATAAGATGGGTGGGACCTATATATCCCTCCAATGCATTGGGTAAAGATTTTATATCTCATGAGATAGACATGGCTGGAACGGTAGGTTATACCGGTTCAGTGAAACAGGACTGGAACGAGGGTGACTCGGTTCAGAAAGGGACTTTGTCCACTAAGATAGTCTTGGCAATGATTCATGACTAACAAGAAATTATTTTCCATGATTATGTGTGCATGCCACAAAGTTTCAAGTTTCATGTTATGATTATGGGGATCTCATTTTCACTTCTATGATCTGTTCCATGTTAAGATATCATGATCTCTTTTGCAGGTTATGATTTTCAAAAAGATATGATATGATTTTTATTTCCTTTATTTGCCCTTGCTGAGCATTTGAGCTCACCCTTTTATGTTTTCTTTTCCTCAGGATATAAAGAAAGGTTTTAGGTAAAAAAAGGGAAGATCTTTATGGGAGATATTGAAGATCTTTCAACACGATTAGAAGATTACGTTCCGAGTTTCCAAAGACACTAAACTATTACGATCCTTGTGTGTGTGTTTTTGTTATGTACCAAGTATTCCGCAAAAGTAATGTAATGTCCATGTACGTCAAGCTTCGAGTCTCTACAGTTGGTATCACAGGAAAGGATTAGTCAACCTTTGGAAACTAGGATGTGAAAACGTTAGTGAGATACCTAGAGATATTTCTAAGGTATGTCAAGGGATGTCCCTAAGGTTAAGTATACGTATAGGTTATAGTACTAGAATTACGCTAACGATCATAGAATTAAACCTAAGATGTTAGATATTGAAGGTACTCCCCCTTTATTATGTTGTTTTCCCTAGCATGATTTTTTCCTCTCACACTATTCTTTTTGGGTTTTAGACGATGGTTGGAACCCGAAGGAACCGTGTTGATCAATGCAATGGACAATGCAATGATTGCCCTCCTGAACAAACAAATGTTATGGGAGATGGAGTGAAAAATCTTATTGCTATACTTACACAACATATGAATCATTCTGGACTTCCAAATGAGCAGAGAAGGGAACAATATTCTATTGAGTCCTTCATGAGGCAACGCCCACCTTCTTTCAGTGGGTCTTCTGATCCACTTGTTTCTGAACAATGGATCAGTACCACTGAAAAGATATTTTCAGTTCTTCAATGTTCTGAGCATGATAAAGTCATCTTAGCAGTATATCGTTTGGAAGGTGAAGCTGATCAATGGTGGAATCTTATCAAGAATACGAGGCAAAGAGATGAAATTGAGTCCATGGAATGGGACGAGTTCAAGAACTTGTTTTTCAGTAAGTACTTCCCTCGTATTCTTCGAACAAAGATGGAAAAGGAGTTTCTTGAGCTGAAGAAGAAGGATGATGAATCTGTTGGTATATACGAAGCAAATTTTACAAGACTTTCAAGGTATGAATCTGGCATTATCATCCAACCTGAAAGTAAAGTTGATCGATTTTTTAGTGGCTTAAAACCAAGTCTTCGAAGGGCATTAGCTATAAGAGACTTTAGTAGCTATGAAGAAATTGTGCGTTGTGCTATCAAGGTAGAAATGGAAGTTGGTGTTACATATCCATCTCATGGTTTTGACAAGAAACGAAAGATGGAGTTCAAGGAGAAATCTCAGAATAATGGTGAAAAGAAGATGAATGTTTCCTTATGCACAAAGTGTGGAAAGAAGCATGGTGGAGATTGTCTTAAAGGGACTAGAAAATGTTTTAAGTGTGGAAAAGAAGGTCATCGAGCAGCTGAGTTTCAAAGTAATGGAAAAAGGGATTATAATGATGTGAATAAAGAAAACACTACAGAGAACGCACCACCAACACTTCAATGCTTCAAGTGCAAGGAAATGGGGAATTATGCTAATAAATGCCCCAATACAAGGGTTAGTGATGATCAACATGAGCAACTGCTTACGGCAAAGGAAAAAGGGAAGTCACATGCGATCACCATTGGCGATGTTGAATATGATAACGATGTGGTGGAATGATTAAGTGTTTATGTAATGGGATTCCAAAATAATATTGTATCATGGAGTATTGGAATATTTATGTATTGGTCTAATGTGGTATTCAAAGTAATTGAGATAGTTTTGGAAATAAGATGATATGCGCATAATGAAGGGAAAACGAGAAAACGAAATGTTTAACATATTCATGAGCTCATGATTGATATAAGGACTAAGTGATATCATGGTTTGAGTATATAGAATTTTGAGGATTTTGGTATGTGGAAAGTGTTAACTTTTAACTGCATTCATGTTTTCACTAAGGTATTCAAGAGAATACATGATTAAGGACTTTGAATGTTTGGAATGTGACCAACAAAACATATCTTATGATATATGGGGATCGACGATGGTGTTAAATATCTGGTAATCGTTTTCACTATGTTATGAGAGTGGACTGCAGTATTATGGATAAGCCTAAAGATTGGAATGGATTATGTTGGAAATAAGATAGTATTGTTTAAGGATAGAAGTTTTTCTATGGGATGTTATAGTAATATAGTTTTAGAAAAAGCACAACCTGCAGGACGGGCGACAACCCATCGTGTCGGACAAGGCTGTGGAAATCGAACCCAAAACCGAAGTGCGACTGGCCTTTATCGCCTACCACTGGCCTACAGGAAGTCCCTGTTTAGTAGAAACTAGTTTTATTATATTAAGCTGTATGACATATGATGTATAAGTCCATTTTAGGAACCATATATGATTAATCTCACTATAGATCAACTTATGTATATAATTGTTTTTGCTAACCTTTTGTTTGAGACAGATGGAATGACCCGTCATTCTATCACATGATCTGCTAACACTTCACGAATAACAAATTCAACTTCATTTATTTAAGATATGAAGTGGAAATTGTTCAAGGCACGAACAACAGTGAGATTGTACCAAAATAAAGTAAGTATTTATTCTAATTCAAATTCTTCAACTTTAGGGAAACGATCTTGAAAACCAAAAATGTTGTCCTAGTGATCTTATATCTGATTAATCAGATGGTACCTTAGATCATCACAAATTTATGGATTTCTGATTGTTGGCTTTTCCATAGCCATGTTCTCTACCACTCTTCATCAGAACATGATGGTTAGATTTTTCTTCCATATCCATATTTTCACCCATGTGGAAACCCAGTGATTAGTTTATTTGGGTAACCGTTACGTTTCATACTTTTATTTTTAAAGATTGGTTTTGGTATTCCTTTTTATGATGTGGGTTTCTATTAAAGGAACTTTCGAATAGTAAACCATTTATAACCCCGACGAATTTCGAGGGCGAAATTCATTTTAAGGGGGGTAGAATGTAACACCCCAAGATTTTATGAAAAATATTCTTTTTAATTTCATTAATGTCTTGTGTTATACGCTACACCAAAAGGAGCTTTCACAACACACATCTTTGACCTGGCTTGAATTACACGCAATCGTGACCTTCCACGATAGCGTGTGTTGTACGCAACACCAAGTTTCGCTAAAAAACGATATGCTATTAAGATATTATTAAAACTAGCCGTTATGAATAGTAATAACCACTTTTTGAAATTTTGTAAATTTTATTTTTCAAAATGGACTTCATTTATGGATTCGGAGTATCGAATTTAGCCTAAGGTGAAATTTTGGTACTTTTCGGATAACTTTCATTTTCTGATGAATAGTGAAAATTACTAAATTTTAATTAAAAACAACATTTTTTTAATAGAAATAATTAATAGTGATAAATTATTAATTTGAGTGGTTTTAAATTATATTTAGAATATATTTTTACAATTCAATACAATGTTGGTCATTGGATGTAATTTCACATTTACACCAGACATAAACAAGTGTTAATCTTTTGATAGTTATTATCTCTTAAAACCACGCTATTTGTTGTGACAACAGAAATTAATTATAAAATTAATTAATGCAATTTATATGTTGGGAATTTTTTAAAGTAGAAATCATTTTTGAATTCGGAATATCAATTATAGCTTAGGGTGAAATTTTGGCATTTTTCTGAAAAACTTCAATTTTTGATGAATAGTGAAACCACTAAGTGGTAGGTTAAAAACTGAATTTTGCATAAAACATAATTTTACCGCTACTGTGAATGGAATTTCTAAAATCTGACAGACATGGTTGATATCAGTAAGTAAAATGTGGTTCAATGAGATAAAAATAATTTTTTGGTGAATAGTAACTTTTTACTTTTTTTACCGCGGTTAATAGTAAATAGGGTAACTAAGGGTAAATATGATATTACTATTACCCTAACACATGTCCTAATTCTATTGGATAAGTGTAATTCGACCACAAAAAACCTTATGAATATGATATGACCATTTAGGTCCACTTGGATTAGATTATGACATTTAATTTAATGAATAGTTAAAATAGTTAAAATCAAAGTTTAATAAGTAAATCATTTTTAATATGGGGTTATACATAAGAAAAATTCGACTATAAATATTCATTAGAAAGCTAAAAAGATTTCCTATATAATGGTATTTTATTTGTAATTTTTAGAAATTAAATTATTTAATTTATTTATGACACAATGATGATGCAGTAATTATCTTATTAATGAAATATTGACATAATTGATGATATAAACACCAAAAATAAATGTAATTTGAGACTTTTTATGAATTACAATAATTTTCTAGGTTACTATGATATATTAGTGTTGATTTAATCAACTTGGTGCGAACATATAATTCTGTTACGACTTTCACAAAAATCATATATCAAATAGTGTCAAAATTGACACAAAATAGTTTTTAAATCAAATATTATATTATTAATTGTTATTTTATTCCTAAAAATCTAATGTTCGGCCAAATTACTTAGATAAGGATATATATATTAATAATAAACAATTTGGGGTTCGTTTGTCATGTTATAGTAAGTGTATTAACCATATAGTGAAAGAAAACAAAAAGACATGGTAAAAGTTAAATTATTTAACTTAGAGTTAAATCTAATTTATAAGGTTAATATAATACCCTAAACTTGTCTAAATACTATTGGTTGATAGGATTGTGACCCATCCCCACTTTAGCTTCGAAATAAGACCCTTTGGAACCATTATAAACCGATTTTGACTTTAATATAAAATAATATTTTGAGATTTTCCTAAGGTGCCCCTCTCCTCCCTTATAAAAGGACACCTCCTCCCCCTCCTCCTCACACCAATTTGAGCACTCAAGCTCGGCCAACCCCTGCCATTTTCTCCTATCCACTTCCCTAGAATAATCCTAGAGGTCCTGGTCTTCTTCAAAGACCAATCTTAGTTCCCTAAGTGGAGGATTCAAAGAGGCGTTCCAAAGAAGAGGTAATATCCATTAGCGATCTTTTCAATTTCTTTCTTCTTCAACTTCTTCTTATTTAGTTGTTTCATGATAAAGTAATAACATTAGTATTACTTACATACTGATATGTTATTATAAATATTAAACAACCCTAATTCACCTTCTATCCATCCTATGGAAAAATGAAATCACCGCGCGTGCGTACGTACGGAATACCGTCTCCACGCCGTGGTGTAATCTATTTTCCACCACCACCTTACAAGGATGGGTATAATGGTGTAATGAGTAACTATTTATGATTATTATAAAGTTATATTGATACTGAAATAGTCTACATACACTTCAACACAATTCCACGACCATGGGAATGATATCATCGCTCGTGCGTACGTACGAACTACCGTCTCCACGACGCGTTGAGATTCATTCTCAATGATTAACCATTCATGAATGATTATAAAGTATATATAATAAGTACTAATGAAATATATGACATAATAATGATTCTGGATTTATGTAAATTTATATGTATGTCATCTACTTAATTCCATTCACTTCAATAAGGAAACGAAAACAGCGTTCATGCGTACGTACGGACTACCGTCTCCATGAACGGTGTATTTCATTCCATTTATTGATATTATATATATATATATATATATTATGAATATATATTATATATAAATCATGTTTTACATTCTGTATAAAAGTAATCATGATCCAAGTAATCATATTAATAATTACAAGTTAAAAACACGAACGACAAATGAGAGGATTTTACCCAAAACGCTACTTTGACATGAATTTACAAAAGAACGGGTAATATAAAGTCATAAGTGGACCATATATGATATAATAACAATGAATATGAATCTGGACTAAGTAAATAACATGATTTAAATCATTATATAGGAGGTTCAGACACTTACAAAGCAAGTCAGACCTAAGGTAAGGGAGATATCACAATCTCATTTTTATTCGAGATTATTTATACTTTGGCATTTACTGGGGTGTATTTTATCATCCAAATCCATGTTTCCCCAATATGTAATATTTATATCCTTCTACAATAGTTTATATCCAATTTTACCCTTCGGTGAGTTTTTAGTAAAGGATATGAAAGGAATCTTTTGTCGTTTTTCGTACGAGGTGCTTTTTGACTTTTCCGACAAAAGTACGAGAAGAATGTTTTTTTAACTTATACGGAATGAATGGATTTTTAAAACATTATTTCAAAGAAACTTTCTTTATAAGTTTTCATGTTTATTTTTTAATCAACTTCTTTTATTTTAAAGTCGTATGACATGTTATGAAAGTAAAAAATGTTTTTGAAGTAGAAAGGATATTTTCCTCAAGAATGGAGTTCAAGTATTTTATCAAAATTATTTTCCATCTAAGATAATAAAAGGGTTCTGTTTTTATCCCTATTATTACATTGGTTTGATTACGTTGTGATGGAAATATTTTTATGAATTCCTTTATCTTATTTGTTTTATGATGTCATGTTGTTTAAGAATCCCATTTTTATTACATGGGTTACGCTATGATGTATGGTTTATGATTATGTGACACACATAAGAAAGGATTCATTATAAGATGGGTGGGACCTATATCTACCTCCAATGCATTGGGTAAAGATTTTATATCTCATGAGATAGACATGGCTGGAACGGTAGGTTATACCGGTTCAGTGAAACAGGACTGGAACGAGGGTGACTCGGTTCAGAAAGGGACTTTGTCCACTAAGATAGTCTTGGCAATGAGTCATGACTAACAAGAAATGATTTTCCATGATTATGTGTGCATGCCACAAAGTTTCAAGTTTCATGTTATGATTATGGGGATCTCATTTTCACTTCTATGATCTGTTACATGTTAAGATATCATGATCTCTTTTGCAGGTTATGATTTTCAAAAAGATATGATATGATTTTTATTTACTTTATTTGCCCTTGCTGAGCATTTGAGCTCACCCTTTTATGTTTTCTTCTCCCCAGGATATAAAGAAAGGTTTTAGGTAAAAAAAAGGGAAGATCTTTATGGAAGATATTGAAGATCTTTCACCACGATTAGAAGATTACGTTCTGAGTTTCCAAAGACACTAAACTATTACGATCCTTGTGTGTGTGTTTTTGTTATGTACCAAGTATTCCGCAAAAGTAATGTAATGTCCATGTACGTCAAGCTTCGAGTCTCTACACGAACGACCTTGCAGATCTCCTCTGTGCTGGACAGACCCTAGGAAGTCAGCACTTGTGGGACCGGAGATGGTCCAGGCCATGAAAGAGATGGTCCAAGTCATCTAGGAGCGGATGAGGATAGCTCAGAGCCGACAGAAGTCTTATGATGATAGGAGGTGGTGGCCACTAGAGTTCAAGGATGGAGACCACGTCTTTTTGCGGGTCTCACCTCGACGTGGATTACAGAGATTTGGCCGAGGCGGTAAGTTGTCTCCACGCTTCATTGGACCATTCTAGGTTCTTAGTGGGATTGGAGAGGTGGATTATCTCCTGGCTCTACCACCTCAGTTGCACCGGGTGCACAGCGTCTTTCACGTATCTCAGCTGAGGAGACACGTGCATGACCCGAAGCATATCATTGACCATGGGTAGATGGACATAGATGATGGGGAGACTTTTGCGGAGGTTCCAGTGGAGATTGAGAATCGACAAGAGCAGGTCCTACGTGGACGGTCGATTCCTCTAGTGCGCATTAGATGGAAGCACGAGAACCTCCAGGAGAGCACTTGGGAGCAGGAGGCTCAAATGTGTGCTCAGTACCCACATTTATTTCCCCAGTTTTTGATGTATCTTTATGGGGACGTAAAGCCCTGAGGTGGGAGTAATGTAAAGACCCTTAAAATTCAAGGGAAATTTTTTCTTAATTTTCTTTGGGATTTTACAAGAACACTGCTTCTAACAGAACTTGATTCCGAGGCCCGGTGTGCCCGGAATTTCTATCTGAATTTTAGCTTGGGTACGTTCAGTGAACGAATGAGCGGGTTTTTCTAACTTTTGAACTGTTGCACAAAATCGAATTCTAAGGGCACTGATGGATTCGCTGCGCCGGTAATTGCTTAGGAAGCTAAGGGAGGCTTGAAGATCTTCATCTTCTTCATCGAAGAACACGAAGAACGCGAAGAACGCATCGATCACTGATGAAGAATGCCGAATCCTCAGAGATCGACTACGCGACGTCGTGTACCGCGATGCCAACGACACCTTCTTCCGCAATGATTCTCCTTTCACGATGCCTCCTTACGCGACAGTTATTTCTGTGACGAACCCCCGTTCAAGCTATGCTCGAGGTAGGGAATTCTTTTATTGTTGATGATATTCGTGTTTTCATCCGTCATCATTCCCCATACATTTGGACCACCTGTTACCAGTTAATGGGAGGGGTCCGGACTTCACAAACACGGCCGACCCTCCTCCCCTTTTATCTTGTCTTCCTTTTAGTGGAATGGAATGAGGATGGTGCAGTGTTGTCGCACTGCGCGGGGTCATGCGGCAAGGTATGCGTGGCGCTATCGCGCCACGCCTTTGAATCGATCAAGAACGCAGCGCCGTCGCATCGCGCTGTACGGTCCATAGGCCGCAGAGGAGCAGGGGAACCCGCGGCCGGTTCTGGGCCACCGACGTCGGAGCAGGGGGACCGGGCCTTGCCGGTCCCAAGTCGGCAGCAGCGGGCCATCTAGACAGTGGAAGAGTTTGAAACCCCCGGCTGGCCGGACATGAGCGGCCCCCATTATGGGGCCGCGGTAACAACAAGTGGGGGGCAGCGCCCCCCCCCCCCCCCCCCCCCGCATGCCGAACGGATCAGCCGTTCTGCTGAGCCACCTGTACAGTGCGCCGGGCCGCGCCCAAGTGGGCCAGACCCAGACCCGGGTTGGGTCAACCCGGTTCGGGCCGGCCTAGGGGGTCTCGGGCCTGGTCGGTCCGGGCCCGAAACCCCCTCTTTCGGACCTCTTTCAGTCTTTTGCCCATATATTGGGATGCTGATCTCCGATCAATGCACCATTAGCGGTGATGCGATCCCTGTAACGAGAAGGTAATTTTGGTATATTATACTCAAGGTTTCGGAGTACTTTGGGTTTGGTTGGGTTCATTCGTACACAAAACCAACCAGGCCCTCAGAGAAAAAACACTTATAACTTGAGCTCCGGACGTCTGATTGATGTACTGTCGACTTTGTTGGATTCCTCTAAGTGAGACAGACCTTTTTTCTTACTCCGCTTGAGGTTTGGATGTAGTTTGAGTACGGTCAAGTTGGTTTGGTCTTAAAAACCAATTGGGCCCCTGGGACGAAAAAGATAATAACTCTCAGACCGGGCGTCCGATTGAGGCACCGTCTGTGACGTTGAGTTCCTATTGACGATAAAGAACTTTTGGATACATCAACTCCGGACTATGTGTCAGTTGATGTATCAGCCCCTCGGCTCGTGGAGTGGACCCTCCCGAACGAGCTTTCTGTGTGCGGGAACCCTAGAGCTGGCTGCGACTACGACGACAACGACTGTACATAAATCCTTCGTGGATTCGACGACGATGACTAAAACACTCATCGATACTACATGGATCAGTGCTACCGATCCTGTGTGGGTCAGATCCTGTGTGGGTCAGCGCTCAGCGGTCCTGTGTGGGCCAGAGCCCACAGATCCTGTGTGGGTCCGATGTTGTGTGGGACATTTCGGGGGTTAGTTACCTATCGGTCCTTTGTGGGTCATTGCGGGGGTTAGTACTTATCGATCCTGTGTGGGTTCGATGACTTAGATGAATCAGTGGCTATATCTGATCATCTCTATCATCATAGGAAGAAGTATATATGTGTGATCTGTATCTTGACTTGCTTTCCTATGTGGATTATGTTATGCTTTCCTGTGTGGATTGGGTTGTGGTTTCTTGTGTGGACTGGGTTGTACTTGAGATCGGATGTTGGAGCCGAACGAGAATTGACGACTTAGGTATATGTATGGGCATATACCTAAGTAGTGCCAGATGTTACTTCGTGTTTATATCTTTCCTTTGTGGATTATCCTTTGTGGATTCTAGGAGACCTTCGGGGGTCTCGGGGTCCCTACTGAGTAGCTTATACTCACCCCTACACGGGCTATTCCTGCACTACATTGTGTTGGTTACAGATGACGGACAACGTTGATTGAGGATGAGGCACGAGGAGCAGGTTGGTACCTAGAGATGGATCACTGGGTGGGGCGTACTCGGAGTGGACGGCTGGACTCGAGGAGCTGTAGAGGCTATCTGTACCCACCCTTCATGTGGGACTTCCAGTGGATGGCTCGAGGCTGCAACTTTACTTTCAGTTGCTGTTTTCCCTTTCCAGTTGTACTTTACTTTCAGTTTGGGTTTGTATTCTGGCCCACTTACTTTTCCGCACATACTGTTGTACCCAGTTTTTACTTAGTGTTTACGTCTTCTTGCTTGCTCTGTGGTGTTTGTTTACATTTCAAAGGCAATGCCTTCCCTTTTTACCGGGAATTACGCCTTGGTGCTAGTCGCTAGCCCCTAGCCTATGGAAGGCGGGCTTGGGGTAGTCACAGCACGGGCCCCAAGGATGGGTCGTGACAACATTGGTTGTAGGGAAAACAATATTACACATATCATATAAGAATGGTTTGTGGTTTCCATGTCATTCGTGAGTCATCTATCCAGATATACTCATTGATCATGGTAAATCTTGTCTACATTCAGGATTCCTCCACGATGCATGCCAGCTAGTATTAACCAGCAGGATCCTTAGGATGACCCTCTTAGTGATGAGGCTTCGATATAGGGACTAGTTCGTGAGTGTTTTCTTCCTGGTGGTGCAATAATCATACCTCCATCCATAGAGTAGTATATGGTACCCACACCACTAGTGGATGAGGTGCATAGTATAAGAACACTTAATGAGTTTCATTGTAAGAGACCCCTTAGTTTTCTAGGAAATTCTCAACCACAGGGAGCGAAGTAATGGATTGAGGTAGTGACCCGAGTTTTCAGTCTAGTCAGAACACCAGATGATCAGATGGTGATCTTGGTAATGAGCCTTCATAAAGTCTCTATAGGATGATTTTGGAGATAGCATACCTAGACTTATGATGAGGAAAATTTTTCATTGAAAGAGTTCGAGTGCCTTTTTAGAGATATGTTGAAACTAGTTATGCTGAGGGATATGCATATCCAGAAGCTTCTTTACCTCGAGTAGGGAATCATTTCAATGGTATTATATTCATCATGGATTTCCACATTTCCCATAACTTTATTGATATGTTTTGAGATCAATACTACGGGGCTCAGACATTCGAGTGAGTTCTATGTAGAGAAATCAAATCCAGTGTTATCGCTCTGTGAATTCTAACTTACGATGGGGTTCATGAGAGGGATTTGGCATTGGAAATCTTCTTTGTCTAAGTAGATAAAACCGGTGATAGTCTATAGTGGGCAAGATAGAGTAGAGACCCCCACACTAGGGAGCCAATGTTAGTCTCAGGGACCTATATGTGGGAGACATTTTAGGGGGAGGTCCCATGATAGGGGATCAATAGATCAAGGCTCACAGGGTTGATTTAGTCATCCTAGAGATAGATGGATCTACTCATGTGATTATAGGGGACATCTCACCTGAGATTGTATGACCCATCATATAAATGATATGAAGACCGTGGATAGATCACCAAGGCAGATCCAGTGACTAGAGTAGAATGATCTATAGGGAAAAAAATGGAATATGAGTGGGGATAAAAGTAGGTGGTGGTTCACATTTTGACTTATTACCAGCCCCACCCCTAAGTGGTCTATGCCAAGTCGAGGGAGAAAGAGGACAATGGTGGGGACAACTACAGGAGGCTGAGGCTTATGACGCAGGGGATCCTGGAATTATTTGAGGTATGATCTGTGTCTATTCTAATTTAGCTTCATTATTGATGGACATAACTGTTAGTCATTCCTTTCTTTCCACATAACTTGTACGAGACCTAAATATTTCGGTTGGCTTAATAGATCGAACCTTATGCTTTGTGACTCCTACTAGAGAACACTCAGAGATTACTCACTTGTGACAAAAGCGTGACCTAACTCTTAGAGTTGAGTGTTTATATTGGAATATCTTGGTTGCAAGATTGAGGCCTTATAACGTTATTCTTAGTATGGCTTGGTTATCTACAATTCATGCCCAGAATGACTATTTTAGGCAAATGATGTGGTGTGTCCATAGTAACAGAACCATGGTTTCCTTTATGGATGAAAATGAATCCCATGAATCATATGATGAAATCATACATAGGAGGGTAAATCCGATTACACATTAGTTAAGTAGACTAACTCCCTGTCATAGTGAATATTACGAGTTCTTAGTTTCCTGTAGTGGTGGAAGAGTATAAGGCCATCTTTTCTAAAGATTTTCCAGGTTTTCCTCCCCACCAAGAGATAGACTTATGCATTAATGTACACCATGGGAAAACAAGAATATCTAAACCAAAATTTCAGATGGCTCCTATAGAGATTCACGAGTTGAGGGTATAATTGGAGTACTTCCAGAGGTAGAACATTATGAGACCCAATATTTCACCCTAGGAAGCCCCAGTTTGTTCCCAAGATAGAAAATGGGGGATTGAGGTTGTGTGTGGACTATTAGTGATTGAACAAAGTGACTATGAAGAATTTTTATCCAATATAAAGGATATATTTCCCCTTTTATTAGTTGATAGGTGCATGATGGTTCATGAAGGTTGACCTCAGATCGGACTATCAGCAACTACGAGTATAAGAAGAAGATATACTGAGGATGGTATTTCAATGTCGCTATAGTAATTATGATTACATGGTGACTCTCATTGGCAGGAAGAAAACCGGAATAGTGCTCAGTAGACTCATGAACTAGATCTTTCAGGCTTATTTAGACCATTTATTGGTGGTCTTCATCAACGATATCCTTGCATACTTAGCATCTGAGGAGGATAACATGATATTCTTATGGACGGCTCTAGACGTACTCTGAGAGAACCATATTTAAAAAATATCTAAAAGGGAAAATTTTGGATTCATGTGGTCCCCATTCTAGGACACATTATCTAAAAATATGGAGTGGCAATGGACCTGGCCAAGGTCGAGGCAATATTACCGTGGGATCCACCTAAGTGTGTGAAAGAGGTGCAGAACTTCCATGGGATTGGAGGAAATTAATAAATATTAATAGATAATTTCCCTATGATATTAGAACCCATGATATCTTTGACTAAAAGGGGCTTCTATTCATACAAGATGAAACATGAAAATTTGATTTTTCGTAGTTGAGGTGGATCATGATGATCACTCCCATCTTGTGATTATTGGAGGATGGTGTCGAGTACGTAGTGTTCTGTTATGATTTCAGAACCATTCATGGTTACATTATGAATTATTGGAAAGTAGTGATTATATATGGTTCATACCAATTGAGACCACATGAGTATAACCATGTGACCCATGATCTTGAGTTAGAAGCGGTTGTCTTCACTTTAAAGATTTGGTGACACAACCTGATGGGCGAGAAATTTATTGTCTACTCAAATAACAAGAATATCATATATGTATTCCTTATGAGGATCATAACTGGATATATAGAAAATGCATAGAGTTCCTCCAGGATTACGACTTTTAGAATGTCTAAAATTCTAGGAAGGGGAACATGGTTGAAGATTCCCTCAGCAAGAGATCTAGTTTTCAGTTTCTGAACGACGAGTCAGAGTAGTTACCCTTCTGTAGTTATCCTCAGTGGATGGAAATGGTGAAGCATACCCCCAGTCGATGGTTGTCACCCTCCCATATTAAAAAGATATAGGGAGGCCCAACAAGGTGATACCGACTATGAGACCCTATATACTCAGATATCAACTGGTCATGATTCTGATGGATTTTCTAAATATTGGGAGCACATTGTTCTTTATAGAGGATGCATGAAGTTACCAATGATGTTTTAGTAAGAGGTTTGAATAAAGTTTCATACATCTTCTTTGGTGGTATATCTAGGTGAGGAAAAGATGTAAAAGGACCTTTGACATCAGTTTTGGTGTTCAGGTAAGAAGAAACGAGTTGCAATGTGTGTCTCTTTATGCCTTACTTATCAACAAGTGAAGGCTAAGTACCAAGTTCTAGTGGGTTCCGCATAACCCCTTGAGGTTATAGAGTGAAAGTGGGATGGGATATCTATTTAAATCATGATAGGTTTACCATGTACATCTGGTGATGCGATACCATCAGGGTGATCACTGATCGACTCATCATGTTGTCAAAATTCCTTGCTATCTCAGTGCAGATTTTAGTAGAGAGCCTGTGGAACCTCTATATTCAGGAGATAGTTGAAATCCATGATGTTCAATTGATTATTGTTTTTTACTATTATTCTCTCTTTATATACTATTTATGAATGTGATTATAGGAGGCATTTGGGCCCCAATTACGCTTTAGTATAGTGTTTCACCCATAAACTAATGTCCATATTGAGTGGACTATTCAAGTTCTAGAGTACATGATACAAGCTTGAATGTTAGACATTAGCCATTGTTTGGAGGATCTTCTACCACTGGTGGAGTTTTTGTACAATAACACCTATCATTCCATAACTAGTATGGAACCATTTCAGGCCTTGTATGTACAACCCTGGAGGTCAAAAATTTGATGGATCGACCCCAGAGAGTCATCTCTCCTAGGCCTGGAGTTGGGATGAACATCTTCAGATAAGGTTCATATCATCCATGATCGGATGAAGACTATAAAGATCATTCATAAGCCTTATGCTAACTAGTGGTGAAGGCCATTGGAGTTCGATGAAGGGGACCAGTTGTTGTTATGGGTTTCAGCTCGATGTGGATTACAAAGATTTGGTCATCATGGAAGGTCATCTATGAGATTTATCGGCCCATTTTAGATAAAATGTTGAGTTTTTGATGTTGAGTACTACATATCTATATCTCAAAAGTTATATGTGGTACACGATGCATTCCATGTGTTGAAGATGAAGAGGCATGTGCATGACCCATCACACATTATCGACTAGGGTGTGATGTTCATCAAAGATGGAGTGACATTGTTTTAGTAAAATGTTGAGATTGAGTATCATTAGGAATGGATCCTTCATGGTTGATCGATTCCTATTGTACATGTTTTGTTTTAGTATGAGAATATCTAAGAGAGCACTTGGGAGGGGGAGGCTCACATTCGTGCTTAGTACCCATATATTTTTAGGTAGCCTTTGTTTTGTATTTTCAGAGATGTAAAAAACCTTATTGGGGAGAATTTAATATATTTTATTTTCTATGTAATATTTTTAAATATTATATGGATTAATTTTGAGACCAGGCACTGAGACGACCTGTAATTTTGAGTCTCGGGGTGCCTAGAATAAATGTTTGGAATATATTAAAATATTAAATAGCACAGAAGCATGGTTTTCCAAAATAGGTGGTATATATTTTAAATGGTTATCCAGATCAAAAATATGAGGGAACCATTGATTTTAGAATGGTTGTGTTACCCTAGGCAAGACCTTACATTGGATGGTGCCAGCCATTTCTGAAAATTTTATCGAGGCTATAAAATCGATAAAATAATTTAATATATTTTTTTTATTTTCCTCATTGATGCAGTGACCAGAAATCCTTAAATTTATCTTTATTTTGAGATTTAGGGTTATCCACATAACCCTAGAATCTCTAGAGATCCACTAGAGAGAACCTTTGGATAATTCTATCAGAACAATGGTGATGAATTATGGATTAACTATCAATGCACAACTGATTTTATGAATCATTCCAATGATGATGATGTAGAAATCATTATTCATTAGGGATTGATTTGAATCGAGGTAGGGAATGTGTTTCATTTTTTTTTTCCGATTATTGATTTCTTTGATGAATGAGGACTGACCAAAAAATAGGTTGTCTTACTGATTGGACATTATGTGATCTGGGTTATTTTTCTGGGTTTATCAAGAGATTAATATTTTAATTGGTGGATTTGATTATTAGTTCTAATGGATATGACCCATGATCGACATAAACATTAATCGATGTTCATTAATCTTTATTTGGTTTGTGTTTTTCTCCCCTGATTCATCATTCTATGTTGTATTATTTATTTTCCTCATGGTTTGATTTTTCATTGATCAATTGATCATTTCATATTTTATTTTTGGTGAAATGATCTGATATTGTCGATCTGATATCAGTATGGCTCAACGAAGGTGCAACCACAGTTGCGTCAGCAGATCGAACGATGGTAGGTGCCGATTTCACATTCTTCTCCGTGTAATAAGAACAATGATGATATCATTTTACGAGATGATTTAAGGATCGAATATTATTTATTTAGTTATGGAAAGAACGAACGACCTCAAATATGAAGATTTGTGGAAAACCAACCACAAGAATAGAAGCCATAAGATCTACTATAGCAAGTTGGTGGAAGGAGACACATTCTGAAAAAACCTGATACACATGGTTTATAGTCCTTGAATACATGACATGTATCCCCCTGGAATGAGAAGTTGTATACCTTAATAAGTACATTGATAGGAGGTTGGGTACACGGGCTCCTTACAAGGAATGTAATCCCCCACACGTCATGTCCTAGACCATGTACATGGGCTACCCCATCTACTGGTACACAGGTTGACGACGTGTACTGGAACATGGATGGAGTACATGATTGGACCCTAGAAATAAGGACACTATGTGTAACACCTTTACAAACTTTTTACTCTTCTTCATGGTGTGGTTTGAATTAAATGGGCCATTTTCACGAGTAGTACATAGGGTCAAGGGACAAGACATGTACACTTACTACACATTGTGTATCCCTTTCTACAAGGCTTGATTCTCTTTTCCTCAGTATTTTGGAAAGGCTTATTTAGGGTTCCTTCCCATTATCATTTCCCTGATGTTTGGTGTAGATCATTTCCTATGCCTAGGACTATGAACCCCTACGGAGGAATTCTTTTATAGAGTTGTTGGAATCCCCCCGAGTAACCCGATGTGGGATCATATATTCATCTTCATTACCTAGGTGGAGTTCTTGGTACTGACATGAACAACACTATGTGGACGTCAACCCTCTAATTTGAGTGTTAATACAAATTGAGTTGTTGGTGTCACCCCATTGAATAATAATTGATCCACCTCTGTGTAACATATTCTCTTCAATCTATCAGGATATCTTTGTCATTTAATGGCCCGACGATAAGAACCTATCAGATGGATGCCATCAGTGCTATTAGAATCAGGAGTGTGTTGTCCTGAATGAGTGCTTCATTTAATCCCAGAACTAAAATCCTAATGCTGGTATACAATGGTTGTGGTTCACCTGTAGACTGTGTGTCTTAGATTTAGTATATCTAGATATTATTGATATATATGTTTTAGATGTATACATGTGTAGAGACGACGATACATTCTTTTGTCTTACTACATTGTGATTTCGGGGGTGTCATGCTGAGTATTGTTATACTCACCCCTATATAGGCTATTCCCACACACATCATGTCTTTTGTATATGATCGACCCTTTGAAAGATTCCTAGGTGGACTAGGACCTGACGATGCTTTGTGAGACTGAACATACTAAGGTGTCTTCCTGCGACTTTCCAAAATCCTCCCCAGTACATTTACTTGTTGTTTGGACTTGTGGATGCAAACTATTTTTGGTGGCCTTTTATTTTTCCATGTTTCCTTTAAATTATTTCCAACCATACACTAGTTTTTAAATATCTACATTTTTCGGTCCTAGATATGTGTGTGTCTGTGTATACGTTCATAAGAAATTCCTCTTATGTTAGTGATATGCCAACTCGATGCTAGTCACTAGAACCTATTCTTATAGAGGTGTTCTACAGAGTTGAGGCATGGGCCACATTGGGAAGGGTCATGATAGGATATGTTTTAGGTCATTTCAAACAACATATTCTATATTTAACCACTAAGTAACCTAGTTGTTACCTTAATCACAGTAATTAATTTCAACTATTTTCACTAATCATTATGATAATAAATTATGTTCTCCTTTTTAGATAATAAAAAAATTGTGATTCCAAATATGAAATCCCATGGTAAAAATTCAACTCACATATATGGGACAATATAATTTAAAATTAATCCTGCAAACGTGACGATAGTGAAATTTAGAAAAGTTAAATTTTTAAAAGTTTACAATGGTTTTATATCAGAATTCAATATCAAAATGATTCTAATAACCTAATATTTATGAGTAGATGTTTAATTTAATTATTTTAACAGTAAATACAATTCATAATATAATTCAATGTTAAAATTATTTAATTGAAAATGAAATTTTCAATTAAAATTTAGTGTTATGAAATTATTAATAAAAAATGAATGTTAGAAAAACTCCAAAAAAACAACCCTAATCTAATTTTGATATTCATATTTCAAAAATGAATTTTCATTTTAATTTTCTAATTAATAAATTTTAATTTTAAATTATGTGTGAAAACTCTGACTAAAGCATGTTTATTTAAGACCAGTGTTGTGTACATTTAATGATATTAACAAAATTGAATTTATTTTAAAAGAAATAAATTGTAAAGTCCCCGGGTGATAAATTATTAGTTTTAAAAGTATATTTAATGTATAAATATAGTAATTATTTCAAGAAAAAAATTCTATATACAGTGGAACTAAGATTCCTTTGACTACACCCATCATTCCAAATTTGTTTTAGGATTACTGAACAAATAAATTCAAAACATCGAACCTTAACGTAACTGATTATATAACATAATAAAAATGACATTAAATGAAAAATGGAATAATTATAATAGAATTAACATGAATAAGTTATTGATAATGTTTTAAATTAATACAATTTTTTTATTCAAGGAATAATGTATCTACAAAATGAGTTGGGAATTGAGGGATGATATTTCTTATCCCAATTTCCATTCATTGAGACTTATTACATGTTCACCCCATGTTTTTATGTCGTTTATATAATTCAGAATGAATTTATTTTATTAATAATTGAATAAAATTAATTTTTATCAAATATTTTTCACATTATATAATATAAAAATATTTTGATTCAAATGCTACCAAAGTGGTATGGAATTTTCCTTTCAAACATAATTTTTAAATGTTTAAAAAAATTTATCCTCAAAATCCCTCTTCCCTAAAATGTTTTATGAATGTTATTGAATAGATTTTAAATATTTTAAATATGTATTTCTTATAATTTTTAAATTATTTTCAATGTTTTAAAATTTTTTTTGTAACTCATTTTTATTGGTAATTTCTGACTTTCTTTACAAAATTGAAGAAGAATGTTTCTAATATATACAACCCAAGCATAATTTATCCACATAATGACCATTATTATTTAATAATATTAATATATAATGATTCATTTTTTCTGAATAAAATTTCATTCCCTTATCATTTGTGAATTTTTCATTTTTAGACTTTTTAAAAGAAAATGTTTTTGCCCCCAATTTTTACATGTGGCCCAAATATGATTTTACATATATATTAAAAATGATATTTTATGAGTTTTTATAATTGAAATGCATGATTTTATGTTATTTATTTATGATTTTGTCCTTGGAAATTTCTTACAATGATGGGTGAGACTGATATATCTCTCCAATTCATTGGGTAATGATTTTTTTTTTCTAGGGTATATATGTTTGATTAAATATATGGGTTATGACATTTGTAAATTTATTTTTCAGATAAATTGTGATAGATATATATAGATTATTTCTCAAGGTAAGCAAATGATTTTTCTATTCTTATAAATTATTATTTTATGGAATTATTTTTTTTCAAAAGAGAATATAATGATATTTCTTTAGAGAAATGTTTATCCCCCTTTTATGAGTGAAATATATGTTTTCAGGAATATATTTTCATGAGATATTATATTTTACAAGAAACTCTAATGACATTGTGTTTGGATTTATTATTTATTTTGATATTTTTTTTACATCTTTGAGAAGATAACATGTAACTTTGGGTAATTAAAAGGTTATTTTAGTTCAAGGATCACTCTGAAAAAGTAAAAATTTGTTTATATTTTTCACAAATTTTAAAATGGAATTTAGTGTTTAATTTTTATTTGATATCCCTTATTTACATTTTTGTGCTCATCCCATTTTTAAATTTTTTTTCATAGGGCATAAGGATGAGTAAGAACTATTATGATTTCTAGCTCCCAACAATGGAAATAATACTTGAACAGAGACACATAGTTAGAAATAAAACATGACTGTAAAACTGAGAATTCTATTTTAATGGAAAAAGGGACACTATTTGTCAATGTTACCTATATAATGTACTTTTTCCATGATTCTATAAAACTCTACACTGAAAATCTCTTGGTAATTTAATAATGTTAAAAACTTGTTATTAAACTCATAATTATGGGATGATTATGGAATGGGGTTGTAGAGACCATGTTTTTACCATTAAAGACATTGAAATATTTGTATATATATTTCTGGAGTTAGGAACTAAGACAATGTGAAATTCTGAGTCCCAGTGTTCTTGGAATTAAATTTATTAAAATATTATATATATTTATATTTCAAGCCCATAGTTAATTAAAAACACGTTATAACTCATAAAAAGTTGATCAAGTCAAAAATTTGGGAAAATAGTTCTGTCTAAAGTTTTGTTTTTTCCCTAGGTGTATCATAAAATGATTCATCGTAGGTTGTTCAGACCCCTCACTCATTATGGGTGCATTTAAGTTATTTATTTATTTAATTAAATCATTAATTAAATACCTTTTATCCTAATTAAACGATTCTAAATAGGTCATTATATGGATTTGGATAGGGTTGGCCTCATGATTCATGGAATCCACTTGTGAGAGAATAAATCCTCCCTTTGCAGAAATCCATTGAGGAATGAAAAATAGTGAAATGTTAGATCAGATCATATAATGACATGGGGAACACAACGGATCCTCCAACCTCATTGGTAAATGAATTCTTCTCCATCAATTGATCCAAAAAAGTGGGTGGTATCTTCAATTGGTGTTTTCACCCGTTTGATTAAATGTCTGAGCAGATTGAATGTTATTATTCAATCTACCTAATTTTTTCAAACCTTTTCATGAACCTATGTACTAAAATATTACATTACCCATTTTTTCAAATCTTAATTTCCCTTTCTTGATAGATTGGCCAAGAATTATTGGACAATGATCATAAAAACAAGGTTCTTAGTGATTTTTCTTCACATGTTCTATTTATTCTCCATTTGAACCTCTTTGTTCCTTTCTCAACAGTTGTTGGGTGTACTATGCTCAATTGGGTGCCTAGATTTTTGGTTGATTGATGAAACTTCAATGATTCTTCGAGCAGACCATAGAGGTAGAATCTCCACGATGAATGGAATGTAAATCCAAAGGTTTGAGGCTGGATCATTGAGGACAGGAGGTGTGGTGTCATGTAGAACATATAACCCCCCAACATTATAGTTTCTGATTCCTAGTGAATGATGACTGATGAGTGGAATTTTCGGCTAGATTTGAAGATTTCAGAAGGAATCATGGTGGAATCTGAAGTGGTTTGAACAGATTCCAAGCACGAAGGTAGATCCACAAAACCAGAAAATTCAACAAAAGTCCCAACTAGACACTGTGTTGTAGTAATAACACACATCATGTGTCCTCCCTCAGTAGTAACACTAGGTTTCGAGAGAATATAAGGATGAACAAATGTGTAGTTTGGCCTCACTCGCCTTTCACACCCTCCCCGATGGCATAAATCATGTGACCAGTCAAACATGAAAGGAATCCATGTAAGACAACATTGACATGGGTTGTCCCAATGAGTGGTATTCCCTATGGATCAACATTCCATGTACCAAAGTACACATATACTAGGTCTGAGTTGACCACAAGACACGGCCCTGGTACCAGATAATTAGGACATGGTGTGTAGTACACCTACACGGCATGTTCTACTATATGGGATTGTACCCGTGTACCGACTAGAGACACAACCAAAAGGTAAAGGTGAATCAAAATCCATCTGGGTCGCCTAACACGTCATGTACTACTTGGTCTCTTCTAAGAAATCATCAAGCCTCCTTATCTCCTATATTTAACTTAGATTCAGGCCTACGAGATTCCTATGCTGGAGTTTGTTTTCACATAGAATGTGACAATTATCTCAAATTTGGATTTTGATATATGATGAGAAATATTGTGAGTTTAGAACATTGTGGAATGACACCCGATGACAGAAGTGATCATATAGAATAACTATAGTAGTACCAGGCTTACCCGTTAGTTGGGTTGGGTAGAGGTGTTCCTTGATGAGCTTTCTGGACTAACAATCTAGTTAGATTGGGAAATGGTGTTCTCTTATGATCTTTCTAAGTTACCCTCTTGTAGTAATGGGTAGTAGAGTTCCTAAATATTTTGGGATTACCCTCCTACTAGTCTAGTCTACGACTTTCCCCAATGACATCTTCTAAATGTAACCCTCCGACGGGGCTAGGATGTTTTATTTCAATAAAGACTCACCAGGCTAGACCTCCAGTAGCACTTCTTGGTGACATTCCCTGGTGACCTTCTTGAGTGGTACCCTCTAGTAGGAATGGGTAGTGGCAATCCATAGTGACTACCGATGTAGGACCCTCCTATCACAGCAAGTAACATTATCCTTTTATAAAACTGGTGACCCATCGAATGTGTGGCATAGTGATGATGTGTGGTTTGATGAACCTATTGGATCTCGAGGATGGGGGATTCTTTCCCAAAATAGATTATTTCTTATGATGCGACTTAATGCAGTGTGGGTGAGTCAGTTCCACCCAAAGAGGATAATATCAAGGTGTGGTGATTTATTCCCTTAGACTTGTGTGTCCTGGGTAGACACATGAGATGGAATTCCTTTTTGTAGGGTTGGATACCCATCAAATTTAACTAACTTGTTAGATGGAGAAGACCTTAATATCTCATTTGGGGTTTCATGACATAGAAAAAACACACACAAATATATATCCCACATCTGTACCCACTCCTAGGTTATAGTTACCCTCCTTCTAAGAGTTGCGCAAAAACGTGGGGTCTACCATGTGATTTTTGTATTTAGCATCTTGTGGTTAGATTAGTCCACTCTCATTTTATAGGTAACGAAAACTCGATGAGATGTTAATCTTCTCATCGTGTATGTCTCCTTTTGTTTAGACAATCTCACTTTCACTCTTTTTTGGGTTGAGTTGTATTCCCTTACAATACCTTGTTCTTATCTGCTTCTTCCCTCTTCAGTTGTATCTCTTATAGCTCCCCATTCACCATTTCATGGCATTCTACTATGTATTTATATACTCACACCTTCAGGGTATTTTCCCAGAATGTGTTGTGTCTTTTGATGATGGTTACAGGGCGATCGTTACATTATAGGAGAGTAGGGATATAGGGTTCTTAGACCATGTGTGGTGGTCATAGCTTGGAATACAGAAGTTGGGAACTCCAAGATATTTACTCTTTTTTTTCCAGGTTGTGACATATTTCTGGTGTGGGTGTGTATTTTTCACCTTTTTATTTTTCTTATATACAATTGTACTTCATTCTATTTAGTGTTCCATGCATGTTTGGTATATTTATAGTAGTGTTTCATCCTTCTTTTCATTCCCCTCTACACCTTTTCATTGATATGGCTACGTGTGTGTCTATTAGTTCAATGGGAAAGGACTCCAAGATTTAGTTATGTTTTTTGTGGTTATCACCACCCCTACCCTATGCTTGCAGGCTTGGGGTAGTTGTGGGTCGAGCCCCAGCTTTTGTCAGGTTGTGTCAGATTGGTATTAGTGGCGATTTTACCCTTGCAAAATTGTTTAAACATTTCTTTAAAAATGTTTTAGGTTGGTATTACGGAACAATGTCAAATTATCTCAAGTTTAGCTCTCAGGCCAAGGATTCCAATGATTGTGCAGCAGTTGATGTAGTCATTCACAAGAACCTTGACTACCTACTAGTCGAACCATCATGATGAGACATTTTTTGTAGGGATCAGTGGTACATGCATCATATAGGATCGAGTATTTGACTGTCCTTCTTGATTTATCTCTCCTTTTTTATTGATATATATAAATATGATAACATAAATTTTGTACTCATTGATAACATTCAGGATGCCTCTATTATTATAGCTAGCCAGGATACCAACTCTGATTCATGATGACAACCATATGAGAAATGATGCTCCAATTCACGATTTATATTATCATCCTCTTCCTCCTCGTGGGTATGTAGAAGCACCTCCACCCGTTGAGAAATTGATTTTCCCAACAGTGAAAACCAAGGATGTGAGTATTCTGAGAACACTCTATGAGTTCTAACATCACATACCACTAATGTTCTACCACAAGCTAGATCTTCAGGCAGTAGAGGATTGTCTAGAGTTAGTTGTTTGTAACTTTAGGATTATCTAGACATAGAGGGATCATATTGTGGCTTTGGTAGCTAGTCGTTTCCATGGAGCATTTGGGTATTGGAGGAACCTTGTTACCCAAATGCACACTGAGTTGGAAATCTCATGGAATGAATTACCATAAGTATTTCATGAGTAAGTCTCCTATTTCTTATGATTCATTCGGATCTAGGAGCTTATGGATATTTATTAGGGATGGATGATAGTGGATGAGTATGTGGCTAGGTTAACAGACCTTACGTTCTACTCTTTTGACATGATCATAGATAGATACTTTCGAGCATTTGATGATTGAGAAAGGACACTGTAGTGAGATCAAAGATAGTTTAGTGCCCTTGTGCACCCCCACATATGTCACGGTTTTGTAGTGGGAACTTGTGACAGAATGGGGTTTGTCTAAGGGGATCCATATAGATACGGATGGTAATGGGCGCGATAGGGCTGGGGCATCTACAACAAAAAAAAGTGCTGGAGATCTCGGAACATGATAACCTTCCATGTGAAGACTCATGGATATGGTTGTACGGTGCTGGTGAAGCACAATACACCAGGGAAATCTTGGAAGGGGTTGTTCCATGCTTGTGATAGGCAAGGTCAATTGTCATTAGACAACCCGACTAGACGTGATGAGAATACCAGGAAGAGAGTAGAGGGACCACCACAAAAGATACAATGTTGTGAATAAGGATCTCCTAGGAGGGGAAATGGTGGTACCTAAGGAGGAAAATCTATAAAAGTAGAAGAAGTAGCTATGGGTTGGGGATGATGATGTGAGATCCTTCCACCACCACCACTAGGGAGCCCATGTTAGGATAAGGGAGCTTGCATCTGGGGCCGCAAATAGCTGAAAGATTTAGATATTTATGATCCAACAGTGCATGAGATAATTCTAGGCATGATATGTGTTTATTCTACTTTTTCTTTAGTATTAGTAGAAACAAGTTCTTTCCATTATATTAACTCTAAAATCATAGTACGAGAGTTGGATCTCCAATTGGATATTGTCATCACAACAAATTTTTCTTGAGGTTCCTATTGGGAATGATTCCTATGTATCTTTCATCTTCTATAAGTGTGAAATATATATTGGGAGAGATAGGTTCATGTGAGAAATTTTGGAAAACACAACAGAACCCTACAATATTATCTTGGGAAAGGGTTCTTTTTCCATGGTTCAAGACTGAATCGTTGATCACTGTAGACTAGTCAGATTCATAAATGTTGATCGGATGAGGTTCTCCTTCTTCAGTGGGAGAGACCTCATAGAGGGATGAGTGGGTTCTATGATCATTAGGATGTAACCTATTACCCATTAGTTGTAAAGAATAACCCATGGTGTATAAAACTCGTTAATCATATGGGTTCCTTCAGTTGTGGAGGATTACATGGACATTTTCCCCAAAGATGTTCTGGGACTACATCTGAGGTGGGAGATAGAGTTTTGCATTAACTTGAAACTGGGGACTTCACTAATATCTTCTATGTAATATCATATATATCCTACCAAACATTGGTAGTTGTGGTTATAGTTGGAGGAACTTCATGGGAGATGTTTTATCAGACCCAGTGTGTCCTCCTAGGCATCTCTAGAGTTGTTTGGGGAAAATGAAGATGGTAGTTTATGGATTTGCGTAGATTATCATCACCTGAACCATTACACGATAAAGAAAAATTACTCCTTTCCATTGATTTATGACCTCTTTGATCAATTGTGAGGTGAAATATGGTTCTCTATGATCTATCTTAGGTCTAGCTACCACCTGTTGCAGGTTCATGAGGAAAATATTATGAAGATGTAATTCTGATGCCATTATGGAAACTACGAGCTCTAAGTGATGCCCTTTGGTGTGAATGATTCCCCCACCATCATTATAGACATGTTGAAGCAAGACTTCCTGAAATACAAGGACCAATTGTTTTCTTAATCGATGAAATACTCATATACTCTGTAACAAATGAGGACCATGCATATCACTTGACGATTGCTCTTGATTTTCTTCGAGATAACCATCTTTATGAAAAGCTCTTGATGTTCTAGTTCTGTTTAAAGAAGGTTCACTTTATTGAAAATTTCATTTATAAACATGTTTCATCCATTGATCCAGCAATGATTGAGGCGGTTCTTCCTTCGGAACCACCCAAGAATGTATCATAGGTGTGGACTTTCGTTAGCTCGGAAGAGAACTATAAGGGTTTTTTTGTGGACTTATCTATAACTTTGTCCCCTTTTAATTCCATGATGTGGAAGGGATAACTATTTACCTAGTCTGAGCAGTCACATAAGGACTTTGAGGTAGAGGATGACGAGTACTCTAGTGTTGAGGATACTAGAGGAAGGCGTTGAGTTCATGGTGTATTGTGTTGTCTCTAGAGTGGTGTTTTGTTGCGGGTAGATGCAATGACATGAATTCATCACATATGGGTCAAGGATGTTGAGACATCATGAGAATAACTATGAGACTCATGAACTTGATCTATTAGTGGTATTATTCTCCATAGGGATGTAGAGGAACTACCTTCCATGATAACATTTGTTTGGTTTATTCAAACCACCAGAGCCTCATATACGTCTTCACTTAGAGTGACATTAACCCGAGGAAGAAATGCTGGTTGGAGTTCCTGTAGAACTATGACTTTGAGATAGAATATAATCTAGGGAAGGGAAACATTATAGTATATTCCATTAACAGGAATCCCATGCCTTCTTAGTTAATGAAGATTCATACTAGTTATCTTCCCCATGGTTGACACTAGTATAACAAGAGTGTACAAATTATCTTTAGTTGATGGTGTTGACTGCATCACCCCTCGATCATCTGAAAG
Organism: Viscum album; assembly: GCA_963277665.1. NCBI lineage: Eukaryota > Viridiplantae > Streptophyta > Magnoliopsida > Santalales > Viscaceae > Viscum > Viscum album. The sequence continues at coordinate 1,616,592,411 of OY728158.1, forward strand.
AGTACCTACTAGGAGACATAGACTATGAGATATTTCATTATTATATAACCACATACATTGCACCATATATTTATTATGAATGAAAGAATCACAAGATCTTATTCCAAGGGGGAACCTTAGATCCAGTCACTATGTGGAAAGATTTGATGTGAGAGTTCCACACATCTCCCTTAGTTGTACATCTAGGTGCATATAAGATGTCTAAAGATAATAAATGATATTTTTGGTTGTCTTTCATGAGATGAATCATATCTGAGTTTGTCTCATGGTGCCTTACCTATTATAAGGTGAATGTTGAGAACCATGTTTCAATAGATTTTTTTCATCCCCATGATATCTCGAAGTGGAAATAGAAGACATATACTTGGAATTTTTCATAGGGATTATTCACACATCGAAGGGCCATGAAACTATCTTGGTGACAGTATACCGACTCACAAAGAGGAATCACTTCTTTACTATTAGGGAATAGAGTTTAGTGGAGACATTGGGGATGTTGTATGTATCATAGATCATATATCTTCATGAGGTACCCTAGAAAATTATCTATGACCATGATGTGAGGTTTATTTTAGGATTTTGGAGGGGCATGCAAGAGGCATTGGGAACCTAGTTACAGATGAGTACAACTTTTCACCTCCAGAATGGTGGGAAGACCGGGCACATTATCTATGTGCTAGAGGATATATTGAGGGATTGTGTGTTGGATTCTGGATAGAGATGGGAGGATCACCAACCATTGGAAGTGTTTGCGTACAATAACATATACCACTTTACCATTAGTATGGAATATTTTTGAGGCCATATATGGGTGACCTTGTAGGTCACCCTTTTGTTGGACAAATATTAGAGACTCATTTCTCATATTCCCAGAGTTGGTTCGAGTTACCATAGTGAAAGTGGTGGTCATCCATGAACATTTGAGGACAGACAAGAGAAGAGAGAAATCCTACAAAAATTACTTTTTCATACCCTTTTAGTTTGATATGGGAGACTACATCTTCTTTAGAGTCTCCCCGAAATAAGGAATGTTGTTTCTCGTCCATAGAGGAATGTTATCCCTGAGGTTCATCAGGATGATCAAGAACATGAAGGGGGATGGCAGGGTTTCGTACCAACTTTCCCTACCCAAGTAGCTAGAGAGGGTGAACAAAATCTACATTGTGTAATAGTTATGGAAGTACATGCAAGACCCTATGCACATCATTGAATAGGGTGAGCAGAACATTGAGTATGGAGCCACCATTTCAGAGAACCTGGTGGTGATTGAGGGTGGGTAGGAACACACCATGCGAGGATGGTCCACCCATTGGGTTCAAATGATACAGAATCATAGAAACGTGTAGGAGTGCTCCTGGTAGTGGGAGAGCTAGATGTAAGCTCAGTATCATGGGTTGTTTTCCTAGTTTTTCCTTTCAAGGAAGAAAACCATGAAGGAGGGACTGATGTAAAGACCTGGTTTTTTCCTTGTAAGACATTGGAATATTTATATGTTTATTTTAGAATCTATTTGCTAAGATGATATGCAATTCTGATGCACATTGTGCTCAAAATAAATTTTATAAAACTATTAATCTTATTTATATTATATGGAAATGGATAACTAAAGAAAATGGGATAATTCTTAAATGGTTGATCACAACATAAATTTGAGACAAAAGTTTTTTCCAGAGTGCGGGGTTTTCTCTATGTGTGACATAAAATTAATTGGTGCATCTTGTTTGGACTCCAATCCCATCGATGGAGCATTTAAGTAAATTAATTAATTAATTACATCTTTACACTGAAAATTATTTTTTATTAAAAGGAACTTTTAAGGTAAAAGTGAGAAACCAAACGTTACAACACTTACCAAACAGAAACAAACATAAAATCAGAAAAAACCTCTTCCAAGCATATGCAGCTACCGTTCACCCCAAAGAAGGCCACTCGATGATCCCATGCAAGCATGGTCCCTCTCGATGGCAAGCCACCCCTCTGTATCCACCACATCCCAAATGACCTGCAGAGGGGAAAACAGCATGCTCTTGCCCAACTGGTCAAGCTGACCCTCCAGCAGTTCCTCACACAACCAAGCCAGTGACTCAACAAAGCAAAGCTATGAAATAAGTAAAAAAGAGTCATTGTAAATCAGTTGAACTCTACCAGAAACAACGTCTCTAAATAACTTCCAGGATAACTTAGATACCTACAACAGGGGATCCCCCCTTACTAGGTCTTCAAGGGAAGAGGACAATTTATTCAATACTTGCAAATACACCTCGAGACTAATCAGCCCCTTATTGAAACCTCCGACCAAAATAGAATCCTGCTTGTCGACCCAACTATACTATTCTTCATTGAGAACCACTTCAAGACTTCAGCCCATCAACTTGGATGCCTCCTCTTCCAAGGCGTTGAGAAATAACACCTGCTCGGTCACCACATCACCCAAACTTAAAACCCAATTCGAGGAGAGATCATGCTGTCCAGGTGACTTTGGGCTACACCTGCTCTCCTTGTCCAGCTTCTCCAACATTAGCTTCTTTGATGACCGTGTCTTCATAGGAGGAGGTAAGGAGGAAAAATCCATCCTATCCCTTCTCCTTCTCTTACTCCTGTTACTCCTAGAATCGGTTTCTTCTTCTGATAAGCTTCTGGTGGTCACAGCAGGTTCAGCTTCCCCTCCACCCTCCTCACACTCTGGATAAGCCTTTCCCAAGATCCGGCCTTCCAAAAGTAAAACATTGGGGTTTATTCTGTTGTCCTCATCCTCCTCAGACAAGGCAGGCGATTCAACTTTGGATTCCTCCATAGCCAGCATTCCAAACCTGTTGCTCAAGACTACTAGGGTCCGGACTGGAGAGGTAGCCCCTAATAAATAGGTAGAACCCGAACCCATTGGATCACCCCAGTTGGTCTAGTCCTTCCCCAAGATACAAGTTTCCCCCTCCCCTGAACCCTCCTGAAGAGCAGGTTGCTCGAAACCCCTTCCCATAAATTGAGGCTGGGGATTCTGGTCCACCCAGCCTCTTCCTGTACCGCCGATAGCCTCAAGACTAGCAGCTACCCCTGCATGAAGAGAATACCTCACCAAAGCTCCATCCACAAGACCCTGAGGCTCCATAACCATTTAAACCTCCTTCAGACCTGTATCTGCAGACCCCGCCTGCCCCGAGCCAGAAGGATCCCCTACCAATGAAATGGGGGGACTGATAAACTCCACCCCAGTTGGGCTAGGAGACCCCTGCACCTGAACACCCCGAATAGCCTCCACAAGACCACGGGTATCCTGAGTGCCATCCTTTGACTTCAGCTTGCCCGCCCCAGGCTCGGAGCCAATGCCAGGACCAGTTCCCCCGACCTCAACTTGAACTGGGTAACTCTTGCTCAGCAAAGGCGTGTCAACCACAGTCGCCGAAGCCCTTTTGCGACACTCCTCAACCTTGTGTCCCTGTCTATGACAGAACGAATAGAATATGGACTAGGATTCATAAAATATGTTTTGAACGTACTTTTATTGCTCCTCAATCACAATCCAGACCTTATCCGGTGGGGGACGATAGATCTCCATTTCAACGCAGATACGCGCAACAATTGGATGTACCATTGAATCGGTCTTCCAATCCGCACAGAGAAAATGGCCTAGAGAATTACCGATAGAACGGAGGAGCATTGGATTCTAAAAAGGTAGCGGTAACCCCAGAAGTTGAATCCAGATTGCCGAAGTAGAGGAGTCGCGACCCATATGCAAATCAAACGTCCAATGATGAAGATCAAAAGGAAACCCTCTAAACGGCCTACTAGCACGAGACCAGGCCAAGGCCAAGTCGTATTCATCAGCTAGACACACCAGAATATGCTGCGGCCCAAGGAGACCAACGACCGCCCGACGACCTAAACCCCAATCCTGATTCAAGTACCTCTCAAAAACCTCAAACGGGGTTTTGCGACGAGTGAACTTAGCAACCAGAGATGTAGAAAGAATCGACGAAGCTTCAGAGAATTCCTTGGACGAATCTAAGACCACTGGACGACCATTGCAGGATCCAGGTACCTTCAGAGAGACATCGATGCTGGTGAGAAAGGAGCGCCGCCTGGGCCGAAGAGCAAGATCCTGCCCCTCTCCCTGATAGGGAGGGGCCAACGCCCCGACCATTGATCTAGGGCATCACCGTCTTCAAGGATCTAGGGCATCACCGTTTCCTAAATTACATCTTTAATTAAATTAAATTTTAACCTAATGAAAATATTATCAATAAGTCATTAGAGGGATTTAGCTATGGCTAGCCTAATAATTCATGGAGTCCACTCGTAAGAGATTCTTTCCTCGATTTAGAGAATTACTTCAATGAATGAAAAAAGACTGAATGTCATATCAGATTGGATCAAGATACGACGAATGCATAATATCCTTTTCCCTCATTGGAAAATGTATTCTTCACCACAGATCTATCCAAACAAGAGGTAGGAATTTCCAATTGGGGTTTTCACCCCTCTGATTAAATATTTTGGCTGATTGAATTTTATTCTTCGATCTGTGCACCTATTTAAAACCTCTACTTGAGCCTATGTACTGAAATGTTACGTTACTGATTTCTTTCTAATTTTAATTGATCATTCTTGATTGATTGTACTTGAATGATTAGCCAATGATCATAAAACATTTATTTTGGTTCTTTTTCCCCTATTCTTCACATTCTTTATCATTGGAACCTCGCGGTTCTTGACTCAATAGTTTTCAGGCATCTCGAGCTCGATCGGGTTCCCAGATTTGCGGCAGATCAATGAAACATCAATGATTATTTGGGAGGATAATAGATCTAGAATTTTTGAAATGAATGGATGGTAATTATTAAGGTTTTAGGCTATATTATCAAGGCTCAGATGCACAAGGGCATGTGAAATATCGGATGAAACACCCCCAACATTGTGGCAGTCGATTCCTAGTGAATGACGACCAAAAATCTTGATTCACGACTATATTCAAAAATTTAGAAAGGAATCACAGTGGTATTTGAAGTAGCTTGACTCTATTCGGGGCATGGATGACGATCTAAAAAAACCTAGACACTATAGACAAATCTGAATTACAGACCATGTATTAGGAAGGACACACAATGTGTAGCCTCCCTCAATGATGGTAAAATTGTTTGAGATACGAAAAGTATGACACGAAATGTAGGTTTCCCTCACACATCATGTATGCCCTCCCTGGTGGAACATCATTTTTGTTAGTTCACACAGGCTTGGATTATATGTAAGGCAACATGGACATAGGGTGGCCACACATGAAGTATCCAGTGTGGACCAACACATCCTATACCAAAAGTACACGGGCATAGGGTTTGATTACGTAGACATGACCAGAGGACATGAACCCATCCCCACATATTTAGGACATGATGTTTAGTCCACCTACATGTAATTTTTCCCACCATGGGATATGAACCCTATACCAACCAAATACATGACCATGAATTAGATAGGGACCCCACATCATGTACTACTCGATCTCTTCTCAATGATATTCAATCTTCTATATCTCCTTCATTTGAAATCATATTTTTTTCCCACAATATGCCTATCCAGAGTGTTTTTTCTCTTAGAAAACGACAACTCCATAGATAGTGGATTATAATATTAGATGCGAAATCTTCCAGATTGGGTGCATGCTAAGGTAACACCTAATTAGGGAAGTGATCGTACAGAATCAACATAACACTACCGGGATTACCCTCTACGTGGGATAGGCAGTGCCATTCTCCAATGATCATTCCATGATTATTCTCTATTAGTACTAGGAAGGGGCATTCAATGTTGATATTTTTGAGATACCATCTAGTATGAGTGGGTTGTGGAGTTCCTCAAAGTTTTGTGATTACCCTCGAACTAGGATGGGTAGTGGAGTTTCCTAATGAAAGCTTCCAGATATAACCCTTTAGCTGGGTTGGGTAGTGGAATTTCCCAGAAGACTCTGCAAGCTTACCCACCAGTTGGATTGGGTAGTGATGTTCCCTGGTGACCTTCTCAAACTGTACCATCCATTAGGACTGGGAGGTAGAATTCCTCGATGACTACTAGAGTAGGACTCTCTTGTCATACTAGGGCATAATATAATTTCCTAAAACCGGTGACTCGTCGACTATGTGGTATAATGACGAGGGTTGGTTTGATTAATATTAGGACTTACGAGAAATAGGGATCTTTTCCCCACATAGATGAATTATTATGACGTGACTTAAAACCATGCGGGAAAGTTAGTGCCACCCATAGTGGATAATATCGGGGTGTGGTTATTAATTCCCTTATAATTGTGTGTTCAAGGTATATTCATGACATGAACTTCCATGGGGAACTAATGTCAACTAATCTTTATTGACTGAGCTGTGATATTGAGATCCCCTTACTCTCTCATTTGGGTTTCTTTGACTAAGGACACACACAAATATAGATATATATATTTATATATCCCACTTAAGTACCCACTCATTGGGTATAGTTACTCTCCTTCCAGGAGAGGCAGTGAAGCGCTGAGTATGAAACCTAAATTCCATGTTTAGTTTCTCATGGTTAGATGAATCCACTCTCACACTATAGGTAGAGAAGACTAAAATAGAATTTCATCTTCTCTCTGCGTTGAGATCCTTATGTTTCAACGAGTTCACATTCACTCATTTGTAGGGTTGAGTTGTACTATATTACAATTCCTTGTTCTATCTACTGCTTCCCTCTTCAATTGTATCTCTTATCTCTACCCCTTCACATTTTCAAGGCATTCTACTAGGTATTTATATACTCACCCCTGTATGGGATTTAACCAACATGTTTCATATATTTGGAATATGGAAGACATGTCAATCATGACTTTAGAGTTTATTAGGGATACACGGTGCTTGGACTGCATACAACGGTCATATCATGTGATACAAGAGATGAGATCTCTCAATTGTTTATTCTTTTTAGGTTTTTTTAGGTTGGGAAATATTTTTGTTTACAACCATTATTTTTTTTAACTTATTCTTTTCAGTATGCACAACCATACATTATTGTGTCTAGAGGTCAGTCCATGATTGGTATATTTATAACTATGTGTCATCCATCATTTATTTCCCCTCTGCACTTATTCATTGATCTAGTTGTGTGCATGTGTATAGGTTCTTATGAAAAGGCCTCCCCGAGTTAACTGTTCCATTGGTGCTTGTTGCCAGGCCTAGACTATAGAGGCGGGCTTAGGGTTGTAATAGCTTGAGGCCCAACTATGGCAGGTCATGATAGAGGCATTATAGTTGGTATCAGTGAAAGGGCTTGGATAATTTTAGAGGTTATTATGATTAATATGAAGATATTTTAATAGTTATAGATACTATGTTTGGTTTAAAACTCTAGTTTTATCCTATGTTTAATGTAATATATAACCTTTTTTATGTGATTTAATTTTAAAGTGATTTGTGATATTATGGGAGATAAATTATTGATTTAAATGTTACCAGTAAGTTTAAACAAGTGATTAGTGATGAAGGTTCTTTTGAAATAATGTTATTATTTTTGGGATAATATTTTTTGAGGTAAATATAACTTTAGGGTTGACAAGATCTTTGGTGTAGAGGTATTATGCATAATTACTATAACGAATGGGTTAAATTTTTGGATAATATATTATTTTAATTAGGATTTTTGGTGATTAATAATAGTTATGGAATCTATTAGTTTAATTTAGGGATTATATTATTTGGTCATATATTTTTTATCTAATTGTTATATTCTTTGATTTTATTTAGTGATAAATATTTTGTTTTTCATGGATGAATATGTGATAAACTCATTCCAATCATTGTGATTCAAAATTGATCTGGAATGTTTTGATGTGAATTAATGTAAGTTATTTATGAAATAATTAATGTCAATTTTGTTTTTTATTATTGAGATTTTGTAGATTTATTTATGAATTTTTATTTATAATTAATATTAACTTATATTGTGCTAATAATTTTATTTTTTGTTCATATCTAAATACAAGAGGAATAACTTGCTATCCTATTATGGATCCTGTAATATGTTAAAAATTAATTTTAGTTCTTAAGGAATTAAAAATTTATCTTGATTATTTATTTAGTTGAGTAAGAGTTGTGATAAAAGTGTAAACTGAACTAATCACATCTAAATGATGAAATTCTTATTATGAAATGGAAAGGAAAAAATAATGTATATTTATCTTATTCTATATCATATAGTAAAATAATCCACCATCACTTGGAAAATAATTTTTAATTAAAAATGTTATCTTTTAAAAATAATTTCATGTTAATTTATGGGTTTGTTTATCCCCCATTATTATATTGTATTTGGTAACTCCCTTTCACATGATTATGTTCTCTATCACTCTCTATTATTCCCTAGATGTTAATTTCTTTTACTTTATGTCCATTTTTTTACATCCCACCGATGTTCTACTTTTTTAGAACTCAATTATGTTTTATTCTAGGTGAACATCATATTTCAATTATATTATATTCAAAATTATATTTATTTGGGTTTTCAAAAAAATTCATTTTTTAATTTTAAAAATATTTTCCATTTAACAATCATATATTCCACTCCTTAAAATAGATTTATTTTAAATGTTTTATACAATTTTTATCAAGAAAACTATAAAATTTTCTAGATAAAACTTCATTAATGGGGTAGAATGTAACACCCAATAATTTTAGAATTTATTTTCATTATGCAATATATTCAATAGTGTATGGTATCCCAAAAATTGAGCTTAAAAAATCTATAATATGGTATTATTTAAATACATCCATTATGACTTATTCATTGGATTAGATTTAATTATTATAAATAATAGTATTATGAAATATAAGTAGAAATTTATTTCATAATAAAATGAACAATCAATCGCACATTGATCATTAATGGGTTGAAAATGATGATATAATCATTTAAAAGGTAACAGACATATTTTTCATAAAACCTTTTTTATCTATGCAAGGAATTTTGATACTAATAAATTAAAATAATAATTTTTTATTAATGATTAGAATAAGTATATTTATTATCCATTTTAATTAATTCACATTCATTTATTTATGGTTATTACCCATGTACTAAGAATAAAGTTATTTTATGCCTCAAAAATAGATTTTCATCAAAAATAATTTTTAGTGATTTTTTTTCCGTCGATACTATTATTAATTTATAAAAAATTAATAAATTTTCTTTGAAAAAATTGATATACTTTTTAAATCATAATTCTATAATAATATTTTTATAATTTTTTTAGATTATTCTTAAATGAATGATTTTTCGGTGAATAGTCAAAAATCTATTTTTCAAATATAGACTATTTTATAATATTATTATGATGTAAGAATGACTTAGTAAATTTTTAAATTTTCAACTGTCCAAATATATGATGTATGAGTTAAATATAGTATTTTAAAATATTATTTTGTATTTTGGAATCCAGTTTTTACTTTTATGAAATAAATCATATTTTATTTCCATTAAAAACAATTTTTTTCTTTACATTTAATGATATTGTTTTAAGTTTTTATTAAATTTCTTAATAATAAAAAATATTTAAAAATTCCTTTATTTATTAATTAATCGAAAATATTAATTTAAATCAACTAACTATTTAATATCTTGGTGAAATGATTTTTATGCTTAAATAATGTTTTTTCCTAAAAACTATTTCCCATATGTTACACATACTTATATTATATATAGTTTCCCCATACTATAGATTTTGAATATAATAATGTTTATTCCAAATTTTGAATCAAAATTTCTAAAATAAAATTTGAAGGACCCTTTTATTTTTTCACATAAAATTATGTTACCATGGAAAGAAATTAAGTTGTTGCAGTTATTGTTAAATTTGGTTTAACTTGGGTATGAGTCTTTAAATACATACAAAACATGTATAAATTTGTTTATTTTAGATAATTTAAACCATATATCATGTTATATGTGTACCTTTTGTTCCTTAGTTTCACTTTACAATGAAGGATATCTTATATTAATTTTAAATTATGAATAATTACAAGAGTTAAACTACCAACACTTACACAAGGGAACCCCTTTCCCACTCTAAATCACAACTATAGATCCCTTTAACTTGACAAAAACCTTCCAAAATCACATACCAACATTCCACCCAATTAACTAGAGCATTTATCATCATTATAATACAATCCTATAAGGCATAAGGTGTAATACATAGTGGATTTTATAAGGAAGAGATATAACTCTTAACTAAGTGTTTTTATTTGTTTTATTCTTCACACTCATTAAAATATTTTTTAAAAAAATTTATATATTAACAAAAATATATCCATGATACTAAAATGTTATTATGTCTATGTTATAACCCTTATTAATCACTATTTCCATTATATATGGAATGGAAACATAGTTCATATGTACCTATGGACCACCACCGCCACAAAGTGAAGAGTTTTTCCCATCACTACATATAATGGATGGTTCTAAATATGGATTTAATGTATATATATATATATGTTATTAATTGAATAATTATCATTATATAAGTAAAACTTATTTTCTATTTTCTTATTATTCCATCCATTGAATAACGATAATGATGTTCGTATGTATGTGTGGAATACAACCTCTACAAAGTAACGTGACTCGTTTTTTCCTTTGCACCTTTCATAGTTTGTTTTAAAAGTGTATAAAATGTATATATATATAGTAAACTTTTCATGATTAATATTTTTTCAGTTATTTATATAATAATCATTTTACCATGGCCAAAAAATCAATTTTTTAAGGATTGAGAACCAAAATTCCCCAAAAACATCCAAAAAATGATTAAATAATAAAGTAACTAAAGAAACAATTATCATAAATGACATAAAAGAGATAATGATATTGTAATGAATATGAAAAAATTATAAAGAGTGTATAAAATTAATAAAACCTTATTATTATGAGAATAAATTACAAACAAAATGTAACAGGACTTAAGGTAATAGATTTCTCGTGTAAATTTACTCTCATTGACATACATTCCATGTTCACCCCATGTTTTAATTATGTGGTGTATATTCTTCCATATGGACTAATTTAATAATTAATTTAATTAATTATAAGAGTTTTTAAAATATTTTTTGTATCATCTCCTTCAATGCACTTTTGATTCAAATGTTACGAAATTATTAAGGTATTTTCCTGTGAAACATTATTTTGATTGTTTAAATTTTTTTCTCCTACTGATACATGTTTATTAATTTTTTTAATAATATTCATTGTTAAATTTAATAGAATTAAAAAAAAATTCAACAAATATATACTTTATTTTAAAAAAATTAAAATGCATTTTATTTAGATTTTTTTGTAAGAATCACATTTGAATTTTTTTTGAAATGTGATCAAGATTTCTTTATTTAATGTATACAACAAGAGAATAATTTACCACAATTATTAACACTATTAATTTAGTTGATTCCTCAATACTGTTTCATAATAATTCCAAATGAAATCCAATTTCCTCATGTCCTAGGAATATTTTATTTTAAAAGGTCTCAATAGTAATGGTTAGTTTCTCCTAATTTTTACATGAATCCTGAATGTGCTTCTATAGATGTGTTAAACATGATATTTTAATAGTTTTTATGCTGTATATAGAATATTATTTGTGTTTTATATATGTTATAGAAATTTTTATTTTTTTTATTCTCGGTGACCTTGATATAGATCTATAATGAATTATTTAATGATTTTTCTTTTTGGGGAATATATGTTTGATTAACCATGTGGGTTATTAAATTAGTATGAGTGATTATACCTGTGATATGATGATGATGTACCAAGGTACCAACATGATTTTTCAATTATAGAAAAATTATTTTTTCATGGAAGTATTTTTACTTCATAAGTTATTCTAATGAGAGTTTGTTTAAAGGAATGTTTTCAAACCTTTTAGTGGAGAAAAATATGCTTTCCAAGAAAATGTTTTCCCAAATGATTTTATTTTAAAAAAACAATCAATATTATTATTTTAGCTTTAATATTTATTATGACATATCCTACTAAATATTTTTGAATATATGTTGTTTTATTAGATAATTTTATTTTTATTTTATTTTAATTTTAATACAAAAATGTAAAATTTTTTATGGGTTTCATCAATTTTCAAATGTATTAATGGGTTTCCATTCATTTTATATATCGGATTTGAGTCTTTTATGTTCATCCCAAGTTTAAAATTGTTTTTTAAAAGACATAATTAGGAGTTTAGAGTATGATGAAGTCTTTATTAGAATAATGTAGAAAAGACTTAAATAAAAAAATGATTCAAGAATGAAACATGAAATTGAACCTAATTAACCTATTTTATATGAAAAATGGTAAATGTTTGTTAGAGTTCCATATATAATGTAATGGTTTTACTAATTCAACAAAACTATAAACATAAAAGATCATGGGAATGTAATAAAGTGTAACCCTTTTTATTAAACTTAGGATTATGGGCCTATTATGGTAGAAGGAATCATATCAAATAAAAGTATGTTGCAAATGTGGTACTAGGAATGAGGTGTGAGTTATTGTAGATGGAGGTAGTAATATTTTAGAATTTAATTATGATTTTGTAATGTAATATCATATATGAGGCCTTTTATAGTTATTTATAGATAGAAATTGGATTAAATACACTCTATTATTATAATAGTCTTACACATTATATATTATGATAGTTTGGATTTAGGAACGAGGAACCTGATAGAGCATGGGAATTAAAATTAAGAACCACTAAGTATAATGACATGTGGTGAGTGATTTTGTTATGTTCTTAAATAAAAATGTCTATAGTTTTTGTGTTTTAACTAGGAATGATATATTGTTGTGTAACAACCATGAATCGATTACCCAAATGGTAACATACCATGCCACCCCAACACTCTGAGGGAACATTTTTATTACTAGAGGCTTGTTTAAATAGTTGGTCTAAAATAAATATTATGCGCAATATGATTTCACCCTAAAAACCCTAAATAAAAATAATGTTAAACACCTTACAAATATCTATATAACCAATGGGTTCGTAGGATACAGATGCTCAAAATTCATTCTTTTCATCTTGAGGGAATGTTTTGACAAGCTATACTCATGTTATATAATTAAGGATCCATATTAACATGTATACAAACACACTCAGGTCCAAAATATGTACAAAGTCAACCAAAAGTGAAAAATTACTCAAAACAATTTATTCACATAGCCAACTAGCCAGATATTTTTTAATGGTTTTAAGGTAGTGAATTCCATATTAAAACTACCATAATGAACATCTCAGTTATCCCCAACATGCCCACACTTCAAAACCTCTAAAATGTGAATAATTATTTATCTAGACTCTTATCTAGATGTTGTAATATCACCCATGACTCTATGAATTCTATTTACCTAGATCACATACAAGAAGGTCTATGTGCATCCCCCTGGGGAATATATAGTGTGTGAGTATGATATCTAACAAGTTAGTTACCATCCCAACCATAATAATTATTCGTAAACCCATGTGTAAAACCAAGACTCCTGAAACTCAGAGACATTAGTTATATTAAATTATTGGTGTAGAATACAAGAGTTTTGAAAGTATAAAAAACCTAGTAGTCTCATAAGAATAGATACATACATATTTTTCACATTTCACTTGAGAATGTAAAGTTCAATACAAAAATCTATAATAACGTTATTATCTATTCTATTATATCCTTGAAAATTACACATAATTCCCTTTTAGGATTTCTAATGAAAGGAAAAAAATAAGGGTGACCTTAAATTCTCAATAAGGTATTGCATATAACAAAATATATAAAAACATGATCATGTAAAAAATATTATAATGAAATCTAAATGATCAAAATAATTCAATAATAAAATCAAACTATGGGAATAATACATCAACAATAAAAAATAAAAAATGGATATTAATTATTAATCTCATACTGCTAGAATACATAATGGTATAGAAATATACCATCAAGTAGTTGTATAGAAAAATAATACACTTATGGGTAAGGAATATGTCGATAACGAAGATAGTTTGTCTTATGATACATACTGATTCATCGATGGACTTTCTACATCGAGTCCCACCCACCACTAATTAATCCTAATTGATTCAACAAATGAGGTAACATGATACTTAAAATATTCTATAGGTAAATTAGAATTTAATCATATAACAAAAGAAAAGTGGATATCCTTATGATGTAAACACAGAAACAAATATTTCCCCATTAAATGGAATAACATGGATACCTAGGATAACGTACTAAAAATTAGCATGGAAACTATGTGGTATTCCTAATGTCATAGTATGATCTCATTTCAAAGAAATAAAGATTAGGTTGTGGTAATTATAATTTAAAATTTATGTGTTATAGATATAAGATATTAATTTAGTATAATAGTTTTCAATGGTAGGATAATAAATCAATAGTATAAATATCATTCCTCACAGCTCATAATGATCATTTGAATTATCTAAAGCATATCCATCGAGGGTGTGTTGACAAGTGTATAGTCTTAGTCCCACTCATAATGAATCAAGTGAACATTGTGTTTATAATCAACATATTTTTTTTGTAATTTCCCAATGTTCCAACTTTTCCATGACTAAATCAACATTATATTATCCTAACAGGTATATAACTTCTATGAAAAACAAACACACAATATTTACATATTTTTCAAATTTTTCAGCATTATAACTACATAATTAACATCTCAATCATAATACCATGATGGATATAATTCCAAATATAACATTAAATAACACAAATATTGAGATAATAATGATAAAAAAATTATAAAATTGGTATTAAATTCACCATACAATAGAAAACATGGTGCATAATGTAATCATGATCGTGTAATTGAAATTTGAGACAAAGAATAATTAAATTTTATCCCAGTTATCTGAATGTTCTATATGATCATGTATAATAAAATTATCAATTGTAATCACCTATTTTAGAAACATATTCATACCTACAATATTTTTTTAACAAATTTTCTAATTATTCTTTATATTTATATTATTTAGTTATATTATATTTTCAATATCATATGTCAATATTCTGGATTGCTTTGAAATAGTCTCATAATATTAGTATTGTTATTCAATATTACACCAAATTTAATCAAAATAATATAAAATGAGGAACAATAATTGATTGTTTATAATTCATTATAATTTTTTAATTTCAATCAATGGGAGTTTTAATTGCGATCCTTAAAGATAAAGTCAATGGTGAGCATGTTCCAATGATTTTTCACAAACAAAAATTAGTATCTAAAATAAAATGTTCAATATTAATGATAAATTTATAAAAATGAAATAAATATTTATTTACTTATCTATATCATATATTACCTTCCATTCAATTACCATATTCATACACAATATAAATTTGCATCATTGTTAATGCAGTAGGTTAAATAGATTCTTGAATGAATATAGCATAAAAATGGATGATTGTGACTTCATTTACTTGTTATATCATCATAAATAATAATTATAAACTTATTTTTAGTTTATTACTGTGATATATCATAATTGGAAATAATTTTAATAATAATATAACCAGAAAGATGTTATTACATAGTACATATTAATCATTGTTTTCTCTTGAAATGCTTATTTGGATGGTGAATGTTTATTGGTCATATTATTAATATATTTTCAAAATTCTGATTAAATAGACTTAAAAATTTCATAAATATAATATTTATCATTTAAATCTGCTACCATAATGCAACGACCCGCCAATTCCAATTGGCTTGAGAGTATAACAAGTCATTACTATGCCTTAAGCAACATCCCCAAGGTGCCAAAGAATGGCAATAAATGCCGAAGGGTTGCAATGAAAGTGGGGGACGATTTACCCTTTGAGAAATAAACCCGAAAACCAACCATAACGAATCAGTATATGATGCATGAACAAAAGAGTCAACCATATCATGAAATACCAAAAGAGAACTACACTGTTCCAGAAAACACTACATAACCAACACAAAATCAGAGTACCAAGAAAAAGACTAAACAAAAGACCCAAAACAATCCAAGACACACTCCACGACTCCACACTGAGAACCATGCGAAAATCACCACCACATATCCCAAGAATCACCATGAGCACTAGAAATAAGATGCTTTACCATTACCTATGTCTCGTAATATGACATCTGCAAAAGCACCAAAGTGCCAAAGCAGGGGTGAGTATAAAACTCTGTAGGTTTTCCCCCAATGACTTCCCTACTCAAGCCACTAGGATTGAAGAGTTAGCCACATTTATTTAAAAGCAGTTTATATAAAACGTTTTCTCAAAAGAAATTTATAACTAAATATAAACAATTTTCCAAAACCATTAATAACAAAAGGCATTCCAAGAGAAATTTAAACCAGTTTTCCAATAACTATTTTTTTCTAGAAAAATAACCAATCATGCTTTAGAACCATTTCACAAAATCCTTTTCTGGCATACTCAACCATTTCACAACCCGTGTAATCAACCATGCATACTTTGTTATGATAGTTCCATACTCATGTGTGGTTTCTTGTTGATTGACCAAGTCATCACAAGGTAATTTTTTCCCATGTTCCATTATCCCTTTGGATCTGAGCACAAGTTCATATTTCAACCAAGACCCGTAATTCCATGTGCCATTATCCCTTTGGAACTGAGCACAAGGTTATCTTTCAACCAAGCCCTGTATATACATTTTGAACACACACTATATATCCCCAAAAATCATGCCAAAACCATCCTTTCAATAAAAAAACTTTTATTGAAAACAATTTCCATCAAAACCAGGTGTGTTCAACCAATTCAAACCATTTCAATAAAATTGTTCTTTTATTGAAATCCAATGAATAAACCAATTCCAAAAAATCCATTTCAATAACAAACCATTTCAATAAAACACACTTTTTTTTATTGAAAACTCATCTTTCATAAAACCATTTACGATTCCAGAAATTCTACAATTTAAAATCATCATTTTAAATTCAAGAATCCAAATCACTTTGCACAAAAAATCACCAAGATTTCAAAATTTCACTAAACCCTAAATCATTTCTAAAGGGGATTTATTCCCTGCTTTTCATAATCAATTCCATTCAAATAACCCAATTTGAAACTAAGGCAATCAATTCTAATAAGAGGATTTGAGAGAGAAACATCCCACCTCAATGGTTTTGACGAAAACCCTAACGAACGGAGAATGCACAAGAAAACCGAGATGATTCACCAAGTATTCTCCTTAGATCTCTTCTCCAAATACAACCAAGACCAAATCTCATCATACATGGCATAAAAGCAGTTAAATCTACCCATAATGGGTGTAGATCTAAGAAACAAGGAGAAGAGCAGAAGTAGATATCAGTAGATCTATTAAAACAAACATGAAAGATCACATACCTCACGAATCCGGCTTCGATTCATCAAGAGAAGCGTTCAAATCGCCTTCAGAAAAATTGGAGAACCCACTTTGACGTTAGGAGAACCAAAATCCTGAGTTAGGGCTGCTTAAGAGGATAAATGAGCCACTTAGAGGCAAAAACGCATGAGATCCACTTTTATAGGATCTCGTTTAAGTGGTCGCACGGTTAGTTCGCAAGGTTTGACAAATAGTGCGCTAACCGTGCATTAGCTACTGCCTTTTACACACTTATCGCATGGTTTGGCCACATGGTTTGACAAACCGTTTTCCACCTGTGCAGAATCTTCTACCTCCAATACCAACTCCGAAAGGTTTGGCCGCACGGTTTAGACAAACTAGGCGCTGCCTGTGCGGCTTCCCTTTTTCCCCAAAACTCATTCCATGTTCTCCCGAATCACCCATTCGTCACCCATAACTTTATAACCATTAAAATCATCAAGAAGGGGTTACATACCAAAAAAGGGGTACTATATTCTCCCCACCACTGGTCTTTTCTACCACGGAAAGTAGAAAACCATCAGCCTGATAAAAGAGTTTCGGCTACTGCTCTTTTATTTCCCTTTCACATTCCCAAGTCTCTTCTTGAATCTGACCATGCTGCCATAAAATCCGCATTAGACCGATGCTTTTTCCATGCAAGACTTTCTCTTTCCTATACACAATCTACACCAGGATATGTATCAATGAAGTATCTGGCTCTATGTCAACGTGATCCCATCTGATCACATGGTCAGGGTCAGGCTGATACTTTTACAACTGAGATACATGGAACACATTATGCACCGAAGTAAACCATGGTGGTAATGACAACCGATATTCCCCCACACCAACCCGTTACAGTATCTCAAAAGGGCCAACGTACCAAGGAGATGACTTTCCCTGCTTCTTGAAACGATGATGTCCAAGTCTTAGAGAGATCCTCAAGAAGACATGATCACCCATAACGAACGACAACGGTCTTCGACGGTGATCTGCATAAGATTTCTGACAACTCTTAGCCATCTCCATCTTCTTTCTAATCTACTGGATCTTTTCTGTTTTCTCTTAGACAAGTCTTGGCCCAACTAGTGATGTTTCACCCATTTCCCCCCAGCATAGTGGAGAACGACAAGGACGCCCATACCATGCTTCAAATGGAGTCATGTGTATCGAGGCTTGATAGCTGTTATTGTATGACAACTCCACTAAGGGTATATAATCCTCCCATGAGCCACCAAAATCCATTACACGGTCCTGTAACATGTCTTTCAATGTTTGTATCATTCGCTCGGATTTTACATCTGTCTGAGGATGATACACTGTGCTCATAGTCATATGAGTTCTGAGGGCTTGTTGTAATTAATTCCAGAAACAAGATGTGATCCTTGGATCTCTATATGAGACAATATAGACAGGTACCCCATACCACTTCTCAGATATAGATTTTTGAAAGGTCATCCACCGTATGAGTTTCACCAATAGGAATGAAATGGGCTGACTTGGTTAGACAACCCACTATCACCCAAATGGTCTCGTGTTTCCAGACAGTTATTGGAAGAACTTTAACTAAATCCATTGCTATCTGATACCATTTCCACACTGGGATAGGTAAAGAATGTAACATTCCATCTGGTCTTTGATGCTCTGCTTTAACCTGATGAAAAGTTAAGCACCGCGAGACAAACTCGACCAATTTCCTTTTCATGCCGCTCTACCAAAACTGCACCTTCAACACCTTATACATATTCTATGTACCTGGATGTACATCTCATCTTGAATGGTGATAAGCATTAAGGAGTTTTTCCTGAAAAGCCATAGGTAAAACCATCCGATCTCTGAAACACAAAAATGAACCCCCATCAAGTTTCCAGAAATTAATGGTCTCCCTACCATTGAGTTTTGAACTTACAACCAGACATTCTGCATCAGATGTTTGTGATTCT
The DNA here is from genome assembly GCA_963277665.1 of Viscum album. Lineage (NCBI taxonomy): Eukaryota > Viridiplantae > Streptophyta > Magnoliopsida > Santalales > Viscaceae > Viscum > Viscum album. Next base: position 1,616,611,796 of record OY728158.1, read on the forward strand.
TTGATTGTATTTACTAAATCAGGAACAAGTTTAGCTGAAAATAAAACAACAACATCACCTCAGTGTTCACATTCCATATGCATGTGGGCTAATACCGACATCAACTACCATTCATCTAAAGATACTTTCTCTAACTGAGTGTATGACTTTCTACTCAATGCATCCACCACTGAATTCTATTTTCGTTGTGTGTACATCAAGTCAATGTCAAACATATGAAGATACTCCATCCACCTTCTTTTCTTCAGATTCAAATCTCGTTGTGAGAAAATGTGTTTCAAGATTTTGTGATCTTCAAACACAATAAATTTCTCACCAAAGAGATAATGTCTCCATGTTTTCAAAGCATGGATGTCTTCAGGCAACTCCAAATCATGTGTTGGGTATTTTTTCTCATGAACCATCAATTTCATTGAGCCATATGCAACCACATGGTCTCATTATATGATAACACAACCCAACCCTGTTCTCGAAGCATTAAAGTACACCACATACCCCTGTCGTAATTCAGGAAAGATCAAGATAGGTGCTGATGTTAGATGAACCTTCAGTTCCTGGAAAGACATCTGACATTCTTATGTCCATTGAAATGGAACATTCTTCTTTTTCAGAGCTGTCATTAGTGACACTAGTCATGAGAAATCACGCACAAAGCATTAGTAGTAACCTACTAGACCAAGAGAACTATGTATCTCGAATACATTCTTCGGTGGTTTACAAGATAGAACAAATTCTATCTTTTCAAGATCCACTTAAATAGCTTTCTCAGAAACAACATGGCCCTGAAAGCATACCTCTTGTATTCAAAGATCACACTTTGATAATTTGTTATAAAATTTATGGTCTCTCATGATTTCGAACTCTATCTCCAAGTGTTTCTTATGCTCATCCCATGTTCTTGAATACACCAATATTTCTCCACAAACACCACAACAAAAGAATCCAGATATCGTTGGAATATCTGATTCATCAAAGAAATAAATACCGCTAGTGCATTCGTAAGACCTAAAGGCATGACTACATATTCGTAGTGGCCATATCTGCTTCTAAAGGTTGTCTTTGGAATATCCTCCTTACGAACTCGCAACTAATAATATCCTGACCACAAGTAAATCTTATAGAACGACTGAGCTCCCCTCAATTGATCAAATAGGTCATCAATGTGTGGAGGTGGATATCTATTCTTTATTGTAACTTGGGTAAGCTTAGGAAAATCAACACATAGCCTAAGAGTTACATTTTCTCTCTTTACAAACAACACTGGTTCTACCCATAGGGAAGTACTTGGCCAAATGAAACCATTGCATTCAAGTTCCTCTAACTGAACTTTCAATTCATGTAACTCTGTTGATGCCATCCTATTAGACGGACGAGAAATAGTACTGGTCCGTGGAAGGAGATCAATCATAAACTCCACTTCCCTTAGAGGTGGTAACCCTGAGAAGTTATTGGTAAAGACATCTGGAAATTGATCCACCATAGATGAAAAACTATCTCTCTCAATCTCTTCCATTGATTCCAAAGTCAACGCTACCAGTTGGTAAGAGATCATTCCCACCATTAGTGCCAACAAGCTCTTTCATCTTTCTTTACCATCCTCTCTCCTCTGAACAGATGGTTGATTTCATCCTCAGTCGTGAAACTAACTGTTCTCCTATAATAGTCGATGTGAGCCTTAACCATTTTCAACCAATCCATACCTAGGATTATGTCATAGACATCCATGTACAACATTGAGAAGTTCCATTTTTACTCAGCTCCATCAACAGTTATAACACATTCTCTACAGATAAATTCTTGACATTCCCTTTCACCAAGAGGAGTTTTTAGTTACAAAATAGAAGGCATCATTTCCAGTTTTAAACATAGTAGATCAAGAGCACGAGAAGTAATGAATTAATGCGATGAAACAATATCAATTTTTTTTTCACAAGGGTATAATTCAAAAGAATCATACCTTTCACTGTAGATAGTAAAATCTGATCATCGAAAATTATTTGCTCAGATACATACAATTGCTTCATTACTGCACTGTTCTCTTTGTTGCCTTGCTGAGATTGCCCTAGTTGAGGAGTCATGGTATTTCGAGAATCACCATGTCTAGATTTCTTATGTTGCTGAGACTGATTCTGTTTTCCACGTCCGATCGATTAATATGATGCTTATGATGCCAAAGAAGTTTCCCAAGCACCAGACCTAGGAGCACTGCCACAATAGCACTACAGATGTCCCATCTTGTTGCAATTATGACATGCTCTAGGTTGCGCCGTACACTCTCTCTTTATGTGGTCAGTCGAACCACATTGAAAACAACCTGTTTTGCTCTGGGGTCGTGGTGGAAGATTTAATGATCTAGCGGTCTAGTTCTGATTTACACTTTCACCATGGAAATAGTTGTCCCTTTTCCGCTTGTTCCCAATGGTTGAGTTCCCACCATTTCCCGTAGGTATCATCATGCCTCCTCCAATTGATCCCAAGATATCACGTTCAGCAACAGTCACTCTGTTCACCATCTCTGTATAATCCGTAATACAGAGCACCACAATCTTCAATCAAATCTCCAGCATTGGTCCAGATTCGAAGATGCGTACCATCAACGATGCACTTGCAGAAGCCTACGGTGAAAAACGTACTAAATTCATGAATTTAGCCGCATACTCTGTGATAGAGAGACTTTCTTGTTTCAGAATAAAGAAGTCTGTCATTTTCTGGATCTTGAACGTGGGAGGACAGAATTGTTTTTTGAACAATTCTTCAAAATCCTCCCATGTAAGGCCTTCATCCAATTTATCATGCACCACTAAATCCCACCATTGACATGAAAGATCCTCAAGCATATACTTCACCAACATTACATTCAGCTCTGATGGTGTGCCGTTGAAATCGAAGATACTATTCATCCTACTTAGCCACACCTCCACCTTTTCAGGTCCAACATTACCCCAAATGTTTGGTGGATTCTTCTTCATGAACTGGATGGTATGGTCCAAATGCCTTGGTTCATTCCTCCAGTTCACCGTTTCCACAGCTTGGAAATCTAGGAAAATACTCTAAACTAGCTCTTGGTTCACACGTGGTTCCGTTACAACAATATTCCCTACAGCATCTTCGGGTTGGTTTCGATGACGCCTACCAAGTTCCATTTAATAAACCACCAACAAACTCCGTCAATATCTCTATCTAGAAACTAATGGCTTAGCATTCCAATTCTATCACATCATTGTTTTTCAAAAAACAATCTTTTTCCATGTTTAACCATTTTTGAAAACATCCAACATACTTTTTAGAAATCAACCCATTTTCAAAATATAGACAATATCCTGTTTTCAAAATCGTTCACTTGAAAACAACTTCTACATTTTTAAAAAAATTCTCACCCTGCACAAAATCCTTAATCATTCCTCACAATGAGATATTCAATCCTAGTGGGAAGTCATTCCTCTACAATGCATGTCATTATCCTCTCATTGGCTAAACCCATGACAATGATATTTCCAACATTCTATAAATGTATCAAAACACTTATGTACCCAACACCCTGGTAAGTAGATGTTCATCCGAAATGGGTTAGCTACGTCCTGTTATGATATAGATTTCAAGTTCCGACAATCCTACTCCTATCTAAGGCTTCGGCCCAAGGAATAGACAAGTATAAATTTCAACTCCATGACCAAGGACTTCAATGACCTCTTGTTAGGAAATGACCGAACAAGCTGATACCATTTGTAATGACCCACCAATTCCCATTGGATTGAGAGTACAATGAGTCATTACTAGGCCTTACTGGGCATCCCCAAGGCGTCAAAGGCTGGCAATAAATGCTGAAGGGTTTCAATGCAAGTGGGGGACGATTTACCCTTTGATAAATAAACCCAAAAACCAACCATAACCAATCACTATATGATGCATGAACAAAAGAGACATCCAACTCATGCATTACCAAAAGATAACTACACTGTTCCAAAAAACACTACATAACCAACAAAAAATCAGAGTACCAAGAGGGAGACTAAACAAAAGACCCAAAAAAAGCCAAGACACACTCCATGACTTCACACCGAGCTCCATGCGCCAAACACCACCACATCTCCCAAGAATCACCACGAGCACTAGCAATAACATGCTTTACCTTTACCTGTGTCCTGAAATATGACATCTGCGAAAGCACCAACATGCCAAATCAGGGGTGAGTATAAAACTCAATAGGTTTTCGCCAATGACTTCCCTACTCACACCACTAGGATAGAAGAGTTAGCCACATTTATATAAAAACATTTTATATAAAACATTTTCTCAAAATCAGTTTATAACAAAATATAAATAAGTTTCCAAAACCATTCATAACCAAAGGCATTCCAAGAGTAATTTAAAATTGTTTTCCAATAAGTCATTTTTCTAGGAAAATAACCAATCAAGCTTTAGAACCATTTTACAAAATCCTTTTTAGCATACTCAACCATTTCACAACCTGTGAAATCAACCATGCATGCTTCGTTATGAAAGTTCCATACTCATGAGCGGTTTCTTGTCGATCTACCAAGTCATCACAAGGTAATTTTTTCCGATGTTCCATTATCCATTTCGCACCGAGCACAAAGTCATCTTTAAACCAAGCCCCATATTTCCATGTGCCATTATCCCTTTGGAACCGAGCACAAGGTCATCTGTCAACCAAGCCCTGTATATTCATTATGAACACACACCATATATTCCCAAAAATCATGCCAAAACCATCCTTTCAATAAAACACCTTTAATTGAAAACAATTTCCATAAAAACCAAGTGTGTTCAACCAATTGGAACCATTTCAATAAAACTGTGCTTTTATTGAAAACCAATGAATAAACCAATTACAACAAAGCCATTTAAATACCAAACCATTTCAATAAAACACCCTTTTTATTGAAAACCCTCATATCATAAAACCATTTACGATTCCAGCAATTCTACAATTTAAAATCCTCATTCTAAATTCAAGAATCCAAATCACTTTGCACAACACATAACCAAGATTTCACAGTTGCACTAAACCATAAATCATTTCCAAAGGAGATTTATTCCATGATTTTCACAATCAATTCAATTCAAATAACACAATTTGAAACTAAGACAATCAATTCTAAAAAAAGGAGTCGGGAGAGAAGCCTCCTACCTCAAAGGTTCTGACGAAAACCCTAACAAACAGATAACACATAAGAAAACCGGGCTGATTCATCAGGGATCCTCTGTAGATCTCTTCTCCTAACACAACCAAGACCAAATCTCAGCATACTTGGAATCCAAACACTTAGATCTACCCATAACGAGCATAGATCTACAAAACCGAGAGAAGTGGAGAATTAGATATAAGTTGATCTAAGAAACCAAACAAGAACGATCACATACCTCAAGAACCCGGCTTCGATTCGTCAAGAGAATCCTTCGGATCACCTCTAGAATGATGGGAGAACCCCCTTTGATGTTAGGAGAACCAAAATCCCTAGTTAGGGATGATTAGAAGTCAAAATGAGCCACTTAGAGGCAAACACGCCTGAGATCCAATTTTATAGGATCTCGTTTAAGTGGCCGCATGGTTAGTTCTTACGTTTTGACAAAATGTTCGCTAACCATGCGTTAGCTACTGCCTCTTCCACCCTTCTCACATGGTTTGGCCGTGTGGTTTGCAAAACCGTGCACTGCCCTTGTGGAAGCTACTGCCTCCAATAAAAAATCCGCATGTTTTGGCCACATGGTTTAGAAAAACCATGCACCGCCCATGCGGCTTCCCTTTTTTCCCCAAAACTAATTCCAAGTTCTCCCGACTCCCCCATTCGTCACCCTTAACTTTATAACCATTAAAAGCATCAAGAAGGGGTTATATTCCAGAAACCGGGGGTACTAAACATAATGATTCATGAATGGTTTTTATGAAAGGAAAGATAGAAATAATTTGTTTTATGGATGTGGTAATCCACAAGTACTCATTGTTGATATTTTAGTTTTATCTAGAATGGAAGAAATATATAATATATTTTAAAATTTAATAATCTAGAATATATTATAAATATAATTCTAATTTATTAAATTCAACATTATTATCATCCATTTAATGTTGTTAAAGATAATGAATGATGACGCTTTACAATGGTGGCAGTGCACACACACACAAAAAGATCATTTTTTTCAATAAGGAAAAAATGAAAATGTGGTTAATATTTATTAACTTATATTAATAACATTATGTTTAATAAGTAATTATTTTTTTATATAGTATTGACAAAAATATATTTTTTATTGAGAAATTTAAATGATGTAAATTTAGTAATCATGTTAAGGACATGGGTTTCCCTTAAAAGAATCCATAGAAAAAGAGGTATTAAGATATACTCTAGTGAAAAAAATATTCATAATGTTAAATATGATTATAGAGAAATTAATAAGGGTGTATATTAAAGAGGAAAACAAAATTTTTAGTGGTATTTAATGGGTGGTAACATACACTTCTTATACGTGGTGAGAATAACATTTTTTATATATTTCAACTTAATATATTGGGGGATATGTTTTACATTCAAATGGGTCATAAATGTACAATAATAAATTATAGAATTGTATAAGATCTTTAATATCATAACCAATATATTGAAAATAGTTTTTATCATGATTCAATCAATTTACTTTTAGATCTAGTACTTTTACCATTTTAAGATTTAATATGTTAACTAGTTTTTTCCTATTTAAATCAATTTTATTACTAAAAATAAAATTTTCCTTATCATATAAATTGGGAATTACGAATAAAAATAATAAATATACTTTTTCATATAATTTTTCATTATGTAATAAAAATTAATTTTAACATTTGTTCATGTATCATGTAAAAACATTTTTTTTAAAACATGTATTTTTAATCTAAATATTTCTGTGGAGGGAAAAATTATCAAAGTATTTAATTTTAATTTTATAAGTTTTTTTATTAGGTAATTTTTGTGTATTTCAATTCAATCCAAGACCAAATTTTACCAAAATAATATTTATTTTATGGAAAATACCCAAAATGATTATATTCGTAAATATTACTTACGTTCTTAAAATACTGATTGTAGGTTTCCTAAATTACATTTATTATTTATTAAATATAAAGTATTTCATATTAAATACATTTATGACTAACTTATAATTTTATAAAATTATATTAATTTTTATAAAGTCATAAAATTCATTGTTTTGGTAAAACGATTGTATTATCAACCATTCACCGAAAAATCAATTATTTGAAATTAATTCCTTAAATTAATCTTAAGATAATATTGATATTGAAAATATAAAAATGTAATTAATTTATTCCAATTAAATTTATATTATTTATTTTAAATAAATTCATTGATAAAGTTTCTTTAGAGTGGACATTACGTAATAATTTTGGGTTTTAGTGTTTACTTACTATAGTGGGGTCCTATGTATTTAATTCCCTCCTAAATAATTTCATCCTTGAAAGTGTTTTCATGTTAGATACTAAACAATCATGGGTATTCCTTCCTCATATATACATTAGGACCCTTGTTTCCTTTTATATTTCTGGATTTATCCAATGGAATTTTTCTGTTCAAGTTGTTCGAGTTGGTAACACTTGCTCTATTGTGTCATGAATATTGGAAGGATCTTCATTATAAGAAAACACTATTTATAACACTATTCACTTATATTTGAGTAAATTTATTGTATCTATTATCTGTATCCACAATAACTAAACAAAGAATACTTCATGGACTTTAGGAAGGTTGGGTGTCATAACCAATCAATATGTTATAACTCCCATCCTCTCTAGAATTTAAAAAGGGAAAAAATAAATAGATATTGTCTTATACTTTATAAAAAATATTATAACACATTTACATAGTGATAAAATTAAAAATTAATAACATCCCCACATTAAATTCCTTTTCACTCCATTGATTATTAGTATATCTCATTTTTTGTGAGCTATTATGATATGATCTGGGATAATTCATACTTTTATAGTTATGTCCACCACAAGATCTAGGATTACTAATATTTTTTCTCCATCTTCATCCCAACAAGTTGGAGTGAGAAATCACTTCCCATATAAAGAATCTTATGGTTCAGTCTATATTCTCAAACAAAAACAATTATTTCCAAGAAATTCATCCTGAGGTAAATATTTATTCCAGGTCATTGGATGTCAAGAAAATATAATATCAGCATGTATCCTTTTAGAATTGCCATCAATTTGCGGATGATATGAGGTTCTCAAATATACCTTAGTTTTGAGAGGGTTTTATTGAATATTCTAATATTTTAATGTGCATTTATGGTAATAAACACACACAATTGATATTAGTGGCCAATTATATCTAAAAAAATCAATTATATTGCGTCAAGAAAGGTGCTCAAGGGGCATCTCTTCCCATTCTGGTAAAAACTTTTCAAACTTGGTAAAGTGATTGTTGATGACCCATATGGAAAAATTATTCCCATAGGTTTTGAGTAATCCATTAAAGAATTCAATTATAACATTTTTCTATGTCTATGTAGGTATTGGAAGAGGTTTCATGGAACTATTAGGATCTTTTAATTCAACAATTATCTATTAGATTATGAAGAATATTATAACATAATTCACAATTTCACACTTCATACCCTCCCACTAGAAATATTCTATTAAATAATTATAAATATTTAATGTTCTAAAAGTTAGAAATTTGAGCTATGTTCTTCATCTATGTAAGAACCCGAATCGTATTTTCAGGTACGTTTTTCCTTTTTCTGGAGTTTTTGAGAAAAATGATTTTTCTGGAAATTTTCAAAGTACACACCGTGTACTTTCTGAGTACACGCTGTGTACACTTTTCCAGCTCGAAGTCGTGTGCTGGCCGTGTCCGGGCCACAAACATGGTGTGTAAGGCTGAGGTGGAGGCCGGTTAATTCGGAGTACGGAAAATTGAAGTACACGTCGTGTACTTTTTTTTTCATTAAACGGACCGGGGTCACACCTAACCCCCAAATTCATCTTCTTCTCCAGATTTCGTCCGCCCTGGAGAGACCGTACGACCGAAGCTTCTCCGAGCTCCCACCTCGCTGTCCGTTCTCCGATTTGAGCACGGTTTTTTGCGTTGGAATCAAATCAGTGAGTTCTTCCTTCTGATTTAGCCTTGTTTCTTGATTCCTCCTCATTTTCAAGTTATCGTGGGATAAAAGATTTGTGCGTTTTCTCAGATCAACATTTTTCTATGAGGAATCTGTCGTCGTGGTTCACATAAATCGATCTCCTAGGATCGAGGTACGTGGTTTGTGCCTTTCCGTAGAAAGTTGATGAATATTATGTGCAAATTCCACTAATACCTTGGAATGTGGTATTTCGTGTTTCCTATTTTTCCCCTGCTATTTGCCTGCTTTTGCTTGTTTTCTTTAGTAGAGGTTATTACTTGTGAGTAGAGTATTTTTTTTGTGCTCAGGTTTCCTTTCCATGCTTGTTTTGCCTGTTGTCCGTTTTTCCAGTTGCCATGCATAGTTGTAAGATAGTGGAACTATTGTTTTATTATTGTTGTTGAGCCATAGAATGATAACCAAGTAGTTCATGAGGTATACTTAGATGATGCATGCGTGCTAAGCATGTTTAGTTTCACCCAGGACTGTGAGAACCTAGAGTAGTATACCAAAGGGAGAATTGACATAAGGGCTTCTCCAGAGTGTCTTTAATTACGATTCAAGACTATAGGGGGAATTGACATTGAGTGCTTCCTCAAAGAGTCTATAGTTCCACGACATGGGCCACAGGGGGAATTGACGTTGAGTGCTTCCCCAGAGAGCCTTTAGCACGATACGAGACTATAGGGGGAATTGACGGTGAGTGCTTCCTCAGAGAGTCTACTTAATTATGTAGATGAACCAGAAGGGTGAGACTGTGTGTGCCTCCCAGAGGGTTTCTAGTACTATAGGTTGAACCATAGGGGCTGGGCTGTTAGAGCTACCCAGAGGGTTACCTGTTTCTTCTTTGTTTACTGTCTGCTTACTTGTGTACTCTACTTGTTAGAACTGTGGATTGTAGCTGCTTGTGCTTCCTGTTTGCTGCTTCTTGTTTATTTACTGCCATGTATTCATTGACTATAAGGCACAAATCTTTGGGTGATTGCCTACTGGGATTGTATCTCACACCCTATTTCAGTCATGATTTTGGGCCCAAGTAGACTATGTTGCTGCAGGTATAGATAAGGGCAAGTGCCCTTCCACTTCAGGTTCTTGATCGCGCTGGAGCTGGAGAGCATGGGACCGAGCCGTGACTTGTGATGCTGAGGAGTAAATTTTGTTTTCCTTTGCACTCTGTTTTCAGTTGTATTCCAGCACGTTGTTGTGTTTTTTGCTTTCCATAGATACTTGTACATGCTGCATTATTGTCATCATTTTTATATATCTACATTGCTTCCGCTGTTTGGTTTCTGTTGTTATGCATGGTTACTGCTTAAGCTATTGAATGTTTTTTTTCCGCTGTATACCTTACCAAATGAGGGCATAGTTTCTCCATGGACTCACCAAGGCCCTCGCTGCTAGTTGGCATCCTCTGGCGTTTAGGAAAACGTGCTTGAGGTCATGTGGTGAATTGGGTACAGGCGACCAGTGGAGGGGCTCCAGACTCTGGTCGTTACAACATGGTATCAGAGGGAGGTTTTTTTTTCTTTCTTTACTCTTTGGAGACCTTAGCTCGCGATAGGACAGATTCGATACTTGGCATTAATTTGTGCTCGGGAGTAGCTAACCCATGTACATGTAAAATACATACTACCTCGTTAATTGCAGTTGCTGATTTTGATATTTTATAGTTGATCTGATTTCACTGAGAGTGATTGAAAAGTCTTGTGCTATTACTGTTTTGATATTGTGGTTATATATCTGTCAGAACCTGATGATATGAGGGTATTTTGTCTCATGAATCATATAGACACTTGTAGGAATCACATGCCTTGCATTCTTTCCATGCCATCTAGGGTGCATTAGCGATTTCATGCTGTTGTGATAGAATTTGTGTAGATTATGCTTGCTGTTGTGAGAGTTGCTTGATAGATTCTCTACTGTTATGTTAGAAAATTGTTGTTTTGTTCATTGTTTAAAGTGAACATCAAATTTTGGTTCTTGAGGTGTTATGGGCCCTAACAGATCGGAATTTGGAACTTTTTTTCCTTGTTTTAGTGTTTCTGGAATTCTGTGAAGTTTCTGAGCTACTTCCCAGAAAAACCCAGAATACACGGTGTGTAATTTTTTGGAACATGCCATGTAGTTTTCAGGACGTGTCACTGACCGTGTGAGCAGAACATGGTGTCGTGAAAGTAACTTCGAAAACACCCCGTGTACGGTAGCTACACGCTGTGTAAGCTTGGTGCCGTGTACCCGGCCGTGTCACTAACAACACGGGCCGGGGAAGCATGGGTAGACCATGCCGTGTCCATAGGCAACATGCCATATAGTCCTGTCCAGGTACCCAGCCGTGTCACGAAAAACACAGGCCGGCGTTACCTTTCTCTCCACACGCCGTGTTTGTTCGGAAAACGCCGTGTAGTGTTGCCCAGGTACCCGATAGTGTCACAAACAACACGGGACGGTGTTGCCTTCGGCTATACATGCCGTGTTTACTCGGAGCATGTCGTGTAAGGTCCATCCATGTAGATGGCTGTGTACTCAACAACACGAACCGCCGAAGCCTTGTTTAGTGCACGCCATGTTTGTTTTGAACACGCCATGTAGTCTTGGGTTAAGTCGGACCATGTGGGTTAGCCATGTATGGAACTCGGGCAGGGGAATAGTTACAAGTACACGCCTTGTTTTGGGGTCAACATGCAGTGTATTTTGAAGTGTACACAACTTTTAGGGCATGATTACACGCCCATGTCAGTGGCTTAAAAAGACACACCGTGTAGTTTTTATACACATCGTGTAGTCGTGTTTTGCAATCTTTTATGATTTTGTTCCCCTGTTCCCATTTTGTACCCTTGTGATCTCTGTTCTTGATTTCCAGATCTAGGGTGTGCTTTTGATCTTTCAGAGCTATGCCTCTGAGACATCCTCCAGTCATACGTCTGTCATCAGGCAGTGATCAGACGCCAGATATGGCTGATCAGTGACTTCCTGTCGATCCCCCAGCCAAGCCAGCCTTGGCATTGGTTGTTGTACCAGTTTCTAGCACTGATGCGTAGTTCAGGGAAGGTTTCATAAGGATGATGCAGGCTTTCCCGGGAGCATGACCTCCTGCCTCATCTATGGCAGAATTGACGGGGGTCTTTCAGTAGTAGCATCCTCCAACGTTCTCAGGATAGGGAGGACCTCAGGCTATAGAGTCATGGCTGGAAGCCATGCTGACTATATTCGAGCATCTGGAGACGCCTCCAGAGAGGCGGGTCATGCTCGCCACCAATATGCTCCGAGACTCCGCCAAGAGGTGGTGGGACATGGTCTCACAGGCAGGTCAACAACAGGATATGAATTGGGAGGAGTTCCAGCACGTGTTCTACGACTACTTCTACCTAGAGACCCTGAGGGCCAATGGATCCCAGGAGTTCATGAGCTTAGAGCAGGTTACTCTATCTGTCATGGAGTATTCCTCTCGTTTCACCGAGCTGCAGCATTTTACACCCCTTCAGGATTGGAGTGGGGTGTTCTTGGCGAAGAAGTTTGAGGATGTACTCAGGCGGGAGATTCGCTCACAGGTGAACATCTTCCAGCTGACTTCTATTACTTCCATCGTCAACCAGGCACTGATTGCGGAGCACAATCTAAGAAACTCTAAAACTGCGAGTCAGGGAGGTTCTGCTTCTAGAGCTGGCTTTCCTTCAGATGATAGCAAGAAGCGCCGTAGGGAGCCTACATGCGGTGATTTGAAGAAGCGAGATGCATCATCAGACAGACAGGTGACGTGTTACCAGTGTATCCGGATAGGGCACACAAGGCCGCAGTGCCCTAGAGACCCCGTGGAGTGCCGGTCTTATGGAAAGATGGGTCACCTTCAGCGTTTCTGTCAGGTTTTCTCACCAGCAGCTGGTGACCGAGGTTCTTCCATGACTCCTCGTTCAGGATCAGCCCCACCAGTTTCTCACCAGTCGGGAAACTGGAGTTCCTCCGGCCATTCGGGCCAAGGTGGAGGTCGAGGCCACGGCAGTCAGCCACCAGTTCCTCAGCACCAGAAGGGAGGTTCATCTCAGAGTGGTCAGCCAGGGGCACAGGGCCGCGTCACGGGCCAATATTTCACTGTAGAGAAGACTTATCATGAGTAGGACCCTGACCCTTCTACTGTTCGAGGTATGATTTTAGTAGCCTCAATTTTATCTTCAGCCCTTTTCGATACTTGTTCTACGCATAGCTTTATCTCTGTTGCTATTGTGGAGAGCCTTGGACTCTGCATCTTTTCTTCTACCGACTCGTTGACACTAGACACACCTTTGGGAATGAGGAAATCTATTGTATGCTAGTGTAGAGAGTGCCCTCTCAAGATGGAAGGGTATCACATCTAATGGGATCTCTATGTCCTAGAGATGACAGGCAATGATGTCATTCTCAGCATGGACTGCTGATTCCCTTACAGGCAGTCATTGACTGTTATCGCCGCAGAGTCAGTTTCATCTCACCAAAGGGTGAATGTTTTCTCCATAGAGGAGAATGGGACATTCGGGAGAGTCAGGTTGGACTTGAGCATCTTGGGCTAGGAGGGATGACAACCCAGATTGCTAGTCTTTATCTGGATGATCATCAAAATCCACAGCTGGACTTTCCTCCAGTAGTGGATCGCTTCAGGGATATCTTTCCAGAGGGTTTTTCGGGTTTTCCTCTAGAGTGTGAGGTAGAATTCTCTATTGATCTCGTTCTAGGAGTGGATCCAGTGTCCATTACTCCCTATAGGATGGCCACACTTGAGTTGTGGGAGCTCATGAAGTAGTTGGAGGAGCTATAGGCTAAGGGCTTCATCCGACCCAGTACTTCTCCTTGGGGTTCGCCTATCCTGTTTGCAAAGAAGGCGGATGGTACCCTTCGGCTTTGTGTGGATTATCCGAAGCTGAACCAGTTGACGGTCAAGAACCGATATCCCTTACCGTGGATTGATGACCTTTTCGATCAGCTTCGAGTATCCTGGGTGTTCTCGAAGATCGACTTGAGGTCCAATTATCATTAGTTGCACGTTAGACTACCAGATATACCTCTGATAGGCTTTAGGAGAAGGTACCATCTTTATTAGTATACATTCATGCCTTTCGGACTCACGAATGCACCTACAGTTTTCCTGGCATTGATGAACCGAGTGTTCCATACTTACTTGGATTCCTTCGTCGTGGTCTTCGTGGACGATATCATGGTGTACTCTCACACTCGACATGACCATGCTTCCCATATTGAGATCGTTCTGAGTACACTGAGAGAGCATTAGATTTATGCTAAACTCTTGAAGTGCCACTTCTGGATGGATCAGATTCACTTCTTGGGTCACGTCATCTTAGAGACAGGAGTATCTGTGGACCTAGAGAAAGTGAGAGCTATAGTTTCCTGGGAGCAGCCAAAGAATGTCTTTGAGGTATAAAGTTTCCTAGGGCTGGCTGGATACTACAGATGCTTCATTCAAGACTTTTCTCATCTAGAAGCACCTTGACAGGTCTGACCAAGAAGGGGGAGAAGTTATTATGGTCAGATTATTGTGAGTCATCCTTTCAGGAGCTGAAAGAGAGGTTGACCTCCACACCGATACTAGTCTTTCTAGAGCCAGGCAAGATCTACACTGTTTATTGTGATGCTTTAGGTATCGGTCTAGGAGCAGTTCTTATTCAGGGAGATTGAGTCATTGCATACGGGTCTCAGTAGTTGAGGCCACATGAGAGGAACTAACCTATGCACCATCTGGAGTTGGCAGCTATTGTTCATGCCTTGAGCTGTTGGAGACACTATCTTCTGGGAGAGCACATTGTGGTCTCCACTGACCACAAGAGTCTCAAGTATATCTTCACTCAGCGTGATATGAATCTGAGGTAGCACAGGTGGGTGGAGTATCTACAGTCTTTTGACTTTGAGCTTGCCTATACGCCGGGAAAGGGAAACGCCATGGCAGATGCGTTGAGCAGGAGAATTCAAATTCAGGCAGTTCAGGAGGCTAGTAGTGAGTGGCAGCTGAAGGATCTGTTCTCTGAGATGCATCTGGAGGTGCACGACAGACGTGGAAAGACTTTTCTATCTTCTGTAGCAGTTACCTCCACGCTACTTGATCGGGTACTGATGAGGCAGCTATCAAACTCAGAAGTCTTAGTCCTGCAAGAGAGTGTGTCAGAAGAGGACCCTCTTCCTGGATGGACAGTGGGTGAGGATGAGATCTTGCGTTTCCAGGGACGCGTATGGGTGCCAGAAGACATACACGAGGACATGATGTGGGATTTCTATTCCTCTATTTGGGTAGTTCATCCTAGCGTCACCAAGATGTATCGAGACCTTCATCGCCAGTACAGGTGGCTAGGAATGAAAAAGGATGTTTCTTGTTTTGTCATGAGATGTTCTACTTATCATTAGGTGAAAGTAAAGCATTAGATACCAGTGGTAATTTTGCAGAAGTTACCCATTCTGGAGTGGAAGTGGAACGATGTTGCAGTGGACTTCGTGACTGGGTCACCAAGGTCACCTCGGGTAAGTGATGTTGTTTGGGTCATCATTGACAGGCTTACGAAGGATGCAAACTTATTTCCGATCAAAGAGACCTTCAGTGTTGATGTTCTGGGATGACTTTACATCTGGGAGATTGTGCGTCTGCATGGATTTCCACAGTACATTGTTTCAGATAGGGATGCGTGCTTTACCTCTCGGTTTTGGCAGGGAGTTCAGAAGTCCTTGCGTACACAGGTACTTTTGAGTATAGCATACCATTCCTAGACTGATGGCATATCCGAGCGCACGATCCAGGTGCTTGAGTATATGCTCTGGGCTTGCATCTTTGAAATTGGTGGTTCTTGGGAGAAGAATATCCCTCTGGTGGAGTTCGCCTACAACAACAGTTTCCAAGAGACCATTCAGATGGAACCATACAAGGCTTCGTATGATAGGACATGCCGATCACCCTTATGCTAGCTGGAGGCAGGAGAGGCAGCTTTGCTGGGACCTTGTCTTGTTCAGGAAACTTCAGAACAGATAGAGCTGATTCGGAAGAGGATGGCTACAACACAGTCTCGACAGAAGTCTTATACTGATCAGTGGAGATGACCTCCAGAGTTCGAGGTCGGAGATCAGGTTTTCCTACATTTCACACTGAGGTTAGGACATAAGAGGATTTAGAGACAGGGTAATCTTTCACCGTGGTACGTTGGGCCATTTGAGGTCCTGGAGAGAGTGGGGATGACCGCCTATCGGTTGCAGCTACCTCAGCAGTATTGGTCCATGCATGACGTCTTCCATGTCTCTCAGCTCCGACGTTACTTTTCAGACCCATCTCACGTCTTTCAGCCTGAGGAAGTTGAGCTTGAAGCGGATGTGTTGTTCAAGGAGCATTCTATCTGGATTGTCGATCATAGTACAAAGGTTCTCGGCGGGCGGTCTGTTCCTCTGGTACAAGTGCTATGGAATCATGGGCGAGTACATGACGAGACCTGGGAGAGGGAGGCCGATGTACGATTGAAATGGCCAGACCTGTTCGGGGTTTCTTCTTCTCCGTCTCGTTAGGGAAATTCGGGGACAAATTTCTTTAAGGGGGGAAGTTTGTAAGAACCTGGATCGTCTTTTCAGGTACATTTTTCATTTTTCTAGAGTTTTTGAAAAAATTGATTTTTCTGGAAACTTTCAAATTACACGCTGTGTAATTTTTTAGTACACGTCATGTACTCTTTTTCGGCTCAATGCCGTGTGCTGGCTGTGTCTGGGCCACACACACGGTGTGTAAGGCGTAGGTGGAGGCCGGTTAATTCGGAGTACGGAAAATTGAAGCACACGTCGGGTACTTTTTTTTTCATTAAACGGACCGGGGTGGTGCCTAACCCCCAAATTCAACTTCTTCTCCATATTTCGTCCACCCGGGAGTGACCATACGACCTAATCTTCACCGAGCTCCCGCCTCTCCATCCTTTCTCCGATTCGAGCACGATCGATTGCGTTAGAATCGCAGCAGTGAGTTCTTCCTTCTGCTTTAGCCTAGTTTTTTGATTCCTCCTCGTTTTCATGTTATAGTGGGATGAACGTTTTGTGCGTTTTCTCAGATCTATGTTGTTCTTAGAGGAATCTGTCATCGTGGATCACATAGATCGATCTCCTAGGATCGAGGTAGGTGGTTTGTGCCTTTCTGTAGAAAGTTTATGAATGCTATGTGAAAATTCCACCAATACCTAGGAATGGGGTATTGCGTGTTTCCTATTTTTCCCCTACAGTTTTCATGCTTTTTCTTGTTTGATTTAGTAGAGGTTATTTCTTGTGAGTAGAGTAAATTTTTTTGTGCTCATGTTGCCTTGCCATGCTTGTTTTGCCTGCTGGGCGTTTTTCCAATTTCCATGCCTAGTTGTAGGATAGTGGAACTGTTGTTTTATTATTACTGTTGAGCCATAGAATGATATCCAAGTAGTTCTTAAGGTATACTTGGATGATGCACGCGTGCTGAGCATGTTTAGTTTCACTCATGACTGTGAGAACCTAGAGTAGTAGACCAAATGTAGAATTGACGGAAGGGTTTCTCTAGAGTGTCTTTTAATTACAATGCAAGATTATAGGGGGTATTGACATTGAGTGCTTCCTTAGAGATTCTGTAGTTCCACGATGCGGCCATTGGGGGAATTGACGTTGAGTGATTCCCCATAGAGCCTTTAGCACGATAAGAGACTATATGGGGAATTGACGGTGAGTGCTTCCCTAGAGTGTCTGCCTAATTATGTAGTTGAACTAGAGGGGTGAGACTGTGTGTGCCTCCCAGAGGGTTGCTAGTACTATAGGTTGAACAATAGGGGTTTGGCTGTGAGAGCTACCCAGAGGGTTACCTGTTTCTTCTTTGTTTACTGGCTGCTTACTTGTGTAATTTACTTTTTAGAACTGTGGATTGTAGCTGCTTGTGCTTCCTGTTTACTGCTTCTTGTTTATTTACTGCCATGTATTCATTGACTGTAAGGCACAAATCTTTGGGTGATTACCTAATGGGATTGTATCTCACACCCTGTTTGGGCCATGCTTTTGGGCCCAAGCAGACTATGTTGCTGCAGTTATAGATAAGGGAAAGCGCCCTTCCACTTCAGGTTCTTGATCGCGCTGGAGCTGGAGAGCATGGGACCGAGCGGTGGCTCGTGATACTAAGGAGTTTATTTTGTTTTCCTTTTCACTCTGTTTTCAATTGTATTCCAGCACGTTGTTGTGTTTGCTGCTTTCCATAGATACTTGTACCTACTGCATTATTGTCCTCATTATTATATATCTACATTGCTTCCGCTGTTTGGTTTCTGTTGTTATGCATGGTTACTGCTTCCGCTATTGACTATTGTTTTTTCCACTGTATACCTTAACGAATGAGGGCATAGTTTCCCCACCGACTCACCAAGGCCCTGGCTGCTAGTCGGTAGCCTCTAGCGTTCGGGGAAATGCGCTTGAGGTCATGGGGCGAATCGGGTATGGGGCACCAGTGGAGGGGCTCCAGACTTGGGTCTTTACAATCTAGTAGATTCCTCTTCATTTTAGTCATGTATGGAACACATATCCTTTTTCCAAACATCAAAACTCTATATTTATAGATTTATTATCTAATAATTTCATATTATTTTCCACTTTAATCCTCCATTGTAAATCGTTATCACCCTTATATGAATTACATATATTTTCTAGTATAGATGTTTTAGTAATTTCTTGGAAAATAAATGAGGTATACCTTTGAAAAAAAATTCCCATATCCATCATTAGTAGATCCAGAAATATAGGATCATTATTAATCCTTATCATGGACTTAATTCCATTTCCCCTACTACACAACTTAGTATCCAAATTATTTTCCTTTCCATTGTTATAATGTATTAAGAAATCAAAATACATGATTATCTTAAAATTTGTTCATTGTCTCATTTTGACCTCCTTTTGAGAGAAAAAATGCTTCAAATTTTTGTGGTCCAGATATATGTCATATTTTTTCTATAGAGATAGTTCCTCTATGTCTTCATGGAAATTATTACTACAACTAACTCGTGGTAAAAATTTATATATTTATTTTCATGGATATTCAATTTAATTGATTTTTAAGAAACCACTATATCATTCTACATAAGGATAACACCCATCCATTTCATCGATGCATGACTATATATTACAAATCCTTCCTCTCTTGATGGTGAATTCAAAATCAATGCATTAATAAATCTCCTCTATTTATCTTTAAAATTTTATTCAAATTAATTGGACCATTTAGATATTAACCCTTTATATGTCTACTTATTTAATGGGATATAAAACTAGAAATCCTTTCAACATTCTATTGATAGTAACCTATAATGTTGAAGAAACTATGTATCTTGGTAATATTTTTCAGTTTAGGAAATTCATTGAATTCTTTTTTAAATAGATCAATAGAAATTCCATACATGGTGATAATAAGAAAAAGAAAAAAACCTCTATAGATTCAAAATTCATACTTACTAAATTTCCCATATAATTAATTTTCTATGAGGGTATCAAGAATTATTCACAAATTATCCTCATACTCTTCATAGATTTAAGAATATATCAATATATCATAAATGAAAACCAAAAAGAATTTATCATAATAATTATTGAATACTAAATTCATAAAATCCATAAAAATATAAGGTTAATCAGTTACTTAAAATATCATTACCATAAACACATAATGTATATATATATAATTGAATGATGTACTTGTTATATAATCTTTCGTCGCCCATAAATGATCATAAACAAAGTGAATATTTATCTTTTAAAAATACTTTTATCGTTTTTTATATAAAATAATTCATCAATTCATTATAAAATTTATTTATTATTCATATTAATGGCATTATTCTCTCTATAATCGACACAAAATTTTATAAACCCTTATTTCATTCCCACGAATAAATTATGGGAACCCCTATTGTAATAGTAGGGAATATAAATCCCTAATTACACAACTCATGTAGTTATATCATTAACTCAAACAACACTAATTATTCCAATAATTTTGATTTTTAGATATGTTTTGTACATCTAGAATGATTTTAATAGAAACCCAAACATCACAATCATGTGGATGACCAGATAATTACTCTAGAAATACTTTAATTTATTTTTGTAAAATGAGTACATACTCTACCCTTACAATGTCTTTCCTATATATATATATTTTACTTATTATACACCAATAATATAATAATTGGATAATATTGGAAGTGTTTCTATAAAGTAATCAAAAGGGTAAGTCTCACGCTTGAAAAAAAAAAGAATCTATGTACCCTTAAAAAATAACTATCTACATATCTCACTAAAAAATTCATTCATTATATAATGAGACAAAATCGATACCAATGATTAATTAAAAATCAATCATAGGTACAAAAATAATGTTTCCCCCTAGGGAATATCTAAGCACCTTAAGAGTGGCTACTTAGATAATATCCATTGGATTAATAATCCAATTGTGTTTCATAATTCAAGACTCCTTTCTCAAAGTAAAAGGGGATGATTAAATGTTACGAAAAAACATGCATGATATAAAAGAGTGAATCGGACTGGAATCAAATATATCATTAAAAAAATTTATATTTAGATCAATGCACTAGCTATCACACCATTTAGTTATTCAACATCAATCACATTTATTAAATAAGCTCAGACTTTATACCTCATACTTTGGTATGTTAAATCACCTTGATGAATGAAAAAAGTGTATTCATATTGCACCATATACTCACAACAAATGTATTGATCACCATCAACATATGCCCTAATTTTACATTCACAGCCTTGATGACCTGTCTCTCTTCACACGAAACTAACTCTCATTCCCTTTAAGAAAGACCACAAATGTTTTTTCTTAGTTAATATATGTGGTATGTTCCAATATTCCTTTCATCCCCTTTGATATAAATTTTTTATATCATTATCAACAGACCTATTATTCTCTTGATTACCATTAAATACACAATTCTTAGAATAACCCATCTCTATTATAATGGAACATTTGAATATTTTCTTATATAATGAAAATTTCTCAGAGAGTAACCATCTTCAAAGAATTATATTTATCCCATAAATAAAATGATAGATATTACTTATAGTAAACATACACATACCTCAGTATGGTCAGATATCCTTATAATGTTACTACAATAATAAAAAAATCCCCCTCCTTCTGTTTGAGATTGACAGTATTAGAAAAATAGCATATACCAAATGTTAAAAACCCTTAATATTGGTCCCCAAACCATTGGTATAGCCTCAACGAACAGTTTTTTTGGGGGGGGGGGGTCATTGGATTATTTTGCATTTTGGTAGACCTATCCCAATGATTTGGAAACTATTGCGATAGGTAATGTAAAATAAAATATGCAGCCAAGGATTGAACCCACAAACTTCACCTTAGATATCAACGACCTAGCCACTATGCAACAATGATATTTTTTAATATATTTAGATATATATATATATATATATTGATTTATATATTTATTTATTTTCTGATATGTGACAAAATAATTCCTAAAAATAAGGCTACATATCCCAATGGTTTTTGAGAACCATTGGGATAGGTACCATTGGGAAAGCCTTAACATACCCTAATGGTTTTGAATAACCATTAGGATAGGACTAAATTTTTGGATCTATCCCAATGGTTTGACAAAACTATTTGGAAAGCCTTATCTTATCCCAATTGTTTTGAAGAACCATTGGGAATGGTCTAAGTTTTTGGATCTATACCAAATGTTTTACAAAACCATTAGGATAGAGCAAAATTACTTGTCATAAACCAATGGTTATAAAGAATCGTTGGAATAAGACCCTTATCCAAATACTTTTAACAAACCGTTGGGATAAGGGTGTTGGTATCGGTAGTATTTCCATTAATTAGAGGAATATACTTTCAATTTCATCCCTTTTCTCAAGAGGATTATACTTTTCATATAATATATCTATAAATGATATCTTTTACAAGTATTATAACTCTTCTTCCTTTTTTAGGTTCTAAATTTTCAACCACCACTATGAAACATCTCCATTATGAAGATACATCACCATAACTTCCTTTTCCGTTTCATATTATCTGAAAGTGATAAATATATTTTCTTGGGACTTGATCCATTGATAATGTACCAATGGATTAATAGTTCCATTAAATAGTATAAGTTGTTGTTGCATGATGTGAAAATCCATATTTTCACGACATTGTGGACTATAATGTTTCATTATGTGGGAATGGTTATTTATTATAACCTAGGTCAACTACCCAAATATTGTTATGATTTGATCATCTCTTACACTGGACTCATTTCCTTACTTAGGAGGAGCATCCATATATCGACTATGGGTGTTCATATAGTTACCATTTCTATCATTAGTCACCAAATAAAAATAATGGAACACCAATAATTTTCACCTGAAATGGAATTGAAAAAAATATTTCCTATTAGGTTTTATATGGAAAATTTAATTAAAATATTAACGGTTTTCCATAATAATTATGATATCCAACATTTTTCTCTAAATCTATTCCCACATGTTTTTAATAAACATACTATGATACCAAATATTACATCCCAACCTCTATAAACCCAGAGCCAATAGTTATATTAAATTATTAGTTCAGAATAAAAGATTACCCAATGTATTTAACAACATATTAGTCTTTGAAGACTAGATAAATACATAACTTCCATACTACTATTGAGAACATAAAGAATAAAAAAACTTCATGATAACATTATATCCTCTTATATAATATCATTTAAAATTAAATATAGTTCCCTTATGGGATTCTCGGTGAAAGGGGAAAAATAATGGGAGATCTAATGATTTATAAGGATTAGTGTGCAATAAAAGATATCAAAATGAATTAATGGAATAAATAGACTGAAAAACGCGAATGTTTAAAATAATTCCCTAATTTAATAAAACCACGGTAATACTATACCAATTAAAAATATATAAAATCATGTATAATAATAAGTAGTCTCATTATGTTAGAATGAATATTGTCAGAAAATACAAACATAACTTTAAGTCCTTTTGTCGAGACATCATACATAAATGGGTAAGAAATATGTCGACACCCTAGCTAGTTTGTCACATGATACCTACTGATGAATTGAGGGGATATTTGTATTAGGATCCACACATCGAAAATTAAGTCCTATGAATTCATCATACGAGTTACCATGATATTTAATAACATTCCCTAAGTAAAATATAAGATAGTCATGGAAAAAATAAAACAACATTGTTGATGTTATCCATAAGAGAATCTAAAAATATACAATGAAAGAAATACCCAAAATAAGGGTATTATTATCCTCCTCAATGAAAATTTTGAGAAGGTTTCTAGAACTAGAGAGTAACATGAACCACCAAAGAACATGTGGGTCATGTGAAGTGCATGAACCTTGGGAGATAATGTAATGCCCCTTTTACTTGCAGTTTTATTCTTTCAAAAGTTTATAAGATATTCGATAATCATGTGATGACTTCCCGATGAGTTCCTCCAAATCACATGACTTATTATTCAGTGAGTGGTTGAAAAACCATTTAAAAATCATTGTAAAATAAGGATAATAATATGAGAAAGGAGGAAGCCTTTCATTGGTATAAATATTTATGCCACATACCAATGTAGTTCACAAGACACTTCAGATTCCCTATAGATAGCTCTACCTTATCCCACAAGAACCCGCTAACATGTCACCCTCATCATGTGAAGGGATTCAGGATTTTTTAGGTAGTACAATGCTCCCCCACTAGTTCCAAATATATACAGACATTTTATCCTGGATAATATTTGTGCATCATCACAAGGCTGTATATTGGTCATGACATGCATCACAAATGAAGAGAGTGGTTGTCTTCGACAATAAATAGGGAAATTTGTGAGATCCCCATCCCAGGTAAAACAAACTAAGACATAAAAATTGAAAATTATGGGAGATTATTGTGAGGGGAAGATGCATTGGTTTTATGAAAACATATTTATATACCCCTGGTGGTCTCCATTGATCATGTGAATCCCCTCTCAATAGGCCATCATTATCCAACAATACCCTTTTACAAGAAAACATGATATCATAAAGGACCTTGAGAAATCCACCTTTGTCTCATAGTAGGTCTTGGAAGAAACATCTCAGATCACACTAAATACTTTCAATATGTGTCATAATCTCATGAAGTACCCTTTTCATGTATGTCTGATAATGTAAAATACCTATGGAATATCCACATGATTATTCATGATCCATTTTATTGAGAAAATCCCAATAAATAAGGTACTGAATGGATGGCCTTGTGGTCATTGAAAAAAATGCCCCCTCCAAATAACCTATGGCTAGTTCATGTGAAGCATGTAACACCAAATTACTCAAACAAACCCATCACATATTTGAGATATTCTCAACACAAATGGAATCATATAACTATGGTGGCAATGACTATCAATCCCTACCCCAGCAGAAAAAATTCATCTTTGAATTCATGCATAAGCACATCCAGGCATCAGAGTATACTTCTCATAGAAGCCAGGGAGCTACCTAAGGGATCATAAATAATTTATAGTAAATTTAAAAGATCTATAGATATAATATGAATGAATTATGGGGTTCTAGCTATGTTATGCGAAGGAGGTCCCACATATCTATCGAATCACAGAAAACCAAAACAAGATTACATTGAACAAATCTAAGGAACATATACAATAGAAGAAGGAATACAGACTATAAGATGGGATACTTATGTGAAGAACATATATACTAAAACTCATATTCATTATATTAATAATATAGATTATGAAACCATAGTAGGAAATGTCACTCAAATCATGAGATTCTCCTTTAACATAGAATTTGGAACATGCCACATCCCTTGGCCATGATAGAGCAAGTAATATAGCACCCCATGTTAATGCCACCCAAGTCTCATGAAGTCCTCTAGGATCACCTTCAGGATATATCAATGTCTTTATATTGGTCACCCAAATTATGTGACAATGCCAATGTATGTCCGCTAGGTCTTGTGAAGTCCTTCAGAATTACCAGCAATATCACATGACATTCACCGAGAAAGTCGGGCAAGTTATGCGATGACATGAGGTAAGGTTAGCTAGATCTTGTAATGTCCCCCTGGAATGTCAGCTAGATCATATGAAACCATCTATATATGTCTGACCATATCATGTGTTAACCTCTAGGAAATATCAATGAGGTCCTTCAATGTCAGGCAGAAAATTCATCCCCAATCATGTCATTGATATAATGACCCAAAAATTCATTAATGAAAATTCATCTTCGTCAATTTAAATTTTCTTCTTATGGTTATGTAAAATGTATGCACTTATTTGGTTTTATGTTTTGAATTTTAAGATACTGTTATGAATTTTGACCGTTGCAAATATAGTCGTTGAACAGTGATCACATTACTAGTATAAATATAGAGCTTTAACAAATACAATTTACTCAGACAAAGGAAGTGATGGCCTCATCCAGTAGACTTTCCCCGTACGATGCCCATTTATCAAAGTATAGATAAGAGGTGGCGTTATTGGGCATTTCTCTTGACTAAACCCAAGAAGAGTTTCAACATGTGAAGCTTGAACAGAACCACCTACGGGAGAAGTGGAAGTTGATAGAGATTACCACCCGAGCGATGTTAGCTGAGCCCCCCCCCCCAAGAGTCTGTCACCATCTCCCACCTTACCCTAAGGTATTATGAGGGTTTTATAAGGGGTTATTTTGCAATACCATATCACTATGATTATGTGGACTATTTTTCTATATAATAATTATTATACCTTCATTTTATTATTATTACGTTGTAAATAGTTTTTAAATCACAAATTGTGTCTTTAGTTAATATTCAACTAAGAAATATAATTTGATAAATTAATGGATTTTTTAATTAGAAAATATTTGAAAAAAATATTATAATTATTCAATTAATTTTATTAAGAATAAATGATCTTATATTTTTTTATGAATACAATTGTAAATTTTATTAAGTTTTGAAAACCGTTTTTGTCAAAACCCACGAATTTTCGATAAATGTTGGTTTGTATTTTAAAAGTAAAAATTTAAATATTTTTAAAATTATTTAGGTAAAATGAATATTATTTTTGGAGTCATGACGTCGAAATTATCAAATGGTGAATGTTTCATATTTTTCTAAGAAAATTGAATTTTTGGGTAAAAATTAAATAACGTTTAAATACATAATGTGTTTATGACATCATAAAGATCCAATATTGATGTAATAAAATAATATAAACATTGGGTTTGTCCAATATATGTTTTAACTTTAAAATAATGTGATTTTAGGTTTTTTTATTTTATTTTACAAAGCATTAGTGGACCCTCTAAAACTTATAAAACATTTCATCTTTTTAAATTGATTTCCTTGAGAGTTTGACTCACCTCAACATAAGCAACCCAATTATTTTAATATTTTCGTCCATTTTTCACATAAAATATTGTTTTCCACTCACCTTTGGAAAAAACCATGGGCAAAAACCATGGCTGGTTTTTGGTTTTTATTAGTTTAATGTGTGGTGTCCCAAACCTAAATAATAACGAATTCCCCATCCTTTTCTATATAAAACCACCCAACCTCTCCCTTCCTCTTCACTCAATGACTTTTAATACCATCCACCTTCTGAAATACTCTCTCTAGAATCCTCCCAAGGTGCCCCAAGTTCCCATGAATCCTCTCTGAAGCCCCTCCCAAGACTTTTGAGATCACTATTCCATGAAAGGTATTCCTTACTTTCCCATTTTATCCAAGATTCTTAATATTTTTATGTTTTTAAAATATCAATTATAAATGATGGAGTATGATTTAGAACCTACTCTATACTCAACTCTTTATTTTTGAATTATGGGAGACCCCTTTCTCTCATATTAATGTCTTCTATGTACACCCATTACTATTCTGAAATTCCGTAAATAATTTCGCTCTCATCATTTACATTAATTGTTTTTGTATTATGAATATAAATTCTGTTGAATATGTTGGGAAATTTATCTATATGACCCTCTTTATAGTCCATTTCGTGTAAATATAATGATACACCCCTTTTCCACTCATCAACCATTTTTATGAATTCTCACGTCACGCTGTTATGCTGTCGAAAATGCACCGATATTCCAAGCTAATGTCATTGTGTAGTAAATACCATACCCATTTCACTATCAAGGGTATTCACCTTTTTGAAAATTTACATATTAATGGAAGTGTTTCATGTATGCATTCCACATTACATAATTTTGGAATGAATTATGATGTTTTATGAATCCATGTTGTATTATCTTGTGTCACACATATGTATAAAATGAAATGTTTAAAAAGGGTGCACCCTGATAGCACTCCAATGCATTGGGAAAAGTATAGTATCATGATACATATTTTGAAATGGGTGTTTAATCATGCTAATTTAAGTTAAACTAGGGTTTACGTGCACTTCATGTGCAATGAGGGGTTACTCATGCTCCATGTGCAATAAGCCTTGGCTCATGCTAATTCCATGTTGTGTGTTGTTTCCACATTTCAATGTTATGATAATAATGCTATATCATGTCTTTATGTTAATGTTCATTTATGCTTCATTGATATGCCTATTTCCAAAAATGTATTTTATTCTTCATGTTATGACTTGGTTACTCTTTTACTGGGCTTTATAGCTCACCCATTTCATATGTATGTCCTCAGGTTATCCCATGCAATGCTAAATACGAGGGAATGTAGTGGTCATGTAATGAAAATTTTCATTAAGATGTTTCATTTTATGTTTGAAGTTGTTATATAATATTCCTAATCCCCAAATAATCTAGACCTCTTGATCATCTATTATTTATCAAGTGATGTTTTTATGAAATAAATCATTTCTAAGTGTGTAATAAAAAGAATGGTTGTCATAGATGGTATTAGAGGATAGGTTTAGTTATTTTTGGGATTCAGATTAGAAACCCCTATTGAATCCTTAGAGACTAGACTATGTATAAAAAAACATCCCTATGTTTTGGTGATTATTGAGTAAATGGTTTATCAAACAAATACATCCCAGTCTGGATATGAGAAGGTAGATGCAGCTCTGGAAAAGATTTACCTAGTAGTGAAAACTCTGACAAGTAATTTTAGGCTTGACCCAGGGTATCCTAGTACACGATAATGGGCCTTGATTCACCATTGGTTATGACACTCTTAAAGGATATGCTTTGGTAAATTTACAATATTATTACAAACCATTATTAAGGGAATTTAAAAAAAATACCTCTAATAGTACATGTTAGAATGCAGATCATGTATAACATAAATTGAAGCTTATAGATTCATAAGTTAAGTAAAGATAAGTAATTTATAAGTCAACCCTTTTTTACTTTAGATCACCCTTTATGTGTTACCCCTTACTTTTCATTTATTCCAGCCAATGGCTGCTAGTAGGAGGATTCGAGCTAACAACCGATGTGAAAATCAATGTGATGAAAGTTCTAATGATATACCTAATCTGATTGGAGAGGGAATAAAAAACATTGTCATGATACTCTCTCAGTTAACTCCAAATTCTCATAGAAACATGGGTCAAGAGGAACATTCAAAACCCCCTAATAAATAACAAGTCTCTATCGAAAGCTTCATGAGACAAAGGCCTCTTACTTTTAATGGATCATCTGATCCCTTAATCGCTAAACAATGAAACAACTCCTTTGGAAAGATCATCGCCATACTTCAATGTTCAGAACCAGAGTAGGTTCTTCTTGCTGCTTATCGTATAGAGGGTGAAGCTGATCAATAGTGTACATAGATAAAAAATACAAAGCCCGAGGATGATATCAAGGTGTTGGAATGGAAGGATTTATAGAAAATGTTTTTCAATAAATATTTTCCGCACACCCTCCATCATAAGATTAATAGGGACTTCGTTTCCCTCAAGAAAAAAGGTGAAGAATTTGTCAGAGCATATAGGGAAAACACTACAAGGTTTGCACGATACTCCTTCTTCTTTCTCATTACCACTGAAGTCAATGTTGACGACTTCTTTGGTGGGTTGAAACCTAGCCTGCAGAAATCCATGGGGATCTGTGACTTCGACAACTATGAGGAAATTATCTGATGCACCCTCAAGGTTGAAATGGAGATCGACAAATCTTTGGTGTATCATGGGGATAAGAAGCATAATGTGGAATTAAATTATGGTAGTCCGATGGATAAATACAATGGTGATATGAAAATTCGGGTGGTCTGGTGGAAAAATCCAATGGTGCTATGAAAATCCAACACCCCAGTTTCCAAAAGTGTGGAAAAAAGCATATGAGAAATTGCCTGAAGTGGATGAGGAAATGCTTTAGTTGTGGAAGATAAGGGCACCTAGGTGTTAATAGCTGACAAGAATAACCTTTGGCTGCGATAGAGGAGAGGAATGCTCTATTCAAACCTCAACATGAAGTTCATTTCTTCAACGACAATGAACCAGAGCACCTTGAAACTATATGCCCTAAGCTAAGGGGTTTCAGAGGAAACCAACAATCTACAAGGAATAAAGGGAGTGTTTTTTCCATCACTACTGCCGAAGTGAACCTAAAAAACTAAGTGGTGATAGGTACGCTAGGTATTCATTCAAGAATAGTGAACATTATTTTTGATTTTGGTTCTATGCATTCTTTTATAACCTGGATTTTTAGTAGAACAATCCCAACACCACCATAAATCATGGAAGTAAATAGTCGGTGAGTATGGAAAATGGGGAAGTCATTGCATCCCATGAATATAACTCCTCCCTGGTAAGTATTTGGGGATTGAACATCTCGACGAACCTCATCATACTCCCACTGATGGAATTTGATGAAATTCCTGGCATGGATTGGGTATCCTTATATAGATCCAACATAAATTTCCGTGATAGTGAAATCACTCCCTATGATGTGAATCGACCCCCAATTCTATACAAGTGCAAGGAGAAGGATGAATCTTCTTTAGTTCCACCATATCAAGCATTGATATTACTGCCCTATGAGCATGCATATCTGGATCAGATGATTGAGTCCATGGAAGCAACCATCATTGAAGATATGCCTATTGTGACAGAATTAACTGAATTGTTTCCTAAGGAATTGCCTAGTCTCCCTCATAGAAGATATGTTGAATTCTAAAATGAACTTATACCTAGGGCCTTGCCAATATCCAAGACTCCATATAGATTGGTTGTAGTGGAGATTGAGGAGTTGAAGAAAAAACTACAGGAGAATATGGATAAAGGGTTTATATGCCCAAGTGATTCACCATGGGGTGCACCAGTCCCATTCGTCAAGAAGAATGATGGGACAATGTGATTTTTCATTGATTATCGTGAGTCAAAAAAATCAAGATATAGAAAAAGTATCTTCTTCCATGAATTGACTAATTTTTCGATCATCTGTGTGGGGCACAATACTTCTCCATGGTAGATTTGCGGTTGGGATATTACCAAGTAAGGGTGAAGAAGGAAGATATCCCCAATACTACTTTTCATACAATATATTGGCTCTATAAATTCATAGTAATTCCTTTAGGACTCACTAATGCTCTATAAATCTTCATTGACTTGATGAATATTGTTTTAAGAGATTACCTTGAAAAATTTATGGTAGTCTCTATAGATGATATGTTAATATACCCTAAAAGTAAGGAGGATCATGAGGAGCATCTATGAACTGTAATAGAGGACCTGTAGAAGGAGAAGCTCTATACAAAGTACAACAAGTGTGATTTTCAGTTGAAGTAGGTTTCAATTTCGGTCATATCATCACAAGCAATGAGATATTAGTGGATCCATTCACGAAATCTACAATTGAGGGATGGATGAGGCCAACATCGGTAACATATATCTGTAGCTTCTTGGGATTAGTTGGATATTATCTTCGATTTTTGAGAAATTTCACATGATTATCCTACCCTCATACCAAGATAACTTAGAAGAGAGTAAAGGTTTATTGGAGTGATGAACGTGAAGAGATATTGAAGGAGTTAAAAAGGATTCTTATCACTGTTCTCATTCTTACATTACCCAGGAGTGGAGATTTTTTGGTATTTAGTGATGCTTCGAAGAAGAGACTAGGTTGTGTGTTGATGCAGAATGATAATGTGATAGCCTACGCCTCAAGACAGATGAAAATCTCTGAGAAAAACTATCCCACTCCTGATCTGGAGTTGGCTATTGTGATCTTTGAATTGAAAATGTGGTAGCGTTATCTCTATGGGGGGAATATTGAGATATATACTGATCAAAAGATTCTCAAAATATATTCACACAGAAAGATATTAATATATGCCAAAAAGATGGATAGAACTCATCAACGATTATAACTGCTCAATCCATTACCAAAATGGGAAAGCAAACAAGGTAGAGGATGCTCTAAGTAGAAAGGATCCAATGATTCTATCATTGATGAGAATTGAGAAGGATTCAATCTTCATATATTTGCATATGTTTGACATGGGAATCGTTAAGGGAGGAACATCATAATTCCTTTCTCAAATGATTTCTCAATAACCCCTCTTGGTGAAAACAATGGATTCTCAATGAAAGGATGTGGAATTTATGAAAAGGGTGGAAGCTATTAGAAATGGTAAATCCTCAGAGGTCATGGTTGAAATGGATGGAATTGTGAGATTTGGGTCACGATTATGTGTACCATCCAATCCAGAGATAAATAAGGATATTCTAAATGACACACATAGCTCAACCTTCTCTATTCATCTGGGGAGAAAAAAGATGTATTGAGATCTCCGAAAAGCTTTTGGTCGGACAATATGAAAAGGGAGATTGTTGAATATACGTCAAAGTGCCTGGTATGTCAGCCAGTGAAGGTTGAGAGGAAAAAGTATAAGGGGACGATGCATCCACTACCTATACCTAAATGGAAGTGGGACATCATTACCATAAACTTTGTCACTAGAATTACAAGGACATCCAGAGGAAACAATGATATATGGGTCATTGTGGATCGTCTTATGAAGACAGCTCACTTTATCACAATTAGAGAGGAATTATCATTGGATAAACATGCATGGATTTACATAAAATAATTGGTAAGGATGCATGAAGTACAACTATCTATTTAATCTGATCATGCTATGATATTCTGCTAGACGTTTGGGAAAAGTATCCAACATGCTCTAAGAACTGAAATGTACTTTTGTATAACCTATCTTCCTCAAATTGATGGCCAATATGATTGAACTATTCATGCACTAGAAGAAATGACAAGACCATATTCTGTGGACTTCAACAGAGGATGGGACCAACATCATCCATTGGTTGAATTCTCCTACAATATCAATTTCCACTCGAGCATCCGAATGGCACTATAATAATCCATTTATTTGAAAAGGTGATGAAAACACGCTTGTTGGGATGAAGTTAGTGAGAATAAGCTTCAAGGACCTAAAATGGTTGAAGAAATGGTGAAGAAGGTGAAAACCATTCAGCAACATATCAAGGATTCCCAAAGTCGATAAAAAAGTTATAAAGATAACCATTGATAAGACCTTGAATTCAAATTTGGAGAGATGGTGTTTCTATGCATATCTTCAGGGAAAAAGGTCATGAGGTTTGGAAATAATGGGATGTTATGTCCTAAGTATGTCGGCACCTTCATGCTTCATGACCATGTTGGGGCTATGACCTATCGACAAGCACTTCCACCGACCATGGCCAATGAACCTGATGTCTTTCATGTATCACACTTAAAGAAGCACACAACAGACCCATCACATTTACTCTCTTCAGAGTTATTATAGCTTGAGAATGATATTTCTTATGAGGAGCAACCGGTGAACATCTTAGATCAAAGAAAAAATGTTTTACAAAATAAGACAATTCGCCTCATCAAGGTGTTGTGGAAAAACCACAAATTTGAGGAAGTGACGTTTCAATCGAAAGAAGTGATGAAGCAGGGTTACCCACATCTGTTTTCATGCGGGAAAAGGAAATTTCAAGGGAAAATTTTCTTATGGGGAAGATTTTAATGACCCAAAAATTCAGTAAATAAAATTCATCTTGGTCTATTTAAATTTATTCATATGGTTATATAAAAGGTATGCACTTATTTGTTTGTATGTTTTGGATTTTAAATACCATTAAAATATTTTGACATATCTAATATAGTCGTTGAACAGTGATAAAATTATTAGTATAAATATTGGGCTTTAACAAATCCAATTACTCAGAAAAAGGAAGCGATGTCCTCATCTAGTAGAATTGCC
Source organism: Viscum album (assembly GCA_963277665.1). Lineage (NCBI taxonomy): Eukaryota > Viridiplantae > Streptophyta > Magnoliopsida > Santalales > Viscaceae > Viscum > Viscum album. The sequence goes on from OY728158.1 coordinate 1,616,645,183, forward strand.
TTATACAAAGCCTATTTGTCAGAACTTGAAAAGGAGGTGGTTTCATTGGATTCTCTGTTGACCAAGACCCAGCTGAGCTTCAACACGTGAATCTTGAATGAAATTTCCTTTCGGAGAAGTGGATGTTGATAGAGATTACATCCCGAGCATTGTTATCCAAGCCACCTCAAGAGTCTATCACCATCACGCACCTTACCCTAAGGTCTTATGTGGGTTTTATAAGTGGTTATGTAGAAAGATCTTAGCACTATGATTATGTGCATAATTTTTATATATAATAAATAATATACCATCATTTTATTATTGTTATGTGGTAAATAGTTTTTAAACCACAAATAGTATCTTTAGTTAATATTCAACTAAGAAATCAATTTTTATAAATTAATGTATTTTTGAATTAAAAAACATTTTAATAAAATATTATTATTATTAATTTGATTTTATTAAGTATAAATTATCCTATACTTTTTATGAATACAATTGTAATTTTTATTAAGGTTTAAAAGGCGTTTTTGTCAAAACCCATTAATTTTAGATAAATGTCGATTTTTTTTCAAAAGTAAAAAATTAAAATATATAGAAAATTGTTTTGATAAAATGAATATTATTTTTGGAATCATAACATCAAAATTATACATTGGTGAAATTTTAATAGTTTTTTTAAACAGTTGAATGTTTTGGTAAAAATTAAATACAGTTTAAATATATAATGTGTTTTATGACATCATAAAGATCCAATATTGTTGTAATTAAATAATATAAACATTATGTTTGGCCAATATATGTTTTACCATTAAAATAATGTGATTTTAGGTTTGTTTGTTTTATTTTAGAAAGCTTTAGTGGACCCTCAAAGACTTAAAAAAATTATAGCTTTTTAAATTGATTTCCTTGAGAGTGTGACTCACCTCCACATAAGCAACATTATTATTTTAATAAGTTCGGAAATTGGCCTTATAAAATATTATTTTCCACTCCCCTTTGTAAAAAACCATGGGAAAAACCATGCTCTGGTTCTTGGTTTTTAATTGTTTAATGTGTGGTGTCCCAAACCTAAATAATAAAGAATTCCCATATTTTCCTATAAAAACCAACCCAAGCTCCAACTTCCTCTTCAATAAATGCATTTGCAGTTCGCCAAAATTCTTAAATCCTCTCTCTATAATCCTTCGATGGCACCCCAAGCTCCCAGGAATCCTCTCTCAAGCCCCTCCCAAGCCTTTGGGATCACACTTCAAAGTAAGGGATTCATTCCTTTCACATTTTAGCCAAGTTTCTTAATATTGTTCTTTCCTTTTATTTTCAATTATAAATGTTGGGGTAAGATTTTTCACCTCCCCCATATTTCCCTCATTATGTCTTAATGATGTGAGACTCCTTTCTCTCTCATTAATTCCTTCCATGTACATCCATTACTATGCCAATATTCCGTAAGGAATTTCCATCTCCTCATTTACATTCAAGAAATTCTTTGGTATTATGAATCTAAATTAAATTACATATGTTTTGAAATGTATCTATATGAACCCATTACTATCAATTTTGTGTAAATATGATGAGAAACCCATTTCTCTCTAATCAACCATTTTTATGAATTCTTACTTCATCCTATTACGCTGCCAAAAATGCACCGATTTTCCAAACCAATGTAATTGTGTAGTAAATACCATGACCATTTCTCTATTAAGGCTATTCACCATTATGAACATTTACATATTGATGGAAGAGTTTCATGTATTAATTCCACATTCCATAATTGTGGAAAAACTATGATGTTTTATGAATCCATGTTGTATGATCTTCTGGCACACTTATGCATGAAATGAAATGTTTCAGAAGGGCGCGCCCTGATAGCCCTCTAATGCAATGTGTAAAGTATAGTGTCATGATACCTCATGTGCAATGGGTGTTTACTAATGATAATTCAAGTGAAAGGAGGGTTTACTCATTCTTCCTGTGCAATGTGGTTTTTCTCATGCACCATGTGCAATGAGCCTTGGCTCATGCTAATTCCAGGTTAAGTGTTATTTCCACATTTCCATGTTATGATAATCATGATATATCATGCCTTTATGTCCATTTTTTATGATCTATTGATATTCCAATTGCCTAACATTTATTGTATTCTTTATTTTATGACCTTTTTACTCCCTTACTGGGCATTATAACTCACCCCTTTTTTATTTGTGTCCTCAGGTTATCCCATGCAATACTAACTACGAGGGAATGTAGTGGTTGTGAAAAGGATGTTTTCAATAAGATGTATCATTTTATATTTGAAGTTTTTATGTAATGTTCCTAAACCCCAAATTCAATATACCTCTTCATATTCTATGCTGTATCAAGTAATGGTTTTATGTAGTAAATCATGTCTAAGTGTGTAATAAAAAACATGGTTGTCATAATGGCCTTTAGACATTCCATTCAGATTATTATACACCCACCAGACAATTCAACTGGGTCTTACAATTGTATTTTGACATGTCTTAGATAAAAGAATACACGTCTACAAATTCTCAGACATGTAAATTAGAAAATAAAGGCATCATAGGAAGATAATAATATAGTTTAAAAAGACAATTAGGCTAGGTTAAGTATTAATCCTAGGATATTATATCCATATCTAGTGTATATACAAGGGAAAACTCAGTCTGTAATCCCTAATAAAACTAAACAATTACAAATATGAATCTAGTAGTAACTAGGATATATATGATTTCATTATAAGGTTTGAGCTCAAATAGACAATCACTTTAGTGTAAGTCCCCACATACCCCTGACATTCCAACCATCAGGTCCAAATCTCTCCCATGGGATGATCATTACTCCATATCCATCAGTGGATTGAAAAGTAAAATAAACTATGCTGAATCTGATTCCTACTATTTCTAAGATACACATGAAACCTTTGTAAGGTTTGAGATCAATATTTAACATCCAATGGGACTTCCCAACACATATTCCCCCCCCCCTTATATAAAGTGATACTGATTACATTCAATCCCTTACTTCCCACACTGAGCATGAGTTACATGGGTTTTGGGATTTGTAATGATCATATCATTGTAATCGTAAATATCCAACAGCTTGGGTATCCTCAATGTGTAAGATCAATCAGTGGGATAATGTGACTTCTCCCATAAAAGGGAATACACCTTAGGGTAAGTACCATGAGAATGATTGAACTATGATAACTATTATTTATGCTATAACCAGGATACGTATGATGCTTTCACAAAGCTCAATATCAAATACCCAGTGCCTAAGTGAGCCCATGTATGTTCCTTCCACATGATGATAAAAAAAATGTTTAACAAACTACAAGTGTTCTGATTCCTACTATAAATAAGATACATAGGATGCCTCATAATTTCTCATTTCCATCCAAAACATATTAATCTCCTTCCTTTATGGAATAAAATTTTGAAGTTCCAAACTATAGAAATTCAATATATAAGAAACTAACAATTAGAGTAAATTATTAAATATCCTTAAATAAATATATATGGAATCACTAAAATATTACTCTTTACATATAAAAAAATTTAACATGTGGTAAATTTGTTAGGGTAACCAGTTCCATATATAGTTTAGTAAGAGATTCTTGAGCATATCTTAAATCTATAAGAGTGTCCTGGAGTTGGAAATAACTCCCCCCAAAGGAGTGTGATGAGCTCAACCTCCCATCCTATAGAACAACGTGATTTATTATGTTTCATTGGGTTTGAAACCCTAATAAAATTCCTACCTTTAGAAAGAAGGTCTGAACCCAGTTATGGATGGGGGAATTTTTAAGTGTTTCTGTGAAAGAAAAACAAGGAGAAACCTATGTGAAGTACTATCGATAATATTTATCCCCTCTTTCAAAATTAATCTTCTTGAATCCACATTAAAAATAATTCTAGTGAAACAAATGTATATCTATATGATGGAAATATGGAAACAAAATTTTCCCCATTAAATGGAATGATGTGTCTATCTGTGAGAATATCCTTAAAATCAATATGTGAAATATGGGGTATTATTAATGTAATAGGAAAATAAATTTTAAAATAAATAATGATAAAATTGTAGATAAGTTACTTTGAATGAGATGGGATATCAATAAAAGATTGTAATTGAGTTCGATAGTTTTCAATTGTATGAGACCAAATAAATGGTATAAAATCCATCATTATGGTTTATAATGATCAAGTGAATTATCCAAAGCATATTGCCCAATAGTTTTTCACCAAGTGTTTCGTATTAGGCCCACTAATTATGCAGTATGTTAAGATTGAGTTGATACTAAACCAACACTTTTAAGGTTTCTTACCCGAAGGTGCATTTCATAACTACATCAAGATCCTAGTATATTGACAATACTTAATATCTAATAAAACCACACAAACTTTTACTTTCCAAAATTTAATATTTCAAAGAATTATAACACCTTAGGAAACATCTCAATCAAAATATGATAGAGGATATTGTTGGCGCCAAAATATTGCACCAAAGGAAGGGACGGAAAAGAAGGCCGGCCCGCTTCCTCACGAAGCACCGACGCGAAGAACCCCGAGCATCGCGGTCTCACGAAGCTCCAGAGGTGGTAACTCTCCGCGAACACATTTGACGTTCGTGAGCCTGCCACAAAGCTCTGGAGGCGGTAGCTCTCCGTGAATGCATTTGACTTTCGTGAGACCGCCGCGAAGTTCCAGAGGCGGTAACTCTCCGCAAACGAGTTTGACGTTCGCGAGCCCACCGCGAAGCTTCGGAGGCGGTACCTCTTCGCGAACGACATTGACGTTCGTGAGCGCGCCGCGAAGCACCTAAGGGGGCGTGCGAGTTCTGCTTCGCAGCGCCCCTTCCCTATAAATACTGGACTCCCCCTCAGTCCTGGAGATAGACAATCCGACCTTTCGGCCTCTCCTCTCCCGAATCGCGAAGCACTCTTTGCCCCCGGGAATCTTGAGCTCCACGAGGTACTTCTACTTCGTGTGACGCCTTCGCTTTGTCTCGTTTTGAGCCCCTCTTCTGAGAGGGATGCCCTTCGCAAATCTCAAGGGCATTCGCGAAGGAAGGGGATTCCCAAGGGAACCCGGGCAGCCGTGGAGCATTTATGCTTCGCGAAACACCCAACCTGTACTAGTGATCCCTATGCTAAGGCAGGATCACTACACATCGCGAAGCACACTGCATCGCAGCACCCTACTTCGCGAGCCACCTCTTCTTCGCGAGGCAGTGCTCCGCGAATACTGTTCCACTTCGTAAAGCACCCTCTACTCACACCTATGCCCTATGCTAAGGCTAAGGCACTCCGCTTCGCGAAGCACACTCCTTTGCGTGGCAATTCCTCTTCCCATGCGACCCTCCAAGTTTTCACGATGTGATTTCAAAGTCCCACGGACAATACCACTCGTAGAATTGCTTCGCCTAATGCTTCTTCGCATAGGCACGCTAACCGATATTTCTTCTTCGCATAGCCATGCTAACGTGGACCCCTCGATGGTTCTCTCCACAACCCCCCTTGACCATGGCCTTGCCAGTACCTTCCCTCCCCCAAGGACCAAAGGGTACTGGTTATGTAAGTCCTAGGGGTGTGGAGTGAACCCACCTCGTCCGAGCTGCAGGACGTTAAACTACCAAGCACCACGTACTCAACACATAACGTTAAACTGTGACCCGACCTCGTGCCTCTCACGAAGGGTCCCCCCAGCTCGAACATTTTTTACGCCACTCATCTCCACAGGAGTGGAATCACCCATCCACAAGGGATGATATCCTCCTTATTGGAGTGGCATATGTTCTCAGGAGAAGGGCGACCCTAGTTCCCAAACGGATGGCTGCACCCCTGCATCTCTGTACTTCCCCACTACCAGGGTTAGTGGAGGGAATGATAGGGAATGAGGCACCTCCCATCATTGGTCCCAAATCCCTCTTTCGCTGCACTTTGTCGCACTTCAGGCCTCCATCCTGGAGTAAGTCCCAGCACCATGGGCCGCCTAACGCGTAATCCCCTCTTCGCTTCACACGAACGCACCCTTCGCGGTGTGATCGTCAGGTCCTTGCTGTCTCTTGTTTCTCACACCGAGCATGACTCACGTGGGCTTAGAGTTGGCATTGGCCATGACAATACATCATACATCATGACGTTAAACTGCATACCCTTGTCCAGCATGATGTTAAACTCCATACCCTCGTCCAACATGACGTTAAACTATATACCCTCGTCCAGCATGATGTTAAACTGCATACCCTCATCTAGCATGACGTTAAACTACATACCCTTGTCCAGCATGAAGTTAAACTGCATACCCTCATCCAGCATGGCGTTAAACTACATACCGTCGTCCACCATGACGTTAAACTGCATACCCACGTCCAGCATGACGTTAAACTGCATACCCTCTTCCAGCATGACGTTAAACTGCATACCCTTGTCCAGCATGACGTTAAACTGCATACCCTCATCCAGCATGATGTTAAACTGCATACCGTCGTCCAGCATGATGTTAAATTTCATACCCTCATCTAGAATGACGTTAAACTACATACCCTCGTCCATCATGACGTTAAACTGCATACCCTCGTCCAGCATGATGTTACACTGCAAACCCTCATCCAACATGACGTTAAACTGCATACCCTCGTCCAGCATGATGTTAAACTGCATACCCTCGTCCATCATGATGTTAAACTGCATACCCTCATCCAGCATGACGTTAAACTGCATACCCTCGTCCAACATAACATTAAATTTCATACCCTCGTCCAGTATGACGTTAAACTGCATACCCTCGTCCAGCATGATGTTAAACTGCATACCCTCGTCCAGCATGATGTTAAATAGAATACCCTCATCCAGCATGACGTTAAACTGCATGCCCTCATCCAGCATAATGTTAAAATAGATTCCCTTGTCCCGCATGACATTAAATTGCACACCCATTTGAACTACGAGGTCTTTGATCCATGTCAAGGCATGGTACGTAGGAAGCCTCCACGAGGTTCAAGCCCACCCATCTTCCAATTAATGTCAAGTTCTACCTTCGTCCAGCATGACGTTAAACTGCATTCCAGTCCGATGACAAGCCGTTGTGACCACACTTTGAACTACAATGACTTTGATCCGTGTCAAGGCATGGTACGTAGGAATCCTCCCAGAGGTTCAAGCCCATCTCCCATCAGACCAAGGTCCCTCATTTACGTCCGTTCGCTAACACCCACCTCCATCTGGAACTACGGGGATTTTGATCCATGTCAAGGCATGGTACGTAGGAAGCATCCACGAGGTTCAAGCCCACTGCCCGTCGTTTATTCACGTCAGGGTTCACTACCCTCCCGCATGACGTTAAACTGTATTCCATCAATCCTTTAAACTACGAGGACGTTGATCCATGTCAAGGCATGGTACGTAGGAAACCTTCCCAAGGTTCAAGCCCACTACTAGTGGACCCCTGGGTCTACCTTCACGTCGGTTCACCGATGAATCCCTTTGAACTACGAGGTCTTTGATCCATGTCAAGGCATGGTATGTAGGAATCCTCCCCGAGGTTTAAGCCCACAACCCGTCGGACCAAGGTCCACCTTCACGTCGGTTCGCCGACGAAGCCCCTCTGAACTACGTGGTCTTTGATCCATGTCACAACATGGTACGTAGGAAGCCTCCACAAGGTTCAATCCCACCACCACTAAGACCCTCCTGGTCATCCCCATTCACGTCAGTTCGTTGATGATGCCCATCGGACCAAGGTCCACCCTCATGCTGGTTCACCGACACCATCCCGAACTACGCGGACTTTGATTCCCTGCCACGGGGATATGTAGGAAGCCTCTTCAAGGATCAATCCCAACTTCACCATCTCCCTTGCGATGGTTCCTTGCCATTCCCCCCTCCTCTTCATTCGTCCATACACTATCCACCCTGATTCTCACCCGGACCGTCATATACCGGTGAGACCATGTCGGTACGTTCCTCTTCACAGCCGCCCATGGGCTGGTCCCGGTATCGGCACCCCTTCAAGGGAAATCCCTCAATCTGATCCATTCTAGCTAATGCTCTGATCAGGATGATCCATCTCCGCTGGACGTTAAACTCGCGGCGTACCCTGTGTTAAAGACGGGAAGCTTAGGAAAAACTCAGATATATGTCTATAGAATATAATTCCCCGCGCTCGATGTTGGATTCCTCGGGCTTCCACGCCCTCGAGAAGCCCAGTGACCAGGGATAATGGACAGACATGCCGGTTCCGCAGCATCTAGACACGCTACTGATGCCTCAACATGACTACTCCCCCGACTGAAGGTTGTTGTCCTGACCGGACCATTTGGAATGTCCTGACAGAAGCAGTGTAATTAACCGGCATCCATGGAAACATGGCACTAGGAAGAGTTTCACGAACAACGTATTAAATCTATGAGGGAGACCCGGACTAGGTGATGAGTTCTGAGGAGGAATCCACAGAAGGAAGAACATAAATCCCATCATCCCGTTTCGATCAAGGAGCAGACGTACATAAATAAAGAGCGAATGTCGCCCGCCTTTGGAAAGCGGGAATGCGGGGCAACAGTGCAGCCCGTCCTCCTCCGCGGACGGACAGATGCGCGTGCCCAGACGAAAGTGTCGGAAATAGAAATGGTGAACCCGATGTGAATCTCTTCTCCTCAATGTGGAGATTAGTAGCGTTCGAGACACCAGTAGATTGACGTGTCACCGGATCCAGATATCTGGAACCTAGTCTCGCCAAGCAAATAGAAGGCCTGTCGTGAAACTCACTAGAAGTCAGGGCAGTAGAACGTGGGGCACTCCGTTCTGTAGCGTGTTGGCATGGATCTTTCTTACAGACGTGGAGAATGGAAGGAAGTTGGGGCACTGGTTGTCAATTCTTTTCCTTGCAGTGCTGGTGAGTTGATCCCTTTGTTTCTCAGGAACCAGGTTGCTGTTACAGAGACACGATCACCGCCCACTCGCCTATGCAAGGGCAGGGGAAACACCACCACAGCCACCCTGTATGGCCCCACTACCACCACGACGGCCACCACATCACGGAATACGGGGCACCCACGTCCCCTTTTCTCATTAGAGGTTATCAAGTGAAGGGTGATCAACAACCTCATACGCAGGTACGAGGAGGAAGGGGTCATCCCAACTCAGGATATGGCTTGCCTGGACCTGGAGGCATCCATGCCCCGCCGTCAACGCCGCCCAAACAGGCCATGCAGGGAGCCCCTGCTCCCCACACCAACGTTCAACCATTTTGGGAGCCTGTCCCTAGAATTCCTTGACGACTCCTTGCCTTACGCTGATGAGGCGGGCACCGTCCAACTCGGCCCCCTCAGGGTCCCGACCCAAGGGCTCCAGTAAAGGGCTCCCATTCGGCCGCGTCAGCGCTGCCGTCCCACTCCACAGGAAGAGCAAGCAGGCCATGCCCCTGCACCACTTGCACCAGCTTGTCTGACCCGACGTCAGTGCCAGGCCCGGGTTGAGGATGCTCGCCTAGATGCGTCGACGTCAACAGCTACAGTGGCACGAGCCACCGCCGACGTGCATCATGGAGTCCATGCATACACTGAGCAGGGGCACTCCTTCACCCAACCAGGATTGAGACCCCAACCGCCCCATGGGCAGCTGGGTTGACTCTCCGGGTTGCAGGCCCGAGTGGTGATCACCACGAACTAACCCGCGGTGATGTCCCCCCGTACGGAGGCCCTCCCCGTACCATTACTCCATAGAGCGTGGGCCTTCCCCACTACAAAGCTCATCATGGAGGAATGCCTCGTGCTACCCCTATCCAAAAGGAAGACCTTCCCAACGACAGTGACGCTCGGCGCAGAAACCTTTCCCGCACCCACTATACAGGGTATGGAGTCCATCCTCCTACCCCCGAACGCCGATCTGAAGGCACTGTCCATCCGGTCCTTCTCCAACGTGGAGGCCCTCCCTACGTCCTCTATGCAACCAGCGAAGGTCCTCCTCGCCCTAGAAACCCGAGGAGTGAAGGTCAGCCTCGCTCCGCCCACATAGACCATGGAAGTCCTCCCCATGCTCCTGCCGATTCAAACAGAGGCTCCGCCCACATGGGTGCTGTCCATGGAGGTCCTCCCCATGTACCCTTAGACATTTTCCCCGGTGCCCCTCACACCTCGGCTATCTCGATCGGGGCCCCTCTCCGTCACGGCGCCAGCGCCGCCCCGAGACTACATGATGAGAATCAACCGTGTCCCAAAGAGCCACCCTGGGGTAGGAGAGCGGGTCGTCGCTGCCACAAGAAGAGTCCTGTGAAGGCCCGGGTGGAGATCAAACATGCCCGCTTCTCCGACTCTGAAGCGGAATGCGACTCAACGATGGAACCATCTACCTGCTCCTCCGTATCAAGGAATGGGGAAGGAACCGGGCACATTAGCCTCATTCTCCCGGAATGTGAGGTCCACCAGATTCCCATCTCCCTCCGTAGGTACATCCAGGAGGAATAAATCGTGGAAATTCCACAGGTCTTGACCGTGCAATCACCACCATTGTCACCATAAGCGCCCTATACCTCTACCAGAGATCACATAGAGCTATTTTGGGGGCCAATGATGGTAGAGCGATGACATGACCTATCGCCGGCAGCCACGACTCCTGTGCCGGAAGCTGTGGCTATCAGCCGATCGTACCGTGACATCGTGGCCAGGTCACCTCACTCTTCAGAGGATGTCCCGGAATTCAGCGACCAGTCAGCTCATTCGCCGTATTCTCCGCCGCCGAGTTTACTATCCCAGAGGTCCGCCTCAATACCGCTACCGGTCCCTCAACCGCCCCCAGTTGACGAGTGGGGAAATAATGGGCCAGACCCCGTGTCCGAACCCAGGAGATTCTGGAGTATTCTCATAGCGGATCACTTCCCGGAGAAATTCTAGCCGACGGCGACGCTGAACTTTCGCGCACCAGAGTCCCTTACCCCTGAAGAAGTGGGGTGATTTTGTCGAACCCTATGGGTGACACACTTCTGCCTTCGTTACGAGCAGGTGGTATACCCCAGAAGTCGAGAGCACTTCGAAGAAATCAGCAAGCAATGCCGCCTGATCGATTTGGCCGCACTCCTTGTGGCCCAGCACCCTGAGTCGCCAGGCCGTCAGAGCTCCCTTCAACAGAAATGTGTTCAGAGTTTCAAAGTACTCCGCAGAGTCGTCAGGGAAGCTACCCCCGATGTGCAAGTCCGTGTTTGGGGACACTATGCCGCTCTCCTCTTCAACCCTATCCGATGGCAGCCCGATTCGTTATGCGACATCGAGGACATGCCCTCGAGAGGGGTCGCGGTCCACATGGCTGACGTAGTGGATAAGGAAGACGAACTTGAATTCCTTGATGGAGACTTACCCCCCGAGGGCGTACCTCCCCTGCTGGACCCATCAGGGAGGGTTACCCGTCAGTAGAGGAACCTGCTAGGCCTCCCCGTACCTACCGAGTCACTGGTACTCGGTCAAAATACCAGCAAGGGTAAGGATCACGTCGGAAATATCAAGCACTCCGACCCGTCTGCCTATGTGTAGAAAATGGACAAAGATCCCGAGAAGGCAACGTTACGCTAGCAGCTTGCTGAGCAGAAGAGGCTGGTTGACGAACTATTGGCTGAGCGCGCTGCAGAGCGGCGACCCGACTATGGTAATCCCAGGCTGGGGCAGCAGGGGCAGGAACAATTTCCCCCCAGTGAGATGCCTCCGGGAAACCCTGATCATGCTACTTCTGCAGACAGGGCAGAAGCCGGAACTTACGGCAAGAGGGCATGATACGTCTCGCCAAACCCCCCCGAACGACGGGGCAATATGAAGAATCCAGTCCGGGTTCCCCCAGTCACCCCACAGGTCGTTCCGCCAGTTGATCCATGAGCTGCCAAAGCCATATACCTTGTTGAAGAACCTGGAAACGCACTTGTGGTTAGGGATCCCAGTCAAGACAGGGACACCCACCCGGATGATCTTATAGAGGCACTCACAGCCCACCTCGAAGAGTTGGAAACGCGGAAGGTGTCGGTCCCACCGGATGGCAAGCCGTATCCCGCGTGGGTGGATGATATGCCCGCACCCCCGGGTTTTGGGAACCCCACTTTCTCGCCTCCAACGGGACAGGGGACTCGCCGCAACACTTGGCTCATTTTTCTTCTAGGTGTGGCCCCATGCTGGGGACCCCGACTTAGAAACAAGCTGCCAAGCTCCGATGTTTCGTACAGACATTGGAAGGTCCATCATTCTTCTGGTACAACCAGCTCCTTATCGGAACGGTGACCGGTTGGGAGGATCTCCTCCGGCAGTTCCAATACTAGTTCAGCTCCACCACGTGGAAGACCAGTATTGCAGACCTCTTCAAGTGCAAGAAAATGCCTGATGAGCGAGTTGCAGATTTCATCGCCCGTTGGAAGGGACTTACGTATTCCCTCGATATGCCACTGACTCAAGAGAAATTACTGACGATGTGTGTGGGGAACGTCAAACGGAGCTGGTACCCTCCCTAATTACCCAGAACTACCTTGGAGGGTTCAGAGATTTCTCAAATAAGGCTCAGCGCCTTGGTAGGCTCTACAACAGGCAAGTCAGGCACGTTCATTGCCCCCTATGATCCCAGCCATGGGGACCGCCAGAGCTGAACCCACTGCGGTGGCCCAAATAGAATCCCCTAGTCAGCTAGAATTTCTTCCAGTGGCACCATCCCCACAACCCCACAGAGGTCCCCCACCTCAAGCACAGGCTCCTACCCTACAACGACCGCCTAATAATCGACAGGTTCCCCCGTGCAATGCGCTACCTCCACCTAGGCGAGACAATCAGGCATTGCCTCCTCAGCAGGCCCCTCCGACCCCTCCTCAGGGCCAGGCCCCCAGGGCCCCTTATCTGAAAAGAAGGAACCAGACTTATTCGTTCAACGAAAATCAGGTCCCTGGCTACTTCCCAAGTGCTCTAGAGCAAGGGATTGTGATCCTGCCCGGGTGCAGAAGGCCGGTAGAGGCGAATCTCACCGATCACCGCAACTATTTTCCTTATCATCGGATCCTGGGGAACACCCTAAAGAAATGCTATGTGTTTAAAGACTGGATTCAAGACCAGGTCAACAACAACATAGTCAGGTTGGGCCCGACACCAACACAAGTGGCGGGTGTCTTTGCAGGGTCAGAGATCGGTAGCAACAACGAAGGAGAGTGGTAGCAGATCCCCAGCCGTGGATCCCGACAATACGATGACTGGATGGCTCAAAAAACTGTCATCCATGCCCGTGGTATCATCCGGGCATGCCTGAAGCAGCCGGAATCTTCAGAAGATGTAGCTAGTACTTCCGCATCGCCTTCACTGTTGACCTCTTACCAAAAGGTCAAGCAACGACGACGCAAGAAGAAGCAACGTGCTCTGCCGGTGCCATCTACATCCCTCACTCTCAGTGACTTTATGCCCCCTGAAATGAGGATTCCTCCCAGAATCCGCCTGGTGGTGGATGATTCCTCGAGCGATAGCTAGGTGTATGCTTCGGTTAACACTGTGGAGCTGGTAAAGCCCTATATGACTCCCGATGAGGGGGAACGCCAGGCGAACCTCCCCAACATTTCCAGACGACGTCAACGTCAGCGGAATCGCAACTGCGCCGGTCATCGAGGTACGTCAGTGGACACTTTCAGCCAAGACATGCACGCTACTGAGACTAGACAGCAAGCTCAGCGCAGAGCTCAGCACGCACAACCCCATCTAACGACCTCGGCTCTACCTCCACCACCATTTGTGCTACTAGATCAGGGAGAGCTGCCTCGTTCATATCACATTCAGTCTTGCCTGGATACAGGACAGCCTCCACTGTCCGATCCTAGTCCGGCGACTACTCTCCAGGCTTCAACTAGTGGGCAGCATGATGTACCTGGTACCAGCCGATTTCCAGTTCAACCGGCAGGACCTGCTATGCCTCCAAATGCCGAACAACCTCCTGTAGGTAGAGGTTCGTGTTTGGCATGAAAGTATGATGTGCTGAAGTACCTGTTCGACATTCCGGCAAGGATTTCTATCTTTGAGTCCCTTCTCCTGTCATCCAAAATGCGTGCGGCACTTGACGAGGCCCTAAGGAGCCCCCTCCAGTTTGAGAGGGAGGTAGCAGCTGCAGAAGACTTCCATGCCGAGACAATTGAGAACGTCAAATGTCAGGCGGTTATCTCATTCTCCGGTTAAGATGAGGACCCTCCTATACAGGGGCATATTCTCCCATTGTACATCACTGGCCACTTCAATGGCATGGAAGTCCACCGCTGCCTCATTGACATGGGTTCCAGAATCAACCTAATTATGACTCGGACATTGCGAAAGCTAGGTCTGTCTGAAGGTGATTTAACTCCCTCTGACCTCAGAATCCAGGGGTACGACAGGACCGAGCAAACCCCAGTCGGCAAGATCCACCTGAAGACTCAGTTCGGTGGCTTAATTGCCAGCACCGAGTTCATGGTCGTCTCTCAGGACACCGCCTACAACGTGTTGATGGGTAGGCCATGGCTCCATCAGCATGCAGTGGTACCTTTGTCGTATCACCAGTGCCTCAAATACTCACTCAACGGTCGAGTAGGCGTGCTCCAAGGAGATGCGTCTCCTTTCGCCTCTTGTGAGGCCCGCTATCTGGATGCTGATTATTACAAGAGTAAGGATAAGAAAATCCTAGTAAGTGAGGATGAACCCGCCCCGGTCACAAGTGATCCCTGGGCAAGCATGGATGACGCCTACATCCTCCCGATCCACCGATTGGAGGCCATGACCCCCGACATGGGGCAATGTTTTGTTGTTTCAGGTACACAAGGAAGGAATGTTCCCGTGTCCAAGCGACGGCGGAAAATAACCTCATACTCCTACATCAACCAGGCTCAGGTGATCCCGGAACCTCCTACCCCTATACAGTACCGGAATGTCAAGCTTATGACAACGGCGTTATGCCATACATGTCTCTTCCGCTGGGCTGGAATCCACCGACTCAGGCCGACACCTCACCACTGCATTGATATCATCAAATGTGGCCCCTTAGGAAGAATTCCAGATGGGATAGGGTCGAATGCCTTCATTTCTATGGTCTCAACAGCGAGTGAGTCTCCTGATATGATGACCACTGCTGCCCAAGCCGGCACCAGCTTCCCCTCAGGTTTTGATAGCCCAGAAGTATCTCCCGTCACGGGAAATCCCCCCACGGGTGGGGAGGAAGACCTGGAGGATGCTCCCACCGCCTTTGAGGAAGGCGTCTCTACCACGGTGGATGAACTGGTACAGGTGAACCTTGGTAGCGAGGCAGATCCGAATCCCACATTGATCAGTGTAGTCATATCCCTCGAGGAGTGGCAGCAATACGTAGACTTCCTCAAACAACACTGTGACATGTTTTCCTAGAGTTACAATGAGATGCCAGGAATAGATCCCCAGGTATCCGTTCACCGTCTGGGCCTCCCGGAAAAAAATCGTGGGTTTAAGTAGCCTCCCAGGAAGATGCACCCTTCTCTTGGTACTATGGTTGAGGCCGAAGTTGACAAGCTTATCAAAGACAACTTCGTTAAGGAAGTCCAGTACCCCATGTGGCTTGCCAACATTGTGCCAGTCAGGAAGAAGAATGGGCATATCAGAGTCTGCATCGACTTCCACGATCTTAATCGCCACTTCCCAAAGGATGACTTCCCACTCTCGGTGACAGAGTTATTGATTGACGCCACGGCCAGGTTCCAAGATCTCTCTTTCATGGACGAGTATTCCGGGTACAACCAGATCCGGATGGCCCCCGAGGACGAGGAGTCCACTGCCTTCAGGGCTCCCCAAGGTACCTTTTGCTACCAGGTTATGACATTCGGTTTGAAAAATGCAGGCACCACTTATCAGAGGGCCATGCACCACATATTCAAGCTGATTCTCGGAACATTGGTGGAATGCTACGTAGATGACATAGTGGTCAAATCACGTCAGTGCCAGGACCATCTCAAATACCTTGAGAAGGTGTAAGGTTTCCTCCATTCCCATCACCTGAAGATGAACCCTTTGAAGTATGCCTTCGGGGTCTCCTCTGGGAAGTTTTTGGGCTTTGTTGTTAGATACTAAGGCACTGAGATCGACCCAGAGAATATCAAGGCCATCAGCCAAATGCCTCCCCCGAGCAAAATTCGGGAGCTTCGAGGCCTCCAAGTGCACTTAGCCTATATAGGACGATTCATCGTGAATCTGGCCGGCAAGTGTAAACCCTTTTCCCGGCTCATGAAGAAGGGTGCCGCTTACGAATGGGATGAGGAGTGTCAGACCACCTTCGAGGAAATCAAGCAGTATCTGCTCCAACCTCCGGTTTTGATGCCACCCGTCTCTAGAAAGCCACTGGTCCTTTACGTGACCGCCCTAGAAAGATCCTTCAGTGCATTTCTCGCCCAGAAGAATAACGAGGGTACCGAGAACAGTCTATACTATCTCAGCCACATGCTTCTCGATACAGAGGTCATATACTCCCCTATCGAAAAGAGATGCCTTGAGCTCGTCTTCACCGTGCAGAAGTTGCGACATTACCTGCAGCACCATGAGGTGCAATTGGTCTCCCGGGTAGACCCACTGAAGTACATCCTAAACCGCCCCATGCTGACTGGCCGACTAGCACGGTGGGCGGTGATTCTCCAGCAATTTGATATCAAGTTCGTACCTCAGAAGGCCATTAAGGGACAGGAATTAGAAGACTTTTTAGCTACCTATACAACCTTCGCGGATCAGTCCCTGGACCTGGATTTTCCTAATGAGACGATCCTCTCAGTAGATCATGCCGTCCCGTGTTGGAAAATGCATTTCGACGGTGTCTCCCGGAGCTCCACTGGTAGGCGGCTCAATGATCCCAAGCTCAATAGAGGGGTCCTGGGTATTGTCTTCATTATCCCGGCGCAAGCCATCCTGCCATACTTGTTCCTGTTGTCAGAAGGCTGTATGAACAAGGAGGCAGAGTACCAGGCTCTCATCACCGGTCTCGAGTTGGCCCTTGAGATCAATGTTCCCCATCTACATGTGAAGGGAGATTATGAGCTGGTAATCAAACAGGTTAATGGCGACTACGTCATCAGGAAGTCAGAGCTTGTACCGTTTCTGGAGTACACCCTCCACCTAATGGCCCAGTTCTCTTCTCGACCAGAGGTTACCCATGTCCCACGGTCACAGAACGGTCAAGCAGACACCTTGGCTGGCTTGGTCGCGTCGCTCGCAGAACCCGAGAAAGATGATTTGATCATACATATGGCACACTAGAGAGTCATTGCCCCCGTCACCCAAGAGGACAATTGTAACAGCCTGAGATTTTATGAAAACTATTCTTTTTAATCTTATTAATGTCTTGTGTTATACTCTACACCAAAAGGAGCTTTCACAATACACATCTCTGACCTGGCTTGAATTATACGCAATCGCGACCTTCCACGATAGCGTGTGTAGTACGCAATAACGAGTTTCACTAAACAACGATATGCTATTAAAATATTATTAAAACTAGCAGTTATGAATAGTAATAACCACTTTTTGAAATTTTGTATATTTTATTTTTCAAAATGGAATTAATTTCTGGATTCGTAATATCGAAATTAGCTTAGGGTGAAATTTTGGTACTTTTCGGATAACTTTCATATTCTGATGAATAGTGAAAATTACTAGATTATAATTAAAAACAACTTTTTTAATCGAAATAATTAATAGTGATAAATCATTAAATTGAGTGGTTTTAAAATATATTTAGAATATATTTTTACAATTTAATACGATGTTGGTCATTGGATGTAATTTCACATTTAAACCAGACATAATCAAGTGTCAATCTTTTGGTAGATATTGTTTCTTAAAAACACGCTATTTGTTTTAACAGCGGGATTTAATTATAAAATTAATTAATGCAACTTCTATGTTATTAATTTGGTAAAATAGACTTCATTTTTGAATTCGGAATATGGAATATAGCTTAGGATGAAATTTTGGTATTTTTCTGAAAACTTTCAATTTTTGATGAATAGTGAAACCACTAAGTGGTAGGTTAAAAACTGAATTTTGCATAAAACTTAATTTTACCGCTTCTGTGAATGGAATTTCGAAAATCCGACAGACACAGTTAATATCAAGGAATAAAATGTGGTTCAATGAGATGAAAATAATTTCTGGTGAATAGTAACTTTTTACTTTTTTTTACCACGGTTAATAGTAAATAGGGTAACTAAGGGTAAATATGATATTACTATTACCCTAACACATGTCCTAATTCTATTGGATAAGTGTAATTCGACCAAAAACAACCTTATGAATATAATATGACCATTTAGGTCTACTTGGATTAGATTATGACATTTAATATTATTTTATTTAATGAATAGTTAAAATAGTTAAAATCAAAGTTTAATAACTAAAACATTTTTAATATGGGGTTATACATAAGATAAATTCGACTATAAATATTAATTAGAAAGATAAAACGATTTCCTACATAATGATATTTTATTTATAATTTTTAGACTTTAAATAAATTAATTTATTTATGACACAACGATGATGCAGTAATTACCCTTTTAAGGAAATATTAACATAATTGATGTTATAAATGCTCAAATGAATGTAATTTGAGACTTTTTATGAACTCCACTAATTTTATAGGTTACTATGATATATTAGTGTTGATGTAATCAACTTGGTTCGAACATATAATTCTGTTATGACTTTCAAAAAAATCATATATCAAATAGTGTCAAAATTGACACAAAATAGTTTTTAAATCAAATATTATATTATTAATTGTTATTTTATTCCTAAAAATCTAAGGTTCGGCCAAATGACTTAGATAAGGATATATGTATTAATAATAAACAATTTTGGGTTCGTTTGGCATGTTATAGTAAGTGTATTAACCATATAGTGAAAGAAAACAAAAAGACACGGTAAAAGTTAAATTATTTAACTTAGAGTTAAATCTAATTGATAAGGTTAAAATAATACCCTAAACTTGTCTAAATCTTATTGGTTGATAGGATTTCAACCCATACCCACTTTAGCTTAGAAATAAGACCCTTTGGAACCATTATAAACCGATTTTGACATTAATATAAAATAATATTTTGAGGTATTCCTAAGGTGCCCCTCTCCTCCCTTATAAAAGGACACCTTTTTACCCTCCTCCTCACACCAAATTGAGCACTCAAGCTCGGACAACCCCTGCCATTTTCTCCTCTCCACTTCCCTAGAATAATCCTAGAGGTCCTGGTCTTCTTCAAAGACCAATTTTAGTTCCCTAAGTGGAGGATTCAAAGAAGCGTTCCAAAGAAGAGGTAATATCCATTACCGATCTTTTCAATTTCTTTCTTCTTCAACTTCTTCTTCTTCAGTTGTTTCATGATAAAGTAATAACATCAGTATTTCTTATATACTGATATGTTATTATAAATATGAAACAACTCTAATTAACCTTCTATCCATCCTACGGAAAAAGGAAATCACCGCGCGTGCGTACGTACGGAATACCGTCTCCACGCCGTGGTGTAATCTATTTTCCACCATCACCTTACAAGGATGGGTATAAAGGTGTAATGAGTAACTATATATGATTATTTTAAAGTAATATTGATACTGAAATAGTATACATACACTTCAACACAATTCCACGACCATGGGAATGATATCATCGCTCGTGCGTACGTACGGACTACCGTCTCCACGACGCGATGAGATTCATTCTCAATGATTAGCCATTCATGAATGATTATAAAGTATATATAATAAGTACTAATGAAATATATGACCTAATAATGATACTGGAATTATTTATATTTATATGTATGTCATCTACTTAATTCCATTCAATTCAATAAGGAAACTAAAACAGCGTTCATGCGTACGTACGGACTACCGTCTCCATGAACAGTGTATTTCTTTCCATTTACTAATTTATTATATATGTATATTCTGAATATATATATATATATATAAATCATGTTTTATATTATGGAATTAAGTAATCATGATCTAAGTAATCATATGAATAATTACAAGTTAAAAACACGAACGACAAATGAGATGATTTTACCCAAAACGCTACATTAACATGAACGGGTAATATAAAGTCATAATTGGACCATACATGATATAATAAAAATGAATATGATTCTGGAATAAGTCAATAACATGATTTAAATCATTATACAGGAGGTTCAGACACTTACAAAGCAAGTCGGACCTAAGGTAAGGGAAATATCACAATCTCATTTTTATCTGAGATTGTTTATTTGTAAGTATTTACTGGGGTGTATTTTATCATCCACATCCATGTTTCATAAATATTTAATATTATTTACATCCACCTACAATTGTTTAAATCCATTTTTACCCTTCGGTGAGTTTTTAGTAATTTGTATGAAAGTAATCTTTTGTCGTTTTTCGTACGAGGTACTTTTTGACTTTTCCGACAAAAGTACAAAGAATGTTTTAACTTATACGGAATGAATGGATTTTTAAAACATTATTTCCAAGAAACTTCCTTTACAAGTTTTCAAGTTTATTTTTAATCAACTTATTTTATTTTAAAGTTGTATGACATGTTATGAAAGGAAAAATGTTTTTGAAGAAGAAAGGATATTTTCCTCAAGAATAGAGTTCAAGTGTTTTGTCAAAATTATTTTCCATCTAAGAAAATAAAGGGTTCTATTTCTATCCTTATTTTTACATTAATTTGACTATGTTGTGATGGAATTATGTTTATGAATTCCTTTATCGTATATGAATGGTTTTATGATGTCATGTTGTTTAAGAATCCCATTTTTATTACATGGGTTATGCTATGATGTATGGATTATGATTATGTGGCACACATAAGAAAGGATTCATTATAAGATGGGTGGGACCTATATCTCCCTCAAATGCATTGGGTAATGATTTTATATCTCATGAGATAGACATGGCTGAAATGGTAGGTTATACCGGTTCAGTGAAACAGGACTGAAACGAGGGTTACTCGATTCAGAAAGGGACTTTGTCCACTAAGATAGTCTTGCCAATGAGTCTTGACTAACAAGAAATGATTCTCTATGATTATGTGTGAATGCCACAAAGTTTCATGTTTTAAGTTATGATTATTGGGATTTCATTTCACTGCTATGATTTATCCCATGTTATGAAATTTTGCTCTCTTTGGAAGGTTAAGATTTCCAATAGTTATGTTCTTATGAATATGATGTGATTGATTTTTCTTTTGTTTACCCATACTGAGCATTTGAGCTCACCCTTTTATGTTTTCTTTTCCCCAGGATATAAAGAAAGGTTTTAGGTAAAAAAAAGGAAGATCTTTATGGGAGATATTGAAGATCTTTCACCATGATTAGAAGATTACGTTCCGAGTTTCCAAAGACACTAAACTATTACGATCCTTGTGTGTGTATTTTTTGTTATGTACTAAGTATTCCGCAAAAGTAATGTAATGTCCATGTACGTCAAGATACGGGTCTCTACAGTTGGTATCAGAGGGTGGTTTAGTCAACCTTTGGAAACTAGGATGCGAGAACTTTAGTGAGATCCCTAGAGATATTTCTAAGGTATGTCTAGGGATGTCCCTAAGGATAAGTATACGTATAGGATATAGTCCTAGAACTATGGTAACGATCTTAGAATTTAACCTAAGATGTTAGATATTGAGGGTACTCCCCCTTTATTATGTTGTTTTCTCTAGCATGATTTTTGCCTCTCACACTATTTTTTTGGGTTTTAGAAAATGGTTGGAAACAAGATGATTCACGATAATGGAGGATATGATGGACAATGGAATGATATTATTCATAATGAGATGGGATTTGGAAGTCCAAACATCATTATTATGACGAATCAGTAATCTCATAATATGATCAATAAAGTAAAATTTGGTAAGTTTCCTGACTCGGCTAATAAGAGAAAGATGGAGTTTCATGATGATCATAGAGGAAAGAAAATTCAATTTCCCCTATGTAAATCATGTGGGAAGAGGCATCAAGGAGAATATTTCAAAGGAACTGGAAGATGCTTTGGGTGTGGAAAAGAAGGACACAAAGCAAGTAAGTGCAAAGGAAAAGGTTCAGTTAACACCATGAATGAGGATAATGGTATTTCTACGACATCAACAATGGTTAAATGTTTTAAATGTGGAATGTACGAGCATTATGCAAACCAATTCCCTAAGGGAAAGTCTCATGAAGATAATCAGTATGGTCGTATGGGAAGTATTTATGTTGATGATGATGAAGAGACTACAAATGATATGTGAGATGAAAGAATTGTTGAAGCTCGGTCAATGGTTTAAGAATGTAGTGGAATGATTACATGTTTATCATGTGTAATGTTGTATAAGAAATCTCATGGTACTATGGAATAAAGAGACATCTAAGGATTGTTACACTGTTGTCTTTCCTTGAGTTATGAAAGTGTATGATTAATGGTACCACTATCCATGAAAGGTTATTCAGATATTTTTGGAATTTAGATAATATGCGCATAATGAAGGAATAATAAGATAATGAGGTGTTTGATTGTATTCATGAGCTCATGACTGATATAAAGAGAAGGTTATATCATGGTTTGAGTATAGAGAATTTTTGGATTTTGGTATGTGGAAAGAGTTAACTTTTAACTGCATTCATGTTTTCACTAAGGATCAATGGATATTCAAGAGAATACATGATTAAGGCCTTTGAATGTTTAGAATGTGACCAACAAGACATATCTTATGATATATGGGGATTAACGACAGTATTAAATCTCTGGTAATCATTTTCACTATATTATGAGAGTGGACTGTAGTATTATGGATAAGCCTAAAGATTAGAATGGATTATGTTGGACATAAGTTAGTATTGTTTAAGGATAGAAGATTTTCGATATTATTGATGGGATGTTATAGTAATGTAGTTTTAGAAAAAGGACAACCTGCAGGACGGGCGACAGCCCATCGCTTCGGACAAGGCTGTGGGAATCGAACCCACAACCGAAGTGCGACTGGCCTTTATCGCCTACCACTGGCCTACAAGAAGTCCCTGTTTAGTAGAAACCAGTTTTATTATATTAGCAGTATTATATATGAAGTATAAGCCCATTTTAGGAACCATATGTGATTAATCTCACTATAGATCGACTTATGTATATAATTTTTGCTAACCTTTTGTTTGAGACAGATGGAATGACCCATCATTCTATCACATGATCTGCTAACACTTCACGAATAACAAATTCAATTTCATTTATTTAAGAGATGAAGTGGAAATTGTTCAAGGCATGAACAACAGTGAGATTTTACCAAAATAAAGAAAGTATTTATTCTAATTCAAAATTTCAACTTTAGGGAAATGATCTTGAAAACCAAAAATGTTGTCCTAGTGATCTTATACCTGATGAATCGGATGGTACCTTAGATCATCACAAATTTATGGATTTGTGATTGTTGGCTTTTCCATAGCCATGTTCTCTACCACTCTCCATCAGAACATGATGGTTAGATTTCTCTTCCATATCGATATTTTCACCTATGTGGAAACCAAGTGATTAGTTTATTTGGGTAATCGTTACATTTCATAGTTTAGTTTTTAAAGCCATGTTTTGGTATTCCTTTTTACGATGTCGGTTTCTATTAAAGAAATTTTCGAATAGTAAACCATTTATAACCCCGATGAATTTCGAGGGCGAAATTCATTTTAAGGGGGGTAGAATGTAACAGCCCGAGATTTTATGAAAAATATTCTTTTTAATCTTATTAATGTCTTGTGTTATACGCTACACCAAAAGGAGCTTTCACAATACACATCTCTGACCTAGCTTGAATTATACGCAATCGCGACCTTCCACGATAGCGTGTATAGTACGCAATAACGAGTTTCACTAAACAACGATATGCTATTAAAATATTATTAAAACTAGCCGTTATGAATAGTAATAACCACTTTTTGAAATTTTTTATATTTTATTTTTCAAAATGGAATTAATTTCTGGATTCTTAATATCGAAATTAGCTTAGGGTGAAATTTTGGTACTTTTCGGATAACTTTAATATTCTGATGAATAGTGAAAATTACTAGATTATAATTAAAAACAACTTTTTTAATCGAAATAATTAATAGTGATAAATCATTAAATTGAGTGGTTTTAAAATATATTTAGAATATATTTTTACAATTTAATACGATGTTGGTCATTGGATGTAATTTCACATTTAAACCAGACATAATCAAGTGTCAATCTTTTGGTAGATATTGTTTCTTAAAAACACGCTATTTGTTTTAACAGCGGGATTTAATTATAAAATTAATTAATGCAACTTCTATGTTATGAATTTGGTAAAATAGACTTCATTTTTGAATTCGGAATATGAAATATAGCTTAGGATGAAATTTTGGTATTTTTCTGAAAACTTTCAATTTTTGATGAATAGTGAAACCACTAAGTGGTAGGTTAAAAACTGAATTTTGCATAAAACATAATTTTACCGCTTCTGTGAATGGAATTTCGAAAATCCGACAGACACAGTTAATATCAAGGACTAAAATGTGGTTCAATGAGATGAAAATAATTTTTGGTGACTAGTAACTTTTTACTTTTTTTTACCACAGTTAATAGTAAATAGGGTAACTAAGGGTAAATATGATATTACTATTACCCTAACACATGTCCTAATTCTATTGGATAAGTGTAATTCGACCAAAAACAACCTTATGAATATAATATGACCATTTAGGTCTACTTGGATCAGATTATGACATTTAATATTATTTTATTTAATGAATAGTTAAAATAGTTAAAATCAAAGTTTAATAACTAAAACATTTTTAATATGGGGTTATACATAAGATAAATTCGACTATAAATATTCATTAGAAAGATAAAAAGATTTTCTACATAATTATAGTTTATTTATAATTTTTAGACTTTAAATAAATTAATTTATTTATGACACAACGATGATGCAGTAATTACCCTTTTAAGGAAATATTAACATAATTGATGTTATTAATGCTCAAATGAATGTAATTTGAGACTTTTTATGAATTCTACTAATTTTCTAGGTTACTATGATATATTAGTGTTGTTTTAATCAACTTGTTTCGAACATATAATTCTGTTATGACTTTCACAAAAATCATATATCAAATAGTGTCAAAATTGACACAAAATAGTTTTTAAATCAAATATTATATTATTAATTGTTATTTTTTTCCTAAAAATCTAAGGTTCGGCCAAATGACTTAGATAAGGATATATGTATTAATAATAAACAATTTGGGGTTCGTTTGGCATGTTATAGTAAGTGTATTCACCATATAGTGAAAGAAAACAAAAAGACACGGTAAAAGTTAAATTATTTAACTTAGAGTTAAATCTAATTGATAAGGTTAAAATAATACCCTAAACTTGTCTAAATCTTATTGGTTGATAGTATTTAGACCCATCCCCACTTTAGCTTCGAAATAAGACCCTTTGGAACCATTATAAACCGATTTTGACATTAATATAAAATAATATTTTGAGGTATTCCTAAGGTGCCCCTCTCCTCCCTTATAAAAGGACACCTCCTTCTCCTCCTCCTCACACCAAATTGAGCACTCAAGCTCGGCCAACCCCTGCCATTTTCTCCTCTCCACTTCCCTAGAATAATCCTAGAGGTCCTGGTCTTCTTCAAAGACCAATCTTAGTTCCCTAAGTGGAGGATTCAAAGAAGCGTTCCAAAGAAGAGGTAATATCCATTACCGATCTTTTCAATTTCTTTCTTCTTCAACTTCTTCTTCATTAGTTGTTTCATGATAAAGTAATAACATCAGTATTTCTTATATACTGATATGTTATTATAAATATGAAACAACTCTAATTAACCTTCTATCCATCCTACGGAAAAAGGAAATCACCGCGCGTGTGTACGTACGGAATACCGTCTCCACGCCGTGGTGTAATCTATTTTCCACCATCACCTTACAAGGATGGGTATAAAGGTGTAATGAGTAACTATATATGATTATTATAAAGTAATATTTATACTGAAATAGTATACATACACTTCAACACAATTCCACGACCATGGGAACGATATCATCGCTCGTGCGTACGTACAGACTACCGTTTCCACGACGCGATGAGATTCATTCTCAATGATTAGCCATTAATGAATGATTATAAAGTATATATAATAAGTACTAATGAAATATATGACCTAATAATGATACTGGAATTATTTATATTTATATGTATGTCATCTACTTAATTCCATTCAATTCAATAAGGAAACGAAAACAGCGTTCATGCGTACGTACGGACTACTGTCTCCATGAACGGTGTATTTCTTTCCATTTACTAATTTATTATATATGTATATTCTGAATATATATATATATATAAATCATGTTTTATATTATGGAATTAAGTAATCATGATCTAAGTAATCATATGAATAATTAAAAGTTAAAAACACGAACGAAAAATGAGACGATTTTACCCAAAACGGTACATTAACATGAACGGGTAATATGAAGTCATAAGTGGACCATATATGATATAATAACAATGAATATGATTCTGGAATAAGTCAATAACATGATTTAAATCATTATACAGGAGGTTCGGACACTTACAAAGCAAGTCGGACCTAAGGTAATGGAAATATCACAATCTCATTTTTACCCGAGATTGTTTATTCGTAAGTATTTACTGAGGTGTATTTTATCATCCACATCCATGTTTCATCAATATTTAATATTATGTCCATCCACCTACAATTGTTTAAATCCATTTTTACCCTTCGGTGAGTTTTTAGTAATATGTATGAAAGGAATCTTTTGTCGTTTTTCGTACGAGGTACTTTTTGACTTTTCCGACAAAAGTACAAAGAATGTTTTAACTTATACGGAATGAATGGATTTTTAAAACATTATTTCCAAGAAACTTCCTTTACAAGTTTTCAAGTTTATTTTTAATCAACTTATTTTATTTTAAAGTTGTATGACATGTTATGAAAGGAAAAATGTTTTTGAAGAAGAAATGATATTTTCCTCAAGAATAGAGTTCAAGTGTTTTGTCAAAATTATTTTCCATCTAAGAAAATAAAGGGTTCTGTTTCTATCCTTATTTTTACATTAATTTGACTATGTTGTGATGGAATTATGTTTATGAATTCCTTTATCTTATTTGAATGGTTTTATGATGTCATGTTGTTTAAGAATCCCATTTTTATTACATGGGTTATGCTATGATGTATGGATTATGATTATGTGGCACACATAAGAAAGGATTCATTATAAGATGGGTGGGACCTATATCTCCCTCCAATGCATTGGGTAATGATTTTATATCTCATGAGATAGACATGGCTGAAATGGTAGGTTATACCGGTTCAGTGAAACAGGACTGAAACGAGGGTTACTCGATTCAGAAAGGGACTTTGTCCACTAAGATAGTCTTGGAAATGAGTCTTGACTAACAAGAAATGATTCTCTATGATTATGTGTGAATGACACAAAGTTTCATGTTTTAAGTTATGATTATTGGGATTTCATTTCACTGCTATGATTTATCCCATGTTATGAAATTATGCTTTCTTTGGAAGGTTAAGATTTCCAACAGTTATGTTCTTATGAATATGATGTGATTGATTTTTCTTTTGTTTACCCTTACTGAGCATTTGAGCTCACCCTTTTATGTTTTCTTTTCCCCAGGATATAAGGAAAGGTTTTAGGTAAAAAAAGGAAGATCTTTATGGGAGATATTGAAGATCTTTCACCACGATTAGAAGATTACGTTCCGAGTTTCCAGAGACACTAAACTATTACGATCCTTGTGTGTGTATTTTTTGTTATGTACTAAGTATTCCACAAAAGTAATGTAATGTCCATGTACTTCAAGCTACGGGTCTCTACAACAATGATGTCCTGCGGGTAAGTCATCTCACCGCCGGACCCTCTACGTCAGGGGTCCCGAGTTCATCAGACACAGTGGATGAAGCCACTCCCGACTGGAGGGCACCTTTTGTCGAGTATCTCCAAAATGGTCGCCTCCCGAACGACCGGGCCGAGCGCGAGCGAATCCGATGCCGCGCGCTGCAATTTACCCTCCAGAGCAGCCCCAGTCTTGAACAGATCCTTTATCAGCGGAGCTTCGATGGAATCCTCCTCCGTTGCATTCAAGGATTAGAGATTCCTCAAGTTATGCAAGAGGTTCTCACCGGTTCCTGTGGTGCCCATCAAGCTATGCCGAAGCTGTCCCATCAAATCCAGAGGTTGGGGTACTTCTGGCCCTCTATGATCCACGATTGTATTGGGTATGCTAAGAGATTCCATGCATGCCAAGTTCACACCAACTTCCTGTATTGGCCGCCAGAGCCCCTCCACCCCACCAAGTACTCTTGGCCATTTGCTGTATGGGGACTTGATGTAGTGGGACCATATCCACCAGCAACAGCCCGCCAGTGTAGGTTCACCCCGACTGCTATAGATTTCTTCTCCAAGTGGGCTGAGGCAGTTCCACTCAAAGAGGTCAAGGCCCATTCCATCGTCGACTTTGTGAGCTCCAATATTATCCACCGGTTTGGGGTCCCTCACTCCGTCCTCACCGATAACGGCCCCAACTTTCGAGCGGATGAACTGAAGAAATTGTACGCCAAGTACAACATCCTTTCGAACCATACCTCCCGCTACCACGCGCAAGAAAACGGACAGATCGAGGCATTCAACAAAACCCTCTCTAACATTCTGAAGAAGATGGTTGGTCAGAACAAGAAAAGCTGGCCAGACAAGCTCCCCAACGCCCTCTGGGCTTATCGGACGATGACTCGCAACTCTACCCAGGTGACCCCATATTCCCTGGTGTATGGAGATGAGGCCGTCCTACCCATTGAGATCTAGCTTCCATCATTACGCACTGTAGTCTATGATCACCAGACATCAGATGAGGTAGCCGAAATCCATCTAGCTGAATTAGAAGCACTGGACAAGAATCGGCTTCGTGCCCTGCAAAATCTGGAAAGGCATCATGATAAGATAGCGAGGGCCATCAACAAGAAGGTTTGTCTCCGCTCTTTTCTACAGGGCGACCTAGTACTGGCCCTTCGAGCGCCAATGATTCCTGGTAGGAAACCGCCCAAGTTAGAACCCAAATGAGAAGGGCCTTATATCATCCATGAGGTTTACCCCAATGGAGCATACTCCTTGGTGACCACGGATAGAGAGAGCATAACCCCTCCCACCAATTCCAGGTTCCTCAAGCGGTACTTCGCCTAATCCTAGCTGGTCCCGCATGACCTTAAACTGCACGTTATGGTCCCGCATGACCTTAAACTGCACGTTATGGTCGAACACGACCTTAAAATGTAAGGTCCTGCACGACCTTAAACTGCATCTTCGTCCTGCAAGACGATAAACTGCAGAATGGTCCGAGCTCTATGACCTTAAACTAAGATCTCCTCCCGTCCTTACTGTAAGACGTTAAACTAGAAGCCAGTCAGGCCTTCCTGGCCGAGGCTCAGCCTCAGGCCCCTTTCTCTCCTTGGGCCCCTGGCCCCCGTCCTTACTGCAGGACGTTAAACTGCAAGCCAGTCAGGCCTTCCTAACCGAGGCTCAGCCTCATGCCCCTTGGCCTCCTTAGGCCCATGACCCCCATCTTCATTGTGAGATGTTAAACCGCAAGCTAGTCAGGTCTCCCTGACCGCGGTCCGGCCTCAGGCCCCTTGGTTTTCCCTGACTTACCCTCTTGAGGGATTGTACGGTATGGTGTGGGACTACGTCCTCATTCACATAGGATTACTTTCCGTACCTTAAATATCCCCAAATGAGATGCATCCTCGTCCCACATGACTTTAAACTGCATCTCAAGAACTACATGTGGCTTGATTCCCATTTTAATGGGATATGTAGGAACGCCCGGATGCCTCGTCTCGATCCCATCCCCAAGATTTTCTCTTCCACTATCCCCCCTGGGAATAGTTTCCTTGGAGGATCTTTGTGTAGCGGGGACTAGGATTTCTTAACCCCGATCATACAAGGGTTGTAAGGGTTGCACCATGCGCCCACTCCTGTTCTTATATCCTCCCACGTCCTCACCGCATGACACTAAACTGCATGGCCTTCAAGAACTACATATGGATTGATTCACATCCTAATGGGATACGTAGGAACGCCCGGGCATTTCTTCCGTTGGCCCAGCCCGAAATCCAAAATCTTCACCTCGGGTCAAGACATATGGAATGGTGCACACTTTTTCCCCAACTCACGTCGAGCAAGCCTCGACCCGGCTGCACATCCCCCTGGAGATGTTTGCCTCTTTCGTAGATGGATACAGCTATGCTTCACCCACTCCTTGACTGGGATTCCATCATTTTTTCACACCCGGAGGGACCACCAAGAACGGCCTGGATACTACGCTCAAGGGCTCTCCTACCGATACGGGCCAACGCCCCCGAGGGTTTTCAAGAAATAGGCCGATACAAGTCCCGTGTTGCGAATTTGGTCAATGGTCGATGCTCATTTGTTGCTCCCATATCAGGTCACCAAAGTAATGTTGTGTTTTGAACATGGTAAACAGTTTCCTGGATCTTCGGGTCCACCCCGAGATGCCCCAAGCATCGAGTGCAGTGATTCGTTCTACCGCATCCCAAAGTGACAAACTTCCCCCCAGGTGGTGCTAGCGGTCGGGCCCACGACCCCGATTCCCCTATAAGGGGTGTACTGTGTGGTGTGGGACTATGTCCTAATTTACGTAGGGATCATGTACCATGTCATACGCCTTCCCTTACGAGGCCCAGCCTCAGGCCCCTTGGCCTTCTCGGGTCCCCGGCCCCCGTCCTCATGTAAGATGTTAAACTGTAGACCCGTCAGGCCTTCCTGACTGATGCTTGACCTTAGGCCCATTGGCCTTCTCGGGCCCCTCCGCCCAACCTCTTACCCAGGGTGTACGGTGTGGTGTGGGACTATGTCCTCATTTACGTAGGTATCATGTACCATGCCGTACGCCTTCTCTTATGAGGCCCAGCCACAGGACCCTTGGCCTCCTCAGGTCCCCGACCCTCGTCCTCACAGCAAGACATTAAACTACAAGCGGGTCAGACCTCCCTGACCAAATGCCTAACCATCAGGCCCCTTGGCCTTTTCGGGCCCCGGCCCAGGTCCTCTCTTATAGCAGTGTAGGGTGTGGCGTGACATTATTTTCTCATTCACGTCGGTTTATTCGTCGTACAGTACACCTCCCTTGTTTGGGGGTATATTACTCCCCCCATCCTCTATGACATTAAAATACATCTAGAGAACTATGTGTGGCTTGATTCCCATCCTCATGGGATACGTAGGACCACCGGAATGTCTAGGATTCGGGTCCAGCCCCATCTCTCGGGAATCTTCATCCCATCTTGGCCCTCTAGCCTACCCTTCCTCCATGAGAGGATTATATGGTGTGGTGTGGAATTATGTCCTCATTCAAGTCGGTCTCGTAATGACCATGCCATGTACCTCTCCCTCCTGAGCTGTTTTGTCGATCCCTTTTCGGTGGTTCACCAATGTGCCTAAGAGTACTATGGTTTATTACCTGGAATTCCAAGCTTTACTCGGACATGTCCGCACCCGCTTTCTAGGCTTTGTGTATCCCTGCATCAGGGCTTCCATCATCTTTCACACCCGGAGGGACCCCCAAGAACAACCTGGATACTACGCCCAAGGGCTCTCCTGCCGTTACGGGCCAACGCCCCCGAGGGTTTCAGACAACAAATCGATAAAATCCCGCGTTGCGAATATGGTCAGCGGTTGATGCTCGTTTGTTGTTCCCACCTCAGGCTAACGTGATATGGACGCTGCGTTTCCACCATGGTTAACAGTTTTCCTCTATCGCCATGCCAATCCATTAAGCCCAAAATGCTGGGTACACAATTCACACCCTTCATCACTTCATCGTGTCCAAGTAGATTCTTGGAACTCTTAGTACTTTTCCTCCATGCACGTCTGCACGTTGGGGAAACAAGCCACATCAAAGGTGTCCTTCGGGGCTCTCTGTCGACTCCCCTCTGATGGATGCCCCAAGTATTACGATAAGGATCTCCCCCCCTTGTTTCCCACACCGAGTTTAACTCACGTGGGCTTAGGGATCGGGTTGACGTCTGCGCTAACTTGGGAGGTTGTTACCATTCATGGTACGAGATCTAAGACCATAAACTAAGATCCATCTGGAACAACGTTCAGCTTGATTCCCATCCTCATGGGATATGTAGGACCACCCAGACGCCCTGTCTTCGGGTACAACCCATTTAGGGAGCTAGTCTCTCCCCATGTTTCACCTCTTACCTCTATATAGTCCCCTCGGCCTAAGGTCTCCCTCTCCGAGTGGCATACAATGTGATGTGGGACCATGTCTCCATCAATTGTGTTTTATAACACTACGCACTTTCCTCACCTAACACCGTCTCTTCTACGTCTACGCTGCATGACGATAAAATGCACGCTTGGTCCTATCATACGACCCTAAACTGTGACATTATCGTCCTGGCCGCACGACGAAAAACGGCACTGCATTGTGGTGACCTCGTTGTATAGGACATCACGTTGGGTATTGGTCACATGCCATGCCATTTGTAAATGACCATCACGACTTGATCCTTGTGGTGACACCACGACCAACTACTCTAGTCCTGTTGCATCACAAAAAAAACCACTCACCTTAAAGGACACATAAGATTTATCAAATCCCGCTTCTTTTAGTGAAAGGGCCACGACCGCACTCCCCTTTCCCCTGGAACTGGTATCTTACCATTTCACCTTTAAGAACTACGTGTGGTTTGATTCTCATCCTCATGAGATACGTAGGAGCACCCGTGCACTTCCCCGCGGGGCCATCCTAACCTTTGTGTTTGGTCCCTCGACTCAAGCATTTCCCCAGAGATCGCATGGTAAGTAGGGATTAGGTCCTCATTCACGCCGGGTTTTGTTTCCATGTTTTCCCTTCTCCCTTTACCCATTTATGGTCTAAGGTCCATCAAGAACTACGTTAGGCTTGATTCTCATCCTTATGAGATACGTAAGAGCGCCCGGGCACTTCCCCGCGGGCCCAGACTAACTTTCGCTTTCGGTCCCTTGACCAAAAACCTCTCCTAAGGAGGTTGTGCGGTGTGATATGGGATTGTGTCCTCATTCACGTTGGGTTGTTCATCGCACCGCACAAACCCCCTATTCCCATTCATGCCAGGTGTTTGAGTTACTCCACCATGTGCCTATTATGTCTTCTCCCATCCATGGTCCGAATTCTACGATCCTAAACTAAGATATCCCTATGGGAAAGGAATCTGCTCCCTCTATCTAATACGTATCGTTGTCGTATTCAGATGTGTTTTGACAAAGAGCCCGAAGTGTGGGATTTTCATCGGGACATCCTCCTCATCCCATGACCATGATTCTTGAGCTCGCTATTTGGATACTCATCCTCTTCCACATCCAAAAGGACCCTCGGACGACATGGATACTATGCTTAAGGTCTCTCTATTAATGCTGGACCTAAGGGCCCTCCAATCGTTTCGGGCCAATGTACCTACAGATATCTGAAAACATTTGTGACATGGTCCCGTGTTTCGAACATGGTCAACGACCAACCCTCATTTGTTTGTCCCCATTCTAGGTTAATGCGATATGGATGCTGGGTTTCCGCCACGGTCAACAGTTATCCTCCATTGTCACGCCGCCATCATCGTGATCTGAATCTCAAGTGCCATGATTCATAAATTTCCACTTCCTCATGTTCAAGTGGAATTCCATCATACTCGGCTCTTTCTCTTCGCGCATCTAGGTGCGCTAAATGATCGTGTTAGTGTTATTGGGCTGGTATTCACTGAGCGTCCCTTTGCCCTAACCTGCCCCTTTTTGTGTTGGGAAATTCCCACCACTGCTTCTTGTTTCCCACCTCGAGCACGACTCACGTGGGCTTAGTAGTTTTGGCGGGATGTGTACCAACACGTCTAGGCTTCTCATCGTCCTGCATGACGTAAAACTGCGCTTCCAAAACTACATATGGCTTGATTCCCATCCTCGTGGGGTGCGTAGGAACACCCGACCACTCTGCTTCGGGACCAGCCTAATCCTCACTCTTGGTCCCTCGACTTGAAGAGTTTCCTCCAGGGGTACGTGGTGCGATTTGGACTCCAAGTCCTCATTCACGTTAGTTTCATGTCTACCGCACCACACGCTCCCTGGGATCTTCCCTTTTATTCCACTTCCTATCGTATGACTTTAAACTACAGGAGTCCATGTGTCCTCAACGCATGACACAAAACTGCGGTTCTACCCTGAACAAGCTCAGGATGCCCCATGTTAATCATGGGATGCACCATAGCCTCTATTAGAGAGGATTTCACCTGCCAGTGTTGGTCTTTGACTGCACTGTGCTTCCAGAACTACGTATGGCTTGATTCCAATCCTTATGGAATACGTAGGGACACCCAGGCATTTCACCTAGGGTCCAACCCCAGGAATCTTAAAATCATGTTCCTCCCCCTGGTTTGACTCGTCATAGGGGATCGTATAATTATGAATCTTCCCTGAACAAGTTCAGAATGCCCCAAGATTACATTGGGAAGCGGTAAATCCCCTCGCCAGAGAGGCCCTGTCTCAAAGAAGGAATGATCCATGATCAAACCAATGCGCCCATATTGTGTACTCCCACCACGGTGGTGTAACTACATAAGTGTTGGATTCTCTTCGGACAAACCCTCACTCCATATTCCACACTTTGCATGCCCCTTATTTGGATCCTCGTCCCCTTTCATATCTCACGGGACCCCCTAACGGCCTGGTCTTATGCCGCATCGGCTCACCTACCGTCCTGGGCCAACATTCCGGAAGACTGGTCATGTTTGGAAGGAACCCCTAACAGTATGGATGTTTGACCTATGGTCCGCCAACTGTCCTGGGTGAATGTCCCAAAAGATTGACCGAAAATATTTGTGACATGGTCCCGTGTTTTGAACATGGTCAACTGTTGACCCTCATTTTTTTCCCCATTACAGGCTAACATAGTAAGGACACTACTTCTCCTCCATGGTTAATGGTTGTCCCTTATTGTCACGCCATCCCCACAGCACTCCGAATCTTGGGCATCGTAATTCACGCTTCTCGTTTCTGTCTGTTCGGAATGGTTCAAGTTCCCCTAGTGTTGCACCGTTCGTACATGAGGGCACATAGAAGAAATGGTAATTCGGCTGTTTTGAAAAGTTCCTTCTCTGGTCAAGCCTCTCCCATATTTTGGAAATCCGGACTGGTAATCCAAATCCCGGATACCCAGAGCATGGTCTCCACTCCTATGTTAGGTGGGACGAGAAGGCAACTATCTCCTGTTTCTCACATCGGGCTCGACCCACGTGGGCTTGG
This sequence comes from Viscum album, assembly GCA_963277665.1. Taxonomy (NCBI): domain Eukaryota; kingdom Viridiplantae; phylum Streptophyta; class Magnoliopsida; order Santalales; family Viscaceae; genus Viscum; species Viscum album. The sequence continues at coordinate 1,616,680,510 of OY728158.1, forward strand.
GGAATTATCGCCGAACGTCCCGCAAACATTGTAGGGATGTAACAAGGCGATTCAAACAGTGGGGATCATGTGCGCTATGGAATTCAAAACAAAGAAAGAAGAAATTGAAGCACGAAAGTACCAATAAAATGTTTTTGGTTTGTTACAATACCCGGGGGTCGACTCCCCCCATGGACGGGTTGACCCCGTCAAAAGAGAATTGCAGCTCCGCCACCCGTTGGCTTGTGGCATCCAAGGCTTGCTGCCGCTGACTTAGCTCCCGCTCCTCCTCAGCAGCGGCGAGGTGCAGTTCTTCAGCTGTGGCTTTGGCCCTCTCTACGCCAGCTTGAACGGCAGCCATCTTTCCAGAGGCCTGCCTGATATGCTCTTCTTCCTCTGCCAGCTCGGCCTTCAACTGTGAGATCAGCTCAGATTGTGCATTAAGAGAGGCTGAAAGCTCATCTACCCGGGTCTGCATCTTTTGTACCTCGCTTTCAGCCTCCTGGAGCTTCTTGATGTTGGTCTCCTTCCTCCGCTGCCAGCACATGCTGAGCCCACATTCATGCTCCCGGATCTTCTCAGCCATAAGATCTCGGATGAGTGCGTGAGGACGTTGGGAATCCACTCCGCCAGCGCACAGTTCGTGCAACCCCGAGCGGAGTCTGTCCATTTCAGCCAGCCATTGCGCTTGGGGGGTGTCCCTGATGAAGCGCATGATTAGCTTCCACGACCGGCGGTGGACTATGTTGCTGTCTTCCTCATCAGAGGCCGTTTCGTCCCAGTCTGCACGATTGGCAGGCCCGTACGCGGGATACGCCTGCAAGAAATCCTCGGTAGGATCTACATCTGGTGTTGAATCCAGTACAACATCTAGTGCTAAACCAGGCGTGACAGGACTGGGACCGACCGGTTGATCCTCTTCATCAAAGTCCACCTCAATGACTTCGGGCACGACCCTGCTGGTGGTCCCGCCAGTGATGATGTGTGTTGCAGCTTGAGGAGATGGGGGGACTATCACCAAAATCACCGAGATGTCCCTAGGAGGGACGCCACCAGACATCCCGACTAGTCTTGCCATAGAAGCCAACACCAGTCGGAGAACTGTACAACAGAGAGGGACATAAACGTTTGTTGGAATAGTCTACATATGATGACAAGGAAACCGATAGAGGAAAATTACGGAGATCGACCTCCTGACGCTGCTCATGAGCCGGTACTGACAGGACCCTGAGGCGAGGACCTCCGTATACTATTGGAAGGTCTGGAGATTTCGGAGGAGCCACCTCGGGTGCTCTTGTCCCACCAGATGCGGAACTGGACGTAGCCATAGGCGCGGGTTCCAAAGGTCCCGCATCATCACCCGTCGAGGGGCGAGAACGAGGCCTGCGAACAAGTTCCTCCTACATGGCTCAAAAATCGGTGAGAAGTCCATAGTGGCCCGAGAACGGACCATAAGGAAAGAAGTTATGAATGATTCCTCGAGAGCCTCTGCAAAATCATCAGAATCTGAGCCTTGATCTTCGACCTCTCCCTCCTCCAATGAGCTCCCTCCTCCATCCTCATCCTCCTAAGAGGAGTCCTATGATTCTTACGGCAGGGGGAAGTGCTCCCTCATATCGGTAGCCGATAACTATGGGGGGACCATTTGATTCAACAGTAACCTCACCCGGTCTGTCATTAGGAGAGGGACACCACTGGAGTGGACGTAATCCTCTAGATTGTCCAAGTATTGCTCTACCTCCGCCGGAGACGCCATGAATCCAGCCCGGATTGGGACTATGCCCGGTAATTCCATCCCGAGACGATTCAGGTGGGCCCATATCTCGGGTGGGATCATGAATTGCCGGTTGACATCCCAAATGTCCCAGGCTTCCGGGAAGACGGCATCCTATGCCATGTTGATATGACGCAGGTGCTTCCCCGGATCCTGAGTGGATATCCTATGAAATCCCCTCAGTGGTTGCCCCTCCGGATGGCCCTGCTCTTCCGGAATCACCGGATCCGCCACTGCTGCCACACCCTTGGTCGGTGCGGGTCTCTCCGCCATGGTAGCCCCACCACTGCGAGAGGCCCTAGCTTCCCTCCGACCCCGACCTCGAGATAGAGGAGGCCCACCATCACCAACCCGAATAGTTGGTTGCTTCAGCATCTCCCCTGGGTAAGCAGCCTCCCAACTAATGGCATACTCCCTCACCAATCCAAAAGCGGCGGTGGATGGAGGCAATACAATTCGCATATTCCCATCCTCTCATGTGAACATGAGCCACAACTGCCTCATCACACACGGGTTCTCCTCGTGACGCACCTCCCAGTAGTCCTATGGGGTCAGCCGCTGGAGGCACCAGAACTGCCTCGCAAACCGATGCGGGGTGTACGGTTCACAGAGTGACTCAAGATCTATTCATGCCACCAAAACTCCACCTCGAAAGGCCAGGAGGTAAGAATGATGTTATTTTGTTCCCCACCCGTCATCAGTAAGTATCCCCGTTGACAATGGGAAGGGGTGGAAATTAAACTCATCCACCCTCCACACCCGATTCAGCACCATCGGCACGGCTAGTTGGAACGGGAATCTCTCGACCGCATTCAGGATGGAGGGGCAGAAATTTGATCCCGATGATGAAATGGGGTTTGGATACTCATAAATCCTCCTGATGTGCACTGCGATCCACCCATACAATAGGTGGAAGGGCCCACATATCCTTGGCAGCTTCTTGACCTTGCTAATGTGTCACAACATTCTATATAGTTTGGTGAGCATTGGAATCCCCACATTGATCCGCTACCCCATGGACAACATGGAAACCATAATAAACAAGCTGGGCCGCACCCCCTTGCTTGTATCCCTCACCGGTAGGATCCAACTGTAGATGAGAGCCACGATGAACGCCGCCGGCCTGACTATCGGCTGTTGTTCAGTGCTGACACTGAAACCCCATGTCTTCCATTGGCTTTCCTCCAAGACCCACCAATACAAGTGCCCCTTACCCCGTTGGGCCGCCCTCGGACATGTTCGAGGCCTTGGAGGGAACTCTCGATTATCTGGGAAATTCAGGAAGCACTTGAACCATCTCCTAAAGTGGACATCCCTCACTGCCTCCTTGTCCTCTCCAGGGATGAGTGCCATCAACACTGACGCCAGTCGCGACATTTGCTCTGTATCCTCCCACGCGCTCATGACGGGGAGGAACTCATCATACATGGCCCCCAAGATCGGAACCCCAGAAATCTGGTGGACATCCCACAGGCTGATGCCCACTTCCCCGTGATGCAGGTGAAAGGTATTGGTCCTAGACGACCATCTGCTGAGCAATTCCGGCATAGTTGATTCGGTTGGTAAATGTGGAATTGGGAGGCCCATGCCGCCTCATATAACCCCACTCTCCTCAGCTTGGCCCCAAACTCCTCGCATGAGGTGCCTACCCAGTAGACCCAAGACCAGTCATCAGTGAAGTTGCCGCCTTGGCACAGGTCCCACTCATCGGACCATCCTTTCTTCGAATCCTACAAAGCCGCCTTCAGCATGGTACAGTAGAGAGGAGGGGACGTCTCCAATTGCAGTGGATTCCCATCAATATCGTTCACATGGTTGTAGAGACAATCATCGTTGACGGGTGTGAAGTCCTCCTGCGCATGACCATCGGCTGCCCTGAACCATTGGTGCTGGCATGGTGTGCTCCTGAACCGGCAAGCTGGTTCATCCGTACCTGCCTCATGAATGAAGACGTCATCCCTCAACCCGAAGCCGTACAATGGCAGCTTCTTACACTACGGATAATTCTTTTGACCCTCCGATAGCAGATCTGTCAAAGAAGCGTGGTCCGAATGGCTTCGGACCATATCCCCAAGGCCTGGATGGTTGGCCATCTCTTCTCGATGGGCGGCATCTGCAAGCACCCCCAATACAGCTTCTTGATGGGCCATTTCAATTTCGGCACTCAGAAAAGAATTTTTTCAGAATGGATCACGAAGCCAGATCACGAAGGTCAGTCGCGAGACCAAGCCGCGAATTCTGGCCGAGGCTGGAAAACAGGAGTTCGCTTGGCGCGGCCGCAGAGTCAGAGACCCGCGGTTCGCCGCGAAGCTCAATTTGCGGAGAGCAGGTGCGGAGTACACGGAGCTTCGCGAAATCGAGCGCGCAAAAGACAAAGAAATCACGTAAAGACAAAATAGGTCGACCCCCTATTTATAGGCGGCAACCACGAAGCATCGTGGCATGCCTCACCCGCGCGGAGCATCGCGGCGCATCCGGATCCGGGGCCCCTGTCAGCACCGCGGGCCCCCTTCGCGAAGCCGCATCGCGAACCACTGACAATTTTGGGGATTTTCCCTCAGACTTCGACCCTTCAACCTTCACGGGTCCAAGTCTGAGGGGGCGAATTTGTTGGCGCCAAAATATTGCATGAAAGGAAGGGACAGAAAAGTAGGCTGGCCTGCTGCCTCGTGAAGCACCGATGCGAAGCACCCCAAGCATCGCGGTCTCACGAAGCTCTAGAGGCGGTAACTCTCCGTGAACGCATTTGACGTTCGCGAGCTAGCCGTGAAGCTCCGGAGGCGGTAACTCTCCGCGAACGTATTTGAAGTTCACGAGACCGCCGCAAAGCTTGGGAGGCGGTAACTCTCCGTGAACGAGTTTGAAGTTCACGAGCCCACCGCGAAGCTCCGGAGGTGGTAACCCTCCAAGAACATGTTTGACGTTCCCGAGCCCGCCGCGAAGCTCTGGAGGTGGTACCTCTTCACGAACGACGTTGACGTTCGTGAGCGCGCCACAAAGCACCTGAGGCGGCGCGCGATTTCTACTTCGCGGTGCCCCTTCCCTATAAATACTGGACTCCCCCTGAGTCCCGAAGACGGACAATACGACCTTTCGGCTTCTCCTCTCCCAAATCGCGAAGCACTCTTTGCCCCCGGGAATCATGAGCTCCGCGAGGTACTTCTACTTCGCGTGACGCCTTTGCTTTGTATCGTTTTGATCCCCTCTTCCGAGAGGGATGCCCTTCGCAAAGCTCAAGGGCATTCGTGAAGGAAGGGGATTCCCAAGGGAACCTGGGAAGCCGCGGAGCATTTATGCTTCGCAAAACACCCAACCTGTACTAGTGATCCCTATGCTAAGGCATGATCGCTACACATCACGAAGCACACTGCTTCACAGCACCCTGCTTCGCGAGGCACCTCTTTTTCGCGAGGCAGTGCTTCGTGAATACTGTTCCACTTCACGAAGGACCCTCCACTCACACCTATGCCCTATGCTAAGGCTAAGGCACTCCACTTCGCGAAGAAAACTCCTTTTCTTGTCAATTTCTCTTCCTGTGCGACCCGCCAGGTTTGCACGATGTGATTTCAAAGTCCCACGGATAATACCACTCGTAGCGTTGCTTCGCCAAATTCTTCTTCGCATAGGCATGCTAACGACTATTAATTCTTCGCATAGCCACGCTAACGTTGACCCATCGATGGTTCGCTCCACAACCCCCCTTGACCATGTCCTTGCCAGTACTTTCCCTCCCCCAAGGACCAGAGGGTACCGGTTATATATGTCCTTGGGGTGTGGAGTGAACCCACCTCGTCCGAGCTGCAAGATGTTAAACTACCAAGCACCATGTCCTCAACCCATGACGTTAAACTGTGACACGACCTCGTGCCTCTCACGAAGGGTCCCCCCAGCACGAACATTTTTTACGCCACTTGTCTCCACAGGAGTGGAATCACCCATCCACAAGTGAAGATATCCTCCTTATTGGAGTGGAGTATGTTCTCCGGAGAAGGGAGACCCTAGTTCCCTAATGGATGGCTGCACCCCTGCATCTCCGTACTTCCCCACTACCAAGGTCAGTGGAGGGAGTGATAGGGAATGAGGAACCTCCCATCATTGGTCCCAAATCCCTCTTTCACTGCGCTTTGTCACACTTCGGGCCTCCATCCTGGAGTAAGTCCCAGCACCATGGGCCACCTAACGTGTAAGCCCCTCTTCGCTTCACACGAACGCACCCTTCACGGCGTGATCGTCAGGTCCTTGCTGTCTCTTGATTCTCACACCGAGCATGACTCACGTGGGCTTAGAGTTGGCATTGGCCATGACAATACATCGTCCAGCATGACGTTAAACTGCATACCCTCGTCCATCATGATGTTAAACTGCATACCCTCATCCAACATGACATTAAACTGCATACCCTCGTCCAGCATGACGTTAAACTACATACCCTCATCCAGCATGACGTTAAACTGCATACCCTCGTCCAACATGACGTTAAACTGCATACCCTCGTCCAGCATGACGTTAAAATGCATACCCTCGTCCAGCATGACGTTAAACTGTATACCCTCGTCCAACATGACGTTAAACTGCATACCCTCATCCATCATGACGTTAAACTGCATACCCTCATCCAGCATGACGTTAAACTGCATACCCTCGTCCAGAAAGACATTAAACTACATACCCTCATCCAGCATGACGTTAAAATGCATACCCTCGTCCAGCATGACGTTAAACTGCATACCCTCGTCCAACATGATGTTAAACTGCATACCCTCGTCCAGCATGACTTTAATCTGCATACCCTCGTCCAGCATGACGTTAAACTGCATACCCTCATCCAGCATGACGTTAAACTGCATACCCTCATCCACCATGATGTTAAACTGCATACCCTCGTCCACCATGACATTAAACTACATACCCTTGTCCAGCATGACGTTAAACTACATACCCCCATCCAGAATGACGTTAAACTGCATACCCTCGTCTAGCATGACGTTAAACTCCATACCCTCATCCAGCATGATGTTAAACTACATACCCTCATCCCGCATGATGTTAAACTGCATGCCCTCATCCAGCATGATGTTAAACTATATTCCCTTGTCCCGCGTGAAATTAAACTGCACACCCATTTGAACTACGAGGTCTTTGATCCATGTCAATGCATGGTACGTAGGAAGCCTCCACGAGGTTCAAGCCCACCCATCATCCAATTCACATCGAGTTCTACCTTCGTCCATCATGACGTTAAACTGCATCCCAGTCCGACGACAAGCCGTTGTGACCACCCTTTGAACTACAAGGACTTTGATCCGTGTCAAGGCATGGTTCGTAGGAACCCTCCCAGAGGTTCAAGTCCATCTCCCATCGAACCAAGGTCCCTCATTTACGTCGGTTCTCCGACACCCACCACCATCCCGAACTACGGGGACTTTGATCCATGTCAAGGCATGGTACGTAGGAAGTCTCCATGAGGTTCAAGCCCACCGCCCATCGTTTATTCACATCAGGGTTCACTACCTTCCCGCATGACGTTAAACTGTATTCTATCAATCTTTTGAACGACGAAGACTTTGATCCATGTCAGGGCATGGTACGTAGGAAACCTTCCCAAGGTTTAAACCCACCACTAGTGGACCCCCGGGTCTACTTTCACGTCGGTTGACCGATGAAAACCTTTGAACTATGAGGTCTTTGATCCATGTTAAAGCATGGTACGTAGGAATCCTCCCCGAGGTTCAAGCCCACCACCCGTCAGACCAAGGTCCACCTTCACGTCGGTTCACTGATGAAGCCCCTCTGAACTACGTGGTCTTTGATCCTTGTCACGACATGGTACGTAGGAAGCCTCCACGAGGTTCAAGACCACCACCACTAAGACCCTCTTGGTCCTCCCCATTCATGTCAGTTCGCTGATGATGCCCATCAGACCAAGGTCCACCCTCATGCCGGTTCACCGACACCATCCCGAACTACGAGGACTTTGATTCCCTGCCACGGGGATACGTAGGAAGCCTCTTCAAGGCTCAAGCCCAACTTCATCGTCGCCCTTGCGATGGTTCCTTGCAATTCCCCCCTCCACTTCATTCGTCCATCCATCATCCACCCTGATTCTCGCCCGAACCGTCATATCCCTGTGAGACCATGTCGGTACGTTCCTCTTCACAGCCGCCCATGGGATGGTCCCGGTATCGACACCCCTTCAAGGGAAATCCCTCAATCCGATCCATTCTAGCTAATGCTATGATCGGGCTGATCCGTCTCTGATGGACGTTAAACTCGTGGCGTACCCTGTGTTAAACACGAGAAGCTAAGGAAAACCTCAGATATGTGTCTATGGCATATAATTCCCTGCGCTCGATGTGGGATGCCTTGGGCTTCCACGCCCTCGAGAAGCCCTATGACCAGGGATAGTGGACATACATGCCAGTTCCCCAACATCCAGACACGCTACTGATGCCTCAACGTGACTACTCCCCTGACTAAAGGTTGCTACCCTAACCGGACGCTTTGGAATGTCCCAATAGAAGCAGTTTATTTAACCGACGTCCATGGAAACATGGCACTGGGAAGAGTTTCATGAACAACGTATTAAATCTATGAGGGAGACCCAGACTAGGTGATGAGTTCTGAGGAGGAATCCACAGAAGGAAGAACCGACATCCTATCATCCCGTTTCGATCAAGGAGCAGATGTACCTGAATAATGAGCGAATGCCACCTGCCTTTGGAAAGCGGGAATGCGGGGTAACAGTGCAGCGTGTCCTCCTCTGCGGACGGACGGATGCGCGCGCCCTGGCGAAAGCATCGGAAATAGATATATTTTAAAATTGAACATTAAACACCATTAATAATGAGAGAATAGTGATATAAATTTCCATATGGTATAAATTAAAACATATAACATAAAAATATGGTGCATAAAATAATCATGTCTCAAAGAATTGGAATTTGAGACAAAGAATACTCACCTTTAATCCTATTTAGCTGAATTTTGTAAATCACGATTGATAATAAAATAACTATGTAAATTAGCTTCAAAAAATCATATTTATACCTATATTTTTTTAAAATTCATTTATTTTAATTCTCTATATGTATATTAATTAGTTATTAACTATTTTCAATATCAAGTGATAGAAATATTAATTTTTTTGAACATGTTTCATAATTATCTCAAAGTTCATCATTATCAGATCATACGAGGAATTATAATGTATGATTGAAAATTTTTTATAGCTATTTAATTCCATTCTATCAGAGTTTTGTTTATTTTCCTTAAATTTGAATTTAATAATGAAAATGTTTCAATGATATTTAACAAATTTCCATTGGTATCTTAACTAATGAGTTTAATATTAATATTAACATTAAAAACTAAAAACAAATAATTATTTCATATTTAGGTCATATATTAAAATAAATTAAATTCCCATAGTCATACTTGATATAAATTTATAACATTTTACATGTAGCTGGGTGAAACAAACCAAACAATAACATACTATAATTAATGGATGATTATGATGTTATTTGGTAGTAATATTTCAAGGAACAAGCCTTTAAAATTACAAATTCTAGTGACTTCAAAACTATAATAAAGTTTCATTCAGTGCCAAAGAACTTTTCAATCTAGAGTTCTAGTGTTTTTTTCATAACACTTATATAAAAATTCAATATATATATATATATATGTATAAATTGAACACTTATACTTTGTATCCATTTTTTCCATAAATAAATCTTTTAAAATAAAAAGATATTTTTTTCATGAAAATATTTACCGATTTCAACTTGACTTTTATTTTCCCTTACCCAACCCTAAATCCATGTGAAATGTTTTTATAATAGATTTATATAAAAAAACATAATAAGTACAATAAATGAAAGAATGAAACCATTAGTTTATGAGTACTTATAAATTAATTCATTTTTCCAAATAAACTATGGGATCAAAATAAAAATTTTATTACCTAATAAATCACCTTCTATGATCAAATAACTTTATAAAACATTTCAATAAAAATATTAATGTAATATGAAACTCATAATGATGTTTTCACAATGATATAATTTTCAATGGTAAAAATTAGAACGTACATTCCAATACCTTGTGAAATCATAAAAACCCATAGAAATAATAGATAAATCATATATATAATTTGTGGAATCATTTTTATAGAACTCTTAATTCCACATTGAAAACCCGTCATGGTTATACTGAAAGTAGACAATTTTTGTTATACCTAAATAACCATCACATTTATATTTTGAATAACTTTCATTATATATTCCCATAATCTATTAGAGGAATCCTAACCGGTTAATGTTGTCCCATTACATGATGCATTAAAGAGTTATAACAATATCACACATCCTTTGTTTATCACAAAACCATTCATCTATGGATAATAACGTAACCACCCATACTTAGTTTATAAAAACCCTCATCATTATAAAATATTTCACAGAACCATAGCATAATCATAACACAAAACATATTTCATTATAAAAATATTCTTTTCACTCATAATAAAGTATTTATGGGCACTGATATATGAATTTTCATTAAAACCAAAATCTAAAAAAAAAATTTCAAAAATAAATAGAAATAAGGTATTTATTTTTAGAAAAAGTAGGATATTATAATGAAAGAATAAAATAAAAAAATTCGTATGGTGACGAAAAAAATTATTATCACCATATATGTTAAAATTCAACATTCCTTGTGTATATTTTATAAATAAATTCAAAACATTCCATTAAAAAAATCAATTTGAAAAAATTTTAATGAAATAAAAAATATACATAAAATTTCATTTATAAATATTTTATGTCAATATAATACATCTTGAAAATAATTTTAAAATTGTGGAAATAATAGAAAAATATTATTAATGAAAATATTCAAAGAGGGTTTTAAAGGAAGTCTGAAGCATCACAATAATTTTTTATCTTCCTAAATAATAAAAATAGTCTAATTTTTTAGATTATTTATAAAATAAATCAATTTTATTAATCATTTTATCTCACTTTCTATAATTTTTTAACGATTACATAAATATTTTAGGTTATGTAGGATGTTTTGACAATATTCGGTTCACAAGTCCAAATTGAACTCTGTAGGTCGAATATAATCAAATAGGTCATTATTACACAATATCTTGAATAATAATCATCTCCTAATTATCATTATTAATAAACAATTATTCTTTTAAATATAATTATTAAATATAGTTATGAAAAATTAACCACGTGGAAATTATGGAGATGGTATGTCGTACGTACGCATGAGTAATGATTCCATTTTTCAGTGTTCCTTATAGAAAAAAGGTAAGTATTATTTTCACTTTATATAATTATAATAATAACATAAATATAATATTAATTGTTTAAATATACTTATATATATAATCGATATGATGTGGGGATTGAAAACGAATCACATCTCTTTGTGGATGTGGCCGTCCACACTTACACACAAACAACATTATCATTTTTTAGTGAAAGTGAATCTAAGAAGGTAAAGGATATAATATATTCTAGTAAGGATAAAAACATTTATAATATAATATATTTATAATAATTACATCATTAAAATCCATTTCTGAGATATGGTTATGAAAATCATATTACATCAGTTTGTGACGTGGTAGTCACCGGTACACATGAATGATGGTTTTTCCCATTTGATGGAAGATGATATTGAAATAGTTTATTAAATTAACATAATAAAATATTCACATATGAAAGATACTTATTTTATGATATCATCATGATTAATAAATAATTTATGGAGTTGGAAGAATAAATTAAACTAAAACATGTGATTAATAACTATAGGTATTCTTTGGAATTTCTCCCTTTCTTAATAGATTAAGCCCTCCAAGGTTTTTATTATTTAGTAAAAATAAAACTCTAATTGGGGGGTGGATTATAGTAATGTATTTTGGTTGGTAATATCCAAAACAAATGGGAATTTAATTGTGAAGAAATGATATTAAGTGCTACCCTTTATAAGAGAGGAGATGGGGACTTTTGGAATTGACTAAAATATTAAATTAATATAAATTAATTGTGAGGTCCAAATTGGATCCATATTAAAAAATATTATTGTGTAACATAAATAAGAGTCTATTTAATCCCATATAATTTTTTTTACAACTTTGGATCAAATATTCATCCTTATATTTTGGTTTTAACCCTCATTAACCCTTTTAACATTGACTATGACGAAATGGATTTTTTAGTCATTGAGGATCAAGATAGTTAATATAAACAAAAAACCAATAAATATATTTTTTAGGATATTTTAAGCCGTATAATAATCTCTTGGAAAAATATATTATTTTATTAGGATCATTTAATAAAATATTATTTTCATAAAATATTTCTAATATCAATTTTAGATCTCCTCATTTACATTGAATTATATAACAACGATACATCCAAGGAATTACAATCATATAAATTACCATACCATAACATGTTATAGTAATATAAAAAATTCCTTTATCATATTAATTAATTAATATTACATTACTTTTGAAAATTTTAATATAATTTTTTTATTTTTCCTTTAATTGAATAATTATTGTGTAAGTGCTGTGTATGAATTAATGTATTTATTAATTCAATGAAAATAAAAAATAAATTATAATGATAAAGATAAATAATTTATTATTATAAATAAAATTTATAATGAAATATAACCTATTGTTATCCCCATATTAAAAACATTATAGTTATTAAAAACAATAGTTTTCCATTTTTTACATTTTATATATAAAATACTATGAAGGGTATAATATGATCCATATGTATTGAAAAGGACATATATCAAAAATTTGGATGATTATGGATGTGATATACACATCCAATACAATTAATAAATTTTTTAAGATAATTCTTCAATCCTTTCCTTTTTATTTGTAAACATAATCACATGATTTACCCTTTACTATTGTAATAAAATTACTATGGTTACTATTCAAAGTAACCAAAAATAAAATGAGACTATTTACCAAAATTTGACAATACCAAATAAAATATGAAATAAATTGTTAAAAACATAAAAATATATGTGTATGAATTTAATTTAAAATTAAACATGAAAACAGAATGAAAAACATATTTTAAAAAAATTAACTTTTTAAATTTAAAATGTTTTTATACTAATTTAATGTCTAAAAGTAATTTTAGAAAACCTAATTTAAATATTTTAAATCAAATAGAAATAATGATATTTTAATGTTTTCAAAAATAGAATTTCCTTTTATAAATACATTAAGATAAAATACATTTTCTGTAAAAATTATTATTTTTCATTATTCATTTAAAACCATACTTTTATTAAAGTTATTAATAATTAATATTAAGATAATTTTTACATGTTAAATTAAAAATTAATTTCATTTTTTAAATTAAAATTCTATAACTTTTATATCTAGATTTAAAATAACTCTATATAATACATAAAAATCTAATTTGGTTATAAATAAATATTTTTTTTTCTTTTGACCAAAAATGTGTCTAATGTAATTCTATAATATCTATGTTGAAAATATATGAAAATGTATTATCTAAAAATTTTCTTGGTTGTTAAAAACATTAATATAAAATTATAATAATGACCATATTTAGTGTTTATTGGTTTGATATATCATGATTGTAAATAATAACGAGAATAAGATAAAAAATTTGACGTTATTACATGGTATAAAGAAATAAATTTTTTATATTAAACCACTATTTTTTATGGATAAATTTACCCAAATTTTTTATTTATCAAATGATTAATACGATTCACAATTAATCTTTCCAAGACATCAATAATTTCATAAAAATCATATTTCTCCTATAAATCCAGTATCAAGATTATCCATATAAGTTGGTGATGAAAAGAAGATTGTAAATAAATCATTTCATATAAGTGGTAGTTCACATGAATGAATTGTTGGTGATTTCATTTTATATAAAATGGGGGAAATTAAATTTATTTTTTAAAATTTAAGAAAATAAAATTGGTTACAAATATCATAAACATATTTTAAATCCATCACTATGAAATGTCATGCAATGTGGTTTGGGAATATTAATCAAGAAACTTTTGGAGGTGATAGTATGCATACACACAAACACACACACACACAAATGTTGTTTTTTTCCTTCATGGAAGAAGGGAATGGAGGTTAACAGTTACTTCTTTAAAATAAAAACATGTTGTATACAAAAAATAATGATGTCATTATATATAAATGAGGAAAATATTTTAAGAAAATTAATATAGAAATATAAATAAATTACATAAATTAGTACTCACATTAGGGATATGGAATTTCCCTTAGAGTAATCTATAGAAAGGGTGATATTTGGACAATATCTTGTGATAATAAGATTAATAGGTTGAAATAATAATCTATGTATATGAATAACGAAATATCTTCAATAGGAAACCATATTTTTTTTAATGGTATTGAAGGGGTGGTGAGAGGACCCTTTTATAAGTGGGGAGAATGATATTTTTATAAATATGTATACTTAATATAAAAAGTTAATATATTTTTCTGGTAAAGAGGCCCAAAAAACTAGAAAATAATTAAATGGGTGATGGTATAAGGTCTTTAATATCTCATAATATCAAATGGAAAAATGTTTTTATCATGTTTCAATTTCTTTACCCTATGATTTATTACTTTAACCCATTTCTATTTTATTGTAATTACTAATTTTTTACAAACAAAATAAGTTATTATGCCTAAAAATGAAATAGATCATATAAAATACATTTTACCTACTAATTCCTAATATAAAATCAACTTTATTAGATAATTTTTCTATATTTAATAAAAATTATTTAAGACATTAGCACAAGTATCCCATAAAAACAATTTTTTATGTGTATTTTCATGCTTAAAATTTAGGTATTGTGTAAAAAAAATTATGTATTTTATTTTAATTATATTAATTATTTTATTATAATTTTTTTCGTTCTTTAATAGAAAAAAACCTAATTTTTCAAAAAAATTATATAAAATGAAAAGAAACATAAATTTGTTATTAAAAAATATTACATAAATCCTTAAAATGTTAATCTTACATTTTATAAATTCTATAATTTATTTTTAAATGTGTTGTATTACATATTTAACACAAATTTGACCAATTAAAATGTTTTATACACTTCTAGTTTTTTATTATAAATTCATTTAATTAAAATGTATAGTATAAAATGTATTTACACTATTCACCTAAAATCAATTATTTTAGAAAAATTTAAAAAATCCATAACTAGATAATATTAATTTTTTTTAAAATAGGTTAATTTGTTCAAATTCATATTAATAATTATCTTTTATATAAATCCATGAATAAATTCACTTTAGGGGGTACATTATGAAATAATTTTTTTTGTATTTTTAACATGATATAACAAGGTCTAAGGCATTACAACAAGCATAAGATGGAAAAAATATATAACTAGGGTAATAGTAGATAAATGGAAAAATTGATTTAAATAATTTAAAAAATATTAGTTTAACTAAAAAAATGATTTCTTTTACTTGGTGGAACCTGAACTTGACTTTATCTCTCATGGCATAGACTAATGTGTATGTCAATTTCATGTTAGGGAAATCATGAAACCCATCCCACCGTGGTAGATATGAAAAAAAAGTTAGGGAATAATCCTATCCCATGGGATTAGGGAATGGGTATTACAAGACTATGGTGAAGCCATTAATATTATATGTTCAGAATGGTTATAAATTTATTTTAAGTTGTGATTCCATCCTATCAACGTAATCAAAATCAATTTGTATCAAATTGAAAAATATAAAAAATATCCAAATATCCCTTTTATACACTCACTAGTAACTAAATTGATTTAAATTTTCATAAAAAATCACGAGACATAAGAAAAGTAACTTAAAATTATTTCAGTAAAGGTACTTATAATCTACTAAAAATCAATGGTCAAATAGTTTAAAAGTACAAATAATGATTCCATACTCTAACCCTTAAAGAGTATGAAAATAATGTGAGGCACACCAACTAGTAATAGTATATAATAACTTTTTAATGTCAAACAAAAAGATATTTTCCACCAATTACACCCAATGAATGAACATAAAAATTCGGAGGAAATGGGTTTGAGTAAGTTCCATTAGAGAAGAAGAAATTATAAATAAATAACTAAATAATAATGTTAGATTCACCAAGGAAAATATACTAAAAGGGAAATATTGAAAATAATTCAAGAGGTAATGAATGTTATAAAATACCTAAATTTTATGAAATTGGATTTTCAAAAAATAAAATATACTAAAACAGTATGAAGTATGCTAAGTGTTATGAATGTATATATATTTCTTAGTATGATACTTAATGATTAACCAAAGGCATTAACATAAGTATAATGGAAAATGGGATTATTAAGGAATATATAATTAGAGTTTATTGATAGATACACTATAGGGGCATAATTAGAACCAAATAGCAAGATTATTACCATTTAGGGGTTATATATTTGTGCTAAAATATAGAAATAGCTCATTACTAAAAAAACTATCCTACCAAGAAATAGGGTACTTGAAACTATTCCACTGAGTACCTGATACTACTGTAGATAGACCTATATCTATTATACTACTAAAATATACATTTCCCCACCCCACTATGTACCTGATTCCTTTTAGTACCTTGGTACAACCAACTTTTATCTTCTCCACCTAAAATCCTCCACCAAATATCTCAATTTAAAATAAACCAATTATAGAGATTAGAAATTTAATTTTAAATATATTTCCCACAAAAAGGGGTATGAATATTTTCTATTTCCATACCATTGATAATATCATCCTAGAGAAGATTTAACAAGTTATATGATGAAAAATATTCGATACTAAGTCTTTATTTAATATTTGGACATCCAAGACTCATCATGATCCATTTTATGTTTCTACCTGACCAAAATTAGAGAGATCAACTTGCATTATAAAATATTCTAATTTTGATCAATGATTTTTATCTGATTTTGTAAATAAGATACATCATATTTAATCTCAACATCATCACACCATATTATGGTAAGTGACATAAAATGTGTTATGCCTGGAATATAATCTTATTAGTAACGATAATTTATAAGTGACTTCCCAGACACTATTATTAATTTCAAATGTTATTATATATCTTGTGATTATATTTCCAATCATTACCATATGTTGATGAACTATTATCACTGAAACCTCAGAGTAAAAATGATCACAAACATCAAATTCTATGGTCTATCTATAATGATTGTTATAAGAATTTTACGAAATTTTAGTAGACATGAGATATTTCTAATCCCATTTTATATGTTATATTAGTTTCTAAACATGATTAGGACCAATTATATAATAATTAAAAATAACTATCCAAAAGGGAAAATAATGATAGGAACATGCATATAATTATTATTGAGAATCCATTTAAATATAATATTGGTAGTTTTTAATATATGAGGACTTCACCAAAGCAAGACGATCGTCCAAAGATCTACCAAAATAGGTAATGAAGACTCAAATAATGACTTTTAATATTATGACAGCTTTCTTAAAATGATCATATTTTTATGATAAAGGGAAGCACTAAAATTCACATAAGACTCTGAAGATCATATAAGACCATTAAAAAATGAGACGTGAACATTGAATCTTTATCATATATGATGATGGTTGGGTCACTGTTAAGATTCATTATATCTCTAACATATAGAATTTTTTAGTTCTTCAATAGAGGAAGACACTATAATAAGAACTAAGTGAGCTATCCTTGTTTTGTGACCCATAATGACAGACATGGTATCTTTCAATTTAAAATATCTTTGAAAACTAATCTCAAATTTCAATTTTATTTCACGCCACTTTTGTATAGGTAGAGGGAGGGTCTAAAGCGTAAATATATGATTTTTATTATCCTCTTTTGCCTGATGTTTGATGTGTAATTAAGATTTTTTTTCAATATTGTTATTTATATCAGTTGAATAAAAAATTTAAAAAAATATCAAGATATAAATTATAAATACTATATTGAACAACCCACTAAGAGGAATGGTATTCCTTCATCAAAAATTCTATCATATCCCTAGATACAATGACCCTCCAATGGAATTATATAAAGGAATGAGAATCATGGAACCCTTGGTCAAGGATCTCCCCATTATAAGGTCCGAATAAAATAAAAATATAATTAGGTTCTAATGTGAGAGCCCTTAACATAATCCAAGATGGATAGTGAATGTTCAATGTGGTCTATGTGTATCCGATTCGATTTTTAATAATACACAAATAATTATTATCCATCATCATCATCATTAACCATTATTATTCTACCTCATACACCTTTTTTGGAGGACCTTTAAGATAATACATTCAAATAATGAAATTACATTTACCCAATGCATGAAATAATTTAAAATCGAAATACATAAGGTATTTTGATCAGTGACATGAGGTAATTTTTATTTCCTATTATAATAGAATTTATTTCATCATATTTCTTTCTACAACCCCCAAAAATAACTCTCCCAAAAATATAATGCCTCCAACATTTGATAGTGTTCACAAGAGGTATGGATTCCATTTCATGGATAGGATAAAATTGTTCATAGGGATAGAATTTATTGGTCCCATTTAATACTAGGAAATTACCTTTTAAAAGAAGTAAATTGAGGCCAATTAAAGTTGAATCACAATACACTTTGAACAATTTACACTGATGAAGAAATATAAGGAGGGTAGATTTTTTATTCTCTTATGCATATCCTAAAAGTTCATTTAGTAATAATAAAAAATATGAACTTATCCCTATTTTTGTTATAGTAGTCATTGGAACCATAATCCTATGTAAATCATAGAAAAAAAGACAATTTACTACAAGCATCATAAATTTTCTCCACCAAAACACACTATAAGGGACATTATAAGATAATATCAGTTTCACATTCCTAGGATCGAGATATATACCCTATTATATAATAAAAATACACAGTATCTTCATTTATTAGATCTAGAATGGGAATTTTGAATAATTAACATATAAATTTTGTTTTATAAATTTCTATAATACAATGTAGAGATATTGAGAATTCTCATATTGAGATTTATAATAGACCATGATA
Organism: Viscum album; assembly: GCA_963277665.1. NCBI lineage: Eukaryota > Viridiplantae > Streptophyta > Magnoliopsida > Santalales > Viscaceae > Viscum > Viscum album. Next base: position 1,616,699,417 of record OY728158.1, read on the forward strand.
TCATCTATAAAGTTCATGATGAATAATTAAATAATTTAGTGGATGATAATATTACTTAAATACATGAATATAGGTGGAGGTTTATTCCATCTAAGAGGCACCACATGGTATTCACAATTCACAAATCAATGTCAGATATTGTTCTTAAGAAAATATTATGGTCTGATCCCATGATAATGAAATCCAGAGTATAAGAAAATTTTTGAAAACCACTTTTACCATTCTTATTAATCAAATACACTTTCAATCCAAGGAAAATTATATTAGTTCTTAGTCATAACCTATATTAACATCTGATATTTCGTATTTATTTATTGACATTCTTCAACCTTGTTGGAACAAATAAATACAGAACCCCAAAGAGAAGTGCTTGGCCTAATAATTCCTGAATCCCTAAACTTCTTTATCTAAATATTTAATTATCTGATTAAATTTCATCCTTATGATATGGAAAAATTGATATAGGTTTGGTAGATCAATGGTAGACTCCACCTCTCCCCCCAATGGTATCCCTAAAAATTCATGAGGGAAAAAATCAGGGTAATGTTACACAACCTACAGTAAGGAATATTTTCCATCAACTAACACTACATTTGGAATAATGAAATACAACTTAACAATGAACATGGTCACTATTCCATGGTTAGGACCTCCTAAACTAGCCTTAAACTCCCATTAACCTTGAGGCGTTTATTTGGATCATTCCATAGAATTGAAAATCACCCTTATACCATAGTAATTGATGAATTCTTGAAATAGGGTCAGTTATTCCATCCATAGAATATCATCAAAGGAGTTTCTATTTAAGATAATAAGATCCTCAAGATTCTCATATGATTTCACTACCAATGAAAAAGTTGAATATTTACTTACTCACCAATTATTTTTTCTATATGTGTATTAGTACTCATATATAAATGTTATACCTCCATTTTCTAACCATGAAGGGAATATGATAGTTTAAAAATAAAGGGTTGTGAATAACATATATAAAAAAAATTGTATAGTAGAGAATAAAATTATAACAAATATAATATTTTAAATACACAATTTTTTTCCATAGTGAGTTTATTTTCAATATATACTCTTCAAGAGGCCTCCTATTAACCCTAACACTAAAATACCTTTATGTAATATTTCATAGAAACATACCAACCTTGATTTACCCTATGGTCACATAAATCTTATAACTTTGATGAAGAATCAATATTTCACTTTGAATGATCCACATAATTAGAATTAAATTCAAATTATGGATGGGGTCACTTCTGGATTCTTTTATATACATGGGATTAGGATAACCTCTTGAGATGGAAAAACTACCCAATGGAGTGAAATAACTTTTACCCAATGGCACAAATCTACTTTATAACACCCATGGATTGAGATATAATATAATATAATATTTCATTTTTATGTTAAGTAGTAGTTTTTTATAAATAGGATGATCATCATGTGTTTCTAGAGTAAACTTGGGTATGATGGTAGGTGCATATTTGTTGTAATGTTTGGATAAATCTGAGAAGCTGTAATATTTTGGGCAATGAAATCTATAATATTTTTAATGGTATTACAATCCAAGTGTGACTTTAAAAACCCTAAATTTTTTAATTTTATTACCAAAACTCTGAATTGAAATTCTATTTACATCCGTTTATTCAAGGGTTTACAAACATTGGGTTTCTATAGGGTGATATCGGTGAACATCACAACTATGGAGATCCATCTTTTTCAATATCGATGCTTTCTATGTAGACATGAAATTTAAGGAACCCTCTCCCATACTCCCCTATTTTATGATTCTATAATGGGAGGAACTGTAGCCTATGAATTCAAGGATCCCCGCATTTTATCTCTCTATTTCAATAATTATTTATTAAGACAATTTTATTTTTAAAGAATTTCTATTGATCAATTAATAGAGAAAAACCAAATTTTTTCATTGTGTAAAATTTTATAATACATGTTATCAATATAAACATTAATGAAAAAAAATGAAAAATAATAATAAAATTATTCCTGAAAGGAAATGAAAAACTTTTCCAAATATGGATAAAACCATTAATTAATATTATCCAACCTAGTAATAAAAAATATTGGATGATAATATTCATTTAATAGTTGTTTTGATTAATAAAATGTTTCATTTGATCCCAATAATAATGTAATCAAACATAATAAATCATATGATATATTAACAAACCTTCCAGTTCACACATAGTGATGTCAATCATGTTGTATGGAACACAAGAACCTAAGATGGAATCCGGGAAATGGAAAAATGAATTATCTATCGACCTAAAATAACCCAATATTCCGTCACAGTAATGAAATCCTAGAGTGTTTCTATGATACTTTCCAAGTCACGATAGTCTTAAATATTATCTATTATCATGTCCCTTGACCAATATCCCTTAATGTTGGTGTGAACACCATTTTGAAAAAATTGAGTCCAGATTACCTAAATAGTACAAGTTCATGTCACTATAACACTTCTGGTACACCTCCTAATCACCAGATACTAGCATAGATGTTTAAGGATAAATGTAGTTTCACTAGGAAATGGTTTACCCACATGGAAACTAAACAAAATTAATGGTAAAAAACAAGAAAATATTAATATAACACATGGGTTTAATTGATATCTAATATAAAAATATAGTAGTGTCAGCCTATTGTACTTTTTTAACAAAACACATTGAAAATGAAAAATATAAGATCTATATGAACATTCATATATAAAAAATAGGGTACATTGTATCCATAAAGCCTACCAAAAGTTAATATGTATGGGAAAAATTCTATACACATAACTACAAATCCAAATATTGATTAATATTCATAAGTGTGTAAATCCTATATGAAAATACACATGAAGAACATCCTAGGATTACCCAAACTATCCTCTTAACAAGATCTCTAAAAAGTGTAAATATTTTCTTCTACACTAATTAATCCATTGAATATTACTCTCCAATGCTCAGGTGATTTCCCTTCACCTAGAAATAGTGTAATAAGGTATGTATTCAACCCATATGGTAATGTTTGGGGAATGAGTATGACAACATAGCAGCTAACTAGCAACCCACCCCTATATATATTTCCTAAACCCACATATATACATAAAATAATGAATGGATATATAAATGTTATTAGAAAGGAAAAACATGATTTAAATACTTTAATGAATATTGGTTATATCTAAAATAAGTACCTCCCATTAAATGGATGGTCCTTTCCTTAATTTACAGGATTCATGCATATCTAGGTATTGATTTCATGATAAAGGTATGAAGAACCGATAACCCATATTTTAAATGTGTGTGTGTATATATATATATAATATCCTATAATAATTCTATCCCATGGAATGAGGGATGGGTATACTATGTCAGTGCCTAAGCCTATCATATGGGATAGGTAGAAGTGGTATAGAATGTTATTGTATAGTGATCCCATCCCTTCACCATGCTCCAAATAATGTTCTACCCTCTAAAAAAATAGAGAAAGAAAAACTCCAATACACTTTTTATTGATGACCATGTAGCTTGTAGACATCATAAAACACTTAGGGAAGAATTAAATGAATACACACATATAAGTACATCATTGATGTTCCTAATAACATACATTAAGTCCATACTCCCATAATTTCAGTAAATAAAAAAACTTCTTGATCTTAAAATACAAATAAAAAATATTTAAAATAGTTAGAGAAACATATAATCTATCAAGGAATTATTGTAAATAGATATTAATTACATGGAAACTCATAAAGGCTATACACTTTGTGAAAGCTGTATGGAAATTTTAGTAATCAAAAGGATTCAACACACATATTTTTCTAACTCAACCCTAGAACATTTCCAATCTTTCCCATAAAGAGTATGAGTGATAAGTGGGGTACACATAAACTATAAAAATAGAATACATTATTGGCGCCCAATATGAATGATTCTCCCTCAACTAATCCCAAATAACCAATATAACAAGTTGTAGAAAAAAGGATTCAATTACTACCATAATTAAAGAGGTGATAAATTTTTTTGAAGTAGCGAATTACCTTAGATTTTTATATGAGAATCTCCCAATAAACTGTCCTCTAATAGAATTTAAGAGATTAGAAATATATGAGAAGCCTTAATTTTAAAGATAAATGATTTTCAATCACTACCATTGTGGGACACCTGAAATAGAATGTTTATAGGAAGATGAGACCTTACCTTTCAAAAGATGATTCCCTATAAATGAATCAGAGGAAATAAATCATGGATGAAGTGTAATTGTCATAAAATGGAATATAGGGTGATTGGATCTCTATGGAGACACTGGAGTGGATGAATGAGAGTGAAATATTGATCCTAAAATAATTTAGTTAATATATTTTATGGATAAATGGAATGAATACCAACACCATTAACACATAACATACAATTTCACTTTGTACAAGGTAATAACCCTCTATGTACTTGGTGTTTCTAATAGTTTAAGTTATACCACTTGAATGCCACCATGTACCCTATAATAGTCCACAATGTACTAAGTTCCTTAAAACAAAAATTAATCTCCCATAATTCCCACATTCTCCCCCCAAACACATCTAAACACATAATCAAAAATATACTAAAAATCGAGATCAATAAATACATTTTAAATATGATAATCACCTAACATAGCTCTAGGTCTTTACATTCCATGAGAAGCAGTATGAATTTCTTATTTACTATCACATATTGATGATATATTTTACCAGAGTTATTTTGGATATTTTTAATAAACATAGAGTGAGAATAAAAATAATAAGATATTGTATTTCATTAGATTACTTGTTGTGTATGTGATATAACCTTGGGCAACAATCAAGGTAGGTTTAACCAACTAAATTCCTTTTATAAAAATATCCATGTATTTATATAAGGCACTTTTGTTTAAAAAATGATATAGAACCCAATTGTAACATGGGTTAAAATCACAAAATATGATTATGGGGTGTCAATTGACCAACATATAGAATTTACCAGTGATCCCTTAAGCCTTACCATTTTATGTGTCAGTGTATAGAAAAATATTGATTTGAAAATGGAATGATTCCATGTTTGTAAACTAGCTAAGGTATTTGTAACATAAGAACACCATGAAATCCATAACTAATGATATAAGTTTATCAAATTATTTATATTATAATAAAATTTCCATGTGGAGGATGACATAATACATCAAAATATTAATCAATTTTTTAGATAATAATATTAGATAATGAACATGGGTTTGAAGAAGAATAGATGATATAGATAAAATAATAGAGATTCTTATTGTTTTGAAGGATTCATATATGGTCCAAAAGAAGAATCTAGGGGGAGGAGTGAAGCTATAGTTTCTCTCAATGGTAATAAGGATATTCTTGTAAAGTGTCCTCATGTATACTGATATCCCAAAGGATTTATTTCCCTATATTCCCCTGAATTTTATATTTTATAATGTTATTTATTTGGATTTAAATTAATTGTATATTAGAAAATGTGAATTAATTTGGATATTTTTTTATATTAATTGTGAGTTTTAGTTATTGTCAATTATAATTTTTGATATTTATTACTTCTCAATTAACTATTAATTATATTTTTTAGGGTATTTTATGAATAAATGTTGGAAGAATCAATGTTTAATAGAAATTTACTACAATGTCACTAGATTATACATGATTACAAAATAGGTTAATAGAATTGAAATAGAGATTTCCATAGCTTTATGTGGATTAAACTTCAAACACGAATGTTCCCAATATCTTAGTAGAGTGAAAACATTAGTTATTTTAAGTCAAATATATAGATTTATTAAAAAATATTTTAAAATTATACTTGAGGTAATATTACCATCTAAAAAAGGAGGCCACTCTAGTGACATTACTCCTTGGATACAAATACTTTGTGATATGTTTTTTTTAAATTTAATCATATTTCAATTTATCCAGGGTGAATTAGCACTTTATACCAATATGTATTTTCCACTACCTTAACAAAATTAATTTAATTAATTTCAATTGTAACATGATATCCCATCCCTATGAGTTCAACCATTTATTGTATCAGTTTATCTATGTTATAATTAACTCATATAATTTTGGGGTGAATTATATGTCACGAACTAATCTCTTACATGTTCTAATCAATAAGAAAAAATTATATAGAATTATGGTTGATTTTAAATCATATGCAATGGGTTCTTTGCAATGAATTATTTGTTCTATAATAATGAAGTATACTACATATTTAGTTAATAAATATTTAAACATATATGTTAACCCTTCATTGGTAAAATCTATGATCCCATCTCCCCACAATAAAAAATTCATGGATATGAAGATAGTATAAATATAATAAAATAATTAATGTAAATGAAAAGGTTTTACTCAAGATCACTTCAACATCTACATAATATTTTTCGCATTTTAACATCATAACTATTATAACTCCCATCCCTTCCCATTTTTATATACAATATCCAACCATAAACTAAACCACATAAAACTTCTGATGCATCCAATCCAACATCATATTATAACCATAATAACATTATATTATTGAAGGGATATAAATATAGTTGATGTGGTAATCAAATCCATTTTTATATAATTTATGATGTGGGGGGTTCATCTTATACCCACATTCACATGTTTATGGGATATATTATTCATCATAGGTGGGGAAATGTAACAATGGTGTGTGAAATATCATCCACTACTATATATATATACATATATCATAAACGTGTACTAAATAAAAAAACATTACATTGGGGTGTAAACCACATCGTACGCTGGGTTGGTAGAAGCCACAACAATGTAATGTTACTATGACCTGGTTTAGGGTATCGAAATTCCTACATTATAACATAAAACTTGAATCTATTAATTCTCATGCCTATGCTATCATGATTGATTTAGAACATCTTATAATGATATTTATACTAATTAAAATGGGTAAAATATTTTTAAAATGCTAAATAATCAACATGATAAATTTATTTGAGAGATAAAAGGAGTTGAAAATTTTCATAAATTTTGAAATTGATTATTCAATGCAAAAAACATCTAATAAACAATTGAGTTCCTTTGAGGCCTATTTAAATTGGTTTAAAATTTATAATATGAGTACCGTTTAAACATGATATTATTACTACATAATTAGAAAATGATTTTTTTTGAAAAATATCCATCATTATATTTAATCAAAAGATTAGCTAACTAAATATAACAAAAAAAACTATCATGATTTGATTCCTAAGAGGGAAAATTACAGGACTATATAGGTGTAATTTATTGTTATAGTATAGAGACTAGTGTTAGGGAATCAAAAAATACTTATTTAGGAATTACTTCTTCATATTAAATGATTATTTAAATAACTTAAAATGCCTAAAAGTTTATAATAAACCTTTCTTACTACATATAAGAACACATATAAAATAAGCTATATCAAATATCATGACTAAACAATTTGGAATGTAAAATTTTAATGTACCATATAAACCAAGAGAACCTATAATACATGAGTAACAAGAAAGGGTAAATACATCCCAACATATAGAAAAATGGAATAATAAGAAAAGGTAATAATGGTTCAACAAAGATGATGTGGAACTATAAAATAGATGAACTTAAATATAAAACCAAAATGATACATAGAGAAACTATATCAATGGGACACACAAACATGATTCACCTATCACCTCTATATATTCCAAATGATAAGTTATAGAGAATCCATTATATCTAAGTTGTATGTTTCCTAAACATTAATAACAACCCATTATGTTCTACCTCCACTGAGATTATAAATATTTAATGATCAATAATGCTCAGTATGATTCAAAAAAATTGATATAAAAAACATTAATAGTAAATATATATTATTATATATTTAAATAAAATATAAAAGTATTAAATTACATTATAATAAAACATATAATATATAATATTCAATAAATTATCTTCAAACATTTAAATTTCACTTAATTCTTATAAACTCATAATCAAATAACTCTGATAATTCTTTACATGTTTTTTGAAGTCATTTAAAAAATAAATTTAACTGGAATATTTTGAAAACAAATTTATCACGTTATCTAAGAGATCCATGGTTTACCCATGTTTAATGGAAAACATTAAATGCCTTAGTGAAATCATAAGGAGTATATTTATTATCCCATTAAAGAATACACCATTCATGAATTTAAGTTAATCAATAATAATGATAGTATTACATTAAAAAAATATAATATCAACATTCGAAAATAATAATTATCGTTAAAGGAATAAGTGTTTTCTTTCATTCTTTTATATAAACCATAATATTATGAAAATTTATAAATTAAAATTAAGAATATATATTAATTAATTATAATAAATGATAATCATAAAAAACTATAATAAAAACCATCTTCTTAATTCCTACAAGAAATCGAGAAAATCATGGTCCAAACAATAATAGAATCCATATAATTAGACTTTTAGGATTGATCCAACTTACTTGATGCTAAATTTAACTCTTAATGGGATAGATCATCTTAAAATCCCTATATTGAAATCACACTTCTTTCTATGGGCCCCTAGAAAAAACTTTTCATGTATGGTTGAACAATTTTCCCAAGATTTACCACTTATGATCCCAAGGATAAAAATGAACTATATATAGATGAGAGGTATCGATCTAATAAATATCAATATAACATACAATAACAAAACACATAAACTCACACCTCACCTATGAGAATCATTGAATTATACATCCCCTTTCTATAATATTAGATACTTAATTTTAAAAATATAGTATTTATAATCCATTTCAGAAGATAATTAATACTTTCTATAATCACCACAAAAGGGTATATTATAAGGGTCTAAGAATAACAAAATCAGTATAAATTTCTAAAAAATGAAAAATATGGTCCTATATGAGTCAAAAATTACCAATATAAGTGTATAAACTCTTTATTAAATAAAAATTAATTTAGAAATCATAAATATATGTAATAGTAATAGAATTTATACTTTAGAAAAATTCAACCTCAAATTAATCAAACACACCCTTAACCATTGCAAAAATTAATGTAAAATAAATTTTAATTCATAAGTAATCAAAGTAAATAAATCCATGTTCACCCATTTCATTTCATACTGAAAAGCCATGGTTTAAATTTAATGAATCATCATGTGTAAATTATTTCAATGAAAACTAGTTTTTTTAATTTAACAAAGTTAATCCTGTTTGATATGTAATGAGAAAGATGAAAATGTTCATGAATCCAAACATGTCTCATGGTTTGTTTTGACATAATTTATTTCAATTAGTTAATGGGTTAAAAACAAGTAATCACTCATGGTTCCTTAGATATATTAAATACATGTATCCCCCTATCAGAAGTGGTCTTAATGACGTGAGGAACTCTCAACCCACTATAAGAAGGTATAAGGAACATTTATGATGTCAATTTGGTAACCTAAAAATTGAAAACCAAAAAATGAGGTTCAAAAAATAGGAAAAACCTATACCCCATGGCCATGGGGATATGAAAAATTAAATAAATACATAATAAAATCATGATAATAGAATAGTGGATGAATATTTGAACCTATAACCTTGATGAAACATGTCTAAAAAATAAATAATCATCAAGGAGAGGGATTAATGAAAAGGGGAGAAGAGGGGAACATGTTGGAGTTGCCGTATATATAATACATGAAGGTAAATAAAATCCAATTATATGAAATGATAAAAGAAAATTTAAAAATAGAGAAACTGGGAGAAGGGTGGATGATCTGGATGCATAATATGGAAATGAATATTCCTAAGTGTATATAGATTCTGGAGTTCAAAACATGGTATGTGTGGTTACTATAAAAAGTTAAGGATATAGTTAACCCTAATTATGTGGCTTATACGTTTCTTGATGAAATGAAAATTTTCCTCCAAAACTTATAGAATGTGATAAAATATGAACATTATAAAATATTTTCTAAAAAAACATTATGAGTGTCCTGATTTTCCCCACCATACCACTTTCTTGATTTAAAATGTCCCAATATAAGTTATCAATAAATTATTTAGAGAAATTTAAATCCCTTATAAAAGTACAAAAATCATAATCTAGAAGGAACTTCTACAACAATATAGAAATTTATTATTTAAAACAAAAATCTACATGGAAATACATTCAGATAAAGAAGAATTTGACCAGTTATCTACTCGAGATGCATTAGGGAAATATGTATTTTTGGTTTTCAGGACCCTGAATTTGATTCATTTTCTAAATTATCATTTTTATGGATTAAATTACACATATTGTTTTATATAATCACGCAGATTATATCTTTATATATTATGAATAGAAAATATACTTTTAAATTTTTATATAATGGTTAAGTGCACATTATAAATCCTGGCTCCTTTAAGTATAAAAAAACTAAGAGTCTTAAGGAAAGATTACTTATAATAGTCTGATATAATCAGAGGAAAATATACCATTAAGGATAATAATCCTTTAAATCATCCTCTAGGTGGTGATAGATCAAGTTAGACAGAGCTTTACTCATAAATAATAGATTTTATGAACTGATAATCAACTAAAAATTCCCCATTAACAACAATTTGAACATATCATCACATAATAATATATTAGTAATTATAAATGGATTTATTACACATACACAAATGGTGACATTATACTATTATGTCATCAAACAAAGAAGAGGAATTCTTATATGATAATATATTTAACAATATCAAAAAAGAAAAGTGCGTGGGTCATTCAATGGTGATTTATCCACAATCAATAATTCATCTAATACACATTCTACTTGATAAATATAATAAATTTGAGAGACTTTCTATGTTTTTACAAGTTATTAGGTTTTTAAATTATCTAAGTAAAAAATTATACGAAAAGTACATTGATTATAACAATTGGATTAGGTAAATACACTAAACCTATTTTAGTGGTGACTCATTAATATAATGATATAGAACTGGGAATTATAGACATGTAGATATCTCAATTTATGTAGACCCTTTGACATGATATTTTAATTAAGGGATATTACATTTAATAGGATGAATCTTAGATAAGGTTATACTATAATAGTCTTTAGATAGAATGATATAATAACTTTATAATATGAAATGAATTACATTTGAAAACAATACTTTATTTTCATGTTTACTAGGATTATTTCCCACATTAATCATCTACACCACTCTTGATTGATTATGATGATCCTTAGAAATGATATGATATTTACTCTCTTTTCTGATGATCCTATATAAAATAATTATAGATAACCTAACTAGACACAACCATAATATATTTTTTGATCTATTTTACCCAAAAACTTATTATGACCAATATTACCCCATTGATGGTATTCCAAGGGATTGTTATTAGAATAAACTAAAGAGATTATGTTGGTTGTACTTATAATACAACTACTCATTTGACTAGATTCAGTATTATTTTTATCCCCACTACTAAAATTTCCTTCACACTTCAATGTATAAGGGAAATATTTCCCATCTCAAGAACAGATTCCATGATCATGATAACTCTTATAGACTAACTCAATATCTCAACATAAGTTTTTGAGACAAACATAGACCCTATATATCAAATATTTGGGTAAAAAAATATTTTAAAAACTTAATCCATAAAATAACCCTCTCAGAATTATTCGTGTATAAATGATAGTAGTTTATCAAAATTATAAGAATACACCATCACTGAATAATTATTACACGCAATGAAAATATTACATTAAATTAGTCACTTTTATAGTATCAATATAATATTATTGTAATAAAAATTCCTTGAATCAATCCAATTAATTTTCTATTTGTGGCATAGTATTAATAATAAGATTCTAGTACATCAAAAATTAACCGTCATAAATGGACATAGAAAAGGTCAAATTATGGTATTCAATAATTCGAAGTAGATGAAGCATTATCCAAATATTTATTGACCACTCATTTACTTCACCGAGTTCTTACATCCCTTACAAGATAGGGTGACCAAATTTCTAAAAATCTTAAACCCAACCTCTTTGATGAATATGACAAGGATGAGAAAAAACGTTTATAATAATATTGTTAAGAAAATATGTCTTACAAGAACATTGATAGATAAAAGATATCATCTATAAATATGTTCCTATTACTCGTTCATTAAAATATATAAAGTATTATTTTGGAGCCACACTCAAAAATAGTGAAAAATAAAAACTGATGTTCAAATATTCCTGAAGATTTTAAATTATAAATAACAATAATATATAATAACTTACTAATACATAAAAAAGTAACATTTGTTTTCAAATCAGACCCTCTTATTGATTATCAAAATATTGAACACTAGAAACCCCGTACATTATGTATGAAAAGTACCTGTTGGAAATTAAATCATTTATGATTGAAGGATATGGTTCTTTTAAAAACAGTCCACACAATATAATAATATTTTTATAATTTTTAATAAATTCAAATTAACACTTAGTTTTTTAAATGAATTCACAATGGGATCCTATAAAAAAATATAAAAACTTTAATAAAGTTACATGATTGTGGTTTGATAGTGAAGAAAATAAATGTAAAATGTTCAAAAAACAAATCCAAGTCTTTGTCCTCATTATATTGCAATTTGATTTCAATCATTCTAGATAAAAACATTATAGAGATGTAATACTATAAGATCCAATTTTCAAATAAAACACAAAAAGAAAAAACATAATATAAGACTCAAAAAAAAAATTATAGAACCCATTATTACAATTTTGATAAACCTTTTAGAGGTGATAAAAAAACTCAACCATTTTTAAGATCACCAAAACCACATATAATAATAATTTTTTTCCAAAATTAATAATAAAAACTTAATAAATTTTGAGTATTTTTAGAGAAGAAAATTAATAATATATTTGTAATTTTTAATGATTTATCTACACAGTTCGATACAATCCCCCAAAAATATGGACGGTGTATGAGATGTTGTAAATAACTAATTGAACAAAATTGTCACTATTTTGTAGGAAATTTTCAATAAAATTTATCCGTATAATATTCATCTATAATAAATCAAACATTAATTTTTTATCAACGGAACAATGTGAATTTCAATATAACACATCAATACACAAATTAAAATTAAATAATCTAAAAAATATCATGTAAAGCTTTGAATTTAAATTTTCAGAAAATCTAATAGAGATCCCCATGTTAGAATACACCATGGATATTCCTAATCCTTTTGTCCCACATTACCACATTCCGAAAGTGGGTGACCTATCACCTAATGGGTTAATGGTTTAGAATCCTAGGTCAACATGGGATGACTGAACTTTAAACTATCATTCTATGAATTCATTTATGGATATTATTCCTTAATTTTTATCTACGTAATTATTTAGTAAATTATCAAGAATATAATTCTGAAGTCCATATTTAACAATACAATGGTTAATTACCTCACTAGATACCATAATGGTTAATCACCTTTTGTTGAAGATTATGAGTATGCTCACATTTTTAGAATTTGATTCTTAATTTTTCATCTACATATATCTTCTTTAGGATGTTCTATATAGGATTCATATTTTTTTCATTTAGGGAATCATAGGTTTAGGAATTAAGACATCCTATTCTAATGACACTATAATACTAAGTGAAATCCAAGATTATTAGTAAAGGAAATTCACAATTGTCACATGATCAATATTATGATTTCCACCTAAAAACACTGACATTTAACCTAAGGAATCCATGGAATATCACCAAAGGTAGCTTGTTCTTATATCTAAATAAATTATATTCTCATTATAAAGGTATGATAAGTATATTAGTCTTATCACTTAAGAAGAAAATTAATAGATACCATGCTCAAAATATATGTTTATTATGCTCTTCAAATAATTTATCTCACACTTGTCACATGAGGCATACAGTACTCCACATACATAGTAAAACAATTCAGTCTCATAAAAAAAATTAAAAGGCTATAGAGACTATATGATTATCACATTGAATTATTATTCTCATCACATATGTAATATCATGATAACCACATCAGAAAAAAACCTTTTCTTGTTACCTAATTATAGGGTGAAAATAAACTATTGTAATCACAAAGAAATATTTTTGTTATTGCATAAGGAGACTTGGGCTCATCACTTAGTTCCAGGTTTCTAATACATCTTGTGGGGCTTATCCTAAGACTATGACATAGGTCTTCTTGGGATAATCAAATAAGATAGTTTAATAGTTTAATCTCTTACGAGGATACTTAGATGTATACTAATCATATAAAATTCAATCATAGGTTAACTTTTAGTGGGATTGGATCAAAATATTCTCTTCATGTAAGGTGGAAAATTATTTTACATCTAGTGGGAGACTCCATATTTTTTATAATCTACTATATATTTTTTGATGGTTTGGTTCGAAATGATGTGTACTCTTAGAAAATTATAATGACTAATAGATACCTTCTCCTGATTGAGAGATAAAGTGACAGTGATTTCATGATGAAATGTTGAAGATGTATATTAAATACCCTATTGAAATAACAGAATCATAAACCATGAAATATAAGGTGCATAGTTTAATGTATTTTGGAAGGAGTGTACCAATAAATTTAAAAGTCATACGGTAAGAATATTTGTTTCATGAATGGAGATAAAAGGGATGGTGTGGTGATTACTATTTGGTCCTCCCATGGGGGAAATTATCATTGAGTTGACTATGGTGGTTTTCCTTAATGTGTATATGGTTGTGGATTAAACATAATTGGTGACTCAAGGTGGTTCTTAGGATTTAGGAGGTAATGTATGGGGCTTATTCCATGCTTCATGAAGAGTAATGGTAAGGGAAGCTTCCCATCAAGTGATATGGATAAACTTAAATGGATATTTCCTATCTCATTTTTGATATAAAGGGATTTCTCATGAATGTCTATGATACCTATCATGTATATGTACTTTACTCATGAAATCCAATATCAAGTGGATATGTGACCTAGAATTCATCTAGTACGATGTAATTATGCATAATTAACAGTCTTCAAATATGTCACAATAAGATATGATTTTAAAAACATGGGAGTTAAATAAAACATAATGATATATGTAGCATGAGCCTCTAAATTGCATAGTAATCATATACACCATGTCATGGATTTCATGAAAGTTGGTTGTTTCATAGAACCCTGAGTTGTGTGATTTTTAACATTGTATCATGAAACATATTTTTTTTATAAGGTATTTTCTATAATGTATAAAAAAAATTACAAAAAAAAATTATGAAAATAAATTAAAATAAGTTTCTAATTTGTCAGGATCCCTAAGGACATGGGGGTTCCTAAATTCATGAAAGGAGGATTTGTGTATATTGAGAGTTGTTAATCACTGAAATACAATTTTCAATCCACCAAATCGGAAGGTGATGAGAATTTTATATTCCTCAAGCACAAGAGGAATAGTCGTATTGTGAATGTATTTCATGATCACACAACTCATGAGTTGTGTGGCATCATGAAATAGATTTATGAATCTATGAGTTTAATGATCTTATTATATTTTCCTTAGAATTTCCATTAAATTATATTTTTTACAAAATCAATATTAGAGGAATATTTTTTTCTAAAAAATTGATACCCCAAATAATGTGGACCGATGTTGATGTTGATGATTAAATTATAAGAAAACTCAAAATTCAACACTTCTTATCCTATTTTTCATAACTTGGATCGCATGCTTATATAAATCAGGTCATAGACCTGCCTATAAATGGGGGTGTCACCCATAGTTTACTACCATCTCATATCATAAAATTATACCATCCATACTTTTTAATGGAATATGACTTGAAAAATAGTTTTATAACCCAAGTACCCAATTACCACACTAATCAATATGGTAAAAACTTATTTCTATGTATGAATAATTGAAAAAATAATCTAAATGTGGTTTCATAAAAAAAATAATGTGAGGAAAATTTAATAAATTCAAACATAGGTACCTTCTAAAAATATGAACACATACAAAATTAATAATCTAGGGCTACCTTGATGTGAAAAAAGGAAATAGATGATAACCCATAGATATCTTTAATGAGAAGTGTGTGATTAAAGAAAAAAAATTTTCTAGCTTGTTGGATGAAGGGTAGAGGGAGTACAACTATATTAACTAATTTCCTCTATATATATTAAATTTAATTGATTATGTCACCATACAAGTTGAAGACCATGAAACCCCTATAGATATGGTTTTTGGCCTCATGAAAACTCTATCAGTGTAATGTTGTTATCATCTATAATGTTATGAAAGTGAAAAATGTGAATCATATTTTTTCTCTTTAAAAGTGTACCATATTAATTTTATGCACACTTCTAAAAACTGAGGTGTTCCCACAAACTACTCATGCATTTTCCCAACCAGTATTATAGATAGTGTTTAGGGGTAGTCCGGTGAATGGAACATGTGTTCATGGTAAAATTTACCAAAAGATTGGGTTTGGCAATAATTGTTCCCCCAACAATTCATGTATTTTATAGATGATGAGTAGGGTATTAGACTATATGAGGTATCATGAACTTCTTAATTATATGTGTACCATCATCTAGAATTGATTCCAGAGTTCCTAAGTAGATTGTTGGTGAAAATTCACACCTTCCACCATCACTATGAGGAAGTGAAGATCATCTTTTTATTACTCTATGACATTAGATGGATCACAATTACCAGGATAATAAATGAAATGTTCCACTGGGTATATAGTTTCTGGGGGATGTAGATTAGACATCCGTACATAAAAATACATTAACATAAATTTCAAAAGTGGTGTTGTGACATAGACCTTCTGTACATCAATATATTACCTCCTTGAAATTTCTGAACCACTTCCTCAACTTTCCTAGGGACTAGATACCCATAAGGTCAATGTGGTGTCCAATATTACACCTATGTTGGAGGATAGGGTCATAGTAGATTCTTTTAGAGTCGGAATAATTCTATCATTGGGGATTAATCTTAAAGGACATTCTCCAAGAAGCCATCTTCACCACATTTTTTGATGTGTTACTCAATGGATGGATATTTACTATCATATATTCCCACATGGGTGTATATAAATACAATTTTTTTTATATAGGAAGCATTAGTGGACATAAATAGGGTTATTATTTACATCATAATGTTGGCTTGGATTTATGGATGGTTTGGGAAATTCATATTGGGGAACATTCCCATGAATGTAAGAAACCCTTCCAATTATTATATGGTTGTGTCACCACAAACGATATTAGTTCCAAAAAATCTTCACCCTAAAAGAAAACATCTTTAGTTCATTGATCATAAACATAATCATAGTGTATCCAATTCCCATCAGTGAGGAATGATAAGTGTCTCTTATCATCATATACTAAATCTTCATCTTTCATTTATTCCCAATTACAACTAGGGAGGTCATTGATGAATATATAAGAACTATTTAATATATGTAATACAAACTATATTTATAGGGTGGGTGTTGGTTGAATGGATTGACAAATATACTTTCTATAATTCATACATGTCTTTAATGTTTTCCCAATAGTTTCACTATGTGAATCATTTCATGATGAATATATACCTTTGGGTTCACTTAGAGAGGAATAACATATTCATAATGTTGATCTGGTGTATGAAATACCATAAGGAATCCATTCAAATGACCATGTTTCTAGAATTTTGTTCATTAATATAACTTGTATATGACTGTGCATAGACCTTGGTAGCAACATATCCTATACTAGACTTGTGACTTCTAATGGTCATGGAACATTCACAAAATAAATCATAGGGTTGGACAAATAGAGGGTGGGCTATAGTAATAGGGGTTCTTCAAGGGAGAAGGTGAGATCTTATGAAAATGGAAGTGAACACTAAGGTATCCTAGTGGCACCTATTTTTCATCAATGAATGGAACCCAGTTAATCCAATCCTAGAAGTAGAGGGATCCCATGTAAATTAGCATTGGAGTAGGGTGAGAGATCACTAACTATTTCAAGTGGGTCCAGAATAGATTTAGGAGTTAATCTACATGACATCATATAATTTAAGAATGATTCAAACATTCTTGATATCTTGAATGAGTGGGATCAACTATGAATGATATTTAGAAGGGATAAGCTATACATGAATCTCTTGGAAATCTGATAGAGATTTTAGTTTTCATGCTTTCCAGAAATTTTTTTGGGGAACATTGGGTGGGATGGAATACATATATGATCTAGAGAATGTGTAAACTTACATGATTTTGGTGACCCATATATCTATTGATTGAACATCATGTTAAGTATGAGACCTAGTTGGGAATAAACCCATGAGGTGACAGACCAAGGGGAACAGATTCATAAGGTGTGAATTGGGAATCCCGATTCCAATGGTTCTAATGGAAGTTCCAAAAAGTCAGGTATTTCTATGACTAAATGTGGGGAAATATCACTTGAGAATAACCCATGTTAAGTTACACCAAGTTCAATTTTTTGGATTACAGGTTTAGAACCAGAACTCAACATTGAGTGATACTAACATTCATTCTCTATATTATACATGGAATAAGAATGTGAAGAGGATAAGACTCCCAATGAATTTTAGAATATATTTTATAGGAGGTGGTATTGTAGGTTGAAACACAATCTCCATAGTCTCTACCGCATACCTAGTCATATATAGGGGGACACACCTAGTCATTACATAAGTGACTTCATCTTACAGTAGGACACATCACCCAAGAATATTAATCATCTATATCAATCTAAGTCCTAAATAAGACATTAGATATTTTGTTTTCATTATTACCTGTGTTTTTGATGTCTTAAATTGAAAATTGTACAAAATAACTTAATTTTATTTTAACAGGGTCGACACACTTAATATATCCATGCCTTTTAGATGATTATAAGGTTTCTAAAACATGTAGAGGGACCTAACAGTAGATAAAAAAAATGGTACCTTGGTAATTGAAGAATTGGAAGACATTGAAGTCGCATAGGGTGAGTATTAATGTTCCCCTTGCCAGTGGACAACATTTTTAAAATATGTTTTTCAAAATTAATGTATTTGAATTTAACTTTATTTGGAAAACTATAACTTCTATGGACTAGGCTAATGTGTTATTTGATTATGATGAAAATTTTGGTCACTATGGTAGATCCGTTTGGAGAGAAGAGGCTTGAAATACTAACAGAATAGGGGGAAGATAACATTGACCCAATGGTTTGGTAGATAATGTTAGAAAATGTGGGATTAATATCTCATGATTGTGATTATAACTCTACATCTGTGAATGGTACAACCTTATAGGTACAGGTTATTAAGAAGGATGTTTATTTAGTACTAAAAGTAAATATAGTCATGCCGAAAGAGGTAGCCATGTACTGGTGAATTATACACCTTTTGATGAGGTAAATATAAATCTATCACTTGAAGATGAATGATATGATAGGTCAAACCATCCGATTGATGTAGATACCAATCCCTTTGAGAGCATACCCAAGGTAAAACATACTTCTATGTTTCATGAGTTTTTTATGAATTATAAGACATCTATTGAAGATATTTATAACATGAGATATAATTACATCAAGGGAAAATAGTAATCAATTGCAACACATGGATAAAAATCAATAACATCATTACTCGCATTTAACATGGTTGGGTGATTGTATAGATGATATCACTTCTCTATTTCTTATTGATACATGAAACTTATAGGGTGGAATATCATGCACTCCATGAATTGTTTCAATACTATATTTCCAATCAGGAGTGCTTGAAGGGGAAATGGTTCAACTCTTCTTGGTAAAGTCCATATATGACGGAGAGTCATATATTATAGTGTTTTAAAAGGGGATATCATGGCTAGATAAGGAGAAATCCCATAGTGGGTCATCATCACTATAATAGAGAAGATCATCCACTACATAGTTGATCAAATTCTAGGGAAAGGCCTAAATCACCCGAGGAATAATCTTGAGTTCTAGAGTATGAGGCCAAGAATTTTGTGATGCATGTTTCAGAAGATGAGGTTCTTACATTTGTAGTGGTGGAATAGTGGAGTTATTTAGGTGATTTTTTAATCATTCTGAAAAAGGATTCTCACGATAGAGCAGTCAAATTCTATTTTGGAACCATAGAAGGTAATTTTGTATAAATGGAGAGGGTTCAATTTTTCAATGATCCTACATGTTTTTATAAAGAAATAATTATATAAATTGTCCAAATTCCATATTTTTGAATTATGGATCTCTATATTTTTAATAAAATAATCAAAAAAAAAATTTAAGACTATGTCAAGCATGATCAGTATGAGAAAAAATATATAAAAAGAAGATAGTTTAATCAAATGAGAGTATCAGATACATGTAGATGGGTTAGGGTATGAATGTCACAGCAAACACCAAGGAAATATATAGAGTTATAAGGATAAGGTTGGTGTGATTCAAGTTGTTGAATTCCCCCATTGATGTTTAAGATACTCTAGGGAATAACACTAATGGTGTAATAATTCCAATTGTGAAAAGGGAATATTGAGAGAGGGAAATTATGAATCAATTTCGATGAACTGGTGAATGAAGGAGGTATATAAGTTGAGGATGACTATTGAACACATTCAAACCCCATTTTACAATAACATTCTATTTAATATGTCTCCTATAAGATGTGTACCTAAAATAAGAGGTGGTAGATTAGAGTGTTGTACCATCATTATAGGGGATTCCATTTAGAGAAGATGTAAATTAATCTTCTGGGGTTTGTACCCTGGATTAGTGGGAGGACTATAGAGTATTGTCTTTTCATTGTATGGGATCCAATTTAGACACCAATGTGGATATAAATCCAATTGAATGTATGTAATGTGTTCCAATGAATGAAAATGAGGATCAAGAAGGATTTGTGAACACTTATGGTCACACTGTCATAAAACAACTTTATCGATGGGGAATTCGAATCAAATGGAAGGAATATTATCTGGTAGATTAAATTAAAATACCAACCGGGTGAGGGATACAAATATATGATTTTATCATTCCTTGGAGAGGATATAACTGAAGATCCCAATGATTGTAAGTTTATGGGAACATAGATTTTAATGAAAATGGTATGATTTTATCAGTCATATAGCATAGATTTATGGTGTGCTTTTTTGTCTTGTGAAACCAATACCAAGTGATGATACGACCTATATAATAGTAAGGGAAAAGGAAATCTGGAATTTTTATAGCATAAGGCTCGTTAAAATAACCTCTGAAATTAATGTTTATAGATTATGTCCTAGTTCATTGATTAATGGGATTCTATAGTTTAAGATCATATAAATTTGACTAAGATTAGACAATAGTTTATGGTCACGTAGCTTGGATTGTCTCCGTATATAAAGACACCATCTTAGTGTCAGGTGGGTAATAGGGAACCTAATATAGTCAAGAGGTACCAAAAAAGTTGGTAATAATAACAGGTTTATGGTTGGGACAAGGATAACAGATCCGAGAATCACTATATATCCCTTGGGATATAAATCAAGACATACATAGTTTAAAAGGGTGGTATTTCTCTATATAGATTATGTTTATAAACATGATAAGTGTGGTAAAATTCATTGGTTACCCAATGAATAATTAATGTATATCTAATGAGAATAAAGTAATTGAATCATCACCCAAGGAAAACCACGAAAAATCCCTCATATAGATCTTGATTAAGCATGGAGTAAGAGAAATGGTTATATAAATGGTTCGAGAATAATCAAGATCATCATGATTTGGAATATGATCTAGAATTTTACGATGGAATGAAAATGGAACTCATGTTTGGGTCTTGTACAAATATTTTTGAACATTAGGTATGAATCAAGACACATGTAGTGCAATAAATGAATGAGGTAGATAACCATTTTCAAATGAGGTAGTGGCTGGAGGATAAAGTTGCATAAGGAGTTTCCAATTAGGAAAAAATGAAGACATAATGTTGCTTTTATTCATGAAAGAGGGATGATACTATATAGTTTAACATCAAATGACGAGGAAGGTTAACATAGATCTTAATATCATATGATTATAATGAAAATGATTTAATATGAATCATCTTAATGTGAAAATTGATCCAAAAGCCATAAGACCACATGAGTCTTGATCTGTATGGGAAACAAGGAGTAATGTGGGGATACTCTTGAAACCTGAGAGTTCTATATAGAATAGATGTGATGAGTTTGTAATGATCTAACAACCAATATAAGAATATGTGAAAATAGAGGGACCAGTTGGGCAGGATTACACAATGTTGATCCACCCTTCCAATATACCAAAAAGTAGGAGAGGTTAACACTAATGGTGTTATGATTCCACTTTTAAAAATTATAGTTAGAGAATGTAAATTATTCTTTATATAATTAGAATCATAAGTGAGGTGATGAATAATATTTGGATGACAATTAAGTGTGTTCAAATTATGGATTAACTATCATATCAAATAAAATGGAGGCATAAAATATGGATTGACTGATGATGATGGATTTGAAAAATGGGACACAACATGTTACTTCAAGGAATGATTCAGGAGATGTTCCTTATATAGGATGTAAGAATATACAGTATTGTGTGATCACTAAAGTAAACACCATTTTGAAATGAAATGTTAATGGGTAAATTCAAACATTAGGGGAACAAATTGTTGTGATGAATGAAATGGAATATAGAGTTTACTGAGCACCATAAGTATACATTATTGTGTTTCATGAATATTGATGGGCTCAACAGGTCTTGCTGATGATACAACCTCAAAAATGAAATAGAAAAATCATCACTCATGCCTTAGTTAGAACCATGTTTTTCCTTGATATTGTAGAGGATAAAGTTATCTATATTGTGCTATGGGAATATACTAGTTTGATTTTTTTGATTTGAAAAAAATGATGTGGTATATATAACTGTACGGATAAAAAATAAAAAAATCAATTAGAGTGACCCATTATGATATTGATGAAGTTATAGATAAAATTCATATAATTTAATGGCGTGATGCTCATACCCATAGGGGATGACTTTTTAGCATTCCTGAGTGAATCAAACCCAAATAGAATTGGAAATCCCAACACTTGGGAGATAGTTTCAATGTTTTCATATTGTTTAATGTTATTATTCGTATATAAAATGTTTCGTTGTATATATGGATTTTTTGGGAAAACATTGTGAAATTAGAGAGACTAATGAAACACTATAATGTCCTTGAATAGTGTCTAAAAAGATTAAGGTTATAATGCAAGGAATACAAAGGCATGCCTTTTAAGGATGTGAAATAAGGACCCAAACAATTTAGTTTAATGTTGAGTAGAATTGATAGCATGATATTTTGTTTAAATTCATATATCTATGAGTGGGGATAGTATAAAATATTCAATGTAAATTTCTTTTTGACCATTGGGTATAACGATCATAGATTGGTTTCTGTTGGGGATAAATAATAATATTTACATGATTTGTGCCAATTCCAAATTTTCTCTACATTTTTATCAAGTTATAAAAGTGGTGGAATTATTGATTGAAGGGTCATTTTTTTCTATAGTCACCCTTTAGGGGTTTCTATTCTGATTAACATTTTCACCTATTACCTTGGGTAGTTTAGAGTCATTCAAATTGAACTATTGATGGATGTGGTTTAATATCACTTACCATTTAATAAGAGATTAATAGGGTTTAAGGTTATTCAACTTTAATTTGGTGTGAGAAAATACATCCAAAAATATTAAGGAGAAAACCTAATGTTACATAGAACTCATGGTATGGGGATGATTTCCTCATGAAATGGGTGGATGTGGTTTAATGCCTTAGTTATTTGAATAAAATAAAGGCTTCCCCAATAATAATTTCGAAAGGTTAAACATGATGTGCATTAGTGACCCTACCTGATAATAAAAAAACCTCACAGGTAGTGGATCTTAGTCCATGGGAATAGAACTCAGATAGGGGGATTGGGTATATTTTAAGTTATACAACTTCCATAAGTAAAAATATTAAATTTAGGCCATAGAATGTAAACTGAGGGCTATGGTAGACAATGTAGCATTGTATATGGGAAAATGATATTAATTGGAAATACTAATACTAATATGGATGACCTCTTATAGGATCACATGTATTTTATATTCATGAATATTTAATTTAATCCTTTTTAATTTGAGACACACTTAATCTACTGGGGGTGAAAGGATAATGTTAAATGGGGCATAGAGAATCAACATGGGGGCGGAGGTGGTTTGGTACTTATATCTTGTCTTGATAAGGTAGATTCTAGAATCATTACATATCCCATATATTAGTACTCAATACATAAATATATATAGAGGAAGGAAATTCCTTCATAGATCTAACTCATCTACATATGAGAGGGATGAAGGGTGAAAAAGTTTCCCAGGTGAAAAAATGGGCCAAACCCATATAAATAACACTAAAATAATAAAAAAAAGATATTGGAAATAGACTTATATTCCATTGTTCTGTCCTGAATATCATTGAATATATTGTTATGTATCCCATATATCACGAACAAAGCCATATCCAGTTTTACAAGACTTTATATTAGGAGACAAACAGTAAAGGGGGATCCTTTCAAGCAAGGATTCAAGGTATCAAATAATTTAATTTCTTGAAATTTGGACAAAACAATGAATTTTATGTTCATTTACTAAATATGTTGTAAAATAGTTTTAAATTCATATATTGACGATGAGAAATGAGATTTATGATATTCAAGGTCATTTATCTTGAACCACCGAGGAGAGGTTGCCCATATTGTAAAGGGGAAGAAGAGAACCCAGAATGGGGGGATCTAGAAACCAATATTGATGTATGAAAAATCAAGGTGGGGTGTTTCATAGTTTAATATCATGAAACATGATCTAAAGGTAAAACAACCTTTAAAAATATGGCAAGGGAAAACTAACTAGAATTGGAGGGAACAATTCTAGTATAAAGAATATTAGGGAAAACACAATTTTTAGGTTCATGGTTCAATGAAACAAATTGTGAACTAGAGTTTAGAATTGTACAAATTAGACTATATATATATGAGGGTGGAATTTCTTCATTTCACATAGGTTGATAGGAAACCTGAAAAATAAGTTTCAAAAAGTAAGATAGGGCAGAGGAAGTAGAGAACCTATGTATGAGCCTGATATAATATGATATGGAATCACTATGTATGATTCAAAGTAGGAATAAATCACACAAAATTCTAAAATTGTTGTGGTAGGAGACTAACACAAGAAGGGGGAATTATATTAGGTACAGATCCAAAACAACATATATATTCATGTTATGATATGGGTATTATGCCATAATTTTCAATATCATGAAATAAGGAAGTCATACTATATAGTTTAAAGTCCATGAAATACCATAGGTTACCCCTGGATGAATACAAAGAGTAGGTCCTCGAAGAGGATTCAGTGAATGAAGCACCCACTAGAGCAATGCTAGCTGGATTGGAAGAACAAGCGGGTATGGCAGTCACCATTAGTACTAGCCATCGTGCAGCTTTGAAAGGGACAATTCTACTCAATCAGGAATATGAGGTGGGGTGCTAGGTGCCTTCAATGATGCAGATGATCTGGAGGGGGAGTTCTTGTGTTGGTTAGTTAGGACATTAGGTAATGTATTGGTCATTATACATATGGGTCTTCAGGTCATTCAATGGAGCCTATACCAGTGGACCTATGAGAAATGTAAGGGAAGGTGACATGGACCATGACCATGTTGGTGAGGACATGTTTTTTGTTATTTGAATTCATACAAAATTGAAATAGTTTTCAGGTAGTTTATATACATGATAAATAATCTAAGACTATTTAGTTTAATTTCATTCATTGAGTATGGTAATAAATTAGTTTAACACCATTCGGGGAGGATATAGAGTTAGGTAGTGTATATTATCTATCTATGATGTTTAAATTATCATGAAGGTTGTTGAAATTGATTTTTTAGAAACCTTGCATCTGAGGGAGGTGTGAAACACTCCCCATCCATGGTAATCAATGAGTATACACCATTGGAGTAAACATTAAGTATATTGAAGGAAACCCTCCCATTTTATCTCTATATTTTTAGAATACTTTTGGTTATCATTGACATTCTCAATTTCAGCACCAAGTCACCTTAGAAGAATGGTAATGGTGTACCTTGTTATTGAACACTCATGCCCCATGGTTCTGATAGATTATGAAAGTATGTTAATCCCAGTGCCTTATTTTATCAAGGGATTATATATCAAATAGATGGACGTGTGATATTATAATTTAAATCAGGTGATCTTATGTGGCTGTTTAGAGTAATAGTGGATGGACCAAAAATGGAAACACTACTTCTATTTCATATACCTGTGAGTAAAGAGTCACATGGGTAGTGATATGTGTCATTTTATGATATTACCATAAATTATTGGAGTGATTTTTAGTTAAAATATTATTGTTTTGTTCTACTATCATCTATATAATTTTAGAGAGTGTATCATGGAATTATTTGATCTCTCTATTCCCTGACACATGGTAGTAGGACATGTCATTAGACTGGATAATGTACTTATCATAAAACTTCTTCATCTCAGTGGATCAAATGCTTGTATTATTGTTAATGATAATTTTTTGAGGGATATCAAATAGGTTAATGATGTGGGATTTGATATACTAGATCATAGATGTTATTTTAGCCTCCTTGATGGGAATGGCCCCATCCCACTTTGAAAATAAATTGATTTTAGTAATGATGAACCATTGATAATAGGTTTTTGTTTGTGGGTACATAAACATGGTATAAATTTACCACATAGTGAAGGGCTAAGAAAACTTGTTAGTGAATATAATATCTAGTGGTTTATTCCAAAATTTTGTATGAATATAATAAACATGAAACATCCTAGTGAATTCCATGCAGTCACGAACCATAGTGGGAAAAAAGTATCCCATTTTATAGTTCTAATGCGAGATATTGAGTCCTAACTAGTGATCCCTACATGACCCAATGTTAAACTCTTGAAAAAACCTAAGTGATTTAATTCCCTTGAATTAAAAAATGAAATATTCAATCAAATTTTAACATTTTGAGGACCTTTTTTTGATTTTTTATTGGCATAGAGGTTAAAATTTACTACACACTGATGAATATTATCTCACATAGATCAGTCAAATGGATGTATTTACTATTGTATGTACTCAATCAACAGAGTTATATGATATGAGTATTTATTTTTCATAGGGTATCCAATGGTCCCTTCTTTGGGATACCTCATGGAATTTTGGTTCAGCTCATATATTTCCTCATTAGTAATGAAAGGGTTGTTCACCGTTCAATGTTCTATAAGGGTGACCATGTCATCTCAGTTCAGCTCAGTAGGGGATGCCAAAAAGTATTCCATGGAATCTTCTTAATCATTCTTGGATCATGTTACTTGAGTAGACATTTTTTATGGATAAATTAATCCATCAACTATTGGGAATGATCCTGTAACAGGATAAGCTCTTTTTCCTAATAGCATAGACACCAATGATGTTCGAGATGGACATCTTAGAGTCATACATAATGTGTAACTATGGATTTTTTTTGTTGATGGATTTCTCAATAACATTAATAATTTATTTGTATTTAGGACGGAATATCCTTATAAAATGTGGAATGATTACAACCTATGGGCATTTAAGGGGGTGATTTAGGAAACTCCAAGGATTAAACTATTAATTTTAGAGTTATTTAGTCTTCTACAAACCACGATGTTGGATGATTAATCTATGTTAATATAAAAAAATATAATTACTTAATAGATGGACAGAAAAACCATTTGTTGGATGTCTAAATATATGGGAAACTCCTCAATGGTTAGGTGTACATAAAGGATGTATTACAACGCTTGACCCATGAAAAAATTCTATGTGATGAAGCTAATTCTAGAAGACTAAATACTCAAATACAATCATGACAATTTTATAATTAACATTGGATTGTTGAAGATAAACATTAGTTTGTCAATGAATGAGATCATATATTACTCATGCTTCCATATACAATGACAGAACTTCTATAATGAAATGAATGATGAAATATAGTTATTATTGTAGAGAAAATATATCGTATTATTTTCTAGAAACATATGATTGAGATAGTGTAGAATTTTTTATTTTCCTCTATTATTGTGGGCGAATAGGGCATCGAGGTAACATTCTAGGGAGATTACATAGAGAAACAAATGTTTCCTTGTGACATGTAGAAAACAAATAGAGTATGTAATGGATACAATATGATGTATTCGATCAAATCATGGAATAATTCATCCCATTGAAAGGTTGTTCCTTTCATAATTATTCTAGAGATGGAATTTTAATTTTCTTCAATATTTTTAATAAAATTCCATATATATTCTAGATGATGAAGGAATCCTAAAAAATATTATTGATTTTTGGGTGGGGGAATTCAAATTATGATCTTGATTTTATTCACATTGACTTCAATGCCCATATAGAATTAAATAAATGTGATTAATTTACTATAGGTTACCACACAGGGACACCTCAAGGGGTTCATATTTAGGTTTTCAACACAAATAATATCAAAAAAAAATCTTCCGATATATTTAATATTTTTGGGGAATTATTTGGCTTTAAGCACCAATATATCCACATGACACTCCATCATTGTTCCCAAGAGAGGCCTGAATATAGGATCCATGGCCCACTGGAAGGTCATTCATAGATTCTTCAATATGATGAAAATAAATTGATTGAATAGCATCCCTGGAGTTCCCTGAATACATTATTTTAATCATATTTAAAACAAATATAGATTTTATTTCACATGAAATAGTTTCCCAGGATGGAGAAGGACATAAATATGATAGTTACATTAATCCACTACTATGTGACCAGGATGAGGAAATCGTCCTTTAAGAAATTTGGATTGAAGTCCCTCTAGTCAATGTGGACTCCAATTTGTCTATTCTTCTTCAAAATTGTGATAATGTTTTCTATCCACTTAGGATACTAGAATAACATGGAGTATTTATATTAGATAAACTTATCAACATTCTACTTAACCATGGAACCTTGGGGAGGATTCATCTTCATAGGTGAATACTTGAATATGTGGTTTCGAATCAGTGGCCAAGTTAGTGAACATTGAATTAAGGATTAATTCCTAAAATATATTTGTAGTTACACACAAATACATCAATATATTGATTCTATAACATAATATACTATTATTTATAATATAAAATCATGATAAAACGGATCAATGTTAGACTCAAATATTTAAAAATATTATGGTTCATTGGTATCATCTCATAAATGGTCTTGGATAGTCCCTCCTCAAAAGGAGTTAGAGCTTCATCAAAGTCCTCCTTATAAAAAGCATGATGATATGTAGATGGAGTTGACTCCTTGGTTGGTGGTCACTGAAATGTGGAATCATCTTCCTATTTGAGGAAAAAACACATCAAAAGTGGATTCCTTCCATTAAGGTTCTTCTAAGACAATATCAAAGGAGGATGGAGATTTAATTTTATATGGTCTCTATTGTTGTGGTATAAAGTTTATATCTAAATAATTATTCTTCGTAGACTTATAGTGGGTAAATAATACACTCTTATATACACAATATAGGTACTAATTTATGGGTAGGGGAAAATCTTTTATTATAAAGCTAGATAAATATTTCCTTAACATAGAATCACTTACCTCTCATAAGTTTAATAGGTGATTTGTGTAAACACCTTTTTCCAAGGTATAATAAGGGAATCCCCAAATTATAGGGTTGTTTCTTCTTTGTAGAGAATATGAAAAATAAAACTTCTCTTTAATTCATCGCAAATTTATTCTAGGTTATTTTTCAATTCATAGGAATCATTAACATGCATGATCTACATTATATTGGGATGATTTAATTCAAATTTGTAAAACCCATAATTAAGGTAATAATATTAAAATGATTCAAATAGAGTGAAAACATCATAGAGCACCACCAAACAACCATTAGGGAGTAATTAAGCCACATGTGATATAATGAAGGTATGGTTCCATACAGGTGGATCCCTGACCTTCTTAGTAAGTCTTTGATAGTGATGTCCAATAAGACCACCATGAACATGGTATTTGATTCCAATCACAAAATTTTGTCTTCAAATACATCCTACTAAATAAATTAATATCACTATTACCATACCTTTTAATCATCAAGATGGATGAATCGAGATCTTCTTACCCATAACCTAGATTTTAGAGCATACAAGTGGGGATGAGATTGATCCAGCAGCTAGTATCCACTAGACATCAATGGAAATATAAACAAGTTATAATTATTAATGTGTATAGGGGTGGAGTTTACTTTGGATGATTTCACCCTCATCTTCTCTAAATAATAATATGATCGATCGATGATCCTAATGATTGGCCTCTTCCATTTGGTAGTCTTTGGGAGCAATAACTTGATATCATACAAGAGATGGATATTAAAAACACGATTAGGTACATAAAAAGAACCTTTGATTGGAATAGAGAATCTTGGAATGATATGTAGAGACCCAAGAATGAAGTACATGGACATTATATTAATTTTGCACAATACTTAATACATAACCAAAAACATAAACTCAAGGACCATAATAGTTTAGTGTCATTGGAAACTCGTAACATAATCTTCTAATCTTGGTGAAAGATCTTCAACATCTCCCATAAATATCTTCCCCTTTGGTTTTCTTACCTAAAACCTTTATTTATTTCTGGGGGAAAATAAAATATATAAATGGTGAGCTCAAATGATCAGTAAGGTTATGCATGGATAAAATAAAACAAACCATATACATTTGAAATTAAAAACATGAAAATAAAGTTTAAACATCAAAATATTGGGTTGTAAAATAAACCTTGGCCGTACGTAAGGTATAGATCATAAAGGAACATCAATCATGATAAAATAAATGGGAATAAAACAGGTAATTTTGGTAACCATTAATCACATGATATGATTTCCATAGTATCCAAGGCATTGCTGCCAAGACCATCATAGTGGACAAAGTCCCTTACTGAATCGATTTCACTCCTCATTCTAGTCCTGTATCACTAAACCAGATTAACTTGCCATTCCATACATGTCTATGTAATGAGATATAAATTTTTACCCAATGAATTTGAGGGAGATATAGTTTCCACCCATCATATAATTAAATTATTCTTACCTGTTCAACAAAATAAACATAAATCATTCATCATAACCCAATCAATAAAATGGGTTTCACAAACATCATCCCATCATAACATAATCCATATAAACAAATGGACATAATTTCATCATAAGAAAAATCAAACCATTTAAATAATAGAGATATTATTCATGAAACATAACCATATTAAATAATTTCATCATAGATGGAAAATAGTTTTGATAAAACACTTGAAATGAATTCTTGAGGAAAATATCCTTTCTTCATCAAAATCAATTTCTTTTCACAAAATACCATGAAATTTCAATATAAAAGGACTTTTTTTGAAAATAACCCTGAATTCTAGTAGAGGAAGCTTCATTTTAATAAGGCTTTATAAAACCGTAAAAATATGTTCATGCTGTATATGTTAAAAAAATTCTTCTAGTACTTTTTCTAGAAAAGTAAAATAAAGTTCATCATACGATAAAAAAAAGAAAGATTCCTTCCGTAAAATGTGGTAAAAGTAAAAATTGGGTAAAAAAGATAGTAAATATACATTAAAACATTATTTGAAAACATGGACATGGTTGATAACAATAACCACAGTAAATACTTACGAATAACAATCTTGGATAAGAATGAGGTTGGAATAGTTATCCCTTACCTTATGTCCAATTTCATCTGTATGTGTCCGATAGTCCTGTATAGTGGGTTTAAACATATTATTATCTTGTAACATAATAATAATTGTATTTATGATATCATATATGTTTCACTTATGACTTTATATTAACCATTGATTTGTCAATTCCATGTTAAAGCTGTGTTTTGGGTAAAATCGTTTCATTTTTCGTACGTGTTTGGACTTATTATTCTTGATATTATTATTAATTATATCATGATATACTTACATACATAATTTAAATCATGATTTATATATCATATATAAATATTCAGTATATATATATAATAGATAGATAAATGAAATGAAATACACCGTTCATGGAGACGGTAGGTTGTACGTGCGCATGAACGTTCTTTTCCTTTCCTTATTGACTTGAATGGAAGTATGTAGATGAAAAATATATATATATATATATATATATATATTAGGTAGATTTATTATGTCATATATTTCATTCTTATTCATTATATATACTTTATAATCATTCTTGAATGGTTAACATGGAGAATGAATCTCATCGCGTCGTGGAGACGGTAATCCGTGCGTACGCACGAGCGATGATATCGTTACCATAAATATTGAATGGAAATGGAGTGTATGATATAATATCTCATAACATGTATCATGTTATAATAATCATATATAGTTATTATTTACACTATTATACCCATCCAAGTAAGGTGGTGGTGGAAAAACAGATTACCCCACGGCGTGGAGACGATATTCTGTACGTACGCACGTGCGGTGATTTTATTTTTCGTAGGATGGATAGAAGGTGAAATAGGGTTGTTTCATATTTATAATAACATATCTATATCTAATTAATACTTATGTTATTAATTTATAATTAAATAAATAATGAAGAGGACGTAGAAGAAGAAAGACACTTGAAAAACTCGGTAGAAGAGATTACCTCTTCTTCAACGTGCCTCTTTTAAAATTCCTTTTAGGGAAATAGAGTTGGTATTTTGAGAAGACTATAACCTCAATGATATAACTAGAGAGGTTGAGAAGAGAAATTTTCAGGGGTTTTAAGAGCTTGAAGGCTCGAAATTGTGTAAAGAGGAGAGCGAGGAGGTTCTGTTTTATAAGAGGGGTGAGGGGAACCTTAGGAAAAAATAAAAATATTATTTTATAATAAATTAATATTCAGTTTATAATGACTCCAAAGTGACGTATTTATATGATATTGTGGGAATGGGTATAAATCCTATAATACAATAAGTTTTAGACAAGTTTAGGTTACCATATTTACCTTATCATTTAGATTTAAATCTATGTTAAATAATTTAACTTTTACCGTGTCTTATTGTATTCTTACACTATATGGTTAATAAACATACTATAAACTTCCAATAGAAACCCAATTGGTTCTATAATGTCATATATATTATTATATAAGTCTTTTTTTCCAAATCTTAGATTTGTGGGACCATTATATCAATTAAAAATTTAATATTGTTTTTAAAAACTCTTTTTGTCAATTTTCACACAATTTGGAATTTTGTTTTCTCTAAATTCATAACAGAATTATTACTTCTAACAAAATTCATATAACCAACCCTAATATTATATATTATCAAATAAAATTAGTTTAATTCATAACAAGTCTCAAATTACATTTATTGGGTTATTTATAATATCAATTATGTTAATATTTCATT
Organism: Viscum album; assembly: GCA_963277665.1. Lineage (NCBI taxonomy): Eukaryota > Viridiplantae > Streptophyta > Magnoliopsida > Santalales > Viscaceae > Viscum > Viscum album. Next base: position 1,616,733,024 of record OY728158.1, read on the forward strand.
AATAAGGTAATTACTGCATCATCATTGTGTCATAAATAAATTGAATTATTTAATTTCTAAAAAATATAAATAAAATACCATTATGTAGGAAACATTTTTATCTTTCTAATTAATATTTTTAGTCGAATTTATCTTATGTATAATTCTATATTAAAAATGTTTTAGTTGTTACACTTTGATTTTAACTCTTTTAACTCTTCTTTAAAAATAATAATAATAATTGTCCTAATCTAATCCAAGTGGACCTAAAGGGTATTATTTTATTCCTAATGTTGTTTTTGGTAGAATTACACTTATCATATAGAATTAGGACATGTGTTAGGGTAATAATAATATAATTTTTGACCCTTAAATACCCTATTTACTTTAACCGTGGTAAATAAATGTAAAAAGTTACTATTCACCAAAAATTATTTTTATCTTATTGAACAACATTTTACTCCTTGATATCAACCGTGTCTCTTGGATTTTTAAAATTCCACTCACAGAAGCGATAAAATTATGTTTTATGTACAATTACAAATGCTCCTAGGAGGTGGGTAAAAGACGTTAAAAAGTTCAATAAATTTTTTATATATCTATATTATAATAAAATCACTCCAATGAATTAAATTTAACTTATATAGGTATTATTTATCTATTTGGACCTAAAATAAATTTAAATAAAATAAATGATTATTTAAATAAAAATTTTCTTTTAACAAATAACTCAGTGTTTTGACTATTCATCAAAAATTTAATGTTTTCAACAAAATACCAAAAATTCACCCTATGCTAATATTGATATTCCAAATCCAAAAATTAAGTCCATTTGGAAAGATATAATTTATAAAATTTCAAAAAGTTTGTATTACTATTCATAACAACTAGTTTATAAAATATTTTAATAACATATCGTTGTTTAGTGAAACTCAATTTTGCGAACAACACACGCTATCGGGGAAGGTTGCAATTGCGTGTAATGCAAGCCATGTCAGAGTTTCATGTAGTGAAAGATTAATTTGTTATTGCATATAATAGAATCCAACCATATTTCATTTATACATTGAATATATATATATATATAGATACACACTCAATGTTTCATAGAATAACTTCTATCAAACGAACTTGAAATTGCGTGTAAATTGTCCAAGAATAGTGTTGTGTATACTGCAAGCTAATACGGTGTTGCGTATATCGCAAGATAATATTGGTGTAGCATACAACACAAGAAATAAAATAAATTAAAAAGAATAATTCTCATAAAATCTCAGGGTGTTGCATGATATCCAAGATTAAATATAGGTGAGCTGATTGATCACATAAAATTTCCAAAATATGGAATCAAGTTGGCCTCCAAGTGGTCTCTCCTTTAGAGGAAGAAAAAATGGTCTATGTAGACGAGGAGGTGGGGCATGACTAATGTCTACCAAATTCAATAATTATTTTTTACATTTTGACCTAACATTAAATTTATATGGATAATCCTTGGCAGGATATGGCTTGGATAAACAATCAACCGACTATATGTTCCATGGATCCACACTAGAGGATGCAACTATATAAGGTTGTTATTATTAATCCTTTATAAGTGTTTGTATTTTGGTCTAAGCTATGTAGGTGTCGTTATCAAGGATAACACATGAAGGAATATTCTTGTTTAAGGAGTGATTTCCTTTTCCTCATGAGCATTGATGAGGGGTCAGAGAAGGTGACTATCATAATTAAACCATAATATCTATAAAATGGTATACTGAACAAATGTCTTTGATATATGAAAAATACTATTCATTATAATAATGGTCTTCCTAGGTAATTAGTGTCATGGAACATCCTCTAAATATTGAGGGAATGAAGTCCAAGATGGTGAAAACTATATTTGGAACTATAAAGGGACCCTTACTATCCTTTTCAGTCTAATAAAAATAGTTTTAAGCATTAGCTTTTCATGAGTTTGAATTTTTCACTGGAGGTTAGGGGATAACTATAGGGAAACTTTTGTTGACTCATTTGGACATTAATGATTTTGATGGATTGAGTGATCAATTTTTGATCCAACTAATCATGGTTCTTTTGATATCCCCTATCAAAGACTCACATTCATTACCAAAAATACTAATCACCATTAGGGATGGATAAGATTAATGTGGAATTTGATTGAGGGAATCTCAATTACACTATTTCTTAATTGACAGAGTTATGTGGAAAGCATTTGAATAATAAACATTTCTCGATGATGTGTCTTAAATAGATTATGTAGGTTAAATAGTTAGTAAGTTTCTTCATATCATGTTATCATGGATTCTTGATCTCCTCGAGATTTTTAAAGTTCTTATATAAGGAGAAAAATGAATAAACCAATTAATTTCTCATCTCATAAGCATTATATATTATTAGTCAACTTAGTGGCGGTAATCAAGGGTTGTTTCCCCTAAAGAAGTGTAACACACTAATTTTTTTTGTGGACCTTTTTTCAAATAAATCAATTTTATTTTATGTCATGAGTATCATTGTACACTAATTAAAACAATAATTATATTCTACACCATGATAAGCTTGTCTTACATGTAACATATACTTATCTTTCTTTACACGCGAAAATAAGTTTATGCGAATATTATTTTTATTGTTATAATTATTTAAATGAGATAGTTACAACATAGCTATTAAAATAATTAATATGAATAGTAATAATAATTTTTAAATATTATTTATTCTTTTTATATATAGATAATACTTATTCATAATAAAACATGTAATATTGTTAATGTCTTTATATGTTTGAAAATATTATTTTCTCAAATGAGCTGATTTTATGTTCTTTTGTGAACAATAATAAAATTAATTTTAGAAAAATTAATAAATATAACTTGATAAAATAAATATTAATTCTTAATTTCTATTAAAAAAATTATTTTAGGGTAAATTTTAGGGGTTTTTATAAAATTGTTATTTTTGGATGAATATTGAAAAAAGCTAATTTTTTATTCAAAAATTTCTTTTTCATCTAATTTATTTATATAGTTAAAAAAATATTTTAATGTGATTTTAAAGTGTAATGGGATTATTTTTAAATAAATTAATCCAATTAGTTCATTCTAACAAATTTAAAAATTAAATTGGATATCAAAACACTTCAAACTTTTAATCCTTTTTGCAAAAAAAACATGGTATCGAGACATGTCCGCGTGATTAATATTAAATTAATTTCTGGAACTTAAGTAATTGGAATTAAAAAATGTGGTTATATATTTTTAATAATAATAATTTATAATATCTAATATCTTCAAAATTATTTTTTCAATAAAAGTATTAGTGAATGTGATTAAAATTAATTATAACGATTACGATAAAAAATAGCTTAACAAAGAATAAAACAATGAACTTAAGTCCCAAAGTGACCTTTAAACTTTTCCAAAAGACATATTATGTCCATATTTATACCCTTTTCTAACTTTTATTTGATTGAGACCATTTTGGGATCCATTTTTAATAGTATAAACGAGTTTGGAATTCCCATTTAAAAAATTTACAAGAAATCCACTCCTACTCCACTATAAAATGGAAATCACCCCACCCACTTATTCACATATCTAAATCCATTTGGAATGGAGAAAATTTGACTAAATATCATTCAAAAATAACTACCATAATCATTTAATACTCCTTTTAGGAATAAATCCATTAAAGGATGCCCTTTGGTGCAAACCAAAAGGTGTTACCCAAAGTAGAGGTAACATCCTTCCTCAACCTCTTTTGTTTTATTTTCACTATCCACCCACTAAAATAGTCTTACATCCTGATTATATAATAATATAAGTCTTATAAATATACTTATATTTTTTATTCTATGGATTTTAACAACACTTACACACACTTCCATCTAATGGGTAACGAACTTACCGTTCTTGTATATGGTGAACTATCGCCCAAAAAATAATGTCGTTCATTTCTCCATTACCACATATCATGGTTGAGAATTTTTATGGAAAATCAATTATTAATGTTCATATATGATATTTAAGATGTATTTGTTCTTTTGGAATAATTATATGACACATACCTTTCTAATTTCAATTTTGTATAAAAATTATAATTAATGATAATTTTGTTTGGGAATGTGTGGACAATCACCTCCTCAATGTTATGTTATGTAAAGACCCGGAAATTTCAAGGAAATTTTTTTCTTAATTTTCTTTGGAATTTTACAAGAACACAGTTTCTGACAGAACCTGATTCCGAGGCCCGGTGTGTCCAGAATCAATTTCCGAAGTTTTGCTCGGGTACGTTCAGTGAACAAACGAGCGGGAATTTCTAACTTTTGAACCGGTGCCCGGAATCAAATTCCGAGGGCACCGATGGAACCGTAGCGCCGGTTTTTGCTTAGGAATACCTTTCCTGGAGTTGCGTTTGCTTGGGAGCAGTTGTTTATTAAGGTTGTGGTTTAAGTGTAAAGAAAAATAAAATTTGTGTTACAAATTTTATTTATCTTCTTAAGTGGTTATATCCTAAGTGTGGAAGTTGGGGTGGAATCACAAGTTCCTAACTAACCAAGTGAGGATTAAGGTGAGGTGGGGCCCACACGAGCCCCAACCCTTCACCTTCCCCTTAACTCTCTTCTACCCCCCTTAAACTCCCTTGCACTTAATGTGCCAAAACCCCTCAAATTCCTAACTCCTTAAACTCCTTAACTCCCTTGAACCCCCCCCAATTAAATGTGACTCTTCACTTCCACCTTCATTAATTTTGGAGCCTCTCCACCCATTAATGAATGATGTAACTTAATGAATTTGAATTATTTTGAATTCATTAAGCTAACACTATAATAAGGTGTGTTGTTTTATTGTTTGGGGTTAGCTAAATCTTTGTGATAGAGTCATGGAAGGATTGAAGAGAATTTCACCCTCGACGAAGAACACGAAGGACATCTCCAAACATGGAACAACGTCTTCTCGACGAAGAATGCCTTTTCAAAAGAAGAACGTGAAGTTTCCAACGTCGATCCCTTCTTGGATGCCTCCTTCCCACTCCTTCCGGAATAAAGAAGGGAGTGCCTTTCACGAAGAACGCCGACGTCGTCAACGACTTCTCTTTTCCGATGTCGACGAATCGCCGCCGCCTTTCCGCGACTTTGTCAACACATAACGAAAAGCGAAGTAGGGGTTTGTTGTTGCTTTATTTATTTATTTTCCGTTCTTGGTTCTAGCATGACAAACTTGAGGATGAACGTTTAAGTGTTATCGTCTAACGAGAGGGGGACCGGACCGCACAAACACGGCCGAAACCCCCTCCCTTGTTCTTGAATGTTTCTTACGGATGAAACGAGATAGCGTGGTGCTGTCGCACCACGCGGGAATCACACGGAAATTATTGTGCGGCGCCGTCGCGCCGCGCCGTGGAAAGAATTATCATGAAGGCGACGCCGTCGCGCCGCGTCGAAGGAAACCGAAGACGCCGCGGCCGGAGCGGGGCCGCGGCGGAGGGGCGCGGTGCCGTCGCACCGCGCCGGATGACGAAGGCCGCAGCCGGTTCCGGGCCGCGGCGGATCGTGATGACCGGCGGCCAGCCGGGCCGCCGGTGCCGGAAGACGGAAGAGGACCGGCCCTTGCCGGTCCTGTTGACAAGAAGCCGGCCGGCCAGGTCGGGCCGACCGGGTTTGTGGAAACTGGGGGAATTTAATTCCCCCGGGCAGTTATTTGGCCCCCCATTATGAGGGGGGCCGGTTTCACAAAGGGGAGGCAGGCGGCCCCCCGTTTCCAGCAAGCTCGGCCTTCGGCCAAGCTGGCAGCGCGCCCAGCGCGCTGCCTTGCGCCGAACCGGCGCGCCGGGCCGGTTCGCCGCGCCGGGCCGGGCCGGGCTGTGCCGGGCCGGGTCGACCCCGTCCGGGGCGGGTTGACCCTGTTCGGGCCATCCGGGGGGTCTCGGGCCGGGACGGCCCGGGCCCGAGACCCCCGTTACCGAGCTGTTTGGTCAAATGCCCGTATCTTGGGCTACGGGCCTCCAAACGACTCGTCGTCAGCGGCAACGCGATCCTTGGATCGAGACGGGTGTTTCGGTATACTATACTCAAGGTGGACCTTCCTTTTCGGGAGCCTACATGGTTAAAACTCCATAGTTAAGTGTGCTTGGCCTAGAGTAGTGATCAGGATGGGTGACCTCCTGGGAAGTTTCCCAAGGTGAGTGTGAGACGAAAAAGCCAATAACTCTCAGACCGGGCGTCCGATTGACGCGCCGTCTGTTGCGTTGAGTTTCTGTTGACGATACGGAACTTTTGGAATCCTCCGCCCGAGTTTTGGATGCAGATGGATAGTGGCTGGGATGGATCGCACCGAAATCCAACCGGGCCCCTAGAACGGAAAAGCTGATACCTTTCTGACAGAACGTCCGTTTGACGAACCGTCAGCGGTGTTGGTGATCGCATTGAGAAACGGTCTCTATGAGTTTAAACTATGAGAGTTCGGGGTACATTTGAGATACGGCCGGGTTTGGTTTGCTCACGAAACCAACCGGGCCCCTGGGACGAAAAGGCTAATAACTCACAGACCGGGCGTCCGATTGACGCGCCGTCTGTTGCGTTGAGACCCCTATGACGTGGCGGTCCTTTGAGATACTTCTTCATGGGACTTTGAGATACTTAGAGTATCGACCTGTAGCTCGTGGAGCGGACCCTCCCAGTGACGAGCGTGCGGAGTACGAAGACAGTGTAGCTGGCGGAGACCCGACGACTGCTGATCGAATGACTCGGAGTGTTACATAGGTGTGCTTGGTTGTAGCGGCACATGAGAGCGCTTGTTTGTAGCGGCAGACCCACGACAGAGTTGCGCTTGGTTGTAGCGGCACATGGGAGCGCTTGGTTGTAGCGGCATACCCACGACAGAGGTGCTCTTGGTTGTAGCGGCACATGGGAGCGCTTGGTTGTAGCGGTAGACCCACGATAGAGTTGCGCTTGGTTGTAGCGGCACATGGGAGCGCTTGGTTGTAGCGGCAGACCCACGACAGAGTTGTGCTTGGTTGTAGCGGCACATGGGAGCGCTTGGTTGTAGCGGCATAACCACGACAGAGGTGCGCTTGGTTGTAGCGGCACATGGGAGCGCTTGGTTGTAGCGGCATACCCACAACAGAGGTGCGCTTGGTTGTAGTGGCACATGGGAGCGCTTGGTTGTAGCGGCAGACCCACGATAGAGGTGCGCTTGGTTGTAGCGGCACATGGAAGCGCTTGGTTGTAGCAGCTGGCCCGCAGTACTCGATGGGTGGAGTTCTTTAGCAGTCTTAGGTTAGTGAGCAGTACCTCGGAGTCGTGACAGGACCACTGTATACTCCAGAGACGGAGCACTTCAGCAGTTACGGTTTCGATAATGAAAATCCTGGTTTGAGCTGAGACTTTTGACCTTGTGTTTACCTCATGATTGAGATGGGTCACTTGCTAACTTAGGTATATGTATGGGCATATACCCGGGTAGTGGTTATCCGTTGATTTCACAATCCTTGTGTTTCCTCATGATTGAGATGGGTTACTTGATAACTTAGGTATATGTATGGGCATATATCTAAGTAGAGGTTATCTGTTGAGATCTTCTTTGTGGTTATCCTTGTTGGTTTAGTGATACCTTGAGGGTCTTGGGGTCCCTACTGAGTATCGTTATACTCACCCCTGCACGGCCTATGCCCGCACCTCGTTGTGTTGGTTGCAGACGACGGGCAGTGCTGATAGAAGCCGAGTGTTCGAGGACTGGGCAGTACCTGGAGGTGGACTATACGAAGAGATGGTACCCGGAGGAGGACCTCACGACGAGGCGGTACCCAGAGGTGGACGTGACGACGAGGCGGTACCCGGAGGTGGACCACTGGGCGAGACATACTTGGAGCGGACGGTGGGACCTGAGGAGAAGAGGAGCTATCTGTACCCACCCTTCAGATGGGATTTCCAGTGGACAGCTCGGCGTAGCAGCTTTACTTTTCAGTTGTTGTTTTCCCTTTCAAGTTGTACTTTATAGTTGGGCTTGTATTTCCGGCCCCTTTTTACTTCCTGCACTTACTGTTGTACTCAGTTTTTACTTAGTGTTTACTTCTTCCGCTTGTACTCTGTGGTGCTTGTTTTCTTTTATAAAGGCAATGCCTTCCCAATTATCGGGATTTTACACCTTTGGTGCTAGTCGCCAGCCCCTGGCCTATGGAAGGCAGGCTTGGGGTAGTCACGGCACGGGCCCCGAGGACGGGTCGTGACAAATTGGTATCAGAGGAGTTCGGTTCTACCGCAGAACTTATAACTCTGATGTTTCTTTCTGTGAAGCAATAGTGTTAAGGGTACCGAGTGTGGTTTTCAGTTCAGGGAGTCCAGTGTTGGTGCGGCGGCCGACGTATCCGTACACCAGGACCCTGACTACTGATTTCCGACTTTGTACACAAAAACACTGATTGCGTGTGTGTTTCCAAAGTTTTAATGTCAGCTCAAACCATGTCAGCTCCCAAGGTATAAGACGTTGACTGTGTCGCATCTGTTCAGGATGTCTCCACGCAGACAGTCAGTTGGAGTTCCGAGAGAGTACTCGATGACGGCTCACCGAGCGACGAGGCTCTGGTGCAGGGCCCTTTTTACTATGTTGGCACCCTCGGGTGGTGTACCAGTACATCACCACCTGTTGGGCAGCAGATGCCAACGGCTATACTAGAAAACTGTGCACGCTGGCGGAGCGCATTGCACGAGTTCCAGCAGTAGAGGCCTCAGAAGTTACGAGGCGAGGCAGATTTCCAGATAGTAGAGCAGTGGCTGGAGGCGATTGCTAGAGTTTTCCGCCTAGCTGAGACATCAGTAGAGTGGATGGTGGACTTGGTCACTAGTGTTTTCCAGTGAATGACCATGAGGATGGTCCGCATAGTGATGAGGCTTCGGTACGTGAACCGACGCCTGAGATAGTGCCTTTGGGTAGTGTGTCAGCTATACATCACTACCTGTTGGTCAGCAGTTACAACCGGCGGTACCGGTAGGTGACACATGTAAGTTTACTGCCTTACATGTGTTCTAACTTCAGATACCCTCATGTTCCGAGGTGAACCTGACTCATAGGCAGCTGAGGACTGTCTTGAGGAGGTGGCCGAGAATTTTCTAGAACTTTTACAGTTTCGGCGGGACGACGTGTTGATAACTGAGAATTCATTGAGGCATACCGAACATATCAGGTACTCGATGGAAGCGTTTCGATCAGTGTAATAGAGGTCGGACCTCTGAGCATGGTATGTTTAAGGGCTTCTGATCCAGCACCTTTTCTCTATGCATTTCTACTTAGGCTAGAGTGCTAGAAGGAACCTTTGTGGTTGAGAATTCTTTGCTGATCGAATACAGCCAGAGAATGTTAGAAGTTTGGAAAGCAGGAAACTGACACCAGTCTCGGAGACTTGGGCATGTAAAATGTTTCAAGAAGAGGAAATGTTAAGGACAGAAGAATCTGCAGAGCAACAGACATGGAGGCAGAGCTTGGAGAGCAGCTCGTGGTGGTGTACATTTCAACATGTTACCATCACCCGCCTTTGTAGTCCCCGCTAGACTCAGGGAGTTGGAGAGCAGGGAAAGAGGGTAGCTGCTTGCGGTCATGGAGTGCGACAAAAAAGGGGCTCTAAGGATGATTCGAAGTGCGGAATTTATCTTCTACTAGCTTCCGTAGCCACAGGCATCGAAACGAATCATCCCTTCCTCCCATGAATCTAGTCCCAGACCTAGAGATTCCGGTTAAGCAGTTGACTTGACCCTCATGTCTGGAGATACCTTTGGGAGGAGACTCGATAGTCACACTTACGCCGATGGTGTGATCTGACCGTTGAGGCGAGAGTCTCGGTTAGGACCTCTTGGTGGCAGCGTCGAGGCCTTACGACGTTAGTTTGAGTATGTATTTGGCAATCACTGTTCATACTCAAATTGACGGTATTAGGCAAACGTTGGGATGGGTTTTCCTTGGTCGGCGAAAAGGAAAACCTGGGCAGCACAAGATAAACTCGTGCATGGGAGGGTGTAGCCGATCATTCTTGGTTCGGCCAACCTTAACCTCGTGGCAGCATGAGTTTTGAGTTTCAGTTCTAACCTAAAAAGGGAGACCTTTAGAGTTCGAGGATGGCGACCACGTTCTTATACATGTCTCACCTCGACGAGGTTTACGGAGATGTAGCCGAGGCGGCAAGAGATCTCCGAGGTTCAATAGACCTTTCTAGGTCCCCAGCAGGGTAGGCGAGGTGGTTTATCACTTGACCCATCCACCTCAGTTGCACCAGGTGCACGATGACTTTCACGTAACTCAATTGAGGAGATACGTGCTTGATCCTTCACACATCATCGACCTCAGGGAGTTGGACGTCGATGATAAAGCAACATGCACGGAGGTTCCAGTGGGGATCAAGAATAGACAGGAGCAGATCTTACGAGGATGATCGATTCCTTGGGTGCACTTCCTTTGACAGTACGGGAACCTCCAGGTGAGCACATGGGAGAGGAAGGCTCAGATGCGTGCTCTGTACCGCTTTTGTGACCCTAGTTTATGATGATGCTTTACGGGGACGTAAAGCCCTGAAGTGGGAGTAATGTAAAGACCCGGAAATTTCAAGGAAATTTTTTTCTTAATTTTCTTTGGAATTTTACAAGAACACAGTTTCTGACAGCGCCTGATTCCGAGGCCCGGTGTGCCCAGAATCAATTTCCGAAGTTTGGCTCGGGTACGTTCAGTGAACGAACGAGCGGGAATTTCTAACTTTTGAACCGGTGCCCGGAATCAAATTCCGAGGGCACCGATGGAACCGTAGCGCCGGTTTTTTCTTAGGAATACCTTTCCTGGAGTTGCGTTTGCTTGGGAGCAGTTGTTTATTAAGGTTGTGGTTTAAGTGTAAAGAAAAATAAAATTTGTGTTACAAATTTTATTTATCTTCTTAAGTGGTTATATCCTAAGTGTGGAAGTTGGTGTGGAATCACAAGTTCCTAACTAACCAAGTGAGGATTAAGGTGTGGTGGGGCCCACACGAGCCCCAACCCTTCACCTTCCCCTTAACTCTCTTCTACCCCCCTTAAACTCCCTTGCACTTAATGTGCCAAAACCCCTCAAATTCCTAACTCCTTAAACTCCTTAACTCCCTTGAACCCCCCCCCCCCCCCAATTAAATGTGACTCTTCACTTCCACCTTCATTAATTTTGGAGCCTCTCCACCCATTAATGAATGATGTAACTTAATGAATTTGAATTATTTTGAATTCATTAAGCTAACACTATAATAAGGTGTGTTGTTTTATTGTTTGGGGTTGGCTAAATCTTTTTGATAGAGTCATGGAAGGATTGAAGAGAATTTCACCCTCGACGAAGAACACGAAGGACATCTCCAAACATGGAACAACGTCTTCTCGATAAAGAATGCCTTTTCCAAAGAAGAACGTGAAGTTTCCAACGTTGATCCCTTCTTGGATGCCTCCTTCCCACTCCTTCCGGAATAAAGAAGGGAGCGCCTTTCACGAAGAACGCCGACGTCGTCAACGGCTTCTCTTTTCCGATGTCGACGAATCGCCGCCGCCTTTCCGCGACTTCGTCAACACATAACGAAAAGCGAAGTAGGGGTTTGTTGTTGCTTTATTTATTTATTTTCCATTCTTGGTTCTAGCATGACAAACTTGAGGATGAACGTTTAAGTGTTATCGTCTAACGAGAGGGGGACCGGACCGCACAAACACGGCCGAAACCCCCTCCCTTATTCTTGAATGTTTCTTGCGGATGAAACGAGATAGCGTGGTGCCGTCGCACCACGCGGGAATCACACGGAAATTATTGCGCGGCGCCGTCGCGCCGCGCCGTGGAAAGAATTATCATGAACGCGACGTCGTCGCGCTGTGTCGAAGGAAACCGAAGACGCCGCAGCTGGAGCGGGGCCGCGGCGGGGGGGCGCGGTGCCGTCGCACCGCGCCAGATGACGAAGGCCGCAGCCGGTTCCGGGCCGCGGCAGATCGTGATGACCGGCGGCCAGCCGGGCCGCCGGTGCCGGAAGACGGAAGAGGACCGGCCCTTGCCGGTCCTGTTGACAAGAAGCCGGCCGGCCAGGTCGGGCCGGCCGGGTTGGTGGAAACTGGGGGAATTTAATTCCCCTGGGCAGTTATTTGGCCCCCCATTATGAGGGGTGCCGGTTTGACAAAGGGGGGGCAGGCGGCCCCCCGTTTCCAGCAAGCTCGGCCTTCGGCCAAGCTGGCAGCGCGCCCAGCGCGCTGCCTTGCGCCGAACCGGCGCGCCGGGCCGGTTCGCCGCGCTGGGCCACGCCGGGCCGGGCTATGCCGGGCCGGGTCGACCCCGTCCGGGGCGGGTCGACCCGGTTCGGGCCATCCGGGGGGTCTCGGGCCGGGACGGCCCGGGCCCGAAACCCCCGTTACCAAGCGGTTTGGTCAAATGCCCGTATCTTGGGCTACGGGCCTCCAAACGACTCGTCGTCAGCGGCAACGCGATCCTTGGATCGAGACAGTCGTTTCGGTATACTATACTCAAGGTGCACCTTCCTTTTCGGGAGCCTACGTGGTTAAAACTTCATAGTTAAGTGTGCTTGGCCTAGAGTAGTGATCAGGATGGGTGACCTCCTGGGAAGTTTCCCAAGGTGAGTGTGAGACGAAAAAGCCAATAACTCTCAGACCGGGCGTCCGATTGACGCGCCGTCTGTTGCATTGAGTTCCTGTTGACGATACGGAACTTTTGGAATCCTCCGCCTGAGTTTTGGATGCAGATGGATAGTGGCCGTGTTGGATCGCACCGAAATCCAACAGGGCCCCTGGAACGGAAAAGCTGATAGCTTTCTGACAGAACGTCCGTTTGACAAACCGTCAGCGGCGTTGGTGATCGCGTTGAGAAACGGTCCCTATGAGTTTAACCTATGAGAGTTCGGGGTACATTTGAGATACGGGAGGGTTTGGTTTGCTCACGAAACCAACCGGGCCCCTGGGACGAAAAGGCTAATAACTCATAGACCGGGCGTCCGATTGACGCACCGTCTGTTGCGTTGAGACCCCTATGACATGGCGGTCCTTTGAGATACTTCTTCATGGGACTTTGAGATACTTAGAGTATCGACCTGTAGCTCGTGGAGCAGACCCTCCCAGTGATGAGCGTGCGGAGTACGAAGACCGTGTAGCTGGCTGAGACCTGACGACTGCTGATCGAACGACTCAGAGTGTTACAGAGGTGCGCTTGGTTGTAGCGGCACATGGGAGCGCTTGGTTGTAGCGGCAGACCCACGACAGAGTTGCGCTTGGTTGTAGCGGCACATGGGAGCGCTTGGTTGTAGCGGCATACCCACGACAGAGGTGCGCTTGGTTGTAGCAGCACATGGGAGCGCTTGGTTGTAGCGGCAGACCCACGACAGAGTTGCACTTGGTTGTAGCGGCACATGGGAGCGCTTGGTTGTAGCGGCAGACCCACGACAGAGTTGCGCTTGGTTGTAGCAGCACATGGGAGCGCTTGGTTGTAGCGGCATACCCACGACAGAGGTGCGCTTGGTTGTAGCGGCACATGGGAGCACTTGGTTGTAGCGGCAGACCCACGGCAGAGTTGCGCTTGGTTGTAGCGGCACATGGGAGCGCTTGGTTGTAGCGGCATACCCACGACAGAGGTGCGCTTGGTTCTAGCGGCACATGGGAGTGCTTGGTTGTAGCGGCATACCCACGACAGAGGTGCGCTTGGTTGTAGCGGCACATGGAAGCGCTTGGTTGTAGCAGCTGGCCCGCAGTACTCGATGGGTGGAGTTCTTCAGCAGTCTTAGGTTAGTGAGCAGTACCTCGGAGTCATGATAGGACCACTGTACACTCCAGAGACGGAGCTCTTCAGCAGTTACGGTTTCGATAATGAAAATCCTGGTTTGAGCTGAGACTTTTGACCTTGTGTTTACCTCATGATTGAGATGGGTCACTTGCTAACTTAGGTATATGTATGGGCATATACCCGGGTAGTGGTTATCCGTTGATTTCACAATCCTTGTGTTTCCTCATGATTGAGATGGGTTACTTGATAACTTAGGTATATGTATGGGCATATATCTAAGTAGAGGTTATCTGTTGAGATCTTCTTTGTGGTTATCCTTTTTGGTCTAGTGAGACCTTGAGGGTCTCGGGGTCCCTACTGAGTATCGTTATACTCACCCCTGCACGGGCTATGCCCGCACCTCGTTGTGTTGGTTGCAGACGACGGGCAGTGCTGACAGAAGCTGAGTGTTCGAGGACTGGGCAGTACCTGGAGGTGGACTATACGAAGAGATGGTACCCGGAGGATGACCTCACGACGAGGTGGTACCCAGAGGTGTACGTGACAATGAGGCGGTACCCGGAGGTGGACCACTGGGCGAGACATACTCGGAGCGGACGGTGGGACCTGAGGAGCAGAGGAGCTATCTGTACCCACCCTTCAGGTGGGATTTCCAGTGGACAGCTCGGCGTAGCAGCTTTACTTTTCAGTTGTTTTTTTCCCTTTCATGTTGTACTTTACAGTTGGGCTTGTATTTCCGGCCCCTTTTTACTTTCTGCACTTACTGTTGTACTCAGTTTTTACTTAATGTTTACTTCTTCCGCTTGTACTTTGTGGTGCTTGTTTTCTTTTATAAAGGCAATGCCTTCCCATTTATCGGGATTTTACGCCTTTGGTGCTAGTCGCCAGCCCCTGGCCTATGGAAGGCGGGCTTGGGGTAGTCACGGCACGGGCCCCGATGACGGGTCGTGACATGTTATTCATTCACACTCTACATGGAATGTATTAAAAATGGATTCAGTAAATGTATATGATACATATGAAATAATAATTCTACTATAATTACTAAATATACATATATACATATATTTAAGTTACTTTCTTTTGTTCAATATGATAATTAAATGGAAACAACGTTCATGCAACCGTACGACCTATAGACTCTATGAATGTTGTATTCAACGTCATATTACAATATTTTATTGATTATTATAAATACATATATATAGAATATACATGATATTTTTATCATGTTTTACATTCTATAAATCATGATAAATGAATGAGGACCAAAAATATTGAAAATTAGGACACATGTGAAGAACAAAGGGGATATTACCTAAAACATAATATTAAAATGGAAATGTTAATTATTGGGTGATATAAAGCCATATATGGTATTAAATATAATAATATGGTAATATAAGATATATATAATAAACCTATATTTATTATACAGGACGTTTTTGAGAACAAAGAGATTCAAGACATAAGTTAAAGGGATTTCTACACTCACTTGTATTTCTGTGAGATTTATTCTTTATTCACCACCTGTTTCTTCTATATTGGGTATTTAACTACCATGAATAAATTTTATGATTATTATGATTAAATATATGTGTATTTACCTATCAATTTTATGATATCTCTTTCATGGGTTTTATTTTTTAAAAGTTACCAAATCAGAAAAATAATTTTGTCTCAATTTTCCTTCATTGAGACACATGACATGAATTACAAAAAACATGTTTAAAAAAATCACAAATGTTTTTAAAGACGATATTTTAATATTTTTTTCATGGAAAAACTGTTTTAATTTTTTTTATAGATTTCAAAGATTCCTTTTTATGTTTTCAATGTGTTTTCGAAGAAATGGTTTTCAAAACGATCTCAATATTTTTATATAAGATATCAAAGTGTTTTCAAAGAAATGGTTTTCATAAGATTTTCATGATTTATTTATATGTTTTCAAAGTGTTTTGAAATAAATGGTTTTCAAAAACAATTCATGATTTATTTATATGTTTTCAATGTGTTTACAAATAAATGGTTTTCATAATATTTTAGTATTTATTTAAATGTTTCTAATGTGTTCTTGAATAAATGGTTGTCAATATTTTTTCAAACATTCTTTATATGTTTCCATGTTTATTTTAAATAAAATGGGTTCCAAAAGGTTTAATGTTTTGAAAATAATTTTTGAATGAATCAATGATATTTTCCTATAGATTTTTTTTTTAAATTTTTTTTTAAATTTATTTTCTATCTATGATGAAATATTTTGGTGTCACTAATTCCTTTTTAGGAAATGATAAAAAGTCTTCATTCATATTATTTATATGAATGGTTTGTGTTTTGATGGAATGGTATTTATAAAACACATTTCTCTTTCATGGGTTACATGTTTATAAAAGTCATTTATTCATCACATGTTACATGTCTATGAATCCAACATCTTTTAATTGGTAATGATATTGATGTAATGGTTTTAAAAACTATATCTTTTTCAATAGGTTATAATATGATAACATGCTTATGATAAACGTTTCATTTCATGGGTTATGATATGATTATTTATGATCTTTTGGAACACTTATGTATGATTTCATTATAAGATTGGTGGGACCTATATCACCCTCCAATACATTGGGTAATGATTTATATCTAATTAGATAATGATGGGATTCAATTTGACAAGCATGATCTATTACAAAATACGGGGAAACCTGATCCACTATGTGAAAATGGGGAAACTTGATCAATTATTAGAATATTGGGAAATATGATCCACTAAGGTAAGATAGGTAATCCTAATATACTATGTGAATATAGGGAAAGTCTATCTCTTAATAGTAAAGGACTGCGACTGAGGATAGTGGGGTGTCCCACCCCATAGGTGTAGTACCAATGATATTCCATAATAAGTTTTGAAAATGCACCCTGACTTATATATGAATGATATAACATGTTTATGTGTATGGAATAACTCTCTATCTTATATTTATGTTATTTTTTCATGGTTCATTATCTTTATTTCCTTATGATTCATTTCTTATTAACTAGAAACATTCCATGATTTATGTTTATAGATTTTTCCCTTTATTATTTTGATAATGTTATGATCACATTCTCATACCCTAATTCTCTTGTTTATTCTTATGTATCTCCCTATCTTACCACTATTGATCATCTGAGGTCACCCAATTTTTTTTTCTTTCCCTAGGATGTGATGATATTTTTATGTATGATGTTCCTAAGAAGGGTGGTAATCATGATGAACATATTCGGAGATAATATAGCTCACTTACATAAGAGTGTGTATGTTTCCATGCTTCAAATGTACCTTGGATAATAAGTTCTTTGGGAGACTATTTTTGTAATGTATTAATTATCTTGAAAACGTGATGTAATGATAATGTATGAAAACCAAGGTTCTCTATAATTGGTATCAAAGAAAAATTTTAGCTATCCTTTTATAACTATGATGAGAAACCCTTAGTGAGAACTCTAAGGACATGTGTAATGATATGTATAAGAATAAGAATATGTATAAGAAAATGTCTTTAAAATTTATTAAAGGATAGAGCAAGTGGTTTCCTAGAAATTCATCCAATTCTAGATAATAAAATTGGATGTGGTTCTGGCATAGATGTGCCTAGGTGTAACAAATTTGACAAGGTGAGTCAGTCTTGGCACGATTGTTACTGGGTACACAACAATAGCCATTGTTTCTCAGCCAGTTTTACACTCCCAAAGGATATTTGTTTGTAGTTAATAAACTATAATAAACCATCATGGATGATTTAATCAAAATTATCTATGAATAACCTAGGATAAACCTAGAGTATCATTGATTAAAGAATTTTTCATAATTTAGACATCCTGTAAGAGGTTTTTTATCATTATGTTTTTCCATGCAATGAAAATTGTTACTATATGATTTTTTGTTTTGTTTACTGGATGGAACTAGAAGAAACCATGTTATTGGTGGTTGAAACATAAAATAAATTATTATCCCCCTTAATTATCTAAATACTATGCGATCTAAAGTGAAAATTATCCTTATTATTATCACATACCTTTCTCAATCTATGATCCAAGATGAGCTTAATAATGTGTAATGGAGGGAACAATGTTCCATTGATCCCTTCCTGAGGAAAAATACAACTTCCATCAGTAAGTATAATGATCCACTTATTACTAATCAATAGATCAGTAAAAGTGAAAAGATTTCTTTGTTCTTCAGTGTTCGGAAAATGAGATAGGCATTCTAGTTGTTTATCAGTTAGAAGGTGAATCAGACTAGTTGTGGACTCTAATCAAGAATATGAAGAAGTGATATGAAATTGAATCCCTTGATTGGGATTAGTTCAAGAGATTATTATTCAATAAGTATATTCCTCTTATTATTTATATAGATATAGTAAAATATGTTCCTTGTGTTCAAACAAAAGGATGATGAATTTGTCAGTACCTATGAGTCTAATTCCACAAGACTTGCAAGGTAGACTTCTGCAATTATCATCCATCTCGAAAGTAAAGTTGATAGGTTATTAAGTGGCTATAATCCAAGTCTCACAAGGGATTTAGACATAATATACATTATTAGTTAAAAATAGATTGTACATTGTGTAATCAATATTGAAATAGAGGTTGGAGTTACATATTAGTCACATGGTTTTAAAAAATAAAAAGAACATGGAGTTCAAATGAATATAAAAAAACCATCGAGAGATGAATATGATCCTTTCGTTATTCTCATGTGTGGAAAAAAGATTATAGGGGATTGTCTTATGCTGTTTAATAAGTTTTTAAATGAAATAGGTAATTCTATAAAGAAATTTATTATCCTACTGAGGGAAAGAAGTTGGAAAATGATGCATAGAGAGAAAACGCTACATTGAATGCACCTCCCACACTTCAGTGCCTTAAGTGTTAGTTGGAATAGAATTATTCTAACCAGTACCCAAAACCATGGTATGGAGATGATTATTTTCTTCATCAACCTCTTAAACTGATGTATAAGTGGAAATCTCATGCGTTCCCTATTTTGAATGAGGGGTGTGTTAACAACATGATTAATGGTACACTTGCCATCCACTCTAGAAAATATAATGTCTTTTTTATTCTATATCTACTAACTATTTAGTATTTAATGAATTTATTGAGGGTATTATGATTCCACCCAAATTATTATAAGTTTAATTAGCAGTATAAAACCCCAATGGTATGATTATTGCGTCTCAATTCTTTTATTCCTCTCCTGTTGAAATTTGTGGGAATATACTTTCTATAAATATTTTAAATCTTCTCTGGGATGAATTTTATTTCATTATAGGAATGTATTGGTTTTCTCTACATAAATCCCACATCAATTGTTGTGGAAAATAAGTTAAATTTGATATTTTAGGCAATCTTATGATCTCCTGTCAATGTGGCGCTGTGTATAAACTTCTTATAGAGATTACAACCAATGTATGTGGTTTAATTCAAATGAAGAAGGAATGTTTGTCACAAATGTTTGTAGAGAAACCCAACATAAATTATTTTACTATTGTTATGGAATTTTTGGATGTGGTCTTTGAGTATTTTCCGATCCTTCCACCAAAATGTGAAGTTGAGTTCTCAACAGAAATCGTACCTAGTTCCATACCAATTTCAAAGATTCCTTATAAAATGGCCCAAATTGAGTCATATGAAGTGAGGAAGTAACTCCATGAAAACTTTGATAAGGTATTCATTCATCCATGTTTGTGACCTTGGGGGTTAAATTTCTTTATGGTGAAAATAAATATTTCTCAATACGACTCTATATAGATTATAAGAAGTTGATAAAAATCTCAATCTAGAATGAGTGTCCTCTTATTCATATTGATGATTTGTTTAATCAACTTTGATGGGCCCAATATATTTCTATGATTGAACTTATTCATGTATATCATCCATTTAGGGACATGAAGAAGGATATAACAAATATGAAATTCCATTCATGGTATTGGAACTGTGAATATATAGTGACATCATTCAGTCTTAATAATTCACCTTCTATCTTAATGTATTTAATGAATATAGTCTTTAAAGATTTCCTTGATCAATTTGTGGTAGTTTTTATTAACGATATTCTTATTTATTCAAAGAATAAGGAAGAGTATGATGAACTCTTGAGAATTTTATTAAACACCCTAAGGAAGGAGATTTTTTATGAATTATTTACGAAGGGTGAATTCTGGTTGCAAAAGGATTCATTTTTGGGTCACATAATCTCAATAGAAGTTATAGTATTAGATCCATCAAAGAAGCATGAAATTTTATAATGGCCTAGACTAACCATGGTGACAGAGATCCATAACTTTCTTGGTTTATGTATATATTATCGATGGTTAGTGTAGAATTTATCATGATTGTCTAATCCTATGACCACATTAACTTAGATGATTTCCAAGTTCCACTAGATATATGAATGTGATGAAAATTTCAAGGAACTAAAGACAAGGTTAGTCAATGAACCAATAATAACATTACCATATAGTGGATAAGTGTTTTTAATATATAGCGATGCATCCAAGAATGGATTTGGATTCATTCTTGTGTAGAATATCATGGTTATAGTATATGCCTAATGATAGTTGATGATTCATGAGAAAAATTACCCAAATAATGATTTGGAGTTAGTAGTGGTAATTTTCGAATTAAAGTTATGGAGACATTATCTATATAGGGAAAAGTGTCATATATATACATATCATTAAAGTCTGAAATATATATTCACACATAAGGAGTTGAAAATGATCAATATAATATGGTTAGAGATGATAAAGGATTTTTATTTCCCAATATATTTCCACTCTTGGAAAGTGATCAATGTTGGGAATGATTTGAATCAAAAGGATCACTATAGATTATTCCTGATGGGGATCACAAAAGATCCAATATTTCTAGATTTTCAGAGGAAGGATATAGAAATCTTGAAGTAAGTGGAAAATCATATCTTTCTCAATTTAATGTTCATCCCTCTATCTTAGTGATGATAAAATAGGTGCAGAAGGAAGATGTAGAGATACAAAATAAGGTTAGTGAAGTGCCCAGATCAGTGTTAATCACTGAGAGGGGGAGGGGGTGAATCAGTGATCCTTTAAAACTTTTTACTAATTGATTTTTAATCAATTAAACCTCTATGGCTGGTTAAAGCCTCGATCCACTCTTCTTGTATCTCTCAACCTTTCCCGGATAATGCAGTAATGAAAAGGCACAGGACACAAGGATTTACAAGGTTCGGCACCAAAGTCCTACATCCTTGCCATGCTCTCCAAGCATGGATTCTCCATTATAACCTGTTAAAATTACAATGGTCGATACAGAGTCCCACTGTATCTCTCCTGAGTCCCACAGGAGGGTCTTTATACTGCGTCCCACAGTGTTACCAGAGTCCCACTGGCCTGCTCCAGAATCCCACTGAAGACTTCTTCTCCCTGAGTCCCACAGGGTCTTCTCTTGGCTCCTCGAGTCGCACGAGTAGCTCTTCTTCACTTTAAGTTCTTCAAGTAACTTCAACAGCCTGGGATAAAGGCTGCTGGCCTTGCTCGGTACCTCTGATCACTTCAGTTGATCAGGTCTTCTCGTCTTGCTCAGGATTTATCTCCTTCTTCTGAGGATGACCTGGCTTCTCTCCAACTACTGAATACTCAGACAAATGATGTCTTTAACTTCAGTCTGGTCCAGTCTCAGATGCACACCACTGATTTGGCTTTCTTCACGTGTGCACGTGCATGCATGCATGCATGCACTCTCCTCTTTCTCTTGGTGCAATAAACCCACAAAGGGTGTAATCAAATATAGCACACACACCTTCTTTCTCCTTCACACACTTTAACCAATTTGTTTACACACTTAGAGTGTGTTCTACTTTAGTGTGGGTCACTCCTTATTTTACTTCTAGGTGTTTACACTTTTAGTGCACACACTAGGTTTGGCCTTTTAGTTCTTTTGCACACAGAAATGCCTATGGCCTTCTTCCCTTCTTGTGCACACACCTAGGCTTCGGCCAACTTCTTGCTCACTTTATACACACACTTAATGAGTGTGGTCTTCTAACCACTTGGCACACACTTGGCCTTTCACTTTATCTTGCACACAAAAATGCCCGTAGGGTGTATTTGCACTTTGCACACACAATCTTGGCTATGACCTCTTCTTTCTTTGACACACACTAACTTAGGTTTAGTTGTGGTCTTCTTGTTCACTTAGCACACACACAAGGCTACTGCCTTTTCTTCAAATGCACACACAGAGTGCAAGTCTCGGCCAAGGTGTGTTCATGTCCACTTTGCACACACACTGCCCATGTGCTTCTCCTCTTCTCCACTGCCGCGCAAGGCTTCGGCCTTCTTTGGCACACACAATGTGTGTAAAACACAACCCGAACTCCTTCACTTCACACACACAAAAAATGAGTGTGGTATACTGCCTTGATCTCAAAGGAGGCGCGCAAGGTGTCTTGGTACAAGGGGCAGCCGCGCAAGGTGTGGTGGGCTTAAGCCACAAGGCGCACACGTGCAAGGCACAAGCCACGGGTGTGCAAGCCTTCGAGCGCGCAAGGAGCACGGCACAGGGGCGTGCAAGACCTCGGGTGCAAAGCACCTCGGGCTTCAACCGTGGGCGCGCAGAGTGCCGCGACCCTGGGTTCTTCCTGCCGCGCAAGGATTAGCGCGCATGGGTCTCCCCTTCACTTCTTTCGCGCAAGAGATGCGCAAAAGGGACTCCTTCGGGCCTCAGATGGCACCAAGAACAATAGCCGCGCAAGTGGGATGCGCGGGGCTTCGGCTTCGCGAGGCAGAGAGTGCTCCGCGGGACTCCGGATCTTCAACAAAAAAATCAGCAAGCTCAATGAGAGCCACGAGCTCTCCTTATATAGGCAGAGGAATGCCTTTGATCATCCGCGTTCAAAATCTTGAATCACCGAAGATTTCGGATCTTCAAAATCTTTCCAAAGTTTTGCGTTTTATTCTTGGTTTGACGCGGGCTCCCTTATTTATCGGCCTTCTTCACGTGCATGCGACTTAGAACGCATGCACGGCCTCTGTTTAGGCTCATGCATGCAAAGCATGCTCTCCACGTGGCCTCGGCAACTTCGTTTGCCTCGGCCGATCACGAAATCTCCTCATTTGTTGCATGCATGTATAGTTTTATGCATGATCGTGTTCGGTAGGTCCAGACGAGCTCAATAGAGCCTTCGGCGTTGGAAATGTTGGCCGGGAACTCAAAAACCGGTGGTCGGATGGCCTCTGGTTCAGGCGATGTCGCGGGTGGCTTCGAGGTGTCCTCGGCCGAGCTCGAGGAAGGAGACGAGCTCTCGGCCGTCGGATCAGGCGTTTGAATATCCTCGGACGGCCGCGATCGGAAGATCTCGCGCGGGATGCGATGAGCGGCTGTGATCAGCCGCGCGATGAGTCGGACGGCCAGGATGCGCTCCGGGTGAAAAATGCGCGTCCCACATCGAATCCGCGGCCGGTTTTTCCACGCTTTATAAGCCTGGCGCTCCCTCAACCCGCCAGTTGAATCTCCTCCCCTCTCGGTGCCGCCCCGCACCGAGTTCTTTAGCGGGCGCGCTCTTGCGCCCACCCTCTGCTCCTCGCGGGCGCGGTACTAGCGCCCACTATGCCTGCTGCGGGCGCGCCACTGGCGCCCACTATGCACACTGCGCTCCTCCGGGCGTGCCCCTGGCGCCCTTGCGGTGTCTGCGGGTGCGCCCCTGCCGCCCTGGCTCGCCCCACGGGGTTCCCCCGGGCGTGGTGCCCTAGTGCCCATGCCTTGGGGTTGAACCCCCCAAGGTGCCTTGGCTGACCAATTTTTTGGCAAAGGGACAGAATAGGACTTTGTGAAATACAAAGTTCTTCTCCATATAAAACATGCCAAATGCCAAGTGCCACTTCAAGCCTTCTTCCTCATTTATCCTTCTTCCTTTCTTCTTCTTCATTTTGAAATTCCTCCATTATCTTCAACATGTATTCATCACTTATGAATGGAATTTCAAACGGTTTCTTCTTAATCTTCTTCATCTCCTCTTCCATATGTGTTCAATACTTAGGAGGGACTTCTTGAAGGTTTTTCATCTTCAACCGAACTCCTGAATCAAATAACTTCTTCAATTCTCTTTGTTGATTTAATCAGAGATCAAATTGGAACTTCTTCAAATTCTCATGCACTAAGTGATAGTGCATGGACTTTATTAATCCACTTCATCCACTTAGAAGTTGTGGATGGATCTCTTCAACTCCTCATGCATTGTCAGTACAATGCATGGTCTTCTAATCATGTTGTGACTTTGTATCCAGTTGATACAAGTTCTATGAACTTAAAGAACAGCTCCACAATCGTCAGATGTTCTTAGAGAATGTTTCAAACCATCATCTCCTATGTCACTTAGTGAATCTCCTAAGTGACAGGCATTTTGGTACCATGGCCATTCTCCTTCATCACCATCACCATCACATCCTTTGACATTCACATCTTGACTCCTTGACATCCATTCATTCCAAGACAACTTCATGCCTCATTGACAACAAATGCAACACAATGCACTTCAGTTAGATATGTTATAGATTTTAACCATGATCCTGATTTAATGACATGGTTTAGGAACCATGTATGTGCTTCATCTATACCAAATTTGAATGATCAGTTAGTGGAAGCTCACAGTTTGTCATTATATATTCATCTTGGAAGTATACAAATGTATTGAGAATTGAAATAATACTTTTGGTGGGATGGAATAAAGAGGTATATAACTGAGTTTGTATCTCGGTGCTTGGTATTCTATAAAGTTATGTCTGAAAGACACTATTCTAAAGGGATGTTGCATCCATTACCTATACCAGAATGGAAATGGGAGAACATCACTAGGGATTTTTTTCATTAGACAACCCCAAAAAATCTAAAGGGTTTAATGATATGTGGGTGGTGTTCAATCTCTTTAATAATTCTGAACACTTCATTACTATTATATAAGACTACCCTCAAGATCATCTTGAAGACATATACATTAAAAAAGTGGTAAGGTTTTGTAAAGTACCACATTATATTGTCTTTGATCATGATATCATGTTTACATTAATGTTTCGGATAAGTATTTAGGAAGCACTTGATATAGAATTACATTTCATCCTGGATCTACAGATAGATGATCAGGATGAAAGAAAAATTCAAACCCTAGTGGATATGTTGATATATTCTTCATTGGAATTCAAAGGTGGTTGGGATAAACACTTTCCTCTCATGGAGTTTTCTTACAACAATATCTTAAATCAGGAATTTAGATGTATCATTTTAAATCCCTTTATGGTAATAAATTTATAGATCCAATACTTTGGGATTAATAAGTTAATGAAAGATATTGGGATCTGAGATTATTGAAGAAATGGCCGAGAAGGTTGGAATTATTCCGCAGCATATCAAGGAAGCATAAATTTGACTGAAAATTTCTGGGAATAACCATTAGTGAGATCTAGAATTTGAAATTATTGAGAATGCGTCTCTGTGAATATCCCCCTGTAAGAAGGTTATGATGTTTTGGAAAAATATAAACTAATCCCTAGGTATATCGGCCCCATTGAGATCATTGAACATATCAGAATTGTAGCCTATCACTTGGAACCTCCATAAAATATATCTCAAGTCCATGATGTTTTCTACATATCTCTCCATAGAAAGTAAATACATGATCCTACCCATGTACTAAATTCAAGGGTCATGACACTGGAACATGATCATTCTTACGAGGAACGACCAGTTGAGAATATAGATCTTACAGAGAATGTTTTACAAAAAATATTCCACTCACCTGGTCAAAGTTTTTTTGGAAAAAATTATACTTTTGAGAAGATATGTGAGAACTCTATGATATGATATGGTATAAATATCCTCATTTTTTGGGATCATAATGATTAATTTTGAGGTAAAAATTCATTTTATGAGGGTAGCATGTAACACCCAGACTTTTTTTTTTGTGAACATATTTTTCAAATAAATTAATTGTCTATGATGTTTTTAGTTGAATCCTACAGAAATTCAGACTTTCATTATATGCTACACCAAGATAATATTGTTCTACATAGAATATTGACTTGGATTTTTTCACATACAACATTGACTTTCTACGAAACATCATTTTGTTATTATAATTATTTAAATTAGATAGTTATAACCAATATGTTTAACATAATAAAATGAATAGAAATTTCTAGATTTTAAATATTAATTATAATGGCATTAGATAAATAAAACATATGGATAATAAAATATGTAATATTCATAAAGTCTTTATATGTTGGAAAATAATATTTTCTCAAATAAACAAATTTTTATGTCCGTATAAAAATAATAATAAAAGTAAATTTAGAAAAGTTTCTAAATGTAACTTGATAAAATAAAAATAATTTTTTAATTCATATTTTTTATATTATCATAGGGTTAATTTTATATATTTTTTTGAAATACATCATTTTTAGATGAATAATGAAAAATACTGAATTTTAATTCAAAATTGATTCTTCATCTAATTTATTTATATAGTTAAATTATATTTAAATTATATTTTAATGTGTAATGAGATCATATTTAAATCAATTAATCCAATATAGGTCACTGTAATGAAATTCAAATTGAAATTGGATATCAAAACATTCTAAACATTTAAATTGTTTCACTAAAACAACGTGTTGCCGTGACACGTCAATAAGATTAATTTTAAATTGATTTCTAGCACTTTTATTATTCAAATTTGGAAAAATGGATTCCATATTTAGAATAGTAACAATTTTTCATTTCTAATATGTTCAAATTAGTTTATAACCAAAAATATTATTGAAGATGATTAAAATTAATTACCCTGATTAAGAGAAAAAGTTTCTTAATAACGGACTAAAAATTAATCGTAAGGCCCAAATTAACCTTGAAACTTGTCCAAAATCCATTTTATATAAATATTTCCACCCTATCCTCAATTGTATCTAATTTGGACCATTATTGGAGCCACTGTTAATAGGAAAACTAGGGTGGAATTCTCTTTTAAAAATTTTACAAGAATGACACTCCTCTACAATAAAAAGGATCTCACCCCTCCCACTTATTCACAACTCTAAATCTATTTTGTTATGAATCAATATTCTATAATATACTCCAGAAATCCCAAGCTTATTCATTGAATCATCCCCTTAGGAATAAAGCTTTAACATCTCAGATATTTCCATGTGTTATTTTTAAATATTATATAAATTATTTTCAAGACCAAGTGCTAAGACGGAGTAAGATTCAGAGTCCTGGTGTGAAAAGATTAAATAATTGAAAAATATTAAAATATGAAATATCATGTGCACATAGTTATTATGGAAAATTTTAATAACTTCTAAATGAGTACCCATATCAAACATATGAGGGCCCTGTTGAGTACAGAATGGCAATTTAGTCTGGGTGCAAAATAAAATTTGTCATCATAAGTATTCTATGAAAAATTTATTTGTGGAATGAAATTGATAAAATAAATTAAATGAAAATTTTAATTTATTTTTTTATCAAATAAACCTTCTCCCCCTATAACTTCATAGCTAAGGATTTTTTCTCAGGGTTGGCCGCTAAACCCTGGTGACCAATACTCCATTAAAGGAGGACATTCTTAGAATATGACAACAGATATAAATCAGTTCATAGATCATTATTCTAATGGAGTTTTAGGACATCATAAATGGATACAACACAATAATTCCACATAAAAATCGATCAAAACTTTAGGTAGGAGGTGTGTATCAATTGATTGAATTTCCCTGTTCTTAATTCATGCAATGAATGCATACCAATGAATGAACAGATTGGTTTGTGGATAAATCACATGTTGGATGGGTTATTGTGAGTTTAATTTTGGAGAATTTATTTGAATATATTCATAATTTATCCAATGGAAATAAATTAATATTGAAATGAACCTTCATTGAGGTTCATTCCTCTAATTTTTTTGGTGCTTTTCTCACCCAATTCATCGTTCATCACAAGCATTATTCAATATGAAATGAAGAAAGGGGGTTTAGTCTAGTTTTTTAGTATATCTAGATACATGATGCATTTTTTGGTAAGGTTGAGGCCTGGAAAACCTTGGATCATCGATTTCATTGAAAATTTACCACCTGGTCAAAGTAGGAGCACCGTTTAGGATGCACAAAGGAAGAATAGTGGTTCTAAATAATCTTATAGAACATGGTGTGTAATCTAGGATTACTTGGAATGTTGGCCCCCTAGCTATGGTGCTTGTGTTTGGACGAAGTTAAGGATCATTCAGTGTGTAAACCCTATCAGATGATGTTTGACCCTCCCCAGATGACTTGGTGTGTACTTCAGTAGTACACGAACAATGGTTGGAGTACATAGGCACATACACACTGTGTACTCCTATAGGGAAATAGCTTGGTATACAATAACTAGTACACATGCATGACTTTGGTTCATGAATATATCAAGGAAACACGTTTAGGTAACCATGTGTCTCTACACATCATTTACTTACCCTATATGCTGCCTATATGAAGACTATATTCTATGTGAGTTTCTTCCATATGGGAATGAATTGGTATAATTAGACACGCTTTGTACCCCATGGACACACCGTGTACTACCTCCAAGATTTATTGAGGCTCTTCTCTTTCCTAGTTTGGACTATTATAAGTTGATTGCAATCCCTTGGTCCTTACCTCAAAGTTACATTGACTAATTACATCAACACCACTGGATTGTGATCCCCTCTAGAGGTTGAGTCTCATATAGAGTTGTGATGTCCCTCCACGAGACTGAAGTGTGATCCTCTATTATCCATACTGGATTTTATGGAATCCATGTGACTGCTCTGAGTAGGAAGTTGATCCTCTATCTATGAGGATAAATTTGTAGGGATTGTAGAATCATTGGCATGTGATCCCCATCATAGTGGGTTGATCCAAATAGGGTTCGTGGAGTCACCTAATGGTTCAGGGTGTGACCCCTTCTCGATGCATCATAGTATTCATTGACCAATGCATTATCTTTAGTTTGGGTCCAAATTATCTACACCTCTTCATCTAGATTCTCCAATGATATCATGGATAGAGGATTGAGTTCTGTCTGAATGAGTGTGCTTTGAGAAGAATCATATGGCAGGTAGTTGGTTGTGACCGCATGATGGAGTGGTCTGATTCCTGAGTATATCTATTTTGTTATTTTATTCAATTATACATAGGTTGAAATATATTGTATTGAGCAGAGTATATATGGTTCTTCAAGTTTAGTTTTTTCGAGGTATCCTAATGGGTATTTTTATACTCACACTACATGGGTTTTTCCCGCACATGTCTTGTCTTATTCTGATGGAATCCCTTTCAATTGTGTCATAGGAGGACAAAGAGTAGTCGGAGTGTATTTAGATCTTTAAAGACCTATGTGTTTACCTGGATCATACTTTTGACACAGTCCTTTCCCTTAGAGCAGGTTATAATCTTTACTGTTATGGATGGTCTTGTTTTTTCCCCTATTATGTTTACAGTACATTCACTATCATACTATGTTGTGGGATCTTAGATGTATGCATTCATTCTTTTTGTTGTTTTACATTTCAACACAATGTGGTCTTGGAGATATTTTCATGTGTTAAGGTACTTTAGGCTAATGCCTCCTATATTTTTCTTATATGACTACTTGGCACTAGTCACAATCCCTTGGCCTATTTGAGGTAGGATTGGAGTTGTCAGGGGTCAGAATCTAGTGGGTCGAGTTGTGAAAGAGTGGCATCAAAGGTGGTCCATTATATCATAGGCCCTAAGTTAGTGATATTCGTTTGGGGAAAGAGTTTTATGGGTTTAGTGTTTGTATTTTAGTCTAGGGACTCCAGTGTTGGTGTGGTGGCTGACGTATCCACACACTAGGACATTAATCACCTATTTTTTAACTTAGTACATGAGACCCATGGTTTCATGAATATACAATGGTATATGAATCATATATGGATAGTTATTTTCCATTTCCTTATTGATCCATATCCCTAGATACACTCTATTGACTGTGGTACTTCAACTTTTATTTAAGGATTCGTCAGCATTGGTAGAAAATAGGGATTCCACCATGTGATTGCAATGATGATCTACCGAGTGAAAAGGCATCGTTATTTGGGATTGTACTAGAGATAACACCATAGGGTGCTTTACCAGCTATACCACCACCTGTTGAGAAACAAATTCTACCAACACTACCAGATGTGGATGCACACATGCAAAGTGCATTGAACAATTTTTAGAAGAAATGAACTCCAAGGATTTGGGGGGAGCCAAACCCCCTGATAGAAGAAGATTGGTAGGAGACAGTCACCCAATTTTTCTTCCTAGTGTGAAAATTTATCAATCATGTGGAAATACTTTTAGTGAGTCTTTACTAGGGGACTGTGGGGTGATGGTGGATCTTGGTGACATTGTATCATAAAGAGATAGATCACTTTTTGGTATACTTCTATAATATCATCATAGAGGAGTTTTATTCCTCCAGACTAAGATCGGTATGTGTACAAGAGATTTTTCATCTACCATAGGGTAGTATGATCATGGCATATTATTCAGTTAATTTTATAGATTTCTCATGATACTATTTGGAAAGTGTATGGGACCAGTTCTTTAGGGATTATAGCATTGAACATGGATTGTGTTAGGGAATTAGGGCATTATGGGTAACCCTAATAATTTATACCTATGTTGGTGTACCTGAGTGAGACCTATGGGTAGAATGTTTTTTGGTAGAGAAGACACCAATTGTGGGATCTAGCAGTGGGTACTAGGTAGCTGAGCCATCGATAGAAGTAAGCCGATGACAGTCATAGGGATCCAAGTGGGTCAGGAGCTTCATGATATGATACCAGGACTTAGGGTTAGTTCTTTAGGGATCTCAGGGTGGCTCGAATTACCCAAGGGACATGTAGTGTTTCTTTTGTGGTGGTTGGGGACTTGTGGCATGAGGTTTCCCGACCCGTTACATAGCTGATCAGGAAACGGTCAAGGTTTTACTGAGACAGAGTTAGAGATAGGAGAATGTGAAATATGTGGTATAGGGGAACGTATTTAATAAGAAGGTGGTCAGAGCTTTGACCTATTACCACCAACACTCCTAGCTAGTCCATTCCAGGCTCAGCGAGCTGGTTGGTAGGGATGAGGCTAGATGCCGGCTATGGAAGCCTATGACCACAATGATCAAGTGATTATATGAGTAATTATTTGTTTCTTTTCCAACTTAGATATAAATTTTTTAGACATGGGTCATATTCATTATTTTCTTACTCTGAATCTTATTTGAGACTCTATGATTCTGGTTGAACCGTTGACCCGACCCTAACAATTGGAGAGTCATACTAGAGGAGACTCGATAATCACACATCGGTGCTGATGAGGTTACCTAAATTTTTTATGTGATATTTTTGGTTTTTGATCACGTTGTATCAGTGTTAAGGCCTTACAATTTCATTCCTAGTATCGACTAGTTATCCTCTATTAATGCTGAGATTCACTATTTTAGGCATAGAGTGCAGTGTGTCTGCATTTTTTTGGCCAATTTTTAAATTTTTGTTGAAAAGTAAATACAGGCCATGCAAGATGGGGTCACACATAGGAGGGTTAAACCTTTTACTCATTAGTTTTCTATCATTACCCTTGTTGCATTGGATTTTATGAGTCCTCAGTTTCCTACTGTGACGGTAGAGTATGGAGAAATCCTTCCTAAAGATGTTCAAGGTTGACCTTTCAAAAGGGAGATAAAATTATGTGTTGATCTATACTCTAGAATTACATTGATATCTACACCTACATATCAGATTCCTCCCACAGAGATTCGTGAGATGATGGTATAGTTTGAGGACATGCAGAGGAAGGGATTCGTGAGTCCTAGTGTTTCACACTAGGCTGCCCTAGTTTTGTGTCCCAAGATAACAGATGGGAGCATGAGGTTATGTGTGGGTTTTTAGTGCATAAACCAAGTGACCATAAAGAAAAAGTATCTTTTACTGAGGATCAAGGAACTATTTTATTAGTTTAAAGGGGTGTGATGGTTCTCAAAGATTGACCTCAGATTAGGATATCACCAGTTGCGAGTACGAGATAAGGATATACAAAAGACTTACTCTATAAATCATTGAGGTCACTATGTGTACATGGTGATTTTTTTAGTATGATGGACACACTAAAAGCGTAAATGGAACTTTTGAAACACATATTTCAGACTTAATTTCATCGGTTCATGGTATTCTTCATCAATGATATCCTAATATATTTGGTTTCTGAGGAAGATCACCCGAGACACATGAGGATGGTCTTGGATAGACTCTAAGAGCACCAAATTTATGGGAAGATTTTGAAGTGATAGATATGGAATTGATAGGTCCATTTTTGGGACACATAATTTTAAATTATGGAGTTACAGTGGATCCATTAATGATTGAGGCATTTCCTTCTTGGGAGCCACCGAAGGGTATTACCTAGGTTTGGAGTTTCCCTGTATTGATAGTGTACAATCAGAGGTTTTTACCTATATTCTCTGGAGTAAAATCACCTTAGATATCTATTAAATGGAATTGGAATCCTTTCATGTGGAATGAAAAGTCCCAATAGTGCTTCAAGGAAATGAGGCAGAGGTTGACGAGTGCTCCCATCTTGAGGTTACTAGAGGAAGGTGTTGAGTACATTGTATTATGCAATGCATCATGAACTAGGTTTGGTTTTGTCCTAATACAGAAAAAATTGGGGAATTTATATGGTCTATTCAAGTTAAGTCCAAATTACTAGAACTACATGAACCTCAATATTGAGTTAGCAGTGGTAGTCATCGTTTTGAATATGTAGCATCACTACCTGATGGGAGGGCAGATTTTCAGCAACTTTGACCACAAGAGTCTCAAATTTATCTTCTCTCAGAAGGATATAAACATTAAAAAGAGGTAATGGATAGAGTTACTCTAGTACTATGAATTTGAAATTTTCTACACACCTAGGAATGGGAATGTGCTAGCATATGTACACATCAAGAGATCAAGTACATAATTGCTAAATGAGGAGTCAAATCAGATGTCAGCATTGTAGATAAACATTGTGGATGGAGATGGAGAAGCATACCTCTAATTAATGGTTATCCCCCCTAAACACTTACTGCGAGGCATGGTTCCTCAACAAGGGGAAACCAACTGCAAGAACATATGTGTTCAGATGTTTATAGTGAATGCTCGTGATGGATATTCAAAAGCTAGGGATCACATCGTTCTTTTCAATGGATGCATAGTAGTAAAAGCATTGTTCTGGGAAAAGGTTCTAAGTTACTTTCATACATCCCCTTTGGAAGTATATCCTATTGTAGAAAATATTTACAAGGACCTATAATGTCAGTTTTGGTGGCCAGAGATGAACAAAATAGTCGTAGTGTTTGTTTCTCAATGTATTACTTTTCAGCAAGTGAAGGCTGGGCACCAGGTTATACTAGTTTAGATCAAACCATTGAGGTGCTAGAATGGATATAGGATGTGATATATATGAACATCATGATCGGATTACCATGTACATCCAAGGGACCTGATTCTATCTGGGTGATCATTGACTGACAAATAAAGGCTTCTCACTTCCTAGCTATCTGAGGGTAGAGTTTAGTATATATCATGGGAATCCTATATGAGAAAGAGATAGCTCGACTCCCTGGAGTTACATTGAAGATAGTTTTAGATCATGATTCATGCTTAATATATTAATTTTATAAGGGACCAAAAGAGGCGTTTGGAACCCAATTATTCTTGAGCACAACATTTCACTCAAAGATAGCATGCTAAACTAAACCGATCATTCAGGTTAATGGGGACATAATATGAGCTTGCTTGTTTCACTTCTTCTATAGTTGAGAGAATTTCCTACCACTGGTGGGGTCTTTTTAAAATAAAAACTATCATTCCACTATTGGTATGACACCATTTGATGCCTTGTACATGCAATCCTATAGGTCAGCACTTCGCTGGATCACCCCAAGAGAGTCAGTACTAATGGGCCCAGAGATGGTGAGAACCACTAAAGAGAAGGTGAACATAATCTAGAAATGGATGAGGACTGCACACATTTGTCATATATCTTATGATGATAGGTGATGAGGGCCTTTATAGTTCAAGTAAGGATACCATTTGTTCATTAGGGTTTCACATTGAAGGGGATTATTATGATTTAGCCAGGGTAGAACGTTATCTCCATGTTTCATTGGATCTTTCCAGATACTATGTATAGTTGGAGAGGTGACATACCACATAGCTCTATATCCATAGTTAGATTGGATACACAACATCTTATAAGTGTTGCAGTTGAGATGGTATGTGCAAGACCTGTCACACGTCATCGACTGGGGTGAGCTGGAAATCAAGGATGGATGAATTTTTTATATGTAACCAGTGGAGATCAAGGATCAGTAGGATTGGATCCTTCATTGGTGATTGATTAATTTTCTGTGTGTCTAATTGAATCATGACGACCTCTAGGAGAGAACATGAGAGCAAGAGGATCATATTCGTGCTCAGTACCCTCATTTGTTTGAGTAGCCCTTATTATTTTCTAGAATGTAAAGCCTCTGTGTGGGGAGAAAGTAATATCTCATATTTTCCATGTATTATTTTTAAATATTATATATATTATTTTCAAGACCATGAACTGAGACAGTGGGAGATTCCAAGGCCTGGTGTTCCAGAGTAACTGTTTGAAAAATAATAAAATATTAAATAGCACACACATGCAGTTTTCCTAAAAACTATAATAACACCTTAACAGGTGATTGGGTCAAATATCTTAAGCCACCATTAAGTTTATAATTACTTTTTTATCATAGGAACAACTTAAAATTTTTTTTCATAGGTTTTCTATAAAACTTTTATCAGGGTAATGAAATTAATTAAATAAATAACAGGAAAAAATTATTATTTTTTCTTCACCCCTGCGACCTACTCCCCTTATAAGCTCATAGATAAGGATTTTATCTTAGGGATGGATAGTAAAACCTAGTGACCTATGTTAGGGCTGTGTTAGATGGAGAAATAAGTAAGAATAGTTTTTTTATAGTGTTGTATTCTATTGACAAAAAAGATAAATCAATTCTCTTTATAATGGACATGAAAATCAGATTACGATTTTCTGATTTATATTTCACAAATATCATATGTTAGTAGAACATGTTATGCATGCCTTATGAATGAAAGGGGAGTAAAGGTGATTCCATTCATATACAGTTTTTATTGGAATTAATGATGCTGCTAGAAGATAGTGAAGTTGTGGTACTTCCTGTTGAGAATATGATAATGTAAAAGGTGTTATATCAAAAAATATATATCAAAAATAAAATGGTTTATGACCAAAGTATATTTTTCTAGTATAATCTAGATGAAAGTGTAGCATCATTGATTTTTTTGGCGAAGCATATTTTAAGGTGGCGCTGTTTCCCAGTGCTTGCCAAATTTTTGGGGCTGAAAATCAAGAGATGGAGAAATGTGATTTTAGAAAATAATTATGTGCACATGTTTGAATATGGTCTAGTATGTTGCATGCAAGTGGAGTTAATAGAATCTAACATCAAAATCTAGAAAAGGATAGACTCAGGAAAAAGGTTGGTTTTTGTGTGAAAGATTGAAGGGAGTTTTGAATGTTGGGCACAAGGCATGATTCTGCATCAAAACTTCAAAAAATGGAAAAGTCATGAAGTGCGCAAATTATCCACGAAGTTCACGAAAGGTGAGGTTGGTGTTAAAGGGAAATAAGTTCCCCATGATTCATCAAATGGGGTTTTGTGAGATGTGTCAGGATCTTTCCTGGAACATTAGAGTTTTTGCGCACATGGGTCTATGAGGTCTATAAATAAGAGGGGACCGCATCACATTTTTAAGGCTCTTCACTAAGAGAAATCCTAAGATCTAAAGTGAAAAAAATATAAGTAAAGGGGAGTGTGTGAAAAAATTGAGTTGCGTGCAAGAAGGATAATTTGCATGCATGAAGACATTTGCGTGTAAGATTGATGTTGTGTGAAAGAGGTGTTTTGTGACAAAAATCAAATCTTGCGGTGTGGGTCATAAAAGTTGCACGCAAGACACATATAGGGTTACACAAAATATTTGGGTTCTTTGCATGTATTTAGTTCTTTGTAATTTAATTTTTACCGTCTTCTGGGTATGAAAGTGGAGATTTTTACTTCAGATAATACACCTATTCAATTTTAAAGAAGCAATAAAATACAGTAATTCCCTATTTTTTCTAAGAGGGTGTACACAAAAATGATGATTTCTTTCCAAGTTCCACAAGTGTGTAAGGGTATATCCTAATCATTTTATTCAACATCAAAGGATTATTTTCTAGTGGATTGTGTGGTACTTGATTATTTCTATACCATACCATCGACGTAGCTACTCTTTTTGAGAAGAGAACCTTGTAAATCATGTGTTCATCTTGTTGTGTGAGTTCAGAAGCGAAGAAACTCTTTAACTGGAGGTGAAGGGTGTTTCAAAAATAATGAAACACACAAAGAAAGATATATCACTGATTCACCCCTCCCTCTCTCAGTGATACTTAGATCTTGACTGGGAACATCAACATAGACATCATTAAAGGAGGATGGTCTCTGTGGATGACAATGGATCTGGATCAGATTGTGGATCATCACACCAGTGGAGTTGGAGGATCTCATCAATGGCGACAAAACAACCATTCCTCATCAACAATAGATCCAAAATCTATGTATTTAATTCATTTCAATTAACTGAATTTTCCCATTCTTAATTCATGTGAAGAGCGCAAATCAATTGACGAATCTATTGGTTTTTGGATCAAATGTGTTGCAGGATGGGTGTATTGTGGGGTTTATTTGGGAGAATTTATTTGAATATATTAATTATTTATCTTATATAAATGAATCAATATCATTATGAATGTGGATTGATGTTCATTACTCTCTTTATTTTTCTTTCCTCCCCCAATTAAATATTCTTCACCAACATTCTTCATCTGGCCTGTCAACTAACTATTACCGATCAATCGAATGTTTCACACCTGTTTATTTTTGTAATGATCTGATATTATAGATCAAGTATCAATATTGTCTGACATATGTGTGATGGTAAAGAAGGAGTGAATCGGTTGATTGATGATTCCTGATTTTTTGTTCTTTGGTGTGAAATAAAGAAGAATAGTTTATTCTAGTTTCTGAGTAGATCTAGAGACGAGATGTATTGTTCTCCAATGACAAGGAATTAATGACCTTGGATCTATCATTTCATGGTGAATTTACCACTATGTTTATGGAAGAGCATCATTTAGGATGCATAGGGGATAACGACGATTCAGGATAATCCCATAAAACAAAGTGTGTAACCCAGAATTACACATTGTGCGGGCCCCCTAGCTATAATGCTAGGGTTTGGATAGAGTTTAGGATCACACTTCATGTGACCCCTATTTAATGGCATGTGACACTCCCCTAATGTCTTGACATGTACATTATAAGTTCACAGACATGGTTTAGAGTACACTGGCATGGACACACTGTGTATTCCCACATATACACATCTTGGCATACATAGATTGGTACATGGGCATATCTTCATTACAAGGGTTCAACTAGGTGACATAGACAAAGAAACATGTATCTCTGCATTCCATGTATATATCCTACATGTTCTGTATATGGAGACTGTATTCTATGTGAGGTTCATTCGCGCAAACAATACATGGGATTACGGTACATGTTGTGTAACCCCTTGAACAAACCATATACTCCCACTGAAAGTGCTTGAGGCACTTATTTTTATTAGTTTAGAATAGTACAGGATGAGTGTATTCCTGTGGTCCTTCCCTAAAGGCTATAGAGCTTCATTACATCCATGTCACTGGATTGTGATCCCCTATAGAGGTCGAGTATCAAATTGAGTTTTGGTGTCCCTTTGCAAGACTGGAGTGTGATCCTCCATCATCCATATTGGAGTTTCTGGATTTAACATGACCTCCATGAGTAGGATGTTGATCCTCCATATAGCATGCCACATCATTAGGGTTTATGTAATTATTGTCATGTTATCCACTACATAGTAGGTTGATCCATATTGGGTTCGTGGTATCCCCTAGAGGCTCTGGGCATAACCCACTATTTTTGTATCATAGTTTTAATTGAAAAATGCATTCTATTTAGGTAGGGCCCAAATGAGATAGACATATTCATTGAGAGTATTTGATGATATCATTGTTTGAGGACAAAGTTATGATGGAAAAATCTTTCTTTGAGTAAATTCTGGTGTCCTGTAATTTGTTGCGACTTCTTGAAGGTGTGGTATATTTCCTTAGTATATTTGGATTGTTATTTTATTCTTTTATCTGTTGGTTGTTAAATCTGGTATTGATCTGGCTATATTTGGTGGTTCATTTTTATTATTTTTGGGGTGTCCTACTGAGTATTTTTATATTGCCCCCTGCATGAGTTTTTCCCACTCGTGTCATGTCTTATGTAGATGACATCCATTTTGATATTGTCCTGGGATGATTATGACATGGTGGAGTGTAGCTGGCGCATGGCAGATTGAGGTGTTTACCAGAAGTGTACATTTGACTTATTCCTCACCCTTGGAGCATGTTAGAATCTTTACAGTTTCATTTGATCTTGTTTTCTCCCCATTTCTATTTTTAGTACTTTCACTATCATACTCTATTGTGGGATCTTATATGTATGCAAGCATTCTTTCAGTTTTTTTACATTTCAGTATTTTTTGGGCTTGGATATGTATTTATGTGTGTACATATACTTTAGGATAATGCCTCCCATTTATGGGATATTCCTACTCTATAATAGTTTCCAACCCCTAGACTATTGTAAGTGGGATAGGGGTACTAACGGGTTAGACCTCAGTAGTCCAGGTTGTGACAAAATACATACAAAGGATCCTTTTGGGAAAACCAAAAGGAGTTACCCAATGGAGAGGTAACATCCATCTTTAAGCTCTATTATTCTATTAGAATTCTCCAATTCATAAAATATTATTATTACATGTTGATATAAAAACCTCTATATACAAAATATGTTGATATGTTTTTATTCTAACGGTTCTATCTACACTTACACACACTTCCATCTAATGGGTAACAAACATACCGCTTTTGTGCACTGCGAACTATCACCTCATGAAATAATATTGTCCAGTTTTTCTTTTACTACCTCTCATAGTTGGGAATTATGGTCGAAAATATATTATATTATATATATATATATATGATATTCAGGATTTATTTATTCTTCTTGAATCATTGTATAACACATAAAATCATCCATTCCATTTTATGTAAAAACTATAATTTCACCTGGGGAAGTGTGGACTACCACCTCTTGAAAGTGGTGTGATTCATTCAAACTCTACATAGAATGTATTAAGGATGATATTAGTAAAATTATATGATATATATGGCATCACCATGTTAATTGAATTAATATTTATATATGCATATATTTCATTTACTTTCTTTCATTTAATATGATAATTAAATAGAAACAACATTCATGCATACGTACAACCTACCATCTCCATGAACAGTGTAATTAATATCATATATCTATCATTTATAGATTTTTTTTTGAGAAAAGTGATGTCAAAGGATATTAGATAAAATTTAATAAATATTACAAAATTCTGAAAGAAGGCAATTTACATTTTTTCCATCTAAAAACGAAAAGCATGTCAACAGGTAGGGAGTTAGCATGATAGAAAACCTCCTTATTCACTTCTGTGTTTGAAAGACCATTACCAAGGTAGTTTGATTCATGATAGATGTGGGTACTAATGTAGTTCATAGAAGATATCACATCTGAACAATTGGCCCATCCCACCATCATCTTCCATGAGAGGTGGACCACTCCCATCCTAACCGCATGAACAATGGTTATAGTGTTGGACTCAAACCATATGTTATTCAAGTTTTTTTCCTCATAGGGTTGAAATATTTGATAAGTTCAGTAAATTAAACTTTGGGGGAATTTTCATGCCGAAAAGGACCATGGATATCTTCCACCATGTAACCATTCTAATCTCTTAAAATTTCGGCATATCAAACATGCGCCAAATTTACCCTTGAAAACACATTTTTGATGCATTTGATCTAATGATGAAAGGGAGGAGTATAGAATAACTCAAGAGTTCAATGGGGATTAGGAAAGTTCCCATTAATGTTCACCCTTCTATGAATAATAATATCCCTCACATTGTTACTACAGTTAATATCAAGAAGCGTGTTAGCATTACGAACAACCTCTATACTCTCAGCATTTTCTGCTTAACCATTGAATCATTTTTTCTCATCAATGGCCTTATTATGGCCTCTCCAAATGACATGAATTATATCCTCAAATGATACCTAAAAAAGAACAACCAGCTACCTTGGAAACTAGTTTCTAAGGATAGAACATAAGAAATCATGAAATGAGGTAGTGTACAATGGTTGCTTCTCAAATATATCAAAGATTATTTTCCAAAGGGAGGATGTGTTTTTATAGTAATAGAAAATATGATTGACATATTCCCTATTTTGATAGATAATGATACATTTAGTGTATAGGTATATTCCCACATGTTGAAGGTTTTCATTAATAAGTACTTTATTAATTGTTAATCTTCATAACAATGTAAATTGTGGAGGAAATATCCACTTCTTGTGATCCCCAATCCAAGGGAGACTACCCTGGTGAAGATGATGATAAAATTTCTAGGAATAAAGTATTTTATTAGGGAATGGTTCCTAAATGACCATATTATCCTGATTGGGAATCTCATAATTGGACAATGCTGTAGTAATATAATTAAGAAAAAGCATCGTGTTGTCCATCTGGTCTTTGATAGATATGTTGTGATAAATATTTCGATTAGAGGAGTTAATATATTCAATCTATGGATTTCTTAGCCATTTTTCATGAAATAATATGAGAGAATAATTCATGTAAACAATCCACTGAGAAAGCGTGTGAATCTTTTGAGAAACTATCCTCAAGCATGTACATATAGAGGACTCCATGTAGTTCGAACATCCTCCTATCTGTTATTCAAAAAATTCAAAGATTATTATAAAGACATATATAAATAATATTTCTAATATTTTAATCATGGTTTTAATTTTTTAAATCATGATAAATGTATAAGGAACACAAATATAAAAAATTAATACACATGCGAAGAAAAAATTAGATATTACCCAAAATGAAACCCTAACATGGAAGTTTAAAAAAGTGGATGATATAAATCCATATAGGTTATTAGATATAAGAATATGGTTTTATGAAATATGTATAATAAATTTATATTTCGTATAAATGATAATTTTATGAGTATGATAAGAGTTAAGGAATAAGGTAAGGGTATTTCTAATATCTTTTTTGTTTTTGCGAGACTTATGATTTATTCCCCACTTTTTTATTTTGAGTGGTGTATATACTTCCTGTGAATCTATTCTCGGATTAATATATTTAAATATATGGGTATTTTAATATCAATTTTAGGATCTCCCTTTCATGTTGTTTATTTTTCAAATTTTTCCAAATTGGTAATGTAGTATGTCTCAATTTTCCTTCTTTGAGACACATGCCTTGAATTTTAAAAACAATGTTTTCAAATATGTTTTAAAAATATTTCTCAAAATATTTTTTAATGATGATATTTTATGATCATAATTAGGGAAATATTATTTTAAAAATGTTTTTTTAAATAATCCTTCATATGTTTTCATTTTTTTTTCAATGACATGTTTTTAAAAATAATTTCATGATTGTTTTATGTGTTTTCCCAGGGTTTTCAATGAAATGGTTTTCAAAAAAATAGTGCAGTATTTATAAGATTTCAAATTTTTTTAAAATAAATGGGTTTTAAATTTTATTCAATACATTATTATATTTCTCAATTTTTTTTAAAAAATAATTGGTTTTGAAAACATTTTCAATAATTTTTTGTATGTTTTCAAAGTGTTTTTGAGAAAATGGTTTCAAAACATTGTCAAGCATTCATTATAACTTTTCATTTTTATTTTCAAATAAAATGGGTTTCAAAATGTTTTATGTTTTAAAAAATCATTTTCAAGGAATATAATATATTTTAATGCAGAAATATTTTTTAAATGATATTTTAAAATTAATTTCCATATAATATGACATATTGTGTTACTCATGAAATTATGATAAATAATCCAAAGGAACCATTTATATTATTTCTCTAAATAGTTTATATTTTAATGGAATGGTTTTTATGAAACATATTTCTCTTTCATTGGTTAAAGGTTTATGAATTTGTTTTCATATTTATAGGTTATATGTCTATAAAGAACACTTATTTTCATGGATTATGATTTTGATGAAATGATTATGAAACCTATATCTTATTCTAATAGTTATGAAATGATTATAGGTATCTGATACCCATTTAATTTCATGGTATAAGATATGATTATTTTTGATCTTCTTAAAAATATATGTATGATTTCATTATGAGATGGTTGGGACCTATATCTCCCTCCACTCCATTGGGTAAAGATTTATATCTCATGAGATTATAACTGGATTCAAGCCAACAAGATTCATTTGATATGGAAGACGGGGAAACCTAGTCTACTATGAAATGTTGGATAAACCCATCCACTATTAGAATATGGGGAAACCAAATACACTATGGGATTGTTGGTAAACTCGACCCACTATGGGAATATAGAGAAACCTAATCCACAATTGGAAGGTGGGGAAACCCGATCCACTATGGAAATATAGGGAATCCCAATCCGTTACAAAAAAGGACTGTGACTAGGGATGGTGGTGTGTCCCGCCTAATAGGTGTAGTTCTCATGAAGTACCCTAATATGTTCTGGAAATTCACCCTGACTTATAGGGAATGGCATTACATTTTTTTTGTCTTCCAAAATTCCATATCTTGTTCAAAAATTATTATTTTAGGATGCATGCTCTGGATTCACTTATGATTCACGTCTTAAAAACTACCAATATTTATTCCCTGACTTAAATTTATGATCTTTGATATTTAGGGTATGATCATATAAAGTAATGATAAAATTTACATACCCTTATACTCATATTTATGCATACATATCTCCCTTGTTTATGCTTACTGAGCATCCATGTTCACCCTTTTTTTGATTCCTTCCCCAGGTTATGAAGATATGTATTACGTATGATGCGTCTACGAAGGGTGGTAGTCCTGAATATCCTAGTGGGGGATAATGTATATCAATTATGTACCAATATTTATGTTTCCATTTTTCCAAAGGAACTAGGCTAATACATTATTTGGTATTGTGTTTTTATAATGTATTATGTATTCTAGAAATGTGTTCTAAAGTTAACTTATGAAAATCGAGGGTCACTATAAGAATTCCTCATGAGACAATATCAACATGATCGTATTTCTAACATGGTTTTTACAATTTGAAATCCTAATTATGGATCAATTGAGGATCCATGATCAATATTATATACGTTTTATGTAATATACAAGGCTTTATTTCAATAGTGGGTTGTAATGGGTGAGATATTTGTTTAGTCCACTACATGGACTCTTTAATGTGCTAATATATCTTATAGAATTATCAGAAGACAACCAGATAATTTGGGGAGATGTGTTTTGGGATCATTTTATACTTAAAATTACCCAAACATATCCCAAAATACCATTCCATGTGTATTAGAATGTTTAGTGAGTATGTCAATAGCATCCACTAGGTGATAAAGTTAGTAAAAAAATTCATTTATACATTTTTTCACTTGGAGTAGTCAGAGCTTATCATCTTGAGCATGGTGGAGCTAAATTGGAGGATGAATTGTTTTCATATATCCTCAAATATGGTGGTGAATCCTAGTGAAAAATAATTATTCTAGACATGTTTAGGGTTTTTAGAGGCTGTAAGAAGAACCATATCTTGGCTGACTCTTAATTTTTTGTGTTTTAAGCACCACA
Source organism: Viscum album (assembly GCA_963277665.1). Taxonomy (NCBI): domain Eukaryota; kingdom Viridiplantae; phylum Streptophyta; class Magnoliopsida; order Santalales; family Viscaceae; genus Viscum; species Viscum album. The sequence goes on from OY728158.1 coordinate 1,616,776,770, forward strand.
CCACACAATGAAATGAATAGTGAAAGATATTTCTCTAGGACACTTGTACCTTTCAGGAAGTTTATGTTAATGATTTTGAAATCTACAAGTTTAGGATTATGGTTCATCCATGTAAAATAGGGATTTATTTTTGGTTATACTAAGTCTTTTTGTGTCTCTATAGATTCAAGTTTAGTGGTGAGATTAGTGATCAAATAATTATAGGGGGAATCAATATGCATTCCCCCGCACCAATATGTTAAATCAGTAATAGATGCTTTTTTGGTTTAATGGTGGTTAGTCACATTGATATACCATAGAGGGTGTTTCGAAAAATATCAAACTATGTCTTTGAGCTAAGAACAACTTGTTTCTTCCCTGGATAGATGGGTATAACAATATTCTATATCCTTGGTTTATCAATAAAGGACTATCGATTATCTATGTTCTAGATGGAGCCTGAAGGGGTTGTCTTGATGATCCTCTTCCCCTCTATGGTATCTTTAGAAAAGTTCATCAATGATAGATTTATATCCTTCAATATCATGGAGATATTTCATGATCTTGGAATAGATTGGGTTTCCTCAATGATTTCATGGGAAGTAGAAGACTCGACCACTCCTTTTCCTTTATACTATAATTAATGAATTATTTTGAGAAGAAATGCCAAAAAAGGATTTCCAAGGCCCATCCCCATCCCTTTTTGATGTGTGTGTAAATATTTAGGAAATTACACATACCATTTTTGACCATCACAAGGAATATCATCCTCATTCACCACATAATTGATATTACACCCTTTTTTATTGGAGGGATTGATAGTGGTGACATTCACTATGGTAGTGATTAATTTTGAAGTGTTTTTGGTCTCCTCTGGTGATCTAATAGGATGTAAAGATCATCTAGGAATCAGTAGAGAAATTAGAAGAGCTATATACTTCTCCTAGTTCTACATTTTCATACAGTTGGAATCCTTATAAATAATCTATCACACCACAATAAGGCTTTTAGTACGGTCTCACTGAAATATCTGGAGGTACCCATATATATTGGGATGTTGTTTCACTAGAATATAGGTTAGGTCAACCTTTTATAACTACTATTAAAGAGTTTTGGGGTATATAGATATGCTATGGTACGTTAGATGATGGATCTGAATATGTATCAATCTATGTACACATTATTCTATAGGCATACTACATGATTTTTTGGAAAATATTATGGATTTGGAAGTACCAGGTTATAGGTGGTGATAAAAATCAGTAACTATTTTTTATGTTCTTTACTATAGGCTATCATCATCCTTCTCTTGATATATATTATATCCTTTTTCTTTATCACCACATGATTCCATGTGAAAAATATATGAATCTAGAGGAAGTAATTTTGAACTACTTTTCTATTAGTCCTTATATGGGAGAGGCAAGATCATATAAATCATTCCATGGGAGTAGGAGGTGTTATTGAAATGTGAAACTATCTTCATCACAGTATCCATATAGGTTAGAGAGTTTACAACATCATTCTAATGATGGATTTTATTGATCACCTCTGACATAATCGAATGTTGTTTCACATCATAGGGTAAAAAATCCTATCCAAAAATCATTCTTAAGTTATTTTTATAGTTGGGTAGAAGAGATATCGAAGATAATAGGGATGTGTGAATATATTTTTTATATAATTAATTTAAAACATCATCCACATATTAATATTTATAGAGCGACCTAGGTATCTCCAGGACCTCAACATTGGGAATGAATATTATTGACTGATGTCTTCCTTCCCCATAATGTGATGTTATAGTAATAAGTTCATAATTGTTATTTATCAATTTTCATAGATTATAAAATATATTGGTTGTATTAATATTATTTCCCCCATTTCCCACCTCTAGCATGGATGTATGAATTTTCCATGAATTATATTCTATGAGTAAGAAGGGGAATTACAAAAATATTTATTATTAGTGTATTATGAAGGACCTCTACAATGGATAGTGTCCCATCTACCCTATAGAGTACCTTACATATAAGAATATTATTTGGATTGGAGATGACCTATATCACCGTTGGGAATATTACAAGAATGAACTTCATGGACTCGATCATTTTCTTTATTAGGATGTCTATGATGCCAGGTGATTGGGCGATTGGGTGTGAGATTCAACCAAATAATCCTAGAAGGAAGTTGAGGTCACAAAACAATCTTAGTGAATAAATATTCAAACATTATGGTGAGGAAATATTAGGATATTATAATGGTTTTAGGGTACTTAGGATTTGTGGGTGTGGAATTATGTTTGGTAATGGGATCCCTCTCTTGCTCTTGAGTGGCTTCTATAGCTAGAATAACATGGATATACCCTAACTCCTTTGCATAGGGGAAGCTGTCATTCATGAAATTTAGTTAATGGATCATATAATAAATAAACGCGGAAATTATGGAAGGATATGTTCAAATTTTTCTCCCTATTTATGGTGTTGGAGATTCATTATTATAGATTTCTGATCCTCAAGATACAATGTTTTAGTGGGAATAACTCTATGGAATATATATGCGGTAAATGGTTTTTATGGAAACTTACTTTAAGTGTTTTTATAGGGAAATGAGGTCTGGGATCCCATGATCCATGGTAAATGTGGTTTTACTATTTTGGTATAGTCATGCAGTAGATCCACATGATTTTTTTATTTCCTTCGTGCATGTTAGTGGTGGTTAGGTGTGCTAGCTGGCAATGAAAAGTAGCTATAATTTTGTAAAATAATTTGAAGCTGAACATATGTAAAATTCTAATGACGGTGATGCCCAATATGCTTAATTTCAGTGATGCAAGTTTATAGTGAAACCCAATATTACTTATCAGCTCACAGTTAAAGGTTATATGATTCCCATTGGGTTCACCATTCTAATAATACAATGCTTTTGAATCCTTAACATCACACATCCATTCATTATTGATGGAGAAGGAATTCACATCAGGATTACTATTTGGTTTTTCAATTATTTCTACTAGGAACATCAATTATTACTATGTCTTTGGTAGTGGGGGTTCTTCGATCCTATATTCCATTCTTCTAAATGAAGGTATCCTATCACCACCTGGGTTGATGGTTTCATCTCCTTCCTCAAACTTGGATAATGAGATGTCAACCCATCCTTCCATGGATTCTTTTGTGGATGCCATTTCTTAATCAAGGACACCCATATAGATTTAATAAAAGATCATTATTCCCATTATTTATTTCATATTTTAGTGTTAATAAGTTATGTAATTCACTATATTCCCTAATAGGGAAAATACCTTATGTCGGAAAGGATTGGTCTTCACACATTGTCAAAAACAGTTGTGTATATTAGGCATTTGTAAATATCTTCCACATGATGGTCCATGGGGGATTTTTTTTTTCATATAATGAAATGTATGTTTAAGGATTAAGGCATCCTCTTATCATAAAAAATTAAGACTTTGGGAATCACTAACTCATCACATAAGAAAACATATGCTCATTACATCAAGAATCATATTCTCTTCACACAAGGATGTCAAGAATTTCACCTATGCAATCAAAATCCATGACCTAATCCATCCTTTTCTGATCACAAAATTTATATTATCTTTATCACATAGGTAATGGAAGAATATTATTCTCATTACTAAATGGTAGAATTAAGATATCCCAGTATTGTCACATGGTATTATTATGATCATTAGTTTTGGTATCTCATGCTCCCCACAAGAGGAATCTGGTGCTCATAACACCATGTAAAGAACAATTTCTCATCACCAAAGGGAAGAAAATATAAATATTTTTCTTATCATATATGATTTATATTTTTTTCACATGAGTCCTATCATTCTCTTAAAAATAAGAAGTAATCTCAGGCTCATCACACAAGAAAAAAAGAAGATATAATAATCTCATCATAAATTCTTCTTATGTTTTTACATAAGGATCATTAGGCACATTGCGTAAGGCTATATGTTTTATGAATCATATGGGGTTAATACTAGTCTCATCATGTAATACATATTGGGTTCATCACATAATATAATTTCACGGTTTAATAACTAGTAGGAATCTTACAAAACCACTAATAACATATGAATTGGTTATAGGTTAACATCCAATGGGGATGGACCCACATACACATATCATGAAAGAGAATACACATAATTTACATCCAATGGGGTATTCTCTATAGTTTTCATGTTGAGATATATGGATGTTTTTTTGAAATGTTTGAAAAATCATTTAAGATTACCAAGCTTTAGAGATTATACCTCTCAAGGTGTATATAAATTATAGTGATGTCGATTTTGAAATTTTTATACTATTTCAATACATCGTGCATGAAGACAGGGATAAAAAAAATATATTTTGAGGTGTATTGTTTATGTGGTTGGACTATACCAAATATTCTAACATCATGTGTTAATGTTTTTTGTTTCACAAAAGGATTAATAAAATTGGATTTTGGGTCTCACAATTCTGGTTTCTTGTTAGGGGAATGAATCATTAAGTGGTCCTAGGTGGTTTTCCTTGATGAGTCCATAATTTGGTCTTATATGTTATAGGATTCCTAGAGTATGTCTTGGGAGTAGTTAGTGGATGATTAAATAATACACACATGATTTCTGAAGGGTATCCCTAAACGAATCTACTTATATACTATTGGGGAGAAACTATCATAGATATTACCTAACCAATGTCTGATATAAAGGTATTGGGAATGAGAGTCCATGATACTAGTTGTGTGTTTGGATTCTTCAGAATTAAACTAAATTCAGATGGATATGAGACTCTTATGTCACAAACACTCATAGAATCATGCATTACGAAGGATGATTCAAACATTTCACCCTAGAATATGGATCATAGGAATTGAGAGTTTCATGAATATAGAATTTGAGTAATTAATGTATCTCTAGAATTGATAGTCTTTATGTACATTGTGGAATGAGTTTAACTCAAGTTGGGTGTTTTTTAAACCATGAGTTTTTTTTGAGCTTTGAAAATCCCGCATGATCTATGTACTTTATGGTAGGGAGTATCATGAATTATTATAAAGAATATTATAATTTTTGAAAGGAATTATGTAAGGAAATTATTTAAGGATACTCATCTATGGGAATTGATGAAGACAGAGGGTCATGTGAGTTGAAAAAATAGATGGGATGTGTGGGATGTGAGTGGCAGCTCATTTGAGTACAATATTCATTCATCCGTATTGAGAAGTGATAACTAAAGAGAAATATATTAAAAACAGATAAAACCACCAACACATGGGTAATGAGAATAGCTAAGGACAACCCAATATTTACGACTAGAATAATATTTAAATATGATAAGAGGTAAGGAAGATGAAGTGGTGTTTTAAAAGAGATGATCCAAATACACAACTAAATGGGCAACCCAAAAAATCATTTCCAAGTGAAAAATGAAAAAACATAACCGTTAACCACTACAAGATAAAAACACAAAAGATAAGAATCATCTACTATATCTAAAAGAAAATTTTCCTAAAATTGAGGGCAAACCCTCAAGGTCTACTTACACCGAAAGTGTGTATATAGGGTGTGATCTAAAATTCCAAGTATTGTTATATCAAATTCTACTTGGATTACAATTAAAATAAATCCATGTCACGTTGGTTTGAAAAAAATATAAAATTACCACTTTACATTACATTAAAACATGTAATAGTGTAACAAAAACAATTATTTTGAACGAGTGAAAGGACACTTAATTTTGGGACTCTCATAATGAAATAACTTCGATAATTCTTAGAGAAACATGAAAATTCTTTTTATAAGTAAATTACACCTAAATTCTTAGAAAACCAATTTAAGGACTTATCTAAAACATTCAATTTTTACGCATGTTTAATGAAACAATTAAAAACTTTTTTTAAAAGAATAATTATAAACTTTTTAAGACATTAAATAATTAAACATTAAAAATTTCTATAATACAATAAATAAGAAAATATAAATTTTAAAAATTATTATCCCCATTATTAAATAAATAATTCTATTGAATTTTTAAGAGTATCATTCATTTCATATATATAATACCCACTTTGATTAAAAATTGTGAACATGATGAAAAACAATAGTAATGAATATCATTAAAATATAACCATTAACAATAATTTCAATAACCGTCATGGGAATGCATAGGGTCCCTAGAGACAATCTAGTGGAAAAAATTACTAAATCCATCAAATTGGTATTCATGATCAAATACAATTTCCATATTAATATTTTTGTATTCCTAAAATGGACAAGAGGAGAACCACCTAAAAAAATAATATTCCTAATTAGGGGACACTAGATAGAGTCCCATAATGGGTAATGAGGCACTCATCCCTTGATTTTCGACATAGCTAGAGAAGGATTCCCATGATATATAACTGGCGGTGAGATATAAATCCATTAAAAATAAAAATAACATATATCATAATAACATTTAAACCCACACCTCATGTCTAAGACCCTTCAAATAAATAGATCCCTTTAACAATATGAATGGCGTAATTGTAGAAATCCTATATACACTATACATTTCACATGAGTCAAGCCTTAATATTATCACAAACAACACGGCATATCATAAGGGTATAAGAACAATAAATATAATATAAAATTAAAAAATTGGAAAAATAAGGTTCAATCCATGGAAAAATAGTAAAGATCATAAAATAAACATTTTATGAAATTACTAAAACATTTCAAAACTACAGAGATAATAAAGATAAATATAATTTATATAATGAAAAATATTAACTTAAATGTGTTAAAAAAACCCCTATGTCATTAAATGCAGAAATAAAAAACATGGCATTAATTCATTATAAATTATTTAATAAAGATCGCATTCATTAAATCTTGAAAATACATGGTTGATATTTAATAATAATTTATATTTTCATTATTCAGTGAATTTTTTTTTAAATTAAATGCAGTATGTCCCATTTGATGTCAAAATAAATTGAGAGAAAAAATTAAAAATTCATAGGGTTATAATAGATATTAATAATAGAATTTATCTTGGTAATAAATAAGGGATAAGAACATTCAAGAACACATTGTTTTAAAAAACAATAATGGATATACATAGTGATAATAATTAAAAGTGATGTAAATGATCTTTGTAAGTAATAGTGTACTATAAGAAGGAAATATGAACCATTCAATCTTGATTTTAAAACCTAATATTATAAAAAACTCAAATAATTATTACATAAGATAAAAATATAGTTTTATTATATATAGGGAGTTTAGAACATGTCAAAATAAAGAAGAAAACAATGAGAGGAGAAGATAATAAGACGATTTGAACCCCTAACCTTAAATAATCTTGAACAATATATATATATATATATATTAATAACAGATGTTTCTGGGATAAAAAACAAGTATATAAAATCATTCATAGAGGGGAGGATGAATAAATGATGAAAGAATAGGTAGATCCCTTATTATGAAAGGGTAAATGAAAAAATAATAATTATAAAATACGGTAGTATGAGGGTTTAAATGAGTTGTTTGGAAAACCATACACCTAATCATGAAGTGGTTATAAAATTAAAATCCTAAATTATATAACAGTTATTCATAATTAGGTAGATTTTGTTCCCTAACCATAAATCCAAAAACATTTTCCAAAAAAATATAATTCCATTTAAAACAAATGTTAATCTATAAAATAATTAATTGATAGTACATATATCAAAAAGTGACATGATGGGTTTCATTCTAGGGTAAATAAGGAATTATTCCAAATAATTGGAGATTCAATCATCCCAAGAATACTAATGGATAAAAGGATTATATCAGTCAATTCATTGTGATCAGAGTAAAGTACAAAAAGAAGTGGATTAGATAGGTCATATCATCTGAGGGAATGTATGAATTATTCCTTTATTTGACCAAGTTAAAATGAATGGATATATATTATACAAAAAGGATTTTTTTGGTTGTTTTCTCATTGTTTTGACAGGTATTATATCCTCTAAAAGCAATATGTTTTATTAGAACCCCTTTCAAATCATTTGGTTTAAAATTTTATGTTGTCTTAGAATCTAATAAGATAACATTTTCTAGAATAACTTCATTTTTTTAGAAACGGTCTTGGTTCCTGATGTTTTTCATAAACATTACATATTTTATGTAAAAAAATGTAATTTAAAAATCCATGTTGTGACTTATTATAAATAGACACAAAAAAGTTCCATGAAAGTAATGTATCTTAAATTTACTATTTTATACTATTATTTTCCAAAAACCAATAAGGTCTTTTTAAAATGTGTTTTCTTTAAAAAAATAATGTAGAAATTATAAATCGTGTTCAGGATTTAGAAGTGGGGATTCTATAGAAGTTTCCTAAAATTACCTCACATAAGTAAAATTAGTTATGGATTCCCATGGTAGGTTTTGTCACAAGGGATAAACCATGCCATGGTTTCTTTTAAAAATGTTTATACTTTATATTTTAAAATTATTCAAAACCTTCACTAAAGTATGATCAATGTTCCCTTATCAAATGTTTGTAGGTTTTTAGAAAATATAAAAAATAATCTAGCTAATATGATCTTCATTTAAAATGTATTTATGGAATTTAATATATTATAAGTGTCTAAAAGTCGAGAAAAATGGAAAAATATAAATTCACAAATAAAAATTTATGAAATGTTATTAAATAATAACATGAAATGTTTATATGAGATAACCATATATGTCATATATATGGTATATAGTTTAAATAATCTATTTACATGAAATATGATAATCTTACATCGTTATAAGAGTTTTCAAAAATATAATTTATATTAGATATAAATGAATTTATATAAATTCCTTGTAAATGATGAATTTTGGTGTTTTCTAATTTTTTTATACATATAATGTATTTATTTATATATCACATGGAATTTCTATAAAATAAATTCTATAAAATAAATTTTTTATTTGTTATTATTTATTAAATGATTATAAATCAATATTGTATTTAAAAATATATCAATTGAATATGTGTTTATTTTTCGATATGTTTTATTATTAATAAATTTTACTGTTATATTATGAATGGATATATTATTTAGTTCAATGTTATAATCTTCTTCTTGTAAATAGAATAAAATGAATATAAAGAGTTACTATTTAGGTAAAATATAAGATTTTGTTACGTTCAAAAATGAATATGTTTTTTTTTATATTTGGTGAAGTTAATTTTAAATCTTTATTATAATTAACACATATTATGTATTGATATTTTATTATAATTGAGGCTTATATTGAGTAATTATAATTGGATGTCTCAGGGAATAATTTTTTGAAAATTATAGATTAGATAGCTATAACACCAAGTATACTACTTTTGGATTTTTTTCTTATGATTTCAATATATTACATGAGTTTTTTCTATGTCAATTATGCATAAAATTCATTGTCGTGTGTTTTAATATAAATATATTTTGTTTTTTTTCATTTTATTAAAGTAATGGTCAATATAAGCTGTAAAATATATTTATGTTTTATAAAAATTAATTTTTTTGGAGATATGGGATACTAAAATCCTGATCATTTGAAGCATACAAACATTAATGTAATATATGAGTTAAGATCCTAAGATTTTTGAAATCCTTAAAATTTATAAGTATTATATTCCTTTATATTTTCACACTTTTTAATACATAAATCATCCAAACATAATGGTCTTGTCAAAGTAGGGTTCCCTTGAATTATCTTCTATATTGGGATAATATTATGAGTGACCCTGATAAGATAAATTTCCCATATATGGAATATTATTTGGTTTATCACGGATTTTGGAACCATAAGATTTAGTATAATAGAGGAAAATTGGTTGGATAAGTGATAGGATGGATTTGGTTAAATATTAATCTTCTTAACTATCTATGAAGATAATATGATATGATTGGTATAATAACCTACCTAAATAGTAAATTTATGAGAGTAATAACAAATTATATAGATTAATTAGAGAGATATTGGTATTTTATAACTAAAGGATGCGATGTAATAAAAAAGGGTTCATTATTTTAATGGGAGAATATTCTATAAAATTCCTTATAAATGGGGAAAAAATTATACTCATCTAATTAATATTTTTTTAGATAAACATAAACCACTATCATAAAATAATTAATTTGAGATTTATACTAGTGAATTAAAATATTATTGGAATAAAATTCATTGAAAATTGTAGAATGTTTTTAATTTTTCTAAAACTATAAGAAAAACCATATGTTTTTTAGAAACAAATTCCATAGAAATATTATACGTGTGAAGAAAATAAAAAAGATTAATATAGTTATTATAATAATAATAATAAGGATTCCACATACATCGCTGGTTGAGTATCATTTCAATGGATCAAATTTTTTTAGAAAATATATTATAATTTAGAATATTTTGGGATGATATAAAATCTAAAGGGACTTATTAAGAACAAGATCGAAAATAGAGATATTATCTTTCAAAATAACTATTTTGGAGTAAATTTCATCTAGTTAATTCATAATGAATTCAGGAACTAAATATAATTGATTACATGAATGTGTTATTAAGACTCGAATCACCTCCCAGGCTTGATCTTTCCATCTAATTCAATCATCAATCACTGTAGGAATGGTTCAAAAAACTCATTTTGAATTACAACATGAAATATTTTGATAAATATTTCCCCAAACATCTTAATATTTTTTAGTATTATTGAGTATGGCATTGGAATTCCAAGATCTAGTGACATGATGATGGTATATAATTCAATGGGTAAATTTTTTATATATAATGGGAATAAGATAGGTCAGGGATATCCCATACCATAATCATTTACATAAAATATAGAATATTAAAAGAGATTTTTTTGTATGATATTTGAGATTGAATTATTTAGAATACATGTTGGGGTTAATGAAAACTATTGATACTCTAGTTTTGTAATTATTTTTATAGAATTTAATTATTCCATTGTAAATGGTATATAGTTCCAAAAATTCATAAAAAACTTTTTGTGAATACCTATAGGAGTTCCAAATTAAAGGTTAACTAATTAGTAAAACCTAGAGTCTGGATTCACATAATGAATAAAATGGTTGATACATCAAGGAGTTTGATGTAGTGTATTACAATTAAGATTATATGAATCTTAAATAAAGTATGGTTATTTTGAAAATTTTATCTTATATGATACTAGATTTTGTTTATAAAAAAATTAATATGGATGTTTTTATAAAAATGGTTTGTGATTTACCATCTCTTAAAAAATTGAATGAATTTAATGGATAAAATTGGTTTTATCTATAATTATATATTGTTATCCATGTTATTTTTTAAAATATAATGGAAATATTTCCAACCACCTATAAAGGTAATATTATAAAGATTAATATTTTCATTTTAAAATGCATTCCCAAATACATATAATTCTATATAACACGTAGGTGTTAAAAGTTTATTTTGAAAATATTACCATAAATAAAATATGTTCAATTTTAGAATATAATAGTGTTTGGGTTTTAAAAATATATTTTTTGGGAAAATATTTATTAAAATAGGATAACGAGAGAATATATAAATATTTATAATCTCAAAGTGTAATAAATAAATTATTTAACTGAACAAAATTTATAGAAAAATTATCTTTATAACCTAAAAGAGTTTATGGTATGTTGGTAAATAATGATCTTAATATAAAGAATAGAAATTAAAATTTGATACAAAATTATCTTAAAGAGAATTTTCAATGGAAATGTTCTAAGATAATGATGATGAACATATTATGAATTATATATATTTCATAATAGAAGTTATTAACAAAATAATATTAGATATTGTGAATTAATTAATATTAAATATTATATCTAAGGTGTTTAACAGTAGGACCATAATTCCTGATATATCTAGTATTAAAAAAAATTATTCATAGATGTTAACCCATTAAAAGAGTTCAGTTTGAGGATTTGACAAGTAGTTTCATAAATATGTGTTGGAAATTACATAGTGATGAAATTTGTTTTATAATTCATTAAAATTATGTAAAACATAAGAACTTTATAGAGGTCTAATATATGGGATATGATTATTTTGGATTGGGTTATACCAATTACATAAAAGAGGGGGGTGAATTGTGTTTTTTACAAATTCTTCTAAAATTGTGATGATGTCAAAGACTATCCTTTTTAAATTTATTAGATTATTTATGCAGAGGAAAATAAAAAATTTAAGAATGCAAAGATGTATAGTGGTTTAGTTAATAGAAGTCCCCTAGTCCACTCCACCAATGCTCTACTCCGAGAGCTTGGTGATTTTTACAATCTGGTCTTTTATCAATAGACCATTCACAATTAAGTGCAGGCAATTGACACCTTTTCAAATTAGGGCTAAAACAGAGCCTTCTGGTTCATACATATAACCGAATACGATGTTTAGTACGAGAAGAAAATTACTCAAAATAAAAAGATTATTTGTTTGATAATACTTTCTAGATGGTTCTTTAAGGTTATAATAGAATGAAACTAACAGTAGATAGATCGAAATCTTCGGAAAGAATGATCTTTAGGTTGAATTAGTTCTAAGTTGTTCCTGTTTGAAATAGATATAGAAATTACTGATGAAACATTAATAAATTCTCAAATGATATTCTATAAAGAAACGATGCATCTTCAATGTGTTTCTTCTTCTTTAAAAAACCATGTTTGATCGTAACTAGTGACAACAGATCTCTAAAACATGAATGTGCCTAAAAATTGTAGTCATGAAAAACTTAAGAATATGTTCTTATCATCTCTTTCACAATAATCTATATTGTGTAAACTTTAATTAAAAATATCACAGATATATAAAATTAAGACAATTTTTTTCCTTTCAAATTCAGATCCACAAAAGTCGCCTATAGAATCGCGATATTCAAATGTTTGAATAATAGAGTAGTCGTAACTCTCCATAATATTAGGCATGAAAAGATCCTCTAAAAATTATCCTTTGAATTATAAATAAAATTTATTTGAATAAATCAAATATGTGATTTAAAATAGATCTTTTAATCTGGCTTGAAATCAGCCTGATAATCCGCATTACGACTGTTACTCAATAAATTCGTTTTTGAATCTCAACGCCAAACGTACGGTTGAACTGCATATCATGCATTCTATGAATGTACGGTTCACAATGTAAGGATCCCAATGTAAGGTTGATAAACCATACTTTTATTTTCAACATTCAAATGTACAATATATAATCCATACTTTTATCAGCTTCTAAATGTAAGGTACATGTTCCATACTTTTTGAAAAAACGCAATGTTGTTTAAAAAAGCATGTTTGATCAACCATAATTTTGAGAAACAAACATAACATTCCATAATAAACATAGGGTTCTTATTCCATAATTTTCTAATATCCCAGATGTAAGGTTCCTTCTAAAGGATGAGATCTTCTTCCATACTTTTCTGATAACTCGTAAACGAAGGATTTCATCTTTCGAAACGCTCTTTAACGAATGGTATGAACAGAGTTTCTAGAACACACTGAAGTGATTTCTGAACATGTAGAGCATGAATATTGTTTCCAAAACACAATAATGTGATTTAAAAACACATATATCATGAACAGTGTTTCCAGAGTGTGCTAAACCGCTTAAAACAATTTCTAAACACTATGTCAATTATTCCTCACAGATAAAAACACTTCAATATTATTCCAAAATAGAGAAATAAATAATATTAATTTTCTAAAATATACTCAAATTAAAATCCTTATAATAACAAATAAGGGTATTTTTGAACATCAAATTCATCATAAAAAGATAGAGAATTGTTGAAAACAACACTTTCTCATCAATATCCCCCTTTTGATGATCAAAAGACCCATGAAATAACCAATGAAATTATCTTACAAAATTAAATGAATATAATTTAGATGTTTAAAAATATAAAAAAATTAACAAAAATATTTCTTAATTTTTAAATTTTATCCCCCATTATAAAGAACAGAAAACAAATATCCTCTATAAATTTTGAATTGTGTGAGTTATGTTTATCTATATTTCTCCTCCAAAAATACTGTGGGGTTTATCCATATTTCTCCCCATTTGGTGATATAAAAAAGAATGATATAAGAATTAATATAATAAATTTTAATGTTTCACTAAACATAAGTAAATGAAATTATAATGTATTAATCATTATCTGAATCTGGATTATTAGAATTATAACATAGAAATGATAGTAAAACAAATTAATAACAAAAAACATGGGAACAAAATAAGTTTTATTAAAAATATAAATACAAGTATAGTAAAGACAATGAGAATCATGGTTGGGCTAAAAAGGTCTGGGAAACAGGTTTCAGCACCTCTGAATGATTTCCTTGAGCTCTGACATCTGCAGTCTCAATATTTTCATCAGTTCATGGCCTAACTAGACTATGAGAACCCATCCATCTTGAGTCAGATGGATGTCTTCAATAAAATTGACTTTGAAAAACTCTTGTAACCACTATTCCTTCTCTATAATATAATTGAGTTTATCTTTGAATCTATAAAAAAAACACTGATCCCAGGTTCATTTGAGGTATGCTGGTTTACAATAAACTTTTGATTATCCTGGAGAATAGATAATGGAACACTGTTGCTCTGTAAGTCCTGCAATATGTCATTTATAATGTTCATTGCTACTATAATGACATGTGATCTACTCATCAGATCAGGAAAAGTACCTGCAGTACCTACTTTTCTGTCCCTGACTATAGAATATTGTTACTCCATGAAAATTATAAAGTCTTCAAAATCTGACATCATTACCATTTACGATTTCAGTTTTTCAACATCAGCTAACATTTCCTTCTAAAAAATGTCCAAATCCATTTTTGAAACTGAAATAACTTTCAGGTTCTGAAACTTCTATCTCTCTTTTTCAAATCCTATTCTCAAAGAATATTTTTCAGTATTAACTTTTTTAAAATTTCAAATCAAATCCTCCACCTGATCATTATCATGAATCAGAGGCACCATGTGCTTGATTCTCAGTCGGAACCTCTACTAGATTTATCAGTACTAGTGGTAGGGATTCTGCATCTGACTTCTCTTCATCATTCCTCTGTACTGGCTTCTCCAATTATTTTTTTCCTTTGATTCCATTCCATACCATCCATAGATAAATCTCCACCTATAATTTCAGTTTAAATTTCAGAAAGGTTCTCTACATGATTCATATTCATAGGTTCTTGCTCATCCTAAGAACCCTCTTCATTGAGTTCTTCCAAGGATAAATCCTCTAAAAATAGTTTTCTCTTGAGAAAATTCCTCTGGAACAATCTCAATACATTGTACAGTTTCAGATTTACCACTTCAACTTCTCTAGGATTTTCAACATTTTGAGGCACAATGTCTTTTTCCACCTGAAGAGTCACCTCAATATGAGAAATTTTTGGATGGCCAACATGAAGTACTACTAATTAAATAATAAATCAATTTCTTAGAAGAGGTTTAGTTATTCCAACAGTTTTATGAATATGCTCCTCAGTAACATGGTCCACTCTATTCATTCTCCTCTAAAGTCCTGATTGACTTTCCTCAATAACAGTTGTATAAATGGTCTCAAAGCTCCATCATCTTGAGATTCCACTTACTCTTGATTCGATCATTCCATATTTGGATTTAATAGGTTGGTTCCATAGAGCTGATTCCCGGTCTTCGTCAACTCTAACAAGCATAAGATTTCCTTTTACAATACTCCAGAATAATCCAATCTTCTTAACAGTGCCAACATTGAAAATATTTTTGTGATGGAAACTTAATCTGGCATAGATTAATCTTAACACATTATATTTAAATAGTAATATGAAAATTAACCTTCTGTAGTGACAGAAGTTCATTCTAGCCTTTGGAAAATACCTTTAGTTGAGATATCTTACCCCATATCTTGGAAAAATTAGCTTGATTTCACTCATAAGAAAAAACATTAAATACATGTCTGGAAAAAATGTCTTCGCCATCTCTAACATCCTAGGTGCATTCCCTGTTTGCACAAACTTAATAAGAATCATTTGATCTAGTTTTTGATCCTTCAATAACATTTTTATTATGTTTATAGAACCAAATAAAAATGACATAATGTCCTCTAAATTATTTTCATTGTCTCCAATATGCTTTAAATTGAAATGATAGAGTCCCTCATGTGGGTAGTTCTTGATTCTATCTATTTCTACTGAATAAATTGAAAAAAACTGATATTCAATTTTTTCTCATAAGGTGTCTTCTGTATCTCCATGAAAAAACTAGATATATTTGAAAAAGTGACGTAGCTCTACCTCATATAAAAACTTTTTATATTATCCACTGAAAGTTTGCTCGAGATCTTGAAATGCAAGATCTTGTCATAGCATGAGATCCATTTGATATAGGCATTCCAGGTCATTCACTTTTCCCTATAGAATCTTTCTTCATATCGTGCACTGAATCTTGGATTTACTAGCTTCTCCTTCCTCAATTCACTTTTTTTTGGCCATTAATGATTCATTGTTCTGAAGGATCAAAGATTTAGGGTTTTGAAGGTGTAGTTGGAGGTGGACGAATGCGGTAAGAGTTTGTTTGGGCGTTTCAAATAGTTTTTGAAAAAAAAAACAGGTTTAGAATTTGAAATGGTTTCTGACATCCTTGATTCCCATTTCATCACACACATATTAATTAATTCATTAAATATATAGAATGTATGTGGAACAAATTTAAAGTAGAACTGATGAAAATTTTATATTAATATAAACAAGTAATAATAAAAAAATTTAAAAAAAAAATTTAAAAAAATAATTTAAAATTAAAAAAATAATTTAAAAATAAATAAACCTAGCTCCCTCTTAATGAAATAAAAACATGCAGTGGTAAGTGGTTTAGTAAAAATATCATCTAATTGAATTTTAGTGCTTACAAATTCTAAGAATATATCCTTTTTAAGAACCTAATCTCTTTGAAAATAATGTCTGATATCAATATGCTTAGTTATAGAATGATTAATAGGGTTTCTTGATATATTAATAGAACTTGTATTATCCCATAAAATATGTTTATTATTAAACTTTAGTCCGAAGTCCGTAAGAGAGTTCTTCATTCGTTGAAATTCTGCACAACAACTACCTGCAGATACATATTCTACATGGGCTATTGGCAGGGCAAATGATTGTTGTTTCTTACTAGACCAGGACAATAAATATTTTCCTAAAAAGTGAAAATTCCCTGAGGTGATTTTTCTATATAATCTACATCTTCCAAATTCCACATATGAATATGAAATTGAATTAAAATCAAACGTTTTTGGATAGATAAGAGATTTAAAAATGCTTCCTTTTCAATATCTAAAAATTATTTTAACCATACTATAAGTGAGATTATTTAGGATCAAATTTAAATATTTCACAAAGACATACTGAATACATTATCTCTAGCCTGCTAGTTGTATGAAATAATAAAATACTGATCATACCTCTATATAACGTTTTTCAACTGATTTTCCAGTTTCATCTAGATCATGTTTAATATTAGTACACATAGAAGTTTTTCATGTCTTACTATTTTCAAGGCCAAATTTCGTTAGTAAATCAGTAATGTATTTACATTGATTTAAAACATTTCCAAAATACTTTTGATAAATTTTATGTCCTAAAAAAATTTAATTCTCCCATTATACTCATTTAAAATTATTTTTGCATTAAATTTGAATACTCATGACAATGTTTTTTTGTTGAACCAAAAATTACATCATCAACATAAAACTGAACCAATAAAATATTATAGTTAACAATTTTATTAAATAATGTTTGATCTTCCATCCCAAAAGTAAAATCATTTTTTAAAAGAAAAGAAATTAACATTTTATACCAAGCTCTTGGTTCTTTCTTATGTCCATAAAGAGATTTATGATGTTTGAAAACAGAATCTAGTTTTTGTGTACTTTCAAAACCAGAAGGATTCTCAACATAAACTTCCTCCAATAAATATCCATTTAAAAAGATATAGTTAACATCCATATGAAAAAATTTAATGTTCATATGAAATTGATAGGCTAAAAGGATCCTAATGGCTACTAATCTAGCAACAGGTGTAAAGGTCTCATCATGTTTTATACCTTTTTCCTGATTATTTCCTTTTTCTAATATACTTTCTTTATTTTTTGTGAATATTCCTTAATAATCTTGTTTATTTCTAAATACAAATTTAGTTCCTATAACTAGATAGTTCTGAGGTCTTTCAACTAAATTACAAACTTCATTTCTCTTGAATTGGTTTAGTTCTTATTGTATTTTTATCATCAATGTTTCATCAAATAAGGATTCTTCTAAAGTATTAGGTACTAATTTGGATATAATGTCATATAATTCAAAAATATTTCCTACATTTTTACTAATTTTTTTTGCAGTGTCTTGGTCTCCTATAAAAGTTTCTAAATGGTGAATTTTCACTGTTCTAGATTGTCTAGGTTGTACACTGTTAGGTTCTTTAATGTCATGTTCTTCTAAATGGGACTGAATTTTATTTACATCTTTCTCAAAATCATCTTTCATGTTTTCATGTATTATGTTATCATTAGAGTCTGATTCAACAATTTGGACTTTCCTTTTCTCAAAGGGATCATATTCATCAAATTTCACAGGAACCAATTCTTCAAAAATATATGACTTTTAATTAAAAACTCTATAAACATTGGAAGTAGTAGAATATCTTATAAAAATGACTTCATCAAATTTTGGATCAAACTTACCAAGATTTTCCTTGGTGTTTAAGGTGTAAACCTTGCATCAAAAAACTTTAATGTAAATTACTTTCGGTTTTTTGTTATTCTAGAGTTTATAGAGTGTCTTTCTTAAAATCAGTCTTATTAAATCTCTATTCATTATATAATAGGCTGTGCTTATAGCTTCTACCCCAAAATAGGTCGGAAGACTATATTCATTTAGCATAGTTCTATCCATTTCATGAATAGTCATATTTCTTCTGTCAACATGTCCATTTTGTTGAGGTGTTCTTGGTGAAGAGAAGGTGTGTTTAATACCAAAATTTGAGCAAAAGGAATTATATTCCACATTCTCAAATTCTCCACCATGATCACATCTTAATGAAATCGTTTAAAAAAATTCATTTTGAACAGCTTTTCAAAAACTTTCATATATAGTAAAAGCTTAATTTTTATATTTTAGAAAATAAATCCATGTAAATATGGAATATTAATTAACTAAAACATATGAAAATAATTTACTAGCCAAACATTCTATATTTGAAGGTCCAAAAAAATCCATACGGATTAGTTATAGAGTAATATATGTATCAATTTTATTAACAGGTTTGATGGATGATTTGTGCCGTTTGCCATCCTGACATGCATCACATAATCTATCACTTCTAAATTTGAGACTTGGCAAACTAGAAACTAATTGTCCTTTAGTTAAATTATGTAAAGCATATATATTGTAATTTCCAAGTATTCTATGCCTTATGCATGATTAATTTATCTTAGCAGTTAATCCATATTCCTTTTGTGTACACATGGAATTTAAGTCCATGGTATAAACATTATCAGTTCTGGGCTCTCTAAATTTAAGCCATTATTTTTAAAAACAAAACTATAGTTGCTAGAAAAATCAACTGAATATCCGTCATCATAGAGTTGAGAGATACTTATCAGGTTGTGTTTCAATCCTTTCACATAAGGTACTTTTATAATTGATATTGCTTCTGGATATCCAACAGTTCCAATGAAAATTATTTTACCTTTGCCATTATCACCAAATGTGATTAATTCTCCATCCTTTTAAGTCAGTGTTCTGAATTGTTATGAGTTCCCACTCATATTCCTGGATCAGCCACTATCGATATACTATATTTCAGTTTTTCTAATTCTGTGACCTATTTCCTACAAAGGCATTTAAACAAAGGTTTGTTTTGGTACCCATATTTTGTTGGGTCTAGTATTGTTAGTTAGCAAAGATATAGGAACCCAGACATGATTAGTATTTCTATAATAATTAGAATCATATAAACTTCTTGCAATAAAGTCCTTAATACCTCTTATTTGTGGTTTCATTAAATAAGTGTTTTTAAATATGCGACCTTTTGTTCCACAGTAATTGCAAATTTTACCTTTTATACTTGGTAAAAAATAGTTTTTATACAGTTTGGGTTTCTCACCATTACTTCCTATTCCATATCTTTGGTTTTTAATTACATTTTTCCAAGAATTTACTTTAGTATATTTTCTCCTTTTGTAAAAACAAGAGCTACGCTTTCGTATGTTTCTACTTCTGTTTGTAGTGTTTTATTTTAGTTTCATTATCTGTAGAGTTTATGTTTGATGAAATATATTTTTCAATTAACTCTTGATGTAGTTTTAGAAGAGTGTCTCTTTGTCCTAAAATATCTGTGTGAATATTTTTCAGTGATTTTTGTTTCATAAATGAGGATTCATATTTCTTTTCCATCATATTATAGAATGATACATGTTTATCATTTGAAAATCTAGAACTAGAATCCGAATCAGATGATTAATAGGATTGTACCTCATCAGCTTCTTCCATAAAGAACATGTTTGCTTTTAAATTTGATTCTTTATTTTTTGAGTAAGACATTGATGAGCTACCAGAGTCTTCAGAAACACTCTAGGTGGATTTCATTATTCTTTTTTTCACATAATCAATGTTTTTGAAATATTTATTTTTTTCTTTTCTTCTTTTAATTGGAAACAGTCAGTTCTAACATGTCAAATATATATGCATTCATAGCATCTAACTTCCCATGGTTCTTTTTCATCATTTTTGATGAATTTTTTGAATCCATTTTTCTTTCTATAGATTTTTCTAAATTTCTAGCTAGATGATCCAGATCCACATCTAAATTTTATGTTTCAGAATATTTTGATTTCACAGTGATTTAATTATTCATTTTTTGGTTATTCTTTTTGGATGTTACTTTTAAATAACTATTTTCTCTCTTCATCAATACATTATGCTCATCTTCTTCATCTTTCATCTCAACTCCATACATCATAAGAGCTCCAAATGACTCTCTCATTTTATGATTTTTGACTGGTGATGATTGCCTAATGTTAGACGAAATTCTATTCCATAATGGTGGTAGTACTCTTAGAACTTTTAGGGTAAGTTTTTTTTGTTTGTCAGGATCACCCAAGGTAGTGATATTATTAACAATTTCTGTAATCCTTCCGTTCATTTGGGTGATTATTTCTCCTACAAACATTCTGAATGTGTCGAATATCAATTTTGCAGCGGCATACCTCATCTATCTGAAATTGTTAGTTCTTTTATAGGCATATGAATTCGTCTTCTACATTTCATAATCAGTCGGGCACTGAGATACTCAGTTGAATTTATATGATCCAAGGCCACAGATGATAGCATTCATAGCTTTCATGTTTATGTCATACTCAACTTCTGTATCAGTACTCTCTGTTTTAGGTTTCTCTAGAATCACATAGATAGTTAGAATTGTTGAGTAGACTATGTATCCAAGGTTCTTTAAAGAGATGATCATCTTAGATTTCCAGCATCCATAATTTTCACTGATGAAGCAGGGAGAAAAAACCATTGATAACCCTCTCGTGTATTAGCCAATATGCTCTGTATAATCCAAAAAACATTCATCTTGTTATATATTTGACAAAAGATCCTCCTCTGATACTAATTTTTGGATTGGGTTATACAAAATACACACAAGTGTGGGTTGAATTATATCTTTTACAAATTATTCCTAAATCATGACGATGACCAAGTCTATCCTTTTTAAATTGATCATATTATTTATGAAGCATAAAATAAACAATTAATGAACACAAGGATGTATAGTGGTTTGGGGAAGATAATTCCCATAGTCCACTCCACCAATGCTCTACTCCACGAGCTTGGTGATTTTCATTATCCTCTTATAAAGATACCATTCAAAACTAAGTGAAGGTAGTTGAAATCATTACAAATTAAGGCTAAAACAGAGCCTTCTAGTTCATACGTAGAACTGAATACACAACTTAGTACGAGAATCCGGTTACTCAAAATAAAAAGAGTATTTGTTTGAAAATACATTCTAGTTAGTTCTTCACAGTTGAAACAACACGCAAATGATAACAGATAGATCGACATATTCAGAAAGAATGATCTTTAAGTAGAAGCAGTTCTTAGCTACTCTGGATAACAATAGATATATAAATAACTTCAGCAACTTTAATCGATTCAAAAAAGATATTTGATGAAGTAATGAATCTTCAATGTGTTTATTCTTCTTCCAAAAACTATGTTTGATCGTAACTAGTGATGGTAGATCTGTAAAACTCTAATGTCTCTAAAAATCATAGTCATGAAAAACACAAGAATCTTTTCTTCTCATCTCTTTCACAATGATCTATATCATGTACACTATATTTCAAAATGACACACATATATATAATAAAGACAATTGTTTTACTTTTAAATTTTGATCCACTAATGTCACCTATAGAATCGCGATATTCAAATGTTTGAATAACAATGTATTCGTAACTCTCCATAATATCCAGCATGAAATGCTCATCTAAAAAATATTCTTTGAATCGAAAATAAAACGGCTCTAAATAAATCAAATATGTGCTTTAAAATTGAGATTTTAATCTAGCTTGAAATCATCCTGATAATCCGCATAAAGTCTGTTACTCGATAAAGTCATGTTTGAATCTCTAACACCAAATGTAGGGATAAAGTACTTAGAAAATATTCTCTAAAAGTAAGGATTACAACCTAAGGTTCACAATTTGTTTTTGATAAAGCATAATTTCCTCTTCAACTTTCAAACGTACATTATATAATCCATACATTTATCAGCTTCTAAATGTATGGTACAAGATCCATATTTCTTGATAAAATATAAGGATGTTTACAAAAGCAAGGTTGATGAACCATACTTTTCAGAAACATACATAAAATTAAATATTAAACCTAGGGTTCTTCTTCCATACTTTTCTGGAATCTGAAATATAAGGTTCCGTCCAATGTAGGGTTCTACTTCCAAACTTTTTTGATAAACCGTGAATGATAAATTTTATCCTTTATCTACGCTCATTAACGTATGGTATGGAAAATATTTCCAGAACATGATAAAGTGATTTCCGAACATTTAGAGAATGAACAGTGCTTCTAGAACACACTAAAGTGATTTCTGAACACGTAGAGCATGAACAGTGTTTCCAAAATATGCTAAATCACTATAAACGATTTCCAAACACTTTGTCAAATATTCCACGCAGATTAAAATTCTTAAATATTATTCCAAAATAGATAAATAAATAATATTAATTTTCTGAACAAAACTCAAAGTAAAATCATTAGAATAAGAAATAGGGGTATTTTTGAACATCAAAATCATTATAAAAAGATAGAGTGTTGTGGAAAACAATACCTGATCAATAGATTCGACTATGATACTATTTTCATAGTATCCAAAAAGAATTTTGTGAACATAAAATATATCATGTTATCTAAAATTCACTATCTACCTTATTATTCTATCATGTTGTAAACACATATTACATAAGGTGAAATAATAATTAAACACTCAACCATTTGCATTGAATTATATATAATCAATGGTCATCATAGAATATTATATGTTTTAATGATATGAAAAAATAAGTTTAGTTTGGTTTTCTCATAGAGATACAACATTCAATCAATAACCATAAAAGTATTTTTTAGGTTGCATAAGCCACAAAATATTCCACATGGGGTGTCAAAAAAATGTATGTGTTACATTAGGGGTGAATATTAATGATATTATATCCTAAATACAATTTGAATAAAATGATGTTATTGGTATATCATTGTAACATTATGTTAGTTTGATCATGATCCCTTTATATATATTTTAATTAATAAACCAATTTAAATAATGATTTTTTGTTTTACCTGGTGATTTGAATAATTATGTCATGCTGTTATAGGATATTATGGGAATTATTTAACGCTGTTGAAATAATATAACATAGGATTCATTAATCCATGATAGGGGTATTATACCATGGGATTTTAGGCCATCCTTTCTTGTTAATCTATTATCAGCGGCACGAAACCTATTCAACCATTTTCAAACTACAACTGAGATCATGTTATGTGATGTTAGGAGGTTCAGTTGTGTTTTCTAGGGTTTATGAATGGTGTTGATCGCACCTTCGATTTTAAATCTCGAATTGAATAATGTTATTTGAAGAATTATAATGACTAATATGAAAATATTTTTCTAAATATAGAATTTTGTTTAACCCCATGAGATTTTATTAAATGTATTTTTCTCAAATAATTTAGATATCTTTTATATCTTGTGTTACGCACAAGACTATGTTTTAAGGAAACTTGAAAACCTATTAATATTATTATTTACCAAAGAAAATTAATACCTAATAATTAATTTTTTTGAAAAAATATCAATAATTTTTTTTAAAGATAATGGATAAAGTTTTTATCTAATGAAATTTTTTGGATAAAAAATACTTACTTTTGGGTAAAGTCTTTATATGGTTTGAAAAATCAATTTGCTCAAAAATATTACTTTTTCTGAACTATAATAAAATTAATTCCTAAAAATTTTATAGAATTAAATTGAAAAAATAAATTTTATTTTTGAAATCAATATTCAAATTTTTTTGGTATGTTGATTTTTTTAGTTTCTTGACATAGTAATTTTTTAATGAATTTTAAAAATACTGGTTTTTATTGAAAATTTCCATTTCATTTAAAGAATTTATAAGGATAATAATTATTTTCAAATTGGTTTTAAAGTACAATTTGTGGAATTATATATCAATTATTCAAATTTAGTTCATTGGTATCATTTTTATGTTGAACTTTTATATAAAAATGTTTTAATCTTATGTAGATTTTCTCTTTGGAAAATCGCTTTCATGGCGCGTCTGCAGGTTTATTTTTAAATTGAAATTTTCCCCTTACATGAATGGAAATTATAAAAAGGTATTTCATGTTTGGAACCGCAATAATATATATTATCTAATAATTTCAACCTAATTGTTTGCTATAATTATTAGTAAAAGAAGAAAAAAAAATTTACCCTGGTTTATGTAAAAATTTGTTTACACAAGGGTTAAACTAAAAGGATGTGGTTTAAAACTAATCCAAACATATTAATAACCTATTTTATGTACATATTTATTCATTAAGAGGTATATGGATCAGTAATGGTCCATTTTAAGGCCTTGTGGAATGTAAAAATTTTGGTACACATTTCTCTTTCAAAAAATCACAAGGATATCACTCACTTTCTTTAAAAAGGGCCACCCCTTAATCTAATAATATTAACACTTAAAAAATTTATTTTTTCCAATACCTTCTTAAATATCTTCCTTAAATCCCTATACTAATCCTAGAATCCTTATTTTGGTCATAAATCCAACCAAGAAAGGCCTTTGTTGAAAACCTAAGGAGGTTACCTGAAAAAGAGGGTATGTTCTTTAATGAAATTTTTTTTATTACTAAAACACCATATATTATTATTAAAACATGATTAAATAATATCCTCATAATCTTACATATAATGAGATTTATTCATGATAGGGTCAAGACCTACAAATATCTCCAATTCCATCAAATGGGGTACAAAATCATTATTGGTGTATAAGGCGAACTACCGCTATTTGAATAGATGTTATTCATTTTCCAAAACACCACTCATGGATGGATATAATTATGGATTAAATTTTGTTATGTTATATTTATTATATTATTGATTTTATGTAATTATTATATAACATATACTTTCTTACATTCCATTATATGGGAATACGATAAGGTCACTTGAGTGTATGGTGGACTACCGCCTGGCGAAGCAATGTGATTCATTCATGATTTACATGGAAGGTAATAAGGACGAGTTAATGAAAATATGTGATAAATTTAAAATTAGAATAATTATTTAATTATAATATATTATTTCCCTTTATTTATTTATAATATTCATGAAAATGGAAACAACATTCATGTCTACATACAACCTACAATCTCAATGAATGGTGTATTTCATTTTCTATATCAAAATATTATAGATTACTATATATACACATTTAATTAATATATGTGATATTTTTAATATTTAAAATGTTATAGATATTATGTAACAATGAAAAAATTCATATAACAAAAAATTATTAAATTAAACCATACCTGGAAAAGGTAGTTATTGACTAAAGTATGGATTCAATTTTAAATCTTTAATAAACAAGTTATAAAAGGATATAAGTAATTAATATATGGTATGAAACATAATAGTATGCTTATGTAACATATTTATAATAAATTTATTGTTATTATATAATATTTTTGAACATGTATGAACGAAGTTAATATTTAATAATAAATATTTTTGTCTTAATTTTTCTTTTTTGAAACATATGTTATATTTTTCACCGATGTTATTTTATGAGGGGTATATACATATCCATTGACATGTAATTTCATTAATTTATTTATTATAATGATATTATATGTTTCAATTAATTTCATTCTTTCATGGGTCTTACAATTCGATGTTTGAAAAGGGGTTAGGGTTTTAAGTGAGAGTCTCATCATTTATCTGTATTTTTATGATTAGGTTTTCAATGATGAAATATTATGATATATCTCACAATAAAATTAGGTATTTTATTATTATATGGTTATTTTTGTAAAATAAATATTCTACTTTATTTTCCCATATATATGTATTAACAAGATCAAAATGATATTTTAAGAAAAATCGTCAATATTTCTCTCTCCGGACGAACACCCTTTTTCATCCAAAACTATGTTTTCTAAAAATGATTTAAAAATATGTTATTAATATTGTAAAAATTTATTAATAAATAAATATCTAACCTTGTTATAATTTTTAAATAATATTTTAAAAGGAATATTCTTTTCTTCTTCCAGACAAGGTCCACAAGGGTTTTACAGAAAATAGGAATGGAATAATTTTTTTTAACGTGTATGAAATTAATAGAGATTTACTAATGTGATGATAATTATTTGACCATGATATTAATTTATAAGTATTATATTTTATTTTAAATTAATGTAATTTAAATAATATTTTATGATCCTTGCTAATTTTAATTTTTTTTAAGAAATGATATTTTCCTCAAGAAACGATCCGTGTGATTGGTATTTGAAAATAATTTTCAATATAAGACAACATCTTTTGATGAAACTTAAGATTTATTTCGGATATTATCATATGATACCATTATTTTGAATTCTATGAATGGTTTAATATTATGATGACAACTTTTTTATGAAAATTATTTCTCTTCCATGGTTTATACCATGATAAAATGCATCTGAAATATGCTTCTTTATCCATAGGTTGTTCTTTTATGAAATGATGAAATTATTATGAAACCTGTTTCTTTTCCACATGTGATACTATGTTGAAATGTTTACGAAACCCATTTCATTTCATGGTTTTTTATATGTTTAATTTTTTCAGATCTTTTGGCAGACATATGTATGTCTTTAATTATGTGACCAGTGGGACCTATATCTCCCCCAATTCATTTGGTAAATATTGATATATTTTGAGATAAATATGACCTTAATTAGCATTAAACCCATTTTTTAAGTGACTGTTTCCACTATAATAGTCTTGTATTGAACCTCTATTACTATAATATATTATGGAGTTAACCCAATCCACTAAGATAGTCTTAGAAATGATCCTTAAACTACTATGGAAATTATTTTATATGATTATTTGTATTCCACAATTTTATGTCTTATAGAAATTTCATAATATCACGGTTCATGTTTTTTTATTCTATTATGATTCATTTGTTATGAAATGTAATTATTTTTTTCTTGAATCATGGTTATGATCTATTTTATTAAGGGTATAGATTTCAAATTTTATTTTAACTCCCTGAGATTTTTTTATATTTTTTTAATTAATTTAATATATTTTTTATTTATCAATTCAAGAAACACTAAATATAGTTTTTTAGATATTAAATCACTAATTATAGAATAATTTTACTAAAAAAATTATATTATCTTGTTATACAAGATCCACTTAGTTTGTCTTATATTACACAAAATACCAAGTCCCCTGGATAACCTGTAATACAGGAAAGGCATCATTTTTACCAAGCTATAATTTACTATTAATATGGTTATTAATATATAATTATAGATACCACCTCGCCATTGTAATGGTAGTTATAAAGAATATTATAAAAATTAGGAAAATATAATTTACATAGTTTTATAAAATTAATCCTCTATTTATCAATTAGTAGAAGTAAATCTAAGAAATATTTTAAAATAATGAATTTAGTTTTCTAATAAAACTATTTTTCTATGTACAAAAAAGTTAGATCAATAAATTAAACAAACCTATTTTGAGTATATTTTTAAATAAAATTTATATATTATATATTAATTCAATATTTTTTATACTCATCCAATAGATTTTATAGTTATATGGTAAGAATAAATCCCTTTTTTATGAATAAAAATATATATTTTTTCAAAAGATAATTATAATTATTTTTAATGGAGAAACCATTTTAAATCATTTTTGATACTTTTATAAATTTTTATTAGAAAAAATATACTTTATTTTTTAAATTAGATCATTAAAATTATGTTGTAGTGAATTTTTAGTATTTTTATTGGAAATTTATTGTTTTGATAAAGAGTGAATAACACTAAATTTTAATTTAAAACATTTTTTCATTTAATTAATTTATATAGATAACGTATAATATTATTTGGTTTTAGAGTTTAATTAAATACATTTCACAAATATTAATAGAATTTAAGTCATTGTAATCAATTTCACATTTAAATTGTATATAAAAAATTTCAAAATTTTGGAAACTTTTACATTAAAACCCCACTGTTTCCTCCAATCTATAACATTAAATTATAATTTATTTATGCCAATTAAATTATTATAATTTGTAAAAAGGGTTATGTATTGTTAATCACAATTACTTATAATTTCAAATATGTTCAACTTAGTTTTTCATTAAAAAGATAAGTGAAAGTGATTAAAATTAATTAGAATGATGATGATAAAAAATAACTTTACAAAGGACTAAACATTAAATGTGAGGACAAAAATGACCAACACACTTTTACAAAACTATATAGTACTTCCATATATTTAGTATATACCATCATGGTTCTAATTTTATGAATTATTGGGATAAAATTCAAAACAAGTTCCCTATTTTATAAGTTAAGTAAGGAAAAAGACAAAAAAGGAACATTCCTTACCTTTAACATTTATAAGTCTATGATATGTACAAAACATCTTTTTTTTGGTTTAAAAATATCATTATTAAATATAAATGAGTTGGTTTTATCCTAATTATTTATCATTACTTTTTATAGATTAATTTGTTTCATTAAACTCTTAACAAACTCTAACACATGGATTATTTAATAATTAAATAAAATAAATGATGTTAAAAATTAAAAAGTAAGAAATTTAATGATTTATTATGTTAAATTTTTTAGTATATGAATAAATCATGTTAAAAATAATTTTACTTAATATACATTAATATTAATAATTTTATATTTATTTAATTTTAAATTAAATAAATAATGTCAAAATTTAAATTAATGACATTTTAAAAAAATATATTTATTGTAATATTTAAAATTATTTAAAATTAAATCCTTAAAAAAAGTTATTTATATGTGTTATAAATATTATATATGGCCTATTAATTGAACGAATTATCTTTTATTATGAACAAATAGATCCATAAATAGTAAAAAAATTGTAAGCACGTTTCATGTTAAAGTAGAGTTTTTTTGCGCGTTCCATGCACATTGTTAAAATTTTATATTTCACAGAAAATATTTTTTTTCAATTAGATATCATATTTATAATTCATTGTGACTATATTTTATAATAAATAACAACTGAATTTACCCTTAATAATTAAATTACATTGGTTGGAAAACTAGATACCTTAATGAATAAACGAAAAGTCAAATATAAGGAAACATTAAAACTAAAGAAAACAAATATAAATATGAAATTATTTTTGTGTGATTGATATTGTGTTATAAAATAAATTCAATTTAATCTATTAATTGTACATATTATATTCACTTTATATAAAGGATACATCCCATTAGGGCATACCTTTTCATATTTACAGATTGCCACTCCTCATCCACTATAAAAGGAATTCACTCTTCCCCTAACTCACACCTCTCAAGACACATTTTATTATAACAAATATGGCCAAATAGTCTTAGAAAACACCTTAACTAATATTAAAACCCTTTATTTGTAAATAAAACCATACAAGGATTCACTTTGGTGAAAACCAGGAGGAGTTACCCAAATAAGAGGTCACATCCTTCTTCACGATCCTTTGATTTATTTTCATTCCCCACCACCTCAGTGCATATTATTACATTCTTATTTAATATCCCTAGTTTACTAAATATACTCTTTTTTTATAATATGTTTTATACCTACACCTACACGTACTTCAATCTAATAGTTAACAAAATTTCCATTCTTGTGTACAAAAAATTCCTACCTCTCGAAACGATGTTGTTTGTTTTTCCATTAACACCTCTCATGGTTGGGAATTATGGTTGAAAATATATTTTTATATGATATAAATATATATTATTTATGATGAATTTATGCTTACATAATAATTATTTAATAAATACCTTCATGATTTCCATTTTTTGTAAATATGATAACATTGTTTGGGGAAATGTAGACTATGGCCTCCTCAAAGTGAAATGATTCGTTCACACTCTACATGGAACATATTAAGGATGGGTTAAGTAAAATTATATAATATATATGAAAGAGTAATTTTAATTGAATAAGTATATATATATACATACATATATGTCATTCATTTTCTTTCTTTCAATAGGATAATTAAATACAAACAACGTCCATGCAAAGGTATGGACTATAGTCTCCATGAATGGTGTATTCGATTTACTATTTCTATAATTAATATATTATTATAAATAAATAAACACTTCATAAAAATTATATTAATATCATCATTTTCATTCTAGAAATTGGGATATAAGTTTGAGGACCAAAAATATAGCAAATTAAGACACATTTGGAAAACAATTCAGATATTACCGAAACGTGACCTCAACATAGAAATGTTAATAAGTTGGTAATATAAATCCATATATGGTATTATATATAAGAATATTTTTCTATGGTATAGGAATTATAAAATTATATTTTATATACATGATTTTTGAACGAGTATGGAGAGAGTTAAGACTTAAGGTATGTGTTTTCTCATCTCACTTTTATTTTTCGTGAGACACTAGACATGTTAATCTCCTATGTTGTATATTTGGTGTTTATAAATCCCATGGATTTATTATATTATTATTAAAATTATTTTAATGGGTATTTAAATATACCTTTGAGGATATTTTTTAATGGGTTTTATATTTCAAAATTTACCAAATCTGTAAAGTAATTTTGTCTAAATTTGACTTTGTTGAGACATAGAGACAAGTTACACACCTATATTTTTCTATGACATATATATACTAACTGTTAAATTTTATGTCATGAATATAATACCTTTTTATGTTATTTTATGCTAAATTTAATGTTATTATTTCCATTTTATTATGATTAAATGTTTCCGATGTGGTAACGATTTTCAGATACAATCTCATCATTTATCGATATTGTTTATGATTATGCTTCCATTGATGAAATATTATTATAAATAACTCAAGAAATCTCAAGAATTATATTAACCATGGTTAATTGATGTTTTATCTAATTAATTATACCATTTTTCTACTCCATGTTACTTAATATAATTATAAAATGTTTTCAATAATTTCTATAATTATTTCTCGTTTCTGTCGCATATATGTGTTCTTTCAAAATCCTATTTTATAAATATGATTTCATAATTATTTTAATATTATCCTATTATGTTTTAATAATATTTTTACCCTTGTATTAACTTTTAGACAATTGGTCTAAAATTAATCTTCTTGTAATTTTTAGATCAAGGAACTTTTCTAAACTTTTAATGTGTTAAAGAAATGTTTGGCATGTACGGACTAACCCAACATCATGACTTAAATTTACTTTATTCTTACTTAAAATGTTTAAAATTTATTTTTAAATTAAAATATTTTCCCTAATATTCAAGGAATTTGTTTAAAAAATTGTATTCAAAGAAAAAGGTTTTTTTAAAATAGTTTTTTGTCTAAAAAGTGTTTTCAATTTTATTTCAAACTCCCCTTATATGTTTTCAAATTGTTTTTTGAAATGAAAAGGATATTTAAGATCAAAAATATTTTACTATATGTTTTTAAAGTATTTTCAATGAAAATGGGTTTAAAAATGTTTTTCATCTTATTTTATAATTTTTCAAGGAATTTATTTTTCAAAATGTTTTCAAACCTCTTTTAATACTTTTCAAGGAAATGGTTTTTCAAAATGTTTTCAAGAATATTTTTTATATTTTCAAGGAAAAAGGTATCAAATCAATATCTATATTCTTTATGAATTTTAATGGTTATTTTCAGGGGATTTTTTCTTCAAAATGTTTTATGTTTTAAAAATTGTTCTTTAAAGAGTAAAGTATATTTCCTTCCTGATTTTTAAAAAAAAGTTATTTCAAAATTATTTTCCTTTTAAGATAAAATCCATTGGTTTCACCCATTTATTTATTTTATGTTTCATTTTTTATATATATTAAATAATGCCAAATTTTAATTTAATTTATTTTCAAATAATTTATTTATATAGATAAATTATATTTCAGTTTTGTTTAAAGTTTAAATATATCTATTTTATATTAATTAATTTGATTTAGTTCATTTGTATCAATTTCAAATATAAATTTTATATCAAAACATTTCAAAATTTTGACATATAAACTATAATCTTAGTTGCCAAAATGACAAATAAAATCTTCTAAAAGATTTTTGATGCCAATATTTATAATATATACATATTCACAGTTCTGACATTATGAGTTATTGGGATAATACCCAATAATATTTCCATTATTTAAAATGATAATAAAGAAAATAAGAGGGAAACTGAACATTCTTTACCTTTAATAATTATAAAATTTTGAGATATAAAAAAAATATTTTATATTATAAATACTATTTTTAAATATAATTGAGTTATTTTTATCATAATTATTAATCATTAATTTATATATATTAATTAGTAACATTAAATGCTTAACAAGGGAAAATGCATGGATTATTTAGTTAATAATTAAACAAAATAAATGATGCTAAAAATATTTAATGTAATGTAAATTTAATGAATTACACTGTTAAATTATTTGTTAGATGAATATATAATTTTACATATATTTTAACATAATATATTTGAACTATAATAATGTTTTGATATTTTTAAATTAAAATTAAATAAATAAATTAACAATTGAAATTATTTTTATTTTACAATAAATTATATTTTATTAAAATAAATAAAATTAATAAAAATCTGACATTATTCTAGGTTAATTGTTAGTATTAATAAATATAAAATATTTTCTATTAATTTACAAAATTATCTTTTATAATGAACATATAGAGCCTCAAAATAGTAAAAACATTTCTTGCACCGTTCTCATTAAAGTAGTGTTTTTGCATATTACATGCGCTTGTTTAACATTTTATTTCCAAAAAACATGATATTATTATTTTGATAATTATATATCATATTTATAATTAGGTGGGATTAAATTTTATAATAACTTACACCTTAATTTATTATTAATTTTTAATTTAAATATTTTGGAAAACTTGTTACCTAAAATAAATACAAAAAGGAAAATTATAATGAAACATAAAGACTAAGGAAAAAAATTTAAAAATGTGATGAATTTAATGTTGAAATTTTTTTAGACCATAAATTAAATAAAATCATTTATTTATATATTTTAAATCACATTAGGTAAGTAAAACCTACCATTGGGGCTTACCTTTAGGTATTTACAAGAATTTCATTCCTCCTCCACTATAAAAATGAAGTCACTCTTCCCCTTCCTCACACCTCTAAGGACATGTTAGAGAATCCAAACGATGCCCAAATTCTATCCTAACATCACAAACCTCATCCTATAATCCTTATTTTGGGTATAATTCCAACAAAATAAGGTCTTTGGAGAAAACCAAGAGGTGTTACACAAATAAGAGGTAACATCATTCCTCGATCTCCTTTGTATTATTTTCATTCCAAAACACCTAAATTCATATTATTCCATGATTATATAATAATATAAGTATCCTAAAAATGGTGATATATTTTTTATATGGATTTTATATACACTTACCCACACATCAATCTAATGGGTAATGAACTTACCAATCTTGTGTATAAAAAACTACCGCCTCAGGAAACAATATTGTTCGTGTTTTCATTTACCACCTTTCATGGTAGGGAATAATTATGGACAATATATTTTTATATGACATATATTTATATATTTTATATTGAGTATTTATTTATTATTTCTTAATTATTACATATGACATACCTTTATGATTTACATTTTTTTTAAATATAACAATTTTGTTCGGGGAAGTATGGAAAACTGCCCCCTCAAAGTGATGTGGTTCGATCACACTCTACATGGAATGTATTAATGATGGGTTAAATGGTATTATATGATATATATTAAATAAAAATTATAATATAATTATTATATATATATATGTATATTTCATTTAATTTCATTCATTCAAAAACATTATTAAACAGAAACAACATTCAAGTGTACGTACGACCTACTGTCTCCATGAATGGTGTATTAAATTTCATATTTATATCAATAATATATTATTATAAATAAATTTATAATTTATTTAAATGATATTTATATCATGTTTTACTTTCTGGAAATCATGATAGAAGTTTGACAACAAAAAATATAACAAATTAAGATAAATGTGAAAAACTAAGATGATATTACCTGAAACAAGACCTTAACATGTGAGTGTTAATAATATGGTAATATAAAGAAATATATGTTATTCTATACAATAATATATTTCAATGGTAGAAATATAATAAACATATAATTATTATATAAAAGTTTTGAATGTGTACAAAGAGATTCAAGACATGAGGTAAGGGTTTTCTCATCTCGATTTTATTTTCTGTGAGACACAAGCCATGTTCACTGTTTATTTTTTATGTGGTACATATACTAACCGTGGATGTATTATATAATTATTTTTATTATATTTTTGGATATTTACCTATCCATTTTATGATATTTCACTCAAGGGGTTTATTTTTTAAATGTTACCAAATCTATAAAGTAATTTTGTCCCACTATTCCTTCTTTGAGACACATGTCAGGTTCTAAACCTGTATTTTTCTATAAGGTATATATAAAAAAATTAACTTTTTATATATTGAATTTAATTATTTTCATTATATTATATGATTCATTTAATTTTATTATTTCCATTTCATGATGATTTCATTTTACCAAAGTGTAACAGTTTATTCTATAATCTCATTATCTATAATGATTATCTATGATTACGCTTCCATTGATTAAATATTATGATCCAAATATCAAGAAATATCATGAATTTTATTACCATATAGTTATTTATGTTATATTTAAGTAATGGTACCATTTTACACACTTTGTTACCTAAGATAATTATGAAAATTATATTATTAAAATCCTACTTTATTTCACCTTTGGGTCAGGAATCTATGTTCTTTCAGTACCATGTTTTATAAAAATGATTTAAATAATGTTTTAATATTATCCTATGTTTCATAAAGGAAATTTTTACCCATGTATTACCTTTTAAAAAGGGGTTTAAAAAGAATACTCATTAATTTTAATGATCAAGTCACTTTCCTAAATATTTAAGGTTAATATAAAATGTTTTTCATGTACAAACACACCCACCATCATGACCATCATTTCCTTGATGATTCCAATGTAAGTACAAATGGTTTTTTTCATAACTGTTTTTTCCTAATATTCTAGAAATTTATTTATTTTAAAATAATTTTCAAATCTAATTTGTTTCAAAAATTGTATCGTTTTTAAAGAGTGTTTTAAATTATTTTCAAATTTCCCTTTATAAGATATAAAAATGTTTTTTTCAAAAAAAATTGATTTAAATGATATCAAAGATTATATTATAAGTTTTAAATTTATTTTCACTGAAAAAGGGTTTAATTTTTTTTTAATTCTCTTTTAATAAGTTTTCAAGGAAAAAGGTTTAAAAAAAATCAAAGAAAAATGGTTTTCAAAATGTTTTGAAGATACTTTTATAAGATATCAAGGAAATTGATTTTGAAAAAAACAATCTTATTTATAATTTTTAGGGTTAATTTTAAAGAAAATGGAATTGTATATGTTTTATGTTTAAAAAAAATCATAGTGTAAAGTTTATTTTATTCAAAAAATGTTATTAAAAGACATTTCAAAAATATTGTCTATATAATATGAAATTTGTGGGCGTTACTCATTCCTTTATGTGGAAATGTTCAAATTATTCCATTAATTTTCTTTATCTGAATGGTCTATGTTTTTATGGTATGATGTTTAATAAACATATTTCTCTTTAATGGGTTAAACTTTTAGGAACCCCACTTATTTTCATGTGTTATACTTTGATGAAATAATTATGAAACTATCCTATTTTCAATAGGTTATGATATGATTAAATTTTTACGATACCCATATTATTTCATGGGTTATTATATGATTTCTTATTTTCTTATGGCACACGTATATAAGATTACATTATTAGATGGGTGGGACATGTATATCCATCTAATGTATTGGGTAAATATTTATATACCATGAGATAATGATTTGAATCAAGTTAAAATTATTGATCCACTAAGGAATATGGGGAAACCCAATATACAATTGGAAGATTGGGAAACCCGGTCTACTATAGAAAGATGGGGAAACCAGATTCACTATGGGAAGATGGAGAAATCGGATACCTTTTATGGAAAAGATTACAATTGGGGATGGAGGTGTCTCCCACCTAGTAGGTGTATTCCCCATGAAGTGCCCAGATATTTTCTAGCAATACATCGTTACTTGTAGTGAATGATATTACATGTTAATGTGTATTTTATAATTCCATGTATTACTCATATGTTAGGATTTCATGGATTATTCTCTTGATCTCCTTATTATTAATGCCTTGTGAATTGATAACCACTATTCCATGATTCATGTATATGATATTTGGAATTTAGGTTATGTGTCATGATCCTTTTCTAGAGGCTCATGTTGTGAGTACCCCAAGCATTCCTATAATAGGCTAGGGACTAGAGTCTATCACTGAGTAGGAACATCACTCAAATGGGTGGATGTTTCCTAAGTACCTTTAAACATGCACCCATTTCCAAGGCCATAAGTGTTGAACTGAAAATACTATGTAAACATGCATTCATACCTCTAAGATACCATCATGGAGTATGACAGTACACAATATAAAAATTAAATGTTTCTAGAAAACAATCCCATATAAAAGGAAAAGTACAAGCTCCCGAATCATGAACACATAAAACCATGTCTAAAGGGTAGGTATTGAAACATTTGTGTGAAGTTATTGAAGAAAACATCGTATGTCAGGACTCTCACTAAGAACCACCTATCCTGATCCCACTAAGGACTTGGAAAATTGTTGATCATCTACACAAGACATGATAGGTGAGATTATATCCCCTGCAAGGGTGAGTAAAAAATTACTTAGTAGGGACCTCAAATACACAAAGGTACACCATTAATAATTACACGAAGTACAACACAATGGAAACACAAGAAGTACATTCAATATGGTCGGATCACATAGGCACATGTCTAAAGTATGAAGAGAAGGATTTCAAGTTGTAGTCCATAGATCTCCAAGTCTCTCTAACACTAGAAGTGTCAGTGGTTCATGGAGCATCGATGACGCATGGTGTCCCAATGGCGCATGGATCATTGGTGGTGCACAGGGCGTTAGTGGGTCAAGGAGTCCCCCAATTCACATAGTCACCAAGATCACATAGTCAAAGATAGCTGCAGGATTCCACTCTTGGTGCACTTTTCCTAAGATAATCTAGTAATCAAACCATTAGGTAATAAACCAACATCTGCAAAAACTCACTTAGAGTATAGAAAAAGGACAACTAACTCAAAATGGTCAAAACTCTGCAAATGACTAATCAAATGGAAACATAGTTTGAATGATATGGACAATTTAGTAAAAAGGGTTTGGTCATGTTTGGGCCCGACCTGACGCTGTCTGGCCGACCCGACCTGACCTAATGCACCCAAACCGACCCGACCTAGTCGGTCTTGGCTAGCCTGAACTGGCTAGCCCGATAGGCCACCTGAGTGGCCTAGTTCGCGGAGCCTGGCCCGCTTCATCTGGGCCAGACCTGCTCCAGTAGATGTTTCCCATCATGGACATGTCCCCCTGGTCCACACAGTTGCTCGACCGGTTGGCCTACGGGCTCCCCCAGTCACAATGACCA
Organism: Viscum album; assembly: GCA_963277665.1. Lineage (NCBI taxonomy): Eukaryota > Viridiplantae > Streptophyta > Magnoliopsida > Santalales > Viscaceae > Viscum > Viscum album. The sequence goes on from OY728158.1 coordinate 1,616,815,318, forward strand.
GACTATATTTCACGCTGTTGGTCCGTGTTCCCCACCTAGTTCTACATCCTTCCCACCATTGAGAGATCCAACCAACAGAACTTTGAGACGCGCCCCTCCACATTCACTGTCGTATATCCTATAATACACCAACAACCTACACTACTGCGGGTCCACCTTCATTGTAGTCCAGTTGGACTGCAACTGTTCACTATATCAGGTTGTGTGCTTCCCTCATGACTAGTCACCTGGCCTGCGGACCACTATTTTCCACGCCCTACACCATATGTTGTCTCCTAACTATTTATCCCTCATTCCAAATTCACAATGCCATCCTGGATCACAACCATTAGTCTCAGATCTTTTCTCCATGGATCATGGGCACAACGATCAATCATTTGTGTAGGATTTCAAATGGAAAAGAACACATGAAGAACATTATAGATTTATGGGGATGGGTAAAGCACATGAATACCCACTTAATTGATCTTGGCCTTGTTTTTTGGGCCTTGATTAATTCATTTATACGTGATCACAAAGAAACCAATAGTAGAATAATCACCATGAACTAATCCCTTTAATCCCAAAAAAATATACCTCCCATAAGAATGACCGAACCATTGATCAATTTTTTTGTGTGTTGGTCCATGTATATTATTTGATTTTAAGATGGGAAAAAGAAATCAGAAATTGATCAACACCCTAACTCAAGGTTGGATCAGTCGTTGACGAAGAACAGGGTTCCATGTCGTCGTCGATCCTTGATCATCCAACATTCATCGTTGAGAGAGAGATTCCATCTCCTTTCATTAGGGGAATTCCATGGTTATGGAAATATGCATGAATTCCCATGACATGTTTTATTAAAAAAGGGAAACAACGATCTATAAACACATAACATCCAAAAAAAATATTTTTATTAAATAATTTAATGACATTCATGTTCAAAAACTAACTTTTGTAGCCGACCCACACCGGTCGATGTTACACCTCGCCTAAGGAAAACAACCCCTTATGAACTGAAGGTTGGTCTTAGATTTCCAATCTGATTTACAATTTATGATTTATTTGAATTCCAAAGTAAAATCATTTGTAAATAATTATTTTATGTACGGTTACTCCCATGGTGACGTTTTCTATAGATGACCCACGCCGACTAATGTTAGTTCATGCCTTGAGTAAATCCACTATTCTGAGCTCAAAGGTGCCCTAAGATTTCTATTCCACAAACTCAATTAAGAGTTATTTGAAATTTCAGAAATTTTACATGTGTGTGCTATTAAAAAACCTAACATTTGTTAAACAATCATTCTAGTAACCTTGGGCCTCGGAATCACACGACGTCTTAGCAGCTGGTCAAACAATTTCCCCAAAAAATTTCAAAAATTAAAATCAGGAAAATAAAAATCATTACTTTCTCCCCACCATTGGGATTTACATATTTGAAATTAAAAAGAAGGGTTACTCAAAAAAAGGTGAGGGTAATGAGAACAAATTTGTTCCTCCTGCTCTTAAGTGCTCTTTTGGAGATTCCCATGATGCCACTGAATACGCACCTGGGGAATCTACTGCCCATGAAGGATTCACTCTTGTCAATCCTCTATCACCATTGGGTACTCCGAAAAAGAATGTACATCATCAATTTACGGATCTCCATAGTCAATGAAGTGTGATGGATCATGTACATTCCTCTTTATCTACGACACTTGTAAGACATCATTCACTCGATGCAACAATGGGGTTAGAGCTAGGAAGTACGCCTCCTCTTTAACAGAATCTAAAAAGGGATGAAGTATCACTACACCAATGTCAGCGTTTAGTGGTGGTTTATTAAAATCCGATGTTAAAACTTTTATTTTTTTTCAAAAACTCGACACTTCTCCCCTGACCCCCCTACTCCATTGACCTCCATGACCCTTACGACCCCAACAGTCTCCAAAGCCCTACCCTTACCTCACCATGATACTTGTCCCAAGCCTCACTACCCCTCGTCATGCCTCTCTTCCAGTCTCAAGCCTCCCCATACCCTCTCCAACCTCTTGCCTCACCTACCCTCCCTGGTCCAGAGCCTCACCATTCCCTCACTGTGCTATTCCATCTGGATCTGGTTAGTTTTGCGGATTTTATGTGAGTTTCAAAGATTATTATATTTGATATAATAGATTCCTCGGTTCATTTATTTCCAATATAGAGGAAATGATTCATTAAATATATATTTATTGAGACCTATCTATATTGAAAAGTAATATTTTGGGGGGATATAATGTTTTTACCTTATTACCTTGATTATGGTGTCATTATGGTGTTATATTGGAAATTTGAATGGAAAAATCATTCGATGGATTCAATTTCTAATTCTAATTGAGCGGTATTTTTTGATAATGGATTAAAAATTGGTTTAGGTTTTTTAGTTTACATTATAAGTTATTTTTAATGAGGTTTGTGGTTTGGTGTGTGAATTGTGGATTTAGGGTACCGAAAATAGGTTTCCTCGTATATTTTAGAAGTACAGGTGACACTGGGTGCCTGGTGAGAATTAAATAGTTAATTTTGGACTTGTAAGAGTCCCGAGTATCCTATGAGTGAAACCATGGATACTATAGCCCCATAAAATGTACATGATATTATATATATATATATATATATTTAATGTGAGGATTTTTGGTAAATTACCCCATCTGGATCCTTTTCCCTCTTTATCCCTTAATCCCACTCTTATCTAGCCACATAAGAGGCCCCTTTGAAATGTGGTATTGTGCATGCTGAAATATCATTTATATTTTTATGTTATTGGTGATTTTTTTGTGCTTAATGTGGTCTATGTAGTGATTTTACCATTAGTGGTGGTAATTGGGTTTGAGTTAGAGTGTGTAGCTTGGTGAAAAAAAATTCTTGGTTGGAATGAGATGTGATGTTGGACGATGTGCGATATAGTTGAGTAATGATCATAGTTGTGCTGATGATGTGTGATGCAAGAGCATGGAGTTAGTATAAGAATTATATATGGGGTTTTTCTGGCCTGGTTTTTTCATATTATTTATAGATTAACTTAAAAGTCTCATTCTCAAATTATATGAACTTGACATGCATTAAGCATTTTAGGGATGGAAATAAATTGATGATATAAAAAATATAATGTGCATGCTGATGGTTCGTTTTTTTTCCTCTGGTGCATGTTTGTTAAATAAATAAATTATAATAATGTATTTTTATCATATTAAACATAAAAAATAATTTAATATAGTGAATGTTTATTGTTTTTATATGAGTCATGTATATGGTAATAATGTAGAAAATGTTTAATGTGTAAATATAGAAAACATTGTGTTTCACTATCATTAATTGTTTTCATTGTGATTACCTGAGGTTTCCTTATTTTAAATTTCATATGTATAACCTTGATTTTGTTATGAATATCATATGAAATATTAGAGAAATGTATTATTGGTTTCATCTTGAAACTTTTCTACTCAAATCCATGTTGGGTCATTAGGTGCTAACTAGGTTACCCCATCAGTTAACCTCACCTCTTTCAATCAATTCCAGTGATACATCTATCATATAAAAAATTCATTAGAGTCCTATAATAGAATGGAATTTCAATATATAGTAATAAAAATAATAAACTTCATAAGGGAAGGTCATCATAATAGTCAATGATAATCATATAGAAAATCCATCACATAAAAAATGATATTTAAAGGTAGAATCTCAATATCCAAACTCTCTCACCAGTTGATTTTTTTTGAATTATATGTTCTAAATTTGAATTTATTTGATTAAATGATAGCAAATCCAAGAGAAAGTGTTTTACTATTCCATAAACCAAACCAACATATGATGATTAATCTATCTCCCTCAATACATCATATGAGACACCATCTATTTCCCATGCACCATCTCTCAAACCCTTTTCGAGCGTCCCACTAATAGCTCAGATAAAAGCTTCGCATTGAGCATCCTTAGCAGTGGGGGAGCAGGGCACCACTCTGAGTTCTTTGTAGGGATACTGGGGTGTTACTGTAATAGGTACAAATTTAAATATGAATAAATTTATTGCACTTATTTATACTAATTGTCTGTTCATAAAATATAGAAACAATGACACTATAGAGAAAAATATGAAAAGATAAAATGTATGGAATCTGACAAAACAAAATATAGTTGTCCCAATTGATTCTTATGGGTTGCCTATAGATGGCGTTGTAGCATTACATGGCCAGAATCTAGGTCATCTGACCAAAGAGTTGGTTTCCCTTCCATTTACATATGATGATTGGAGGCATGTGCCTTAATCTTCAAAGAATGACGATTTTGATAAAAAAAATAAAGGTAATTATATTACATTATGTTGTTTTTGAATGTTATTATGTTATTAAATTCTAATATTTTTTAAATGAATTTCTATGTATAGATGTTTTTCAACATTACGGTAGCAGATGTGCTAAAATGAAAGTGGACATCGAAAAATCTGGTTATTAAATGGAAAGACATTAAATAGAGATTATGGGGAGATGTCAAGGATACTTCATTGAGTATCTAACAAAAGGATCCAATCATCTTCTGATATATATTGACCAAACCAATTCTCATTCTAGATCCTTTGAGTTATGTGCCCTAGATTACAGGAGATCCTATTTTTTCAACATGCCATCACAATAGGGGAGAAAAATAGTTGGAGGATGATGGAGATCCAAATTTTGAGCAACACCACTATGTGATTGAGATCATTGAGAGAACCTATATATAGGAAATATGATCATGTAATAATCCTATTATCAAATATAATATAGATATACACACAATAAATTTTATATTTTAATGGACAATTCTCAGTTGTAGTAATCCCACTATCACAATTTTCAATTTTTGCAAGTCTTCAATGTCCTAATGGTTCTCCCTAAACATTAAATATGTTACTTAGGTAGATATTTCCCCTGATATTCAATTTTTTTTCAAATTCTTGAAATCCAATTGACCATAATCATACCCTTTAATCTAATTTTCCCTTTAAATTATGTCAAAAATCATTAAAATGAACTTGTCTCAACCCAACATGTGCCTGAAGTGGTTCCTCATTGAACAAATACTACTTTTAGAAATAACTCATATTGAACATATTTTGGTTGAGTATCTTTCAAGAAAAATAATCTTAAATTATTGACATCTCAAATTACATATTCTGACACATATTATCCAAGGTAATGCATTATCTCTTTGAGCATGATCACAAAAACTTGTAACCAAATTCTGGTCATGTCTCTTGATCTTACCAAATCTTACACGTTTATGTCACCATTCCTAAAAAACATTCTACTGTATTCCTAATCCAACATGCCGAGATAATCAAATGGTATCCCAATCCTAATATCTATAATCGAGCTTCTCAAAAGTATGTATTTGAACTACTACATGGAAATAATCGTCAAATACAATTGTACACAGTTCAAGATGTCAAGAAACTGGAAAACTAAAACAACCATCCATCAACTGGTACAACACTCAAAAGAGTGTTACCCTCTAATATTTGACATTTGTAATCCATATCTTAATGATTTTTTATAATTGAATCCTTATGTAAACTTCCCATGGATTCCTTTAATTCAAACCAAAATGAATTGGTTTTAATTATTTATCTTGGTATATAGATGTTTTCCCAAAATACTTAGGAAGGAGTCAATATATTGGGAATGAATGAATGTAGAAAAGTAGTAAACCATGTTTCTAAACCTTACCCATTCCTATTCCACAAATAAAAACATCCTCACATTTTTTAAAAATTAAACTGATAGGCCTGTTTTGATCTTCCAATACACACTCCATCAAAACATGGTATAATTTCCTTGAACCAAACCTTATGCCCTGTCTTTCAATGAAGTGTGACTATGTCCAACAATGGGTTAACCACCACAGTGCACCCTAAAACCCCCACTACACTCTATGGTATATCATTAATGGGTTACTCCCAAAAAGTTCACATCATATTTAACATGATGAATAAATGTAAGTCTCATCTCCCCTTAAAAATTTGATCATTGGAGCCTTAATCAGTACACTCCTGAATTATTTTTTAAGAGATTTCCTTATTAATAGTTGGATTTTTAATTAAGGTATTGATCCCACAGCCTAAGATCCCAATGATACCAGGTTATTTCATGAAGAACCATAAAATTACGACAATAAATCTCATATTTCCTCAATGGTTGGGTAATAAACCAACCACCTTTAGATCATGTTTCCAGGAATTCATATAAACACTAACGACCAGTTAAACTCATGGATTATATATTTATCTCAAGAATGAATCTATCATCCTTAATTAGTTTAAAATCAAACCTATGTTTTAAAAATCATCCTCATGTTTAAGATATGGAATATTGAATATACCAACTCATCGGCTTCAAGAAGTCATTCTGAACATTTCTAATTGGTCTATTGCAGTTGTGACCCTCAACATGAAAGTACATAGTTTCCATATAACTCATCATTCTCCCCACCTTAAGAATTTATTGGAAATTTTTTATGGAAATAAAAAACATTCCATGGATTATTCTACATCTACTACTGAATGTGATTCCAAAACCAGGATAACATCCTTTTATTAATCATCTACCTGAACTGAAAAAACATTGTCATCATAAAAGTGTTATAGTATAGTTTTTACCATAGATTCATGTGTGATTCTATTATCGAGTCATTTTCAAGCACTTCATTTGTATCAAACATAATGTCCCAACAAAATCTAATCAGTAGTGTTGTCAGAACCAATTCTTTTTACAATTTTGTCCTGAGCACTCCAATAAATCAACATTTTTAGGATGGATAATTGATACATGTTATAAGTTTTTTCTATTTTTTTAAGGCTTACAACTTAGATATTGGTACTATATAGTTTAATGTTTTAGATTTATATATATGAAACATTGATAGATGGTTGAGAAGCTACGGTTTAGATTATTCTATCATATGTTCTCTGTACATGGTTTTTATGAAACATTGTTAGATTATTGACTACTGAACATTGCAAGATAGTATATATTATTTTGTTATATGTTCTCTACATAGGGGTTTTCCTAGGGTATTGGTACTGGGGATGTAGAATCTGATTCCATTTTTTACTTTTAAATCTACATTTAATGGTGGTTTAAACTTCCTCTATAGTTTGATATTATCTTATTGGAATTAGTTAAAACTGCTGCTAAATGAATGTGTGTTATTTTTTTGTGCTGGTTATGTGGGTTTAGAAATGGTTTTAATGTAATCAATAAATAATAAATGGATAAAAATGATACTAAATACGCCAATTTTTCACATGAAACCAGTGCTAAAACCACCAAAACCATAGTGAAATATGTTTTCTACGACACTTCCCAAAAACTACCGCTAAATTAAAGATATTGCACCATGTCGGATGCCAAAACCAAATTTAGTGGGGGTTCTTTCAAACTATCATAGAATCATATGGCAGTGGTTTAAATTGTAGCTATGAGGTGCTTTTCTTATAGTGTATCTTGGAGATAACTTGATGCCTTATCCACAACCCTGCAATTCCTATCGAGGTGGGACCTGAAGGAACACATGGCCTCTCTCCACAAACTCTAAAGGATTCCAACTCTTATCAGTGTATGACTTATTTTGGATCTTTGTAGTCATCATTTGTAACTGGATGATCAGCACCTTCTCGATGGTAGCCCATACCAACTCTTGACCCCTGAGTGTTGAGTCTCCTGGGTCTGTCTAGTATAGTGGTGACCTGCATGGTCGCCCATAAAATGCCTCAAATAATTTCATACCAATTGTGGAGTGTTAGTTGTTGTTATTTGAATACTCTACTAGAGGTAGGTGGACCTCCCATCTATAGGAAAAGTCTAGGATGCACGAATATAGAATGTCCTCTAGAACCTGGATTTGTTCATCTATATAGGGATGAAACGTCGTGATCATGTGCAACTTAGTCCCAAATTCCTCCTAAAATTATTCCATATCCAAGATGTGAAACAAGAATAGTGATCTTAGATGATTGTTGATGGCACTCCATGAAGGTGGACTATCTCTTTCAAATAGAGGTGTCCCATTTAAACCTGATGCTCATCCTTCAATTGCTAACAAGTGAGGCATCGATAAACAAAATTTACCACCACTTTATTCATTTATGTACACTAGAAATGACGTTGGAGGTCCTTATACATATTTTCCAATCCGTGATATACCACTAAATGGGAAGTATAGAGCTCCATCAAGACCTCATCCTGCAATGTCACTAGCACTACTGTGCACCCCCTAAAAAGAACAACATGCTCCCTAACATTAAAATTTCCATCAGGGGCATGTCTTATTGATATCTGAGCATGTGTAGTCTTGCATTTGGAATCTCTTTGTTTTCCCTCCCTAACTCGATGTATGAGTGGATGGGTAACCACCATTGGATGAAGATAAGATGCATCATCTCTATTCACAAAGTATGTATAAAAAGAGAATAACTACACTGATACATCGTTTTGTATCTATGATCTCGATCACCAATTGGGAGAATCTTCCACCATGTTCCCCTTCACAAGAGTATAGACTATCTTGAATTCATAGTCCTGGAAGAACTATATCTAAGGCCTCTATCTCAAGATAATATCCTTTTGAGAGAAGATATAATTTAGACTCTTATGTTTAGAGTAGACAGTAAACCACTCTCCCATCAGGTAGTGTCGCAACATATTCAATGCAATGGATACTACTGCCAAGTCCCGAAAATGGGTTGTGTAGTTCAGCTCATACTGCCTCAACTAACATGAACCATAGACAATCACAACATTCCCCTACATCTAAACACAACCAAGATAGATCCTTGAAGCATCATATAACACCACATACTCAACAACCTCCTCCATTAATCTCATGATGGGAGCACTCTTCAGTCTCTACCTCAACTATTGAAATAACTTTTGGCACTTATCTGTCCACATGAAAGGATCCACCATCCATGTTAAGGTCTATTATGGTGATTCTACCCTAGAATAGTTGGGTACAAACCTCTGATAGTATCTACCCAATCCAATAAAATTCCCACCTTAGTAATACTCTTGGGTGGATCCGAGTAAGGTACAACTTCAATCTTCATCGGATATACTGCAACCCAAGCCTCTGAAATGACGTGTCCTAGAACGTGAATGTATCATATCAAAAACTGAAACATTGAGAGCTTCCCATAAAGATGGTTCTCTTAGAATGTTTCCAGGGCCATGCTCAAGTGTATCACATGATCCTACTCGGACAATGAGCACACTAGGATTTCATCTATTAAGACCATGATAAACTTATCTAAGTAAGGTGGAAAGATACTATTCATGAGTCCCGTGAAATTTTTTGTGGAATTATTCATGCCATACTATATCACTATGTATTTCTAGTCGTTGTGACAATATCTGAATGTTGTCTTTGGGATATCTTCATACCATACGTGAAGCTGGTGATTGCCAAATCCGAGGTCTATCTTTGAGAACTACCTCACTCCCTTTACAAGATTGAAGAGGTTTTCAATCCTCAGTAGTCGATACTCATTCTTCATGGTCCCATGGTTTAGGCACTAGACATCCTCACATAATCTCAAGCTCCAATATCCCTTCTTGGTGAACAAAACTAGGGCATCCCAGGATGAAACACATGTTCTCATAAAGACCTTTCTCTATTATTATACCAGCTATACCTTTAACTATTGAACATTCATGAGAGCCATCCGATATGTCAGTGTAGATATCAATGTCTTACTCGGGGAAAAATCATTAAACAAATGAACCTCCTTTGGAGGAGTTAATCCTGTAACATCTTCTAAAAAGGAATCCTTATACTTATCCACCACTTTAGGAAACTCAGGACACATCTCATCTACACCACCGAGGGTCATCATAGCCAACCAATGTATGATTGGCTTCACTCTCTACACTTCTTGGGTTTACCTTTCTTTGATAAAGGAAAACCATGTCCCTTATCTGTAGACACACAACACTATGTGCCAAAAATAGTCAACATGGGCATGGACTCTGGATAACCAGTCCTTATCAAGGATTTCATCGCATGGCCTCGATGCTACGACCAAGAGATCTCAACAGAAAATCTCACCCCCAAGAGTAGGATCACACTATTGGCACCAGTGGGTGATCATAGAATCCCCTCCCATAAGAGTCTCTAAGAATAAGTATCGAGTCACCTGTTCCACTAGAATATGTATGTCTCAAACAAGGGTCATGGTGAGAAAAAAGTGACTAACACCTGTGTCTATCAAAACTATAGCTAGGGTGTAAAAGACACTTATCGTACATAAAATCATTTATGGAGCATCTGGGTCGTAAGACATCACCTGAAGTTGGACTCATCCCAATCCACTTGCTCCATGAGCCCATGGTGGACCAACTAGGGCTTGTGGTGGTAGTACCTTGAACCTCCACCCACCTCCTATTCCCTATACAGCTCTTCTTCCACATCCTCCACCTAGAATACTTCACTATTCTTGCATTCTTATCATCCTTGGTGGTCCCTCAATTGTCTACTGGTCGGTCATATCACTACACCAAACTAAGTGTTTAGTGAAAGTTTATAAAAAATTAAATATTTTTTAAAAATAATTAAGTGGCGTTTTTATATAAGCCACTAATATTTAGTTAAAAAATTTAACAAACAAGACACATTCTCCCTCTCAGACACCCTCAACCCCCGGAAACCCCAAACTCCCCACCTCACTAACTCCTCAAAGATTGAACCATGTCGTCATCAGTCACCACTACTTTCCTCACCGTGCCTCACCTCATTGTTCCTCTACGACCCTTTCCACACCTCGCCTCATCGTCCCTCACTTCCCCTCACCTCCCCTCACTGCCGATCCCGACCCCCACCTCACCGCCAATCAATGTTCGAGTGTTGATTTCATGTTAGCCTCCATATCCTCTCCTTCTGTACTATCATTATCTCTCTATTCATTGATTTACTCAATTTTGGCTAAAGTTTAACTATGATTTATTATAATCATTATTATTCTTCCAAATTGTGATGAGTTTTTTTCTTTAATGGGTATAGGAGGACAAAATTTGACGACTTCACAAACATGGAATTAGTATTCGTGATGTTAAAACACTGGACAATTTTATTTTTTGTATTATTCCAAAATTGGATGATATTGATGGTTAAAATGGTGTTACATCATAGGTTTTTTAGTATAGTGCTGAGAGTACTCCATAGAAAATATAAGGGGTGTTGGGCATGTGTTCATTGCTATAGTACTTCCCAGTGTGTTTTCTATCATCTATGACTATTTTTTATGTAAATATATAATTATAATTATTTATTGTTTGTTATTAATTTTATGTGATGTGATGGAAATTTTGAGAGTTGATACAGACTCAGATGCATCATGGATGAGATTGGATGTGGTATACTGGAGTATCGTTAAGGTTCTAACGTAAATGTGGAGGTTCATGTTCCCTATAATTCAAGAAAATATCATTGTTTTTGAATTAATTACCAATACAAGAATATTCTATTGAATTTTTTAGAATTTATATGGGAATATTGTTATTGAGTAAAGAAGATATGATGGTGTTGGGTATCCTGTACTGAAGAGGGTTGTGCCATGGTGCATTGTGAGATGAGATCAATGAACCATATCTTCCTATATAATGCAGTGGGATGAGATCTGAATATATAACCATACCTAGTTACATTAAGAAACTGTATAAGGTTTGTAAGCCACCCTACCTATAGTTATTGGGGATGGGGTATGAATTTGAATTATGGATTATAAAAGGAAATGATTTATATTATAGAATGTATTTTATGTATGTTTGATCGGTTTTTGGGTTTCTTTGTAAATATAAGGTGACCTGACATAAAAGGAGTCATGATGTTCTAGTCTTCAATTTAAATTCAATAATATTGTGTGGAATGATTATTTTATTACTCATTTATACATGAATATGATGGAATATACTAGGGGCACATAGTAAGTCCCTTTGGAGATGAATTTCTCACACCATTAATAGGCACTGCTATGTGCATGTATACCTTATATTTTAGACTTCAGCTAACCAAATAAAATGAAGTGGATTGGTCTTGTAATGCCGGATGTATATGTTTAGATAGAATTTGTTGAGGCGAGAGTATAGATGTAGGTCTGGATTTTTGGTGTTTGATTTTTTGGTTTATTTTAATTCTTTCAGCATCCCTTGTGTGATTAGTATTTGTATGATAATAAGAATTATTATATAATTTATCATATAATTTTTTTTCTTTTATTATTTACATTTATATTTGGTAGATGTATTGGTTTTTTACCATTATAGTATATTCTAATTTGATGTTCTTTTCCACTATATAATAAGAATTAATACCCCGAAAAAAGTGTTTAGCCACTTGCATATGTGTTGGAATTCTTAAGGTATGTCGAACCTCATCTCATATGGGGATTCTAAAATGGGGAATTACAATGTGACATCCTAGAATTATGTTTATTTTATAAATTTGGAAGATAGAAGAAATGAATCTGAGGATGTTATTGAATCATGTGATAGACCATATATAGGTGAGTCATGAAAACCTTTTCAGTGGTATGTCCTAGTAAACATGGGTGTGGGATTGTTTTTATTTCATTTTTCTTCAATGATTGATTTTTTATTTATTATAATGTTATTATGTAAGTTTCTATTATTAATTTTCTTCTTCTCTATCATTAGAATGAGGCTCATGTTCATGTACCATATTTTGTATATATTACTTTCCGGACATATATAGGAATAAATTTATCTGGAATTTTAAAATGTGATTCTATTGATGAAAGTGCCAAAAAAACATATATATAGTTCAAAACTATTTAACCTCAAAAAATTTATGTTACATGATTGATCCATTCATAAATATAATTATATATATATTTTGTTACTGAACTTGTGGAGTCATGAAAATTGATTCTTGATCCCTTCTTGTTTATTTATATTGGAAAACCATATTTAAAATATTCCTATTTTTTAACTAGTATATATCAATCTCTTTTTCTATTTAGTAATAGTTATGTATTTAAATTTTATTTTTGTAATTTTTAGGCACATTGTGATATATATGGATAAATGCTACATCACATTACTGAGGAACACACCTCAGTATGCTAAGGGTTTGGATGATTTTTTAGATTTTTCAATTTTTAATCAACCAGTTGATGGGAGAATAAGATGTCCATGTCCTAAATGTAAATGTAGAAGATGGTTAAAGATAGATGATGTTTATGAACTCCTAATATTGAAGCAATTCCCCCCTCAATATTTGTGTTGGATTTGGCATGGAGAATTCAAAGTTACAGAATGGTTGATCGATGATGTCAATCCAAAGAATGAGCCCCCAAATTCATTGAAAATGGAAAATGAAATGAATAACCTTATAAATGATTCATTCATCATTTCAAGACACCAAAATTGACATAAAAACTTATCCGAACAACTGATTGAGGGTGATATAAATAGAAATATGACAATTATAGTTTTTCAGAATATAGGACCCCAAGATAAAAATTGTAACATATCATTTTATCCTCCTATTGATTATGTGGATACTAATGAAATAGAAAACATAACTAAGTAGACAGATGCATTTCATGGTTTAGTTGACAATGGAAATCAAGATTTTATATAGTGAATTTTTGACATATTCAAAACATTCTTTTCTACTGAAGTTGTAACATATCACATTCCTATGTGGTATTGCAAATAAGGTAATGTCCATGTTATGGGAATTTTTTCATGATGAATTTCCTAAAGAAAAGATACTTGAGCCTTTTTATGATTTAAAAAAAGTTTTTAAAAAACTTGGCCTAAATTATACAAAAATTAAGGCATGTCCCAATCATTGTATGGTTTATTGGGGAGAGGATTAAATTAGACATGATTGCAAGAAATATCCATCTTCCATATAGTAGTTATTGGGTGATTTTGGAAGTCTAAATAAACATACTACCCTGAAGAGGAAGAAAATTAACAAACCTAAAATGTTTTTGTGTTATGTTCCTTTAAATCCTTGATTGAAAAGATTATTATTGTCATTTACAACTGATTAACACATGAAATGGCATTCCATATTTAATAAATTTAATGTGTTAATGTGACATCCAAGATATTCACAATTGTGGAATATATTTGATTCATTACATCTAGATTTCTCATCTGATCTAAGGAATGTTCAATTGGGATTTATTGTTAATGTATTCAAACCATTTGGGACATTGAGTACCAGTTGTATCATTTTTCAATTCATTTTGACCCCTTACAATCTGCCTATGAGGATGTGTATGAGATAAATGTATTTTATCATTTCTATGATTATTACTAGAAAAATAATCCCTATAAATGATATTGATGAATTCCTGTAGCCTTTAATTGAAGAATTATAGGAGTTATGGAGCAATGGTGTTGAGACATAAGATGCATCTTCTTGAACAATGTTCAAAATTAAAGATTCTATAATGTGAAAAATTATCCACATCCATGGACATGGTAATTTATCTGGTTAGAACACTTACACGGTTTTGGATTTTCTTTTTTATAACATTGATTTTGAGCCTGAATGGCTTCCTCATAGTTGAAAATGTTTCCCCTTCTATAATCGAATATTTCTTGATTCATCTCATTGATTTTGGCTAAAAAAGTCAAAATTCAGTGGTTTCATTGATCTTATACCACCTCTAAAGTTATTAGATAGTTCTAAAATATTGCCACAACATTGAAATATTGAAACAGAATTGGGTATGGTGCATTATATGAATGATAATGGTAAACAATCTCAATGTTCATTGTCAAGTGAAATTTGAATGCAACTATGGAAGAAAAAAAAGTATATTCTTCAAAAATTCATATTGGGAATTTAATTTGTTGTGGAATAATCTTGATGTGGTACATATTGAGAAATATTTTTGTGAAAATTTGATATTCACATTGCTTAAAGAGCATGCAAAATCAAAGGATCATCTCAATGCCTGGAAAGACTTACATGAAATGAATATAAAGAGTGATCTCTGGACTGATGAGAATGGAATGTATGCTCCAGAAATTTTTGCAATTAAAAATAGGGATAAAGATACATTTCTTCAAATTTTAAGACATGTGAAGGTGTCTTATGGGTATTCAAGTAACATCTCAAGGTGTGTTGACTTAAATCATCGTAGGTTACATGGATTGAAAATCCACAATTCACATATTTTGATACAGTAGTTACTTCAATTGGCATTGTCTACATTTTTACGAAAAAGGTTATTGTTATTGTAGTCCAATTCTGAACATTATTTATAAAAATATGTAATAAAACTCTTCATAGATTTCATCTTTACAACCTTTAGGATAGATTTTTATTGACACTTTTTTCAATAGAGATGATCTTCCCTCCATCATTTTTTACTGTCATGATGCGATTAACAGTGCATTTGGTTGAGGAAGATAAATTAGGAGTCCCCGTACATTATTGATCGATGTATCAAATTGAGAATTACTTTATTTATATTTTTTTCGTTTCAGTAAACAATTATGGGAACATCATTAAATACATAATTATTTTTTTTATTTTATTTCACACACATCGTGGGCATTTAAACTCATACATGAAAAATAAATTTCAACATGAAGGCTCTATTTCAGAAAATAATTTGGTAGAGTGTCTAACCATATTTTATTTATACTTGGATGATATTGAGACAATATTAAATCAAGAAGGATGTGTTGATGACAAATCTACTAAATCTAAAATACATGGGAAATAAAAAATCTGTCATACTATTAGTCGATCAGTTGGGAGGAGCTGAAACATTACACTAACAAAAATGGAATTATTATAGGAAAATATATATGTGTTGAAATATATTTAAATTAAATATCCATTTATTGATAAATTGATGATACAAACAACAATACAAATGAGAGTAAGAACATGAAATGAGAATGATATAACAAACACTTTTAATAGAGATTCTAAAATGGTTTTCATAACGTATAAGTTCATAAATATTGAAATAATTTCTAATATTAGGTTGATATATATATTTTTTAATTAAAATAATTTATATTAATTATTTTAGATCATGAATATTGATACTCGAGAAAAGTTGTTTGAAGATTTGATGTATCTTTCTAGAGGTTCTATAAAAAAATATTGAAAGTCAGACACTTACAATGTGAATGGATTTAGATTCCATAGAGTTGATTTGGAAAAGGGTTTTTAAAAATAGAATAGTGGAATATTTTTTTCTTCTGAAGTGGAATAATATGGAAACTTGATTGATATTTTTGAATTAAACAACCAATGATATTTTTATTTGTTTTATTCAAATGTAATTGGGTAGATATTATCAGCGGTGTAATGAGAGATTCCTTGAAGGTTACCTTGGTTAAAATCCATCTCTTGATGGATGTTGGTGTCTGTGAACCACATGATATGTATATATTATCATCATAAAAAAATGGTATATTATTTGAAAGATATAATGGATGAATGGTGGAGTGTAGTTTGTCACATAGAACAGAGAGACTTGTATGATATAGGTGATTAAGTGAAAGATTTGACCTCTGACATTAAATCCAATAAAAAATAAGAAGTCGACTAATTTTTCCATCATTATATTGAAACTATTAGTCTTTCTAGAGTGGGTTATGTAGATGATGTAATGATGGAGTTGGAAACCAACATGATTGAAGGACAAAATGATTTTATATGCAATAATCTAATCATTTATCTTCCACTTATGTCATTCATGCAGTCATTAATTTTCATTGTTCTGTATATTTTGTTTTTTAGTATTGTGCATCTATTATCATTTCTATTTTATTCTACTTGAATTTTTTGAAATATATGTTCTGAACATAATTTTATTTTATTAAATTAAATTAATGCCAAAGAGGAAGCGTTACACTCACACACACAGGGTAAAAGTGTTTTTGTAGATTTCAATCGAATTTGGTAATCTTTTCATTAATTTAAATATTTATTAAACAATGTAAAATTTCTATTTTATTAAAAAAATATAATTTTTTACTGCAGTCACATATATTAGGCCACCACGCATCTAGAATAGATACGTGGTTGAATGTTTATAAAAAATATAATGGGAGTTTTGTTAATGAGTATTCCAAAGAGGATGGGGCATGACTTCATTTTTCATTAAAATAACATATTACTAGTTGTCACTATGTTAATATATATTTCTTTTAATATGAAAGATTTTTAATTAATAGGTAAAAACTAAGGAATTATGGGATGTCAATCCCACACATTCTTACTCAGTCTCCCATGATGATCCAGT
Source organism: Viscum album (assembly GCA_963277665.1). Lineage (NCBI taxonomy): Eukaryota > Viridiplantae > Streptophyta > Magnoliopsida > Santalales > Viscaceae > Viscum > Viscum album. Next base: position 1,616,832,608 of record OY728158.1, read on the forward strand.
TGGTAATGTCCTTGGGAAGGAGCATCCTGGTCGAGTGCATGGGATGGGGTTTAGAATATTACCATCTAAGGTCTTTGGCAGTAAACAAAGGATTGAAAGTGATTACTGGTTGTGAGAAGGTAAATAAAACAACTTCAAAATCATTTTGTTAAAAATATTTTACTGATTTTATGTTTAAATATAAATATACAACATTGTTTATTTTTCAATATAATTTTCATACTGGGGATAGTAACAGGAAGTAGATATGGGGATGGAGAGGGTGTCGAGCAAAGTTCCTCATTTGAAAATGATTAGTGAAGAGTTTTTTTTTCATGTATTAGTACGTCTAATGTCAGTATTTTTTTTATCTTTTTCTTATATTTTAGATGGGATCAGGACACCGAGTTCCCTATGTATGTGTTGTATAACCATGTGTGTATATGTTGTGTTTCAACTGGATATGGAGATTTAAATTCCTTTATCATCATATATGATGTTTAGATTCTTGTCTCTATTTTACATGTAGGTTTATCTTACTATTATATTGTACTATTTCCCACTAGTTTTTTATGGTGCCTTACTAGGTATGTTTATACTCACACCTACATGGGCTTTTCAGGCATGATTTTTTTTCTTATACCAAAAATTAGTAGATGGTGTCCTCAGTGGACCTAGTATCTATGGAATATAAAAGTATGTGGAAGTAGTGACCTTGTTTGGTGGTTACTCTTATGGATCATCAGTTGGTAACTCATCTTATTTTTGATTTCTATTATTTCTTGATTGGGACCTACTTTCTTTATTATTGGTTAGGCATGTATTTTACACCTTTTATTTCATGGATATTTTTCTATCTCATTATAATGTATTTTTATAGGTTATTAATTGAATTTTTTACACTGAGAGGTTTTATTTTATTTTACCTATGTATAATTTCATGAATTTGAGTGTGTGTGGGTGTATGTGTTCACATACAATAGTATAAAGCCAACCACATCAATGATATTCTTACTCTATGCATGTCTTTGTCCCTGCAACTATTTGAGGTGTACATGTGGTGTCACTCTCAGCTTACTGATACCCCACATAGGGTCCCTATAGGCCATGTCGAGAAACAAAACCCCATGATTTTCTCTAAGACCATAATCTCTATCTAACCCCAAATATTATTGAAAAGTCTATACCATTTTCCAAATTGCACATCATGACCCAGTCCTACTGACAAAGTATCTTTATATGTTATATCTCACCAAACTAAGGTCCTATATCACTTATCCGTAAAATGATATCTCAAGCCTATAACATATAGAATAACCCCTCTCTATCATATCTTCTATTCAATTAGAATCCTCTTGTTTTCACCTTCTTGGTTAGAGCTCAATCTTGATGTGTTGGGTGATCACACTTTTGGGTGATTTTTTACTCTATTTGTGAATAGAACATGTTTTTTGAGCTCTGTCCCGTTGGTCATGGATAGTCCATATAGACGTAATCAGGTAACTTAGATTATGTGGATTCATATCGGTTTAGGAATATAGAGGCATCCATGTTATTTTTTGTGATCTCGTAAAGGGGTGGGATCTGTGTTGTAAGTACAAGAATTTCATAATATATTTACCCGTTTAATAATTCTAAGTCAGTTTTAATACTCTCTTGTGGAATCATAGATAATTTATGGATTTTTATATTGATTTCACTTTTTACTATGAATTGATTACTAGTTTTTAAACATTAATGACCCTTTTGATGAAAATGTTAATCATGATGGATAGTTTCATATTGAGAATTTTTTACTTTATTTTTAAATTAATTTATTCTATTTTTAGTTTTTTGTGGATTTATTTTTAACATGTAAAGCCTCATTTTAATAGAAGTATGTTGATTATTTAGAGTTCATTTTAAATGTATTAAATTTATTTTTTCCTTGGAAACGTGTTGTGTAATAGTTTAAATAATCTATATACTTTTAATGAGAAATGTATGGAGAAATGTATTTATTCATTCAATGTTTTGAGAAATGTATTATTTATTCTTTCAATGAATTTATGTATTATTGAATCATTTAAATTATTGTGTCTAGTTTGATTCTTTCAATGTATTGAGAAATGTATTATATCTTTCAATGTGTTCTTTTCCTTGGTAAATCTTTTGATTCTTTATTTTTTGGTGGGAATCAATGTATTTTGATTATTTAGTTTTAACTTGTGTGTGTTTCCTTGTATGTTGATGATATATTTCAAGCTCTGGTAATATTTCAAATGTTATTGTTGTATTGTTCTAGCTGTAGGTTCTGGGTCTGTAGAACCTGCAACTGTTTTGTTGTAATTCATGATTTAGTGGTTCTTTAAACTACCTCTAAATATAGGTTTCTTTATAGCAGTTTAATTCACATCTACATTGTGGTATTTTTTAGTGTGGAGATTAAAACCACTGCTAAAAATGAAAATTTTTACATAGTAGTGGTTTTATCCATTTTAGTGTCCATTTTTAAGTAAAAAGTTCAGAATATAGAGGAGTTTTTTAACTGGGCCTAGATTAGAGTTATTTTTTAAGCGAAAATTTCCGCTAAAACTATGAAAACCACTTTGAAATACTTGTTCAATGGAACTTTCTAGAAACAGTCACTAAATATAATGAACCACCATGTGTTGAATACTGATACCAATTTTAGAGGTGATTTTTTGAAACCTTCATAGAACCATTGAGTGGAGAATTAAACTGTAGCTAAATGGGCATTATGTCAAAGTGTATTATTGGCCAAGAAATATCTATCTAGATGTCCCCAACCAATACCTGAATAACATAGGATGTACTTCTAGTGAATCGCTCTTCCGTATGATCCTCGCACCACTATCCTCTTGTCCTGGGGTATTCTCTAGAACTGTATCATCTTCGTGGATCCCTACATCATTTTTCTGATACCTCCTGTGGAAGATTCAGCTACATGATAATTGGTGGTAGCTCCCACTATCGGTGTCTGCTATGCCATAAATCTTCGTTTGAGTAGGGCTCACTCTAGTACCCTAGGATATGTCAGAACACTAAAGGATATCTTGGATTCTCTGATATCTCAATATAGTCCCTGCTTGAAGTTTCGAGACCCGATGAACAGGCCCCACACCATACCTGTGGAGTACCAAGAAAGAGCCATAAATATCATCGAGTACTTCGCTAATGTCTGATTTCCCTTATGTAGATATATTAGCTTATGTATGCACCCAGAGAATAATTTCACTGGTATGAACACCTACTTGAAGATATGTTAGTTGTCTCTAAAAGTGAGGGTTGTCTCCTCATATGTATGAATCACTAATCTCAACCATATCTTTGATGCGCTATGTAGTAGACTCATAGACATGACTTTCATCTGGTCAAGAGGCACCCTAACTTGGTAGAAGAAATGAAAAACTACCTCCACTAACTACCTAGGGTTCTGGATCACCCATGATCCAAGGAGTTCATTGCATCTATAACTTATACAATACACTAATACTCTATGCATCCTCTACCAGTAATGCTGATAGTAACAACTACTCTCTAGGTGGTGGCATCTCTGGTACACAACTCGGGGTACTATCTCAGGTACTGGTCCTTGTACCGACTCGTCATCTCTAGGTAGATTATCCTCCTGATCACACATCATAATCCTGGTTAGCTATATGAGTAGAGGAATTCTAAAAAATATCCAGATGTACTACAATAAATAAAGTATACCTGGCGAGAGAACGCTAACAAATGAAGGAAATTAGAACACACTCAATACTATATGATGCATGGGCCATTATTTTCCCTAAAACCCATGTTTTCATGTAACATGTTGGAAATAAGAATTCATATTTCTAGTGTATGGATATGTCATCCACTATACCAAAACTAGATTTCCTGGCCTGAAATCCAACTCGAAACACTCAATATGATTGCCCCAAAACAATATCACATACTCCTTACTAGTTAGGTTGAAACGAAGTCCTCTGAGACAAAATTTTCAAGACCCATCCCTGGGGCCCATTATGTGACTACCCCAAGAAAGCCAACAATAAGACAAGGGCTGACGACTAGCACCGAGTAGGCATATCCCACAAATGGGAGACATTTTCCTAAGTTCCTATACACACGCAACCATTTCCAAGCCCAAAAGTGTTGAACTGAAAACTATAAGAAAATAAAGCATGCATACCTATAAGATTCCAACAACAGAGTATGATAATACAAAAACTAAAAATTAAACGGGGCAAGAATACAAGACTAACCAAAAGGGAATGTACAGGCTCTTGAATCACATCCACAGAAAACCCTACATAAATGTTATGTATAGAAACCACCGTTTGATGTTACTAAAGAAAACATCATCTGTCAGGACTCTCTATAAACACCACCTAGCCCCAGTCCACCAATAACTCTGTCAAAACATTGATCATCTACACAAGACATGACACATTCAGTCTTATCCCTTATAGGGGTGAGTAAAACAATACTGAGTAGAGTCCTCAAAACCAAAAAGGTACACTACCATGAATTATACAATGTACACCAGAAAGGAAAAACACAAAGTCCAGTCAATATGGTCATCTCACACAAGTATATGTCTAAATCATGAAGGGAAGGGTTTCCAGTTTTAGTCCACAGATCTCCCATTATCTATGACACTAGAAGTGTTAGCGGCACATGAAGCTTTGATGGGGCATAGGTCATCGATGGTGCACAGAGCGTCAATGGTGTATGGAGCATCGTTGGAGCATGGAGCATCATTGGTTCAAGTAGTCCCCCAAGTTACATAGTATCCAATATCTCATAGGCACATCCAGCCTCATGATTCCACTCGTTGTGCACTTAATCTGGGAGAACCTACTCCTCAAGCAATGAGATCGTAAACCAAAATCCAAAAATTCTCACCTAGAGTATCACAGAAGGACCTTCTCATTTTAAGGGTCTCATTCCCCAAATGGTTCATCAAAAAAAACACACATTTTGAAATATGCTTCCAATTCATTAAAAAGGGTCCAGACCAACATGGTCTGATCGACCCGACCTGGCCTGGTTTGCCTAACCTAGCCCAACACAATCGTTTTAGGTTAGCCTGAACCAGCCTGTTTTTCCCAGATTAGCCTATACGTTACAGGGCATCCCTAATCTATTTGACACGGCTCACCGTAGCTGCTTCCCCCTGGTCTAGGCGATCACCTAACCACTGGGAAAGTTGGATCCCCCATAAAATGTGGTGGACCATGTTTCATGTCATCATTCCTCTTTCCTTTCTTAGTCCCATGACACCCCACATTCATCCCAGTGTTGTGTCCCACCATAACTGCTTCTATGGCCTCCTGTAGCAGCTCCATTATACCACCCACAACATGCACCACCACAATCTCCTCCTCTGGAACAGTCCTGGTGGACCGCATCTATGTGCTCCACTGAGTTGCATTATGGCCTTGTCATTGGCCACCCAACAGGTGGCCCACTATTCATCATTCCCTTCTCTATAAGCCACAACTACCTATAGTGTTCTTATCTCACTATTGTAATACCATCGTAGATCACCACCTTCATTCTTAGATCTTTGTTCCATGGATCATGGTTACAACAATAGATCATTCACAAAGGGTTTCAAAGTTAAAATAATGCACAAATAACACGATAGATTTAGGGGGTGGGATTAATCACACGAACACCTAGATAAAAAATCTTGGACTTGTTCATTCGGCCTTCAGTCGATCATGTTAGATGGTTTATGAAGATACCAATAGAAAAATAATCATCAAGATATATTCCCTTTAATCCCAAAATAATTATCCCTCCCACAAGAATGATCCAACCCTAGATCAACATTTTCGAGGTTTGGTCCATGTTTTGCATTTTATTTTGAGAAGGGAAAATGAAATTAAAAAGAGATCAACACCCTATCTAGAGGTTGGACCAATCTTTAACGAAGAATGGGGTTCTATGTCATTTTCAATCTTTGATCTGCCGACGTTCATTGTCCGGGGAGATCTTCCCTCTCCTTGCCTTAGGGGATTTCTAGGATTATATAGATAACCCTGAATTCCTATTAAATAGTTTGTTAAAAAAGGATAACTCCACTAAATCAACACATAACGCCCAAACTAAAAAATTTATTAAATATTTTTTGGACGTTCATTTCTAAAAACTATATTTTAAAACCGACCAGTGCCAATCAATGTTAGGCCTCGCCTAAGGAAAACACACCCTTATGAACTCAACAGTGGTCTCTAATTTCCAATGTGAGTAACCATTTATGAGTTTTTAAGATTTCAAATTAAAATAAATCTTATTTAATTATTTTATTTATGGTTATGCCCCTGTTGACGTTTTCTACAGATGACCCACACCAAACAATGTTAGGTCACCCCTCGGGTAAAGAAACTTCCCTTGTCTCAAGATTTCCCTCAGATTTTGGATCCCTTCACTCATTTAAGAGTTATTTTACTTTTTCAGAAATTATGTTTTTGTGTGCTATTAAAAATAGATCATTTGTTATACAATAATTTCAGGCACCCTAGGCCTCAGAATTGAGCTCCGTCTCCATGCCTGGTAATGTATTTTTCTCAAACAATTTCTAGAAATATAATGAGTAAAATCCATGTCAATACAACTTGATCTGATAATGTTATGATCACATTATCATAACCTTATATTCTTGTTTATTCTTACATATCACAATTTTTACTCTTACTAAAAACATGTTCTCACACATTTTTATGTTTCCTTCCCTAGGTTATGAAGATATCTATTTTTTATAATGTTTATAAGACGGATTTTAGACTTAGAAAACCTAGGGAGAGATAATATAGCTCACTCATGTACCACATGTTACATTTCCATTTTTCTAAGGGAACTAAACAAATACAGAATTTCAGCATCTATTTTTGTAATTTTAAAAACATTTTGAAAAAGTGATGTAAGGTATATGTATGTTAAGAGTGTTTTATTATTGTTATTATCTCATTATCAATCCCCTATGATTGGGATTTGTTGATCTCTTCATTTTTTTACCCTTGCATATAATTTGATATCATCCTTTCTTATGTTTCCCTTCCCCAAGTTATGATGAGATATATTATATATTACATGTTTAAAAAGGTTTATATTTATTAAGGACATAGTGGGAGATGGTGTAGCCCACTTATAGACTATTTTTTTAGGATTCCATGTTTCCAAATGCACTATACCTTTATATTACATAGGCATGAGTTTGTGTAATGTAATGAATATTAATTTAAAAATTATGTAATATCTATATTTGAGAAGTTTGTTTCTTTAAAGATGGTATCATAGGATGTTCCCTGCTTGAAATGCATTGGAATTTCCTATATTGAGATGTAGAGTCCACAATGGGGATGTTTTATCAAAATGGGGGATGAATGTAACACCCTATAAACGTTAAAGGGCTAAAGTGATAAATGTTTCTATCTATTTAAAAATGGTGCACCTTTATTTTTTAGAGAGTACCTGATTATTAAAAAAAGATTAATCATACCTAGAATGGAGTAGTGATCATGATGTGTGACCACCTGGGAAGTCTCCTAGGGTGTGTGGGAGTGAAAACAATTAACATTATAAAGAATAGTTATTGGATTTTGGGGATAAAAGTTTGTATGATACTCTGTTTGGGAATTTGGTTGTGCCCCAGGTAGGAGACCATATGTCTATGGGTGAACTGGAGGTGCCTAGTGGGCTAGAACTGGATGACCATATTAAGGCAGGTTGTCCATGGTGTTAGCAGGGACCAATTTTTATAGTTGTTATCATAGGATCGGTTTAGTTAACATTTTGAAATTAGGATATGAAAACATTTGTGAAATATATATGGATGTCTCTAAGGATATGTTTGGGGATATGAATGAGGATAAGTTGAAGTATTGGAAAATGACCTAGATTTTTTTAAAGGGAAGATCAAGTTGTTTCAAATAAATTACATGCATGTATGGATTATACAAGTGGATGTGGATCTATAACAATGTTACAAAGGGGTAAAAACTCTAAGAAGTGAAACTAGTTGTTCTTGGTGGGTTAGAACCTGATGATCATGTTAAGGAGCATTTCATGTACTATCAATGGGGCCTAATTATTGCAGTTGGTCTTAGAGTATTGTTTTAGTTAATTTTTTGAAACTAGGATATATAAATTCTACCGATGAATCTAAGGATATAACTAAGCATATGACTTTGTTTAAGTTTAAGTATGACTCAATGTATTGAAAAATGTTATGGAATTTTGGTAATGGGTAGAGGGTGTGACCTCAAATAAATTTCTTTAGTATTTGTATACTTTATTTGGATGTCATTCTTACATAGAGTTACATAAGGGTAACAATTCCAAAAATGGTACATTGAGGTAGTCTCACTCGTCAATTGGTGTATGAAAATAGTCCTTGCTGCACACATGGTTTGATACTAACAAGGGATATTCCTTGGAAATTCACAGATTAATTATGAAACAACAAAAAATATTTAAATATATAATTAATATGAATATAATAGGATAAACATAAGGTTTTAAATATTAAAAAAGTGTGAAATGATTTATACATCATATAAGTTGTTTTTATTATTATGTGGTTCACCATAATGAATATTCTTTTTTACACTAATATTTTTGGTTTTAGTAATTATTTAGAAAATGAAAGAACCATATTAATGTTTTTCATGATATATAATACAAGGGTTTTACACCTAAGCATCCAAATGATATGGGAGATGGAAGGGAAAAACTATTTTCTATTCTCACAATACTTTTCCAATCTATAAAGCATGATGAACTTCAAAAAGGGAAAAGGAGGGAACAAAGATCAATTGAGTCCTCCATATGGAAATTTACACCTTTTCATGGGTTCTATTGATCCGCTAATTTTCAAACAATGGATCAACACCACTAAAAATATATTTCTTATTCTCCAAGTTTTAGAACATGATAATGTCAATTTCGGTGTCTACCATTTGTAAGGAGGAGAGTATCAATGTTGGGATCTCTAAAAGAATATAAGGGAACATGATGAAATTGACTCCATGGAGTGTGGATAGATTTAGATAATATTTTTCAATAATTAAACCCATTTCATCCTTCATAAAAAAATTGAGAATGAATTACTTGATAAAAAGAAGAAGGATGATGAATATTTTGGTGCCTATAAGGAATATTTTACATAACTTGCGAGGTACACTTCTGGCATTATTATTCTACTAGAAATTAATGTTGATCAATTTTTCCATGGATTAAAACCATGTTTCCAAATGTAGTTATCTATAAGGGACACTAGTATCTATAAAAAAATAATTATTTTTTCTAATAATGTGGAAATTGAGATCATATTTACCCATTAATCTCATGGTTTTTACACGAAGAGGAAGATGGAGTTCAAAGGAAACACTAAAATCCATCAAGAGAAGAAGATTATATTTCTTTAATGATCGATTTGTTGAAGGACACATGGAAGAAATTATGTTAAGGGGAATAATAAATGTTTTATTTTTTGGTAGGATGGTCATCAAGAAATTGATTTATGAAGTGATGGAATGATGTAAGGTAATGATGTGAATATAGATAATGTTTTATAGAATGAACCACCCACAATCTAGTGTTTCAAATTCAAGGAGTATAGAAACTACTCTAACTTGTTCCGAAATCAGAAGGTTAATGACGGTGATCGACATTAGAAACCTCTCAAGATGAGGAACTTGGGGAAATATCATGTGATCACTATATCTGAAGAGGGATGTGATAATGATGTGGTGAATGTTACACTTACCATCCACTCTAACATTATTTATGGTTTGTTCAACTCTGTATCTACCTATTTTTTTGTATTAAATGGATTTAATAAGGATATCAAGATACCACCCAATTTATCGGATATAGAATTAGAAGTGAAAATAAATAATGGTATGATGATAAAATCTAATGTATATGATTATATTTCTGTAGAAATTTGTGGGAATATGATTCTTGAAAATCATATCCTTCTTCCTCTAGTTAAATTTTATGGTATTATAGCCGTGGATTGGATTTGTTGACATAAATGAAAAATCAATTTTTGATGAAGGGGAGTCACATTTGATATTCCAAACTCACCTATGATCGTTGATCAATGTGATAGTAAGTATGAAATTATGATGGAGATCACATCTATTGTATGGTTCTTGATTCCCATTTTAAATGGTTGTTTATCTTAGATGATTAGGGGGAAAACTGGAATCAATGGTATTCATTTTGTGTGGGAGTTTTTGGATATCTTTTTACAAGAGTTTACTAGTCTTGCACCGAATATTGAATTTTAGTTTTCAATAGAATTCATACATTGTGCCGCACAGATTTCAAAAAATCCCTAGAGAATATACCTGACTGATCTTCTAAAATCAAAGAAGCAACTCAAGGAGAACCTTGAAAAGGGATTCATTCATCCGTGTTTTTCATCTTGGGGGGGACTTTTTGTAAAAAAAATTAAATAAAGATCAATGCGACCCTATATTGATTATCGGGAGTTGAATAATATCACAATGGAGATCAATTATCTTATACACCATATTGATGACCTATTTGATCAAATTCATGGATCTTAATACATTCCCAATATTGAACTTCTTTCTAGATATAATTAATTAATGGTCAAGAAGGAGGATATACTTAATAAAAACATTCATATAAGGTATGGACACTATGAATATATATTTATTCTATTCAGTCTTACTAATATCTACACTATCTTCATGGATTTACTGATTATAGTCTATATATATTCACATGATCAATTTTTGATATAATTTATAGATGATATTATTATCTAGTAAAAAAGAATATAAAATATTGAATATCACTTAATAATTATACTAATGTTCATAAGTAATTAGTAATTGAATGAAAAATTTACAAAATATGAATTTTAGGTGAAACAAGTATCAATATTTTGACATATAATCTCATGATATGGTATATCGTTATATCCATAAAATATTGATTCCATTTAATGATGAAAAACCAACCTAAGTGATTTATATATAAAGGTTTCTTGGTTTTATATGGATATTATTAACCATTTTGGAGAATTTCTCACAAAAATTTAATAAATTCTCCAAATTAACTCGGATGGGAGCTAAGTACCTCTGGACAGATGAATGTTAGGAAAATTTCAAGGAGTTGAAGAGAATATTAGTCAGTGCACCTATACTAATGTTACCTTGTAGTGGGGAAGGATTGTTAATCTTTGGTAAATAATATAATAAGGGATTTATTTGTGTTATTATGGAGAATAACATGTTTATAGAATATGCCTCATTAAAATTTAAGGTTACTATAAAATTACCCATCTCTTGGAGTGATTTGTGGGAAATGTTTCATTAATTATATAAGGGGATTGTATTTATAGATTTTTTTTTGATATATATAATGATCAAAAATATTTAAAGTATATATTCCAAAATAATGAGTTAAATATTCTCTTGGAATTATGGGGAGATATGATAAATGATTATGACTGCCCAATACATTTACAACCTTTAAAGAAGAAAAATGTGGATGATTCTTTGAGTTGAAAGTATCATGATAGCTTATCCACAATGAGGATCAAAATAAGTCAAATATTTATATATTTGGAAATGATGAATATCTATATCCAAAATGATGGGGATAAATATTATCTTTTCCAATTGAATGTTCAACTATCTATCCATGTGATGATTATTGTGGTGCATAAGGAAGAAGTAGAGTTTCAAAATATTGTTTTAAAAGTTGAAAAATTTAACCATGATCATGATGGAATTACAAGGTTCAGAAACCATGTGTGTATTGCATCCGTATCATATTTGAATATGGATTTATCATAGGATCCTTATACTTATTTATTCTCAATTCACCCAAGAAGTATGAATATGTACATATATTTGAAGGATTATTTATGGTGTGATGAAATGAAGAGAGATATCACAATGTTTGTACATCGGTGCTCGGTATGTTAGCATGTTAAGATTTAGAGATATAAAAATAAGGGGATTTTACATATATTACACATAACCAAATGAAAACTATAAAACATTACCATGAATTTTGGAATTGGACTCCCAAAAAATGTCTAAAGGGTATAATTATTTATGGGTTGTAGTCAGATGCCGCAAATATTCATCACACTTTATTATTATTAGAGAATATTTGTCTTTGGACCATATTTTTAGGACATACATTATGGAAGTGTTTAGCTTTTATATAATACCACATATAATTATGTCTTATTAGGATATAAGTTTTACCATTACTTTCCAGTGAATTCTTCATTAATCTCTTACTACAATGTTGAGTTTTAGCACTTCACATCATCCTAAAATAGATGGTTAGTCTGAGGTAAATAATAAAACCCAAGAGGATAGTTTTATATATTGATAATTTTATTTTAAAGGAGGTTGGTATCAACACATTCATCCAGTTTATACACAACAACTTTCACATGAGCATTCATATGGATCCTCTTGAATACCACTATGGAAGGATGTATAGAAGTCCAATGTATTGGAAGGAAGTTATAGAAAGATTTTATTGAGACATCAGATATATGTTGAAATTGATGATATGGTTAGATCCATTCAGTTTAATATAAGGGACACATTGATTTGAAAGAAACATTATGCTGATAATCATCCATGCCATCTAAAATTTAAACCTAGTGAGAAGGTATTTCTAATAATTTATCTATGGAATAAGGAAATGTGAATTTGAAATAAGGGAAAACTATTCCCTAGGCCAATCATTCCCTTTGAAAATATTAATTTTACCCAGATAGTATCCAATTGGTTGGTGCTTCCACCAAACCTATCTCTGGTTCCTAATGTGTTCCATGTATCTCTCTTTTGGAAGTACATACATGACCTTTAACATTTAATGAACTCAAAGATCATACTACTTGAGAAAGATATTACTTATTTGTTATTGTGATACTGGATTTTTTCATGTATCATTACATGATTTAAAAATTAATTAAACATCATATTACATTCCAAGGATCGTGATGTCTAGTTTCATAGAAGACTATGTATATAAAATTGAAATCATGGGACAAAATAAAGAATTTTATTATTTAACATTCATAAAGAGATACTAACTTTCTTTATTCTCATTTATCATCATAGAATAACATGGGGACAACATGATCAAATGGATGAGCTAAAATCATTGTAAGGGAATAAACATAATAATAAAGTTTTAGCACAAGGGTTAAAAGGCATGGCATAATGATATAAAAAGGAAAAGAAAATATGAAATTATAACATATAAACATGTGATAATATAAACATGGATTCATAATAATGTGGAAGAAAAATTAAACATGAATGAATCACAATTCAAGGACCATTTCACATAGAGGTGAAAAATTCAAGGTTATCCACCCAGACCATTGCACATCGTAGAATGAGTTAATGATAACCGCCAAGACTATTGCACATAACGTCTCATGAGACTCAAATTTACCCAATGCATTAGAGTGCTATCTAGGATCACCCATCTTAATATGTGTATGAATATTAATTCCACATTAATAATCATACATATTCAATCATACATAAATATAAGGGTACACATGGAAGGAAATATGTATCATAATCATGTTAAAAATCATAATGAATGAGTGTATCAAAAAAGTATCTGTGAATGAAAGGAATTAAAAAATATAGGAGAATTAATAAGTTAAAACAATTATATATCATTGTAATTGATTTCTAACAAAATTTAAAACATGTAAGAAGAGTATTTATGAAATTTTAGCATTAAAACATTTTACCACGGTATTATGGAGAATACTAAAGAAGATTATAAATATAAAAGGTAATAATATTTTATATAAAAACAGAAGTTAACTAATAATGTTTTCATAATACAAAAGTGTATTTATATAATTAATAGTTTTGGAAAACATATTAATGAGTGCTCTTAAAATTGATTAAGAATTTGGGATGTTCCCTTAAAACAGGTTTTCTTTTAGGGAAGTATTGAGAAGGGAACCATTCAAAAACAAGGATATCCCCGATATAAAATTATAGTTTGATCTTGATACATGGTATTTGATAATATACAAAAAATAGGGAATATGTACATAAAAATAACAGATATATTCATTTGTGTAAAATGAAAGATAGAGCAACCCAAAGGAATAATGGAGGTTCCGGTAGAATCCATTACCTTAAGTTTAATAGTGTCCATCACATGATCCTAATAGCCTGGATAACTAAATTACATTCATAAATTAGTATTTAAATAACTTCTTAATCATTTAATTGATTTATTATAAACTTATTTACTTCATTGATAACCTTTTTTTGGGTTAAGAGGTTCAATTTCATTAATTTAGAGCATTTGTTTCGTTGGTTCTCATGATTATTTTACTTATATTCAAGTAAGGATAAACATGTAAGGTTGGAATGGTTATCCATAATTTAATTTTTATATTATTGGTGAATGGTTATAAAATTCAGTTGGTTATTTGGAATGATTATGAATCATTATATAAAACCTTAATGATAACTATTTTGGTTAATTGGAACTTTTTTGATCACATCAAACACAATTTTCATTATTAATTAATATCATTTGTAAAAAATATTCCAGAAACATAAATTATACATAAGTAATATATTATAATATGTTTTATCTATAAAAATTGTTTCATGATTAGAATTAAAGAAGATAATAGAAATTGAAAACCCGTCATCCTTGAATGTGATAAGGTAACACATCTCGGATAGTGTTTTCATTTCTAGTATAAAAGGATTGGAAATGATAGATGGTGATGAACTATTAAAATATCACAAAAACATTGTAGAGGTACTAAAATTATCCTAACATTTGGATGAAATTATGTTGGGGAAATAAACAGAAAGAAAAGAACTAGAAAGAAAATAAAGGAAATGAAAAAAAGGATTTACCTCTTAAATATACTTTCCTTGAACCTAGTTTGTGTAGAGGATTTGGTCTTTTTAAAAAAACAAATGCATATGGGTGTGTGAGAGGGGATCGGGGAGATATTTGAATAAAATTTTGGACTAAAAACTAGGCTTTATAGGTTTGAGGGGATGAGGTAAAGAGGGGTGTTATTTATAGTAGAGGAGAGGAGGGTTTTCTCAGTATTTTATTCAGTATTTTGTTATTATTGTTTTGAAAAGCAATAGTAATGATTATTGTGACCACAGATAGTAATAGGTGAATGTGATTTCAAACCCAATGTGGTTGCCTTAGCATAAGAACCACCATGACTCAGTAAATCATGTATTTAGATTTTTCGGTAAATTATTATATTTTACTATTCTCTAAGAAATCATGTATTTCAAAAAAATAATAAAAATTCACCCCAACTATTTTTCTATGTGTTGAAATAAAAAATGAACTCAATTTTATGAAAATAATTTCCTTATTATGAGAATTTAATTTTTAGTTAAACTAAAAATTTACATAAAAATAAAAATTTTAAAATTTAAAACATCTATTCTAACACATTAAAAAATTAATTAAGGCTTATTAAAATTATCTTCTAATCACAAGAAATCAGAATACATATTCATGAATCCATTTTATGAAAATACACTTTCTTTTAAATTATTAAATTAATTGTAAAATTTTAATTAAATATACACGATTTACAAAAATGCCTACACTTTATTAATAATTTTTAAAATATTTATTTAATTATTCTATTATATAATTATATCATAGTATCACTTATAAGATGGATAAATTTTATTTATAATTTCAGTAGTGAGGTTACTATTCAATTTGTCGGATTACTATTCATATGGTTCCCATAACAATTCCAATGGTCAGGTTACTATTTCATTGGAATACATTTCTTAACGTCTAGAGATACCTTTTATTTCACTCATTAATCATTTATAAGGTTTGTATTGTGTTCTATATATAATATTATATCATTATACAAAAATACATAATTATAAGAAATAATTTCATTGATAAAATATTGGGTTATTACATTCTTCCACCATTATGAAATTTCAACCATGAAATTTCATTTTATATTATAATCTTTAAATAGGTGTGGGTAAATTTCCTTCATTACCTCCTCTAGTTAAATTTTTCCTCTTCAAACACATGGTACTTCTATTTTACTTTGACAAGGTTAGTAGTCTGGTTGTGTATAAATTTATCTCTATAATCCACAATCTTCACAGGACAATCCACTTAAGAAAGATCATTCTGAAACTCTAACACCTTTGAAGAGAGTACATGTGAAGGGTCTGGTGTGTACTTACATAAGAGGGATCTATGGAATACGTCTTGTACATTAGACATTGTAGGTGGGAGTGCTAGTCAATATGCCGTACCTCTAACATTATCATGTATCTCAAAGGGGCCAATGTAATAAGGAATTAGATTTAGTTTATTCCCAAATCACATGAAATTATTCCATATAGATATGTGGAGGAATACCATGTCTCCAACTTTGAACTCAAGGTCCAATCAAAGATTGTTTGCATAAATCTTCTGTAAACTTTAAGCTACCTTGATGTTCTTTAGAATGGTTTTCACCTTCTCCCCAATTTCATTGACCATTTATGGTCCTAGAAAATGACATTCACTAATATTATCCCAACACACCAGTGTTCTACACCCTTTCCCATAAAGGGATTCATATCATTCCATACAGATGCTCAAGTGGAAACGGTTGTTTTAGTAGAATTTGACCAATGGTAAATGTTGGTCCCATCCTCCATGGAAGTCTATGAGACATGCTTTCAACTTATCTTCCACTATCCAAATAGTTCACTCAGATTTGAAATATGTTTGAGAAATATAGTCCATGATGAATTACAACTAAGTTCTTAGAGCATGTTGGACACATTTCTAGAACTTCGATGTGAATCATATATCTCTATCAGATACAATATGTAGTGGTACTCCATTTATACTTACCGCAACATTGATATATATAGGTTTATGTTGATCTAATGAGAAGTCCTCTAGAATTGAGATAATGTGAGATGTCTTTGTAATGATGATCCATAATGAACCATCTAAAATTGTTTCCTCTATATGTCCTTGGTAGTCCAATGAAAAATTCCATGGTATGTTTTCCCACTTCCATGTCGGTATGGATAGTGGGTACATCATCCCCTTAGAATTTTTTCTTTAATCCTTCACTATTTGACATACCAAAAACATTGATGTATATTCAAGAATCTCATTCTTCATATTGTCACAACAAAATCTCTCTCAAAGATCTCGAAACATATTTTTGCTCCCTATGTGAAAAAAGCTGGTTGAGCTATTCAAATCATTCAAAAGTTCATTATTTATATTTTGATAATATGGTATACATAATCATGAACCAAATATTACAACTCCTTCCTCATCAATCTTAACCTCGGAGGATTTCCCATTTATGATACCTTCCAACCTTTTCTGAATTTCAACATCATTTCTTTTAGAATCTTTGATTTTATCTATGAGGAATCATTAAGAAACCATTTCACAAAGGATTTATGATGTTCATCACTTAATGATTCCCATGTCCATCCACTGCATATATAAGAATATAGGATCCTTTTTAACTCTCCTAATTTATAAAGATACATGATCCTTTCTACTTAGGGTATTTTCCACCTTATTTTCGTTACCTTGATGGTATTAGAATAAGAAGTCATAATAATTGATGAGACCTAACCATCTTTCCTAGTGAATATTAATCACTTTCTGTGTGAATATATATTTTAGACTCTCGTGATCAGTTGATATCTCACACTTCAACCTATAGAGAAAATTCCACCAAATTGTTAACGCAATGATCATAGCGGCCAACTTACGATCATGCATGGGATACCTTTGCTCATGTATTTTTGGCATCCTTAATGAATATGTCATAACATTGTCATTTTTCATCAGAAAAAATCATATTACCTTCTTTGAAGCATCAATGTATACCCTAAATATTTATCCACTTATCGTGAGTGTGAGTACTGACATAGTGATAAGCCTCCTTTGGAGCCCCTTAAAGCATTCCTCGCATTCTTGAGACATGGAAAAATTCACCCCTTACATGTAAACTTTTTCATTAGTTTTGAAATTAATGATTACTTCTTCAAAAATCATCAATAATACCCAACTAGACCTAGAAATCTACAGATCTTTATTATAGATATTGTTTTTGGCTATTCTTCGATTTCCTTTTTCTTGGAAGGGTCTATAGATAACTTTTTAGTGGTGATAACATGACCCAAGAATGATACTTTCTCTATCCATAACACACATTTAGTATACATTGAATAAGAATTCCCCCATCACAATGTCATCAGAATAGTATTCAAATGGTTCTCATATTCATCTTTTCTCTTGGAGTAAATCAGAAAATCACTCATAAATACCACCACAAATTTGTCGATGTAATATCTGAAGACTCTATTCATAAAACCCATGAATATTTCTGGAGAATTAGTGAGTCTTGAAAGATTCACTATGAATTCATAGTGACCATACCTAATTTTAAAGGCAGTCATTGGAATATCTTCCTTCCTCACCATTAATTGGTGATATATAGACCAAATGTCCACTTTAGAGAAACAACTAGTCCCACGTATCTGATCAAACATGTTAGAAATATGAGGTATGGGATACTAGTTATTTATCATGATTGTATTGAGCTCATAATAAACAATGAAGAGATTCATTGAACCATCCTTCTTCTTGACAATGTGTTACAGTGCTGCCCATGGTGAAGCACTCATGCATATGAAATTATTGTCAAGATTATATGAAACTTCTTCTTAATCTCTACCAACTCTACTAATTCCATTCTATACATTGTCTTTGATATAAGTAGGGATACAAGAATTTGATAAATTGAGAACACAAACTCACAGTCATGAGGAATACCCAGAAACTCTTTAGAGAATACATTAGTGTAATCCCTCGCAATGGGAATATCTTAGAGAAGTATCATCTCTTTTATATCAATCATTTGAGCAAGATATGATTTCTCAAAATGAAGCCTTATCAACACTAGATATGGTGATTATAATGGAGATTCATCTTCCCCTTTCAACTTGTATAGGATTGGAGGACACTCAAGGATGTTAAGAGTGATTTCTATTTTCTGGACAGTTAATGTTGGGTTTCTTTAATGATAGCCAATACATGCCAAAAATATCATAGAACTCCACCAAAGAAAGTATGAAAATATTGTTCGGAGGTTCAGTCCACAAACATTTACCAAGGAGGAGATATAACCCTTAGATGCTACAATTTCCCCATTCATTGTTCTCATAGATAACTCAACCTCCCAATTTTTTGGTGGGGTTTGAATAGTTCTATTAAACATTCAAGATATGAAAGATTGTTTAGAACTAGAATCAAGAAGTACATTTGTTATTATTTAATGAATAACTTGAGTACCTATCACCACATAATTTTTTAGACCCACCTCAATAGTAGTGCTAACATAACCTCTTTTTTGTTTCCTTGGAGGTTGGTGTGGATTGCCTCATACAACCCTTGGCATAGGGGAATTGTTTTCATAATGACCATGTTCCTTAGAGTTGCAAAAATGCACTATATGATGAGTTATGATCTGAACCTTCCATTAATTTTCCACATTAGGGGGATTCTTAATTTCCCTTCTACATTTTTTAGCCCGATGTCCCATTTTTTCACATTTGAAGTAATTCTCGGTTCACTTTAGATCGTTCCTAGAATGCTTCTTCCCACAACATTAACATGTTGTGTGTTCTCTATTTTTTTCCATCATGGGATTTATTTTCCGAACCACCCATATTAGACGCCATTTTCAGATTTTTTTACTCGGACCAAAGGACCACTGAGAGTGTTAGATCTCCATTTCAACCATGAGGGAACAACAAAAAATCACTTTATAACATTTGAAGTCAAAAAATGCAAAACAAAATTCAATGACCCAACTTTAGTTTGCTAAAGAAGAGATCCACCTTTATTTTGGCATTCAAGATAAATATAGAGGCGTATCTTGCAATCCTTATGATTTGTTCTTCATACACACTAATGAAGTCATCTTCATTTTTCTTCAGTATGAGGAACTTTTTTTAAATCTTGAGATGGAGGGTTTTGGGAAAAAATTTATAGGAAAAAATTTCTTGAATTCACCCAAATACATGGAATAATTTTACTCATGGGACTTTTTATTATTAATCAGTGTCCCCCAGTGATCACCTTACCCATAAAAATGGTAGACTGCCAGTATTACTTTCTCTTATTATAAGAACTGGAGGATAGAGAATATCTTTTCAATAGAGTTAATCAACTATTCCAGAAGGAGGTGATCTAAAGATCCACTAAAAATGGGAGGCCATTTCCAGATGAAGGATTCAATGGAAACATTCTGTTTCCTTGTAGGAGGAGGGAATTCACCATGATTCAAGTTATTTTTCATAACTTGGGCCAGCTGAGCACTTATTATCATAATGTTTTAAGCACCCATTCCCATCATAGCAGGCATATCATTAGGGAAATTATTACATTTCCTATCACATTGATGATTGACATGTGTTCTTCTATTTCTTACCAATAACTATATAAAATAAAATATAATTAGAGGGATTAAATACTTAGCTATTCAGCATAAAATAAAGAAACATTCAATATAGAATGATTCATTCTTAATTGAAATGTATATCATATTTTTATATTTCCTAGGTTTCAATATAGGTTCTCCATGATATATTTCCTAAAATATATTCTTAAGGGATTTCCCCCTAATAATGGTTTGTACTAAGATTATGAATTTACAAATATATATCCCCTGAGAGTGTCAAACCAGGAGTGCCTCATGGTCTGTTTTCATAAACATCTTTCCTCTTATTTCTATCTGAAAGTGGTGTTTTTGGGTTTTACCCCTAGATATATATATGTCTCTGATCCACAACTAATTTTTCGTATCCATAGAGAGATGTCTTTTCTTGATATACCACATACACTATACTTATTACATTTTAGGGATGTTTTATTTTACTAACTCTAATCCCTAAGGATCTTACTAATGTTCTCTATTACTATTCTCCAAAAATAACTAGACCATCCTTTAAAACCAAATATAGAGACCCTATCCTTTTACACATATCATTACATAATTTTAAGTAACATAAAACATTATATAACAAGACAAGGATTGTGAAGTATAATGTCATTGAAGACTATGTACATAAAATCAAAAACATGGGACTAAATAAAACATTTCATTATATAATATTCATAAAGAGATCCTAACTTCTAATGTGTTTATAAATCTTCATAGGATAACATGGGGATAACATGAACAAATGGATTAGCTAAAACCTCAGTAATGAAATAAGAATAATAATAATGTTTTAGCACATTGGTTAGAAGGCATGGCATAATGATATAAAAATTCATGGAACATATGAAATCATAACATATAAACATGGAGTTATAATAAAGTGGAAGAAACATAAAACACAACTTCAGCATCGGTCAAGGATCGTTGCACATACAGGAGTCCAAGTCAAGGTTAACCACCAATACTATTTCATATGGTATCACGAGTCAAGGAAAAACACCAATACCGTTTCACATAGCCTCTCATGAGACTAAAATATACCCAAAACATTAGAGTGATATTTGGACACACCAATCATAACATGTTCATGAATATGATTTCCGCATTAATATTCAACAATAATCAGTCATACATAAATATAATGGTCCCTATGGAAAGAAACGAGTATCATAATCATTTTATAAATCATAATGAATGTGAGTACAATATAAGTTTCCATGAATGAAAGGAATTAAAAAATACATGGAACTTCATAATGAAAAATAAGAATATATCAAGGTAAGTGATGTCAAAAAGAATTGACAACTTGCTAGAAGATTATTTATGAAATTTTAGCATTAAAATATTTAAGCGCTAATTTATAGAAAATAGTAAATTGAATATAGAATATAAAAGAGAATAATCATTTATATAAAACTAGATGTGAAACAAGAATTTTTTCATAATAAAAATAGTGGTTTTATAAAATTAATTGTAGCTTAAAATAAATTATAGTGTGCTCTGAAAATTGAGTAAGAATTAAGGAAGTTCCCCTAAAATGGGTTTTCATTTTAGGAATTATTTAGGAGGGAAGAATTTTAAAACATATATATCCTTGAATGATAATAATTATTGGATCGTGAAATGTGATTTTGGAAAATATAAAGTGAAATTATAATATGTACATAAAAATAATAGATATCTTAATTTGTGTAATAATAAAGATAGAGAAACCCTAACGAATAATGCAGGTTTGGGTAGAATCCCTTACCTTAAGTCTGATGGTGTCCTTCACTTAATCCTAGTGTTCTAGATAACAAAACTAAAATCATTAATTAATATTTCAAGAACCTATTCATCATGTAACTGACTTATTATAACCTTATTATGTTCATTCATGTCCTTTTTATGGGTTAATATGATCAATTTTATTGTTTCGGTGCGTTTCTTTCCTTAGTTTTCATGATAGGTTTTCTTATATACCTGTAAGGATAAAGTTGTAATATGAGAATTATTGTACAGAATTTAATTTGTACGTTATTAGTGAACATCCAGAATATTACATGGTTATAAAAATCATTTTTTTATTTGGAGTGATGATGAGTCATTATATAATACCTTAATGATAATCATTGGTTAATTGGTTATTTTTTTGGTCACATCGAACATATTTTTCATTATAAAATAATACCACATATAAAAAAGAATCTAGAACCTTAAATTATACATAAGACATATATTAATTTTTTTTCAACCATAAAAATGGTTTCATGACTAGAATTGAATATGGTAATGGAAATTGAAAACCCGTTTTCCTTAAATATGATAAATTAAAACATCTCGGATGGTGTTTTCATTTCTATTATAAATAGAGAGGAGTGGAAAGATGATGATGAGCTATTATATTATCAAAATAGAATTATACTAAATGTAAGGTATCATTTGTTTCATAAAATTTGGATTAACGGAGGCGGGGAATGAAAAATAAATAAAATAACTTCAAAGAAAAATAAAATAAATGAAAAGAGGAATTTACCTCTTTAATATATCTTCATTAAGAACCTCTTTAGGGGATATTATTTGTTATTTTTTAGGGAAAAAGGCATATGGAAGTTAGATAGGGGATTATGAAGAGCTTTTATTAGGATTTGGACTCGGTGTAAGGATAGGAGGTTAAAAGGGGTGGTATTTATAGTGGAGGAGAGGTGGGTTTTCTGAGTATTATATTCATTATTTTTCTCAAGACAAGAAAAATAAAATATTCTTGTGACCAAATATAGTAATATGTGCATGTGAGTTAGAAACAAAAGTTCTCAACTACGCATAACATCATCCGTGACTCAATAAATCACGTATTTATATTATTTGGTAATTTATCGTATTTTACTATACAACAAAAATTCATGTATTTCAGAAAAATACAAAAAATTCACCCCATCCATTTTTCAAGATGTAAAATTAAAAAAATGAAATCCATTTTATGAAACTAAATTTCAAAATATGAAAATGTTTAATTTTAAATTAGAATCATATTTTAATTGAGAAATAAAAATATTAAAATAAAAACTATTTTTCTAACAATTTGAAAAATTAATTAAGTTCTCTTAAAATTATCTTATAATAATAATTCATCAAAATAATTCTCCATGAATACATATTAAGAAAATAAATTTTCATTTAAATTATTAAATAAATCATAAAATTGTAATTAAATATACACGACTTATGAAAATACCAACAGTTTGTTAATAATTTTTAAAATATTTATTTGTTAACACTATGATATAATTATATCATAGTGTCACATAGAAGAACGATAAATTTTATTTATATACTCATTAGTGAGGTTACTATTTAATTGGAATGTTCACTATTCATAAGGGTTATATTACAATACCAAATGTCATGTTATTATTTCATTGGTATACATTTCTTAAATTCTATAGATACCTTTTGTCTCACTCCTTAATTTATAAGGTTTTTTATTGTGTTCTATGTGTAATATTATATAATTATACTGTAATAAATAATTATAAGAAGGGAATTTCATTGAAAAAAATATCAGTTTGTAACATTTGGAAGATCCAACAGAGATTATGTATCATACTGATAATGTTTTATGAAATAAGACAACTCACCTCATTAAAGATTTTCTGTACAACCACCACTTTTAGGAATCTATGTGGTTACCCAAGGATATCATTAGATAGAAGTATCCTCATGAATTTATATCCTAGTGATGTAATTTCAAAGGAAAAATTCATTTTAAGGGGTTTAGAATTTTAAACCATGAGATTCTATGAAATAAAATGTTTTTGAATAAATTAAATTTCTTTCATATATTACATTACATGAAACACAGAGTTTTAATGACCTATAAAATACTATTAATAATATTATTTAAACAAGACTATTATTACATAGTCATTAAACATGGTATAATGAATAGTAATAACAAAATTTTAAATACTTATTTTTATGGTTTTACATAAATAAATAATATTGATAAAAAATATGTAAAATCAAGTAATGTCACTATATGTTTCGAAAATACAATTTTTAAAATAAAAATTTATTTTTATTTATTTTTGTCAAAAAATAATAAAATTTATATTTGAAAATTTTAGAAAATAATTTAGATAAAACAAAATTATTTTTTAAATAACCATGTTAAAATTATATTAGGGTGAATTGTTTGGAATTTTATAGAAATATTAATATTCGGTGAATAGTGAATGTACTATTTTTTATTGAAAACTACCTTTTTGTTTAAAGAATTTAAGAATTTATATTTTAATTTTAATTTTTTTTGAAATTAAAATAAGATTAAATATATATATATATATATATATATAATTTAGTTCATTAGAATAATTTTCATTTAGTAATTTTATTTAAAGTTTCTTTAGTATTTGGAACATTTTCCATCTTGGGAATCACATTCCCGTTAGTTCTGCAGGTGTGATTTTAAATTATGTTTTGTTACTTATGTAGATTTTATTTAAAAATATGGATTTTATATATGCAACCAGAATAATATATATTTTTTAATAATTTTAACTTAATATTTTACTATAATGAATAATAAAGTAGTTAAAATTATTTACCACGGTTAAGGTAAAAATGAGTTTATCGAGGGTTAAACTAGTAAGATATTGGTTGAAAATGGATCATAACATGTACAAAACCCATATTATGGTGATATTAATACATTTATACTTATATATATTGGATATGTTTTAGGCTTGTATCATGTAAAAAATGTGGGTGAATCTTTTTCTTTCTAATGATTACAAGTATGCCACTCAACACACATATAAAAGGCCACACATTCTTCTATCGTGTTCAAACATGAAAAACCATTTGGTTATGTCAATATATGGCTATGCGTATTACATAATTAAATTCCCTATTCCTTTAATCCCCATTTTGGTCAAAAATCCAACCTCGGAATGCTTTTGGGAAAAACCCAAGGAGGTTACCCAACAAAGAGGTAAGATTCTTCAATGAGTGTTTTTATTTTGTTTCTGAGTACACTAACATAAATATTTATTAAACCACAATTATATAATATAATAATTATCTTATATAAACTAATATTTCATTGTGTTATGTTCATGACCAAAAATAATTTCCAATAACATTAAATGGGATGTGAAATCATTATTCGTTTGTATATAAGAATATCGTCTCATGAACTAATGTTATTTTTTTACATCACCCACTATCATAAAAGGATAAAATAATTAATTAAATTCCTATATATGATATTTATGATATTATAAGATATTTTGAATTATTATATCACATATACCTTCTTACATTCCAATCTATGGGAATACAATAACGTTGCTCATGGATACGGCAGACTACCACCTTACAAAGTAATGTAATTTTTTCACGCTTTACATGGGTGGTTATAAGGTTGGATTTAAGAATAATATGTGATATATATGAAATTAAAATGATTCTATAATTTTAATATATTATTATTCTTTTATTCTTTCAATCCCTATAGAAAATGGGAACTAAGTTCATGCATACGTATGGCCTCCCATCTCCATGAACGGTGTATGCAGTTTTTTATCTCTAACATTTATTGATTACTCAAAATATATATATTTATTATATATTATATTTATGTCATGATTAATAATTTTATATTAGGGAACAATGATCAATGTAAGAGGGAAAAATAAAATTAACATATCAAAACATACACAAAAAATGGTGTATTTAATGCCTGAAACACGACATTGATGTGGAATTGTTAATAAAAGGGTTATAAAGGTCATAATTGAATAATATAGGGTATGATATATATATATATATATATATATCTGTGTGTGTGTGTTTGTGTGTGTTTTGGTATTTTTTTATTGTATTTATAATAAAATTATATTTATTACACCATATGTTTGAACGTGTGTGAGGGCATTCGAGACACAAGGTAATAGAGCATTTTACTCAATTTTCCATCTTTGAGAAATATGCAATATTATTCACCTATATTATTTTATGTGGTGTATATACATACCCTTTGACATGTAATATCCTGAAATGTTTTATTCAATTGATATTATATATTTCATTTGACATTATTATTTCATGGGGCTTATGAATTAATGTTATGAAAGTTGTAGGGGTTTTATGTTACAATCTCACCATTTATTTGGATTGATTAGGATTATAAATACAATGAAAAAATATTAGGATCTATATATTAATAGAATCATGTCCATTATTTTCCAATTTTTATTTATTTAGAATAAATTTTTACATCATTTGGTTATATTTGTGTACTAAAGAGTTCAAAATGATGTCTTTTTGAAAAATATTCTTTGTTTTTAACTTCATTCAAAAACCATTTTCCTTATAAAACCATGGTTTCCAAAATCAATTTACATTCTATAAATGATTTATTAATGATATTTTAACCCATCTTTTACTTTGTTAACAAAATTTAATGGAATATTTTTGTCATTTACCAAACAAGACATGTTTTTATTTTAATTAAAATAGGAAAGGGATTATTGGTTTAACATGGACAACATGAATTGAAATATAAAAACCCCATTACCATTATTTTATTTAAATATCGTTTTATATTTTTTCAATTTTATTTTAAAATAAATGAATTTCCACAGTATTTAATGAATTTATAATCTTTTTAAATTTTAATTTCTAATAAAGGATATTGTCCTTATGAATTCTTCAATGTGATTTTTCTTAAAAAATAATTTTCCTTCTATGATGACATACTTTGATATTATTTATGATTTACTAGTGATATTATCCTAGGATACAATTATTATTATTATTTTTAATGGATTATGTTTTTTATGATAATAAGATTCGGTAAGCCCTTTATCTTCCATAGCATATACCATGATAAAATGATTATCAAACCCACTTCTTTTTATAAATGTTATTCTTTAATTAAATGATGAAAGGATCATAGAACTTGCCATTAGTTATGATTTGATAAAATTTTTCTGAATCCCATTTCATTTCATGGGTTTTGAGATGATAATGTTTTATGATCATGTGGAACACATATGTATGATTTTCATTATCTAATGGGTGGGACCTATATCTCCCTCCCATGCATTGGGTAAAGAAAAATATCTCATGAGATAAGTAGGAAGAGAATAGGGAGTGACCTCAGTTTCCTAAGGGACTCCATCCAATATGATAGTCCTAAGAGTTATCCATGACTACTATGTTGGTTGGGCAGTGAACCAAATCTATTATGACAATCATGGAAATGATCCTTAAAATAAAAAATAAAAAGTTTTCTATATATATGTGTATACCAATAATATATTTCTTATTCCAATGTAATTATCTCATGTTCATTTTCTTAGATTGCATTTTGAATCATGCCTTATGAATTTCCAAAATTTATTCCATGACACAAGTTTATGATCCATGTTATAAAGGTAATGGGTTTCAAATTTTATTCACATCTTCTCATACCCAATGCTCATGATATATTGATATCTCCCTTATTATACTTACTGAGTATATGGGATAACCCTTCCTTATATTTCCCTTTCCCAGGAAACATGGAAAGCTATTTTGTTTGATATTTCTAAGAATGGTTCTAGTTATGAAGAATAAAGTGGGAGATGAAGTATCTCACTTCATGACCATTGGTTTCGGTGACCATGATTCTAATGGAACTATACCTTTAAGACAACCAGGTTTGATTTTCTATAATATAACTAATATTAATATAAAAATATGTAATATATATATATGAGAAGTTTTGGTCATTACATTATTTCACCACGATTCTGTTTCTCCAAGATAGGACTGACCTCGAGTTTCTTTAAAAATTATTGCCACCCCACAACCTCTCAAATTATTTATTTTATTACCTAGACATATTATCTTATAGGAGTATGTTTTAAGATCCCTATATTCCACATAGAATCCTTTAACTTATGAATAATGTTTGGTAATTTTATAGTTATTTAGACTTTAGTTTCATGTACCATCGATGAATATTATCTATGGAATGACTCGTTACTCACCTCATGATCTATTATCTAATTATTTTAATTATGAATCTATATTTTTATTTTTATAATTTTCTATATTTTTTATATATTATGAATCCATATAGAACACTATGAGAACTCCATTTTTATATTGAAACATTATTGACAGGTTTCATATATCTGATATTATATTCTCAATTATTTCTCTTAAATACCTTCTTATTCTTCACATAGATCGATCCGGTGAAATCCTTCATATCATAGAGTGACATGTTCCAATTTTTATGTACATTAGTGGTGGTGTGGTACAGATATTCATGTACATGATGAAATGATGAGAGTAGTGAGACAAGATTTTGGGGTGTCCCATTGTGGCATGTTAAGTATTAAAATGCCACATCATAGGGGTCATATTAATGTATTCTCTCTTGGATGTGGAAGATAATTCCATAACACTATATGTTATATCATGAAAACCCTCTTACAAGTGATTCATAAGATTATTTTGAGTTAATATTAGACGGATACCTCATATATCATGTTGATTTTATGTGAGGTGAGTATAACATGATAATTTAGGTTAGAGTTTGGAGTTGATAACATTTATTTGAATTCATTTGTGTGGGTAATGGTAAATTAAATTGTAATCCTATGTTAAATAATTCTAGAAGAAGATGTGGGATTTGAATGTTGATTGTGTTTTTGAGAGGATATCAACAACAAAAGGAAGTTGTAGAAGGATTTTTCAATGCAGTGTGAAACTAGTGGGTCTGGAATTAGAGTGGGACCATATAACAAAAATTATGAATGTATTGTGCCCCATAGATAATGACCAAAAATGATCCCATCATGTAAATTTTCATATCTTTTCATTTTTATGTCAGATTCGGGAATAGAGAGGGATTGTCCAGATCTTTTCATTACATAGATAATAATTATTTAATACATGAGAACCCCACTGATGTTTATATAATGTCTTATATTATTTTAACCTTTAACTCCATAATATACAATTATGGGGTCTAGAAAAGATGATATTAGAAGACATAGGTCCATGTACTTCCCTTAAAGAATGTATGCGACAGAGCACTAGTTTTGGATATTATTCACGTTGTTCGGTACTACCCCATATACGTGGTAAATGAGACCTCTCATTTAAGGTTGTGTCAGGTAATCCCTAAACATAAAAAATTTATGTCCCTCTCCTATCCCAATAATGATAGTGTCGGAACACTCCCACTTATTTACGTCATTGTTCCTTTATCTGTGGTGTTAATTACTCCTTAATTTGATGTACACTACTTGACATGGGGTGGGTTCTCCATCTTGCTTTTGTACTTCCTCAACTAGTATGTTTTCCCTAGTAAGGTATGGTCCCCATTTTACATAGTATATGAGATTAAATATGTATGGTTTTTCTACATTAATGGATTCATTGGTAGTTTATAGTGACATATTCGATCTTGAAGTAGGAATGTTGTTGAATGGGACTAGGTGTTCCCAGTTATCTAGCTTAAAATTATATATGGGATTTTTTGTATCATTATGTACTTATTATATGTTTCATATATCCCTTTTCAGATTATTGGCCTTTTATAATTAATTTATGGTTTTCAATGTTTCATAATTAATATGTATATACTCAATCATATATAGAAATTTCAATCACTTGTATCATTTCAAATAAAAACAGTGGAAAATTAAATAAATTATTTTGTGGATATAGTGTGAGTGAAGCATGAGCTCAATGATTTTTGAGGTAATAATAGTGGATGAATTATTTTTTATCTATTCCACCATATAGTTCCCTCTACAATTTTTTTATTTTATTATCCATTAAAGTTTTTTAGGTTTGTATTTTATCTCCTTTTTTATATTGTGGATTAATTACCTAGTATTATTTTTTAGATATTAGCATAAGATTCTTGAACTTATGTATATTCTAGTTGGTAATTTACTATGTATTTCATTCTTTCCTACATGGATATTAATGGTTATGTATAGGTATATTATAATAATGTATCCAATCTTTTATGTAATTCCAAATCAATTCATGTCACTAGGCCATGTCCTACTATACACAGGTTTAGAGTAGGAAATTCATCCAAATGCATTCCAGGTATGTTATAGTGGGTCAGTTCATGTTTGAGTGGCATAAAATAGGTTTTTTCTTGTGGATAGAGTTTTGAGTTATGATTCTTATGCGTATTTCTTTGGAATCATAGGGAAATGGTTCCTGAAAATTTTGAGTTCCGATTTAACTCTATGAAACTTTACGTTTGTGTAGTAGTTGATGCATAAATTTACTAGGACACTGATAATCAAAATTTCAACATATAAATCTAAATTAATTACTATGAAGAACATGAAAGTGGTGCATTATATATTTTCTATTTACATAGAGTATAATCTATCAATTTATGTTATATTAATTATGGATTCCCTTCACAAATTGAAGGATAATACCATATGGATTTTTATCTAGGTTACTAAGGCGGTGTCATATAATGAACTTGAAATTGATCTATCCTCATATCATCATCCTTTTGAGTTATGAGGCTTCCACTAAGGGACTTTTTCTTTGTATTCCCAAACTAGTATAATGGGATGTAGTTCTTTCACATGTTGTACATTGAGATGACCCGTTACCGAAAAACCAAGTGGATATCCATCAATCGATGGAGCATAAAATGCCTAAAAAAATATAGGATATGAATATTAATATTCTTTGTTATCTTCATGAATATCAATTATAATAACCACCATGTTTATAAGGTGATTTGGAACCTCAAGAGTTGAATGATTTTCTTAAGGTGTTTATTAAGGTTTTTTATGGACACCTTTTGAACAAATGGTGGTGCTAGAATCTATTCTTATCAATGGTGTGCCAAGATGATATTTTAATTTGATCATATTCACCCATGATAAGGCTAATATATAATGTATAGAGTTTGGAAAGCTCTTTTAGTAGGATTGAAAGTCAACTATGTTGAGGGAAGTGCACATGCAAGAGCTATTAAAGAAAATTCATGATATCATTTTTTTCATATAGTACATGTTTGGGGTCCAAAGAATCCGGAGATACTCCCTTGAAATTCTTATTTAAATATTCCTCCAAGAATAAAAGTTTTAGTGGTCCATTTATAGAGAGATTCAATTCAATTTTCTTCCCCACTACTTCCCCGCCTCAGTTGGGGATCTACAGAGGTCCTTAGTGATAATGAGTTTTTTTTATAGAGGTAAAGCAGGTAATAAAATGTAGAGGTTATAACCATTATAAAATTAATCCGCTATGATTGTTCACTAGTAGGATTAAGGGTTGAATCTTCAAGGATGTACTCATGTTTATCTCCATAATCAAAGTTTATCGGTGAAAGAATCAGAGAGTGGTTTTATTCATTTAGGATATATGATTTTTTATTGCATTATAGGGTCAGGTAATATGGAATGATACGTTGTCACAAAACATGAAGTAGGAATTATCTCGGAAATAGATGTACCTATGTGAACGAAGCATCAAATTTACCATGGTCCTCCCTAAGGTGGAAAGGGTTTTCCTTATGGGGGTGTTTTTCTATAGGTGTGGATAGAGTACTGGGGTGAGGTATTATATGTAGTTTTTCCTGTGATCCATTTCTATAAAATTTACCCTAGACAGTCTGTGAAAATATTGGGGATCTAGAAAGTAGGAAAATAACTACAATAAAGATATATATTGTTATGTCTTAATAGTGGTCAACATGATCGAAGTGATGAATTGTGTATACTCTAAACTAGAACCCATAATCATAGATACAAGAATGAGACATTCCTTTTTCCAACCATTATTCAAGAGTTACAGATCCTGGATAATATATTATACTAACCTATGAAACTAGATACTCCTACTAGAAGTGATTCAATAATATCCCACATATTCTAATGATATGTGCATGTGATTCTTATAGAGGTGTTCTTGAGGATCCTCATTGTCAATGCGATTAATCCCAATGAAGTCATCCTTATCATTGACTCGATATCTTCATTACCTAGATCGATACAACACTATAATTATAGGATGGGGTGGTTCTGATCTAAGAAAGTGTGGTTATACTTCTTGGGAAAGTGAGACCTCTAGTTAAGACGAGTAGGGACAATATATTGGAAGATGCAATCGACCTCCTTGTATTTGTGGATTTAATCTCTATAAAGGGATTATTGTTTAGGTCAATTGACTCAATAGATGTGAAGGATAAAACGAATGTATTACTAGATGATGTACATGTATTTCCATTATATTTGGAGGTCAAAAATAGTATTGAATTGCACAAAAAACCCACTATAATTTCTTTAATAAATAATCAGATATCCCTGTCTGTGCCCAGGGAGTTGAATGTGTATCTATAAAGCTTTATGTATAAAATATTCCTTAGAACCAATGTTCCATTGTTCCCCCAATGTATCCTCAGTGTTTTCCACCAAGAAGAAATAGGGAATCCTAAGGCCCTGTATTGACTATTTTCACCTAAATTAGGTGAAAATCAAGAAAAATTATACTCTACCGAGAATGAATGACTATCGTAGTTGGATCCCTAGAGATAATTAATTTTTTCTTTTTGTAACCTATTTATTAAAAAATATAAAATATTAATAAATATTTCATCACATTTTTACTATTATTCTATATAACATTAAATAGATTATTTCCATGGACTATATATGAAATGGAAATGTTGTATAATTTCCTCTTTATGATGATAATATCGAAGTTCTAAGATGTTATTCTTAAATAAATGTTCTATGTTTAGATGAAATTTATATTTTAGGATAAAGATAGTGTATGATGTCAATTGTTAAAGGGTCATAAGATAATTTTATATCTTATCATGAAGTCTAAACAAGGTAGCATACAAGTGAGGTGGTTATGAATAATGATCTACCAATAGGTATAAAACACATTATATATATCGTTGGATATTCGAAACTATGGATATGTTTATTGGTTATTGTACAAGATATTATTTTTAATTTATATCCTTAATCTCATAATTTGATATATTGATGAAAACAGTGATGAAATATGATAACGGTGAGGTAGGATATGTTTAGTGAGTTATAAGTAACATGAAATTTGTGAATGAGCAAAAAAATTATTTCTTCACTCTATGATAATCTATTTAAACATCTCAGATCTTTTTTTGGAATGGAACTATCTAATTATATCTATATCCATAGCAGTTTTATAAAATTGTACATTTTATGAATGTCATAGAATGATATATCAATAATATATTTGGATGAAACAATTATGTAACCCAACTAATGATGTATTGAGACAAATGGATTTTACTAGAAAGTGTACATTCATAGGAGGTTTGTAATGTCTCAGAAATCCCATGTAAAATTTTAATGTAATGTCTCCGAAATCCTATGTAATTTTTTTAATCATATATATTTTAATTTGACCAACATGAGTGATAGTATAATCTTAGATAGAGAAAACCAAAAATAATTCATCCTCCCAAATGAACGCATTGTCCGTAGATTAACCTGTGCATGGGTTATTCTACGTTCGTCAGTTGAAATAATAATGGAAAAACATCAAGATAACATAACCCATACCATTATCCTCTGATGATGAAGGATTCTATTCACGTCATTGTTGAACTACGGTCATCGACATTCATCACCACTTACGAAACTTCAGATCTAATCCCCCAACATTCAATGCTTCATTATTAATTCTTTGCTGGATTGGGATTCAACCACTGGTTCATTAGAGATTTCCAGGAATTTGTTAATTCCACACTCCATCCCATTGGATTATAAAAATAAATAAAATGTTTAGCATTGTTGTACCGATTAATTATGCTTTCTAAATGTACCATATTTAATGATCCATTATGATTACAACATCGCGGTTTCAAACTCGACATTATTGACCCTCCATTAATTCCCGTCGTCATCCCATTATCATTGCACCGCATTGTCACCGTCCGCCACTCAATGGTGGGAAAAGAAATAAAATAATTCTTTTAAATTATATTATTATTTTTCTTGAAAATTATGAAAAATCACTTTTCCACTCGGCCCTTGCCAGTCAATGTTATGTCATGTCAAGGTGAATCCAGGCATTCCAAGTTCAATGGTGTACTTGTATTTTTAATCCGAGCACCTGTTAGAATGTTAGAAAATCCCGCTGTCATGTTTACTGAACGTACCTTAAAAAATTTCATAATTCTAGTTTGGGATCACCGGCTCCCAAAATCATGTGTTGTTAGAGCATTTGGTATTTGAATAAATCCATATAATTTAAAAAATATATGGGATATCCATGATATTACAATGTTTTTATCATTTTGACAGTAATGTATTTCTATATGTGTTCCTTGACCTGTTTTTAGAATCCGATTTTATACTTTTGGTCAGTTAGGCTAATTCCTCGGATAAAAATGATTATAAGGCATGAAACTATGTGTATCTTGAAGATTAGTTAAATTCTATTTGAATTTTACATTATAATGAATATAATTATCATATTATTTGGAATAATAAGTATTCATGTTTGGTTTATTTGTATAAATATTTAGTAAATGAATAGTACTGTTTTATTTATAAAATTAAGTAAATTGTTATTATTCAAGGTTTCATATATGCCAAGGATAGTTGATGGTACAATTTAAGGATCTAGTTTAAATTATATTTAAATATATTTTATATTAGTACACATCAAGGATACAATAATAATAATAGTAATGATATTCTATGTGGATTTTAAATTGAATTAATATATTAGTTAAGGATGTTTCAGTAATAACTAACTATCTGGCCTAAGTATATTACATGATTGTTTTATCATTTCTAGTGATAATAATTATTATTTTTACACCTTTTTTCTTTCGATAATTATTTTAATTCCTACAGAGAACTTTTTATAGAATGATTTATATAGTGGAGAGAATATATCAGCCTCCACCCTCCTAAGACTGAGAGAAATAGATGTGATACTTCAAGGCTAGAATTGACACTTATCGAGATCGTTGGTTAACGATTCAACTGGTTTGATACTTCTAATCTTGTTCTTGTAGATATGGTGGTGTTGTTTTAGGACTCAAGAATCATGTGTGTATATCACTTTATAGATTTTATCTATGGAAAATTTTTCATAATGAAATTTAGAAAATAATGGTCAACTGATTCTACAATTCATAAATAATAGAATTTTAAGAGAAGTGTTTTTGATATAATTAATTTGAATGTAAAATTAAAAGATATTATATATGAATATTTTAGGGTTTTATTCATGAATTAATATGGATTTAATCAGAAGAAACCAATGGAAAACATTTTTTTCCCTGGGCCCAACCACTATCGTTTTGTGATGGAATCCTCATGTGGTATCAATGTAATCACATATTAATTTTAAATTATTTAAAAATCTATAATAAAATATAAATTTTATTATATGTTCTTCATTTAAATATTTTTCATTATTTTATTCCAAAATTCAATATTTCACAAATTTTTAATTTCATATTACCATGAACTGGAAAATAACCGATGATCAGTGTTTGATGAACCCCTTCAAAGGTGTCAAGGAATATAGTGGGATAAAATTTATACATAAACTTTAAAATAAATGTCCACAATATATACCCACTGTTATAAATATAAGGATGAGTCACAAAAATCAAAACACATCATGTGGGAGAACAATATAAGGAACCATTGTATGCCTCATATTGAACTCTAATCGGAACATGGTTTGATAAGGTGTACATATAGAGACCCAATAACTTTCACATATTATTGCATAATTCTTACCATAATAATCCATTAATTACAACCCAAATGCTCATGAGGCCTTGTATATTTCGAAAACTAGGATTACAACACATTATAGTATACTAAAATATAGAACCCATATTTTTTACCTTTTATAAGTGTGCTTCCAAGACCATTTGAGCACCTAATACTTCCCTGCATTAACTGGGGAATACATAGAAAAAAAGGGTGATCTAGAATGACCAGTAATGGAATAATCATGATAAGGAAACCTTACATGTGAGTCAAAGTTATCACATGATATCATAAATAAAAATTCCCATTAATAATAGAATGAAATCATATAATAATGAAAATTGTGTCATAACATCATGATGAAATGGGTAATGTAAAAAAAATAACATGACATACAAATTAGTCAATGATAAATTCTTTTACAATATCGTATAGTGGAAAAAATTCCATAATCGATTTGGTTTACTTCCTAATCCCATACATGATGCCTCATGAGAACAATGATTTATCTAATTCATTGGAGTGCTATTTGGTCTCACCAATAACAAACTGTTCATGATATATGTGTGCTAGATAAAGAAAGAAATCATTAACCACAACATAATAATTACAAATGGAATGAAAATGGGTTTCATAATATTTTTTATATCACAAAAAGGAAATTTTGTTCTGAAGGAATTTGAGAAATTGTCATAAGGAATGTATTAACCCATAAAATGAAGATATAATGAGCTAGGTATATATATTATATATATATACATATAGTTTTGATGAATTCCATTAAATTAAGAGAGTTTTAGGGAAAATGTTTATAGCCCAAAGGAATGGGTGGTTTAGTGTGATTCATTAACTAGAGCCCGGTTTGTCCCGTGCATTGTTTATTTAAATTTATAATAAAATAAATTACATTATTTACTTGATTGATAAACTTTTTAATGATTTTATTAGTTTTATTTTAATTTTAACCAATTCATATTCAAATAAATAATCAATTAATTCCACATCTAACATTTTAACTATAAATGAACCATATGTCCAAAATCACTTTGGTAAGTTGATTAAGGATAAATAGATTAGTAATGAATCACCCACATAATGGTAAAAATGATTTTTTTTTCATTTTTATATATAAATTATAATTTTAAACCAATCATATAATATTATTATGAATAATGAGAGATGTTACAATCAAGGATATGGTTGGTCATACGTACGAATGAGTAACAATTTCATTTTTTGAATATTGGGACTGAAGGAAGGGTAGTGTTGTTTATATTAATAGGATGATAAATATTTCATAAATATATCATTATTTATTTTAATACTCTTAAAAATACATTTCATGTGATGTTTTAATAATAAAAAAAATATGAATCACATCTCTTCATGAGGTGGTTGTTTGTGGTACACACAAATGACTTTATCATTTTCAATAGATGGTACGATAAGTATTCATATGATATATTATTTTTTTTGAACCTTAAATATTTTAATATTGTAATAAAAAAAATATATTAATCATTTTTAACTTAATAGTAAAACATTAGTGAAAAATGAATAACGTCTCTTCATGAGGCAGTTGATGGATGTGCACATGAGTGAGGCTATTATATTATCTACAGAATAGAAAGTAATAAGGTATATATGATATTATAATTCTATAGGTATAAATATTTAATAAATATAGTATATTAAAATAAAACACATCACTATCTCCATCAACAATAAGTGGTTATGAAAAATGAATTACACTGGTTCATGAGGTTATAGTCTGTTGTACAGACAATCAATGATTTTGTTTCCAATTTGAGGGAGGTGGGGATGGTTTTTGGTAATAAACATATCATAAAAAAAAATTATTATATGTAATATAATCTTTTTTTTATATAACAATGGTTTAATAATATTTGGAGGATTTCAAGTATGAAATAAAATAATACACTTGGTTAAGGGCACTATATCTTCTTCGGACAACTTCTTCTAGTTTTCACCAAAACAATTCCAAAGTTATATTTATGAAACAAAAGACTTATAATAATATGGTAGGTATATATAGACCTAATTTGGGATGGTATAATATGATATAGTGGGTTTTGTAAGTGCACAGATGAGAGATGAGTCGTTGTCCTATTATAAGTTTGAAGATGGCACATAATTATTTTTTCTAAAAAAATAATTATGTAGATATTTTTATCCTTAATAATGATAGAAATGAAAAATTTTCAAACCATAAAATATATATGGTCAATATTTTACTACAAAATTTACAATTTAAATGTTTTATTTTATTATTAACCCATGTCATTTTAGTTTAACCCCTGGTAAACACATTTTTACCTTAACTATGGTAAATAATTATTACAACATTCACTATTAATAATTGTAAAAAAAGATATCTTGACCTTATTAGAATCTATACATTATAATTATTCCAAATTTGGAATAAAATTTTCCAAATTCAACTACTTTATGTGGAAACATTCAATTAAATATTTAACACACATAAGTGTTGTAAAAAACCTTTTTAACGAAATATATTTTATAAAGAAAAGATGATCTCATATTAAGTTTTTGGAAAGTAATAAAAAATAAATGAATTTAAATTATACTTTTTTGTTATAATATATATATATAACCATATAATATTCATAATTAATTTACTCTTATTCATACCCACCAATTTAATGTCTAGTTTATAACATCATACTATAAAACTCCCCTTTTAGATTCAGGGTTACGTGATCCACAAGGTATCAAATATATTTTTTTAATAGAAATATATTTGAATTTATTGGGGTGATACATTATCTTATAATACATGTGTTTCAAGTCATATATTATATCAATATTTATGTTCCTATTTTAAAATCTCATGGTGTTACATTCTACCCCCAAAAAATAATATGTCTTCACGATTTAATCTTGATATCATAAATAAGTGGTTTTACATTTCAATTTCTTTTAGAAAACATCACATCATAAAAAGTGTAAATAAATATACACCCTTGAAAATATTTAATGGGAAATTGGAAATTCATTATAAAAATATGATACCACATAATATAACATTTGTAGCAAGTGATGATATGGACATGGAAGTAAAGCATAAATAATTATAATGAGTGGTAAAGATCATTGATCAAAAGAATGTGAATGATCAAGGGGATGTAAAGGAACTCAAAACCATAAATCTAGGTTGAATTATAGGACCATTGATTCATTAAATATGAGTTTAATATGATAACTTTTTGTTTCACGAACGTTTTCATAGTATTGATGGATTATTTTACTATCTAGAGTAAGAGAAAAGGAAAACTAATTGCTTCCTAAATAAAATTTCATCATTTAAATAATTTCCAAAAATATTTCATTTTTTACTCCAAACAATGAGTATTGAAGATGAATTTTTCATGCATGAAGCACTAAATTAAAATTTTAACATATAATTTATTCCACAAAATTAAAACAACCCATTCTTAAAAAAATTAATAAACCAAAAATAATTAGCATGAGTTTTCT
Organism: Viscum album; assembly: GCA_963277665.1. NCBI lineage: Eukaryota > Viridiplantae > Streptophyta > Magnoliopsida > Santalales > Viscaceae > Viscum > Viscum album. The sequence goes on from OY728158.1 coordinate 1,616,872,418, forward strand.
TATAAATTAATCTCTAATACCAAAATAGTAAATCCAAAAGATCAACTTAATCCATTCAATGATTATTTATCCATAAAAAAATTCTTCTTAAATATCCAAAAATAATAAAATAATTCATCCCAAATAATCATTTACATTAAAAATCAAGGATATATATATACTCTCACCTAATACAACATATCCTTAAAAAATCATTAATCACCTCAAAAGGATTTGATAAAATTTATTTTTATTTTTCAAATAGTGTAAGTGAAAAAAGGTCATAATAACTAGTAAAACATTTTGAAAAGTGTTAGGTGTTTCACCCATATCTCCCTTGATTTTTGGGTCCAAGACCTATGACCTTGTGGAATAAGATGGGATTTCACCTAGCTTGAGGGATTTCCTTTTTATAAAAAATTGTTATTATAATTAAAATAAATTTACAAACAAAATACTTTACAAACATCTTTGAGGAAAAAATAGCCATCAAACAATTTTTTAACCACTAGTGATTTCAATACAACTTTTTATTTCCAACAAAATATCCCCTTACCATTAACTCAACATTATAGGCCAATACTACCATTCAACATATTATTTAAAATCCACGACATAGAACACAAACCGAACAATACTTATATATGTATATATCATAGATTAATAAAATAATTATTAAATTCTAGTACATAAACATTTCATTCATTCCACTTCATTCTTAAACCACTAACTATGCTCCGTTATCTTATTCATTAATACATATTTATTTTCATACATCATTTATAGACACTTCATGAACAACACCAGAAAATTACTCATAAAACCTTTTCTATAAAATTATTGATCGTTACCACTATGGAATTTATTTTTATAATTTTAATCCATTCCATATTTAAAACATTTGACCATTGATGATGATTTAGGGATACCATTATACTCATCCATTTCGATAACTGAACTTTTCAGTTTTATTTTCAAATTACTTACATTGTGACCTTTTTTCCACATTTAAATAATATTATAATTCTTTTGAGACATTCCCTTGAGTGATTATTCCCATATGCGTGTGATAGAGGGAAATTAATCTTCTTTCCTCCTTGGTCTCCACCACACGAACTCTTATTGAACTCTATCTTTCTCTTATTTGGGGAGTCTGAGGGTTAGTTAAAGTGATTTTTTTTAAAAATATATCTTTATAACTAATTAGGAATAATCACAACATCGATCACTATATTAATCATCCTATTTGGTTTCTCATTATGAAATTTTCTACCACTTTCAACCTCTTCCAAATTCCATTTGGTTCCTGCCATTAACTAAAACAATAATTCATAGTGTAATTAACAATATTCATAGAGGGAAATAACATAATCGTGAAAAATTATTTAAAATATTTATCCATAATGAATCCTTATTTTAAATAAAATACACCTTAGGTTTAGCTAACTTCATCCATGATCATATCCTATTCAAATTCATCATTATGGTTCACAAAGAGTTTTTTAATTTCTAAGATAAATCGCTTGAGAGTGTAAACCATGTTACACAGTAAGGCCTATTTTTACATTCTTTAAAAATCATTTTACCTAAAAACATATATAATAAAACCAAATAAATATTTAGTTTCCAAAAAATGATGAAATTTATTTAAAAACCCCTTATATACTTCACCAATGTTCTATCATATTTTTCAATACTTATTCTTATCCATAGGATGACCATTATACATTCCCTAGGTTTAACACTAAGGTTTTGTCTTCCATGTTTAAGAAGTTCAACTAAAATTTTTCTACAATATCAAATATAGTAAAACAAACCTTTTTGACATATTATAACATAATTCATAACATAATCACTCATTAATTGCAACCCAAATACCACTAGTCAAGGTATAGTTGACCGTCTAGGATATTAATACATCATAAGAATCTAAAAAATTAATCCTTATCATTTTCTTTACCATTGTAATATCCTAAGTCCATTTCATATCATAAAAATATATACTACAACCTGGGGAATACATAGAATAAATTGGTGAGCTAGAATACTCAGTAAAGAAATAATCTTGAGAAGGAAAGAAAACATTTGACTTAAAGGTATAACACTATATCATAAAATAGAAGTCTCATGAATACAATCATAAAGAAAAAAATATCATAGGTTCCTAGTATCATGGAAAATTTGGAAATGAAATATATCATGACATAAACATGATTCAAGGATTACTACAGAGACAATATCAAATGGTGGACAAAGTCCCATAACGGATTAGGTTTACTCCCTAATTCCATACATGAGGCCCCCTGAGACTAAAGCATTACCCAATTAATTAGAGAGCTATCTAGGTTCACCCATAAAATTATTTTCATGAGTAATATTTCCCACATAATGGTACCAATAATTAGGAATGACAAAATAATTAAACATGGAATGAAAGTTGGTTTCATAATCATGACTTATATCATAAATAATGGACATTTTATAATGAATAAATTTGATAAATGATCATAATGAATGTATTACATCATCATAGGAAGGTAGAATAATATATGAATATATGATATACATGTATTCAAATTTTTGAAGCACCTAATAATATTGAAATAGATGTAAATTTTTTTAGAGTGGTAAATCCCCAAATGTGAATGAAATGGTGGATTTGAGAGATTCCTCACCCCAATCCTGATTGGTCACCTGCATTATTTATCTCCATGAATAAAAAAATATAATTATTTACCTGATTAATAACCATTCTCATGTTTTTATTCATTTAATATTAATTTTTTCAATTTAATTTTCATGTTCCAAAAATATTCCATGAAAAATGTTTTAACGATAAACGATTCATATGGAAAAACCACTTTAGTATGGACTGTGAGGTCAAAATGATTATTAATTCATCATATCCAGAGATATATAAATGAAATAATTATAATTTACACATATATATGTTATAGTTTTTAAACAAAAACTAAAATACAAGTATGAAAAATGAACTCTTTTGCAATCATGGAGACGAATGGTTTTTTTGTATGCATGAGTAACACTTTTATTATTAAATGATTATGATGGAAGGAAGGAAGGTGTTATTTTTTCATTCTAGGATGATAATTATATTATTAATATAATATTATTTCTTTAAATAAACTTACACATACTATCAATTTTATGTGGTAATATCTAAAAGGTTAATCACATCCCTTTAGAAAATGTTAGTCCTCCTTACAAATTAATGACTTACAGTATTCAGTGGTTTGTAAGATAATAAAGTATATGATTTATTAATTTATTATAATGGTTAACATTTAGTTATTATCGTATATAAACATTAAAATAATCCTTATTACCTTCCATGTGAATCATATGTGAATAATGGATCACATCGCTTCATGGGGCGGTAGTATGTTGAAGACATGAGTGATGTTATTATATCCTAAACGGAATTGAAAATATGAATTTATATGTGCTATTATAGTTAGAGAGGTAGAATTATTCAAAAATATAAAAATTTAATATCTCATTATATCACTCCATGATACATGGTGACTAAATATTAATTACGCTAGTTTGCGAGGTGACATTCCATTGTACACATGATAAAATGTTTCATTTCAAATTTGTGGGAGGAGATGGTTGTAGTAAATTATAATATATATATATATATATATATATGTGTGTGTGTTTCATATAATTATGTTTCTGTAGAATCATGGTTTAGCAATTTTTGGAGGAGTTGTAGGAAGAAATAAAATATAACACTTGGTTAAAGCCCCACATTTTCTTTGGAAAACACCTTTTATATTGCACCAAAAGCCATTCTAGAATGAATTTATGACAAAAAACAGGATTATAGAATGTGTTTAGGTATTTAGAGAATTTATTTTTGTATATATTGAATGAAAAAATTGATTTTGGATGTGAAATGTGGAGAGGAGTGGGGGTGTCATTTTGTAAGTAGTGGAGAGGATGCACTTGATATTTTTGTAGTGAATGAATTAAACCCACCTATTTCTCATGTCACAGGGCTTCAAAATGGATCATTTATGACCATTATAATCTATAATGTTTATATATTACCATAAGAAATAAATTATACATGGTTTTGTTTTTCATTTTTAACCCTTATCTTTTCATTTTAACCCCTTGATAAACTGATTTTACCTTAACTATGGTAAATAACATGTAAAGTTTTCACTATTCATTATAGTAAAAAATTATGTTAGAATTATTTTATAGTATAAATTATGATTATAAAAAATATAGAGTACAATTTTTAAATTAAACTCACAGTAGTTAAAAAATTATGTTTATGATTAAACCTGCTAACATGTCGAAGAAATAGGTTTTAAAGAAATGAATTTTTTAAGGAAAAGATCATATCATACTAACTATATGAAAATTGATAATAATTAAATATGATTTAATTAATATAAATTAATATATAATATATAAATTTAATTTAAATCATTCTTAATTAGGTAATATTTAAATAATTTAAAATGGAGAAACATTGTGTACTTCCAAAACGTCTTCAATGTACATGATTTAAATCCTAAAAAATAAAATTCTAATAAAATATATTATAAAGACGATTCAAATTTTATTAATCAGACAAAATATAAATAACTAATAGTTATTTTAATTTTAAATAAAATTAAAAGTATAATGGGACTTGTTTTATTAATTTAAAATTACAATTTTATAAAATCATTATTTTTCATTATTCCTTGAAAATTAATATTTTCCAAAATATCTCAATATTTCACCCTTAGATAATATGAATATGGTGATTTAGAAAATTATGATAATTTTATAAAATAATATATCAATAATTTATAAAACATTATTTTAAATTAAACAAGAAAAGAGCCGTATATCCACATTTTAGAAAAATAACGTTTTTCTAAAAACATATCATTTTCTCTCAAATTGGTCCGATTTTTTTTAAAATAAAAAAATAACCACTAAATTTATTCTATAAATTTATAGACAATAAGATTTTAATTATTTTGTTATTCTTATTCATACCCACCAATGTAACTATTAGTTTATAATCGTATACTATATTCAGGTCCTTAATATTTGGGGTTAGGTGTTCCACAAGATAATAAAGAGATCGAATTTATTTAAAAAATATATATTATAAAGTATCAGGGTGTCAAATTCTGTTACAATATTCCAGTTTAATGTATTATATTCTATTGAACATGATTTTCCTCATTTGAAATTATACGGTGTTATATTACATGATGTGTAGCTTGCATATATTTCATACAACCCCACACACTTTGACCCAACGGGAATCATGGAATCTATATGTTCAAAGTACATTAAATGAAACTAAAAAATGTTTATTAACTATTTGTAGAAAATATACCTGAAAATAAATTATGTAAATAGATTTTAGTGGTTCATAAATTCCATGTAATTTTGTATAATGCTTGCTTAAAATATGTTGAGTCTCTAGGTGTGTAGTTTCAGTTTTCATGCGAATAAATTTATTAAATAAAAAAAACTAAGTAGTGTGTATTTAGATTTACATGTTTTTTGATATGGTTTTTTCAATAAATTACATGCCAAGTGATATTCGGTAGGTTATGGGTAATTAAATGTATAGATAAATTTCTCTAAAAAAATATGTGGGAAGAAGATGTGTAAAGTAATCAGACATTCCTTTTACATCATGGGAATCACCAATGGTGTATGACGTGTATATATAAGGCATATTTTCTAGTCATGGATGTTTTAATATCAACAAAAATTGACTCACCTAAGAATGTGTCATGTATATCATGAAACACTATGTTGGTAACCATTCCATGTAAGTATACTATACCTAACAGGAACCATACATTGATTTAGTCAGACATCATGTCATGTGGCGGTACACTTCATGTAATAATAATCCTCCAAAATTAGGTTTAATATAGATATAGAAGGGAACATTTCATAAAACCTTAGGCACATGTTGTTTAATTGAACAAGTTTAATAAAAATTATTTAATTTAATTATTTAAAATTATAGTGGATGAAAATATCTAGGATGGATTTTATAGATTATTAATATAAAATAAATAATTAATTAAAAGATAATTAATTAATTTTGGAATTTTATCTTAATAATTAATGGATTTAATGAACAAAAAATAACTTATATGCATATTTATTTCATAAATAGATAATAAATATCTTAGAAGACGTATGTATCAGTTGGTTTTCATTTCATTTAGTATTTATAGAATATGTTTTTTGATTGTAATTATTTAGTTAAAATGATGTTCTATCAGTAAAACCCTCCTTATTATGTATGATAATGTGTAACTATGGTTTAATTTATATAACCAAGTACCCTGGTTCCCCTAATATATATTTTAGTATGACAATTTAATAGAAGGAACATCTATGATAGAGGGTATGGTTAAAGATTGAACTGAGTTGAAAGCATCCAGTGAGATACATTGGTCAATGGTCAAATATTGAACTCAGTCAAATACAAATTCAAGTAGATTTTCCCATAAGTTCAAATGATTTTTTACATCCTGTTAATAATTTATTCAATAGTAAAATCTTAGGATAATTCCATATGTTTATTTTATGCCTTTATATTTCATGTATAATTATTTATATTTTTTTTAAAGGATATCAAATAAAATAAATCAATTAATAATAATGAAATATTTAATTAAGTAAATGGAATATGCATAAATTATTTTACTGAAAAATGATTATCTAATTTTTTAAAATAAAAATAATTGAAAAAATCATGTTAATGAAGTAACTATAGATAATTTACATATATGATAAAACACATCATCGAAATGTTAGGTTAGTGTAGTCTTTTATTATTTGGATTAAAATGAAAATATATTTCAAAGTATATGTCCATCATTCATTAGTGTTATTTTTGTTATTATATATTTTAAATATTTTTTCACATTTTGACTTAGATGATATTAAGGTTTTATTTCCTATATAAGACATGATAAAACAATAAGGAAGGTGTTAAGCAAATAGGAGTTCATTTTTCAGGATTAGGGAATCCAAACAACATATCAGGGAACTATGTGTTAATGTAGTTGGAAATAACACCAACCGAAATAAAAATGAATAATTTTTAAATACTATATCTAGGTTATGAGAAGGTAAATATGGAACATTTACACTAGAATATTTATTGTGTATGTTATTCTAAATTTAATTTTTAGAGGTAGTTATATCTAACAAAATTTCACAGGGCAAGTAATATAAAAATTATTCAGTCACATTTTGGTAATCAAGATGAAGTTCAAAATTTCAGAAACTATTTTTATTTTAAATATAAATTTAAATAACCTAAAAACAATACCTAGGGTTAATTTTTTAGAAACATATTATCTTAACTAGAATAAAAATCAAGAAGTTGTATAGGAAAATTTTCATTATACTTCGTAAAGAGACACTTTATACATGTTGGTGTCATTTTTTGTAGATAATGAGATATCTAACGAGGCTAGTAAAAAGGAACAAGTTTTCCTAATAAAATATGTGGATAATACATTTTATTTATAGTACTTTTTATTTTAGTTTATCTCTATTTAGCTTCAAAACCGTTTTGAAAACATTTAAGAATTCTTGATGTTGTCCCATATTTATGATATTTCATATGATAAAGAAAAAAATAGAGGCATAAGATCAATAAGGTACTTATTAGATGCATTCATAGTGAAGGAATACCAAATGGTCTTCATTTATTCATGATGGTTAGATATTTATAACAATTGGAAATCTTAGGTTTTATGTTACCAAATGATTTTTGAACTGAACTCATGTTTTCCTTAATAACTCAAATATTATATTGTTTCATTATGAGTTATAATATAAAAAATATTGAGAAGTATACCTCTAGTAAACATACACAAATTCTCTACAAAGATAAGAACCAGAGGTATAAAAAACATAAATTTTATATTGTCAATATGAGTAAGGTAAATAAAAGGATTATAAAACTCATTCCATTTCTAAAACATCTTTGTACTACCCAAAAAATAGGTGGACGATCCATTGATAGGATAATGAACAGGATGGTAGGTCCCCCTCACATACTAACCTAGGTACCCCAGTAAACCATTAACCAATTTGGCCTTGACATAACCCATAGGGTGTTCGCGATCCCCATGTGTCAACGACTACCACCTAGAATCATAAAACAGACAAATGGGAATGATTTTTTCCCAAACAATGCATAAGAAAAAGATAACAAGACTATATGCATTTCAAAGAAACTCCACCCAGAGTGATGTACCAGAATAAAATAGGGCATAAAAATACCAAAGTACAATAACCCAAGTACTAATATAGGAAAACCACCCATGTACCTAAAGACACAACTCACCACGACCAAGGTTATGTAGCTGGACGCACCTCCAAGAGATCATTTCCCTTTACTCGAACATAGAAGAAGGTAATCTATAAACACCTGAGGGAACATGTATGGCTTGAAATAAAAATCCCATTAGGTACTCACCAAGGATTCCATAACAGTTCCAAATCTAGATTAACCAAAATAATGCTTTCAATTATAAAATAAAAATGCTTGGAATTTTAAATCATATTTAAGAAATTCATGCTATATTGTTCAACTAAGGGATAATACCTTAATCTAAGGCTTTGTAAATGATGGAATATTTCTAAAACAACAACATAAATAAAAAATTTATATAAAATGGTTTATATAATCCATAAGTCATGTAATGAAGTTTTACAACATTGGTATACATTTATATCTTAAATATAAATAACAAGTGAGTGAAATAGTAATTTTTTAAATAGTTATGATGGTATTATTAGTTATAAGACTCCACACTCTCTAAGTGAAATCGGTAATATGTGTATACACACGTCCCTCTAAGACTATCCAGAGAAAAATCATCACCCACCCATTGGGGATGTGACCCCCCCAACATGTATGTTTTAGAGATTTGTAATACCGTAGAGTGTGTCCAAATTAATCACTAAATTCCTAAGGATTGCATGTTCTCTTAAATATTAAATGATGGGGAATTTAGTTTCTTAGAATAAAATTAATTCACGTTAGCCAATTTCAAAATGACAATTATCTATTCAAAACCAAAACTAGTTTTAGTAAAAAAACATTCCTTTTTCCAAGATAAAACCAATGGGTTTTTACAAAAACATTTTAAAGACATTTCCAATAGTTTTAAATCCATTAAAAACCAATTCCATAAATTTTCAAAATTATTTTCCACAGTTATATTGATCAAATTAATTGAAATAATGTCCATAAAATCTAAAATTTAAATTAAACAGTCTAACAATACAAATTTCCATAAACACACCCAAATTCATTGGAATTCATGGTTATCCCAATTTCCATGTCAAAACCATTTCAAATATCCAAATTCACTGAAATTCAGTTTTATCAAATTAATTGAATTCTATTTTTTTAAAATTAATTTAAATCAACATTTTAAATAAATTCAGAAATTAAAATTTAATAAATTTGGCCGTACAGGATGGAACCACCTACCTCTACCCAAAACTCAAAACTCACAGAAACACCAATCAACGAGAACACAGGTGGAGAAGATCATGAAACCCTACCTATAAAAAAAGACCTAACGCCAAAAGTAATAGATCCATAAATTCCAATATAATCCATGGATAACCTAATAGAAAATAATGATAGAAATGGTAAGAATAAGGGATAACTCTTACCCATGAATTACACTAAAAGCATATCAATGATCAAATGCCAAAAAAATGGATTCAGATGGGCTGGAAGGATTTATGATCGCCTGGGAAAAGCCTTGGGTTAAGGTGGAATAAACCAGAGAGAAGACAAAAGGAAAGGCCAGCCACACTGCCTATTTTAAAAATACAGTCGAGGTATTACATTATGTGTAATCCTAATACGTATCATGAAATACTTAAATTTCATAACCTCCAAAAAAACATGTATCATCAACATAAATGGAGAAGCTATGTATTAAAAATAAATCATTAAATCAATCATTATGTGTTATTAAAAATCATGATGTGTACCCATCATTGTGTGAATCCATTCACAACTTGTTGTAGATCAATTATAAATTTCGTAACTCTATTACGTGATGTTAAATCCTTAGACAGCCTGCTGGAAAAAGTCATATAAAAGAGGGAATCAAACTAAAATTTGACATAACTATTATAGGTATCCTCCCAATCAAAACTCAACCCTTACTCTAAAAAATAAATAGAAAACCATGACATGATTAAAGATGCACCTATCTAATCAGAAATATAATGTTACAACCTCCCCCTAAAAAACATTTCTATCCCCGAAAAGCCTTTGAAGAATCTTCCATGCCAAAGTGATGATGCTACTACTCTTTCATCAGTGCCTCATATTCCCACATCTCTGGATTATTAGAACCATGATGCCATATCACATGAACCAAAGTAATCATCCTCCCATGATGTACCTTGCTCTTAGAATAAACTATCCGGATTGGCCGCTTAGTAAATGATAAATCAAGCTCAATATTAAGATCACTCCAGATCAAAACATGAGATAGATCAGATAGATAAATTCTAAGCTATGATACATGGAACATGTTATATAACAATGTTAGTGTCTGTTGTAGTGCTAATCATAAATCAAATTCCCCCACCTAATCAACAACCTTGAAAGGCCCCAAAAAATAAAAGGCAATCATACATTGCCTCCTAAGACGTCGATGACCCAATTGGGGTGAAAACATCATAAATACCTGGTCACCAACTAAAAATTATAAAGTCCTATATAAAATATCATTATAAGACATTTTTCGGCTATATTCTCTAAACATTAATTAAGGAATCAACAAAATATTAGATTTCATCTCTTGGATAAAACTTTTTCTAACAAGTGAAGTTTAACCAACCTCTAATAATCACAATGAAGATTTACAATGCCGACCATACTAGGTCATAAAAAGGTTTCATTCTGATCTCAAATTGGAAACTATTGTTATAAGATAACTCAACCAGTGTGAATTGATCATCCCAATTCCTGCCAAAGTCGATAACACAAGCACCAAGAATATCATCAAGAATATATTTAGCTCTCTCTGTCTAGCCATCCAGCTATGTATCATATGACATGATAAAACAAACATAATATCCTAGTGCCTCCTGAATGCCTTTCCAAAAGTGAGAAGTAAATAAAGGAAGATGATTATAGACAATAGCATATGAAACTTTGGAAAAATGAACAATATATTTCATATAGATATTTCCCAACTCCTTATCATCTGTTGTACCTTGAATGTGTCTAATGTTAGTTGACTTGGTCAACCTTTTAAACAAAAAACATATCACATTATTATTCCTTTTTATATGAGGTAACCCACCACAATGTCCTTATAGATTTTAAACCACTTCAAATTAGGTACTGTAAGTGGTTGAAGTAAAGCCTATGGTTTCTAGTGCTTTTATTTCACATGCCGGCATGCATAATAATTTGAAACAAAATCATCAATGCCACATCTCAAACCTAGCCACCAAAATAGTTTCCTCATGTCATATAATATATTAGTGGTTCCTAGGTGCACATACCACTAGGAATAATGTAAATATACTATTGTAGATTTTCTTGCTGAAAATAGAAAAATGTACTAGTTCTGATAACACAAAAAACCATCTTTGGAGAATTACCACTAGGCATCAGTCTCCAAACAATAAATAAAGTCTCTAATGATACTGAATTCTTCTTCCAGCTACTGTTCCTACTAAATCATTTTGATAAGAGTGAATTTCAACAAAATTATGGCTAATGAAACTTCATCCCCTTTATATCCTAAACTCTAATGTGAAACTGTGCCAAAAGAGCCATCAAATTTCTCTCTTCGGATGATTTTTTTACTATTTGTGTCTGAATTCTCTCACTCAAAGAATATTTAGCAAAACATTTATTCCTCAGGTTATTGGTGATTTCAAAGTAAAAATATTACAGGTACTCCACCCAAAGCCTCTGGTGGTGGTTCAAATCATTTTGAGAAAAGATATAACTCAGTATTTCTTGTTCTGAATACATAGTAAACCTTTCTCCATAAAGGTAGTTCAACAAAAATTTGAGTGTATTAATAATAGTATAATGTTCTTGGTTGTGGGTAGAATAATTATTCTCATGTTTCATAAGACAATGAGATCTATAAGGAACTACACGGTTTTCCAATATAAGAATGCATCACAAGACTCAACCTGATGTAACACAAGAGAAGACATAGCCCTGCCCGACCTCTAGAAGAGTCAACACCAGTGTAGTAGTCAATAGATTTTTCATCTTAACAAAATAATTTTTACATTTATCATACCAAGAAAACCTCACACCCTTCCAAGTCAGAGCATTCATCAGATAACCCAACATTGATATGTCCTTCACAAACCTTCAGAAGTATCCAGCTAAGCCCAAGAATTATCGAATTTAAAAGAAATTTCTTCATTCCTCCTACACCATAAAAACCTTTAAATTATCATGATCATGTGATATACACTATTTTAGTACCACGTGTACCAATAATATCACTTCTTGAATCCAAAAATCACTCTTTCAAATCATGAAAAAATGTCAATGATTTATCAGCATACCAAGAACTGTTCTTAGATGTTACACATGATCCTCCTCATATTTAGAGTAAATTAGGATGTAATACACAAATACTACCAATATTTTATCTAGATACCCATAGAAAATCTTGTTCAAGAAAGCCATGAAAACCACATTATCATTTTTCAGACCCAAGGGAATGACATGGTACTTGAAATGGTTAAACCTAATCTGGAAAGCGTTTTTTGGAATGTAAGATTTATTTATCCTCAATTTATGGTAGCCATATTGAAGGTAGATCTTTGAAAACAACTTCACACCTTTCATATGATCAAATAGATCATCAATAAATGGAAACATATACTTGTTCTTCCCCATAACATGATTGAGATTTCGGTAATCAACACATAATTGAAGAGAATTATCAACCTTCTTAGCAAAGAGAAATGATGCCACCCAAGGTAACACACTCTGGTGTATAAAGCCTTTTAAATAAGATCGTCTGTAACATCCCAAGTAAATGAAGAATAAAAAATATTTCATATTTATTTATATTTGTGAATTAAAAATTAATTTTACTTAAAGTGGTTTCTATGTTCGATAGCATACCCGATGCGCAACAATGGATTTTTCTAGAATCTTACGTTGCACACTAATAATATAATATTATTATTTTAAATGGTAGTCAACTCCTAGAAATTTTATTGGTGGGAATGAATTATACTAACTACAATATGATTATACATATTTTTTCAAATGTATTTACATTTATCGAACAAAATATAGAGGCTTAAAATGTGAATGAATCTCATTTTAAGTATAATTTACATTAAAGGCTGATTTAACACCTTTTAATGGAAACCCATATTTAAATATAGTTTTGGACACTTTATGGCATTCTAATTGAAAAAAAAATCCTTCTTTAGAATGGGGTCATCAAATTTTACTCTGGGTATTTTTTTGGTATTTTTCTGATAAAGTTCATTTTTTAATGAATAGTGAAAAATATTGTATTTCAATTCAAAAGTTTCTTTTAATATAATTTATTTATATGGTTAGATTTTCATTTTAGTTGGTTTTGAAGTGAAATTAAAATATATTTTTACCATCTAATCCAATTATGGTCATTGGAATTAATTTCACTTTAAAATTGGACGTAAACAAGTATCAATCTTTCGATAGTTATTGTTTCTAAAAAACATGCTATTTGTTTTGATAATGGGAATTAATTTTAAAGTTAATTAATGCCACTTATGTGTTTTGAATTTTGAAAAATAGGGATAATTTATTAATTCAGAATATCAAATAATGCTTAGGCTAAATTTTTGGTATTTTTCTGAAAAACATCAATTTTTGATGAATAGTGAAACCACATAGTGGTAGTTAAAAAACTGACTTTTTCATTTAAATGAAATTTTACCACTTCTATGAATTGAATTTCCAAAATCCCACATACATGGTTTTTATCAAGAAGTAAAATGTGGTTCATTAAGATGAAAATATTTTTATGAATAGTAACTTTTGACTTTTATTTACCGTGGTTAAAGATAAATATGGTAATTCAAGGTAAAATTAATATTATAATAATTCAAAATTAACATAACACTTGTCCTAACCTTATTGGATGAGTATTGGCCGACCAGGGTCATCCTTGAGTCGATTTTGAGAACCCATGGAGCCACTTATGAAAGATGATGAAACTTTAGATTAATTAATTTAATGTAAAGACAAATATTGACATTAACAAAAAAATTAGTAATTAATTTTTATATGGTGTCATATAAGTCCTCTTTTAGACTATAAATATTCTCTGGAAATATAAAAAGAATTCCTAAATTTTAATATTTCTTTATAATTTTTAGACATCGAATAAATTAAATTATTCGTGACACAATAATGATGCAGTATTTACCACATTAATAAATGATTTAAATAAATAAGATTATAATGATTACAATATTATCCAAAACATGTCCAATTCTAATTAGTTGATTTTATTTCGAATATTAGTCATCTTAGCTTCCACCTTAATGATTTTTGGACCATTAGAAACTGAATATCATTATATAATAAAATATTTTTTTTACACTTTCCTAAAGAGCCCCTCCTCCCCCTTATAAAAGGAGACCATTTCCATCCAATTCCTCACACCTCTCAATCCATTTGGATAGTCCAAAACCTACCCAATTAAGCTCCCAACATCCCTCTCTGCCTCCTAGAAAACTTACCTTAGGCAGAAGGCACTTCAAGAAGTCCATTGGTTCAAACCAAAGGGAGTTACCCAAATAAAAGGTAATGGTTTCACATAAAGTATTTTCATTTATTTTACTTCTCCAACACCTAAACTATTTTTATTCCTTTATTTTGAAACAACACTAGTATCCTCAATATACTAGGATTATTTTATGATAAGTATTCGAACTACACTTATACACACCTCCATTTAATGGATGATGAATATAATGTTTCTATAGATGGAAAACTAATGCATCACGAAACGAGGATTGTTCAAATATCTCCAACCGCCTTTCATGGTGTCTATTATAATGGTACTATATTTATATATGATATATATTTTGTTTATTATTTCCTTATGTTTGTATACTTCCCATTTATAGAACTCTTTTATGGTTACCATAGTGGGTAAATATAATAATCTCATTTGAGGAAGTGCGGACTACTGCCCCATCAAAGTGATTTGATTCGTTAATGCCTTTTGTGTGATGTACAAAGGATGGATTTAATGATATTATATATGATATTATACTGGAATTATAATATAACTATGTATCAATATTTTTTTTCCATTAAAATAAGAAATTGATATGAAATTAGAGTTCATGCGTACGTACGGATTACCGTCTCCATGAACAGTGCATTTCATTTCTTACCTCTAAATGTCATGTACTATTATAAAAACATATATATGCAGGATATATATGATATATATGATATCCAAATCATGATATAATTCTGGATATAATGAACCTTTGACCAGATTAACAACATGTAATTATAAGACGTCCATTTTTGACTCAGGTACCAAATATCGACAAAGCGAAAGTTATTAACTTAAATGTTTTCATAATGTTTATAACATGGTAATAAGTGATATAAAAGGAATAATAAACATGAAAAATGTTCTTAATCAAGTAGAAATTAACTTTATTTTATTATTCCGGATATTAAAGAATGATCGAGTCAAGTCAAGCATGAGATAAGGGAATTCGTCTCAATCTCCTTTCATTGAGGCATTTTTAGTTTTATACACGACTTTATTTTATACAGTGTATAAACCCTGTTGACTTTTCACTTTATTAAAAGGGATTATTTTTATACAAATCGTTTTACTAAATGAGAAAAAGGTATGTTTTTTTAACGTAAGTGGTGAAAACGACCTTTCCGCCGTCGTGAGTCTTATTTGATCTTTGGCTTCCTTAACTAGTCGTAATGTTTTTTAAAGGAAAAATAAATACCATATACTCTTTTTACATGTTTTGGTATTGAAAATGATTTTGAGAATGGATTTATTATTTCAAAATCTTGAAATGATATTTTATTATTGTAATGTGGAAATGTTATCTTTCCTTTATTCTTTTGTTAGGTGTTATAATTATGTTATGGTTATTGGGAATTATTTACGTATACAAGTGGTTCCATGATAAACCTAGGGCAAGTGAGCCCATGATATCTCTCCAACGCATTGGGTAACATGACAGAGGTAAACGTGAATGTTTCTCCTAAGAGTTTTAGGTAATATACTGTGATGGGTATTCCAAAGTAACTCCCTTTGTAGCTGTGATAGCTACAATGTAAGTATGGTATAGATGTCGTAAGTTACTATTATGATTTATAATTTCTATGTGTCTTTCATAAATCTTATGATTTAATGAGGTAAGTAAATGAGTTCATGTTTTGTACGTATTTATGAACAAATATGTTCATTCATTGTTTTATAACCCTTACTGAGCCTTTTATTCTCATCCCATGTTCTGAAATGTTTTCACATGACTTAAATATGAATAGGATCAAGGATGGGATC
Source organism: Viscum album (assembly GCA_963277665.1). NCBI lineage: Eukaryota > Viridiplantae > Streptophyta > Magnoliopsida > Santalales > Viscaceae > Viscum > Viscum album. The sequence continues at coordinate 1,616,889,004 of OY728158.1, forward strand.
AAGGAAAAGTCATGCTGTCTTAAACATGGAACTAGACATGACTCTTTCTATGAAGATTTTTTATTTTATGAAAAAAATGGAAACTGTGTAGAAATTTATACCTTATAATCTTTTGAGAAGTAATTAAAATGTCCTAATTCTCTAAAACTCTAAACCTGAAAATATCCTCAATGTGAATTATTCATTTAATTTAATATAATGTAATGTTTAAGGTCATGTCCATATAGGTGGTATCAGAGGTTGGTTTAGATAACATTACGAGTTGGGGTGTTGTTAAATAAATTTCTATAAATTAATTTATGTTAATATTGAAATCATATTGAATTTATAGATTACCTTGTTGCTTCGCCTAAGATATATCATTGTTCAGAATGGTTTTCCACAGAGGAAACAAGGCAGCTATGTTTGGACGACATCAGGAGGAAGACAAACTTCCAAATCAGCAACCTGAGATGGTCAGAATCCGAACTGAACAGTTTGTTATAGTGATGGCACAATTGACTTAGGTGAAAAATGGTGGCAGTATCCATGTACGAGATTAGTTAGATCAACCACAAAGGAACATGTTAGTAGTGGATAATTTCATGAGGCAACATCCCCCATCATTCAAGGGATCATCTGACCCTGTGCAAGCTGAAGGGTGTATTAAAGCACATGAGAAGATTTTTGATGTTATGGGTTGTTCAAAACATCAAAAGGTTAGTCTTGCAGTTTACCGTTTTGAAGGTGAAGCTGATCAGTGGTGGTCGATGGTGAAAAATATCAGGGATAGTGAGGATATTGATGCTCTTGATTGGGATGAATTCAAAGGATGTTTCTTGAGAAATATTTTTCTAAGGTGGTTTGTCATAGGATGGAAAACAATTCATGGAATTGAGGCAGGAGGATGACTCAATGGATATATATGAAGAAACATTCAGTCGACTGGAATGGTATTCTCCAAATTTCATAAGAGATCTTGATAGTAAAATCAACCATTTTTACTCAGGATTAATTCCAAAGTATCTAAGGGATTTATCTTTCTGTGAGTTCAAAAGTTATGAAAAACGTGTTTGTTGTGTAGAGAAGGTCGAAATGGAGTTTGCTGATGATCAGGTATTCATTGACAAACAACAGAATTAGAGGTCAAGGTGGTAGGAGAAAGGGGAGACCTCTTTAAAAAAGTCTGATGGTAAGAATCTTAAGTTTACAGTTTGTGAAAATTGTTGTAAAAATCCTGATGGGGAATGACTTTTGAATTCTGTTAAGTGCTGCCGATGTGATAAAATGGGGAATAAGGCTCATAATTGAACTGAAAACGATCAGGGTAATGGTATACCTAAATATTATTTACAGTCAGTAAACTTTTTTAAGTGCAATGAAAGGGGTCATTATGAAAATGAGTCTCTAACAAAGAACTCAACCGAAGGATAGCAGCCAGACTAAAAGCAGAAAGGGGTGGCGAAATCCTTTGCAACTAATTCAGAAGATGTTGGTCTATCAAATAAAGTAGTATCAGGTACACTGTTTGTTTTCTTAGATTATGCCAATGTGTTGTTTGATTCAGGGTCTACACATTCTTTCATTTTTGAGAATTTTTCGTGTAAATTGGGAATCCCATCTCATGATATAAATACTGTACTTATGGTAAAAACACCTGGAAGAAATGTTGAGACAAAAAGAAAACATAAGAACATTCATGTCCTTGTGTGCGGAAAGAATCTACCTACAAACCTTATTGTTTTTCTTGTAGTAGAGTTTGATGTTATATTGGGCATCGATTAGCTTTCGGTATATCATGCTAAGATTGACTGCAGAGAAAAAGAGGTTTCTTTTTAGAATTATTTCTAGTTTGTTTACAAGAATGAGCCCTTGCTATTGATAACATATCAGGAAGTCAAAAAACTTGTAAAATATGGAAATGAATGTTACCTTGCACATATTGTTGAAAACAAAGGAATTGTTGAGATTAATGATGTGCCAGTGGTAAATGAGTACCTTGATGTGTTTCCTAATTAGTTTCCTGGTATTATACCTGATTGGGAAGTTGAATTTACTTTTGACTTAGTTCTTGATGCTATGCCAATTTCGAAACCCCCTTATCGAATGGCTTAAATTGATCTTTTAGAGTTAAAGAAGCAATTTTAGGAGTTATTAGATAAATGTTTCATTCGACCTAGCACATCACCATGGGGTGATCCTATCTTTTTTGTTAAAAATAAAGATGGTTCAATGAGACTTTTCATTGATTATAGAGCATTGAATAACATCACTTTTAAGAATAAGTATCCTTTGCCTCATATCGATGATATATTTGATCATCTCAAGGGAATTAAGTATTTTTCAAAGATTGACTTGAGGTATGGGTACCATTAGTTGAAAGAAAAGTAATCAGAAGTTCCAAAGACAGTGTTTTGTACTAGATATTTCCATTATCAATTTGTAGTTATTTTGTTTTGGGTTAACCAATACATATTATATATTCATGGATCTTATGAATAGAATTTTACATGAGTTCTTGGATAAGTTTGTGGTTGTGTTCATTGATGATATTTTGGTTTATTCCAAAAGAAAGGAGGAACATGAAAGTCATTTAAGGGTTGTCTTGAATACCTTAAAAGAAAAAGAAAATATTTGGGAAATTCAGAAAGTGTGAATTTTGGTTACAAAAAATTTCATTCCTTGGTCACATTGTTTCAAAAAATGGCATAACTGTTGATCCTTCTAAACAAATGTTGTTAAAGAATGGCCAAGACACACAAATATAATCGAGATTTGTAGTTTTCTTGGATTGGAAGGTTATTACTAGAGGATTGTTGAAATGTTTTCATGGTTATCTTGTCTAATGATTAAGTTAACTCGAAAAGGTCTTAAGTTCATCTGGAAAAAAGAATGTGGTGATTTTTTTCAGGAATTGAAAAGATGATTGGGGAATTCTCCAGTTTTGGAACTGCCGTCTAGAAATGGTGGGTTTGTTATCTACAGAGATGCTTCATTGAAAGGACTGAGTTGTGTCCTAATGAAAAATGATTAGGTAATTGCTTATTCTTCACATCATTTGAAACCACATGATTAAAATTACCCTGCACATGATTTGGAATTAGCTGCTGTTGTTTTTGCTTAAAAAATATGGAGGCATCATTTGTATGGATTGAAGTGTGAAATATATACTGATCAGAAAAGTTTTAAGTATATATTCACTTAGAAAGAATTGAACATGAGATAGAGGAGATGGTTGGAATTAATCGAGGATTATGATTGCACGATCCTTTACCATCCAGACAAAGAAAATAAAGTGGCTGATGCTTGGAGTCGAAAAAGCAATACTTCATTGACCATGTTATGTTTGGAACGAGATCGTTTGTTTTTTGATTTGATGAGCTTTGACATAGAAGTTTTTTTTGTAGTAAATTCTTCTGTTTTGTTTCAGGTGTCAGTGAAATCATCTCTATCAGACGGAATTAAGAAAGCGTAGAAGGAAGACAGTGAGTTTTAGAAAAAAAATTGTGCTAGTTCAGAAGGGTATGTTTCCTAATTTTAACGTTGATAATGATTGTGTTTTGAGATTTCGAAAGAGATTATGTGTTCCTTTTGATTCATAGTTGAATAATGAGTTGTTATGTGAAGCTCATAGTTCTTTGTTTTCAGTTCATCCTGGCAGTACTAAGATGTACATAGATCTTCAGGAGTATTACTGGTGGGATGGAATGAAAAGAGATATTTCTGATTTTACTATGAAGTGTTTGACTTCTCAGCAGGTTAAAGTAGAGTGGTAGTTACCAAAAGGGATGCTTCAGCCATTACCTGTGCTATAGTGGAAATGGGAAAATATATCAATGGACTTTGTTGTGCGATTACCAAAGACATCTCAAGGTAATATTGCAATCTGGGTTATAGTTGACCGATTGACTAAATATGCTCATTTCCTTCCAATTAGAGATACTTTGTCCCTAGATCAACTTTCTCAATTGTATGTCAATGAGATAGTCAGGTTGCATAGAGTTCCCCACTCCATTGTATCTGATTGTGATCCCAGGTTTACTTATAACTTTTGGAAAGGCCTTCAGATGTCATTGGGTGATTAATTAAACTTTAGTAAAAATTTTCATCCTTAATCAGATGGGCAATCAGAACGAACAATTTAGACCATGGAGGATATGCTAGGTTCATGCTCGATGGATTATCAGGGACGTTGGGACCAACACCGTTCTTTGGCTGAATTTTCATATAATAACAGTTTTCATTCCAGTATACAGAAGGATCCATTTGAGGCATTATATGGAAAGCATTGTTGAACTCCAGAATTTTGGGATGAAGTAGGTGAAAGGAAGATGATGGGACCAAAATTGGTGGAAGAGAGGCATAGAATGTTCATTTGATTCAGAAGCACATGAGAACAACTCTGAGAAGACAAAAAAGTTATGCAGATAACCGGAGGAATGATCTTTCCTTTGAAGTAGGTGATCATATCTTTTTCAAAGTTTCTCCATGTAAAAGTGTGATGCATTTTGGTAAGAAGGAAAAGTTGATTTTGTGGTTTATTGGACCTTATGAAATTATGGATAAAGCTGGATCAGTTGCGTATAAAGTGGATTTACCTCCAATTTTATCCCAGGTACACAATGTTTTCCATGTTTAGATGTTGAGATAGTATATGCCAGATCCATCTCATGTTTTGAGCCTAGAGGTAGTTCATTTGGAAGAGAATCTCTCTTATGAAGAACATCCCGTCCAGATTCTTGACTATAGAGAGAAAGTGTTGCAGAATAAGGTAATTCACTAGGTAAATGTTTTGTGGAAAATCATATGGTTGAAGAGGCAATGCGGGAATCTGAAAATGCTATGAGGGATAAATACACCCACTTATTTTGATAAGTGAATAAAAATTTCGAGGATGAAATTCCCAAATGGGGGAAGGATGATACATCCCATGTAAATGAAGAATAAGATATATTTCACATTTATTAACATTTTTGAATTAAATATTAATTTTACTTCAAAGGGGTTGCTATGTTCCATAGCTTAACCGATACGCAACAACGGGTTTCTTTGGAATCTTTCGTTGCACACTAATAATATAATATTATTATTTAAAATGGTAGTTAACTCTTAGACGTTGTATTGGCAGGAATTAATGAAACTAACAATAATATTATTATTCATATTTTCTCAATGTATTTACATTTATCCAATAAAATTTAGACTCCTAAAATGTGAATGAATCTAGTTTTATGCATAATTTACATTAAAAGGCTAGTTTATCTCCATTTAATGGAGAACACTATTTAAATATAGTTTTGGTAACTTCATGACATTCTAATTGACCAAATAAAATCCTTCTTTATAATAGGGACATAATATTTTACTTTGGGGAATTTTTTGGTATTTTTCTGATAAAGTTCATTTTTTAATGAATAACGAAAAATATTGTATTTCAATTCAAAAGTTCCTTTTAATATAATTTATTTATATGGTTATATTATCTTTTTAATTGGGTTTAAAGTGAATTTAAAATATATTTTTACCATTTAATCCATTGTTGGTCATTGGAATTTATTTCACTTTGAAATTTGACATAAACAAGTATCAATCTTCTCATAGTTATTGTTTCTTAAAAACATGCTATTTGTTTTGATAATGGGAATTAATTTTAAAATTAATTACTGCCACTTATATGTTTTGAATTTTTCCAAATAGACCTGAATTTTGAATTCGGAATATCAAATAATTCTTAGGCTGAATTTTTGGAATTTTTCTGAAAAACTTCAATGTTTGATGAATAGTGAAACCACTTAGTGGTAGTTAAATAACTGACTTTTTCATTTAAATGAAAATTTACCATTTCTATGAGTTGAATTTAAAAAATACAACATACATGGTTGTTATAAATATGTAAAATGTGGTTCATTAAGATGAAAATAATTTTTGGTGAATAGTCACTTTTGACTTTTATTTATCGTGATTAAAGGTAAATATGGTAATTCATAGTTAAAGAAATATTATAATAATTCAAAATTACCTTAACACTTGTACTAACATTATTGAATGAGTATTGGCCGACCTTGGGCATCCTTGGGTCGATTTGGGGACCCCATGGATCCACTAATGAAAGAAAATGACACTTCAGATTAATTAATTTAATGTAAAGACAAAATTGACATTAACAAAAATATTTGAGTAATTAATTTTTATATGGTGTTATATAAGTCCCATTTTCGACTATAAATATTATTTGGAAAGATAAAACGATTTAATACATGATAGTAATTTTTTTATATTTTTTAGACATATAATAAATTAAATTATTCATGACACAATAATGATGCAGTATTTACCACATTAATAAATGATTTAAATAAATAAGATTATAATGATTAACATATTATCCAAAAATTGTAAAATTATGATTGGATAATTTTATTTCTAATATCATTCATCTTATATAATACGTTAATGATTTTTGGACCATTAGAAATAGAATATCATTATATAATAAAATAATGTTTTCACACTTTCCTAAAGAGCCCCTCGTCTCCCTTATAAAAGGAGACCATTTACATCCAATTCCTCACACCACTCAAGACATTTGGATCATCAAAACTCTGCCCAAGTAAGCTAAATACATCCCTCTCCTCCTCCTAGAATCCTTACCTTAGGCAGAAGGCACTTCAAGAAGACTTTCTGTTCAAACCAAAAGGAGTTACCCAAATTAAAGGTAATGGTTTCTCTTAAAGTGTTTTCATTTATTCTACTTCTCCAACCCCTAAACTTTTTTTATTCCTTTATTTTTTGACAAGAAAAGTATCCAAAATATACTAGGATATTGTATTATAAGTATTATAACTATAATTACACACACCTCCATCTAATGGATGATGAAAATAATGTTTCGGTGGATGTCAAACTAATGCCTCAGGAAACAATGATTGTTCAAATATATCCTAACGTCGCTCATGGTGGCCATTATGATTGAAATGTATTTATATATTATATATATTATGTTTATTTTTTCCTTATTCTTCTGTACTTCTTATTTATATCACTCTTTTATGGTTTCCATAGTGGGTATATACGATAATCCCATTTGAGGAAGTGCGAACTACTGCCCCCTCAAAGTGATTTGATTCGTCAATGCCTTATGTGGGATGTTTAAAGGATAGAGTTAATGATATTATATATGATATTATACTAGAATTAAAATATACCTATGTATTATTAAGTTTTATTTCCATTAAAATAATAAATTTAAATGAAATTGTTGTTCATGCGTACGTACGACTTACCGTCTCCATGAACGGTGCATTTCATTTATTACCTCTAAATGTTATGTACTATAATAAAAACATGTATATGATGGATATATATGATATATATGATATCCAAATATAGATATAATTATGAATATAATGAACCTTTGACCACATTAACAACATGTAATTATAAGAAGTCCATTTTTGACTCAAGTACCAAAAATCGACAAAGCGAATGTTATTAACTTAAATGTTTGCATAATGTTTACAACATGGTAATAAGTGATATAAAAGGAATAATAATCTTAAAAAAGATTCTTAAGAAAGTATAAATTAACATTAGTTTATTATTCAGGATATTAAAGAATGCTCGAGTCATGTCAGACCCGAGGTAAGGGACTTTGTCTCAATCTCCTTTCATTGAGGCATTTTTAGTTTTATAAACGAATTTATTTTATACGATGTATAAACCCCTTTGACTTTTTACTTTATTCAAAGGTAATCATTTTATACAAAGATTTTTAATAAAATAAGAAAATTTATGTTTTTTAACGTAAGCGATGACAACGACCTTTCCACCGCCGTTAGTATTACTTGATCATTGGATTCCTTAACAAGTCATAATGTTTTTAAAAGGAAAAATAAATACCATATACTCTTTTTACGTGTTTTGGTATTAAAAATGATTTTGAGAATGGATTTATTATTTCAAAATCTTGAAATGATATTTTATTACTGCGATGTGGAAATGTTATATTTCCTTTATGCTTTTGTTATGTGTTCTGATTATGTTATGGTTATTGGGCATTATTTACGTATACGGGTGGTTCCATTATAAACATAGGGCGGTGAGCACGAGATATCTCTCCAATGCATTGGGTAATAGGATGGAGGTAAACCTGAATGTTTCTTCTAAGAGATTTAGGGAATATACTGTGATGTTTATTCCAAAATAACTCCCTATGTAGTTGTGATAGCTACAATGTAAGTACGGTATGGATGTCGCAAGTCACCTTTATGATTTATGATTTCTATGTGTCTTTCATAAATCTTATGATTTCATGAGGTAAGTAAAAGAGTTCATGTTATGTATGTATTTATGAAAAAATATTTTCATTCATTGTTTTATAACCCTTACTTAGCCTTTTATGCTCATCCCATGTTTTGAAATGTTTTCGCAGGACTTAAAGATGGATAGGGTCAAGCATGAGATCAAGGAAAAGTCATGATGTCTAAAACATGGAACTAGACATGACTCTTTTTTTCAAGAGTTTTTATTTAATGAAAAAAATGGAAACTAGGTAGAAATGTCTACCTTGTAATCTTTTAAGATGTAATAGATATGTCCTAATTCTCTAAAACTATAAACCTGGAATTTTCCTCAATGTGAATTATTCATTTAATTCAATATAATGCAATGTTTAAGGTCAGGTCATTATATCATCCAAATAAGAATTTTGAACTTTTAGTTAAACTCGGACCATGGGTAAGGGGGAATTAAAATTGGTTATGTACTAGAAATTATGTAAATGGAAAATTCAACCTCCCTCATAGGTGGAAAACCATATAAATTAGAAGGAAACATGTTTTGGAACTCGACAATGACTGGAAGATAATCCCAGCTCATTGAATCATGATTCAGATTGAAAGAAAACCTTGATATCACTTTCCCAAACTCTGGATAAGATGGTTTAGCTCTACTCTGCCTTGGGTCCCATTCTCCTTGAAAGACAAGTGGCACACCACATGGTATTATAAGGTAGATCCATTGAAGATAATAATAATTTTCGGATTTATTGGCAATTAGTAAATCCATCCAAAATATGACGTCAATAGATTTCATGTCAAGAACTAGAAAACATCAAGAATGCTTAACCTATGAATGAGATGAGGCACAAGAAAGACTACATAGACCCTTATCTCTATTCACACCAAGTGTTTCAATAATATCCATTACACCAGATAAAATATCGATCGGAATATTGAGAATATTAAGAATAAGTGTTGAAATAAACGAGTGATATGCATTAGTATCAAACAAAGTAATCACTGATGATGATGTAATAGTAAGGGTGACACTCATGGTAATTAGAACCATGTCCATTTACTCTAGAGAATATTCCACTATGTAATGATGCTTCGTTTCAGATAGATATGGATTGGAATTTTTTGACGTGAATAATCTATTTTACCCATTGTTTTAGGAGTAGTTAATGATCATGTTCTCTTATGCCGAGTAGAGAAGTGATGGAAGAATATATATAAGCTACCTTAAAGTCTGTAGTAGTTATAGTGTTTTGGTACCTTAGTGAAAACCCTCTTAGAATGTACTTTATTTCCACATTGGTTGAAAATCAATTAACTTCTTGGTGTTTTAGGAGGTCTAGATAGACCCTAACATCGATAACTTATACATGAATCATCACACATCCTATTTACTTTGAATGAACCAATACTACCCCATGGATGAAAAGAAACTCATGATAACCTTGACTTTCAAGCGAGGTCCATCGAAACCATCATTACTTATCCATCACATAAGCATATGTAAGCAGCTATAGTAAGAAAACCTGAAAAAAATATTTGATCAAATTTTAATCTCAAACCATCAATCATTAATTCAATAATTAGATTCAATATCCTGAGAAAACTACACCAACTCAGTAATGTGATTTGAATACCCGGTCATAGTTTTGTTGTCCTACTGAAGCTAAAAAAACTCCATAGCCTTAGAGAACACCATTTAATATGTATAGAACAATATAGTGAATTTAAATTTTATTTCTTTCCACTATAAGACCTCATGTTTCTTTTTCTTCACCATCAGGTCCCAACATCTCCTTCTTGGTTCCTCAATAATGAATGTGTAACAGTTCACCTTGGTCATGTTTGGGGTCTCAAAGTACTCAAATAGACATTCTATCTTTCCCAACCGTTCCTCTGCATGTTGAGTATCAGTGTAGCCTTTAAAAAATGGTGGTTTCTAGTGAAGTAACTCTTGAGAACAATTTCTAATAACATCCCCCATGGATACACAACTGGTGCCTGAATGCAGACTATATATGGTGCATTTCCCAAAGCTTGGACAGTGTGCGCAATCACCTCAACTAGATTTGGGTTCACTAGAGGATTCCATTGATGTGGATCATTAGTATCTTTCTCATGGATCTAATATGTGAGTATTCTAAGAGGAAATATGCTACACAACATTAGAAGATATTATTGAAGACATTAGATTCACACTCAAACTGAGCAACAATTGAAATTATTCCTAATAGACAGATCAACCAGATTTTGATTCTACTCTATCCAAATCAGAATAAGGAAAGGCCGATAAATAATCCATAATATGTCATTCCATATACACTCATTATGAATTATGTTTAATTGTGGTGAGATCTGACTAATCACTGAATTGTAACTACCTCTTATGTTCTGAGAAGATTTCAAAAATGCATACTGACTTCAGGAAAAAAATCTCAACAGCCACCTATGATTCAACTTTGTCACAAACCAGTATGGGTACCATGGTAACCTGATAACTAAGCCAGCCCTTACATATCTTGATGGGAATTCCCAATCCCCTTGGTTTTGTGACTAACACATGGAATCATAAAACATGCAGGTGGGAATGATTTTTCCACTATCAACACAGAAGCAGAAGAATACAAGACAATATACATTTCAATGAAAATCCACAAAGAGTGACGTACCAGAATACCAAAAGATATAAAAATACCAATGTACTAAAACCCAAGTACTAAGATATTAAAATAACCCATGTCCCTAAATACACAACTCACCATGGTCATGGCTTAATTGGTGTAGCCACCTCTATGTGATCCTTTCCCTTTGCTCGAACTAGGAAGAAGTCTACAAACACCAAAATGCACAAGTAGGGTGTGAGATATAAATCCAAATAGGGTCTCACCAAGTATTACATAACATTTTTAAAATATATATTAACCAAAATAATTCTTTCAATTTTAAAATAAATTGGTTTTTCATTTTAATTCATATTTAAACAACTAATGATATATAGTTCAAATGATAAAAAGTACTTCAATAAATGGTATTACAAATAATGTAATAGTTCAAAAATAAATGATTAAATAAACAATTTGTGTAAAATAGTTTATATAAATCCACAAGTCATGTAAAAATGTTTTTGCAAAATTCACATATATTTATATCTCAAATATAAAAAACAAGAGTGCAATCTTGTCATCTTTAAAATAGGTATTATAGTATTTCTATATATTGGTATCTGTACTCTCTATGTGATCTTGAGAATATGATTATACACACATCCCCCTAACACATTCCATATGCAACTCATCACCCTCCCATCTAGGATGTGACCCACCAGATGTTTGTTTTAGAAAATTTTAATATCCTAGAGTGTGTCCAAATAACTCACCAACTACATAAGGCTTGCATGTGATCTTACATCATCAATTATGGGAAATTTATTTTATGATTTCTTAAAATAAAATTAAATCTCATTCTTCCATTTGAAAATTCCAATTTTCTATTAAAAAAATTAAATTGTTTTAATAAAAAAACATGCCTCTTTCCAAGATAAAAGCACTGGGTTTCTATTCAAAAATTTAAAATCCATTTCCAAAGTTTGAAATCCAATCGAACCAAATTCCATTAATTTTCAAAATTATTTTTAACAATTAAATTAAACAATTTAATTGAAATTATTTCCATCAATTCCACATTTAAAATTAAACAATTTTAATCTAGAAATTTCCATAAACACACCCCAACTCAAAGGGATTTTTGGTTTTCTGAATTCCCCATACCAAAACCATTTCAAATATCCCAATTCACTGGAATTGGGTTTTATCAAATCAATCAAATGAAAATTTTAGCAGTTTAATTTAAATGAATAGTTGAAATAAATCATGAAATTCAATGTTTATCAATTTGGATATAAGTGACATAACCAACTACCTCTTCCAGAAACTCAACACTCACAATGAAACGTGTAAATGAGAAAGAAGGAGGAGAATCCCTCGAAACCCAACCAAAAATTACGATCCAATACTTCAGGGAATTGATCTATCCATTCCAATATTATCAATGGAAACACCAAGAGAGGAGAATGAGAGAAATTTTAATAATGAGGGTGAAATCTTACCCAGGAATTACACTCAAAGTGTAGCAATGATCGAATGCCAAATGAATGGATTTGGAAGGTCTGGAAGGCTTCAACATCACCAGGCAGAATCCTTGGTTCAAGGGATAATAAACTGAAGAGGAGCCAAAAGGAAAAAACAGATGCACTTCCTATTTTAAGAACCCAGTTGGGGTATTACATGACGTGTATTCCCAATTAATGTTTTGAAAAACCTAAATTTTATAAACGCTGAAAAATGCATCGCCTCGACTTAAATCCAAATGATCTAAATTAAAAGCTGTTCACTAAATCCTTCACGATGTATAATGAACAATCACAATGTGTACCTATAATAGCGTGAATTTGTTCACAACTTGTTGTAGAGAAATTAATCTATGCTAAATCCTCCGAAAGCCTTTATGAAAAATTCGTTTACATTATATAATCCAAGAAACCTCTGAATTAACCATTATAGGTATCCTCCAAAACAAAACCCAACCATCACTCAAATAATGAAAATGAAAACCATGACAAGATTTAAGATGTGCCTCTCAGATCGGAAGTGGGATGTTATAGTCCTGAAGGGGTAAATGGAAATATACAATAATGTAGTGAATTTTTAATCATAAAATTATCAATGTTATTAAAAATAATTTTAATTATTTTGAATTATGTAATTTACTAAATTTATCCCAAACATTAATGTTTAACATTTTTGCAATGGGAGAATTTAGAAAAAATAAGATGATAAAGGAAACACGTTTTAAATTTTTCCATATTAAGATGTTCCTACATCTACCCTTTTAACCTCAAATTATGGAGTATGGAGCCCACTAAAATATGAGAGGACCTTTTTCGAGTGAACATCCAAAACTAAAACCTTTACAATGGGAGAAATCCCCAACTATTTATTTATGTAGGAGAAGTACCAAACCTAAGTCACACTATCTTTTTATGGAAATATACATAAACTAGGATTACCCAAATTGAGAAACCCTAACCTGGTGAATTTTAAATGGGATAACTCATTACTTGTCTAATGACTTTTGGTTAGGTATCACAATGAAGTAATAATTTTAATGGTAGTATAATAGGTGTGTAATAAAATTAAATTTAGAAAACTCACAACCCAAAATAATAAATAAATAAAATAATGAAACACACAAGAGATATATAAATAGATTTTCTAGTGTAGAGAATTTATTTTAATCCCTTAAAAGTATTTTAACTACAAATATTAATAGTTTTAGTAGTTCACATCACAATCTTGTGATAGATGATGAATCTTGGGTTTTGTTCACACAAAATCGAAGGAAAATTTTAAAATGCATGTATATAGTATATCACATTATAGCTAGGAAATATTTTTTATACTTTTAATATTTAATACCATAAAATAAAATTACACAATATTCATAAATAAGTAAATAATTAAAAATAAAAATAAATATAATAATTTTTAATTTTAACCAAATTTATCATTGATATAAAAATGATTAGAATATATAAAACCAATTTAAATAATAATTTAATATACTAAAAATATTCAAAAATATAAATCAAATGAAATATCCCATAAATATATCATTTTAGTTCTTCTATATTAATAAAATTCGAATTTTTAAAAACCATTAATATATATGTATGATTTTTTGTGTAATAAAAGAAATTTAATAACACTGTATTGAAAAATATAAATTAACATAGAATATTTTCTTTACTAAGGTACCTCATGTATAACACACATAAATATTTCCACATTTTAGATGAATATTCCATACTTTTAACAACAATACCTATGAAAGAACCATAATGGTTTAGTGTATTTGGAGACTAGATATATAATAAACTTATTTTATTAATGATCAACAACATATCCAACAACATTCTTCTATCTTAGATCCCTTGTTATACATATCATATATAAAAATATTCTTCATAACATCAGAAAAATGGAAATGTAAGAAAAGGTGAGCTTGGATTCTCAGTAAGGGTAAACATTGGATATATCAATCAATAATCAAATGTAAGCATTATATGAACATAAGTTTTTGATATCATGATTATATATTATGTATTTTATACCTAGTATGTTACTATTCACAAATCATGAATCATAAAATAAATCATAAACAATTTAAAACAAAAGATTCATAAGAGTAAGGAATTATCATAAATTAATCATGATCCATGAGAGTACACCAAAAGTATAATAAAAATTCATAAGAATTTTTCAACAATACTAAGAATAAAAAAATAATTTCTTTAGTTAAGGATACAAACCAATACCATCAAAAAATAGTGGAAAAGGTCCCATAATGGATTGAGTTCCCTCTCCAACCTCTTTTTATCTATATAATGGGTTTAATCTCCATCCTATTTCATATTTTATCATTAGATATCAATAATTAACAAATTAATTAGTGGGTTTTAATGGACCCACCCGTCAGGTAATTTAAAGAATACATATGCATACAATAAGATCATAGAATCATTCACCAATCTGTTATTGAATAACCCGTAGAAATGAATTGGGTATCATAAATATGTAAACATCACATAATAATAAGTTATCCATAAATATAATATACTTGGTATTGTTATATAATAAACAACTTTAACCATAATAAAAATCAAATGATTATGATATAGATCAAAAATACCTTAAATAGATCATTAAAATCATTCTTTAAAAAAATGAGAAATATATCCTTTTATTTGGATAAAAGAATTAATAAAATTCATAGAACATTTTGAAAAATTATTTTCCCAATAAATAACTATGGAAAACTAAGAATAAATATTCTTGTAAAACAATTTATAACGAAATTAAAAGGCATTAAATTGTTATGTATTAAAAATAGTATTTCCACACTTTTAGTAAAAAGTTCAAAGGTACCTCGTTTAGAAAATAAAAAGGGAAATACATTTATAAAATTAACTATAAATTAAAATATGTCTGGAAATGTTGTTAAATAATCATTTTATTGAAGAGAAGTACATTTTTAGAAAAAAATTTATTGAACATGGACATTGATGAAAAAATTTTGGCGAAAGAAGAAATAAGGACAACTTTTCTTATAACTATTTTCTCAATAATTTTATGTTCCAAATATAGTGGAATGAAAATAAAACAAAAAAATATTATTTAAATATGTAATAATATAATATATGTTATTTTGTTTATAAATATCATAAAATTCCACCAAATGAATTTTAATCATAAATAATACTAATTAAAAATTAATTTGTGACATAAACCCATACATCACGTCCTGAAATTCATCCATAGAGATCTTAAGTTTATATATAATAAATTTCTATTTATTATAAATATATAATGGATATTTATAAGTATTATCTTGTAATATAATATTCTATTATAATTTCCAATTAGTCATTTGTTAAAAATTATTTTTCAAAATAAAAATTTGGGTGAATACTTGTGTATTTTCTATACATGTTTCCTTTCAAAGGATCAAGTCCTCAAACCTTTTTCATGGATTAATTTCCTTTAGAATATTAATCTTGTTCTAATTATCATATTTATTCATTATATATTCTATTATGACCATTTATATAAGATCACGATGATAAATAAATTACATCTCTTTATGGAGATGACATTCCGCACATACATACTAGTAATAGTTTCATTTTCCAAAAAATAGAATAAAATAAAGGAAAAAAATATTTATAGAATCATAATAATATCATGAATTTAATATTTCATCATTAAATCAATCTATATGTCCATCCATGTATGTCAGTCTTGAAAAATGAGTCACATCACTTCATGGAAGAGGTAATCCACACATACGCATGAACGAAGTCATCATTTATCATAAGAATAAAAATGTGTAGAAAATAGGTGCTATATTTTCATAAAGATCTTTTAGTATTGTAATGATAATAATTTAATCATTTTAATATGGTTATATAATATTTTTAGAATGTTAGGACAGAAAGAAACTCAAAATTGATCGGTAATGACCATAAACAATTCTTTTGGAAACCACCTTTGGAATACACCGGAATCCTTCAAAGGTTTCCCAATTTGAAAAATAAGGAGATATAATATGTGATTAAAGAATTTATAATGGTATTTTTGTAGTTCATGGATGAGATAGATGGATCAAAATGTGTGATGGAGTGAGGGGGAGAGGAATTCATTTTACAAGTGAGGGGAGAAATACTGTCCTAAATACATAAAAAATTGAAATACAATAAAATAAAAATCAACCAAAAAATAGAAATGAAAATATAAAATAATGGTTTCTCTAAATAAAATTTACCAACATGTTTTCTTAAATAATCATGAAAATTACAATGAAAATAGATTTTAGAAAAAATGAAATTTTAAGAATAACACTAAATTAATTCTCATTTTTTCTATTAAAAAAAATTAATTGAATGTTCAATTGTATTATTTAATATATTATCATAAATGTTTATTAATATAATTCATAAATAGTGACTAATTTAATTTTTTAATATTAAAAACTAATTGTGTGTATAAAATCGGTTAAAAAACAACCATTTTACCTTCAAATGATTATATATTCATTTATATCCAATAGTTAAATATTGAATTAATTTTATAAATGAATATGAAATTAATTTTAACGAGGAAAATAAACTAAAATAATATTAAAATAAATCATATTTGAAAAAAAAATCTTATAAATAAAATACTCCAAACCAGTCCGTTATGATCACTTTTATTTCATGAATGAATTAAAATTTATTTATAAAAAATATATTTAATTTAAATTCCAAATAGTGTGCATAATTTAATAATATTTAATAATTATTCACATAATTTAAAGGTTTTTTGATTTACAATCAATTGACCAAATCTATTTATTTAGGAGATATATATTTTAAAATCTTATAGTGTTACATTCTACGACCATTGGAGAATTTTGACCTTGAAATTTAATCACTCTAATAAAAATAGATGAAGATGCATCTGCCTCATAACTTCTTTGGTTTCCAAAGTAGATTATAATTTTAAAATTCCTCTAGAAAAAACTAATCTGGTAATAATCCTTGTTTTTAGCACTTTATCCCAACGATCAAATATTTATACGATTTATTCTTGAAAAGAGAGATCATGATCCGATGGTTTGACCACTAAGTTTTGTTTATAATAAGGATATGGTATGCATATTCTCAAAATAGATTTGTGGAAAAAATCATTACCTTTTGAGAGGTTAAGAGGAGTTACCAAGAGATAATATACTATCCAAATAGGATTAAAAAAATAACATAGGGACTACTGTACATAGGTATTAGATTTCCCTTATTTTACAATACGATAACATTATTCCAAGGAGATATTCAAGGGAATATTGTATCACCAACATTGAACTCTATATCTCACCAATGTTTATCAGCATAACTTTTATGCGAAATCAAATATACTCTAATTTTATGTTTAATGGACGACTCTAACCTTCCCTACCATTTCCTCTCTGAGTTGTAGTCCCGATATGTTTTCTTCCCCAACTTCATATAAATATGTATGAATCCTAGATTTTTTCTATATAATGATTCATAAGGGGCCATCTGGATTATCAATTAAAAGCTATTATTATACAAAATTCAACTAGAAGATGGTGTTGATCGTATCCTCCTTTAATATCCCTATATAAACATCTTATCATTTCTTTATAGGATTAAATGTTCCTATTAGAATGATTTTATTATTATTATATATAGTGTTAAAGATAAAATCTATATTCAAATCATAAAATAATTCTCTAAAGCTTCTAGTTAAACCTCATTTATTGATCAGATATGATTGAGTGTGGTAATTCAAGGAACCTTACCACATCATTAATGTATAATCTAGTGACCTGATCTACAGATCAATATTCTCTAATAGTAATGAAATGTGCTGATTTCATTATCCAATGGACTATAACCCAAATTTCATTATTCCCTTTAAATGTATTATGTTGTCCCATGATGAATCCTATTATTGTTTTTTATAATTTCCACTAAGATGTTGGTAAGGGTTCTAAAATCACCTTATACATATATTTATTAGCCTTAACATTCTAGAATACCAATAATGAAGATACAACCATTGGATAATTTCACTTCATGTTGTCACAACATGAATTAATTTTAAGATCTCAATATATATTTGTATATCTAAGATGAATATAAAATGATAAAACATGAGTTTATATTAATAGCACTTTTCTAAATTCTAATATTAATGGGAATCATACTCTATTCAGGAACATTATAATTCCTTTATTATCATTATTATGTTAATGAAAATTTCTTACGTTCCTTTTCATCTCCATAAATTCTTTTTTCACCTCTTTAATCTTCACAGGATTAGATGGATTAATATTAATTTGATAATGATAGGATCATTCACATTTCCTTATTATTTTAGGTTTTATTAACTATAAATCTATAAAGGTTAGAGTACTTTAAACTCCCGTTATAGATAAAATAGAATGTTTATTTTCACTCAGATAACTAACAACCACATTCACATTCAAAAAGTGGTTATTTTGATGAGAATTGATAATCATAAATCAATTCCAGTGATCAGCTCTAAAACATATTCATCTCTTCCTTTATAAATATACACCTCATGTTTTTAGGATCATTATATATGTTAGAAACGTCATCATAATAACAGTACCTCCATATATCAAAATAAAATATTTTCAATGTCATTTCCAAATCATGATTCATTTAATTTTTATTAGGAATCATCAATAAGCATGTGGCACAAACTAGTACAATATCATTATATTTGAGTATAAGTCCCATTCCATTAGTTTATTAATAATTATAGATCACAGACCCTTCTCCACTATAGGTTAGTGTGTGAATAAGTTATTGAACTACCATTTATTTAGTTCCTTAAAATTTTCTTCAATGAAATCTATCATAAGTATCTTATCTCCATTCTCAGACAATATTTTTGGTGGATTTTAAAACCATGAGAAATTTCTCACAAAAAACATGTAGTATCTAGTTGACCCATGAAAACTACAGATTTGTGTATCCATGGTTGTTTTGGGTTAATATTAAATATATTTCATTTCATAGGGATGCACATATACATTCTCACATGTAATTACATGGCCCAAGTATGGTTCATTATATAACCAGAAATCACATTTCCTAAAATTTTCATACGACTTATTCATCCTTAAATTCTAAAACTATCATTCCCCAACACACCAGGTCATTCCTATCCTGAGGTATTCGAAGAGTGACATCACAATTTCACCTCTTATTTGATAGGAAATGGTGATTATCACTAGGTAGGCATATCATACATATTTGAGGACTTGATCTAAAGAAATTGTATACACTAAAACATCTCTAAATACCCACACCATGTGAAAACGTACGAAAAAACTATTTCCATAATGGATTAATACATATATATATATACACCACATTAGAGTATGAAATAATTACTATAAATCATAATTCATTAAATTAATTTCTAACAAATATGTTAAAAGGTGTCCAACCTACAATGAATGAGGTGGTAACTATCAAATAGAAATTATGTAACTAACCATGGTCTATCTATATGAACATTGAACATCCTTCTCTTAGTCTCTATATGATTCCATTTAATGATATTGTTCTACACAAGACATTAAATGTGTAATCCAAGCCTATGTAGGGTGAGTATAATAATATAATATTGGACCCCCTGAAATCACCAAACAAGAAACATTTAGAGAGTAGTCATCTAATTATCTCAAAAGAATAACAACCATAATTTGAAACATAACAATAATAACAAATATATAATATAGATAGAAACTAATTATCAATGTATGGTCACAACCATACTACTATCCTTGTATTCTAATCAAGGCTTCATAGTAATTCTCTTTATGGAGAACTCAGGCCATGAGTCATACTAACGATGATGGAACTCATCTGAGATGTCATACATGTTAGGCCTCATCATAAATAATTACACATTTTAACTCTAAAAATATATATACGTATATTGGTGATGTCACCCATGTCCTATGGATGATTCCTAAACTAACTGGATAACCCACATGGTAGGGGATTGAACTCCCTATTATATTGGTCACATGATACTAGACTCAACCTAGGGAGGAATAAATGATAGAGGACCTCACCGTAAAGTACATGGAGGGACCATTGAACTCTATCCAAGTATAATACCACAGATAGGATCACATATTCTTTACATTATTTGATTCATAACTATACCCTCATAGAGATTGGCCAAGGTGAAACACCCTATAGATACCGGTAAACAATGATTATGATGAGGGCCCCAACCTACCCTATGAAAACTGCATTATCTGTATTGGTTATACATGGAATATATGTTCTACCTTGGGTCTTTATGTGTACTCTATATCATGATTTTTTACTTTATCCCAAGCTCATGTACATCAGACCATGCTCGTGGGCTCTGATTGTGCTCATGTACTACAACCATGTCTAGGTGTTCTGGCCATATACATATTCCTGGACATTCCCATGTACCAAGTTCATTCCTAGGTACCATGGTCATTCCCATGTCCCTATACAACTCCATTATAGTGTAGATCATGGGTTCAAACGAAGATATCATCCACAAGTGACATACTGTGTGTTGGGTATACATGGTATCTAATATTTAATTTTCACAAAACTCTAACCGCCACAGCTAAGGGATGACAAGACATTTTTCTAGACTAAATGACATATATATTGGGATTTTCTATAAACCACTTGTTTCCACATTGTTTCACTCATTGCACACACTCTTTTTATCAAGACACAAATCTCACCCTTAGAATTATGATCAGAGTTGACTGAACACCAATCATTGTCAGGGGATGGACTTTGGACCCCAATATTCCCATGATTCA
Source organism: Viscum album (assembly GCA_963277665.1). Classification (NCBI taxonomy): domain Eukaryota; kingdom Viridiplantae; phylum Streptophyta; class Magnoliopsida; order Santalales; family Viscaceae; genus Viscum; species Viscum album. Next base: position 1,616,910,255 of record OY728158.1, read on the forward strand.
TCCCAATATAATCATATCATTCAGACACCAAATCCTAAGAAAAATAGAAATCTTGACATGATCCCAATCATATAACATGACCACATGCCATAATTATGCCTATAATCCCAAAAATAAACCAACGATAATGATTTGTTTCACCAAATAATGATTTTGTAATGATAATCTACTGGGTATTAATCAAGAAACCTTCCAATGGAATTATTGATATTGATTATATGATAAACGATTTGAGAAATGAAAAAACCAGAAACATATTCATTGAATCTTTTTCCATTAATCATTTTTTACAGAATCAGTTTCCATGAGAAAAAGAAATAAAGATTAAATAATCAATAATTATCCGACAACAACAATTATTAATCCTTGGAAGTTAATTACATACGTATAATTGAATGATTAAATAAGGATTTAATATTTTTGGGAATTATTTCATGAACTAAATGGGTAAAACAAATACTGGATTAAAAAAACCTAAAAAATAGCCTATATTGAAATTGAATCGTGCTTTGATGAAGATGGGTTTCATAGCATTGTCATTGGCGAGGTCCACAAACTTATTTAGAGAAGATCAATCCTAGAAGAATCGATCTTTGGTCCTCAGTATCATTATTATCTACCTAAATATTCTCCATGGACCTCTAAAGAATTGTAGTTTTATACAGTTAAGCCTGGGGTTGGGAAATAATTCGTATTTTATATAAGTATATTTTTTAATGGAAATCATATAACAAATAAATTTATAAATTTATTTATTTAATTAACATCCTCCCATTACCACACATAAGCCAAAAACCTGATGAAAATAATATGTATGTTGCACCTCTGGTAAAACATGTCATTTGGATTTATTGCTGGTCTCATATTTCTAATTTTTGGCACAATTTGGAATTTATATCATTATTTAGAAAAAACAACATGCACATGATATAATTTATTTTTTTTATCAACAAAAACATCCCCATTCTCGAAAATCCCAAGATGACTCGGTTTTGAACTTCAAAAATATTATTTAAAATATTTCAATTTTTTTCATGGATATAATAGAGTCATTACATTCTCCCCAACTAAGTGATTTTTATTGATATAATGGAAAACACACTAAAAAATATTTGGGTACTAATCTTGTATATTGTTCTACCACTCTCCAGTGCTCTCCTAATGATTCCCCTACTACCACTAGACACCCACCAAGGGACCTATAAAAGATCTTCTCATACTAATCAATGATATCTACTAGGTACTATGGGAAGGTATATCCATACTCAATGTCATGATTTCCTTAAGTCAATAACATATGATGGGCCATGAACATTATACCTCAGAAATAAAGAATGGAAGGATTATGTTACTTGGTCTAACTATGGTGATGGGTCCATGTGGTATGCCACCTCACCAACCTTATGGCGTAACTGGAAAGGGATAATGAATCGTTGAAAATATATTCCACTCGGACCAAATATCCACAATCATAGTTGTGGTGAGAGCTTTTAGAACACATGATCTCCATCATAGAAAAAAGGCATCTTTTTTTAGTCTAAATAAGAATTTTGAAATCAATAGGAATTTCTTATCCACTCTAGGATGATCTTCACCATATATGTTATCGAACATAGTAATTTTTTCATGATGATTACAGAATCCCCTAGATAAGACCAGTACAATGGAGACCTAAAAGGTTTGTTATTTATGGACTCAAATTCATACCTACCAATTGTGAAGTGGAATCAATTTATATATGAAAACTTCACCAAGGGTATTTTACCCTCTCATTTGTATCTATTTTCTAACATTTAATCGTAGTGCATAACCTCCAGAACATGAATGGTCCTCTTAGTTTGGCTTTCTATATTATGGTGAAATTTGATACTCAAACATCACTAATTTCTGAAGAACTCTTAAATTCCTCTCCTTAATCATGACATTAAACAGGGATCTAGAAAATTAATTATCATACTAGGAGCTCCATGATGTCAGACTGTCTACTTTTCATAATATCACCCCAAGATCTTAACAGAACACAACTCTCATATGGATATGAAGTGCGATGACATGGTTAGTCGGTCTAAAATCACCTAGATAGAATCATTTCCACAAGAGGATAATTCAAGACCTTTCATGAAGTCTATAGAGTTACCATTATACAATCATATTGTAACCTCATGGGTAAGAATAAAAACCTCTTGAACTTGGTTCTCATCCTTCTCCAACTAACGTTTGTGTCATCGAGAGAAAAAACTAGTTACAGACTTCTTCATCCCTAGTTCAAATAAATTTATCAATCATCCTAATATATATTCATAAGTCCTGAATATAACACCAAGGGTGATGTGTCAAACACCCTCTAAAGATCCTTTAAAATCATCTATGTTATGAGGGTACAACCTTAGAAAAAATTATATGCACTCAACCATAAAAAATCCATCAGGATCACATCTAGTGGTGCCTGAACATTAAAGGTATCATAATCAGTATATCCTATTTGATCCTATTTAACATGCAATATAAGTGGAGGGGTAAAAAAGTATACTTGTGGTAAGCTGAACCATGCTCACCCACTAAGGAAAACTGCAATATGGATAAATATTCGGACACCTCACTCAAAAACTACAAACAAGATCACCTACTAATAGAATCTTCCTCTATGTTATCCTTCCTATGATTATATAGAGTCTCAAAGTCATAATCCTGGAGTAACACTGGACATGTCCTCTCTCCCAAGTTATGATCATTCAATGAAATGATGTGATTGATACTTTTTCATCCGATATAGATAATAAATAACATGCCAATAATGAAGTGATTCTTCATCTTTAGGGAGAAGGCCACAAATGAATACTCCAGACATTGGGTCATGTAGTGCTAATCATGGGGAATCAACTGATGGGACATATGTATGCTATCACTATCTGCCACTATACAAGAACACATCCAAGCTATGTTCCAAAGACATCAAAGAACACTACCAAATCAACATCATCCTCTAGAAGTCTTGAGATGGGGGAACTCATAAACCTCTATTGAAAATCCTAAAAACCTCATAGAACCTATCCATACACATGAAAGGCTTATTTTGGGTTAAATAGGTTAAGGGTTCTAGAATCCTATATAAATTGAGTACAAATACTTGGTTATATCTTGACAACACAAGGAAGCTTCTCAACTCAGCCACATTCTTGGGTGTCTCCCATGTTATCACTCCCTCAAACCTCATAAGTTAAACTTCTAATATATTTTATGAGTTTAATTTCCATCAAAGTGTACCTATAAAATATATAACTGAACCATTGAGATATTCCCATATTGCATTGGAACTCATAGAATATCAAATACCATCCCCATGTGTCTCACAATCTTCCATTAAAACTAAGTAAACTAGGATGTGATCAATGAATAAAACCATGAACTGGTCTAGAAGGGATAAAGGATCTAGTTTATGGTTACCATGAACACTATTGGCGAGTTCTTAACACTGAATAGAATCGTCACATAGTAATAGTGAATTTAGAAACTATCTAATTTCATCTTCGGTATATTCATTTATCGAACATAAAGCTTATAATAGTTAGACATGAACGTATCATTATATAACTATAATTCCCCTATCATCTATTTGAAGAGGTCATAGATCCATGGATATGAATAATTATTCTTAACAATCCCCAAATTAATGTAATAGTAATCCAAACATAACCTCATGCTATCATCTGCCTTCTTGGTGAAAAAAATTTGGGCTTCAATTGGCAGAATCATTTGGTCTAAAAAAACCCTTCCTGGAAAAATCATATAATTTCACCTTCATCTAATGAAGATTTATCAGATCAATTTATATTTTTTCCCTGATATTGGTGTATTAATTATGTGAAATTCTATACAAAATATGATCTATCAATGGGGAGGTAAGCCTAAAATATCCACAGTGAAAGAATCCTCATACTCTGCCACAAATATAGGAAACCAGTAACTCATATAATCCGATACTCCTAGGGCCATACTAGCCATATAATGAGTAAATTTTTGTATCTACCTTTGAAAGAGTTCATCCTACTCCACATGGACTTCCTTTTAACTAATGAAGTAAAACCTCATTGAATCATCATGTACGTATTTTATCCTCCACCAAAAATATTCCATGTATTAATGAACCAAAGAGATACATTGTATAGTATGAATGAAATAAAAAATCCTCATCAGTACTAAATAAAGACCCTAAATAAAGGTCTCTCCCCCCGGGGTTAGGTCTCACTATCAGCAGAAGTGTGTGATTTCTTAATCTCTTGTAGTTGGATTCTCCAGGTATAATCATAATGCCCAAGGATACAATTGAATCTATAGATATAAAATAATGGATTTTGTAATGATATAGTTGATCACTCCTGTGTCAATTAGTACAATAGATAAAATATAGAATTCACATATCATACCTTGATTTATCTATGGTTCCTCTGTTTAATAAGCCTCCCATGCCTACTGCTTTCCTCACCCCTAACCAGTGACTCCCTAAAACTATCATGGAGCACTCAGGGGGTGGGGTGGAAATAGATCAAACCATTAGCCATTTCATTATGCTCCCCCATATCATCTACCGTGTGAAATACTAATTGGACCAACTTTCTATAGCCAGTACCTCTACCTATATAGTCCATCAACAATATTCTTATCAGCTACACTGAGGGATCGACAATCCTATGTGAGATAAACCCAATCTTTATAGGAGTTGAACTACCTCGCCATTAGGTTACTAGATCTTTCCTATGATCCATAAACTATAGCCCCTCAATCCTGATATAGTATTGGGAAATTCCAAGAACACCTAGAACCTTAAGTCTTACGTAAGATATATACAACCAATGTTAATGCACCTGGGTTCTTACTACTAGCTCAAACTATTAGTCACTCCTATAAAAATATTCACACGTCCAAGACCCCCTGAAGAACTCCATTATATGAAGTAATTAAAATAGATATCACATCATCTATAAAATCCATGTGGAGGCCTCTCTTAAAGGTGTATACTTGAAAGAATGAATCTTGAACCAAACCAATGGTGTATCATTATAGGTTATATCTCCTTGATGAATACTCTACTATGATCATGTTTCAATATTTAAACTAAAAAAGATAAAAAATGCATACATCTCATTAAATATATGGATATAACTACTCTCTAAATATCCCCTTGATCTCTATCTAAGAAAGTGTCTCTTTGTCACATGTATGAATCATTAGAATCCACCATAACCCTATAGATCAATGAACAATACCTGCCACTCTAACCAATACTTGATCTGTTGGGGTCTAAAACCTGGAAGAAAAAATATATATCCACCTCAATCTAGTCCTAATATTCCTGGTGGACTGGTTCAACATTAAACTAGAGGTGTCTCTACCTTTGAATATTGTGGAGTTCACTCAACTTGTTCATATCCTCGTCCAATACTACTGATATATCTTACTTATCAATGGGATGTGGTATGGCTGGAAATACACTTCTAGGTTCTATTTAATGTACTGTACACATTACTAAAGCATCATCATTAGAAAGATCATCCTCATGATTCTATTATAGAACCCTAGATAACATCCACTATGAAGGAATGTTAAAATAGACAAGATATACCATAGTCAACATCTATATTTGGGGAAATGACCCATGAATGACATGGAAACCATAAACCAATCATATATCATGCAGGTACCATTGTTTTACAAGTAATAAATGCCTTCATATATGAAATAAGCAAGAAGGTTATCTGAGTCATGGTGAATGTATATGTCAACCTCCGCAACAATACTAGATTCCTTGGCCTAATATCTGATGTTGAAATACTTTCACATTTTTTCCCTAGTTCCCAACAAAAAACAATTTCTAGAAAATCTCATAACATCAATCCTAAGATGACCTCCTATAATAACACTCTACCATGACCAGGCCCAATAAGGCCCACCTATCCCATGTTAAGGCGAGTTTGATTCCCTAAGAGTACCTCTAATAGACTAGGGATTAGAGTACAATATAGAGTATATATATTACACTCATGTGAGACCTAGGAGAAGTGTATCAATCCACAAACACATATATGAATAATCATGCATAGCATGAAATCGAAATATAATTGATAAACAAAATCACGAATACATTAATATGTCACTTTATAGTGTAAAATAATTAATTGAAATCATAGAGGGAAAAATACAAGCACACCAAAACTATAAAAAGTATTCCAACCTACTAGGAAGGATTGGCCTGATATAAAATGAAACACAAGGAACTAACGATGATTTTCATATCTCAACTATTTTGTACCTTCTTCTAGTCGACCAATTAATTAATTGAAATTATTGTAATCTATATAATGAAATACATATGTGGAGATCCTGAAATTGTGAGCATAAAAATACACAATTAGAAATCTTATCAACACTAAACTTAAAGCATCAAGAAATTAGTCAACTCATCATCTCAAAGGAATGTAAATCAGAATATTAAACATAACAGTAATAACCCATATTTACTCAAGATAGACACCATGTATCAAAGTATGGTCACAACCATACCACCATCCTTGGAATCAGATTGGGGATTTTGGGTAACCTAAATCCGAGAGAACTTGATTCGTGTGTCCTTCCGTCATTAATGATGATCATCCAAGAGATTATTCATGTCAAGAATCACCATGTAAAAGTATAAATTGGAACTCTAATTTTATTGATACAATGATAGGGGATATCCCCAAGTGACGATCGGGGATTCCATATTCTAATATGATAACCTTATAGGTAGGGGATTGAATTCCTTCCTATATTGGTAACATGATTCCTAACCCTACCAAGGGAGGAATAAATAATAAAGGATCACACCATTTAACACAAAGAGGGTTTACTAAAATATATGTGATACCAATCTCCTAGAGGGTATCACATCCTACATTAATGATGTTATTAATAACTTTACCCTCATAAAGATGGACCAAATAGATTCATCGTAGAGATACTACTCTATATAGAAGACTACAAGGGCCCCATCCTACCCTGAGAAAAGTACATAAAATGTGCTGGGTAATTATGGTGTGTCTTGTATTCCCATATTATTTTGAAATACATTATCCCAAGCCCATGTACATCAGCCTATCCTTGTGTACTTAATCATATAATCTTGAACTCCAGTTGTTCATGTGTACTACGGTAATTTCTACATGTTATGATCATGTCCAGATACCTATCTTTGACCCTGTACTAGATAAATTCCAATATACCATTGTTGTACCCATGTATCTTGTTAGGACCATTCCCATTTACCTCATGGGTGTACACCAAGATTCTATCCATGGGTCTAACAACCCGTTTTGGTTATTCACATAGTGTGATTTTTACTTTTTTCAAACCACTAGCCACCGCAACTAGGGGATGAAACTGTGTGTGATATTTGGACTACACATAGTGTGTGTGAGATTTTCTAGAAACCACTAGTTTCCATGTTGTTCTTCTCACACCACCTCCTACTTCAATATATCCTCAAATATCACCCATTAAATGAATATATGAGTTGACCAATATCTGGTCATTTTCCGTGGTCTAATTACAGCCACTAGTCAACTCATGAATCATCCATTTAACCCTACTTCATCTAATCACCTGATTTCACAAAAACAAGAACACATAATTTTATCCCAATCCAATGTCATAACTACACAACATAATCATGCTACTAATCCAAAACCCTAACACATAGTAATTTTCCATTTAGCTAAAGTAAATTTTCACGATGATAGTTTACTTGGGATTCATCAGAACACCAACCAAAAAAAATGACGAAGATAAGAACGTAAGTAATGGTTTGATAAATTCTCAAAAAAAAAATAAGAGGATTGTGCCTCAACCATTATTTCGTCTAGCCTCAATAATTTTCAGTGGGGTTGATGAATGATAATAAATAATTAATATTTATTAGAAAACATAAATTCCTAGTTTTAGAAGGATAATTCCATATTATTCATTCAACAACAAATCCAATAATTAATTTTCTTTTTAATTAATTTAAATAATACATGGGTTAAACAAATATGGGACTAGAAACCTCCAACAGTGAGTTTGGATTGAATGTTGGTGAAGAATATTTTAATATCATTATCATTGGTGTCCTACACAAACTCATTTAGCAAAGGAAACGCCTTGGGAAATTGATTTCCTATCCTCAATCCTATTTTTGTTTGTGAAAATATCCTCCGTTTCCCTATCAAGAACACTAGGATTATGAGGATGGCCCTAGGATTTGGCAATAACTGGGATTTTATAGAAGGATAGTATGTCATATTAATTAAGTAATCTATAGGTAAAAAAATAATTTATTTATTTATCTTCATCCCAAGACCACACATTAGTCAAACACCTAATGTGAACAAGGTTTATGTTGTTACTAGATTAATAACCAACTTCTAGATTTAATGGATGTCTCATATTTCCCATTGAGGAATATTATTGCGGGTTATTTTATTATTTAAAAAAATATGCATTCTTGATATAAAAAATTTAAAAATTTTATTATCTCAATATTGAACAACCCAATGCCCCAGAATTTCATGCTGACTCAGTTTCTTCCTTCAAATATGTTTCTAAATTATTATGTTGTATTTCAAGGTAAAAAAGAGTCCTTAAATCAACATAATACTCAAATTGTCTTCATGTTATTCATTTCTATTGTATGTTACAATAATATCATCTATAAAAACTACCATATACATATCACATTAATATCTAAAATATAGGCTCATTAAAACCATAAATATAGATGTGGAATTGGTATGTCCAAAAGTTTTCAAAGTAAATTAACAATGAACATACCTTATATTGAATGTGGTCTTATATATGTCCTCCATTTTGACACTCAACTGATAATATTCAGTTTAAAGACCAATCATTGAAAATTATTTAGAAACTTGTAATTGATCAAAAAAATCATCAACATGGGTTCTTGGAAACATATTAATGATATTAGTCTTGTAAGGTTCTCAATAATATATAAAAAGATGCATTTACCGATTTTTATTCTTAACAAAAAGAACAGAAGTACCCTAGGGTGATGCACTTTGTTGAATGAATCTCATTTAAATATTCTCTGAGAGTTGCCACTTTAATTCTTGAAACACAATCGGGGCCATTCTATAAAGATTGTTTGAAATATCCAGAGCACCCGTATTGAGTTATATTAAAAATTTGACTTAAAAATTCTAGGGAAGACAAGGAAACTCTTGAGGAAATACATCATCATATTCCTGCACAATATTTATATCATAAATGTTAAGTTTCTCCCCATCCATTTGGTAGAGATATCCCCTATGAATAGGTATTAATAAAAGATCAATGGAATCAATTCCCATTGGATGTTTATATTCACCCTCACATCGATTGAAAATCATGGGTTGATTTGGAATATCAATCACGAAATCCCAAATTTAAAAATTGATATGTTATCTATATAAATAGAGTCAATTCAAGACCAAATCACATAAAATTAAATTATTTGGGGAATTATAGGATTTTTAGGAAGCAAATTACCTTAAATTTCTATTAGATAGAACTTATAGGAGAATATTTTGTCCCACCTGGGTTTTAATTTTTTCTTCAAACCCTACGTGGTTTGGGTTTAAAATTTTTTCTTAGGAAATAGGTGTAAAAAGTTTGAGGTTTTGGGATTACAATGTATAAGTTCCTGTTTGAGCCTGGATTAAATTTTTTAATTTTGGAGAATGTACAGGTTTTAGTCTGGTTCACGGACATCGCACGGTAGCTGATGATGTGCAGTCATTCTGAGTATATGTGTAGTCACATCATGATTGGTCAGAGACCACTGTATGGTATCTGCGTGGTCGCCCTACATTAAAAATATTTATTGCCTTAAAACAAGAGTAAAGTAAAATAAGAAATGAATTAAATTAAAGGAGGAATTAAATAAAATATAATAATTGAAATAGAATTTAAAGAATTATTATTATTATTATTATTATTGAGTGTATTATTATAATTATTATTATTAAAAGTGATAACATTAATATTATTTTTAATATTATTAAAATTATTATTATTATCATAATTTTTATTGATTTTTAAGTGGTTATTTTTGTTTTAAGGGTTTTATTTCCACTTCTCATCCACTTTCCCCCAACTCCATGAACCACTACACTCACCCTCTTCACTTCATGTCACCCCCTCTTAGTACGACTCCTATCTATGCACTACCCTCTTCCGATGACCTCTACTCTATTGATCCACCTATGATCACCCCCAGCCCTCACACACCCCCTTCTCATTCCCCGAAACCCTTCATCCACCCCCACCTCACACCCCTCTCTCCTCTGGAATGCACAAAACCTCATAGAGGACCCTTCTCATGTGGTTGTCCTCTGAGGTCTCTCATCGATTCCCCTCCTCCTCCACCTTAGTGAAATCAATCTCTAGGTAAGGTTTTTCCCCATTAATTAGTATTTTAGTTTCCCATGATTAGGGTTTTGGATTTTAGGGGTCTGATATTGATCATTGGGGTTTGATATTCACAATTAAGGATCATTTTGGGTTGTTTTAGGTGTAGTTAGGGTGTAGTTTCTGTGCGAATGGGTTTCACACAATTTTTTCTAGATGATTCTTAATTGGGGTAGGTGATTCAATGATTATACATTCATTGATAAATTTATTTTTCTTGTTTTATTATTTTGGAATGTGTTATAATTTATATGTGAGGTGAAAAATAGGTTTTTTGAATGTCTTTATGTGAATTTTGTTTTGAAAATAATTTATTTATGTCCAATTACGTGTTTTTTGATGTGAATAGTTTTTTGTACCTTTTGGGATTTATTGTATAAATTGTTTAAATTATTATGGAAATCATTTAAATATAACGAATTATATTTTTTCATGGTTATTATGTGAGTTTAAATTGTAAAGTGGCGTTTTTATATGAAACCGAGTGTGTTTTTAGTGAAAAACCATTGATTAACCATTGTTTATGTTTTTCAAAATTTTCAAATGATTTATTAAACAATTCCGGTAGTGCAAAGATAGTATTTGAATTGATTGGGCATGTGTTAAATTTTTAAGTGACATTTTTACATGAAATTATATGTTTTTCATTTGTAAAACCATTTTGTGTAACTTGGTAGTGTTGTATAAATTGTGAAATTAGTTTGTTAAATTTTTTGTGGGATGTGAACTATGTTTTAATGAATCATTGATGTGTAGTTAATTTTTTAAGAGGGGTTCAAGTCCACTTTTTGTGTAATGGTACCGGGGTTTTTATTGAAAATTGTTTTTCCAATTTCAATATTGGTTTCTCAAATTATTAAAAAGGTATGAAAGTCATTTGGGAAATATTTTGGTGTGTGTACATTTCAAAAAATGGATATTTGGCCTGAAATAATGACTTTTGATATGTGATGAATTGTTTGGTTGAAGTAATGTGGAACTAGTGGGTTATGTGGTATGTGAAACTTGATTGACCACAAAAGTGATGCTCAGGGTATCTAAGTTGGTGTACTATGATTAGTATGCAAGTGTTTCATAAATGGATATTTCTTATCTTTACTTATTAGGATCGATGATCACAACTCTAACTAAATAATTATGACTGATTAGAGACCACTATCTTATGGGTTTTTTCTCTTCTAGTGGCTTCTGCATGACAATGTAGTTGGTTGTGGTTCTTATGACACATTTCACCAAGATACATTGTACGTAGTGTCCCATTGTTAGCTAGTTCCTAGGTGTATTTCCCACGACTAGTGCTTAATGATTATTTTTCACTTATCATCAGCATATAGAATGTTGGGTTGTTAAATTTGGAAAGTAAGTGTGTTTTATTTAAATTGGAATTCTTTGAAACCATTTTATTTAAAATTTCATCCTTTAAAACTGTTTTATATTTTATGTGGCTCTCTTTCTATGATTTTCTACATTAAAGTAATTTTCTTTAAATTTGTCCTAGAATTTCTTTAATTATAATGTTTTTAGGTTTATTCATTATTTAATTTTTAATGCATGTAATATTTTATTCGGGTGCCATCCTACTAGGCTTTGGCTCACACCCTAAATACACTATTTTGTGTATACATAATTTTTTTTTATAATTTTTCCATTTTGATGCAAGGTAAGTAGTGTTTTAATATTGGGTTTCTAGTGGATTTATTAGTTGATCTTGGTGGTGGTGGAATGAGGATGTTACACCTCCTATTTCCTGTAAATTTGGGGCGTTATTTTAGTTTCCTTTTTTTTGTATGTCATTTATGGTATTTTTTATCTATAAACTGAAAATAATAAAATTATTAAAGGCGGATTTGGTTGAATTTCTCTGATCTGGTATCTTGATTTTTATTGGTAATTTTAATATGATAAATTTGGGTAAATCATTCCCAAAGTATTTCATTTGATACCCAGTCACGTGTGCCAGACCATGTGGATTAGGAGCACCCTTAGAGACTTGTTGCTGATCAAATTGGGTGGTTAGTTTGGTGCCAACCTAACTTTGTTCATCAAAAAATGGTATCATATGAGAGGTTATTCTCTATGGAGTCTTGTTTCTTGGGAAAGAGTTTGGATAGATTGGATCAAGAATTGTCAGGACAAGACATCCCGATTATGAGTAGGGTGATTTTTCATCAATGCATGTGATGAGACTCAAGTGGAAATGGAAGGTAGGGTTTTATCTATGTCATTTTATCCTTGTGTTTTTTTTACTTTGGAAATAAAATGGGGTTTGTGTCAATGGTCATAGAGAGCTTGCAGGCCCTAGAAAGCCATGTGGTGCCAGAGACATTGTCCTAGAATACTCTTTGTGGAAGTGGAGTTATTAGTATATGGCTGCTAACTGTATGTACAAGTATCTTACTGGCACTAGATTCCTATTACACTACTCCTCATATCATTATTTTGAAATCATGAAAAAAAATTATGTAAAAATGATTTTATATTGAGGAGGTGGAAAGATAATTATTATAATTTACTAAAGGGATGTTTTGGAAATCAAAACCATTGTAAACTGATTTTTTTGGTAGAGGGGTGAGTTTATTGAGGGTAATTTTTTACAAATAAATTTTTTTGTATAAACAAAGTTTTAAATTTTGGAAAATAGAATTTTATAATAAAAAAGGATTATTGAATAAAAAATGAGAATACATAATTTTTAATTAAATAGTTGAGAATGAAGTATGGATTTCTGTGTAGTAGAAAATGTTTTCAAATGAAGTTCTTTAAAAATAAATTGATGTATAAGGTTTTAAAAGTGTGGTTTCAATGTTTTGGATTTGAAAAGTGGAAAGGTGTGGTTTTAGTCTTTGGTATTATCATTGGTGACCACTTACATGGGAAAATGTATAATGATGTATAGTCAATGGCATAAGTGGATGAGTGCATAGATGGACATGAGGTGGTTTCCCAGTGTGGTATGGGACCATGCATGTGTGAAACCAAAGGGACACCATGGTTGTTTGTGCAAACCAATAACTTTATTCATTTCAAGGAAATGATTTTAAATGCTTTTTTTAATAAATGGTGATTGTGTGGTTTGTATTTTGTATTTTGGGAGTGTTATTTATGAGGAATTTTGAGAAAGGAAATTTTTTTGGGTGACTTTTTTATTGTGTTTGATTTCTTATTGGTATGGTGTGAATGTTTGTGGTTAGTGGATTCTTTTGAAAAGTTCTTCAGTAATCCCTTTTGGTGGTTCCCTATGTATGTTTATTGTTTTCTTGATGTATGTGTTGGCCATTGGACCAGTTTTATGGGGTCCGAGGTTTTATTTTCTATCTACTACATACCCCCATAAAGTATTGATGTATATTCAATGTGCGTCCATGGGTGATCCATCAATGGAAATCCATCTAGTTGATCAAATTAAGTACTTCCATCAGTTGATTCATTTCCTCTTCTTTTTTGTAAACTACATCCTTTTACAGTGGATGAGTGGTGGTGGAAGGTTGGAAGAGACATTAGTTCCTTTAGTTTCCTGAGTCGTCAAAGGCAATGTTTGATGTTATCATGTCTAAAGGTCCTGTTTCAGAGTTGTGAAAGGAAATCAAGTGAGGTAATATAAAAGCAGTCTTGGTTGATGGTGTTGGCTATGTTGGAAAGGGGCTTGAGCCTCACCTTGGGTTTATATAAGCCTAGGCTCATGTTGGGCCTCTAATGTGGACAATTTTGTTCAATGTTGAAAGGGTTGATGCACATGCATCATATAAGTCCCTGTCTTTGGTAAAGTTCCATGTAAGATTAAGCCAGTTGCGAGATGTGTTGTGTTTTGTAGATGATATCGGATTATGTTGTAGTTTCCCGTGGCACCAGTAGGAAGAATTTTCTATTGGTGATTTTTAGTGCCTGACTGAAAGGCATGAGATACATCAACCATTAGAGCTCCAGCCCTAGGTCTCAGAGTGATTCTAGTGCACAGTCAGAAAGACCCTAAGGTTGTGAGGGGGATCAGACCAGTTCCTGTTTTTAATTTGTGAAATGAATATAGTTTATGATTTTTTGTGAAGATGGTGCATTATAAGAGGACTCTTTGGATGTAGGGGTTATGAGGACCTTATTTATTTTCTATGAACTGCGTTATGTATTCAATGTGGTTTGGAGTTTTGATGGTCAGGCCCTTGTAATGGGGTTTTTGGTTAAGCGAGAAGACCCCATGTTAGCTCATGTTTAGCTTTTTGTGTCAGCCCATGCTGGTCAATTAGTTATATGGTGTTTATGGTGGGGAGACCCACCATGGGTCTTTCTGAAATTTCACTTGATGTAAATCAATGGTAGCTAATTCAGTATGGTGGGGAGTCTATTTAGGCAACCCAATGTGGATATCCTAGTTTGGTCTCAGGTGGTAGTTTCCTCAAATGGTGGGGAGTCTAGTTGGGCCTCCCAATGTCTGGAGTCAAATTTCATCCCTGGTGTTGGTTTGGTGGTTGGCAGTCTCATTCATAGATATCCAACATCAAGCCGCTTTATTGAGTAAATGTTGGGGTATAAGAATTCCCCATTATGTGGTGAAGTAAGGTTGTGGTAGCCTCATTGATTTTTTTGTTTTTTCCTCGTAAAATCCATGAGCCCCTTGGGAATGTTAAGGTGTTTTGGTCATAGTTTCGTATGGTGCGCTGTGAGAGTCCCCATTATTTTATTATCAACCGGAGGTGTCTTGACATTTGTGGGTCAGATTCACTTGGTGGGGTCAATTTTGGGACTTCAATGTTTATTTTTCTAGTCCTTTATCTTTTTTGATAATGTTCTTACCTCTCTCTCGTATTTCTTGTCAGAAATATCTTTGAGCTAAGAGGGTGTTCTCGTTCTTTGTTAAGCAATATTGGGATGGATTTATGGTTAGAAAAGTATTTATGGTGGGGAGAATGTTCACAACCAGTTTTTTATTTTAGTTTCAAACCCATCTTGGTTCGAGTTTGAAAAGTTTAAGGTTTTGGGATAATGCTTTCAAATTTTGGGTTTGTTCCTAGTTTAATTTTTTAAAGATTGAAGAATTTGCGGGTTTTAGGCTGGTGGAAGAACAATGAATAGTAGCAGAAGCCAGGCATTCTATGTGAGTACCCGTGTATTCACTTCATTACTGGGTAGAGACCACCGCATGGTCTGTGCACAGTCTCTCATCATTAAAAATATTTAATGCATTAAAATGAGAGTAAAATAAAATAATTAATGAATTAAAAGCAAGGAGTAATAAAATAAAATAAAATAAGTGAAATGGGATTTAAGTAATTTTTATTATAATATTTTTATGATGATGAGGAATATTATTATTATTATTATGATAATTTTTATATTATTACTAATATTAGTAATATTTTTATTATTATTATATTTTTTATTAGATTTCATTAATTGGGAATTTTCCTTTTCTGGCTTTTATTTCCTCTTATCCCCCTCTTTCCCCCTCCTCCATGCATCACCCCACTCCCCTTCCTCCCTTCTTGTCACACCCACCCTCCTTGTGTTCTTCCTCTCTGCGCACAACCCACATACGGTGATCCACCTCTGATCACGCCTAGACCTCACACACCCCCTACTCACACCCCCAACTGGTGCCCCACTCTCCTCTGACATGTGAACCACCTTATCGAAGCCCATTCTCACAATTATGGCCTCTGAGGTCGCTCGCCGCTTCCTCACCTCCTCCACATAATTGTGATTAATCTTTGGGCATGGTTTTGATCTCCATCCATAGGGATTTGGTTTCTTCTGGTTTGGGTTTGGCATTTTGAGGTTCTAGTCTTGATCTGTTGGGTTTGATCTTATAAATTAATATTCGTTTCGGGTTGATTGAAGTGTTGTTAGGGTGATGTTAAGGTGAAGATAGGTTTCACACCATTTTTTAGAAGATTCTTGGTCAAGGTAGGTGATTCCATGCTTAAGCATTATTTGATAAATTTATTATTATTTCTTGATTATTTTGGTAGGTTTTATGATTTATGTGTTTTTTGTGAAAGAGGTATTTTGAATGTTTTTATGTGAATTCAGTTTGAAAAAAATTTATCTATGTGAAATTGGGTGTTTTTTTGTGGGAAAAGATCGTTTTACATTTTGAAATATTTTTATGAATTGTTCAAGTGATTCTTGAACTCGCTTAAGTGTTTTGAATTATATATCGGCATGTTTATGATTTGTGGTTAATTTTTAAATTGGAGTTTTCATATGAAATCATGTGTGTCTTTGTTAAAAAAATTTTTTGCTCCATTTTTTTATGTTTTACAAATTTTTAAAATGATTTATTAAATTATTCATGTAGTGTGAAGGTTTTATTTGAAATGATTAAGAGTAAGTTAAATTTTATAGCGAAAGTTTCACATAAAATTAGATGTTTTTCATGTTTAAAACCATTTTGTGTCACTTAGTAGTGTTCTATAAATTATGAAATTGGATTGTTAAATTATGTGTGGGATGTGAACTGTGTTTTGATGAATCATTGATGTGTGGTTAATTTATTTTAAGAGGTTTCAGGTCTACTATTTGTGTATTGTAATTGGATTCATTATTGGATTTTTTTTATAAATTTCTATAATGGTATGTCATGTTTTTTAAAAGGTGTGATTCACATTTGGGAAATATTTTGGTGTGAATACATTTTTAAAAAATTGATATTTGGTGTGAAATGATGTCTTATGATATGAAATTATTGGTTTGGTTGATAAAATGTGGAACTATTGGGATATGTGGTATGTGAATATTGATTGTGAAAAAAAGTAATCCCATGTATCTATGTGGGGATACTAGGACTAGAATCAAAGTGATTCAGAAGTGGATATAGCCTGGTCTCACATAGTGGGATTGATGATGACAACACCAAATAAATAATGGTGACTGGTTAGAGACTACTAGGTTATGGGTGTGTTCCATACTAGTGGATCGTTCATGAGAACATAGTTTGTTGTGGTTCATATGCCTCATTTCCTTATGATATGATATTGATAGTGTCCCATTGTTAGATATTTTTGAGGGGTATTTCCCATGACTAGTGCTCAATGATTAATTCCAACTTACGAAAAGCATATGGTAGGCTGGGTTGGTAAATTTTGAAAGTAAGTGTGTTGTATTTAAAGTGAAATTATTTAAAACTATTTTATTCGAAACCACATACTTTGAAACTATTTTATATTTTAAGTTACACTCATTCAATGTTAGTTTTTTTTTTTATAAAATTGTCCTATCCTTTTTTAATTATAATGATTTTATTTTTATTCATCATTTCATGATTAATTCATGGAATCCTTTATCCAATTAGAATCATATTGGGCTTTGGATCACTCCCTGAATACACCTTTGGGTGTATGCAGTCAATGTTGTCTATTTGATTTAGGTTGATGCATGGTGTATAGTGTTGGATGGTTGGGTTTCTAGTTGATTTCGTTTTAAATCATGATGGTGGTGGCATGATGATGTTACTCCTCTTAATTTATAGAGATTTTGGGTGTTGTTTTAGTTTCCCATTATATTTTAGCCCTTTTTGGTTCTTGTTTAGCTGTAAAATGAAAATCTGAAAATTATTAAGGGTGGGTTTGGTTGAATTTTTCAGATCTGAATTTTTTTTTGGTAATTTTAATACAGTAAATTTGTGTGAAACATTCCCAAAGTATTTAATTTGATACATGGGAACTAATTCCTGCCATTGGGGATTAGGAATGCCCTTTGGGCCTTATCGTGGACTGACTCGGGTGACCGGCTTGGGGTCGACCCAGCTTGGTTGATGACATATTTAGTCATCTTAACATACTTCTTGTCATTGATATTTCAATATCTAACCATTTTAGTGTTAATACGACAACCTTATAAAATTATTTCTATATAAAATAGTGTGTAACTAGAATCATATAAGATATTTTCAATTCTATAGTGGTTGATAAGGGTATGTTTCAATATTTCATTAGCATGACCTACTTCACTACTTATGATCACATGATATTTCCATTTATACATTGGAATAGGCGGAAGTTGATATCAGTTGTTTTTATTAACACTTGGTTTTTGGAACTGATTGGAATATTTTATACTCCTTGTAGTTGTAGAATTATAGTGTGGGTTGTTCATTCGGTTAAGCTCTATCCATGTCCATTCCATTAGCTGACCTCATTAATATTTTAAAATTCACTTACTCTATGGACTCCTTTTACACACCTAGAACCTTTATCATCTCTCTTAATGCATGTTCCCCTGTGATTTATAAAACAATTTTGTCATAATGGTAGAATAATATTATTTCTTCAATGTGTTTTGTAATTACAATATCCTCAAAAATAATTATTTATAATGTTATCCTAACCTTGAGAATAATTGGAATCTCTACCCTCTATTTCTACCATGAGAGAAAACCAAATAACATCTTGAAAAATATGAATGTACCTTATCGATTAAAACTTTTAGAGGCTTGGTTTTAGGCCATAGAAGAACCAATCAACTTTTATTTCAAGGTCAGTGATAAAACAAAAAAAATCCCAATAATTACAGTAAATGTTTCCTCATAGATAAAAATATATTTTTTTATCCTTCTACACAACATCAAGAAATTCCCCTCCCATTTTTCTGCTACGATATTGAGAAATGTACTTATGAAAAAATGGACACATAAAATCATTTCATTCCATAGATTAAATCTTTTCCCCTTCCTGTTATTATTAAAATAAATCTTCTATTTTTCTTCTTCTATTTCCATATGATAAAACTATATAAAACATTTTAGGTTCTAAGAACTGTAGAATGAAAAATATCCTTTTATTAGTGCCGATCCATTTCTTAGTAACTAGTGGATTAAAGGACCTAGTAAAATTATGTGATTTCTTCCTCATGTAAGAATAAATTGTGTGTTTTTACCTTCATTGGTCATTTTAACGCTAAAAAATATTCAGGGATTTAGAGAGATGTGTGATTATAGAAACATGATTTTTCATTCCATCTCCCCTGCCATTCTGTTTAATATGTGAAAAATCATTACATTGTATACTATATTTACTATTAAAAAGATTAGTCATAGTTCTAGTGATTGAATAAAAACAAAAATTCAAGTGTAATATTCATGATAGAATAATTATAGTGAGAAATAATATAATTATGAAAATCATTCTTTTGATATCATTAATTACGACACATTTTTATTAATAATTGAAAATTTTATGTTCACCCTATATCACATTAAATTTATTGTAGAAAATATTATGCTTTATCATCATATTCTTCATATCATGATCCCTATAAATAACTAGACACTTCATTATACAAAATTCAGTGAACCTATTATAAAATATATAATTTTTTTTATCATTTTAGAGGAATATTCAATATATCTCACAATTATACATGTAGCATAACTTCAAACTTTTAGTATATTTGAAAACCCACTATATAATAAACATTTTTCATGAATTATATTCCATATATCCCTCACATTGTTTCTCACATACTTTCCTTCTTAGAGATATCATATTTAAAACCATTCTTCATGACCTACAAAAAATGGAAACATAAGAAATAACGAGGTTAGATTCTCATTAATTGTAGACATAGATGATATAAATAGATGGTCATATGAAATAATTATATAATCAATAGGATATAAAATAACGATCATAACTTTTTATGTTCATACCCAATTATTCAAAATAATAATTCATGAATCACATCATAAAGATTTAACATTTCAAGAGACATGAATCATAAGACTGTTGATTAATCAAAAATCAATTTTGAGTCATAATAGCATATAATAAGTATTAGAATATGTCATAGGAATTGTTGAAAAATAATAAGAATATAAAATTATTTAATTATTCTAGTCACACATCCTTGAACATCATCACATGGTAGAAGAATTCCCATAATGTACTAGGTTCACTACCTAATATCTTTTCATCCCTAGAATGGGTTCACTCCCCATCATAATTAATTTTACCAGATAAGATATCAATCAATACCCAATTCATTTGAGGGATTTAATTGACTAAAATATTACATAATGAAATTCTTATATATTTGTTCCACAAGATCATAGAAATATTCATCATTCCATCATTGCATTATTCATTTCAAAGAAATGGATTTCATAAAGATTTATACATCACATAGTCATAAGTCAACCATAGATTTAAAATGTATAGTATTATTAGATCAGATCTAAAATAGAAAATATGAAAAATCAAGGGATGATAACGTATATGATTAATTCATTAAAATAAAATTCTAATATTTCCTTGGAAAGAAGAAGAAAATATACTTTTCTTTTGATAAAATTTTAAAACAAATTCCCAAAAAATAGATAAAAATATATTATTTGAATATAACTATGGAAAATTATAATGTAATATATAAAATAAAGAATAGTTTTAACAATTTTAAATGTATTTCTATCAATAAACATAATAATTAAGAAACCTTTCCCAACATTGATAAAAATCCAAAAATTACCATGTTTTAGAAATAATGAGAATATTTCTTGTAATTGATTTTAAAGAGAGTAAAATATGGTTGAAAATGATATTATATAATCATTTTATTATATAAAATAATGTTCATAAAAAATATTTAAGAAATTGAGGAAAGAATAAAAAGTGCGTCGATCAAAGTGGAAATTCGACCAAATTTTCCTAAAAAAATCCTGATCGTTTAAAATACCAAAGTGAAGATAATAAATATAATTAAGGGAAAAACAATAAATGAAAAAAATGGGTTTATCAGATAAATATCATATAATTCCACAAAATTAGAATCAATCACAATCAGTCTTGATTAAACATAATACTCCAACATTAACCCTTCCCCCGAGTCCTTACATTTCTCAAAGAAGTTCTTAAGTTACTATATAATAAATTCAGTTTTTTATAAATATATAAAATAAACATATTAATACTTGTATTACAATATATCATTCCAATATAATTTCCAATAACCAATTTATTTAAAATTCTTCATTAAAATCAATATTCTAGTGAAAACTTATCTATTTTCTATGCTTGTTGCGGTTCTCCAGTTCCATTCCATGCACTTTGGCATTGGTTTCATAATTTATAGAATATTAATTATTCTAAAAGTATCATATTTATTCATTATTTTCTCTTTTAGTACTATTTATAAATGTTTGTGACAAAATATGAGTTTCACCACTCTGTTGTGATGGTAGTCCACACATACAAAGGAGTAAGGATTTCATTTCCAACAAATTTAAAGAAAGGAAAATAAATAATATTATATCTTTATAATATAAAAATTATTTCATTAAAATCTTCTATATTCATTAAATTCAACTATATGTCAATCTATATACGATGGTAATGGAAAATGAATTAAATCACTTCTTAGAGGTGGTAGTTGACATATACGCATGAACGATGTTATCATTTCTCATAGGATTGAATGGTAGTAGAAAATAGATGAAACGTTGAAATAAACACATTTAATTTTAGTAATTTTAATTATTTCATCATGTTAATATGTTATAGTATATTTTTTTGGTTTTATGGTAGAATTAAACTTAAAATACATCAGTAATGACAATTAACACTTCTTTGGGAAACCTCATTTGGCTTACACTATAAACCATCATAGGTGGGTATATTGTGAAGAAAAAAATATCTTAGATTTGGGGAAGGAAACTTGAATGGTATGGTTTTACTATTTTCCATATTATATATCTTAAAATTTGTAAAAGTGTGTGCGGTAAGGTAACATATTTTATAGATGAGTGTATTGGTACTCGTATAAATATTTAAAATATTATAATATAATAATGTAATATTCAATTAATAGTGGACCAAAAATAAAAATTAGACAATTCAATAAGGTATGGTGTAAATCCACATAACAAGATGACTTGGATGATTTATTATTATTATTTTAACGCTTATCTATTCATTATAAACCCCTATTAATGTTTTTATCCTTTATTATAATGATAATTTTTTACCATGGTTTCTATTAATAATGATCTGAAATTAAATTGAAAATATAAAAACATTGGACATTCTAATTCAAAATATTTAGTCCATTTAATCATATTTAATTTGAATAAGTGTTATAAATTCATTTGAAAATAAGAAAACAAAGTACAAGGAAATACATTTTTATGAAAAATCATTTTTAAGAACAACACTGAATTTGTTACAATGTGTTCCTAGAAAATTCAATCAAATGAATGTAAAGTTATTTTTTTAAAGATGTTATATTCATATTTCATTAATATAATTCATATATACCAGTTAATCAAATATATTGATATTAAAAACACATTATGCCCATATACTTAGTTTTTTAGAAAAAAAATAGCTTTCTTACATACAAGTTTTTCTATTTCTATTGAATTTATATCAAATTAATTAATTTACACCATGTTTAAAAAATAAGTTTTCATAATTTAAAAAAATTAAATATATATTTATATATGAAAAATGTAATGATCATCAAAAAGTAATTTAAAAATATTATTTATGATTAATAGTATTTTATAAATGAAATGGAAATTACATTCAAAAAATATTTTTAATTAAAATTATATACAATTTAATTCTTTTTTGAAATTATAAGATACATTCAAAAAAGTTCTAGGTTCCATCCATCAAAAGATATTGAACATATATATTTTTTAATGTAAAATATATTATATAATCTCACACTGTTATAGTGAGCATTACACAATAATTTAGAAACAAATAAAATAGACAAACCACTCTTAATAAATATATTACATTTTTTGAAAAAAAGTGTTTTTTTTATTGTTAATGAAGACTAAATTAAATTTTTATTTAATTCTGTTAACAATTCTCATAGTTAATATTTAATTATTATGATTTATTCTAAATAATAAATCATTAAAAACATATAATATTACAATTCATAAAATGGTAATGTAAATGAAATAAAAAATAGTGTATATTTTGAATTCGAGAGTTATATATTGGCAGATATCAAGAGATGCATAATTATTGGACATTCTAGCAGTATTGTGGCAGTCTATTCCAAACAATTCTCACATAAAGGTAAGTTACTCATATTCGAGTTTTTATAATGGTTCTATAAAAAAACTTCTGTAAATATATAGGTGTGTACATAGAGTTTAATCAAATATTACATAAGTTTTATAAATGTATCACAATTTCAATATAACATAAAATAGGTAGTTATAAACTCTATGTAAAGGTAACATGAAGTGATTCACATAATGGGAATAGGTAGTTTATGAACTTTATGTAATGTATAGGAGGTATTATGTAAATTTAAGATGAGATAACTAACGTAATGATAAATTTTAGAATTTCTAAGTGTAATTAATCAGTTTCTAAATTTATGTAAAGGTGATCTAGTTTTACCTCAAGATGTGCAAGGGTTAAAAAGAATATAAAATTTTAATAATAGTAAATCTATTTTATACAAAATATAATGAGAATAAATAATTGTAAAAAATAATACAAATAATGAATAAATAGTAAAAAATTATTGAAAAATTAATTAAATATAATTTAAATTCCACTTTATCATTTTCTTCCAAAATTTAATTTAATAAATAAAAAATATAATAAATTATGATTTTCCAAAAATGAAATTATTTAGTACTATAACTATCAAAACATAAATAAAAAAATTTGTTCGAGTAGAAACTTAAATATTCTCCCACTTTTTTATAAGTGAACAACTCCATGTTATTCCATAAATATTATCCCATGTTTTAAAATTGAAAAAAAAAATTAAATCAAAATTATTTTAGAAGACATTTCCCCCATTTTGAAATACACAATGTTAAAGAAAATAGAAAATTCTTCCAAAAAGTAGTAATCAAATGAATATGCATATTTTTTTAAAATAATATGACAACATATCATGATATTATCTCCACATAAAAACATGATTTCCAAAAAAAGTCAATGATTAAGTCAAAATAATAAATCTCCACCAAAATTTAATAGTGATATAAGAAGTGATTAAAATATATTTCTTATCTTTAATTAATGCTTCTCTTTGAACTTAATGTGATAGAATATAGAACATACTTTTTAGATCACTAACCTATATTAATCAAATAACTTATAAAAGTGTCTATAAAAATATGTTATCAATACTCAAATTATAATATATGATATATAAATAATTATAAAATATTTGAAACGAATTAAACAAAAAAATTGAGAAAATTATAGTAAACTGTATGACTAAATTTGATAACTTGATCACTGAACATAATTAATATAACTTACAGCTTCAGTAATTCCAAAAATAAACAATAAAACTAAATATATATGAATATTGGTCGTAAAATAATAATGATACCTAATATTACAACCCTTTTTTAGTCAAATAGAAATGATTTTTTAGGTATCAATACTGTATAAATGTTCTTTCTATTAGCTCTAAAATCATATTTACAAATAAAATACAATTCTATACCATTTATTGAACAAATTTTAATGAGAAAATAAAATAATAATTCTTAAAAAATCGACATTTAAACCACATAAAATCTTATATTACTTTATTTTTACGTTTTAAAAAAGTATTGTTATAAATTTTAGGTAACCTATGTTCAAAACAAAATCATTTTCTATTTTTATTTTATTTGTATCTTTTTTATCACATTAAATCATATAACATTTAACTTTAAATAGTGAATGTCTATTATATTTCCTTTAAAAATTCAAGTTCAATATAATGATTCATATGTTCCCTTTGAAAAAATTTGTTATCATCACAAAAACAATTATAACCTGAAGTATAATTTTCAAGCTATTATTTGAAATTTCCACCTTAGATAAGTTATTTCCCATAATTTTATTTCATATTACCATTTATAAAATATAAAAAATCAATTTGTTTTTTTTAATTTTCATTATATAAAAGAAACTTCCCTTTACCTTTGGAACATTTCAATAATACTTTTTCAACTTTTATTACTTTTTAACAATATTTTTTATTTCCTATTGACATTATATATATAAATCAAGTTCCATTTAAACATTAGATTCACTAGAATAAAAACCGTAATAGTATTGAGAATCATAATCATAATTATTATTCTTTTCAATGGTGATCATTAAATCGGTATTTCCATATTTCTTAGAAGATTATCCCAAACCACTTAAAGAATATGATTTAGGTGAAGAGAATGTAATATTTTTATATATATCAAAACGTTAGAAAATTACATATTTCCTTTTCACTTATGTATTATCTCATAGAGTCTAATTATTCTATGTCACTCCTCCTCCAATTAAATATTTCTATTTTTTCTTTTTATCGTTATTTTATTCATCTATTTAATATTTCAATTTAAGACACTAATATATGGTATGAAAAGGTCTCCTAAATAAATAATATATGTGAATATAATCACCTTTATTCCATTTCCAATTTAAGTTATCCTTGTATCTCTTTCTTTTCCCTTCATCCATTTTGGAAGCATGATTTTTATTTATGAGTCCATGAATGAATTTTGTAACATGATTAATGTAACATCCTAGGTAAATAAAGGATATTATATTTTCATATTTATTAATATTTTTTGATTAAATATTAATTTTGCTTTAAATGGGATTATTTTTTCCAAAGCGTACCTGATACGCAACAATAGGTTTCTTTGAAATCATACATTGCACACAATGTTGAGTTATACTGAAAAATAATAGTACAATATTATTATTTTAAATGGTAGTTAATGCATAGCCATTTTATTGGTGGGAATGAAAAGAACTAACCATAATATTATTATACATGTTTGTTAAATTTCTTTACCTTTATCCAATAAAATTGTGAGGCTTAAAATGAATATAAATCCAATTTTAATCATGAATGCTCTAACATTCGTTAATAGTTTGATTACCACCTTTTGATGTAGAACCCCTTTTAATCTTTTTTTTTTCACTTTTATATTTTTCATTTGACAAAATAAACTTTTTATTTAGAGTTGGGACATCAAAATCTACTTATGGTAAATGTTTTTATTTTTCTGATAAAGCTCATTTTTTAAATGAATAGGAACAAATATTGCATTTTAATTTAATTTATTTAAAAGGATAGATTATCTTTTTAATCACATTTAAAGTTTAATTATATTATATGTTTACCATTTAATACATTTTTTTTCATTGGAAATAATTTCACTTTGAAATTGGACATAAACAAATGTTAATATTTTGAAAATAATTATCTCGTAAAAAACGCTTTCTGGTTTTGACAACGAGAATTAATTTTAAATTAATTAGTGAAACTTTTTTATTTTTAATTTTATAAAATATACGTTATTTTTGGATTTGGAATATCAAATTTATCTTTAGGTGATTTTTTGGTATTTTTCTAAAAACAATAATTTGTTAAAGAATAGAGAAAAAAACTTCTTTATAGTTTAAAACCGACGTTTTCATTAAAATGCAATTTTACCGCTTCTAGGAATTGAATTTCAAAAATTCTACTTACACGGTTTTCATTATTAAGTAAAATGTGGTTCAATGGGATGAAAGTAATTTATGGTGAATAGTAACTTTGGATTTTTATTTACCGAGGTTAAAGGTAAATATTGTAATTAAAAGAAACAATTATATTATAATTATATAAAAATATCTTAACACTTTTACTAACCTTGTTGGATGAGTCATGTACAACCAATAAAGTATTTGGGTGAAACGTTTGGCCTTTGAAATCCACTTGGTTGTGATCATTACATTAATAACTTTTTATCTAAAGTAAAAATAAAAATATCATAAACATGTATTGTATTGCTAATACAATATTAAAGTGGGGTAATATAATTGATATATTTGTCAATAAATATTAATTAAAAATATAAAAATATTTAATACATCTTTTTATTTTATTTATTATTTTTATAAATCGGATAAATAAATTTATTTATGACACAATGATGATGTAATGATTACCTCATTAATGAATGCTTTAAATAAATGAGATTATAAATGGTAAAATAAACTTACTTTGAAACTTTTTATGCCATTCAAAAGTTTTAGGGATGTTAATGACTTGTTATATTTGAATTATTGTATGTTTTTGGAAAGAATCATGTTGTTAAAGATTTTTTAAAATGTCTTGATATGAATAGTATTTTACACGACAAACATGCGTTTTTAAATCAATCAATAATTTATTAAATGATATAATAATTATAAAATGATAATATTCCTACAAATAACATAGTTATGGTTGATAGTTTCATTAATGAAATACTTATGCTTCGATTGTCATTTATGGTAACTATATTAACCATATAGTATAAATATATAAGTGAACATGGTAAAAGTTAAATAAGTTAAAAAAGGGTTAAATAAAAAAGACAAGTATTATAAATTATCCAAAATCTGTCCAATTCTTATTAGATTATTTTAGTTCAAATTATATTCACATTATATTCGAATTAAATTTGTTTTGGGCCTTTTGAAACAAAAAAACTTTTTATAATAAAAAAATTGTTTTCAGTCATTCCTAAAGAGCCCCTCCTCACCCTTATAAAATTCCACAACCTCTAACCCATTACTCGCATCTCAAAATCCACATGGATCATCCAAAATCTACCCAAATAAGCTCCCAATATCCCTCTCTTCCACATAGAATCCTTAACTTAGGCATAGGACACTTCAATAAAGCCTTTTGGTTCCAACCGAAGGAAGTTACATGATTTAAAGTTAACGTCTTCCCTCGAGTTCTCTTTTTTATTATACTTCTCACTCTCTATGAAATTTTTATTCTTTATTTAAATAACAACAACAGTATCATCAATATACATTTTTATGCTATGATAAGTATTTGAACTACACTTACACATACAACCATCTAATGGGAATAGAACATAATTTCTCTGTAGATGGCAAACTACTGCCCCACAAAATGATGATTGTTCAGTCTTCTCCTACCACCTCTTATAGTGGAAATTATAATGGAAAAATAATTATATATTATATTTATGATAATTCTTTTATCTCTATGATTTTTTAATTCTCTATTATAACATGAATTTTTGATTCTCATGTTGTATATATACGATAACTTCATTTAAGGAATTGCAGACTACCTCCCCTTCAATGTGATATTACTCATTCATACCATAAATAGAATGTATATAGGATGGTGTTAATGAACATATGAAATGTATATAAAATATTATATTATACTATAAAAATAATACACCTATATATCATTTGGTTTTCATTCCTTTTAAAATTTAAAAATGAAATGGAATTACCGTTCATGCGTATGTACGACTAACTGTCTCCATGAACAGTGCATTTAATTTTCATATATCCAAATGATATAGACTGTTCTAAATAAATATATACTATATATATTTTATATATAGGATATATAAACCATTGATTTCATTCTAGAGATAACAGAATTTTGACGTGATGGACAATTGATAATTATAATAAGATCATTTTTTACTCAAGTTCTGAACATCCACAAAATGTCTAATATGAACCGAAATAATTATCTAATTGTTATTTCAAAGTAAAAAGTTATATAATAGAAATAATAAACATAAAATGGTTCTTAATAAATTATAAATTAACTTATGTTTATTATTAAAGAAATTAAATAATGAACGGGTAAAGTAGGACATGAGGTAAGGGACTTCATCTCATTCTCATTTCACTAAAGCATGTTTTGATAATATACACCTCCTTATTTTATATGGTATATAATAAACCCATTTGACATTTAATTTCATTAAAATGATATCTTTTTTCTACAATATGTTTTACTAAACGTCAGAAGGAATTTTTTTAATGTATGTAGGGACAATGACCTCTCGGACGTTGTAATCATTATTTGGCTTCCTCTATAGGCCATAATGTTTTTAAAAGGAAAAGAAATCCCTTATTACATTTTTGGTTGTTTGGTTATTGAGAATAGTTTTTAAAATAGATTGATTTTTTCAATATCGTGAAATGATTTCTTGTTATTTTAATTGAAATTTTATTAGTGAAATGAAATATTTTCT
Source organism: Viscum album (assembly GCA_963277665.1). Lineage (NCBI taxonomy): Eukaryota > Viridiplantae > Streptophyta > Magnoliopsida > Santalales > Viscaceae > Viscum > Viscum album. The sequence goes on from OY728158.1 coordinate 1,616,939,707, forward strand.
GTGTTATGATTATATAATTGTACTTGGACATTTGACATGTGGTTACGTAATAAACCAAATGACATGTGGTTTCGTGATAAATTAGTATGGGTGGTTACATTATAACCTCTAATTAATTGTGTTGGGAAGTTGGTTGTATGGCTATTCCATTTAGTGATATGTGTGGAAGTCAACCATATGGTTATTCAATTTAAGTATGTTTATGTCCCATTTTACCTTTATATGTTATTTTTTCTTTCTATGGGTTTTATGGTAATATTTTGGTTACAAAAGGATAATCAATGAGATTTTATTTAGTGAAGAGTATTTACTTCTTAATAAAGGTGAAAAGTTCTAATTATGATAAAGTATTCATGGTTTACTTGTATTTCTATAAAATAAATAGTTTTCCTACTTTTTTGGTCCCTTAATGATCTTTTTATACCCATCCCACGTTTTTGAAATGTTTTTCATAGGACTTAAAGATGAATAGGTTCATGTATGCGATCAAGGAAAAGTCATGTAGTTTAATTTGAAGAACTAGACATGACCCTTTTTTTCAAGAGTTTTTATTTTATGAAAAAAATTGAAATTGTGTAAAAGTGTTTACATGTAATATTTGAAATTGTTATTTATATTTTATGAGCTAATTATCTTAAGATATAAACCTGAAAATTTCTCCAATGTGAATTATAAACTTAATTCAAAATTATGTAATATTTAACGATGCGTCTTTATAATTTAGATTATCATTTTCCCGTAAGATAGAATAATTTTACTAATCATATGTAGAGTTAAATGAAATAAATATATATCTAAAAGAAACTCCCATTAATTTTTTGGACATATAAAGGTCACTATTCATTAACTCATGATTGTATTGCAAGAGATATCCAATCAGCTCATCTATGGTGTTTTCTGAAAAATATGTTATTTCTTTAATGGTCACGTTATTTTGATTACATTTATTTGGTAATGCTTTGTGTAGTAATTCAATATGAACATCAAAATTTAGTATTTATCTATGATTATCCACATTATTAAAAATTTTAGTGAATCTATTGAATATCAAAATAACACATTCATGATAATACATTATGAATTATTGAAATTATGACTTATGAATGCTAATCTTAGTTCACTACAATTTTTCATTTCCTTGATTAGTAAATTTTAAGTTCCTAAAAATGTTAGTAGTATTCTTACACAATTATATATGACTATACAGACATTGAACTAGTAAAAAATAATTAAAATTCATGACATCATAATTTGAGACATATTTTATAGCATTATAACTAGTTAATGATTTATGTTTAACCTTTGTTAATTTATAAGGTATAGTTTTGATGGCCTAATATTCAATATACATTATATTTAATTTTATATTAGTTTTTTCTTTATAATAACCATAGTAAGTACTATTAAAATGATTTTTATTTAATTAATATAAATAATCATCTTCTTGAAATTTCAACACTCATCATGATCATTTACTTATTCTTCTTAAGGACTAGGATAATATTTAGCTTAAAACAAAAAATAATCATGTAAATGAAAAATAATAGAGAAAAACCACAATCCAAAATAAGTTAATTATCGTATAATAAGTGTGGTATTAATAAAGAAATTTATATGGTTAAAACAACTAACACTTATAATTTTCATATCTGATACCCATTTGTTGGTCCCAAAGTTGTGAATAGAAAAAAACAAAAGAGTTTCCAATATTCAATCTTAAAATTCATCAGTGTTAATAAAATTAATTTTGAAATGTTATGGTTTAAATTATTTGAAAATTTAATCAAAAAATGATTAAGTACATTGGATGTGTTTATATTGAGTACAAATAAATTAAAGAGATGTATCAAAGGAAATTTATTATAGTCCGGATTAAAATAATACCATATCTACTCTTCACACACCAACCAATGGATTATAGAACCCACTAAATATAAGATATAATTTTACAAGGTAAACACTAAAAATATACTTTTATAATTTGAAAATCCCAAACTAGGAATTTACTAAAGTTCTTCCTCAAACCTAACACACACTACCTTTTAGAAAGAAAGAAAAAACCATAGGATTTTTCCAATGGAGTAGTTAGAGCCTAGTGAATTTTAAATAAGATCATTTACAACATATATAATAATTTTTTAAGGTATAATATACAATTAATACATTTTAATGTTTTTATAATTAGTATATGATAGAATATAGTGCAGAAAACCTTTTTCCCAAAACAAAAAAAATAAATAGTGAATCCCATCTCAGAGTTATAAACAATTTTCCTATTATAGAAACAATATTCTAAGAACCTCAAAGTATTTTAATGATCAATCTCATCTGTTAAAGTATTTTAAATCATAATAATTGATGAATTATGAATATTTGATTTTAATCACATGATATCTCTTCGAAATTTAAAATATCATGTCTAATGTATAACACTTTTTGGTTGCGTTCTTCTTATTTTCATCCCTAATACAATTAATTAATAATAATAAATTGTTCAAATTTTCAAGATAATTAATAATAATAAGTATAATAATAATAATTTATTATCAATATAGTTATCATTGTTATTTAAAAACATTATAATAGGCCAAAACAATTTAAATCCTCATTATAATATTATAAACATCATTAAAATAAACCGTAAAAAGGAATATACCATGAATTTCACATGGTAGTTCTCCCATAATATTAAAATTTTAATTTTAATAAACATTCCATATACATTCATGTATATATTCATAAAACATATATATTCAATAAAAATTTATTAAAAAAAACATTTAATGTGTACGTTATCATTATGAAATAATTTATAAACATATAAATCAATTAAAACAACTCAGAATAAATATATTTTATTTTTTTGAGACACATTGTTTTAATATTTCTCATGAATGATTAATAAATTAAATATTCCTTTATTTATGTTTAAAATATTAAAATAAAGTTCTTTATGTTTTTAGGTCATTATAATGAATTTTGGTGAAAAAAATAAATTAATTATATAATTTTTTCAGGAATCAAATGGAAATATCAATGAAATAAAAAAAATATTTTCAAATCTAGATTTCTATAAAGGTGGATTTCATGATCTTCATTAGGGTAGAACCCATTAGTCCTGTCAAAGTAATATATTAACATAAATTATCATGTAAAGGTACGATACTCTTATTTAAGGTCACTTAAAATTAGGACAAATATAATTACATGATGGTATAAGTATGTTTGCAAATTTCTATCATATATTACATAATGTTTTTAAAAGTCCCAATATTCCTAATTAATGGTAAATAAAAAATAGTGAACTCTATGTAATGGAAACATGTAGTGATTAAAATAAAGGTAATATGTATTATATATATATATAATTATAAGATATGGGGGCATTTATGTAATGGTAAGATGAAATATTTCACATAATGATAATGTGGAAAAAGTAGAGGTATGTAATATTTTTTTAATTTATAAAAATGGTAATATGCATTTTCCCCGAGCAGTGTGAAGCAAAGAAAAATATTTGAAAATTTTAAAATATTAAAATAGGTTTTATAAAAAATATAATCAAGATAAATAAAACAAATAAATATTAGAAATAATGAAATAAAAATATATGATTAATGCATAATGAATTATGTAATAATCAAAATCAACATTATTGTTTTCTTCCAAAATAAAATTTGATAAATAGTAAAATTGTTTGAATTTAAAATTATGAAAAAATAAATTTGTTAGAAATATAATTATCAAATAATAAATAAATAGTGGTGAAAGGTTCTACTTCAGTACAAGATGTATATAATTTTACATCTGGAAATAATAGACGCTGGAAGAATAATTTCACCTTATTACGTAAGCACATAGAATCTTTAGGTTGATTTATTAACCAATGAAACCTCTCAATTTCAACTATTTGGGTTTTAAATACATCTTGCGGTGATCACATTTGTTTTTAAAAATTTAAAAACCATATATATTCAAGAAGGTTCCAAGATGTTGGTGGATATTAGAGCTCCCAATGGAGCATGATTTAATAAAGTAAGTATTAGTGGCTACCACCTTAATTTTCGAAAAATATTGATAATAGTTTGAAATGTTTTTCTTATTTTGATTTTGTTACTGATAAATTATATCTATCTTCATTATAAGAATTTTTGGATATATATTAATGTTTGGGAATAAAATATGTTTTTATAGAAATATAATTTTTATATTATGTCACAAAATAATAGTGGTCTTTATTTACTAGAATAAAATAAAAAGGTATTCGTTATCAATAAGGAATCAAGTTCACATAAATAATTTCATACACATTTTTGGAAGAAATGGCTTGGTTATGTAAATTATAAGCACTTGAATAATTTATAACAAGATGGGTATTTATATAATTTTTAATTGAAAACACTTAGTTTGTGTCATTCAAGTTTGCAAGGAGAAGTAACCAGACCTCCATTTGGTGGAATGGTTTAATGGTCCACAAGGCATCTTGAATTTGTTCATATTGACACGTTTATACCTTTTTAGTTTATATTGGAAGTGGATACACACATTTAACAACTTTTAACAATTATTTTTAGTTGACTATGATGTGTTTACTTGATGATTTATAAGTTTGAATCATTTTAAATATTTAAGGAGTTCAAGAATGACATTGAAAATCATCTTAATAAGAAGACAATGAAACTCCACTTAGAATGCAGTGGATAATTTCATAACCAATAGATCAATGACTATCTGAGGGTGTTTATGATTTTTTCTCAAATCACTTCATCTTATAAAAAAATGTGTAATGGTTTGTTTTATAGTAGGAAACACACATTATTAGATATGGTGAGACTGATGATGTGTCATACAGACCATCCATTATCTTTCTGGGTGTAATAAATATAGGTTGTGGAAAACATACTAAACTAAATGCCAAATAATGTGGAAATAGAAATTGCATAAATGTTATTTAGTGATAATAAATCCATTTTGTCACAAATATAAGTATAAGGATGTAGATATTTTGTTAAGTATGTCTCTCTTCACAAACTATTTTCAAATGGAATGAACTGTATCATTATAGGATATCCCATGGAAAAATATTTATCTATATTACCCCTCAAGAAAGAAGGTAATCGTAATTGGAGAGGTCATATTCCTTGAGAGGGATAATATGTTCAAAACGGATAGTGGGAACAAGAATGATTTTGAAAAAGATGGAGCTCGAGATATGAAAGAGTTTTCCAAGGAACAAACACCACAATTACCTATGGAATATATTTTAAAGAGATTCATATACTAGTAGGAACAGTGAGAGGTTAAATAACTAAAATTATATGGATATTTAGTCTTGATGGATAATGATACATTATTTATAGACAATAATTTACACCTTTAAAATTATAATGAAATACATAGCTAAGAAGTTTCATGATAAAATGACATAATGGATTATGAGACGGATTCTATATACAAAAATCAAATATGGGTTCCACTATATCCTCCAATATATATGAATCTAGTTGGGTTTAAATGGGTATTCATAAAAATTATGGACATAGAATATAATTTTTCTACATATAAGGAATGGATACTTTCTAATGTTTTTATAAAACATCAGAGAATAAACTATGATAAAACCAATTCTCCATATTCTATTGTGAAATTTATCATAAATCTAATTTCCATAATAGTATACCATGATAATTATATCTTTGAAATAGTTGTAAAAAAATTTCCTAAATGGTTATCTTATATAATATGACTATATAACAAAAATAGATGATTTTTTGACAATATGTGATTCCATTAAGGTATAATATTTTCCTGGATTAATTTTTTGGATGAGGTGAGCCCTAATACCTGGGAAAATTCACCATGATAACATCATAATGGAATTTTTCTTCATAAAAAATGAATTTGATCCTTGTATCTATAAAAGGTTTTGTGGGAGTGCTATTTTATTATTAGATGTTTATGAGGATAACATATTTCAAATTGAAAATAAGATACTAATATAACATTTATTTAATACATGGTTGGATAAGTAATTCTCCACGGAGGACTTAGGAAGAGAATCATTGATTCTATAGATCAATTTCATTCATGATTGATCTAAGAGGATTTTCAGACCATGTTAGGGCCTATAAAATGACTGGATACTAAATAGATTCTATATATAACAATCTATTATGTGATTTTTTCGAGATTTAGAATTAATAATTTTCTCATAGAAAATGTTTCCTTAGATACAATGAATGAGAGAGTGTATTTATATAATACCACACAAATTTTTGATATGTATTTTCACGTATTCTAATATTTATACCATGATTTGTGTTTCACAATGCTTAAGAATAAAATGAATATATCAATTATTCCAAAAGATAGTAACTGGAAATCATGGAAGACCTTTCTAATGTATCTAAAGTGTACAAGGGATATGTTACTTATTTATGGAGTATATATGGATTTAATAATTTGGGGATATATAGATTCAAGATTCCAGATAGATCCATATTATGTAAATTCATAGTAAATATATGACTTCTGTCTTAATAGAGGAGTTACAATCTATAAAAGATTAAAGATGTTGGAGTTTATTAATTCTAAATAAACAATGGAGTATATTGTAACTTCTGATGCATATAAATATGTATTATGTATTAAAATGGTTAATAAGGAGTTTAATGGTGTGTGATATGTAGTAATGATTTTATAAAATTATATTATAAAATTGTTATAGAAATGGATCTCACTAATGATCTAAAGTCACATCAATGAATGATGCATATATTTCAAAATTATTAGTTATTGAAGGATTTTATCAAAGGATGAGATCATAGAAAGAATCATTCTATAGAGGATAACATGAATGAACAAATTAAAAACTCTTTATCTAGTCATAATCTGGGATATCATGTTAGAGCTAGAACAATGAAAGTCATTTGTAGTTAGCTCTAGTGCAAGTGAGAGTCTGTTAGAATAGATTCCCAAAAAAACAACATCATTCCTTTTATAACTTGTATATTGAAATTATTGATTATTAGTAAATACATAATCATGTAATGATTTTTATTCTATATGATATTAATGTGATATTTTATTTATATTATATATCTCATTAAAAGTTCATATATGTACCTCCATGTTATGGGAACCATAATGTATTTTGTTATTACTCATAAATATATATTTTATGCTAGGATGAAATCTATATAATTGGACATATATAATGAGGTCGATTAGTTTTTGGTGTCTAATAACACCTTGATATTTCTTATAAATAGGTTCTCAATTGTTAATATTTATGTCAGTGGTTTATAATAAGATACTCACTTGTAGCCATTCGACATGCTATATGTTTCATTGGATATTATTGTCAACTTATGTTGGTATCAGTACTTAAAATGATATTATTATTAATTTATATCATTAATAATGTATTTTTATATATTTATATGAACATTAATGTCATATTCTTATAGTTATGTGGGATATATTGGTTCTTCATAAGAGTTATGACATTAATAAATAAATCAAAAAGGATTATTTTTCCAATCTGTGTTAATGAAATTATATATATTTGGAACATTGTTTAAATTGGAATTATCTAATTAATTCCACGTAAAAGTTCATTTATATTTAAACCAAGTATTTATTTTTTATAAATATCTTTAGTTTGAGAAAATATTTTTCATTAGAATGAATAATGAGATATGAAGTGGATGTGATTATTGTGTTTTATTTTTTCTTCAATACATTAAAAATGTACAATATTATAGTCATGATTAGAACCTTTGCGTTTTATAGGAGACTTATTCATATTAACGAAAAACTATTTTTTTAATATTTTGAGTTCCATCTATAAGTGTTCGATTAATTTCAAAGAATAAAAGAAAAGAGGGATAGAAGGGGATCTTGAGAGTATATAGGATAATTTGAAAAAATCCCTAACAAGTGTAGAGGATGTGAACAATATTTATAATAGTATGAACATGTGTATGTGTTTAATAAACATGTGTCACAGTACTTCAATGTTTCACAATGTTAAATTATTATATATTTAAATGTAATTTTGATATAGAAAAATTATTAAAAGGTAAGTGCTAATATATAAATATCGATAATGGTATCCCTAATGTTTAACTTCACATGTATAATTAACTATAAAGAATAGAATAATTCATAATTGTAAATAGAATTTATGTAATGGATACATTTTTGGAAAATTGGATATATAAGGGCTGCCCAACAAATTCATTAGGGTACATTTGATTTCTTTAAAGGTAGTTAAGACCTATTTAAAGGTGGTGATCTTCATAAAAATGTGGAATATGGTGATGTAAGAGTAAAAAATATTCTAATATTATTTCGCAGAAATATTACAGATACATATTATTAATGAATAAGAATTATATGAAGAGTGTTCTAGTGCTTATTATAATATTTACATTATTTGAAAAGGGTAAATTGGATTCATATGGTTGGTCAATAAACAATAAAAAATGGACCATATGTCAAAATACGATGGTATTTTCACATAAGGTCAAGTGACCATGAAATTTGTGTGGTAGGTCATGTAACTATGATCTTCCAACAATATGAAGATTTATCCTAAGGTCAATAAATTTAAAATATCGATTGGGGAATAATAATTTTTCATGGGAATATTTGTTCCACAATGTGATAAATCAAGATATTCCGTGGGAGGAGTTCTTATATGAAAAAACAAAATTATAATATATTTTATAAAATTTTGGTTGTATAATAATATTGGAAGAATAATGATCTTTTGGATAGTTGTTTTCTACGATTGAGGCTTCCATGATCTAGATTTAATCATGAATATATTTATATATGTTTTAATGCATTACAATATCATTTATAGAAGAAGTAAAAGAATATACTTCCAAAATTATTATTAAAAAAATATGAAGTGAAATATTTGAGGATTCATTATTCAGGTATATATTTATATGAATTTTAAATAAATGTTATTTTTTATGTGATGAGATAAAAAGTAATGCATGAAATATGATGAAACCATCACATCTTTATATTTATGCATATATGGTGATTTTAATGACATGAATCATGGATTAATTTATTATGAATACCACATGGCTTCTTTATGTATACAAGAAATTTTTACATGTGTTTATTCATCAGTTATAAAGAGAGACGCGGTGGTAATATTTAAATCATTGGATCCGATTCTTTAGGAATATTTAAACTCAAGTTTTTATTATTTTATTTTAATAGTTAGAAGAAAAATGTTTAGGATACAGAAGAAAAAATATTAATCAAATGTTATTTTGAAAATAATTTTTTCAATTGTTAAAGGAAATAAAATATGGTGCGATCTATGAAAATACCAAAAAGTTAGGTTGGTTTTGAGGTTCATATCTAGGATTGGAAAAATATAGATTTTGTGACTACCATTATTTTATAACGGTTTTTATTATTTATAGTGATAAGGTTTTCATGTGATGAAATAAAATTAATTGTTTTTTATGTGATGTGTATTGAGGAACATACCAGTAGAGGAACAACATGATAGTAGTCATTGTTGGATTAGTCATTGATTGTTTAATCAGTTTATATTATCATTATATCTATGTGTGAATCAATAACTATATTGGTCGTACAAAAATATCATATCGATATAAAAAGTGAGTTCCAATGATGTTCACTGCTCATAGTGATTCAAAAACTTTTACTAGTTCATTATGTTATTATAGGTTCCATATGTTATTTCCAAGGACTAGCTACCCACACTATGTAGTTAACCATTTTAATAGATAATACCATGTCTATATATGATTTTGTTGTTGTAAGAAAGAAGATAATTTCACTCAGAAAACTGATGAAGGTTGTTTAAGGGGGTAAATTAATAATAAAACTAATCACTGATTCACCCTTTGGATTTTATTATTGATATGACTTAACAATTAATATTAGAGCTATGGTACATTCCTTTAGTTTTTTTGTTTGAAGATAAGGTTTTGAATTCATATCTCCAATGGATGGGGTCATAGATTTTAATTATCACAAATGTATAATTTTAATTATGTGAATTGTTATGGTATTTCCACATTTAATTGGAAATGTTTTCATATAAAAAATTATAGTTGGTTTATATATATTCTCTCTATCATTTATAAATATTTTGAAACAATAACATTGATATTTACTCTATGTTGTGATATTGTCAATTTTTAATCCACAAGAAAGAGGAAGATTTAAAATGTTGGATTTGATAGAAATTTGTTTTCATCCTATCATTCAGAAAGTGGATTTATGAATTGCAAAGGAATAAAAAAAGATAAAGGTATTTTTGATAAACTAGAGAATAAGTATAAATGAAATATAAATGTGAATTTAGAAAAGTTATAATTTTCTATGATTAAATATAAATAACACTAGATGTATGATGATGAAACAATTGACACTTTCAGTAAAAGGTTTAATGAATTTTTTTTCTTATTCAAAGGATATGTGGAAAATATAAAATTCTTTTTTATTATTGGGAAGATATCATGTTTCTTACGTGATAATTATGATGTGAAAGTATATTATTTGGTAGAAAATTATTTAGATTATATCTTTTTCAATTAGTTTCATTATATTCTTATATATTATGAAATAATAAAAATTATGTCATTTAGAAAAATGGGAAGTATAAAAAATATTTCTTTTAAATCCTTAGCCTTTGAGAAATGAAAGAAGATTTCTAATGAAGATAATAAATATGGCTCTTTAATTTTAGATTCAGATGTTCATGGGATGTTTTATAAGATGGTCTATCTCATCTCTACAAATATGAGAAGGATTTTTGGATAGTAGAAGGAGTAGATACTAATTAAATACTATAATTATGGAGTTATTGTAGGTTTTGTAGAAAAAATTCCACATTTAAAATAATATAAAGCTCGTAATGAAGAAAATGAATAATCATGAAGATACCCAATGAAGAAAGCATCTAGGTAAAAAAAATTCTATAATAAAGGGTAATAATATCTTTGAAAAGAGAGGCTTTTCATATCTAAATAAGAATACAGTAAAAGTAGTGACAAGTAAATGGAGATTGATTCTAGTAGTGATATTAGTGAGGAAAATCTCATTTCTATTGTTAATGATTCACATTACACTACTGATAGAATTAAAAACTCTTGCAGGGAATACAAGGAAACTGTAATAAAGTTCAATGTAATTGGATAATTGAGTGTATATATCTCAAAAAAATCAAATATTGAAAATAAGAAATGGATGTTGATGAAAGTTGTTTAATCTACCAGTTGAATGGAATCAGTGCATGAAGGAGAAAAAACCAAATTTTTTAAGATTATTAATGATCTAAAAACATTATTGATGCTAATAAGACATAAAGTATCAAGAAATAATAACATGTTATATATTTAGATAATGATATTTCTTTTATATAACTTAAATTGGCTAAATAGAAATAACTAAATATATCCAGACTCATTTTACAAAACTCAATTCATGAATAAGGATAGTGTTCAAAGAAAAATGATGTGAAAAAAGGAAGACAAATCATCTTCCTATGATGATGTTTGTGTTGAGAATGTTGTTAAATAATATGAGAATAATAAATTGGTCAAAATACTTTGTTTGTGGATAAATAAAATTAGTCTCAAAAATCAATACATTATGGAAATTTAAATGTTGATTCAAATTCGGCTACCACTAGTGAATCCAAAAATGTACAAGAGAAGTATACTGTAAAGATAAATATGTTATAGGTTTATAAAATATTTTTTCCACAAAAATAAATAAAATTTATAGTCAAATGTAGGATAAACATACGAGACATGATTTGAGATAGTATATAGTTTTCAAAGGTAAATATTATTTTTATCGAAAATCTTAACACTATTGTATTATTTTTAATATAACTTTTATGTGTTTCTTTAATTAATAATATCATAATGACTTTATAATTCATTAGATATATAACTTGAGGGGTGTCACGAACTAACCCAGGTTGACCCCAAACTGGTCACCTGAGCCGATCAGCAAAAAGACCTGGGAGGTGTTCTTGATCCTCCTAGGATTAGGATAAGAACCAGGGCATCAACAGAGTGATGATGGGAATGATTTCTCCCCATATAAATAAATAAAAGTATTGGAAGTAATAAATAACATCTCAAAATAAATAAAACAAACAAATGAATAAACCTGAACTAAGGAAAAACAAAACTAACTAAACGGAACAACCACACTCTCCACATAACCCAATTGGTCAATCTCAAACTCAATAATCAAACGTCGCCCAAGGAGAACACACCCATGATAGCTAAAAACAAAAAATAAATATAGGCATGAGTATTAGAACTCAATAGGCTGGGCTGATATTCAATTACCTAATGAACTATATTTAAAATTATATAAACATCAATTCTATGTTTGAACCACAATATATGAAAGTACTCATTTCAACAGTTTTTACATAAAATCAATGTACAATCTATTTCCCATAATCATTTGAAAAACTAGATTCAAACCATAAATGATACCTTGCTATTTCAAGGGGGAAATGAAGATTTCATATAAAACTGACACTAAAGAGTTTGAAAGGCATTTCATTTTGACCAAATTATCATAGGATTTAGGAAACCAAAACATCAATTTCCATTAAAAACACCACACAAGAGTACCGAGGAAGTAATATAGAATGGGGAATGTAAATAAGTACACAATCACCTCAATAATTGTTCAAACAGTTAAAAACCACTAGACCTAGTCAAAACCAAGAGATAAAGAATAATTCATTCAACACTAATACATGTGATCCCATATATAGTATCATGCCACATATGATGAAATGTAACGCTCTATACGCTCAGTTACCCTTTCTCAGGATAGGCTGTTTGAAAATCCCATAGCAATGAACTCATATATATCCACCTACTATGTACCAGTAGCCATTACAATCACATACAAGTGCAACTCTCATCTCAAAAAATTCTATCAATATGCTAGTTTCCAATGTCTCATGTATTAATGGGCATGATCCATCAAATTCAACAGAGCATCAAATAAAAACCTATATTTGTAATAACAATTCACAGCAGGACTCACCTTGATTCTCCCTAGGGACAACTCACATGCCTTAAATTCAATAGATTACCCATGGTTCCTAATCGAGGGACCCATATAATGGAACCCGAGGATTCTATACCAAGGAAATCCCAACCATTCCATGTCAACAAGGCATGAGGAACATCCAATAAGAGTTATTTGACAAACACTTAATACATCATTTTTCCATAGTGGCCAATCAGGCGATTAAAATCTATTTAAAAACCCCACTTTTATCAAAGGTAAAATTTCCACATTTCCAAATTAGTTTTAAAGAAACCATTTATCACATCAAAACATCAAAAAATAACTTTTTAATATACTCATAATACACACTTAAGACTCTACCATGTTTAATAAAAATGACAAAACATGCCAAAACACAACACAAAGTTTTAATAAAAGCCAAACCACTTGGGAAAACAAATAAAGAACCCAGGAATTTATTCTTCAATCTTCTGATAAATTTGTGAACCCGAAAAGTTCATTTTACATTACAATTTCTCCTAAAATCCAATCAGTCATTTTATAATGAACACAAGGCATGCGATGCTAAATAAAAAAAATCAATTTTACAGTCCACAAATTATGAACATCAATTTTAATGCCATAATTTTTTTTTAAAATTCCTAAAACTTGTTTTAAACCTTAAAAACCTTGTACGTAAAACACTTAGTGATCCAAAATTGAAAAACACACCACACATTTGAAATCTATTTTTAAAAATAAAACGCATCCCAAAAATAGTAGTTTTCATATTTCAAATATCCCAAATAATTTTAAAAATGTTTAAATAATTTATAAAACCAAAAAAATCAACAAAAAGTATCTACACCCACACACAACCAATATTACATTAAAATACTACTTTAAAATTAACTGCACAACTAGGCCATATTAAAAAATACATCAAACATCAAATTCATACCAAAATACTAATGAGAATATTTCACAAAAATATTTAACATGTATATGAATTGCGAAAAATATAGAATTAGAGTTTCTTAAATTTAAATGGAAAATGCGTGGGGAGAGACTACCTAGAATTCATAGAGGAAAGAAAAAAAAAACCATAATTCACTCAATGAGGGTTCCAAAACCCTTGACCTACCAAGAAGAACCCTAAATGTAGACAATATATAAACAAATTTAAGTGAAAAAATAGGGATAAAATAGAATAAGTATAATGGTATACCGATGGGGGGTTGCGACTAAAGACGTGCTGCAGAAGAGGGTCACTGGATATTATACACATTGATTATGGGGTCACTGCAACCAAATGAGAGCAGTGGCACCTAGTAGGCCTTCAGTGACTAGAGGAGGTTTGGCCGATGGGGGGTGCACCGCTGGTGAGAATGAGGGTCGGGGGGTCACACTAGGCTACCGTGCTGGTATGAGCAGGAAGTTGGAGCTATGTTGGTTAGGGTAGCCAGCGGTGGTAGTCCCAATGGGGGGCAACCATCTAGGAGAGAGAGATAGTGGTGTCTGTATAGGCCAAATGAGGGAGATGGATAGGTCACTAGGGAAGGGGTCGGGTCATGCGTCGTGCTTGAGGGAAGGAGGGCATGGGTATTGGGCTGTAACGACCCAAACCTTCATTAATGCAAATCCCTCTTTATCTAATTAAATGTCTATTTATGTAAAATGTTTATATAAAATTTCAACTTTTTTGGTTTTATGTTTTAGGATTATAAAATAATGTTAATAACTGTGACCATTGCTAATATAGTCGTTGAACAGTGACCACATGATTAGTATAAATATTGGGCTTTAACAAATCCAATTTACTCAGACAAAGGAAGCAATTGCCTCATCCAATTGATGTGCCCCATACGAATCCCATTGGCTAGAGCTCGAAAATGAGGTGGTGTCATTGGACTTCACTCTTGACCAAGCTCATGCCGGGCTTGAACACGTTATACTTGAGTGGAACCGCCTATGGGAGATGTGGAAGTTGACTGAGATTACCACCCGAGCGTTGTTATCTGTGCCACCCTAAGAGTCTGTCACCATCGCCCAACTCACGCTTCAGTCTTAGGTAGGTGTTTTAAGGGGTTATTTAATAAGACTCTAATACTATGGTTACGTACATTATTTTTTTATATAATAATTAACATAGTTTCTTATTATTTTTGTTACCTTGTAAATAGTTTTTAAAGCACAAACAAAATTTTTAGTTAATGTTCAGCTAAGAAATATATATTGATGAATTAATGGATTTTTTAATAAAATAATATATTAATAAAATATTAGTAATATTATTAAATTAATGTTTATTAAATAAAACGATCATATAATTTTATGAATGCAATTGAAATTTTTATTAAGGTATGCAAGCCATTTTTGTCAAAACCCATGAATTTTTTATAAATGTCAGTTTTTATTTTAAAATTGAAAATTTACATATTTATAAAATTGTTATGATAAAATGAATATTATTTCTGGAATCAGGTCATAAAAATTATCCAATGGTAAATTTTTCATAATTTTCTGAGACACTCAAATTTTTGGGTAAAAATTAAATCCATCGGAAAATATAATGTGTTTAATGACATCATAATGCCCCAGTAGTGATGTAATAAAATATTATAAACTTTATGTTTGGAAAATATATGATTTAAGTTTAAAATAATTTGATTTTGTGTTTGTTTTATTTATTTTACCAAGCTTTAGTGGTCCCTTTAAGACTTATTAAACATTTTGTCTTTTTTAAATCAATTTCCTTGGGAGTGTGACTCACCTCCAAATATGAAACCCCATTATTTTAAGAATTTCAGAAAATTTACTTATAAAATATTGTTTCCCACTCCCCTTTTTCAAAAACCATTGGAAATAACCATGGTCTGGTTTGTGGTTTTGATTTGTTTAATGCGAGGTGTCTCAAACCTAAAATAATAAACATTTCCCTCTCCTTTCCTATATAACCCCTCCCAAGCTCCAACTTCCTCCACACACAAAGCATTTTTATTTTATCCAACCTCTGCCCTCCTTTCTCTATAATTCTCCCAAGGTGCCATAAGCTCCCAAAAAACCTCTCTCAAGCCTCTCTCAATCCATTGGAAGCACACTTCTAAGTAATGATTGTTCTTCCTTTCTCATTTTTTCCCATATTATTTAAATTGTTATGCCATTTTAATATCAATTATAAATGTTGGGGTATGGTTTTTAACCTCCCCCGTACTGCCCTTTTTATGTTTTAATGATGGGAGCCCCATTTCTCTCTCATTAAATGCCTCCCATGTACACCTGTTACTATGCCGAAATTACCAAAGGAATTTCTCTCTCCTCATTTACATTCAATCAATTATTTTGTATCATGAATCTAAATTTTATTACATTTGTTGGGACATGAATCTATATGACCCCCATACTTTCCATGTCATGTAAATATGAATAGACACCACATTCTCTCTCATCATCCATTTTTCTTCGTTCTTATGTCACGCTCTTATGCTGGCAAAATTGCACCGCACTTTTCCAAGCCAAAGTCATTATATAGTGAATAACATGACCATTTATCTATCAATGGTATTCCCCTTTATGAAAATTTTCTTATTTTTTAAAGAGTTTCATGTATGTATTCCACATTCTCTTGTCGTGTAATAAATTATTTTGTTGAATGATTTAATGTTTTGTGATCCATGTGGCACACTTATGCATGAAATGAAATGTTTAAGAAGGGTTTGCCCAGATAGCGCTCTAATTCCTTGAGTAAATTATAGTATCAGGATACATCATGTACAATGGGTGTTTAATCATGATAATTCAAGTGAAATGAGGGTTTACTCATGCTTCTTGTGCAATTAGGGTTTACTGATGCTCCATGTGCAATGAGACTTGGATTATGCTAATTCCATGATAAGTGTTGTTGCCACATTTCCATGTTATGATTATCATGATTTATCATGCCTTTATGTTTATGCTTCTCTTGTTCTTTATTGACATTCCTATTGTCTAACATGTATTTTATTCCTCATGTAATTCCATTAATATTCCCTTACTGGGCTTTATTGCTCACCCTTTTTTTATTCATGTCCTCATGTTATCCCATACAATGCTATGTGCGAGGGAATGTAGTGGTCATGTAAAGGAATTTTTCAATAAAGATGTTGTATTTCATGTTTTATGTGGTTATGTAAAGATCATAAGCCCCAGAGACACTAGACCTATCAATTTTCTATGTTGTATCAAGTGAATTTTATAAAATTAATCATGTTTAATTGTGTAATAAAAGACCAAGGTTTTTATAGTTGGTATCAGAGGATAAGTTTAGTTATTTTTGGGATTAAGATTATAAAACCCAAGTAAATCCTTAGAGACAAGACTATGTATAATAAAAACATCCCTAAGTTTGGGTGAGTATTGAGTAAGTGGTGTATCAATCAAGTACATCCCTTTCTAGATAAGAGTAGGTAGAGGCGGCTCTGGCACAGATGTATCCTAGGGGTAAACCCTGAAAACTGAGCTTTGAGCTAGACTCAAATGGTAACTAGTGCTTGAAAATGAGCCTTGCTGCATTCTTGGTTACGAAACTCCTTGGGGATATTCTTTGGTAAATTCTCATGCTTAGTATGAACCATTATTAAAGGACTAAAAAAATGCCCTAAGAATAGGTGTTAGAAAGAAGATCATGGATAACATAGACTGAAGCCTATAAATTCATATGTTGAGGAAATAAAAGTTATTTATAAGTCATTAGTTTTGTACTTGTATTACGCTTTATGTGTTACCCCTAACATTCCATTTATTCCAGCCAATGGACGGTAATAGGAGGAGTCAGGCTAAAAACCGATGTGATGATCAATGTGATGACTATACTAATGAGATGCCCAATCCAATGGGAGCGGGAATTGAGAACTTTGTCACTCTTCCCACTTAGCTAACTTAAGAATTGAATAGAAACATGGTTCAAGAGGAACGTTCAACCCCCCCCCCCCACGAAAGAACTAGTCTCTATCGAGAGCTTCATTAGACAAAGGCCTCTTACTTTTAAGGGACCATCAAATCCCTCAATCGCTGAACAATGGATCACCTCCATTGAAAAGATATTCTCCATCATTCAATGTTCTAAACAAGATAAGGTTCTCCTAGATACTTACCGTATGGAGGGTGAAGCTGATCAAGGGTGGATGTTGATCAAAAATAAGAGGTCGGAGGTGGCGAACGAGGTGTTGGAATGGAAGGATTTTTGGACGGTGTTTTTCAATAAATATTTTCCGTGCACCCTCATCATAAGATGGAAATGGACTTCCTTTCCCTCATGAAAAAAAGACGAATAATCTATCAGAGCATACAAGGAAAAATTCACAAGGCTTACGAAATACACCAACGACTTTGTCATTACCCTCTAAGGCAAGGTTGTCTGCTTCTTTGGTGGGCTGAAACCTAGCCTGTGGAAAGCAATGGTGATCCGTGAATTCGACAGCTATTAGGAGATTTTATGATGTTCCTTCTAGAATGAAATGTAGATTGGATAATCTCAGGGGTATCATGAGGATAAGAAATGTAAGGTGGAATTCAATGCTGGCGGTCTGATGGATAAATCCAACTATGCTAAGATGATCCAGCACCCCACATGCCCAAGATGCGGAAAGAAGCACCCCACAAAATGTATGAAGGGGATGGGGAAATGCTTTAGGTGTGGAAGAGAAGGGCACATGGATATTAACAGTCAGAAAGGAAGACATGCGACTACTATATAGGAGAGGAACGCTCCGTTCGAACCTCAACACGTGATTCATTGTTACAACTGCAAAGAACCAGGGCCTCTTGCAAATCAGTGCCCTAAGCTAAGTATTTTCCGAGGCAACCAACAACCTCCAAGGCAGCATGGGTGATCATTTTCCATCACTACTGCCGAAGTGAACCCTGAAAATGAAGTGGTGATAGGTGTGATATTTATTTATTCAAGAATAGAAAAAACATACTTTTTGATTCAGGTTCTACTCATTCTTTTATATCTTGAATGTTTAGTATATCAATCCCAACACCACCACAAATCATGGAAGTGCAGATGTCGGTGAGTACAGAAAATGGGGAAATTATTTCATCCCATGAATATAACTCCTCCCCAATCATAATATGTGGATTGAACTTCTAGGAAAACATCATCATACTCCCTATGGTGGAATTTGATGAAATTCATGGCATGTATTGGATTTCTTTATACAGATCCAACATAAATTTCCGTGAGAGGGAAATCACCCTCCATTTGGAGAATTGACCGCCGATTATTTACAAGTGCAAGGAGGAAGATGAATATTCATTTTCTCCATCATCTCAAGTGTGGATATTACTACCCAATGAGCATGCGTCTCTAGCTCAAATGATTGAGTCTATGGAGGCAACCATCCTAGAAGACATGCATATTGTTAGGGAATTCTCTGAAGTGTTCCCAAGGAATTGCTTGGTATTCCTCATAGAATAGATGTTGAATTCTCAATTGATCTTATACCTAGGGAATTTACTATATCCAAGACTCTGTATAGAATGGCTGCTATGGATCTTGAAGAGCTAAAGAAACAACTACAAGTTAATCTAGATAAAGGGTTTATACGCCCAAGTGCTTCACCAGGGAGTATACCTGTCCTCTTCTTCAAGAAGAAGGATTGGTCAATGAACCTTTTCATAGATTATCATGAGATCAAAAAAATAATGATAAAGAACAAGTATCCTCTCCCATGAATTAAAGAATTGTTCAATCAGCTGCATGGAGAACAATACTTCTCCAAGGTGGATTTGCGGTCAGGATATTATCAAGTAATGGTGAAGAAGGAAGATATCCCCAAGACTACATTTCGTACAATATATGTGCGCTACGAATTCATAGTAATTCCTTTTAGACTCACTAATGATCAATAAATATTCATGGAATTGATGAATAGAGTATTTAGAGATTACCTTGGCAAATTTGTGGTAGTCTTTATAGATGAAATTATGATATACTCTAAAACCAAGAAGGATCATGAGGAGCATCTAAGAACTATACTAGAGACCTTGCAGAAGGAGAATCTCTATTCAAAGTACAAAAAGCGTGAGTTCTAGTTGTAGGAGGTCTCATTCTTGGGACATATCTTCACAAGAAATGGAATATCTGTGGATCCCTCCAAAACATATGCAATTGAGGGATGGAAGAGGCCAACATCGGTAACCGATATATGTAGCTTCTTAGGGTTAAATAGATATTATTGACGATTTGTGAGAAATTTCTCATGATTTTCCAACCCTATTACCAAGCTAACTCGGAAGGGAGTAAAGTTTTCTTGGATTTATGAATGTGAAAAAAGCATCAAGTAGTTGAAAAGGAGGCTTATCACTACGCACATTCTCAATTTACCCACAAGTGGATATATTTTTGTGGTATTCGGTGATTCCTCAAAGAAGGGCCTAGGATGTTTGTTGATGCCAAATGAAAATGGAATTGCCTATGCTTCAATGAAATTGAATGTTCATGAACAAAACTATCCAACACATGACCTCGAGTTTGCTTTTGTGATCTTTTATTTGAACATTTGGCGCTATTATCTCTTTTGGGAGAAGTGTGAAATATATATGGACCACAAAATCCTCAAGTATATATTCACATAGAAAGAGTTGGACATGCACCAACGAAGATGGTTAGAGCTAATCAAATACTATGACTGGTCAATCCATTACCACCCTGGGAAAGTGAACAAGGTGGCAGATGCCCTAAGTAGAAAAGACCAAATGATTCTATTATTGAAGATATTTGTAAAGGATCCATTTCCTTAGATTTGATGAAGATTGACATAGGAATCATAAAGAATGGAACATAATCAATTATTTCAAAAATGATTTCCCAATCGTCACTTTTGGAATGGTTAAAGGATGATCAAAAGGATGATGCATGAATTTAGAAAAAAAGTGGAAGCTATCAGAAAAGGGAAATCCTGAGAGTTTAATGTTAATGAAGGAATTGTTAGATTTGGGAAAAAACTATGTGTTCCATCATGTCCGAAGCTGAAGAAGGATATTTTGGATGATGCACACTGTTCAAATGTCTCTATTCACCCAGGAAACACAAAGATGTATGGAGATCTCTAAGAGCATTATTGGTGGGATAATATAAAGAAGGAGATCGATGAATATACATAAAAGTGCATGGTGTGTCAGCAAGTGAAGGAAGAGAGGTAGAAGCCTATGTGAATGATGCAAATATTTCCCATAATAGAATGGAAATGGGAGAACATCACCATAGATTTTATCACCGGACTTCTGAGGACATCCAAAGGCAAAAATGAAATCTGGGTTGTTGTCGACCATCTTACAAAGGCTTCACACTTCATTTTTATTCAGGAGGATTTCTCATTGGATCAACTGGCATGGATATATATAAGAGAAAGTGGTAAGGTTTCATGGTGTACCACTATCTATTGTGTCTGATCGTGATCCAAGATTCCCCTCTATGTTTTGGAAGAGTCTTCAACATGCTCTGAATACGGAACTGAACTTTATTACGACCTATCATCCTCAAACTTATGGCCAATCTGGGCGGACTATCCAAAATATTGAAGAAATGTAGAGAGCATCCTCAATGTACATTAAAGGAAGTTGGGATCAACATCTTCTTCTGGTTGAGTTCTCTTATAATAAAATTTTCCACTTGAGCATCCGAACGACACCATATGAAGCCCTTTATGGGAAAAGGTGCAGAGCATCGGCGTGTTGGGATGAGGTCAGTGAGCGTAAGCTGCTTGGACCAGAAATGGTCAATTAAATGATAGAGAATGTGAAAACCATTAATCAGCATATCAAGGCAGACCAGAGTCAACAAAATAGTTATGCAGATAACCATCAATGAGACCTTGAGTTTAAAGCTGGATACATGTATTTCGATGCATATCTCCATGGAAGAATTTCATGAGGTTTGGAAAGAAATGTAAGTTAATTCCATGGTACATCAGCCCCTTTGAGCATCTTGATCATATCAGGGATATGGAAGATTGACTAGAACATCCACCTACCATTTCCAAAGTACCTGATGTCTTTCATGTATCCTTCATAAGTAAGTTCCTTCACATGTACTCTCTTAAGAGGTGGTACAGATAGATGATGATCTTTCTTATGATGAGAATCCGTTAAGATCCTAGATCATAGAGAAAAAGTTATACAAAATAAGAAAATTCCCCACATCAAGGTGTTGTGGGGAAACCACAAGTTTGAAGAAGCGACATGGGAATCCGAGGAAATGATGAAGTAGGGTAACCCAAATCTGTTTTAGTATGGGAAAAGGAAATTTTGAGGGAGAAATTTCTTAAGGGGGGGGAGGATATTGTAACGACCCAAACATTCATTAATGAAAATCCTTATTGATCTAATTAAATGTATCTTTATGTAAAATGTTTATATAAAAAGTCAACATCTTTGGTTTTATGATTTTGTATTTTATAATAATGTTACGAACCATGACCATTGTTAATATATTCGTTGAACAGTGATCACATGATTAGTATAAATATAGGGCTTTAAAAAATCTAATTTACTCAAAAAAAGGAAGTGATGGCCCCATCCAGTAAATGTGCCCCATACGAAGACCATTTGTCAGAGCTCGGTAAGGTTGTGGCATCATTGGGCTTTTCTCTTGACCAATATCATGTTGAGCTTGAACACATTAAGCTTGAGTGGAACGACCTATGGGAGAAGTGGAAGTTGATAGAGATTTCCACACGTGCGATGTTATCCGAGACACCCCAAGAGTCTGTCACCAACACACACCTCACCCTTCGGTCTTATGCGGGTGTTTTAAGGGGTTATTTAACAAGACCCTAGTACTATGCTCATGTACATTATTTTTTTATATAATAATGAATATACTTTTATTTTGTTGTTCTTACCTTGTAAATAGTTTTCAAAACACAAATAATATTTTTAGTTAACGATCAACTAAAAAATATATTTTGATAAATTAATGGATTTTTTAATTAAATAATATTTTAATAAAATATTGTTATTTTTAAATGAATATTTATTAAATATAAATGATCGTGAAATTTTATGAATGAAATTTAAATTTTTTTTAAGGTTTGAATGTAATTTTTGTCAAACCCCATAAATTTTCGATAAATTTCATTTTTTATTTCAAAAGTAAAAATTATCATATTTAGAAAATTATTTAGATGAAATGGATATTATTTCTAGAATCAGGATATCAAAATTATCCAACGGTGAATATTTCATTATTTTCTGAGACAGAAAAATTTTTGCGTAAAAATTAAATACTGTTTAAATATATAAGGTGTTTTATGACATCATAATGACCCAATAGTGATGTAATAAAATACTATAAACATTATGTTTGGCCAATAAATGTTCTACCACTATATTAATGTGATTTTGGGTTTGTTTTATTTATTTTACAAAGCTTTAGTGGACCCTTCATTACTTATTAAAAATTTTGGCTTTTTAAATTGTTTTCCTTGGGAGTGTGACTCACCTCCACATTCACAACACCATTATCATAACAAGTTAATACTTTTGCATTATAAACTATTGTTTTACACTCCTTTTTGGAAAAAACCATGGGCAAAAACCATGGTTTGGTTTTTATTTTTGATTAGTTTAATTTGAGGTGTCCCAAACCTAAATAATAAACAATTCCCTCTCATTTCCTATATAAAACCACCCAAGATCCCACATTATCCTCATTAAAAGCCTTTGGATGTCATCCATACTCTATCCTCATCTCTCTAGAATCTTCCCATGGTGCCACAATATCCCACGAAACTTCTCTCAAGCCTCACTCAAGTCTTTGGGAGCACACTTCTAAGTAAGGGGTTTTCTTCCTTTCCCATCTATGTCCAACATTCATTAAATTGTTATACCCATTTAATTTCAATTATAAATGATTTGGTATGGTTTAACACCTCCCCCAAACATACCTCTTTATGTTTGAATGTTGTTATACCCCTTTGTCTCTCATTAAATGCCCCCCATTTACACCCGTTACTATGCCGAGATTCCGAAAGAAATTTCTATCTCCTCATTTACATTCAGGCAATTCTTTTGTATCATGAATCTAAATTTCATTACATCAATTTTGAAATGTATCTATATGACCACTTACTTTCCATGTCATATAAATATAATGACATGCCCTTTTCTATTTCATCAACCATTTTTATGAGTTCTTATGTCACACCGTTATTCTGCAGAAATTGTACCGTGCTTTTCCAAGCCAAAGTCATTGTGTAGGGAATACAATGCCCATTTAACTATCAAGGGTATTCACCCTTATTAACATTTACTTATTGTTTAAAGAGTTTCATGTATGTATTTTACATTATTTTTTCATGTAATAAATGATTATGTTGAATGGTTCAATGTTTTATGATCCATGTGCCACATTTATTCATGAAATGAAATGATTAAGAAGGGTGTGCCTTGATAGCGCTCCAATGCATTTGGTAAAGTATAGTATCATGAAACGTCATTTTCAATGGGTGTTTACTGATTCTAATTCATGTGCATCGAGGTTTTACTTAGGCTTCATGTGCAATGAGGGTTTACCCATGCTCCATGTGATATGAGCCTTGGCTCATGCTAATTCTGTGATAAGTGTTGTTGCCAGATTTCTAGGTAATGATTATCATGATTTATCATGCCCTTATGTTTATGCTTCTCTTGTGATATATTGATATGCCTATTGTCTAACATGTATTGTATCCCTCATGTTATTACATTATTATTCCCTTATTGGGCTTCATAGCTCACCCTTTTTTATACATGTCCTCAGGTTATCCCATGCAATGCTAAGTACGAGGGAATATAGATGTCATGTAAAGGAAGTTTCCAATAAAGATGTTGAATTTCATGTTTTAAGTTATTATGCATTGATCTTAAGACCCAAAGACACTAGACCTCTCGATCTACTTTGTTGTATCATGGGATGTTTATGTAATAAATTATGTTTAATTGTGTAATAATAAAGCAGTGTTGTTATATGGGTTGTAGAGGGGAAGGGGAGGGTAGTATTGGGGATTCAATTTTATTTTTATTTTCATTAAATTATTAAATAAATATAATCACAATATTAAAAATTTAAATAATAATAATAATAATAATAATAAAATTATGATAAAAATAAAAATAATAAATGAATTCATTTTATTCTAATAACTATAAAAATTCTTAACAACAATAAATGTTTTGGAAGAAACAATAATAAAAATTCATTTTAATTACAAAATTTACTTTTTTTAATTTTTCACAGAAGGACGGGTCACCCGGTTTCCAGGACGAAGCCACGCTGGGTGTTCAAAATGCACTTCACCTGTGCACCCAATGACTTTACCAAAAAAACAAACATTTTAACATAACTCAAAACTTTCATCCGAGACTCAACCGGAACCCCAATTAAAATATTCAAAGTCAAAAAAATAATTAAATAAACTAAATACATGGATCAAGGCGTGACATTTTTCCCCACCAAAAGTATTTTCGCCCTCAAAAATCCACAATACCTTTTAATCGATTGATCAACAATTAATTAATCAACATTAACACAATCCCACCTCTCAATCAGAGAAAATTTCACTGAATCCCCATAGATCATAACCCTATTTCACCAAAATGATTACCTGTAGAGGGGAGGATCGAACAAACTCCCCACCATTAGAATTCAACTAGCAACTCGAATCTTAAGAGAAAACTCAATAAGACCCGTGGTGGGTGTCCCCACCGTTAAGAACCAAACACAAAATGAATTAATGGAAAATTCAACATGAACCCTAATCTGGGACTTTCCCAACCTAAAGGAAAACCAAAATAACATTTAAACCACTAAATCCTATATTAAGGGGATAAGAGATGAATAAAAACCTCCCGCACCGACCAAAATCCATCACCCCATGGGTTATGAGAGAGGGGATCAAAGACTGGATCATTGAAACTATGACCGACAACAACTCATGACTCATCACTTCGAGATATACACAAAACAAAGATGAAACAGATTCCAATTGGCTGTACACACAAGGACACTGATCGGAAACTCGAATCCAAAAAAGGTACAATTAATAACATTTCATGAAGGATAATTCTATTGTGTGCTTTGCGATGTGAAGAAATTTACAAAAATATAGAAACCACAATATAAATGCTAAAACGATCTCACCACAACCACAGGGGAACTGCCTTAACTAATCACCTTAAACCCCCTAGGGGTTCTGGACTAGGTTTTGGATTCAATTTGAAGAATGTTTTATGGAACTACTGTAAAGACCCGTAAATTTCAAGGAAATTTTTTTCTTAATTTTCTTTGGAATTTTACAAGAGCGCAGTTTCTAACGGCACCTAATTCCGAGGCCCAGTGTGCCCAGAATCATTTTTTGAAGTTTGGCTCGGGTACGTTCAGTGAACGGACGAGCGGGTTTTTCTAACTTTTGAACCGGTGCCCAGAATCGAATTCTGAGAACACCGATGAAATCACAGCGCCGGTATTCTCTTAGAAACGCCTCTTCCGGAGTTGTGTTTGTTGGGGTGTGGTTTTTAATTTTCGGGCTTAAAGTTAAGAAATAAAATAATTTTGCGACAACTTTATTTTATTTCACTTAAGCCACTTGGAAGCCACTTGAAGCCACTTAAAGGCGGCTTGAACTGAGTTGAACTGGATAGGATGCTATCCAGAAATATCCTACCCCCTTGGTAGGATATTTGTGGGGTGGGGCCCGCACGAGCCCCACCATTTCTTTCCGCTAAGAAACGCACCCGTGAAAACCCATCTTAATGAAAGTCAACTGACGCGTTTTCTAAATTCTTAACAGGCCATTTAAATGGGTTGTTTCTTTCGTGAATTAAATGGGCTGTTTCTTTCGTGAATTAAATGGCATGTTTCTTTCGTTGAATTAATTCAACGAATTGATGGATAGTTTCTTAACCGGTTTTTCAAATTCGTTGGCGTAATAATAAAATAAGGCCAACGCTCGACCTCTGGTTATTTGCTCTTTGGAGAAGGTTTGAGAGGATTCTCGCTTCTTCTCCCTCGCGAAGAACGCGAAGAACGCCGAACCCGGAAATCGACGACGCTTCCGTCCAGGACGTTCTTCCATGCTCCGATCTCCAATCACCGACCATTTGAGGTGAGTAATCTCGGAATTCCTCTCAAGTTCTTTTCCTTTGGTTTTAATCGAAACACAGATTTAAATATTAATAATTTAAAATCTGATGTTCTTGGTTCGTTGAGGTCGCCGACTCAACGCCGGATTCCGCAACGATGCGACACCTCCCCGCGACGACGTGACGATCCCTCTCTTCTGCGACGATCCTTTCCGCGAAGAACGCCCGCGCGTGATGATCGACGAGGTAGGGATTTTTTATATTATGGGAATTACCCCTTTTTAATTTATTCCCGTCAATATTTCTTTAAAGAAATTAATGAACAGTTTTGTGAACAATTTCTAATCTTATTAAAAATTGTTGTTTCCTGTGTGGAATAAATTTCTCCCGGTTGTTTATCTCTAACGCGGAGGGTGCGGGCCAAACGAACACGGCCCGACGACCCTCCGCCGTTCTTCATTTTGTGCGGATTTGACGGACGACGACAGAACGTGCTGCAGCGGACGTTTGACGATCCCGCAGTAAAGAACGGATCCCGGGAGGAGCAACGGCACAGACGGGAAGGAAAACGGGCCACCGGAGCGACGCCGGCGGCCCGCGGAAGCTGCCGGCGGCGCGGGTTGCAGGCGCGGCGGCGCCGGCAACGGACCCACGGCCGCGCGGGTCCGGTTCGCCCAGGCGGGATGCGGCTCAGCCGCGTCCGCGGTTCACCACTGCGGCCCGCACGCGGGCCGCGGTTCTCTCTCGACCGCGGGGCTGCGCCCGCGGCTTCCACCAGCGCCGCTCGGCCGAGCCGGACCGGCCCTGGCCGGGCCGGGCCGGGCCGACCGGGTCGAACCCGGGTCGGGTCGACCCGGTTCGGGCCGACCGAGGGGGGGTCGGCCCGGGTCGGCCCGGGCCCGTACCCCCCCTTCTTCGGACGTTTTCGTTCAAACGCCCGTAAATTCAGCTTCGTGCCTCCAAACGACTCACCGTCAGCGGCAACGCGATCCTTGGATTGAGACGGTCGTTTCGGTATATTGCACTCAAGGTTTCGGAATACTTTGAGTTCGATCGGGTTGGTTCGTACACGAGACCAACCGGGCCCTCGGAGCGTAAACACTCATATCTTGAGCTACGGACGTCCGATTGACGTGCCGTCAGCTTTGTTGAATTCCTCTAAGTGAGACGGATCTTTTGGCATACTCCGCCTGAGGTTTGGACGCAGGTGGAGTGCGGTCGGGTTGGTTTTGCCTTAAAAACCAACCGGGCCCCTGGGACGAAAATGCCAATAACTCTCAGACCGGGCGTCCGATTGACGCGCCGTCTGCGACGTTGAGTTCCTGTTGACGATACGGAACTTTTGGATACATCAACTTCGGAATTCGTGACAGTTGATGTATCAGCCTCTCGGCTCGTGGAGCGGACCCTCCCGAACGAGCTTGCTGTGTGCGGGAACCCTAGGCTGGCTGCGACTGCTACTTCGACAGCGACGACCGTGCAGAGATCCTCAGTGGACTACGACGACGATTGTGCAGAGATCCTCCGTGGACTCCAACGACGACCGTGCAGAGATCCTCAGTGGACTGCGGCGACGACTGTGCAGAGATCCTCAGCAGACTGCGACGACTACTGCACTCAGCGATCCTACGTGGATCAGTGCTACAGGTCCTGCGTGGGCCCGGTCCTGTGTGGGCCCGATCCTGTGTGGGTCCGATCCTGCGTGGGTCAGCGCTCAGCGGTTCTGTGTGAGCCAGCGCCTACAGGTCCTGCGTGGGCCCGGTCCTGTGTGGGCCCGATCCTGTGTGGGTCCGATCCTGTGTGGGTCACTGCAAGGTTAGTACCTATCGATCCTTCGTGGGTCCGACGACTTAGATGGTTCAGTGATCATCTTTATCATCATCTGAAGAAGTATACCTGTGTGAGCTGAATCTTGTGTTTCACT
This sequence comes from Viscum album, assembly GCA_963277665.1. Taxonomy (NCBI): domain Eukaryota; kingdom Viridiplantae; phylum Streptophyta; class Magnoliopsida; order Santalales; family Viscaceae; genus Viscum; species Viscum album. The sequence goes on from OY728158.1 coordinate 1,616,968,793, forward strand.
CCTTTGTGGATTGTGTTGAGTTATCCTCTGTGGATTTACTGTTTACTCTCCTTTTTGGATTGTGTTGTTCTATCCTGCGTGGGTATGCGTTTTGCTTTCCTGTGTGGACTGGGTTGTGCTAGGGCTCGGACGTTGGAGCCGATCGGGGAATTGATGACTTAGGTATATGTATGGGCATATACCTAAGCCGTGTCAGATGTTACTTCGTGATTGTATCTCTTCTTCGTGACTTATCCTTTGTGGATTTCGGGAGACCTTCAGGGGTCTCGGGGTCCCTACTGAGTAGCTTATACTCACCCCTGCACGGGCTATGCCCGCACTTCGTGGTGTTGGTTGCAGACGACGGACAGCGCTGATCGTGGAGGAGGCGTGCGGAGCATGACAGTACCTGGAGGTGGACCACTGGGCGGGACGTACTCGGAGCGGATAGGTGGACCCAAGGAGCAGTGGAGGCTACCTATACCCACCCTTCAGGTGGGAATTCCAGAGGACGGCTCGACGCTGCAGTTTTTCCTTTCAGTTGCTGTTTTTCCTTTCAGTTGTACTTTACAGTTGGGCTTGTATTTCCGGCCCCTTTTACTTTCAGCACATCTTGTACAGTTTTTTACTTAGTGTTTACTTTTCCGCTTGCTTACTCTGTGGTGCTTTTTTACTTTTCAAAGGCAATGCCTTCCCTTTTTGTTGGGATTTACGCCTTGGTGCTAGTCGCCAGCCCCTGGCCTATGGAAGGCGGGCTTGGGGTAGTCACGACACGGGCCCCGAGGACGGGTCGTGACAAATTGGTATCAGAGGCGGTCGGTTCTACCGCAGACTCTGATCTTTCTTCTATGTGAAGCAATAGTGTTTAGCATATTGAGTGTGGTTATCAGTCCAGGGAGTCCAGTGTTGGTGCGGCGGCCGACGTATCCATACACCAGGACCCTGACTTCTGATTTCCGACTTAATGCACGAAAACATTGATTGCATGTTTGTTTCAAGTTTTCTTTGTGATTTCTTGTGTCAGCTCACCAGGTATACTGTTCTGACCGTGGCATACTTGTTTCCTTTTCAGGATGGCACGACGACAGCAGCCAGCTAGGGTTCCTAGAGTAGGGCGCGATGACAACCCACCGAGCGACGAGGCCTCGGTACAGGGCCCGTTGACAGCAGAGGCACCGGCAGTACCTTTACCCGCCGAGCCCCCAATGCTTCCAGCACTGGCAGCTGACGACGCACGACGCCTCGGAGCTCTTCACGAGTTCCAGCGCCAGCGACCACCCAGGTTCCGTGGGGAGTCGGACCCCCAGGCAGCCGAGGACTGGCTGGAGGCGGTCATCAGAGTTTTCAGGCTAGTGAGGACACCAACAGACCTCATGGTGATCCTCGCGGCGAGCCTACTGCACGCAGCAGTCGGACGCTGGTGGAGCCTGATGCTCCAGGTACATGATGAGGCCACCCTCATCTAGACGGACTTCGAGAGCCTCTTCCGCTCAGAGTTCGTCCCGGCCACCCTCCGTGCGGTGCACATCCAGGAGCTTCTTCAGCTGCGGCAGGGCAGCTTGACGGTCGCTCAGTACGCGGCGAGGTTCACCGACCTTTCCCTCTACTCGACAGACATGGTATGTGACCCCTTCTTCCGGGCCCGGACCTTCGAGCAGGGATTGAGACACGAGATCAGGGCATCGCTGATCTCCCTCAGCATCCCGACCCAGGCAGGAGTACGGGAGCGAGCCCTCCTGATCAAGAGCTTCCTGGCTGAGTCCACAGCGAGACCTACCGCAGGGCGGTAGATAGCAGAGTCTTCGGCAGCTGGTAGCCGGCGGATGACTCAGGGTTCCAGGCAGAACAGACCATCCGGCAGGCGACCTCGGGACACTGGCTCAGCAGTGTAGGGCACCCAGCCCGGAGCCAGTCTTCCGAGAGGCAGGCAGTGCTACGAGTGCGGCGGGTAGGGCCACATGGCTCGTGACTGCCCGACCCGTCGTACCGAGGGTCAGCAGATGGTGGAGGGACCACCCAGGCATAGGCAGAGGGTCGACCGTGGTGGTCCGCGGGGAGGAGGCGGACGAGGCAGAGGAGCTGGCCGAGCAGCAGGTGGTGGGCGACGCTTTGAGACTCTGCCACCACCACCACCAGGAGGCCCGCCCCGGCCACAGGGAGCTGGCAGGCAGAGACAGGCTCAGCTCCAGGCAGTGGAGGCCTACGACCACGGTGCGCCAGAGATGATTCGAGGTACGATCTGTGTCTATTCCACCCTTGCTGAAGTTCTGATAGACACAGGAGCGAGTCACTCTTTCATAGCCACTGCCCTTGTTCGGAGCTCGGAGATTCCGACGGAGCCGTTGGCTCGATCCTTACGGCTAGAGACTCCTACGGGAGCAGACTCGACGATTACGCACTGGTGCCGGCAGTGCGAGCTTACTCTAGGAGGTGAGAGCTTCGTCTGGGATCTTCTTGTAGCAGCGTCGAGGCCTTAAGACGTCATCTTGGGCATGGATTGGTTATCTACGGTCCATGCTCAGATTGACTGCATTAGGCGGAAGGTGCGATGTGTGCGCACCGACAGGAGCAGGTTCACCTTCACTGGCGAGAAGGGATCCTTAGCAGCACAGGATGGACTCACGCAGAGGAGAAGTCATCCCATCACTCATCAGTTGGCTAGCCTCATCCTGGGAGCAGTTGACGTGCGGAGTCCCAGTTTTCCTGCAGTGGTGGATCAGTACGCGGACGTCTTTCCCGACGACGTTCCAGGACTACCTCATCGTAGAGAGGTAGACTTTTATATTGACCTGTACCCCGGGACAACCCCGATATCCACTCCAGCATATCGGATGGCCCCCGCTGAGCTTCGAGAGCTGCGGGTACAGTTGGAGGACTTGCAGGGCAAGGGGTTCATCCGACCCAGTGTTTCGCCCTGGGCTTCCCCGATTTTGTTTGCCAAGAAGGCGGACGGGAGCTTGCGACTGTGTGTCAATTATCGTCGCTTGAATCAGGTGACAGTGAGGAACAAGTATCCGCTACCCAGGATTGATGACCTCTTCGACCAGCTCAAGGGAGCACGGTGGTTCTCGAAGATAGACCTCAGGTCAGGCTATCATCAGCTTAGAGTTCGAGACGAGAATGTGCAGAAGACGGCCTTCAGGTGTCGGTATGGCCACTATGAGTTCTTGGTTATGCCTTTCGGCGTGACCAACGCCCTAGCAGTGTTCATGAGCCTCATGAACAGGATCTTCCAGCCATACCTCGATCGATTTTTCGTGGTCTTCATCGACGACATTTTGGTGTACTCGACGACAGAGGAGGAGCACGCCTACCACCTGCGTGTTGTACTAGACACACTCCGAGAGCACCAGCTTTATGGAAAGCTCTGGAAGTGTCAGTTCTGGTTACGTGAGGTCCACTTCTTGGGGCACGTCATTTCTGAGGCGGGAGTTGCAGTGGATCCCGTGAAGATCGAGGCAGTGCTAGCTTGGGAGCCACCCAAGAGCGTGACAGAGGTGCGGAGTTTCTTAGGCCTAGCAGGATACTATCAGATATTTGTGCCGGACTTCTCCAGAGTTGCGGCCCCACTCTCAGCGTTGATGAAGAAGGGGAAACCCTTCGTGTGGTCAGACAGATGTCAGCAGAGCTTCCAGGAGCTGAGGCAAAGGTTGACCAGGCACCCATCTTGAGGTTGCCTGAGGAGGGAGTTGGATACGTAGTCTACTGCGATGCATCAGGGACCGGACTCAGGTGTGTCCTGATGCAGGAGCGGGCCGTGATTGCCTACGGATCACGTCAGTTGAGGCCGCATGAGAAGAACTACGCTACCCATGACTTGGAGTTGGCAGCAGTGGTCTTTGCCCTGAAGACATGGCGACACTATCTGATGGGCGAGCGCTTCACAGTCTTTTCTGACCACCAGAGTCTCAGGTACATCTTCTCTCAGAAGGATCTGAACCTGAGACAGCGGCGATGGCTCGAGTTCCTCCAGGACTATGACTTTGAAATAGTCTACACTCCTGGGAAGGGGAACGTGGTGGCTGATGCCCTCAGCAGGAGGACGGGCATCCAGCTACTTGAGGAGGCGACAGAGCAGCTAGTTGCTTTGCAGATATCCTTCATGGATAGAGACGGAGCAGCCTTCCTTCAGTCTCTCACAGTCTCTCCTCCACTTCTTCAGCGGGTCAGAGAGGCACAGCGTGGGGATGCTGACTGTGAGACACGGCGTGCACAGATATCCTCGGGACAGGAACCTGATGGTTTCTCCCTTGGAGCAGATCACGGTGTCCTTTTCAGAGGACGTACCTTGGTACCGGTCGCTTTACGAGAGGAGGTGCTGAGAGAGTTTCACACTTCTCCTTTGGCGGTACATCCTGGAGTGGCGAAGATGTACCAGGATCTCAGACAACAGCACTGGTGGTCGGGCATGAAGAAGGCTATGGCAGAGTTCATTTCATGGTGCCTCACCTGCCAGCAGGTGAAGGTAGAGCATCAGGTACCAGGAGGTTTGGTACAGCCCTTGGAGGTCCCGGAGTGGAAGTTGGACGGGATATCTATGGACTTCGTGACTGGACTTCCACGCACTTCCAGAGGTCACGATTCCATTTGGGTGATTGTTGACCGACTCACCAAGTCGGCACACTTCTTGCCCATCCGAGAGCAGGGCTCAGTGGAGAGCTTGGGGCGTCTCTACGTTCAAGAGATTGTACAGCTTCATGGTGTGCCATCGACTATCGTCTCCGATCGGGATGCTCGTTTTACTTCCCGGCTTTGGAAGGGGTTGCAGGAGGCGTTCGGGACGCGGCTACATCTGAGCACCACCTTTCACCCTCATACGGATGGTCAGATGAAGAGGACCATTCAGACTCTTGAAGACATTCTCCGCGCATGTGTCCTCGACTTTGGTCGCAGCTGGGAGGACCACCTACCCTTGGTGGAGTTCGCGTACAAAAACAGCTACCACTCCACCATCGGGATGGCACCCTACGAGGCGTTGTACGGCAGGCCTTGCAGATCTCCTTTGTGCTGGACAGACCCTGGAGAGTCAGCACTTGTGGGACAAGAGATGGTCCGGGCCACTACAGAGAAGGCCCAGGTCATCCAGGAGCGGATGAGGACAGCACAGAGCCAGCAGAAGTCATATGCTGACAGGAGGTGGAGGCCACTAGAGTTCGAGGATGGCGACCACGTCTTCTTGCGTGTCTCACCTCGACGTGGTTTGCGGAGATTTGGCCAAGGCGGAAAGTTGTCTCCACGCTTCATCGGGCCTTTCCAGGTCCTCAGCAGGATTGGCGAGGTGGCTTATCGCCTGGCTCTGCCACCTCAGTTGCACCGGGTGCACGACGTCTTCCACGTATCCCAGCTGAGGAGATATGTGCACGACCCGACACACATCATTGACTATGGGGAGCTAGACGTGGATGATGGGGCGACTTTTGCAGAGGTCCCAGTGGAGATAGAGGATCGACAGGAGTGGGTCCTACGTGGGTGATCTATTCCTCTTGTGCGCATCAGATGGCAGCACGGGAACCTCCAGGAGAGCACTTGGGAGCGGGAGGCTCAGATGCGTGCTTAGTACCCACATTTGTTTCCCTAGTTTTTGATGTATCTTTACGAGGACGTAAAGTCCTGAGGTGGGAGTAATGTAAAGACCCGTAAATTTCAAGGAAATTTTTTTCTTAATTTTCTTTGAAATTTTACAAGAGCGCAGTTTCTGATAGCACCTGATTCTGAGGCCCGGTGTGCCCGGAATCATTTTCCGAAGTTTGGCTCGGGTACGTTCAGTGAACGGACGAGCGGGTTTTTCTAAATTTTGAACCGGTGCCCGGAATCGAATTCTGAGGACACCGATGAAATCGCAGCACCGGTATTCGATTAGAAACGCCTCTTCCGGAGTTGCGTTTGCTCGGGTGTGGTTTTTAATTTTCGGGCTTAAAGTTCAGAAATAAAATAATTTTGCAACAACTTTATTTTATTTCACTTAAGCCACTTGGAAGCCACTTGAAGCCACTTAGAGGCGGCTTGAACTGAGTTGAACTGGATAGGATGCTATCCAGAAATATCCTACCCCCTTGGTAGGATATTTGTGGGGTGGGGCCCGCACGAGCCCCGCCGTTTCTTTCCGCTAAGAAACGCACCCGTGAAAACCCGTCTTAATGAAAGTCAACCGACGCGTTTTCTAAATTCTTAACAGACCATTTAAATGGGCTATTTCTTTCGTGAATTAAATGGCCTGTTTCTTTCGTTGAATTAATTCAACGAATTGATGGATCGTTTCTTAACCAGTTTTTCAAATTCATTGGCGTAATAATAAAAAAAGGCCAACGCTCGACCTCTGGTTATTTGCACTTTGGAGAAGGTTTGAGAGGATTCTTGCTTCTTCTCCCTCGCGAAGAACGCGAAGAACGCGAAGAACGCCGAACCCTGAAATCGACGACGCTTCCGTCCGGGACGTTCTTCCACTCTCCGATCTCCAATCACCGATCATTTGAGGTGAGTAATCTCGGAATTCCTCTCAAGTTCTTTTCTTTTGGTTTTAATCGAAACACAGATTTAAATATTAATAATTTAAAATCTGATGTTCTTGGTTCGTTGAGCTCGCCGACTCAACGCCGGATTCCGCAACAACGCGACACCTCCCCGTGACGACGCGACGATCCCTCTCTTCCGCGACGATCCTTTCCGCGAAGAATGCCCGCGCGCGACGATCAACGAGGTAGGGATTTTTTATATTATGGGAATTACCCCTTTTTAATTTATTCCCGTCAATATTTCTTTAAAGAAATTAAAGAACCGTTTTGTGAACAATTTCTAATCTTATTAAAAATTGTTGTTTCCTGTGTGGAATAAATTTCTCCCGGTTGTTTATCTCTAACGCGTAGGGTGCGGGCCAAACGAACACGGCCAGACGACCCTCCACCGTTCTTCATTTTGTGCGGATTTGACGGACGACGACGGAACGTGCCGCATCGGACGTTTGACGATCCCGCAGTAAAGAACGGATCCCGGGAGGAGCAACGACGAAGACAGGAAGGAAAACGGGCCACCGGAGGCGGCGGCGCCCCGGTGCGTCGCCGGACGAGGCCGCCGCGGCTGATGCCGCGGCGGCGACGGCCAACGGACCCGCGGCCGCGCGGGTCCGGTTCGCCCAGGCGGGACGCGGCTCAGCAGCGTCCGCGGTTCACCAGCGCGGCCCGCAAGCGGGCCGCGGTTCTCTCTCGACCGCGGGGCTGCGCCCGCGGCTTCCACCCATGCCGCTCAGCCGAGCGGAGCCGAGCCGGCAAAGCCGGACCGGCCCTGGACGGGCCGGGCCGGGCCAACCGGGTCGGCCCGGGCCCGTACCCCCCCTTCTTCGGACGTTTTCGTTCAAACGCCCGTAACGTGATCTTCATGCCTCCAAACGACTCGCCGTCAGCGGCAAAACGATCCTTGGATCGAGACGGTCGTTTAGGTATATCGCACTCAAGGTTTCGGAATACTTTGAGTTCGGCCGGGTTGTTTCGTACACGAGACCAACCGGGCCCTCGGAGCGGAAACACTAATATCTTGAGCTACGGACGTCCGATTGACGTGCCGTCAGCTTTGTTTAATTCCTCTAAGTGAGACGGATATTTTCGCATAATCCGCCCGAGGTTTGGACGTAGGTGGAGTGCGGTCGGGTTGGTTTTGCCTTAAAAACCAACCGGGCCCCTAGGACGAAAATGCCAATAACTCTCAGACCGGGCGTCCGATTGACGCGCCGTCTGCGACGTTGAGTTCCTGTTGACGATACAGAACTTTTGGATACATCAACTTCGGACTTCGTGACAGTTGATGTATCAGCCTCTCGGCTCGTGGAGCGGACCCTCCAGAACGAGCTTGCTGTGTGCGGGAACCCTAGGCTGGCTGCGACTACTACTTCGACAGCGATGACCGTGCAGAGATCCTCAGTGGACTGCGGCGACGACTGTGCAGAGATCCTCCGTGGACTCCGACGACGACCGTGCAGAGATCCTCAGTGGACTGCGGCGACGACTGTGCAGAGATCCTCAGCGGACTTCGACGACTACTGCACTCAGCGATCCTACGTGGATCATTGCTACAGGTCCTGCGTGGGCCCGGTCCTGTGTGGGCCCGATCCTGTGTGGGTCCGATCCTGCGTGGGTCAGCGCTCAGCGGTTCTGTGTGAGCCAGCGCCTACAGGTCATGCGTGTGCCCGGTCCTGTGTGGGCCCGATCCTGTGTGGGTCCGATCCTGTGTGGGTCACTGCAAGGTTAGTACCTATCGATCCTTCGTGGGTCCGATGACTTAGATGGTTCAGTGATCATCTTTATCGTCATCCGAAGAAGTATACCTGTGTGAGCTGAATCTTGTGTTTCTCTCCTTTGTGGATTGTGTTGAGTTATCCTGTGTGGATTTACTGTTTACTCTCCTTTGTGGATTGTGTTGTTCTATCCTGCATGGGTATGCGTTTTGCTTTCCTGTGTGGACTGGGTTGTGCTAGGGCTCGGACATTGGAGCCGATCGGGGAATTGATGACTTAGGTATATGTATGGGCATATACCTAAGCCGTGTCAGATGTTACTTCGTGATTGTATCTCTTCTTCGTGACTTATCCTTTGTGGATTTAGGGAGACCTTCAGGGGTCTCGGGGTCCCTACTGAGTAGCTTATACTCACCCCTTCACGGGCTATGCCTGCACTTCGTAGTGTTGGTTGCAGACGATGGACATCGCTGATCGTGGAGGAGGAGTGCGGAGCAGGACAGTACCTGGAGGTGGACCACTGGGCGGGATGTACTCGGAGCGGTTAGGTGTACCCCAGGAGCAGTGGAGGCTATCTGTACCCACCCTTCAGGTGGGACTTCCAGAGGATGGCTCGACGCTGCAGTTTTTCCTTTCAGTTGTTGTTTTTCCTTTCAGTTTTACTTTACAGTTGGGCTTGTATTTCCAGCCCCTTTTACTTTCAGCACAGCTTGTACAGTTTTTTACTTAGTGTTTACTTTTCCTCTTGCTTACTCTGTGGTGCTTGTTTACTTTTCAAAGGAAATGCCTTCCATTTTTTTTGGGATTTACGCCTTGGTGCTAGTCGCCAGCCCCTGGCCTATGGAAGGCGGGCTTGGGGTAGTCACGACACGGGCCCCGAGGACGGGCCGTGACAACTACGATGGATAAATCGTCTCCTACAACACAGTTGGGTTTTGATAATCCCAATAAGAATCATACATCTTTTGAATAGACAAATGACAGTACAAAATTTTTTAACTCAAAACCACCCTAGAAAAGAAAAATAGAGTTCATTAAAATACCCATGACATTCCCATACATTTCAAAACCCAAAACCCCATCATTACAACTGACATGATAAGAGATCACTTAAAATGGAAGAAAACATACACAAGAATCTTTTATCAAAAACCCAACAACACATCACTTTTAAGTATTTCCTCCATGATGCTTTCTAGAAAAACCCTGACAGAATAGATCCAAGGGACCCAAACATCCCCAATCATGGAAGGGATTAGGTGTACTTAGAGATGATGGATTATTGTGACCCAACTTTCCACACTGATAACACATGAAGATATATCACTCCAAAAAGGTTTATGAAAGATATTAATTCCTTTTGATTCCATGACTTTTTCCATCAACAGTCAATCGCTTCCTCATCACCTTGCCAGAATCCTCACCACTACTCCTAGGGATTGAAGGTGGGGGGACTACTTCTAGCGCTCCATCCATCATTAATTCAACCTAAAAAGATTGTCTCACCACATTGGTAAATGAATCTTGTTTGGACTCTGACACCTTCGACTACAAACCAAGACCAAGGCCTACCCCAAAACGTCGAGCCTTCATGGATTCATCTATGAAATACCATGTATCATTAGGGACTTTGTCCACAAAGTAATGGAAATACTCCAACACTGATCCATCAACCTGCTGCATACAACCCATCTTCATCCCCTTCTTCACCCTTTCATTCTCATAGAAATATTGTCAGATGAACCAGGCCTTGAAAAACTCCCATGAATGGTATACATAGGGTTTGTTCGAAGAAAAAAACTTCTACCTCATCCACGGTGAACCTTCAAGAATGAAATTTTCAAACGTAACATTCAATTACTCGGTAAAATCAATGAGGTTAATGTCTATTTTGATCATCTGCATCCACTCATCAGCTATAGAAGGGTTTTCATGAACATAAAAGATTTGTGGATCTTGTAACACCCTGACCCCCGAAGCCCAGATTCGGTGCTTTATTATGTATCATTAACATGATCACAAAAGATCACGACTCTAAATACCGATTAGTTTTGTTGCCTTGTAAGTACTAGATACATTCATAAGGTTTACATTACATCATAAGATTGAAAACTACAACAACATTGTTTCCAGGGACAACACTGAGATCCCATAGATTATCCATGCATGTCAGTCATAATATACTTCTTCACATCCAAGTAAAAATAATACATAGAAATGCGTGAGCTCAAATGATCAGTAAGGATAACAATATAGCGGAAACCATCATAAATAAGCATAAAAATTTAAGGCAATGTATAAAACTAAAAAAAATCCTTTTCATCATAAACATCATCATAATATAGAAAATATAAATCAAAATAATGCCTTTTAATTACACACATGAGTATTCTACTAGTCAAATTATCACATAAAATATCAATAGCCGCATTCAAAATGATGGAATTTATAATGCCAGACTTTCATAACCACATAGTCAAAGCCTTATGCCAAGACACTAGCTTGTCCAATGAGACCTACCGATTCATCGAGGAGGTATAGCAGTCTGCACCTTCCACTTACTAACTCCAATGCATTCCTCATATGAAAAGGTTTAAATATAACATAAACATTCTTATTAAAACTAGCATAAAAAATTTAAATAAATTATCCATAAACCTTGAATGGTGTAAAAACAACACATCCATAGTCAAACATATCACAAAACCGTAAATAAAATATGGAAATTTTGTATCATAATAAATCATCTTCAAACACGCTTAAAATCCATCAAAGGATATTGACATAGATGAATTCAAAAACCTTTTTTAGAGAAATATCTATTTCTATTTTGAAATAATTTATGAAAAAAATTATTTTAAAATTATTCTTATAAGATTTTAAGGGAAGATTCTTTGATTTTCTAATGGTGGAAAATAGCCTCACCCACCGTATAAGTTAAAAAACTTTCTTACCCTAAATTTTTCGAAAAGGTCAAAAAGAAACTTGTTTGGAAAATGACAGAAAGATTACATTCAATACATATAAGGTCAAATAAAGGTATAAATGACTTTAACCCATTGTCTAGTAAATATTAAAAATGTTTTGAAATACATTTTTATGAATCATGGATGTGGATGATAAAGAAGCTCTAGTAGATAATTATATATAAACAACCTCAGATAATGAAGAGATTGTGATATTAACCCTTACCTTGTACGTTTCCTTGGTCGATGGTAGGTTAAACTCATATATAATGGGGAAATAATTCTTATTAAATTCTACAAGAATCATATACATTAATATGATATCATATATGATCATTTAATATTGCTTTGTTAATAATATTTTAGTATTATCGTCATTTCGGGTGTTAACTGATTCGTTTTCCTTTATATGATTTGTTACATAAGTAATGTTTTTTATGGATATGATGTATATAATTCATATCCAGAAATATATTAGGTCTTTAAACATTTTTTTAATCATCTAATGAAAATTATTCTTGAATGGATATAGTGGGGAATAAATCTCATCATGTTCGTGGAGACGGTAATCCATACGTACGCACGAGTGACAATATCCTTATTTTGAAATTAAAATAATATATAATTGGATGGTATAACATATATACAGATTCATTATCATGTTATATTTATTATTTACATCAATTACACATCATTATTATACCCATCCAAATAATAATGCATTGAATAACAATTACACCACGACGTGGAGACGGTAAGACGTACGTACGCACGTATGGTGAAATGTCATTCAAAGGATGGATAAAATAATGAATATGGTTGTACCATATTTATAATAACATCATAGTATATAGAGGATATTGGATTTATTATTTTATAATGGAAACAACAAAGAAAGAGGAAGTGGAAGTAGAAAGGAACTTGAAAGAGGTGATAAAATATTTACCTCTTCTTCGGGTTCTTCCTTTTGATTTGATCAAAAGGGCTCCATAGGATGGCTTTATGACTAAATGAAAGCCTATATGATGAAGAGAGGACATGTTTTAGGGTATTTGGGTAGGGTTTGGCCCAGCCAAAGGGCCTTGAAGGTGTGAATTAGAGAGAATGGTGAGTGCCCTTTTATAAGAGGGGTGAGGGGCACCTTAGGAAAAGCTACAAATGTTATTTTATAATAAAATAATTTTTAGTTTATAATGTCTCCAAAATGAATTATTTAAAGGATAAGGTGAGTATGGGTCGAAAAACACTCAACAAATAGGTTTTAGACATGTTTTGTCACTATATTAACCATAGCCATAAGATTTTACTCTTAGTTAAATAGTTTGACATTTACCACGTCTCTTTGTATTTTTATATTATATGGTTAATAAACATACTATATACTTTCAAGAAAACCCCAAGTGGTTGATTAATGATAAAATTATCATTATAAGCCTTTTTTATGATCCTTATATTTTTATAAATATAATATCAATTAATAATATAATATTTGTTTTAAAGACTCTTTTATGTCAATTTTGACACTATTTTGTATTTTGTTTTTGCTAAATTCATAACATCATTATTACATCAAAAAAATTCTTCTAACAAATGATAACATGTCATATTAACCTATAAAATTAGTGTAATTCATAAAAAGTCTCAAATTACATTTATTTGGATATTTATAATATCATTTATTTTAATATTACATTATTTAGGTAATTACTCCATCATCATTATGTAATACATAAATTAAAATATTTAATGTCTAAAAAATATAAATAAAACACCATTATGTATTAAATACTTTTAGATTTCAAATGAATATTTATAGTCGAATTTATCTTATGTGTAACCATATATTAAAAGTGGATTAGTTATTAAACATTGAATTTAACACTTTTAACTCTTCTTTGAATTAAATAAAAATAAATGTCCCAATCTAATCTAAGTGGACCTAAAGGACCATATTTTATTACTTATGTTTTTTGGGTATAATTACACTTATCCAATAGAATTAGGACAAGTTTTCATGTAATAATAATATCATTTTTACCCTTAATTACCCAATTTACTGTTAACCGTGGTAAATAAAAGTAAAAAAGTTACTATTCAACACAAAATATTTTCATCATATTGAACAACATTTTACTTACTATTATCAACTGTGACTCTTGGATTTTGGAAATTCAACTCACAGAAGCGGTAAAATTATGTTTTATGAAAATTTGAAAATGCTCCTAGGAGGTGGGTAAAAGACGGTAAAAATTCAATAAAATATTTATATATCTACAATTATTACAAACTGACTCCAATGTATTACAATGAACTAGTAAAGGTACTATGTTTCTATTTTGACATAAAAAAAATTAATTAAAATAAATAATTATTTAAATAAAAAGTCTGTTTTAAATTATATCTCAGTGTTTTTCACTATTCATAAAAAATTGAATTTTTTTAGAAAAATACCAAAACTTCACCCTAAGATAATTTCGATACACCGAATCCAAAAATTAAGTCCATTTTGAATGGTAAAATTTATAAAATTCCAAAAGTGGGTATTACTATTAATAACGACTAGTTTGATTGGTTGTGGTGTGTTATAACTCGAAGTTGCATACAACACATGCTATTGTATTATTCAAAGAGAAGAGTACCGTGGAAGATTGAGGTGTTACATTCTACCCTCCTTAAAATAATTTCATCCTCGAAATTTCTAGAATATTACTGCATGAAAAGACTTTGGGTGGTTCTTCATCATAAGTTCCTTGGGTTCCCATGTTACCTCTTCCATCTTATGGTTTCTCCATAGAACTTTTACCAGATGAGTCGTCCGGTTTCTCAGGACTTCTTCTCTTGTATGAAGAACCTTCACAGTCTCTTCATATAAAGATTGGTCGGGATCCATTTTTAATTCCCCATAGGTGAGTATATGCATTGGATCAGACATGTATTTTCTCAATTGTGATACATGGAATACATCGTGAACTTTGGAGAGACTTGGAGGCATTGCCAGACGGTAGTCTACAGCCCCAATTTGTTCTATAATTTTGAAAGGCCCGATGTAACATGGAATTAATTTTCATTTATTACTGAAATTTATAACACCCTTCCATGGAGATACCTTCAAGAAAACAAGATCTCCTACATGAAATTCCAAATTCTTCCTTCGGTTATCGGCATAGCTCTTCATCCAAATTTGAGATGCTTTGATGTGGTTTTGGATTACCATCACCTTTTCCATCATTTCCTACAGTATTTTTGGGCCTACGAGTTTTATTTCCACAACACCATCCCAACCGGTTGGTTTGCAACATCTCTTTCTATATAATGCTTCAAATGGTGCCATCTAATTACTTGAATGGAAGCTATTGTTATAGGAAAATTCTACCATAGGTAAATGTTGATCCCACATACCTTGAAAGTCAAGTGATCATGATCTCAACATGTCACCTAAGGTTTGAATAGTCCATTTTTATTATCCATCAGTTTTGGGGTGGTAGGTCATGCTCAAATGAAAATCAGTATTCAGGGCTTTCAAAAGACTTTTCTAGAATCTTGATGTAAAACATGGATCGCGATCAGAAACAATTGATTGGGTTACTCCATGAAGTCTCAAAACATCATTAATATATAGTCTTTCTATACATTCAAGTGGTAAATCTAAACTTATAACAAGAAAATGTGCTGAATTGGTAAGACGATCAACAATGTCCCATATTACATTGTTCCTTCTTGGAGTCATTGGTAGTCCCATGACATAGACCATCGTAATATTATCCCATTTCCACTCTGGTATGGGAAGAGGTTGCAAGACTCCTCCTAGTTGTCGCCTTCTGCCTTTCACTTGTTGACAAACCATACATATTGACACAAAATCAGCAATCTCCCTCTTCATGTTGTCCCACCAAAAATGTTCCTTCAATTATCTATAAATTTTGCTGCTCCTAGGGTGTATATACAAATCAGAACTACAAGAATCATCCAATAATTATCTTTTTAGATCAGATATGTCTAGAACACAATGTCTCTTCCCAAATTTCAAAATTCCATCTTCATATACGAAGTCACACTATCTCCCATCATTCACAGTTTTAATCTTCTTTTAAAACTCGTCATCATCAACCTGAGAATTGTTTATCCTTTCTGTTAATTATGGTTTGGAAACCATTTAAAAAATCATAAATGTTTCACCTTCCATGGTTATTCCTATATTCATCATTACTAGATCCATGAAAATAGGATCCTTTTCAACACTCATCTTGTTCAAAACTCCATGATCCTTTCTACTCAAAACATGTTCCTCCTTATTTTCCATCCCCGGGTGGTAGTGTATTGTCCAATCATAATCCTTGAGTAGTTCAAGCCATCTCCATTACCTCATGATGAGTTCTTTCTGTGAGAAAATATATTTCAAATTCTTATGATTAGTAGAAATATCACATTTTTCACCATAGAGATAGTGTCTCAAAATATTCAATGAAAATATTATAGATTCTTACTCAAGATCATGAGTAGGATAGTTTTTCTCATGAATTTTTAGCTGTTGTGATTCATAGGAAATAACCCTATCATTCTGCATAAGGACACAACCAAGTACATTATGTGATGCATCACTATAAATAACAAACCCATCATTCCCTAATGGTAGAGTCAATATAGAAGCATTGAATAATATTTTCTTCAGTTATTCAAAATATTCTTCACACTATTTTATCCAAACAAATTTATCCCCTTTTTGTGTGAGCTTTGTTAATCTGTTACTCAACCGGGAAAAATTCAAAACGAAACGTCGATAATAACCTGCTAGACCAATAAAAATGTGTATCTTAGATATACTCCTCGATGCTGTCCATTATTGGATTGCATTAGTTTTAGAGGGATCAACAGATATTCCATCCTTAGAGAAAATATAGCTAAGAAAAGAAACATCCTGATGCCAGAATTCACACTTGCTAAACATCCCATATAATTCGTGCCTTCTAAGAGTTTTCAGGATAACGCGCTAGTGATTTTCATAATTTTAGTAGCTTTTTGAGTATACCAAGATATAATCAATAAATACCACTACAAATTCATCAAGATTTTCCTTGAAAAATATATTCATTAGATCCATGAAGATAGATGGTGCGTTAGTCAATCCAAAAGGCATTAATGTAAACCTGTAATGCCCATTCCTGTTTTGAAATGCTGTTTTCAAAATATATTCCTTCTTCAAATACAATTGATGATATCTATATCGAAGGTCAATCTTTGAAAAGTATTAATCTCCATGAATTTGGTCAAATAAATCATTAATTTGTGGTAAGGGATACTTCTTCTTTATTGTTATATCATTAATCTCCCTGTAGTCAACGCACAACCTCATAGATCCTTCTTTCTTATTAACAAAAAGGATAGGGGCTCCCCATGGAGAAACACTAGGTTGAATAAATCCCTTATTACTTAACTCCTCTAGTTGTTTCTTTAGTTCCACTAATTCCACAGTGCCCATTCTATAAGGGGTCTTTGATATGGGCCTTGAACCAGGAATTAAATCAATGGATAACTCAATTTCTCATTCTGGAGGATGTCCAGGTAAATTTTCTTGAAACACATCAACATATTATTTCACAATTTGTATATACTCTATTGAAACATTCCTTTCCTCACCCACAGTTGTTTCATTCACTTCCTACCCATTAATTGAATTTATTTGAGCTACCATGGGTGGATCTACATAATAATTAGGTGGTGACGTTTCTACTCCAATGATAAGGTACTCTTTATCATCATCAAAAATTGTAACCTCCTTCTTCTTACAATAAATTTTCACATCCTGGTCCGAAAGCCAATCCATACCGAGGATTATATAAAATTTAATCATGGGTATGATGATGAGATCAGCAGATAAAGAAAATTTATAAGCCCTAATAGTGACTGATTCACAAAACATTTTTGCAATGATACTTCCCTTAGGAGTTTTTACTAACAACTCCCTTGTTAAATCAAAATTGAAAATATCTAATTTTCATAGAAATCTGGGATGATATGAAACAATGCAATGATCCGGAATCAAATAAATCATTTCTAAACATGATAAAACCATTAAATTACCTGCCACTATGTCTTTCGGAGCTTCAACCTCAACAGTAGAGATAACATAAGCTTGGCCTTGATCCCTTGGCCTTTTTGAGGTAAGTTCCCCTTAAGCATAGGACATTCATTTGCATAATTCCACTGTTCTCTACAATTATAGCATTCAACATCAACATCCACTTTCTTCCCCTAGCAATGACGATCTTGGTGGCCTTTTTCACTACACTTGTAAAAAAATCACAATCCGTTCATGCAAGTACCAGGGTGTTTCTTCCCACATATGCTAAAGGATGGATATTCAAATTTTCCCTTCTTCCACTTATTTCCATTTCCAGAGTGGTCATTGGATCTCTTCTTCTCTTGATTTGTATTAAATTTGTAAGATTTAGAGAATTATTTTTTTGTCTTGATAGCACATGAGACAATATATTCGTATGCCGAGAGGGATTGTTAAACTACCGCTCAATGGATAAATGGTTTTAACCCATCAAATAAATGATCAAAATAACTTCTTGGGTTACATATATAATCTTCAGTATTCCTTGCAATCCTAGTAATGTAAGTTTCATAATTTGCGACATTCTCATCCTCCTTTTACCCCAGACTCAGAAATTGTCATTCCATATCCGCTCGATGGTCACGAGGAAAGTATTTTTCATATAAAATTTCATTAAACTCATTGAATTCCATATTTGATACTTCATTATCTACTATTGTGTTTTTAGTCAATAACCACCATTGATTAGAATGTCCAGTGAGATGGTAAACTCCAATGAAAACTTTTTCCCTTTCGCTACTCCCCAAGGCATGGACTATTTTCTCGGAAGAATTTATCCATTGATCAGTTACAAGTGGATTTTTACCCCCATTAAATGTTGGTGGTTTTTGCCTCGTGAAGCGATATAACATTGATCCTCCACAATGCGGATCAGGGTGCTCCATACAGGTAATGTCATTATACATAACCCGAGTGAGTTGTCCCAATATATTGATTAGCTGATCTGCACCAGTTGCATCCCCAGCTTCACTATAATTATCTTTTGTATGAGGGAAATCCCTACATGGAGTGCATGAATTGATACTGTTTACACTCCTTCCACTAGATTCCATTTCTAAAAATGGAATAAACTTGATTAGTTTATGAACCTCAATACACAAATCCAAACTTGTAAAACACTTAACAAAAAATTGAATAGTTTATGGATATAATCAATAATCATAAAAATTATTTCATTGAGAATATATGCATAAACCCTTCATAATGGTTTGTTAAGAAAATGAGAATTATCCTAATCATATCATATGGGAGTGTTGTAACCAAGAGTGCATCAAGGCCTGTTGTCGTGCACCAGTTCGCATTCAAGTCTAGCTCAAAGCTGTGTTTTCAGGTTTTACCTCTAGGTAAATATGTGCCAGAGTCACCTCTACCTGCTCATATCCATAAAGGGATTTTTTTCTTGGAAAAATCATGAAATCTATACAATACCAAAATTCTAGGAAGTTATCAATACAAATCCTCAACGTTTATCTTAGGGTAATGTTCTCTAATCCCAGTTTTTCTAAATCTAGATTCCAAGGTCTGTACTAAACTTTCTCTGATACTAACTATAATTCCCCGACCCCAGAAGCCCAGAGTCAGTGCATTACTATGAATCATTGGCATGATCATAAAAGATCAAGTATTGAAAGACCTATTATTCTTTTAGCCTTGGATGTACTAGATACATTCATAAGGTTTACATTATATAATAACATGGAAAACTACAACAACATTTTTTCCATGGACAACACTGAGATACCATAGACTATCCCTACAGGTCTGTCATAATATACTTCTTCGCATCCTGGAAAAAATAAAACATAGAACATGGTGAGATCAAATTCTCATAAAGGATAACAATATAGCTGAAACTTTCATAAATAAGAATAAACTTTTAAGGGAATGTCTAAAACTAAAACAAATGCCTTTTCAACATATCCTTCATCATAATATGGAAAATATTATTCAAAATAATTCCATTTACTTACTCAAATTGATATTATACTAGTATAATAATCACATGAAATATCAATAGCCACTTTCTTAATGATGGAATGCATAATACCAAACTTTCATAGCCACATAGTCAAGGCCTTATGCTAAGACTACAAATAATATTTCATCAAGGACTTGTGCCCAGACACTAGTTTGACTCATGAGACCTACCGATGATTCAATGAGCTATATCGGGCTCCACCCGTCACTTACTAAGTCCAATGCATTTCTCATATGAAATGGTTTAAACATAACACAAACATTCATATTAAAACTAGAATACGAAATGTCAATACATTATCCATAAACCGTGAATTGTGTAACAATAACACATCCACAATCAAACTTACCACAAAAACTTTAATATAATATGGAAGTTTTTTATCATAATAAATCAACTTCAGATAAGATTAAAATCCATCAAAGGATGTTGATGTAGATGAAATCAAATTATTTTTTTAGAGAAATATAGTTTTCTAATTTAAAATCTTTTAAGAAAGAATTTATATTGAAAATATTCTTATAATCATGTAAGGGAATCTTCGACGATGTTATAACAGTAGAAAAAGCTGCACCCACCGTATAAGTTAAAAAAATATTCTTACCTTAAATTTGTCGAAAATGTCAAAAAGTACATTGTTTAGAAAATGACAGAAAGATTCATTTCAAAACATATAAGGTCAGATAAGGGTATAAATGAATTTAACCCATTGTCTAGTAAATATAAAAAATGTTTTGAAATACATTTTTAAGTTTCATGGATGTGGATGATAAAGAGGCCCCTGTAGATAATTATGTATAAACAGCCATGGATAATAAAGAGATTGTGAAATTAACCCTTTCATTGTAAGTTTCCTTGGTCCAGGGTAGGTTAACCTCCTGTATAATGGTGAAATAACTTTTATTAAATTATACAAGAATCATATACATTATTGAGATATCATATATTATCTTTAAATATTTCTTTGTTAATAAAATTTTAGTATTATCGTCTTTTCAGGTGTTAACTGATTCGTTTTCCTTTTTATGATTTGTTACATAAGTAATGTTTGTTATGGATAGGACGTATCTTATTCATATTCAGAATAATATTAAGTCTATAAACATTATTTTTAATCATCTAATGAAAATTACTCTTGACTGGACACGATGGGGAAGGAATCTAATCACATTTGCGGAGACGGTAATCCGTATATACATACGAGCAACAATATAATTATTTTGATATTAAAATAATAAATAATCTGATGGTATAACATATATACAAAAAATTTATCATGTTATATTTATTATTTAGATCAATTACATATCATTATTATACCCATCCAAATAATAATGTATTGAATAACAATTACACCACGACGTGGAGATGGTAAGTCGTATGTACCCACGTATAGTGACATGTCATTCAAACGATGGATAGAATAATGAATATGGTTGTACCATATTTATAATAACATCACAATTTATAGAAGATATTGGAGTTATTGTTTTATAATGGAAACAACAAAGAAAGAGGAAGTGGAAGAAGAAAGGAACTTGAAAGAGGTGATGAAATATTTACCTCTTCTTCAGGTTCTTCCTTTTGATTTGATCAATAGGGATCCTTAGGATAGATTTATGACCAAAGGAAGTCCTATAGGATGAAGGGAGGAAATTTTAGAGGGTATTTGGGTATGATTTTTCTGAGACAAATGGATTTGAAGGTGTGAATTATAGAGAATGGGGAGTTCCCTTTTATAAGAGGGGTGAGGGGAAACTTTGGAAAAGCTAGAAATATTATTTTTTAATAAAATAATTTTCAGTTTATAATGGCTCCAAAAAGAATTATTTAATGTATAAGGTTGGGATAGGTCTAAAACCACTCAACCTATATGTTTTAGATAGGTTTGGGTCACTATATTAACCTTATCATTTAGATTTAACTCTTAGTTAAATAGTTTGACATTTACCACGTCTCTTTGTTTTTTAATATTATATGGGTAATAAACATACTATATACTTACAATTGAACCCAAGTGGTTAATTAATGATACACCTATCATAATATTAGTCTTTTGGTTGATCCTTATATTTTTTTGGAATAAAATATCAATTAATAATATAATATTTGTTTTAAAAACTCTTTTATGTCAATTTTGACACTATTTGGTATAATGTTTTTGATAAATTTTTAACTGCATTATTACTTCCAAAAAAATTTATCTAACCAACCCTAACATGTCATATAAACCTATATTATTATTCGAATTCATAAAATGTCTCATATTACATTTATTTTTATATTTATAATATCTATTATTTTAATACTTAATTAATTAGGTAATTACTCCATCATCATTGTGTCATAAATAAATTAAATTATATAATGTATAAAAAATATAAATAAAATAAAATTATTTAGTTAAGAGTTTTATATTTCAAATGAATATTTATAGTTCGATTTATCTTATGTGTAACCCTATATTAAAAAAGGTTATTTATTAAACTGTGAATTTAACACTTTTAACTCTTCTTTGAATTAAATAATAATAAATTTCCTAATCTAATACAAGTGGACCTAAAGGATCATATTTTATTCCAATGGTTTTTTTTGGTCGAATTACACTTAATTCAATTGAATTAGGACATGTGTTAGGGTAAAATAATATCATTTTTACCCTTAATTGCCCTATTTACTATTAATTGTGGTAAATAAAAGTAAAAAGTCAATATTCACCAAAAATTATTTTCATCTTATTGATCCAAATTTTACATACTTATATCAACCATGTATCGCAAATTTTTGAAAGTAAACACACAGAAGTGGTAAAATTATGTTTTATGTAAATTTTCAAATTCCCCTAAGAGGTGGGTAAAATATGGTAAAAAGTTCAATAAAATTTTAATATATCTAAAATTATTATAAATTGACTCAAATGAATTAAATTGACCTTATATAGGTATTATGTATCTATTTTGACCTAAAAATATTAAATAAAATATATAATTATTTAAATAATATTCTTGTTTTAAATTATAACTTAGTGTTTTTCACTATTCATCAAAAATTGAATGTTTTCAGAAAAATACCAAAAATTATCCCTTAGCTAATTTCGATACTACTAATTCAAAAATAAATTCCATTTTGAAAGATAGAATTTATTAAATTTCAAAAAGTGGGTATTACAATTCATAACAGCTAGTTTGATTGGTTGTGGTGTGTTAGAACTAGAAATTGCATACAACACATGCTATTTTATTATTCAAAGTGAATTGTACTATGGAAGCTTGGGTTGTTATAGATATAGATTCCAAAACTCAAGAATAAAATCCTTAGGTTGATCAACTACACTAAGGTCACCAATCGAAGCTTCAAGGCGACAAACTCTGGACATGAATTGTAAAGAACCCAATCAAGGCCAACTCAATAGTATAAATCATCAAGATCAAAAGCCACTTGGGTGAAAATATCCAAACACAAGATAATAAGATATTATAAAATGAAAAAATTCTTTTCCCAAAACATCTTTACTTTAAAACAAGTTTGGTTGGTTTAATACTCTCCATTGGTATTCTTTAGAGTCTCACACACATCATTGTTTTCATGCCACCCTATGCATCCATCCATCATACCATACATACGTTCATATTCCCAAATACCACTATGCTTTTGATCACCCATCGTATCTAAAAGGAAAAAACAAATCAACGTTATTTTAAAAAACAAATCATTAAACCTATTTATTTTAAAGCAATCCACAAATTAAACTTTTCCTTTCTAATATACATTTTCCAAAACTAATATTTATGATTCAAACACCATTCAGAAGTCATAAGAGACCCAAAAAAACTCCAAAAGTTAACAAGTGTTTGTGGGTGACATGGCCATATGGTTGTCAGCCATATTCCAAACATTCCACTGATACATAGATCCTTCTAAGACCATTCCCCTAGCTCCACATTATTTTTCAGGCCATGCGAGCTCGAAACAAATATTAGCCCAACTCCCTTTGTTGTGTCCCAATCTAAAAAATTTCCCTAAAGGAAAAATAAAATAATTAAACAAGAATTCCTAGGAAAACATTAGGATAATAATAGGAATGAGTTCATGACAATATTCCCAAACCAACCCCTCGAGTCCTGAAAATCCTACTCGATCTAACTTAACATTCCCAAATAGAAAAGGGTCTCCTGAAAAGAAATTCCACTAAGATTCGACCTACTCTGATACCATTTTTTCACTAACTAACATTGGTCAAACCTGATTTAGTCTCCTGATTTGATCCACAACAAGACCCGAAAAGCGTTCCCGGTCCTCCCAGGTTAGCAACAAGCACCAGAGAATCGACAGAGTGAAGATGGGAATGATTTCATCCAATATAAATAAATAAAATCAGTGTAAATAATAATAATAATCTCAAAATAAATAAACCAAAAAAAGTACTAAATAATAAATAATGAAAAAAACTTACTAAAGGGGTTAACCACTATCTATGTGCGACCTCATGGGTAAATCTCCAACTCAACGATCAAATGCCTCCCAAGGAAAACACACCCAAGATGGAAACTACAGAAGAACTAAAAATAGAAAAGAACTATAGGTGTGAGTGTTAAAACATTGGCTATCCTGATATTATATTCCCAAATGCACTACCATTAAAATTAAAGAAACATCAATTCTATGTTTGAACAATAATATATGAATGAATTCATTACTACAGTTTTTACTTAAAATCAATGTATAATCCACTTCCCTTAATAATTTTCAAAACCATATTCTAACCATAATTGTTACCATTGTATTTCATGTAGAATGTTGTGATTTCATTTAAAACCGACACAAAAGAGTTTGAAACACATTTTCTTTAAAAAAAAATTTCATAGGATTTATGAAACCTAATCATCACTTTCCATGAAAAACACCACACAAGAGTTATAATGAACCAAACATCACTCAATAAAAATTATTATTAATCTAATTGAATGTCTTATTATGTATAATGGTAATGTTAAAGATACACACATGCTTGGATTTATTTTTTTGTATATTAAAGTAATTTTAATCATTGATACAGTTTCTAATATATCCATTCAATAGTGATCAATTGATTAGTATAAATATAAGTCTTTAAAAAAAATTCAATTTACATAGAAAAAGGAAGTAATGACCTCATACAGTAGAATCGCTCTATACGAAGCCCATTTATCGGAGAATGGAATGTATGTTTTGTCACTGGTATTTGATCTTGACCAACCCCAATCTGAGCTTTAACAAGTTAAGCTCGGATGGAATGGCCTACAGGAGAAGTTGAAGTTGACAGAGTTTACCACCAGTGCGATGTTATCCGAGAAACCCCAAGAGTCCTTCCCCATCGCACACCATACCCTTAGGTCTTATGTGGGTGTTATAAGGGTTTATTTAACAAGACCCTAGTGTTATGATTATGAATATTTTTTTTGTTATATATAATAAACATTTATTTTTTTATTTTAACTATCTATATAGTTTTTAAAGCACAAATTGTATTTTTAGTTAATATTCTATTAAGAAATTTATTTTTGATGAATCATAAATTTTTTTAATTAAATAATATTTTATTAAAATATTATTACTAAATTACTTTTTATATATATATGGTCATATAAATTTTATGAATACAATAGTAATTTTTATTAAGGTTTGAGACACGTTTTTTCCAAAACCCAAGAATTTTCGATATATGTCACTTTTTATTTTAAAATTAAACATTCAAATTTGTAGATAATTATTTAAAAAAAATATATATTGTTTTAGGAATCAGGATGTCAAAATTATCCAATGGTTCTTATTTCATAATTTTGTGAGATAATCGAAATTTTGGGTAAAAATTAAACACTGTTTAAATATATAATGTGTTTTATGACATCATAATGACCTAATAGCGACGTAATAAAATACAATAAATGAGTTGTTTCAAAAATATATGTTTTAAAACTAAATTAATTTAATTATATGTTTGTTTTATTTTTTTTACAAAGCATTAGTGGACCTTCCAAAACTTATAGAACATTTTAACTTTTTAAATTGATTTTTTTTGAGAGTGTGACTCACCTCCATATAAGTTAGCCTTATATTATAAGAATTTTGTCCATTGGCCTTATAAAATAATTTTTTACGCTCCCCTTTGGAAAAAATCATGGGAAATGACCATGGGTTGGTTTGTAGTTTTGATTAGTTTAATGTGTGGTGTCTAAAACCTAAATAATAATGGATTCCCTCTCTTTTCCTATATTGACCCACATAAGCTCCCACTTCCTCTTCACTAAAAGTCTTTAGAACTCGGCCAACCTCTTCCCTCTACTATCTATAATCCTCCCATGTTTCCCCAAGCTCCCAAGAAGTCCCTTTCAAGCCTCTCCCAAGTCTTTGGGATCACACATCCAAGCAAGGGATATCTTCTTTTTCTCAATTTTGTACAAGTTTTATTATGTTGCTATACCATTATATTTTGAATTAAAAATGTTGGGGTATGATTTCACACCTCCCCTATACAGACCTAATTATTTTTTAATGATTAGATACCCTTTCCCACTCATTAATTACTCCGATGCACACCTATTTCCATGTTGAAATTCTATAAGGAATTCCCCTCTTCTCATTTACATTCAAGAAATTATTTTGTATTATGAATCTAAATCTTATTAAATATGTTGGGATATGTGTCTATATGAGCTACATACTTTCCATTTCATGTACATATTATTAGACACCCATTTACCTATCATAAACCATTTTTATGAACTCTTATGTCACACCGTTATGGTGACGAAATTGCACCACGATTTTCCAAGACAAGGTCATTGTATAGTGAATACCATGATCATTTCTCTATAAAGGGTATTCAACATTATGAAAAATTACTTATTGATTATAGAGTTTCATGTATTAATTTCACATTCCATTATAATGGAATAAATGTTGATTTTTAATGAATCCTTGTTATATGATCCCTGTGGCACAATTATGCATGAAATGAAATGATTAATTAGGGGGTGCCCTGATAGCACTCCAATGCATTGGGTAAAGAAAAGTATCATTATAAATCAAGTTAAATTAAGGTTTATTTATGATAATTAAAGTTAAATGAGGGTTTACTCATGCTTCATGTTCAATGATCCTTGGATTATGCTAATACAATGTTATGTTTTGTTGCCATATTTCCAGGTTATGGTAATCATGATTTATCATGCCTTTATGTTCATGTTTATCTTATGCTCCATTGTCATGCCTATTTCATAAAATGTATTTTATTCTTCATGTTACTTCTTTTTTACTCCTTTATTGGGATTTATAGATCACCCTTTTCTTATGCATGTCCTCAGGTTATCCCATTAAATTCTAATTACGAAGGAATGTTGTGGTCATGTAATAATGTTTTGAATAAAGATGTTGTGTTTTCTGTTCTAAGAGTTTATGTAATTTTATTAAGACCTAAACACACTTGATATCTCGATCTTCTATATTGTATCATGTGAAGGTTTATGTAATAAAATATGTTTAAGTGTTTAATAAAGGGCAGGGTTCTAATAGTTGGTATCAGATGATAGGTTTATTTATTTTTGGGATTAGCATTAGAAAACCCTAGTGAAATCCATAAAGACAATAATAATAATAATAATAAAAACATCCCTAAATTTTGGTGATTATTTAGTAAGTGGATTATCAAGAAAATACAAGCTTTTCTAGATATGAGGATATAGGGGTGGCTCTAGAATAGATGTATCAAGGGGTAAAACCTAAAAACACCACCTTGAGCTAGACTTGAACGATAACTAGTGCACAAAAATGGGCCTTGTTGCACTCTTGGTTATGACACCCCCTGGGGGATATTCTTTGGTAAATTCATGATCTTATTATTAACCATTATTATGAGAATAAAATAAATCCCCTAATAATATATGTTAGGATATAGATCATGGATAACATAGATTAAAGACTATAAATTCAAAAGTTTAGGAAATAGAAGTAATTTATTATTTATCTATTTTTGTCATTGGAATACCCTTATGTGTTACCCCTAACATTCCTTTAAATCCATCCAATGTTCGGTAATAGGAGGAATCTGGCTAACAATCGATGCGAAGATCCACATGAAGACAGTTTAAATGAGATTTCAAATCTGATGGGAGTGGGAATTGTGAACTATTTCATGATACTCTCTCAGTTAACTCATGTTTCGAATAGAAAAATGGGTTAAAAAAATTTCAACCCCCCCCCCAGAATGAAAAGGTTGCAGTTGAGAGATTCATGATACAAATGCCTCATACTTTTAATGGATCATTTGATCCCTTAATCGCTGAACAAAGTATCAACTCCATTGAGAGAATCTTCTCCATCCTTCAATGTTCCGAACAAGAGGAGGTTCTTATGGATTCTTATTATAAGGAAGGTGAATCTTATCAATGGTGAACATTGATAATAATAACAAAGTCTGAAGAGGATATTGAGGAATTAGAATATAAGGATTTCAGGAAAAAAATTTGATGAATATTTTCCTTGAACCCTCTGACTTAAGATAGAAAGGGAATTCCTTTACCTGAATCAAAAAGATGAAGAATAAATCGGTGTGTATGAGGCTTACATTAAAAGGATTTCATGATACACCTCTGTCTTTGTCATTACCCCCGAATGCAATGATGACCACTTCTTTGGTGGGATATAAGCTAGCCTATGGAAAGCCCTAGCGATCCATGACTTCGACAGCTATGAGGAAATTGACTGATGAGCCCTCAAAATTGAAATGGATATTAGAATATCTTAGGGGTATCATAGGGATAAGAAGGGTAAGGTAGGATTTAATTCTAGTAGTTTTATGGATAAATCCAATGGTTCTAAGAAACTACCATACCCCACTTTCCAAAGGTGTGGAATGAATCACCCCAGATAATGCCTGAAGAAGACGTGGTAATGCTTTAGGTGTGGAAGAGAAGGGAACCAAGCCATTAATTGCAAACATGAAAACCCCATGGCTGTGACAGAGGAGAGGAAATCTCTGTTTGACCCTTATTTCATTTTTCACTGCCTCAACTATACTAAACTAGGGAACTTTTCAATCTAGTTCCCTAAGACAAGGGGTTTTAGAGGAAACCAATGAAATTTAAGTTAGCAAAGGAGATATTTTTCCTTCACAACCACCTATGTGAACCCTAAAAATGAAGTGGTCCCTGAAAACGAAGTGGTGAAAGGTACGCTAGTTATTTGTTCAAGAATATATAACATACTTATTTATTCTGGTTCTATGCGTTATGTTATATACCAAAAGTATAGAAGAACAATCTCAACACCAACACAAACCATGGAATTGATAATGTCAGTGAGAACAACCAATGGGTAAATCATTGCAACCATTGAATATTATTCCACCGCTACCATAATTTGGGCATTGAGCTTCTCAGTGAACCTATTCATAATACCTCTAGTGGAATTTGATTCAATTCTTGGAATGTATTGACTTTCCTTATATAGAGCCAACATAAATTTCTGTGAGAGGGAAATCACTCTCAATATGGCAAATTGAACCCTAATTCTATACAAGTACAAGGAGGTGGATGAATATTTTTAGCTCCATCATCTCAAGTGTGAATATTAATTCGACAAAATCAAAAGTATCTTGATTAGATGATTGAGTCTAAGGAAGCAACCATCAATGAAGACATGCCTATTGTGAGGGAATTCGCTAAATTGTTTCTAATGAATTGTCTTGTATTACTCCTAGAAGTAATTGTAGACCCCAGAAAACGCGTCCTCAAAACATTTCAGATGCTTCCATAAATGATCCTAGATCATAGAAATGTTTGAAGCTTCTATTTGATATGTCACAGGGCCCGAACGGAGTTACGGATTAGGAGATATGGACATTTGAAGTTGGGCTGGAAAACGAGTTCGCGAAGCCCATTCGTGAAGCCCCCTCCGCAATCGCGGAGCGCCGTTGCGAAGTAATGAGACGAGAGGCTCCGAAAAGCCCACTGATGTTCGTGACACACCGCGAAGACCCACCACAAAGCAGAGGAGGAGGTAACTCTCCACTAACACCCTGACATTCGTGAACCCGCCGCGAAGTAGAGGAGGCAGTAACTCTTCGCGAATCCGGTTGACATTTGCGACCTGCCGCGAAGCACCGAAGTCCCCTTCACACCGCTTGAGATCTGCATTGCGGCACCCCTGCCTATAAAAATCCATCTCACCCCACATTCTCCGAACGGCCACTTTTCAACCCCTTGAGCGGCCGATCTCCCGGTTCACGGAGCTCCGCATTGCGGCTCCATGAGGCCATGCTCCGCGAGTAGCTACCTTCGTGTTGCTGCTTCGCAAGCCGATGCTTTGCGAGTCCATGCTCCGTGAGCCAATGCTCCATGATGCTGCTCCGCAAGTACTCCGTGAGCCACCCATGCTCTGTGAGACCTTTGCTCCACGAAGCTACTTCACAAAGACCTATCCTTTGCGAGGACCCTACCATCGCGCCCGCCGGTTCATACCGCGGGGCCTGCGCCCCCGCACCCCCGCTCGGGGTCGGTGCCGGGCTGCGGTCCCACCCCTCTGGGCCTGTTCCTGCGCTACCATCGAATACCCCCATGAAAAATGGAGAGTCGCACAACGAACTTCTCCAGTAGGGATGTTGGGATTTTCCATTGCGTCGTTATGCACACCCACCTTCCACCTATGGAATAACATGATTTGAGATACTCCTCAACACCTCATGAAACACTTTGAGTCGACATATTCCCCTTGGTTTCATTCCCGTGTCTTGAGTTGAGATTCTAATCATCAATTCCCCGAGTACCTCGAGTTGAACCATTCCTCAGGAAACTCCTCCAAACCCAATAACTTGGCTCCTATGCCAGGTCGAACCAGAAAGGGCCGCCCTTGCTTAAGACCCAACACCGACCATTGCTACGCCCCTTATGCCAATAGTCCTCTCTATATGACTTTAAACTGTAGTAACCCATATATGATCAATATAGGATGCCTCTTTCCCAATATGAGAGATTCCTTATGCTCCAAGCATGAGACACTAACATTCCTTTCAACATGACTCTAAACTGTAGTTCTCCCTATGTTCCAATCATAGGATGCCTCTTGCTCCAAACAAGAGATGCCTCATGCTCCAAGCATGGGATGCCTAATAGTCCTACCTACATGACTATAAACCGTAGTATTCCCTATGTTACCAACATGAGATGCCTCTTCCTCCAATCAAGAGATGTCTCAAGATCAAAGCATGAGATTCCAAATAGTCCTATCTACATGACTATAAACTGTAGTATTCCCCATGTTCCAAACATAGGATCCTCTTCCTCTAATCAAGAGATGCCTCATGCTCCAAGAATGAGATGCCTAATAGTCCTCTCTACACGACTCTAAACTGTAGTAATCCTTATGTGCCTATCATAGGATACCTCTTCCTCCAAACAAGAGATGCCTCATTCTCCAAGCTTGAGATGCCAACAGTCCTACCTACATGACTATAAACGGTAGCACTCCCTATCATTCCATGATTGGATGCATCTTGTTCCAAATAAGTGATGCCTTATGCTCCAAGCATGAGATGCCTAATGCCATGATTAAAGTGGCATAATTTCAAGAGCATTGGAATCCGTTCAAAAATTCCATCACTCTACCTCACGCATTGCATGTCCATCATTCATATCATCATCCACTTCCATGTCTAGAGGGACCCCCTAACGGCCTGTTCCTATGCCGCATCGGCTCACCTACCATCCTAGGCCAATACCCCGGAAGACTTCGTACGACATTTGCAACAGGTCCTATATTTCGAACATGGTCAGCAGTCGACCCTCATTTCTCTCTCCCCATTTCAGGCTAACACGATTTGGATGCTATGTTTCTGACACAGTCAGCAGATATCCTCCATCGCCACACCACCCTCATTGTGTTCCGAATGTTGGGCATGTAATTCACAGTATTTATGTCCCTTTGTTCGGACCAATTCCAACGCCCCTTGGAATTATCCCTCTTATGCACTAGCGCATAGGTGAAGGCCTCAACCCACCAGTGAGTTGGGGTGCCCTCATGGCCAGACATGAGGAAGACATTACGGGCAGCTTCCTTGCGTAATCTCCATTCACCAGTGCCGCTCCATAGCAGCACCAGGTCATCTTCCTTGCATAAGCCCCATTCACCAGTGCCGCTCCATAGCGGCACCCGGGAAACTTCCTTGCGTAATCCCCATTCACTAGTGCCACTCCATAGAGGCACCTGGGCAGCATCCAAGCGTAAGCCCCATTCACCATTGCCGCTCCAGAGCGGCACCCAGGCTGCTTCCTAGCGTAAGCCCCATTCACCAGTGCAACTCCATAGCGGCACCTGGGCAGCTACCTTGCGTAAGCCCCACTCACCATTGCCGCTCCATAGCGGCCCCTGGGATGCTTCCTAGAAGAAGCCTCATTCACCATTTCTGCTCCTTAGCGGCACCCGGGCAGCTTCTTCATGTATGCCACATCCACTGTTGTGATCCTATGTAGCGGTAAGCCATTGACATCCTTATCTAGTGGTAAGCCATTACAACCCCATTCGGCAGTAAGCCGTTGACATCCTCATCAAGCGGTAAGCCATTGCGACCCCATTTAGCAGTAATCCATTCACATCCTTATCCAGCGGTAAGCCATTATGACCCAATCCACTGGTAAGTTGTTGAAACACCCAATAGGCGGTAAGCCATCATCAGAAGAACTATGTGGAATTTTATTCCCTACCACGAGGATACGTAGGAAGCCTCTTCAAGGCTCAAGTCCGAAACTATCATCATCCTTTTCCATGGGCCTCCATCCTGGAGTAAGTCCTAGCACCATGGGCCGCCTAACACGTAATCCCCACTTTATTTCCCAGGGACACATCCTTCGTGATGTGATTGTCATGTCCCTGCAACCTCTTGTTTCTCACACCAAGCATGAATCACGTGAGCTTAGAGTGAGAGCCGACCCTGAACCCCACCTTAAGTGAACTACGGGGAATTTGATCCGTGCTAAAGCATGGTACATAAGAAGCATCCATGAGGTTCAAGCCCACCACTCAGTCATTTCTTAACGTCGAGTTCCACCCCTGTCCTGTGATATGTTAAACTGTATTCCCCATCAATCATGACGTTAAACTGCACACCAGAACTACGTGGTCTTTGATCCGTGCTAAGGCATGGTACGCAGGAAGCCTCCATGAGGTTCCAGCCCACCGCCCGTCATTTATTCATGTCAGGGTTCACTCTCGTCCCACATGATGTTAAACTACATTTAGGACCAGTGGTAAGCCATTGTGACCATCCTGAACTACGAGAAATTTGATCCATTCTAAGGTGTGGTATGTTGGAAGCCTCCATGAGGTTCAAGCCCACCACCAGTAGACCCCCTAGGTTCACTTTCACATCGATTCACCAAAAGAACCCAACCTGAACTATGTAGTCTTTGATCCGTGATAAGGCGTGGTACGTAGGAAGCCTCCATGAGGTTCAAGTCCATCACCCGTTGGTCACTCTGACCTCCTTCACATCAGTTCACAAACACCTGGGCAGCCTAGTGTGTAAGCCCCACACCATCTGGACCAAGGTCTCTTTTCTTTCTCGTCGGTTCACAGACACCCACCATTTTCACCCAAACTATGAGGACTTTGATCCATGTCAAGGTATGGTACGTAGGAAGCCTCCATGAGGATCAATTCTATCACCTGTTCGTTCAGACCTCCTTCACGTCGGTTCGCTGAAAATTCCCATCGGACCAAGGTCCACATTCATGTCGGTCCACTGACGACACCCATCGGATCAAGGTCCACATTCACATCGGTTCACTGACGACACACATCAGACCAAGGCCCACATTCACGTAGGTTCTCTGAAGACACCCATCGGGCCAAGGCCGACCTTCAGGTCGGTTCACCAGCACCATCCCGAACTACGCGGACTTCGATTCCCTGCCACGGGGATATGTAGGAAGTCTCATCGAGGATCAAGCCCAACATCACTGTCACCCTTGCGATGGTCCAATTTCATTCCCCCTCCACTTCATTCATCCATCAATCATCCATCCTGATTCTAGCCCGGGCCGCCACATCCCGGTTGGATCACGCCATCCACCTCCTCGCTGATCCAAGCAGTACCTAGGCCACTTTCCATGCATAATCCCTAGCATGTCTCTGGGTCGTTGTCCTCTGTGTACACCCCAATTCATCAACCCTTCGAACTACGTGGGGTTTGATCCCTGTCCTCTACATATGGTACGTAGGAATCCTCCAATAGGTTCAATCCCAGCCAATGGTTATCCATGGTGTCCCCCATCCTGGTGTGCACATCCTCTGATCCGCCCTCAGTGGTGTTCAGATTAGCCATTACGGTGTGACATCTCCCCACCTTAGAGCGCACCACCTCCGATCCGTCCTCATTGGGCGTCCTGATCCATCCATCTTCAAGGTATTCCATCCTTGGGATATACCAATCGGATCCATCTCTATGGGACATTTTGATCACTATCATTATGTCTCCATAGGACGTTAAACTCGTGGCCTACCTCGTGATAAACATGAGATGCCTGAGGAAAACCTCGGATGACACGCCTTTGGTGTAACCGTCTCTGCTAGATGTTAATTTGCAATATACCCTATGTTAAACACGGGAAGCTGAGGAAATCCTTAGATACATGCCTATGGAATATGATTCCCCACATTCAATGTGGGATACCTCAGGTTCTGCACCCTTGAGATGCCCTCTTATGAAGAAGAATACAGGTTCCTCAATGTCCACACACTTAGAGATGCCCTAGTCATTCTTGATATTGTCATCCACTCTGACCAAAGGTTACTACCATGTCAAGACCCCATGGAATTTCCTGATGGAAGTGGTGTAATTAACCGGAATCCATGAAGATATGGCACCGGGAATGAGATTCATGAACAACGTATTAAATCTATGAGGTAGACCCGTACTAGGTGACGAGTTCTGAGGAGGAATCCACAAAAGGAAGAACAGACATCCCATCATCCCCTTTCGATTAAAGAGCAAACATACGTAAACAAGGAGCGAATTCCACCTTCCTTTGGAAAGCGGGAATGCAGGGTGACAACTGCACGTCCTCCACAGATGGATGTGCGTGCCCCGGTGAAAGCGTCGAAAATAGTTATGTTGAATTATTAATTGATCTTATACCTGGGAAATTACCAATATCCAAGACTCTATATAGAATGTCTATTGTGGAGCTTAAGGAGCTGAAAACAACTATAGGAGAATCTTGATAAATGACTTATATGCCCAAGTGCTTCACCATGGGGTGCACCAGTCATTTTCATCAAAATGAAGGATGGGTCAATGCACCTTTTTATTGATTATCGTGATATCAACAAAATAAAAATAAAGAAAAAGTATCCTCTACCCTGAATTGGGGACTTGTTCGATCTGCTAAGTGGAGCATAATACATTTTCAAGGTTAATCTGCGGTCAGGATATTACCAAGTAAGGGTGAATAAGGAGGATATCCCCAAGGCTTCTTTTCATACAAGATAAAGACTCTATGAATTCATAGTAATGCCTTTAGGACTCAATAATTCTCTATAAATCATCATGTAATTGATGAATACTATATTTAATGATTATCTAGACAAATTTGTGGTAGTCTTTATAGACGATATTCTAAGATACTCCAAAACCAGGGAGTAGCATGAGGAGTATCTAAGGACTATACCAAGAGACCATGAGAAAGGGGAACCTCTATGAAAAGTACATAAACTGTGATTTATGGATGAAGGAGGTATCATTCTTGGATCATATAATCACATGAAATGGGATATCTGTTGATATCTCCATGATAGCTGCAATTTATTGATGAACAAGGCCAACATCAGTAACAGATATCTGTAGCTTCTTTGGGTTAGCTGGATATTATCGCCAATTTTTGAGAAACTTAACATGATTGTTAAAACCTCTTACCAAGCTAACTCATAAGGGATTCAAGTTTTCTAGGAGTGATGAGTGCGAAGAGAGATTCAAGGAGTTGAAAAGGATGCTTATCACTGATCATGTGCTCACATTACACACAATTTTAGTTCTCTTTGTGGTATCTAGAAATGCTTCAAATAATGGAATGGGTTGTGTGTTGATGAAAAATGAAAAATTCATTGCCTATAATTCATGGAAATTTAATGTTAATGAGAAAAACTATCTAACACATGATCTATAGTTGGCTATAATATTCTTCCCTTTGGGGAGAAATGTGAAATATACACATATCACAAAAGCCTCAAGTATATATTCACATAGAAAGAGTTGAATATGCCACAATGAAGATGGTTTGAGCTGATCAAAGACTATGACTGCTCAATCCATTACCACCCTAGGAAAGTGAATAATGTCGTGGATTATCTAACTAGAAAGGACCGAGAAATTCAATCATTGATGATAATTGAAAAGGATCCAATCTTATTAGATTTGATAAATATAGAAATGTGAATTATAAAGACGGGAACATAATCAGTCCTTTCACAAATGATTACTCAACTATCTTTTTTAAAAAGGTTAAAGGATTCTCAAAAGGATGATGTCGGAATTCAGAAGAAAATGGAAACTATCAAAAAGTAGAAATCCTCAGAGTTCAATGTTATTGATGAATGAATTAAGCAATTTGAGACAAGACTATGTGTTCCATCATATCCAAAGTTATAAAAAGATCTTTTGGATTATGCACATAGTTTGAATTTCACCATTCACCCATGAAACAAAATTTTTTATCGATATCTTTGAGATATTTATTGTTGGGATAACATGATGAAGGAGATCACTGAGTATACATCAATGTGCCTTGTATGTTAGAAAGTGAAGGCTGAGAGGGAAAATTCTTAGGGGTTGATGCAACCATTAACTATACCAATGTGGAAATTGGAGAACATCATGAATCACTTTGTCACTGGACTTTTGAAGACATCCAATGGAAACAATTACATCTGGGTTGCTGTGGATTTCCTTACAAATACTTCTCACTTCATTAAATTTTGTGATTATTTCTCATTGGATCAACTATAATAGATATAAATTAGAGAATTGGTAAGGTTTCATGGATTACCACTATCAATTGTATCCGATCGAGATCCAAGATTCACCTCAATGTTTTATAAGAATCTTCAACATGCTATGAATTCTATGCTAAACTTAAGTACGACTTATCATCCTCAAACTGATGGACAATCTGAGAGGACTATTAAAACAATTTAGGACATATTGAGATCATTCTCATTTAACTTCAAAGTAGGATGAGATCAACATTTTCCTCTGGTTTAATTCTCTTACAATAACTATTTCCACTCAAGCATCCAAATGTATCCTTATGAATCCCTATATGGGAAGAGGTGCAGAACATCAGGATGTTGGGATGAAGTTGGGGAGAGAAAACTCCTAGGTCCAGAAATGTACTTGAAATAGTGGATAATGTTAACACTATCCAGCAGCACATTAAACCTACTCAGATTTGAAAACAGATGTATCTCGATAATCCTCAATGAGACCTAGAGTTTGATTTTTGATACATTGTATTTCTCGGAATATCACCATGGAAGAGAGTTATGAGATTTTGGAAGAAGGGAATGCTTAGTCTAAGGTACATCAGCCCTTTTCAGATATTTGATCACATTGGAGCAGTGGCCTATTGACTAGTACTCCTAATTAACCTATTTTTAAGTACATGATGTATTCTATGTATCACTCTCGAGTAAGTACATACATGTCCCATCGCATGTACTAAATCCATAGGTGGTACCATTGGAGAATGAACTCCCCTGTGATGACAAGTCAATGAAGATCATAGATTGTAGGGAAAAAGTTTTAAAAAATAAGACAATTCCCCTTGTCAAGGTGTTGTGGTGAAATCAGAAGTTTGAAGAGGCAATGTGGTAATCAGATAATGTGACAAAGCAGAGTTACCCTCATTTGTTTAAGTGTGAGAAAAGGACATTTTCAGGGTGAAAATTTTTAAGGAGGAGGATTGTAATAACCCAAACTTTCATTAATGAAAGTTTCTCTTGAACTAATTAAAAGTCTTATTATGTAAAATGGTTATGTAAAACATCTACACATCATTTGTTTTATGTTTTTGTAATTTAAAATACCATTATCAATTATAACCGTTTTTAATATAGACGTTGAACAATGATCAATTTATGATTATAAATATAGGGATTTAACATATCCAATTTACCCATACAAAGGTAGTGGTGGCCATATCTAGTTGAATAAATCCATACAAAGCTCATTTATCGAAGCTCAGAAAGGAGGTGGTGTCACTAGGATTCATTATTGACCATTATCCAGCCGAGCTTTAACATGTTACGCGCGAACAGAACTACCTATGGGAGAAGTGGAAGTTGATAAAGATTACCACCCGAGCGATGTTATCCGAGCCACCCTAGGAGTCGGTCACCATCGCACACGTTACCCTTTTGTCTTATACGGGTATTATAATAGATTATGTAACAAGAATCAATCACTATTATTATGAACATTATTTTTTTATAGAGAATATACATTCATTTTATTATTATTACTTTGTAAATAGTTTTTAAAGAACTAATATTATTTTTGTTAATATTCAATTAAAAATCTTTTTCTGATGAATTAATGGATTTTTGAATTAAATAATATTTTAATAAAATATTATTACTAAATTAATTTTTATTAAATATAGATGATCGTATAATTTTTATGAATACAATTGTAATTTTTATTATGCTTTGAATCCAGTTTTTTTAAAACCCATGAATTTTCGATAAATGTTAGTTTTTATTTTAAAAGTCAAAATTCACATATTTAGAAAATTATTTAGATAAAATGGATATTATTCTTGGAATCAGGATGTCAGATTTATCCAATGGTGAATTTTTCATAATTTTATGAGATAGTCGAATGATTGGTTAAAAATTAATTACAGTTTAAATATATAATGTGTTTTATGACAACATAATGACCCAATAGTGATGTCATAAAATAATATAAATTTGATTTTCAGAAAATATAGGTTTTAACATTAAAATAATTCGAGTTTAGGTTTTTTTGTTTTATTTTATAAATCATTAATGGATCCTCCAAGACTTACAAAACATTTTATCTTTTAAATTGATTTCCTTGAGAGTGTGACTCACCTCCACATAATCCAGACTTATATTTTAAAAAGTTCGTTCATTGGCCTTATAAAATAGGTTTTTCCAATCCCCTATATAAAACACCATTTATAGAAACCTAGGGTTGGTTTGTGGTTTTTATTTGTTTAATTTGTGGTGTCCAAAACCTAAATAATAAATAATTCTCTATCTTTTCCTATATAAACCCACACAAGCTCCCACTTCCTCTTCAATAAAAGCCTTTGAAGATTGACCAAAACCTGACCCTCCCTATTTATAGTTCTCACAGGGTTCCCCAAGATCCCAATATTTCTCTGTCAAGAATCTCCCAATCCTTTGGGATCACACCTCCATGTAAGGGATTTATTCCTTTTCTCATTTTTGTTCATGTTTCTTTATGTTGCTATTACTTTTTCCATTCAATTAAAAATTATTAGGTATGATTTCTCACCTCCCCTATACTATCATAATTATGTTTGAAATATTATAGACCCCTTTATCTCACATTAATTCCTCCCATTTACACCTGTTACCAAGCCGAAAGTCAGTAAGGAATTTCTCTCATCTCATTTACATTGAAAAAATTCTTCTGTACTATGAATCCAAATTCCATTAAATATGATGGGAAATGTATATATATGACCCCATTATTTTCCATTTCATCTACATATTATTTTACACCCCTTTATCTCTCATCAACCATTTTTATGAACTCTTATTTCATGTCTTTATGGTGCTGAAATTTCACAACGATTTTCCGAGCCAAGGTCATTATGTAGTTAATAACATGATCATTTCTCTTTCAAGGGTATTCAACTACATGCAGATTTACATATAGATTATGGAGTTTAATGTATGAATTCCAAATGCATTTATCTTGGAATAAATGATGTTGTTTAATTAATCCATGTTATATGTTCCATGTGGCACACTTATGCCTGAAATGAAATGATTAAGAAGGGTGTGCCCTGATAGCACTCTAATGAAATGGATAAGGACTAGTATCATGATATGTCATGTGCATTGATTGTTTGACCATGATAATTCATGTTAAATGAGGTTTTACTCATTCTCCAGGTTTGATGATACTTGGCTCATGCTAATACAATGTTTAGTGTTGTTACCACATTTCCATGTTATGATAATCTTACTTTATCAAGACTTTATGTTCATGTTTTTCCTAAACTCCATTGATATTCCTATTTCCTAAAATGTATTTTATTCTTCATTTTATTCTTATTTTACTCCCTTACAGGGCATTGTATCTCCCCCTTTCCTTAATAATGTCCTCAGGTTATCCCATGCAACGTTATGTATGAAGGAATATTGTGGCCATATTAAAGAAGTTTTCAATTAAGATGTTGTGTTTTATGTTCGATGTTGTTTTGTAATGTTCATAATCCCCAAAACACTAGACCTCTTGATATTATATGTAACACCCGAGACTTTTACGTTATATAAATCATCAAAGGAATCTTTTTCTACACAACACTTGCTTGGCTTGCTTTACACGCAATCGCGACCTTCCTCGATAGCTTGCGTCGTACGCAATACCGAGTTTCACTAAACAACAATATGCTATTAAAACTAGCCGTTATGAATAGTAATAACCACTTTTTGAAATTTTATTTTTCAAAATGGACTTCATTTTTGGACTCAGAATATCGAAATTAGCCTAGGGTGAAATTTTGGTATTTTTCTGAAAACTTTCAATTTTTGATGAATAGTGAAACCACTAAGTGGTAGGTTAAAAACTGAATTTTGCATAAAACTTAATTTTACCGCTTCTGTGAATGGAATTTCGAAAATCCGACAGACACGGTTGATATCAGTAAGTAAAATGTGGTACAATGAGATAAAAATAATTTTTTGGTGAATAGTAACTTTTTACTTTTTTTACCGCGGTTAATAGTAAATAGGGTAACTAAGGGTAAATATGATATTAATATTACCCTAACACATGTCCTAATTCTATTGGATAAGTTTAATTCGACCAATAACAACCTTATGAATAAAATATGACCATTTAGGCCCACTTGGATTAGATTAGGACATTTATTATTAATTTATTTAAAGAAG
Organism: Viscum album; assembly: GCA_963277665.1. NCBI lineage: Eukaryota > Viridiplantae > Streptophyta > Magnoliopsida > Santalales > Viscaceae > Viscum > Viscum album. Next base: position 1,617,009,256 of record OY728158.1, read on the forward strand.
GGTTAAAATGGTTAAAAATCAAAGTTTAATAAGTAAATCATTTTTAATATGGGGTTATACATAAGATAAATTCGACTATAAATATTCATTAGAAAGATAAAAAGATTTCCTACATAATCGTATTTTATTTGTAATTTTTAGACATCAAATAATTTAATTTATTTATGACACAATGATGATCGAGTAATTATCTTATTAATGAAATATTGACATAATTGATGTTATAAACACCAAAATAAATGTAATTTGAGAATTTTTATGAATTCCACTAATTTTCTAGGTTACTATGATATATTAGTGTTGATTTAATTAACTTGGTTCGAACATATAATTCTGTTATGACTTTCACAAAAATCATATATCAAATAGTGTCAAAATTGACACAAAATAGTTTTTAAATCAAATATTATATTACTAATTGTTATTTTATTCCTAAAAATCTAAGGTTCGGCCAAATGACTTAGATAAGGATATATATATTAATAATAAACAATTTGGGGTTCTTTTGGCATGTTATAGTAAGTGTATTAACCATATAGTGAAAGAAAACAAAAAGACATGGTAAAAGTTAAATTAATTAACTTAGAGTTAAATCTAATTGATAAGGTTAAAATAATACCCTAAACTTGTCTAAATCCTATTGGTTGATAGTATTTCGACCCATCCCCACTTTAGCTTCGAAATAAGACCCTTTGGAACCATTATAAACCGATTTTGACTTTAATATAAAATAATATTTTGAGATATTCATAAGGTGCCCCTCTCCTCCCCTATAAAAGGACACCTCCTCCCCCTCCTCCTCACACCAATTTGAGCACTCAAGCTCGGACAACCCCTGCCCTTTTCTCCTCTCCACTTCCCTAGAATAATCCTAGAGGTCCTGGTCTTCTCCAATGACCAATCTTAGTTCCTTAAGTGGAGGATTCAAAGAGGCGTTCCAAAGAAGAGGTAATATCCATTACTGATCTTTTCAATTTCTTTTTTCTTCAACTTCTTCTTCTTTAGTTGTTTCATGATAAAGTAATAACATCAGTATTACTTACATACTGATATGTTATTATAAATATTAAACAACCCTAATTCACCTTCTATCCATCCTACGGAAAAATGAAATCACCGCGCGTGCGTACGTACGGAATACCGTCTCCACGCCGTGGTGTAATCTATTTTCCACCATCACCATACAAGGATGGGTATAATGGTGTAATGAGTAACTACATATGATTAATATGAAGTAATATTGATACTGAAATAATATATATATACTCCAATACAATTCCACGATCATAGGAACGATATCATCACTCGTGCGTACGTACGGAATACCGTCTCCACGATGTGATGCGACTCGTTCTACATGATCTTCATTTCATAATGATTATATAAATGAATTGAATGAATGAACATGGTATATACTACACTAATACCATTCTGGAAATGAATTATCTATAACCTAAAGATAAGAATAAGAATTTATTCGACAAAACACGCGTAAGAACAATAATTTATAAAGACCCGAGTAACAAGTAACAATGAAATATTACTAACAAGAAGCTAATAATATGACCATATATGATATCATATCAATATGTATGATTCTTGAATAAGTCAATAACATTATTTAAACCATTATACAGGAGCTTCGGACACGAACAAAGCAAATCGGACCTAAGGTAAGGGAAATATCACAATCTCATTTTTATCCGAGATTGTTTATTCGTAAGTATTTACTGGGGTGTATTTTATCATCCACATCCATGTTTCATCAATATGTAATATTATTTCCATCCACCTACAATTGTTTTAATCCACTTTTACCCTTCGGTGAGTTTTTAGTAATATGTATGAAAGGAATCTTTTGTCGTTTTTCGTACGAGGTACATTTTGACTTTTCCGACAAAAGTACGAAGAATGTTTTTTTTAACTTATACGGCTTGAATGGATTTTTAAAACATTATTTCCAAGAAGCTTCCTTTACATGTTTTCAAGTTTATTTTTAATGAAATTCTTTTATTTTAAAGTCGTATGACATGTTATGAAAGGAAAAATGTTTTTAAAGTAGAAAGGATATTTTCCTCAAGAATGGAGTTCAAGTATTTTATCAAAATTATTTTCCATCTAAGATAATAAAAGGGTTCTGTTTTTATCCCTATTATTACATGGATTTGATTATGTTGTGATGGAAACATTTTTATGAATTCCTTTATCTTATATGAATTGTTTTATGATGTCATGTTGTTTAAGAATCCCATTTTTATTACATGGGTTACGCTATGATGTATGGTTTATGATTATGTGGCACACATAAGAAAGGATTCATTATAATATGGGTGGGACCTATATCTCCCTCCAATGCATTGGGTAAAGATTTTATATCTCATGAGATAGACATGGCTGGAACGGAAGGTTATTTCGGTTCAGTGATACAGGACTGAAACGAGGAGTGAACTCGGTTCAGAAAGGGACTTTGTCCACTAAGATAGTCTTGGCAATGAGTCATGACTAACAAGAAATGATTTTCCATGATTATGTGTGCATGCCACAAAGTTTCTAGTTTTATGTTATGATTATGGGGATCTCATTTTCACTTCTATGATTTATTCCATGTTAAGATATTATGATCTCTTTTGCAGGTTTTGATTTTCAAAAAGATATGATATGATTTTTATTTCCTTTATTTGCCCTTGCTGAGCATTTGAGCTCACCCTTTTATGTTTTCTTTTCCCCAGGTCAGGAAGATGGATATTAAGTAGAATATGTTAAAAGGGACCCTAGATATGATGAAATAAATGGGAGACACTGTAGAAGATTTATGAACCAGTTGTTTATGTTTCCCAGTTTCTAAAGACACTATACCTATACGGTCCTTTGTGGTTTTGTCATATGTTGTAATAGGTGTGCTTCAATTTTGAAGTATTAACAATGTATGTAAAGTATGGGTCGTTATAGTTGGTATCAGAGGAAAGGTATAGTCAACCTTTGGAAACTAGGATGTGAAAGCCTTAGTAAGAACCCTAAGGATAAGTCTAAGCATAGAACACAATCTTAGAAATGGCCATGAATAACCTAGGATAAGACCATAAGAATGAAAATTTTATTCTTGAATTATGTGGTTTCCTATTATAATTAGTGTTGCTCACACTATTCTTCTTGGTTTTAGTCAATGGCTGGAACCCGAAGGAACCGTGTTAATGCGGAATGCGATGGGAAATGCAATGATTGTCCCCCTGAGCAACCAAACGATATGGGAGCTGGAATGCAAAATCTTGTAGCCATGCTCACACAACTTTCTCAAGCTATAAATCATGCAGGATTTCCAAACGAACAAAGGAGGGAGCAACATTCTGTTGAATCCTTCATGAGGCAGCGTCCACCTTCTTTCAGCGGGTCTACTGATCCATTAGTTGCTGAACAATGGATTAGTACTACTGAAAAGATATTTTCAGTTCTTCAATGTTCTGAGCATGATAAAGTCATCCTATCAGTGTATCGTTTGGAAGGAGATGCGGATCAATGGTGGAATCTTGTTAAGAATACGAGGCAAAGGGATGAAATTGAGTCTATGGAATGGGACGAGTTCAAGAACTTATTTTTCAATAAGTACTTCCCTCGTATTCTCCGAACAAAGATGGAGAAAGAGTTCCTTGAACTGAAGCAAAGGGATGATTAATCTGTTAGTACCTATGAAGCAAATTTTACAAGACTTGCAAGGTACGCTTCTGGTATTATTATCCAACCTGAGAGTAAGATCGATCGATTCTTTAGTGGCTTAAAACCAAGTCTTCGAAGGGCGTTAGCCATAAGGGACTTCAATAGCTACGAGGAAATCGTTTGATGTGCTCTCAAAGTCGAGATGGAGATTGGAGTAACCCATCAGTCACATGGGTTTGATAAAAAGAGGAAGATGGAATTCAAAGTAAACTCTAAAGAGCACACTGAAAAGAAGATTAACTTTCCATTATGCTCAAAGTGTGGAAAGAAACATGGAGGGAGTTGTCTTAAAGGGACAAGTAAATGTTTTAAATGTGGAAAGGAAGGTCATCGGGCGTTTGAATGCCGTGATAATGGGAAGAAGATGTCTAATGATGCAAACAAAGGAAGGGATACACAGAATGAACCTACTACACTTCAATGTTTCAAGTGCAAGGAGATGGGGCATTATGCCAATCAATGCCCAAATCCAAGGGTTGATGATGATGGTCGACGTCAACAAAATCTTAAGGCTAAAGACAAAGGAAAGTCACATGCAATTTCTATCAGCGATGTGGAGTACGATAACGATGTGGTGAAAGGTACACTTACCATCCACTCTAAAGTAGCAAATGTTTTATTTGATTCTGGATCCACCCACTCTTTTATTTCTGAAGATTTTTCTAAGGGTATCACCGTATTACCTCAACAATTAGATGTTGAGTTAGCCGTGACAACACCTAATGGCACATCAATCGCATCAAAAGTTTTTAATTCTTCTCCGATCGAAGTTTGTGGGAAAGTTCTTCCTGCAAATCTTGTGATCCTTCCTTTAGTGGAATTTGATGTGATTCTTGGCATGTATTGGCTTTCTCTACATGGAGCTCATATCAATTGCCAAAGAAGGGAAGTCACATTTCATATTCCAGATCAATCTACGATCGTCTATCAATGCAAGGATGAACATAACCTTCCAGTGGAAATTTCTTCCATCTTATGGGTATTGATTCCACTAAATGAAGGTTATTTATCTCAAATGGTTGGTGAGAAACTCACGATTAAGAATATTCCCATTGTACGGGAGTTTGATGATGTCTTTCCGGAGGAATTGCCGGGTCTTCCACCAAATCGTGAAGTCGAGTTTTCAATAGAACTCGTACCGGGTGCTTTGCCTATTTCAAAGACACCTTATAGAATGGCCCCAATTGAGTTGCATGAATTGAAGAAGCAACTCCAAGAGAATCTTGATAAGGGATTCATACGCCCTAGTGCGTCACCTTGGGGAGCACCTGTTCTATTTGTTAAGAAGAAAGATGGATCAATGAGACTCTGCATTGATTATCGAGAACTTAACAAGATCACTATCAAGAACAAATATCCTCTCCCACGCATTGATGACTTATTTGACCAACTACACGGAGCTCAATAGTTTTCCAAGATTGATCTTCGTTCAGGGTATCATCAATTAAGGGTCAAAAGGGAGGATATACCAAAGACGGCTTTCCGTACAAGGTATGGACACTATGAATTTATAGTGATGCCATTTGGTCTTACTAATGCCCCTGCTATCTTCATGGATCTAATGAATAGAGTCTTTAGAGACTATCTTGATCAATTTGTGGTAGTCTTTATAGACGATATTCTTGTCTATTCAAAGAGCAAGGAAGAGCATGAAGATCACTTGATAATTATATTGAAGACCCTGATAAAGGAGAAGCTTTATGCCAAATTTAACAAGTGTGAATTTTGGCTTCAAAAAGTTGCATTTTTGGGTCATATAATCTCAAAAGAGGGGATATCTGTGGATCCAGCAAAAAAAGAGGTTATCGAAAGATGGTCGAGACCAACAACAGTAACTGAGATCCGAAGTTTTCTTGGTTTGGCTGGATATTATCGACGTTTTGTAAAATATTTTTCACGATTATCTAATCCACTCACCAAGTTGACTCGGAAAGGAGTTAAGTTTGTCTTGACAGAGGAATGTGAAGAGAATTTCAAGGAGTTGAAAAGAAGGTTATCCAGTGCACCTGTGCTCACACTGCCTTGTAGTGGAGAAAGGTTTGTGATCTACAGTGATGCATCCAAGAAGGGATTGGGGTGTGTTCTTATGCAAAATGATATGGTGATAGCTTATGCCTCACGACAGTTGAAAATCCATGAGCAAAATTACCCAACACATGATTTGGAGTTGGCTGCGGTAATCTTTGCATTAAAGATTTGGAGGCATTACCTTTATGGTGAAAGGTGTGATATTTATACTGATCATAAAAGTTTAAAGTATATTTTCACACAAAAGGAGTTGAATATGCGTCAAAGAAGATGGTTGGAGCTGATTAAGGATTATGACTGCTCAATCCATTACCACCCTGGGAAAGCAAACAAGGTGGCAGATGCATTAAGTCGACAAGACCATGCTAGTTTATCCATGATGAGGATCACAAAAGATCCAATATTTATGGATTTACAAAGGATGGATCTTGGAATTATAATGGAAGGGGAAAAATCTTATCTTTCTCAAATGAATGTTCAACCATATATACATGTGAAGATTAAAGAGGCACAGAATGAAGATGTCGAGTTACAAAAGAAGGTGAGAAATGTTCCTGAATTCAACCTTGATTGTGATGGGATAATAAAGTTCAGGAATCGGGTTTGTGTTCCTCCCATCCCCGAATTAAAGAAGGAGCTGCTGGATGAGGCTCATAGTTCTTCATTCTCTATTCATCCTGGAAGCACGAAGATGTATAGGGACCTGAAAGAGTACTTCTGGTGGGATGGCATGAAAAGAGATGTTGCTGAATATGTCTCTCGATGCTTGGTTTGTCAACAAGTTAAAGCTGAGAGACAGAAGTCTAAGGGGATGTTACAACCATTACCCATACCCGAATGGAAATGGGAAAACATCACTATGGACTTTGTCACAGGACTTCCTAAAACATCCAAAGGCAATAATGCTATCTGGGTCATAGTTGATCGTCTTACAAAGTCTGCACACTTCATTCCTATTAGAGAGGATTTCTCTCTAGATCAGCTTGCCAGGATATATGTAAAGGAAGTGGTAAGATTGCATGGAGTACCACTTTCTATTATATCTGATCGGGATCCGAGATTTACCTCGAAGTTCTGGCGAAGTCTTCAGCATACTCTGGATACAGAGTTGAGTTTCAGCACTGCTTATCATCCCCAGACAGACGGTCAGTCTGAGAGAACAATTCAAACCCTAGAAGATATGTTGAGAGCTTGCTCTATGGATTTCAAAGGAGGTTGGGATCAACACCTACCTTTGGTGGAATTTTCTTATAATAATAGCTTTCACTCCAGTATTCAGATGGCTCCTTATGAAGCTCTCTATGTAAAGAAATGCAGGACTCCAACTTGCTGGGATGAAGTTGGGGAAAGAAAGCTATTAGGACCTGATCTCGTTGATGAAATGGCAGAAAAGGTTAGATCTATTCAACAACACATAAGAGCAGCTCAGAGTCGACAGAAAAGTTATGCCGACAACCGAAGAAAAGACCTAGAGTTTGAAGTGGGTGATAAAGTGTTCTTACGAATATCTCCCTGGAAGAGGGTTATGAGATTTGGAAAGAAGGGGAAGTTGAGCCCTAGATATATCGGTCCTTTTGAAATACTGGATCGTGTTGGGAAGGTAGCTTACCGATTGGCGCTTCCACCGAATCTCTCTCAAGTTCATGATGTGTTCCATGTATCTCTCCTGAGAAAGTACATACCAGATCCTTCACATGTACTCAGCTCAGAAGTTGTACCGCTGGAGCAAGATCTTTCTTATGAAGAACAGCCGATAGAGATTCTGGATCGTAGTGAAAAAGTCCTACGAAACAAGACCACTCGCTTGGTGAAAGTTTTATGGAGAAACCACCAATTTGAAGAAGCTACATGGGAGCTTGAGGATATGATGAGGGAGAAGTATCCTCATCTGTTTGTTGCAAAGTGACGAATTTCGAGGGAGAAATTCTTTTTAAGGGGGGTAGAATGTAACACCCGAGACTTTTACGTTATATAAATCATCAAAGGAATCTTTTTCTACACAACACTTTCTTGGCTTTCTTTACACGCAATCGCGACCTTCCTCGATAGCTTGCGTCGTACGCAATACCGAGTTTCACTAAACAACAATATGCTATTAAAACTAGCCGTTATGAATAGTAATAACCACTTTTTGAAATTTTATTTTTCAAAATGGACTTCATTTTTGGACTCAGAATATCGAAATTAGCCTAGGGTGAAATTTTGGTATTTTTCTGAAAACTTTCAATTTTTGATGAATAGTGAAACCACTAAGTGGTAGGTTAAAAACTGAATTTTGCATAAAACTTAATTTTACCGCTTCTGTGAATGGAATTTCGAAAATCCGACAGACACGGTTGATATCAGTAAGTAAAATGTGGTACAATGAGATAAAAATAATTTTTTGGTGAATAGTAACTTTTTACTTTTTTTACCGCGGTTAATAGTAAATAGGGTAACTAAGGGTAAATATGATATTAATATTACCCTAACACATGTCCTAATTCTATTGGATAAGTGTAATTCGACCAAAAACAACCTTATGAATAAAATATGACCATTTAGGCCCACTTGGATTAGATTAGGACATTTATTATTAATTTATTTAAAGAAGGGTTAAAATGGTTAAAAATCAAAGTTTAATAAGTAAATCATTTTTAATATGGGGTTATACATAAGATAAATTCGACTATAAATATTAATTAGAACGCTAAAAATATTTCCTACATAATGGTATTTTATTTGTAATTTTTAGACATCAAATAATTTAATTTATTTATGACACAAAGATGATGCAGTAATTATCTTATTAATGAAATATTGACATAATTGATGTTATAAACACCAAACTAAATGTAATTTGAGAATTTTTATGAATTCCACTAATTTTCTAGGTTACTATGATATATTAGGGTTGATTTAATTAACTTGGTTCGAACATATAATTCTGTTATGACTTTCACAAAAATCATATATCAAATAGTGTCAAAATTGACACAAAATAGTTTTTAAATCAAATATTATATTACTAATTGTTATTTTATTCCTAAAAATCTAAGGTTCGGCCAAATGACTTAGATAAGGGTATATATATTAATAATAAACAATTTGGGGTTCGTTTGGCATGTTATAGTAAGTGTATTAACCATATAGTGAAAGAAAACAAAAAGACACGGTAAAAGTTAAATTAATTAACTTAGAGTTAAATCTAATTGATAAGGTTAAAATAATACCCTAAACTTGTCTAAATCCTATTGGTTGATAGGATTTAGACCCATCCCCACTTTAGCTTCGAAATAAGACCCTTTGGAACCATTATAAACCGATTTTGACTTTAATATAAAATAATATTTTGAGATATTCCTATGGTGCCCCTCTCCTCCCCTATAAAAGGACACCTCCTCCCCCTCCTCCTCACACCAATTTGAGCACTCAAGCTCGGCCAACCCCTGCCATGTTCTCCTCTCCACTTCCCTAGAATAATCCTAGAGGTCCTGGTCTTCTCCAAAGACCAATCTTAGTTCCTTAAGTGGAGGATTCAAAGAGGCGTTCCAAAGAAGAGGTAATATCCATTACCGATCTTTTCAATTTCTTTCTTCTTCAACTTCTTCTTCTTTAGTTGTTTCATGATAAAGTAATAACATAAGTATTACTTACATACTGATATGTTATTATAAATATGAAAAAACCCTAATTCACCTTCTATCCATCCTACGGAAAAATGAAATCACCGCGCGTGCGTACGTACGGAATACCGTCTCCACGCCGTGGTGTAATCTATTTTCCACCATCACCTTACAAGGATGGGTATAATGGTGTAATGAGTAACTACATATGATTATTATGAAGTAATATTGATACTGAAATAATATATATATACTCCAATACAATTCCACGATCATAGGAACGATATCATCACTCGTGCGTACGTACGGAATACCGTCTCCACGATGTGATGCGACTCGTTCTACATGATCTTCATTTCATAATGATTATATAAATGAATTGAATGAATTAACATGTTATATACTACACTAATACCATTCTGGAAATGAATTATCTATAACCTAAAGATAAGAATAAGAATTTATTCGACAAAACACGCATAAGAACAATAATTTATAAAGACCCGAGTAACAAGTAACAATGAAATATTACTAACAAGAAGCTAATAATATGACCATATATGATATCATATCAATATGTATGATTCTTGAATAAGTCAATAACATTATTTAAACCATTATACAGGAGCTTCGGACACGAACAAAGCAAATCGGACCTAAGGTAAGGGAAATATCACAATCTCATTTTTATCCGAGATTGTTTATTCGTAAGTATTTACTGGGGTGTATTTTATCATCCACATCCATGTTTCATCAATATGTAATATTATTTCCATCCACCTACAATTGTTTTAATCCACTTTTACCCTTCGGTGAGTTTTTAGTAATATGTATGAAAGGAATCTTTTGTCGTTTTTCGTACGAGGTACATTTTGACTTTTCCGACAAAAGTACGAAGAATGTTTTTTTTAACTTATACGGCTTGAATGGATTTTTAAAACATTATTTCCAAGAAGCTTCCTTTACAAGTTTTCAAGTTTATTTTTAATGAACTTATTTTATTTTAAAGTCGTATGACATGCTTTGAAAGGAAAAATGTTTTTAAAGTAGAAAGGATATTTTCCTCAAGAATGGAGTTCAAGTATTTTATCAAAATTATTTTCCATCTAAGATAATAAAAGGGTTCTGTTTTTATCCCTATTATTACATGGATTTGATTATGTTGTGATGGAAACATTTTTATGAATTCCTTTATCTTATATGAATTGTTTTATGATGTCATGTTGTTTAAGAATCCCATTTTTATTACATGGGTTACGCTATGATGTATGGTTTATGATTATGTGGCACACATAAGAAAAGATTCATTATAAGATGGGTGGGACCTATATCTCCCTCCAATGCATTGGGTAAAGATTTTATATCTCATGAGATAGACATGGCTGGAACGGAAGGTTATTTCGGTTCAGTGATACAGGACTGAAACGAGGAGTGAACTCGGTTCAGAAAGGGACTTTGTCCACTAAGATAGTCTTGGCAATGAGTCATGACTAACAAGAAATGATTTTCCATGATTATGTGTGCATGCCACAAAGTTTCAAGTTTTATGTTATGATTATGGGGATCTCATTTTTACTTATATGATTTATTCCATGTTAAGATATTATGATCTCTTTTGCAGGTTTTGATTTTCAAAAAGATATGATATGATTTGTATTTCCTTTATTTGCCCTTGCTGAGCATTTGAGCTCACCCTTTTATGTTTTCTTTTCCCCAGGTCAGGAAGATGGATATTAAGTAGAATATGCTAAAAGGGACCCTAGATATGATGAAATAAATGGGAGACACTGTAGAAGATTTATGAACCAGTTGTTTATGTTTCCCAGTTTCTAAAGACACTATACCTATACGGTCCTTTGTGGTTTTGTCATATGTTGTAATAGGTGTGCTTCAATTTTGAAGTATTAACAATGTATGTAAAGTATGGGTCGTTATATTATATGTTTTATCCAGTGAAGGTTTTATGTAATAAAATATATTTAATTGTGTAACCAAGAGGAGGGTTGTTATAAGAGTACCAAGGCAGTCATATAGAAAGGGAACTGTAAATAGGAATATAGGTATCTCAACAAAAGTTCAAATAGATAAAAGTCACTAAACATAGGCGAACCTAGGAGATCATGAATAATCCATATGAAACTAATACATGTGATCCAATCTAGAGTAGCATGTCATATATGAGGAAATATAACACTCTATATGCTCAGCCACGCTTTCTCAGGACAGTCTGACGGAAAATCAGATAGAAATGAACCCCAACATATCCACCTACTATGGGCCACTAGTTAATACCATAACATAGTATTGTATCACTGATCTCATAAAATTATATCAATATGTAAGGTTCTAACATCTCATTTATTAAATGGGGTGAGCCATCATATGTCACTGAGCATCAAACCACAACCCATATTTATAATAACAATTCAGAGCGGGACTCACCTCAAGCTCCCCAAGGATGACTCTCATGCTTTAATGAAAATAGATTACCTATGGTTCCAAACTGATGGACCCATGTAATGGAACACAAGGATTCCATAATAAGTAAATCCTAACCATTCCATGTGAACAATGAATGAGGAACATCCAATAGGGGTTTTATGACAAATAATTTACTTCATTTTTCCAAAGAGGCCAAATGGGCCCTTAGACATTTTTTCAAAACCCATTTTTATCAAAGGTGAAATTTCCTCATTTCCAAGTGGTGTAAATACACCATTTATCACATAAAAACATTGAAAAACTCTTTTTAATATACTAATATTACACACTCAAGAACCAACCATTTTTTATTAAAATTACAAAACACAATACACAATTTTTGTAAAAGCCAAACCAATTTGGAAACCACATAAAGAACCCAAAACACCATTTTTTGGATCGAAGATGCCTTTTGAAACCACAAAAAATCATTTTACATCACATTTTACTCTTAAAGGCTAATATGGCATTTTATAAATAACATTAGGCATGTAATGTTTCATAAAAAAATTTCAGTTTAACACTCATAAAATTATGAACAAAAAGTTTCATGCCATAATATAATATAAATTTCTAAAAATTGTTTTTATCATTACAAACCTTGTGCGTAAAAAATTCGATGTTCACAAATTGAAAAAACACACCACACATTCAAAATCAATTTTTAAAATAAAATGCTTCCCAGAAACACCACTTTTCATATTTCTAATGTCCGAAATAATTTAATAAATGTTTGAGTAATTTATAAAACATAAACAAGAGGCACAACACAGTTCTACACCCAAAACACTTTCAATTTTACATAATAATTATAATTTAAATTTTGCAACACAATAAGTCCATATTAAACAAGACTTCAAACATCAATCTCATACCAAGAAACTAACCATAAGGTTGCACAAAAATATATTACATGTATAAGAAGTGTGAAAAACATAGAATTAGAGCATCTTAATTCAAAAGTTAAAATGAGTGGGGAGAGCCTACTACAAATTCATGGCGGAAAGACCACGCAGAGCCAAATTCACACGATGAGGGTTCCAAAACCCTAGAACTACCAAGAAGAATCCAAAATTAACACAATCTCTATCCAAAATGAAGGAAAAAATAAGAATAAAATAGAATAACTAGAATGGTATATCGACAGGGGGTTATGATTAGAGACTGGTCTCCAGATATTGTGCATGCCGAGAAGGGGGTCACTATGACCGGAGGAGGGTGGTGGTGCTGGGTAGGCCTGCTATTACAGGAGGAGGGTCGTCTAATGGGGCTGCACCACTGGTGAGAAAGAGGGCCGGTGGGGGGTGGGTCACGTCGGGCTACCATGCTTGGAGGAGCTGGAGGCCGGGGCGAAATGGGCGGGGGCAGTCAGAGGCGGTGGTCTCCATCAGGGGGGGCATCTAGCTATGAGAGGAAGGCAGAATCGTCTGGAGCGGCCAGAGGAGGGAGACAGACAAGGCACTAGGGTGGGGGTCTGGACATGCGCCGTGCTTGAGGGAGAAGGGAGAGGGGTAGCGGGCCATTGAGGGGAATGGGAGGGTAGCATTAGTGTTTAATTTTATTTCTTTTTATTAAAGCTTTAAAAAAATTTAATCACTATATTAACAATTTATATATTAATAATAATAACATGATAAAAAAATAAAAGTATTCATTTCTTTTTAATAATAATAAAATTATTAACAATAATAAAAAATTTCAGTGACATAATAATCAACATTCATTTTCCTTAAAAACATTACACATTTTAATGTTTCAAATATGGACAGGAGGTGCAGCTTCCTTGGTGAACCCGCACAAGGTTTCCAAAATGGACTCTGCACGTGCGCCCAATGATTTCAACTCAAAAAAATCACCTTTTTACATAACTCAAAAATTTCATCCAGGACTTAGCCTGAACCCCAAAAAATATCAATAGAATAAAATAATTAAATAAACTAAATACATGATCCAGGTTGTGATAACAGGGATTCATCCCACTCAAATAATTGAGATTCAGAAACAACATGAAAAATGTAAATTCATGAGTAAAAATAGTTTAAAATAATTAGAAGAAGTATTTAAAAAATGTGATCAAATGGGTCACATTTTTAAAGGATGTGTCACAATGATACCTATTCATATGTAAATATGCCTCTAGAAAAAATTGATAATGGTAAAACCACATCTCTAATTCTATATGATTAACTGAAATCATAAAAAAAGTTTTCCATTAATTTCAGATATTAGGTTTTATTTCCATATGAATTTAGAATTTATTTTTTTTGATAATGTTGAAGAATGTAAATATAGTTATGTAACTTTTCAAAATCATTGTCTGTTAAATGTCAAATTATTCAGTTCTACTATAATTGGAAAAGAAAATATTAAATCTTTGAACAACATTTACGTTGATGGGATGAAACATAACTTTTTTGAGTCTTTATTAGTTCTATGATGATGGAAATGATGTGATCCTAATGAAAAATGGATACCCTAAGAAAATGATTGAAGATGTAAAGGATGTGATAAGAGGACAACAAACAAAAGGAATCATAGTTCTGGTTAGAGAAGCATATAATTCATGTTATATGAATTTAAAAGATAAGAATAATAATTAGCATATAAGGATTTACCATCTTATCCAAATGAATATTAGTAAACTTACCTTAAGAGATGTGTTCATGATTTTCCTCAGGTTAAGAGATATATTTATTGGAATTTATATACATGAAAGTAGGGGATGATTATTAATTATTCTCTAAAAAATGATGTGATTATTATATTTAGTCCTTTATAGCTCACCAATTCTTTTATCTATAGTCCCATTTGAAATAAACCAATGAGTAAAGATAGATATTTTATTTATTTTGGGATGAATTTAGTAAATTTACATAAATACAATTTATGTAACACAAATTATTTCATCTAAATTTGTTCATGATTTTCATGAGAGGTGACGAAAATGAGTTTGGTTACTCTCAAAAGAAATTTCAAACTCATAACGTTGAAAAGTTGACTATTAAAAAAATTTAATATTATATTTAAAATGATATAATATTTATGATCATTGTTTACCACACACACCACAAAAAATGTTCTAGTTGAATTGAAGAATATAATCATGGTAGAAATTTCTTGACCGATGTTGATATATAATGATACCACTTGTTATTTTTTGAGATATGTTTCTAGAGTAGTGGTTCATGTTCAAAATTGTAGTTTTTATAAACTAAATACTTATAGTACTCTATATTATATGTATAATAAGAATACTACAATCTTGAAATATCGTATAATTTTATCCTACCCTTTTATTATCAAAGTAATATAGTAAAATCTATGTAAAGTTAAACTATGATTATTTTTTATAATATTTCTTTGTTATTATCCAAATGTAAGGGGAAACACTATTATAATAATAATAATGGAAGAACTCTTGATGAAAAAAATGTGAATAGTTAATAATATACTAAAATTATTCTTTTATATAAATAATCATATTCTAGAAGTGATGTTGATCCCCATTCTATTAAGTATATTGAAGAAATTCATGGACGAAATGAGAGTGTGAAGATATACATGTGGAAGATGAATATTCATCAATTTAATGTTATTAGGTACAATTAAATTCATAATTAAAAATGATAATAAATCATGTTCAATTGTAAAAAATCATTAGAAACCATGGGAAATAGGTACAAACTGGGATAATTTTGGGAACAACAACTCATACCTCATTATTCCCCCAAGTGAAATATAATTTTATTGAAGAATCATTAATGAATCCAGATTGTGTAAATGAAAAAATTAATAATTTGAATAAATTGAGATAAGTAATACTTTGTAGTTAGTTCCCAATCCTAATGATAATAATGTTATTATAACAAAGTGGTTATTCCTAAATAATATAAATGGAAAGGGTGAAGTGGTGAGAAATAAAAAAAGATCAATGTGTAAAATATATTAATAGGATAAAGGAGTTGACATTGATGAGACCTTTTAGCTAGTTATAGACATGAAAACATTCTAATCTTTCATTCGATTATGAAAAAAGGAATTAAAAAATACTCCAAATGCATGTCAAGTCTACTATCCTCAATGTTGAGATAAAATATGAGGTAAACATTGAGAAACCATGTGATTTATTTTTTTTGATAAGATGAGAATTTTGTTTTTAGGTTAAAAATTCTTTATATGGATGGAAATAATCCCCATTATTTTTCTACTCTAAGATGGATACCTATTAGAAAATGTTAAATTCCATAAAGGTAATAGTGTAAAAAAATTCGTTCTGTAAAGATTTAACAACCCGGTCTCTATAGTCCCATAGTTGTATGCTATATTAAATTTTTATTATATAATAGAAGAGTTAATTAAGGATACAATTTATTTTTTGTATTTTAAGAGTAGGTAAATATATATTTTTCACATTACACATGAGAACGTAAAATATATTATAAAAACTCTCGAAGAACAATATTATCCATTCTAGTTGATAATTTAAAATTACACATTTTTCTATTTTTGGTTTCCTGAGGAATGGGAAAAATATAGATGAGATCAAATTATTAGTATGGGTAGAATACAATGGAAGATATCATAACATAAATATAGAATAAGTAGTATGAAAAAAGAAATAAATGACCCCAATCATGTTATAATAAAATTCAAGTACTTATATAAAAAATCCATGAAAATCAATGAAAAATGGGGAAAAATATTGATCTCGCACTAAAGGAATGCATAACATTGAACACAATAAATATATCACCAAGGAATTTTTCCAAAATATCATACATAAACCAGTATTTTATATTCCAATACCCTAGTATGTTTATCACGTGAGATCCATCAATTCATCAAGGGGTTATATATACTATTCCCCATCCAAAACTAATTAAGTCCAATAAATTAATCATATGAGTTAATAAGACATTTCATAACATTAACTATGGAAAATATTTATTAATAATGGAAAATATTGAACAACATGTATCTAAATGATTTAAATATAGAAAAATTATTTCCCTTTTCGATGTAATAATATGTATATCTAGGAGAATAATCTAAAGTAATCTAAGAATTAAGGGGTACTATAAATATTTTAAGAATTATCCTATTAAATAAATTAAATATTTGATGGTTGGAAGGCTATTTCAAATATTTGGGTAATCAAAAGATGATATTAATTTAGTTCATTAGTTTTTAATGATATGAGACCATAATAATGGTAGGAAAATACTCCAATATGGTTTGAAAATATAACATCTCTAATATTTATTTCACATTAATACATGATTTATTACATAATATTACACTTAGTTCAACATGAAGGATTGATAAGTCTACTGTCTTTTGGAATTAGGTACATTATATAACATATTAAAATAGGAAACCAACATCTTTATTCAACACATTTTTAACATGCCCACACTTAAAATTGCATGGGATAACATGGAGACATACATAAGAAAGGGATGATATACAAATCCCTCTTGGGGAATAAAAATGGAATGTCATGAGAATGATAAAACATGTTATACAATATTCATATCAATGGGGAATAAAATGCACATGTTTAACAAGGGATGATGTAGAATGATAATCACAAATATGGTAAATGTGGCAACAACTTAAATCACCACATCATAAATATGGGTCAAGGTTAACTGCCAAGAAATCATGATGAAAAAGTGCTATAATGGAATAAGGTTCATTACCTATCCAAAAGTGATGTCTCATGAGACTAAACATTACCCATTGCATTAGAGTGTTATATAATTATTGGTGCACCAATCACATTAATTTCATTTTCATTTTTAAGTGTGCTATATAAATCATAAAAAATGGAATCCTTTATCATCACATTTTATTCATTGAACAAAAAATGTGGAAGAAAAATATTTAATTTCCAATTAAAATTGGTATACGTGTATAATGGTGAAAACACTTGATATGAAATGGTTATGGTATTCAATACACAGTTGTTTTGGCATAAAAAGTCATGGTAAAATTTCTACAACATAACGATGTCACCTAAAAATTCATAAAATGGGTTGATGAGAGAGAAATATGTATCTAATAATTTGAAAAAATATCCAGTAATAGGGAAATGTAAATACACATCCCAACATAAGTAATTATAAATAAAAGTTATAACATAATAAAGAAACATGAATTAATGAAGATAAGGGAAAGGATCCCTTACTAAAATTTGGAATGGTAACATGTGTACATAAAGGTTATTGGGAGACATTAATGAGATTTAAAAGGGTATATAATCATTTATACATAAAATGGATAGTAATTTAGATATGGAATAACTTGTCTCAACATAGTTAAATGGGATTTAAATAAAAAAACATGAAATAAGTGCTTGATAAAAAGAGGATATTGGAAGATCCATTACATGAGTGTGTAACTCCAAATGATTTGGAGGGGATTCTTTAGAGAGGGGGTTACCATGTAAGGACTCTACATAGTGGCGTTAAGAGTATGGATGTTCTTTAAAGAGTTTGAGTGAAGATAAACAGTATCTTGGGTGGTTTTATATAGAAATTGAGGTGGATTTCTTTCTAATTTAGGATTTGGAATCTACATAATAAAACAATAAAAACCATTTCATATTATTTTCCCATGGTTTCTAAAAAATTAGATTTTATCTAAAAATTTAATAATTCCATGGTCTCAACTAAATATAATAATTCCCTTGCTTATGTTCAGGTGATTAGCTCTCTTAAAGAATGATTTTTAAATCATAAAATATATTAATGGTCTTGGGGTATTCATATTGGTTTTATAAAATTAATGAAATAAACATAAAATTAAATTATTTTAAATGGAATATATATATTTAGTCAGGGATACCTTTTATATTATTTAATACATTATTTCTGGGTCATTATGGTGTCATAATACACAAAGAATATTTATACTGTATTTAATTTTTACCCAAAAATTTGACTATTTCTGAAAACTATGAAAAATAACAATTGTATAATTTTAACATTATAATTCCAAAAATAATATTCATTTTATATAAAAAATTCTAAATGTGTGAATTTTCACTTTTAAAATTAAATAGGTATTTTATCAAGAAATGATGGATTTTTTTACAATAACAATTTTTTATCACTTATAAAAATTACATTTGACATCATAAAATCTATATGATAATTTATATTTATTAAAAATTATTTAATAATAATATTTTCTTAAAATATTTATTATTTTAAAAATCAATTATTTCATTAAAATCTATTTCTTACTTGAATTTGAATATTACCAAAAAGTACAATCCATGTTTTATTTTATCAAAATAAAAATAATTTATAAAGTAATAATAATAGGATGAAAATATATACATTGTTATATAAAAAATAATTTACATACTCATATCTCTAGGATTTTGATTCATATCCCTATAATTCACATGAATTTTCCTTATGAGTAAGGTGTCTGAAAGTGAGACTTTCATGTGGTGGTTTGACATGTAAAGTTTGGGTTCTGATCTAGATGAGCTTGAACTTCTCTCATAAATGGTTTTACTCATGCTTAAGTTGTTAGATCTCAGCTTCGGCTTTTTCAGAGTAAAATCCTAGTGATGTTATCTCCCACAAAAGCTTCGATAAGGGGGATTCATATGGTAGGATCAAAATTGTTGAGGCCATCACTTCCTTTGTCTGTGTCAATTAGATTTCTAAAAACCCTATATTTATACTAATCATGTTATCATTGATATATTATAAATTTTAATGATAAATTATTGGTCTTTTTAAATCAAAAATATTTTCATGTGTTTTATATAACCATATAACATAATAACACATTTAATTAAATTATAAGGGGAATTTTGTATAAAACAATTCGAGTTGTTACAATCTCCCCCTTAAGAAAATTCACCCTAATAATTTATATTTTCAATACTAAAAATGATTGGGATAAATTCATTTCATCACATCCTCTAGTTTTCATAATGTTTGTTCAAAATTTCAGTTTCTCCACATCAATTTAACAAGGTTCATTTCCTTATTTTTTATAAATTGGTCTCTATAATCTACGATCTTCACCAACTGCTCCTCAAAGGAAAGGTCATTCCCCAACGGTACCACCTATGGAATGAGTACATGTGAGGGGCTTTGTATGTATATTTTCAAGAGGTATACATGGAATACATCATGTACTTGATATAGGTTAGGTGGGGGTACAATTTTGTAGGCCATTACTCTGATGTGATTAAAGATCTCAAAGGGGTCGATGTATATTGGACGATGAATTCCCTTATTCCAAAATCTCTTCACTTTCTTCCATGGAGATATATAGTGTAATATAATGTATCCAACATCAAACTCTATGTATCATTTATTATTGTAATCATAGATATTCTATCAACTCTGAGATTCCTTGATGCGCTACTAAACGGTGTTAACCTTTTCTGCCATTTCCTCAAACCATTTCAGGACCTAGCCTTTTGTGTTCCGCAACTTCATCCCAACATACAGGTGTTCTGCACCTCTTCCCTTAAGGGTATTTTTAGGGATTTATTATCATTCTTGAGTGGTGAATATTTTTGTCAAATAATTTGACCAATGTAAGATGTTGGTCCCATCCTTCTTTGAAGTCAATTGAGCATTCCCTCAATATTCCCTTAAGTGTCTGGATAGTCTACTCAGGTTGGGCATCAATTTGAGCATGCTAAGCTATGTAAATGTTCAACTAAATTTATTTATCATGTTGAATACTTTTCTAGAACATGGAGGTGAATCTAAGATCTTGATTTAACATAGTAAATAGTGGTACTCAATGCATCTTTACAACCTCTCGGATGTATATCCGTGAAATTTGATCTAGTGATAAGTCCTCTCAAATTCCAATAAAGTGAGTTGTCTTCATAATACCATTCACAATGACCCATATAGCATTTCACCCTATATTTCTTTGAAATTATTTTGACAACATCTATGGTGATATTTTCCCATTTCCACATTGGAATGGGAAACAGTTGCATCATCCCCTTAGAATAATACATTTCATCCTTAACTTATTGATATACCAATCACATTGATCTATATTCTGTGATCTAATTCTTCATATTATCCCACCAATAATGATATGGGATAACTTTATACATATTTTTTCTTCCTGGGTGAATGGAGAAAGTCTAATTATGTGCATCATCTAATAGTTCCTTATTTAACTCAAAATATTTTTGTACACATAGTCCTGGCCCAAATCTCACAACCCATTATTCATTAACATTGAACATAAATGATTTAACTTTCTTTAGAGTTTATAAGTTATTCTGAATTCTAACATCATCTTTTTTGCAATCCTTTAACCTCTCTATAAGGGATGGTTGTGAAATAATTTGTGAAAGGATTGATGATGTTCCTTCCTTTATGATTCCCATGTCCATCCTTTTCAAATCTAAGAATATCGAATCCCTCTCTATTATTGTCAATAAAAGAATTTATAGGTCCTCTATAAATAGATAATCCACTACTTTATTCACATTCCCAAGATGGTAGTGAATTGATCAGTCATAGTCCTTGATCATCTCTAACCATCTTCATTGTCGTATATTTATCTCTTTATCTATGAATATTTACTTGAGGCCTTTATGATATGTGTATATATAAAACTTCTACCCAAATAGGTAATGAAAACATATTTTAAGAGTATAGATCACTGAATCAATCTCAATATCATGTGTTGGGTTGCTTAATTCATGAACATTTGACTGCCTTAAAGCATAGGCTATGAAATGTTTTTCCTGCGTTAACGCACAACCAAATCCCTTCTTCAATGTATCATTGAATACCATAAAAATATCTTAACTTATGGTTAGTGAGAGAATATGTTAAATAATAAGCCACAATTTTATTTCCTTGAGTATCTCTTAGAATTAGTCATTCTATGAAAACATAACTCACTTCTGATTTAGCATAGTTAGAGGGTTTGTAAATCTGGATAAATTTCTCACAAATTGATGATAATACACATACATTCCTGGGAAACATTGGATATTTGTCATGAATGTTTGCCTTATCGATCCTTAATTTTCTTATATCCTTTATGGTTTTAAATATATACCATTTTTGTGATGATATTCCCTATTAATGAGACTTCCTTTAACCCAAACTCACATTTTTTGTTCTTGAAAAAACGCTTCTCTTTTCAAAAGGTATTCAACATAGTGCTCAGATGCTCCTCATTCTCCCCCTTTCATTTGAAGTATATTATACTATAATATATAATGACTATAATAAATTTTCTGAGGTAATATCTAAAGACTCAATTCATTAAGTCCATGAATATTTCTAGAGCATTAGTGATCTTGAAAGGAATCACTATGAACTCATCGTTCCAGTACCTCATATGAAAATCAGTCCTGGGAATATCCTCCATATATGCCCTAACATGGTATAATCTCTACCTAGATCCACCTTGGATATGTACATTGATCCATGTAGCTGATCGAACAAGTCATCAATATGAGGTAGTGGATACTTGTTCTTTATCATGGTCTTGTGGAGCTTCTGATAATCAATAAAAAGGTGCATAGACCCACCCATTATCTTGAAGAAGAGGAACGGTTCACCCCATTGTGAAGCACATCAGAGTATGAACCCTTTATCTATATTCTCATTTTGTTTTTTCTTCAGCTTATCAAGTTCCAAAATAACCATTATATACGGAGTCCTGGATGATAGTAATTCTCCATGTATAAGCTCAATTGAAAATTCGATCTCTCAACTATGAGGAAGACTAGGTAATACCTTGAGAAACACATATGCGTACACTACTACAAAACACACCTTTAATAGTGCTAGAATATGCCTTTATCAGTGCTATAAATTCACGAACTACCTCATCATGGTTAAAAGTACAAGGATTTTATCAGTGATAGAAAATATCTAATAAGGGGTAGCTTTATTAGAGAAAATAATAGAACTGATAAAGCATACTTTTATCAATGCTAATAAAAGATAACATTTATTGAATCTTTAATTTAGTGCTAATAAAGAGCCCAGTATGAGCCCTTTTAGAAGTGAGATAAATATACATTTATCATCACTTTAAAAAGACCTAATGAACGATTCATTTTTCAGCTCTTATACAATAGCTGATAAAGGCTACGTTTATTAGCATATTTAATAGCACTGATAAAAGTTCAAACTATAATGTGATGCTATGGAACACTACATCACCAGGAACTGGTTCAGTGTACTGTATCAACACACTTCATCACCAAAAACAAAAAAAATTAAAAAAAATAAGATACAAATACTGAAGTTAAATGAAATAAAATTTAGAAAAAAATACATTAAAAACACTAATATAGAGTATGTCATTTGTTTTTTTTACTAAAATTGATCTAAATTTTTGAATAAAAAGGCACACTTGGAGTCATACTTGTCACTCTGTGAGTCAATTTGTGGTGTGTTTAATTCTTACATGTCACAAATGACATATTTATTATGTTCCTAATGTAATAAAACAATTAAAATGTTTTTATTTGTTTTAAGTATGTTGGTTTTTTTATTAGAATTAATATCAATTTTGAATAAAAAGAAGCACTTCGAATCATACTAGTCACACCATGTGTCGTATTGAGGTTTGGTTAGTTCCTAAACATAATAAATGAAATTTTTATTGTTTTCATAAGGTACCAAAACTATCCAAATGTGTTTTAATGATTTTCATTATGTATGCTATTTTTTTCTCTCTCTTAAATTGACGTCAATTTTAAATAAAATGATGCACTTTGAGTCATACCGGACAGAATGTGCTTCTAATTGTGGTGGGTATTATTTATACATGTCCCAAATGAAACGTGGGTCATTTTATTAATGTATCAAAACAATCGTAATCTACTTACTCAGTTTTGAGTATGCCACTTGTTTTTTAAAAATATAATTTTAAACAGGAAACAAACACTTTTAGCCCAACAGGTGGCATCATGTTTTGGTTTGACATGACACTAATTCATACACATCACAAAGGAATTATTAATCATTTTACAAAATTATAAATACAATTTCAGTGTGTTATCTCGTTTTTTAGTGAGTGACATGTTTTTTTACTAAAATGTCAATTTTTAACTAATAACAGACACTTGGAGTCATAACAGTCACTCCAAACATCAGATTAAGGTGAGTTTGATTACTAAAAATCCCAAATGAAATAGGGACCATTATCCTAATTTAAAATAAAAGTCCAAATGTTTTTTTAGGTTTTGAGTATGTTAGTTGTTTTTCTCTTAAATTAATGTCAATTTTGAATAAAAAGATATTCTTGGAGTCATTTCTATCTCATTCTGTATTTGATTGAGGTGGAGCTAATTGACACACATCCCAAATGGCTCAGAAATTGTTTTAACAATGTATAAAACCAATCAGAATGTTTTTCCATGATTTTGAGTATGCCACATGTGTTTTTTACTAAAATGTAATTTTAAACTGGAAATATACACTTTGAGCCAGACACGTGGCATCTTGTTTGGTTTTGACATGAGAAAAATTCATACATGTCAAAAATTAATTTTTAATCATTTTACCAAATTATAAATAAAATATGAGCGTGTTTTCAGGGTTTTCAGTGATTGAAATGTTTTTATTAAAATGTCAATTTTAAACTGATAATGGATACATAGAGTCATACCATTCACTATGTGTGTCAGATTGAGGTGAAGTTTATTCCAACATGTCAAAAATGACTTATATATCAATCTACTAAAGTACCAAAACAATCTTAATGTTTTTCTTGGTTTTGATTATGCTAGTTGTTTTTTAACAAAAATTTATGTCTATTTTGAATAAATAGACAGAATTAGAGTCATAGCAGTCACATCGTTCTTCAGAATTTGGTTTTTCTGATTCCTACATTTCCTGATTGATTTATGGATGATTTAAATAAATTAAAAAAACAATACAAATGCATTTCCATTCCTGTTATTATTACACATTTTTTTACTGAAATTACATATTAAACTTAAAGCATGCACATTGAACTGTAGAGGTGGCATCGTGTGTGGGTTTGACATGAGACTGATTAAAACACATCACAAATCAATTATTAATTGTTGATTTAAATGTTTAATTTAATTAAAGTTAGGTTTCTTAGTTTGCAGTGAGTAAGTCTTTTTTGAATTAAAATTTCAATTTTAAAATAATAATAGATACATGGAATCAAACCGGTCATAGTGTGCATTGGATTAAGGTGAGACTGATTTCTATATGTCACAAATGACTTATGGATATTTTTTCTAATGTAATAGAACAATATGAATGTGTTTGATCTATTTTGATTATCTCAGTTACTTTTTCACTAAAATTAATGTCAATTTTGATTAAAATTCACACTTTTAGTCATACTTCTTGCACTGTGGGTCAAATTGAGGTGTGGATTATTTCTACCCTTCCCAAATCACTCAATGATAATTTTCTCTAATGCATCAAAAAAATTAATTTTTTTTCTTTATTTTTAGTATGAAACTTGTTTTTTACAAAAAAAATCCTTTTTAAACATGAATAATGCACTTTGAGCCATACATGTGTCATCATGTGTGGGTTTGACATGAGAATCGTTCATACACGTAACAAGATAATTATGAATAATTTTACCAAATTATCCATACAATCAGAGTGTATTTTCTCAACATTCAGTGAGTGAAACCTTTTTTATTAAAATATCATTTTTAAACTGATAATGGACACTTTGACCTCATCCCTCCTCGATGACCATTAATATTAATGATGGGTTTCCTCCAATTGTTTTTTCATACACCTACCGACTTCAGTGGTTCTCTTCACACATATTAATTCATGTATTTATGTTGGATTATATACCTATTTAATAATTGGGATTTTTATATATGTTGTGTCAATAATACAAGGGGAACAATTTATTCTTCCAATACAGAATGAACTTACAGGTGGATTACTACCCTTTATAAGATCACTTAAACAAGTGGTAAAAACAATATCTAAATAAGTCACCTAAAACACATAAAAAATGGATCTTATCTTAAGTGAAAATATTTGTGTTCACTTTTAAATAATTTTTATCAAACACAATCATGATATGTTCCCCATTCTACTTAATCTCCCACCAATTTTATTCATTGAAATCCTATGCTTCTTATCCTCCTCTACCTCAGTCTCCACATTATTCTTCATCTCTACCTCTTCCTCCATGTTAATATCAAACTCCAAATATGCCTTTGACTCAACCTACTTCTTCACTTCTTCCCCTGTCTTCTCCTCTAAATCATCCCCCACCTCCAACTCCATGATTTTCCAACATTTTTATTATTTGCAGGTCAGAACTTCTAAACAAATTGATTTACTCCAATATTCCCTACCTTGATAAAGAGATCAAAAATAATATATATTCATTCTCACACTAATTCTTCACATCACAGATATAATTCAAAGGTAATTATTCATACTAGATCAAAAACATAATAGGTAATCATCCAAATGTATTGTTGGCATATATTTTGATAAAAAGTTCACTACCCACTAATCGATAAACAAATTGATTTCTTTTTTTGAGAAACTAGTTTCTTGGAAATCATTATAGTAATGAGAAAATAAAAAAAACAAATTATTATGAAATATATTTAATGAAATTTTATTTTCCTTAAAAAATTAACTATTGTGGGATGTTGATCTTTTAATGATTTATGATTTCTATCATAAATTTGCAAACATAATATTTATAATTTATTTCATTATCAGGTTTCAAACACTGTAGAAACAATGACCAAAATAAATAAATTGTTTTGAAATGGTTTGATAGCTAAATATTTCTATAAATATATTAATTTCTTATATTTCTTGTAATCTATAGGCCTTATCCCTTTAGAAACTGACTTCACGCGATGATCATTACTTTATTAAGAAACTATTCTATCATAAAAAAAATTTATTTTGAAAAAATAGAATGAACATATGATTCGAAATTTTTCTATAGAATTTTGATTTAAATGTATTACATATAACCAATACACATCATGTGTGGCCAGTTTGTTTTGTATCCCTGAAATAGATCCAAAAAATAAATATTTATGGTGTCCATATTGAATGATATCTGCATAAAGTGCATCCTAAAAAAAATCAAGTAATAAAAAAATTGAAAATAAATTTAATGTGATTAGATTGTAGAGTTTTACCTTTAAATTTTAGCAATCAAAAAGAGTTGGTCATGTAATTTTTTTTATTAAACACTTTGAGTATCTCTTCTTTTTTCTTTTTATTTTCTTCCTCATGAAAAGTATGTTCTTGCGTAGAAATGATACAATTAATAATGAATCCAAATCGTGCTTCACCCAATATTCCCATTATATATTTTAATACAAATTACTATGAAAAATATGAATATTAATTGAATTTGGTAAACATATTATATCATTATTTAGATAGAATTATAATGAAAATGTTCCTTATGTTTGTATTCACAACTCAGATGCCCCACCATTCATTCTTGAGAATCGCAATTAGAGTCTCGAGACCAATTATGTTAGTGAAGGAATATCAATATAATTTTTTCATCATATTAAATGTAATACAAAATTTTATTTTGAATGTTTTTCTCTACATGTATTTTTATTGATAAACAATGTTTCTCTAGAATAGGTTGGGGGGATGGTACACTCATATGTTCGTTTTGTTTTCTTGGTCGGTTCACTATATTTTCTTGATTCCACATTTAGTTTCTCCGCGGCATTATCCATATTTAACAACATAACATAATTAAAACCGTTTATCAGTAATAGTTACACATTTTCATATGAAAATATTTGTTAGATACATACCACATGTATCTTTATAAAATTAGATGACCATGATATGAAAGCTGCAATAGCATCTTCGACCATTGTAATATCTGAACCGACAAGTGGAATAGTAAACTCAGTATTTATCTCATAAGATAACTCAATCCCCAATATCATGTGATCTTTTGGGAGGTCGTAATTTTTTATCTGGTTTCCCATGATATTATACATTGTACCCATCACAACATGGTGGTATGTGTTCATTTATAGATAAAATAACCTATAATTATACCATGCATAATTTTAGCAATATAAAGTTATCGAATGTTGTTTAACTAGCATTTAGGAGAAAGGTTAATGAAAACATTAATTACCCCTGGTAAGATATGTGGTTGAGGGAATGAATCGACAGATATCTAATGGGAACACTTGGGTCATGTGTAGATCATTTCTCCACCACCGATTCACTTTGGTCTTTTCTAATACATTGGTCTTCCAAACCAGACCAAAAAATAATATCTTATAATAATTCTATTTTTGTCTGCAATTGTATCACCATATTATATATCTCTTAATGTGGTTTTATCTTTTCGAAATATGTTTTAGGGCAGTCTCTAAAACCTAATCCCTTAATGTGACCATTTTATTTAGGATGCTTCAAATATATTGAAAGTATCTTTTCTTCTGGTTTGATAATTTTCAATTCATGTTTTTAAACCATAAAAAAATATGAACTTAAATAGATATTTTTAATTAATATTTATATAAATCATAATGAGTTACGATTATTTCATACGTACACATTCATCCTATACTACTTTTTGTGTTTTCGTCAACTAATTTAACCTTCTTATTTAGATGAGTCTCCTTCCATAGCACATGACATGGGATGCACGTGGATTCATATTGTTATTCACCAATCCTCATATAAAAAAAGGAACATATATTTTTTTATATCACATAATTAAAATTTAATTATAGATTGAACATACATACCAATTTCTTCTCAAATGGAGCATATCATATCATTATGTTGTGATAAGGGTACATTGGTTTTGATGCACGTTATATATATTCAGCACTTTTTTTTATTTCATTAATTTACAATTCTGAATCGACCTGGATAAAATAAATAATTCCAAGTAATATATAATCGGTTTTAATTCACTTGAAATGATTTCTCATTATGATGATTAGTGAAAGCATTCCACGATTCTTGCTTTATAATGTGTGCATAACTAAGTAAAATAGAGAAAGTATAATCTAACATTATTAGTGAAAGTAGTCAACGTTTCATTATATAATTTTTTAGTAAAATAGAGAAACTCTAATCTAAAATTATTATTATATCATTATAATGAATTTATTTCACTAATGTTTAGTCATGGTTCCATGATTCAATATCAATTGAAATATTCATAAAAATTTTGGACCCAAGATAATTAATGAATGTTGACTTGTTGAGGTCAATAGATTGGTCACGTTGATTCCGAATAACCTCAAAATTTACACCTGGGCTTATTGCATAAATAATATTATTTCAAACTATTATAATCTATTTTTGTTGTTATTGATTTCATCAACATGTAGTTGATCCCCTAAAAATTCTATAATTTCATCATCAATAGCCCACTCTTTCTCACGATTGGTAGCATCATCATGTTAAGAAGACATTTTCTGAATGAGTAATCAAACATTTAGTTTTTCTTGAATAACTACAAAACTATACAATCCATGCATAAAATTTAACAATTTCATGAATCTTTCATGAAAAATTATTACTATCCTAAAAAACGATATAATAATTCAATACTATAGTATTAATAAACATCACAACCTTTATTTAATCCATCCTTAGAAACTGATTTCTTTTCATCTCTCCATGATAGATTGGACTACCTATTTCAAACAAACCCACCTCCCATAATTTTGGTTCTAATGTTCATTAATGACATACCTCTTAATCTATTATTATTTCATTTTGTTTTTTGATATTTATCTTACATATTTTGTGGTAATACACCAATGTTTTTTGAACTAATCCAACTAAAATTTATCAAATAATATTTACTCGGGATAATTTTCGATGACTACTACACAGAGTAGTTAAAACAACATCGATGATATGGGGGCTGAGTCTCAGAAAAAAATGAAATAGTAACTATCTGGGAGATAAAAGTGGATTTTCCAATATGGTTCAAAAATAAGTTAAATGAAATTTTATTTATTTATTTTTCAAATTACATTACAAAAATGATGTAATAAACATTCAAAACCACAATACTTCCACTCGCAGTCATTTACTTCCATTCACAAGCATTTATTTTTTTCAACTTACGAAGAAAGTTTTCTTTTTCTAGAAGGGCATAAAAGAGATACAAACATGTAGAGGTATTGGTGTGTTGTTGATGGAAGAACATGACAACGGTCCATTTCTCCAAGATTCTAAGAGAAATTATCATGAAGATGAAGTATAAAATAGGTTCGTAGATCTCTACTCATAAAAAGAGGATTATTTTTTAGATTCAAATTGGCATCCTTTTCAATTTATAAAGGGTAATGTGGAAGAGAATCAAAAGGTGGGTATGGTGTGTTTTTTGCAAAAAACAAAATGTGAAACATGAGGACTTTTAGGAGGTCCCTCATCATAGTAATATTCTCATTCAAGTCTTCTAAATTGTGGAGTTCTAATAGTATCCAATGTGACGTCACTAAAACTAAAAGTAATTTTTGATGAAGTGTTTTCAAAGTTATCCGAGTGAGTCATATAATAAAATTTATATCAATAAACCACAAAAATTCATCCATTATGTTTTGATTAATTTTTTGGTGTAATTGTTTTGCATTCTCAAGTTGTATTAAATGAGAAGGATGAAGGGCCGAAAGAGTGAATGAATGAGCTTGAAGATGTTGTATTAAAAGCTGTTGAAGTGGATTTGATGAAGATTAATGATTACAATCTGAGCGATTGGTATGCCATAAACAAGGATTGGAACCATAGTTATGGGAGGAAGTCTAGTTTAAAGAAGGGGGTTCAATCCATCCTCATGATCTGGAAGGATATCAAGTGTCAGGGGACATATTAAATAAAGGTAGTGAAATTAGGTTGAACTGTAGTATTGAAGTATTATTTTTTTTATTTATGACAGCAATAATTTTCATGCAAGATGCTTGAAATTTTGGTCTTTTATTCCTATAGTTTATTATAATGTATATTAATCATACCAAAATTAATCCCAATTAAGAAAACCATATTTTCGATACCCATGGTAGTTTTTATGAAAATTTATTTTTGTTTCTTATGAATATTATTCTTGTTTCACAATAGTGGGTGGAGATGCAGTTCGCAGTGGGCTCAAATGAAAAATAAAATCAAAATACATCATAATAGTGATTTAAAAAACATTAAAATGACTATATATACCCATTATAATATATCTAATTATAAGCCTACCACATATTAAATCCTTCTTATCTAGGTGTATCAATACTCATCAACTTTGAAGAATGTTACACTATCAATTCAGAAATATATACCCACTTGTACCTACCACTATTGTATAAAATTGACACTTATTACTCTTTTTACATATGTTTACTTATAGATAATATTGATGTTAATAACATTATACAGAAGTTCTAACCCATATCCCATAAGAAATATAATATACTCTTAAATAAATAATGGGATGCTTCTATATCTTAAGACCATCAACAAGAGTATAATATACTATAATTTTACCAATCACCATAGAAGAACCCTATCTAGCATCATCCCAAGACTACTCACCTGTAAATAATCAACCAGTCATATCTAATGACCCATCCTAGAAGGAATATCTCAAAATGTCCATTGGATTTTCCCAAACTAACCACATCGATAGAAATGTTTCACATCAAAGAGGCAATAAGTATTAAGGTATCATAGGAACCTACACTCATTGAATCACTCAAAAAGTATCCTCAATTGAATATGGATTGGAATAACACCACTAGAATGGTCTTGAATAACTGAATCTCAACCACCTACATTTTAAATCTCTTCTATATACTCTAGGATTCCACGCCTTCGAATTTTTAATATTTTTTACTCCACTATGAAATCCCTCCAATAACATACATCCCTTTAAAGGGAGAGTTTTTCAGATTATGCACCATATTTATTTTAAATTATTTTCCACTTATATATTAAATGAATATATTAAATTAAAAAATAAATTTATTGTCATGATATATTACTTTAAAATCATAGAAGAACCATAGATACTCTATGTTCCCGTCATTGAAAAGAATACCACACAGCTTGAAGTAGATCTAAAATTAACTCTAGGATATGAGGATCAATATAAGTTCAAGAATTTAGAGGATTTTCATTTTATCCTTCCTATGGAGATATAGGGGTTGAAGTGGTGACATATTTTATATTAATGTAGAGATTCACACAATTCTCCCCTTACAAAAAAAAAATAAATCTACAAAAATTGGCATAAATAATTTATATTAAATGAGAACTCCTTGTCCCTCCCTCATTCATTTCAATTTTAATAAGTATTTTCATATATTAAATATAATATAAATTTTTTTAGGATAATTATTTTTAATAAAATAACTAATAGTGTCGATAAAGGGGGGTTACTAAATAAACCTAATCAATTAATAATTTATATAAAGACAATCATCATAAATTAGTAAATAAGAATGCACTATTTTTTTATTATTTATGTTTTTATAAATATAAATTTATAACTGATTTTAGAAAAAAATTTAAACAAATACACCTAAAAACATGACATTTCATATATTCTTACCAATTTCTACCAATCAACTCCCAAATAAGAGGCATGAGACTCGAGAAGATAGATCAACGAAAAAATAATCAAAAAACAACCTAAAATTCATATAGTAACTCAAGTATACAACATAATTATTTTATCCAGGCATATTTATGGATTACTTCTGGTGTTTGGAATATTTTATTAATATAATCAATACCAATATCCCTAGTTTCACTCTGATTATATTTGGACACATTTTTGACCCAGTATACCCAAAATTTTCCCAACTCACATCATCACATCACCTCATACATACTTCCTAATATCTATAGTGTTGTTTCACTACCAAGGGATAAAGATAAAATGTTTGAGAAATGGGTTAACTTATTTAATGTTATACTAAACTCAATTTCCCCATACCACAAAGCTAGTAGTACCATTGCAGTAGAGAGTGGTGCAAAATATATTTTATTTATCCATACAGACCCATACACATATATTAACTGAATTTAACCAATGAAAACATCCTTCTTTTTCATTGAAACCACCATATATGGGGTAAAATGATGAAATAGAACTAATTGTTGTATTTCAATGGTGAGGAAATGCGATGTAGGGTTCGTCATGCTTTATAACATCTTAAGAAAGGAAAATTAAACACCTAAAAAATCAAACAAGGAAAATTAGAAAATAAAATCCATTGGATTCTAACCTTGATTAATCTGAGGAAACATAGGGGAGTCATGCTAGCCGGAGAAGAGTTCCATGTGACTATGACAATTGTGAGTGACTGAATCATGATTACAGTTCTTTTATATATAGTATGGATTCATTTAAGAGCACTTTCTAAAAATGTTTTCATAAAGATCCATTTTAAATGCGTTAAATTATTATGCGCTGATAAAGGTATTATAATTACAATTATTCAAATAAATTTATTATAATTTTAAAATTATTTAAATATGTATAATTATTTATTTATAATTATATGAATAATTATTTTAAAAAATAAATATTATTTATTTGTAATAATTATAATTACATAAATTTATAAATATAGTAAATATACATTTATAAGTATATTTATTTATATATATTTATTTCGAAATATATTTCTAACATTATTAGTGTATATATAATCTTAAATACATTAATTTTAAAAATTATTGAAATTGAATAATTCCAAATTAGAACACTTTAAAAATATTACAAAAATAGATAAATTTTATTATTTAAATACAAATTATTAAAAAATGGATTTATATATATATATATATATATAGAAATGGATGACTACATATTGAAAATACTAAAATATTGTAAACAAATATATATAAATAGACAATTAAATTAAAAAAAATTAATAAAAAATATTAAAAATGAATACCCAAACTATTATTGCATTTAAAAATAAAAATAAAATTGACCAATTAAAAATATAATATATTAAATATATCAGGTTATAATGAATCTATAAAATATAGTAAAATTGTTATAAATTAGATAAATATTAGGTGTATTTATTTATATATATTGTGTAAATATATATGTCTTTGTTTTTTATATATAAATTCATTAATTACAGATAATTATATGTATATAAAGTCAATGTAACACCCAACGTTTGATATATGTTAAATTAAAAAACTCAAACAACATTAAAAATGAATAAGACAATTATATTTTTTAATTAAAATATTATTCATTATATATATATATATATGTATATTTAACATATATTTTTTATTACTGTTTATAATTGATATATTTATATATATTATACTTATTTGTTTTTATTAATAATTGTTTCACTAATTAATTTTTAGATCGTTATCTATTTTATTCGTTTTTTTTAATTATTAAAATTTATTCATTATATATATATATTTAATATATAAAAATTATTAATATTTATAATCTATATATTTGTATATTACATTTATTCATTTTTATAGACAATTATTTACTTTATAAGATGTTAAATAATTTTCTTAGTTTACTCTTCTTAAATTTTTATTTTTTTGTTACTTCATTTTATTCATTATATATATATATATATTTAATATATACTATTTAATTATTTTTAAAATTTAAGTCAATGTATTTTCGCTATATTCATTTTTAAGAATAATTATTTAATTAATGAAATTGTTGATTTTTTTATTTTGTATTTGATTAATTATTTTATTTTATTATAGATCTTTACTAGCACTACAAATAAAGCACTGATAAATTGTAACCTTTATGAGTGCTAAAATAAGTCCTAATAAAGATAGAATTTATTAGCGCATTTTTTCTATCACTGATAAATGACAGCATTGTTAGAGGAGTGTTTGTAGCAATGGTATTCCCTCACAATAGGCATGTCTTCAAGGATGATTCCTTCCTTACACTTAATCATTTGAGCTAGATACACTTTCTCATATGGAAATATATCCATTCTAATGATTTTTGGTGTAAAAGAAGACTTATCCTCTTTAGTCCAATTGTATAGAATTTGGGGTCGATTAAAAATACAGATAGTGATTCCCTTCTAAAGGAGATTTGTGTTGGCTCTATATATGGAAATAATATACATAATCAAAATTACATTAAAGTACACCAAATGTGTATAAAAATGTTGGCATTGATGTTAAGACCACAAATTAGTGACAATTGAGGAGTTATATAGTCATGATGAAATAATTTCCCCATTTTCCATTTACATTGATAGCTATACTTCCATGATTTGTGGGGTTATATAAATAGTTCTAGTAAACATTATTGATGTGAAGTAATGAATTGAAATAGAATCAAAAAGAAAATTTCCTATATTTGACTGAATAACTGGGGTACATATCACCAGTTCATTATCTGGATCCACCACAGCAGTTGTAATGGAATAAAGCTTTCCCTTGCTACTGTGGATGTTGTCCGTTGTCTCCGAAAACAATTAGCTTAGTGCATTGGTTTGCAATGTGTCATGGTTCCTTATAGTTTTAGCAATGAACAAAATTTCGATGGTTGATTGGAGAATTCTTTTCTTCCATCTCATCATTGGGTTTCTTCTATCCGTATTCGTAATGTAGTCTTCCTTTCTTCCACATCTAAATCATTTTCATGTTCCCATTAGGAAATTTCTATGGTACTTTTTTCCACACCATTGATAAGTGGGAAGTAAAAATTTCTTATAACCGTTATATTTTTCCATCAAATTTCTAAAATTAAACTCCACTTTATTTTTCTTATCCCTTTGATACCCTTAAGACTCACTGATCAACATTTTAACTTTTAGGTAACATCACATAATTTACTCATATTTATCAAAGTATCGGATCTTCAAGGATTATTTATAGTATGTTTTATCCAGCCAAATAAGTGGCCAAACATGTATTCATGGTTAATGAAAAAGATAGAGGCATATCATGCAATTATTGTGTAGTTTTCTCATATCAACCAATAGATTCGTTTTCTTTTTTTTCTATAGTGAAAGGAAATAAATTTCTGTTTTAACTCAAAGAGTGCGAGGGAAATATTTATCAAAAAACATTTTCCCAAAAAATTTTCCACCCCATTTCGTTGATATCATCCTCATGCATCATATTATTGATAAATTTCCACCACTAATCATCTTATCCCTCCATACAATTAATAGATAGTAGGACATTCTCTTTCTCAGAACATTAAATGATGGAGAAGATCTTCTCAATGGATTTGATGCATTTTTCCTTGATTAAAGGATTGGATGATCCATTGAAATTCAAAAGACTTTTTGACATAGAACTATCAATCCAATATTTTTCTATGTTCAGGGGATTCATGTGTTTCTTCTGATCTATGTATCTTTTCAAACATGATTCAGCTGAGAGAGTATTATCATAAAGATTATGGTTCTGGCTCCCATAGGTTTGGGTGTCTCATTGAGACAATCATCTCATTTATCATTGCATTAGTTGCTTATCTGATTCCTCTTATTCCTAGACATTGACTAAAATAAAACGGAAAAATTTGGTATGACTATTTTTAAACTATTAAACACATAAATCGGAAATCCAATGACAATAAAGGGATAACTCATAAATTACATTTTTTTCTTAACATATGAATTTCTAGGATTCGATCTATGTTATCCCGGAAATATTTCCTAAAATATATTCTTATGGACATTTTTCATACCCATAATAATGTTTTTTAACGAGCTTATGAGTCTTCCAAAGTATATCCCTAAAGAGTGTCAAACCAGGAGCACAATAAGACTAGTTGTTCTATACTGGGTTACACTGAGCCAGGCCTAACACACCTTGTTGAAGTTGTTACCCCTAGGTAAATTTGTTCCGGAACCACATACACTAATTGTGTACATACTAGGATATATTTTTTTGATAAACCACTTACTATATAATTACTTACCTTTTGGGATTTTTTCTTATACTTAGTCTTATTTCTACGGTTTTCTGTTTGGTTTTCTAATTTTAATCGCAAAAATAGCTAAAATTTTATCAGATACCATCTATAATAATAATACTATTTATTTCATAGTAATACATGACTTATTACATAATATTTCACTTAATAAAACAAGTAATATCAATAAGTATAGTATCTTTGGGAATTGCGATCATTACATAATAACTTAAAATAAGAAAATATAGCATTTATTGAAAACTTCTATAACATGCTTTCACTTGAAACAACATGGGATAACCTGGGGGCATAAATAATAAAGGGGTGAGCTATAAAGCATGATAACAGAATAAATATGGAATAACATGATGAACATAATACATTTTAGACAATATATATATCAATGGTTAAAAAAATAAACATGAATAATAAAGCATGATATAGCATGAAAATCATAAGCATGGGAAATGTGGTAACGATTTAGAACACTGCATCATTAACATAGGTTAAGGATAACTACCAATAAATCATGATGGAAAAAGTTCCATAATTAAATTAGGGTCACTCCTTGTCCCAAAGTAACATATCATGAGACTAAACATTACCCAATGCAGTGTATTGATATATAATTTCGGGTGTACCCGTCAAAATCATTTCATTCTCATTCTTTTTTCTACCATAGAGATCATTAAACATGTAAACATTTTTCATCACATATTATTCTACTAATATATTGCGTGTAATATATACATGTATGTACCAAGTAAAAGAGGTAAAATTGTATAAATTTGAACACCCTTGATAGTAAATTGGTATGTTATTCACTACATATTTTTTTGGCATGGAAAATCGCAGTTAAATTTCGGCACCAAAACAACGTCACATAAAATTCATAAAATGGGTTGATGAGAGAGAAAGAGATATCAATTAAATTGAAAATTAAATATCCAATAATAGTTACATGTAAATATATATCCCAACACAAAAAATTAGAAATAGAATTTATAATATAATAAATAAATTTAAATTAAAGAAGAGAAGGAAAATGACCCCTCACTAAAATTTGGTAAGGAAATGGGTATACATAAGGGTTATTGGTAGGTATTAATGAAAGTGAAAGGGTGTTATAATAATTTATACACGAAATTGAAATTAATTGGTATATTTAATAATATATCCCAATATTGAAAAATGGAAATTAAGTAACATAACATAAAAGAGGTTCTTGATAAAAAAGAGAAGAGTCGTAGATCCCTTACTTGAGTGTGTGATCTTCAAATGATTTGGAGGAGCTTTTTGAGATAATTGGGGAGACTTGGGATGACTTAATAAAGGGGAGGGAATAATATTTACATGATAAAAGGAATTTTAGTGACGTTTAATGGGAAATTGGATTGTTTTATATAGGAAATTATGGGGATTTCTTTATTATTTAGTTTTTTGAATCTACATAAAAAAATAACCAAAACCGCAAACCACCCCATGGTTTTTCCCATGGTTTCCAAAAAAAATGTAAGTGGATAACATTATTTGATAAATAAAAGGTCTGAATATAATATAATAATTCCCTTTATTATGTGGAGGTGAGTCACTCTCTTAAAGAATGATTTTAAAAACATAAAATATATGAATTGTTTGGGACAATTCC
Organism: Viscum album; assembly: GCA_963277665.1. Classification (NCBI taxonomy): domain Eukaryota; kingdom Viridiplantae; phylum Streptophyta; class Magnoliopsida; order Santalales; family Viscaceae; genus Viscum; species Viscum album. The sequence goes on from OY728158.1 coordinate 1,617,047,650, forward strand.
TAATGGATTTATAAAATTAATCAAATAAACAGAAAATCAAATAATTTTAAAACTAAAACATATAATTTGTGATGGATAACTTTTATATTATTTATTACATCACTATTGTGTCATTATGATAAATAATACAAAAAGTACGGTGATGTATGCATGACGCTGCACTGGGTTTCCAGGCTATTTTTGGGCCTTTTGGCCACGTAATGGGCTTCATTCCCACTATGACTTCAAGCCACATACTGAAGAAAGAGGAATTTATGGATTTTATATACTTTTGGTGGGGGATATGGCATGCCTTTTCATCATGTGTGTGTGGTTTTTGTTTGTTTTAATGTAATTTTACCGCCAAGCACCTAATATATATATACCATTTTTTATTTTTACCCAACAATTTCAATGTCTCATAAAATTATGAAAAATTTATCATTTGATATTTCTGATGTTCGGATTCAAAGAAAATATATTCATTTTATCTAAAAAATACCTAGATATTTGAATTTTCACTTTTAAAATAATGTTGACATTTATCCTAAAATGCTTTATTTTTTGACAATAATATTTTTTGATCCCTTATAAAATTTACATTTTAATTAATAAAATTTATATGATCATATATATATTATATACATTATTTATTAATAAAATTTTATAAAATTTTATATATTTCAAAATTCAATTAATTTATCAAATAAAATTCTGTAATTAAATTTGAATATTACCGAAAATTGAAAATTTGTGTTTTATTGTATCAAAATAAAAACACTTATAAATTAAAAAAATCGGATGAAAATATATCTATTTATCTATTAAAAATAATGTGAATAATCATATCTCTAGGTTCTTGATACATATCCCCTTAATACACACACAAATTCCCTAAGAGTAGGGTGTGTGACTTTCATGGGTTGGTTCATCATACATGGTTTGGGTCTTGATCACAATAAGTATAAAATTCTCGTACAAATGGTTTCACTCATGATTAAGTTGTTGAATCCTAGATTAGTATTAGTCAATGTAAAATCCAAGTGATGTAATCTCCCTTAGAAACTATGATAAGTGGGCTTCATAGGGTACGATCCTATTGGTTGAGGTGATAAGTTCCTTTCTCTATGTCAATTAGATTTATTAAAACCACCAATTATTAATAATCATGTCAACACTATTCAAAATCAATATTATCAATAGTAATGATAAATTAATGGTGTTTTTAAATACCAAATACGTTCTTCTTATTTTTATAACCATATTACATAAAATGAAATTTAATTAAATTCCAAGGGGAATTTTATTTATAAAAATTCAATTTGTTATAGTAAATATTTATCAACTATCCAAATCATATCCCCTTCAAGTATATATCCATGTTTACAGACATAGAAACCCTCATCATGAACCGGTGTGAATATTGCGTTAAAACTGAAATATTATTTTTAGATTGATTATTGCTCCATACATATATTTCATAGATGCATCAACTGGCTAGTGTCCAGATAGATATGTCATTTCTAAGAATACTATACACTATTTAATATTAAAAAAATTAGAAATTATGATAATGGTGATGACTAATCCAGAGGATTTATTGAAAGGAAATATCATTTTCAATATTTCAAATGGGTAACAAATCTACATTAGTAAAATCCTAATGACATTACAATAATGATTTGAAATTGAAAATCGAAGGGGTAGAATGGGAACCCTTATATAGTAATAATAATAACATAGGATTAAGTCTATAGGGAGAGGGGATAAGTGTAATATCATTAACAATATATAAAATGGTATATAATACCACGCCATTATAAATAATGTAATATTTTTAAATAGTATTATAAGAAAATAATTCTGAATAAAAGCGAAAGGAGAATGAATGGGAACCATTACTTTTCTAAGTAGATTATTCAAGCATAGGAGAATACTTTAGAACATTATTATATCCTTGGGATTATTTTAGGATGTCATAGTGAATAGAAATTCAGGATCAACTCCTTTGGGTAGAGTGAGATGTTAGAAAGGGTGGGATTAATATCATTTTATTGGAAACAAATATGGTCAAATTCATTGAAAGAAATATTAGGTAAGGGGTAATAATTAAATCATGGTTGTTAGGTGGTTAGGTATGTTAGTCGAGTTAAGATAAGAAATTGTACTTGAGATATGTGGTTATGAATAAATTACCAAAAAAGGATTTCTAGAATGTGTAAGATACCTTTTAATTATTAAAAAAATCATCATGCATCATTTAACCATTTCTACCCTTGCTAATATTGATTATAAATTCAACTTGGTACTTATTGTATTACTAAAAATATGAAATGACCCCCTTGAAAAATATTTAAAATTATAACTACACATTTGAACTTCATTAAATGTAATTCAAATTCAAAGTATGAGAAATAATTTTTTATTTTAAAACATATTATATAGTGAAAACAATTTTATAAAAAATGTATTTTTATAAATGAAGTGTTTTTATTAATATTTACACTTAGTTTTTAATTTGATCAGTTATTGTAATTTTTTTACTTTCAAAGCATAATATTGTAGACATAATTTAAAATATATTAATCTAATTTATTTTGATAAAAAATATCAAACATTTATAAAATTAGTTCTTTGAAAACAACCTTTTAACTTTTATCATGGGAAATATTCCTTAATATAAAACTGATTCCTTTACTATTTTTGGAAGTTTATTTAAATTTATTGAAAATGAAATAGTTTCGAGATAATATCATTAAGAAGTGATCACAATGGAGAATTTGAAATTCAGGATTTCAATTCCTTTTTTCAAATTTGGGTATTAAACACACCTTTTTTGCACCAAGAACACCTCAAAAATGGAATTGTTGAAAGAAGAAACATAACTATTCACCAAATATCTTGGACTATGCTGATTGAATACAGTCTACCTTCCTACTTCGGGGCAGAATCATTAAGCATAGCCTTTTATATCATTAATAGATTTTCAATTTTGACAATTTTTAAAAATAAACCTTATGAACTTTGAAACAAAAGAAAACTTGTGGTAACGTACTTGAATGTTTTTGGATGTAAGGTGTATATCCAGAACACTAAGGATAATCTTTTTAAGATCGATCCAAAATATAGTAAAAAAATATTATTAGGATATTCTGCTTTCTATAAATACTATAGAGTATTTAATAAAAAGTAAAGGATTTTTCAATTTTTAGTTCACGTGATGTTTAATGAAACTAACCATTTTATTAAAGAGAATGATCAATCTAGTGAAACTATTTAATCCTCTAACAACATGAGACTTGAAAACCTGAAAAATGTTTTTGAAAATAACATTAATTAAATTCAATCTAGTTTAGAAGAACATGATACTGATGAGCCTATTTTTTTCGTAGACATTCTAGAATGTTAAAGAATCATCCTTTAGAAACTGTAATAGGAGACCTATATATAGGAATAAGAACATGAAAAACACAATAAACCTTGTTGAATTCTATACATATCTATCTCAACTAGAATCTAAATCTTTTTAAGAATCCATAGAAGATGAGAGTTGGATTTTAGCAATGAAAGACGAGCTTAACTGATTCAAAAGGAATGAATTTAGGGAATTACATGAAAGACCATAAAATTATCCCGATATAGGAAAAAGTGGGTCTTTAGAAATACTAATGATAATCAAGGGATTATAACTTGAACTAAATCTAGATTAGTAGCTAATTTATATAATCAGAAAGAAGTTATAGATTATGATGAAATATTTTCCCCAATATCTAGATTATAACCAATTAGAATTATTTTAGCTTATGAATATCATATAAACTATATATTATATCTGATGGATGTTAAATATGCCTTTTTAAATGGATATTTAATAGATTATGTTTTTGTTGAGAAACCTTCTGGTTTTGAAAACTCCTAAAAACCAGATTCTGTTTTTTAACTTACTAAAGCTCAATATGGCCTCAAAGAATCACATAGAGCTTGGTAAGAAATATTATGTTCTATTATTTTGAAAAATGGATTTAATTTTTCAATAATAGATCCATATCATTTTAAGAAAACCATTTGTTCTCGGATCAGCTCAGCTTCCCTCCTCGGTGTCGATCGAATGGCTTGCGGCGGCTCTCTCGTGTGACCTAGTGGAACCGTCTGCCTCGATGTTTCTCATCGATGCTGGCCTACCTCCTGCCTCACTCCACCTACGCTGGATATGGATTATTTCGGCATCACGATGAAGGTCCAGCCTTCGGTTTCCAGTTGGCATGCTTGATGGTTGAAACCTCGTCATCGATGTGTGCTTCGGGTGGTCTGCTACGGTCTACGAGTTCTGGAGGGTGGCAACAAGACTTATGTTATGGTTTGCAATTTCTTTTTCAGAGTCTTCGGCAATCAGGTGGGTTCTGGTCTTCTGGTGATATGGAGTTCTGAAGCCTGCTGGTTTGTCGCCTAGGTTTCTATTCTGGTGTTCTGGTGATGGTTATGATTTGTCCTTTTTTTTGCATTTGTTTTCTATTTTTGTTGGATTTGGGATGGCTTCCGTGATTTGTACCTGTGTGTTTTGGTCTTGCGGTGGTGCTACGGCAAAGGCAGGGATGGCCAATGAAGCCCATGTTTCTAGAGGAATTTCTGATTTTTTTAGGATTGTGGTTTGGGATGAATCTGTGGTTGGTTCAATCTTTTGTTATTGGGGTATGGCTCACCTGACGATATCCTCCATTCAAGGTGTCGGCCGAGGATACAACTTCTGATTTTTTCGACATGATGAAGGCAGATTTGGTTAACGTTCCATTGCATTGATGAGTTTTTGTGGTCTTGAATTTTGTGTGTTTACTTGTAGAACTGCTACCTTGGTCTATAGGGTCATTGAATCCAGCTTATTTGCAAGTAATTGTGTCAGAGGATGTTCAGAGTAAGGAGCGTTCTCTTTTTCATCACTATGTAGAATTGGATGTTTTGACAGGGTATCACACCTTCCATCGATACCGGGACCATGCATTTTTGAATGGAACCTCTAGCCAAGCAGTGATGGGATGTTGGAAGCTAATCATATTGTTGTTGTTTCTAGGTTGGGCTTTTCCTTGCTTTTGAAGTGGATTGTTTTTTCTTGACGATCTTGGTCGTGGAGGCAGGTTGTGTTTATGTCTTTGATGTCATTATGGTTTCCCACATTCTCCTCAAAAGTGATTTTTAAATAAAAATTTAATTTTCAGTCAGTTATAGGACATCAATTTTATCCAAAAGATTATATAAATGTTTTAAACCAAATTAAATATATTACAAATTTGTTAAAAAAGATTTTTCTTGAGAATAGTAAGACATTTACAACTCCCATGGCTACCAATATAAAACCTGATTAGTATAAAGTTCTAAAACTTATGGACCACAAGTTATATTGAGGTATGATTGGTATATTATCATATCTTAATAATAGAAGACATAATATTATTTTTTATGCATGTTTATGTGCTACATTTCATAATAAACCTAAATAATATAATCTTATTGCTTTCAAAAGAATATTTTGATATTTTAAAGGAACTATTTTTCAATCTCTTATTTATTAGAAATCTAATGGTTTTAATTTAATATAATATTCAAATACTTATTTTGTAATATATATATTAGATGGAAAAAGTACCTCAACAACCATTCACCTTTTATAAAAATATTTACTATCATGGTCATATAAGAAACTACACTTAGTTGGCCTGTTAACAGCCAAGGCAGAATATGTGTTTGTAGGTAGTTGTTGTTCACAAGTGTTGTTGATGAGAAACACACTAATGTAATTTGGACTAAATTTTAATATTAACCATTTTTATGTGATAGTAAAACTGTTATAAATATTTCAAAAAACCCAACAAGTCATTCTAGAACAAAGTATACTTGTATTAGGAATCATTTTCTATGAGATTATGCTCTTAAAAATGATATATATTTTGAATTTGTAAATAATAAATATCAACAAAATAATATTTTTATTAAATAACTTCCAACTATAAATTTTTATTTTATTATGGGGGAGTTAGGTTTATTTAGTTTAAAAAATATTAGTCTTTTTATGTATTAATTTATTATTTTATTTTGTTTTGTTTATTTATTCTAGATTATTTATGTGAAGATTATTTACTGATTACATTAAATCTAATTTGTCTTAATATTTTCATTATTGTACATTTTAGTTAATTTATTTTAATATTAAATATATTCGTGATGCGTTCTTTCAAAAAATTTAATGATTATCTTACGTATTGACATAGGAAACAATGTATTTCCACAAACAATTTGAATACCAAACCCATTAAAGTCTTAAACCCTTTTTTAATACTAAATCCATCATCTTACCCTTGTCTACCTTCACTTACTTCTATTTTCCTTCGAAACCCAGAAAACCCAAAAACCCCAAAGCTTTTGTTTCTCATAAATTATGAAAACTAAGAGAACAAATGAAGGTGATGTTAGATACTTGAAGCATTAGAATGTTTCTTGAAGAAAGATTCTACAGGGTAATGTAATTGACATTGAATGGATATATTAAACAGATTTACTTCTAAAGAAATCAGAAGCCTTTCAAGGATTGGAATCTATGTTCAATGAGGCGAACTCATAAATCCTCTATGAGGTAGAAATTAAGTCTTTCTAAAATTGTGTTCACATTAGTTCTGGTGATAATGAAGATACAGTTTTTTACAAGAATATATGATAAGGAATTTTCAGTTTCGTCGACTAAAATTTCCCAAATTTTTAACTATTTTCATGGGGGAGTGATTCATTTAAATATAAGGTATATTGGAGATATGGTCTATAAATATGAATACATTATGTCTTTTTTTGTTAAAACAAATTGAGAAACAAAATTTAAGGATCTCGAGGCTAACCATAAAATCATAGTTACGTTTATTCAAACAAGAATAGCTCCTAGAATGAATTATATAGAGAAGATTCTATATACAAACATGTATATCTTGTTTTTTATTTAGAGTGTAATAAATCTGAATTTTCTAAGGTATATGTTCAGATATTTAAATTAATGTTATTCCCAATATTCTAAGATGACTTTATATTTTTATAGAAGGATAATTTCTCGACTTTTATTTAATAAAGTAATTATTCAATTAATTTATTCTCAAATTAAATGTCATCACAACAATGTTATCAATGTGGGAACATTAATTAAGATAGATTTATATTAGTGTAAAGTTAAATGAAAACTCTTAACAGTTGGTGCAGATGACAAACAGTGATCCAGATATTTTACTTAGGGGAGAGAAAAATGAAATTGGGAATGAAGGAATTGGTGAAGCCTATGGAGAAGGACCTTCCAAAAAAACCAAATAAAATTAATGATTTTGAAGAAGAAGAAGAATGAGAATAAGATTTGGAAGAAGAAGTTATAAAAGTAGAATTGGAAGTAAAAAAAATAAAAAATAATATATCCTCCTACCAAAGAACCATTGTTGGGTTCAGGTAAGGCAACCAGTTCAGTACATTTAGAAGATAAATTTCTTTAGGAAGTTCAACGGGATGAAAGCTTGCTAAGAGATCTATAGACAATTGATTTGAAAATTGTTCAGGAGGAAGAACCAACTATTATGGAAGAGAAACAATTGATCAAAAATGAACATGTGTCTATTGAAATTGTTGAGAATTTACCATTCCCTATTTTTGAACATGTGGATGATAGACATCAATATTAAACTGAATAAAAAACATAATTTCTTGATATTTTGTCTTACTAATGTAAAAAATCCATTAAAAACCCGTGGAGAATTCTATGGAAAATCTCCTTCAAAATATCTAGAAATTGTGGTAGTTTTTCAATCACTACATCAAGATGAAGGGACACCTATTTACCTATCAAATAAGATTGATGATATTGTAATGAAGTTTAATATGTCATAGTATGAGAATGAAAATCTTCTAAAATAGATTAAAGTTTCAAAGAAAAAGTTATCGAATCTTCATAGAAATTCTGTTTCCAAGAATGAATTTGATTCTTTCAAAATATATATGTTGAATTAAGTTGGAAAGATATGATATGAAGTTGTTTCTAAGATAGGATTTTATGATCTAAAGTGGTAATAAGGATTCATTTTGAATCGATCAAGAGTACTATTGGACCGACTAGTACATCGACCTCTACTCCTACTACAATTCCAGATCTGATTCAATGATTTCAGGACATCACCACTGTCATGGTTGATATGAATAATCATCTTTAATATATTAAATAAAATAGTTCCCCTCTGTCAGTTATGTTGGAAAATCATAAATTTCTAGTCGACCAACAGACATATAGTGAACCCAGTATCATATTTCTACCGAAAAAATTAATAGAAAAGTTAGACTAGTATATATAGTAAGAGGAGAGTTTTCATAACTTTTTTAAAGTCAATATTATTGAGAATTTTCATAAGAGTCAAGATTCCAAAATATTAATTTTCCAATAAGGGGATAGTCTGATGAAGAAGATGCAGTTATAGATGGCTGAGTTAAAAGATATGATTGAAACCGCTCAAAATCCTTAAAGCACTAACCGAGCAAATATTTACCCAATCTGTTGTACCCACACCATTTCGGTTGACTAAACATGTTTTCCAATCAAACTAATTAATGTATTTATACAATTGTATTTATCAATAACATATATTTATTTTTTTGTTCATTATTTCATATTTTACTTATGTCTAGATGATAAATATCTAGTATTATTTATTTATACAGGTTATTACAACATTCACTTACAGATATGTGAAAAATTAAATGTGTTTTATTTGTTTTTGTACTTTCTTTTTGATCTCACATATGGGGGAGAAATTTGTATAACACAACATTTATGTTAATCAAAATAATTCAAAAAAATAAAATTTATAATTATTTTCTTTTCAATTGATTGAAAAATCTAAATTCTATTATTAATATTATGGGTTTTGTGATTATCAAAAAGGGAATGATTGTTGGGCATGTATTGTCTCAACAATAATTTATAAATATTATTGATTTTGAGGATCACAAATATGCCTGTTTGTTTTACTATTGATATTACTTTAAGTTTATTTTAGGATGTTAGTATTCTTTATATTCTTTATTCTGGAAATATATTCATGCTTATTATTTTAATGGAATATTTTTGAATGTTTTCGAAATGCTCCAAACTGTATTATGGAAACACTATTCATACTGTACATTGAATAAATTTATCATAAGAAACAAACCCTATGTTTGTATTATAACTTTTGCTGAAAGATCACCATGTATTTTAATCAATACAACATTAAAAGAAACCTATTGATAAAGAACATTACATTTGGATGAAATTATACATTTTGTAAAGTGAAAAAGTATGTCTAATGAACACTATGTAAGTATGGAACCTTTCATTTGAGAAGCAAACATATAGATCATCAACCATACATTTATGATAAATCTTATGTTGTTAACCTTATATTTAGTGAATTAATGCTACGTAGTTGAACCCAATTTCTGGTACTTTTTTCATTTTGTAAAGAAACCTTATGTTTGACATTTCCCCACCAGAGATTTGAATTTACCATTTTATCAGAGTTCCGTGCTAAGATTGTTAATGAATATCTGGCAGATTTAGATCTCCTTTTCGAATGACTAAAAGCATGTTTTCATTAATTCCAATAATATTATTAGGGGGATAAATTCTCTCCTATTTTAAGGATATATACAACTACTCTGACCTGTCTCAAAAATTCAAATTCTTACGATTTATCAGGAAATTATCTAGGATCTCTAATTAAAAAAATAGGCTCTCTATTTTACTTCTATCAGTTTATTTGTTCTATATATGTGTGTGTGTAAAACTAAAAGAATATATACATTGAGATATATATTGTGATGCATATTCAAGTAAGAGACTAAATTTTTGTAATGATATTTTATAGATCTAATGTAAAAAATTAATCAGACTCTATTTGTTATAGAAGATGCTAGAGTCGGATTATACTTATTAAAAATTTCGTTTTTATTGCAAGTATTCTGCAATTATTAATTTATATTTTTAATTCAAAGATCTATTGCAATAATATTTCTTAAAAAATGATCTTTCCTGGATAAACTATTTTCTAAAGAATAATATTTATCTACTGACAGTTGAAGTTCAACTGTAATGTTCAACCAGAACCCTTTGTAATCAATATTTTTTTAAGAGTTTGGACATCTCATACTCAATTGTGGTGGAGTATCAACATCTCAGTGTAAGTTGTGGTTTATCTGTTATCTATTATAGAACCAAAATACTCTGTTTTTAGACTTATTTGTAAATGTTTCATCTTCCTGCACTCAGTTGTGGATTGGTCATATGATATGATGACCAAACTAGTGAAATTCACTAAACTTTTCAATAAAGTAACTGGGGTAGTGGACTAGGGGATATTTATGATCCAAACCACTATAAAAACCCATGTTCTATATTACTGTTTTTATCCACTAATCATAATTTCATACAAAATACAAGCACTGCTCACCAATGTAGTCATCAGTCAACATCAAGAGGCAGGATTGTAACGAATTTGAAAAGACACAATTCACCCCCATCTTCTGTATATTTATATATTCCAACTTAACATAAACTTCTATACTATTAGAGGTGAGGTAATTAATTTTCATACAAATCTCTCAAGATAAAGATCATATTTTTCATTCTCAAGTGAAGTATTGTTAGGAAATATTGAAAAGGTTTGGAATATAAGAAAAAAATATTATTTGAACACCAATTTTAATGGGACCAAAGATCTATGAGTATTTTAATGGGAAGTTTCTTTATCCTATAGAATTTAGAAATTTAGTTTTAAGCATTTTATACTTTACAACTTCTTGGACAGACTTAGTATATGTTGTCACCCTTTGTTTGAGATATTTAAATACACCTACAAAATTTTATTTTTTTCCATTAAAAATTATTCTCAATTATATAAAGGGTATAATAGAATTTTGGTTTAAATATGAAAGTAATGGAATGTTTGATTTATTTGGTTATGTATAGGAAAAATGGATATGTTATGATAATGACATAAGATCCACATATAGTGTAGTTTTCATTTTTAATGATAGGGTTTTTTATTATAAAACTAAGAAGTAGATTTTTTAAAATTTAAGAACTAATGATGAACAATATTTGGAAGAAAATGAGTCTACAAAGAATTTAATGTGTATGAAGACATAATTTTAAATCTAGATGGTTGAGGTGAAGCTACAACTTCATATAAGATGTGATAATAAATGTTATAAAACTTTTTTACAGAATCATATTCAAAATTAATGATGAAAAAACATTGATATTCAATATCACTTTATTAGGGGTCTTGTGGAATGAAAACAATTAATGATGCGGTATGTTCCTATAATGGAGTAAATATATTATGTTTTCACCAATATATTTCTATAGAGTATTATCAGAATTTGAGTTTTTATATAGTTTTTCTTCCCCACCCATTTCATGGATAAGTTATGATTGTTAGTCCCCTCCATCATCTTGTTTTTAGATATTTTAGTAAAAGGGAGAGAAAATAGATGAAAATATATTTATTTATTTATATTTATCTCCATGATGTTTTTTTATTGGAGTTCATTTATATGGGGAATATATAATTATAGAGAGTTAAAATGGGTGAGCTATGATTTCACCATTTGTTGCATGTATGAACTGTTTTAATAGTGAGTTGAAGTGGATACAATAATCCTTATAAAAATTATTCCATGGATAGTGTCATTATATTAAATAATTTTTGTTTTAAAGATTCTATGGATTGTATAAATATATTTTTGTTTCAAAAGGATAACATGTAATTCATTATTTTATAATGGAAAATTTATTTTATTATTCAATTTTCATAATTCCTACTTGGATTTCACTCACAAAGTGACGATTCATTGCAATATTTGATGAAATTTGAAGTTATTTAGGTTCCATCATTGCAAAAAAATCCAAAGGGGGAGTGTGATGCCATCCGAGTCATTGGTATAACTTAGTTGTGATTTGGTTTATCTCTTTTAAGGTCCATGAAGAACATAGAGATCATATCCAAAAACAATGTAATTCTGGGGAAATTGGAAAGAATCATGGTTAAGGAACACATATAGTTGATCCATGTGGTAACCATGAAGCATTACTCAATGTGTTTCTAGGGTCATATTACACAATTTTCACAAGGTTAGGAAAACCGTGTGACCTGACTAGGGAACCGTGTAGGGTGTCTAGTAGTAGTCAAGGGGTGTCACATCGTTGGTGAATAACTTTCCGAAACTGCATGGCCCTAGTTAAAATGATGTACCGTTAGACATAATGGAAATCATGGTTTAACTAATAAGGCACTCCACTAGTTTCGTTGTGTGGCCTTCTCTAAGAAATCTAATGACCCATATATAAACTATTAAAAAGTGCGATTTTACCCATTTTAACTTGGTCATTTTAAATCCTAGTCAACCCCAAATCTTATTTTATCTCATACCTAACATTAACCAGTTTTTAGAGGTATCTAACTTTGTATTATATTATGAATTTTCTAATTCATGAGAGATCTCATTGAGTTATTTTGTGTTTTTGAGATAGGTTTTCTTATTTTTTATATATCCTTGTTTGATCTATTTTTTTATTTTTCGTGGAACCTAATGGGGCTATGTATTCTACATATAATGGTTTTGAAAGAGGTTTGACATTGTTTTTTTTGGATCTAGGATCATTAGGATATGATCAATCCTTTCTCATTCTCTTTTTTCGAGGGCTGATTGTTCTAACTCTGTTTGACTTGGGTGCTTCTATATGAAGGATTAATTCAATGAATTTCTTATTATTATTGTAAAATTATTTTGTTTTGTTCATTTAATTGAATTATCTTGTGCATTAAAGGGATATTATTGAATTATAAATTGGTTTAATGGGTGTTTCATTTAGACAAAACGGTTTCCCACACAATGTGATTGATTAAATGATTGAGTGGTGGTTTTGGATTTGAAATTGGTTTTAAAACACTGAAGAATGTTGGATTGGATTCAAAAAGTTGTTATAAATTGTGGGAATTATTTTAAAATAGATTTATTATAATGGAACATTGGGGACATTGGGTACATTCAGAAAATGATATAGTTAAACCTAGTGTGTGTGTCACCACTAGTGGTTTCTTTCAGGATATTGATGGAATGTGGTTGGAATCAATATTTTTGGTACAAAAATTATACCCAGTTTAGGATATTTTATGTCTATAAAATATTAACATATGATGGGACCTAATTAATTCATAGTTTTTCATTTATGTTTACTTATCACATAATTATTTTTTCTTCACAAATAGTCACTCACTTGTTTTCCACATGAGGTTGAATCACATGGTTTTTCATGAGGGGTTATGTCATGAATGGGTGTTTTCATGATTACCTTATGGTGTTTTCTTATACTCCCCATATTTATCTCTTATAAATTTCATATTCATGGATTCATGGATATGATATTATTTTATTAAAAACAAAATGAAATTGATTCACAAGTGGGTTTGGATTTAAAAAAATTATATGTAATTTTTTTTTTGTTTTAAATGATATAGCTATTTCATTCTTGCTATTAGAAATTTTAAAGACATATGGTGGTATCCTAGTAGGCTTAGTTATCACACAATTATTTTCCTTTTGGGTGATGGTAGATGTTGTATTATAGGATATAGGTAAAGTAAAGGTTATCTTGTAGTATACTAGCTTCTCTTTTTTATCACTATCATTGGTTTGTGAGTGTTTGGAGGTGATAGTTGGTAACATATAGAATTTTTTGTCTTGTATGATTCATAACTCAGTATTTTAGCAAATGTTTATTTTTTTTATGGATATTGTTGTATATATTTCTTCTTCATTGTACTCTTGTTTCATTTATTGAATTTTTATATTAAAGTCTTTTGTAGCTTTGTTATACCTTACATTGATGCCCTAGATCGGGTGGATTGTCTAGTTGACTTAGGTTTTTTCACTACATTGATTTTTTTCATAACATTTATTTAGTTTAATTAAGTTACTTGAGGTTGTGATATTCATCTAGAGAAGAAATAATTGAGCTGGTTGAAGTGGATGTGATTCTTGTGTTGTCTTTTTTGGGAACACGTAAATCGTTATCAAAATACATGTCCAAATGGATTCATTTGAATGCTGTGGAATAAATGTTCATATTAATAGGAATATATGTTTAATGATTTTGAGTTTCATATATAGGTTTTAGTTAATGACCATTGAATAAGAGAAATTAATATTGGAAGTGGGCACTGAGAGTGTGCAAAATAATTTGATAAAATCTAGGACCCGTGTAAAGTTAGAGAACTTCCTACGTAAATTAATATAGTAATATAAATATCATTAGTAATGTTATGTGATAATTTGAATAATATATGTATGATTATAATACACTAGTGAAATGTTCTTTTTGTGAGGCATGAAGGTAAATTATTATCTATAAAATGATAATCTGCCTTTAGAGGAACAATGTAAAGGTAAATAAAAATTTAAACATATTACATAAAGGCCACTTGAATGTTTCACCTCACATTTAAAGGTAACATTGAATAAAAATATATTTAATAAAGTTAAATAGGCTATTTTTTAAAGGATATATTGATGGTGAACTTACTATGTAAGGGTTGTCTAGCCACTACATAAGTGTCAATGTGAGTTTCTTAATGTTATTTAGAGATGTGTAAAGGTAGAATATCATGATGAAAAGTAGTATAATATTCATTGATTTATGTATCATGATATTATTATCATATTTATTTGAAAATAATTAATTACAAAATAAATCTAGAACATTTGATGATTCAAATATCAGGATTATTGAAAGAGAAGATATGAGCTTCATACAGTAGGTCAATAAACTATTGGAAGCATGTGACATTTCAAGTGTCTGTGAACTTTAGATGGTAGGATTAGTTACCATGAGCTTCACATTGTAGGTAGAGCGATCATGATATTCAAAAATTAAGAAGATCGACCGGTAGGTCAATATGGTAGGATGATTGATCATGGAAGAAGAAATTTATGAGATAATATTTGTTTCACAAAAGGGATAAATCAGAAGATGTTTGATGCTGAGATGTGGTATGGAAATAAACATAACAATAATCTATTTTTTCATGATTCAAGTAGTATAATTATTTAGGAATAAGTAATAATTAATATATTATTTTTTCATGAATGTGGCTACCATGATAACGATTAGTTCGTACATAAATTTATAGGGTTTTAAATGAAAAAAATATCCTTTATATTTTAAGGAAGATGACATTATTATGGAATTTTTATTCACTCTAAATAGAGAAAAATAAGAGAAGTTAATTCATTAATTAAAATATTGATATTCATTTTAATTTTTTTTACGGGATGATATAATTTTGAATTAAAGGAGTAATCCATGATAATGTCACAATATTTATACATGCATAGATATTTTGAGAGAATTCATGGTGAGGTATCTATTTTATAAACAAAAAAACTATGGGTTCCTCATAATGTTCAGATGTGGGAGAGAAAAAAGTGGTATGTTTTTACTTCCATTATTTTTTAAAGGTTATTACTATCTATGATGACGTATTCAACCATTTAAGTTGTTGAATGTAGTGTTGTGAATGCAATTTGAAACAAATTAGATCTCAACACATGAAGAACATGATATAAGTCATTACTGGAAGAAAATTTTGAAGTTTACTTATTTTATATTATTATATCAATATGGGATGCATTAACTATAAGTGCATCACAAAAATAGATTGGATATTTTTTAAATATGTTCTAAATATAATTTACATTATGTAGTGATTAAAAACGTTATACTAGTTAATTGTTTGATCATCGGTTTTACAAGATCATTCCACGTACTATCTACACTCACTGAGTAGTGTGCCTTTTAAATAATGTGTACATTGTTAGCACATGATTTTTTGTTTTAAGATAATAGATTTTTTTACTCTATCAATGAATAAATGTTGTTTAAATGAAATTTGTTAAAATTTCATAATAATTGATTAAACCCCCACATATCAGTGATTTCACTGATCCAGTGACTCTAAATTTTAATCAATGAGTTCATTTCCAAAATTTAAAAGAAATATATATTAGGTATATAATTTGATGGCCAGAGTATAAAACCTGGTTGACGAGATATTTAGATAGATAGATTATATTACTTAGTGAACATTCATTGGAGGTTGTTTTCATTGCAACAATAATGACATTATCTATTGGAACATGACATGTTATTATGTATGGATCATATATTTTATGTTATTTAGCCAAATTACATAGATAAAGAGGCATATATGGTCACACAAAAAGAGTTTCTAGAGCCTTAGTTAAATTTTGTTTGAATTTGATATTAGAATAAACATTATTTTCAATTTATAATGGTTATTAATTATTCTGGTAATGTAGATCATATGAATATTTATTAATCGAATTATACAATGATATTTATATATTTAAATAAATAGTTATTATTAAATATGTGATAAATGCATAGGATGGTTCATTGGCTGAGTGAATAGATGGGTTAAAATGATATTTAAATACCAATTATTTTAGTTCTTATCAATGATATAATTAAAACCAAAACAATGTTATTATTATTATTAGAGAGGATTGCTATGAATTAATAGATTGGATAAGGAAATTTATAAAAAAACTAATTCTATAACTTATGTATATAACTTGGTTAATTTTATCTTAAGGGATACATATTTATTATGGATTACATTTCTCTCAAGATACTTCCATCAATCCCTAGAGAGAAAATCCTCTAGAATGATCTTATCAATAGAGATTATGGATCCTCATCCTCCCTCTCATGACCAATGGAACTAGATAGAATCCTCAATGATTGGTAGGTATTCGTATTTTGGTCAATAGTGAATGATGTAACTAGTTCAATTCTTCTATACTATAACCTATTGACCTGAAAACATCATTATGATGTTCCTGGAGAATGTGTATATTTCATTATATGAGTTCTATATTTGTATCCATAATTTCATTGACTGTAAAAAAATAATTTTTAGATGATTCCTTATTAAAGAAAAATTTACAAGTGATGTTTATTCTTATTTACATAAAGTAATTATAAATTATATATGGAAATATCCTCACTATTAATATTCAATAGTTTTATTTTTAATGTTCTGTTGATTTAATCTAATGAAACCAATGATATAAATTATTTCACTGAGGAATAACTACTTCTATTTTACCTTATAACCATTAACAACTTATTTCAATAGATAATGGGTGATAATTGGTACTTCATGATCAATAATGGGTACAATTATCACCCGTTTTAGATTACTAAGGAATATATTTTGATGATAACATCCATGTGTCTCTATGGAGATTATGTCATGTGTATCTATAGAGATTATAGGGTTCTGATGATTCCCTTTTCCATGAATAATACACTAGTTGTGTTTAATGTCATCATGAACCAAACATTTCATCCCCTTATATACCAGTTTGTAGATGTCTTTATAGAATACATCTTTTACTATTTAGTTAAAATGATAAGCATGATGAATATCTAATGATTTTATAAGCCCTTATTTATAAGAACTAGGTATAATGTAAACTCCTGAAATTTCATCTTTTGACCTAGGAGGTCCACCTCTAGGGGTATCTAATCTTATAGGGTGGAGAAGCTCTAGACCAAGATAAGATCTAGTCAGTGTTTTAAAAGGATCCATCCATGATCATGGATTGGGATTGTATATTCCTTCGACTATATGAATATAAATAAATATTTTTATTGAAATTACCAATTGTGATAGCTCGCATGACTTTTCTCACTCTAAAGGGTCTTCCATTTACTATTTATGGAAGGTTTTTAAGTAATTTGGAATATTTTAATTTGATATTTACTTTTGTTTCATTTTATTCAAGAAAAAATTAGATTCGTAAGTATATATTCACTCACAATGATCTCATCCCGAGGTAGAGTATTTGGTTGGTGTTCTTATTAGACAATGTCTTCAATATTCTCTATACCCTAAGAAGGTGAAACATGGTGATATATTACCTTCACAATAAGTATCATTATTTGTTATTGGATATGGTATCTATGAATTTATCCTTATTGTAGTTATCCTTGGTGGATGAGGAAGTTGTGTTTTATCATTGATTGATGGAGGTGGATACTCCATTTCTTTAGTTCAAGAGGGAGGCCTAATGAGATTCTTATCTCGTTGTCCCTCACTGATTGGAAGGAAAATCACGATCACCTATTTAAATTAGGGTTTGATCAACCCCAAAATGTTACAGAGTTGAGTTCATATGGTATATTGATGGTCTTCATGATAGAGCATTCTTGATCGGTAGGGGATCAAGATATGATTTTTTATTCATTGAATAACTAACCCAATCACCTTATTTAATATCTTTTTGGGATTATTTTAAATTATTTAGATCTTATGTATTTACTGAGAACCAGTTATTATTATTTCTATCTAGGATTATTAATTTAAATCCTTGAAATATAGAAGAGAGATCAATGATTTATTTTTTTATTATTGTAGTGTTAAAACATAAAATGTACGGTAAAACTAAAAGTAATAGTTTGGTTCTGGATGATATGATTATAGAAAATGTGTTGTATTTTTCTTAGAGTTGGGAAGATCAAATCCCATTAGTGGAGTATGTACACAACAACTAAAATCACATCTCGATTGTCATGGAACCATTCATGGAGTCATACATGAGTTCTTACCGACCACGCTTACATAATATTTAGATTAGATGGTCCTCACTAAGGTGACACGGGTTGATGTGTTCTATTATTAAGAAAGTTTACTTCATACATAGGGAGATAAGGATGTCTCAATGTCATAAAAAATATTATAATAACTGATTATAGAGGCCTTAAGATATTTAAGTGTGAGATCATGTGTTCCAAATAGTCTCCCCCTAACATGGTGTTCATATATTTGTTCGAGATTAAATTTATACTAAGGATTCATCGGGACATTACATATTCTACATAGGGTGGAAAAGGTTTCTTAACACCTAGATTTACACTTTATGTTAGACAATGTGTACAATGATATCCATATATCACATCTGAGGAGATACATCAATCGCCCATCATAATTAATTTAATGGGGAGAGATGGATTTCACGAATGAAGTTACCATATTAAAGTTATCGATGTATATGGTGGATCAAAATTAGAATAACCATTGAGGTTGATAGATTCTAGATGTGTGTTTGAGTTGTGGATATATGGAAACCATCAAGAGACCTTATAGAATTTAATTCTTTCATTTTAGTCTCAATACCATAACCACATTGTGTAATTTTTTTAGGATGAAAAACCAAGAATGTGGGGAGGATATACTAACGTGTAATTTTTCTGTTTAAACAACTATAAAGTTTTGAGTTGGAGAAATTCATTGGGGTGTAGTGTTTTACTCTATGCTATGATTTGGGTCATTGTGTTCAAGTTTTATAAAATGTGGCATGAAGTATAAAAAATATTTAGATGAAATTTATACATGAGTAATTAAACCATAATAGTTGGAACATTTCCATATCCTTCATTTTGATCTATCTAGTAACACATAAATGGAAATAATTTCACTATGAAACCATTTTCAATACCAAACCAAGAATTCAGACATCATTATTTGAAGGGTTTTTCAAAATTTATGTGGTTTAACAAAGGAATTAATGGAAATGTGATTTTTAGAACATTATTCAACTGGGTTCCTCTTCATTTTGATTATTCTTAATCGTATATGATATTGGTTTGATAGTCCATAATTTCATTGAACCCATTTTTTATTCACTGTGATATTATCGAACTAGGGTTAGTTTATATATAGTGGTTGTACAATCTCTCTATCTCTTGCTGGTTTTTCTTTTCATCCTACAATATCACAAATTATTTAACTATATTTTGGGATCCTGAGATTTCTTTGAGGGTTCTTTAAATGTATAATAATGAATGATGATCCCTTGGTTATTTAAATGTTGGTTTATGTACTATCAATAAACCAGATTTGTGGTAGAACCCCTTTATTATCTCATTCACTATTACCACATGGTTCTGATTGTCAATATATTTGTCATTTTTTTTATATTTTCCAAATTATATCTTTATTATGAATCCTTATTGATCTCGAGATGAATTACCTTTTTTGGATTGAGCCTATACTATTATGTTTCATTTATCTAATATTGCATTATTGAATCTATCCATAAAATTACTTCTTCTTCTTATGGTTCTATTGAATTAAATACACAATCCCTTACATTGATGGTTTTTAGCATTGGGGGTCGGAAACTAAAACATAGTTTGGACGTGATGGTGTGGGGTGGAAATAATGGGAGTGGTGATACATTGCTGCGTGGTGTCTTTTGCAGCATTAAAAGGTTTACCACACCACAACATTGGGTTCCCATGTATCTCCTCTATATTTTATTAGGTTAATCACACTATAAAACTATATATTTCACCATGAATACCCCCTTATTAGCGTTTTTTTATGAATACATAGAGTTAATCTGACATGTAGGTTGAATATAAGGATTTATTCCTATTTTATTTTAGTAGTGACTTTAAAATTTTCGTTTTGGTATAGAGGTAATAAATACAAAATGAATTCATTTATTTAAACATCATGTTGATAACTTAATGGCTAGGTTATAGTGTGAAGGAATTATTCATTGTTCATGTGTGTGTGAATGTGTGAATTTTGGTTCAGAGTTGATAAAAAAAACCTTTGTCTATGGCATGAGATGTTTCGATAGTAGTGTGAACCAGTAGATCAGGAATTGTAGCAAAATATCATATCTCATTTTAGGACTATATTTATCCCTAGAAATAATGAACCTATAATATTCCTTCATGGATGCTGACATGTATTCTCCATAGTAGTTAATATTTAGGAAATGAGAGGGCCCTTCTTAAGATTTATTCTATTTAGAGTGATATGGAATAATAATTTAGAATAAACAAGGTCATTTACCTCATGTTTTTAGAGGAAATAATATTTAGATCTGTAGAGATGAATATGGGATCCAATAAATATGATTAGAGTAGACACAGTATCAGGTACTCCCCTGGTATCATGTGAGTGATATAAAAAGATTCCCTTATATTCATCTTGGTGTTTATTACTCCACAACATACTTGGGTCATGGGACTTCTAGATAATACATGGGGTTAGTACATCCTTATAACTAGAGATGTGTGGTTCCCCCCACATATAACTGATATAGTTAAATACTCCCCCAATTAATCAGGTCATGGGTCCTTTATCTAGGATGTTTTTTAATCCCTCATCTAACACATGCTTCTCGATGATGTATTGGACCTCCATTATTGATTTAAACATCCTCCATTGATATGTTTACCATAGTGCTATGTGAGTCCCTATTATCTATATTGAGAGGTAACATGGGTATTGTTTAGATAGGCATATCAAATTTTAGTGTTTCCCCAGGTGATAAATTTAATTATGCATTTAGGATACTGTTGATTGGAAGATAGTGTCCCTATTTCACTAATATGAAAGTGTAGTTGGGTTTGTCTACACCTTCATGTAACTCTTTCTTAAGAGTGTTGTCCATTACCTTTTTGTTTCTAAGATGCCTGGACATCCCATTATTTTTCAATTAGGTTTTTTCAGGGTGTATTATATTTTTTTTGTATATACTCAAAGGTAGATGTATTCAAGAGTGCATTTCCATTTCTTTAGAGTGTGTTTATCTTATGATAAAGAAAACCAGTGCTAGAAGCCTGGAACTTAATATTGATATAAGGAAAAACATTGACACATTGAATTGGAATTTTATCTATAAGTGTTAGAAAAAATTGTTTTCAACTACACTTTTATTATCCGGATGAAATAACTTTATTCCTCTTCTCATATTTCAGATCTGATTAATTGATCTCCAAATGGTTCTTTCAATTATTCCATAGGGTTCAAATAAGGGGATCCTCTTTTATTAATTAATTTCACTATTTATGATGACTACCATATTAGGCTAGCCACCCATATGGTTGACAAAAAAAATACTCAAGCCCATATAGGCCTCTAGTTATCTTACTACTCCATCATATCTTCTTTATGCTGATAATGTGAGTCTTTTTTCAAAGTTAGTAAGAGAAATATCATATTTCCGAAAGAAATTCTAAATCATTAAGATAACATTTCAGGGAAATCTATCATTTTTTGGAAATAATTTATTTATTTTGGGAAGGTACTTTATCTATCCAGAAAATCGAATGTCTTGGAATAATAAGATTCTACATCTGCTAAATTTCCCTTAAATTTTCATGGAGTCCCTCTATTTTTGGGAAGACCAGAAGCTCATTAATTCAATGGGTTTTTATCAAATTACATGACAAATATCTATCTAAAAATGGATGGATATATCTAGATTAAAGAGTGTGTCTTGTTATGTTCACAATATTTCCTAAACCAATATACTCATTCATGGATTATAAATGGCCTAGGGGATTACAGAAAATATCAATTATTGAATTCGAATTTTTTTTGGAGGGTTAATATTCTTGAATAAAATATGTTATTGATCCCATGGAAAAAATAATGTCAGGTGATTGCTAATGTTGGTATTGGCATTAAAAACACAAACTATTTTAAAGATTACATCCATGTACGGTTATCCTGGAACCTCGTCAATAAATATTTGGATGCCCATTTCTTTATCAAAGCTAGATTTAATGATAGGATATCACAGGGAAAATATTCTTACCCAAGATCCTCTATTTGGATGAAAATTAATGATTCATACAAGAAGATCATGATCCATTCTCACTAAATTTCCAACAAAACCCCCCACTCTCAAATTATATATTGGAAAATAAACATGATCACCCGTTATAGTGGAATTTAATCTTTTAGACTCCTCCTTGGGATTTCACTACACTATTAATTATTATTTTGAGACACATACACACTAATAGAATGATGTCAAAAATATCATCTGTGGTTATACATTTGTTTTCAGTTCGGATATTATTATGTCAGAACTGACCAAGAATGGTACTATAAATGGTAATATTTTCAATATAATGGTGTTACATGATCAATCTATAATTTTATTGGTTAAATAAATTTAATGAATCATATATTAAGCCCTCCAGTATGACTTTAATTTGGATGATTTCTCATAATATATTACTGATGTATAATATTCTATTGCGTTGTGGTTTCTCATTATGCTTAAGATGCTCCATCTACAACCAAATCATGGTAGATTACAATCCCCTTTTCTTATGCTATTCTATAAATTAAGCTCTATGGATGTTTTTGTTTGATCTATTTGATATTTTTATACTAAGATTTGATTCCTTGTATTCTATTTATTAGTATATTATTGAAGCTAACCTATCTCTTAAAATAAAAAATCTTTTCCAGGTCCCGATTGTGGAGTTATTTCACTCCAACTGGTCTAGTAGGAACTCTTTTAGGTATAACAACACCATTTTTATCATTTATTCATCAATTGAAATGATTATCATCTCAATCAATGAAGATAATATGATGGAAAATAATCATTGTTACAATATTGTTCATTATTTTTCTATTCTAAAAAGAGTAGGTGTTACGGGAAATTATATGCCAATTTCTGGAACCTTTACATTTATTTAAAATCCTCATATGTACAATTGGATAAAAATTAAGATGGATGTGGAATCAAAAGGGATCTTGGGACCTTCGTGTTGTGGTAATATATTTCGTGAACATTTTTTATGGATTCTTAGATTTTTTGTGGTTCATGTGATCTAGCATCGTCTCTTGAAGAAGAAATGAATGGTATCATTAATTAGTTCATTTTCTTTATTTAAAGGTCTTGAAAAATATATGTATTGGTTTTGTTTCTACATCCATCATACATGGAATTAAAAATTATATCATACATTTATCTTGGAAACATACATCTAAATGAATATAATGTATGGATTTTCTTAAATGTGTGAATTTTATCATCACTCAAAACTATTGGGAAGCGGACTAGGTTGTAGACCGCCATTCCAAAAAAATTATTGGGGTTGATCTCACATTGTTAAAAGAGATACCTATGGACATGGTTCCATTTAATAAAAGATATTGTAATAAAACACCTCCCATAAAATGGTTGTAATTGTGTTTTATATGTTTTATGCCTTATCCTTCTTAGCAAAGGGATATTTTTTAAAAAATTACTATAATGTATTATTTTTACCATACATTAATATTTGTGGTTATGTACATGTTTATTTGGACAAGGTCCCCCATCAAGTGTGTTATACCTGCTCTATGTTCATGACAATCCCATGGCATATTTGAAGAGAGTTTGGGGAGTAATGATCAGTATACTACCAGCCTAACTAGGGTCCCAATAGACTAGGTCACATCATTCATTTTATATAATATTTATATGTCTTATGTTATGATATATTATAAATAAGGTATATAATATAACTTTTTAAGGATATTTCATAAAGCATGAATATCAATATTTCATGATACTTTAAAAACAATCATAATGTATAATTGGGTAATATCATATAGAAGTTATAATATGAATCATATTGTATAATTTAAAAAACACTCTATTATTCAAATTGCCAATTATTTATTGGGAGTTAACATTCAAGAATCTTTCATATTATTTATCAAAATTTTTAAATATTTTAGAATATAATTGTTTTGGGAATTTTGGATTGGAATAATTATTTAAGAGTTCTAGTTAAAGCTATTTACTTGTATGTAATATAATTTATGAGTAAATTTAGGAATACCTAAGAGTGACCAAAGGGTGATAAAAGGAGTTCGATGCATTTAGATATAGTGTTCAACCATGCAATACTTACCTGAGATTCTCTATTGATTATATCATTTCTATTTTAATCTATATTCTTTACCAACTATGTTGTACTAGTATACGATGAGATATATTAATGATCCCAATTAAGTAATGGTTTATTCAAATCAGCTCATGGATACACCACGGAGGTAGGAATCATTGGTAGCTTCGTAGGGATCTTTATCAACAATTGTGACTAAAGAGAAACAACAACAACCATTTTTTAGAGTATTAAACACTTTATTCATTTATTTAATGTAATATTTTTTTAAATATCTTTTTGATCTCATGAATCTGGTTTTATAAAACTCTTATACCAAGAACATGTTTTGTTTGATCCATAATAACCCATAAATGGTATCATAATTTAAACATTTTTCATGATTCTGAAATTCATGTTTGAAATAATGAATAATTGATATTGTTTTGTATATCATATTTGATATCATAAAATATGATATCAATTTTATAGAGAGGAATTATTTAATAAATGAGATATCATAATTAGTTATATGGAATTCTAACTAAGGCTTAGTTTATATCATCGGATGTTGCAACCTATAATGTAATCACAAGTTACAATATTGGGTATTATAACAAAATATATAGATAAATTTTATGTATTTTTGTTAATTGCGGCATATAATAGTCATATTCGTAACATATGTTGGTTCTAACCCATGCATATAAAAAACCTATCATCCCCTTAGACATACGGATGCTAACTAGAAGGTGAAATTTAACCCCTTAAAAGGGATATCACCAGACAGTTGTAAGCAGTGACAATGTGATAAGTAATGAAAACTATAAATAAAATGTAAAACAAGACTAATAGTTTATAATTATCTGCTACAGGTCATGGAACACTAGTTTTAGTATACGGTATTCATTTTTCAAATGAAAAATTCATTGTGATGGATAAAAATAATAAAATATGATATATATATATATAACATAATTTATCCTATTTTCATTTGTGAATTCAATTATATAATTTATAATTTGTTTTTAAAATATAGAAAAAACTATTTTTATTTATTTATTTAATTTATTGTCTATAAAATATAATTAATTATAAATTTTTTATAATTATTTATTAAATGTAACTCACCACTCTAGTATCCTAGAACTGATATTATCTTTTTAAAATAGGAAAATGATACAGGGGATCTCACTATGTATGATGGAACAATTTTGTAATATTGGAAGACCATATATATATATAATGTTTCTATATTATATATCAAATATAAAAACATTTAACATGAAAAATTATTTAACTCTTATAATCATTCAAAATATCCTTCTTTATATCCTTGTTATAAGAAAAAAATAAAAGATGAACTCATATTCTCCTTAAGGGTTACATATAACGGAACCTGTCATGAGTAAATAGGTAATAATTATTAAGTTTGAGTGTATAATCAAAATGAATTTCACTCAATTGGGAAATTATGTTTAAAGAGAATCTGTTGATAACTTCTAAATTGAAAACCACATGGGTAATGTAAATTAGATTCTTAATAAAGTTCATAAATCCAAACATTCATGAAATTTTCATTAAGGCCTTTTATAAGTTATTAAGAATATTTCCATCAAGGACACTCAATCATGAAATCATTATTAATAAATAGGAATGTCTAAACCAATTACACTTCTAATTCGGCCACTTGTTTTGATGCCTGAGACATATTGGTGTCTTGAGGGGTGATATATAATTGGTACCCACCCATCACTGTGCATCCTATTAATTCCTCATATATTGAATGTTAATTATAATTCATTCTCAAAATACATTATATATCAACCTTTATTTATATTGATTAAAGAATATTAAACATTTACCCAGAAAGTAAAATAGAGCAACATGATCACAATCAATCCATATATAATAAGTGGATGGTATATTTAGAGTATATCCCAATTAAATTATAAATACCATCAAAGGATGTTTACATAGATGAAGTTACATTTAAAATAACATTTGATGATTCCCCTGAAAACAAGAAAAAGTTACCCTATTTCTTCTAAAAAGAATCTAAATTGAAAAATACAAAATATTGATAAATTATTTTACATGAAAATGACTATAGAAACATATATAGAAAGCTTGAAATAAAAAAGTTGTCATAATGATAATAAAATTCATCCATTACATATATTTTAAAAGATAATTGTTTTTTACTTGTTTAAATGTTTAATGAAATTGAATTGTTTGGAAAACTTATAGAAATATTATGTAACATCATATTATTGTTTTTAGGTATTTCTCATTTCGAGTTCTTTTAGGTAAAATTTGGAAAATTTTGGATTGATTTTCTATTTTGCACAGTTGGTGTACGATGTTACCAAACTATGTACCCTACTAGAGAAAACAATGAAAACCCAGGTATTGTGTATTTAAACGGTTGGTGCATGTTCTTTCAAACTACTTTCCCACCAATGAAAAAACCATGCAATCCCACCCATATGGGTTCATGGATAGGGAACACTGTTTAAAAAATGATGTTTCTCTACTTGGATAACTATGCGTGCAAGTTTTTATTATTACACAAATTGTTTAACAATTTTAGAACACCCCATTTAGATGACCATCAAGAACATAACTGGACCAAGAATAATTTCTTAGGTCTTGTATGCTCTCAAGGACCCATTTTGGTTCCTCTTAACCCCTTATAAGGTATATGTAATCAGGGAGAATGTCATTCGATCTCCTCTGAATCTTATCTTTTGGGTCTCTCATGATCTCTTCATCTAATCACATTAGGGTTTGTTAAATCTCTGTATTGTTGTAGAATCTAATCCTTGTGGTTTTAGATCTTGAATATAGGTTTTATTCTCATACATCCACTACCAATATTCCTCATTGGAGTATTATGTTTCGAGTGTTCTGTTACGTGATCCCATGATCTGTGGTTGGTGGTTCAATTTATTATTGGCCAATTGATTTAAACCAATGTTTATTGATTTTAATTACATTTATTTCATTTAAATTAAGATAACATAAATTATTATGGATTATTGTTTAAAATTATTATGGAAATATTTTTTTAAAACCCCCCAATTCTAATTATTTGGGGTGTGTTTGTGGAATTTGATGGAAATTTCTGAAGATAAATTTTAGAATTTAAATTGTGGGATATAAATCGTGATAATGAAATATGAAACTATTTTTGGAAATTAATTTCAAATTTTTATTCGAGAAAATGGTATAACTTTTTTTACATAACCTTATAAGTTTTATCATAGAAAAAAGGATGGAATTGATTGAAAAACTATTTTGGTCCTCAAATGAAAACTGGCATATTAAAATTCTAAAAAATGATAATTATATTTTGAACAATTCTAAATTAAAATGACCATCGAAGATTGTTTTTCGAGAACATGCAAGTATAGGTAGTTTGTTGGTTATTTCAGATAACACTGTATTGAAAATTTATAACTCTAAAAAACATATATAGTATGTCACATCCTCGAAGGTATTGTGATGAGTCCTCTTTGACTAGTTTTTGATGAATGTGTGTACACATATTTCTTTGATCAACATTTCAAGTGTGTGAGGATCCCTTAACCTGGGACTATCCGACCAATCGGTAAATGACCCTGTTTCTCATTTATGATTATTTTGGTAAACATTCCATTGATTTTAAATTTTTCTACATATGACTTGTGAATTTATATATACCTTTTTAAATGAAATTTGTATTAACACATTATTTATAAATGTTTTCCATCAATTGAAATGTAAATAATGATTTGTTTGAAATTTATTTTTTTTACATTCGTGCCTGTTAATTGAAAATTGAAAGTATTGTTTTGTTAATTACTTATGACAACTTCTTATGTAATTCTTTTTATTACCCTATTGGGATTTTATCTCACACCCTACCTATTCCATCAGGTGTTTGTATATTTCCCCCTATCAGGTTTGAGAAAGGGGAAAGACCCACATAGAGGTTGTAGTTGATGCTGATATTTGTGATTTGTGATGTTTTGTATGTCAGAACTTGGATTTTTATCTTGTTTTGTCATAATTTATTGTTTTAATTTGGGTTTAATTACCCATTTGAATTCTGGTACTTGTTCACCCACTGTAATTTTCTTTTTATCATACAAACTTGTAGTTGTTTCTTAAATAGTTTATGTGGAAAAAACCATTCCCTCCATAGATTTTATGATTAAAGTTGCTAGTCGACAACCCGTGGGGATCGAGAACACCTTATAGGCCATGTCAAGATCTGCTCGAGTGTCAGGTAACTAGGGTATATGGGCTAGTTTGTGACGAATTGGTATCAAAGGTGAAGTTTAATAATCTTTCATTTATTTCACTATAATTTTTTTTATGTTTATTAGGACATAGGATGTAGATTTTGTTGAGTGTTTCTCTATATATCACCATAATGATCCTTAAGTCACTAAGGATGGTTTTAGAATGATGTCTTTAGGATTTGTTCTATTATTTTCCATAATTTTGAATTGTATAGACTATAATACAAATAGTTTCTATCTAAATGATGAGATTAATTTCTTTAATTTATCTCTTTGACTATTAATATGATGTCTACAATTCTAGTAGTTGATGTTGTGTAGCATCATTCCTCTGAGAAGAAATTTGAATCAAATCTAAGAGGAAGCTATTGATGAACTAAAGTGAGAAAATCCTCCTATGGACCGTAATTTGGTTGAAGTTATGGTTCATGATATCCAATCTCTAAGAAAGGAACCTACACCCATTCCCATTCTGGAACTGGTTGTCGATCCTCATAGGGATAACTTCATAATTCATGATCAAGAGCTCCTTCACAAGAATACACCAGTATTCCAAGGCTCAAATTATTTTCAAAATGATGAGTATTGGTTGAGAAATATCACGATTCTATTTGAGTTCTTGGAAAATCCTAATGAATAAAATGTAAAATGTGTTACCTTTAATCTAAAGGGGCCTAGAAGAATATGGAAGTACACGATTGGGATTGTGAATAAGAATGAGTATTAGAGTTTAATGACATTAATTCTCTTTTTCACAAAACATTTATATCTAGAGTCGATGGTGATAGATAAGGATATTAATTGTTTCAAACTCGAGCAGGCTGATAAGACCATAACAAAATAGGAAAATTGTTTTGTTGATATTATGAAGTTTACACCTGATATTATGATGAATGAGAAGATAAAGACTCTATGGTTCCATATGGATCTTTGATTTGATATTTATTCTTTGGTTTTCTTGATGATGTTGAATTCTTATGCTGATGTGCCAAATTGAGCGTTGATGTTTTAAATGGATGATCCTGGTATGTATGGGTTGAAAGGAGTTCTTTATTCCCCTAGTGGTAGTTCTTTGAGTTCCCATAAAGGCAAGATGAAGCATGATGAATATCATGGTATTTTGTGATAGCATGGTTTTTCTAGACCTCCCAGAGTACCTAGAAGAGACCCTTTGATTTGATACTCATTTGGAAAACTTATGAACTCAAAATAGGATTTGAATGGTTCTCCAAAAATAATATGGTTTCCATGGACACTCAAGCCACTTGATGAAGTTATTTCATGACTATTATTCTCCTCAAAGTGGAACAATATCATCATACCTACAACGATGTAATCATATTCTTAGTGATAAAATGGTCTCCAACCAAAAAAATTTGGATTAATGTATCATCACATCATGGAAGATTCTTTGGAGGAAGAAGTTACATGTTTGATGACTATGAGAGGTACCATCACTATTGCTTTATACTTAGTGACTGCTTTATCTGATACTAGTACAACTCATTCATTCATTTCAAACCTTATTTCGAATATACTAAATCTTCATACAAATCATTTTTCATATGTGATGGATATTGTTACACCCATGAAGATATAGAGAGAGAAGGGTCTTCATTATCCCACATGTTTGTTCACATTAAATGATATTGATCTTTCTTTGGAATTTCCGGTTATCAACATGAAACATCAAGATATCGTATATGGGATAGATCATATCATTGCCAATAAATGCCAGATTGATTATTATCTTCAATTTGTCTTCTTTACAATTCCTGATAGAGTGTGTCTTATTATTTAGGGAGAATGAGAACTGAGGCCGAGTAGTGTCAAACCTTCTTATCTAGAGTTGGAGAAAGTAATATCATTTTTCACTTTTTATATGGAGAGGGAATCCCTGGGTGGTTATCTTCTTCAAGTTTTCATTGAGTTTCATGATATTTTCCCTTTTAACATCATTGATTTTCTACCAGTATGGAAGGTATAGTTTTCAATATATTTAATGTCAAGTAATGAACAAGTATCTATTAATTCATACCTCATGACACTAGTTGAAATGAAAGAGATAAATACTTACATGGATTCTATTTTACAAATATTATGCATATTTCTTGAGTGTGTCACCTTGGGTGGAACCTATTTTATTTTCAATGAATAATGATTGGTCAGTTCACCTTTTGTTTGATTACCAAAAAATCAATCAAGTTACTATAAATAAAAAATATCTATTTCAATGGAATGGAAATTTGTTCGGCTAGTAGGAAATGGAAAAGTGGTTCTCAAAGATTGAGCTTCAATATGGTTACCATTAGTTATGAATAAAAGATTATGAAATTTAAAAAATAACATTTTGGTATATGTTTGACTATTTTAAGTGCATCATCATTCCATTTGGTTTAACCAATGCTCTTTTAATTTTCATGACATTAACAAATAGGATCTTCCATGATTATCTTAATAAATTTATGGTCATATTTTTAGATGACATCCTTGTTTTCTATAAGTTCGAAAAATATCATGGGTATCATATGAAATTAGTTCTATAATAAATGAAAAATCATCAAATTTCTGAAAAGCCATCAAAATGTGATTTTTTGATCCAGGAAGTGAATTTATTGTGACTCATGGTGTCAGAACATAATGTCTTAGTTGATCCTAAGATGGTGAAATAATGTATGACTTTGGAAAAACCATGGATTTTCTTTTGACATAAAGATCTTATTAGGTTTATCTAGGTGTTATCGATGGTATGGGAAGGGCTTCTCAAAGTTGGATTCTCTAATGACTTCCCTTACGTGGAAGGGAGTAAAGTTTGATTGGGAAAAAAGTGTCTGAGATCTTTTTTTGAGAAGAAATATTTTTTGACAACATTTTCATTGTTGACTAGTCTAAAGGTTGAGCAAGGCTATGTGGTTTTCTGTGATGCATCTGGTTTAGGTTTGGTTTGTGTTGTTTTTTTGGGTGATCATTACATTTCCTATGGATCTTGGAAGAAAATGAAACATAGGAATAATTACACACTCCATGAGGTTAAAATTATT
This sequence comes from Viscum album, assembly GCA_963277665.1. NCBI lineage: Eukaryota > Viridiplantae > Streptophyta > Magnoliopsida > Santalales > Viscaceae > Viscum > Viscum album. The sequence continues at coordinate 1,617,079,791 of OY728158.1, forward strand.
GGTGTGATTCATGCACTTAATAGTTCAGGGAATTAAATTTTCATATAAAGTTTTACTATGAACCCTAACCACAAGATCATGAGTTATATCTTCTATAAAAATATTTTAATATCCACCAGAAGAGTTTTCTGGAATACCTATAATTATTAACATTGACATCACCTATACCTCAGGGAAAGGGAATGTCATTTCAAATGTTTTGAGTAGGAAACTTCCATCCCAGGATGTGAAAGAATCTTCGTAAGATTGGGACATTGTGGATATTTTTTCACAGTTTCATATTGGAGCCTCAAAATAATGATTCAAAATTTCAATTTATAGTGTTTAGTTGAAATCATCTCTTCCCAAGAAGAATCTTCAAGAACAAAAACTTGATGATTTATTATATATAATTATAGAATCTCTTTATGATGTGAGACCATTTTTGAGTTGTTATTAACCCTTGAGGGAATTATATGTTATCATAATTATTTTGTTGTACAATTATCAGTCAGGAAAGATATTATGGGGGATGTTCATAATTCCTAGTCACTTGTGCACCCATGAACTATGAATATGTTCTATGAGATGTGGAAATGATTTTGACGTATAGGTATGAGATGTGGAATTGTATATTTTGTTTTCATTTTTATACATGTCAAAAGGACAAGGTAGAGCACCAAAAACCTTTTGGATTACTTCATTCAATTATAGTGCTGACATGAAAGTGGGATGAGATATCTATGGATTTTTTGGTGTGGTTTCCACATAAATAGAGAAACAATGGTGTGACATGGGTTATGATCAATAGGCTGACCAAATCAGATCATTTTATACCCATTCCGGGTGCAACCAAATTTGGAGAGTGGGAAAATATATATGTGAAAGGGATTGTTCATCTACATGGAGTCCCATAAGATAAATTATTTGATATGGATCCCTAGTTTACTTCTCACATTTGTAGATTCATTCATGAGGCATTGGGAACTCAGGTTCATTTGAGTACAGATTACGATCCACAGTAGTATGGCCAGATATAGGGGGATATACAGATTCTTGGAGATATTCTTCAATCAAGCATACTTTACTTTGGTAGATCATGGGATGAACATATGGGGCTAGTTTATTTTTAATATTAAAATAGTTACCAGTCTATGATCAAAGTGGCTACTTTTGTGGCATTGTATATCTAGCCATGTAAATCTCCATTGGGGTGGTTGGAGATTGGTGAAGGTTCCTTGGTTGGAACGAGCTTGGTTCAAGAGATGACAAGAAATATCTAGTTTATTAATGTGAGAATTTGTATAGTATAAGGATTGTAAAAATATGATGTTTATCATTTCCATTGAACATTTGAATTTTTAGTTGTTGACTAGGTGTTCTTGAAAGTTTCACCCTGTTTGGGTAACCAATGGCCTGGGAGGAAATAAAATCTTTCTACTCATTTTATGGTATATTTTGAGGTTGTTGAGTAGGAGGGGAATGTGGCTTACCTTTAATCACGTTTTTCCAAATTAAATTTGATACATATCATGTTCCATGTATATCATCTATGAAAGTATGCTTCTGAACCGTATCATGCTTTTGTCGGGTGTGAACTTGATGTTGAGCGAAATTTATCTGTGACTGTGCATCCATTCAGGAGTGTTAATTTCAAAACCATGGTAATTCATGGGAGGATGATACCTTGGGATCGGGTGATATGGTAGCACAGTTCTCATACTCATAAGAATTGGGAGAGAGGGGAACTGATGAGAGAGCAGTGACCTCATATTTCTGAAATAATTGCTTCTTAATAAAATTTCTATGGACATAAAAATTTTATGGTAGGGAGGTTGTAAAATCTTGAAATAGTTTCCTGGTATTAATTAACCCCTATTTAGTTCATGATTTAGTTTGATCTAATTCATTGGTGCTTTGGATGCAATTTTTAAAAAATTGACGACTTTTGGGTTGTGAACGGTAGGCACATGATTTTCCCAAACTTGGTTCCCTTCTTGTGAAAACTATTCAAACCCAGGCAGTGAGGGTTTTCATGGTTAGCTCAGGATTTTCAGAACTGTGTTCCCAGCCAAGAAAAACATTGAAACCCCTCTAGCAAGGGGTCATGGTTAGATCCCATAGTTTTAAAAATCGTACGGCTCTGCCCAAGTTACAGTGCACACATGTTTTTATTTTTTTGAAAATGGTTAAAAAAATTCTAACCCCACATTTAGTCCCCCAATATACCCTAACTAAACATACGATGATTTTATAGGTATTGGAAGCTCTTAAAGACCCATTTTGGCTCCTCGAAACCATTTCCAAGATGGATCAAATCATATATGACATCATTAAATCTCCTATGTGTATGTTAATCTTCACATTTGTGTCTCTTCTGATCTAATCCTCCCTTCTACTTAGGGTTTTTTAGATATATGTTTTTTATTTGATCTAATATTCATGGTTTAAAATATTGAATCTGGGTTTTATTCTTGTATCATCATTGTCGACATTCTTCATTGGAGTTTCCCATTATTGGTGTTGTGTTATGTGATCTTGTGCTCTATAATAGGTGGTTCAATTTATGATTTTCCAATTTATTTAACCATAAATTAAATTATTTTAATTAAATTTGTTTCAATTAAATTGTATAGAAACTATTCCTTGTGGATTATAGTTTAAATTTTCTTTGGCATGAAATTTGGGACCCCCCTCCAATGAATTGGGGTGAGTTTGTGGAATTTGATGGAATGTTGTGACTTTAAATTATGTAATTTAAATTTTGAAATTTAATTGTGTAATATATTTGTGAAATTGGTTTCAAATTTTGTATTGGAGAAAATTTTCTACAATTGTATTGAACGAAACTCATTTATTTTATCTTGAAAAAAGTAATGATTTGATAAAAAACATTTTTGGTTCATAAATAGAAATTGAAAAAATGAAATGGAATAAATGGTTTATTTTTATTTGTAGATTTTTAATTTAAGTTTCCCTTTTTTAGATCATATAAATGCTTAGTTAGTCAGTTTTTTATTTGGTAAAACACTCTATTGTCAATTTAAAACCCTAACAAAACATATGGAGTTAGTCGCATCCACGATGGGATGCTGATGAGTACTCTTTGACCTAGGTTTGAGGGACATGTCTACACATATTACCATGACAACCTATTACAGCGTGTGAGCATCCCATAACATAGAACTATCATACTCAATTAAATATGACCAAATATATAGTTTGTGATTATTTTGATATATATTTCATTGATTGTAAAGTATTCTTAACATGTCTTGTGAATTTATATAAAATGGTGATTAATCCATTTTTTATAAATTTCATTCATTAATTTAAATATAATAAAGTATTTTTTTTTGAAATTTTATTTTATACTTCCATGCATATTTATTAAAAATTGAAATTTTTTACTTGGTTAATAATTTTGCCAACTTTTAATGGAATATTTGTTTTTGAAGCTACTAGGATTTTATCTCACACCCTATCTATGTCCTTTATAATTATTATATTTTCTCCTTACACGTCTCAGAAAAGCGGAATCAAAAACTTGGAATTGGAAGTTACTATTGGTCTTTGGGATTTGAGCTACAATGTATGCTTGATTTAGGCTATTTAACTTAATTTTTGTTATATTATGGCGGTAATTTGGGTTTAAATTCCCATTATTATTTTGTTACTTGTTATCATTATAGAGTTAAATTTTGGACATACTAGCTTGTATCTAATTCTTAAACTATTTATGTAGAGAAAATTATACCCTCTTTAACTTGTATGATGCCAGGTGCTGGTCGCCAACCTATGGGCATCAAAAATTCCCTTTGATCCTTTTCTGGATCAACTCGAGTGTTAGGGTTCTAGGGTATTTGGGGATGTTCATGAAATATTCCCTTTAAATTATTTATTAGAAATAGAAATGTGGTTGAAAATGAAATTAAATAATATTTGGATCGTGTAAATAAACATACTTTGATTTTTTTTTAATGAAAATGGATATTGAAATAAAAAATTTTCTACCAAAGAGGAAATATGGTTAGATATTTAAAAACAATATCTAGATCATTTTATGTACCAAAGAATGGAAAATGGTACTATTATGTAAAAAATCAAGAAATAATAATAGTAGAATAAAATATATGGGGTTTAAAGGATAATATTATAAAATCCATTCAATGAAAATTTGAACATAGACAATACAAATTAAAAATGAGAAAGTGAAATAAATAATTAGTCACTTGAATGGTATAATAATTTTTAAAAGGTATAATATATCCACCATGTAAAATAAAATAGGTTATAAATGTAAAATATGTCTAATTGAAAAGGAAATGAAATGAAATTAACCTTACCTCAAGTCCAACATGATTTATATAAACTATTATCCTCATAAATAATAAATTTGTAATTATCATAAGTCTATACAAGAATTATATTAATTGTTATAATACTACATATTATTCAAATATAACATTATTCTATTCATTATTAACATCATCATTCAAGGTGTTTTTTGTTTTGTTTTTCATACATGATTTTGATCGGTTGTTAAGGTACTTTAATCTTGGTAAAGGTTTCAGAATCTCAAAACGAAAAACATGATATAATTATAATTTTATAAATTAAATACAAATTTATAGTCATTAATTAAATGCTTACATAGTAAATGAATAACATTTTTCTGTTGATGTCATAGTCCATATATATGCATGATTGAAGTTATTATATTATAACCGTAAGAGGGATAAGAAGTTTGGTGATATATTATATTTATTTAATAATAACTATACCATAAATGTCATATATGTAATTTAATTCCACTTTTATTAGTATCCATGTAAACAGTGATGGAAATGAATTATACTACTATGTAGAGACAATAAATTGTATGTATTCATGAGAAATGGTTTCATTTGGTGTGGTATGGAAAAGATGGGTAACATAGTTTCCCCATTATCATAAAAAAATCAAATTATATTTATGATAATAGATTCATTATGTTAGGATGGATAAAATATATTTATTAGAAGTAGAAAAAAATAAACAATAAAGGGGTCGGGTAAGACGATTACTTGTTCTTTCAGATTCCTCCATTGGCTCAATCCCTAAATCGTATTAGGAAACTATAGGGGTAATAATATGTTATCAAAAATAGGGATTTAATCTATAATGTTTTTTTGGGTAGTTATTTAGTAATATATATGGTTCAATATTTTCGAATAAGGGATATTAGAGGTTCCCTTTTATAAGTGAGGGGAGATACACACAAGGAATTATATAAAATATTTTAATAATAAAAATTTATTTCCTTGAGAAAGTACATAAAATTTTTAATTTATTCAGTGATGATAAGGGTAGTTTAAAAATAAAACCAACTAATTTGGTTTAATAATTTTTTTGTTACCTTGATGCATTATCCATTTATTTTTAACCCATTTAACATTTAACTGAGATAATAAATATTTTGAATCATTACTATTTATAATGAAAAAAAGTTGAACTTATAATTTATAATTATTATAATCATTCAAAATATGGAATAAAATTTATATTTTTCAACAACTCAATGTTTTATAAATTACCTTTAATAAAAGTTCTAACAATGCGATGAAAATTGTTTATAAAAAATGTTTGTTTTAGGAATAATAATATTTTATAGGAAAATTATATATAATGATGATTAATATGGATTTAATAAGATTATTTAAAATAAAGGGATTCTTATTTTATTTAAATCCAATCCAAAATGAAAATTAAATTTGTATATACTTTATTAAAATATAATAATAAAAAACTATTTTTATTTGAATAAGAGCATTACTTTGATTTCCAAAATGATAAGAATGAATTTATAGGTTCAACGTTATATATTTAAATTAATTATATTACTTATTTAATATATATTTGTTACATAAAAAATGTATCAAAAACATTAATTTTAATTATATTTTTTTATAATGTCATAAAAGTGTCTATTTTTTAGTCGGTATTTTTCACTATTCCCCTAAAAATAAACTATTTCCAAAAATCTTTAAATTACACACTAATATAATATTGGAATACTTATTTTGATAAAAATATGTACATTTTTCCAAAAAAATTGTAAAAATGGTTGAAATTAATTCTACTAATTCATAAATGAAATAGTTAAAAACCGTTTTTAGGACGAATGTATTCTTATTCATTCATATATTGTCTAGTCTATGTGTGAGGTGTGTTCATGTTTGATATAATTGTACACAAAGCACATAACATGTAAATGTATAATAGTCATATTTAAAAAATATTATTTCATAGTTCTTTTATGGTTGGGTTTGTGTATTGTGGATGCTCTTAAACATAGTATTAATTTAATGGAAACTATAATCTTGTGGTGTTACATTAATTGTCCGCACAAAATTTAATAAATATGTATCCATAATATATAATATAAATAAAAAATACCATTAATATTTATATTTAATGACTCATAATTTGGATATAACTGGATTATTCAAGGATTATAAGTGCAATTTATAAAGTATTTATCAATTTCAAAATAAGAAAAAATATAAAATATTTTATATTTTAAATTGTGATCTTTTCTTAATATTCAATTAGAATTGATTAAATTAATATTATTTATCTTTGAAAATTATTCAAACCATATCAAAAGTTGTTTTTATAATTGATATGAAAATGTTTCTAATTATATTTAACATGTTATATTTAGATTATGAAACTTTTATACATAATAAACATCAGATATAAATTTTTTATGGTTTATTTATTATTATTTATATAAGTAAATTACATATAAAAGCAAATTATGAACGAGTACATATTATGGATAAATGTATTCTGTTTATATTTAGTTAATTATAAAATATTAGTAATTTGTGGATAAATTATAAATTCTGTAAGTGAATTTATTTAAAAATTATGCTAAATTGACTATCTCATGTTTAAATTTATGAATATTCATTTATTTAGTATATAAAATTATTTATTTAGAGATATAAAATTTTAATAACATGAATGGATTTATTCTTTATTAAGAAGTGCAATACTACTTTTATAAATTATTGTACATGCATCAAACAACTTATATACTCGGTATGTTATTTGATTTAGTATTTCCCTTCCATGAAACTAGTTTATATTTTGTTATAACCTTTAATATAGTGGTTTATTATAGCTTATTAAAATTAGATGTTAGGATTATATTTTATTTGAGGTCACTCTTGAGTAAATTATTCTAGGGTAGTAGGAATTTGGGATGGACTACTCATTATCCCAGAGGCATATTCTTGGTCTAGAAAAGTTGGGGTTGGCTATCTATAACTCCATGATTACTATTATGATATTTTTTGGTTTATTATGATTTTAATAATTAACATGAATGGTTTTCAGGGAACCTATTAATGGGGTGAATCTGGATATGTGTGAATATTTTTATAATATTATTTGGGTTAGTAAAATAAGCTACTAGTTTTGTAAATAGATACAAATCAATATGGATTGAAAATATTGATTTGGTGGAAGGAATATTGTTCTAATAAAATTCATTAGAATAAATATTTCATGTAAATGTAATACATGGGATAATGAGTGAGATTAAAATCCCCTTAAAAATAAAAAGTCTCTAATTCCTTTTAAATTAGACACGTTTTGAAGACCTCGATCATTATAATGGGTAATTATTCCAAATTAGAGTGTCCCTAAATTTTTAATAAGAAAGTAATGAGGTGAAAAAAATAGTTAGGTTCCTTCTTATTTTGTTTGTTTTAGGTTAAAAATAATTGGGAAACCCTACTAGTTAGGATACCATATGAATAGGGCAGAGTTTATCCATATAATAGATTGGGAAAAGTGTTGTATATTAAACCATCCATGAGTTATATATGATATTATGAACACTGTTTTCATCATAAATTGATAAATTATTAAGGTTTATTTTAAAGTGATATTATTTGTTAGAGAAGTTGGATCTTTTTCCACTGATTTATTTTATGTATACTGAAAGGTGTAATCATTTTAGTGGGAGTAAATTTAATAAAAGTTCATATTAAATAAATGTAATGAAATATATTTATTTGACAAAATAATTATATGTTGATAAATTTAATAATAATCATGAAACTTTATTTTGAGACCAATAAAATATTATATATAATTTTAATGTAAGAATATTATTATATCAGTATATAATCTTAAGAATCATTCTTCAGAAATAGTCAAAAAATTGTTTTTGAGCAACACATTCCTGAGTAACAAAATATTAAAGTATTTAAATTTGTGTAACTAGATGATTATGATAATAATATTCAATTTTAATCCAAGATTAAATGTAATCATATGAAAACCAACTAATGGATATTTATTCTTCACTCATATAGTCCATCTGATTGACAATGCTAATAAATTAAAGATTTATATTATTTCTGCAATGGATTGTTCTGGTAATAGAAATCATTATAAAATCATTATTGGAATGTTTATAATAATATGAATGAGTTAAATAAACTTTTTGATGTTTTTTAATGTATTGATGATATAAATATTGATCATGTGATGTTTTGACTCTTTTTTTTTGTGTTGATAGTGCAATAGGGTAACTTTTTAAAGCATAAGAAGAAGGTTGGTTTTGTCCAATAGTTGTCCTTGGACATTAAAAACTAAATATGGTGAAACGAAGGAGGGAAATTTTTAAAATTATTGAAATTATCCAAAATACCTAAGGGGTTTGAGAAATCCATTGAAATGTGATTCTATGTATCCGTGTTATAGGAATCAATTATTTTATTCTGAATGGAATATATTACGAATTGTATATTTTATAATTTCTGTAAATAAAAAATATCTAGAAATAATGTTAAGCATTAATAAAGACTTTAGGATTCATTAAAATGATTAATAAAAGGGGTTTTAAATAATGGGTTTGAATAAAAATGAATATATCAGCCTCGTATGAATCTAGATAAAGTATAAGTGTTTTCTTCTTATAAATCTTATATGATTTTTGCTTATATTAAATTCTTTGTAACCTGATTGATAATGGGGTATATAAAAAAATGAATCATTTTTAAGTTCATCAGGGAAATTTTTATCCTAAAAAACATTTTAAAGGAGAAACTAATATTGAAGAAAATATTTAGTTTCAATGGATTTGATTTGACTAGATTGGGGTCCTAAAGATAGTTATAGTTCCAAATATATGGTCATCCGAAGATGGAATTATGAAAACAATACAATTATTGGAAATTATAGAGAAACATACAGAAGTTCACACAACTCATATTTGTGAAATTCTATTTTTAGCATTGTATGTATCCACATTACTTTCATGTGTGAAAATTTAATGGAAGAAATGTCAATGTAATACACAACTCTTGACTAACATGATCATTACAGGATTCCATGAACATTTCAAAATTAAACTTACAAACTTATAACCCCCCCCCCACTTTCCAATTTTGTGGTCCAACCATTAGGATTTTGAATTTAGATCATCCATCTGGCACAACTCAGACATATATAAATCATACAACCCAAACGACTTCAGCGGATTCCTATAGTTTCGAATCATACATGAATTGCCTCACATGAGTCCTTTAATGAATTTTACTTTGATATTAATTCACCTGAATCCCTAAAATGCGAAATCTAGTTCTCACTAGATACCGAATTCTCAAGAAAATATATGTTACACACAACACCCAAAAATTGTAATTTCCCTTCCATGAACACTCATACAACCTATCTGTGGTAGATACCATTTTCTCACATAACTCTAGAAATCACAGAACTCTAAACTTATCAGAGGAACATACCATGGACCCCTATTTGATGCCTCATTTCACCAATAATAGTTTCATAGAAACTGTGTTCATGTTGTAAAAACCCCAATTTGATCTGGGATCACACAATCCAAAGACACACAGGAAACATATATCATTAACTACCATTCCCAAGACATTTGAATAAAGGATGGTTTATGAAGACCCCTTTACTTTTTTACATAACAATAGGAACTCCCATGCTTTGGAATATAATAAAAATAATGGTTGGTGGAGTGTCCATGCATGTTGATCCTCAGAACATGATGGGATTGAAACATATGTGTAATCCCCACTCATTTTCTCCCAAATCATGTGAATCACTACATTACCTCTAATAGGTGTATCCATAACAATCCCTACCATCATAAGAGACATTACTCATACTATGTTACATTATCTATCCAAAATAATAATCCAAACACCATCATTTAATGTATCTCCTTTCATGACACAATTTTCCTGATCTCATGATGTTAAACCATATTGTATGACAATATTATATAACCATAAATTGTCAACCTTGATCGATATGGGTTTTTATTTATATTTCCATTATGATTCCAAGGATTACTTATTTAATACTTGGATTAACGAATTGTATATTTATCAAAAATTCACAAATGATATAGTCTTTTCCCCTAGGTGATTGAAAAATAAGCCCAAATGCGGATGTTTGATCCTTCATGGATGTAGTTTTAGATGATCTGTAAAATATAATATACCTTATTGTGTGGGAGGCATTAAAGATTATAATTTTCTCATTGATACAAAGTTCATCCATCACAATGGGCATTTAGAACCATCTTTCTCAAAAAATAGGTCAATATTCTATCTTCATACATGCACTTTTTTTTATTAGAAAATTCATTAGGCATATACAATCTATGATTTTTTAAAAATAAATACCATGAATTTATTGTATTATTTGTATCTAATATTTTTTTTCTTAAATATTACCATATATTTCATTAGTTCTCAACAGAAAATTAGTATTATAGACTCTAGGTGAGACATAGTGGGTTTTTTGTATTTTTATGAGGAAAGTTATAAAATAAATTCTTGAGTTTGATTATGATATTGAATATACTATTTTCCCTATTCATCTTGGTTTCCCAAGATTACCACATCATCTTTTTAATTAAGATTATTTGTTTCCATTCTCCATCCTCATTGGTGATTCATTGAAACTAGATTTAGGAACACGAAAACATTCAAAACCTTAGGTTTCTAGGGTTTTGTTATAATATCAATGTCTTTAAACAACTTCCACCACAGTTATGGTTTCAAAATGAAAAATATGGCTTCTTTTAACATGTTTTTTAATCTTTTCTTGATTATGGAAGTGATTTTTTAAACCGTGGGGACACATCTTGTGACTGTGGTTGGACAATACACCTGCTTCCCAATAAATTGACATGTATTAAGAAGGGTAAGAAGAAGATATACCTAGAAAATTTCAACCAATAATCAAGTAATTCAATGGCCCCCACTAGAACTCTTGGATCTAAGGACATTATTAGAGGGAAACATATAGTTATTGATATGCATGTTGAATATTAGAATTGGTTCTTTATTACTAATGAGAATGTTTCTTGGCCTTTGTAGAATAATGTATTATTGGGTTTTGTTGATGTTGTCAAAAATACATTGAGTGATTTCAGCTATGTTATCACCACTTTGGATGGAAATATTTCATGTTATAATGAAATTAAATCGCTACCTAATAATTATGATCAATCATGTTATATTGAGGATTTTTATTTTAATTATTATATTAGTAAAGGAATAAACAATTAATTTATTTAAATGGATACATCACCCAAGATCCTAGGAACAAATATAAAGGAAGAGATTGTTCTAATTTTTAAAAATGATTTCTCACTAGATCATTAGAGGTTTTTAGGACACAAAGGGTAGGTATCCCTCCAAAACCTGCTGATGTTGATCATTCTTTATTACCCTCAGATAAATATGATCCAAAACTTTTAATTTTTTAAAAAGATATTGATACTACTTTGAATGATGCATATAGTATTAATGAAGATCAGGGGGATGGAATTATGAATTAGATAGAAGAGAAATATTCATCTGTTTTACAAAAATAAAAATATGGTCAAATTCATATGGTTCTGTACCATTAAATTAAAATTTGAACACTTCCCAAAATCTTTGATGAGTTCAAATGCAACATAAATTTAATTGTATGGACTTTATATTGTACTGGTTTTTTTATTTAATTTATTTTTTAATATTTTTTTATGATTTTTTAGGTTATTTGGACTGGTGTATTAGCAGTTATGTTGTGTTTTATTTTACTATTTATTTTATATAAATAATCCAAATTATGATGTTATTTTAGTTGACTCTATTGAAACATGACTTTTCTAGTTTTTCTTATTGATTGATGGTCACTTTGAGGAAGATGTGAAACTCTATTTTTCATCTTGGTCTGCTGGGGAGGTTGTTGTGTGATTATTCTATAAAACCTATGATAATGGAATTCAAGGTTTTCTCTTTGTGGTGTTTCTAATATAAAAATAGTGTTCGGACTTAAAAGTTTCTAGTAGAGATTTCCCATTGACATTTTATTAGTTTACAAGTTTTATTTTGTATCCACTAAAGTTATATTTTTTTGTATTGATCAAGAGATCATTGATTTTATGTTTTTTATAGTATTTCTATGAAAAAATGTACTACACATGATGAGTTTTTTAATTTTTGGTGTTTTTTAACAAGTAGTGTTTTTTCCTGGCATTTCTCTTATACTTCTCCATCACCTCACTGATTGAGTTGGAAATTTCATGGTGTTGATGTTATCATTGATGATCCAATTCATCATTTCATGGATGTTTCATCCATGTTGTTGTTTCTTAACCCTAATCTCTGTGGTATTTTGAGATTTTGTAATGACATAGGTTAAATCCAAAATCGTTTATATATTATTCTATCATCTAAAATGGTTAGCAGAACGTGCCCAATGTAAATGACCATTTAATAAAAAAGGTTATGAATGATAATAATTGAGAATAATCGCACAATAGTTGGGAATAGTCAAATTGTATCCTGAAATGGATATGCATGATTTAAGGAAGGAAATTAATATTTTTTTCTCACTAATGCTAGATGAATATAAGCATATAGACCGATCATGAGTTTTATATTCAACCTTCTTTTATAATGTTTAAAATTTTTCTATTGGAGGAATAACACAAGCGGGTTGAACCATATCCCCACTCTTATTGATTCATCTCTTGGGGGTTGCAGATTTTTTCTCATGAGGTTTTTTTTCACATATATTTACATCATTTTCTGTATGAGGTTATTTCTTGGTATATTGCAGGATGATTCCAGTTTTCAATGATGCAATTATGCTTTAATATGTTTTTTATTGTCACTTACACAAGATATCCCTTAATTACATGATGGTGTAATATTTTTACACCTTTTTCTTGTATTTTATCATTTAATTTATATTATAAATTCTTTTAGGGTGTGAATTTGGTGTACAATTCAAGTCACATTTTTTTAAAAAAACCTAGGAAGCCTCATTAAAGTCGAATCCTGAAATTACAACCATATTATCTTCCCCATTATTGGTATTATATCTTAATCATGATAATATTTCCAGAGTTTACCAAACCACTCTCCAAACTCCTAAGAGTCTCAATAAGACAATAAACTATAGGTATTCTCTGTTGTATGTCATCTTGTGCTTTCCCGTAATTGAATTATGTATGTGTATCCTTCCCCACCTATTGTTAACCTTATACAAGCCATAGTTAATGATCCTATATTGATTCCTTCCTTATATAATGAGTATAAGGCATTCTACATGATTAGTGTAGGAAACCCCCACCTAATAAAGCAAAACCCAATCCATGGTGATGCACCTAGGATACATTAGGTTATGATCCTAAATTTTTAATATCTAATTATTATAATAAGCCAACATATTGATCATTTTATCTCTTCACCCTTTCCTAGTATGGAGAACATACTATTCTTTCCTCATGTGATGGAATGATATGCCTTTTGTGATAATAATAAAAAGCATATATGATAAATATGGGGTATCTTCACCCTTTACTTAGTTGAAGGTATTAATGTTATTTTCTCATGTTTTGAGAATTATATTCTTTATATGATGAGAATGAGAAGATTTTGTGGTGGGAATGAGGTCTCTCTATCTTCCCCTTAGGCAATGAGTATAAGATTCTGCATGCCCTATGTGTTGATCATATGATACCTTATGTGATGAGCATAAGATTACTCTAGTGATTTATTTGTGTTTCTTACATAAATAATCCTAATTTTCCTTATGGGATGAGAAATTTAATCCTCATATGATGAGAATGATTTTTCCTAGGTAATGATCCTAGGTTTCCTTATGGAACGATCCAAGGATTCCTTAACTGTTGTGAATAATCTTAATTGTGTAACAAGTTATTGATACCATGGATCCTGAACCTAATATTACCTATGTTAAATACATAGGATGCTATAATTTACTATCAATAGAAATATTTTTATGGATTTATAAATTACCCAATAATGCAAGATGATTCATGAAGGCCGATCCTATCCAATAGAGGTTACTCACCCTCCTAAGGAACTACATAATGTAATTAGTCTTTTTCCTCATGAAGATGAAATCTGGAATATGATTCCTTAGAATTTCATAAATTAACGGTGGAGACTCAATCAAGGAAATGAGATCCATGGATGAATTCCTAGAAGGAATGATAAATTTCCCATCATCCTATTCTGGTCATCGAGATGAAACCATCTACACAGATAGTGGCAAGCCAACCCACTTTAATAACGAGGAATGTGGGACTATATGATATTTTCTATCAAATTGATAGTTCAAGGATCGAGTTCATGGTGAAAATAAAAGGAAAACAATTATAAGGGAAGTTGTTTTTAGAAAATATTTTTTATAAATAAATTAGATTATACACATGTTTTTTGATTAATCAATTTCTATAACATAATTGATAAGAATATTAAAATAAAATAAAAATATCTTCAGTAGAAGATATTATTTTTTCCATTTGTTTGAAAATATATGAGGAATTAATATTCCACCACCTATTTTAGAATATTTTAAAGAATAAAATCATCAATTTATGGTAATTCTCTAATTATATAGAGTAATATATCATATATGGATGTTAATAGTTGGATTTTTAATATATTCCTAATACGGTAAATAAGTGGTATATCCTAACACTTTTTAGTTGAGTTTTCTTATCATGATATTATAAAGATAATATTCTATATACATGACTATTGGGTGTATATTTAGATTTAGTGAAGTTATGATTTTTACAAGTAATGTAACATGCCAGTAACATTTCCCAATAATTTTACATTAGCTGAACACATTATTTTATGTTATATCAATAATGATAAATTCAAAATTTAAATCTAATTACCATATCAAAGTGAAAATAACTTTGTAACCCAAATTATTTTATTATTTCATTATAAAGAAAAATGTGAAGTGTTAAATTTGTTTAAAAAAATCATATCAAGGGAAAATTGTTATGGAAATGTTCCAAGAAAAATGATGATGATGATGGTATTAAATATAGTTTTAAGTAGAAATAATGTTATTAATTTTATATAATTGGTTGTTTGTGAATAATGTAATTTTTAATACTATGTTCCAATATTTTAACATTAGTAATATGATTCATATGTCGCAAAATTATAAAAATTATCTTACGTAAAATTTGTTACTCTCTAAAAGAGTTTAGTGGGAGATTTTATTCAAATGGTCATATATATATATATGTGTGTGGAATCAATTTTAAATATATGTAATAAGTTTAACAAAACCCAAAATTGAAGTTTATATAAGGCTAATTTTGAGTTCTATCATATAATATATGATTATATGGGTGTTTATGTATGGATATTCAGTGTTTTTAATATATTTTAATAAAAATGTTATGATATTATACAAAATAATTATCAAAATTATCATTATTCTATATTGGTTTCATGTATTACGTGATGGGTTATGATAATTAAAATCTCAAATTATGACTTTGAGTTATCCCAAATTGATCTTTATTATGTAATGTTATAATATTTTATGAAATTTTACAATTGGAGTGAGTAGTATTTCATATAAAAATCAGGAATATGTTCATGAAACAAAAATATAGTTGGGTGCACTGGATGACCCCAGATTTAGACCACATGGATTGTCATATAATATGAATTTTATATACTTAGAATGCATGATTCATATTTGGATTTCCTATTCACATAGGTTCATAAGTTACCTTGCATGGGATAATTTGTAAATTTATACATTTATATATTTAATATTCAATCAATGAAACATATAATACTAGATTTTTTTGGGTATGTTGTTTATCATGTCATAGTTTAAGGATTAACCAAGATGATATTTTTATGCTTGTATAAGGATTATGATTTATATGAAATTCATAAATATTTTTATATGTGGTGCATGGTCATACCTGAATAAGACACGATGCACTTTTGTATTGTATGATACATATGTGATGTTATCATCTATATGGTTGAGTTAAAATTTATGTATTCATCTACATTTTTAGTCTATAATTATAGAATCGATAATAAATAAGATGGTTATATTGGATAGAAAAACGTTTTATCCTATTTTTACTTAATGTCTTGGGAAAAATATCTTATAAAAATAACTTTTTGTAAGTTATAAAATTTGTAGTAATAGGTATAGAGATAAATTTTTTAGATAATTATCATGATATATACATTCATATATTGAGTAGAATATATGATTTTCAAGGAGAAACTCTTTAAAAAAATTATAAGTAAATTATATTTATTTATATTCATAAAAATGACTATGCAGGCACATTGTTTCGTTGACAAATTATTTATTGAGTTTTGAAAATATTAGAGACATTATCTAAAAGTGTTTTAGAGTTTATCTAAAAGGAGTTTTAGATGGATAATCAAAATTTGTTTCATTTGATATGAAATGAATTTAATTTAATGGAAAATTAATTAATGTGTTTTGGGAGAAAAATATAATTAGTTTTTTATATGATTTCAAAAGTAATTATATAATATACAACATAAAGATAAATGTAAATTAGACTATGATTCTTTAGTGAAAGTACGAAATTGATAGAGATATGATGTAATTCTATTATAATGAATATAATGATTTGGTTATATCATTTCATACAATGTGTGTGTATGTGTGTGTTGCATGGTATATATTTGGGAAACATGGCATATTGTATGACCTATTAAGGGTATATCATAACACATAAATATATATAAAATTATGTGGAAAAGAAAATTATAATATACGATTGGTTTATATCATATAGTAGTATTATGAAGAATCATACAATATGATTTTTAGAAAAACTCTACGATTAATATGGGAATTTGAACATTAATAGTTGTAATTGAGGAATATTCATCATTGGCTATCATAAATAGTAAATATTTTATAAGATGAATTTTATAGGAGGGTTGGATTGGATAAATTTTACAAGATATGTAACATAATCCCTTCACTTATCTGTCATATAATATAAGAGAAAATACATGAGTACATGACACTTTACTTAGGGTTATAAAATAATTTTAAGGTTTTAAGATGTTGGGTATGTCTATGTTATCCATACCGGAGCTCTTCATATCAATTATCCATTTTCTACCATTCTCCATCTCCCTTAGATTTAAAGATATATGAGCATAATTTGGGAGACATGGAGGATCCTAGAAAATCATTGGGTTATTTATATCATCCAGTGGATAGATCATAAATGGTGTAACTAATTAATATATCCTTAAATACCATCCTCGCCTATAGTAATTAAAGAGAAATAGTTGGATCCATCCTCAATGCAAGGTACATACAGTGAACCTACATTTTCATTCATGACTATTACAATAATTTTAATGTTAAAAACATGATAGAGTTGTGTCCTAGGATCAAGGGTTTTGTGTCTTGAGAAAATTAGGCACATACATAACTTTTAAATAATAAAACATAAACATTAATTTCAAATATTCGTATTTATCCTTTTCAATTTTGTGTTATCATTAGTAAATGTTGTCACCTAATGATATACATTAATGAAATGGGTAATCTAAATTCCCTATAAAAGGATGAATAATGAAAATGAATTAATATAAATGGGTGAGAATAATCATCATCATCCAATCATAGTAATAACATCATCATCAACATCATGAGGGAAACATTGGATAATGATATGGAATGTGGAAAATCCTGAAAATTAAACAACATATCATAGTGGTCAAATATCACACATAGTTTTGAACAAAGATAACATCATGTTCATGCATAACATATGTGAATAATCATAATATCATCATTGTGAACAAATCTAGAATCATGTTCATGCATAATAAATATTACCTTGGAAGATACATCACATTATCCAATGCAATGTTGGGCTCTATAATTTTAGTTCCACCCGTGACATCATAACATTTAAAAAATCAAGCATGCCACATAAAACATATATCAATCAAATAATGAACTAAAACATGTAAAGAAATGAATTTAATAATGATTCATCAATAATTATTTCATGTATAAACATTTTGTTCTAAAATTTAAACAATAAAATAATATATTTGGTATAAGAATTATTATTTTATAGGAAAGAAGAAATAACTCAACAGGAGTAAAGAAGTGTTTTGAAAATAAGAGTTATTTTGTAAAATCATTGTATTTTTCATAAAATACGATTGGAAAAACATATATCTCTGAAAATAAGATTTAATAAAAATTAAATTATATTTTAAAAATATTAAAATAATATAAACACATAAATTTCACATGAATGAGGAATGACCAAATAAAGGGAGCTTGGTTCTAGAATCCCTTTACCTTATGATTTAATGTGTCATGAACATTCACTTAATATACTTGATATTATTTTCAGATTAATTAATTATATAATCCCTAACATTTTCTACTATTATTTTATTTTTAATAATTTTATTATGTTTATTTATGGCCTTTTGATGAGTTATAGAGTACAATATTTTTTGTTCTGGGGTTTTTATGGTTTCATGGTCAGTTTTCTAATATATAATTAGGGAATTTCTTATGAAATTGGAATAATTATATAGAAGATAATTTATATGTCATTAATAAACATAAATTATATTAAATGGTCTCATATAACAATTTTTTTCTTGTTTTAATATTATTCATTTGATAAAACATTAATGATAAATGGTTGGTTTATTTTGGCGGTGGTTTCTCAACCATCCTAATCTAGATTCATTTTGTTTAACATTATGTCAAAAAATTATTTCAAGATAATTGAAAAAGTTATAATATAATAATTAATTTATTTTTAAACCATAATGATTGTTTTATGACCATTCTTGAAGGTGGGTATGGAAAATGAAAACTCGTCTGCCACGAAGCTGGCCAATCGATACAATACGAATGATGTTTTCATTTTTTGAATAAAAGGATAAGAGAATAGATTTGATGTTGTTTATTCCATTTAAAAAATAAAATTACATTATATATATGATATTGTATTTATCATGCTACTTTGGATAGTATTTTTTAAAAGATTATAATAACAGAAAAAAATTAAAAGATATGAATTGATGAATTTACCTCTTTAATGCGGTCTCCTTGAAAACCTAATTATAGAACATCGGTTTGGTGTTTTTTAGAAACTAATCCCTTTGAAATGGGAAAGATGATATATAATGTAATTAGGAATAATTAATACAAGATAAAATTCATAGAATGTGTGAGGATAAGAGGCATTGAGGGTGGTATTTATAGGGGAAGAGAGGGGTGTTTTTTGGTTATTTTAATCACTTTTTATTATTTGGGATCAAGAATATTAATAGAATTGATTACAATTACTAAACTAATTAAATGGTTTAGGGATGTTTGAAAAAATTGGTTCTTACATAATCCATACATCTGTTATGACTAAACAATCCATGAATTCAGTGTATTATGTAAATTACTAAATTTCACTTTTCACTAAAAATCATACTATTTTATAAAAATCACAAAAAAACCAAAAACATTTTTAATTGTGTAGATTTAAAAAAGTGACTCTATTTTAGGAAAAAATATTATAATAATGAGAAATTGAATTATTAATAAAAATCGTCATTTATTAAAAAAATATCAATTTTAATATTATAACCGATTTTATAAAACTCTAAAAAATTTATTAATGTATCATAAAATTACCTTATAACTATAATAAAAATATTAATATATGAATATGTATTATTAAAATAAATATTACTTTAAATCCTTTTATTATTTACACAATTTTAAATAATCATTTACATTTTATACAAATGTCAACACTTAATCTACCATTTTTAAAACATTTATGTACTTACACCATGATATAATTATATCATATTTTCATTTTTAAGATGAATAAATTTTATTTATACTTTCATAGTTGAGGTTACTATTCTATTAGCTACATTAATATTCCAAATGCTCATATTACCATTCCTATGTTCATGATATTATTCCATCGGTATATGTTTCTTAATTTCAATAAAAACCACTTATTACATACATACTCTATAAGAATAATTTTATTATTGAGTTCTATTTGTGATGTATGTGTTTTATTTTATGTGATATAATTTATAAAAATTTAAATTAAGTTGATAAAATTTTGGGTTGTTATAGTACACATTATAAATTTAGTTTATACATTATTTCAGTTTTTCATAGCACGGTGATCTTGAGAATATTGTTTTTATCAACATATAATACACATAAAAAGTGTATTTTGATCCAAAATAACCCATCATACATTTCATATTAAATCACCATACGTAAATTTGACGAGATCTCTATACTAACAATCATTATACATTGATACAATTCATACAATATAAATAAGGATGTGTTAATTTGGGGGAGGTTGGGTACATTTTTTATCATTCAATTGGTTAAATATTTACAATGAATGGTTTTTCCTCTCATATAAACGTATTAAATTTTATCCCTCAACTAAGATAAACTATGGAAGTACATATCCATATCTATATAAGTGACGTGAGATGTTATTATCTATTTGGGTGAGGGGAATGATATGTGATGTGTTCATACATCTAATTATTCTATAATGAGATAATCATGAATGTATGAGTGGGTTATATGGGAATCATATAATCTAAGTGTTATGGTAACTCAAAATCTTATATAAAGGGATTATATGCTTATAAATACTTGTATATGATACAATAAGAGGAAACAAGTATATTGATATATGTTTTTGATGATGATTGGGACATATCACACTATATCATTAATATCATTATAACATTGAGTGAGGTATCTATTTACTTATAAATATAAATTAGGAAATTCGTAATTATTGTTAATGTAAAAAAGGATCCATTGGGAACAACTTTGAGCTTCTGTGAACGGATATTTGGCTATGATACATAGTGTTTATAAAATTTTTAGTGACACTACCTATGTAAAATGGAGGGTTTTAAAAAATAGGTTCGAATAGATTTTCATAGGCTTTTACACAAGATAGAATAACTGATGAAAATGGGTGATAACATTTTAAATATAAGTTTTAAAATATATCCAAATTGAATTTTGGGTATAGTTTAACAAGTTGCTACCTATAATGTTTCTTAATAGGGAAATATATTATGTCAGTATCGAATTATTTTATGTAATATGTTGATATAAATAATAAATAATGCAAAAAACACTATGTGGGGATGTAAACCATGTCATGGTTTAAGCTAGATTAAACAATGACATAGTGATGGTCACTATAATTCATTTTAGAATATAAATATTCATACATTATAAGATAAAATTTTACAACATGATTTATTACACATTCACTATCAATATTAATTAAGAATATTGTTCGATGATATTTAGTTGATTTGGAAATGAAATATTATTGTTTAAATGTAAAAAATTAGATACATGGAATTTATCCAAGTGTTTCACATGTTTATAATATTTTAAATGTTTATGAAACATTTCATAAATTGAAAAAAAATTATGATCATTATCTTCAATATTTATACGGTGAGAAAAATTCACTTACAAGATACATGTTATAAAATTTCTAAATTTATTACTACCCCCTCTATTTCTCTTTAAATAGCAGTTTCAGTTACCCACGAGGAAGAGTAGATCCTTCTAATGTGTAAATATATTTATTCATCCCTAGGGGAGGTATGTGTTCACTTATTTTTTTTAGTTAAAAAATAATGATTTAAATAGTTTAAAATGGGTTTTTGATGATTGTTTGTATTGTGTTAAAAATCTATTAATATAAAAAAGCATAAATCCTAAACTAAGGTCATATCTCCTACCATGTCCATTAAATTTCATCTATCACACATGCCAACTTCTCTACACGATCATAGAAGTTTATCTCATTAATAATAAAATCACATCAAACAATCACACATTTATATTTCCAAAAATCACCATACTAACTTCCATATAACCATCATTCCCAAAATTCCACATAATTAAATTTCATAAATAAATAATTATTTCTATCAGTTGTTAATTTATGGAATATGTAACACCAATTATTAATCTAATTGGTTAATTTATTCATTCCTTTTTAAAGGAATATCTAACTTCACTTACTTTAATTACATAAAGTTTAACATTCATCGACATTAATGTTACTACATAACTAAATACTTTAAAATATCTAGCATAGTCTTATATACCATTAATAAATAAAAAGAAAACATAGGATTATATATATCTATTAATTATCCCTCATTGGAATAATATTTTCAATTCAATATATATAATTAAATAACTTCCAACCACTTAATTTCGGATCAAACTGAATAATTATCTCAACTTAATAATTTTCACTGAGAGAGTTCCTAAAACACTTAACTCAATCTAGTTATTTGATCTATGTATTATTTAAGTGTATATCACCACTTCAAAGCTCTCATTTCCTTACAAATAATCTCTAATCAATATATAATCATCAATTATCATTTAAATTATAAATTACTATAATATTTTAAATTTATCACATTGATCCATGAGAATATGAAATGATAGATGAAATTCAGAAGAATAATGAATAAGGGTAACTTACTTTTTTTAAATTCAATATCAAAATATTAAATCCAAAATCTATGAGAGAGAGCCTCAAATAACCTTGGAGGATCTCTTTTTTAACTAGTTCCTCTTAATGACAAGGTGGATTTAATGGGAGTGGGTATGGGGTTCCAAAAACATAATTATAATGGTTCGACCAAATAAAGGCTTGATTCCTTACATCATGGTGAGGTTTGGATCAAAGAAACTAGATTTAAAAATCGTGATTCCAGAATCATTATCTCTCTAAAATATCACTAACTTTATCTATTAAAAAATCATGAATTTAACTATAAATACATTTTATTTAAATTAATTGTATCATTATTTCATAAATTTATCAAATAAATTACTTGAATGTGTAATTTGTTTCCTTTAAAAATTGAAATGACACACCCTGATAAGGAACCATTACCTTTTTTTGGAAAATAGAGTCACCAAATCACATCTTCAAACCATAAGATAAACCATAAATGTATTACAAAAACCTCCGCAGTGTGTATGAAACCATTATTTAATTAAAATTGACATGAAATTAATTATCTACTTCAATATTCTTGAACTAAACAGGACTCGTAGAATTATAGAATTATAAAACCACAATCTAATAGAAAACTAAATATGAGATGTTTTTTTCGATGACTAATATATTCCTTCTTTTCTTACATGAAATAATTTTTAAAATGGATCTTCCTTATAAAACAATATTAAAAATCACAAATTATATAATAAATAATTCTCACACATCTACATTTGGGACACAAATAAACATTTTCATCCTATAAAATAAAAAAAACATATAAAATAAAAAGTAATGTCCATGTAAAAAATTAATTACCAAAACATCATATGCCTATAAAACAATTTCAAACCCCAAATATCACAACATTTTTATCTAAATAGATTAATAATTATATAATAATGAATAATATTTTTTTTAAAAGTTGGAAAAAAACTATTTAATATCTTAATATTTCTCCCATGTATTCTTTATCAAGATACCATACCTCTATAAAATTCTCACTAATAGAAGTAATCATCAATTAAAACCTTCTCATACTGATCATCGATCTACATGGGTCATTCCATAATCCTCACATCAATATCAATATATAATTAATCTGAATTAACCATGTGGTACTCTCAATATATTTACTTCTAATGATAAGATACATGAAATACATCAATAACATACACTATTTAGGATTAAAGAATCTAACAAGAAATTATACTTCAATACGTCGAAAGGTTAAGTAACTCAAATAGAATTCTTTTTATGACTTATATTTTTTATTTTCTTTGGTGATAAATGAAAATTAGGAATACATAGTCAATATAATAAAAAATAAGGGTATCATATTTTTTTATAATATTTCTAATGATACAGGGTAGTAATCAACCAATCCCAAATTTAACATACCATCTTTCTCATACTATGTATCATATATAGACAAAAAATAATTATCACAATGACCTTCCCCATATAAGAATTAGATATATATATATATATAGTTTTTATAAGAATCCCAAAATAGTTCCATGAGTATATATGAGTGATTGTTATTATTATTGGAAAACATATCCAAAGGAAACTACTCAACCCTTGATCCTCTAAGAGTGAAGGAACATACCCAGAATATTTCATCAAATGAATTGACCATTCATTCTATATTATTATATTTTCATAATCGAAATAATGTTCAATTTTATAACCAAGTGATAAAATATATTTTTTATACTTCTCATATCAGTAATGTGAAATAGGGTCTCTATATGAAATAATAAATGTTGGAGCTACATGGAGTTTCAAAACCTCTAATATAAAATAACCTCAAACATATCCACAATAAAATAATTATTAACCACTAGATAATGATCTAACATCATTAGTCAATCTACAATAACCCATATAGTATCATAAAAACTTAATTATCTATGGAATCCTTTTAAAAATCCATGGATATTTCCTGTATTTCTATTACATATAATTTAGTGGATTTAAATCCCCATAAAATATTCAGAACTCAGCTTTAATATACTAATATATATAAGGATTTTTAATATGAAATTTGAAATCAGCATCATTATAATGAGACACCAAAGTTATTCTTTCTAATATTGATTCATGTAAGAAATACATATATGTAGTACTATAAGTGATATATTATACTCACATAGAAATATATCCAAATTATATCTTTGATATATACCCTACCTCTAAATATCACCGGGTATTAATCATTATCCATTCACCCATAAAGAGAATATTAATTAATAATTTCTTCTCCCCACACAACATCATCAGCATATCACAATGATATAAATTCACTTATAGGAAAAATTATAGTGTAATATCATTTGATAAAATAAAACTCCACCCCTAACATATTATATGTTTATTTGAAAGAAAAAAACTATTTCATCATAGTCTATTTTTCACAATCTTCATGAGGAACGTCTATATATGTTTTTCACTTGGATCGCTAAAAAAATTACTTTACAACTAGGATATAAAATTTATATTTCCAAATTTTATTAGAATTATATGTATATATATTAGTATATATTTAGATGCCTCTAAAAAAGATATACTTAATGATCTTATTTTTTTTAAAAACCATAAGGTTACCTATAATGAAGTAATGACTTTGTAGTTTCATAAATACATTATCTTTATAGATTATGGTCATTATTAGTATAGAAACAAAAATGATGATTTAACTATCTAGAGAAATTAGATTTCATCTCCCATGCTTACATCAATAAATAACCCAAACTAAGATAATAAGGATCACATTAACCTTAAACAGCATTCCATCATTTGGAATGGAAGGATAGGGTCACTAATCTACATATTTATCATATAATCAACCATACCTTAGAATTAATCAATACATATGGAATCTTGGATTCTATTGGTAAACATAGTAAAAAGTATTGTGATTTGATATTAATTAGAAAAAAATATATTATAATAAACTATCAAACTAATATTACTACAAACCTCTATAAAATTATTGGATACTTCGTAGGAAAATATAACCTCAATATTAAATGGATAAATTTATCTGCCACATCAATATATAAAATTTAGAAGGAAATTTATTTTATATGACCAACATATACTCTTTGATAAATTAACATATGAATATAGTGACTAAATAAGCTCTAAATTAGTCCATATTATATTTTTATGTTCTTCTTGCCGGTTTAAATAAACTAGTATATCATCACTTAACAACACCATGCACTGACCTATGAGGAAATTGATAAAAAATATAATTAATCACATGAATTTTTTGGGGTAATTTATGACTCTAAATTTAATTAAAATGAATAAAAAATTATAATAAAAATAGTTAAAAGTTGTTTGAATAATATCCCCCAACTTTTATACCATCAAATGGTATCCATATTTAAAATATATCATTGACAAGATCTTCTATCCATTTAATTGATTAAAGAATTTTCTTCTCACAGGAGTGGAAATTAGAATGTCACCAGCGCCCAGTTAAACTACCTTGAATTAATATAGATACACCAGCCACTATATAAATTCTATGTTAAAAATATTAAATCTTTCCTAGGAGACACAGCTAGTTTGATAATGTACTTATGAAAAGTATTATCCATTTGGATCCACAAATCCAATATATCTAAAATAAAAATTTGCTAGATATGTAGAGAAATAGTTGAAATACTTGTATTTAGCTCCATGTCCATCTCAATATTACACTAATATGTTCATCTCACAATTTTTCCCAAAATATATCATGTAACAACTATTTAACCCTCTGATGATCCTTCATCTGTATCGTTAAGGAATTAAAAATCGATCCATTAAATTGAAATGTTATAGGTTCCATTATTATATTTTTCACATCATGATTCTACCCACTAATGAAAACTAAAAATTAACCATTCATAATAATAAAGAAAATTCATATTTGGTAGTGTTTAATAAAGTATTACATAAATTATACTCAATCAATTACAAAGATATCATAAAATAATTGTATATGTAACCATAAGAACTTACTAACCAGTAAATATTTTCATAAAATTATCTTATACCTATAACATGAATCCATAAATTTGGACTTACCCCAATTATTGTTCATATAATAAATGGTATAAAAGCCTTTAAATAATAAGAATTATTTCATTGACTAAAGTGGTTGTGATAAAGGACGTTGAAGATCTTGAGTTGATTTGTGTTTAAGACGTGGTTTAATATAAGTAGATGATACCTCAAATGATCTTCAGTCATCCTAGTGTACTAATATTCATCTTAGGTTATATCCATTAAAAACAACCTTACCTCATCATCCCTAATGTTGTACACCACCTCAACCATAATAAACTATATGACTTTAACTGTGGGGAATATTTAGTAGTTTCCATGCCCATAATCCATATCACATATGTTGTACTAAGTCATATGGATATAGATAATATTTTTATTTTATATAAGGTAACTACTAATGTAGTGCAAATAGAAAAATTCTATGTCTAATAAATTTCATGATACTAATCCCACAATAATCACCATAGAATTTGAAGCACATTTATTATTTCTTCCATCATCCACTATAGTAGTATCACATGATGTCTATGTTCCACATAAAAACTACTAAATTACTAACTACAATGAATTGATAGAAATGTGTTTGTGAATGAACATAGATTGGTCATAAATGTGACAATCTATTCATAAATGAATTAATCTCTATGGATCTATTCCACATAAAGTTCACATGAAACGCCCTTTCAATGACATTATTCTATGCTAGAGTCCTTTCAATCATTCCATAATTCATAGATACCTCACTATAAGGTTTAAATTTGAACATAATAACACATCATTGAATCTATATAAATAAACCTTCTCAAACATTCAGACCCACGCTTAACCAACTGGAATGAGTCCAGGATAATAACATAGATGTCTGGAAAAAATCCCTCAAGGTGTCCTCTTGTTATATTTTATGTGCATTTGTATTTGTTAACAATGTCAGATGACTACAAATGAGTATGGTTGGTGTTTTTAGAAGCTGGTGTTTAAGAACATTTTCTTCATAGAGGAGTGGATATTAGTACATCACTATCACCCAGTTAAACTACCTATAATTAATATAGATACACAAGCCACAATATAAATTCTTTGTAAACAATATTAAATCATTCAAAGGATAAACAGTAAGTTAGATAAAGTACTTATGAAAAATATTATCAATGTTAATCCACAAATAAAATATACAGAAAATAAAAATCTTGTAATTATATAGGAGAATAGTTGAAATACTAGTTTGATGCTCAATTTCCATCTAAATATCACACTAATGTGTTCATCTCAAAATTTCTTCAGGAAATATATCATGTAACTACTATTTAACCCTTCTATGATCCTTCATACATATCTTTATATAATTGAAAATCATGACATCAAATTGAAATGAAATTGCATCCATTATTATATGTTTCACCTCATGATTCTACCCACTAATGAAAATTAAACATTAAACATTCATAATAATAAATATAATTCATATTTGGATGCAGTCAATATAGAAATTCACAAATTATACTCAATAATGTACAAAGATATAATAATATAATTGTATTTATAAACATAAGAAGTTACTGACCAGTAAATATTTTCATAAAATTAGCTTATACCTATAACATGCATCTGTAAATGTTGACTTACCCCAATTATTGTGCATATAATAAACAGTATAACAAGTCTTCATAAAATAAGAGTGATTTAATTGATTAAAGTGGATGTTATAAAGGACACTAATGATATTGTTTTGATTATTTTATAAGACATGGTTTAATATTAGTTTATGATACATATAATGATCTTTAGTCATCCTTCTTTAATTATATTTATCTTAGGAATCTATCCATGAGAAATACCCTTACCTTATCATCCCTGATGATTCACATAACCTCAACCATAATAAACTATAGGTCTTCGAATATGTGGAATATTAATCGATTGTCATGTTCATATTCCATATCACATAAGTTGTACCAAGTCCTGATGATATAGATAATAGGTGTATTTTATTTTAGGTAACTACTAATGTATTGTGAATAGGAAAATTCTATGTCTAGTCAATATAATGATACTAATCCCACACTAACCACCATGGTAATCGAAAACATTTATTATTGGTTCCATTATCCACTATAGTAGTAGCACATGAGGTCTGAGTTCCTCATAAAACTAGTAAATTACTAACTCCAATGAAGTGAGAGAAATTTATTTATGAATGACCTTAGATAGGTCAAAAACATGACTATCTATTGATACATGAACTCATCTCTATGGATATATTCCACTAGAAGTTCACATAAATCACCCCTTTAATGATATTTTTCGACGCTAGAGTCCTTTGAATCATTCTATCATTCATAAATGACTTAATATAAGGATTAAATGTGAACATAATAACATATAATTGAATCTAAAGAAATAAACCTTCTCAAACATTTATACCCATGCATACCCAACTAGAATGTGTCCAGGACAATAAAATATATTTTGGGAAAATCCATCAATGTGTCCTCTTTGTATATTTTGGGAGTGATTGAATTTGTTAACAAAGTCAGATGACTACAAAAGAGTATGGTTGGTGTTTGTTGAATCAGGTGTATAAGACTTTCATGTAGGAGTACACAGTATGTGGGCTGTGAACCACATTTTTTGGAATGCAAATGATGGTATGTAGAACGTCCAAAATAATCAGCGATAGAAGGGAACCAGGAAGCACAAGGTATGGACCTCATACTAGAACGATTCATGGAGAGAATATAGTTTATATAGAATTAATGAGGTACATGGGAGGCTTGCAATACGTGGGATGGATTTTCATTTACAAAAATGAGGTGGGAATCTGAGAAACTGCAAAGGGAAGCATTCCCGAAATTGTTTCAATGATTTCTGCCTCTATGAAAGAATAAAGGAAGTACGTAGACCATGTTAGAAATAACATTTAACGAGAGACCTGGTATGCATGGAAGACTATAGCACATTGAATATTTGGAAAATATTAGATTAACAGATATTACAGATCTAATTTTTTATAAAGAGAACTAATCATGTCATTAAGATAGAGTGGATTCCATTAGATAAAATCATCACTCTGGAAATTCAACTAAGTCTGAAAGTGGTTCATAAGGGGGAATTATACAAAGTGGTTTGCATGGAAACAATTATGCTAAGTGTTTTTGTGGGGGACTATGTTATGAAAATGAAGTGATACGTAGATGAGTAATATGTGGTACACAAAGTATGAATAACCAGTATATGGATGAAAATGAGGTATGTGGAATTAGGGTTACTACGCTGAGGTTTTATGTGGAAATAGATAAGAAGCAGTCTGTGAAGGAGGTCAGTTTGTTAAATTGAAGTTAGTATGTGGAATTAGAAATCCATGTAGAATATTGGATATAAAGTACACTAAGGAAGCAAGGTGACACATAGAGGAAGTTATGTGGTTTGTGTAGGACTCAAGGAATCTTACAATATCTCAAAAATGGTTTGCGAAAGCTATTTCAGCTAACCTAATAGTACACAAAAAATTGAAATTCATCTATGGGTGAATAAAAGGGCATCAATAGAACATCAATTTAAAAATGATTATGTGTGATTTAATGTAAATGAAGGGACCTACAATTCCATAAACTGTGTGTGGATTCATTCCAAGAACAGTGAGTGAAGGAAGAGGAAAAAGATGATCCTTCACACTAGTAGTGAGCTAGATGAAAAGAAATAGGGAGTTACCCTTGGGAATGTAGAGATCAAACCCTAAATCTTTTAAATGCATTAAGCATGGGTATAGAAGTGATGTTTCCTGAACATCATTATTGGATGTGAGCCTTAGTGACTTTGGTATAATTGGAACAATGTCATTGTATCCTCCTTGGATGTATCACACTGAGGGAGAACCAAGTAAAAATTTATGCGTCCCTATGCTTGATTTATTTCTTTACATTCAGTGAATTATCATTAGATTAAATTGGAACATGACAAGATCAACATTAACATTAAATATCATAAAATGTGACCCTTGTAAAAAAATGTCAATATCAAGTGGGGAAAGAAGAAGTTTAAAAACAATATCCATAACCTGATTCACCCTCACACTGCTCAGGGTATATATACCCCTATTGGACCTAATAATTAGTATTATAGTGAATTTTTATTTTATTAGATTATTTTCTCTAACATGGATCAGTATTTTCTTATCATTTTTTGTTGTGGAAAAGGAAGAACATAAAATAATTATCAGAAGTTAGTTGGTATTCCACAATGTAGAATTGGTTATGGAAAAAGTTTGATTTAGTTTAGGGAATCCAACAGTTTACTAAAGTAATTTTTGGATGAATCAGATAGGGAAAAGATAGACATAATCAATTATGTTGTAGGAATGATATAAGAACATTACATTCAATGTGATTTTGAAACGAATAATGATGAATAAATTAGAAGAATGAGAAATGTGGAAGTGGTCATTGAAAAAAAAGAATTGGATTTGAAATTTGATGATCAAATTAAATCTAAACATATCAGTATCCAAGAACTAGAAACTAAGGTCAACAAGATAAGATTTTTGAATCAAAGGCTTATTGATGTGGCTATTGATCTAAGGCATAAAAATGATTCCCAACTAGAATAAATAATAAATAGATCCAGAAAGATAAAAACCCAATAGAATATGAAAATCTTGAGAATCCGAAGTTAGATGAAATTCAAAATATAAAACCCAAAAATGATAATCTGGATACATAGCTATCTATACTAGTTCAAATTAACCAAAGGCTATAACAAGAGAATGCATGCTATTCTTATTTTGATGCTCAAGAAAAATTTAAAATAAAGGATCAATGTGACATGGTCGATAACATCACATGTGAATTGGATAATGAGATGAGTAGAGGGAAGAATCTCAATAGAGGGCATAAGGATCAACTTGAATAAGAGATATACAAATTCCAAAATTGGGAGAATATCTAGAATTATTAAGGAAATAAATGGATAAATTCAATTCTTAAGGAAAACCTAAAATGACGGATGCATTTCTCTTACTATTTGATTAACCTTTGGTAGGTGATGATGGAATGAAAATAAATATTATATTTCTCAAAAAAAACAAGAAAATATTTTCACATCTCAAAAGATATATAGTTTGGGAAAATACGGTACTGGATATGATAACACCCCACCCATGAATGATCGGAAGAGAGATGTGAAAAGTTCCAGAGATAAGGAAAATCTATTAAATGATGAAGACAAAATTAAAAATAATTTTACACGAATTAATGATATAATGTGATATTTTTATGTGATTCTTGGTCTTACATATTTTTTTTCATAGGTTTTAGAATATATTTCTTATAGTGAAAAAAATATATTTCAAAAACTGAGATCTAGAAGAATCAGCTTGGGAAATTTGATCCAAGGGTATCATAAAAGAAATTATCTATGAATTGCTATTATTGTGGATGAATGGGACACACCATAGGTATATGTCAAGAATCCTAAGAGGTCACTATCAAGAGAATAAATCTAGCTACATTAATATATCAGACATTGAAGGATGAAACAAGGTATGCCTTTAATGAAATGTGTTTTATATTTTTGGATCATGCAGATTTTTCAAGAGGTTACGATAAGAAGAAAGTAAGGAATGAAATGGATCTTGAAAGGAGATCCTTGAATTTTGTTGTGTCTAACTAGAAATACATTATTCGAACACAACAAGATAAGTTGAAAAATTGGTTTACAGAATCAGGTGAAACACAAGGATCTCAATGAAAGGAGTGTCAATCACCTCCATTGCAGCACTTACAACAACACTCTGAAAATGAATTTGAACAATCCTAAAAGAAAAAGGGAGGATCTCCTCCAGTTTTGAGAAATAAAAATGTGTATTTAGTGAAGAACCCACCAGTAGTAAGAAACAGTGTGGAAACTCGAATAACAGATAAAAGAAAAATGAAAAAAATGTTGTCTCCATAATGTCAAATGTGTCACAATTTGAGAATTAAAAGAAGGGTTACGATCCAACCAATGAAGGAATAAGAAATAGATTAATGTTAGTGGATAGATGTCTACTCAGATAAAGAATCATGAAAAATGGAATTTGGTTGGAGCCTCTATGAACAAAATATCTACTAGTATGTATAAACCCCAATTTATGAAAAAGGACAAACCCACAAAACCCAAATATCATAAAAAGACATAGAATGTGTGTAAAAAATGTTTAGTCAATTGGAAAAAATATATGAGTCCAGATGAGTAGTTGGATCAAGAATAGAAATAGTATAGTTATTTTCAAAAAAGTATTAAAGGGTTGATCTATCAGGATCAACCACAATACTATTCTTGAGGTTTCCATAGAATCCATTCTCTCTATGTGTATAAATTATATTCAATGATGTTCATGTTTTTCAGGTTCAATAGGTGATATTATCCAGGGGTAAGTGGCATTGAAATTTGAAAAATGGTGATGAGATGTGCTCCAGAAATTCAATAAATTCAAATCAGTTAAAAGATATTAATATTTAATATAGAAGAATTTCATGAAAGTAGTTAATGGTATATAGTTTCCTTTAATTTATTAAATTAATTATGTGTAATACATAGTGAATGAGTTATTAACATTATCTCTTGTTTTCTACACCGATTTCTGACTTAGCAGGATTATAAAATTTGGTAATGGCTCATTGAAAAATTCCACATAGTAATAAATGATGCAGGAGAAGAAAATTGTTAAGGGGTATTAATAGTGGGCCCAATAACCGGAAGATTTGGACATTTTTGGGGATATAACCGTAGCTCATAATCAGATGCAATATATCAATGGGATATAAAGGATTAATGCCATTTCTATCTGGAATCAAGAAGACTGATTTGGGGAGAAGTATAAAAACTCATGTATTTCATGGTCATCTATTTTTCTCTAACAATATGGTATCAGATTATTGATTTCTAGATACCATGATGTTTCTAGAGAATGTCAAAAATGTTTCAACATGAGGCTACAAAAGTAGTTTAGAGAAATTATGTCACTATTGTAGAGAATGAATAGAATATTTAACAGAATAGTGAATAGTTTTATTATCAATGTAATGAGGAGATTAGAAACATTGTGCTGGGTAGAAGTGTAAAATGATGATTTAGATGAAGATAACATTGGTGGTAATGATGTAATAAATTCTATATCTACATGAAAACCAAAGAGTGGAGTTGAAATTTATAGATAGAGAAAATAATTGGGTTCAGCCAATGAGTGAAGAGATTTATCAGACTGAGAAGAATGAGACATGGGAGATTTTTTTTGAGGCCAACATAATTGGTAGTCTACTATACATGAAAAAATTGATTCATGATATTGTTTTCAGAAAATGTCAAGAATCATGATATTAATGTAATCCCAAGGAAATCATCATGCTTTCAGTGAAAACAATACATCGGTATATCAAGGGTACTGTTGATTTTTTTTTTCTATACAATGAATAATCTCAGCAAGAGTTATTGGTATATATAGAAGCAGATTGTGCTGGATCACCATAAAATAGGAAATCAAGTTAAGTATGTGCTTTATATATTTTTGTCTTATGTATTATTTAGTTAATAAAGAAACAAGATTTCATTTCACTGAGCACCGTGGAAGCTGAGTATGTTGTGGCCACTAAAGATTGTATATAATTATTATGGATGAATAAACAACATGGAGATAAGGTAGTTGAAGTGAATTATCTGACTGTAATCCATTATGATAATCCATTTTTTATAAATCTAAGCAAAAAATCCATTCCATCACTCAAGGAAAAAGCACATGAAATAATGCAACAATTTATCAAGGAGAAGGTAGAGTAGGGGATTATGAAGTTTGAGTATGTTCCTATAGAATAATATGTTGTGAACATTCTAATATAGGCCTCACCAAAAAAAAATTCAATGCTATAGACTCGCTCTGGGAGTCTAGTCGACTCCCCACACATGAAAAAGTGTGGATGTGGTTCCCCCTCTCCATGAGGTATGGTGTGTTTTTTCCTAATGTTTTAATTTGTGTTCTTTACCCTATTACAGACTTCAAAGGAATGAACTTAGGGTTATTTGATAAAGGGGGATAAATTGTGGCTATAGAAGGGATATATTTTCTTATTCTAGACATGGGGAGAAATTTATAACGGGAGAAGCGAGATAGGAGGGTTTGAGCCGTTAGGGGGAGTTGTGATGTAGGGGGGGTATTAAATCAGATGATGCTTGATGTGATCAATCTAAGGATAAGTATCATGCTATATATGGTTCATGATGAAATAGGAATAATGTTTTTTGGAATGAAATAAAGTTTTTCATTGATTAACTTTTCATTATACTCTTGTTTCTCACACCGAGCATGGCTCATGTGGGCTTGGAGTATGTGTTGAGTAAATCCTTGATCGCTATCTTAACTGTAAGAAGAGAATTCTGATAGAAGCTGGAAGAAGCTTTAACAATGTATTAAATTGGGAATAATTATCTTCAAACCCAAATGGGGAGAGTGTTGCAAAAAATCACTCAAGGTGTCCTTATGTCATATTTTGGGTGTTTTTTTGATTATTGAAAAATCCAGTTGACTTTAAATGAGTATGAATATAGTTTGCATAAGCAGGTGTTTAATGTGGCCCAATTTCCTAGTGTTTTCCAAATTTTTTGGCCTCAAAATCAATAGATGGTTTATAGAAATGTAATATGTTCACATCATAGTAAACAGTACACAGACCATGAACCACCATTCACAGAATGCATACGGTGGTACACGGAACATTGAAAGGAATCAGGGAAGGAAGGGAACCACAAAGTTTCAGGCATGGACTGCGTATGGGAATGGTTTACATATAGTATATGTCTCTTGATGAAGGAATGTGGTATGCGATAGGATTATGGTACGTGGGATGGAATTTCATTTTCATAAACGAGGGGGTGATTTGAGAAACCACAATGGGAGTCATTCATAAAAACGTGAAGGTGATTTGGGCCATCCCGAATGAAGAATGATAGTACGCATATCACGTAAGGAATAATGGTTCACGAGAGACCCAGTATGTAGTGAAGGTTGTACCACATTAAATATTTGATAAATCATATATTAATATATTGTTCGGATCTATTTTCCTATATTAAGATCATCAATCCCATCATTAATATAGATATAATTACAATAGATAAAATCTTCACTTTGGGAATTCAATTAAGACTGAAATTGGTTTGATAGGGAGAATTCTACGAAGTTGTTCATGTGGTAACAATTACACCGAACGTTATTTCAAGGAACTATAGCCCACAAAAGAATCAATATGAAAGGGAAGAATATACAGTCCATAAAGGAGAAAGAGATGGGATGTGGAATCAAAGGTGGAACATGGAAGCTAGGAAAGTATGCAGAGGCGGTATGTGAATGTAGAGGAGAAGAGGTATGTGAAGGAGGTCATATACTAATTAAGTTAGGTGGATCACAGAGGACTCATGGATGCTTGAAAAATCACAAAAACTGTTTTCGAAAACAATCACTACTAACCTAAAATTATGTGGAAAAGTGGGATTCATCTACAGGTGAAAAAGGGACTTCAATAGAGCCTCTATTTATAATTTAGGATATGTGATTTCAAGCAAATAAAGGGACCTACAAGTCCATAAACTATGTGTGGATCCCTTCTAAGAGTAGCGAGCAGGGGAAGAGGAAGACGGTGATCCTTCCCACTTGCATTGAGCTAGAGGAATATACATAAGGATTGACCCTTGTGAATGTAGTGAGCATTCACTAATCCTTGTAAAGGCTTTGATCTTGGGAATAGAATTGATTTATCCCAAACATCATTATTGGCAGTGAGCCTTAGTGAATTTGGTATAATCGGCACATTGACATTGTATGATCCTTGGATGTAGCCCATTGATGGTGAATCAAGTGAAAAAATATGTGCCCTTGTTCTTTCATTATTTCTTTAGATTTAGTGCATTATCATCAGAAAAAATTGGAAAAGGAAACAATCAACATTAACATTAAAGAGAATAAGAAGTGACCCTTGTAGTAAAGAGCTCAAGATCCAGTGGGGAAGGATGATGTTTAAAAATAATACCCATACCCTGATTTACCCCCCCCCATCTCAAGGTATATAGACCCCTTTTGGACGTAACAATAGAAGATTCACATATTTTACCTGAAACTCCCACGTAGTTGAATTCCCCTATAGAATGCAGTTCATCAATTTTTTGTACCTTGCTACAAGAAATCATTATAATTATTTTTTCCAAAAATGAATCTTTAATTTCTATCAATTGACCTACAAATAACAATAATCTCGATGGTAGATAATTTTACATTTTTGATCTTCTCTACATAATAGAAAAACTACTGAGGGATCCCAATGCTAAATGAAAGTTCGAATGAGTCCAAAATTAATCATCACAACCTATTTTAATTCTATTACGAAATGAGTCCTTTGTAATTCAATGAATTCTATCATTGGGACTCCTATTGATTCATTCTCCAGGAATCATCCTATCCCTTGTAAATTTACCTAAAAAATTTCTAAGTATCCTATTACAACCTGCAACATAAACAACAGGAGGTAATTATCCGTCATCAATATTTATAATTGTATTTAAAATCCGCCAATCCCCGTGATTTGAAATAGAAATTAATTTCATTCAGTGAAATTAATCTTATTCCCATAATAAATAATAAATTAAAATAGCTGTTTGGACAAAACATATTCATGTACTACAAATAATTTAATACCCCATAATCAATAAACTCTAACTTAAGTATATTTAATAGAATAATTAAGGCCGTTAAACTAGATTAAATTAACAATTTTATGTCAATAGATTTATTCCATATCTTACCTAATATACTAAGAATAATGGATATTATTTCAATTCCAACCCAATGAAATATTTATCAGTTCCTATTCTAAAATATGTCTTAAAATAATCACAAATTATAATAACATTCCACCCTGACCTAACCCCATTACAATCACTCATATGTTATTGGTATGATTACTAGTGACACATTAAACCCACCTCTAATATTCCAGGTAGTGGAATTTTACTCTAATGTTATAGAAAATGTAACATTTGAGGTAATACCATTGGTAAGACTAAGAAAATAAACAATTCACCAAGAAACACAAAACACTGATTGAAAAAAATTAACCACCCATGGAATAGAAAATATCATATAGTTACATTGAATATATATAAATATAACAACATAAAAATTCAATACATATAAATGTGATTATTGTTTTGGAAAATGTGAGTGAGTACTCCACCACCCCCAAGCAAGGAATTCATGAACAAGTATTTCCTAAAATAATCTATATCATGATCCTATAAATCATGAAATAGTGTGTAAATGTAGGGTTGAGTATAACACCTAATGAGAGGGTTACTTCACAATAATTCTCATATCAATGTCGAAGAACTAAAATAAGGCTTATTTAAATAAATAGTAAATTTTAGAAGTCATCCATTCCTTGGTAAAATACCAAACCCCATCTCACTAGAAGTAAACTCTACAATTTTTAAATGTAGTTTGAATATGATTAAATAAAATAAATATATAAATAAGGAACCTCATACTCACTTCACCATTGATCTAGTATCACTTATATTCTAATTTCATACATATATGTTCTCCCATACTTCCCATTATCATAGATCAGATCATACCTCAAACTCAAACTCATCAAACCATAAGCACATATAAGTCCACTTTATACTAATAGAACAACTTATGACATCATATTACTTTTTTTCAAGCATTAAATGGCCCAATTTTGATCCCTATTTGGTTTGGTCTTATTTCAGGGGTGTTATATGTGAAATTTGTTGATGTTTTGGAAGCCTTTTATGCAGTACGTGTTTAGTGCACGGTTTTCCAAAACCGTTCCCATGATGAAAACCATGCACCCCTGGATAGTATGGAATTCATGGTTGGAACAAAGCTTCCCAAACCAAGTTCCCACATAAGATAAATTTAATTCCCCAAATGTAGGGTTTCATGACTGGCACATGGTTTCCCCTAATCATGAATCCCCATTCAGCTAGCCATGTGAAATGGATTTTTATATTCTGAAATTTTATTTTAAAATCTATAACCCCCCCCCCCCCCTCCATTTTAAGTAACTAATCACCCCCAATCAACCCTATTATGATTTCTAGAGTTGTGATGGATATTTAAAAATGGTTTCGTGTCATACTAACCCTTCTCTTGGTGGATCTATGCAGCACTGGTCCTATTCGATCTCATCCAGGTAAGTGGATCTTCTATCGTGTAGTTTCTTCCAGTCTCTCATCATATCTTACATAGATAGTGTTAAATCATCAGGGTATTGATGTATCTAAACATTTTTTCGATGGATCAAATCCTTTTATTGATATATCATGATTAAATATATGATTCTTTGAACTTCTTCACTATCATTTGGTATTGGTGTTACTGTTTTGGGTTTTAATCATTTGATTCCATGTTGTAAAGGTAGGTGGTTCCATTTTATATTCTCCATTTAATTGAATCCTTCAATAGATTAATTTTTTGGAAATAGATTTCAATTTATTTATTAAACATTGATTTGAAATAAATTGATTCTTAAATATAGAAAAACATTGTTTTTGAAAAAATACCCAATTCCATCTGAATGGGAATTGTGAAGTGAATTTTGAAAGATATAGAATTGATTATATGATTTTGAGAATTATTTTGACAAACATGTAAAAAAAATTAAAATGATTAAATCATGTGATTGGTTTTGTATTTAAGTGGCATGAAATGATGAAAATATCATGTCTTGGTTTTGAAATTAAATAAGAATATTGAAATAGATTACTGGGAAATTCAATTATAAATGATGATTTATTGGAAATGAGACGATTTAGCTATATTATATTTATTTATTGATCACAAGTGTGCCTTGGTAGTTAGTGGGTTATTTAGGATAAGCATTGTTGGATCCTGATCTCCTAGATATGGGTTAGTAATGAAAAATATAAAAAATATTAGTTTGAAATAATTTTCCCCGATGTGATAATGCTGATTCTTATTCAACCTGAGCCTAAGGGACCTGTTCACACTTGTTTATCCATAATCGTTGATTTAAGAAGTGTGATGACACTATATATAAAAAATAATTTACTTCAAGGAATATGTCTATGGTTCTTGTTTTGTGTGATTTTGTTTATATATTCCATATATCATAGACTGTTTTACTCATAAAAATGATTTATATAAATTATTTTATATAAAATGTTTATTTTATCCATGTTGAAATATTTTAGATCCACATAAATGAATGTATTTTTTTAATATAAAATGTTACATTTTTCTATGTCATATTTTATTTAAATTTCAATCACTATTTGGTTTACTGTTATGGTAGTAAGAACCTATTGAAATTTATAGCTCACACCCATACTTTTCCTTAAAACATTTTTAGTCTTTATTAAACTAGAATGAGAAAAGGGAATGTCCCACTTGGAGCTGGTGGATGTTCTTGATCCATTGGGACTGGAGTGATAGAGGTGATCAGTGGAGATGTGATCCACTTGTTACATGAGATATTTGAGTTTTTTCATGTTAGATGATGAATACTATGATGATGTACTGCATTGGGTTTTGTTATACCTGTTTGGTTTTTTGTACTTTGTCCCTCTGGAGTGCTGAGCATGAAGACATTTAATCTTTTATCATCACATTTTTTTTGGTAAATTTGTACTGTCCTTTTTTTGTAAAATCTAGGTTATTTTATCCAACACATTTAGATCAGGAATTACCTTATTTCTAGGTCAGAGATGACTCATGTATAAGGGTACTAGGGTGTTTATTATGGTTCATGAAAAATTGGTATCCTGGTAGGTTTTTCATCTTTTATTTTATATAAGTATGTAGTTTTGAATGTCATTATGTGACTTAGGTGGTACTTAAGAGTGAGTACCTAGACATATCTCATCTTAATAACCCTTAAGTCACCATCGGTATTTCTGGAAAGTCATATTATGGAATAATTGGATCAAATTATATTGTTTTCATGGATTTTGATTTGGGTTAGGTTGAAATACATATCTTGGTTGATTATTTGATGGGATTGATATTATTGTTTCTCTTGTTTGAGTTGTTTATCTGGGTTGTCTTCTATAATATTCATTGTTGTTTATTGAAATTGTATAGCATCATTCCTCCTAGAATACATTTAAATAGGCTCTTGGAGGAATCTATTGGTCAGAACAATGATAGGATCCTGACATGGACCATAATCTTGTTTATATTATTGTTCATGCTGTCTAA
Source organism: Viscum album (assembly GCA_963277665.1). Lineage (NCBI taxonomy): Eukaryota > Viridiplantae > Streptophyta > Magnoliopsida > Santalales > Viscaceae > Viscum > Viscum album. The sequence continues at coordinate 1,617,121,076 of OY728158.1, forward strand.
GATCTTGGGTAATAATCTACACCTATTCCCATTCAAGATATAGCCATTAAACCCCATATGTATGAATATCATAATCATTTTAAAGAGTTCCCTTTCCATAACCCACCAGCATTCCAAGGATCTAATGATCCTCAAGATTCTGAGGATTGGTTGTGAAAGATGGAGATTCTATTTGATTTCTTTTAAATTCATAATTTGATTAAAGTGACATGTTCCACCTTCAATCAAGAAGGTCGTAGAAGGAGATGGTTGGATTTAAGGGTGATAGTAAATAAGAACAAGATTTTATAGTGCGATGAATTTATATATTTTTTCCACTTATTAGTTCTATATAGAATCAATGTTCTAGGTAAGGATGTATATTTTTTTTATTCTTCATCAGGCTGATATGATATTGACAGAGTATACAACCCATTTTTATAATATTTTACCATATTCACCTAAGATTTTATCAAATAAAATGGTGAATACATGATGGTTCAATTTGGTACTCTAGCATGAAATATTTTCACATGTATTCTTACTAATGCTCTCTTAATATGTAGACATGCTAGATAGGGTACATATAGTTGAACATGATATGGTAGGTATGTCAGGGCTGATGGGGGTTTTTGTTTCTCCCATTAGTGGTTTTGCAGGTGTCATTAAAGTACATATGAATTATGATGAGTATTTTGGTGTTTCATAACAAAAGTAATCCTCTGTATCTCATGCAGTTCCAGTTAGAGTCCATTTTACTTACATATAGTGTGGCATGATTGGGAATTAAAAACTAGTTTCTCACTATGGAACCCAAGATATTCAATTCCTATGGAATCTCATCTCCCTTAAAGAAATGTTGTTATATATTGTCTTCCCTACATTGCAGAATGATCTCATTAGCACCTAAAAGTACTATACTATAATTAGATGTTTCTTTATTGAAGGTGATCAACCCACAAACATTAGAAATTAAGCTTCTTCACGTAGTAGAACAGTCTCGAGAGGATAAAAACACGGTTCCAGTGGCCATGAGAGGTACAATCACTATAGCGTCATATTTAATGACTAGTTTTTTTATACTTTTGAATCTCACTCATTTATATCAACTTGTATTATAGAAATAAAATATTTTCATATAGATATTTTATCTTATGAGATGGATATTACTACGCCCCTAAAAAACGAATAGTGAGTAGGGTCTCTATTTCCTTTCTTGTGCTTTCTCTTTATTAGAATTCACGATTACTGATGATTTTATGTTTTCAGTCATGGAACCAATTGATTTAATTTTTGGAATATATTGGCTCATCATTAATAAGGAATGAATTTAATTTTATCTTCAACAGTTTTCCTTTACTGCATGTGATGGGGTGTTTCGTGTCTTTTAGGGAGAATGGAACCACATGTTGAGTAGATCTGGACCTTCATATGCATGTTTAGCGAAACAAATATTGATTTTTTCTTTGGATATGGAATGATAATATTTGATTTATTGTATCCCTATAGATGTATCCATGTTTCTCAATGTGTTTCTTTTGATATATATATTTTTCAATAGATAATAAAGGTAGAGTTATATATTTATTTAGTGCCTCATACATAGCTGGTATATATTCCATATTACATTACAGAACTAGCTGAACTGAATGATTTGAAGACTCATATGGATGATCTGTTAGAGAAATGATTTATATGATTGAGTGTATCACCTTGGGTGCTGCCTATTCTCTTTGCAAAGAAAGAAAATAGAACACATTTCTTATGTGTATATTACCAGAAACTAAAAAAGATATGGTAATGAACAAGTATTCATTTCCTAATGTAGATTATTTATTTGACCAAATTAAAGGGGTTATGTTTTTCCTAAAGACTTCTATTTTATCTAGTTATCCTGAATTGAGAATAAAAGAATAATTCTTTCAGAAAATAGTCTTAGAGTGTTGGTATGTATATTATGAGTAAATAGTAATGTGATGTTTCAACCAATTCTTCTATAGTATTTTTGGATTTGAAGAATATGGTCATATATTAGTATCTTGATATGTTCATGGTGGTGTTTTTTGGATGAAATATTTATTTACTCTCATTCTATAGAGGATCATGTGCGTTATCTAAGAGAAGTTCTAGAAATGTTGATAAATCATTGACTTTATACCAAGCTATCGAAATGTGATATATAAATTATGGAAGAGATTTTTCTGGGACATGTTTTCTTATAATATGTTATCTCGTTTGACCCTGCACTTTTAGTAGATGTTTTTATATTGGATAAAATATGTAATTTATTTGAAATTCATAGCTTCTTGGGTCTATAGAGGTTTTATCGCCAGTTCATAAGTGATTTATATTTTTTTCTCTGATGGCCACTCTAACTCAGAAGGGAGTAATGTTCATTTTTGATGATAAATGTCAAATTAATTTTTCTAATATAAAATTTATTTTGACTTCTTTTCTAATTTCGAATATTTCAACAGCTCGGCAGGGCTATGTGGTCTTTTGTGATACATCTAGTTTGGGTCTAGGATGTGTTATAATGTATGATGACCATATGGTAACCTATGTCTCATGACATCTTAATACATATCATAAGAACTATATAACCCATGACCATGAAATCACTGCCAGGATGCATGAACATAAGAGTTTTTGGCATTACATTTTTGGAAAAGGTTGTCCTTTTATTCTGACCACAATAACCATAGTTATATTTTCTCATACAAATATGTGAATTTCCACTATAGGAGTTGGATGGAATACCTATGGTAATTTTATTTTGTCATTGATTATACCCTGAGCAAGGGGAATGACATTGTCCAGGCTTTGAGAAGGAAGCTTTAAAACCATCCTATGATAGAATCATCATAGGAGTGTCATTTGATGGGTGGATTTTCATGGTTTCATTTAGGATACAAGTAAAACAAATGTCAGGATATTTAGACCCATGCCCAATGGAGATCCTCCCTTCTGGAGTTGATTCTTTGGGATCAGCAGCATGATGATTACTTATGTGGCATTAAAGACTCTCTTTGTGGTGGGAATAATATCACTGAGTGGTCATTCTCTATAGATGGTATTTTATTTTTTCAGAAATGATACAGTATTCCATTTTAGTGAAGAATACTATTATTCGAGACTATCATAGTTCTTAGTGGGAAGTAAGACTAGGTACCATGAAGATGTTATATGATATGCGGTGATGATTTTGGTGGCCATGTATGATACAAGAAGTCACTGACCTTGTTTTATGTTTTTATAAATTCCAACATGTTAATTATGAGAACCAAAAAACCATCAGTTTTAATTTAGATATTTCTACTACTGACTAGGAAGTGGGATGATATTTCAATGGAATCCATGGTGGGGTTGCTTCATACCCCTTGGAAGAAGAAACTGATATGGGTTGTCATACATAGGCTAACCAAATTAGATCAATTCATATCTATTTAGGATACAGAAAAATCTGAATACCTAAGAATCCTGTATGCATAGGAGGTTTTTAGGTTACAAGGTGTTCTATCTCTTTTATTATCTGATATAGATCCCCATTTTACCTCTCATTTTTAGTATGTTATTTATGAGGTGATGTGATCTTTGGTTTATTAGAGTATGGAAAATCATTTGTAGACATATGTCCATGGAGAATGTGCCAAATATAATTTTTTAGAAATTTTCCAAGCATTAATCATTGAATTTTGTGGAGCTTGGGGAATCCATTTAGGAATGTTTTAGTTTTATTATAACAATATCTTCCAGTATGTAATTTGGATAGCTTCCTTTGAATCCTTTTATCAATGGTCTTACAAATATCTAGTGAGTTGGTATGATATTTTTGAATCTTACTTGGTTAGACTGAATCTATATTAAGATATGGCGATGAAGATTTAGTTGAATCTTTAGAAAATGTTGATGGCTCAGAGAAAATATAAATCCTATGTCGATCATCACTATAAACTATTTGGGATTTCTATTATCCACTATTTGGTCTTGAAAAATACACATTTATGATGAGAATAATTTCATGGATTTGGTAAAGGAGAAAAAAAATCCAATGAATAGTTTCAGGAAAATGTTGAATGGATGGGATGTTGTGATGTAAGAAATTCTATGTGTACCGCCGCACAACAAGATGTTTTACTCCACCACAAGGAGTCCCATGAACAAAATTGTTCATGGGATGAGGTGGACCTGCCAAATCTCAAAAATGAAATAAAATAATTCACAGGTCTAGGTGGTGATTTTTACCCTCCACATATTACCATACCTATGAAAAAAGTCGTTCATGGGTTCTGATGGTCATCTCCACCTCTCATGAAGAAAGTCATTCGTGGGCTGGGAAATCATCCTTGGGATCTCCCAAATGAATTCCCATATCCCACAATGTTTGACCATAGAATCCAGTATCCTCTCCCTTCATTGTCCTATACAGACTGCTGGGGGAGAACCGAAAGGGTGATGAAAACCTGATATAGATGATAGAGGATGATACAGAGAGTTGGGACTCAATGGAGAATTGGGAGAGAACCATTAATTCAGAACATGTAATCCCATCACAAATCAATAAGGATGATATAAATTCATTTTTCCATCAACAAAAAATAAAACCCATTTACAGACACTATTCCATGAGGATTAATCAGATGACCCCTTTATGGCCCAATACAGCGCATAGAAAAATTCTATGCGGGGGGGAACCCTGCCATGAATAGAAAAATATTATATGGAAGGATCTTGAACCCATGTAGAAAAATTACATGTAGGAAGAACCTAGAACCATGTAGAAACATTCTAAATATTAAAAATCCATGTCCTTGTATCAGAATTCGATACATATTGTACCATCACTCGCATAGCAACATGCTACGTGGAGGGGACCCCATCCCACATAAGAACACGCTACACAGAATGGGGAATCTTGGGCCATTAATCACTCTAAATCCCACCACATACTATCAATATACCTTTAGTCCCCACATTTTCTCCCTCTTAAACCATTTAATGATATCAAGCCAAGGCCACCTTCAACGACACCTAACATTTATGATCATATCATCAGGTGCATCATTGTTTCCTCTCGAGTTTTGATACCCATGGTAAGAGGAGTCATATTGGTAACCATTGTGACAATGTATTCCCTAATAATTCCTTCCAGTCTACCTTCCTATGGTAAACAGGTTCCCATCCATGGAGGTTCATATGGCCTCAGAGTTTCTCATGTGAACCTCCTCATTCTAGGGATTGAGGGGAACAAATTAGACTTTCCCTTCCATGATGTCCAGTGTTGGAAACTCCTATCTTCCCCAGAAACCAAATAGTTATCCTCATAGGTGTAATCCCAAACTCAATACCATAAACATCTTATATTCATAATGTAGAAATTCCATGTGCATCAACCTAAGTGTAATATCTGACCTTATCAACTCAAATTCCAATCCTCATTTGTGTAATCCCCAACCTAATACCTTCAATTGGACATATTCTTGACGATGAAAATGAATGGACATCCCCATGAGAGTAATACCCAACCACTCATGCATATTATAAGGTATAATCCCCACATATATCCACGCAAATGGGAATAATCAAAATTTTAATCCCCAACTGACCAATCTAAGTGTGCTTCGATTCCCACCTAACTAGGATATGTAGGAAGCATCCCTAAGATCCAAAAAAACACCCAAATTCACCCTAATGTTCTTCATCCCACATTCCTGATTGGGAAATATATATTTGGGAGGCCACATATCATTTGAGTCCCTCAGGATACCTTGATGTAAGACTCACAACATCCATGGCCATTCAACTTTCATCAGGATGTCTATTATGCAAGATTTTGTATGACACAGTTTGGTCCTCATCCTTTGACATTAAATGGGGATTTTTCTCATTAAGTGGGGCTGATATAAGAATTTTATGATTCATTTCATTATGATTCATAGGAATATCATTTTTTTGATCCCAAAATAAAAAATCTTTTCTCCCCCAAGATGATTGTTAACTCCTCAATTTTTGAGTGTGTGGAAAAAAACAGGCATCATCGTAATGAATGATTAAAAAATCTATGACCCTTCCATAAAATGATACCATTGATGGAGAATAGTGGATATATATATATATATCTCTATCAATGGATAACCATTTATACATACAAATGATTCTAAACCCATGCATGTTCATAATCGATTGTTACTTCTGGATGATCCACATCATACATACTTGGGAATTAATAATGGATTCACAAACATATCTTAAATTTACAAGAGAGTCTAGGAATAGGTAATAGTTCCCAAAAAAGAGTTTTAGGAATCCAAATTATCATCCTCTCTACCATTGTAATCTGTTAAGTGTCATTGTTCAAGATCCCTAATGAATTAATGCCTTTGGAATGAGGTCCACGATTCTCTGTGGATATGGGATTAATTGGGTGTTCCTGAATCCATGAACAAAAACCCATTTCAGAACATTCTGAAATGGTGCACCTGGCATGAGTGATTGTTCAAAATTAAACCTTATACAATCATTCTTCGATCACAAATGATTTTTATTGGAAACACAATGTTGAACCCAACATGAATCCTTAACCAAGGTGGTAGTTTTACCCCACGTCAGACCCCTTTAACATCCAAAAGGGACGAGGGACAAATGAGGCCGTCAATTATAAATGTTGTCATGAGATTCTACTATGAATAGGTTCTTTTTTTATTTTTTACATATATTAGATCCAAATTTTATCAGAACTCTCTTTAATCCAATGGTGTCTTGCTAGTTTTTATAGACATGTGCATTAGCCACTGCACGACCTGAGTCCTCGGTCAAACATATGATGTCATCACCCAACTAGTGTCTTCAATGATGGTTTTAAAATTCATTGGTCTAGAAGTAACACTATAATGGTACTCTCCAAACCCTAGAAGCATCTTGATAGGCCCTCATTTCCTTGAGGCCCTACCATCAATTCACCCAGTAATGGTCGTTAGTCAAGAACCATATAGCCCTGATAGCCATCGCAAACCATTTTGAGTGTCTAGCCCCAAAACATGATAATGATTTCCTCTGATACAATATGTAGGTTAATAAATTGGTGACCAAAAATTTCATCCTAGAAGCACAATGTTCCCTCTCAAGGTACCCTATCGGTAATCATCACCGTCAACATCATATGACTTGGTATCCTCACTATCTAGTAGATAACACCCCATGGGACATACTAAAAGTCATGTGGACTCAAGTCGATTGGGTGGTTCACATAGAGAAATGATCAAGAAATATGGAATATGCCATCATCCTTGTTTCTTGTAATGATGTCTACCAGGTAAATACAATGGTAACTACCCTACAGATGCAAATTCATGCTTGGTTATATATAAATTCCTCATGTCAAGTATGGTGGAAATAAATGGATAGAAGAATATTTTTAATCACCCTTGTGAATTACATCATGAAAATATGGTAGAGAAAGAGTATATGCAAATCCATTCTCACCAATATCAATTCCTCTAGGTAAATAGGATGAATTCAACAAGTAGATGAAAATTGCTACATATGAATATCATGCTCGCCAATCAAATACGATGACAAACTATGAGAAACAGATAATTCATGATCTTTCATACAAAGCCTGACATGAAAATATAATAGAAAATGGATAATGAAACTGGAATATCCCAAATATAAATCAGATGAAGATTCATATCTCTAACCATGTAAAAGAGGATTTTCAGTTTTAACTGGCATGAAATAGTAGACTAAAGTAGGTATATATCCTTGATTCGACACGAGAATAGGAATGCATTCTTGTTACCATTAAGGAATCATATCAATACATATTAGTAATAATTGAGGTTGAATCATCAGTCCCTATCCATATCCTACATATTATCTAAGATGTAATCCCATCCACAACAATAACTAAGAGTTGTGCCTACAAACCCTCCTCCTCAAGTGGGGTGACTCATCCACACAATGGGATGTAAACTCATAAGTAAACATGCATACCGTTTCCCATCTAAGAGGGTTATTTTCAATATTTCATGATAAACAGACTATAGGTTAGGGCCTAAATACACGTTCCACTAGTGGTAAACTAGTCCACTCTGATTGCTACTCTAGGGTAAGCATATATCTCAACAATAATTATGGAATCTTGTTGGAATATCTCGACATCATCATGGGATCTAATTGAACATGAACCTGTATATGAAGGTTTTAATATATAGAAAGTGGCCCCAGTCACTTGCAAGAGAAAACCTAGAATGAATATTCACCAAATGAAACAGGAAAATGAAGAGAAGACTCACAACTCTGCTCTGCTAGAGGCTAGAGTTTATGAGGGCATCAGACACCTATCAATGGTGGATCATGGTCCAGCCAATCTATTACCAAATTATGAATGTGATAGAATTTGATTCAAAGGTCTTACCCATAACATTATTACCAACATTTCTTGAGGTCCCCCATAGAATATATACTAGGAATGATTCTTTCATGGGTGTAATTTGATAAATCTAGAGATATTACATCTTGATGGGTTTCATGGTATCCATCCTCATATAAATATGATCAAATTCAAACAACTTCCTCCCCTTCAGATATTCCACCCTGAAGGTACACCCTAGGGAATAGACAACTTAAATCCTTTTTGATGTCTAATTTTGAGCTAAAATAGTTTTCCTTTCCATCATGGAATCTACTGCAAAGGTATAAGCTTATGTGACATGTCATTTTGGCAAGTGGTTCCTCCCCTTCCTAGGTTAAGCATGAGAAATCCCTCATATTATGAAAGACATTGAAATATGGGGCCAGACATGCTAGATAATATATCAATGATAGGCAACATCATTTCTCATCCATAAAATGGATTGTGGAAATTGTCATCCTCTGAACAACCTCTAGACCATCTCATTCCAACAAGATCCCTAAAAACCCCTCTGTTTGAGGCAAAAAAGTATTGAAGAACTCATGTTGGTCGAATAATGTAAAGGAGTATTTGGTATAAGAATAGAATGATATTATTCTCATTATAACACAATTGGATTTGGATGATATTCCTAATATATTTTTCCCCTCATCCACTTATCAATTTGATATTCCATAGGCACTGATAGAAACTTTCATACACAAAATCCATATGAATCACCAGAACAATTTCAACCACTTGAATCTGAATTTCATTCATTATAAAAGAAATTAATATCATGTAAAACTATTGCATGTTCATCATCATCAAATAAACTTAGATTCCCTTTTTTATGTGTAGAAACCATGATCATAGAAGTGGTAGAATGATCATCAATCGGCATGCCTTGATGCATTGCCTAAGTTTAATCATTTAATTATCAATTCCCCACCTTGTGTTCATATCTTAGGATGGGGTACATGGAGATTTTAATTTCACCCTAAACCTAATTGAATAGAACACACCTGAAGTGAAATCTTGCCATGTCCATACACCAAGAGGGCTATCAAGCAGTACCGCTGCACATGACAGACAACACAATCAATAATAACCGGCCATTAATAATTCTCAAAAGTGCTAGGCTTAATGGAAAAAATCAGTCAAAAAAATCATGATCCAGGAAACTGATTACATTTTGTAGGCTTCTCATATAAGCGAAGCCAATCATCAAGCACTAATAATGTCATCAGAAGTAACTAGTTCCCATTTAGACCCAGAATTTCACCTTGCTCACACTTGAATAGGGATGTGTGAGATCAATTTTTTGGTGGTAGTACTTGAATCTATCAGAGTATAGGATCAACCCCTACCCATAGGAATGGGGAATGTAAATATCAAAAACCCAAGATGTGGTGAAACAATAAGGGAACATGAGAATCCCCATCCTAAAGTGATGGCGATATTTTTTTTCTCAATAACCCCCTCAATAGAAATCATTATTTTCCCATTAAATATGTACACCAATATGTGGGGTCTCCTAGTTCATCCCATCTCACTGCCTTTTTCCCTCACAAGGGAAGCATGTAATGAGGTTGTATGGAGGATCCCTCTGATTCACTCTTTATCATGAAACATGGAGAAGACCCTATAAGTAAAGGGATTGATCCAACAAATTTTGTAAATAAACATCCTATCATTCGATATCTAGTAAGTCACCTATAATACATTATAAATCAATGAACATCATGTATGGAAATCCTTTATCTGATACCAAAAATTATATAAACACAGTGGATTAGAAAGAGGAATGTTCCTTTAACAATGTGATCCACACTAAAACAAATAAAGGAGGTGGGTGAACCTAAAACCATACAATCTCCCTGAATTTTGGTTCTCCCTCAACTACACTTATACGACCACCTCAGTGAATCTCTACCAATGATAAAAATAAAGGTAACGTCATGTATAACCTACATCCTCATCTCTATGAGAATGAGATCCCTAAACTCAATTAAATATTCACTCATTAGGGGGGAGAAAAAAAATATTTCAGGAGATTCAATGTCGAGTTACTCCGTGGTATAATTCCTACCAAACATGCTCCAAAAGATGTTCCTAAACTTGCATTTCTAGTACATGTACCCCAATAACAAGGTTTCATCCCAACGACTGAAGTACGGATAGTACATCTTTTAGAAGTGGTGCCTGAACCATTGGTCTAAATGGACCTAATTATGGATGAATATCATGATTTCCCTCCATTAAAGAGACAAAAAAATTGGCTCAGGTGAACCCCCAAAAGATTTCCCATACTAGATATCATCCCCAAATAATGGTCGCTCCAGCACATTAGGTCATGCCCATTGCTACTCCTGTCTATGTCCTTTTTCAACTGAACAATTATCAAGGAATAATTGACATGATTGAGTCATTAGCATCTCAAATTGAAGTTATATAGGAATGGTGTGCACTAATGTGGCTAGAATGAAAACCGTACCCCAACATGGTGAGTGACACCCTACCACAACCAAACTTTTGGATCCCTGCCTTTCCAATATTCAATGGCTCGAGTGACCTGAAACCAAGAATGATTCACTTTTCATTCCATTGTAATCCCATGACGTCCAATACACTAAAATAAGAAGTGGTGAAGCTTATATTCCTCATTTAAACCATATAAGGGCTAGACGTTGTACGGTACACCTATTTTCCAACTTTGTGAATTACAAGATGGAAGGAACTCCATCGGCAGTTCATCATTCAGTTCATCTCACTCTTTAAATAGAAATAAATTTGTGACCTATTGAACTGAGAATGATAAAAAAATAATATTTTCTTAGAAATAATTTCCAGGTGTAATGGGATGACAAACTCAATGAATCTATCGCTTCCCAAAGAATATCTTCTTGCTCTCTCCATAGAGAACCTCTATGTCAATAATCGAACACAACTCTTCCCAATGAAATATAGTTGTGGTTTTTTGGATTTCACATCCTTTTAGAAAATAATGGAATAATCCATAATATAGACTAATCTAAAGTCTTTAATGACTTCTCCATTTTTGAGGAAAATAGCTGGAAATGTAGAGGTGGATTGTGACACACTTAAGCCAGCCTCTACACCATCGCTAACTCTAAAACCCACACCTTATCATGTAGCACCACCTAGGAATCAATTAAATCCTATTCATCACTGGGATGAGTGGAGGGGATGCATGAGAAATCGATTGGATGAGTGACGGAAAACAATTACTCATTTTATGATGATAAAGTCTACATATATCTTTTAGCCACTATGGACAATGATTTTCTCCACCTGCCAAATCCCAAAAGGCCCAGAAAGGTAGGTATTGAAAAGTAGCCAGATTACTTTTCCTTCCATATAATTCTTGGACACATCATTTTTGAATTCGTCAACTTTAAAGAACAACTAAAATAAATTGTGGATTCAAGGAATATAATGTTGGGAAATCCTCCATCAGATATAGCCTATGTATCTGATACATACCCTAAGGAAGGATATGAGTGGAATGAATTTTTTAGCATAAACTCACATATGTATTATGGTTGTATTTATTGAAATATAATCAATTGGACTCTTGTTATTCTACAATAATAGTTGAAGCAACCAACTATGCCCCTCAAATTCTCCTACTACAACACAACTAGTGACATCAACATCACAAACCTCCAAAATAGAAACATACAAAAAGAAATCTGAACATAAATGTAGGGAGAAAATTCAAGAAAAAAACCTACCTTGAGGAAAAAATTGTATTCTGGCCTCTCAAATTTTATTCCCTCATATCTAAGCAACTGGCACCACCACATAAAATGGTACTTGAAGAATAATTTATCCAGAAAAAGTTATCAATTTACAGGGTGTTTTTTCAGTTTCTTTAATTTCATTCACATAAAGGATCCCTTCTTCAATGATGATTATTTCTATGAACCTGAGTTCCGCACATCAAATCAAGGGACCAAAGGTAGAGCCCACAAGAGTTTAGGATACAATGGAAGGCATAGTCATGTCAAAGAATATATTTCTATCCATATTCTGACATAGACTGTCAATGTTGTAGAAAATCACAGAAGAAACCTTCAGCGAGTTAAAATAAAGTAGGAAAATCCTCCTACATACTTCAAAAATCCACCCTAACCTTATCACTCAGAAATATTTATCAAAGGGGGTAAATGGGTTAGATCACCCTCGGTGTGAAGGCAAACCTACCCAACCAAACCCACCATGGAAAAGAGAACCTCCAACTCCTATTTCAAGGGAATATTGGTTTATGTCAAATAGTCCATCCCCTAGAGTGCCTACAAAAGATAATAACCACCCTTAGAAGAGTAGGACTTTATAATTGAGGTATGAAATCCTAAAATAGGTATTCTTGGTACCATCGAAGATATCGATCATATATGCCCTAAGTTGTCAAAAAAACATAGGGAATAATTTAGAGAGGCTTTACTAATCCCTTTAGAGTGTGATGCTGAGGTTACAGCTACTGAGGCTTATCAGATAGAGATTGATCCTAGAGAATGGAATGCAGCTATATCCTTCATAGATCAAGATGAAAATTCAATTATATAGGTACATTTCAAACCCTTGTATATGTATTTTAGGATAAATGGTGTCAATGTTCAAAAGGCTTTCAGTGAAAATGGATTTGGCATTAATCTCATTTTATTATGGACACTTTTCTAGATGGTCTTCAATGAGGATAGCCTTGCACGTTCTACCATCACACTAAAGGGTAATGATAATAGTAATAAGAATCCATTATTCCAAATCAATATCTATGCCCAATTTGGACACCTCATAGCCGACTCCGAATTTATGATGGTTTGAAAAAACATGCCCTTTTACGTCTTTCTCAGAAGGGCCTATTTTCATCGACATAAAATATCTCATCATCATACCATAAATGCATCAAATAATGCATTTATTGAAAAATTGGTACATTTCATGCTGATATGGACCTATTCGAAACCTATAAGACACACTATATCGATGAAGGATTCTATTAGGGAAAATGGTAATAATTCCTAGTTGATGGAGTTACTGGGGTCACCACCCTCAAACAGTTTGTAAATGATCTCCGACTACCCCATCAATGATCTCAATGGAGAATACATATTACCCATCAATTATTTCATGTATATAAGTCAATATTCATATGCATATTCAATGATCTTCCTGATTTTAGTCATGACCACTTAATCCAGTAGTGTTTATATGTTGGATAACTCCCTAAAAAGTGGTGAATTCTTGGTTGTAAATTAATTTATTCCATCCTTAGATATCCAAGAAATACCAGCCTTACCAGCTAAGGCAGAATAGGTTGTCTCATTATCCAAATTGGATGAAGATGATCCTCCTCTATCTCTCACTCCCACCTCTCCAGAGACTCAAGGGATTCCAACACTGTCAGCTGGGTTAGAGGAAGTATCTTCATCATTAAAATGTCAAGATATTGACTTCTCTCCAAACTCAGGATATCTTACCCCACTACACGGTCCCATTATGGATGAATAAGAAAACGATGAGGATGTAGAGAGGATGATTGTGACCTTAATAACACCCCTCCATCAATTTTTGAGGGCATATACACCACCGTCTATGAACTTAGAGAAAACAAATATTAGTACATAAGAAGAACTATAACCAACCTTGATTAGTGCAGCCATGTATTCTAACAAACATGAGGTATATACCACATTACTGATGAATAAATAAGATTTATTCACCTAGAACTACACATAAATGTTGGACCTCAATCCTTATGTGGACACTCACCCCAAGGGATTATCAATGGACCATTGGGTCTATAAATAGACATCCAAAAGGACACACCCAACACATGCTACAAAAATTGAGGCTGAAAATAATAAGATCATTAAATCCATATTCATTTGGGAGATCTAATATCCCAAATGGATGGCCAATATCTTCACCATCAAGAATAAAAACGGGAAATATTCTACATTGGTTTTAAATATCTCAACTAGAACTGCCCAAAGGATAATTTACTGATCCCAATCGAAGAATGTTTGATTGATGAAACAACTGGATATCACACCCAATACCTCATGGATGGCTTTTTGAAATAAAATAAAATCATAATTGACATTGAATATGAATAATCCACCTACTTCAAGGACCCCAATGGAGTTATTTTATATTGGTTAATTCCATTTGGCTTTAATAATGTCAGTATTACATGACAATGCACCATGGAACACATCTTTATTCCCTACTAGGGGAATTTGGTTGAATTCTTTGTAGATGATCAGGTTGTTAAATAATGATTGTGAACTAACCACTTGGATGATATTGAGACCATATTACAAATATTAGTACTGTACAACCTGAAAATGAACCCTATGAAATGAAATCTCAACATTACCTTAGGAAAATTCCTTGACTTTTTTTTACACCATCATGGCATTGAAGTCCACCCCAAGAAGAAAAAGTCCATTCTAGTATGTCACCCCCAAAAAACCATATATATTTGTTTGGAATTTAAGGAAATATGGATTATATTTGACTCTTTATCACCAACCATGAAAAAATGTCTAGACTTCACTATGTTGATGAAAAAGTGGGTTACATATTAATGGAATAATGATTTCATGAAAGCATTAAAAAGTATCAAGAAATATTTCTTGATCCCACCATTTCTGATTCCTACTCTCAAAATAATGCATCCTTTTTATGTGAAATACTTTGAGAGATAATTGGGTTACTTCCTCATGCAAATGAATGAAACGTGTATCAAAAACCACCTCTATTAGCTTAGTCAAACTATGATATCTGCTAAGAATCATTACTCCAATATCGAGAAGATTTTTCAAATGAAAATATTTCTAGTCCAAAAAGTGAGGCACTCCATATAGAATCATAACATCTGTTGGGTCTCTCATAACAATAAAATCAAGTACATTCATAGCCATCTGATTTTGATCCAGCATTTTTCATGGTAGGAATTTATCTTATAGTTGTTTGAAATTCAGTTTGTCTCAGAAATAGATGAAATTTCCAACATTAAAATATTTCCTTGTAGAGAAACCCTCAGAATAAATGACTTCATTGGGAATTGAATTACATGATGAAGAGGTTTTCTCTATTCAGGAGGCCCCCCAAAAATTAAAAATTTATATTGACAATGCATCCAGAAGTCCAATGAAGGAGATGATGGAAGACCTCAAGCTCAATAAAATGGTGTTGGGAGTTGTTTTCATCTCTCCAGAAAAGGCAGTCCGACCTTACTCCTTCCGGATGTTGGAATGTTTTCTCTATACATTGATGGAATACCTTACACCTTCCTATAGTTTGAAGGATTCATGAATAAATAAGTAGTACCACATTACTCTTCCATATTACAAGGTAGTCTTACCTTACCCATTGCAGGGATAGAGCTAACACTATAGTTACAAGGCAATCACTTGAAGATAAAAGGTGATCTGGATCTGGTCATCAAGAAGTCCAATGAGGATTATGCCATCATAAAGGATGATTTAATCCCCATGTTAAACCATGTTTGTGGATAAATTGAGGATTTCCCTTTGGATCTGAAAATTACTCACCTCCCAAGGGCATAGAATTCACAAGTTGATTCACTGGAAAATGTAGCCATAGCTCTAGTCGATCCAAACAAGGATGAAACAATAATCCTCATTGTGCATCATCAGATGGTATCACTAATTGTTTGAGCCAACACATAAGATATTGATGAGATTAGTCTCATCCTTGAACTGTACAGTACTACCACTGACTAGATGACACCCATTATGGAATACATTCAAAAAGGTAGATTTGTCACTTAATAGAGTGGGGAGAGATCAAATACATAGACGATCAATTATATTTTTTCTATATGATGGAAAAATCATCAAAAGGTCCTCTATAAAATGAGTCTTGATGAGGTCCTTCATTGGTACATTTATGGATAAGATACTATTATTTTCACGATGGAAGTGCACACTGAAGCCTGCAGTTCCCACCATTTAGTATCCAAGATTTCCCATCAAATCTGAAGTCTTGGGAACTAGTAGACCACTATAATGTTGGGCTGAACTAAATTAACCAAAATCTGTATTCCTTCTAGGTTCATTCCAAATTCATTCACTAATCCCTAGAGTATATTCACACATCCTAATACTCCATTACATTTTCCTTATAGGGAATGGACATCGAGAGACTATATCCTCTCACTAAAGGCTAGAAGTTCAAGTACATTCTTAATGAAACCCACTTCATCTCCAAGTGGGACGAATCCATACCCCTTCAAGAATTCAGGGGATGGAACTTTTCCAGCTTTGTGAGATCCAACTTCATCATCATATTTGGTGTCCCTCATACAATACTAATAAATAACAACACCAATTTATATTTTTCTAAATAGAAAAAACTATATCAGGTGTTTGACATAAAGTCCAACCATTCATCACACTACAATGAATTAGCTAATGGATATATATATTTCTTCATGAATTACCTATCAAATATACTATAGAATATAGTATATAAGGATAAAAGTTATTGGAAAGATAATATTTTACATGCCTTGTCAGATTAATGGACTATGAACCACACTGCCACACATGCATCCCCATACTAATTAATATACAGGGTAGAGGCAGTCCAACAATCGAAGATCAATTTCCCTCACTCCACATCCCAATAGGTTATTATATATCCATAGATGATCAGTCGAAAAATGAATAGATGAATTGGATAGAATATATGATAAGATAATTCACCCCTTGCATAATTTGGAAGTCCATGAAATCTGGATTGGATTAAACTTTTACAAATACATCCACCATCGATCATTTCTTGATGGAGAGATGGTGTTGGTCTGTAAGAATCAGATGAGCCTAGGAAATAAATATGCTATGATGGAACCATATTTGGAGAGACCCTATTCCATACATAAATTTTACTCTAATATAGAATATTCTTTTATCTCAATGGAGGGTCAACTTACCTTAAAACCGACCAACGTAAGGTTCCTGAAAAAAATTCCTTTAATCATAATACATTATAGTCCGGGTCGCATGACATTAAACTTCATGTAACATTGTCCATGTCACAAGATAATTAACTACAAGACATCAATTTCGACATTATATGACACTAAACTAAAAAAAACCATAATTTTCCCACTAGAGAGGAAATCACCCCAATATTGTTCATCTACCATACAATATTCATGAAATAATATTGTCATGATTCCTATCAATATATGATATGTAGTGATGCCTAGACATCTCATGTCTGGCCTAGAAAAAAAATTCCCCCCATTTATAAGATTATTTTAACTATACATTGGCCTTAAGACCAGTTTTAATGTGAGGATGTTGTTTCATTATTAACAACAAAATCAACTTTCTCGTAACTATAGTTCATCATTCTCAAGATAATATTGGGTTAAACTACATAGTACAACATCCATGTTGCAAGATTTTAATATTCATGAAACAATTTTCCTTACTAAATGATGTTAAACTGTATAGAAATCATAATATCACCAACGATTCATTAAACAGACAATATATCTTTGTGAAAGGAATGTGAAATTCCATCCCTGTGTATGGGTAAAATCTACATAGGGGACCAATCCATGAACTATGTACCAATTGATTCTTGTTCACATAGGAAACAAAGAAAAGCATGAGTTATTCATCCTAGGCCCAGCCCCATCATCAACTTATCATAAAATCTACTCCCTTAAGAATCATGATTGTTTCCTCTCTGTAGTATGTATTGAGGTTTTGTGAGGTAATATGTGTCTCTATAATTTATTTTACGTATTATCATATCTTATTAGCCACAAAATCTCTTTTAATCTGTTTTCACCCCATCATGATAAAAGGAGTGTAAAGACAAATTAGATCATTACCATGGGGAAAACCTAGGATATTATCATGCATTCATTTATGGTAGAAACCAATGATTAACATCCTCATCACATAGTGTTAATTTGTAGCCTTGCCCCATTCAATAAAAATAGGATTCATCATAAAAGTCGGTGGATACCTCAAATCACAAAAAAATGACTTTATGTCCCCACCACAGACGAAAAATCCTTAAAAATATTTCTCATAGCAGATCATTCTCAGGAACTATGTTTGGATTGATTCAAATTTCAATGAGATACATAAGGATTCCTTAATCTTACATCCTGGTTAAGCCATCCTAATAAAATACCCCTATCTACATAAAAATTATACATATGCAAGGATATTTTGTTCATGAACTATGTGGGCCTTGATTCCATCCCTCAAATATATGTAGTGATTCCTAGGTCTCAATTCTTGGTCCCAACAAAAATTGGAATTTCCCTTCATGTTGGGTGACCCACTTCCTAACAAAAAGTTGGAGAACTACATGAATCCTAAATAAATATGATTAGATTGATTCTAAATCCAATGGGATATGTAGTGAATCCTAGACCTCATGTAATATGTCTATCCATGACAAAAAGTAATTTCTCTATTCCATTCATACAGACTAAATCAATGAAGGGGACTCCAAAGTGGATCCTTCTATTTATAAGTATGTTTTAAGTAAAGTCTGCTCTCCCTGGACATGAGTCAAGTTTATGTAGGGAAAAATGTTTAGAACAATGTGTGGCTTGATTCTTATCCACACATGCTATGTAGTGACAACCAAATATCTAAAACTAGTTCTAGCCGCAAAAATCAATCAATCAATGGAAAAAATCCCCCCATGCGTGTAGATCAGTCCTTCATAAGGAGTTCCTATTCATAAATACATGTGTCTTGATTCCTATCCACACATGATTTGTAGTGATGCCCTGATCTCCAATCATGGGTCTTGATAAAACCATTCTAAATTCCCCCTCCCTATGTACACCATCACATGGAAGAAGTTCTAGAACTACATACAGATTGATTCTTATTTCGATGTGATATGTAGTGACATCCAAATTTTTCATCTTGGTACTGCCACCATAAATTTAAAATTCCTCTATCATTCATTTTACCACATCTGTGTGGATGAAAAAAACTTATTCCACTACTTTTTTCTCACAAAAATCATAACTAACATGAGATTTATAGTTTCTATAAGGGTTTCCCCACATGATAAAGGCATTTTAATTCATATCATGGTTTCCATGGTCCTAGTAGCATTGCCTTAAATGGAATAGCCCATGTCCCTACCACTTAATGTTAATATTCATGGTGTTAAAGAACTACTTGTGGCTTGATTCTCATTCAAACAGGATACACTGTGACCCTTTTACCTTATGTCCTAGTCCCAGCCACATGGTAAAGAAAAACAAAAGTTTCTCCACCTCATGAAAAAAATGAAAGATCTATAAAAGAGATCTTAAATTTGTGTTTCATCATTCATGTATCTATAAAAGAAACAAATTTCCCCTCTATAATATATGAGTTGGATTTATGTAGTGAATTTCAGACTACATTGACAGTCATGGCCTAAATGTTTCATACCTACCTAGAAACATTATTTCCATTCATCGTACATTGTACCCTGGTATATTGAAATCACAAAAATATTTCTTTTTTAAATTAGAGATGGGTGGGGTTCAGTGTCCCAAGGACACATTTGTTTGACTATAAACAATATTCCCCAGTTGTCACCGAATAAGTTTCCCATGCAAAAGTAATGTTTTCAAAGTGAAAATTCGTTCCCATGAGAGGACTCTTCTATCTTTATAATACCTAACGGTATTTTCCCCATACCATTTATTCTTATCTAAGAACCCCCAGAATCATGGTTGACACTTTCATTCCCCCTCATGTTTGAGGCATGTTGAAATATCATGACCTAGTGATCCTCCTATTACTCATCATTTCATTAACACATGATCCCAACCATATGACCTATTAATATAAGACCCAATATCATTCTCAATGCATAATGTTAAAATGAAATGGCCAAATATTCTAATCACATGAAACTAAACTACACAATGTCCAAAATTATATGTGGATTAATCCTTATTTTGACGAGATACACAGTAATTCTCAAACCATATATCTCGATCCCATCTATAAAATAAAATAATTCTCCTACGTATGGGTCATACCTGCATAAGGGAAAAATTTCTACCCATTCTTGGAAAATTTCTACGTGAAATGATCCTTTCATGTATAGGAACATTCTTTTAACAGAACAAACACAGTGTCTAGGGAAGGATGAATATCCATTAACATCTTGGAAATCATAAATGGAGGGTTAGTGTTCTGAGGATACCTTTTTTTGACAATGAACAATATTCCATAATTGGATATGATAAGTCTCCAAAAATGGTATTTTAGCCAAACAAATATTCATCCGCATGAGAGTCTTTTCTTACCTCTATATTACCCAATGATGGTTTTCGTCCCACATCACTGATCAAATTTGAAAACCCCTAGATTATAGCTTACAAACATTCCCCTTCATGTTTGAAGATGATGGAATAATAATGGAAAATTTACCATTAAAATTTCAAAGAGTTTATACCTCAGTCACACCTAAGTGTCCTTAAATATTAGACCTTAACTATCCTTTCCATAATACATTAAACTTCGCATTACATGTACAAGTTTCATGGCATTAAACTACACCATGCATTATCCCTACTTCACACAAGAAAAATTCATATACGAGTGGTTTATCATTCATGGTCAATGCCGATATAAATGCCCTCTTCACATTTAGACATAAAATACTTATCAATCCACCATTCATGGTCTTGAGAAATCTGAATTTTAATAAACTACATGGCCATTATAAATGTAGGGATAATGTTTTGAGGAACACTTTGACTATGCACAATATATTACAGTTGGCTCTCCATAAGTTTCCCACACAAAAGTCCCATCACCCAGAGGAAAATCCATCCCCATGAGAGGCCTCTTATATCTCCATACTCTCCAACAACATCATGCTAGAAACCACTTTTACAATTACTCCTTGTGTGATTATCCCAAATAATGTATCTGAACTAGATATAAAAAACCCATGGCTTAAAGATCCCTTTATATGTTTGAAAATATATTTTAAAATTCTCATCCACAAAATTCTATTGAGGTCATCACTCTATAATTCATGGTTATAATTGTTCTCTCTAAAATACCACTCATAGTATTTTGACATGAAATACGTTAAAAAGTCTATAGGAAGAGACATCATAGTCTCTTTGTTGAAGAACCTCAATGGAAAACCTAGGAAAAATTTGACTACCATCATTCATGAACTATTATTTTCATGGTACAGGAAATAACTATGCAATAAAATGAAAATAAAATAGGTACAAAGTTTATTTGGTTGAATACCCACAAATGAAGTCCTAAGAAAAATCCATTCCATAACCTCTAATCCCATACAAGAGTGGTCTTAGGAAAAAATTTCAGAGGTAAAAAACCACAGTGTATATAGGGTTTGTCATGTAACAATATAAATAGTAAAACTATGCTCGATGAGTCCCTTGGATCAGGAAACAATTAGAGCATCACATAATTTTAAACCAAAAAAACAATTCAAATATGACCAAATTCATTATATGAACTTATTCCTCTTCATCTCGAATGGAACCCATTCTGATGGGAACATTTGTTAGGTCCAAAAAAATCATCATGTAAGAAGAATATAATTCCACAATCTTTGTAAAGGGAGAAAAAAAATATGGAAAGAGTTGTACGAAAATGATCAAATTACAAGAAGCTGTGAAGAATGGTTTCGTACTGTAATGTAAGAAGTCCTATGTGGATCATCACTCTACATGGCATTATACCACTCCATTTGGAGTCCCACCAATGAATTCATTCAATAGATGATATGGAGACATTGGTTCCCACAAAAAAAATAAAATTGTTATCAGGGTCTTGTGGGGATTTTCTCCCTTAGAAAATAACCATCCCCATGAAAGAAAATTCTTTTGCAGGTGCTAACAGTCTTCTCCACCTCCAGAAAATGAAATAATTCATGGATTGGAGAGTACTCCTTGGTCCCCCAAAAAAAATCCCCACATCCCACTACAAATGATAGTCCATACTGGCAACTGGTCCCTCTATTCTTCTATAAAAGTCTATTGAGAGGGAATTAAGTGGGAGATGAAAATGGGAAATATAAAATGGATGATGAAACAATGTGTCAGGGATCAGAGGGGAATTGGAAGAGAACCATCTATTCCAAGTAAGTAAACCCTCCATATAGAATTAAGGAATAAATAAATTCACCTTGTCATCCAAAAACCTAAAACCCTCTTATGGACTCCATTTTCTGAGGGATAAACAGATGATACCTTTATATATGAGTACCCCACACAGAAAAAGGTTATACGGGGATAACCCAACCATATCTTGAAAACCAATAAACTAGAAGAACTTGACCCCATGTAGAAAAACACTATGTGGGTAAAACCTAGCCCCACATAGAGAAACGATATGTGTGTAGGACCATGGTCTGTATAGCACAATGCTATGTTGATGGTACCCTCAACTTCATAGCAACATGTTATGCATAGGGGACACCATCCAATATAAGAACATTCTACTTGGAATGGGAAATCCTGTGGAATTTTGTAATCCAGATCCCATCACTTCTTACCAGCCTAAAATTTTCCCCCAATTTAGTCTATCTATGAACCATTCTCCTGGTACCGGGACAAGGCATAATCTAATGCCACCTGAAATGTATGCTCAAAGCATCAGGCATATCAGCATGTCCCATTTAGTTTTGATACACAAATAAATAGGATTCAATTTAAAAAAAAACTCTATGATAAGGAGGACCCACATATTGACTTCAGGTCTATATTTTCATAGTAAGAAGGGTCTCTGACATGGAGGTGCTTATGGACTTGGAAGAGCTCACACGAACCTCCCTGGTCTAGGAATTGAGGGGAACTATTGGACATTCCATCTTATGAGGGTCAGTGATGTCCATGCTCATCTTATCTATGAAACAAATGAGAATCCTCACAGTTGTAACCCCCAACACAATACCTTTAATGGGCCATATTTTGGATGAATCAAATGCATTTTCATCACTAGGAGTGTAAAAACCAACCATATAGGCCTCATATAATGTGTAATCCCCCACCATATCAACTCAAAGGTGTAATATCAAACCTAATATCTTCAATGGGTCATATTACCAGTGGTGAAAATTATTTTGAATCCACCTCAATGTAAGCCCCAACCACATGGTCCTCCTACAGGGCATAAGGCCCAACCATATCCACCAAAACGGGCATCCTCATTGGTGTAATCCCCAACTGATCGAACAACATGGGCTTCGATTCCCAACAAACTAGGATACATACAAAGCCTCCCTAAAGTCCAAAATGAAAAATCAAATTCATTGTATTCTTCTTCATGTGACATTTCCAATAGGTCTATATCTATATGGGAGACCACATCACATTCAGGTCCCTTAGACCACATCAGCCTACGTCCCACACCATCCTTGAGCAGACACCTTTTTCATGGACAACATGTCCAACAAGAACCAATCCTTTGATAGAGATGTCTCAGACTTGTTTTCAGGTGTTTGTTTTTTCTTTTTTTGAGTACCTTTTGTTTCAGTGTTACCCTGGGGTTTTTTGGGAGAAATTTGAGAAAATTGGAAGGATGGGGGAAATTACATGGTTGGTGCACAATTTTCCCAAACTGTGTGCCCTAGCCAAGAAAACCATGAAACCCCTCAAAGAGACGGATTACATGGTCAGTGCATAGTTTTTCAAACCAAGCAACCTTTTAGGAGAAATAATGCACCCCCCTGAAAATGTGCATGGTTAAAGTGTGCAGTTTCGAAAATCATTCACCCCTACCAATGAAAACATGTGTAGTTTTTTAATTAACCTTAAAATTAAATTTTATATTTTTAAAAACCGCATATTAATACATAGTCGATGATAGATTTACCCTAAACATTCTATCTCTTTTTCAAAGGCTCCCAGAGGAATTTCCAATGCTTCTGACCTCTATTACTTGTGATTTGAATCTCAGATTGAAGATCTTCACCTCTCTCGGTAGGTGAATCTCAACCAGATTGATTTCCCATATCTCTCCCATTATTCTAACATTATTTGGAGGGATGTTTTCTACATTTTATATTAGATCTAAAATTAGTTTTGTTGGATCTTATTTCATAATATCTTGGATCTAGGATTTGAATCTAGATCTGCTTCATTGATGGGATTATAGTTATTCTTCTCAAATTATGTATTTCTATTGGCATGCGTTCATCATCGATTTAGTGGTAGGTGTTCTATTAATAAAATCCAATATTCTTGATTTCTATTAAAATTTTGAAATTGTATAACCTATATTGAATTTTTATCTATTTAATTTCATAAAATTAATTAATTAATTTTATGAATAAATTGATTTAGGGATTTGGGAATTGATAGAATAGTTGGGTTATAGAATTGGTAAATTAATGGGTTTGTGAAATTGAAATTTTGTTGAATTGGATTAGTTAATTTTTTAATTAATTAATGGGATATTGTTATTTTTTAATTTGATTAGTTAATTGTTTATTTTATTAAGGGAATGGGTGATTATGCAATTTGTAGATTTGAATTAATTAATGGATTTTTATTCTGGTGAAATTTGGATTAATTAATCAGTTAATTAATTAATGAATCATTATATTTGATTGAATAGGATTAATTAGTTGATGAATGAATTAATTGGTCAATTGTTTTGATTATGGAATTGATGGATTTTGATTAATTAATTTATGAATTAATTAATTTAAGATTATGATGGTGAAATGTGACTAGATGATTAATTTTGTTTAATATTAAGTGATGTTATATTGTGATATATGTGATATTGAGATACATATGATATATAATATTTATTGATGTAAGACTGTGGGACACAGACTGGTGCTCCAAACACCCATGTGCAATTTATTGATATACTAGTGTAGGATAGTTACTATCACTCCAAATACCTATAGAGTTCCAAAGGAATGAATGAAAATATTATTGCATGGGATAGAGAATAAATATCCAAATGACCATGGGGTGAGGGATTGAGATTGATTCTCCAAAAACCCACGAGGTGCTAGACATGATGTTATAAGGCTTCGTAATTAGTACATGAAAAGATTTTAGGGTTGCATGACATGTTAAGGTAAAGGTACCCATATTAGATGGATGATTCTGGATAGAGGATGGATGAGGCAACTGAATGTGGATTGGGTCCTTCTAGGTAGTTTTTATTGTCTAATTATTTTCAGTTTTTCATATTAACACATGACACATACATTAGAATGTAATATCAACATTTTTGTTTTGGTATTGTATTTTATCTTTGGTGATGATGTGATATTGGTATAATTATAGTTATAGTTATATTATTTGGTTGTTTATTTATTTCCTCTATGATATTATATTGATAAAGAGGGTATTGGGTCCCAATGACTGATATAAGGCCCACCCTGCTAGTCAGAAAACTCTATCATATGGGTGGGTTTGCTTGAGTCACATAGTGGATTGGATCGGGGCACAGGTGTGTTGTTCTTGAGTTGGGATGTTACAAAGTGGTATCATAGCAATTTTTTTTCATTACTTTTTCATTTTATTTTGGGAAAGGTAAATCAAAGAAAAGGAAGAGATAGTCCTTGGTTATGAGCTCAGTTTTGGGAATAGAAAACCCATTTTCTAGGGGAAACCCAAGTAACTAGGGAGGGATTGTTGTTATTAGTGTTTTATATTACATTTGGATTTTATTTATCCATGGGTGATGTACTTATAGTGTCATGTGGTTATTGTTCTTGAATGTTTTTGATATTTTACTCATGGAATAGTATGGTATGAAATTTTAGTATGAAACCATCATTATAGGAACATAGGATTGCTTTGTGACATTCTTAAATTTAGGAACACAAGGAAAATTAAATGTTAGATAAATTTTTGAACTTGAAAGGATTTTTACATTCTTGTGAAATTGAAATGAAATGGGGATTAATATGATGATGAAAATTATAAATGATGAAAAATGTGGAAAATTTATATATAATGATACTTGAATAATAATTTTTATATTACTCTTTGTTAACCATGAACTGGGCGTCTTATAGTTTAGGGTAGTGATTGGGCATTCGTTTTGACTATGTTACGGGGGAAATGGATATGAACTATTAGGGATTTAGGAGAAATCCCCTTATTTAATGTGTTAATTTTTTAAATTTTTTCATGGTACATGTGTTTGAGATTTTAGAGATATTACATCCTGATGATGCTTGTCGGTTGGAAGAACAGAGGATAATGATATAAATTAACCACCGGTAGTGGAACTGGAGGCACCAGTAGTGTCAAGTGAGGTAGTTTGGGAGAAGTTTGGGGAGAACATTGGTTAATTCATGTAGTTTAGAGAAAGAGGGCCGGGGTGGTAGAAAGGAGTATTTCTGACCTGACATGGGAATTATAGTCGTCGCACCCTATGACATTTACCAAAGAGGATGGACTGAAAGTAGCTGATTTATAGATGTAGTCTATCCATATGATACATGACCACTTAGAAAATCCTTCTAATAAGAGATTAAAATTGGATACTTACATGTTATGTGGCCCAGAAAATGGTTGGCAGCACATCAAGACTCTATAAGGATACATGGAGACTATGGAGTGTAATGATTTCTTGGATAATTCTTGGAGCACTTTTACCATGAGAAACTCAAGCAGGAGAGAGCAGTCGAGTTCATTATACTAACATATGGGAGCATGTTTGTGATGTACTAAGTTGGAAGCTTCAATGATTTGAAGGGTTTTGTTCTAGAATTTTCATAAGATGAGGATACTATTAAAAAGAGGTTTTAGTATGGGATTAAATGTCAAATTAAGTCTCAGGTGAATATATTCAGGCTGAAGATGTTTTCAGAAGTGGTGAAATAGGATCTCATATCAAAGAGGGGCCTAAAGCAGGATTCAAGTGGATGACATATGGTTTATTCTAGATGATTATGAGGTATGAATTTTGAGACTACGAAGCATCATTGTGATAATGTTAGCCAAATAAGTTAAAATTAGAGTGTCCAAAAAGGGTGTTTAATGAAACATGATGTTACCTGAGTGCTTTTTCACCAGTGTGGTAGGTCGTCCAAATTTCGGGAACATTTTCTCATACTGCCAGTAAAGTTTCACACCTATGGTAGAATGGGCCATATTGAGAGGTTCTCTAGGAAACTGTGATAGATAGGTAATGATATAGGAGTTTCTAAAAAACCATAGTATGGGAATGGGATATTCTACATCATACAAGTCTCATAGATGGAGTTCTTCTAGTTGTGGAGGTTGATGTAGTGGATGAGGATCTTCTAGGAAGGATAACATGTATCATCAAAGAGGTGTAGCTCAGGTGATTCAAACTACATCATAGAGAATAGGGGTAGGAAAGTTGCATATTGATAATTCTACACCGATGGATAGTGAGGTTGGACCATTGATAGTGAGAGTACAATTCTTGTAGCTTCTATGCTAGCCAGTTCCTTATTTGATACTGGTTTCTATATTTATTTCTTATCTACACAACTTTTGATTGGTTTGAGAATGGAGGTGGAATTCATGAGTGGGGATATGATGATAAATGCACCTTTGGGAACATGTTAGAGAGATTTATATTTTTTGAAGGGGTGTTCTCTCAAGGTTAGGTAATATCATTTTCTATGGGATCATTACATTCTTCATATGTCCATATTTGACCTAATTTTGGGTATGGACTGGTTTGTATCATATTGAGACCACATTTTAGTTCTCATATGATAGTGTATTTTAGTTCTCTTATGGGTGAGAAATATGTTCACCTTTGATAGTTGGATATCAAGGTGGGCCATGTGGGGCTTTTTCATCAGTAATTGGGGGGAGATTAATGTACAAGTTTCCAGTTTATTGTTTGATGATGCAGTTGTGAAGCATGATATTTTCCACCCATAGAGGATAGGTTTTATCTTGAGTTTCTAGAGGATTTATTAGGGCCTCCTCCTAAGAGAGATATGTATTTTTATATTGATCTCATTTTAGGGGGTGATCTAGTTTCTATTCCACAATACAGAATGGCACCTATAGAGCTTCAAGATCTCAATATTTAGTGAAAAGTGTTTATGGATAAGGGATTTATCCATTTGATTACATAGCCTTGGGGTTCTCCAATTTTATTTTCTAGAAAGGCTGATGGGACTTTGTGCTTATGTGTTGATTATCAAAAGTTTAATCAGATGACTATGAAGAATTGGTATACTTTTCGGCGTATCAATTATTATTTTTGAATAGTTGAGAGGATCTTGTTTTTTCTCAGTGATTGACTTGAGATCAGGGTATTGTCAATGGATATTTAAACTTTATGATATACCAACGACTGCTTCTAGAAGTATTTAAATCCTTTATGAGTTCTTAGTAATGGCGTTCAGATTAAAAAATGCACTAGTAGTGTTTATAGTCCTGATGAACAGAATCTTTCACCTATATATAGATCAATTTTTGGTATTATTTGTGGATGATATCTTGGATTACTCCAAGACTAAGGATGATTATGACCTATATTTTAACATTGTTCAGATTATATTGAGATAGAATCATCTATATGCCAAGCTATCTAAGAATTAGTTTTGGATTGATTAGGTACACTTTTTGGGTCCCTTAATCCTGGAGGAAGGTTGATCTGCGGACCAATAAAAGGTTCAAGCAGTTGTTTATTCGGACCAGACAAAGATTTTTTCCAATATCTATATATTCAGGGGTTTATTAAGATATTATCCTAGGCTCATATGGTACTTCTTCAATTTAGGATCACCACTTTATATCTTCACCAAGAAGGTATAAAAGTTTGAATGGTTTGGACATGTGATAATTATTTCCCTGATCTGAAGAAAAATTTGATTACAATAACAGTCTAGATCCTACCCGATCCGGGTAGAGAGTGCATGATGTTCTGTGGTGATTCTGAAATCGGTCTCAGAGTATTCTTGACATAGGGAGATCAATTTATGGAGTATGGGGCACGGAAGTTGAGAACGCATGAACTAAGTTACCCTATGCATGACCTCATGTTGGTTATAGTGGATTGTGATTTGAATTGTTTGCGGAATTATCTATTCAGAGACATGTTCATTGTGTATCAGGAACATAAGATTCTCATGTATATATTTTCATGGAGATATTTGAATCATTGGAAGAAGACGTGGGTTGAGTATATGTAGTCATTTAATATTGAGATATAATATATTAATAGAAATTGAAACTATGTTACTGGAACTCTGAACAGGAAAACATAAACTCGGAAATTTTAGGAGTCTAGTGTTGAGTGAAATATGATGAATTTACTAGACTAGATGCATGTTGTGGTTTAGGAGAGTCAGTACCTTATGAATCTCATATCATTTTTGTGGAGTCTACACTTTTTAGATTGATTAAGGATATGATATATGAGGACCCAGAATGTATGACCTTGAGGGAAAGCCATGAAGGTGGGGAGTAACCATTATTCTGGGAAATAGATTATAATGAGATTATATATTCTAGGAATCGAGTTGTTATGACTATGAGTATACCGAAATAAATTATATAAGAATTTCATGCCTCAAAGTGGGTGGTACATCTGGTTGTGACTGATATGTATTATGACCTACAAGATAGTTTTGGTGGTTGGGCATGAAAAGGGATATAGTAGGGTTCAAGAAACTATGCTACATCTTTCAACAGATGAATTCCAAGAATCAATTTCCTGGGGGTTTATAAAATCATTTCCCATTTTTGAATGGAAGTGGCATGACGTTACCATGGATTTTTTGGTGGTTCTCTGAAGGATGCCTTAGAAGTATAATGTTATTTGGGTGATTGTAGACTGTTTGTAAAAAGTACCACATTTATTACTAGAAAGAGATACATTTTCAATGAATTATTTGGGATACCTATATGTTCAGAAGATAGTTTTTCTACAAGGGGTGCCAGAGACTATAATTTTAGACCTTAAATCAGGTTTTAGTACATGCTTCTGCTAGGGCATGTAGAAGGTACTTGTCCTATATGTTTTTGTAGGCACGAATTTCCAACACCATATAGATGGGCAACTAGAACGTACTATATAGGTTCTTGAGGATATATTATGAGTCTGTGTTCTAGAATTTGATGGGTATTTTGTGATACACATATCAATTGTGGAGTTTTACTATAACAACAGTTATTAAGAAAATATACTGATGTCACCATATAGGGACCTTTATGATAGTCTTTATAGATCACCTCTGTTCTGGATGGAGGTAGGTGAGTTAATGTTATTAGGATTGATTCTGGATATATTGGAGCAGGTTAATCTAATTTGGGAGTTTATGGGCATGGATTAGATAGAAATAAGTCATATTCATAAATATGAAAAAGACCTTAGAGAGGGTGATCATGAATTCTTTTTGGTGTCAACTATATTATTTCCATGGAAGATATGGTTGTAGGGAAACCATGTACCTAGGTTTTTTGTATCGCTTGAGGTTGTGCCAAGAATTGAGCTAATGGCATACAGATTGGAACTTCCATAAATATACATTTATGTAAATGATTTTTTATTTATGTCTCAACTTCAGAGGTATCACCCCAACCCTTCTCATGTGATAAAATTGGATTACATTGAGATAAAAACATATGAATCCTTTGAATAGCATCTGATACATGTGTTAGATTGTAGTAAGAAATTGTTTTTTGGGGAATAACATTCTGATAATTCATGTATTATAGAAACAAGGGCATGTGTAGAAAGAAACAAGGGATAAAGAAGTATAGATGCAGGCTCAATAGCCCAATCTGTTTGAAAAGGAATCAAAGAGGTGCATTGCTATAAAGGTTGGGGCAGAGTTGGTATATGGTGGGGAGATTGTAAGAACCGTACCATCTATATAGATGTATTGGGATTATTTTTAGGTACTCTTTTTCACTTGTTTTGAGTACTTATTTTTGGTGTTAACATAAGGATTTTTTATGTGAAACTTTAGAAAAAATAGAGGGATGGAGTGTAGTGCATGATTGGTGAAAATGTTTCAAAAACCGTTCACCATAGACCAACAAATCATGTAATTCCTCAGAGAGAGGGATTACATAGATAGTGCATGGTTTGTCCAAAAATTTTCACTTTTAGGAGAAACGTTGACCCCCCCCCCCAATGTAATAGGTGCACGATTAAGGTGAATGATTTGGAAAAATGTGTACCCCTTCCCAGGATACCATTCATTGGATTTTATGTAACCCAAAAAATATAATTTCATTCATAAAACCCCCGCATTACCCCCCTAATCAGACTTATCTCAACCCTAAACATTCTTTATAATTATTGGAGTCTCTCAAAAAAATTCCTATGACTTATGACCTTTGTTATTTGCTATTCAAAGACCAAATTGAAGATCCGCACCTCTCCTGATAAGTTAAACTCTTCATGATTGGTTTCCCATATCTCTCTCATTCTTCTCTAATTATTTGAAGGTATGTTTAATCCTATTGGGATTATATCTTGATCAAGGTTTGATGTATCTTGTTTCATTTTGATCTTGGGTCTAGTATTTTAATCAATGTATCATTCTATATCATGATTAGGGTTATTCTGCTAATATTTGGGATTTTCACGTCACTGATTTTGAGGTAGGTGGTATATTATTCAAATCCAATAGTCTTTATTTAAATTACATGTATGTAATTATAGAATTTTTATTTAATGTTTATCGATTTTTTTCTTAAATATTATTAATTAATTTTCTAAATTAATTAATTTTGGGATTGTGGAATTGACTTAGTTTTGTGTTTATAGAAGACATAAATTAATGGGTTTTTGAAATTGCACAACTGTTGAATGGTATTAATTTATTGTTTAATTAATTATTGGGAAATTGGTATTATTAAATTGGATTAATTAGTTGATCAATTAATTATTGGAATGTGCATTTGTGTAATTTTGGGATTTTAGTTAGTTATTTATTGAATACATTAATGGATTTTTATGATTTTGAAATTTTGATTAATTAATAAATGTATTAATTAATGGAATATTGGAATTGATTGAATTGGATTAGTTAATTATTGAATTAATTAATTGTCCAATTTTTGTGATTATGCAATTGATGGAGTTGGATTAATTAATCTATAAATTAATTAATGGAAAACTATAATGGTGAGATGTGATAAGTTGATTAATTTTGTTCAATCTCGAGTGGTGTGTTTTTATATACATGTGATATTGTGATAAATGTGATATGGGATATTTATTGATATATAAATTTCAGACACAGAATGATGCTCCAAATACCCATGTGTGATTGACTGATATATGAGCGTGGGAAACAGAATGGTACTCCAAGTACTCCTAGAGTAACAATGGCATGAATGAAAATATTATTGTATGGGACAGTGATGGATTCTCAAAATACCCACTGGGTTTGGGATATGGAATGATACTAAAAAATACCCATGGGGTGCTAGACATGATGCTCTATACCCATTAGATTTCCATTGGAATATGGATCAAATTGGACATGATATTGAATTGAGATGCTATGGATAATGAAATCCCATGTGTTATAATGAATTTTAAATTGAATATGTGATCTCTTTTAAACTCTAGCATAGGTAGAAGCATGAGTTGATTGTTCATGTTTCCTCATGAACCCAGGAGTTATGTGTTTAAATAAAGAGTAATTTAATAAATGTAAACTATTTACATAATTTCTTGTAATTTATTATTTATAAAACTTCATGAAATATTATTGATTGCATATTGTTTTATACACCATTGGTGGTGTCCTACTGAGTTGTACTCACACCCTAATTAGGATACCTAATTGGATGAATAGATTTCATGGTTGTAGGATAGTTTAAGGGAAAATTACAAATATAAGATGGATGAGTTGGGATAGAGGGTGGATAGGGGATCCATACATGGTTTAAGTACCTCTTGGGAGTTATGAGTCTCTTTATTTATTTTTTTGGTTATATATATTGACAGTTTACAAGTACATTGGCAAGGCATATCTACTGTTATGTTTTGGTATAGTATTTTTAGCTATGTTCATCATGTGATATTGGTATCATTATTTTCATGAATATATTATTTGGTTATTGTTTATTTATTCCCACTATCGA
This sequence comes from Viscum album, assembly GCA_963277665.1. Lineage (NCBI taxonomy): Eukaryota > Viridiplantae > Streptophyta > Magnoliopsida > Santalales > Viscaceae > Viscum > Viscum album. The sequence goes on from OY728158.1 coordinate 1,617,154,561, forward strand.
TATTAAACCCTCACTTCCAGTCATTATCCTCTGGTGTATAGGGAGGCACACTTGAGGTCACCTAGTGGACCAACTTTTGGCACGAGTATATGGAACCCGAGTAGGGATGATACATTGATGCATCATGTTAAACAGTATGGTATGGTCCTAATTGCATGTCCTTAAAAGGATATGTTTTTTATGAGTAAACGAACTATGTGGGTTCTAATTCCTTTCTTGAGGATACGTAGGAATTCCATTTTTTAGATTTGATCCAAACATCAAAAAAAACTATCATCCACTAGGATGATAGTCAATTCCAGAGCACCTCAAAACACATATTAAAAATAGCATCATCCAAATGAACAATTAAAGAATATCTGAACTATTAATAAAGGGGCACCATTGAGAGAGAACCTTTGATACATACAGATACACCTATCAACATATAATATCTGATACATACAATTGATTCTAAACCCATACATGTTAATAATTGGTCATTACATCATGGTGATATAATTTTTGCATAATTAGGAATAAACAAAGTATTCATGAACATGTCTTAAATATTTAGGAGAGTCTCGAAATTGGAAATAGTTCCCCCAGAAAAGTGTAATGAGCTAGACATCTCTCCTCTTGATAGATGTGAGTTCTTATGTTTCATTAACCATGTTCCTCAATGAATTTTTTCCTTTAGAATCTTGGTCCTTGAGTCATCATGGATTTTAGAGACATTGGGTGTTTTTATATCCACAGAAAACTGTGGGAGACCATTTGGAAATGGTGCACCCAACCTATGTGATTGTTAAAAATCCAACTCTCTATAATCAATCATTTGTTCCAAGTTATTTTTTATTCGAAATAGTGACCATGTGTTCTTAAGAGTTTCACCTTGGTTAGTTCACTAACATCATGGAAAATAGAGAAATATTGCACCATGGTGTGTGACAAAATTTGAGTTTTTGAGAAGGTGGGTAATGTGGATTCCCATTTATCACTTCCACTATAGCTTATTTCAATATATAACTTGTTTTATATATTAATGTTTTAAAATTATCCTTTTGATCCATCCCATGTCTTGAGTTGTTAAGATATTGATGTTGAGCCACATTTACCCCTGACTAAGAATCTAGTCTTGTTTTTAGATTATGAGAGGAAGGTATTTCATGGGAGGATGATACCTTTGATTCAAGTTCTATGGTATCATGGTTCTTATTCTCCTGAAATTTGGGAGAGAGAGGCACTGATGAGAGAGTAGTGAACTCATCTCTTTGATATGGATATTTCATGACATGATTTCTTAGTACATAATTTTTTTTGTTACGGAGGTTATAATATCTCGTTACTTGTTATCATGTACTACCTGACATTATTTTGATATACTTTTGGCGGGGTCTTGTTTTAGTGTGTTTCAGGTAAAATTTTGAGATATTTGGATGCTTTGGGGATATTGAACTGTTGGTTCATGGTTTTCCCAAACTATGGCCCCCTAAGGAAAACCATACACCCCCTAGAAACAAGGTAATGGATGGTTAAAACAAGGTCTCCCAGTTTGTGGTCCCACCTAAGGGAAACTGTGTTCCCCGTATAGTAGGTGTGCATGGCTGGTGCACAATTTCCCCAAATCATGCACACCATCATGTTAAACATGTGTGTGATATTTTTATGTTTTTAAAATTTATTTTACATTTTAAAACAACCCATTTTGAGTAACTAATCATCCCACTCGGACTTATTATTATTTAAAGGGTTTGTATGTCTCTCAAGAAGTAGTCATGGCTCCTCTAAACCCTTTTCCTAGACGATCGAAGAAGAATCAATTTCGTTTAATCTACTCTTGGTAATTTTATCCCCTATCATGTAGTTTATTCTAGTCTCTATTACCACCCTACATAGATCTAATTATATCATCATGTTTTTTATTCATGTAAACTCTGTTTTTATGGATCTAATACTTGTGTTTTCAGATCTTTGTTCTTATCTGGTATCTATATTTTCATCACATTTATTTGTTGTTGGGGTTTCCATTTTGGGTGTTGATCTTTTGAATCAACATTTAATAGTTACATGGTTCCATTTTAGATTTACCATTTAATTTAAGCCTTTATTTAATTAATTGGTTATTGATATATTTTAAGTGATTTATAATACATTGATTTGAAATGATTTTATTATAAATTTTAAATACTGTGGATTTTGAGAGAAAAATCCCAATTCCAACAGAATTGGAATGGTGGGGTGAATTTTCAAAATGAATGAATTGATTTTTTTTTAAAATTCATTTCATGAAAATGGATAAAATTAAATTGATGAAAAAATATAATTGTTTTTTCATTGAAAATATATTAAATTATGAAAAACCCTTATTTTAATTTTGAAATTGGTTTAGCATTTTAAAACTAAAAATTAGGAAATTTGATGGTAAATGAGGATTGATTGGAAATTAAATAATTTTACCATAATTAATTGATTTATTAATAACATAAAATCATGGGTAGTTAATTAGTTATTTTGGACTAGAATGCTAGGATCGTGATCCCCTTGCAATGGATTGATGATGAAAACCCTATCAAAAACCTAGTTCGGCTTGATTATACCCAATGTGATATTTATGAGTCCTATTAAGATTGAGTGTGAGGGATGTGTGTATACATGTATAGCCATGATCACTGATTTGAGAAGTGTCAGGATGCTATATCCAAAAATTAACATAAATTAGAGAATATTACGTAAGTTCTTATTGAGTTTGATTTTGATTATATACTCTATTGATTATAGAACTATTTTAATCATGAAAAATAAGTTATATAAATGATTTTATTTAAATATTTTATTTCATCCATGTTGAAATATCTTCTATATATTGAAATAAATATATTTTTTGTTTTAAATATAAAAATGATAGATTATACCATGACATTTCTAATTTAAATTGAAAGCATTATTTGGTTTATTATTATAGAATCTATTATGGAACACTTTGTGAGACCATACTATTCTTGATAGCTCACACTATACCTTTAACATCATGAATTTTTATACTTTCTATAGTAGGTTTGAGAAAAGGGAAAGGGACACTTGAAGGTGGTTGGTGTTCAATATCCTTTTGGTCATGGTGTGATGGAGGTGATCGGTGGAGATGTGATCCACTTGTTAAATGAGATGTTAAGTCTCTATCTTGTTAGATGTTGAGTACTTTGATGAAATAATCCTTGGGGTTTTGTTATACTTATTTTTTCTAGAACTCTATACATTTATAGTGTTGACAAAAATGACTTGTAAGCTTTCATCTTTTGTAGTTTTTTGGTAAATTCATTCCCTCTTTTGTTGTGCATGTTTTTGGTAGCAAGGCATCAACCCATGTGGATTGGGAACTCCATTTTGACTATGTCATGGATGAATTAGGTATAAGGGTACCAGGGTATCTGAGTTGGTTCATGATAGAACCTCATCATAGAATTAATGGGATATCATGAGAGGGGAGAATAAAACCATCTATTTTCATTACATTATATATATTTTTGGGTTTGTATTATACCAATGTCCACAAGGGTTATGGTTAGGTAATCCAACTTAGGTGGCAGTCAATATAAAAATTTGTTGATAATTCATTTTCTATTTATTAAATAATATTTTTTTATATTCACTCATATATCCAAAACCTAGGATTTTTTTCAGAACGTGAAATCTAATATTTTAGTTCATTGATAAAAAAACCAAATAAAAGTTTTATAGAAGCCCACACACCAAACACAAAACAAATTCCATAAAAAGAAGAGAAGCATCACAAAAAGAAGTGGTAGCCACACACTTCTAAATAAATAATAAGAAATTTCCAGTTGCAACACACAAGTCAATAAGGAAACATAAAGAAAAAGAACACATTGGAAAATACCAGTAATCAGAACTAGGATATGTTGGTATATATAGGAAAATTATTTTACATTTATGGTTGGATAAATATATAATTAACCATCTATGTGTCAAAAAAATATGTTGAAAACACCATCAAATAATCAAAGGTAAAAGTTATTCTGTCTACATTCATAAAAATATCATTCAAATTTGAAGAAAACCATAAAATGTTTACTTTTAGAGGACTAAAGGACCCTTTTTATACTTTACATTGGCCCTCTCTTATAGGGACTTCTGAATATTATAATTGTTTGATATATTAATATCCGTCTCTATAGCTTTACCAATTTTGTTATACAATGGAGGAATTCCCAGTGATTTTCACCATCCAATAAACCTTTAGTCATATTGGGAATGATTTATTTCATGGGTACACTTAAATTTTAAGCCTCTTCCTCATTCAATATATATTCCATCAAAGAAAACATATTCTTAATAGGATTAATAAATGAGGAGTAGACTTTTTAGCTCTTTATTTTCATCTCTTTAGTGGTAGGAGATACCCCCATATATCCTATCAGTGTCATATATAGCCATATATCATATATTGTAACTATTTATCACAATCCTATAATTATATATCATCACAAAACATCGTAATAAAAATCAATCACATAATTACCATTCAAAATATTACCACATTACAATTCTACCTCATTACCATTTATCAGCTACCACATAATTCAATTTTAAAAATAAATAATTATTTATAGAATTTAATAATCTATTTCATGTTCCACATATCATTCAATTATTCTTTTTTAATTCATTCATTCCATATCGATGTAATCTATAAATTTTCAAACATTAATCACATTAAACAAGCCATATATATGTATCATGGTCATCATGTATCAAAACACATACTTAATATATTTTATAGATTAATATGTCATAATAATTGAAAATAAATAACTTTAATATTTAATATATATATATATATATCCTTTCTTTTTAGGAATATTCATTACATGTGATTTTTTATCTCTTTATGGAAATAGTTTAGAAATTAAAAAGATCACAAAAACATATTAGTGACTCTACGAATGTGTATCAAACTAAAATGATTTGATATGAAGCTCTTATACACCTCTTAGGGGGAATTATTTTATGATATGGGACACTATTATAGATTTAATACATGTTCATGAATCTTACCTAATAATTTTAATAATATTATTATTTATCCGCATGAAACATGGTTAATTAGCTGATGGTGTGAGTGAATGAGAACAAATTTATATACATTTGAGGTTCTATGTCAACTTCCTTTTAGGTTGAAGGGACATGATTTAGTTTAAATCCATATTATTAGTAACTCTAGAATTTAACTTCATCTAAGGTTAAAATTGCCTTTGGATGAATATTATTAATGATTATTCTTGTATATCCATGTAATAGGAATAAAAAACCATGTAGTTCAGTTCCATTTAATGGGAAACATCATTCCTTTTATGGTTATGTAATAAGGACCCATTCTAACTATTTTATTGTCACGTAGAATAGAAATTCTAGGAAAAATGTTCCTAGTGATTATTGGTGTGGGACATATACACGGGGGCCTATCTTATAGGAATCTAGGGGAATATGTCCCATTTTGGATGTGTTTTATACAAAATATAAGTCCCCACCCTATCCAGTTGCTTTTCTATCTCAACTTTTTATTGAATCTCTTTAAATTATTATAATAGGGGATTGTTTCTTGTCAAATAATGTATTTTGAGGTTTTCAAGGATCTCATTAGGGTGGTTTTTTCTAAAGGCTGGCGGTGGCATATTTTAAGGGAGCTTTTGTAGTTCCATCGACTAGGCATTGGACAGCGAAATTTCTATATATGGCTTAAATAATCCCATCATCCGGTTGGTGATAAACATTGGCCCACTGATGGAATCCTAACTGAATCAGGCTACTATAGGAGTCACACCATCTAACTTTTGCGGTTGTTAGCTGTACAAGTTCTCTGTTCAGCATGACCAGCTAGCTGGTGGGTGCCAATGTCTAGCTAGGGTTGTTATACTGAGTTAGAATTAAGATGAGTTGAATTGTATTTTTATTCCAAAAACTATTTAACTCCTTAATCCCACTCTTTAAACAATAATTCAAGATTAATAATTTTGAAAGTTTCTATAAGGATTCCATGAATTCATTAATTCCTTCTCCTAGTTTCTTGATCCATGGTTTGATCTGAATATCATGAATTGGAAATTCTTGATCAAGATAAATGAATAATTAATTTTTCTTCATGAATTATCATTTTCTACACCTGATGTGGTGGATCTGTAATTTTACATATTTAGTCATGGTGTTGTGCATTGATACATAAAATTGAATATTGGATTCATCTTCTCTTATTTTGAGAAAGGTTGTATAAATCATCTCCATAGGGTTTGACTTCTATTTCTAGTATGTGAAAAATGTATTATCGGGAAAAATCACAATAAAAATGACCCCTTCTTATTGGAATCCACTAATTTGGATTGAATCCTCATGCTTAAACAACCCATAGATATCATCATGGTCATTGGTGATTAAGACACTTGACATTCAACCACTTGAGAGGTGTTTCTATCGATAAAACTAGGTTGGGAACAATAATATGTATACCTGGATCTTGGTAATGTGTTAGGAAAATTAATCAATGGAATTAAATAACATATATTTAGCATATTGGCAAGAAATTGGTAATTGGATTACGAATGACATAATTTGAATGTGAACTAGAATTCACACAAGTGATATTTGGATTGGTAAATGGCAAGTTAATAAAATTTAGAATAATTAAATAAAGGAATATAAATATATTTGGCATGATAACTGGTAAATAGAATGAAATAACTAACATGGAATAGTTAAAAATTTCGTCATGTTTGGGATTTTGCTATGCTTGGATATTGCATATACTTGAATCTTGTTATGTAAACGGACCTTTCATAAGAATTCATATAGGGGAAATTGTGATATTGGAATATGTAATTGGACCAATTATTAGAATTCAAAATGTTCCCATTTAAAAATTAGATCATGTAAGTGGATCCATAATGATAATTTTCATTTAATCATTCGAAAAATGGAAAATGTGAATCAACCATTCCTTTAGATCTTACTTGGGGGTTTTATGAACAGAATGTGTCAATAGTCTATGGAATACAAATCCATATGGACTCAATTGAGTGTATTGAAAGATATATACAACATCATGATGAGTAAGGTATGAATAACCTCGAGTATTAACCAAGAGATTTATGGATAACAAGTTTATTTGATATTATATATTAAGTTATAAATAATTCAATTGTATATTATATTGTTTCATGTATTATAAATCATATTGGATTGGTTTGGATGTTTTTGGTGGTGGCCTAATGTGTTTTAATCAAACTCCATTTGGGCCTCTATTTGGTAACCAAGCAGATTTCATGATTATAGAATTAGATAAGTGAAAGGTTCCCTACAAATGATTGTTTGATTTTCTTACTAGGACAGGATCTTGTATACGGTATTGAGAATGTGGATAGAGAATAGTATTGGTAGTCTTAATTTTGGATCCTTTATTTTAGTTAATATCTTGAATAACATTTATTATGAAATTTAGTATGACATTTCATGGTTGGGTTATACAGGATTCATTTGGCATTGCCTATTTATCTATTGGAGTTGATTCATCTTATTTGCATTATCATTTTTCCAAATTTAATTTTATTTTATATCAGATGGTGTATTCTTCCCATTGTGCATATTATACCGTCGCCTCTAGTATGCAACCTCTGGGATATAGGGAGGTGTGCTTGATATTCTATGGGAACCCATCTAAGTCACGTGAGGGAGAATTGGCACATGTTTTTTATAAAGTATTATCAAAAATTTGTTCTTTTATGTTTACTTTTTAGGTAATGTAGTGAGCTCATTCATAGTGTTATTTAACCCATGTGTGCTGAAATCCCATGTTCATTGGGATGGGATTGTTGTTCTTGAGATTCTATTATCACAATTGTGAGGTTGTTTCACCATGGGTGATAAACTTATTGGTTGATATTTTGGATTTATGATAATTTAATCATTGGATAGTATTCCATGAGGTGAAAACTAATGCATCATGGTATGAATATAGGAATGTATGGTATCATGAAAAGTTCATGCAATGGATTCATTTATTTCACATAAATTGTTTTATCTAAATTGTTCTTAAATTGAATTGCATGTTTTATAAAAATGAATAAAATTAAATTCATTAAGATTTTAATAATTCACTTTATAAGTCATGATTAAGGTTTCCTTGTACATTTTGTTATATTATTTCTCTTTTCCTTATGATTTGGTAATGTTATGTAGCTGGTGATTATAGGAGCGTGTTGAACTTTATAGAGAAATGCCTCGACATCATCTCTTGGTTGACTATTGTGAGAGCAATAATGATATAAAACTGCATATAGTGGAGCATTAAATTTCTATAGATTCTATGAATCTAATGAATGATCTTCCCCATGATAGTTTATTGTTTATTTTTTGGTATATGGGGTGGGAGACTAATCATGATGACCCTTCCATGTCTGATATGAAAATAAAGTTATAGATATAATACCCACCCATTTTCACTAGGGCGGGAGGCCATTATATAGAAATGTTTTGTATCATGTCCTTCTAAATGATGTATAGTAATTGGATAAAACCATTTATAGGAGGGTGGAAATTTCTAATTATATTCAATGAGGACTATCAAAGCACTATTGAGATGTCATAGTGAATGACAGGAAGCAAGAGGAGCTATCTTGTAAGGACTTCAAGGAGAAGTTCCTAAGTCACTTCTATCCAGATATGTTGAGTAATGAATGGGAACAATAGTTCATGAACCTGAAACTTTGGAGAATTTATGTGATATAAATCACTAAACACTTCACAGAACTATAATGACTTTATCCTCCATTATTATGATTTTAGATAGCCAAATCTAGGATATAATTTTGTATAAAATCATGTTGTAGTTGAATGTCTTCAGATTGAGTAATTTTTTTGACATGATGGACTAGTCTTTAATTGCCGAAGATAACCTAAAGGATGTCCCATGTGCTGACATGGAAATTTTAGTAGGGTGATCATGGAATTCCTCTTTCAGTACCATAAAGGGCTGATATGAACAATTTTTTTATGGTATAATCAGGAAAAGAATATTGGGGAGTGGACCATTATCTCCAGAACATGGACATGTATAGTACATTACTATGGTTGGTATACCATTAATAACATGTTTTTTTATTTACCTCTAATGGAGTGTTAGGCATATAGTAAGATCATCCACCTAAAGAGGATATATATGATCACTTAGTAGACTAGCTATCATAGAAGATAATTGATAGAACTATATCATTGTAGGAACTCAACTACCCCATAGTAGAAAGGTACCTAGAGTCCCACTGAATTAATGGGATGGGGTAGGGGTGTGGTTCCCTGATAAAGTGGTCGAAGTTTCAATATTAAGGATAATCATAAAGGAGTCACGATGGAGCATATCACAGAGGGTAGAGTCAGATGCAAGCTATGTAGCCTACTCATACCAGTCTGAATGTATGTCATTCCACCATCAAATGTGAGATTCTTATATCATCTACCATTTACTACATTTTGATAGATATATTTTCACCACATTAAAATGCGTCTTCTCAATTATTTAATGTAATCGGAATTTCTTTGAAAAACATAATCATATTTATGACTAATGACATACTATTGGTGTCTGACCATAGGGAATAAAAACATGTAAGGAGTTTTCATTGGAAATTTGTGGCTATCTCTTCCTATGGAATCTATTGTGTTGTAAAATATTGAGTTTGATTTGATATAAGCCATATATATATGATAGTTATATACTAGGATCATATTGACTTCTTTCCGAGGAGAGAGCCCTTTTTATATTAATAAGGAGGATTTGTATCTATGAGTAGAATGTGATATCCAGGATAGTCACAGATTACTAATTAGACATGTATTTGATTGCCTCTTGGCCCTAGTAGAAATAGTTATTCATTAAAATAATTAGTTTCATGAGAGTGCAGTTCCTCCAGTAGTGGACCACTTTTAGGATGTATTTTTAATGTAGTTCTACTATTTCCCAGTTGTGTGGGGGATTTAGTTTACTATCAAGTTTTTCCCTGAAGGAAAACTTATTTCTATCCAAACATACATCATGAAACCATCAGATCTCCAGAATTTGAAATTAAGGGTAGAGGATATAGAAGCTAAATAATTATTATATCCTATTACTATACTATGGGGTTCACCTATGATTTTTCCAAAAAAAAATTAATATATAATCATACTATTACATTTATATTTATATAGGCTAAACCAAATGATATTCAGGAACATGTATCCCCTTTTGTGCATTGATGATATCTTCAACAAGCTGATGTGTGCTGGAAGTTTCACCATGATTGACATTATTTTAGGCTACCATTAGTTGTGGGTGATACAATATTATATACATCTAACTAATTTCAGTAGAAGGCATTCTTAAATGAGTTTAAGAAAATATTCTCTAGTATAATGAACACACCATCGTTATTTATAACATTCATGAATTAGGTCCTCTATTTGTATCTCGATCAGTTTTTGGTGGCTTTTATTAATGACATATTCGTGTAATCCTAATAGGGAGACAATAATTCACAATTTATTTACATCATCATGAGAATGCTAATAGTTCATGGTTATATCTCAATCTATCTATGAGTCATTTCTTAATTAAAACATTTCACTTCTTGGTCCATATCATCTCAGAGGATGAAGTGTTAGTAGACCATGTGAAGGTGGTATCTATTGTATCTTGGAAATATTCCAAAACATTCTTTGATACTTGGAGCTCTCTAGGTTTTATATGTTATTATTAGTGATTCATCTAGGGAATCTCTAATATAGTAGCATTGATGTCCTATCTGACTAAAAAAGGGGTATGGATTGATTTGTCTATTGTTTATAATGTGGATTTACAATAACTGAATAGTAGGAATACCTCTGCATTAGTCCTCACCTTAAATAATATGTGTATGTAGTTTACCATGACTTATGACACATCCATAGTCAAAATAAGATTAGTTCTGATGTAGGAGGATTGAGTGGTCACTTACGACTCCAGATATATGAAACGACAATAAAGAAATTATCTTCCCCATGATTTGGAGTTATCTATAGTGTTTCATTCCCTAAGATTATGGAGGAATTATCAATTGTGAGAGATTTTCATGGTGTGCATGGATCAAAATAGGCTAAAGTACATAATTTTCCTATGGTACCTGAACCTTTGGCCTAGGAGGTGGGTGGTGTATTTGTATTTGTTCACCTATGAGTTAGTATATACTCATAGCAGGAGAAAAAAAAATTATTTCCTTAAATATAATAACATAATCAAGTTGTGAAAGAATCTTATGATGAGTGTACGATGTTGGAAATCATTTTATATTTTCAACTAGATGTTTAGAAGCCTTAGGGGTCATTGAATCTGACATTGATATCTTCTAGTCATGCACTTCTAGAACATATCAAGAGAAGGTAGTTATTTTATCTAGAGGGTTTAACCCTGTTGAATATAATATATTTTGGGGATACATGTTTGTTTTGTTCCTTGAGAGTAACAAGGTTCCCATATCAATGGTAATTTGTGGTTTATTGCGGGCATGTATGAGGAGCTGGTGAGGTAGTTCCATGTTTCCAAACGTTTGGTACATGTGAGGATGGGAAATATGTATCATGGTATCCATTGGTAGTTTTGATATCTAGGTATTGGGAGGATATAAAAAGGATACATGGTGTAATGCTCCATCGGATAATAGGTTAAAGATAAGAATTGGGATCCTTTTATCTTACTACAGCTTTTTCCTATTCCATAATAAAAGTGAGATGATATCACCATGGATTTTGTGAGAGGTTTACCTAATAATGCTTGGAATAATGTAGTGTGGGCAATCATGAATCAACAAACCAAGTTATACCACTTCTTTTATATTTAGGATACATTCATCACTGATAAAAAGGGTAATCACTTTGTTCAAAAGAGAGGTTAATGGAATAGTTTTCTCTGGAGTATTATTTTTATAATGACCCCAACTAGTCATTCATGGATATTACATATTTTTAGATTAATATTACATAAATTAAAAAAAATGATTGAGGACCATAATATTTGAGTTCCTTTGGGAACATGGAACATAATATTTTAATTTTGTGAAAGATCATCAATGTATCCCAAAAATTATCTTCTGACATAGTACTCCTCTAAGGCATACCCTAACTACCTTTCATCAAAACCTAGGGAAGGAAATTTAAGAAAGGGTAAGATCAGATGCTCTATGTTGGTAAATATAAGAGATACCAATCAATGATGATATTGAATAATAACAAAATAATAATGTTATTTCATCATGAACAAAACTTATAATGTTTATAACTAACCTATCATAGATAATAAACACGAGTCATTGTATCAAATGTAATTATTTATGAAAACAAGAACCATTAGTGGGATAAATCATCATAAATCAATCATGAACTATAATCTCATCTCATTAAAGTTTGCTGATATCATAAATATAGAAAACCATTTCATACATTAAGGTTAACTTCCATGAAAATCAATATAGTGGATCTGGAATTATAACATATTTCACATTCTTGATTAATAAATACCTATTTCCCATTATGTATCAAGACACTCTTATTTTCCATTGTGGATCAGGACACACCCATTTCCAATTTTGAATTTGGAATCACATGTTCCCCATAGAGAATAAAGCACTTCAACTTGTTTTTCGTTTTTTTCTCCTGAGATATAATGAATTACAAAATACATTGGAGGGGAATATAGGTCCCACCAATCAAATAATTAAAATCATGCACATGTGATCCACAAGGTCATAAAAAATTCGTTACATCATAACACTTAAAATGAAGTAGGTTTCAAAAACATTTTATCATATTAAAATCAATGAAAAAGAGAATGGTTTCATAATCATTTTATCATTTCATTATATAATAACCTAGGAAAAGAAGTTGGTTTCATAAAAATTCTATCATGGTATAAATAATAGAGGATATATGGGTTTCATAAACATGTTTCATAATAAATGATACATGTAAAGTGTAATAATGGTACCCTTGGTTAATACCCCAAATAAATCATAGGTAATATCAATGGATATCAACATAGATGGAAAATAATTCTAATAGATTACTTGGGAATTTTATTGAGGAAAATATAATTAATTTGAAAATAAATTTTTAAAAAGAAAAACAGTTTTTAAAATATTTTTCTTTTAAAATTACCATGAAAAATTATAAAGGGAATATTTAAAAACAATTTAAATATTTTCTTCAGAAAAAATTCCTTTCCACTATAAAAAACACCTTTTAGAAAATAAATCATTTTAAAAATATATTCTATTTAGAAATAATGTATTTAAAATATAATAATTTCTAAACATAACAGAAAAGGATTTCATTGAAAACACATTGAAAATTTGTAACTAAATATTAGAATCATAGATTGTACAAGACAGTATGAAATACTATTCACGACGTTTATGTTAAAAACAAAGAATCTTATCACATTTTTAGTAAAACCCAAATAAAAATTGTTTTTGGAAAACAACATGAGTATTGCATACAAAAAAATGGTAAAAAATAAAACACTTGTAAAATTATCCATAACCAATAATTTGAAAAATTTAAAATTCAATTTTGATAACATTTTTAGAGAAGATGGTTTTATAATAAAACGGGTTTTGACCGAAATGATGAATTTTCATATAAAACTTCTTTTTGAACTATTGACTACCTAGGCAGAGTAAAATGAAGGGAAACCTTTTATTCTCATGAAATAACTAAATGTGAATAAAATTCAAGAGTTTATTGAGATATATATCATAATATTTTATCATTTGAATAACCGTTATGAGAAATCTCAATAACTGATGAGAATATAATATAACACCCTTACAACATCGGTAACATTGAATCATAATCCCCATGAAATAATAATAATAAATTAAACATATGATATAATTAAAAGAGTTATATTAATGATATAAAATGTTAAAGGTGCATTATATACACCTCATCGAATAATATGGGTACCTAATAGAACATTCATCTCAAACAAGGAATATTGGAACAACAATCTATTACTAATTTTGATAATTCTGAATTGTAAAAAATAGGAAATAAATATCTTAAAATGGATATGTCATTAAAAAATTTTAGGATAATTATTAGAACATATAATCATGGTCAATATAAACTCCACTTAAATGAAATAGTTAGTGAATATGTCATGTGTCTCATAAAACTAATAAGTGAGACGGAAATCCCTTACCTTTTGTCTCAAGTTCTATCGTACATGTTGAAACATCCTATATATAAATATTATTTATTTATATATATATATTAACTAAAAACATTTATATATTTAACACCAAAATTTAATTTTCTTATGGATTTTTATTACCCATTTATTTACAATTCCATATAAAGGTTTAGTTTTGTGAAATAACTGCTCAGTTTTTAGTAAATGATTTGATTTTTTATATTTTTAGCCCTATTAATTTGATCACAGATACATCATATCCAAAATTTAAACAATGATATAAATATCATATATATTCAGTATATATTTATTTAAAGTAATTTGAAAAATTTAGTGATTGGAATTCAAATACATCATTCAGAGATATGGTAGGTCATAAGTACACATGAATGTTGTTTCCATTTTATTATTGGATTAAAAAAAATTAAATTAAATAATATATTATAATTAAAGAAAAATAATTTATTTAAAATCTATGACATATTTTCATAAAATCCATCCTTAATACATACAATTTAATGCATGAATGAACTATAGCGCTTCATGAGGCGGTAGACTGCCATACACATAGACCATATTATCATATTCCCATAAAATGAATAATATTAAGTTATGAATGATGTAAAATTTTAAGAATCATAAAAACATCAAAAATTCATAAATATAATATATAAACATTAAATCCATCATTATTTTTAATAATTATAGGTGGTAATGGAAAAATGAATGACATCAATTTATAAAGCAGTAGTTAATTGTATACTCGAATGATAATTTCATAACCAATTTAATGGAAGTGAATATGGTTGTAGGTAAATAAAATAACATAAAAATATCTTAGTATATTAGAAAAATTTATTTTATTATATATTAATGGTAAAATTATAATTGATGAAGGTGTTGAAAGAAAAATATAAAGATGTTCATTGAAGAACTTTACCTCTTTTTCAGGTATTCTCTTTATGTTAGCACTAAATCCTATGTAGGCGTGATTTATAGGAAAAATAATGCATCTAGGATGATGGGAGGGAATTTGGGAAGTTATTGTATCAGTTATTTTCAAAAAGAAATAGGTTTTACGGTGTTAATATGGGAGGATAGTGGCTGGCCTTTTTTCAATGGGGGAGAGGACACGATTGGTATTTTTGAAAAGAATTTAGTGGTACCATGTTTTTCATGTCATAAGAGACAAAAAAATAGAACATTATAAAACCATATATTCTTTATTTTATTTCAATTTCAATAAATATTTTCTAAATAAGTGTATAGGTTATTTTTACCCTTATGGTTTTTGTTTAATGCCTTAGTAGTCCCATTTTTACCTCAACCGTAGTAATCAATTTTTACTACATTAACTATTCATTTTTTTTAAAATTAATTTGAGACTATTATAAAATATAAATTATTCTAATTCATAATATGGATTACATATTTAAAAATTCTATTCTCAAAAGTGGGGAAAATAATTTAATATTAATCCCATAGACATGATGAGAAAATGGGGTTTTAAAGTCAAAATAATCACAAGTTTTCAATATTATTATAGAAAAGTTCAATATTTAATTGATTTAAATTTCCTAATTTAGATTATTATATGTCTAATTTATCTAGTTTTACTTTATATTAAATTTAAAATTTATTTTAACTTAGTAAATAATCTAGGTGAAATGATAATTTTATGTTAAAATTTTATATTTTCACTATTCATAAAAAATGAATGTTTTCCGAAAAATCCCAAAAATTATCCCAAAGAATATTTTTAATTTAAAAATATAAAAATTTATTTTATTTTATTAAAATAATTTCCAAAATTTTATAGATTTATTTTTAATATTGTGTTCTAGAAAATTCATCAAAACTAATTTTTAGATAAGTACATTTTTAAGCATAGAATTTTCTTTATTCATACCTCTTGTCCATAATAAAATCACATTAATATCAAATAGATTATTGAATATATATACTAAATTTATTTTATTAAAATCACTCACCAATAGTTTTTTTTATTATGTTAGAACACATTTATTTGGAATGACAATTTGCTTTTCTAAATTACGTTTATGTTCAAATAGTTTTTATATTCATTTCAAATTATTTTCTATAAAAATAATTTATTATATATAAATTTATAAACAATATTTTCATAATTAAGTTAATCATATTAATACATTCCAATACAATGGTTAGGTGATAACTATCATATTAAATAATAATATTTTAATTGTATGACCTATTTTTTCTAAACTATGTATTGTGTGAATCACAATCCAACCATAGTGTTGTATGTCATAGAAAATTTGAAAAAGACCCAATATATATGAAAAAATAATTTTATAAAACCTCTAGTCATTACATTATTCCCCCCTTAAAGTTAATTTCACCTTCAAAATTTGTTCCATTCATCAATGGTTTAACATTTTGAAAATCCTTTATAGAATTCCATATTGTAGAAATGAATAATAAAACATACCTTAAAAGGTGAAAGTTTGAAACATAAAGTTTGAATATTGAATCTCATAACTAGGATTCCAAATAGGATAATATATGTGGTAAGTGATGATTTATACATGTAATAAACACAAAAATAACTTTTGAGAGTGATAGATATCACTAATCATAAGAAAGTGGTTGATCCAAGGAAAGTTAATGGCCACAAAATCAAAAACAAATGAGGTGTGAAAAGGTTCATTTATATTATAAAAAATAATGATAACTAGAAATAAATATTCATGATATTTTTACTAAATATGAGTAATTTTTATGAGGATATGTTCTTACGATGTTTCATTACATTTCATAAGGAAAATTATATCTATCAATTTTTCATTGATCAATTTCCACTTCATATCTCACTATATGAAATGAACGTAAATTGTTTATGCATGAAGCACTAATAGATCATAAGATCATTAAATTGAATGAAATTCATTCCATCTATCTTAATTTATCATCACAAAAAAAACAGTTACCATAAGTTATCCAATATGTATAAATCATCATACAATGAAGTAGTTTATTAATGTCCAAAAAATCATCCAGAATTTCAATAAAACTATTCCATAAATAGTTATCCTTATAACCCTTCTAAATTTAAAAATTTATAAACATATTCATTATATTTATAAAAAATCAACATGAAATTAATTCCCTATATATCATAATGTTTATCTTGATTGTCACATACAAAACATGTGGATACCTTCATCATGTATTCTCTTGGAACATGTTAATAACCTGAATTACCCTAAAACATATCGAAAAAACACATTCTATTTCATTTATTACATAAAACAATGGTTATTGGATATAATGATTAAATCTAAAAATGTTGTAAAATCTATCAATGATATCATATACTAAATTTCCATCAATGCAATAAGAATTTCCAAGGTCATAAATTCACCCACATGCGTAGTTTAATTCATGTGGCCTGTAGTTAGATTATATTATTTTTCCTAAACTACTCCTCCTAAATGGTGTAGTATATTGGTAGTATGGGTTCGATCCCATGGGGATTTAACTGGATGAAAGTAACGAATAATTTGAACCCTATGTGTTAGAGCCATAGGGAATTGGTTGAGTCTGGGAGAAAACTAATGTTATGAAATTTGGGATTAATAATAGATTGATTAAAGGGATTAGGATAAATTCGAGGGTTCAGGTAAAAGGATAATCTCATTATTAATTAGGAATAGTCCAAAGGATTATGCTCTGAAAAAATAAAAGGTCACTAGTTGATTATGGACTATCTAAATAGTTCTATCTAAGAGGTGGTTAATCCTTGTTTTGAAGATATCTAACAAACTATATACATTAATCCTAGCTTCTAATGAAAAAATTATCATAGGATATTAGTCATAATCTATTATACTCCAAATTAGTGAGGGTCGTTCATTCAAACTCCCCATTGTCCAGGTTACCTAAAATAATTATATACATAATTATTATACCTTATTACTAACCTTATGGTTACCATGTTTATAATTATAGAATCATTTGGTTTAGACACACATACTCTCAGGCCTTATCATAAGTAGTTTAGAAACTCATAGTTGAATCAATTAAACACAGGTATGAAATTGATGACATATTTAACTTATTAATAAAAATGTAATAAATTATTTAAGTATTGTTCATTCAAGAAAATATTATTTTATACATAATCATCCACAAAATCAACCAAACACAAACATCAAATAATAAATAGGAAAGAACATGATAAGGGTTCATCATTAAACATTGACTGAAACATAAAATACATATAAATGGTATTGGTGATGTAAATGGATGGATAATGCTTCTATTCTTATCAAAGAAGATTTAATATATGTTAAACTATTAAAGAAATTGATTAAAGTTGAGTTGAGAGTGAAGGAAGAAGAGAGGGAGAAGAAATAATGTGAGATAAAATGAAAATCGAAGGACTCTTCCCAATTTTGTCACTAATGTGCATGGTTAAGATGTAAATACTCGGGGTATGACACATGTATAAAAATGTCCAATCATGTAATCTAAATACTATAAATTATTCATGAAATTTGGATGTAGCCTGAATCTCGGCCGGTATCTCTAGGAATTTGGAGATGACTGGTTCCATGTTGTGTTACTCGGGGTCACGACATGCTTCAACTCATGACTTGAACATTGGGAGGGATTTGACCTTTAAATATTACATTGCCATACTTTAGGAATTTGTCCAAGTATTATTAAATTTTATTGTCAATTATTTCTGGATTCCTCATAAATTGGTCCATGTTTTGATTAATTCTACACGTCGTGTACGTGATGCATGACATGTAATTCCCAATTATGGTCTGTTTTTACATCTTTTCCTTTGAAACCTTGGATTATTCTCTAAAATAATTAATACATGCCTTATTATATACTTAATAAGACCATAATAACAATAAAAATCCATAATGTAAATATGATTTCATCTTATTTAATTCACAAACATTTGAATAATTTGTTATCCTATAGAAAAAACCATATCTCAATATGGTGGCAGAAGGTAATACATTTTTAATATAGGAAAAATTCCTTATAACCAGAAAAAAAAACTAAGTATTTGTAGAATGATTTAGACTCCAGAATCATTATTACATAGAAAATTAGTCATTCCTCATATTTTATTTATAAATTCATATTCTAAATCTTTTCTTTAAAATTTATTAATGGTTTCTTAAATTATATAATCATCAAACAATTTATCTCAAAATTAATTTTCTCTTATCAATTGGGTTAACATTTAACTGTATTTATTCTCGTACCCTAACTACATGTTCCTAACCATGGGTTTTCATTGGTACTAAAATCTCCACATTGTGAATACAAATACAAAATTAATCATGAGGTATTGAGAAAAAAGGTTCAAATGACTCTGAGGTTCTGGTAAGGTGGGTAGGAAGTGGAAAAATCTCAAAAGGATGGAATACTCATAATTATAATGCTTGAATTTCATGAACAATGTAATGAATTAACTCCTCAAATAACAAATAAATTCCATGCTCCTAGCAGCTCAAGGTGGATCAATAAATATATCAAGTGAGTCAAGAAGGTACCATGTTCCTCTATTTTTCTTTTCCTATTATTTATTTCTAAAAATTAATATTTAAGCCATATCTCACATCCATCCTCTAACCACAAATGATTTATCATAGATTCATCCATTAGTAAATGGTGATTTTGGACCTTTTTAAAACACAAACCAAGATATATATATATATACACATATAAAGGGAACAAGATAAGTAATTATAATTCCAAAATCAATCATGGACTAATTTAGTTTGCTGGAAGTGACACAATACATATTCTCCAAAACAGTTTCTTATGTCTATCACCAGTAAAAAATCCCCCCACACTAGTTCAAAGTAAATACATGCATAATAAATAGAGTATGGTAGGAAGGGATAATCATCTTGGAATATCTGCATCCTACTATGGTAATGAATGACTACTACTGTATAAAGAAGGAAATATGTACAAGTGGGTATGAGGAAAGAGTTTCTGAACAGATATTACCAATATCATTTTAAAATTATATTTTTTCAGTCATATTCTCAATAAGATCAAAATTCCAGTTCTGATAGGTTTACATGTACCAGGTATCACTCAATAAATATTTTCATAAAATAAAATGATAGTGTTAGTAAATCTTTCTCTCAAAAATGGTAGTAAATATTGAAACTACTAGTCAATCTGGGTATAGAATCATGTAATAGGTCAATAAATATTAATTTCAAAAAATATGAATTTTGAATTAAATTACTAAACTCAGCAGTCATTCTAAAAATCTAAATAAGATTAAAAAAATATATTTCCACAATTTTCAACGTAACGTTTTCATTTATTTAAATGGTTGTAATGTGATTTAGGTTTGAAGTGTGATTTCAATGAAGATTAACTCATAGATAAATGTAAACAATACAAGTGTAAACACTACATAGCTCATAAACAATCCCTGCACATAAAGTGTGATAGTGTTTGAACTTCCCTAGAATGTATTGTGTGAGAGTTTATGGTATATATAGCAGAGTAAAAATGAAATGGAAACTAAAAGTTGAAATAATGGAATCAAGATCTCTATATATGATTGTTATCCCATTGGGAAAATTTATTAGTTGACGAGTTTAATTATTTGGATACTATAATAATTTATTAAAAAGAGAATTATCACACTAAATAAAATAATAGTCCAAATGTTTTAAAATGATGAAAGAAGTGTAATGGTCAGGTGAAAACTATTAAGAGTAAAAAACATTGGATTTGAAATATGTATAAATATGAATAAAATATAGTTCCAACTGACCTTTTAATAAAAATGAAACTGAAAACCAAACAAAAATATTATCACATGACTTAGAATCAAGAAACAAAAAATTAAAAATGAGTTGTCACCCATAAATTTACAATAATAACATCGTTATCCAAACAGATAGACTAGTGTATCCATTAGAATGGTTTATCAGATCAGATCTTCATAGTCTTCTATAGCTACTGGTTGTGGTATCCTATAGGTCCTGTGGATTCTTGGTGGGATTAACCACCTCAAGAGTATTCTAATCATGAACCTAGTGTACAAGGAATAACATTCATTTTTATCAGGGTGGTAATAGATGATGAGCATAGATATCTAGTGATATCTCCTCAACCTGAAGCTCTATATCATCTATATGGTGAGTCATCCTTATTACATGTGTAGATGGTGAAGAACAGGCACATCGATGACCATAGAAGAGGTAGAAGAACTAGACATGGATAAAAAATTAATGAAATGAAAAATAATCCAAGTAATAATAGAGAAAAAATAACTATCCCATGTATATATGAGTGAAATTATACATTGGTGTGATGGAATATATAATGTACCCAAAAAATTGATCTCGTATATAACATAACAAATGGGAGAGGGGACAAGATAAAATAGGAGTAATCAAAATCCTCAAACTCCTTATCCAGAGTCCTCTCTCGAATTGATGGTGACTGTAGATGGCCTCACCTATCGATCTCGGTGATGGTTGGTAGTATATGTGAGGTATTGATCCAAATAGAGGTCATGGGTTTAGAATTTTGATCAATTAGTGGGAACTCTATTGGATTGGGAGGGAATGGATGAGCCCTTACCCCATTGGGCCTACTCTATTTAATACTCCTACAAGGTAATAGGGTTTTTCAACTCTGACCACTAAGAGTTCTGGGTGGTGGGGGTGTAGTATGGGTCTAGGGTGAAGGTTATTCTAGTGGTGGGGTGGGTATGGTAAATTATATTTGGAGAATGAATAGAGTACTAATGAGTGGGAAAATATTGTGATGGTTCTCTAGAATAGTCTAGAAAATAGACTAGAGGTCAGATGAGGTGAATGGAGGGGAATGAGTAGAGGTTCATGGATAAAGGATATGGGTGGTATAATAGGATGGGATGGGAGTGGTAATTGGTTGAGGTAATGTAGGGGAGGTATGAGAAGGTGAGGAATGACTTTTGGTAGGAGGAGGTGGAAGATCAAATGTATGGTCACTAGGCACCTCGTCAGCACCCTCTAGAGCTCCTAGTGCCGACCAGTAAGGAGCAATGGAATTCTTTAATATCCCCATTTTGAGTATAAAGAGGAATTATATTGAATCCATGGGACCGAAGGATCTGATATGACTAATATTGTCAAAGAATCCAAGAATTTGGGCTAGGTTGGTGATTAAGGAGCCACCCATCAATGTGCCTCGATTCTGATTCACATGGGACCTGAAGTAATAGGATAACTATGTGGAAATTTTGATGGTATGTTGACCCATGTATGTTTAAATGAAATGGACATCTAGTTGTGTCACACTCCTGTAATCCTCTGCATGAGATGACAGATGTGAGAAAGTTCCCAATAAAAAATCCATAAGGAGGGACCTCACAGTTGTGTAGACATTGTTAATGAGGATCATAGATACTCTATAGGTTCTGGGAAATCATCCAACATATATGTGTTGAATCCATCATTATTAGATTGATATGGATGGTTGGGCATATATGGGAGGCAATGAAGTTGATGCCAGAAATTACAAGCCTAACACCAAACTGAACGAAGGTGATACAGTGACTTCAGCTGCCAATAAGAAATATGAAGATTTCGATGGAAAACTGAAAGGTGGATATGAACTCTTAGAAGAGATTCTTGGATATATCCTTATGTACATTAATTATGTGTGAGAGATTCATGTGGTTCATGAGATGTGGGATCTCATAGTAAATACGATGTTATGTAAAGAAGGATAGATCAAGGTTGTGTTGGTTTACATGGTCTTCGCCTAAATCCAAAACAACAAGACATGATACTCTGGTGCTGATAAATGAAATTTGGGATCAATATTAGGTTGTCTAATTCCCCCTGATCTGCTTTATTAGGAATCAAATATTGCATTGGAATAAGGGAATGTGGAGGCAGAAGTTAGGTCTAAAGCAGACGTGGAAGAGGATGAAGTGGAGGGAGATGGAGGTGGATCATCCTTTTGGCACTTAACTGGAGATGGATCCTCATGATCGGGTGCGTAATGATTTATAGGAGGGCTAATGTTATTTGTTCTGGAAAAGTTTCTATGGTAACCTAATGGTGGTAGCGGAATGAGAATGTGAAAGTAGGGATTAATGTTTGGTTGGTATGCAATTGAGGAAACTGAATGTCGAAGGGGGTGGGTTACCAGAGGATGAATTGGATGTGGTGGTATAATGGAGTGTGGGGGAGTTAAATCATGGGTAGGGTTCATAATATTTAAAAATATAATATAATTACATGACATGTAATCTTTACACGATGTGAAATTCCAGTAATTGTTTTTATTTTGGCCACGAATCTTTCACATTGTGAAATGTGTACATGACTTATAAGGTGAGGTTATATCCAATCATGAATAAAGGCTTGGTACTTTTTTCATATTCTTGAATAAATCTACACTATCATATTCTAGCTTAGGGTAACATACTCTGGGTTTACTCCTAGTAAACACTATATCTAATGATAGAAGCTTCACTTTTTAGTGCTTAGATGAATTTCAAGGTGATGACACACCCATCATGGATGGGTTATTGAAAGATTTTTCAAACATTTACCATTGAATTTGAATGGTGGTTTTCTTTATTTCTGAATCTTGATGGTCCCATAATGTAATTCTTATACGACAACAATGGTTCCAGACCATCTAAATTTAAACATCCTAGAGAACAGTTTTAAACAGGATTTGAATTAGAAACCCTTATTTCTTAAGAAATAAATTTTTCTTTCAATGCGTTGATCATGTCATTTCATAGTTTTCTCTTTATATATCATCGAAGTTTCATAATCACCAATTCCTATCTGTTCCAATTCTTCCAACAGAAGCATCATATCTTCCCCAAAATTTTGAAAATCCAGATTGGGCTTCTTAATTACCCAGTATGAGAAATGATCTAGTTATACTAGAAAATGACATGGATTAACATATATAAATCAGAAATGTGTGGTGTTGATGGGTGTTTTTATGTAGTTTTCTATACCCAAAGAACATCATCTATTTTGAAGATCTCGTCATTTTGGATTATTTTCTTGGTCTTTTACAGTATTTTTTTGATTTCCAAATTTGAAAATTCATTTTTCCCTCTTGTTTGTTGGTGGTAAGGAGTTATTGTGCTACAACTGATGCCGTATTTTTTTTGTAATAATGTAACAAAATTATTTATTAATTTTCTTCCCTAATCACTAATGATTTATTATGGAAAAAAAAATTTAAAGAACATTTTTTTTGAAATTAATTACCACTTTATTCATGCCATGTTCTATAAATAAAGCTTATACCCATTTGGAAACATATTCAATGCCAACTCAGATATATAACAATGTCATGTGAAATAAAAAATGGTCCCATGAAATTTATTCCCCATAATTAAAAGATTTTTACTTCAATTATTAGGTTTTGGGGATTTTCTTTTTATTTTTCTAATGGTTCCAATTCATTGGAACTAATCACAAAATTGATAAAAAAATCCTTGTATCTTAGTGGATTGTAGTGTAGAAAAGCACACGTTTCATATTTTTTTCTAAAATGTATTTTGGTCCATGATTCCCTCTAGTTGGGGATACGGGACACATGGCTAAAACACTTTGGATCTCATCCTCTATAATGAAGAGCCACAATAATCTATCAGGTGTGTCATAGGGTGGGTGACATTCACAAAGTCCTTTACGAAGTGATGATAAAAACCAACATTTGCACAAAATAAATGTGTACTTTTAATAGTGTAGGGATTAGGTAAATCATTCATCACATTGATCTTAGAGGGATCAACATTCATCCCTTGGATATTTTGTGTCCAAGTACCATGCCTCCTTTAACCATAAATTTTCGTTTTTCTCAGTTTAATACTAGGCACTTCTCCTCACAGCGTTGCATGACTAACATGGTTTTTCTTAGGAATACCTCTAAATATCATCCATAAAATAAAAAATAATCCATGAAAGTATCTATGAATTATTCCCACATATCATGGAATATATTTATCATTCACTTTTGAAAGGATTCTAATTCATTACACATACTGAATGACATGTGTTTGTATACAAAGGAACCAAATGGACACATGAAAGCTGATTTTGAGTAATCATCTATGTTGACTGTAATATGATTGTCTCCCAAATATCTCTCACGGAAATTGTATAATTCATGTCATGATATTCTCTCTAACATTTGATCCCAAAAAGACAAGGGAAAATGATCTTCTGGGTTTCCACATTTAGGTTTCTATAGCCCATACATACTCCCCATCTAGTGATGGTACTAGTCGTGATCATTTTTTCATCATCATTTATTTTAGCTATGATTCCACATTTTTTTGGAATAACCTATATCAGACTCACCGACTCAATATCAAAGATTGAAATGTTATTCGAGTGTCCTAACATTTTAGTACTTTCTTCTTAACTACCTCAATTATTGGTGGGGTGAGTCACCTCTAGGGATAGAATTTCTGTTTTCACCTTATTTTAGTAAAATATAATGTGTTCACAAAGAATGATTAATCCCTTTGATATCACCCACTCCCAGGTAATTGACCTCTTATGTATGTGTAATACTTCGATCAATTTCTTATTTTGTTATTATATCAATTATAATTTCATGATGACTATTATTGTAGCAATAGTCTCTAGAAAAGAATACTTTAGTGTACATGAGAGAGTTTTTAGATCTAGTTTCAATGGTTGTGTGGCTGAGGGTATGAATGGTGGGATATTGTAACTTATAAGAGTTTATATGTAGTTTAATTCCTCAAAGTCATATCCTTCCTCCTTAGTAGGGGGATCTCATTACTATTGTCTTTGATGTTTTAGTATTAATATCACTTGTCTAGAATAGAATTAAAAAGAATCATATAATTTTTTACTACTTTCTATGGTTCAAACAAAACGTGTTTTCACCTACATGTAATATGTGTATCCCTTGATTTACGTCAATTAGTGCCTTTATAGTGTCTATGAATGGTCGTAATAGGATGGTTGGAACGTCTACTTATTATTCCATGTGCAAAATGATGTTGTCCATAGAAAATATGTACTTTCTGAATTTGACGTAGACATCCTCGAGAATTCATCAGGGATACTTTACTAATAGTTCGGTTATTTGGAGTTCTACTCTAGTATATTTATTTTCATTAGGTCCGAGTTTGTGTAATACATGCATTGGATTTATGTTAATGTTGTCTCTTTAATTTCACAACGATCTTCTAATGTTACATTCACCTATTGTGCATCGGATTTAGAAACTACCATGGTCTCTCATTATGGGTAGAATTTTATGTTTAACAACTTGTGGTTATTATTTATTTAGTGATTGGAATCTTAGGTCTTCAATTTTTCATTTATTGGAAATCATTTAATTGAGAAATTTTAAATAAGTAGGAATTTTTTTGATTGATCATCAAATGGAATATCAATGTGAATGTTTTTTAACAGCTTCAAAAAAATATTTCATTCACCATAGATCCTACCTTTCTTAATTCTCTCTTGAAAATGGAGATGTGAATCATATACTGGTGTTTCAATGAAGATATCTTCATTTGGTTTCTCTTTTTATCAGGGATTTTGTTGAAAGTATTATTTATTGAGGTATCTCTGAATTATTTTATTTTTCTCTTTCATAATCTTCTTCTTCAATGACTATTTCATTATTTTTGGGTTCCTCTACTTTCTATTTTATTTTTAATGGTTTCTAAAAGTATAACACATACTCGCTCCTCAGAACCACCACCTATGCCTCTTCCCTCGGGTATGTCTCTATATTACAAGGTATCATACCAGGTAATCACTCAGATAAAATTATTGAGATCTGACCCATTTTATGATTTTGGTTTTGAATATCCTCTAATTTATTACAAATTTATATCCCTTAAGTGGTTGTATTTTAGAGATCCACGATTGAAATACATGTACATTACATTAAATTTTCGGAATACTTAATACATAATAAAAACAGACACTTAAGGACCGTAATAGTTTAGTGTCTTTGGAAACTCGGAACATAATCTTCTAATCTTGGTGAAAGATCTTCAACATCTCCCATAAGGATCTTCCACTTTTTTTCTTACCTAAAACCTTTCTTTATATCCCAGGGAAAAGAAAACATATAAAGGGTGAGCTCAAATGCTCAATAAGGGTAGGCATGGATAAAAAAACAAACCATATACATTTGAACTTAAAAACATGAACATAATGTTAAAACATCAAAATATTGAGTTGTGAAAAAACCTTGGCAATACATAAGGTATAAGTCATAAAGGAACATCAATCATGATAAAATAACATGGGAATATAACATCTTATTTTTGAAACCATTAATCACATGATATGATTTCCATAGTATCCAATGCATTGCTTCCAAGACCATCTTAGTCGACAAAGTCCCTTACTGAATAGAGTTCACTCCTTGTTCCAATCCTGTATCACTGAACTAGATTAACTTTCCTTCACAGCCATGTCTATATCATGAGATATAAATCTTTACCCAATGCATTGGAGGGAGATATAGGTCCCACCCATATCATATTGAATTCATTCTTATTTGTTCCACAACATAAACATAAATCATTCATCATAACCCAAAGAATAAAATGGGTTTCTTAAACATAATCCCATCATAACATAATCCATATAAAACAAATCGATATCATTTCATCATAATAATAATAAAACTATGTAAATAATAGAGACATTATACTTGAAACATAATTATACTAAATAATATCATCTTATATGAAAATAGTTTTGACAAAACACTTAAAATGGATTCTTGAGGAAAATATCTTTTCTTCATCAAAATCATTTTCTTCCCACAAAATGCCACGCAATTTTAAAATAAAAGGATTTTGTTCAAAATAATCATGAAATATTGTATAAGAAGATTCATGAAAATTAGGCATTATGAAACAATAAAAATCCTTTCATGCTGTATAAGTTTAAAAACCTTTCTCCTCATACTTTTGTCGGAAAAGTATAAAAGTTCCTCGTATGGTAAACAAAATAAATATTCCTTCCATACCATGTGGTAAAATTAAAAAATGGGTAAAATGAATTTAAACATACATGTAAAAATATTATACATTTTATGAAAACATTTTTAAAAAACATGGACAAGGATGATAACTATAACCCCAGAAAATACGTACAAATAAGAAATCTCGGATAAGAACGAGATTGGAATAATTATCCCTTACCTTATGTACAATTTCTTCTGTATGTGTCCGAGGCTCATGTATAGCGGGTTTAAACTTATTATTATCATTTAACATAATAATAATAATATTTATGATATCATATATGATTCACTTATGACTTTATATTAACCGTTCATTTGTCAATTCCTTGTTAAAGCAGTGTTTTGGGTAAAATTGTTTGATTTATCATATGTGTTTGGAATCATTGTTCATGATATTATTATTAATTATATCATGATTTACTTAATCCCAGAATTTAAATAATGATTTATATATCATATATATATTCAGTATATACATATATAATAGAGATAGATAAATGAAATTAAGTACACCGTTCATTGAGACAGTAGGTCGTTCGTACGCATGAACAATGTTTTCCTTTCCTTATTGACTTGAATGGAAGTAAGTAGATGACATATATATATATATACACACATAAATACAGTAGCTTTATTATGACATATATTTAATTATTATTCATTATATATACTTTATAATAATTCTTGAATGGTTAACATGGAGAATGAATCTCATCGCGTCGTGGAGACGGTAATCTGTGCGTACGCATGAGCGATGATATCATTCCCATAAATATTAAATGGAATTAGAGTGGATGATATAATATCTTTGAACTTGTATCCTGATATAATAATCATATATTGTTATTCATTACACCAATATACCCATCCAAGTAAGGTGGTGGTAGAAATTCATATTACACCACAGTGTGGAGACGGTACTCCGTACGTACGCACGCGCGGTGATTTTATTTTTCGTCAGATGGATAGAAGATGAAATACGGTTGTTTCATGTTTATAATAACATATAATTATATAATTAATAATTATTTTATTAATTTATAATGAAAAAACTAAAGATAGGAAGTAGAAGAAGAATTAAACATGAAAGATTTGGTAGAAGAGATTACCTCTTCTTCGATGTGCCTCTTTTAAAATTCATCTTAAGGAACTAGAGTTGGTCTTTTGTGAAGACCAGACCCTCTATGATATAACTATAGAGGTTGAGAAGAGAAATTTTCAGGGGATGTCCAAGCTTTAAGGCTCAAGATTTTGTAAAGAGCATAGGGAGCATGTGCCCTTTTATAAGAGGGGTGAGGGCACCTTAAAAAACATAAAATATTATTTTATAATAAATTAATATTCGGTTTATAATGGCTCCAAAGTGACTTACTTCGAGGGTAGGGCGGGGATGGGACGAAAGACTCTCAAAAAATATGTTTTAGGCAAGTTTAGGTTACCATTTTAACCATATCATTTAGATTTAACTCTAAGTTAAATAATTTAACTTTTACCATGTCTTCTTGTATTCTCACACTATATGGTTAATATACATACTATAAACTACCAATAGAACCCCAATTGGTTCATTAATGTCATATATATTATTATATAAGTCTTTTGGCCTAACCTTAGTTTTTAGGAACATTATATAAATTAATAATATATTATTTTCTTAAACAACTCTTTTATGTAAAATTTGACAGTATTTGGTATTTTTTTCCTCTAAATTTATAACAGCATTATTACTTCGAACAAAATTCATCTAACCAACCCAAATATGTTATATTAACCGATAAAATTAGTGTAATTCATAAAAAGTCTCAAATTACATTTATTTGGGTATTTATAATATCAATTATGTTAATATTTCATTAATAAGGTAATTACTACATCATCATTGTGTCATAAATAAATTTAATTATTTAAAGTCTAAAATATATAAATAAAATACCATTATGTAGGAAATTTTTTTAGATGTATAATTAATATTTATAGTCGAATTTATCTTATTTATAACCCTATATTAATTTTTTTTAGCTATTAATCATTGATTTTAACTCTTTTAAGTCTTCTTTAAATAAAATAATAATAAGTGTCCTGATCTAATCCAAGTGGACCTAAAGGGTAATATTTTATTCCTAAGTTTGTTTTTGGTCGAATTAATCTTATCCAATAGAATTAATACATGTGTTAGTGTAATAATAATAGCATTTTTACCATTAATTACCCTATTTACTTTTAATCATAGTAAATAAAAGTAAAAAGTTACTATTCAATAAAAATTATTTTTATCTTATTAAACCACATTTTACTCCTTGATATTAACCGTGTCTCTCAGATTTTCAAAATTAAAATCATAGAAGTGGTAAAATCATTTTTTATGTACAATTGAAAATGCTCCTAGGAGGTGGGTAAAAGACGGTAAGAAGTTCAATAAAATTTTTATATATCTATATTATAATAAAATGACTCCAATGAATTAAATTTAACTTATATAGGTATTATTTATCTATTTTGACCTAAAATAAATTTAAATAAAATAAATGATTATTTAAATAAAAATTTGGGTTTAACCAATAACTTAGTGTTTTCACTATTCATCAAAAATTTAAAGATTTCAGAGAAATACAAAAAATTCACCCTATGCTAGTTTCGATATTCCGAATCCAAAAATGAAGACTATTTTGAAAGATAAAATTTATAAAATTTCAAAATGTGGGTATTACTATTCATAATGGCTATTTTATATAATATTTTAATAACATGTCATTGTTTAGTGAAACTCGGTTTTGCGTATAACACACGTTATCATGGAAGGTCGTGATTTCCTGTAATGCACGCCAAGTCAGGGTCGCGTGTAGTGCATGATTCATTTTTTGTTGCGTATAATAGAATCCAACCATATTTCATTTATACATTGAATATATATATATATATATACATATACACACTCAATGTTGCGTAGAATAAGTTCTATCAAACGAACATGAAATTGTGTGTAACACGGTCCATGAATAGTGTTGCGTATACTGTAAGCTAATACAATGTTTTGTATAATTCATGATAATCTTGGTGTAGCATAAAACTCAAGACATAAATAAAATTAAAAAGAATTCTTCTCATAAAATATCAGGGTGTTACATTCTACCCCCTTAAAATGAATTTCACCCTCGAAATTCGTTGGGGTTATAAATATTTTAATACTTGAATGTTTTTTCATAGAAACCCACATCGTATAAAGGAATACTAAATCATCATTTTAAAAAGGAACATTAGAAACATAATGAATACCCAAAGTAACTCATCATTGGGTTTACTCATAGGATAATATAGGTGAAAATATGGATATGGAATAGAACTATAACCATCATGTTCTGATAGAGAGTGGTGGAGAAGATGGCTATGAAAAATCCAACAATCAGAAACCCATAAATTTGTGATTATCTAAGGTACCATATGATTCATCAGATATGAGGTTACTAGGAAAAAATTTTTGGTTTTCAATATCATTTCCCTAAATTTGGAAATTTTGAATTAGAAGAAATACTTACTTTATTTTGGTACAATCTCACCGCTGGTCGTCCCATGAAAAAATTCCACTTCATATCTTAAAGAAATGAAGTTGAATTTGTCATTCGTGAAGTGTTAGTTGATCATGTGATAGAATGAAGAGTCATTCCATCTATCTCAAACAAAAGGTTAGGAAAAGTTATCAATTATACATAAGTCCATCTATGGTGAGGTTAATCGTATATGATTCCATTAATGGACTTATACATCATTTATCATAACGGTTAATAAAATAAAACTAGTTTCTACTAACCAAGGACTTCCTGTAGGCCAATGGTAGGCGATAAAGGTCTGTCGCACTTCTGTTGTGGGTTCGATTCCCGCAGCCTTGTTCGGCGCAACAGGTTGTTTCTCGTTCTACAGGTTTTCCCTTTTCTTAAACTATACTATTATAACATTCCAGAAATAAAATCAAAAAAAAAATTCAAGCCTTAAAAAATACTAACTGATGTCTAACATAATCCATTCCATCCAGAAGACTTATCCAAAATACTTCTTTCTAAACTTATAGTATAAAGAAAATTATTACTTGAAATATCATCTATCGTGCATGTGAATATCATCATTTATCATACGATATATCTTGTTGGTCACATTCCAAACATTTGAATACCTTTATCATGTATTCTCTTGAAAAATGAATACCCATTGAACCTTAGTGAAAACATTAATTCTCTCAAAAGTTAACTCTTTCCACATACGAAAATCCCAAAATTTCTATATACTCAAACCAGGATATCAGTTTGTCCTTATCAGTCATGAGCTCATGAATACTATTAAACATTTCTTTTTCTCCTTATCCCTTCATTATGCACATATCATCTGCTTTCCAAAATCACTTTTCATGGTTACCGATACCATATTCTTATAGAAAACCACCATGGAACAATACATAGATATTTCAATATACCATAAAAGTATCTCAACAACATTATTCTTTAATTCCAATACATAAACCATTCAATCCATTCTATTAAATGATTGGCATGGAATAGGTCCTTCATCGATTTAAAAGTAACCTCTTAGGTTAGGGCATTGAGTTGGGTAATTCCCAAGTTCTCAACATATAAGTCATTGAACTCCATAACAGTCTATCAATCTATGACCCATTTCCCCACATAGATAACATATTCCCATCCATTTGAGGTATTCCTCAAGGTTGTTCTTCCCTTCATTATAAATCTCAATATTCCTTTCTCTATGCTCCTCACCATGAGAACATGCATAAAAGTCCATATTCCTCTTATTTGATGAATTATGAATACCACTAATGTTCGCCTTGTAAATCATATATTTTTATGTCTAATTCGGCATAATCATAATATCTTTCTCTCTAGGAATTAAGCAATTTCTCTACTCATAGTCACCAATTTGTCCATTTGATTCAATGTTAACCCAATTCCATCTGGTTCCATCCATTAACTAAAACCAAAAACCATTTTGTAAGAAACAGTTAAAATAATGAGGAACCACATAATCATAAAAAGTCACTTATATGATGTATAACTTAGTACACCTTCATTAACCTATGATATCTTAGGTTTAGCCTAGGTTATTCATGATTGACAACATAATTCTAGGACTGTAACCTATTGTTATACTAATCCTTAAGGACATCCCTAGACATACCTTAGAAATATCTCTATGGATCTCACTAATGTTTTCGCATCCTAGTTTCCAAAGGTTAACTAAACCATTCCTTTGATACCAACTGTAGATACCCAAGCTTGACATATATGGACATTCCATTAATTTTGAGGAATACTTAATACATTACAAAGACAGTCACTTAAGGACCATAATAGTTTAGTGTCTTTGGGAACTCGGAACATAATCTTCTAATCTTGGTAAAAGACCTTCAATATCTCCCATAAAGATCTTTACCTTTTGTTTTCTTACCCAAAACCTTTTTCTATATCCTGGGGAAAAGAAAATATATAAAGGGTGATCTCAAATTCTTAGTAAGGGTAATAATGGATAAAATAAAACAAAAAATATATATATTAACCTAATAACATGAACATAAAGTTTAAACATCAAAATATTGAGTTGTGAAATAAACCTTGGCAGTACATAAGGTATAGATCATAAAGGAACATAAATCATGATAAAATAACATGGTAATAAAACCTGTAATTGTGTCAACCATTAATCACATGATACGATTTCTATAGTAGCCAAGGCATTGCTTTCACAACCATCATAGTGGACAAAGTCCCTTACTGAATCGAGTTCACTCCTCGTTCCAGTCCAGTATCCCTGAAACGGATTGACTTTCTGTTCCAACCATGTCCATCTCATGAGATATAAATCATTAACCAATGTATTATAGGTATATATAGGTCCCAACCATATCATATTTTAATCATTCTTACGTGTTCCACAACATAAACATAAATCATTCATCATAACTCAAATAATAAAATGGGTTTCATAAACATCATCCCATCATAACATAATCTATATAACACAAATGGATATCATTTAATTATAGTAATAATCAAACTATATAAATAATAAAGACATTATACATGAAACATAATTACACTAAATAATGTCATCTTATATGGAAAATAGTTTTGACAAAACACTTGAAATGAATTCTTGAGAAATTATCCTTTCTTCTTCAAAATAATTTTCTTTTCACAAAATGCCATGAAATTTAAAGAGAAAAGGATTTTGTTTAAAATAATCATGAAATATTGTAGAGGAAGCTTCATTAAAATTAGACATTATGAAACATTAAAAATACATTCATGTCGTAAAAGATAAAAAAACATTCTCCTCATACTTTTTCCATAAAAGTCAAAAAGTTCCTCGTATAGTAAACAAAAGAAAGAATCCTTCCATAACATGTGGTAAAAGTCAAAAAAAAGTTAAAAATGAATTTAATCATAAATTTATGAATATTAAACATTTTATGGAAACATATTTAGAAAACATGGACATGGATGATAACTATAACCCTAGAAAATACTTACAAATAAGCAATCTCGGATTAGAACGATATTGGAATAATTATCCCTTACCTTATGTCCAATTTCTTCCATATGTGTCTGAGACTCCTTTATATTAGTTTTAAACATATCATTATCTTGTAACATAATCATAATAATATTTATGATATCATATTTGATTCACTTATGACTTTATATTAACCGTTCATTTATCAATTCCATGTTAAAGCAATGTTTTGTGTAAAATCGTTTCATTTGTCATACGTGTTTGGACTTATTGTTCTTGATATTATTATTACTTATATCATGATTTGAATACTTCCAGAATTTAAATCATGATTTATATATCACATATATATTTGGTATATATATATATAATAGATAGATAAATGAAATGAAATACACCGTTCATGGAGACGGTAGGACGTTCGTACGCATGAACGTTGTTTTCCTTTCCGTATTTACTTGATTGGAAGTAAGTATATGAAATATATATATATACATAAATCCAGTAGTTTTATTATGTCATATTTTTCATTATTATTCATTATATAAATATTATAATCGTTCTTGAATGGTTAACATGGAGAATGAATCTCATCGCTTCGTAGAGACAGTAATCCGCGCGTACGCACGAGCGATGATATCGTTCCCATAAATATTAAATGGAATTGGAGTGGATTATATAATATATCATAACTTGTATCAAGTTATAATAATCATATATAGTTATTATTTACACCATTATACCCATCCAAGTAAGGTGGTGGTAGAAAAACATATTACACCACAGCGTGGAGACGGTACTTCGTACGTATGCACGCGTGGTGATTTTCTTTTTTGTAGGATGGATAGAAGGTGAAATAGGGTTTTTTGATATTTATAATAAAATATAATTATATAATTAATACATATTTTATTAATTTATAATGAAACAACTAATGAAGATGAAGTAAAAGAAGAAAGAAACC
Organism: Viscum album; assembly: GCA_963277665.1. Taxonomy (NCBI): domain Eukaryota; kingdom Viridiplantae; phylum Streptophyta; class Magnoliopsida; order Santalales; family Viscaceae; genus Viscum; species Viscum album. The sequence continues at coordinate 1,617,190,329 of OY728158.1, forward strand.
TAAAAAAATCGGTAGAATAGATTACCTCTTCTTCGAGGTGCCTGTTTTAAAATTCCTATTAGGAAACTAGAGTTGGTCTTCTGAGAAGAAAAGAACCTAGATGATATAACTAGAGAGGTTTAGAAGAGAAATTGGTAGTGGCTGGCCGAGTATGAAAGCTCAAAATTTTGTAAAGAGGAGAGAGAGGAGGTGCCCTTTTATAAGATGGGTGAGGGGCACCTTAGAAAAAACCTAAATTATTATTTTATAATAAATTAAAATTCGGATTATAATGGATCCAAAGAGACTTATTTCGAGTATGGGGTGGGTATTGGTCTAACCCCTCTCAGCCAATAAGTTTTATACAAGTTTAGGTTTACGTTTTTACCTTATCATTTTGATTTAACTCTAAGTTAAATAATTTAACTTTTACCGTGTCTTCTTGTATTCCTACACTATATGGTTAATAAACATACGATAAACTGTCAATAGAACCACAATTGGTTCATTAATGCCATATATGTTATTATATAAGTCTTTTTTCCAAACCTTAGATTTTATCACCATTATATCAATTAATAATATAATATTTGTTTTAAAAACTCTTTTATGTCAATTTTGACAATATATGGTCTTTTGTTTTCACTAAATTTATAACAACATTATTACTTTAAAAAGAATTCATCTAACCAACCCTAAAATGTTATATTAACCCATAAAATTATTGAAATTCATAAAAAGTCTCAAATTACATTTATTTGGGTATTTATAATATCAATTATGTTAATATTTCATTAATAATGTAATTACTGCATCAACATTGTGTCATAAATAAATTAAATTATTTAATGTCTAAAAAATATAAATAAAATACCATTATGGAGGAAATATTTTTATATTTCTAATTAATATTTATAGTCAAATTTATCTCATGTATAACCCTCTATAAAAAATGTTTTAGTTATTAAACGTTGATTTTAACTCTTTTAACTCTTCTTTAAATAAAATAATAATAAGTGTCCTAATCTAATCCATGTGGACCTAAAGGGTAATATTTTCTTCTGAAGGTTGTTTTTGGTTGAATTACACTTATCCAATAGAATTAGTACATCTGTTAGGGTAATAATATTATCATTTGTACCCTAAATTACCCTATTTACTTTTAATCATGGTAAATAAATGTAAAAAATTTCTATTAAAAAAAATTATTTTTATCTTATTGAAAAATATTTTAATCCTTGAAATTAACCGTGTCTCTCGGATTTTCTAAATTAAACTCACTAAAGAGGAAACATTATGTTTTATGTACAATTGCAAATGCTCCCAGGAGGTGGGTAAAAGACGGTAAAAAATTCAATAAATTTTTTTATATCTATATTATAATAAAATGACTCAAATGTATTAAATTGAACTTATATAGGTATTATGTATCTATTTTGACCTAAAATAAATTTAAATAAAATAAATTATTATTTAAATAAAAATTCGGTTTTAACCAATAACTCAGTGCTTTCACAATTCATAAAAAATTTAATGTTTTCAGAAAAATACCGAAAATTCACCCTAGGATAATTTGGATATTTCGAATCCAAAAATGAAGATCATTTTGAAATATAATGTTTAATAAAATTCAAAAAAGTGGGTATCACTATTCATAATGCTAGTTTATATAATATTTTAAAAACATATCGTTGTTTAGTGAAACTCGGTTTTCTGTACAACACACGCTATCGTGGAAGGTCGCGATTGCGTGTAATGCAAGCCAAGTCAGGGTTGCATGTAATGCAAGATTACATTGTTGTTTCATATAATATAATCCAAAAATATTTCATTTATACATTGAATATATATATATATACACACAATGTTGCGTAGAATAACTTCTATCAAAAGAACTTGAAATTGTGTGTAACACGGTCCAAGAATAGTGTTGCATATACTGTAAGATAATGAGGTGTTACGTATAGAGCAAGATAATCTTGGTGTAGCATACAACACAAGACATAAAATAAATAAAAAATATTACTTCTCATAAAATATTAGGGTATTACATTTCCTATGATTTTCCTTTTGAACAAAGGCTGAGAGTAGAGTCTCCAAATTGTTTTGTGGAAGAATGGATAGTTGGGAAGGTCTTGGTAGAGCTGGTTGAAATTTGTTTATGTTCTTGAATGGAAGGATTGATTTGTAACTTGTTGAGGTATTCTAGGGACATGATTAATTGGTATATATCCTATTGTTCATGGGTTCTTGAATGGTGTCAGACTAATTATTTATTGTTATTACCCCTGATTATTTTTCTATGTATATTGAATCATCCACTGCTGATAATACTCTTTCAGTTGCTAAAATTATTGATTTTGATGATTGTAATTAATGTAATGAGAATCATGGATTCATTTTTCCTCAATAGAATTAGTGAAATATTGATATTGTTTTGGTCTATTACACATCTCGTGGGATTGGATTTCAAATATAGGAGCAGGAGGGGGAGGTGGCACAATAGGTATCTTAAACGATTAAAGCTTCTTGATTTAAAATCTACTTGTGTATCTATTCAAGTATATTTTCATTAACATGGTGGATTTCATGATGAGTTAGTCCATGATAAATATTTCATAGACTAGAATTATGCGATACTTCGTCTAAAATTTCTCGGCCAACCTCTGGTTTTTGAACATAAACACTCCATCAGCGGGGACATCGACAACTATGCGATTAGTTTGTTGGAGGCCTTGATAATAATTTTGGAGTTGTATCCACATATCAAGATCATGGAATTTGAACTTCTAAGTGAGTTCTTTAAAGTGATATCACACTTCCCATGCTAACTGTCCATCAGTTTGAGTGAAATTATGGAAGTCGTTCCATAGATTCCATGTCCAAATAAGAGGGAATTACATGTTAAGAAATTTCTTAGATAAATCATCCCATGTTAGGATGGACAAGGGAAATTGACCTTTGATACTATCTTCATCTTGGTCTTATAGGCATAACCGAAATACTATTTGTCATATATCATCTTGAGATACTCCCTAGTTGAGAAAGGTATCACAGACTTCTAAAAAGTTGGAGATATGTTCAAGGCGATCATTAATTTGAATCCCACTAAATTGAACCATATTCTGGATCTTATGAATGAGTCGAGGATTAATCTCAAAGGTGTGTTACTAAATAGGAGGACGTACAATAATGGGCATAACACCATTGATTGATGGAAATAGGTAGTCCATAAAGGTTTATTCTAATTGAACTTGTTGTTCTCCATGTAGTGTGGGTTACATGTTTTTCATGTTTATTTGATCGATACCTATAAGATTGATGCGGTCGACCATTTTTTGAATGACGAATTCAACTAGAGACCTTTCTATTTTAGTCTGAATGGTGATATGTTCTTTATCATTTTGGTTCCGTGAACTGGTCAAGGGGGCCTTAGGCATGCACTGCAACAAAAGTGGTAACATCTGAGGTAATCCCAGATTCTTTCCATAGGATTCCATACCGAATATTAGTTTTCTTCCCTGGTATATTCCCAAAAAATTAACATCCCCGTGAGTTTATTTTAATTCACAGAGTCTAAAATAATATTATATTATTGTTCCCAAACTACACATTCTACAAAGGCATTTTATAGTTATAATACGGTGTCGATCCCACAGGAATTGAACTGGCTGATAGGAACCGAGCCTTTGAACCCAATGTATAGGAGCCACATGAATTGGTAAATTTTGGGAGTAAACTAATTCTAATGAATTTGGTATTATGATCCAGGATAAAAAAGTAATGAAGATTGATTCCATTATTTAGGTAGAAGGATAATGTCCTTCTTAACTACGAATAGTTTATAGGTTTAGGCTTCGATAAAAGAAAATGTCACTAGTTGAGTATTGTTAAACCAACTAGATATATCTAGTATGAAGTTATTACTTGGTTTGGAGATATCTAACTACCTAGAATAATGATTTAAATGGAAAAAACCCATAAAATGTATTTGAAATGTAAAAGGATATATAATGATTTAAAGTTGAACTATAGTTCCTTAATATATTATTAAAAAAATTAATAATTTATAAAATTTGAGTTGATAGAGTAGGGATAAAATAGCGAGAAGAATGAACTGGAGGGAAAATGAAAATCAAATGCGTCTACCCAATTCTTTCACTGTGGTGAATGAATAAGATGTAAATACTTTAGGTATTACAAGACATGTAAACATGTAACATCATGTAATACTGCACCCATAAATTCCTTATGAAATTTGGATTTGGTTTGAATCTTTCCTTGTATCTTAGGGAATTTGGAGACAACTGGTTTCATGTCGTTTAACCTAGGTTCAAAACTTGGGTCAACTCACAACATTTACATTGGGTGAGATTTTATCTTCAAATTTTAAACGATGTTATTTTAGGACCCACAAAATGTATTATTAATTTTTTCTTTTGAATTATTCACATATTGATTCATGATATGGCACATTCTATGAAGGACTACTACACATCATGTATGTGATTCATGATTTGTAATTCCTAGTTTTGGTAAATTTCAACAACTTTTCATTTTAAACCTTGGAGGCTAATTCTCTACAATAATCAATACATACATGGTTAATTACTGAATAAAAAATAATAATTTTATCAAAAATGAATCCAGAAGGTAAATATGATTCCATCTTATCGGTCATCTATATAATCCAATTTACATTATCTATATCAAACATCTATTTGTCCATAAAAAATACAATCTTCTCAACATTAGAAACATATTAATCTATTTGTTACCTTTATCAAAATATCACCGTTTAATTAAATCACTTTTTTAGGTCATCATAATCATTCAATATTTTTTTAAAATACATATTGAAAAACATGTACTATACAATCATTATAACTTTCAAAATTTATAATATTTAAATTAAAATACATAAATATATCATTTATTCATCATCAATGATTGTCATAGAATAGTTCATTCTTTGTTCAAGAATTTATTTACTGATTCGAGTCATTGAGTTTGAAAATTCCCATGTTATCTAATGATAATACATTGAACTCTTCAAAAATTTGTCACTCTATCACCTTCCTTTCCATACAGTTAACTTCTTTCGCTCCATTTAATATATTCCTTTAGGTTTTTCTTCCCACCTTCATGATATGTATGAAGATGAATACTATTTAATCTATGTCCATTAAAACATATACTTTCATAGAAGTATTTCTTCTTCTTATTATATGTTTTAGGAAACTCACCAAATTTCACATTGTTAATATTTTATTGAGATAGATGAATAGTAATTATCACATTATCTTTCTCTAGAGTCAACATCTAATTTGGTTGTCATAGTTAATTAATTTTCCATCATATCAAATGTTAACATGATTTCACATAGTTCTTATAAATGAACTAAACTTAAAAGAATAGTGTATGAAACAACAATCACAGTGGGGAACCAAATAATCCTAAAAAATCACATAATGAATGTCTAAATAATGGAATCATAATTAATTCATAAAATATTATTTTTATCCGAGGTCAGTTATACTCATACTCTATTTAAATCATTTTTGATGGTTCAGAAAGATTATGTGAATTTCCAAATATTATATCATAGGTTTGTTAAACCACGTACATAGTATGGCCTGTTAGCATGCACTAGTTCCCAATTGAGTCTATCTCAATATTTTTTACCCCCATGTACATTTGTGACAGATCCACATCAACTTGTAGTATCCTGACAGGTTTTCAATTTTGTAGAATCCACACTCTCAATCCTTTACCATAATTCGTGGATAATTTCCTATATGATGACTCATAAAAATAATCTTTAGAGACATTCATAGAAATCTCATTATAAATCTCCAAATTGATCTCACTAATGTTTTATCATCCTAGTTTTCAAAGGATAACTAACCATTTCCTCTCATATAAACTATAATGACCTAAGATTCCCATAATGGGTTATAAATTTTTTTTAAATGAATATTCATTAAATTAAGAAAACACATGCTTAAGGACCACAATAGGTTAGTTCCTTTGAAAAAATGGAACCCAATATTCTAATTTGGGGAAAGATAATAAATATCTCCCATAAATATCTTCTCACATAATACTCCTCTCAAAAATACCCTACATATACCTTTCTTCTTATCCTTGGGACAAAAACATAAGAATGAGTGAGATCAGATACATAGTAAGGGTAAACATAAGAGATATCAACCAATGATCATATTAATGAGTAAGATAAGAATAAGTGTATTTGATCATGAAAATCACATAGGATTTTCATACCCAACCATTCATTTATCATAAACATGATTCACGGAATAATACATTATCATTTTAGAAAATATGTCCAATAATATTGGAAAATATTCTTAAATCAACCATGAACCATAAACTCATCTCATAAAAGTGTGTAACCATAACAAATATAGAATATAATTTCATAAATCAAGGAAAAATATTAAGACTCATAGCATATTGGAGCAATACTTATCTTATGTTTACAACTATGGATTAAGACATGCCTGTTTTGTATTATCAACCAGGACACACCTGTTTCCTATTTTGGTTCAAAACACACTTATTTCCTATTATGGATCATGACACACCTTTGGATTAATCTCATCAACTTTTGTACCATTTTAAACCTTCATATAAAAATATTTAACAAATTCATTTGAGGTAGATTTATATCCCACAAATCACAAAATGAATATCAGAAACATGTGTGAAATAATGTCATAAAACCTTCATCACATCATTTCCCATAAAATGATAGAGGATTCATAAAAATTTTAGCATATCATAAAGTATGTTCAATACACAGGTTTCATAATCATTTCATTATTTCATAACCCATGAAAAGAAGTGAGGTTCATAAGAATCGTGTCATGGTATAACCCCTGGAAGATAGATACAATTCACAATCATTAATTTATAATAATGTATTCGGATAATGAGTAAGAATGGTATCCTTGGTTTATATCCCTTGTAAATCTTAGATGACATAAAAATATGTCATCCTAGATGAAAAATAATTTTGAAAGATTACATAATACATTTCATGAGGAAAATAATTTTTCCTTGAAAATAAAATTTTAAAAAATAATTTTTTTAGAAATTCCTTTTATTTTAAAATAACCAAAAAAAACATTTAAAAAATAATTTAAAAAAATATAAAACATTTATCAATGAAAATATCTTTTCCTCTTAGAAAAAGAATTTCTAAAACATAAAAAAAATCAAAATATTTCCAATTTGGTAGTCCATTTTTAAAATAAATTTTTTTTAAATATTAGGTGAAAAATTTATTTGAAAATAACTTTGAAAGAAATTATGGTAATATTGAAATAATTGAGTGGTCATGATAGTGGGAAATAATATTTATTCTATGCAAGTTAAAAATAATTATTCAATTTACATTTTTGGTAAAATCCAAATAGGAATTATTTTGGAAAAATAATGAATATTACTTTAAAAAAACATTATAAAATTTATACCATGGGTAAAATATTATTTAATTTCATTTTATAATTTTTAATATATTTTTGGAAACATTTTTATAAAGCATGGTTTTATAATAAAAAGGGTTTTTGGCCAAAAAGATGAATTTTCATAATAACATTATTTTTGATCTATTGAGTGACCAAAGAGAATAAAATGAAATGAAAACATGTATTCTTATTAAATAATAATAATATGATAAACTTAATACGTTTTTTGAGATATAGATCATATTATTTCATCATTTTAATCATAATCATGAGAAATCTCGATAAACAATGAGATTGTAAAATAACAGTCTTACCATCTCTGTAATTTTGAATCATAATACTCAAGAATAAATAACATTAAATTAAACTTTTAATATCACTAAAATATTTATATTCATGATATAAAATTTCAAATGGTCGGTATATACACCACATAGAAGAAGATAGGTGCATAAGAGGACATTTTCCTCAAAGAAGGAAAATTGAGATGAAAATATATTAGCTCTTTAGAAACTGTTGAACTGTATACCCCAAAAAATAATGATCCTAAAATGGGTATAAAATTAAAAATAAATTTTTGGGTCATCATCAAAAAATATATTCAATGGAATTATACACACAACATAAGTGAAATAGGTGTTGAATATAGCATTTGTCTCATAAAGGTAAAAAGTTATATATAAATTCCATACTTTACGTCTTCATTTCTGTCATACACATTCAAACCTAATGTATAAAAATAAATTCTTATTACACATCTATTAAAAAATATTTATATATTTTATAATATATATGATTTTTTTATAGACACTTTATTACTCATTTATTAACAAATCTATGTTAAAGTTGTGTTAAGGTTAATATCAACTTTTTTTGTATATGTTTTTATTTATTATATTAGTGATCTTAGAAAATTTATTATGGTTCCATAATATATATAATTTAAAACATGATATAAATATCATATATATTAATTATATAGGTATTTAGAGTAATTTAAAAATTTAGTGATTGGAAATGAAATACACTGTTTATAGAGAAGGTGGGTCGTATGTGTGCATGAACGCCATTTCCATTTTCATTTTCGATTGAAAAAAAGGAAATTAAATAATATATTATCATTAAAGAATAATTTTTATGTCAAACATATTCCATATTTATATTATATATATCCTACATAAATTACTTGTAAAGCGTGAATGAATCACATTATTTTCGGGAGGTGGTGGTCCGCCGTTCACAAGAATGACTTTGTCATACTCTCAACAAGTGTATAATATAAAGGAATGTGTGATAAAATAATTTCATTATAATAATAAAATAATTAATATCACATATAAAATATGAATCCATCATTATTCTCTTCTATGAGAGTTGGTAATGGAAAAACAAACCACAACGGTTTGTGAGGCTGTAGTCTTCCGTACTCAAGAATAATGATTTCGTAACCCATTTGATGGAAGTGGAGATAGTTTTAGGTAATTAAACTAACATTAAAACATATTTTTCTATTAAATATATTCATATTATTATATAATAATGCTATAATATAAATTTAATAAGGTCAGGGAAGAAATAAAATAATGATACTCGTTGAAGAACATTACCTCTTCTTCGGGAATTCTCCTTTGGATTGCACGAAAGTCTCCCTTAGATGGATTTATTCCCAATATAAGAATTAAATGATGAGGTGTGGAAATTAGGGGTGTTATTTGGGTATATATTGACTGAACCAAATATTTTTTTATGGTTTTATGATGGGAGTAGTGGGGGTTTCCATTTATAATTGGGGGAGAGGACACAATTGGTATTTTTGAAAACAAAATTGAGTTCTCTAGTGTTTTTCATGCATCATAAGGGTTCAAAATGGATTGTAATCAAACCATGAAGGTTTTTCGATGTACATATGTCTTGAAAATAGTTTTTATACGAGTTTATAGTTAAATTTCACCCTTATCATTTTTGTTTAATCCCTAATAAACCCATTTTTACATTAACTACATTAATTTATTTGTACTACATTCACTACTCATTTTGGTAAAAAAATTAAGTTGAAATTATGTTACAATATAAAATATTACTATCACCAAAGTGGAAAATATTTTTCTAAATTCCATTAATATATGTGGAAAAAATAATTGAATAGTAATCCCACAGACATGACGTGAAAATGAATTTTTAAAGAAAAAATGATCTAAGGATTATAAAATTTTACATCCAATTTCAATATCAAATTGATTAAAATTAAATAAATTTTATTAATATATTAATAATTTTAACTATTTTACGTTAGAACCAATTTAAAATATAATATAACTTTATAAATAATTTAGGTGAAATTATAATTTTTAACTAAAATTCAATATTTTTCACTATTCATGAAAAATGAAATCTTTCAGAATAATCCCAAAATTTACTCTAAGGTAATTATAAAAATAATAATGAGAAAATGAATCATATTTTTTAAATTACATTTTATAAATGTTTAAAAATTTAGTATAAAAATAAATTTTCCAAAAAAAAGTGACCAACCTATTTTCTAAAAAGGTGAAAATTTTAAGAAAAAATTTATATTTATTATTATATATTGTCTATAAAACCAATTATATATATATATTAAATATTTTATTAAATATATAACCTATATAAAATTCATTAAAATCATTTAAACATATTTTTTTTATTTTATTAAGCTATAACACAATTATTTGAATAAAAATAGTTTTTTTAAAAAATATTTCCTTTATTTTCAAAAATGTTTTATTTTAGTTTATATTTTATTGTTAACCATTGAATTTATTATATATATATGTCTGTAAAAATTATTTTCAATAATTTATTTAATAATACTCATACAAAAAAATCCAATGGCTAGTTGATAACTATCAAATTAAATAATAATATTTTTATTGTATATCACGGTTCATTTAAACTAGATGTTGCGTGTAATGAAAGAAAAACTCGATATTGGGTATAAAAAATACAAACATAATGTTGCATGTCACACAGAATATGGAAAAGATAAATTCAATTTGAGAAAAATAATTTCACAAAATCTTGGGGTGTTAAATTGTTTTATCGAGATTGTTCTTTTCAATCGCAGTTCTAATAGGGCCTTCAGAAATAATAGAGATTCCAAATTTGTTTGTACAACACATCATCCTTATACTGATATCCAATATGAATGAATGATTGATATTCTTAGAGAATATCAGAATCTCATGTGCTATATTTTTGTTGTTTTAGGGAGTTTCAACAGGAACTCATAGTGTTCAATTATAATAATAACTTCCAAGTATCAATCCAAATGGATCTTTTTAAGGCTTTATATAAATATAGTGGTGCTTGCCTTTATTATTGTTAGTGGTGGGTGAGTAAATGATATTTGGACCTTGTATCATGTTGGAAAAATATATGTAAGTTCAATTTATCATAAAAATTGTTATAAACTATAAAGAGTATTTATAAATATTTTGGTGTCCATCATTGGTGACCTCTAAAATTCAATTTTGGTCATCAGGACTTTTTTCATGTGTCGCTTAGGCTAAGAAAATTCCTCATATAAAAGAAAGGGAACCTAGAACTCAATATCCTTAGTCTATTTGATATAGTGTTTAGATTCAACCCCATGATTTACGAATTTTCTCTTCAGCAACACTATAGTTCCATTCACAATTTGTTTCACATGTTTTAGTTTTCTAGAAGTCACTATGATACTTCACACAAAATAGATGTTTTTTATTTTCATCTTGAATTTGATTAATCATATGAGGATCATTGGATATGTATCATAGAATTTATTTATGATAAGATATGATAACTTTATGTTCTAATAGTGTGATTATAGTTGAAGTATGGTAATTTTAAAGAGGATACATGGGAGAGGGAGTCAGATATATGAGCACAATGGTTGGATAAATTCACTGATAGATCATAGTGATTCATATCTATGTAATTATATCTCTGCCTATTTTTTGTTGAACCTATTTCAATTATTTAATCCAAGAATAATTTTTGGATTTACAGTTTTCTTGGTGGTTCTCAAGAGGTTTTTAGGGGAGTTTTTATTGAAGGCTATTTCTAGCAAGAAACATCAGAGATGATGTTTTGACACTGTTAAGTCTGTGGATTCCACCGAAAATTGGATTTATAAGGTAGTATGTAGTTATGGGTACATTATTCTCAATATAAATCTAGTGATATTCAATAAATGTTTTGTCGAATCTTGGTATAATGGGACTACTACACGAGTCCCAGCAGTCATCTAGTTGCATTCTTAGAGGTTCAGTCTCTCTATCGAGGATCACTGACTTGACAGTGGTATCCAGTGGCTTGTCGGTGGAACCGGGATGGGCCTAAATTATAAGCGGTGGAATTATAATTTCTCTCAAAAAACCTTCTAACTCCCTAATACACCTTCTTTAACCCTAATTTGGGAATTACATTTTGGAAGGGTTCTCTACACCTTCCACAACTTCTCTTGCAACTTCTCTTAGTTCCTTTATATGTGGTTCGATCTAAAAATATAGAATCGATATGTCATGACCCATATTATCGAATTATTCTTACGTATTCTAGAATCACATTCTTCCATCACTAATTTGGGTTGTCAATAACTTCCCAAACAGATTCATTGGTTTTTGAGCTAATTTGGATGCTTGACCTTAGAATAGTATTCTATACTTTAGAGTTTGGCGATCCAAAACTTCTCCCAAATGTCCACCTTTGATTTATGTTATGTGAAACATGATAAATCACACCAGAATAATTTTTGTGTGACACATTTTAATTTGAATCATTTTATTTAATTAATACTCATGCTTAGACCTCTAAAGGATCTCATCCGGTCTGTTGACAATTGATACCTTAGAAGTTTCACCACCTAATAGGTCTTCTCATCCTTGACCCTATGTTGAGACACAGAATTTAAAATCCTAGATCATTATAATGGTCTTGTAAAATTAATTATAGTAATGAAATATCTTGTATTTGGAGTATTTTCAGGAAATTGGTAATTGGATTATCATTGACATCATTATAATGTCTACAAGAATTATCAAAAATGATATATGGATTGGGATCTTATATGAAAATGAAATTAAAATTAATTGAATAATTTTATTGAACTGTAATTGGTAATATAATTGGTAATTGGATTGAATTAGCTAAGATATCATAGATAACATCTTTGTAATGTTTTTTATTTTGGTATGATTGGATCTTGTATATACTTTATTCTTGCTCTGAAAATGACTATAATATAAGAATTCATACAGGGACCATTGTGAAGTTGGAGCATGTCTATAGCCCAAGCATGGAAATTCACATTTCGCCTTTTGTGAAATTTGAATATGTAAAATTATAAAGATTTATAATTTTGATAGATTCCATCGACACGGGGAAAACATGGATCACCCTTGGAATGGGAATCTACCTTGGGTCAACTATGAGTTGAATGTGTGAATGGGCCTTGTAAGGGAATCCTCCAGGGATTAGTAGAGAGTATTGATAATGATATTGTAATCATGAAAAAACAGGCATGGTTATCCCCATTTCTCAACCTCGAGCTTGAGGGTTGGTACGTTTATTTGAAGTTCTGTATTATGCTATCAATCATTCCATTATATATCGTGTTGTTGCATGAACTATTTCTCAGAGTGCATTTTATTAGAAACCATTTGTGGTAGCCTATTGAGTTTTACCCACACCACATTTGGGACACCATTTTCTAACCTATATTATCTCATGGATATAGGGTTAGAAAAGGTAAAGAGGTCCTATGATTGATGGTTTGATTGGATTTCTAGGACTAGATCTTAGATATTGGACTAATCATGGGATTATAGAGCTTTTTTTTGAGTCTTTATTTTTTGTTATTTTTATACTTGAGTTCTTATATGACTTCTAGTATGACATTATGTATGACATTTCATGGTTTTATTATACAAGATTGGCATGGATTGTATGTATATCTAATATATTTGATTCATATTGTTTATTTTATTTTGTTTTTTTTCAGTTTTTCTATTCATTAATATATGATATAGTATCCCCACTACACATATTAGACTCTCACTACAAGTAAGAAACCTAGGAATTTAGGGAGGAATTCTTGAGGTCATATGGTGACCATTCTCAGTAATGTGAGGGAGAATTGGGATCAAAATATTACAATAATGAATTGAACCCATATGGGTATAAATTTGGTTGGGTTAACATAAATATCACCCACAAATCCCATTATATTTTTTATAGGAAGATGTCCTAAAAAAATATTATGATACCTTATGGAAATATGGCCCTTCATGTGGGGTTATGTTGCCATTAAGGATATAGACCAATGAGGTAGAATGGTCGTTATGATAGTAGATCCTGATGTATGAATTTAGAAAACAACGGTTATATAGAGATATTGGGTTTGGGGGTTTAAGAGGCCTCATAGGTACCATGTTGGAGATAGGAATCAAATCCCACATAGTTTGAGTTACATAGTATACGATCATATGGGAGGACCATGACATGTAGTTTAAAATCATTTGGAAGAGACTTATATTTCATGAAATATAAAACAATAGATAATTAGGAGATTCTAATACACATGAAGGATTTTCTGATATGGTTAAATGGGATTGTGAACATTTGGAGGAATGTCTCATGGGGAATATGTATCTTTGATAAATGGAAAATATATTTGCGAAATAAAAGGAAGGAGGAGGCTTATTGGGATATAATGTGTCTTACACTTAAGAAGGTGGATCATGGTGAATGTTTTAATTATTCACATGGTGCAATCAACTAAGATCTCTAAGAACAATTGATTCATTTTCAGTGTGGGAAATAATTTATAATATATGATCAATCACAATGTACAATAAAATTAAATTATGGATTTCCAATAAGATGAAGGTCTATAAAGATATTTCACATATTACACTTAATAAGGATTTCCATTGAGATATTTTTCTTTTTTCACCTAACAATGAGTCCCATTATGAATGTTTAAATTTTAATAATGGTGTAAACAACTCTGACCTCCAATCCCAAATGATTCATGATCAGTATGAGAAACAACGTATAGTATAATATTAATCACATTAAAAAAATAATATTTGGTAGATTCTCACACCTAAAAAGGAATCCCAGTGTGATAAAATCCTTTATTATCAATTATATTTTAAAAAAAACTATCTTGGGTCCAATGGGAAGCATATTAGGTCTCATAATAGAAGAGAACCTCAACCTCCCATGTTTATTCTAGTTTATAGGTAGGTTGGGGCATGGAGGCGGATATGCATGTATTCCTAAAATAAGGAATAAGGGATTGATCCTAGATGAAATCCCTATTCGACTTGACTCAATGGGTGTAGAATAAATCCACCATCGATCCAGGAGATACCACTCTAGGATCATTCAAATTGGGATCCATATTATCAACGGAATTCATGAACAGAATTCCCTATCAGGTTTTACCTTTTCATGTGGATAATTTTACAATCCTTTAATATCACATGAATCCATGATGGAAGGTGTGTTCAATGGTCTGAATGTCAAGAATATTCATATTCTATGAAAAAAGAGGTCTCAAGTTATCCTTTTCAGGGTTTGTATCTTCGAGAAAGAAGGCCATATATGTCTTTTATGAAAAAATGTCAAAAAATGATGTCTTGGGAAAAAAAGTATCCACCTTAATCCATGATTAAAATTTCAAATTAGTAAATCAATAGTGTGGGATGAAGAAGAATGTTTAGGATAAATAATGGTTTGGGGAGGATAGATTATGTGAAACTCAGACCATGTAAGGCAGGTAAGCACATAATTTTGAACCACCTGATAAAGGTAATTCAGGTAATATGGGATTTTATGATAGATAGAAGATTATGTGATATAATAATATAGAAGATTATATCCTAATTCAGTCCACATAATGTGATCCCCAAAAGGTGGTCTGAATAAGTTGATCACGTAAGGTGATCAAGCGACCACACGATATGTCCAACTTTAGGATGAAAAACAACTCTAATATCATGTGATAATGGAAATGAGATAATGAGAAAGGATTTAATTGTATTTGATCATGTAGATTTCATTTACATGAATTTCTATTCTTTATAGTTATATTTTAAAGGTCCGATTTTACCTATAGAATTTATTAATGTTTCCTAATATGGAAGCTAAGACCATATTTTACCCTTTTAATCTCCTCTTGGGATCCCAATTTATTCTTCCTTCCCTTATAGATGGGGAAACCATGAGTAATCTTATGCACCATTTTTTCTATTTCCTGAGCACCATAGGACATGTGGCCCTTATGAATTTTCTATGAGAGAGGTTTCTATGTAGTGCAGGAACACATGACTACATATGCATTCCACCAATTGGATGCATATAATGATTGAGTTATAGATCCTCATAAGAATTATACGTATGATGAGGCTATATTACTATCATGTTATTGAACACATTCAATTCTTGAATGAAATGGGTATAACATATTATATAGGAAATTACGTGGTTCATCAAAGTCTTGTGAGAAACCAAACACTTTTCCATGATTAATTCTTTCAGTTGATCAATAGAATTTGGAATAATTAAAGGGGAAGTTATAAGATAACCATAATTTGATTTGTTTTATTTATTTTAGTCCATCCATTTCAAAGTAATCATAAAAATCCCAATTAAAAATTGTGTTTGATCAACATAAGGAGGACCCATTTTAAAATGATCGAATCCCTTGTTCGGATTTTGTGGTCTAAAAAGGTAGAATCCTGCAAATATCATATAAGAGGGACCCTCATAATAATCTGTGAGACAAGATAATCACGATAATACACAAAAATCAAATATTTCTAAAAAATAATATAATTTTTAATAGATTTTTCTGATTGAAGTCACATGAGATAACTATATAAGACTAAACTGATAAAGATAAATGTGGATGAGAATAGAAAAATGGTGAAGGTATGAAACCATGATCATGTATTGTGGATTTTCCAAAAGATGTTGTGATAACCACATAATTATCATTCATAACATTTGAACTATGATATGATCATGTAGATAGTATGATAATAATGAGCACCATGTATGATTGTTACACAACTACTATTAGGACTTTTCCACTTTTTCATCCTTCTATTATGAGTCCTTTCTAATCTAAATTACTTACTATGAATATGAATTCCATATGGGATGCACGGTAAAAGGTAATGAGAAATATGGAAATGGTAAATATATTATGAAATTGTATGGAGAATTATATTCATCCATCACACACATTCCTTGATAACCTTCTGGGGATGAGTCTATGAGACTACCCACTATTAGACATATTTCCTTTTTATGGGTTTAGCGGTCTAGAAGACAATTTGATTCTAGAATATCAAAATCTATCCACCTCATCGGATTATCAAGAATTGAGAATTTTTCTATTCTAATATATCCCCATACAGTGGTTTCATCAAGGAAGGAAAATGAATTGAAGGCAACATCATGGAGTGTCCATCATTATATCTTGAATAAGAACTACATGCACCTGATCTTGATACTCATTTCTATCTGTCCATTATATGTTAATAATAAACTAGTCATAAATTTGGATGGTTGATGAACTAGTATTTTTGATCATGGTTAAATCTTTGAATGGATTGGGGTTCCCATTATATGTGCAATAGAATAGTAGAGTGGTTGCAAAGGATCTAAAGGTCGTAGACTTGTATGAAGCTATATAGATCTCACAGACCTTTAAATAATTCAATATATTTTTAGCCTCATACCTTATCTATAGATGGATTAATGTTCTAACACATTCTATCTAATGTGCGGATATATTTGGGTGGGTCTTTGGGATGTTCAATTGATTAAAAAAGATCTAATTTTTGGGGACATGTATGATTATTTTTTCCCAATAGCTTCTGAATTTGGAAATACTAAGAGTAACCCATAAATTTCTATGGATTTATTTATTTTAAAAAAAAAAGTTATTTGGAAATGAATATTTTATATTGGGAGGTTATATTTTCTTACCCTGAGAAAGCTGATTCTTCATGAAAATGAGAAAAGAACTCGGGGAAAGAGACCTATTTTTTCTAAATCAAAATACTTAAGGATGTATAGGTACTCTATTGGATGAATGTAGAAGATGTCCAATTAAATAGTTGGGGATGTGTGGTCTCATCTAAAGATACCATCTATTTTTTCCAGTATATTTCATGGAAATGTACATTAGTGGGAACTTTCTCCCTCTTTGAGATCCAAAAAATTATGTAAGATTTAGTATTTTTTTTTTAAGGTGGTGAAAACATCCATTATGAAGTAAATCATATTGGATATTCCTCTACTGAAAAATCTATCCCACCAACTAGGTCATATTGGTTAATGAAGTTATATGATTCAAGTCATTTTCCTTTTCCATGTTCTATGGGGGTAGATGATTGCTTATAATGGTGGATATGAGTTTATTAATATCCAAGGGTTTAATGGAGCTCAATTTATACCATATCTCTGAATATATAATGTATTTTAACCACGTTTTATTGGTGATAGGGAAAATAATGACAAGTTGAACTGATGTGATATGTTTATATTCACAGCTAATGGGTTCTAGAAAATTAGTATTACCAAAAATTCTACAGGAACTCCTAGTGCACATAAATATATTTTACCTATTTAAAAAAGGTGTATTATCATCCAAAATTTTTATATAGGTAATTTTTTAAAGTAATTCACCCAATAAATTATGAAAAATATCAAATTTTTCAACAAACAATTCTATGATCCTCCAAAAAATATTCAATTTTAGAGGAACCTAATGATAGTTTTTCATATTTGGTTAATACGGATGAGATAGGAGAATAATATCTAGGTGACTTTCCCACCATGTAACATGTCATTAGGCTCATATCAGATTATTTTTATACTTGGACCTATTCGTATTCTACATATTGGCTACATAAACTATTGAAAAGGATTAACTAATCCTTATTAGTTAGTACTAGAGAACAATATGTGGCACGAGCTGACACATTGAGGCATAAAAACTGGCTCTTTCTAAGTAATACTCTAATCTTAGATACATCAAGGAAATAATAACGTGTTTTAGCCCAACCCCCTTGGATGGAGTTGTGCCTTCACTCTACTTCATTCCTATCATGGTGGCCTTTCCTGGTTCCTATAAGGAATGGGATTCCTAGTTGAAGAGTCTCTCTCTTAAATAATATTATAAGAATCTCCAAGAATAAGATATCAACTAATAATGTTTTAGGAATCAAACATCACTAAATAATATAACATTTGAAGAAAAACATGAAGAGGATTGAATATATCTGAAATATATAAAAACATCAATCCATTAATTTAAGGGAAGTGTATTCTACAAGTATTTTATGATAGATATGGTACCATTGAGGGAAGAAGAAACTGATTTTGATGAAGTGCTAAAACACACTTTTATTTTAAATCTTCCATCATTCTCTATAAAACTGAATCATATCCCTTTAAAATTATGTATGTGGATGGAGAAGAGAATTCCATTATTCCTTACCCACAATATGTTAAAGGGGATATATATATTTGAATGGATTCTCTATCGTAAAAAATAAACATGGAAGAAGGTTCTCTGGGTACTAAATAATATATGAGGGATGTAAGGAGCAATCTAGCAAGATCGTATCAACCCCCACCCACACAAACTACTCCTTCTAAAAAATATCTTCATTTGAAATTACTATGTATAGGGAAAATATGGTGATGAGACTTATCTATTAAGATATTGAAGCTTAGAATTATACACCAATAATTTTTTACCCACCTTCATATTTTTTTGATGACTTCTCCTAAATAGATCAATTTGTGAAACTAGTAATCTGACTACCATTTCATCAATGGTACCAACTCTACAAGACCACACATGTCCAATGTTATTTGAAATAATACCATATATATGGTGACATGTGAGGATATGAGGGGATCTAGACTAACTAGGGGCCAAACTACCATGGTCATTAATGAGGGAACCATAGTGGGAATAACATCAATTGAACCATAGAGAGGATATTACTTTGTTTCACTAACCATTAATCTATATGACTGCATACCAAAAGATAATATAAATGGGGATCCCAAGGTAAAAATGTCGATCTCCTATGAGAAAATTGTTTTAATACATTTTGGATAGGTAACCATAAAAGTAGCAAAGACTGAAGTGGTGGTAATAGAAGGACCATAGCTTTACTTTGATCTGAATATATTTGTTTTTTTATATCCATAAAGTGTTAGTGATCAATCATTTGGGGAATGAATAAATGATTAATTGTTAAATATACAATCTTGATGTGGCCGGGTCATTCATGAAAAAGGGTTAGCAGTTCTTGAGACTTTTGGATTTCTTCCCCATACCATTTTTTAATTGTTTGCTTACACCTTCCAAACTTCACATGTAGTACTTGTTTGAAATATGTCTGATTTTTCTAAGATATAGGTGTATATATAGAATGATACTCCAATATAATATGTTATACCTTAATGGATGGAAATGGATAAAATTTTTGAGGATATAGAAGTGGAGTCCCATGACCTAGTGTAAGAGGAGTATCCAAGGAACTTGTCATATGTGCCATCAATTAGATAAAATGATTCCGAAGATGAGGGTAAGAACTAACAAAAAATTGTCACTTATTTCCCTATTATTTCCATTAACATATTTTAAACGTCCATTACATATATAGAGACTCAAACTTTTAACGTTTATAAAGTGGATATATTGAAAACTCAATTAGCAGATGATGCTAGGACATCAATAGTTGGAGGGAATGTTTTTTCAAGGAATGTGGATCCTTTATCCTCATTGACAAATAAATTCCCAAAATTTATACCTTCTTCTGGGATTGGATCAAAATAGTAACCTAAGGCACAATGTTTGTTCCATGTCACCAGTAATTTTTATGAGACTTACGGGGGTATGTATTTGACTCTCCTTTGATATAATTTCCCTCTCAAATGAATAATCGATAAACCATGTTCATAATGATGGAATACACTTCATTTTATTTTCTGTGCTTCCCACTATACCATAAATGAGACCATTATACAATGAAAATAAGAGTCTATGTCACAAAAAATTCTGTTTAGGGATTGATTATCATAATAAATCATTGACCACCACCTTCAATATATCAAGAGGAGTCTCATTATGCTAAAGTGATATCATAAAATCTTTATAATATTGGTGAATAATCCCTATGACTTTTTGTTTTCACCAAGATTTTAATGAACTCATAGTGAAAATATTTTACCACCTATAGTTTCTTAATGCATCCAATACTTTATGATTAAGTTTTATTTTTTACTGTAAACAATATTCACCATGTTGAAGAGGTTGAAGATTAAAATCTGGTAAGGTTTCAATATAACATTATAAATATCAAAAATCATTATAGAAAATCTAAAATTATATTGACAATCTTTAATATTGCGGTGATTATAACCATGAGATACTTTATCATATAGAGACAAGTATTTTAATTATTTTTATGAGTGATAATGAATTTTATCCTCATCTATTTATCTAGTGCTTAATTTCAACTCCATTATGATTATCATTTTACCACATCTTGTAAAAATCTGAATAATAAAAATAGGAAAAATGAGTCTATCTAATAAGTGAAAATGAATGAAACATGTATACTTAAATTCTTACGATAATGATTCAAAAACTATTTCCACTTTGTTGTGGCTCTCCAATGGGTATAGGCTATAATATTTTCACCTTAACAATTGACTTGGTCTATTGGGATAAATGATTGAGCTAACTAAATTTGATTAGGATCATAGAGAGGAAAATCTTGAGTTATAGTTTTAGTTTTAAAAAATTATTCAACCACCCTAAAATAATACCTTTGTATATTTTTATTGGCTATTTGAACTGATATTTTAAAATAATATGTTGACCATTTCCCAAAATAGGGTACCTAATGAGTGTGGTTTGACTATTTTTTGAACCATATGGTGAACTAACAATAATTTTTTCATCTATTTTATGTCAAACTTATCTTTTTCCCTATCCTCAT
Organism: Viscum album; assembly: GCA_963277665.1. Classification (NCBI taxonomy): domain Eukaryota; kingdom Viridiplantae; phylum Streptophyta; class Magnoliopsida; order Santalales; family Viscaceae; genus Viscum; species Viscum album. Next base: position 1,617,211,864 of record OY728158.1, read on the forward strand.
TTATGGAATCCTAGAGGGCATGAACATGGATTTTTCTTAGTTTTCCTGTTATATGATTTTTAACTAACAAATTTTTGGAAGATTTAATTTATAATGCTCCACTTTTTTTAATCATGATAGGTGAATATATAGAGAGGTGAAATTTGAATTTTTTTCTCATCCTAAATTTCTAGGTTTTCAACCTTGTGTGCACCCCATCCTTTTTCATGGATAGTTCATGGTCTTGAAAGTTGGTAAAATGAATTATTTTATTTAATGTAAAAAAAATTTAATCATAGTGTGTGGTATTTTTCATTTTACAAAATTTAATTATGACTAATTTGACTAAGATCCCAATGTTATAAATGTATAAAGTCTTTGGGAAATGTGTGTGGATTTTATGGTCGTAGTGCCTTGATCAATAGTTTGTGTGGTCTAGAATCATGTTAATAGGACGAGAGGTTAATGAATGAAATGTAACATTCCTACCTTTATAAAGGGTATGGTATATTTTGGTGTAATATCAGGGTTATATAATCACATGAATCATTGGATTATATTTTTCTTAAATCATATCTCAGATATTTTTAACCATGGATGACAAAATTGGATAGGTACATAAGGGATGAATACTTACCAAATTAAATGATGATACCTTTATGATGTTTTGGGGAATATAGAGATTAGTGGTCTCTCCCCATAGTATGAGATGCATATGGTAGATAGACCAATATGGGGGCATATATTCACAGTCATAACAGGGAATGTATACGTAGCCAACATAATTTTTCTTTTGGATTCAAGTATGCTCATTGGAGATATACATGAAATATTTTAGAGGGATTAAAAAATTTGAAAAAATGTAGGTTACTGGGAATATGATATTCAAGAGGAGTTATGGTACTCTAAAAGTTTCTTCTTCATATACTAAACACATTAACAAGGTTAAAGGATATGATATATCATTGCTCAGACTTTTTCATAGACCAAAAGAGCCATCAAGAATTACTTTTCTTTTATTGGGGACCAAATCACTTATCATTTATTCAATTTTCACTCTAAATTTTTCATAATCCTTTGAATTTTTAGTCTTATTGAGTAGAGAACTAAATTTTACTTAGTCCTCCCTTTATGGGTTTTTATGCTGACAAGTTATGTGTCTCTACCACGGCCATTTTAAGGTCATTTTATTTTGATCACTGAAAGATGGTATTTAATGTATAATATAATTGATGTAAAATTATAATTTTAAAATCATAAATCACTGACCAGTATGAAATTTAGTATCATGATTCATCTATCATTTTTCGAATGGTTGTGAAAAGAAATATTCAAAATGGGGCTCAAGGGACGAGAACATCCCAAAAACACTTTAGGAAGGAATAATGATGATGATGATTTAAATCATAGATTAAGGCTCTATGATCAAGAGTGATAATATAGGATAGGTATAAAAAATTGTGAATATTGACCAAATTTGAATAAAGGGTTCCATTTTGATGCTTCTAGGGAATACAAATATTAGAGGTCCCTCCTTAGAAGATGATATGGTTCTTGTTTAAAAACCAAAATGATGGTGTATATGTAGAGATTTATCAAGGAATGTATGAATAGACATTATAAGTATAAAATTAAATTGATAATTATCATTACCAATAGGCATGTAATATTTTTGATAATATAAAGAACTCAAAAGTAATGGTTTCATTTGTAGAAGAAGGGTGTCCAAATGATGTGCTAGAAGAATTTTGTACAAAGACTTATCATATTTAAGTTATTCCTATCCATTAGAAAAGAGTTAATATGGATACTGTTCCATGGATAAGTCTATATTGAATGTTCTAGATGACACTATATATATTGAACTAGTTAATAATAAATCCACATGTAGTTCACATATATCATGTATTTAATTGTCATGCGACAAGGGCCCGGGTGTGTTATAATTTAAATTCATATAATGGTCTTGTACCAAGTAGATTAAATTCTTGAGTGATGGAATTTCTATGAACCCCACAATATTTATCAATGAGAATGGTAATACCAAAAAATTTGAGGGTCATTTTAGACTGACATAACTTGTGATTGTTCCTAGAATTGGGGTTCCAGACATTGTTATATATCCTAAAATATCATGAATCAATATGCACATCGTTTTTGTATGTTAATTATCTATATTTTTTATACATATATACATGATTTGGGATGTTTTCCTTTTTAATATGGTATAATACATCAAGATTTACCATGATGATTTTCTCACATGCGAAAAGTAGGTACATACCTATAATATATCCCTCGTGATAGAGTTTTTTGTGCATATTAACAATATAAAACTAGGATGTGATTCCATGTATTTAAAACATGGTGAATCTCAATTATGATTCATGATAATAATATCCAAAACTACTAATCTCTTGTGATTTATGCTCAGTGTGAGAAATAAGAGGTAGCAGGGAGAACTTGTGTGTTATGTTAGAGTCCAGTTTAATGGAAAGATAGAAAATCTGGGAATATTTATAATTTTTTCTCTATAAGTAGAGAACTGTAAAATGGATGGGTTTTCCATTTTGTAATTGGGTAATATAGGGATAGAATCCATATTATATGAGTACTTACATATATATTAACCTTGATTAGGGGAATTGAGTCATATTAGATAATCTTTTCTATACAGTTTATGGATATGTATGACGGAATGAAGTAGTTATAATGGGAGTGATCAGTGTTTGGGGAAACTTTTCATTTGTATTGATGGAAAATTATCCAAAAAAGGATTTCTAATTAACTTATATTTGTGTAAAAATCTAAGTAATGTGATTCCAAATATCTCTCTGTATATATAAATATATAGAATCAATAAACAAGTAGTTATTAAGGTGAAAACATATATAGATTATGGTTTCATAATGGGTAAAGGGTAATTTTAAAATCATATTCTCAATTATGAGGAAACTGATGATGGACACTATTATATAAATATATATCATACACATGAGTATATACATTGAAATTTTGGGTTTTTAGTTATCTCTACACAAATAAAAAATCAACTTTCACATTAAAAGTGAAAGAACTAAAATGGATTAAGAGTGGCCTAATCTAACACCAAAATTAGGTTAGGTAATTTTTATATTTCTGTAATTTTACCTAGTTTAAGAATTTTTTTGTCACTATGAATCCTCTTAGTATATGAATCAACACACACTTACAGAATATGAGGGTAACTCCTAATGTTGATTAAGAAATCAAACACTGTTAATGGAATTTATCATTGATGAAATTTATGACTGGGACTAGGATAAGGGATCATAGAATTACTATGTATCTTATAGGAAAAAGAATCAAGGAATAAATAATTTTTTTGTAAACGATACCTAAAAATGATCAAAATCATATACAAGAAATAGGGAGTGTTGGTTCACTAAGGCATAAGAGAATTTTATGGCATGGATTTTTACATCGATTAATCTCTCATGTGGGAGAGAATTGGAAAATGGTGAATGGGAAACTATAAGATATTTAATATTATGTAAAATGGAATTCCATTATAAGGTTTAACATCAGATGGTTAAGAAACTATCACGAAATTTATAAATGTATGTCTAGGATGATGACCACTCAGGTTTACAATATATGGTGAGGATGATGTGTTGTGTGGTTTAATTTCAAATAACAACCAATTTGTTATACCATTTTCTGTCATTCAAAAAGGATTATGACTATCACGGACAAGATATTATATAATGTACTTCTTGAGAAATATTTTATTAGTGGGGTAATGATATTATCACCACCCATAGTGATCAAATAGTATATCCCATTTGGGTAAACACTATTTATAGTGAATGTTACCTCTAACATTAGATCCAACATTAGAGGTTTCTTCAAAAGCATCATTGGAGTTCTAAGAGCTAACATGATCGCTTCCTAGAGTTATGAATAGAGGATAGATTTCTTATTGAATTCCCATGAAACCAATTTTTTAATAAATTTCAAGACTATGTGAGTGTGATAAATTCCTTTTTATAAATCCATTCCATCACATCAACCCATTTCTGATATTGATTATATTCAAATAGATGACCTTACATAGTGAAACAGAGTGAGGGAAGTTAAAAATTGAATGTCAAGACTTCTTATTTTCTATACACAAGTGAGTGAAGGCCATTTTCTTGGTAGTTTGAGTTATTGTTGGGTAATAATATAATGTATTCCAGAGATTTTCTAGCCAAGATTTATTATTTCTATCCCCTTTTAATAAATGATATTAGATAGTTTATTATTAAAAGATCTAATCTAACCATTATCAACTACATGATAGTGGATGTAATAGTTAGAATATATGTTATATTTTTGATATAGTACCTTTAAATAAAATGAGCATAAATTGGTTCCATGTTCCATTAATATCATGTTATAGATTCAAAATATAATTATTATATTTCACTTTAGGAATTTGATAATTTATTTTTTTTCAAAACTCCATTATGTGATTATCCTTTGCTCATTTATAAAAGATGTAAGTTCTACTAACTATGCACTTGAACAACCTATTTGTAGTTGGGGGATATGGACCTATAACATCAATTCCCTCACATGAAAAATGATCATGAACATCTTTCGGTGTGCAAAATATTTGGAGTCTGTGGAATGAATTTATAGTTTTTGTAAATAATGAAATTTTATAAAGAATATGATAAACTATTGTGCAATTGTTGGACAAAAATATCTCAGCCTATTAATTTTATGGGATAGGTTGGTTATTTAGTGATGGTTTCCACATTCTCCTGCTTGAATCTCTTGGTTAATGATGGGGATTTGGTTTTTTTCCATTTATCAATGTATGATCCCATAAAAACACATTCATATACAAATTATCATGTATTAGAGCCATATTGTGGAATAATATTTGTCACATGGAACCCCATATATTATTTCAATTCATGATATAATAGAAAAATACCACTTTATAGGTAGTATATTATAGGGTAAATCCATCCAATAGAGGAACCAATTGAAAATTATATTGGCTTATCATGATTGGGAATTATGTTGATCTCATTCATCACCTCTATATTATTTCATATAGAGGGATAAATAACCCCATGATGCACAATAAGAATATTCATTTCTCTTGTTTTAGGTTTATTAAAATAGTATAACCTCATTCAAACTTATTAGAATGATAATTTTGTGATCATGGTACATGATTTGGAATTATATCCTAGTGGAATTCTACCATTATTTTGTATACATTATAAAAAACGGATCATTTCATTCTTTTTTATGGAATATTTTCCAATGAAATGATTAATTAAAACTTCTAAAGTAATTTTATTATAAAAGTGTGTCAATAAAAATTGAATATTAAACTCCAATATAATAATTTCGTCTTGATATATTATATCATTATTGGTGAAACCCTCCAAAATATGAAAGGTTCATGGAGAAACTACATTAATTTGGGATGTGATCAAAATTCACAAACTGAACTGGTTATTCATTAAGTCAATAATTTTCATTCCCATGGTGATTCTAAAGGCTCCAACAAAATAACTTCTCCATATTTCAGCATTTTTTTGAATGGAAAATACCACCAAATCAGGATCAATATATCTATTAATTTGTTCTCAATGAGCATATATGACATAAGAAAATAGAACAAACTCATCCCCTTGATTTCCTTATAAGGTGAGAGATGTAGATAAAAATCTTATAGAATGATTTCCTATCATGACTGTTACCATATCAACATTAGGTGGATAATGATATACATTAGCCGGTTGATGTGAGAAACCCGGAATAATTCATAGTTTTACTAATAATTCATGATCATATGTACTACAAAGATCATTTTAAGGATATTATTCTAGATATCTTAATATCAATTCTCAGTGTCGAGCACTTTCATGCTAAGATAATACAATTTATTTTCTTTTCCAAAATACATCTTTTGGTAAAAGAGTAAACCTAGTGATAATTATTGAACTTACACATAATGAGTGATTGGTTTCCCTTCAATAAGAGGAATATGGGCAAGAAAAATCATAATATACTACTTAAGCCGATCAAAAGATTATTTGAAACCGTAATTTCATTTATAGAGAATTCCCTTTTACATTAATCTTATTACAGGTATAAATTTATCATCTAGGATATTGATAAAGGTTATAATATAAGAGATAAATCCATATAACCAATTCAACTCATTGATATTTTTTGGTGTCAGAATATTTATGATTTCCTCTATTTTCTCAAGATCAGTCTTAGTAGCACAATTACATACTATGTAACTAAGGATCTTTCCAAATGTCACCCTAAATTTGTAATTTAAGGGGATCATTTTAAAGTTTTATTATGACAACATTCCCAACACAATCTCAAGATATTTTAATTGATCAATGAGATGGTGAGAATTCACAACTATATCATCAACATAGAAATCCATAATGTTCCAAAGGAGGGGATTGAATATATAGTTCATCACACATTGGTATATGAAACTAGTATTCTTCAAACCAAAGTGAATTTATCAGTAGTCCTAAAAAACATTGGGATATCTAAAATAGTTTTCCTCTTCATTTTTATTGTTTATCTAAATTTTAAGATAGAAATACATCCACAATAGAAGGAGTCTTGAATCCAAAAGTCACATTGATGAAAAACACTATGATTTGTAGAGGGAAATAATGTTTTTTCTAAATACAAATAGTGATCTCTAAAATCAATGCATACTCATATGTTTTCATTATTTTTATTAATCAAGAAAATATTATCCAAGAATTTTAGATATTGGACTTCATGAGTAATGTCTTTCATGATAATATTTTCCACCTCAACAAAAACTCATTATGTGAGGGTTATTTGGGTTATTATTTCTTCCTACTTATGTCTTTGGTAATCCTCTTAATGTCCCTTATGATGGGTGTACACCTCATGTTCCAACATGAGAAACTCTATATAATTCTAGGTGAAATCATCCAAGCTTTTTTAGAATGGAGATCTATTTATCTTGTTCAACAGGAACCATGGTTTTCGTAAAGAAAATATTCCACAATTATTCATTTATGAATTTTTTTACCTTTTTTAACTCATCAACTATAGTTAAGGAACATTACACAAATTTTCCATGGGAATCCCTATGATCTTAATAATCTCCATCATTGTCTCTCATGTCATCAGTATAAATAATAATATAGGGATGATTCCCAAAATTAATTTAGTTTAAGGGTCTCGAGATATTGACTTCTAATGATGAAGAATATGCATTCTTGTTTGGGGTAAAATAAATGAAATTTCTTTTGATATCTTAACTAATATGAAACCATCAATGTATGTGGGGCCTTTTCATTTATAAAAAAAGGGGAACTATACACTAAAGGAAAAATAGGGGCATCTAGATCAGGATTATAGAGCAAGGTATCTTTTTGTGATTCAAGAAAATATTCAAAATTGTATATATCAGGTACCTAATCATTGATTGGGAAGGTACATAAGATGAATCTCGTATATTTGGGGGAAATCATGGGGGAATTGTCGTAATGAAAATTTCAATATGTGGGAATATAACCGTAGGTCAACTTATATTCTCCTACGTATGGTTATGGATACTCAATATCAAGAGTATTTCTGTACTCATGAGAATCGTCTTCTTCTATTATCAAAGGAATTTATATAATGAAAATAAATGAATTTTTACCCTATTCATGGGGTACATGGAAGAATTGATAGATTTCATATTTTTATATAGTTTCCTAAATTTTTGTAATGTATAACACATAATTTTCACTAAGGATGCACGATTGATTACGACTAGTTTCCAAGCCATTTATGGCATTGACCTGGTCAGTTTTATTTATTACCAGCTACTTTACATCCCTTCAGCGGAATGTTTCCTCCATATACTAAGCCCAAAATGTATTAAATGATGAAATTACACTATATAATACTCTGAAATTCTGGTAAACCACATATTTTGATCATTAATGATATGTTGGCGGTTATACAAAATTCAATTGAATCTATGATCTTCAAAATATAACATTGAATTTTTTTTCTTGACAGACCATCATGAACACATTGTTGGAGGTAAGGTTCCCAAATTGTGATTTTAACTTGATCTTCTTAAAGGGATTATATTTACTCTTATTATAACCTTTTATAGTCAATATGGAATGATAGACCTCCTTTTTAATAAATCATATTCATAAGAGGTTTAAGACTGGGATATGGTTTATACTATAAATATTTCACATGAGTTCTCAATAAAGATTAATATGAGTAATCATTCCAATCATGTACAGGGTTCTGATGTTCCAAGGTATATCATCTTTCTAATCTTGTTATATGAATAAGACGACAATATGGAATTCATCCATATCAATAACTACCCAACACACATTTTTTGTGGTAACTACGACTTCATATTTTTGAGTATTGGCAAGGGAATAAATCAATTATTCACAAAGGCCCTTTAAATATTGAAGGGTATCTTGGATCAAGAGCCTAGTTGGGAGTATGAACAAATGCTTTTGGATTACATATTTTCAAGACAGCGTCCCTAGTTTAATAGTAATAACTTTCTATTTGAATTGAATATTAATGGTAAATGTTTATTTTTATAATGAATAATGGATATCATTCAGTTATGTATCCATTCATGGGATAGATTGATCTAACATATCAATATTTTGATGATGAAGATTGGATGGAGGTGGATCAACCAACTAGCCCTCTAATACCAATGGATGTGATTGAGCTCCAAATGATCTAATATTTGATTTATTTTATTGATGATCTCATTTTCATTCCTTTTGATGAGTTTCAACTATGTATATGGCCTCTATGGGTATTGTTCCTTCAAGATATGATCTTCCTTGGACTCTTCTTTCATATCCACATTAGCCACCACAACCTATGATCATTTTACCCCTCTCCAATTATGTATCATTAATTAAACACTATATCCTTATTTGGTTTCATCATTATTAATGGACAAGTCAAATAAATTACATTTACTGAATCATTTAATGATTCTTCATCTAATTATGGTGTTATGTGGTAGGTTTATTCCCATCCTCATTATATCAGAGGCAATATGTCTTGAACATTTTGAACTAGATTAGGATCTGGTCCATATTATTCTTATTCTTCGCAAGAATTATTTTTCCTTTGTTGGGTATTCATTAATTTAGTATAAAAACACATAAATAGGTGTTTCAATTGTTTTTATGGAATTGCGTTTACAATTTCATGATTTCATTACACCCAAATTATGGAACGAGCTTAATAAAATGTTTTGATTTCATCTGATAATTTATTGTCAATACATATTTTTTGGAACTATTTTCATTCCCATTCATCTTTGTGTGGAATAGTGGAGACACAAGCCACTTATTCATGATATTTTCCAAATATTTCTTGTATACAGTCAACCAGGTTATAGAGTATTCCATTAAAAAATAGTATTGGATAATATGTTCCAACATACGATGATATAAGAAATAATTTAAGTGGTCATTAAGATTGATCTCCTTCAGCTTCCTGATTTCCTTCTACTTGAGATTGTTATTCTCCATGGATACAATAAAATATTATATATCCTACTATCTCTAGAAATAATATTTCTTAGTTTTTTATTCTATAATGTTTGAAATACCCCCTACCATTCTATATTCTTATTGAGAAAGTTTCAATTATTTTATGTAATCACGGAGGGTTGTCTCATGATATTGAGCAGGATTTGGAGCTAGAGATGAAGCTAGAACATACTTGAGTGTGATAGTCACGGATTCTTCCAAACCCATTACCTATTCCTGATTAGATGACATTGGTCAATATTTTCACAAACTTCAATGGACAGTGTCCTATAACTATTGGGATGTAATCACCAATTCATTGAACCAGTTGAGAAATTTAAACCTAATAAGTATAAAGACCTCTACTTTACATACATTTATATTACATCAAAATTGATGTATATTCATTAAAAATATAATAAATCCATGACAGGACCATATAGGTATACTGTCTTTATAAACTGGGAAACATAAACAACTGGTTCATAAAACAACTACATTGTCTCCTGCTTATTTCTTAATAACTACATTCATTTTTGATATATCTTACTTAATACCCTTCTTCATGACCTGGGGAAAAGAAACATATAAAATTGTGATCTTAAATGCTCTGTAAGGGTAAACAAGATAAATATCAATCATATCATAATCATAAGATATAAAAACATAACATTTTGTAGTCTTATCCAACAAATAAAGATCGTGATATCATGTCATGTAATAAATGTTCATAAGAATTAATGTTCATAATTAAAAAAGTCATAACATAAGACATTCGATGTTTTGGAATACCCATATGCTTAAAAAATCATTTCACATTAGTCAAGGCTCATTTCCAAGACCATCTTAGTGGACAAAGTCCATTACTGAACTGGGTTTACATTCCGATCCAGCCCTATATTTCTAAACATGATTTACTTATCATTACAGTCATGTCTATATCATGAGATATAAATCTATACCCAATTATTTGTAGGATATATAGGTCCCACCCATCTCATAATGAAATCATTCTTACATGTCCTATGAAAACATAAATCATTCATCATAGAATAACCCAAGAAATAAAATGGGTATCTTAAATATCATTCCATCATAACATAATCCATATAAAATGTAATTCCATAATTACACAGAAAAAATCATAGAAATAATAATGATATAAACAAAACACTATTTTAAGAGCATTATCTTATATGGAAAATAATTTTTATAAAACACCTGAAATCTATTCTTGAGGAAAATATCTGTTCTTCTTCAAAAATGTTTTCTTTTCTCAGTACGCCATACAATCTTAAAAGAAAAGAATTTATTTGATAATAAACATAAAATCATGTAAATTAATATTCATGCAAATAATGTGTTATGAAGGTGTAAAAATTTGATCATTCCATATAAGTTAAAAAACATTATCCTTGTACTTTCTCCAGAAATGTCAAAAAGTACCTCGTATCGAATAAAGACAAAATATTCCATTCAAAAAATTTAATAAACAATTACCAAATGTTAAAGGTATTTTTAAAACATTTTAGAAAAATAGAAATAGAATTACATACTTAGGAAACATAGACGTGGATGAAAAATATGTCCTAGTAAACACTTGTGTATGAACAATCTCAGATAATAACGAGATTATGAAAGAAACCATTTACTTAGGTCTGATATCCTTCATACGAATATAAAACAATTTTATAATTATTTAAATAATGTTATTAACTTAATCTAGAGTCATATCCATTTTTTCGATAGCATATATGATCATATTTTATCCTTTTTTAGTAACATTTCATTTTCACTCGTTATTCGGATATTAAATACTTTCTGTTCTTATGCAAGTTTTATTGGATAAGTTCATGTTACACTTCTTAAGTTATAGTTATATAATTTATATAATGATATTTGTATAATATATATCATATTTATTCAGTCAATACATCTATATAATCAGGGTTTAATGAAGATCAAGTAGAATTAATCACATCGCATCGTGGAGACGGTTGGTTGTACATACGCACGAGCGATGATATCATTATCATTATTGTTAAATGTTATTATAGTAGATTTTGTATAATATTTCAAAAACGAATCATGTTATAAAAATCATATAATGTTATTATTTCCATCATTATACCCATCAAATAAAGGTGGTGGTGAAAAACAGACTACACCACTGTGTGGAGACGGTAAACAGTACGTACGCACGGGTGGTGACTTCATTTTTCATAGGATGGATTGAATGTGGAATATGTTTATTTCATAATTATAAAAAAATATCATTATATGATTGATATGGATTCTATTAAGTCATAATAAAACAACTAATTAAGTGGAATAATAATAATAAAAAAGTTTTAACGAATCGGTAGAAGATATTAACTCTTCCACGACGTGCATCCTCTAAATCTTTTCTTATAGAACTAGAGTTGTTCTTTATAGATGACCAGAACCTATAGAATTTAAATAGGTATGTTTTTAATAAAAAAGGGAAGGGTGTGGACATGATTTTAGGCTCAAAGTGAAGTGGACATGTGAGGGAGGAGGTTCCCCTTCATAATTTAGCTCAGTGGAACTATGGGAAACTCCATAAATAATAATTTATAATAATATCACCCTCCCCCCCCCCAAAACATCAAAAATATTCCAATTTAGAAGATTTTATGATATATGGTTGTAATATAATCAGCCAATAAATTTGGGACATGTATTTTTATCAATTTAAACCTTATATTTTTTTATTAAGACATTGTTATTCTATTTAATTTTTAGCTAGGGTAACAAATAATTGAATTTTAAAAGGGGGGAAAATTTTATAATTTGATTTAAAATAGGCCATAAATAAATATATTATATCATTTTATACCACATCATAATTATTGTACATTTTTTAAAACTGTTAATTGATTTTTAAATAATTTAATAAAACATTATTTTGATAAACAATCAATCGTATCAATTTTTACACTATTCAATTAATTGCTGTGTACAAATATTAATATAGCAATATAACTTCAATGAAATTTTTTTATTATATTCCTAGATGTTCAAGTTAATCATTTAAATTCATTATACATGTAAATTTTCCCAAATTAAATTAACTTTAATATTTTTAATAACATTTATTTGATATTCCTCTTAAAAAAATAATTACTACAATAGTTTTGTGTAATTATTTAATATGATTATTTATAGAATAATAATTAAAAATAAAATCATATGGTAAATTTAAATCTACTATATTTCATAATAATACTTTTAGTATGATTTATCTTCTATAAAATCAAATATTTAAAATGTTATACTTATTAAATTATGAGTGCGACAACATTAAAATCACTTTAAATAAAATAATATAAGTGTCATAATCCCTTATATAAGGCTCAAAATGGCCCATAACATGAACCTTGGATGATTATAGAAAATATTTACTCTACCAATAATATTTATAATGTGTTTTTATATTTTAATGGGTTTTATTATTTTAATAAAAAAATATAATTTTTATTATTCTACAATTAAATAATTTTTGTATCCTTAGTATATAAGAAATTAAGGTAACTATTTATTCCCCAAAAAAATAAAATAAATTACCATGATAAAGGAAAATATTTTATCTTCCAAATTAGAATTTATAATCTAAATTATCATTAGTATAGCCTTATATTAAATATTAATTAGTTAATAAAAGTTTAGTGACACATATTTAAGATTTCGTTAAATAAAATAAATTAAATGTTCTAATCTCATCAAAGTGGATTAAAAAAGATGCCATTTGGAGAAAAGTATTATTTAGGTAGAGAAAATCGCAAAAAATGATATTAAGACAACTGTTAGGATAATTTTATAATAGTATTCTTACCCTTAATTAATTGGTTTACCCTTTTACCGTATTAATAAAAATTACTAAAATAATTATCCATAATTTTCAAGAAAATAAAATAAATATATTTACATAATTTGGACCTATCGATTCCAAAAATAGAGTAAATTTTTCTAAATTCATAACATAAAAGTTTTAGTAATTAATTTAAAATTAATCTCGTTGTCATAAAGAGAGAAGGGGTTTGAAAAACTAAAAATTGCAAAACCTTGAAACGTTTTTACATCTGAATTCATTGTAAAATTAAATCTAATGAAATAAATTATATTGAATGATAAAAATATATTATTTTTATACTTTTAAAACATATAGTATTATAATTTGACCATATAAATTGTTTTGATGAAAATTATTGTTTTCATAATCTTTAGTGTATTTTAACTATTCATCAAACTGTGAAAGTTATCATCAAAATATCAGAAATTCATCCAAAGTAAAATTTAAAATCCCATTTCAAAGGAACATGTTTATGTTGCCATATATAAATTATTAATGTTCCATAACCATAATTTAAAAGGGGTTTATCAATCATAGGTGTAAAATTACCCTTTTAAAAAATATATAGGTTTTAATACATAAAATAGGGTTCATCGATACCATTTGACTAAAATAAATATTGGATGAATAACATTTTTGTTAAGTATATAACATATATATCTCATTAATTTCATTACCAATAGTAATTCACTCAAAAATACAAATATCTAATTGATATATATTTTTCTTAAATAGTTAATAGCCAATGAATTCCCAATGCATTTTTATTAGTTAGTCATACTTATTCCCGTTAACCTAACAGCTAGGATATAACTATAATTTTATATTAAGGGCGTCTTACTGTTTATTTAAACTCACAATTGCATGAAATTCAAGGTACTACATAATTAAAAACATTTCAAGAAAATATTTCATAAATACATCCAGGTGTTATAATAAGAGGTGTTTAGGGATGATCATATAAGTTGGGTACACATAACTATACAATATACTCAAGTACAAGTTTTATATATAGGGAATGTGTGAGTCCATTACATTAAATAAATAAATTAATAAAATCTCTCATTTTCACATTTTGTTAAATTTATAAGGATAATGATAGTTTCCTTTCACAATGTGGAGATAAATTGATACAATTTTTTTTGGCACAAATCCTCCAATTTCCTTGAAGGGAGATTATTGTACCAAAAATATTTGGGACTTCCAATATCTAGACACAAATATGTGTTTAGTCACCTCTTTATGCTCATGTGTTCCTATCATGGGGCTACAATGTGATATAAAATGCATCAAATGTTGTTCTAAATTTTCAAATCCATTAAAGGCCTAGAAAGAAGGACTTCCAAATTTGAATGGAGGTGGAGTAACATCCGCCCATAAAAGTTATGATTTTCTATCTATTTATATTGAATAACACATTCCCTAAATGGACATTATCTCGGTATTGAGGGGTTTTATAGTGTAGAATAACTATAGATATTTTTATGGATAAGGGGAAGATAGATAATTTAAAATAGGGGAGTTCTGATATGGATTATATGCATGTGCTAGCAGTTGGAACACAATTTCTGTGGTTTTAGTATAGTTTGGATGAATTAATGATTTCAATTGACTCAATGGAGGTAAATCCTATTATTATATGTTTTTTAGGGTCAAATAATCTTGTAGTCTTGCTCTAGAAGCAGTAGGATGTACACACCATTCCATAATTAGTGGGTTATCTCATTCTAGCTATATAACAACCATTAAACGGGTATATCAACTCCCACTATGGGATATTGTTTAATGGGGATATTTTAATTGATCCATTTTAATTATTTTATCTTAGAATAATATAACTACATTATCTTCCCAATATAATGTGCATTAATATATTTAGGGAGTTCCTAAGCTAGTGCTACTAATTTCCTCAATTTATGTTGCTCTGGAACATCATTGGAAGGAAGTTGAATGGTTGGGGGTTTCAAGATCAAAGTATATATATGATTTTGAATATTGACACCAATATCAAGTAAATGACCTATAATTTATTTCTAGATCAAAACTAATTAATCATGTTCCTTTGTATTGCTATTTTCATTTACTAGATTATTACTAATTACATTAAATTAATCATACTAAATAAAATTAATAATGTTATCATACTCCTATAAATTTAATGGAGTTTAGATTTCGCCTAGATATTCGTCAAGGGATAACTTGGATTTCTATCTGGCTATATTCTTCTTGGAAAGTACTTTTGGATTATGACAACTTCAGGGTTTGAATTATCTCCATACAATACCCTAGGATGTGTATTATGGATAAGTATTCACAAGGAGTTTCCAAATATTTTTATTGAGTGTTTCCCTAATAAGGATGATATGTAATGTGGTGGAAAGGATGGTAGAGATACTTTTGTGGGTACATTAGCATGCTGGTGAAGACTGACTCCAATGGTGTGGGGCTATAATGATATAAATTCCACCATACCTACAGGCTTGTATTCCTAGTTGATGTTGTTATTGTATCTATATATCATAGGGGGTTTGATGAACCCAAGGATGGTGGTATCAGTTGTAATGATCTAAACTTCCTTATCCCACAAGATAAGATTTACTTTTAACAACTGGTATTATATCCTAAATTATATGGATAATTGATGATCCAAAACATGGTGGTGGTCAGTTATATGATGAAAAGTTTCTTATACATATGATAAGTAATTGTTCTTTTATTGAAAATAAGGCATATTCTAAGGTTTTTATAAGATGTTTTTGTGCTTTTACACATTATTTAAATATATGAGGAATGAATTTTTAGTGTCATCCACATGATTCATGATCTTTCTTCATGGTTGGGGACCCTACTATTCTCAAATAGGAATCATTTTTAACTTTATCAAATCCATTAAATAGTAACAACTTCATGACTTTTTCTCAATGAGAGCACCATTTATTTGATTTAGAATCAATGAAATTGTATTGAACCAACAAGTTGGTATATTCACCTTCTAGTCTCACAGCATATCCCAATGAAATAACACTGTAGTATTTCTACCATAGAGGTATCAAATTATATTGCAGTGGAGTAAAATATAGTTCTCTATGTTTTTTCCACCATTTGATGGGCACACAAGATGAAGCATTAGTAATTATAAATTGTATTTTATTCAAGGTATCATGGAAAGTATGATAAATATTATTATGATTTTATTAAAACATTAATACTTGTGCAGCCGAAAAAGATGTAATCTAATCCTAGTGTAAGAAATCACATGTCACATTATGATGATTTGTTCAACCCTCATAGGTGATATGTTTCACTATATAGAGGTGATGATTTTTTTTTTGGGTGAAAATATAGATAGTGTATACATCATTCTTTTACTTCTTGGGGAACCTATTATTGGGAAGTATCAATGGGACAGAAAATGACCTAAATATCACTCTCATCCAGATATCTACACATATCCATTGTATTTTCCTAATTATAAAAGGTATATTCTTAAACCTAATCATCCTGTAAAGGAATCGTTTCTATGGATGATGACACACGATCTATGGGAGGTAAATATTCTAGCCACTTCTCCTTACTATACATTAATAATAGTGAAGGATTGTTAGTAACTGATGTTGAACTATATATAGTTTACCTTAATTTTTCAAGTACCTCTTTATTTAATGGTTCTTTGAAAATATGAGTATATTATTATTTGTATGATATATTATTTTGGGGAGGATTTAAATAGTGGAAAATAGGTGAAGGGTACCCATGGATTATTTCTATATTATTATGAGAAGGAAATCTATGGTAAATAAAACCTCTACCATATGATGACGACTCATTGAATCCTTAAGTTGTTTTTTCATTGGCGTTGCATATCCTGAAGGACACTAGCATTGATTATAGTAGGAATATCAATATACTCATGATCTTTATGGGAATCTCAGTGGTGGATTACATTAGATACTAAAAATTAGGATGATTATTTATCTTTAGGTTCAGTTTTAAGAGTATAATAATGAAAACACATTTTCCAAAGAGAATATACAATGATTATAATGAAAATATACATGTAATTTTTCCAATATTAATAATTTGAACTATAGAAAAGAGGATAATGAGTATAAAAGAAAGATTCTAATTAAAAATCTTGCTGTGAATCCTTTATTGTTTTTTAAATTCATAAAAAATTGAAAAACAATTGATATAAAATCAAAATATACATTGATTAAAAATATTGGTCGAAACAAAAATAGAAATAGGGGTAAAATTCCATTAAAATATAAGGAAAAATGTAAATGAAAACATAAAAATAAAATGATTTTGATACGATTAAATAATAGAGATGAATGACATGGACATTAAAGATAATATCATAGTTAATTGATTTCATAAGAATACAGGAAAGTAATGAATCAAAATTATGAAATTTATTCATATCAAGTTTGGGAATGATGTAGTTGATTAACTGAATGAAAAAAGTGATTAATAAGTAAAAATGTGGAAAGTGAGTAAGGTAGAAAATGTGGTAAGGAAGAGTGGAAATAGATTAAGAAATTCCACTATGTATATTAACACAATCACTTGAGAATTTAACATATTAGTTCTTTGTATTTTACAGAATCTAAGATACAAAAACACTATTTATTTTAATGTTTAGAAAGAAATAAAAATTACAATATACACTATATTTTCAATGGGTATAACTAGAAACCATAAAGAGAATATTCCATTTCCATTTAATGATTAGGGAATGAAAACATTAATCCCTCACATTAAAGTTAGTAATCATCGATAATATAGTAAATAAGAAGATGATAGGGTTGCTAGAAAGAAATCGTGTTTTAGTATAATATTGATTATCTCAAATGAATATCAATAACAACTATGAGATAATGATACATAATATCAGAGAAATAATATTACACAATATCAACATAGTATAAATAAGATAATATATTATTTAGAAAAGGATAGCTCTTGATAATGATTTAGAGATTGGTATGATGATATAATTGTTTCACAAGTTGATTGTTGACAACCATTCACCCATGGACTTTATTTATTGTCCAATAATCATTCATAAATATTTCTAGAATTTTTCATGGAGTAATGAATTCATTAAAGACCAAATTAAATCAATTTTTAATAACATTAAATGAATCTCATCCATAGACATGGCTTTCATAATGCCTTAGTGAAAAAATAATTGGATATTTTGGCCTTCAAAATTCCCAGGACCATGGTTATAGCTTCTAGTTTTTGGAATATTAGGCATACCATTCTACCTTTCCACCATGGACTGGTCAAAATAGGTGTGTCACTAACTTTTATAACATGATTTACATATATATTCAATAATTGGATCCAACACTTCCATGAAGGGCCTTATAAGGTTCTTCTATAATCTATCCAAGGCATAATTATTTCCATTATCACTTCTTCAATGATACTTCAAGGCTATTAAAAAATGCTTACAAAATATCATGAATAATAACTCCCAGTCACTTAAATATAATTATTTGAAATATAGGTGAATGTTTTTTATCATGAAATAACTATAAGAGAGAGAGGTACACCATAGATATCTATAACAACACCGACTCAAATACCTATATTTTTTATGTGGTTTATTATATTGGAATATTCTATAATTAACGGTTTAGTTGTCTTAGGAGACTAGATATATATTTCAGGATTTCATTTCACAGAAACATAAATTACATCATAAAAACACACAAAACCTTAATATTCATTCATTCCTTATCTATATATCATATAATGAATTTTTATTTTTTCCCTTGGAAAATGGGGAAAAAATACTTGGTGAGGTCAGACACTCATAAAGGGGTAGCATACAATGGAATATGGTATATAATAAGTAGAGAAAACAATATATATATAGAATAAATAATTAAATAATTGGTATATTACTACATATAAAATATATTATATCTATAATAATGTAAATAGATGATCACATATATAATAATAATGGAACTCATATTGATAGGCTACACAATGTGTGACATAATAACCATACCATTGATCCCTTGCTATAACACATCATAATGAAAGTTTAAGGACACTATCATTACCCAATTATTTTTTCAATGATGACACCTTCTAATGTATCAACGGGATATATAATTTTATGACACATCTATCACTTAATAAGTCTTTTTTATTCGTCATATTAAAGTAATAAATAAAGAATAATACACGTGATTTTTGAAAAAAATAACTAGTTACATTAACATGGATAACTAATTTACAATTATTCATATTGAAATAAAATATACTTGGATAACAAATATTTCTTTAGTAAAATAAATAGAATAAATTTCTTGGTATAAACCCTTTAATTTTCATTATTAAATATAGGGTGATCATGTCTTATAGATTAATGGGTATATGTACAAGTAAATATTTGAAATAATAATAGAAATGATAAAACAATATCCAACAATTATCATTGACATGGGGAAAATAGACATAGAGGACATATATAAATTCAATATTGAGAGGTAAAGAGTGATAGTGAATATAATCATAATAAATCAAAAAGGATTGGATGAGACCCCTTAAGATAATATAATGTGGGAGCTATAAATAAATAATATAGGTAACAAGAAAATAATAAATCAAATATAAAGGAAGAAATTATTAATTTATACATAAAACCCTTTATAAAAATTAAATATAATTGTATATATATATTATAAAAAATTTATAATATTTGGGGATTTTCTGAAGAGAAACCCTCACCTCAAGTCCAAACTCATTTCAGATGCTCCTCTAACCTCTTAAATAACAAAATTTTATTTATTAATTACTTATTTCAAAAAAAATTTACATTTGATTTATTTTTATTATCCCTTTTAGTTCATTTATTATCATGTATTATTCATTTAATGGAAAACTTTTTCTTATGTCAAACATTTTGAGGTTCTTCAATACATAGTTCGAAAACAACTTCATTGTAATTGTAATAATCGATGATCACATTCCAATGGATCCATAACCTCCAGAAGTGTTAGGTTTTATTTTTATTTTCATTAAATTAGTGAGGTCGTTCAATAGATCAAAAAATAAATTAAAGTAATTGAATTTTTCTTGGTCAACTTGTTTTGGAAGGCTGAAATGACTATGATCAATTTTTTTTTATATCATGGTTCTTTTATTATTCGATAATGATGAACATGGTGTTATTTGATTATTAATTTCATATTAATCATGAAATAAATTTTTAATAATATATATTAAAGTCTTATGTTAAAATAAACCCTCATTGTTCACTTAGGTTGATGTAAACCCACCATGGTGAAAATAAATCTTTTAATTTTATAAAAAAAATAGAGTATAATTACATTTCTGTGTTATTTTTAATTATTATGTACATTAGATAAGGGTTTATAAGATAAGTTAAATAATAAAATTTGGTATTTCAAATGTGTATTTCAATATAGTAATGGATTATTTAAACAGGTGTGATGAGAGGGAATGGGTAATCTCTCATCTGACTGAAAATGAGAGAATATTATTATGAAATCAAAGGATATAATATATAATTAGTTATGATAAAAGTGATTATGATGAAGATAATCCCCTCTAAAATTTTAATTCATAACAATGGTAAATAACCAACACTGTAATAAGTCTTCAATGAATCTTTCTGGTTTCCAATATAGTACATATAGTTATTCATCTGATTTCCCTCATGATAGGAGTAAATAATTTAAAGATCCTAATGAATCATTTATGTTATATGATTTGATAGTATATAAAATTCATCAATGAATGCTATAATATTTAACCACCATGTATAAATCAGAATCAACCTGAGAGAGGTGGATGCTATTGGATGATAAATAGGGGATGCTAGTTAACATAACATGATATTCAGTTTGAACAAAACTTCCCTTCTTATAATAATATGTGAAATACAATATTATTGAGATTAGGTTGACTCATATAATACCTACACCCTATATAATATCATTTGTATAAGAATTATCATAATTAATCTTGAGCCCCTACTTTAATTCTTTCTAGCACCCCCAATTCCTTTGATCCCCTCTGATATAGTTAAATAGAAGTTAATACCATAGAGATATAATCATATAAGAAAAATAATAGCAGTTTTAAAAGAGTTTTATGATATAATAATCACAAATAAGAAAGTAAAGAGATACCCAGGAACCCTTACCTCTATTTTTGTTTCTTATCCTTTAGATTGAATTTAAGTCCTTTTGAGGAGGGAATTTTTTGCAAGGCCATAGAATTTGAAATTTGGATATAGATGTCTAAATAGAGTTTTGGATAGAGATCTAACAGGGTAGATATTTTTGGAAGTGAGGATAAATAGGTGACGACTGGTTGTTTATATGGCCCCAAGGGTATGTTTGAAAAATTATTGATTATTTTTTTTAAGCTCGTGAATTTAAATTGTTTTTATTATAATGAATTTATTAATGTATGATTAAATAATAATTTTTTCTTAAATATTTTTAAATATCCAAAACTGAAATAAATCATGGAAATAATTTATAAAAAGTAAATAATCAAATATAATTTTTTATTCAAATAAAATATAATTGGGATTTTAAAATATTATTTATAGATTGAAAAATTAAATATATTTTTTTAAAATATTTATTTTACTCATTAAATACAATTTAAGTCATTAAAATGTCTTATAAATTTTTATGTCAAATTTATATCATGATGATTACATAACACATATGTTATATGTAAAAATGATATTTTAATCTATTCACCTAAAAATAAACTTATTTAGAAAAATACCAAAAATTAACCCTAATATATTTTTAACATGATGGTTCTAAAAATGAAATTCATTTCTCCATATTAGAACTATAAATATTATAAATTTATTATAAATAAAATAATATAGTAAATTGAAATAAAATTTATATAGAATAAATACAACTTCATATAACATTAACTATTACATTTCAATTTGTTATTATTAATTAATTATTATATGATTTATAATTAATTATAATATATCCTTTAAATAAAAATAACTTTCTAAATTAGTTGATTCTAATATTTAAATTTCAACATAACAATTATTATTTTACTAAATATGGTAAAACATACTTTTGAAAAATGTAAAATTATTTATGATTTAAGATACATGATTTAATAAATCACTTTATCGGGTTATAATATCTTTAATTAGTTATTTTAGTCATTATACATATTATTTTCTAGGTATCTTAGTATTTTCAATTGTCAGGATACCATTTCAATGATGGGTTATTATTTCCAACAATTACTTACTATTCTAATGGCCATATAGTTTTTATACATCTTATAAATACTTTATTATTAATTAATAAAATTTCCATTAATTCTATTTACATTTAATTTATAAAATTTCAACCATTTTTCTAATAGTTTGTTTTTGGTTTATAGTGTTTTTCACGGTTGTGATAATTATTAGAGACCATGGAATACCCTAATTTAAAACTCTAATTCGATTGTTCACTTTTTTTATTGTACCATTTTATTATTTGAAATTTTAAAAATTTTATTTATAATTTTTTTTGTAAAGTTCTACATTATTATTCATAACCATTCTTGTAAAAGTTACTTTCTAGAGGTGGTGTACTACTATGATGTAATAAAATTTCATTAGATGTAAATATAGTTGAATCTAGGGTCTTATATCCTTCCCCTATATATAATTTCATCATCAACATTTAGTGTATTAATCAATTCATGAAAAAATGTGTGTAATTTTTACTCATTGATTTCTCAAGCTTCTGTGTTGCCTCTTCCAACATGTAATTCCACTAGAGTTCCTCCATAAACTTTTTTTTTATTCTGTAAGACATTCTCTATAATGTCAAGAATTTGGATAGAATATTACTCATAGGAAATGTTAAGATCTTGCTTTAATTCTATAGGAGTTAGTACATGCATTGGCCTCACACATACTTCCTTAATATTGACACATCTAACACATTATTAACATTATTTAGATTGGGTGGAATATCCAAATGATAATCTAAAGAGCTTCATTTCTATCCAAAACCTAAAAAGGTCCAATGTACATTAGACAATGCTTTCCTCTGTTACCAAACATTATAACTCCCTTCAGGGTGATACCATTAACAATACATGTCACCTTAGTTGAAATTATGAATCCATTATTCAATTATTAGAATATATTTTCTATATACATTGACTTGTCTTGATAAGAGTCTTGGTATCTTTAACTTTGTTAGTTATCCCCTCACCTAGTTCTAGAAAAAATAGATTTATTTCACCAACTTCAACCCAGTGAATTTTAGTATGATATATTTCCCCATATAAATCCATGTATAGTTCCATTTGAAAGATAGAGTGAATGTTATTATTATATGAAATTCCCATAAAAGTAAGGTATTGGTTACAAATACCTTATAATTAATTGATAATGACCTCAAAATTCCTACTAATGTTTTGATAGTCCTTTCAAACAACCCATATTTTATAGATGATTGGTGTTGCTTAAATATATCCTAATGTCCAGAACATTCTGAAGACTCTTCTAAAATTTTTATGTAAAACTAGAGTCATGATTTGATGAAATTGATAGAGTTTCACAATTTGGACTCACAAATTTATTAATATAAATTCATGTAATTCACAAAAGTGGTAAATCCTCTCATAATGAAGGAAAATATATGATAACCCATATTAAATCATTGATCATGGATGTGTTAGGAATTTTATTGAAAAAATTTGTTATGATATTATACAACTTACACATTTTAAGAGAGAGAGGTTGCATGAAAAATTTTGTAAGATGAATCTCAACCTTTACTTAATAAGATATCAAATATCTTGACATATAGTTAATTATTTTATGGTTTATGATGTTTTACCAATATTTTTCTCATAAATCCCTATATATATTGGTGCTATAAGCGTGTATATAGAAATTTGAATAGAGGGAATCATCTCAAAATCCATTCATCAACTCTTATTCTAATAGTATATATAATCTATTCCCATGATTCAAAACTACACCCTCATAAAATAATTTTTTCAATTTCTTAAATTTTTTGGCTTTAACTTTTTATTTTAAACCTTTACCATCTTGTTGATAATTCTATATATTCTCTAGTAAAGATAGTGGGTAAATTCTTTGGAAATGGATTAATTTTTCTCATTCCCTAATAATTTCAAAATCTACCTTTATTATATCCTTGAATATTTTATCCTCTTCCATAATAATCATGGATAGTAATCCATGAACATTCCAACTTAAGGAATTATCTACCTTAGGGCAGTATTGTATCATATAATAAAATATCTTAACTAGTTTTAATTACCTCTTTTCCCAAATTTTTAGATCTTCTGATGAAAATATATACTTCAAAATATTATAATATTTATATATGTCACCCATTTCACCATAAAAATAATTTCTTAATATCTTCAAATAAAAGAATACAATTTCAAAACATAGATCAGGGTTTGGATATATTTTTTAATGGGTATTTAATTAGATTTATGCATAATAAATATATATATAATTTTAAAAAAGGATGTACTGTAGTCTTTTATTTGATGCTTCACTAATTATGAAAAATCATTCCATCAATTGAAGTAAAGATAATATGGGGGTATTGATTAATATTTTTTAAATTATTTAAAAGCATTCTTCACATTCCCTAACACTCATGAATTTTACCCCTTTTTCTGTTATCTTTGTTAATGGGTTGGTTAATGAGGAAACTTTTTCCAAAAAACATCAATAGTAACCAAGAAATCTAAGAAACATTTATATTTCATTAATATTCATTAGTGTTGGCCATTATTAAAAAACCTTTGTATTTGAAGGGTTATTATATATTCCATCTTTGGAGACAATATATCCATGAAAATAAAATTATTAATGTTAAAATTTACACTTACTCTTTATCTCTCTCAAAATATATTTTTATAAATTTTCAAAATAAAGGGGGATTCTTTGGGTAGCCTAACCCCGAATAATAAGGCACCATAATATATATTTATGTCTCCCAACCCACAAAACACCACACAAACCAAACAAAATATAAAGAAGCCCTTATCATAAAAACCAAAATACCATAGATCGGATTAATTATATTGAGGTAGAAAATAAATTGGGATAATGATGTGACATAACTCAATCAACAATCCATACATCGCTACCCCAGGACTCTGTGAAGTGACTGTTGAGGCTGTTGGAGTATCTAGGATAATCTTTAGATGATTCTTAATATTTTAATAGATTTATAGTCTATTGAAATATCATTAGAAAATTCCACAAAAACATTATCAAGATAACCCGTTAACACTTTATCCATCATATCCATGATCATTGAGGGTGATTTTATTAATTCAAAATAAATATTATGAATCCATAATTATATTACCTTGCACAATAACCCATCATCAATGAATCATAATTATTAACCATGAATTTATGTTGACCGAAACAAAGTTAAATATTTGAGAATTATTGGGATCATTAAATCTAAAAAAATAAAACATCAATACATGTAAAATGATACATTTTTATTAATTATAGTGGTATTGTATTTCCTATAATCTAAGAAAAAGGTCATCACTTCATCCTTCTTCTATGATAATTGATTGTGTTCACCCCATGGTGAGAAAATAGGTTATATGAATCCCTTATAACTGAACTATTTTAGTTGATTCATGTATTACACCACTTCCATTATACCACTATATAGGTTGGATTATATAACATGTTTTGGTAAAGGATGAGTTAATGGAGAGTTTAAATTTACAATCAGGTGGATACCTAGGCAATTCCTTCATAAATACATCAATTTTATCTTGATCAATCAATACATCTTAAATTATTACACTATTCTTACATTTAATTGATTTTATTTTATTATATTATTCTCAAAAAACTAAATAATATGAGACACTATATGTGGTTCGTGATAATTATCATGAAATTAAGTCCCTCTAAAAAATAAAACACGTACCATATAGATTTTAATATATTTTTCTAAAAATAAAATTCATGAATTATACTTTGAGAGACCGGCCATCTCAATAAAAATATAAAATAAAACCATTTTTATAATATACTGTTTTTCAACGTGATTACTCTCACTCATTCTAATAAAAATATCACAATATATTTTTATTGTAATAAGATTCCAAATTGTTGTTTTGAACAAAAAAACCTTCTATAATGCGCTATGGGATGACTCAATGATCTTAGAAAACCTATAGGATATAAAATATTGCATAGGTCGAAAATATAATATTATATTAGCTAACATTGATTTAATGATCAAAGTAGCTATGATAATATCATTTTGGACTTATTCCTCTGTCATAGTAACTTCATACGCCCAAACATTCACCCTATGTCACTTATGCGGTATATTATCATGACACGTTAATAATTAATTATAATAGTGTCTCATATCATTAAAATTTATGAATTATTAAATAATATTATTAGTTTTTATTTTTAACCCGTGATATTAATTGCCTTTATGTAAACACTATTAAAAAACACCTCATCCCTTTAAGAAAAAAACAAGTAGTTTCTTCCTTTAATTATTTCATGTTAGAAATTACATCTTCCCTTTTTTCTTCTTGGTAAAATTTCATTATAAATTGTAATAACTGAAACTTTTATCATTGAAAATTTACTTTGCTCTAATTAAATGTCTTATTATGTAAAATGGTTATATGAAATTTTTACTTCTTTGGTTTTAGGTTTTTGGATTTAAAAATACTGTTATGAATTGTTACTGTTTCTAATATAGTCAATCAATAATGATCACATGATTAATATAAATATAGGGATTTAACAAATCCAATTTAATTATAAAAAGGAAGAAATGGCCTCATACTATAGAATTGATCCATAGGAAGACCATTTTTTTAGTTGTCGGAATGTTGGTGGCATCATTGGGATTCTCTCTTGACCAATCCCAAGCCGATATTTAACATGTTAAGCTCGAGCGGAACTACATATAGGAGAAGTGGAACTTGATAGAGATTACCACCCGAGGGATGTTATCTGAGCCACCACAGGAGATTATCTCCATCGCACACCTTACCCTTAGGTGTTATGTGGGTGTTATAAGGGGTTATGTAACAAGACCGAAGAACTAATATTATGTACATTATTTTTGTATAGAGAATATAACTTCATTTTATTAGTGTTACTTAGTAAATAGTTTGTAAAGAAAAAATAAATTTTTTTGTTAATATTAAATTAAGAAATATATTTGACGAATTAATGTATTTTTTAATTAAATAATATTTTAATTAAGTATTTTTATTAAAATAGTTTTTATTAAATATAAATGGTCGTATAATATTTATGATACAATTGAAATTTTTTTGATGTTTGAATGTTGTTTTTGTCAAAACCCATTAATTTTCGATTATTGTCAGTTTTTATTTTAAAAGTAAAAATTCACATGTTTAGAAAATTATTTAGATAAAATGAATATTATTTTTGGAATCAGGATGTCAAAATTACCCATCAGCGAATTTTTAATAATTTTCTGAGCGTCAAATTGTATGTACAAAAATTAAATATCATTTAAATATATATTGTGTTTTATGACATCATAATTACCCAATAGTGATGTTATAAAATAGTAAAAAAATTAAGTTCATCCAATATATGTTCAACCATTAAAATAATTTGTTTTTATGTTTATTTTATTTTATAGAACTTTAGTGGGCCCTCCAAGACTTATAAAACATTTTATCTTTTTTAGTTGATTTCTTTAAGAGTATAAGTCACCTCTATATAAACAAGCCTAGTATCTTAAAAATATAGGGAATTTGCCTTATAAAATAATGTTTTCCACTCCTATTTTATAAAAACCATGGGAAACCCCATGGTTTGGTTGGTGTTTTTGATTAGTTAAATGTGTGATGTCCAAAACCAGAATAATAAATACTCCCCTCTCTTATCCTATATAAACCCACCCAATCTCCCACTTCATCTTCACTAAAAGCCTTTTCATATCAACAAACATGTGACCTCATCTCTCTATAATCCTCCAATGGTTCGTCGATCTCCCAAGAAGCCTCTCTCAAGCCTCTCCCAAGCCTCTGGGATCAAACTTCTAAGTAAGGGATTCCTTCCATTCTCATTTTATCAAAGTTTATTAATATTGTTATACCTTTTTTATTTTCAATTAGAAAAAATTAGAATGATTTAGAACATCCCCCATACTTCATGACTTATTTTTGAATGATTATAGTCCCCTTTCTCTATCATTAATGCCTTCCATGCACACCTGTTACTATGCCGGAATTCCGTATGAAATTTCCCACTTCTCATTTACATTCAGAAAATTATATTGTATTATGAATCTAAATTCCATTAAATATGTTGGAAAATGTATCTATATGACACCCTTAATTCCAATTTTATGTACATGTGATGAGACACCCCTTTAAATATCATCAAACAATTTTATGAATTCTTATGTCACACAGTTATGCAGCCAAAATTGCACTGTGATTTTCCACCCCAAAGTCATTTTGTAGTGAATACAATGCCCATTTCTATATCAAGGTATTCAACTTTATTCACATTTACTTATTGATTATATAGTTTCATGAATTAGTTCCACATTCATTTATGGTGGAATAATTTACGGTGCTTAATGAATCCAAGTTATATGACCCATGTTGCACACTTATGCATGAAATGAAATGTTTTAGAAGGGTGCCCCCTAATAGCGCTCCAACGCATTGGGTAAAGATTAGTATCATGATACATCAAGTGAAATGAGGTTCCACTCATGATAAATATTGTGTAATGAGTGTTTACTCAAGCTCCATGTGCAATGATCCTTGGCTAATGCTAATACCAAGTTTAGTGTTGTTTCCACATTTCAATGTTATGCAAATCATGCTATATAATGAATTTGTGTTCATGTTTCTCCTATGATCCATTGATATGCGTGTTGCCTATCATGTACCTTATTCTTCATGTTATTCATTTTTACTCGCTTAATATGCTTTATAGCTCACCCCCTTTCTTAGGATTGTCCCCAGGTTATCACATGCAATACTAAGTACGTGAGAATCTGGTGGTCATGTAAAAAAAGTTTTCAATGAAGATGTTGGGTTTCGCATTTTAAGTCCTTTGGAAATGTTCTTAATTTCTAAAGTCACTAGACCTCTCGATTTTCTATGTTTTATAAATTGAATATTTTATTTAATAAATCATCTTTATGTGTGTAATAAAATTTAGTGTTGTTATAGTTGGTATTAAAGGATAGGTTTAGTTATTTTTGGGATTATGATTAGAAAACCCTAGGGACTGCCTTAGTGATAAAACTAAGTATAATAAAAACATCCCTATGTTTTGGTGAGTATCGAGTAAGTAGTTTATCGAGAAAATATATCCCTATTTGGATATGAGTTGGTAGAGGCAACTCTGGCACATATGTACCTATGAGTGAAAACTCCAAAAAGGAGTTTTGAGCTTGACTTGGGGTATCCTAGTACAAGACAACGGTCCTTGATGCACTATTGGTTATGACACTCTCGAGGGATATGATTTGGTAAATTTACAAGATTAGTTTGAACCATAGTTAATGGAATAAAAAATTCCCCAAAGAAAAAATGTTGGGAATTAGATCATAGATAACATAGATTTATGCCTATAGATTAATAAGTTATGTAAATAAATGTTATTTATAAGTCACTTATTTTTGTCCTTGGATTACCTATTATGTGTTACCCCCAACTTTTCTTTTATACTATCCAATGGCCAATAATTAGAGGAATCAGGCTAACAACCGATGTGAATATAATGTGATGACTGTTCTAATGAGATGACCAGTCCAATGGGATTGGGAATCGTGAACTTTGTCATGATACTCTCTCAGTTAACTCAATATTTGAATTGAGACATAGGTCTAGAAGAACGTTCAACCCCCCCCCCCCCCCAAAGAAAGAACAAGTCACAATCAGGAGCTTCATGAGACCAAACCCTCCTTCTTTTAATGGATCATATGATCACTCAATTGCAGAACAATGGATCAACTCCCTTGAAAAGATATTCTACATCCTTTAATGTTTTGAACAAGAGAAGGATATTCTGGCTGGTTATCATAGAGAGGGTGAAGCCGATCAATGGTGGACCTCGATAAAAAATACAAAGCCTGAAGAGGATATCATGGTGTGGGAATGGAAGGAATTCTGGAAAATGTTTTTTAACAAATATTTTCTTTCTACCCTCTGAATTAAGATGGAAAGGTATTTCCCTGCCCTCAAGAAAAAAATCAACAAAACCATCGAAGTGTATGAGGAAAACAACACATGATTTTCACAATATGCCTCTGGTTTTGTCGTTACCCCTGAATGCATGGTTGACCACTTCTTTGGTGGGATGAAACCTAGCCTACGGAAAACCTTAGTGATCAGTGACTTTGATAGCTATTAAGAAATTGTCTAATATGCCCTCAAAGTCGAAATTGAGATCAGAAAATCTCAAGGGTATCAAGGGGATATGAAGTGTAAGGTGGAATTAAATTTTGTTGGTCTGAGGGATAAATCCAACGTTTCTAATAAAATCCCACACCCTAATTGCCAAATGTGTCGAAATAAGAACCCCATAAATTACCTTAAGAGGACGAGTAAATTCTTTAGGTGTGGAATAGGAGGGAACCTAGCCATTAACTCCTAACTAGAAAAACATGCGTCTACGACAGAGGAGATAAATTCTCCATTAGAACCTCAATTTGTAGTTCATTGTTTCAACTAAAAAGAGCAAGGGAACCATGAAAATAAGTGACCTAATCCAAGGGTTTTCAGAGGCAACCAAAAACCTCCAAGGTTACAAGGGAGATATTTTTCCATCACTACCACAGAAGTGAATCCCGAAAACAATGTGGGGACAGGTATGCTAGTTATTCATTCAATAATGGAAAATGTACTTTTTTATTTTAGTTCTATGAATTCTTTTATATTTCTAATGTTTAGTAGAACAATCCCAACACCACCACATGTTATGGAGGTAAAGATGTTGGTGAGTATAGAAAATGGGGTAATCATTTCAACCCATGAATATAACTCCTCCCCTATCATAATTTGTGGATTGAACTTCCCGGAGAACCTCTTCATACTCTCTATGGTGGAATTTGATGCAATTATTGGCATGGATTAGCATTCTTTATATAGAGATAACATAAATTGTTTGAGAGTTAAATCACTCTCCATATGGAAAATTGACCCCCGATTCTGTACAAGTGCAAGGATGATGATGAATCTTCTTTAGCACCATCATCTCTAGCATGGATATTACTACCCTATGAGCATGTGTATCTTTCACATTTGTTTTATTCTAAGGAATAAACAATCCTAGAAGACATTCTTATTGTGAGGGAATTCACTTATGTGTTTGATAAGGAATTTCCTGGTCTTCTTCCTAGAAGTGATATTTATTTCTCAATTGATCTTATACCTAGGGCATTTCCAATATCCAAGACTCCATATAGAATGGATGTTGTGGAGCTTGAGGGGATGAATAAACAACTATAAGAGAATATGGATATAGAGTTTATACATCCAATTACTTCACCATAGGGCGTGCCAGTCCTCATCATCATGAAGAAGGATGGGTCAATTAGCCTTTTCATTCATTATCATGAGCTCAACAAAATTATGATAAAAAACAAGTATCCTTTACACCGAATTGATGACCTTTTCGATCAGTAATGTGGAGAACAATAATACTACAAGGTTGATATGTGGTCAGGATATTACCATGTAAGGGTGATGAAGGAGGATATCACCATGACTGGTTTTCAAAAATGTATGGGCACTATGAATTCATAGTAATGCCTTTAAGACTAACTATTACTCCAGTAATATTCATGGTTATTATGAATAGAGTTTTTATATATTTCCTCGACAAATTTTTGGTAGTATTTATAGATGATATTCTACTATTATCCAAAACTAATGAGGGTCATGGGGAGTATCTAATAACTCTACTAGTGACCTTGCAAAAGGAGAAGCTCTATGAAAAGTATATTAAGTGTGGGTTCTTGATGAATGAGGTTTCATTATTAAATCATATCATCATAAGCAATGGGATATCTGTGGATCCCTCCAAGACAGCTACAATTGAGGGATACTGTGTCTAACATCAGTAACTGATATCCATAGCCTCCTAGGGTTATCTGGATATTATTGTTGATTTGTGAGACATTTATCACGATTTTTCAACCCTCTTACCAAGATAACTCAGAGTGAAGTGATGTTTCTTGGAGTGATTAATGAAAAGATAACTTCAAGTAGTTGAAAAGGAAGCTTATCATTGTGATTTTTATCACATTAACCACAAGTGGATAACTTTAGGTTGTATTCAGTGATGCTTGGAAGAAGGGAATGGGATGTATGTTGATGAAAAATGAAAAATTTATTGCCTATGCTTCAAAGAAATTGAAAGTTCATGAGAAAAACTATCCAACACCTGAACTAGAGTTAGCTACACTGATCTTTGCTTTGAAAATTTTACGACATTGCCTCCTTGGGGAGAGGTGTGATATATATACGAACCAAAAAAGCCACAAGTATATATTCACACAGAAAGAGTTCAATATGGGCCAATGAACATGGTTATATCTAATAAAACACTATGAAATCTCAATCCATTACCACCCTTGGAATGGGAATAAGATGGTGGATTCTCTAAGTAGAAAGGACCCAGTAATTTTATCCTTATTGAGAATTGAAAAGGATCATATCATCATAAATTTGATAAAGATGTTCATGGGAATCATAACGAATGGAACAACATCAATCCTTTCACAAATGATTGCTCAACTTCTACTTTTGGAAAGGCTTAAGTATGTTAAAAAGGATGACGTGGAATTCAAATGATAGTGCATACTATCAGAAAATGGAAACCCTCAAAGTTCAATGTTAATGAATAAGGAATTATGAGATTTGGGTCAATACTATGTGTTCCATCGAATTAATAGTTAATGAAGGAAAATTTAGATGATGCGCATAGTTCAAATTTAATCATTCACCCAGGAAACACAATGATTTAACGAGATCTTAAATATCATTACTGGTTGGATAACATGAAGAAGGAGATTGATGAGTATACATGAAAGGGCTTGGAATGTCAGTATGTGAGGGCTGAGAAGCATAAGTCTAAAGGGATGATGCTCCCATTACCCATACCATCATGGAAATGGGATAACATCATCATGGGATTTATCACCAGACTTCCTAGGAAATCCAAATAAAACAATTCTTTCACGGTTATTGTGGATCTTCTTATAATGACTGCACAAATACTTGCAATTTGGGATGATTTTTCATTGGATCAACTAGCAAGAATATATATCAGAGATGTGGTAATTTTACATGGATTAACACTATCGATTGTATTTGACGGAAATCCATTATTCACCACCATGTTCTAGAAGAGTCTTCAAAATTCTCTAAATACTGAGTTGATCTTCAGTACGGCTGATCATCCTCAAACAGATCGTCAATTTGAGAGGAATATCCAAACACTTTAGGACATATTGAGAGCATTCTCGATGGACTTTAATGGAAGATGGGATCAACATATTCGTCTAGTTGAGGTTTTCATTCAAAAACAGTTTCCACTCAATCATCCAAATAGCTCCTTATGAAGCCTTGTATGGGAAGAGGTGCAGAACACCGACATGTTCAGATGATATTGGGGAGATAAAACTACTAGGACATAAAAGGTTGAAGAAATTTTGGAGAAGGTTAAGGTCATCCAACAGCACATTAAAGCTTCTCAGAGTCTACAAAAGTGCTATGCTGATAATCATCAAAGATACCTAGATTTTGATGTTGGAGACATGGTATTTCTCTTCATATCACTGTGGAAGAGGCTTCTGATATTTGGGAATAAGGGAAAGCTTAGTCCAAGGTACAACAACCCTTTTGAGATACTTGATCGCATTGGAGCTGTGGCCTATCGACTAACACTCCCACCAAACCTATCTCAAGTACATGATATATTCCTTGTATCACTATTGAGGAAGTACATACCTGACCCATGGCATGTTCTCAATCTAGAGGTGGTGTCATTTGAGAATGACATCTCCTATGAAGTGAAGTCGGTGAAGATCTATGATTGTAGGGAAAAAGTTCTACGAAATAAGACAATGCCGCTCATCAAGGCGATGTGGAAAACCCACCCCTTTGAAGAAGAAACGTGGAAATAAGAAGAAGTGATGAACAGAGTTTCCTGCATCTTTTTTATTACAAGAAAAGTAAAATTTGAAGGTGAAATTTTTTAAGGGGGGAGATTTTAATAACCCAAAATTTTTTCAATGTAAATTTCCCTAGATCTAATTAAATGTCTTATTATGTAAAATGGTTATATAAAATATTCACTTCTTAGTTTTATGTTTTTTGATATAAAAATACAATTAAGAATTGTTACCATTGCTAATATAGTTTTTGAATAGTTATCATATGATTAGTATAAATATACGGCTTTAGAAAATCTAGTTTTATTAGACAAAGGAAGTGATGGACTCATTCGGTGGACTTTCTCCATATGAAGCCCATTTTTTGGAGCTTGAAATGGTGGTGGTTTCATTGGTCATTTCTCTTGACCAAGCCTAAGTGTAGCTTCAACATGTTAAGCTCAAGTGGAACCGCCTACGGGAGAAGAAGAAGTTGATTGAGATTACTACCTGAGCAACGTTATCCATGCCACCCTAAGAGTCTATCACCATCACACACCTTACCCTTAGGTATTATGAGGGTGTTATAAGTAGTTATGTAACAATACCCTATCACTAAGATTATGTACATTATTTTCATGTATATAATATACATTCATTTTGTTAGTTTTAATTTGAATATATTTTTTGATATAAGAATAGAATTTTTTAGTTAATATTAAGTTAAGAAATCTATTTTGGTAAATTAATAGATTTTTTAATTAAATAATATTATAATTACATATTATTACTAAATTAATTTTTATTAAATATAAATTATTGTATAATTTTTATAAATACAATTAAAATTTCTATTATGGTTTGACAGTTGTTTTTGTCAAAACACATGAATTTTTCATAAATGATGGTTTTCATTTTAGATGTAAAAATACACATATTTAAAAAATTATTTAGATAAAATTATTTTTTTTTGGAATTGGGATATCAAAATTGTCCAACGGTGAATTTTTCATAATTGTAAGAGACAATCGCATTTTTTGGTAAACAAATTAAATATTGTTTAAATATATAATGTGTTTTATTACATCATAATGACCCAATAGTTAAGTGGTAAAATACTATAAACATTATGTTCGGCCATTATATTTTTTACCATTAAAATAATCTGATTTTATGTAAGTATTATTTCTTTTACAAAGCATTAGTGGACCCTCCAAGACTTATAAAATAGTTAAACACTTTTATTTGATTTCTATAATAGTATGACTCACCTCCAAATAATAAAGCCTAATATTTTAAGAGGATAGGCCATTGTCCTAATAAAATAATGTTTTCCACTACCCTTTGGAAAATACCTTGGGTTGTTTTTTGGTTTTGATTAGTTTAATGTGTGGTGTCCAAAACCTAAATAATAAAGAATTAATACATTTTCCTATACAAACCCACCCAAGCTCCCAGATCCTCTTCACTTAAAGAATTTTTTGCTCGACCAACCTATGTCCTCTAATCTCTAGAATCCTCCCA
This sequence comes from Viscum album, assembly GCA_963277665.1. Lineage (NCBI taxonomy): Eukaryota > Viridiplantae > Streptophyta > Magnoliopsida > Santalales > Viscaceae > Viscum > Viscum album. The sequence goes on from OY728158.1 coordinate 1,617,248,019, forward strand.
AGGCTTCCCAATCTCCCAAAAATCCTCTCTCAAGCCACTCCCAATCCTTTGGTATCACACTTACACATAAGGTATTCTTTCCTTTCTCATTTTATCCGAGTTTCATTAAATTTTTATTCAATTTTATTTCAAATTATAGATGATGGGATATAATTTCACACCTTCCTATTTTTGACCATTTTTTCTGGGTACGTGCATCTGTCTATTTGAGGTCAACAAGGACGCACTTGTTGTTGCCCCACATTACCATTTTCCAATAGTGGGTGGAATCCTTCACTTATTCAGGGGGTGTTTTCTCCTTGATCAAAATGGGATGATGGGATTTTGGATCTTCCTTATATGGATTCCTCCTCGGAACTCATTACCTTTTCCGAGTCTCCCTTATATATTAAGACGTTTTTAATGAAAATCTTCCCAGGGTCATATCCTCGTGAATGATAGTTAATTACACTGCTTCTGTCAAGACATTCCAAAGGGTCTGGTCAGGGCAGCAACCTTCGGTCAGGGGAGTAGTCACGTTGGACATCACTGGCATGTCTGGACACTGGAACAATAGCACTTCTAGGTTTCTTCCCCTTATTATAGGGCTTCTTGAGGGTGTAGAATCCCGATTCATCCCACATTGAATGTGGTGAATTGTATTCCATAGGCTTCTCTATGAGGTTTTCCTCTACTTCCCTTGTTTAACACAAGATATTTCACAGGCTTAACGTCTAGTAGAGACAGATTGGATAGATTAGAACCCTAGCGGGAGTGGATCAGATGGGCGCAACCCCTAGAGGGAAAACTGATGCTAGGAGGTGAATTGACGTGATCTCATCGGGATGTGGTGGCTCGAGTAATAATAAAGATGGCTGGCTAAGTGAAGCGTATTAATAATGAGATGGAGTCGACACGAGGTTGATAGTGATGTTGGTCTTGAGCCTTAAAGAGACCTCCTACATATCCCTATGGCAGGGAATCAAAGTATGTGTAGTTTGAGATGGGGTATAGGATTGTGGTGTGCACAGAGGGAAACGACCCGATGATATACTAGGGATTATTCATGGTTATCAACCCGATATTGATTTGACGCCATTGGGATGGACCAGAGATGTGGGTCCCAACAGAAGGCATGACAACAGCTTATCACTAGGTTTGTGTTGACAATGACTTACCACTGAATAGTGATCACAATGGCTTACCACGAGATGGGTTTTATAATGTCTTACCACTTAATAGGGTTAACGATGACTAACCATTGGTCGGGGAACACAAAAACATACCATTGGTTGGGGGACAAACACTTACTATCAATTGGGGAAAACAATGGCTTACCATCTATTGGGGAAAACAACAGCTTACCACTGATTGGGGGATAGTTTAGTGTCATGCGGGAAAAAAGGGGCATGTGTCTTAACATCATGAAGGATGGGGGTGGACCGACATGAAGTGGTTTGTACCAATGGGTGTTGGGATTGAACCTCGAGGACACATCCTATGTACCTTTCCATGACAAGGATCAAAGTCCACGTAGTTCAGAAGAGGTGTTGGTGAATTGATGTAAAGATGGTCGGGACCAGTGGGTGTTGGGATTGAACATTCGGGAGGCTTCCAACGTACCTTGCCTTGCAAAGGATCAAAGTCCACGTAGTTCGTTATGGGTTGGAGAACCGACGTGAAGATGGTCGGAACCAATGGATGGTGGTCTTGAAGCTCATGGAGGCTTCTTACATACCTTACCTTATCAGGGATCAAAGTTGATGTAGTTCAGAAGGGTTTTAGTGAACTGACATGAAGATGGTCAGGACCAATGGATGGAGGGACTGAACCTTAGGGAGGGTTCCTACATACCTTAAATTGTCAAGGGTCAAAGTCCATGTAGTTTAGATGGGGTTTGGAGATTCCACTCTAGGCTACCCAGGGAGAGTGTCGTGATCGATGCTTACTCTAATCCCACGTGATACATGATCAATGTTAAAAACAAGAGGCAACAAAGACTCGACGATCACTTCATGAATAGAGAATCCATCGGAAGTGGAGTGGGGATTACACGTGGTAGGTGTCCTAAAAAGAAAAAACATCTGCTTAAACATGGACCATAGCCGAAATAAGAAATAGGGGATTATGCGTGGTTAAAGGCCCAAAAAGGTAGAGATTTGGACTTACTCCAGGATGAAGGCCTGTTGGCAAGAAATCCCAAATGTAGTGGGATTTGGAATTGAAGAAATGAGTGCTCAAATTCCTATCCTCCCCTCTATGGTCTGTTTCTAGGTAGAACATAGGAGGAGTAGATATACATCCTCCAGCATGACTGGTTAGGGGCTTACACCAAGGTCGTTTCCCTTTCCCCACAGACAGACAATGATCCGATAAAAAGGATCTATTTCCATATGAAGAATGATCTCACCCCTATAGAGACCAGTGGGTTTAGATCATGTACAAGATGGGGAACCTCGCATGTGATGCACGGGGTTGGGTCATAGTTTAACATCATGTGCTGAGGACCATCGTTCTTTAAAATTTAACATCCTGCAGCTCGGATGAGGCGGGCTCTCTCCACACCCCTAGTACTTACATAACTGGCATGCATTAACCCTTGGTGAGGGGAAGGTGCCGAAAATGTCATTGTGAGGTGGGTTTATGGAGTTATCCATTGATAATTCCACATTTTCATGGCTATGCGGAGAATCAAGAGTCATTATTGTGCCTGGGTGCCACTAATGAGTGGCGATGGTGGATGGGTATTATGCATAGAAGTTGCCATGGGGCCTCTACGGAGCATCAATGATGAATGGGGCTTATGCACAAGAAGATTCACATTATGTATTCCTCATGTTTGGACATGAAGGAATCCCAACACACTAGTGGGTTGAGGCAATTAATTGGAGCCTACACTTATGTGCCAGTACACAAGAAGGATAACTCCAAGGGTGTTGGAATCAGTCCAAACAATGAGAGGTGAAAAGTGTGAATAACATTCCTGAAATTTGGAACACAGTGAGGGTGGCGTGATGATGGAGGATGACTGTTGATGATGTTTGAATCATGTAATTCATATCATGTTAGCCTGAAATGCGGACAAACAAATGAGGGTTGACTGGTGACCGTGGTCAAAACACAGGACATGACTCGAAGTGTCATCCAAAGTCTTCTGGGACATTGGCCCATGACCGTATGTAAGCTGAGGTGGCATGGGACCAGGCCATTAGGGGGTCCCTCCAGACATGAAAGAGGATGAATATTCGAATGAAGTACACAGAAAGCTTTAGGTTTACTGATGGAATGTTTGAAAGGATTCAAAAATTCTTGAAATTATTCCACAGTAATATTGGCATGTGGAATCTTATGCATGGCATGAAATGACTCTCTTATATGGAACATGAGGCATCCTATTATTGAATAATATGGAATACTACAGTTTATAGTAATGTAGAGAGGACTATGGGAATCTTATGCTTGGAATATAAGGCATCTCTTGTTTGGTGCAAGAGGCATCCTATGATTGTCATGTATGGTTTACTACAATTTATAGTCATATAGGTTGGACTATTAGCATCTTGTTCTTGGCACAAAAGGAATCTCTTGTTTATAGAAATACACGTCCTATGATTGGAACATACGGTGTGATAATGTTTATATTAATGTAGAGAGGATTATTGGCATCTTTTTTTGGCACATAAGGCATCTCTTTTTTAGAGCAAGAGGCATCCTATGTTTTTAAGATAGGGTGTGCTACTTTTTATATTCATGTAGAGAGGACTATTGGAATCTTATGATTGGCACATAACGCATCTCTTGTTCAGATAAATATGAATCATATGGTTGTAACATAGGGTGTGCTACAGTTTATAGTCATATAGAGAAAACTATTGGCATCTTGTGCTTATCACATAAGGCATCTCTTGTTTAGATCAAGAGGCATACTAAGTTTTGAACATAGGGTTTGCTACAGTTTATAGTCATGTAGAGGGGACTATTAGGCATAAGGTGCCTAGAAATGGATGGTGTTGGGGCTTACGTGAGAGCGGCCCTTTCTGGTTCAACCGTGAATATGAGTCAGGTGATGGCGTATGGATGAGTTTCTTGAGAAATGGTTCGACTCATTGTAATTGGGGAATTAATGATGAGAATATCAACTCATGGCCTGGGAAACAAACTAAGAGTTATATGTCGACTCGAGGTTTTTGATGGTGTGGGGAGGAGTATCTCAAATCATGGTATTCCAAAGGTGGAAGGTCATTGCGCATAAGGGCACAATAGAAAATGTATGCGTCCTGGCCCGAAAACTTCAAGGTGTGACTCTCCATTTTTATGGGGTTCGGTGACAGTAGCGAAGGGCCCGACCCAGGACCGCAACCCGACATTGATCCCGAGTGGGGGTGTAGGGGTGCAGGCCCCACGATATGGACCAGCAGGCATAAGCCTGGATACTATAACACTTACGATGCACCACATGCGGGATGGGCTCCGCATAATATTCCATTGTGCGACACAGGAGCATGCAATATTGGGCACCGTGGCGCTGTTGCGTAGAATAGGGAATGTTGGTGCACAATAGGGAAGGATTTGTGAACAATAGGGCTAGAGTGCACACAATTGGGAATGCATGCATGCAATAGGGTAGAAGTGCATGCAATATGGGAGATTTTCATGAAATAGGGGGTGGTTCATGCAATAGGGAATGAATTGTGCAAAAAGGGGGAGGTCGGTACGTAATAGGGGATCTTTGTGCGCAATAGGGAATGTGTGCTTGCAACTGGAAAGGTGCAGCACTGGTGCCCACAAAATAGAGCCCATTGGAACTGTTGGGTGAGAAAAATGATGTTTTTCGCACAAAAAAATGAATCTTTTCAGGAAAAACATGTCAGGTTAGACCTTTTATGCACAAAAGTGGTGTTTTTTACTAAAGATGGGGGGGTTTTCATGCAAGTACGGAAAATGAGGACTTATGCGCATTAAAGCGGTGGCCGACCTCCAGGGCCGCTAGGAAGATGGGGGTGCACTTGTATTTATAGGTCAAACCTTGAATGTCAGTGCACGTAAAATCTCATTCTACTTTTACGCACAAAGCCATTTTGGACGCAAGATTCCATTTTTATATGCAATATTCTATTTTTTGCGCAAGATTCTATTTTTACATGAAAGATTCCTTTTCGAAGCACAAATCCATTCTTTTCCCCAAAACCATCCTAGATGGCCATTTCTTGTAGCCTAACTTCAAACAGCAATAACATCGGATCCATAACTCCATTCGGGCTCCACAACTATTCAAATCAAAGATTTCGAAACGACTTACACTTAGAGATCATGTTTGTCAGCATTAGGTGAATTGCATGGATGCGTTTTCTGGTTCCAAAACTCCCCAATACTACCCTCCATATGTTTGAAGGATGAGAGTCCGCTTTCCCTCTCATTAATTTCTTCCATGTACACTCATTACTATGCTGAAATTTCATAAGGAATATTACTTTTCTCATTTACATTCTTGCAATTCTTATGTATTATGTATCTAAATTCCATTACATATGTTGGTACTTGTATATATATAACCCCCATACTTTCCATTTCATGTACATATTATGAGACACCCCATTCTCTCTCATAAATCATTTTCATGAATTTTTATGTCACACCTTTATGCTGCCGAAATTACACCATGACATTCCATACAAAAGACATTGTGTAGTGAATACCATGCCCATTTATCAATCAAGTGTATTCAACTTTAGGAACATTTACTTATTGACTATAGAGTTTTAGGTATTAATTACACATTCCATTATTCTGGAATAAATTATTGTGTTTCATGAATCCATGTTATATGATCCATGTAGCACACTTATGCATGAAATGAAATGTTTTAAAAGGATGTGACCTCATAGCACTTCAATGCACTGGGTAATGATTAGTATAGTGATACATCAAGTGTAATGAGGTTTTACTCATGATAACCAATGTTTAATGAGGGTATACTTAGGATCCTTGTTCAATGATCCTTGGTTCATTATAATACCATGTTAAGTGTTGTTGCCACATTTCCATGTAATGATAATCATGTTATATCATGCCTTTATGATCATGTTTATTTCATGCTCCTTTAATATTCCTATTGCCAAACATTTACTGTATTCTTCATGTTATGCCTTATTTACTCTCTTACTGGGATTTATTGCTCACCCATTTTCTTATAAATGTCTTCATGTTATCTCATTCAATGCTAAGTATGAGGGAATGTAGTTGTCATGTAAATGATGTTTTCAATAAAGATGTTGTGTTTCTTGTTTTAAGTCTCTATGTAATGTTTCTAATCCACAAAGACACTAGACATCTCAATATTCTATGTTGTATCAAGTGAATTTTTTATGTAAAAAATCTTGTCTATGTGTGTAATAAAAAATAATGGATGTTATATAAATGGTGTTTATTCATGTTATTATGCTCATGTTTTAGTTTAAAAATATAATACTTAGATAACACATTCCTAGTATTTATGGAACTTTTCACTATCTCTTCATACGATTAAAATGTTTGAGAGGTTGATTCCCTTCATATAGTTTGTTTTAGTCTATAAAATAGGTAATTAATATTTATTTCTAGTTTTCATATATAATCTATAACATGAATCACTAGTCATATAAATTTTTACTTATACTCAGTAATAGTATCCTCTTCCACTTTTCATGAATTTATAATTTTAATTTCCTTATCAGCTTATTTCCCCTGATATACCTGATGAAAAGATCCAATGTAATTCTACCTTATAGAGGGGAAAGAAGTTTATTTCTATGAGAAGTTTTATTTTTCATAACCTGATTTAATTTGCAATGTATAGTGATAATTTTATTATCTCAGAATCTTGTTTCATTGGTTGGATTGTTAGGGAGAAAACTCAATGATTACAAGTGTTGACATGATTTATGATCCTTATATTAGGTTTTATTTCTAAACAATGAAATATTCTAATTGGATCTTGAATAACACTATGAATTATTAATAATTGTGTATAATTATTATGAATTTATTATAAATGTAAATCAAATTTTCTGTCTATTCTAGAAAATTTTCTTTCATTTTCTAAGGTTCTATAAATAATTTGTTATCTAGTTATGTTCATATAAATTTAGTTCTTAAGGATTATACATAACTTTTATAATATGAAATATAACTACATCAAATCTAGATACCCATATTCATTGGTCGTTTAATACATTACCTGCTTCTAGAATCAAAATTACATTAGTCTTATGAGAATAGATACATATCAGATTATTAAATTACATTATAATATAATTACCTCATATAAAATAATAAAACATTGTTATTAATTCATTTCTTATCTGTAGATCATATGTACAATTATTCATTATCTCTTAGGTAAATAATAAAATAAAATAAGGGGTGATATCAAAAGCAGTGTAGGGGCATAATATAATATAAGCTAATATGGAATAAACATGACAAACATAATATTTCAGGAATAAGTAAAAAATACATCTCATATAACATAATAAATAACATATCATATCGATAAAAATGAAAATTAAATGATCACATGGATAATAATAATAGATCCCATAATGATGTAATGTATCAGATCAGTCATCATAATAATACTATTGAGGCCTTGTACTAATAAATCACAAAAAATGTAAGGAAACACCCATTATCCTATTCTAGTATATCTCATGAGACCTAAAAATTCATTAGTGGGATATATAATCATCAACAACACCCATTACATAATATGTACAATGCATTCATCATAATAAAGAGATTATTAAACAATATAATACATAATGTTTTGTAAGGAACCTCTAATATCATCATAGATAAGTAATAAATAATTATCTATATTGATGTAACAATTATAAAAATCTGAAATATTATTGAGAAAAGGACTCATCATTATCCTTGGTTTTAAAAATCATAGTACACTCTTATTACAATACTATTTTGAAATAACATTTTGGATGATTTTTTTGAGTTTTTTCTTGTGCAATAAGTATTATCTGATTACATTTTTTTTTACTAGTAAGTTTACAATATGACATGATTTTAAGTGTTGAAAATATGAAATTAATGAACCATTATGGAATTGAACTCATCGGATAATAAACGATAGAGTAAAGCATATGAAGATATTATAACAGAACCTAAAATACTTATAATAGGACGATTGGAGTTATTCATATAGATGTCTATAAATAAAACATGAGTATTTGAATATTAGGATATGTTTCCCAATGAAATCTAAAGAGATTTAAATTATTTAAAAGTTTGTAATAGTTTTTTTTCTAGTGCAGTTCTTTTTTGTCTTCAGATGGATTTTCTTAGAGAATCCATGTGTGATTTTTTACATTGTACATGTCTAAGAATTCCTTGATATATTTTGTATTTTTATGTTCAATGTGGAAGTTCTTCTAGACTATAAGTTGATATTTATAATCTATATTGATCAAAGTGTTCTATAAATATAATGTTATAGGGTGTGTTTGATCCTTCGTGATCGAGGGATTTCATGGTTTGGAAGAAAAAGCTCATCTAACCTAATTGATTAAGGAATTTTGTAGCTAGGAATATATAGTTTCTATGTTTATGAAACAGATACCATCCATTAAGGAAATTTCAAGTGTGGAAGTGGGATAACTTATTTTAGGTTACAAAACACCTACTAAATTATTCTAAAAGTGAAGGATTCCTTTATTGGATTTTTTTTGTAATTAATATTATTTTAGGGGTATTTTAATTTTTACACAATACTCCATGAGATTTTTATCTTTTCTTCATATTATTTTTCATTGTATGCTTATTTCCCCTATACTTTTTTTATTTTTCAGTCAATATTTTAACTACTAATAATTTTATATCCATATGTATTTCTTCTTTGTTTCCACTAATTTGATTGGAAGAGTGTAGAATACAGTCAAATCACATCGGAGTGGGATGAATTTTTTTACTTTATTCTCGTAAATAAAATTTACCCCCTATTTTAGTATCATATCAATGCCTTTTTGGGACTAACACCTCATATCATAGATAGTATCTTGATATCAACAATTAACTCTACTTTTGAGTAAATATCTTGTTTTTTATTATCCTTTTGTTCCATAAGAATTTTCAATATTTTTAATACAATGATGTGTACAAGAAGAAATATTTTTTTCTTATATATGGAATGTTAAATTTATGTTGGAAGTATGAAAAATTTAAATACCACCAATCCACCAATTTTTTTGGTGGTGAATATGAGTACTAAAAATATTGTATGGATACATACATGTTCAATAATGGTTTTGAAAATTACATGATTCTTATTATTCATTATAACTATAATTAAAATAATATTTTAAAATTTGCTCAAGATGATGGATAAAAATTTCAACACAAATTCCATGTCAAAAAATAATATTCTATGAGTGATTCAAAGAAATATATATAGTAAAGTATCCTCTTTTTATATGAATAGTATAATTTAGAATAAATAAGTAGTAAACAAATTTGTAATTTAAAAAGTTACAAAAACTATATGTGTAATGCTCATGGCTGATTATCAATGTTTTGACTTTCAACATGGTGAAACTATGACCCAAATGTTTCAATATTTTATGATTATTGTGAACATTCTATACTCACACAGAATAAAATATATCTTAGATGAACAACTCTTTGAGAGAATAATTAATATCCTACCCAAAATATGGTACTTTAAATAGACACCCATTGATGATACTAATTATATTAGTTATAATATCCAGACTCAACCCATTTTCTTAAGAAGGACTGAAATTTCATTAATCATACATGACATCCTTAAGGAACCAAAGGATGAAAATAAATGTCAATGTGTTTTTTAAATTATGGGGGGATATTTTCCCTTAAAAAATTAACCTACAAGCAACCCATAATAAAGTGACGCAATATGTTTTATGATACAAAACTAGAATAAACTCCAATGCTATAAGAAAACAATTATACAATTAATAAAATATTAAAAAACAAAATATAAGTCTATAATCCCATTAAAAATAAAATTCAATGAGAATAATAATTAAGGAAAATAAGTCTCAATTCAATTAAGATGCAAGGAAAATAATATTCATTTTACTTATGTGGAACCACTCTAGACTCTAAGACATGACCGCTACTCTAACAACAAACTATGGAAACCCATTACCTTATCATCAAAATTACTGAAATATGAAATCTCGCCCTTACCTATATCAATATAAATAGTGTGTTTATACACACCAAGGTGTATATACCTTGGTGAGTATACAACCTAGTAGGAAAACATTGAGACTTCCCCCAAATTACACAAAATTAAGATACTAGTAAGAATACATTTTATTTTAAATATAATAGACGAATAAAGAAGGGAAATAAATTATAAATATTCAAAAATATCCATAACATTGTGAAATTACATACACAAAAAATAATATAATGGCGTGAAACCACACACACATGAAAAACACTCACCAATGCAACCACTTCCAAAAATACCCCCCCCCCCAATATTCTAACTCACGAGAGGTATATGTCCTTCCAAACACATGTCATTACTCAATGGTATAATTCAATGTGCCAAAATATTTCTCACCATGACCATGTTTAACCCACATAGTCCTTCTTATGTACATACAAACACATACGCACAATGTCCTTGTTATGTTCTCATATAGAAACCCATTATTTTAAAAAATAATGATATTTAACCATTTAATTTAACACCTTGTGGGTGTCACTCACAGTGAAAATTTTTAATATCAACCAAGAAAGAGGAATCTATAATAGGTATTTCAAATGATTTTTTAAAAAATAAATCATAAGTTTTCAATTTCAAAAACAATTAGCCTTATTGTTCTAGTAGAAAGTATAAAAGAGGAGAATCCATCTACCCTCAATGTATTCAACATGAAGAATAAACTAATGATCTCATGAATCTAGGATATATTTATCATTCATTAAAATTATTCAAAAAAATATTTATCAAAATTTTCAAAAAATAATAGATATAGGAATGGTATCTCTAGTATATGGTTCATCATGAAGGAAAATCAGAGAATGAAGAAGAGAGGGGAATAATGAAACTCTTAAATTTAATATCAAAGATACTACCATCTTTGAACCATTTAAATCCAGCACTATGGTGAATATTATTTTCAAAATACGATATTAAATGGCCAAGGGTTGAGATCCTATGTCAAGAGAGGGTGAATGAGGGTTCTTGGGGAGTTTTTGGGTTAAAAAACGATTTTTCAGGATTGATTAATCATGTTTATAAGTTATGATACAATGTTTTTTTGAATCATGTACCAACTTTATGGATCACTTATATCCTCAAAATTTCCAATATTCATGTCTTATACATGGTTTTTCTAAACCAAGCACCAATTGTGTGTCTTCTCATAATATCCCTCCAACTCTCGCATGGTTAGATGGATAAAACCACACAGTTTCCCCTAGCATTGGTCAAACTATGCATCTTTTAAACCCTCTAAAAATATCCCCAATACACCTGATATATTCTGAAAATCAACGAAATTATTATTTAACATGAAAATATATAATAAAATATATAAAATACCTAAAAATTGGGATGTTTTTCTCTCCACACCATGGGGTTTTCTATCCTTGCGATGTTGGAGGTCAGTTGTGCCCTAAAAGAGTTTCAAACACTGATCAAGAATAAAAATATCCCACTCTAATTATCCCTACAAAATTGGACCATGATACCATAATATCCATAAACACAATATATATCTACCTAAAAACATATTTTATTTTCTATCTAGAATACAAATTGGGTACTAAAAAAAATAAATCATTTATATCAAGGGTGAAATGGTCCTAGAACATCACATGGCTATGGACATTATGGAATTTCATTAATTTGTAGACACAAAAAACACTATGTAAAGCACTAAATCATGGTGGTAACGTTAACTGATATGAAAATCAATAATACATTCAAAAGAATCAAACTGATCGACATATCGAGGATCCAATTTTCTATACATTCCCTACTAATGGTGGTGACCCATTCTTGAGGACACTTAAAAATATGTGGTCACATAATTCAAAATTTAAGGGTAATCAGTGATTATTTTCATATTATTTATAATGAATTCAGGTCATTTCCATCAATTTCCTATCTATATGGATAGTTGACATATCCCCATGGATATGACATATTATAATCAAGGAAGTTACCCTAGTCTCTTCACAATAAAGAACTGATTGAAAAGGATGACTATAAATTCGTAAAATGGATAAATTTTTATTATGTTCTAACAATTGTAATTAAATAAAAACTCCACCAAAGGTAAATGGTCTTCCTATGAACCAATAAAATATATTAAAAATGAATATAGCATAAATTATAATTTTTTGATCCTATGTTCCAACTAAAAAATCATTTTTGGATGATATAATATACCAATGGCGAAATATGTGCAATAGGCTTGTTGCAAGGATCACCAAACAAATTAAGTGAATCTTAGATCTCTATTTGAGATAGTTGATATTGACACTCCATGAAATTTTAACACATAAATGTTATTGAGATTTGTTAATTATTCAAACATATTGGCCTTGGGAATTGGAATGAAATGTTATGACTTGGTGAGCTAGTCCATAATCACCCAAATAACATTATTCTCTCTAAGTGACAATGGTAGGTCGATGAAATGCATATGGAAATATGATACCATTTCCATATGTGTATTGGAATTTATTATAACATGCCATTAGTCATTGGTGTCTTGTATTTACACATTGGCAGGTGATACATTTCATAACATAGTGAAGCAACTTCTTTTTTATAACTGACCACCAAAAATGGGTCTTCATTGTACTGTAAATTTTCTAAATACCCAAGTCAACTACCTAATTTTAATGATGATATCAATAAATAATATATTCATGGCATGATTCAGGAACTATGATTTGATTCAAAAAGTGAAACATAGAGTATTTTATCTTATGTATATTCAATATATGTTCTCCCTACCATTATATTTGGGCTTCATGAAAAAGGAATCTAGGTCTAATTTATTATCCTACTTGTCCAGTCTAACTAAATATGTAATAAGAGTTACTTGAAAGAAAACAACATCCTAATTTTTTCCCTTAAAAAATCCATTCATGTTTTAAATTACACTCGTAATATTCCAATGTTCTTTTGATTCTATAACCACCACATTATATGATTTTTTGACACAAATTATCAGCCACTAAATTTCCATTTCCTCACGTATCAACCAAGTCAATGTCAAACACTGGGAGATAATCCATCAATTTTCATTACCTTATGTTCAAATATCTTTGTGAATATTTATGTTTTAATCTTTTATGATCCATAAACATGGCTAAATTTTCTCCAAATCATTATTTTTGATATGATTTTAATGTATCAATTACAATAGTTTTCCCAATTCCTGCCTTAGATAATTCATTTCATGTGATTTCAACTATTTAAGACCATAAACTATGTCATGGTCTCCATGTATGAGATCATTTCCCATTACATATCCAGACACATAACAATATAACACATAGTCATTTCATGGTTATATAAATAGGATTATAGGTTATGAAGTGATTAAATCATAATGATCCTAAAGGTTTCCCAATAATAATTACTCCACCCTGAATAAAATACCTTTCCTAGTAAAAGTGGTTATAGGATACGAAATACTTGATAAGTCATAGAGAAAGTGATGATAACAACCAATGAATCCAAAAAATATCAATATCTTTAAGATATTGTTAGGTGGTCTCATATAAATTTCCACTTTTATCTTTCTAGGATCGACTGTTATTCCACATTTAGAAATTACATGACTAGTGAAACAAATATATTATTTCCAAATATCAATATTGGAGAATTTATCATAAGGATAGTGCTCACAAAATGTACCGAATAAAATTTATAAGTACTTATCATGGTATTTTCTAGTTCAAGAGTGCACTAATATATCATCAATAAATACCATAACAAAACAAATTATGATACTTGTGGGAGATATAATTCATTACGTTTATGAAAACTTCATGTGCATTTGTAGGTCCGACAAGAATGAATGCATATTTATAGTTACTATAAAATATTCTAAAAGTTATATTTGAATTATCTTATTTCTTAACACTTAGTTGGAGATACCTAGATCATAGATCAATTTTGGAAAACCATTTATCTCAACTAAATTGAAAAAAAATTCAGTGATTTGAGGAAGAGGGTATAGATTCTTAATAATAACATGATTCACTTTACATTATTCAACACAACATTGATGTAAATTGTATTAATTATTTACAAAGGGGCCCAAGGAGGCTGAAGGCATAGTGATTGGTCTAATGAACACCTTACATTCTAGTTCTTCCAGATAAACCTTTAATACCCATAATATTTTTAGTGTCTTTATATATTATAGAAGTCAAATAAACTTGTTCCCAAAAGTATATTTATAGAAAATAAAATTTGTCATTTAGGTGGTAACAAGTATAAATCTTGCATAAAAAATCAAGGCATTGGTCTATTGTAGTAGGATGAACCATATTCCAACATTCTTCAATAACACCCATCATCATCTATGAAGATAAGGTTTAATCTATTTTCATTAAAATACCTACTTTATTGGAATTTATATCTCAATAACACAGGAATAAATTAATATAACCATATTAGGATATGAAGGTTACTTTTTAGGAATAATAATTTATATAAGATTTAAATTCCACCATCCAATATATTCCAAATATCAAATAACAAATTTCCATATCCATTACTATAAACTCCCATAAAAAGTGGACCTCACCGATGGTAATGGGATAACCGAAACACTTAAATCCTATACATTCCTATAGATGAGGATGTGTTTTGATTATAACTACATAATGAATAATTTATATATATAGAAACATTTGATTTACGAGATTAGAATAATGAAATTAGTGGGATGTTAAAATATCGAACAATACACTTAATAGATTTGAGTTGTGAATAATGGTACCTCACCTCATTGAGGGACCTGGTTACTCAACTATGATTTATTTCTCAGCTCTAAATAGTTTACAATAAACTCCCACTCAGAATTCCTTGAGTCCTTATTTACGTTGTGTTAGATAGACAACCAAGGTGTTCCTAGAATTATATTTAGTTACTTGACTTTGAGGGAAATGACTATTTTTATGATACTACACTAGTTGAGCATGAGAAATCTGAGATTGATTTAATCTAGCTACACATTTTTTCTTAATTTATTACATATAATAATGCTTAAGGTTTATTTCTCATTCATATATGTTTCATTATTAAGGATTTTTTTCACTCATTTTCTTATGCATGAACGAGCCATGTTAAAAATAACCTGGTTCTAGATTGTAACGTGGTGGAAAAGTGACTAGTCTATTATTCTAGATCCTTGGTGGTCTACTTTCCGGGGAGTAGGATTACCTCTATTTTTATGGAATTAGAGTTTACACCCATGTTTATGAATGAAAAATATTTTTCCACCACTAACATTCTCAACTATGTCCCTTTTGTATATTATTGCTCTGTTTACCATGTGTATATAATAATTGATCAAGAACATGAAAACCTTATAATTAATATCCAGGAATATCCCTGACTCAAAAATATGATCCTTTAAATTTTGGATAATTTTCACCTCTATATCAAAATGATCTAAGTACATAAACATAGCATCTTATTTCTTCACAAATAGATTTCCATTCTTAAGGATAAATAAATTTATCACTTGTGTTACTTTAAAGCTACATAGATAAAACAAATTTGTTTAATAATTCATCAAATACATCCTAAGTAATGACTTAGTGATGTTTATCTGAAATATATAATTCCCACCATTATCATGTGATATCCTCTAGTATGTATACTGCTACCTTCACCTTCATATATTGTGTTTATAAGTAAATAGAATCTAATTACTTATAACATAAACTACTCATAATTACATTATTTATAATAAGGTTTTTACTTTATTACATTTTGAGGATATTTTCTATTTAGAGTTTTAGATAACTGGGAAAAAAATTTACATATTAGATGCTTCTAATAAAATTTATACCCTTCCACTCAATATCCATTTATTCAAAAAAATAAAGTATTATTAAATTTTTACTCATTTATTATTCAAAACATGTTTTCTTATTTTAAGATAGATTTCCATAATGGATATATAGTCCTTAATATAGTTCATAATAATCCCTAAACACTATGAAAAACATTTGAGAACATTGGATAAGAAAAACAAAGATCATTAAATTATTGAAATTTAATTAAACATGTTAATCTATTTGATATTCATGAAAACCCATAAGGATGTTTTATTGTTCTCATAATAAAATTTGAGATTTAAATAATCTCTTGATTGTTCTAGAAATTAACTCTTTGAACAAAGCATTTCATAAGACATTTCATAAACTATCGTAATGAAAAAAATAATTATTCATGAGGGTTTCTTTAAAAACAAGAAATCATTTTCATGAAAACAAAAATTTTACCAATAGGTGATTATAAACATTATTTTACATCAAATTTCATTTTATTATCTTAAGAAATAAAAATATTTTTATAAAAATTTAACAAATAGAAAATGAAATATATCCTTGGATAATAATAAATTATTGAATAATGATAGAATTTATAATTTCAAAAATCATAATCATACCATCAAGTCCTAGTTCCAAGACACCATAAACATGTTTCCAAGGCTTTCTACTAACACATCATAAATAATTGGATATGCACACTACAAATACCAAGACTAGTCTATCTCATGAGACCTACCAATTCATCGAGGGGTTATATATAATCAGATCTTAGTTGTCTCTTAATAAGTCCAATTAATTCATCATATTATTGAATGGAAATATAATAAATAATCAATATTAACATTCATATTAAAAAAGTAAAATATAAAATGTCATTATTATCCTCGGTAAATAGATAGAATAACATGGTCATAATCCATCCAAAGAAATAATTTGGATGGTATCGTTGGATTATATCACCAATAAATCATAATAATCATAAAATGATGTTAACAAAAATGAAAATTCATTTAAATTATCATTTAAAACATTCTATGAAAACATGGGAAATATATCATTTAATTTTGGTAACATTTTAAATAATTTTTTTAAAAATTTTTATAAAATTAATTTATTAATAAATAAAAAATAAAAGTAAGAAAATAATATTCATATAAAATAATGTTTAGGATATTATGAAACTTTTTTAATGTTCTACATGTTATAATAGAAAAATGTTGTCTCACTACTGCAAAAATTAAAAAGAAAGTCGTATAGAAGACACCTGAAATGATTATTCTTAATAATTTATAATGAATGTAAAAATTAGTTACAAACAAAATATAATAATAATTTAAACAAAAATAAGAAAATTATTGAAACATTTTATGAAAATGGATATAGAGGATAAATACTTTGAATGAAATGAAAAAAATGATCTTTTAAAGGAAAATCACTCACCTCGTGTCCCCAACCATTTTTTATATTATATAACTCCAAAATGATAAAATTATATTAGTTTTATACTTGTTTAATAACATTTTTAATGTTTAATACATTATCATTATTTATTTTATTTCACTTACTACCATGACATATTTATTTACAAAATGATTTAAGATTACTTCCGAGGTTTTGAGGATATTCAGTTCATAATCCCAAAATAGAAATGTTAAGTTAACCATAGTAAAATGGGTCATGGTTACATTATCCCCAAAACATTAATCATGAAATATTTATCATTTTTATTTATTAAAAAATATTTTATAATCCGTATTTAATAGAGTACATAAAAAATGAATCACGAGTCTTTGTGAAGGTGGTAGTCTACACATATGCATGACTGACATTATCATTTTTAAAGGGTTAAAGTGTAAGAAGGTCAGTAATATGTTATATTTAAAAAATAATATTTATGTCAAAAATATAATATATATTAATTAAATTCATCATAATTACCTTCCTTGTGGGTAGGTGATGAAAAAAGATACGCATCTCCTTGTGGAGGTGGAATTCCACATATACACAGCAGTGATGTTTTCATTTCTTGTAGGATGGAAAAGAAGATAACAAAGAGTTTTTACATCAGAATAATAAAATTTAAGTATATGTAAGATAATTATAATCTCATATTAGTATGGTTTTATATTATTTTATTTATATTGAAGATGACTTCAACATGAAAACACCCAATTAATAATTATACCTCTTATTTCAGAAGCCTCATTTGGGTTACACCTTATTCCTTCTAGATTGGTATTTTGGTGTGTCCATAACCAATTAAAAATGGGTTGTAAGGTTTTTATGTAATTTGGGATGATATTTTTAAATCTAAATATCTAAATAAGATTGATAATGAGATGATATGTGCTCCCTTTTTATAGGTGATGTGTGTGGCAATCTTGTAAATACATGAAATATTAATATATAGAATGTGTCTAAATCATTCAAAATGAAACTAATGTAAAATATATTTGAATATATGTAGTATAAGGTATACATAAATTCGTAAAATAAAATTTATAAATGTTTTAAGGGGTATTTTGAACCTTGTATCTTAATTTATCCCCTTATTGACCCTTTTAACCTTAATCATGGTAACAAAATTTTAAATATCCATGGTACATGAAAGTAATTTTAAAAATTAAAAGTGGAACATACATGGAACATTCCTAATATCCTCAATAATTTCCTATAAAATCTTTTTATGATAGTATTTTAATGATTTTATATTTATTTAAAAATAATTCTTAACATTAAATAATATTTAAGGCCATTTTCAGGATTATTCCCAAAATATAACATTAAACATATCAAGAAAAAAATGGAATTTGAATAAAAACTATTTTACCTTCAATTATACATTATAAATGTCCAATAAATTTTTTGAACACCATAATACATCAAAAATATATTTCTTTTAATTTTTTTAAACTAATGTACTTTATTTTTTTATTATTTTTACTAACATTGTGCGGTGTTCTATAAGAATATAAGGTAAATATAACAACTCCAAAAATTAAAAATAAATTAATATCATAAATATATTTTATTATTATTAAATATTATTATATATGTTCATTAAAATATTATTTATATCTATATCTAAATTATGGAAAAATAATAAGTGATAGAGGGATTCGTTTTATAATTACTCTACATAAAATAATATGAAGGCCATAATCACAAAAAAGTGGCATAAAATATCCATATATTAGAATTTATGCTGATTATGGATCATATAAACACATAAAAATTCATTAATTCAGGTTTTTGAGATTTTTAAAAGCTTTTTCATAAAATTTCAACCTCGATGAACCCATTTTACACATTAATGTGGTGTTAAATTTTTTCATTGGTTATTATTCATTGTGACTAAACATGAAGTGGAGATTATTATAAAATTTGACCATGATTATTCTAAATATAGAATCCATTTTATATTATTTAATTTCCAATATTACGAAAAACTAATTTCAATATACTTGTGTAAAGGACAATGAAAAATAGTTTTTAGAAAAATACTCTTTTTAAAAATAAAAAAAAATATATACAAAAATTAACTATAAAGTTGATTATAATTTAATTAAAATTATTATTTTTAATAAAATAAAACTTATATTTCTGTAAAACAAATCCAAACCCCAATGGAACATTGAAATTACTTTAAATAAAATCAAATTAATGAAAGGTTTTGCAAAATTGATATTTTTCATTATTCATCCAAAAGTAAACCTTTTAAGATTAATCCAAAGAATTTATCATAAGATTATTTTTAGATTCTAATTTCAAATATTAATCCAATTTTATGAAATAAAATTTCTAAAAGTTTCATAAATTAATCATGATATCCATGCATAAAAAACAATAAAACCTATTTTTGAGGAAAATGTATTTTTGAAGTATAAAATGAATTTATACTCATTCTTGATCTAGCAACCAGCATTAATAAAATATTAATTTATTTTTTAAAATATATGATCTATACATTTTATTAACAATATTAATATATAGTAACTAACTTAATTAATTTTGATAAATCTATTTTGTGTGTAGAAAATAGTTTTCTAGAAAAAAAATTATCTATTTCAATAATATATGTTTTTAGTTAAAATTTGATTTCATATTTGCAAGGAATTAATTAGTGAATTTGTATTAAGAAAATTTTTATACAAGTATTTAATAATTTTTTAACTCTAATTCATACCATCTATTCTAATGGCTGGATTATAATTATCATATTTAAAAAATAATATTTTTTAGTATATCAGGATTTGTATAAGCTTAGTGTTGTGTGTGGGGTGCACTATCATAAATAGTATTCATTGAAAGTATAATAGTATATAAAAATTTTGGGTAGTTATATTCTCCCCCTCTTACCAAAATTTTATCCTCACAAATTTCATTTGATTCTCACAAAATGAGTTTATCAGAACACATTAATAAAATTAGATATATATTTTAGTGTGGACAGTAATTTCTTGGGAAATAATTGAAAATTATTTTCTAAAAGTGTGTCATGATAGTAGAGTGTTACTTATTTTATAATATTTTTTATATTTCAATTGTTTTACCATTGAGATATTGATTTTAATAAAATGTATATACATTATTTCTTTCCTCATTATAATTTGAATTTCATCCTTCATTTATGATTCGTTTAGTTTTTTCTTATATATAATTTTTTATTTGATGTAATTAATATTCAAGATGAATAATTCATTACTAAAGAATTAAATTGAAATTTAAACAGATCATAATATCCATAAAAGGATGAAAACATATATCACTTTTTCATATCTATTAATCAAAACAAAAAAACATGTACCACAATTTAAGATAATATCAAATATGAATAAATCATTATAAGATGAGATATTAAATTAATTAATAAATCATAAAAAATAATTCCCAAAGTTGAACTTAAACCATTTCTAAAATAACATACCTTGAAATTATTCAAAATATGATTGGCCATGTTCAAAACAAAAAAATAAATTTCAATCACGTATACTTTTTTGTTCAATTTAACATTTGTATCCAAAAAACATTAATCACTCGTAATGTTATGTACAAAAAGTATAAGTTGTAATCATATAATATCCAAAATATTATAATACTTCCCATAAATAACCTAAATCACTATAAAGCCACAATAAAATCATATATTCTTCCATAAGATAATTCAACCATTATTCCTTAAATAAAATCCCATCTTATCCAAAAATATTTCTATTTACCATAATCATATAATGTTATAAATACATTGAACTTCATTAATGTAGCTATAATCATTCAGCCCCCAAATCACTTTTCAATTCCATGTTTATCTGTATAATAAAACATATATAATTTCATACTCTGGATCACTCTAATTCTGTAGTCAAACTAGTTCTCCACATAACCTCAGGTGCACCTCCCCATATGCTATAGGATACTGACTAGTAATTACGGTCTAAGGTGGTACTGAGGTGAGACTATACCTCCTATATTAGAGTGTGAAATAAGATATAAAATAACCATATACCATCTGAAGAAGTAAATAATCTTAGTAATTATAATTTATTAGAAAACCAATAATAATATATGAGATTTAATAAATTCCTGAACAACCATGATATATATAAAATGGTCTACCCATTGGGCTAGTCAAAAATACAAACCATTATAAAAGAAATAAAATAAAAGGGCTCTACCAAATCTTTAATCTGAGCCTCATCTTGTCTCTAAATACCATCTGAGATATCCAGCTCCACAGTGTTTTTTTGCGCCTCAACCTAACCTATGTCTTCATGAATGTTAATATATTCTAGGGTACCCAAGTTTACTGGTATCCCAAGTAGGGTGTCATTATAAAAGTTGTAGGGAACCACTCACACGATCTTGTGCTATCCAAAATATACAGTGATATGTTCATGTGACATACTCAACTAAATATAAATTACATCTATAATTAAATAAATAAACAAAATTGATTTCAATCCTTAGTTCTATGACCCAGACCGACTATATCAATTGTTCTAGTTCTAGAGTGTCACTGAGTATGTCTCATTGACCATTAGTACCTAGAAACATACGATCTCCAAATACATGGAACCCCTCATAAGGCCATTAGGACATTTGGAATGCATCACATAGAAGTATGAGAAAATTACTCAACATCAGGGATACACTTATACCCTATTTGTCTTTTCATGTCATGTGGTCTTCACAAATCCAAGGATTCATCCCATGAAAAACTAATTGGATTCATCACCTCTTGATGTACTCCTTTATCACTAGAAATCATTTCATGTCAGGAGGTCTTCATGACATCAGGGATGCATCCCTCAAAAATATGATCATATTCCTTGAATTTGGGGACACCCCCCCCCCCACAAGACAATCATGTCAAGTCATGAGGTGTTCACAACTCCGAGGAATAATTTCATTGTATTCTGATCATATTCATATACATTGGGACACAACTCACACCCACCCCACAATAATACATTTCATGACATGAGGTCATCACAAAACTAGGGATGCATCCCACATTAGTACCCTCTAATTACATGACTCTAAGGATATACCTCCCCACCACCTGACAATCTTGTCATGCCATGATGACTTCATGACTTTGGATATGCATCTAATGGCATCCCGACTAGATTCCCCGACTCTGAGGATACACCCTTGGTTATCCTATCATGATATCCATATCTATGGAATCTCTCTAGGGTTTAACCATATTGTATGGGTTCCATGGCGACACCTATAACACCCCAGGATTTTATGGTATGTCTTCTTTTAAATAAACTTAATCTCTTCGATTTATTAATTTTCATGAAACACTGAACATTAATAAACTCCATAATATTATTATTAAAACACATCCTTTAATGAACTAGTTATTAAATTAATAATTTTTAATATGGTTAACTATATTATTAAGTATATATGGATTTAATTTTCAAGAAAAATTTATTTATGCATAGTAATAAATCACATAATTGTTAGTAAAGTCATTTTATTATTCAGAATATTTTTTTCATCAAAAATAGAGTTTTATTTCATTCTATGAGAAAATAAATATAATTAAGTTTTTATACTTTGTGAAATTGTTTTTGATAATATAAGGCCCTAAAATTAAACATTATAAAATCTTGAGTTATGTCAAGAATTTTATTTTATTTCACATTGAGGATATTTTCAGGTTTATAGTTTTAAAAAATTAGGCCATAAAATATATATAAAAAACAATAAAAAATAATGTGGAAACTTTTAAAGAGTATCTATTTTTTCCATAATTTAAAACTTTTAAAATAATGCATGATCTCTTTTAAGAAGACTCCTTTAAAATTTCAACATGAATTCTTCCAATCCATTAATCAACATTAAGTCGTATAAAAAACATTTGAAACATGGGATGGGCATTAAAATATCAATAATGGATAAAAAATACGGAACCTTTTAGTCTATTTATAAACATTAAAACTCATGAAAATACTTACTGAAAAATAAAACATTTTACCCAAAGCGGGAAATATCATTATTTAAAAAGTATCTATTACTTTTCCTTTTGAAAACAATTTATTTATATGAAAACTCAATAGAAACATAGAAAAAATCATGTAGATACCTTGGGAAATCATCACATTAAACCCTTATAGAATCCTTATATAGTATAATAACTATATGTCAACCATCCAATATAATTGTCAAGAAAATATAATTATTACCCAATTTATTGGTGTGCCCTCTAGGTTCACCCAATGTTTAATCTATAATAGGATCACTCAGTGCTATATGGTTTCGCCCATCATTTATAATGTTCAAGAACCACAACATTAAATAAAACATTTTATCATTTTAAAAACACTTTTAAACTCTTATAAAAATAAAGTTTATGTATTAAAATTTCATTTTCAATAGAAAATATATCTTTCTTTTGAAACCCCATTTTCAATACCAGAATACAAAAAAATAATAATAATGTTTTTTATCTTTAAATAAACATGAAATATTTTAATGGAATCCAAAAATAATATAATGTCCATTGTGGTGGAAAATTCATTGTCACCTTGTATGTTAAGAATAGAACATTCTTTTTTTATTTTGTCAAAACATTCTGTAAAAAACACATAAAAAGATTCCATTTTGAAAAAAAATTAATGGAAATAAAAATACACATAAAATTTCCTTTACTACCATTTTATATCCATTTAATTAAATATGTAATATAATATCATGAATATTGAAAGTATAGGATTAAATATTTAGACAATCAAAGTGCCTCATACCACTTTAAACATATAAACCATAAGAACCATGAAAGAATGGAATTTAACAAAACATTAAATATCATGATAATTGATAAAATATGGACATAAAATGTATAAGTGGTTGTTTATACACCTTATAAAAGAATAAAAGTTTATTTTATTAAGAAATATCTCAATGAAATTAGATTGAGATAAAATCCCATACCATGAGTATGACTTATCTTGTTGTCTTTATCTTCCTGAACAATAAACATTATTTAATTATATACAGGCTTTAGAAACTTATCCAAGTTTATCATTACTTTTATTTTACTTATTACAGTGTTGTAAACAACTACTTAAAAAATCAATTTTACATTGAATGTTTGACCATATTCAGTTTATGGTTTAAAAACGACTTTGGTAGTTCAAATATGGTCAAGGGGTCATTATATAAACATATAAAGAACAATAATAATGAAATAATTATCATATTTATGCATAAATTGAAATTTTTTAAATCAATCATTAGTTATTGCTATGAAAAATGACCAAAAATTACAATCATGGCGATGGTAGGTCGTACATACGCATGAGTAACATTCTCATTTTTCAATGATCTTTATGGAAAGAAGGTATGTTACACTTATATATAAAAATTTACATTATATAATAAAGAATATAAAATATAATCATTTAAAATTTCAA
Source organism: Viscum album (assembly GCA_963277665.1). Lineage (NCBI taxonomy): Eukaryota > Viridiplantae > Streptophyta > Magnoliopsida > Santalales > Viscaceae > Viscum > Viscum album. Next base: position 1,617,273,008 of record OY728158.1, read on the forward strand.
AGAAAATTTTTGTGATGTAAAATTAATCGCATCACATTGAGGGGGAGGTAGTCCATATGTCCACAAACGACATTATCACTTTTTCACTGTGTGAAATCATGTTATAGAAAATGATATATTATATTTAAAAAATAATAAATATGTCATTATTATAATATTTATGTTATTTATTTCACATATGTTAAATTTAAATTCATATTAGTACATTAAATGTAGTGTTTGAACAAATTGAATCGCTTTGATGATGTGGTAGTCCACACTTCCACAAACAATGTTATCGTATTCCAATAAAATGTAAAGAATAGATGTATGTGTTATAAAAGTTAAATAAGAATAAATACACAATAAATATCATATATATCATATATAAAAATAATTTCTATCATAATTCCCAACCATGATATGTGATAAAGGAAAAATTAATGACATCGTTTTGCGAGGCGGTAGTTTATCATACACATAAACAATAAGTTCATTACCAATTAGCTGGAAGTGTGTGTAAGTGTAGGTATAACCCTTAATATAAAAAAATATCAGTATATTTAGGTTACTTTTTTTATTATTTAATCATGTAATAAGAAAATTTTATGGGGTGGATAATGGAAACAAAACAAAATAGCTTGAGGAAGGATGTTACCTCTTCTTTGGGTAACTCATTTTGGTTTTCACCAAAGGGATTCCTTGGATGGATTTATTCGCAAATTGATGCTTATATGATGAATTTAGGGATTTTGTAAGATTAATTTATCATATTTTGATATTTTGGGTGATAAAATGGCTTGATAGGTGTGAATATGTGGGAGGGGTTAGTGCCTTTTATGGTGGAGGAGGAGTGAAATTCTTGTATATTTTTGGAAAGGGAATTTCACCCACATTTTTCTAATTCCAAGTAGCCACAATAAAGAACCAGATTTTTTATATGAAAGTATATAGAGTATAAATATTTTCATAAAATGTATTTTGTGGAAGTTTTTAGGTCATTTTGGCCTTTATGTTTAAGGTTTATTCCTTCGATAATCTAATTTTTCTATTAATAACTTTAATTAATTTTTATCAGTTTCGCTAATATTTTTTATCAAAAACTATGTTATCCTTATTAAAAATTATAAATTATTCTGATTACAAATATGGAAGCTATTATTCAAAATTCATATCAACTAATTGTAAGAAACTAATTTAAATTTAATCCTTGAGATGGGATGACAAAGTGGGTTTTCAAATTAAAAATATTCAAAGTTTTGCTATGTTTTTTAATCTAAATTCAATGTGAAATTGTTTCCAATGACATAAATTAGTTTAAATTATATAAAATTTAACTAATTATACTTTAAAACTAAATAAAAACATAATTTAAGTATATAAATATTTTATATGGAAACACATTTTTGAACTAAAATTCAGTACTATTAATTATTCATTAAAATGTTAAATTTCTCATAAAAATACCAAAAATAAACCCAAAGTAATTTTTTTATCCATATTTCAAAAATGAAATTTAATTTATCATATAAAAATTTTAAAAGTTTCAAAAAATTATATTTAAAATGGTTACTCTATTAAAAAGAGAAAAAAGTACATTTAAAAAATATAGAGCTTTTTATGGTTAAAATTTGGATTATTCTTATTTTAAGCCTATCAAACATATTGTATGAACGTAAAAATGTTTAATAAAAAAATTTAAATATAATATAGTTAGTTCAATTCATTCCAATTTACATAAAATATATTCAATAATTACCACATAATATAATAGTATTAACAATATATTATTTTCTAGTTTAACTCAATCTTGCATGCAACATAATATTTTGAACATAAATCTTTATTGCATGTTTGGTATGCTATCAGACATAAAATCACCTTTAAGGTAAAATTACTGTTAATTTTTTACATTTTTAAAAACTATGAAATTGATATATTATACCACAATCTACGATGTTAAATCCCTCCCCCTTTTGGAAATTGCATCCTCACAATTTTATTCACTTGTTAAATAATTGGGGATATTTTTCCCTCGTAGAATTTTCATATTCCCATGTTTCATATTCATCCATATAGATTTTCCATAAAATATTAACCAGATGATTTAGCTTATTCGACAACACTTTATCTCTATGGTCTAGATCCTAATATCATTGTTCCTCATATGAAAGATTCTCTTCCATCTAAACTACTTACAGAATCAAAATATTTGACGAATCTGGTATATACCTCCTTAACATTGAAAAATTAAATACATTGTGTACCTAGGAAAAACTCAGAGGTAAATCCACTCATTAGGAAACTGATAGCCCAGTAGGGCGTCGTGAGTTCCACGCGTGACTAAGAAAATTCAAATTTACAAAACCCAAACTATGCTACTAAATAAATTAAAATGTAGTAAAGGGAATTTCGTGGACAAACACATAGAGAAAATGATTTTAGATTTATTAGAACTTAAAATGATTAATTTTATTAATTTGGAGAAGGTGGTGAGAAAATATTGGTTTGATTTATTTTGAGAAAAGAAATGATGAATGAAATAAAGATTGATATATTGGTTTGTAAATAGTTTTTAGGAAGCTTTCCAGGGTAATATAATTTCCAGGTTCAGGTGTAGTGGGATTTTAGAAAATATGTTTCTTAATTCATGATTGTTGTCGTAGTCGGGACGAGGAAGATCCAATGTTCATGTTATCCCCTCCTCAATAAAGATATACCTTATTTCCCATGGTTAGGTAATATAGTATTTTCAGTAATTTTAGTTTATCATGATACCATATTTAAACCACGTTTCTCCTATAGTTGACAATAGTCATTCATCCTTTTAGGGTCATCAGTTCTGCAATTTCAATGTTTCTTTTTTACACAAATATTTATGTTCATGATATTAGAAAATTAAAGGGGTTGGTGTTTAAGAACTAAATTACGCAAACCAAATACATGAATTATTTAAAATAGTTAAATACATCGCACCTTCCCCCTTCGATTGAATTTCCCAAGAATAAGATGGGTTTACCCCTTCATCCTAGTGATGTGAGAATAATAGGGTGGTAGAAAATAAAACATAACGAAAATAATTAAAATATATAACTCTAATAGAGCGTAGTAGATTCTATCCTATATTTTTTTCTCGAGTCCAATCTGGATGCTCAATGGTGCATCCAGGGTCTTTATTTATAGGTGATGGAAAGGTTCTTCCCGACTGTTGTCACATTGCGTACATGGTGGTCATGTTTTGTAATGATGATTTTCTTGTTTGTGAATCTTCATTACCCGTCCACAGATATCAAATGAGATTTTTGAATTTTTTCCACTGACATGATGTGGGATTTACTTACATGTTATGTACTGGTGATCCATGTTTCCTCTATGTCCATGAGATTATATCACAAATATCATCAATATTTTTTTTGGACTATCGTCATGTCATGTACTGAAAGTACATGATGTATACTTGGGTCTCATAGCATGTATTATCATCTTGAAATGTTCTAGCAGCAGCTTTCTTCTCTAATCAGGTCATGACATGTACTTTTGGTACACAATGTGTAACTTTGTTTTTTAGAGTTTTCTAGTTTCTTTCTAACTCAAAATTCTAGTGTCATTTCACCCATTTTTCATCCAATATTCATTTCTTTTTCAAATATCTATCATTTCCTTCCATAAAATATATAACAAGTAAATAAATTCAAAAATTGGAAAGAATATTCATTAAAGTAAAAAAAATCAACATATTAAACTAATCAAATGTATATGCATGAAATACACATATCAGTAACTAATCCAACTTTCTAATGGTTTTTATATGGTCTAATGAACCATGAACTCAACATTCCCTTCTTACCATAACACATCGTACTTTTTATTTGAGATACTTTTAAAAATACATGATCCCCTATCTTGAAAGAAATATTTTTCCTCTGTTTATATGCATAACTCTTATGACTACACTAAACTACCATCATGTGTTTTAAAATCATATAAATTTTCTCTATTGTTTCCTCTAAAAACACTGGTCTCATCATCTTACTTTCTCCTACATCATCCTAAAAATAATTTGTCCTACAAATTTATATATAATTCCCCAAATGGTGTTATATGTATACTGGAATAAAAATTACTATTATAATGAATCCAAACCAAGGAAAAATATTGATCCCAACATCACTGATAATTTTTTGAGAAAGAATAAACAATATCCTCGAAGGTATGAATCATCTTCTTAGACTGTCCAACATACTGAGGATGAAAAGACATACTGAAATTTAATTTAGTACCCAATGACTTATAAAGTATTTTACAAAGAATTGATGTGAACCTAGGATCACATTCTGATATAATACATAAAGGAACTCTAGGTAATCTCAATATATCTTTTAGATAGATTCTATAATTATTTTCACTAATCTTATTTTTAATTCCTAAAAACTATCATCACAATCTTTTCTCCATATGAAATTTTTTTAAAAGGTAATACCTTGGTCGAAGACCAAAGCACCATTTATTAATTAAAGAAACAAAAGTCTATAGAAGATGGAAAGAGGGGATTCTTTTATAATCTCTATCAAACATATGAAATAAATCATATGGTAGGGTATCCTGCCATGTCATGTTCTGATGAACACCTTTGTTTGAAAGGGCATCAACAACAACATTTGCTTCATGGAAGGCATGAGTAGCTATGTAGTCAATCCCATGGAGCGATTTCAGGAAATTCAACCAGAGTGTAGTAACCGTCTAGGTAAGATGAATAACACCATTCCAAATGGCATGGACAATGGTGGTAGAATCACTTTAAATCCAAAGCTTTCTCCATCCTCTTTGAAGCACGAAATCAACTATGTGGATGACTCCCAGCATTTCAGTTTCCAAAGATGAAGAAAGACCACATTTACTATAGAAGAAACCCTGACACTGGCTAGCAGAGTCTCTAAATATAGCTCCACAACTAGAAGGGCATGGGTTTCCCTTTGAGGCACCATCAACATTCACTTTGATCCATCTTGGAATTAGTGATTGCCACAAAACTTTAAAGGAACGTCTGGGCTGGAGAAAAATACCCGGAACCCGGATATGTCGAAGGATCTCAAAGTCACCAACAGAGTTGTTTCAACAGACTTTTTGAATTGAAGTAGCTTCATGGATCACAATTAGAATTTTAGATTTTTCATGTATTGAGACTAAATGAGTGCTTATTATGAATAATATCATTTCTGACGTACCAAATCTCATGTAGGAGTTTTTTCCCTTCTCCAAGAAATATATTTTTAACTTGTTGAGAGGCTTCATCTCTAGTACATGTTTTCAAGAACAAACAAATCGAGTCAGATAAATACTAGATGCAATTAAATAAGTCAAAAATATAATTCCATAAAGCAGAGGCTGTAGCACAAGACAAGAAGATATGATCAGAATACTCCCTATGTTGATTACACAAATGGCATTTAGAGCAAAGTTTAATGCCAAAAGTTTGCAGGACAGTTTCAGTGGGAAATCGATTCTGTTAAATATACCAAATAAGAGTGAACCATGAGGGTTTGATCCAAGGTTTGTTAAAGGTACCCACCCATTGATTATTAGATTAATTTCCTGTGAAATTGTGCCTTTAGAAATTTTTGGAATCAAGAATACCATTAGCAGCAGGTTCCCGAACAATGAAATCACCATAAGTAGAAAATGGATAATTATCGATGATCTGCGCAATGTTTTCAGGGATATCAATCATATGCGATTGTAAAACATCCTTGATAGTATTACTATTATCTTCAGGAGTATTTTTAAGAGGTAACAAAGATATCAAGGGGATACACTAAAAATTTATACAGGAGTCAGTGTTAACCATCCATTTAGAGTTTTCCATAATTTTATGATATGAGACCCTAATGGAAGGCCAGATCGAGGATTTAATGAAATTAAAATTCCCTTTCAAAAGTTCATTAAAGAATCTATGATTTAAAAATTCAGACGCTTCAGAAGTACAATTTATGAGATGCCAAGTGAGTCTAGCTTGAAGGGCATCATTAAACAATTTTAAATTTCTGATACCAATTCCTCCTTTATCAAGAGGTTTACAACAGGTCTTCCAAGGGATGGTGAAATACTTCTTTTCAAAAATACATCCAATCTAAATGAAATTTTTAATAAGGGTGTTAATTTTCTTGAAGGTACCTATGGGCCATTTATAAATCATGAGAGTATAGACCATTTTAGAGATAATGGTAGATTTAACAAGGCATATTCTACTGGCCATGGAGAGGGATTTCTTCTTCCATGTAGAGAGTTGATATATAATTTTATCAATAGTATTAGAAAAATAGCAAGAGTTAGGTCGCCCCCAAAATATCGAGATGCCTAAGTATTTCAAAGGATAAAAGACCTTCTTCAATTCCAAGATTATTGGTAATGATAGTTTTTCTTCTAGCTAGGAAGTTTTTTCCTAAGAAAATATGAGATTTATTCCTGGAAATAGCTTGACCTGAAATTTCCTCATAATGAGAAATAGTTTATTTAAAATCATGAATGTTTCTTTGGTCCCATTTGAGAAACAAGATGATATCATCTGTATATAGAAGGTGAGTATGAACATTTAGGTTTGTGGAAGATTTTATGGGATTAAGCTTATTTTGATCAACCATATTATTGAGGAGTCTGGTTAAGTAATCTTAATCAATAACAAAAAGAATGGACAAAAGAGGGTCTCCTGGCCTAACACCTTTAGAACATTTGAAAAAACTATGGGGGGTGCCATTGATCATAATGGAGATAAGTTCTGAGTGAAATAAAGTTTTAATTCTCCCGATAAAAGTCTCATGAAAACCAATGTTCATTAAGACTTTGAAAATGAAAGCCCAATCAATGGTATGAAAAGCTTTTCTAATATCATGATTTTTGGAAACGCTACCCCCTATTGTGTTTTTATTTAGGAAATTAGTACATTCTGAGGCAAGATAAATGCAATCTTGAATATACCTTCCTTTAATGAAACCAAATTTATTCCATGAGATGATTTTATTACAAACAGGGACAAGTTTATTAGCAATAATTTTAGCAATGATCTTGTAAAGAGTCTTAATCAGTGCAATAGGTCTAAATTGATGTATCTCTGAAGGGATCTCAATCATAGGTATTAAAATAAGGAATTGAGCATTAATTACATGAGGAATAGATCCATGAGTAAAAAATAATCTCACAAGATTACAAACATCAGAATGTAAGACATCCCAATATTTTTGGTAGAAACCATTATTGAAGCCATCCGGTCTAGGCGCACTGTCCGGTTTTAGACTAAAGACTGTGTCTCTGATTTCATGCTCAAGGGGAATACTTAAGAGAGACTCATTATCTTTTTCAACCACTATTAAAGGTATAATATCATATCTAAGATCAATATTATTCTCAGGACCATTAAAGATGTTGTAAAAGAAAGAGATAACATGTTCTGAGATGTCCTATTCAGTGTCAATGATCGAATCATCGTGAATAAGTTTATTAAGAGGACTATTTGCTATCCTGATTCATTGGAGGGAGTTATAAAATTTAGTATTTCGATCCACATCAGTAATCCAATTTTTCCTAAACATTTTATTACAAATATTATCCTTAAAGGTGAGTAAGGAGTTGAGTTTTAACGAAATATTAGCCTCCAATTGAGGGTCCACATTAAAGTCTGAGTTGGTACTGTGTGTTTAGATTTGGCTAATCTCTTTTTCAACAGTTGAAATGTCTTAATCCATTTGAGATAATCTAGTTTTACACTAGCCTTTGAGGGCATGCTTCAAGGTTTTCAGCTTGAACATACAGGCAATGGAATCATGATGATGTTTCATAGATTTCCATGTGTTTTTAATAAAATTGACATAGTCAGGATCCAAAGACCATGCATTGTTAAATTTAAAAGGAAGGGTATGTTTACATTCATTAATGAGGGAGATAAATAATATATGATGATGATCGGAGTTATGTCTAGGTAGAGTTATACTAGAGAAATTATCCCAAATGTCAAGCGCTTTCATGTTAACAAATTCTCTATCAATCTTACTAGCAATGATTCTATTATAATGTCTTTTTTACCATTATATTAAGCACCAGTAAGGTAACTGCAAAACGATTACAATCCTCAATAGAGGATCTGAATTCTCTTGTGGATATGGATAGATGTGAGGGGAAAATTGTTTCACAAGAGTTAATAATGACATTGAAATCTCCCATAACAACCCGAGGGTCCTGAATGGAGTATGTCATGTCAGATAGATCATGCCAAAGAGTCCTTCTTTCATGATTTATATTTTTGTCATAAACCATCGTACAATAAGTATGCCCCCCATTCCATAAGAAATCATAGGTAAATTGTTGTTTAGTATTTTTAAAAATCTTAGTGTTTTGTAGAGAATTGTGATAAAAAATCCACATAGAGTCAGTCTGAGGACGATTCTTACAGGAACCTAAGATGTTGTAATTTAGAGAGCCAAGCCTCATGAAGATCATATTGATGTTAACTTTAGGTTCAGATATTGCAATAAATGAGTCTTATGAGTGTTTAAAACCCTCTTAAGAGTTGCGGAGGTATCACTATTAGCTATGCCTTGACAATTCCAAAATAGGAAATTCATTTCTACTTATGTTTTGGGTTAGAACCCTTTTTTTTGGATTTCCCAGAACCATTCTTCCTTTGAGATCACCTAACATTTTGAGAGGAAGTAGGTTTTGTTTTATTTTCATTAGATTTAACATTAGAGTTTGGGGAAACAACATTAATCAGAGCAGAATCTGTTGTAGGAACAGAGACAAATGTGCTTAAAGGGGAAGATGTCAGGGCAGTACTACCCTGGGGATGATCCGTCTCAAATCCTTGAAAGGGTGGATGTTCATTTTAGGATTGAATATTATTCTTCATCATGGCATAGGGAGTAGCCTCAGATGAGATATCACTAGTCAACACATTATCCTATAAGGGGACAATAGTGTTTTCAGGGGTACATGGCAGGGTGATGTTTTATTGTAATTGTTCCCCAGACAAACCCCAAAGAGATTGGTGCTCATGTGAGGATTTTTTAGAATTTTTAATCAAAACAGTAGGGGATTCATTAGTTTTCAATAATTCAGAAGTGAAAATAGGAGTAGTAGGGTGATTCTGCATTAAAGCAGAATCTGGTTTCCCAATAGGAGGTGTGTGAAACTCACTGTTTACAGAATATTCTACAAAAAAAGTAGAGCAGGAAAATCTTTATCAAGAGGAATAGAATCCATCATATGTAACTTGGTGTGTGAATCAAGAGTAGTAGTATTGATATCATCGTGCACTTGAAAGATACTAACAGAATTATCAACATGGTCATTCATAGTAGTGATTTCATGAGCAGAAACACAGTTTTTATCAGCAGTTATTTGAGAATGATTTACTGAGTTACCTGATTCTGGGATTTTGTCCATGTTACCTCGTATCGTTTTAGAATCACTGAGGGAGGGGATCCTAATTTTATGACTCTCTGTGCCATCTAGTGTCTTAGGAACTAACCCTCTGTCATCCAATATAGAAGTCGTAATAGAGTTCTCCATGTCCCTGTATACAGTGTCATTTGAAACTGATGCACCAGGTACAGAAGCATCCTCTTCCTCATCAACCATGTCCCCCCATGATTTACCATCTAGGGGGCAATGTAATTGGGTTTCTTAACCCATAAATCAAGTTTCTTTTTAAGGAATTCATATTTATCCAGAATATTCTTTCCCTTCTTACTGTGTTTAATTCCATTCCAATCATTACTGATTGGAGTGTCAACTTGTTTTCTAACCACTCTATAATTAGAGAGGTTATGCCCTATAATTTTTCAAACCTAACAAAAGGAGGTTTCTTTTCATATTCAATTCTGATATCAGTTTTTTAGTTTGGATCGTTGAAGTTTGTAACTGATGGAAGTTATATAGCATGGTTTACCTCAACCATAATTCTAGGAAATAGCCAAAGGTCTCCATTCAAAGTTCTGGTCAAAGTTTTCAATAAACCTCCAGTATTATCATACTATTCCATGAAAACTATGAATATCAGTGATTTGTTTTGGTCTTTTACATTCATCAACAACTTTTTTTTTAGTAAGATCAATAGTTATTCCATATTCATAAATAATGTTTCCATGGAATGAAATTTATTGATACCAAAATTCATAATTTCAAAACATCACATTTGGTTTTTATTCTGTTAATGTTTTAAAAACAATCCTTTGATTCCTTTCATATTTCTCTTGGATTTTAGAAAATACTAAAATTTCATTAATAAACCCAAACAAAAAATTATCTAAAAAATTCATAAAAATTCTATTTATAATATCCATGAATACAGACGTTTCATCTGATAATCTAGACAAAATAACTAAAATTCAATAGTGGTAATATCTAGTTCAAAATTCAATATTCAGAATGTTATCTTCTATCACTATCAACTGATGGTACCCCAACCTCATGTCAACCATTGAAAAATACTACATTCCCTAGATATGATCAAATAAATCATTTATATGAGTTAAATGATACTTGTTCATAATAGTGATGTCACTCAAATCTTTATAATAAATGAAAAGTCTCATTGATCCATATTTATTTGTACTAAACAAGATAAAAGAATCCAATGGTGAAGTGATAGTTTGGATGAAACCTTTACTTAATAACTCATGTAGTTTCTTCTTCAACAATAAAATTTCAACTTGAGCCATTCGATAAGGGGGCATAGAAATAGTCTTAGAATCGGGTACTCAGCCAATAGTAAACACAACCACACGATAAACAATATCGTAAGGAAAATCATATGGAAAAACATACATGTATTCATTTACTACTTGAACATCAATAATTTAATCATTTTTCACTTTTTGATAATATGTGGTTGGTAAATTTATTTCCATCTCTAATAAATTTCTCAGATTCTTGGTTTGTTACAAAAGGCATGAAATCATTGAATATAAATTTCATATCACTGTAATCTAGCTTATCATGATAATCTGAAATCCAACCCATATTATGAGTGATATAAAACTATATTACGCACAGTTCAATAATATTTTTAGGTAAGACTGTCGCATTGATAGAAATAAAAATATTCTTATAAATATTTGTTACATTAATACTTACACTAAATGTTTTTACCAAAAGTTCAATATAACTTTCATGATGTGATATTAATAATTTTCGACAAATTTTTTAGAAATGGAAGAATTAGAATATATAGAATATAATAGGGTATTATCATAATTCAAAAACATAATTAGCATTCATATCACCACCTCATTTGATGTCCCAAAAACAACTGTAGTAGTATAAAATAATCTTTCTACATCTTTCTATTTCTGATCAAGAATATTCCCATCCTCTGAAACTAACATCCGACATGAATTAGAATAATGACCCATCTAATTTCAGATAAAACATAATACTATTGTATAGATATTTTTTACCACATACTTTGATTCCTTGGGATTCTTTTCCTTAAAAATTTGAGTCATGTGGAGAAAATTTCCTCATTAGTAACACTTTTATATCATCATAAGGCATTTTCTGGGGTTCTTTTTACCACATATACTACAAGATTGGAACATCATTTTTTTACCTCCAGATTTCTTTATTGTATATTTCCCCATCTATATCCATCATAAACACTTCTTAATTTCATTACCATGAGTCACATAAGTATCATAAAACTCTATATCAACCTTTTCATCACAAAAAAATTTAAATCTTTTAAATTCTTTTATGGACAATGATCTTCATAAGCATAGTTTCAATCTTGATAAAACTGATTAATTTGGCTATGAGTGTCCCAAATAAAATCGAACACATACCAAGAAAATCTTGTGAAGTTCCCTTTATATGAAAATATGGAATCTTCATATGTTTTCCTCAATTCTGGTAATTTATTTTCCATTTAGAGTTCAGAAAACATAGTGGAATACTTATCAAGGAAAATTTCTTTCAATGATTCATATTCCATAACATCAAAATCACCTTTTTCTCTGGTATTCTGGACCAAATATAACCATTGATTAGATTAACCTTTAAAATAATAAATTTACAAGGTTGTATCTTGATATTTTGAACATCCCATGACATCAAATATCTTTTCTAGATCATTGACCCATTGTTCGGCTACCACTGGGTCAGATGATCTGTTGAATGATGGGGGTGTTGCCTGATGAAACGATCCAAAAATGACATGTTCTTTTGGGGTTGATCAAAATCCTCAATAGAATGAATACCACTAACATTTATAATCTAATTCAACTAATCCATCACTCAAAAAAACTATTATGTTCTCATTCTGACCATCTTAGGATGCTGATTTGGAAGGATATCTTCCTCTTAGTTCATTCCCACTATAGCTTCCCTTCTCCCTTCTGGAAACCCATTCTGAAAAGAAACTTTTTAGATGATGCAACGTGGTAATTTTAAAATTTTATACCACTATAACTTGACCATAAGGTAAAATATTGTAAGGGGAAGTTATTAATATTACCCTAACCTCTAAATTTATCTAAATAGACCTGTGATACCAACTATAAATACCCACCATTAAACATTACAAAATATTGAGTTATGTCAAGAATTTTACTTTATTTCACAATTAGTATCATTTTAGGTTTATAGATTTATAGAATTATGCCATAACATATACATAACATAACCATAAAAATACAAAGTGGAAACTTCTGAACAGTATCCATTTTTCCTATAATCTAAAAATTTTAAAATAATATTGGATATCTTTTAAGTGAACATTATAAAACATCCAACATGAATTCTTCCAATCCATTAATAACCCTTATGTTCTATGAAAAAATATTAAAAATGTGTGATGAGTATAAAGATATCAGTAAGGTATATAAAAATAATGAATCCATTAGTCCATTAATAATCATGAAAACTCATAAAAATACTTACTTGAAAACATAAAATTTTACCTAAAGAGGGGAATATCATTATTTAATAGGAATAATTTACTTTAAATTTTGAAAACAGATTATTTCCTGGAAACTCAATAAAACATAGAAAAATTCATTTAGATTCATTGGGAAATCCTCACGTTGAACCCTTACAGCACCCTTACAAATTCAAATAACTATATAACCACCTAACAATATAATAATCTATGAAATATAATCATTACATAATGGAATTGAGTGTTATCTAGGTGCAGCCATAATTTAATATATAAAAGGCTCACCCAGTGCTATCTAGGTGGACCCATGATTTATAATGTCCAAGAAAGAAAACCTGAAATAAAACATTTCATCATTTTAAACATTCTTATAAACTCTTATGAAAATTACATTCAGATATTATAATACAATTTTCTTTTCAAAAATATCATTTAAAATGCAAAATACACCGATATTTTGAAAATCAATTTTCAAAACACAAATTCCGAAAAAATAAGGTTTTTTTCATTTAAATAAAAATGAAAACATGAAAATGAATCCAAAAATAAAATAATTTCCATGAAAATGGAAAATCCATTTTCTCCATATATGTTATGAATAGAACATTCCATTTTTCATTTGTCAAAAAAGTCCATATAAAACACATAAAAAGATTATTTTTTGAAAAAAATGATTGGAATTAAAAATATACATAATATTTCCATTAAAATCCTTTTATATCTATATAAATAAAAATGTAAAATAATATAAATAATATTGAAAATAATGGATTAAATCTTTAATCATTCAAAAAGTCTCATACCACGTTGAACATTTAAATCATAAAAACCAAAATGAGTGGAAATTAACAAAGTATTATATAATATGATCATAGATAAAATATGGATTTAAAATGTAATATCGTATTTATATACGCTTTATAAAAGGAAAATTTATATATCATTAAGAAATGTCTCAATAAAGGAGATTGAGGTGAAATCCCTTACCTTATTTTTGACTTGTCATGTGGGTATTTATATTCCTAAATGTTAATATTATGTTAATTATCTAATTTATTGATAACCTTTTCAATTTTATCATATATTTTATTTCAATTATGAATATTTTATAAACAAATACTTAAATAATTAAGTTTATGTTAGGTGTTTTGACCATATTCGGTTTATGTGTCAAAAATGAATTTGTTATGTCAACTATGGTAAAAGGGGACATTATAAAAATATATAATGAATAATAATCATGAGTGAATTATCATATATATATAAATTATACTTTTAAAACCAGTAATGAATTATGGTTAGTAAAAATGAACAAATGTTACAATAATGGAGACAATAGTTCTACATACACAAGAGTAATGTTCCCACTTTTCAGTGATCATTTTTGAAACAAGGTAAGTAACACTTATCTTTATAGAATGAACATTATATCAAAAATACCATAATATTTAATCATATATTCTTACATATATATTTATTTATTTTAAAATAAATAACACCATGTTGAGGTGGTGGTAGTCCACACATCCACGAACGACGTTGTCACTTTCTCAGTGTCTGAAAAGGTGTAAATGAAAATGATATATTATATTTATAGATAGTTAATTCTATCATGAATATCATATTTATGTTATGTACATCTTATAGTTTTAATTTAAACTTATTTTTAATACATTCCATGTACTGTGTGAATGTGACACTTCCCTTTGTGGAGGCGGTAGTCCACACTTCCACAAACGATGTTATTATATTCCAACAAAATTGAAAGCATAAGGGTATGTGTAATGATAATTAAAGAAGAATAAATAAATAATAAATATCATATATATCATATATAATCAGCATGTCTATCATAATTCCCAACCATGAGAGGTGATAAAGGTAAAATGAACGACATCATTTTTCAAGGAGGTAGTTTGTTATACACAAAAATTGTAAGTTTATTACCCATAAGATGGAAGTGTGTGTAATTTTAGGAATAACCATTAACATAAAAATAAATTAGTAGATTTAGGATACTAATATTATTATGTAATATTGTAATAAGAAGATTTTAGGTGTGTGGAAATAAAATAAAACAAAATATCTTCAGAAAGGATGTGACCTCTTCTTTAGGTAACTCATTTTGGATTGCACTGAATGGCTTTCTTGGATGGATTTAGGCCCAAACTGAGATTTACGGGGTAAATTGATGGATGAATGGATGGATGGATGGATGGATGGATGGATGGATGGATGGATGGATGGATGGATGGATGTGACCTCTTCTTGATGGATGGATGTTGGGTGCTTCATTGAGCATAATTTTTGTAATGAAAAGGTCTTGAGAGGTGTAAATAAGTGGTAGGGTTGGGTTCCTTTTTATAGTGGAGGAGGAGTGACAGTCTGGTAAATTTCGGAAAAGTGAATTCCACCCACGTTTTTTCTTTGAAAAGTAGCCCCGATAATGAACTAAATTGTATACAATTTTGGATAAGGTCTACAAATTTCAAATAAATTTATTTTGGAAATTTTTCTGGGTCATTTTTCCATTAATTTAAGGCTTATATTTTTTTAAGCTATTTTTGTTCTTAATCACTATATTTAATTTAAATCACTTTTACTAATATTTTTTGTCGAAAATTTTGTAGTATTTATTTTAAATTATAATTTATGGTGATTCCAACTATGAAGTAAATTTTTCCAAATTTTAATTGCATAATTAGAATATATTAGTTTAAATGTAATCCTGCAGATAGGAATCAATTGCCTGTTTTTAAAGTAAAAATATTCAAAAGTTTGCTATTTTTTATATCTATATTCAATGTGAAATTTTTTCTAATGACCTACAATAGTTTAACTGATATATAATTTTTCAAATTATGCTTTATAACGAAATAAAAACATAATTTAACCATATAAACAATTTAGATGAAAAAATAGATTTGAACTAAAATTCACTATTATACAGTATTCATCAAAATGTGAAAGTTCTTACAAAAATACCAAAATACACCCAAAATAAATATTGATGTGACTATTTAAAAATTGTTGTTGATATTGGCATATAAAAATTATAAACGTTTCAAAATTTATATTTAAAATGGGTTCTCCATTAAAAGGAGATAAAACTAAATTTTAAAAATATAGATCTTCTTATGCTTATAATTGGATTTATTCCTATTTTAAGCCTATCATACTTATTGGATTAATGTAAAAAATAATAATAAACATGTGTAAACAAAATATAGTTATTTCTATTCATTCCCATCTATACAATGGCTAGGTGATAATTACCACTTAAAATACTAATATTAATTATATATTATTTTTCAGTATAACTCAGTCTTACATGCAACATAATATTTTGAAGAAATTCCTTATTGTGAGTTGGGTATGCTATCAGATATAGTATCTCCATGAAGGTTAAATTAATATTTAATCCTTAAATATTAATAAATATGAAAAATATTTATTCCATAATTACCCAAGATGTTTCATGTCAAATTATAGTCATTTATGGCTTCATAATGTCAAAATTATCTTAAGATGAATTGTCCAGAATTTTTTGAAAAGTTTATATTTTTAGTAAATAGTAAAAAAATTACCAATTTTTTGTAAATATGTCATTTATTTTAAATAAATTAAAAAATTTAAAGTACTATTATTTTAAAATTTTGATTTAAAATAACATAAGTATTATAAAGTTACTTTTAATCTAATTAAATTCTTTTTAATCAAATTTATGTTGTATTTTAGAATAATTTTATTTCTTGGGATTAAAAACTATATTTTTTCAAAAATCTATTTTAAATTAATTATTATTTCTCATTTTTAATTAATTAAAATAATACCTAATGGGTAATGTTTTAAAATAAATTTATTGATTATATATCAGTAAATATTTATTTAGTTTCATAAAATTATAATTATTATTCACATAAAATCATCTTTTTCATGAAAAATACACTGCTTGAAAACCCACTTCTTCATCGTGTCTGAGGGTTTTATTTTAAATTTAATTTTTCCAATTAATTCAGTTGAATATGGTAAAATTTATTAAATATTTATAATAAAAGGGTCCAAATTAATTAGTAAGGTCGTTTTTTAGGCATAAAAATTTATCTTGGTAAAAAAATATTTACTGTAGTATAGGTAAAATAATAAAACAGGTTAAAGTTAAAAGGTAAAATATTAAAATACATTAAAAATAAAAAATTAAATGGGTGTGTGATTATTTTATTGAAATTAAATATAATTGAAAATATTAATCATTTCCCAAATTCATAGGAATTAATTTGACCTAAATGTGGTAGGATTTAATAAAAAATAATCATTATTTAATCACCTAAAACTACCCCTCTACAAGTATAAATACCATCCCTCACTGCCCATTTTATCCTAAAAACATGAATATAATAAAGTATATTGAAAAACCTATCATCCCCACTCTACCCATGTCCATGTGTTTCTCTTCCAACCAAAATACCAATTCCCAATTCTTTAAGGGGTCCTTTAAGGATGTGATATTCAAGAGATAAATTTCTCAAACAACATCTCTTAAATTCTTTTCTTATTCTTCTTTATCATCACATCCTTCATCTATCAAGGATAATAAATTAATTATAATTTATATACTATGATTTTATATTACTAATTTAATATCTTATATTCATTTCTTTTATTACCTACTCTTTTTCAAAGAAATAAAACCATTTTTTAAATTATGGATGTTAATCATCTCCATGGATAATGATTTCCCATTTTCCACTTCCAGCTTCACGACTGGACATAAAAGAATTATTCTAGATAAATTATATTTTAATTTTTGTATTATTACCTATTTAATTTTTGAGAACTAATATATAGACGTTATGTTAAATAAAACAAAACTAGTTTGTGATGGTCGGATTAACTGCCAAATTAAAGTAAACATTTATCATTAACATTTTACCAAATGAATCAACATTTGAAAGAAATCATAATGTAATATGGGAACATTTAAACTTATAGAAGTATATTAATACTATTATGTTTCAGTTATATAGTTTTATCTCCATTTGATAATAAAATCTATAATTATTCACAAGTAAACTGACCATGAAAAAATTTAATGAACGCATCTAAAACAATGAAAATCCTTACCAATTATTAATAAATTGGTGGTGAGATGTTATAAAATTATAATAATATGTATTACAAATATGAATATTTTATTTAATTAATTAATAAAATTATATAATCCTTTATTCATTTTGTTAATGTACGCAAAACTAAAGGGAATCGTGAGGTAGGGGTTTCTCATCTCACTTTTATTTCAATGAGATATATTCCTTATTTGGAACTTTTTTCTTTATTATAGTGTATATATTTCCCATTGATATATAATATCAATAATATCATTATATTAATGTCGTTAAATGATTCATTTGATAATTATTACTTTTATGGGTCATATGGTTCAACAGATTACATAGTTCCCAGGGAATTTTTAACCCAATTTCCACTCTTTTGGATAAACTTCTACTTCCTTGATTATGTTATACTAAGATTATTTGGGAAATTATTTTTGAATACCACATGTTGAGTTTCATATTTTTTATATGGATTTATATTGGGTACAAAAATTTGATTCATTTAATTAATTCTCGCATCAATGATATGATATTTATAAGGGATATTTTTAAAAAAAAATTATTGTAAATAAAAATCCCTTAAAACTCACATTTATTCCACGTCCATTTTTTCAAAAATTGTTTCTATTTTTTAATATTAAATTGTGTTTTTTTAAATTCATTTTTAATCATGTTTTATTTTTTAAATTATTTTCAAAGGGTTCTTATTTTATTTTTCTAAATAGGGATCTTTGTTCCTTTTCTGAAAAAAATTTGAAAGGAATGTTTTTTAACTTATATGGCATAAGGATATTTTTCTCACTATAAGCATGATTTAACACTTCGTTGTTTTCTATTAAAATATTACAAATCCATTTTCAAACAAATTGTTTTCCCTTATAATCTCATGGATCCTTAAAAGGAAATGATTTGAAAATGGAAATTTTATTTTTCGAGAGTTATTTCATGGGATATTTCAAAATCATTTTCCATATAGGATATCATTATTTGATGTTACCTATGATTTACTGGGTATATTATCCATGGATATTATTCTTATTATGTTTTTTGTTGATTTATATTAATGTTGTCATGATATTTATGAAACCCATTTCATTTCCATTGGTTATGTTATGTTGAAATGTTTGAAACCCATTTCTTTTCATGGGTTCTTTTATGAAGAATGATTTATGTTCTTGTGGAAAACATATGTATAGTTTAAATCATGTGATGGGTGGGACATATAACTCCCTCCAATGCATTTGGTAATGATTTATATATCATGAGATAGACCAGACTAGAACATGACATTAAACCAATTCAGTAAAGGTATTTCATCGCTACGATGGTTTGGGGAGTTAACCCAATCCACTTTGATATTATTGGGAGTGAATCTTGGCTATTATGATGGTTGGTAAAGTGAACCCATTACACTATAATAGTCTTTTAAATTAACCTTGAAAACTGAGGAAATGATTTTCTATGCTTATTTGTATTCCAAAATTCTATTTATTATGCCAATGTTTTTCTATAATGGTCGATTTCATTTTATGTTTCATGTCTTGTAAACTACTATGATTTATTCGATGGATCGCGATTGTGATATTTCATATTCATTGTATAATTTTAGAAGTTATGTTCATGTTTGTATACCCTTATGTTATCATTTATTTCTCCTTTATTTACTCATATTAAGAATCATGTATCACCCTTTTATTATATTTATTCTCCCCATGAAATGAAGAAACGTATTATGTATGACCAGTAAAAAAGTGTTCTAGTTATGATGAAATAAGTGGAAGATGATGTAGATGTTTTATAATCCTATGGTTTTTGTTTCCATGTTTCCAAATACACTAAACCCATACAATTTTGGATTGATTTTTTTGTATTGTGTAATGAATATTAATCTATTGAGATAAAATATATATGTATGAAAAGTATAGTTCATTATAATTAGTATCAGAGAAAGTGTTATTCAATCATTCGAAACTAGGATGAAAAACCCTTAGTAAGAACCCAGAGTGTAATTATAGGTTATAACACTAGAGTTTTGGTACTAATCATTATAGAAATCCTAGCCATTAATCATATCATTTCCTTATTTTAAGCATAGTAAATTGTCATATTACAAGACAATGATCTTAAAGTCTAATGTCATTGAGGACGATGTATATAAAACATAAAATATGGGACTAAATATTAATTTTCTTTATTTAGTCATCATGAAGATCCATTAACATCCATTTTTATCATACATATTTATAGTAGAACATGAGGATAACATTAAAATTGGATGAGATAAAAGTCCCTCTAAGGGAATAAACTTAATAAAAAAGATTTATCACATGGTTTAGAAGATATAAAAAGGCATGAAACATATGGAATCATAACATATAAACATGGATACATAGTAATGTGGCAGAAACATAAATCATGAATTTATCACAGGTCAAGGATCTTTTCATATAGAGTAGAACAAGTCAAGGATGACCACTAAGACTGTTGAACATGGTAGCACAAGTCGAGGCAAACCACCAAGAATGTTGCACATAACATCTCACGAGACTCAACATTAATCAATCCATTAGAGAACTATATGGGAACACCCTTATTAACATGTTAATCTATATTCTTTATGCATAAAGAATCATACATAATCAATCATACATAAACATAAGGGAACCCATGGAAAGAAATGGGTATCATAATCATGTCATAAAGCATAATGAATAGGCATATCATACAGGTGTCTATGAGATAAAGGAATTAAAACACATATGTAAATTTATAACATAAAATAATAATATATCACAGTCGGTGATTTCAAACATATGTGACAAAATGTAAGAACTGTATTTAATAAATTTTAGCATTAAAACATTTTAGCATGGTTTTAAGGAAAATACTACATGGAATTTAAAATAGAAAAAGGAATAATATATTTTTTTAATCCATAAGTGAACAAATAATTTTTTCATAATAAAAATATTGTTTTTATAAAAATAATGGTGGATCAAAATAGATTATATAGTGCTCTTGAAATTGAGTAAGTATTCGGGAAGTTCCCTTTAAACAGGTTTACTTATCTGGGAGTATTGAGGAGGGAATCATTTAAAAACATGTATATCTCTGAAAGATAATGATTAATGGATATTGATCCATGAGTTTGGATCATATACACATAATTTTCAAAATGTACATAATAATAACATACAACTTCATTTGGGTAAAAATTTTGATAGAGAATCCCAATGGAATAAAGGAGGTTCGGGTAAACTCCTTTAACTTAAGTCTGATAGTGTCCTTCACCTGATCCTAATTCCATGAATATATAAAATTACGTTCATTAATTAATATTTCTAGAAACTATTTTACTTTTAAATTATTTTTTATAGCCTTATTAATTTCATTCATGGTCTTTTTGATGGGGTAATAGGTTCAATTCCATTGTTTAAGAGCGTTTGTTTCCTCGGTTTTCATGATTGGTTTACTTATATACATGTAATGATAAACATTTAAGATGAGAATGGTTGTCTAGAATGGGAGTTATATGTTCTTAGTGATCATATAGTAGATTAATTGGTTATTAAATTCATTTTGTTGTATTAATTTAAGATAAATCGTTATATAAAACATTAATGATAACTGTTTTGTTTAATTGGTTGTTTTTTGATCACATCATACACATTTAGATTTATAAATTAGTATCATGTGTACAACAGATTACATAACCATAAATTAGACCTAATACATATATTATAGTTTAGTTCAACCATAATTTTTTTTTCGTTAATAGAATTTAATACCGTTATATAAATTGAAAACTCAATATCCTTGAAAGTGATAAATTAACAAATCTGAGATGGTATTTTCATTTCTAGTATAATAGGAGGGGAAACTAGGGATGATAGTGAACAATTACATTATCATAAAAACATTATATATCATGTAAGTTAATGGAATTATCATATCATTTTTCTAAAATCATGTGAGGAATGAAAAAGAAAAGAATGGAACTTTAAAGGAAATAAAAGAATTAAAAGCAGAATTTACCTCTTTAATATATTTTCCTTGATAAACGTCTTAAGGGATATAAATGGATCTTTTGAATAGACCAATATATTCTGGACATGGGAGAGGGAATTAGTGAGAGATTTTTCCAGAATTTGGACTAGGCACAAGGATCAAGGAGTGTGAGGAGACGAGGGGGTGAGGGTGGTTTTATAGTAGGGGAGAGGAGGGTTTTCTCAATATTTAATTTATTATTTTTATAATTTGATCAAGATAAGTAATAGTATTGATTATTGTGAAAATAATATAGTAATATGTTCATTTGAGTTAGAACCCAAGCTTCTTGCATCATTCATGACTCAATAAATAGTGTATTTAACATACAATGTATATATACAGAAAATTACTGTATTATACTATTCACTAAAAATTCATGTATTTTAGAAAATTCCCAAAACATCACCCTAAAATTTTTTCAATGTGTATAATTAAAAACAGAATTCCATTTTATGAAAATAATTTTCTAAATAAGTGAAATTAAAATCTTCATTTACCTTAAAAATAAAAATTTTAAAATTAACACTACTTTCTTTACACATTGAAAAATTAATTAAGGTCCGTTAAAATAATCATACGATCCTAAGTAATCAAAATAATTATTTATGAATACCTATTATGAAAATAAATTTTCTTTTAAATTATTATATTATTAATAAAATTTGAATTAAATATACATAACTCACAAAAATATCAACACTATGATTATATCATATTTTCACTTATTAGTTGGATAAAATATTTTTATACTTTCATTGGTAAGGTTTCTTTTCCACTTGGATGGTTTACTATTCATAAGGGTCATATTACTATTCATAAGGTTAACATTACAATTAATAAGGGAAAGTTACAATTCCCCAAAAATGAAGTTTGTATTATCGAACTCCAAATATCTTACTGATCACAACTATGTATCTTAGATTTTTTAAATTCAAATAAGAGAAGTGACAATATTATGTTTAATGTTGACATAGTATATAGTAGTTCATTGTGTTGTGATTTAATTTGATTATACTATATGAACTAATTATAAGAATAGAATTTACATTGATTAAACATTGGTTCATTACAACACTGAATTACCTATTTAACCTAATATGTCATATATTGATGTTTTATATGTAATTTCCATTGATTATGATGTTTTTCCAGTTTGATTATTGTTTCTCACAATATTCTTTTCAGTTTTTTTCAATGCCTGTAACCTAAAGGAACCTTGTAAATACTGAATGTGATGGGAAATACTAGGATTTTCCTCCTGAGGAACCAAATGTTATGGGAGCTGGAATGAAAAATCTTATGATTATGATCACACAAGCTATGAATCATGCTGAACTTCTAAATGAGTAAATCAGGGAACATCATTCTATTTATTCCTTCAGGGGGAAACGACCATGTAACACCCAAATAATTTAAAATATTTTAAATTAAGAATAAGATTATTTGTTTTATAGCTTTGTTTTTATTAAACACCATTTTAATCTTACACTACACACAATACTGAGTTATCTTGCGTTACACACAGGACCATATTTTACCACAATTTAATGGCGCACCAATTTTAAAACTAAATTTTGAAACATTTTGAAATTTTATTTTTAAAAATAAAAATTCATTTTAATTTTTAATTTCAAAAATATCTTATGGTGAATTTTTGGAGTTTTTCTGAGATGTTTCATGTATTAATAAATAGTGAAATTACTGCATTTTAGTTGAAAACCGCCTTTCATTTAAGTAATTAATATTGTTAAATTATATTTTAACCTTTTTTTAAAGTAAAAATAGGTCAATTATAAATATATTAATCCAATTTATCTCATTAAAATCATTCCAATATTGATTTTAGATATAAAAACATAATGAACTTTTTGAACATTTTCACTTTAAATACCCGCATTCTTTCCATGTGTGCGGGGTTAGCTTTAAATTAAATATTTCATTTCTAGGAATTGAATTTGGGAAAATGGATATCCATAGTTGGAATTAGTTTAGTATTTATATTCAAATAATATCAAAATAGTTTTTGACCAAAAATATTAGTGAAAGTGATTAAGATCAATTACCTCAATTAAAAAAATACTTTACTTAATGGTTAAACATTAATCTTAATGGGAAACTGACTTAAACACTTTTCCAAAAGTCCTTTTATGCCCAAATTTCGACCATATCTCCTTTACATTTAATCTTTATGAGTTATTGGGAAACATGTTCCTGAAAGTGACCCTTATAATAAGTTAAGTGAAGTGAAAAACAAGAAAATGCACTCACTACTGAAAATCGAGTTATTTGTAATGGGGTATTTGCAAGAGGATCACATTCTAAAAGGGTATTTGCAACAGGGTCCTGTTTCAAATGCCTCGTTGAAGAAAATGGATTCACAAATAGTGGTTTTAATGATGATCTTTCACAAATAGTTTCTCCAAGTTAAAAAAAACTATTGTGACATACCTCTCGCAAAGAAATTAAAAAAATTAAAAAAAACTAATATTAATAAAATAATATTAAATAATAATGATAGTGATAATATCAAAATTATATTAATAAAATAATAATACTAATAATATTATTATTATTTTAAATAATATATTATTAACAATAATAATAAATCATATTAATAATATATTAGTAAATAAAATTAATATTAATATTAATAAAATTAATAATAATAATAATAAATTATAATGATTTATAAAAAAATAAAAACCTCAATATTTGCAAAAAAATTTAAAAAATAACTTATGTTAAAATATAATTATAATAAAAAATAAAATAATAATTTAAAGTTTAATAAAATAATTGTAAATAAAAATAAACAAAAATTTAAAATTACATTAAATGAATAATAATTTAATAATGTAATAAAATAATAATAAAATAATAAAATGCTAAAAAACACAATATTCATGACAATATGAAAAATGTACTATACAGAAATGTAAATATATATCATTATAAAAAATTTCATTCAAATGTTTTATCATAAAAATTGTTTACATCACTGAGAGGGATGTTCTTTTAGAGAAGATAGATGAGATGGTTGAGATGGTGGGGGGAACTTTTCGAGAACTAGCCCAGGTCGACCTTGAACAGGCCACCCAAGCCGCTCCGCAACACGTCCCGATAGGCATTCCAGATCCTCCTAGGATGGAAACAATAACCAAGGAAATATTTAGAGTGACAAGGGAATTATTTCACGCAAATATAAACAACTAAATAAACAATGAAAAGAAATGTACAACCCAATATACTTTTATATAAAAGTTGAACTGAACTTTATTCACACATGAATGTGAAAGTAAAACTGAACTAACAAATCAACCGACCAAACATGACGACCAACTAACTCCATGTGACCCCATTGGTCACTCTCTAACACAATGATCACACATCGCCCAAGTTATTCAGACTCATGTTGAAACCTTCACAAGGGTTAAAAACATAATAAGACTATAGTTGTGAGTATTAAAACTCAGTAGGTTATCCCGATATTCAATTCAAAATGCACTTCCTTTAAAATAAAATAAACCTCAATTTTATTTTTGATATTAAATATATAAAAATATGTTTTCCAAACAAGGCATTATACTACAAGCATTACAAAATAAACTGCTTGCATGTTTTCATAAAAAAGAAATTCTAGTAACCAGTTTCAAAGAGATGCAACTTCCAAAAGAAAACGGTTTTCAAGAGGCCTTATTTAAAGAATATACAAAATTAAATAAAAACACATGCTACTGAACATTCCAACCAAACTCACCATATTCCTATGGTGAATACAATATATCAAATGAGCATAATTCACAGGAACACCCCTAGGTACTAGCTTGATGTGGGCCCCAGGTGCCTTGTATCTCGGTGAAAAGTAACTGTAATAAACATTTGTTCTCATATTTGAGCCACTAGTTGGGAGAATACCCATAACCTAATGGTCCCTAACATTATCATAATTTTTTAGTTAGTGATGTCATTGTCATACTTGTTACATGAAACATTGGTGAAACCACTCCGGGTCACTAGGATACTAGTACACATCTGCCCACCTAGATACTTGGGTTTCCCTCTTTGTCCTCAAATACATTCCACATGCTATAAAATATTATTTACATATAAAAACGACAGTTCTAGTAACACACACTACAAATAGTGGAAAAACATGTTTTTCACCATTTGTGTAACTCAATAAAACATCTAAAATTTTCATAAAACCATTTCAAGAAGTTTAACAAAGTATTACACATGAATTGCATTTAAAAATTCACTTTTTAAGGAAAATTCCAACTAATTCCATACCAAACAACATTTGGAAGCCCTAAAACCATTTACTGAATCAATTTCATGAATATTAAAATGACCCCAAATGGTACAACATGGAATACACATAAAACCCTCTTTTTAAAGAGAATGTCAAACTGGCCTTTAAGAATTTTTCCAAACCAACGTATAAGAATGGTAAAAATTTAAATTTTCATAAAGAGGTGTACATAAACCATTAGTAGAAACAAATTTCATAAACACTTTAAAACATTTAGGTAACACATTTCAGCTCAAGCATTTTCATAAGAACATCGAATGAGCCACTTACCAGCAACTCGTGCCAAAAACATGTGAAAAACCAAAACTCATTTCATTATAAAACCAAAATCGCTATGTACAGCCATAAAAGGACACCTAAATATTACATTTCATGATTTCTATACGTTAATAAATTCAAACAAGTTATTTTATGTCACATTTAGCACACAAATTCTAACTAGACACTTTTCCGAAGACAAGGCATGTGACATTTAGCAAAACAACAACTATTTAAGACCAAAAGGGGTAAAACCCCAAATGTGCATGTCAAAAATGTATTACTATAGTTAAATCAGTTAATTAACCACACAATCCATATGAAAAAACTAGCATAACATTTACTTAAACAAGCAGTGTGCACTTTTACAACAAAAAAACTCCATTTTACACAAAACAAGGCATAAGTTACCATTTTCCAAACTAAATAAATCATCCATAGGTTTCACAAAAATAATAAACATTTATATAAAGTGAGAATAGAAATAAAAATTTGAAACATAAATAATAAATTCATGTTCTTGGGATAACCTACCACAAAACCATGTCGAAATGGAGACACACACCCAAAAACACCCACCGCGGGTTCCAAATGTTATTTCTATAAAGACCAGACCTAAAATAACAAAACCCCCATAAAAATGATTTAAAAATAGAAAAATATGTCAATAATGACCATGGGAGAAGATAAATCAAAGAAAAAATGAAATAAGATGTAAGAGGGAAGAGAAAGGAGAAATAATTGATGAATAAATTAAGATGAACCACTAAACATTGGGGAGAAATTTCCCAATAAGAGGACAAAAACTAAGAATAAAGAATGGGGAGGTTCCACTGGTCGATAGAGAATAGTTAGGGCTCTGTTTGGGAGGTGGAATCATCTAAAAACACTAATAATGAATATGATATAAAAAAAAATATTTTTTAAAACTTGAAATGGGTTAATGAACATGCCCAATACCTAAATAAATCACCCAAATTCACCATGATTATGAGATCTTAAGGGGAAAAATGGATATGGTGGTGTGAATAAGTCATGGGATTACATGTGAGAAGTGGAATTGGTAAAAACTGTAGAAAAATGAAGTTGTTATAAAAAAATAATTTTTTTTAAATCTGAAAATGGGCCCATAGTTGGCCCAAATCTAGAAGTAACCACCCTTTTCTCCAAAAACTCATAAACAAGATATGGGGAACCCATGGTGGGATGAATGGAAATTTATATCTATTCCAAAATTAGAATTTATCACACCCAAAACTAAATAAAATTATTGTTATTTCCAAAAAAACCTAATCAATACCAAGACATGAAACAATGGGTGTGACAATTCTCCCCACCATTAAAGCTTTCTTCCCCCGGAAAGCCATAACACATTCCAGCTAAAAGATCAACACCTAATGATTCCTTATCAACATAGTACATCCTCTCAATCCAAGTAAATATCATCCACCATCAATTGAACTCATGACCCTTGCTCAAACAAAACACCAACTCACTAAAACTTCTTGAGAATCAATGGAAATATCAAGCCACCACCTCCAAAACCATGCCAAGAACCAGATTGTTGGGAATTCTCCCAATGAACCCAATGATCATCTAAACCAACATGAACTCACAAAATCAAATTACTTGGGTGGCGGAGGATGAAATGGGCTCCCAACCATTAAATCACGACTATCATACAATAAATACTTAAAGGAATGATCTTGAGACCTACAGTGGGTTTCCCCACCACTAGAGACCAACTATAAATGAACAAAAAAATCAACATGATCTAGAACCGGGCCACACACACACATTCCCACCAATACTCTCTCATAGAAATGTACGAAACCATGTTATTAGGGTTACAACCTGAACATTTAATCCACCCACTCCCAAACTAAGTGGATAAGAACTAGGACAATGATTTTGACTCTAATCAAAACCCTCACCCCTTAGGGCGGGGAGGGAAGGGGACCCAATAATTAGGTCACTGTAACCAAAAAATATAAAGAGGAACCACCCAACACTATCCACCTATAAACAGGTAAAACCAAGACTGCACCCAATTCACATTGGTAGTCCACACAGAGACATTGATCGAAAACCCACATCTGAGAAGGAAATAACCATAGACAATGCATGAGGGGTAAGTCCACCACACTTTTTGAGAGAAAAAAAGAAAAATCACAATGATTAGAAACCACAATAAAAACATATAATCTACCTTACCACAACAAACCATTTTACCATGATTAAAAATAACCCCATAGGTCTCTATCAAAATCCTCTCTCTTTTTTCAAAACATTAATTAGCATCTCAAAAAATCACACTTTTTCAAGAACCATTTTTTTAGAAACCATTTAATTTATTTTAAAACAAAAACCAAAACAAGAATTCAATTCAAACATCCCATTCCCATTTTCAAAAATTCATCATGGCCTCCTTTCTTAATTTGTTAGCCACAAAGTCCGAAACACTTTTTAAGAAAACACCAACTGCTCAAAACCAATTCCCAATAATAATTAATCATATTAAAACACTCTTCAAAAGCCTAAACCTCCCATTTTAAAAAATCAGAATAATATTAAAATAATTCGTACCATAAAAACATTTTTTAATAAAACATAAATTTAGTTTAAGGAAATTTGATCCTGTTAACTCATTCCACTTTTCCCCAGAACTTTTTCCACAAAAAACCCAACATTCTCAAAAACATTATTATATTATGCATTGAAAACCTAATTCCAAAATTCTCACACAAATATTTTCAAAACAAAATTCAGAATACAAGAAAGGTCAAAAAGACCCACAAAAGGGAACTAGTGTCGATGGGTGACTCGGTCATATGGTTGGTGGCCATATTTCAAACACACCACCAACATGGAGAGCCTTCTTAGGACCATGCCCCATCTCCACATGGATAGGTAGGCCCTGTGAGATCACGGACGCCATTAGTCCAACTCCCCTTGATTTATCCTAATAACCAAATAATCCTTAAGAACCATAGAAACTAATAATATCAGACTTCCAATAGACACCTGAGGATATGGATGAGCAAGATTTCACAACTCTGTTCCTGAACCTACCCCTCATGTTTAGAAAACCCTACTCCATCTACCTTGACATCCTCCAAATAAAAAGGGAGCTCTAAAATAATGTTCTGCTAAGAGCCAGCCCCCTCTGATACCATTTTATCACAAACCAGCCTAGGTTGACCCAAAACCAGTCACCCAAGCTACTCCATGACAAGTCCGAGGAGGCATTCCCAATCCTCATAGGTTGGAAACAAGCACAAAGGGAATCATTAGAGTGATAAGGGAATGCTTCTCCCAAATATAAACAATTAAATAAATATTGTAATCCAATGGACTGCCCAATATACATTTATATAAAAGTTGAAATGAACATTATTCGCACATGAAAGTGAAAACACAACTGAACCAACAACTCAACTCACCTAACATGGAAATCATCTCACTCCATGTGACCCAGCAGGTCACTCTCCAACCCAACGATCACATGTTGCCCAAGGCGATCAGACTCAAGATGAAACCTTCATAAGGGCTAAGAACAAAATAAGACTATATGTGTGAGACTAAGAACTCAGTATGTTATCGTATTCTTATTTTCCCAATGAACATCCTTTAAAATAAAATCAACATAAATTTCAAGTTTGAAATTAAATATATGAAAATATTTTTTCCAAACAAGGTTCCATTCTATAAACATTAAAAAATAAAAATACCTCCATTTTTTAATAAATTGTAAATGCTAGTAAAAAATTTCAAAGAGATGAAACTTCAAAGTGAAAATGATTTTCAAGAGGGTTTATTTAAACAATGTACACTTTTAAATGAATAAAACATGTTACTATATTTTCAAACCAAACTTACTATTTTATAATGGTGAATACAATTTATCCAATGAGTACAAATCACTGAAACACCCATGGGCACTTGCTAGTTGGTGGCCCTAGGTACCTCTTATCTTGTGAAAAGTAACCATAACTAACATATTTTCACATGAACGATCCACTAGCAGGGAATATATACATAAACTAGTGGTCCTCAGCATCATCATAATAATTTAGTTAGTGTTTTCATCGTCAAAATTGCTACGTGAAACATGGACGAAAACACTCCGGATCACTAGCATACAAGTACACTTTTGTCCACCTAGATACCAGGGTTTCCCTCTTTTTTATCAAACAAGTTTCACATGCTATAAAATTCCATTTAGACATAAAAACAAAATTTCATTCCACAAAAACTCCAAACAGTATCGAAACATGTTTTTCACCCTTTGTGTAACTTAATAAACCATCTAATATTTTTATAAAACAATTTCTAGAAGTTTAACAAAGATTTCCACATGAAATCTATTTGAAAATGCAATTTGTAGGCCAATATCCAACCAATGTCATACCAACCCTGGTTTGGAAGCCCCCAAAAAATTCTAAATCAATTTCATGAATCTTAAAATGACCCCAAATGGTACAACATGTAATACACATGAAAACCCTTTTTTCATGAGAAATGCCAAACGGTCCTTTAAGCATTTTACCAAACGAATATATAACAAAGGTAGAAATTTAAATTTTCATAAAGGGGTGTAAGAAAACATTATTAGTAGAAACAAATTTACATAAACCATTTAAATCATTTAGGTTACACATTTATGATCAACCATTTACATAAGAATGTCAAACGGGCCACTTACCGACAACTCGTGCCAAAACATGTCAAAAATCAAAACCCATCTTGTTATAAAACCAAAAACACTTTTTAAATCCATAAAAGGATACTAAAATATCACATTTATTTCATCTTGTACTTTAATAAATTCAAACATGTTCTTTTATATCACAGTTATCACACAAAGGATAACTAGGCCCTTTTCTGAAGACTAGGCATGAGACATTTATCAAAATAACTTCTATATAACTATAAGAACCTGGTTCTTACTCTTGAGTTACATGTTTCTTCTTATCCTTTTTACATAAGTGTTTTTGAGAAAATAAGGGAAATGTGGGTAAAATCCCAAATCTATGGGTACACGCCACGTACTTTTTGTACACACACTGTGTACTTCGGCTATGTGGGATGAGAATACAGGGTGCATAACACGATGTGTACTTTCATATACAGGTTGTGTACTTTGACCATGTGGGACAAAAAATAGAGCATTTGGACTTGTCAACTGTATAGGATTTAATAACTAACTACAGCTTGTGTACTTAGTAATACACATCGTGTAATCAGTCGGCATATGAACAAGGTGGCGGTGAAAAGTAGACTTCAGAGTAACAGTTAAAAAAATAGTACATGTCTGGTAGTTATGTTTTTTAATTATAAAAGGGAAGTAGCCTCCTCATTCAGTAGAGGGGCAGTGGGTTTTTTTGGAGCACCGAGATAGGAGGCCGAAGCCTGTAGAAGCTCCCAATCGCACGCTGGAACTCTGATTCTTCTGTTGTCGATCTCGTTTGAACTGTGCGGTTGAGATATTCTATATTCTTGAGTCTTTCCATCCAATAATTTCCATAATGGAAGTTATTTGAGTTTGGACAGATAAATTTTTATCCCAGATCTACGTCCTACTCAGTTGTTTCCGGAGGCGTAGTTCACGTATATCAGTCAAAGGAGATCGAGATAGGTGGTCTTGTGATTGTTGAGTTTTTTTTTTGCACCATTGTGCCATGCGCCCAAGTTTGGGGTGTCTTGTGTATGAATATTGACTGTTAATATATGTATAATTGCATAGGTAATCTAATGAACATGTATAAGCTGTTGTTGGGGATCATTGCTTTGAACCAAGGACACCCCATGGGTGTGTTTCCCTTGCTTAGTAGTTTGGCCAAGATACCCATGGGTATGACATGATGACAACATGTTTTGAGTTTTCTAGAGAGGAAACATATTTAAATTCCTTGATTAAGTGTTGGGATCAGCCCGGTCACTTTCTTAGCCTAAGGGCATTGTTATGCTTAACCTTAGGGCAATGTTTCATTTAGCCTGAGGGAAATACTTTTCTTATGCCTATGGGCAGTGGCTTCAGTGCCTAAGGGTGATATCCCAAATTCCTGGGGGAAATGTTCATTATGACTGAGGGAAGTCACCTGAGGGCCTCTTTTCAGCTTTCCAGAGGGTAATGACTTGTATGTCTGAGGACAATGTTTACTGGAATATTCACTGTGGTGATTTATTATGTTATACCTACCAAGCTAAATAACATGCTTGGTATTGTTATTACCTTCTACTTGTTAGATAACATGTTGTGGTTTTTCCTATGGAACTGTATATGTGATTATCAGTTAAGGTCGGGTCTCAAGAACTTATAATTCTATTTTATTGAATTGTTAAATAAAATTTAAATTGTAATTTAACTATTAGGAGTAGATTCTTTTGAGTACTTCCTTGCTTACTTCATTTCTTTATTGCATACTGCCATTGAACATTTACACTGAGAGTTGGGCACGGGCCTTTGCTGGTTGCCTACTGGGATTAATTTCTCACACCCTGTTTTGGTCATCTCTTGGGCCCAAACAGATTATATTGCTTCAGGTGTCGATAAGGGAAAGGGTCCCAATATAGGTATGTGATTTTTGTAGAGGAGTATAAGAGCATGGGACCGAGCATAGTCTTGCGATGTTGTTGAGTTCCTGTTGCACTGCGATGGTTTTACTTTACTGTAATTTTTACCTAGTCCTATATTGTATTAGATTGTAGTGAATTTTGTTTTGGCTACTTTCTTAGAATTATGTACATGTGGAATCATCTTATATATGACTATTGATTATCTTTTATTGCAGTTTTGTTTTCCATTTTAGCTCTATATTGTTTACTACTTCCGCTTTTGGGTATATTTATATTTATTTTTCTATTCTACACTTTGAAAAACGAGGTCATAGGATTCCCACTATCAGACCTAGGCCGTTGCTACTAGTTGGTAGCCTCTAGTGTTTGAGGAAATGATCTTGAGGTCATGTGACCAACCAGGTTCGGGGGACCTGTTTTGTGGCACCTGGATCTGGGACATTACAATAAAAGACAAAGGGGTAAAAAAACAAAATTATCATGAAAAACACATTATATAGTAGTTAAACCAGATCATTAACATCAAAATCCATATTTTAAAACTATAAGAACATTTATTTAAACAAGAAATGTTCACTTTTATAATGAAACAACTCCATTTTACAAAAAACAGGGCATAAATAACCATTTAGCACACAAAATAAATTATCCAAAGGTTGAATAGAAGTAATAAACATGAATATAAGGTGATAACATCAATAAAAATATGAAACTTAAATAATAAAGAAAATTTCAATGTAGAACATACCTCAAAACCATGGCAAAAATAGAGATGCACACCCGAAATCACTCGTCGCGGGTTCCAAAAACATAAATCTATGAAGACCAGCCATAAAAAACAAAACCCCCATCAAAAATGAGGGGAAAATGAACACTAAGTCTATAATTACCAGGGGAGAAGATAAATCCAAGAAAAAATGAAAAAATGAGGAGGATGGAAGATAAAGGATAAATATTTAATAAAGAAATTAAGAACTGCTATCCTTTGGTGAGAAATTTCCCAAAAAGAGACCAAAACAAAGGACAACGAATGGGGACATTCCTCGGGTTGATATAAAATAGTTATGCATCCATTTGGGGGGTCGAATAACCAAAAACCATTAAAATGAATAATATATAAAAGAAACAAAATATTTTTTTTAAAACTGGAAATGGGCTCATATGCTGGCCCAGTACCCAAATAAATCACCCAAATCGTCCATGATTATGAGTTCCTAAGGGGTCCAAATGGATATTTTGATTTTAATAGGTCATTTAAAGCCCAGTGGGAAGTTTAATGGGTTAAACATGTTGAAAATGAAGGAGTTATAATAGAATTGTTTTAAAAAATTCTAGAAATGGGATCACGGTAGGCCCAAATCTTGACGTAACCAACATTTTCTCCAAAAAGTCCAAAAAATATATATGAAGAACCCATGGTGGGATTAATATACATAGATGGAAGTTCCAAAATCTACATTAATCTCACCCAAAAGCCAATAAAAGGATTGGGGTTTCCAATTCAACGTATCAAAACAAAGACATGAAAAAACGGGTCTGACAATTCTCCACCCCATTAAAGCTTTCTGCCCCAGGAAATCTATAACACTTTAAAGATGAAAGATCAAAACCTGGGGATTTCTTATCAACATGTTCCAAACTCTCAATCCAAAGATATATCATCCACCATCAATTGAACTTAATCCTCTTGCTCAAACAAAACACTAACTCACAACCACTTCCTGAGAATCAACAAAAAGATCAAGCCACCACATCCACAACCAAGCAAGGAACAAGATTGTTGGGCCTTCTCCCAAT
Source organism: Viscum album (assembly GCA_963277665.1). Lineage (NCBI taxonomy): Eukaryota > Viridiplantae > Streptophyta > Magnoliopsida > Santalales > Viscaceae > Viscum > Viscum album. The sequence goes on from OY728158.1 coordinate 1,617,308,022, forward strand.
GAACCCAATGATCACCCTATACAATGTAAACTCGTTAAATCCAAATTCTTTGAGGGAGGTAGAAATAGTCTCCCCACCATTAAATCACAACAACCATCCAACAAATTCTTAATGGAAATATCAAGAGACCTGCAGTGGGTCTCCCCACCATTAGAGACTAAATAAAAATGAACAAACAACAGTTAAACATGAACTAGAATTGGGGATCTCCCTCACAGGACCACCAAAACTCTCCCAAAAAAACTACAAACACATGTTAAGATGGTTACAAAAAGAACATTTAAACCACAAACTCCCGAATGGAGGGGAAAAATCTAGGCCAACACTTTCAACACTGGTCAAAACCCCAACCACTCAGGGTGGGGAGGGGAGGGGACCCAACAAATTTTCAGCTTAATTTTTTTTTAAAAAAACTAACTTAGTGGATTTTTACATTCACCAACGGTGTTTCAATAAGTCTTTCTGACATAAAACTTTACATTCCACCCCAGGCTCCCAACCACTATTCTATATCAGGGATCCATCAACATATCTATAAAAAACCATTCATGTGAGAACCCAAGAAAACACCTAAGGCTAAAACTAACATCCTCATTTTACAGGAAAAAAATTCAACCCATTTCAAAATTTATGTACCTTCCATAGGAACACTTACCACCAAGTTAAAAACCATTTTCATATTTTCACACAATAAACTATTTTACCATGATTGAAAAAGAAACCCCATAGGTATCCATCAAAATCCTCTCCCATTATGAAAATCATTTTTAGCATCTCAAAAAAACACATTTTTTCAAGAACAATTTGATTTAGAACTCATTAGATTTTTTTTAAAACAACTACCAAAAAAATAATGCCATTCAAACAATCCTTTCCCATTTCCAAAAATCTATCAAGGTATCCTTTCTTAATCTAATAGCCACAAAGTCCAAAACTCTTTTTAAGAAAACACTAACTAATCAAAACCAATTCCCAAAACCAATTCATCAGATTAAAAGACTATTTAGCTTCCCAAAACATCCCATATTAAATATATTTTTAGAATCATATTAAAATAATTCAGGCATTACAAACATTTTATATCAATAAACTATGAGTGTATATTAATGAAATTTTATCCATTTATATCATTCCACTTTGTCCCAAAAAAATGTTTCACCAAAACCAAAAATTCTCAAAAAAAATATTATTATATTAATCATTGAAAAACCACTTCAACAATTGTCACACAAGGATTTTAAAAACAAAATTCAGAATACAATAAAGGTCTAAGAGACCCATAAAAGGGAACTAGTGTCAATGGGTGACATGACCATATAGTTGGCGGTCATATGTCAAACACACCAGCAACACAGAGATACTTCTTAAGACCATGCCTTATATCCACATGGCTAGCCATGCCCTACGAGATCAGGGAGGCTATTATTCTATCTACCCTTATTATATCTCAATCACCAAAAAATCATTAGGAACCAAAGAAACTAATAAAACTAGCCATCCCACGGACACTTGAGGATTGGTACAAGAATGAGTTTGTAACAATATTCTGGAACATACCCCTCATGATCATTTTGTAACTCCGTAATCCATCTAAAATATTCATAAAACAATTTCATTATGTTCAACAAAGCTTTGCACATTAATTCCAATTGAAAATGAACGTTTTTGGCCAAAGGCCCACCACCTCAATAGAAAAGTAGACTTTTTAGCCACAAAACCAGTTAATAAATCAATTTCATTAATCTTAAATTGTCCCAAAATGGTAGAAAATGGAATACACATGAAAACCCCCTTTCTAAGGGAAATGGAAAATAAGCCTTTATGAATTTTACCAAACCAACTATAAAAAAAGGTACAAATTTAAGATTTCATAAAGAGGTGTACACACAACAATAAATGCCAAATTTTTTTACATAAACCCATTAAAACATTTTTTTCACATTTATGCTCAACCATTTTCATAATAATGATAAACAGGCCACTTACTGGCAAGTCGTGCCAAAACGTGTCAAAAAACAAAACCCATATCTTTATAAAATGAAAACCACACTGTACAGACAGAAAATGACACCAAAATATCACATTTCATTCTTCCAATATTTTAATAAATTAATACAAGTTATTTTATATCACATTTTGCTCACAAAGGTCAATTGAGCACTTTTTTGAAAACTAGGCAAGCGACATTTAGCAAATCAGCTTCTATATAACACACAAAGGGGTAAAACCCCAAATTTTCATACCATAAATTTGTTAAATTAGATTAACCAGGTCATGGACATCATAATACATATTCTAAAACTAGTGTAACATTTTTTTGAATAAGCGGTGTTTACTTTTATAACAAAACAACTACATTTTACAAAAAACAGGTCATAAATAACCATTTTGCACACCAAATAAATCATCCAAAGGCTGAAAATCAATAACAAACATTTGTGTAAGGTGATTACATATATAAAAATATGAAACCTAAATAATAAATTCATCTTCTTTGGAGATCCTACATCAAAACCATGATGAAATGGAGACCCACACATGAAAACACCCATCGTAGGCTCCAAAACACTAAATCTATGAAGGCCAGAACTAAAAAAACAAAAACACCATAAAAATTGATGTTAAAATAGAAAACTATGTCTAAAATTACTAGGGGATAAGATAAATCCATGAAAAAAATAATAAGAAATAGGGAAGAGAGAATAGAAAAATTTTGTGAAGACGTTGAGAAGAACTACTAACATTTGGTGAGAAATATCCAAACAAGAGGGACCAAACTATGTATAATGAAGGGGAAGGTTCCTATGGTCGATATAAATATGGTAGGTCTCTTTTTGGGAGGCGGAATCACCAAAAAACATTAAAATATAAATAATATATAAAGAAACAAAATACTTTTTGTAAAACTGGAAATGGGATCATGGGCTGTCTCAACACCTAAATAAATAACCCAAATCCACCATGATTATGAATTACTAAAGGGTCCAAAATTTTATTTTGATTTCAATAGGTCAAGGTAGGCCATGTGGGAAGTGTAATGGGTGAAAAAATGCAAAACAATATATGATACACCCATGGTGGGATGAATATACATATATGAAAGTTAAAAACTCAACATTCATCTCAACCAAAACCCAAGAAAATGATTGGTATTTCCAATGAACCATATCAAAACCAAGAAATGAATAACTAGGTGTGAAATAACTTCATCCCTAAACAATGAGTCATATATTTCATGTACATCATTGTCAAATAATTCTATTTTTTTTCTATCATCGACACATCTCCTCCTCCAGTTGTTGTTGCTTTTGCCGACAGAGCTCTTCTTACTCCCTAGACATACTCTCTATAAGGTCAACCTGATCGAGTATCTTCTCTTGATACTGTATAGAAAATGATGATGACTCTCCATGATATCCTCTCGAGTTTCACTCTGATATCATAGTGATATCATAATAACTTATAGGTGTCAATAAAAGATGATACCAACCAATCGGCCTTTCTCAAAGGCATACTTGGTTGCCTACATCAATACTACCTCATCAAATCTTGTATCACTGGTCTGATACATGGTTTTGGCCTGAATACTAGACTATTTATGAGAATTTTTGGCCTTATATGACTCATTCAATTGAAAGGTTAAATTAAAATAGTTAAAATATCTTTTTCAGTAAATTTTGAAACTCAAAAAGAATTTATACTTACCACAATATGACAATGTAGATCACCTTTAATCTCACTAGAGATAGGTTCAATGTAAATCCACCTATAAATTTCAAACTCCATAATATCATGTTGTTCACTTACCTATATGAATATAAAATAAACTGTTTACATTTAATGTTATTTAAATTAATTAAAATAGGTACTTATCATGTGTTCCCTATGCATATTGAATATAATACTATCAGATCAATGTGTCACCTCATATCTCCCACAGTTTTTTCAACATATTGATGATCTCCTTTGAAAATGACTCCCCATATAGCGTGAACATAATCCATCCCAAACTTTATATGAAATGTAATCAGGTCAGTGGGTCCACTAAGGCTGATCAAACTCTGTGACTCCATTTTCCTCATTGTTTTCCTCCTCAAATTGTACAAAACCCGATGACAATGATCAGTCATAAATTCCTCACATTCGTTCCAGATAGAGTCACATATGATCTCATTTATGGGATACCATATACCCTACAAATACTAAATAAATATTATTTATTTACAAACCATCCAATGATCAAACACGAGTTGATGAACATCAATGAGAATCTGATCCCATGTAACCCATGCTCCAGAAAAATAATTTCCCAATATAATTCTCCCCTATCCAATAGCTATAGGTGAAAAGATATGAAAAAAATAAAAAATTATCAACAAAATAGTATATAAATAAATTAATTGTATTTAATTAAAACTAACTAAAATACATAGGTAAACATACCTCTACATGGATAGATCGAAACCCAGATGTAGACATTTCCTGGGGTATGGTCAGGATTCATCACTCTTGTTTGACCACAACCCCTCCGAGTCCTCTCTAAACCATCAGCAGTCTAAGGGTCATATGATCCAACATCATTCTCATTATCTGGTAAATCAACCTCCTAAAATCACAAAAAATATCTAACTCCATCTAAAACATGAAATTACTTTTGTTATCAAATAGTGGGAAACAACTATTATATATAGATATATATTATATATTATTATAAATAGCATTAACAATTTCAATCTTTATCTCCATTGTCACCTACATATCTAACAGTGTCAATATCTTCATATTCCTCCTCAGAATCATCAATTTCCATATGAGTTTTAGTTTCATCACCTCTTGTCCTTTCAAATTCATTTGATACATCAATAACATCATCAAGCCTTTACTGTGGGGTATCATCATCGATATTGATGTCTATTTGCGGAAAAGATGAATTTAGAGTAGTCTCTTTAAAAAATTAAATTCTTTTCACTTTATAAGAACCACATTCATTTGGAATAAATTTATGTTTTTGAGATTTGATTTTTATTATGCTCCACCAATCAGTTAAATCTCTTAATGTAGCACAATAATTTTCATAATAAATCTGATGTTCATGATCATCCAATAGAAATGGTTCATTTACTTTAAGTAGTCTTTTATATTTAATATCAAAAGAGTTCATGACGTGGACAAACACACAAGCCTATCTCAGTATCCACCCACTAACATTTAAAAATCATTACGTAATTCTGACCCAGATAAGCAGTTCAATTATTTCTTCCTTTATGTCATAAAAGTCAAATTCACTTTCTCTATGATGATATACTCTTAAGAAAACACCATTATTCCTTATATTTTTTATTCACCATATTCAAGAGTATGAAGTCAAAAACTATTCACCACGTACGTATTATAATATTTAACCATTTTGGATGGTGGGTTACTCAATAAAAATAATTGATTATCAATTTTATCAGCATTTTCATATACCTAATCATTTGTAAAAAAATATCAATATATCAATTAATAAATTGGTTTTATATGTTAAACCATAAACAATATATTTAACTAGTTTTTTTAAACCTGTAGGAAAAATTAATTCCTCGACGCCATTAAGAGAAGCTGTGGTTATTTGGGGAAATTTTTTCTTGATATGATTATCAAACAATATAAATATAAAATAATATTATTTTATTATAAAAAATATTATTGAATAAGTTATAGGAGCACTCATAATACAAATGGTTTCATATATTAATAGTTGAGTAGACATATGTATGATCCCTGTGATGCTCATCATCTGAAATCCATTATTCATGAACTCCACCAAAACCAGGTTCCGAATTATTAAAAATTGATAATTGATTACTCATTTCATCATCAAAATTTCCCCCATTACATCCCATGTGGGTATGTTTTGAGGTATATTCATATTGAAAATAATGAGAGCAGAAAAAATATATTTCCTCTTGCAAATAAGATTATACAATTAATCCCCCAACTGATGTTTTGTTACCTACATTTTTCTTCAATTTTTTCACACATCTCTCGAATTCGTATATTAATTAGAATAGTACTGACCCTCTGCATTTTTCTTCATATAGAAAATTTAATTTCAAATGTTCCATTGAATCGTAGAAATTTTATGGGAATATTTTTTACCGTTTTCGTAAAATTAAAACATATTCTTGTAGTCTACTTAGTGCATCATAGTCAGTTGTCGCCACACAAATGTCTCAGTAAAAAATTATGTTTCTATAAGAATCACCCAAACCATATAATTCAAAAATTCTCTAAATCCAATTTATAGATGGATTTCCATTATAAAACGACATTCATGACTTTTTAATTTGATAATTAGATTATTTTTGAGAAATCTATCCAAATTGGAAATATAATAATCTGGAAGCCTCAAATACACAATCTATGTAAAGACCTAAAAATTCCATGTAATTTTTTTTATATATGGGAATTTTATGAGTCTGCGAAAATTGACAGAACGTGATTCTGAGGCACGGTGTTCCTAGAATGAATTTATGAACATTTTTTTGGGTACGTTCAGTAAACATATTATGGGGTTTTTGAAACTTTTCAACCGGTTTTCAGAATCTAAATCTGAGGGCACCGTTGAACTCGCAGCGCCAGTATTATCTTAAGGATACATTCACCGCGACCACCATAGCTCAAGAGTGGAAGTTAATTTTTCAGTTTTTAGTGAGAGAATGAAAGAAAATAAAATGGTGTACCATTTTATTTTTTATTTTTTTTGGAAACATTCATGTGGATGTTTCACAGGTGGGGACCACCTGAACTAAACCTCCCAAGAGAGGTTATGGTGGTGGGGACCACATGAGACAAAAACCCCCTTGAACTCCCCTCTTTATGGAGAAAAGACTCTCAACACCCTACTTTAATTATGTCAACTCTCCCCTTTAATTAATTAATCCAACTCTCCTCTACTTAATTAACATAAAGTTTTTTGTTCCAATTTGAAATGAAACAAATTATTCTGCTATATTGGCTACCTTTTCTTTTAGTGGGTTGGGGAAAATTAATCGTTGAAAAATGTGGGGGCTTGGGAGAACTTGGAGGAACACATCCTAGAACGAAGAACGCCAATGAAGAACTCTTCTCCTTTGGCAAATCTTTCTCCAAACATTGTCAAAGGATATACAATGATGAACAAAGAAACGATCGAGGAAACTCCATCGTCCCTGAATTTCTCTTTTCCTCCCCTCAACAATTTTGTGGATGGAAACTAGTTGCGGGATCAAAAAACGCCAAACCGTCTTGACCACGGACAATCTTCAACCGAATCATTGAGGTAGGGTGGTTGTTGAATTTTTCCCCTTCCTGTTCTTGACAATTATTCATGAATTAAGGAAGAAATTATAGTCGATTGAAATCCCCCTAACGCAGAGAGTGCGGTCCAAAAAAACATGGCCCGTCCTCTCTGCAAAATGTTGGTTCTCTTGTGTGTTCTTCACGATGGTGAGGTCGACCAGTGACAGCGGGCCGCTCTGGTGGAACACAAGAACCACAACGATGGTGACGAAAGAAGCAAAGTCGGTCCAGCTGGCCACCTAAAATGACATGGAACCTTACCACCCCATGGCGCTCTGCTGCCCCACGTCCTCCGTCATCCTCAGCTTCGCCCCACTCGACTCCGCTGCCCAGAGGTTCCGTCACCCGCGGCCTCCAGGCCCTACGACACATCGCTACTCTGGGTCCTACAACACAGCCCTATAGCCTCCATCTTCTATGGCCTTCTGCACCACCCTGTGGCCTCAAAGCGGCACCTCGAGGTCTTCCACACTCCCTCGTGGCCTTGTGGCCCTCCGCGGCCTCACGGCCACCGCCACCGCTACGGGCCCCTCACGACACCTTGCGGCCCTCCGCGGCCTTGGCGGCCTGTTGGACCGCCAAGAAGGGGCTAGGATGTACCCAGCGGGCTAGGACGTGCGAGACCCAGTGGTCCGGGTCGACCCAAACTGGGTCGGGTCGGCCCAGGCTAGGTCACACCGGACCCAGACCAGCTACGCTCTTTTCTCTCTAACGACTATAACTTTGGCACCAGGCATCCATTCGAAAAACCGTCAATGGAGCTGTAACCTTGGAGCAAGAATGTCTATTTGGTATACCCCACTAGAGTTTTGGGTAAAGTTGAGGTACGGTTGGGTTGGATCGAGCATGAATCCCTCCAGGCCCCCGGGACTAAAATGATAGTAACTCACAGACCGGGCATCTGATTGACACCCCATCTGTCGCATTGATACCCCTATTACATGGTGGTCCTTTGGGATACTTATTCATTGCAATTTTGGGAATTTTTATTATAGAACAATGGATTTTGAAGCGGACCCTCTTGGAGACAATAGAGAATAGTACGAGAACCCAGTAGCTGGCTGGGATGTGAAAAATGAAGAGTGATCCTGTGTAGGTCAGCACCTAGCGATCCTGTGTGGGTCAGCACTGAGCAATCCAATGTGGCTCAGCACCTAGAGATTCTATTTTGGTCATCACCAAGTGATCCTGTGTGGGTCAACACTGAGCTATCCTCTGTGGGTCAGCACCAAGTGATTTTGTGTGGGTCAGCCGCAGAGCTTCTTAACAAATTAAGATGATTCAGTAGTTACATCTAATCATCTCTACAAATATACCTAAGAAATACTTAGGGTGAGTTGAGTATGTACCTGTGTGGTAATTTCCTTCATGGTAATACCTTGGTGGTATTCTTCTCTGTGGCATACTTGTGTGGTCTTTGCCTTCATGGTATTATGTATTTTGTGGAATAGTTGATCTTGGGACTTTGGAGTTGGACTCTATATTTTCCAAATGTTTGAGATGGGTTTACTTGATAACATAGGTATATGTATGGTAATATACCTATGTAGGGTTATCAGTTCTTACCTTTATTGGAGGTTTATCCATTGTGGATTTTGTGAGACCTTGATGGTCTCAGGGTCCCTACTGAGTATCCTTATAATCACCCATGCATGGGCTATGCTCGCACTTCGTTATGTTTGGTGCAGACAACAGATAGCGATGACTGAGGATAACGGTACTAAGCCTGGAGGTAGCTTAGTGGTTAACGTAATATGAGGTAAACCACAGAGACAATCGTTCGTTAGCTGTACCTGTCCTTCAGATAGGATCTCTGGTGGACGATCGAGGAGATGCTTTCCACCTATCAATAGTCTTGTACTTTCAAGTTTTCCTTGTACTTTCCAGTTGGGCTTGTATTCTGGCCCCTTTTACTTACTGTACTCAGTATGTTTACTATTTAGTTTACTTGCATTCGTATCTTGATGTATTCCGGGTTGTGTGTGTTACAGGTTATAAAGGAAATGCCTTCTTAGTTTTTTGGAATACGCCTTCGGTGCTTGTCACTAGCTCTTGGCCTATAGAATGCGGGCTTAGGGTAGTCATAGCATGGGCCTCATGGGACGGGTCCTGACGTATTGGTATCAAAGGAGTCGGTTATACCATAGAATATATGACACTGATCTTTCATTTTAATGGCAATAGGGTTAAGTGTAGTGAGTGTGGTTATCAGTTTAGGGAAACCAGTGTTGGTGTGGTGGCCAAAGTATCCATACACCAGGACCCTGACCTCAGATTTTCGACTCAGTGCACAAAAACACTAATTTCATGTGTGTTTTGAAGAGTTTTCTTTTTGATCTACTAATTCATCTCACCAAGTATAACTTATTGACTGTGTATCACCTGTTTCTTTTCAAGTGGCCTCCACGCAGACAGCCAGCTAGGGTTCCGAGAGTAGTACGCACTGATAGCCCACCGAGCAATGAGGCCTCGGTTGAGGGCCCACTTCTATTAGAGGCACCAGTGGAGGAACCAGGCATCCCATTACCCATTGGGCCACCGATACCACCAGCCGCAATAGCAGAGGGTGCATACTGCTTAAGTGTGTTGAATGAGTTCCAGCGCTAGAGGCCACCCAGGTTCAGGGGAGAGACAGACCCAAAGCCGGCTGAGGATTGGCTGGAGGCCATGGTGAGAGTTTTCCGGATGCTAGGGACACTAGCTGATCTCATGGTGATCCATGCTGCTAGCCTTCTATAGGAACTAGCAGGCAGATGGTGGATCTTGATTCTCCTGGTTCATGATGAGGTGACGCTTCTTTGGACACACTTCGATAGCCCATTTCGAGCAAAGTTTGTCCCAACAACTCTTCGCGCAGTGCACATTCAGGAGACACTTCATCTGTAGCTGGGTAGCATGACTATGGCTTAGTACTCAATGGGTTTCATTGACCTCTCATGCTATTCCATTTATTTTATACGGGACCCATTCTTCAGGGCCCATTCCATCGAGCAGGGACTCAACCGGGAGATCAGGGCTTCGATGATCTCACTCAGCATCCTATGCAGGCTGGGGTTATAAAGAGAGCTCTCTTAGTGGAGAGATTCCTTATAGAGAAGTCACCAGTAGTGGGACCCACCAACAGTCATCACGTAGTCGATTCTTCTACAGCTGGCCGCAAATAGATCTCACAGAGGTACTTGAGGACTAGACCTACAGCTGGATGACTACAGGATTTAGGGTTGGATGTGTGAGGAACCCAAGGAAGATCTAGTCATACAAGGATCAATAAGTGTCACACATGCTGTGGACAGGGTCACAAGTCTCGTAAATGTCCGACCTGCAGTACGGATAATCAGCAGATGGTCGAAGGACCACCCAGGCAGAGACAGAGATTCGACTGAGGAGGTCCACAAGGAGCAGGCAGACGTGGCAGAGGAGTTGACCGCACTGCTGGTGGTGGGCGACGATTCAAGATGTTACCACCACCAAAACTAGGTAGTCCACCCTAACCACATTGAGTAGGAGGACAGTGGCGAACTCAGCTCCCGGAAGCTGATTTCTACGATCACGTTGCTTCGGATATGATATGAGGTACGATCTCTGTCAACTCCACCTTAGCTGCAGAACTTATAGACACAGGTGCTAGTCATTTTTTTATGTCCACTACCCTCGTTCAGATCATGGAGATTCCGATGGATCTATTGGCTTGATCCTTACTGCTAGAGACTCCTACAAGAGTGGATTAGAAGATTACACACTAGTGCTGGCAGTGTGAGCTTACTCGAGGAGGTGAGAGCTTATGCTGGGATCTCCTTGTAGCGGTGTCGAGGCCTTATGACGTCATCTTGGGTATGGACTGGTTATCTACAACCCATGCTCAGATTGACTGTATTAGGCACAAGGTGCAATGTTTCCACATGGATGGGACCAGTTTTACCTTCACCGGTGATAAGGGAGCCTTTGCAGCATAGGATGGACTTCCCCGAAAGAGAGTGCAATCGACCACTCATCAGTTGGCAAGCCTTACCCTCGGAGTAGTTGATGTGGCGAGCTGATTTATCTTGTAGTGGTGGACCAATACATGTATGTCTCTACGGATGATGTTCTTGGTCTACCTCCTCATAGAGAGGTGGATTTTTACATTTTCTTGTACCCCGGGATGACACCGATATCTACACCAGCGTATCGGATGGCTCCCGCGGAGCTTTGTGAGTGGCGGGTACAGCTGGGGGACTTAGAGGGGAAAGTGTTCATTCATCCCAGTGTTCCTCCTTGGGAATCCTTGATTTTGTTTTCCAAGAAGGTGGATGTGAGCTTGAGACTTTGTGTCGACTATCGACGCTTGAACCATTTGACCGTAAAGAACAAGTACCCAATCCTGAGGATTGATGACCTCTTTGATCCGTTGAAAGGAGCACAGTGGTTCTCAAAGATAGACCTCAGATTAGGCTATCACCAGCTCAGCGTAAGAGATGAGGATGTGCATAAGATGGATGTTATATGTCGGTATTTCTACAAGGAGTTCTTGGTTAGTCTTTTCGGTATGGCCAATGCTCCCGGAGTGTTCTTGGGACTCATCAATAGGATATTTCATCCACAACTTGATATCTTTGTAGTATTCTTCATCGACAACATTCTGGTCTTCTCAACTACTGAAGAGGAGCATTTCTATCATTTGTAGGTAGTACTAGACACACTCTGAGAGCACTAGCTTTATGGTAATCTTTCGAAGTGCCAGTTCTGAATCAGATAGGTTCACTTTCTGGGACATTTTTCATTAGAGGCTGGAGTTGTAGTGGATCCATCGAAGATTGAGGTATTACATTCTTGGGAGACACCCATGGAGTGTGATGGATGTACGGAGATTCCTGGGATTGGCCGGATAGTACCAGAGATTTGTGCCAGATTTCTTCAGAGTTGCAGCACCTCTTTCAGCATTGATAAATAAGGGTAAACCCTTCGTGTGGACGGAGAGATGCCCATAGACTTTTTAGGAGGTGAGGCAGAGGCTAACTAGTGTCCCCATCATTAGGCTTTGAAAGGAGGGCGTAGGGTACGTAGTCTACTCTGATGCATCAGGGACATGATTCAGATGTGTCTTGATACATGAGCAAGAATTTATCGCTTATGGTTCTCGACAGCTGAGATAGAAATAACAGAACTACACTACCCATGACCTGGAGTTAGAAGTAGTGGACTTCCACATGAAGATGTGGTGATATTACTTTATGGGTGATCATTTTACAGTGTACTCTGATCATAAGAGTCTCAGGTATATCTTCTCTCAGAAGGACCTAAACATGATACAAGAAATTTGTCTTCAGTTCCTCTAGGAATATGACTTAGAGATATTCTATACTACTGGGAAGGGGAATGTTTTATCAGATGAACTCAGCCGGAGGTATCGTATACAGCTGCAAGGGGAGGCAAAAGAGTAGTTGGCCACTTTGAAGATATCCATTGTAGATCAGGATGGAGAAGCTTTCCTTCAGTCTCATACCTATCACTCCCCCACTTCTTCACTAAGTCAGGGAGGTGCAGCATGGGGATGTTGATTGCGATGCTCGACGTGCTCAGATATCCACAGGGTAGGCACTTGATGGATTTTCTAATGGTGGGGTGTACGTCATCCTCTTCAAAGGATGTACCATGGTGCCGATATCACATTAGGAGGATGTTTTGAGGGAGTTCCACAGATCCCCTCTATCGGTACATCTGGGACTGCCGAAGATGTACCAGGATCTCTGATGATAGCAGTGGTGGTCAGGAATGAAGAAAGAAGTTGTAGAGTTTGTCTCTCGGTTCCTCACTTGTCAGCAAGTGAAGGCGGAGCATCAGGTACCAGCAGGCTGGGTTTAGCCTTTAGAGGTCCCATGGTGGAAGTGGGACAAGATATCCATGGACTTCGTGACATGACTTCCACATACATCCAGGGGTCGTGACTTGATTTCTGTGATCATCGACCGACTCACTATGTCACCCCACTTTTTACTGATTAGAGAATAGGGTTGAGCAGAGAGCTTGGGAATCAACCATGTGCAAGAGATTGTGTGACTACATGGAGTTCCCTCGATGATTGACTCCGGTCGTGATACAGAATTTACATCCAAGCTATGGATGGGGTTGCAGGAGGCTTTCAAGATGCTACTTTGTATGAGCACCGCCTTCCATCCTAAGATGGATGGTTAGACTGAGCGGACAATTCAGACACTTGAGGACTTGCTACATACTTGTGTCATTGACTTAGGTCGTAGTTGGGAGGATCACTTTCCTTTTTTTGAGTTTTCATACAACAACATCTATTACACCACCATGGGGATGGAACCTTTTAAGGTATTATATGGGAAACCTTGCAGATCACCTTTGTGCTAGACTGACACAGGGGAGTTAGCACTAGTGGGACCAAAGATGGTACAGGCTACCACTGAGAAGGTGCAGATCATCTAGGAGCAGATGATGACTGCACAGAGCAGGCAGGAGTCGTATGATGACCTCTGGAGTTCGAGGAAGGGGGCCACGTCTTTCTACGAGTCTCACCTTGATGAGGTTTGCGGAGATTTAGCCGAGGTGGAAATCTATCTCTGAGTTTCATTAGACCCTTTCATGTCCTCAGCATAGATGGCGATTGGCTTACTACTTATCTCTTCCACATCAATTGCACCTGTTTCATGACGTCTTCCATGTATCCCAACTGAGGAGATATGTTTCCGAACCTTCTCACATCATCGACCATGGCAAGCTGGACGTCAAAAATGGGGAGACTTTTATGGAGGTTCCAGTGGACATTGAGGATCGATAGGAGTGGGTCCTCCATGGATGGTCGATACCTCTGGTGCACGTTCACTGACAGCACAGGAACCTTCATGATAGCACATGGGAGCGGGAGGCTCAGATACGTTCTCAGTAACCCCACTTGTTTACATTGTGTGTGAAATTTTTTAGAGGGGCGTAAATCCCTAATGTGGTGAGAATGTAAAGACCCAAAAATTCCATGCAATTTTTTTAATATATGGGAATATTACGAGTCTGTGAAAATTGACGGCACATGATTTAAATACAATGTGTGCCTGGAATGAATTTCTGAACGTTTTTTCATGTACATTCAGTAAACATACAATAGGGTTTTTTAACTTTTGAACCGTAGCTTAGAATTTAAATCTGTGGGAATCCTTGAACTTTCCGCACCGGTATTTTCTTAAGGATACCCTCAACTCGATAGTCGTTGGTCGAGGGAGGAAGTTAGTTTATCACTTTTACGTGATAGAATAAAATAAAATAAAATGGTGCAATATTTTTTTTATTTTATTTTGAAACTCCCATGTGGATGTTTCATAGGTGGGGACCACCTGAACTAAACCTCCCATGAGAGGTTATGGTGGTGGGGACCACCTGAGTCGAAAAAACCTTTGAACTCCCCTCAATATGGAGAAAAACCTCTCAAATCCCTACTTTAATTGTGCCCACTCTCTCATTTAATTAATTAATCCAACTCACCTCTAATTAATAATGCTAACATTTTTTGTACCAATTTGAAATTAAACAACTTATTCTATTATATTGGCTACCTTTTATTTTGGGGGGATGGGGGAAATTAATCATTGCCCATGGTGGGAGATTGGGAGAACTTGGAGGAACACATCCTCCAATGAAGAACACCAACAAAGAACTCTACTCCTTCGATGAACCTTTCTCTAAACACCATGGAAGGATCACCATTGACAAACAAACCAACAATCGAGGAAATGCAATCATCACTAACTTCATATTTTCTTCTCCTCACCGATGTTGTTGAAGGAGGATTTTCATGGGATCAAAAAATGCCAAACTGTCTCAACCGCAGACAATCTTCAATCGAATAATTGAGTCAGGGTGGATGTTGAATTTTTCCCATTCTCACTGCTGACTATTCTTCATGAATTAAGGAAGGAATTAAAGCTACTTGCAACCTCCCTAACGCGGAGAGTGCGGTCCGAAAAAATATGGTCTTTCCTCTCTGCAAAATCATGGTTCTCTTGTCTGTTCTTCGCGATGGTGACAGCGACCGGTGCTGGTGGTTGGCACCGGTGGAACTTGAGAACAGCGATGATAGAAACGAACGAAGGGCAGTCGGTCAAGTTGGCTGCTGACGAAGTCACGGCGCACCATCACCCTACGGGGCTCCGCTGCCCCACAGACTCATAGTCCTCCAAGGCCTTTTATAGCCTCATGGACACCCGCAACCTCCGTGGCCCCCTCACGGCCCTCCACGGCCCTCGCGGCCTGCCGGACCGCCCTACACGGGCCGGGCCGGGCCGCACAGTGGGCAAGTCAATACCTTGCGGGTCAGGTCGACCCAAACTAGGTCAGGTCGATCGAGGCCTGGTCAGGTCACGTCAATCTGACCGAGTCGGACTAGACCTGGACCAGCTATGATCTTTTCGCTCTAACGACCATAACATTGGCACTAGGAATCCATTTAAAAAACTGTTAATGGTGCTGTAAAACTTGGAGTGAGACAGTCCCTTTGGTATACCCCACTAGTTTTTTGGGTAAAGTTGAGGTACGGTCGGGTTGGATCGAGCATGAATCCAACCGGGCCCCCAAGACTAAAAGGCTAATAACTCATAGATCGGGCGTCTGATTGATGTGTCGTCTGTTGCGTTGAGACCCATATGATGTGGTGGTCCTTTGGGGTACTTCTTAATGGGACATAGTGGATGTTGGAGTATCGACTAGTGGATTGTGGATCATACCCTCCAAGAGACAAACGAGCGTAGTACGAGAACCCAGTAGCTGGATGTGATGTCATGAATGAAGAGAGATCATGTGTGGGTCAGCACCTAGTGATACTGTGTGTGTCAGCAACAAGCGATCCTGTGTGGGTTAAAACCTAGAAATCATGTGTGGGTCAGCACCATGAAATCTTATGTGGGTCAGCACCGAGCGATCCTATGTGGGTCAGATCCGAGCGATCATGTGTGTGTTAGCAGCATAGATTCTTAAAAAAGTTAGATGATTTAGTAGTTACATCTAATCATTTCTACTATTGTACCTTAGAAATACCTGGTGTGAGCTGAGTCCGTACTTGTGTGGTACTTTCCTTCATGGTAATACCTTGGTGGTATTCTTCTGTGTGGCATAACTGTGTGGTACTTTCTTTCATTGAATTACTTTCTTTGTGGAACAGTTGAACATGGGGATTTCGAGTAGGACTCTATGTTTTCCTCATGATTGATATGGGTATACTTGATAACTTAGGTATATATATGGGCATATAACTAGGTAGTATTATCATTTGGTTCCTTTATTGGTGGTTTATCCTTTATGGATTTTTTTGAGACCTTGAGGGTCTCGGGGTCCCTACTGAGTATCATTATACTCACCCCTACAGGTGTTATGCCCACACTTCATTGTGATTGGTGCAGAAGACAGACAACGCTGACTAAGGATGAGGGTACCAAGACTGGAGGTAGCTCGGTGGTGGATGTTAGTTGAGGTGAACCGCAGAGACTGTCTTTCATGAGATGTACCTACCCTTTAGGTAGGATCCGTGGTGGATGATCCATGAGCTTCTTTCCACCTATCAATGGTCTTGTACTTTCCAGTTTTCGTTGTACATTCCAGTTGTGCTTGTATTCTGGACCCTTTTAATTATTGTACTCACTCTGTTTACTATTCATTTTACTTGAGTTCGTATCTAGCTGTGTGCTTGGTTGTGTTTTTTATAGGTTATAAAGGCAATTCCTTCCCAGTTTTTGGGAATACGCCTTCAGTGCTAGTCGCCAGCCCCTGGCCTATGGAAGTCAGGCTCAGGGTAGTTGTGACATGGTCCCTGAGGGACTGGCCTTGAAAATCTACTAACAAAATAATAAACGATGTTCTTTGGAAACTATATGAGTAGATTTTGGATCCATTAACTTTTGTGATATGTCATTTTCAAATAGTTCATGTTCTGGTTACTAGTAAATTTGGGTAATATTTAATCATGACATTACATTATCTTTGGTCTTACTTAGTGTGCCCAAAATTGTATAAAATATATTATAAAAATAGTTCTTCTCAATATGCATGACATCCATGATGCGAAAAACCAAAATATCATACCAATATGGAAGATCCAAAAGAAATGACCTGTTTTATCCAATTGTGTTCTTTTCCAAACCCATCAATTTCCTATTGGTTTATAGTTGGTTCAAATGTAATGGGAAATAATGAAGAGACAATGGATTTTAACTCAATACCTAAGATCAATATTATAGATCCATCCCTTTCATTTGTTCCTTTCCTAAATGATATATGTTCTTTTGAAAAGGATGATTATTCAGAAGAAATCATTGATTATAGTCAAAGAAATAAGGTTTTCTCCCATTAACGCACATAAACCCTTGGTGGTCTCTCATACAGTAATGAACTGATTTTGTACCTTGTGTACTCCAACTAGATAAAATTACATATACTAGGAAGTCACTAATTGCCTACATTAAAATAGCTTTTAACAGAAAATTTTGTTTTGCAACAACATCATACATACCAACACTATTACTCCAAAAATAAATTTAACTCATCAATCAATGGCTTCAAATAAACATCAATATTATTTTTCAGAGGTCCTAAAATTAATAAGGTAAAAACGATATATGGCCCCTTCATCAACATTTTCGGAGGTCAATTGTATGGAGTTATAAATGTTGGCCAACAAGAACATTGATTATCGTAAGAACCAAATAGATAGAATCCATTAGTAAAAAACACATATTTCAAGCTTCGGAAGAAAAATAAAGATGTAATTGGTAAAAATATCTCTATGAATTTCCATCAGCAAAATGGTTTAATCCTTTAGTAGTTGAAATATTTGTTTTGTGTCATGACATCAATGATGTGGTGTTTTGAGATATAAATAAATGTTGCAATCTATGTGAAATCAGAAAATACCTCAAATTTTTAACCGAAATCAATCCAGAATTCCCTAGTAGATCCATTTTGTACCTTGATTGTCGATATGTAGGAAAACTAACAAACAACTCATTCTCAATATAATATAAGATAAAGTCATTTGAATAAGCATGAATCTTTTGATAACCAAGACCCAAATTACGAACAAGACTTTTAATCTAACAGAAATTTGTAGACTCCATATTTCCTTCCAATATTAGTACTTTTAAAAAAGGGAATACCTGATCAAAATTTTTATTTTACATTCCTTTATCTGATTTAATATCTATAAATTTTTCAACTGCTTCAAATTTTCTTATCTTGCAACCAGGATATAATGATTCCTAAAAAACATCAACAACTCATAAAATTGGGATGGTTCCAACTCTATAGTTGAATCAATATCATCATGAGTATTAAGTTTTTGAAAAGATGCACCAACCACATCATGTACTAAATTTTAAAACTATGATAGATCTGGAACCTAATTATTTGTATCTTCTCTAGAACTACATTCACCATGTTGATGCAAAAAAAATATAATCATTTTGAAAAACAAATTGTAATAGGTAACCCCCAATATTTTCAAATGTGTCAAACCTCCTCAGATCACATTTCATGCATGGACACTTAATTATCCCTTCAGAAACAAATTCTAGTTTTAATGATGAATATGATAAAAATATTCAATACCATCAACATATATAAGATTTACAGTGGAGTCATTTGGATTCCTATGATGATTTATCTAATCATGGTCATGTAATAATGATATTTTTCAACTTCCTTGCTCCATATTACTCTAAAAAATATAATATAAATAAATTTTTAATGATTATTTTGATATAAGAATAAAACTATCCAATAAATATTAAAAATTAAAACAATCATAATTTACTTTTATATATTTTCAATTTTATCTATTTCCCACTGATTTTTAATAACTATCCTTACTTTTAAATAATTATAGTGATTTAATGTTCATTTCATCTAATCATTACTAATTATTGAAAATTCTTAATAATATTGTTTTTACTAATTATCAAAAATATTTACATATTATTTTATAAATCAGTAAAAATTATTATAATTTCTATATAATAATAAAATTTATTATCAATTACTAAAAAATTGTAAATCTTAAAATTTCCAATCTTCGGGTTATGAAAAATAACTAATTTATTTCAACCATATATGTAAAAAAATTTAATTGGTTACGGCCTAAAAATTGATGACCTATTTCATTTTCACCATTTTAGTAATTTAAAATAATTTCTATTATTTCATAATAATTTATAGTAAATTTTTTAAATTTTATACCAATCTACACTAATTTATAATAATTACAACTAATTATTACAAATCACCAATAATTATTGCTAATTACAGCTAATTAGCACTTATTATTATAGATTTTTATTATGTTATTTCAATTTTTTTACAAATTACTACTAATTTTAAATAATTTAATTTTTTACAGCTAATTATTACTATTTATAGCTATTTATTACTAGTTACTACTAAAATTTACTATTTACTAAAAAAAATTAATATTTTCCACTATTTATTAATATTTATTACGATCTATTAGTATTTATTACTATGTATTACTATTTTTTAATATTTATTACTAATTAATCCCTAATTACTGCTAATTATGAAAAAATTATTCTTAATTATTACTAATTATTACAATTTATTACCAATTATTATTATTTATTACCAATTATAACTTCTAATTACTATTTATTACTATTTATAAAAATTTATTAGTATTTATTACTATTTGTTACTAAATTTTACTATTTTTTACTAATCATCACTAATTATTACAAATTATTAATATTAATTACTATTTATTACTATTTATTACTATTTATTACTATCTATTACTATTTATTACTATATGTTATTATTTATTACTATTTGTTACTAATTACTGCTAATTATTACTATTTGTCGCTAATTATCGCTTATTATATCTAATTAATGCTAATTACTTATCATTATTACAAATTATTACTAAATTTTTTTAATTATTACTAATTATTACTATTTACCACTAATTATTACTATTTACTTCTAATTATAATTAATTATTACTAGTAACTACTATTTGTTACTATTATTTACTATTTAGTACTATTTATTGATATTTATTACTATTTGTTAATATTTATCACTACTAATTACTAATTATTATGATTTATTACTATATATTTCTAATTATTACTAATTATTTCTATTTATTTGAATATATTACAAATTATTACTAATTACCAGTAATTGGTACTAAATACTACAAATTATTACTAATTACCGGTAATTGATACCAATTACAGCTAATTATAACTAATTAATACTATTTATCACTAATTATTGCTAATTACTGCTAATTATTACTATTTACAGCTAATTACCGTTAATTAGTACTAATTATCGCAAATTATTATTAGTTATAATTAATTATAACTATTTATTTCTAATTATCACTATTTATTACAATTTATTACAATTTATTACTATTTTTTACTAATTATTACTAATTGTTACTAATTGTTAATTATTATTACTATTTATTAAAATTTATTGCTATTTATTACTATTTATTACGATTTATGACTATTTATTACTATTTATTACTATTTATTAGTATATATTAGTATTTATTGTTAATTATCGCTAATTATTACTAATTACAACTAATTACCGCTAATTATTACAAATTATTACTATTTACCAAAAATTATTACTATTTTTTACTATTTATTACTTTCTATTACTATTTTCTTCTAATTATTACTATTTACCGCTAATTATTACTATTTACAACTATTTATTTCTAATTACTATTAATTATTACTCTGTATTACTATTTAGTAAATTTTATTACTATTTAATAATTTTTATTACTATTTTTTTACTATTTAATACTATTTTTTACTAATTAAAAATGATTATTACTAACTATTCCTATTTATTACTCTTTATTACTAATTACTGCTGATTATTACTTTTTATTACTATTTATTACTATTAACCAGTAATTATTACTATTTACCACTAATTGCTACTATTTATCGCTAATTATTAGTATTTACCGCTAATTATTATTAATTATTACAAATTACTGCAAATTATTAATATTTTTACAATTTTTTACTATTTTTTACTATTTTTACAATTTGTTACTATTTTTTACAATTTTTACTATTTTTTACTATTTTTACTATTTTTACTATTTATTTCTATTTATTGCTATTTATTACTATTTATTACTACTTATTACTATTTGATACTATCTATTACTATTTATTACTATTTATTACTATTTATCCCTATTTATCCCTCTTTAACACTGTTAATATTTATTACCAATTATCACTATTTATTACAATTTAAAACAATTTATTATTATTTATTATTATTTATAACTATTTATTAATATTTGTTAGTAATTTTTACTAATTACTGGTAATTATTACTAATTACAACTAGTTATTACAAATTACCGATAGTTATTACTAATTATCGTTAGTTATAAATAATTACTGCTAGTTATTACTAATTATTGCTACTTATTACTAATTACTGCTAAATATTAATAATTACTGCTAATTATTACAAATTACCGAAAGCTATTTTTTAATTATTTCTATCTACCGCTAATTACCACTAATTGTTACTAATTATTAATATTTATTAGTTATTACTATTTATTACCAATTATTACTAATTATATATAATTATTACTAATTATTAGTAATTATTACTAATTTTTTGTATTTATTACTATTTTTTACTATTTATAAATATTTATTACTATTTATTACTAATTACGGCTAATTATTACTAATTTCCGCTAATTATTACTAATTATTACAAATTACCGCTAATTATTACAATTTATTACTAATTATTACTAATTATTTATAATTAATAGAAATTAATGCTAATTAATAATATATAATACTAATTACTACTAATTAATAATTAGTAACACTAATTACTACTAATTACTACTAATTGATACAAATTACGCGTAATTATTATTAATTAATGATAGTTAAATCAAATTATTACTAATTAAAACTGTTATCTTTTAAATACAAAAAATAAGTCTTAATAAAACAACATATTCGTAAATATAAATAATATAAAATAAAACTATCTAATTATAATTTAATTTAATTACCACAAATTATAATTAATATAAAATAAAATGTATTAACTAAAAAACAAAAGAAACAGATAAGTACTATAAAATTGAATCTTTCATAGGATGCACGGCTTGAAAGTTGCTTTGATATAAAAAAATTTACTTCAAAAAAATTAAGAGAAAAATATGCGAGTAGAGAGAGATAGAGGAGTTGAAAGAGTTGTGAAATGAGAAAAAAATCTGATGAGGGTATATATCGGTTATATTGTTTGTGACGGGACCTATCACAAATGATAACCCCATAATAATTAAGGGCAGTAGTTAAAAAGGTATTTATGACATGACCCGTCACAAATATCTACCTACCGACATAGTATTCGTGATTAGAGATAAATCTTGTCATAAATACTAAAAACCACTGTAGGGTATTTGTGACAGTTGGTCACACCCATCGCAAATACCCTTCCCAATTAGTTATTTGCGAAAAGAACAGGGTCCCGCCGCAAATAATACCTCCTGGTGGACTATTTCCGATGAGACCCTTCCCCGTCGCAAATAATGCTTCTTCCTGTAGTGACATTCCTTGCTTTTAATTCCTTTAAAGAATTGGAGTGTGGAAAAAGCTACATAGTTTCGATTATAAGCATTATTTTGAAATGTAAATGGGTTTTTATCATGATAATTTAACTTTAATTTTAATAGATGAATTAGTTGCATAAAATTCTTAATAAACACCAAAACAATGATTATTTATTAAATAATGAAATAAAATAAATGATACTAGAAATTTTAAAAGAGAATAAAATTGAATGAAATATTGGTTTCACTAGTTTTTTAGATTAATAGGTCATGTAACATGGGTGTGAATGTAATATATTTTTATTTCCATCATTGTCTTGATTTTTTAAAATTTAAATTATGTAAATAATGTCACAATTGACATTAATTTTATTTTATAATAATTGATATTTTATTGAAAAATTAAAAGTACTAAATTCTTATATACTGCTAATTTATTATTTAATGTTATTAGATAAAAATATTGTCTACTTATGGAACAATTTATCTTTTATAATGAACATATTGACCCCTAAATAGTAAAAACATTGTAAGCATGATTTGGGTTAAAGCAGTATTTTTACGCATTACATGTGCTTCTGTTAAAATTAATTTACAAAAAACATGGGGTTTATATTTTGTAAATTAGATATAATTTTTAGAATTAGGTGGGTTCATATTTTTTTAATAAATCTCACTTTAATTTATTATTGATGGTTAAATTACAAAGGTTAGAAAACTAGTTACCTCAATAAAAACTGAAATAGAAAAAGTGGGGAAACATACAAGTTAAGGAACAAAATTATAGAAATGAAATTATTTTTGTGTTTTAAGGTATTTATCAACCATAATTTCACTTTACTCTATTATTTTTTAATTCTGTTAGCACATGTGGTAAGTGAGACCTATCAATACTGTTTACATTTTTATATTTACAAAAATGGAACTCCCCCTCCACTATAAAAAGTTAATAACCCCTCCCACTTCATCAACTCTATCAAACCATTTGGCTCATAAAAACCATGTCGAAATAATCTCCAAAAATCCCTCACCCAAACATAGAATCCTCAATTTGTGTAGAAAAAAAAATCCAAGGAAGTCCTCTGGTGAAAATCAAAAGGCGTTATCCAAAAAAGAGGTAACACTCTTTAACGATAACTTTTCTTTTATTTCTCTATCAAACCATTCAATTATTCCTATTCCATGCTTATATAATAACATAATTGTACTCACTATACTGATATGTTGTTGTTTTGAGGTTTCAACCTACACTAGACACACTTCCATCAAATCGGTATTGAAATTACATTTGTATGTGTGGTGGACTATCGCCCCAAGAAACGATGTCATTCATTTTTTAGACATATACACAAGTGATATATTTATTTCCTAAATGACAAAAAATAAAATTATAATGGGTTGTGACATCAACATAATAGAAATTATGTATATGGAATATACTTAATTTATTATATCATCATTGAAAAAGAATATTTGATGGATATGGAACGAGAAGTAAACATGAAGACACGTGGTTAAAAGTTATACCTCTATTTTGAGAATATAATTTTGGCTTACACCTTAAGAATTATAGCTTGGAATTTTTGTGAGAAAATAACCTCAAGGAAATTGGGGTGATGTTTTTGAGGTAATATGGGCAGATATTGGCTAAGATAAATGGCTCAATATGTGTGAGGAAGAGAGGATAAAAGGTAGACTTTTATAAGTGAGGGGGTGGAAATCTTGTAAATACATGAAACATTAATATATAATATGTGTCTAACTCATTCCAAATGGATCGAATTATCATATCCTTAAATATAATTGTGATAATGTATAAATAAATTCAAACAATAAAATTTTGTCAAGTTTATGTGGCATTTTAAACATTATCTCTTAGATTAACAACCTTGTTAACCCCTTTAACTTTTATTGGGTAACAAAATTTTCAATCTCCAAGGGCCATGAAAGTAATTTTAAAATTGAGAAGAGGCACATGAATGGAAAATTCACGATATCATCGATATATTACCCTAAAATTTACTTATGATATGATTTTTAAGAATTTATAATGATTTAAAAATTATTTTTAAACATTAAATACTACTTAAGGTCATTTTCGAGACTACTCCAAAAATTTGACTTTAAACATATCAAGACAATAGTGGAATGCGAATATAAACTCTGTCCGAAAAACTTATAAATTATATTTATCCATTAAATTATTTTAATATCGTAATTCATCCAAAATATATTAAATTTAATGTTTTCAAAATTATTTACTTTCTTTTTCTACTGTTTTCACAAGCTTCATGTTGATATTTTGTGAGATTTCAAGGTAATTATAAAATCATTAAAAATTAAAAATAAATTCATATCATAAATATATTTTATTATTAATAAATTTTAT
This sequence comes from Viscum album, assembly GCA_963277665.1. Taxonomy (NCBI): domain Eukaryota; kingdom Viridiplantae; phylum Streptophyta; class Magnoliopsida; order Santalales; family Viscaceae; genus Viscum; species Viscum album. Next base: position 1,617,333,365 of record OY728158.1, read on the forward strand.
CATATATATTAATTCATATATCATTTTTATCAATAAAGAAATCATGAAAACATAATAAGTTCGAGAGAGTGGGATATTGTAATTACTCTTTACTAAAAATAATATTAAGTCCATAGTCACGAAAAAGATGTATAAAATTACATTATTTATTTAGTTATGAATATTAGGGATATAATGAATACATCCAATGAGATATAAGGTAGTAGTTTTGATATATTTGTAATCCTTATCCAATAATTTCTCCCTGTTATAACCCATTTTACCCTTTTATCACGGTGACAAGCTTTTACCATGATTAATATTCATTATGACTAAGAATAAAATGGAACTTATTACATAATTTGAATATTATTACTAAAAATATGGAATCCATTTTATATTATTTAGTTTTCAAAATTGGTAAAATTAATATTAATATAAGTGTACGAAACAAAATGAAAATTAGTTTTTTTTAAATATTTATTTTAAAAATAAAAATGACTTTAAAACAAAAAATATATAATGATAATTATCATGGAATTAATTGGATTTTTTAATAAAATAAAACATATGTTTTTTTAAAAAAACTCCAAACCCAAATAGAACAATGAAATTACTTTTATTAAATGTAATGAAATGACAGTTTTAACAATATCGTTATTTTCACTATTCATCCAAAAATCAACTTTTTAGAAAAATCTAAAAAATGTCACTTAAGATTATTTTTTCTATGATTATTTAAAAAAATATTTCCATTTTATATTATAAAATTTCTAAATCTGTTTGAAATTAATCATGATACCAGTGCTCAAAAAGCAATAAATCCCATTTTAAAAGAAAATTTATTTTAAAAGTATAAAATGAATTTACACTTATACATTATTTGGTTATCGCCATTAGATGAATTTTAATTTATATTACTAAATATATAATCTATAAATTTCAATAAAAACATAAATCTATAGTGAATAACTTAATATATTTGAATAATTATACTTTCTGCACATAAAAAAGTTTTCTGAAAAATTATCTCCTTCAATATTATCTGATTTTATTTAAAATTGGGTTCTTATTTACTAGAAATTAATTGGTACATTAGTTTTAAGAATATTTTTCAATATAGATTCTATAATTTTGTTACTCCAATTCATACCCACAAATCCAATGGCTAGGATATAACAGTCATATTTAAATAATAATATTTTTTATTTTATATCGTGATTTGTTTATCCTCAGTGTCGCGTGTGATACACACTATAAAAAATAGTTTTCATTTCGAGGAGAATTATATATTCAAATATCATGGTGTTGTAAAAAATGAAATTGATCCTATTATGCCTGTTTTCTTCTTGCTCAAGTCCTAAATCCCCTCAAATGTTTAGTGGATTATATTTATAGAATTGCAAAGTATGATCACTATAGGTAGGGTCCCCAGATTTATTTCCATTTTTAAACAGTTTTTAATTATTGCATAATGATCTGGAAAACATCCCAGATCACTTGTAGTTCACATACCACCACATTCCCAGTGGGCCCCTCTTTTTGGTATTTAGGTCTCCCAACCGGTGCCATAGTTCTAGAACCAAAGTAACAATATCCAGTCAGTTATCATAAATTTATTTAAATATTAGTTGTAAAGTATATTACAGAACAAAAATCATGGATATAGTAACAAAATTATCCGATAAATAATTAAAAATAACATGTGATTGATGAAATCCGTTGTGGAAAGTCTCTTTACTAATGCATGATACTAGAGTCTCATCGATTAGACCCACGATGACGAGTTGAAAAAATGTTTAGAAGTTTTTATCAACACTTATTATAATCAAACAATAATAGTAATTTTAATTTTAATATAAATAGGTAAGATATAAAATTTAATTATATAAATTTCAAGACATGTAACATCTTATCTCTTTGCTACCATCATAGTAGATTGGCCATGAACAACTGATGCCATTTGTAAAATATTATCCCAAACCATTGGATTAGAAAGGACTAAAATGACACTAACCTCAGGTAAAATCCCAAAGGAACCAATGTTTGATAATAAATGTTAAGGGTTTTACAAAAATATGGGTTAATATTTCCACTTAAACAAATTACCTATAAGAAAACACTAATAAAGAGACACAATATGATGCATTATAGAAAACTAGAATAAACTCTTGAGGTATAAACCAATGATCATCAGAGTAAAAATATAATAGAAAACAAAATAATATTCTATAATCCCAGGAAAAATAAAACTCAATGAAAATAAGACTCAGGGAAAATAAGACTCATGGAAATTAAAAATCATGTAAAATAAGACTCAACGCATTAGGGTGGAACTAATCTCGACTCCAAGACTCAATCGCCACTCTAGGATCCAACTCCAAACACCCATGACCACATCATCATGAATCTCAAATTATAAAATATGAAACCTTACCCTTAATTCTATCATGATAAATAGAATCTTCATATTCACTAAGGTGAATATATAGTGGGTGAGTGTACAAACCAGTAGTCAAACCACAACACTTCACCCAAATGCCACTAAAATAAGAAATAGGATAGCTCAAAATTTATTTTAAATATAAGTAATACATAAAGCATAGAAACTAGTGATCAATATATAAACATATCTATAAGGGAGTTAAATAACTCAAAAAAACACAAACCCATTATATCAACCCACACAAGCATACAGAACACCCACTAATTCAACCACAGCCTGAGGGCCCTCCCAAAACAGTCTAACTCACAAAAGGTATCTATTCCTCCATACCCAAGTCAACACTCAACAGAATAATCTAATGTTCCATAATATTTATTACCATATCCATATCTAACCCAAATGGACCTTTCCATACCCATATGAACACACACCAACCAAGAAAATTCCATGTTCTCATATACAAAACATTTATTTTTAAAAAACCATTTAATCATTTAATCGATCACCTTGTTGGAATCATCTGAAATTAAAGATTTTAATACCGAATAAGAAAGTGGAATATAAAACTGGTATTTCAAAGGATTTTTCCAACCAAAATTAGAAGAAATTTATTTATAAAAAATGCACCTTCACATTATATGAGAAAATGGAAAATAAGGATAAGTCACGTACACTTAATGTGTGTAACATGAATAATCAACTCAAAATCTCAAAGATACAAAATATCTTTATCATTCCATCAACATATTCTAAAATAATTTTGTAAAAACATTTCCTAAACAATATATTCAGGCATGGAATCCCCTATTTAAGTTCGTATTTAAATAAAATGATTGGATTAAGGAGAGAGAGAAAGATCAAGCCTCTTACCATCAATCTCTAGGATCCAATGCTCTCTAATTTTTTGAAATTGAATAATGGAAGGAATGAGATTTATAAAATATCCAATGGAATATTTATAGCTCAATATCCTTTTTCAACATATAATGAATGAGGGTTTTGGGAGAGTCTCTAGGTTAAAAAAACAATTTTTTATAATATGTATTCTCACCACATGGTTAGCCTACATGGTTTGGAAAATCATGTGCCAATCATGTAGATCACAATTTTCCTAAAAATTATAAATTTTCAGGGTTTACAAATGGTTTTAAAAAACCATTCACTAACATTGATCCTACCAAAAATACCCTTATAATTGTCTCATGGTTACCTTGTGAAAACTGCATTATTTACCCTAACCATGCCAAAACGTTATGCCTCCTAAAACCCGATAAATCATCCAAAACCTACCTAGAAGCTTTCGAAACTGAACAGAAACATTATATAACTTGACAATACATAATAAAATAGGGAAAATCCTCCAAATGGTGATTCATTACTAATTTTATTTTGGATAATCTTACTTGATCTCTCATGTACTATGTGAATATGATAAAAATATATGTTAAAAAGGAGAAGAATAATAATGGTGTTTATTTCACTTCAAATTCCTAAAAAATAAAATTTTGGAACTCAAAAATTTAAATCCTAGTACATCAATTAAATATTTTAAAAAATATAATGATAGTTTTCATGAACCTAGGAAATTAATATATATTAAACTTGCTGAAAATAAGTTTATAAGTGGTAATATCTAGAGTAATTACAAATATTATAGAAGTGAAAGATATCATAAAAAGGGTTTTCATAAGAAGAAGAATTCTTTAGAGATTAACTATTATGAATATAAGGAATATAGATCCATTTAACATGACTATACGAGATTAAAATGATAATATAAGTAATTAAGAGACATTATAATGTTATGGAAAGTAAGGATTTAAACTATATAAATGATATGTAGGTCATAAGTAAAGATCTATCATCTAATATTTCATCAGACAATAATAATTATAGTAGTATAATTACCATATTTTATGTTAATATTCCTAAATATAATCCACCAAATGAAAAGGGTTTTCTATGAAAGATAATAGGTTATGGTTTATATGATTTATCATTACGACATATGTTTTGGTGTCCATCACATAGTGAATATAATGATTAAGTTGAAGGTATTACTAGAAAAAATTAAAAAATGGAAGAATATTTAGATGAGATAAAATAAACATATCAAAGTTTACATAAAATATATTCAAGAATAAAATAATAAATTTTAAAAAAGGAGGATCATACTATGGTTCAAATATTTTATCCAGAATTATCTATGAAATAATCAAAACATAAATGTGAATCTAAATAAAATAGTGAATAATTTTTTAGGGTTATTGAAGTGTTAGTCAATGTAAAGAATAATAATGAAAAACATATCTCATATTTGGATAAGTTAAAGAATAATATTTTAAAAAACTTTTGATAGAAAGGGAAATAACATATCCTTTACAAAAGATAAAAATTAGGTAGTGAGAATCAAATATAATGTAAAAATCATTAAAAAACAGTTAACTAAATTTTATACTGATTGAAGTAAATTTGAGAATATATTTATGTAATTGAGATCAAATTAAACAACCTTAGTACTTGGGAGTAAATCCCATAAAAGGTTTATGATGTATTAGTGTAACTATTTCATACCCAAAAAAAATCCTTCCTGCAAAAAGATTCAAAGAGGTGGACACTATACAAATAAGTGCTCGATGAAAAAAATTCAATCTCTTGTTCATCATTAAGCTTATATTTCAAAAGCAATTTCCTATATTAATCATAGAAGAATAAAAAAGATTTGGGTTTTGAAGTTTCTCTTCACCAATATGTTGAGACCTTAAAATTTCTTCATTCCTCAGAAATAATATACATTTAAATGAAGCTGTTGTGTAAAAATAGTTGAAATTCAATATATGTTACCTCATTATTTTTCATTTTATTAAATCTTACATTATCTATATATTTTTTATTCCAATATGTTTAAATTATTATAATTTATTTATTTATATTAAAAATCTCTTATTTAGGGGTACTTTTTTGGAAAAATTTCTTATAGATAATTTATTTTCTACTGTTAAATTAAACATAAGATAGTGATATAGTTTTTGAACTATTTATAAAACCTTATTCAATAAAAGAAGATTACTCTATCACTTTGAAGGATAACTCCTAGAACTTTTTTTATCTTTTTCTTTTCAATATTATGATTTTTAACAGTTTTTTATTTTAATTTTAATACTAATATTTTTTTGAACTTAAAATTTAGAGATTTAATATTTTTTATTTATCACATTTTATTAATTATAAATTTAAAATTTAAACTTTTAAAGAGATTAATAATTAATGGATTCTAGTTGGAGTTAATATAAAATATTGGACGTGATAAGATATATAGTTAGTTTGTTTATTTATTTAAAGTACAATAAACGCTCTTGGTTCAAAATTCTATATTTTTTAGTGGAGATCTAACCCTATCATTTTTTATCTTCAGATATATTTTTATTTTTATTTCCAAATAAACCATGTTTATTTCAAAACATATTTCTATAAGAGAATTTTTTTATGAAAGTTTTATTAACTCATCATATTTTAATCATCATGAGTCCCTTAATAAGAATGTGATCATATTTTCAGGCTAGGATTCAATGGATCTTCCTATTGAGGAATATGAACCATTATATCCTTTTATGTTTCATCATCATCTTCATCATGTATTTATAGATAGTTTTGGTGATTCTGATGGAGAAAATAAAATTGAGTTCAATATTTAAGACCATGATTTTTTAATGACCCTAATGAATGTAAAAGATGTTATCGGATTTCCACTTAAAGGTGGATCTCTTTTTTAGGCATAATTTTATTGAATCTTCCTGATCTTTTATTAATGTCAGGGCTGAGGAAACCCTATTTTTTATAAAGTATAATGTTCACAAAATCAACCAAATTTATCATTGAGGAGGGATGTTTTTCAATAGGTTCAAGAATTATTATTTCTGAGAAAAGTTGATAAAGGTAATCTAAAAGTTAAATTCATGTATGTGATGTATTCCCACTATAGAAAGAAAAATTTCAATCCGATGAAATTTATCTAGGATGACACAAAAGTTGTATGTTCTAGTATGTTTAAATTTAATATATTACACTATTATGATTTTCTAAACTAGATGATAGTGAATAAACTTTAGATATAAGTTTTATTAGACATTTGAACTGCGGTGAGAATTAAAGAAGACTTTTTTCATCATGAGACAATAGTAATGATGAAACTAGTTTATGTAATTTAAAAAAATAAATTTATTAAATATTGGCTGAAATATAAACTTTGGTACTTAAAAGAGTTAAATAAGTTGTTTGTGAATGAGAATAAGAGAAAGATATCAGAGGATATGGAACTTTCAACATCTGATCAACTCTCAAAAAAATTGATGATTTATGAGACCATTGAAGAGAAATAAAGATACTTTTTAATTATGATTTTGATTCATGGGATCATAAAGTAAATGAGATTCATTAAATCATAGAATAAAAAATTTTGAAAATCCATTTTTCAGACTATCAAATTATATAATAAAATATTTAAGAGAAGATGAATTAATTCATACATTTTCTCTTAAGAAAATGAGTTCTCAAGAAACTATAAGAAGACTCAATTTATTTTACCCCATTATATGTTATAGACAATTAATAAGAATATATCAATTTATTGATGAAAGTTAGTCTACCTAGAACTTCAATCAGAAAAGTCAAAGAGAAAGTAACATATAGTGAATATTAAGTTTTGTTTAAAACTATCTCATAAAAACTTTTTAAAAAAGATCATCTAGATTCTTCTCCAATAGAAATTTGGTATGAAGTTTTTTAAAATAAAATTTATTCTTTTAATGATGTTAAATTGGAATAAAAATAAATGGAATATGGACCTTTGGATGATGAATCTATGAGATAGAAGTATACTTCTAGATATGTACAAGTGAATTCAATCATAATTAAAATCCATAAAGAATATGGCATGAAAAAATATGAATTCCATTTAGATTCTTATACTTTGAATCCTATTTATAAAAATATGGTGGAACATCTAGTAAACGAACTAGAAGATAGATATGAAGTTGAAGTTAATATGGAAATATTATATGAATCCTAATCAAGATCAGGATGTTGTGAGTTAGAAAATGAAATTAAAATTATTCCACCTATGTTTTTTAATGTTTCAAGTATGATACATTTTGTTCCCAATGTTAAATCTATGCTCAGTTTGCTACAGTATCAGATATTAAATTATAATTTGCCAAAATGGAAAATTAGGTTTCATATTTTCTTTTAGATCTTATGTTATATTTTCTTTGATCATAGTAAATATTATGATATAATGTTTCAAAATATCATAAGTTTGGAGAAATATATTAAACCTATGGACGTTTTTGTCTTTAGTTAAAAATTTGGATGAATCTAAGTCTCTCTCAGATGATATTTACCAGAAGATAGAAAAATGGAATATAAATCCTCAGAATATGAGGATAGTTATAAAATTAAAGAGTCATAAGATATACTAATAAGGGGAGATATTGAAAAATCTAGAAGAAATTATCATTAAATCTCATAAGAAATTATAAAATTTAGTTATATTTTTATTTAAAACTCACTTTAATTTATATATGTTGAAATATTATCTCTTGTGTTTAAATTATCTTATTAATCAAGAATAATTATCTAATAAAATGGAAACGTTGTAAAATATAATAATATCACTACCATGGTTTTTTTTGAAAATCAAAAACAAAGTAATAAAAATATTAAGGGGAAGGCTAAAAGAAGTTGAACCTTCAATGTAGCACCCTCGGTTTCATGTACTTGAACCTTTATTGGTGTATTTTAGTAATATATATTGATGAAGTTGATTTTTGGGAGTTTTATGGTATTTTTGACATGAATCAGAGGGATTTATGGAGGTACATGATTTGAGAATTGTTTGTACAAACCATACAACCCATCCAGGAAAATGTGGGGATTGTGGCAGGGGAGTTATTAGCTCCATACAATTGACTCGTGATTTTTCCAAATTGTGTGGATATACAAGGGAACCTATGTATGTATAGATATAGGGAAATAATGGTTTCTTCATGGTATGTCTAACCATGATATCCAACCATGTGAGTGGTTGGACTAAGGTAGTAGCACTACCCGGTTAGCATATAGTCATCCAAACTGTGCGACCGTACCATACAGAATACAATTATTGATCTAAAATCGTTAGATCTAATCACTACTGGAAATAAGATCTATACCAATGGTTTTGGGTAAAATTTTGGTATAGTTCACTTATATGGACATTTACTAATCGTTTGGCCAAATCCATTGGTATAGGTCACTAATTTGGACATATACAAACGCTTTTGGACAAACCGTTGGTATAGGGGGGACCTATACCAATGGTCTCAGGAAAAATGTTGGTATATGTCACTTATATGGACATAGGCCAATAGTTTTGTCCAAACCCATGGTATAGGTCCATAATAGAGACCTTGTACCAACGGTTTTCCCTAGACTGTTGGTATAGGTCCCCCCTATAACAACGGTTTGTCCAAAACCGTTGGTATAGGTCCCAAAATTAAAGAAACTATACCAACGGTTCTCAAAACTATTGGTATAGTTACATGTATTGTTTATGAAATCTTCTTATAGAGAACATTAAATAAATCGAAATTTAAAATCTTTATTATAATACATATATATATTTTTTAAATTATTTACACAAAATTCTTGTTATGTTAGTGGTTAGGTCGTTCAATCATAAACTAGATGTACTGGGATCAAAACCAACATAATGCTTTTTTTAAATACATATACCAATGGTGTTATTGAACCATTGGTATAGATATTTCATATTACTTATAACAAAGGTTTTGAAAATAGTCGGTATAGACCAATCCCCATGGCTTACTATCCAACGGTTCTCGAAACCATTGGTATAGGATATACCAACGGTTTGGAGGCCTATACCAACGGTTTCAAACCATTGGTATATGGTATTTTTCAAGTAGTGATTTCAGATTAAGTCCCAGGACCCCATTTAATTTCTTAATATTTATAAATCTAAAACTATTTTTCCTCCCAAGGCTTGAGAGGCATTTCGCTTTTATCTAACAACATGTTTTAGGTGGTTCAAAGCTTGCTGGAGATCTAGTTTCACCTTTAAGTCTCTGTTATTTGTTATTCTTCAAAGATATACTCTCCCCATCATTCAAAAACCTTATATCTAATACAATGTTTATATATCCATGATCCTTGATATTAATTGTGATTTTTTATTGTCATATCTATTGAAAGAGTGGATATATAATGATCATAATTTAATTCTTCATTTTTTCCAACATTACGACACATGTGGATTCCCTCTTTGCTCCACATGATTATAACATGAACTATTATATTGAAATGAATGCTTTTTTTGAAATTATTTTGAAATTAATGTGTGATTCTTGTTGGAAACCTCTATAGTTATAGTTTTGTGAAAAAATTATAAAATATATGGTTTTGTGGAAAATCATCTTTAATGATAATTTTAAAATGGTGATTTTAAAATTGTCCTTTTTATTTGATACATGGAAAATGGTTGTTGAAATATGTTAAAGAAAGAAATGATTTATGTGAAATGTCTTGGCATGAATTTTGGCATACATGATTAGTGTGAGTTTATTTTCATTAGATGTGACCCTATGGAAGGGGCTTGTTCAACTAGGGTGCCTGGTATTAGTTATCTTCTGATGACTTGGTAGATCGATGAGAGACTACTCAAGAGTACGGAACTATCACTTGGCCATGCATATTTGGATGTCTAGATGTATTAAAAAATAGTATGGTTATGCTCAATGAGATGATAAATTTTTAAAGGATTTTATTCAATCATTCAATGAAAAATTATTTTATATTTGATATAAACAATTTTAACTACTTTAAACAATTTTATATAAATGTTCTATGAAGTTTTTCCTTACTAGTGTGAGTTGTGAAGTTATTGGGGAAATCCAATTGAGTTTAGACACACCCCATTCTTGGGAACTATTGTGAGATTGTAGGTGTATTCTATCGAGACAAAGTTAAAAGAAAGTAAAATCAATTTTTTGGTGATGATTCTTGATACCATGGGAATGACTTGTCGAGTTGGAGTTTGAGTAGGTTGAGATTTTCTGGTTGGATGTCTTTGGTGTCTTCGGGATTTATTGAATTTTGATTCCTTTTGTTATGTAATTTGGTTTCCACTTGTACTCTGATATGGTTTGTGGCTTGGTTATGTTTTGAGTTGTACTTTTGTACTAATTCTTCATATAGAGGTTTGTTTGGTTACTGTATTTTAGTTTGGAGGTTTTTATTTCAAAGGGCACATCATCCCCCAAATGTTCTGGGGGCCCTTGTAATTTATTACTATCCTTTTCTGTCTTGGAGATCTTACCTAAGGCCAGTAACACCCACTACCTATTCCAATACCAATGGGTGAGGGACAAGATGTTATAAATGGTATCATATCTTTGTCAGTCCTTATATATTTTTCAGAAAAATGGTATAAGTTTGTTATATCCTTGGGTATCAGTTATGTTCAGTACTAGAGATGGAAACTATATTAGTCTTGATAAGTTCTTTTATTCCTTGGTATGGTAGTAAGGATTATGATGGTCATAACTTGAAATGTATATCATAAAAAAGGTGCAACTAACCATTTTATACTAAAAATAATGTTACCATGGTGTTTGGGTACATAAGTGTTTAAGAATCTTCAAAATGAGTTTTCACCACATTGTCATGGGTTTAACCGATGAGATTTTTATGACATGAATTGATACTAGTAATTACCACTATGACTTTATTGTTTATTATTAAGTTAATTATTTATGGAAATAAATAAAAGTAATTATTTTTGAAAAATGTTGGAAATGTTTTCATGTAATGGTATTTTGAAAAGTGATTGACGGTGGTATTTTGAAAATTGTTTAAATGGTTGGATATCGATGAAAATAAACATAGAAATTGTTAATTGGTAATTTAAAATAGCTAATACTTAATTTTCTAAGAGTGATACTAAATGACGATTGTTTGGGTTTTAGGTAATGACACCAGGTTGGTGTTGTAGAACCCAACTGGAAGATGAAACTTGGAATATGGTTACACCTCATCCACAGGTGAACTAATAGTTGGTACAAATTATTTTATATTATTTTCATGCTTTGGATAAAGGGAACATGAATTATAATCAAAGACAAATGGAAAATTTATATTAGTACCAATATTAGAATCCACCCATCTTTTGGGGTGTTTTGGAATTGAAAAATGCATAAGTGTGATTGAATAGGATTAAGTGAATCTTCTATTTCCTTAGGACAATATAAAAGATAAAATTAAAAGTTATCAATGTATATATTGGATGATTTAAAAAGATAAGGGTGGGATTTAGAAGTTCAGGATAAATTTGACTAATTCACAGCATGGGGTTATTTTGAAGACTTATTTTGAATTTATAGAACAAGGGACTTCTTTAGTTTGAAGTGGGATAATCTCTTGGTAATAGTGTATGCAGATAAATTAATGAATTTAGTCCTTTTTCACTAGATGTTATTGAATGTGATTCCTTAAAGGAATGTATTTTTGGAGTCAGGGTTTAAAATATAAATTCAATCCAAGATTATCATTCTATATATTTTGGATTATACTAAAATGGACAATAGAGTGAAGGTGGTAGAAAGAGACATCTCAGGAAATAGTGTCAGAGGAAGCATGTTCATTCCTATTGGAATAAGTGGGAACTCCAATGCTAGAAAAAATTGGAGGAGGGACACCTACTCTCAAGGGGGTAATATATCCCACAATCAGACTACAGGATCTGTCAACTTTCCTCCTCAACTAAATAGTAAGACTAAATGTTTTCGGTCTGTTTTTTTTTTGAGCATATAAAGAGAGATTGTACGACACCACCTATAGAATTTCATAATTGGAACTAGATAGAACATCTTTAGTGCTATTGTCATAGTGCTTCATGGTCCGGTGCTAGGGACACATATAATGATTATTAGGAATCATATTCCTTTATGGGAAGAGTGAAATAAAATATATCTCTTCAATATAAATGAGTAATCCATGGTGATACTTCAAACACCATGACTCCTCAGCCTATTCAATCTAAATAAGGTCATAAAGATAAAAGTGCACCGAGTAAGAAATTTTATGGTGATAAGAATTTGATAATGGATGATCATTTAGTACCTTCGATGGTGAGAGGTAATATTCTTTTTAATTCTACTCTTTTGAAATCTTTTTTGATATGGGTGGATCCAAATCATTTATTACTTATCATTCCTTTAATCTAATTGTTTTACATGTTGAGTTAATGCCTTCAATTTTGGTACTCCAATCACAATTGGGACAACGAGAGTGTTGATCCTTGAAATGTGCATAATTGTTGAAGAAAATCAATGGGATTGAGTTGGTATGAGATTTATTTGTTCTATAGATGGAAATTTATGACATGATTAAAATAATGGAATGGTTGAAAAACATTGAGTCCCATATCAATTATTATGTATAAAATTTGAATTTAAAATACATTCATGGTGCTTGGAATCCTTATAATGGAGATTGGGTGGTGGATGCAAGCGGAGAAAGACCCATGTAATGGGTGGTTGGAAATATCTCTTATTATTTAGAAGTAATTACCTTATTATTGAAAGATGTTTTCAGGAATAAATATTTTCCAAACATAGTGGACTAGTTGTATGATTATTTCCTAAAATTTTCTCAGGGTTTCCACCCAAAATAGAATTAGAGTTTATAATTGATATCTTATTGGGGACTAGAAATATTTCGTTTAATTTATATCAGATGGAGCCAAAAAAAATTAATGTAATTGATGGATTGATTTGAAGAGTTATAAATTAAACTATTCATTTCACCAAGTATGACTTTGTGGGAAGTACCATTTATTTTTTTTTACGAAAAAATATATAAATCTTAGAAATTTTGTAGATTATCAAAAGCTTAACCATGTTTTTATAAAGAATTGGTATACCATTTCAATAATTGATGATCTGTTTGATCAATTTAGGGGAGGCCAGTAGTTCTCTAAAATTGAATTACATTCAGGATTTCAATATTTGCGGGTTTAGAACGATAATATTCTGAAGATTATTTTTAGTAAAAATGTGGAAATTATGATTTCATTGTTATTCCTTTTGTTATTATGAATGCACTAGCCACCTATATAGAATTGATGAATTAGATATTTTAAAGGTATTTGGATTCCATTATTTTGTTTTTTTAGATGATATCCAAGTGTATTCTAGGAAACAAATTGGATCATGAGAAACACTTATGTATAGTGTTGGGTATCTTTTAAGAGAATTTTCACTATGCTAAGTTATGAATAAGTGATTTAATGATGCAAGAGGTAGGTTTCCTTGTCCATGTGATTTCTGAAATTGGAATTTCCATATATCTTGAAAAGATAAAAGTTTTTATCTCTGGGAAACCCGTGAAGAATGTCTTTGACATATTTATTTTACTTAACTTGGTAGGATACTACAGACGTTTTGTGTGTGATTTTTCAAATTTTGAAATAGTGATGATAGATTTTATGATAAAATTCATTCTGTACCAATAGGGCAAGGAATTTCATAAATTCTTCAAAGCTTTTAGGGTTATACTTACATCACCACCTATCCTTACATTTTCAATGTATTGATAGGGTTATAAAATCTATTGTGGTGAATTTGGATCTATGTTGGGATGTGTTCTCATGTATGGAGATCATGTAGTTTCTTATAGCTTACGACATTTATTGTAACATGAGAAGAACTAGCCAATAAATGATTTTTGGAATCATATATTATAGTCCATGATTTTAAGGCTCGGTGTTTTTAGCAATTTGTTTTGAGAAATTTACAGTGTTTGAAAACCATAATAGCTTGAAACACATTCTCTAACAATTATATTTAAATATAAGGTAAATAATATAGATAGAATACCTTTAAATATGTTACTCTGACTTAATAAATACACTGGGTAAAAGAAAAAATGGTGGCGAATACATTAATAATGAATTCATATAATCATTTGGCTAAATAAGCTTCAATTCAGTGGTATATGTTGTCAGTTATAGTAGTCACACACCTGGATTGTGCTGACCAAGGGGATTTTGTACTTTTATTCTCAAAATATTTTATTCTTGATTTGGTTCAGTATATGAAAAAGGCTTAGATAACCAATCATGAATGTTTTACCATGAGGTCAAAAATCAAGGTGGGGTGATCATCGAGGGAAGGAAGTTCTATGATAGTTTGTTTTTGAGTTTTAGAGATTAGATAATGGTACCTTTGTATTTTTAGGAACATATTCTTAGTGTTACCACCATTTAAGTTGGGTTGTACACCCTAGGATTTAGAAAATGTATATAGTGATGAAAGAAAAGTTTTGGTAAGTATAGTAATTTTTCTCATCGGTACATAAGTCCTTTTACGATACTTGAGTGAGCTCATGAGGTGTCATATTGGATGAAACTTCCACCATGTTATAGTTTAGTATATAACATGTTACATGTATCTCAATTGAAGAAGTACCAGCCTGATCTTGACTATGTGATTCAATGAGATCACATTGAACTAGAACATGAAGATACATTAATTCATGTATCGGTACAAATTGTGGATAGGTAATAGAAACAATTTTGTTGTAAAATAATTGTCCACGTTTGGGATTTTTGGAAACATAGTTAGATTCTTGAAGAAACGTTGGTGTGTGAAAAGGAAATGTTGAAGTAGTGGCCTAAACTCCTCCAGGACAACTCGGGTTTTATAATTTCTATAGATAGAAAGTCCAATAGTGGGGAGAATGTATCACCTCCTTTTGTATTTACATTACCCTTTATTAATGTATTATAAGTATATATAATGATCAAGTTATGTTTTGGGAGGTTTAATGTCTCTTTTTCATGAATTTAAGGCTTTTATGAAGGTGCATGGTTTGAGCACTATTAGTACAAACCTTGCACCCAATCTTGGAAACTGAGTGGATTTTGGTATAAGGGATAGTAGATCCATTCGGTTTTTAAATATTTTAGAAAACCCATGTCAATGTCTCTGTGAAACTATGAAATTATTGGCAGTGGAGAATCACGATTGGCACAATGTTTGACTAACCGTGCAAGCAAATCATGTGAGGGTTGTCTTAAGTTAGAAACACAAAAGCAACCCAAATTATTATGAACTATTTTTCAAATAAATTATATTTGTTTGATATCATTCATTACACACAACACAAACATAATCATTTGCTATGTGCAACACTAGGTTAGCTTGCATTACACATGACACTGAGTATTAACAAAAACAAGATATATTATTAATATAGTAATTTAAATGCGACCATTATATCCTAGTCGATAAACATAGTGAAAGGAATAGTAATAATTAATTTTTAAATATAATTTATAATAGTTATATATAAAATAATAGACATTGATTAAAATAGTTCTTAATTTTTGATAAAGACATTATACATTTCAAAGATACTTTTTCACAAAAAAATGTTAATTATTTATTTTTTTTGAACATTAATAAAATTAATTTTTCACAATTTTAGAACATTAATTTGATAAAACAAACATAATTTTTAAAATGATCGCACCAAAATTATCTTTGGGAAATATTTTTGGATTTTTATGAAAAGTTTCACCTTTTGATAAATAGTGAAAAATACTGAATTTTAATTGAAAAATGTCTTTTGTTTAATTTATTTATAAAGATGAATTATATAAAAAATTGGTTTTTAAAGTAAAATTACTTTAATTATACATATATTGACATAATTTATTTCATTTTAGTCAATTTAATATTTAATTTTTATATAAAAATATTTTAAACTTTTGAATATTTTCTCTTTAAAACCCAACTTTATCATCATGTCTGCATGATTCATTTTAAAATATATTTTGACTCTTATTTAAATTGAATTTGAGAAAATGGATTATATATTTGGAATAAGAATAATTTATATTATCAAATATTTATAACTTAATGTTTTACCAAAAATAATAGTAAAAATAGAAAAAATTATTTACCATGATTAAGGAAATAACTGGTCTACTATAGGGTTAAACTAAAAAGATGAAGGTTAAAAATAACATAAAATATGAAAGAAATCCATTTTATAGAACTATTTATAACTTATATATTCTATTCTATATAATACTTCATTTTTTATAATTTTTTTATTAGAAAAATATCAATGCACCATTTTGTTATCAAAAATTTGTAAGTGTGCCACTCACCTCACTTATAAAAGGTCACTCCTCCTCTCCTATTCACACCATAAAAACATTTTTGTTTTTCCAAACACGGAACAAATTACTTCCCAACATCTATAACACTATAATCCCTAGTTTTTAAATAAATCTTACCTAGTATGGTTTTTGGGGGAAACCTAAGGAGGATACCTTAGGAATAGGTAATGTTCATCAATGGGTGTTTTTGTTTTATTTTTTCCTCAACCACATATAATTATTATTAGACCATTCTAATATAATAAACTCTATAAATTAAAAATAATTATATGTTTTTATGATAAGTTAATGACCTAAAACCATCCCATCTTCCATCAAATAAGCTATGAAATCATCATTCAAGTGTACAATAGACCACCGCCTTATGAACCAACAAAACTAAAAAAAGGCCCATTTCCATGGTTCCAAACCATGGAAATAGGCCCCAAATCTATGGTCATAGGCTACGGTGATGGTTTTGGACAACTGTAGCTACTATCTTAGCAGAAGTAGGTCTTGAACTATTGCCACAATTTTGAAAATCATGGCAATAAGCCACAAAATTCCCCACTGTGGAGGTTGACCTATAGACATGTTTTAAATTGTGGCTATAGGAATATATTGGCATGGTTTTAGCCGTGGATATATCTTTGGAAAACTATGGAAATAGCCTAAAGAAAAAATGTGTCTACCATGTTTTAATTCCTGTACCTCCCGTTTTCAAACCTATGATGCATACTACTACACCACCAAATTCTTCACTTATATTTGTATATATTATGATATATATATATATATTAAAATAACTATGGAAATATCCCCAGAACCATGGCATTAGGCATTCCCACCAAAACATTTTTGGGAATTTTTCCCGTGGAAGCATGGGGACCCTATAGCCATAGTTTTGAAAACCGTGGATATAGGCCATATAACCATGTCTATAGCTATAGTCCCCAGAAAACAGACCTATATCCACAGTTTTAAAACTATGGCTATAGGCTATAAAACTGTGCCTATAGGTTTGTGGTAATAGCTTCATTTTCTAGTAGTGCAATGACATTCATTTTTCCATTACCACCTCTCATGGATATTTATAATAATGAATTAAAATTTTATATTTTATATTTATGATATTAATATTCCTTTGGAATCAAAATATCACATTTTCCTTTTTTTTACTTTCCATTACATGGGAATATGATAAAGTTGGTCATGTGTACGAATGAATACCTCTTAACGAAGTTACATTCTTCATTCACTCTTTACATGGAATGTAATAAAGATGTTTTTAATGGACATAAATGATATATATGAAACAAAAATTATTCTGTAATTTTAATATATTAGTTTTCTTTCTTTCTTTTTTTCCTTCAATAAAATGGAAACAACGTTCATGCATACATATGACCTACTATCTCCATGAACAGTGTATTTCATTTTCTATATATAACTTTTAACACCCCAAGCTTCCACGGTATGCTTCTATTTGAATAATACAATAGCAGCTGTTGTATGCCACTTCGAGTTCTAAGACACCACAACCAATCAGACTAGCCATTATGAATAGTAATACCCACTTTTTGAAATTTTATAAATTTTATCTATCAAAATGGACTTCATTTTTTGAATCAAAATATCAAAATTATATATGGGTGATGTTTCTGTATTTTTCTAAAAACATTAAATTTTTGATGAATATTGAAAAACACTGAGTTATAGTTTAAAACAGAATTTTAATTTGAATAATTATTTATTTTATTTAAATTTATATTAGGTTAAAATAGATACATAATACTTATATAAGTTCAATTTAATTCATTGAAGTTTATAATAATTTTAGATATATAAAAATGTTATTTAACATTTTTCTGTTTTTACCCACCTCCTAGGAGAATTTGGAAATTCGCATAAAACATAATTTTGTCACTTCTGTGAGTGAAATTTCAAAAATCTGAGAGAAACTGTTAATATCAGTAAGAAAAATGTGGTTCAATAAGATGAAAATAATTTTTGGTGAATAGTAACTTTCTTAATTTTATTTATCACGGTTAAAAGTAAATATGATAATTAATGGTACAAATGATATTTTTATTACCCTAACACATGTCCTAATTCAATTGGATAACTATAATTCGACCAAAAACAACCTTAGGAATAAGATATGAACCTCTTTGGTCCACTTGGATTACATTAGGACATTTATTATTATTTAGTTCAAAGAAGAGTTAAAAGAGTTAAAATCAAATTTTAATAACTAAAAATTTTTTAATATAGGGTTACACATAAGATAAATTCAACTATAAATATTCATTATAATGCTAAAAATATTTCCTAAATAATGATATTTTATTTATAATTTTTAGACAATAAATAATTTAATTTATTTATGACATAATGATGATGCAGTAATTACCTAATTAATGAAAGATTAATATAAATGACAATATAAAAATCCAAATAAATGTTACACTAATTTTATAGGTTAATATGTAATATTAGGGTTATTAGGATAAATTTTTTTCGAACTAATAATTCTGTTGTTAATTTAGAAAAAACAAAATACAAAATTGTGTCAAAATTGACATAAAATAGTTTTTATGAAAAATATTATATTATTAATTGATATTCTATTCCTAAAAATGGAAGGTTTAGCAAAAATACTTATATAATGACAGTTGTATCATTAATGAACTACTTGGGGTTCTCTTGAAAGTATATAGTTTTTTTATTAACCATATAATATAAAAATACAAAGAGACATGGTAAATGTCAAACTATTTAACTAAGAGTTAAATCTAAAAGATAAATTTAATATAGTGACCCAAACCAGTATAAAACCTATTAGTGGAGTATTTTTTGACACATCCTCACCTTTTACTTTAAATAATTTATTTTGGATCCATTATAAACCGAAAATGATTTTAATATAAAAAAATATTTCTAGCTTTTCCTAAGGTTCCCCTCACCCCTCTTATAAAAGGGAATTCCCCCTTCTCTCTAATTCACACATTATAAGTCATTTGGCTAGGAAAAACCCTAAACAAATGCCCTCTAAACTTTCCTCCATTAATCTTTGAGGCATTCATTTTTTCAATAAGTCATCCCAAGGATCCCTTTTGATCAAATCAAAAGGAAGAACCCGAAAAGAGGTAAATATTTCATCACCTCTTTCAAGTACCTTTCTTCGTCCACTTCCTCTATCTTTTTTGTTTCCATTCTAAAATAATAAATCCAGTATCCTCTATATACTATTATGTTATTATAAATATGGTACTACCATATTCATTATTCTATCCAACTTTGAATGACATGTCACCATACGTGCGTATATACGATTTACCATCTCCGAGTTGTGGTGTAATTGTAATTCAATACATTATTATTTGGATGGGTATAATAATGATGATTAATTGATGTAAATAATAAATATAACATGATAATGATTATGTATATATGATATACCATACAATTATATATTATTTTCATATCAAAAGAATGATATTGTCGCTCATGCATACGTACGGATTACCGTCTCCACAAACATGATGAGATTCATTCTCCATCATATCCATTCAAGAATAATTTTCATTAGATGATTAAAAATATTGTTTAAATACTTAATATCATTATGAATATGAATAATATACATCTGATCCATAGTAAACCTTACTTACATAAGAAATCATATAAAGGAGAATAAATCAGTTAACACCTGAAACGACGATAATACTAAGATATTATTAACAAAGCAGTGTTAAAATATCATATATAATATCATGTTCATGTATATGATTATTTTATAATTTTAAAAAAATCATTTCAAC
This sequence comes from Viscum album, assembly GCA_963277665.1. Taxonomy (NCBI): domain Eukaryota; kingdom Viridiplantae; phylum Streptophyta; class Magnoliopsida; order Santalales; family Viscaceae; genus Viscum; species Viscum album. The sequence continues at coordinate 1,617,353,838 of OY728158.1, forward strand.
ATCATAATGGAGGTTAACCTACCCTCGACCAAGGAAAAGCACAAGGTAAGGGTTAATTTCACAATCTCTTTATTATCTAAGGTTGTTTTCACGTAGTATCTGCTGGGAGTACAGACGCCGAAAAGTGATCAAGTGCTGAAAAAGGTTTCCAAATGACAAAGATAAGTCACATTTAGACTTGGATACCCTATCCTAGGGGGCCTGGAGGTGCCGTGCAGAATAAATTCCTATGAGCGGGAAAAAAATGTGTCTTGCGCGGAATGTTTCGGGTTTCGCGAAGAGGCCTCAGCCCAGGCACGAAATAATTTCGCGCCCCATACCGCGCGGTTGACAATTCACGCCACCGACCTCAGTGCACAATTATTTCATGACGAGATAATTTTTTTACCCCCGGGCACCTATAATTATAAGGCGATCCCCTTCAATTTCGAAGCTGTATAATATTAACCAGCTATCATGTGTGAAATTCGTCTCCCATGCCGGCAATATGGCCTTCAGGTACGGTTCTTTTCACGCCAAGTCTCCCTGGGGTCCACCTTCGCGTGAGATCCCCATGGAGTAGACTGAATTTTAATGCCTTCAGGGTCCGCCCCTTGTGCACAATCTCATCCATTGCGCGTCAGCCGACCAATTGCGCGAATTTCCTTCCATTGCGCGCACCCCTTCTAATTTCTCGCACCCCTATCCTTGCGCAGAGCCTCTGCCAGCTGCGTGAAATTCATACTCCTTTTATGCAATCCTTATAGTAACACTCAAAACATCTACCGCAATTATGCGTAGGGATCACCAATTTCGCGCTAGCCAGATGTTTTTCAGGCAGGGATATTATTTCATGCAATCCTCAAAGGTTCCGCACAATTCCCGGGACCACCTCACTTCGGTGCTCCCCAGGAGCCTCCTTGCGTGGGCGTGCAATAATATTCTTATGGATTCCATTCATGGGTGTTTCTCATGCCTCAGGCATCCATATCATGCACCTTTTTCCAATGGAACCTTCTAGGATCGTATGAAGTAACTTCAAAGTCCCTTGGACGATATCGCCCGTTGCTTTAAAATTGGGTTCTTATTTACTAGAAATTAATTGGTACATTAGTTTTAAAAATATTTTTCTATATAGATTCAATAATTTGGTTACTCCAATTCATTCCCACAAATCCAATGGCTAGGTTATAACAGTCATATTTAAATAAAAATATTTTTTATTATATATCATGATTCATTTATCCTCGGTGTCGCGTGTGATACACACTCTAAAAAATAGTTTTCATTTCGAGGAGAATTATATATTCAAAAATCATGGTGTTGTAAAAAATGAAATTGATCCTATTATGCCTGGTTTCTTCTTTCTCAAGTCCTAAATCCCATCAAATTTTTAGTGGATTCAATTTATAGAATTGAAAAGTATGATCACTATATCTAGGGTCCCCAAATTCATTTCCATTTTTAAACAGTTTTTAATTATTGCATAATGATCTGGAAAACATCCCAGATCACTTGTGGTTCACGTACCACCACATTCCCAGTGGGCCCCTCTTTTTGGTATTTAGGTCTTCCAACGGTTTCCATAGTTCTAGAACCATAGTAACAATATCAAGTCATTTATCATAAATTTATTTAAATCTTATTTTAAAATTATATTACTGAACAAAAATCACTGTTATAGTAACATAATTTTCCGATAAATAATTTAAAATAACATGTGATTGATGAAATTCATTGTGGAAAGTCTCTTTACTAATGCATGATACTAGAGTCTCATTGATTAGACCCACGATGACGAGTTGACAAAATGTCTAGAAGTTTTTATCAACACTTATTATACTCAAACAATAATAGTAATTTGAATATAAAGAGGTAAGATGTAAAATTTAATTATATAAATTTCAAGACATGTAACATCCTATCTCTTTGCTACCATCATAGTAGATAGACCATGAACAACTGATACCATTTGTAAAATATTATCCCAAACCATTGGCTTAGAAAGGACTAAAATGACACTAACCTTAGGTGAAATCCCAAAGGAACCAATGTTTGATAATAAATGTTAATGGTTTTACAAAAATATGGGTTAATATTTCCACTTAAAAAAATTACCTATAAGAAAACACTAATAAAGAGACACAATATGATGCATTATAGAAAACTAGAATAAACTCTCGAGGTATAACCCAATGATCATCAGAGTAAAAATAGAAGAGAAAACAAAATAATATTCTATAATCCCAGGAAAAATAAAACTCAATGAAAATACGACTCAGGGAAAATAAAACTCATGTAAATTAAAAATCAAGTAAAATAGGACTCAAGGCATTAGGGTGGCACTAATCTCGACTCCAAGACTCAATCGCTACTCCAGGATCTAACTCCAAACACCCATGACCACATCATCATGAATCTCAAATTATAAAATATGAAACCTTACCCTTAATTCTATCATGATAAATAGAATCTTCATATTCACTAAGGTGAATATATAGTGGGTGAGTGTACAAACCAGTAGTCAAACCACAATACTTCACCCAAATGCCACTAAAATAAGAAATAGGTTAGCTGAAATTTTATTTTAAATATAAGTAATACATAAAGCATAGAAACTAGTGATCAATATATAAACATATCTATAAGGTAGTTAAATAGATCAAAAATAACAAACCCATTATATCAACACACACAAGCATACAGAACACCCACCAATGCAACCACAGCCTGAGGGCCCTCCCAAAACAGTCCAACTCACAAGATGTATCTATCCCTCCAGACCCAAGTCAACACTCAACAGAATAATCTAATGTTCCATAATATTTGGTACCATATCCATATCTAACCCAAATGGACCTTTCCATGCCCATATGAACACACACCCACCAAGAACATTCCATGTTCTCATATACAAAACATTTATTTTTAAAAACCCATTTAATCATTTAATCAATCACCTTGTTGGAATCATCTGAAATTAATGATTTTAATACCGACTAAGAATGTGGAATATAAATCAGGTATTTTAAAGTAATTTTCCAACCAAAAGTAGAAGAAATTTATTTATAAAAAATGCACCTTCACATTCTATGAGAAAATGGTAAATAAGGATAAGTCACGTACCTCTAATGTGTGTGACATGAAGAATTAACTCAAAATCACAAAGTTACAAAATATCTTTATCATTCCATCAACATATTCTAAAATAATTTTGTAAAAACACCTTCTAAAAAATATATTCAGGCATGGAATCCCCTATTTAAGTTTGTATTTAAATAAAATGATTGGATTAAGGAGAGAGAGAAAGATCAAGCCTCTTACCTTTAATCTCTAGGATCCAATGTTCTCAAATTTTTTTAAATTGAATAATGGAAGGAATGAGATTTATAAAATATCCAATGGAATTTTTATAGCTCAATATCCTTTTTCAACATATAATGAATGAGGGTTTTCGGAGAGTCTCTAGGTTAAAAAAACAATTTTTTATAATATTTATTCTCACCACATGGTTAGGCTACATGGTTTGGAAAATCATGCGCCAATAATGTAGATCACCATTTTCCAAAAAATTAAAAGGTTTCATGGTTTACACATGGTTTTAAAAAACAATTCACTTAAATTGATCCTACCCAAAATACCCTTATACCTGTCTCATGGTTACCTAGTGAAAACTGCATTATTTACCCTAACCATGCCCAAACTTTATGCCTCCTAAAACCCTATAGAAACATCCAAAACCTACCTAGAAGCTTTCGGAACTGAACACAAACATTATATAACTTGACAATACATAATAAAATAGGGAAAATCCCCCAAATGGTGATTCATTACTAATTTGATTTTGGATAATATTACTTGATCTCTCATGTACTATGTGAACATGATAAAAATATATGTTAAAAAGGAGAAGAAGAATAATGGTGTTGATTTCACTTCAAATTCCAAAAAAAATAAAATTTTGGAACTCATTAATTTAAATCCTAGTGAATCAATTAAATATTTTAAAAAATAGAATGATAGTTTTCATGAACCTAGGAAATGAATATACACTAAACTTGCTGAAAATAAGTTTATAAGTGCTAATATCTAGAGTAATTACAGATATTATAGAAGTGAAAGAAATCATAAAAAGGGTTGTCATAAGAAGAAGGATTCTTTAGAGATTAACTAATATGAATATAAGGAACATAGATCCATTTAACATGACTATACCAGATTAAAATGATAATATAAGGAATTAAGAGACATTATAATGTTATGGAAAGTAAGGATTTCAAATATATAAATGATATGTTAGTCATAAGTGAAGATCTATCATCTAATATTTCATCAGACATTAATAATTATAGTAGTATAATTACTATATTTTATGTTAATATTCCTAAATATAATCCACCAAATGAAAAGGGTTTTCTATGAAAGATGATAGCTAATAGTTTATATGATTTATCATTACGACATATGTTTTGGTGTCCATCACATAGTTAATATAATGATTAGGTTGAAGGTATTACTAAAAAAATTAAAAAATGGAAGAATATTTAGATGAGATAAAATAAACATATCAAAGTTTACACAAAATCTATTAAAGAATAAAATCATAAATTTTAAAAAAGGAGGATCTTACTATGGTTAAAATATTTTATCAAAAAATTATCTATGAAATAATGAAAACATAAATGTGAATCTAAATAAAATAGTGAATAATTTTTTAGGGTTATGGGAGTGTTAGTCAATGTAAAGAATAAGAATGAAAAACATATCTCATATTTGGATAAGTTAAAGAATAATATTCTAAAAAACTTTTTATAGAAAGGGAAATAATATATCTTTTACAAAAGATACAAATTAGGTAATGAGAATAAAATATAAAGTAAAAATCCTTAAAAAACAGTTAACTAAATTTTATACTGAGTGAAATAAATTTGAGATCTGTTTATATAATTAAGATCAAATTAAACAACCATAGTACTTGGGAGTAAATCCCATAAAAGGTTTATGATGTATTAGTGTAACAATTTCATACAAAAAAGCAATCCTTCCTGCAAAAAGATTCAAAGAGGTGGACACTATACAAATAAGTGCTCGATGAAAAAAATTCAATCTCTTGTTCATCATTAAGCTTATATTTCAAAAGAAATTTCCTATATTAATCATAGAAGAATCAAACAGATCTAGGTTTTGAAGTTTCTCTTCACCAACATGTTGAGACCTAACAGTTTCTTCATTCCTCAGAAATAATATACATTTAAATGTAGCTATTGTGTATAAATAGTTGAAATTCAATATATGTTACCTCATTATTTTTCATTTTATTAAATCTTACTTTATCTATATATTTTTTATTCCAATAAGTTTCAATTATTATAATTTATTTATTTATATTAAAACTCTCTTATTGAGGGGTACATTTTTGGAAAAATTTCTTATAGAGAATTTATTTTATACTGTTAAATTAAACAAAAGATAGTGATATAGTATTTGAACTATTTATAAAACGCTATTCAATAAAAGATGATTACTCTATCACTATGAAGGATAACTCCTAGAACTTTTTTATCTTTTTATTTTCAATATTATGATTTTTAAGTGTTTTTTATTTTAATTTTCATACTAATATGTTTTTGAACTTAAAATTTCGAGATTTAATATTTTTTATTTATCACATTTTATTAATTATAAATTTAAAATTTAAACTTTAAAAGAGATTAATAATTACTGGTTTCTAGTTGGATTTAATATAAAATATTGTACGTGCTCAGATATATAGTTAGTTTGTTTATTTATTTAATGTAAAATAGACTCTCTTGGTTCAAAATTATATATTTTTTAGTGGAGATCTAACCCTGTCATTTTTTATCTTCAGATATCTTTTTATTTTTGTTTCCAAAAAAACGATGTTTATTTCAAAACATATTTCTATAAGAGAATTTTTTTTATGAAAGTTTTATTAACTCATCATTTTTAATCATCATGAGTCCCTTCTAAAGAATGTGATCATATTTTCAGGCTAGGATTCAGTGGATCTTCCTTTTGGGGAATATGAACCATTCTATCCTTTTATGTTTCATCATCATCTTCATCGTGTATTTATAGATAGTTTTTGTGATTCTGAAGGAGAAAATAAAATTGAGTTCAATATTTAGGACCATGAATTTTTAATGGCCCTATGGAATGTATAAGATGTTATCATATTTCCACTTAAAGGTGGATCTCTTTCTTATGCATAATTTTATTGAATCTTCCAGATCTTTTATTAATGTCAGGGCTGAGGAAACCCTATTTTTTATAAAGGATAATGTTCAAAAAATCAACCAAATTTATCATTGAGGAGGGATGTTTTTCAATAGGTTCAAGAATTATTATTTCTGGGAAAATTTTATAAAGGTAATCTAAAAGATAAATTCATGTATGTGATGTATTCCCACTACAAAAAGAAAAATTTGAATCCGATGAAAGTTATTTAGAATTACACAAAAGTTGTATGTTCTAGTATGTTTAAATTTAATATATTACACTATTATGATTTTCTAAACTAGATGATAGTGAATAACCTTTAGATATACATTTTATTAGACATTCGAACTGCGGTGAGAATTAAAGAAGACTTTTTTCATCATGAGAAAATAACAATGATGAAACTAGTTTATGTAATTGAAAAAAATAAATTTATTAAATATTGGCTGAAATATAAACTTTGGTACTTAAATAAGTTAAAGAAGTTGTTTGTGAATGAGAATAAGAGAAAGATATCGGAGGATATGGAACTTTCAACATCTGATAAACTCTCAAAAAAATTGATGAATTATGAGACCATTGAAGAGAAATAAAGATACTTTTTAATTATGATTGTGATTCATGGGATCATAAAGTAAATGAGATTCTTTAAAATATAGAATATAAAATTTTGAAAATCCATTTTTTAGAGTATCAAATTATATACTAAAATATTTAAGAGAAGATGAATTAATTCATACATTTTCTCTTAAGAAAATGAGTTCTCAGGAAACTTTAAGAAGACTCAATTTCTTTTACCCCATTATATATTATAGACAATTAATTAGAATATCAGAATTTTTTGATGAATGTTAGTCTACCTAGAACTTCAATCAGAAAAGTCAGAGAAAGTAACATATGGTGAATCTTCAGTTTTGTTTAAATCTCTCTCATAAAAACTTTTTAAAAAAGATCATCTAGCTTATTCTCTAATAGAAATTTTTTAAACAGTTTATTAAAATAAAATATATTCTTTTAATGATGTTAAATTGGAATAAAAATAAAAGGAATCTGGACCTTTGGATGATGAATCTATGAGATAGAAGTATACTTCTAGATATGTACAAGTGAATTCAATCAGAATTAAAATACATAATGAATATGGCATGGACAAAGATGAATTCCATTTAGATTCTTATACTTTTAATCCTATTTATAAAAATATGGTGGAACATCTAGTAAACGAACTAGAAGATAGATATGAAGTTGAAGTTAATATGGAAAGATTATATGAATCCTAATCAAGGTCAAGATGTTGTGAGTTAGAAAGTGAAATTAACATGATTCCACATATGTTTTTTAATGTTTCAACTATGATACCTTTTGTTCCCAATGTTAAATCTATGCTCAGTTTGCTATAGTATCAGATATTAAATCATAATAAGTCAAAATGGAAAATTAGGTTTCATATATCTTTTAGATCTTATGTTATATTTTCTTTGAACTTAGTAAATATTATGATATAATGTTTCAAAATATCATTAGTTTGGAGAAATCTATTAAACTTATGGACTTTTTTGTCTTTAGTTAAAAATTTGGATGAATCTAAGTCTCTCTCAGATGATATTTACCAGAAGCTAGAAAAATAGAATATAAATCCTCAGAATATGAGGATAGTTATAAAATTGAAGAGTCATAAGATAATCTAATAAGGGGATATATTGAAAAATTTAGAAGAAATTATCATTAAATATTATAAGAAATTATAAAATTTAGTTATCTTTTTATTTAAAACTCTCTTTAAATTATATAGGTTGAAATATTATCTCTTGTGTTTGAATTATCTTATTAATCAAGAATAAATATCTAATAAAATGGAAATGTTGTAAAATATAATAATATCACTACCACGGCTTTTTTTTGAAAATCACAAACAATGTAATCAAAATATTAAGTGGAAGATTAAAAGAAGTTGAACCTTCAATGTAGCACCCTCGGTTTCATGTACTTGAACCTTTATTAGTGTATTTTATTAATATATAATGACTAAGTTTAGTTTTGGTAGTTTTATAGGATTTTTGACATGAATCAGAGGAATTTATGGAGGTACACGATTTGAGAATTGTTTGTACAAACCATACAACCCATCCCGGAAAATGTGGGGATTATGGCAGGGGAGTTATTAGCTCCACACAATTGACGCGTGATTTTTCCAAATTGTGTGGATGTACAAGGGAAACCATGTATGTATTGATAGAGGAACATAATGGTTTGTTCATGGTATGTATAACCATGATATCCAAACATGTGAGTGGTTGGACTAAGGTAGTAGCACTACCCGGTTAGTATATAGTCATCCAAACTATGCGACCATACCATACAGAGTACAATTATGGATCTAAAATCGTTAGATATAATCACTACTGGAAATAAGATCTATACTAATGGTTTTGGGAAAACTCTTGGTATAGTTCACTTATATGGACATTTACTAATGGTTTGGCCAAAACCATTGGTATAGGTCACTAATTTGGACATATACAAATGATTTTGGACAAACCGTTGGTATAGGGGGGACCTATACCAATGGTCTCAGGAAAAAAGTTGGTATATGTCACTTATATGGACCTATGCCAATAGTTTTGTCCAAACTGATGGTATAGGTCCATAATAGAGACCTTGTACCAACGGTTTTCCCCATACCGTTCGTATAGGTCCCCCCCTATAACAACGGTTTGTCCAAAACCATTGGTATAGGTCCCAAAATTAAAGAACCTATACCAACGGTTCTCAAAACTATTGGTATAGTTACATGTATTTTTTATGGAATATTCTTATAGAGAACATTAAATAAAACAAAATTTAAAATATTTATTATAATACATATATATATTTATTAAATTATGTACTCAAAAGTATTGTTATGTTAGTGGTTAGGTCATTCAATCATAAACTGGAGGTATTAGGATGAAAACCAACATAATACTTTTTTTAAATACATATACCAACGGTGTTATGGAACCATTGGTATAGATATATCATATTACTTATAACAACGGTTTTGAAAATAGTTGGTATAGACCAATCCCCATGGCTTACTATCCAATGGTTCTCTAAACCATTGGTATAGGATATACCAACGGTTTGGAGGCCTATACCAATGGTTTCAAACTATTCGTATATGGTATTTTTCAAGTAGTGAATTCAGATTAAGTCCTAGGACCCCATTTAATTTCTTAATATTTATAAATCTCAAATTATTTTTCCTCCCAAGGCTTGAGAGGCATTTCACTTTTATCTAACAAAGTGTTTTAGGTGGTTCAAAGCTTGCTGGAGATCTAGTTTCACCTTTAAGTCTCTTTTATTGGTTATTCTTCCTAGATATCCTCTCCCCATAATTCAAAGAACCTTATATCTAATCTAATATGTATATATCCACTATCCTTGATGGTAATTGTGATTTTTTATTGTCAGATCTATTGAAAGAGTGGATATACAATGATCACAATTTAATTCTTCATTTTTTCCAATAGTTACGACACATGTGTATTCCCTCTTTGCTCCACATGATTAGAACATGAACAATTATATTGAAATGAATGCTTTTCTTGAAATTATTTTGAAATTAATGTGTGATTCCTGTTGTAAACCTCTTTAGTTATGGTTTTGTGAAAAATTTATAAAATATATGATTTTGTGGAAAATCATCTTTAATGATAATTTTAAAATGGTGATTTTAAAATTGTCCTTTTTATTTGATACATGGAGAATGGTTGTTGAAATGTGTTAAATAAATAAATGAATTATGTGAAATGTCTTGGCATAAATTTTGGCACACATGATTAGTGTGAGTTTATTTTCATTAGAAGTGACCCTATGGAAGGGGCATGTTTAACTGGGGTGCTTAGTATTAGTTATCTTCTGCCGACTTGGTAGATAGATGAGAGACTACTCAAGAGTATGGAACTATCACTTGGCCATGCATATTTGGATGTGTAGATTTATTAAAAAATAGTTTGGTTATGCTAAATGAGATGATAAATGTTTTAAAGGATTTTTTTCAATCATTAAATGAAAAATTATTTTATATTTGATATAAACTATTTTAACTATTTTAAACAATTTTATATAAATGTTCTAAGAAGTTTTTCCTTACTAGTGTGTGTTGTGAAGTCATTGGGGAAATCCTATTGAGTTTAGACACACCCCATTCTTGGGAACTATTCTGAGATTGTAGATGTATTCTATCGAGACAAAGTTAAAAGCAAGTAAAATGAATTTTTTGGTGATGCTTCTGGATACCATGGGAATGACTTGTTGAGTTGGAGTTAGAGTGGATTGAGATTTCCTGGTTGGATGTCTTTGGTGTCTTTGGGTTTTATTGACTTTTGATTCCTTTAGTTATGTAATTTGGTTTCCACTTGTACCCTGATATGGTTTGTGGCTTGGTTATGTTTTTAGTTGTACTTTTGTACTAATTCATCATATAGAGGTTTGTTTGGTTACTGTATTTTAGTTTGGAGGTTTTTATTTCAAAGGGTACATCATCCCCCAAATGTTCTGGGGGCGCTTGTAATTTATTACTATCCTTTTGTGTCTTGGAGATGTTATCTAAGCCGAGTAACACCCACTACCTACTCCAATACCAATGGGTGAGGGACAAGATGTTATAAATGGTATCAGATCTTTGTCAGTCCTTATATATTTTTCAGAAAAATGGTATAAGTTTGTTAGATCCTTGGGTATCAGTTATGTTCAGTACAAGAGATGGAAAATATATTAGTCTTGATAAGTTCTTTTATTCCTTGGTATGGTAGTAAGGATTATGATGGTCATAACGTGAAATGTATATCATAAAAAAGGTGCAACTAACCATTTTATACTAAACATAATGTTACCATGGTGTTTGGGTACATAAGTGTTTAAGAATCTTCAAAATGAGTTTTCACCACATTGTCATGGGTTTAACCGATGAGAGTTTTATGACATTAATTGATACTAGGAATTACCACTATGACTTTATTGTTTATTATTAAGTTAATTATTTATGGAAATAGACAAAAGTAATTATTTTTGAAAAATGTTGGAAATTTCTTCAAGTAATGATATTTTCAAAAGGTATTGACGGTGGTATTTTGAAAATGGTTTAAATGGTTGGTTATGGATGAAAATTAACATAGAACTTGTTAATTGGTAATTTAAAATAGATAATACTTAATTTTCTAAGAGTGAGACTAAATGAAGTTTGTTTGGGTTATAGGGAATGACACCATGTAGGTGTTGTAGAACCCAAATGGAAGATGAAACTGGGAATATGGTTACACCACATCCACATGTGAACTAATAGTTTGTCCAAATTAGTTTTCTAGTATTTTCATGCCTTGGATAGAGGGAACATGAAGTATAATAAAAGACAAGTTCAAAATTTATATTAGTACCAAAATTAGAATCCAACCATCTTTTGGGGTTTTTTGGAATTAAAAAATGCATAAGTGTGATTGAATAGGATAAAGTGAATCTTATATTTCCTTAGGAAAATATAAAAGATAAAAGTAAAAGTTATCAAGGTATATATTGGATGATTTAGAAAGATAAGGGTGGTATTTAGAAGTTCAGGATAAATTTGACTAATTCACTGCATGAGGTTATTTTGAAGATTTATTTTGAATTTCAAGAAAAAGGGACTTCTTTAGTTTGAAGTGGGATAATCTCTTGGTAATAGTGTATGAAGATAAATTAATGAATTTAGTCCTTTTTCACTAGATGTTATTGAATGTGACTCCTTAAAGGAATATATTTTTGGAGTCAGGTTTTAAAATATAAATTCAATCCAAGATTATCATTCTATATATTTTGGATTATACTAAAATGGACAATAGAGTGAAGGTGGTAGAAAGAGACATCTCAGGAAATAGGATCGGATGAATCATGTTTATTCCTATAGGAATAAGTGGGAACTCCAATGCTAGAAAAAATTGGAGGAGGGACACCTACTCTCAAGGGGGTAATATATCTCACAATCAAACTAGAGGATCTGTCAACTTTCCTCCTCAACTAAAGAGTAATACTAAATGTTTTCGGTGTGTTTGTTTTGAGCATATGAAGAGATATTGTACGACACCACTTAGAGAATTTCATAATTGGAACTAGATAGAACATCTTAAGAGCTATTGTCATAGTGCTTCAAGGTCTGGTGCTACAAACACATATAATGATTATTAGGAATCATATTCCTTTATGGGAAGTGTGAAATAATATATATCTCTTCAATAAAAATGAGTAATTCATGGTGATCCTTAGAACACCATGACTCCTCAGCCTATGCAATCTCAATATAGTCATAAAGATAAAAGTGCATCAAGTAAGAAATTGTATGGTGATAAGAATTTGATAATGGATGATCATTCAGTACCTTTAATGGTGAGAGGTAATATTCTTTTTAATTCTACTCTTTTGAAATCTTTTTTGATATGGGTGGATCCCAATCATTTATTACTTATCATTCCATTAATCTAATTATTTTACATGTTGAGTTAATGCCTTCAATTTTGATACTCCAATCACCATTGGGACAATGAGAGCATTGATCCTTGAAATGTGCAGAATTGTTGAAGAAAATCAATGGGATTGAGTTGGTATGAGATTTATTTGTTCTGTAGATGTACTTTTATGACATGATTAAAATAATGGAATGGATGAAAAACATTGAGTCCCATATCGATTATTATGTATAAAATGTGAATTTAAAATACTTCCATGGTGCTAGGAATCATTATAATGGATATTGGGTGGTGGATGAAAGTGCAGAAATACCCCTATAATGGGTGGTTGGAAATATCTCTTATTAGTTGGAAGTAATTACCTTATTATTGAAAGATGTTTTCAGGAATAACAATTTTCCAAACATTGTGGACCAGTTGTATGATTTTTTCCTAAAATTTTCTCAGGGTTTCCACACAAAATAGAATTAGAGTTTATAATTGATCTCCTATTGGGGACTAGAAATATTTCCTTTAAATTATATCAGATGGATCCAAAAAAATTAATGGAATTGATGGATTGATTTGAAGAGTTATAAATTAAACTGTTCATTTGACCAAGTATGACTTTGTGGGCAGTACCATTTCTTTTTGTTAAGAACAAATATATAAATTTTTGAATTTTTGTAGATTATCATAAGCTTAACCATGTTTTTATAAAGAATTGGTATCCACTTTCTGGAATTGATGATCTGTTTGATCAATTTAGGGGAGGCCAGTAGTTCTCAAAAATCGAATTACATTCAGGATTTCACTATTTGCGGGTTTAGAACTATAATATTCTAAAGATTATTTTTAGTAAAAATATGGACATTATGATATCATTGTTATGCCTTTTGTTATTATGAATGCACTAGCCACCTTTATGGAATTGATGAATTAGATATTTTAAAGGTATTTGGATTCCATTATTGTGGTTTTTGTAGATGATATCTTCGTGTATTCTAGGAAACAAATTGGATCACGAGAAACACTTATGTATAGTGTTGGGTATCTTGAAAGAGAATTTTCACTATGCTAAGTTATGAATAAGTGATTTCTCGACGCAAGAGGTATGTTTCCTTGTCCATGTGATTTTTGAAATTGGAATTTCTATATATCTTGAAAAGATAAAAGTTTTTATCTCTGGGAAACCCGTGAAGAATGTCTTGGACATATTTATTTTAGTTAACTTGGTAGGATACTACAGACGTTTTGTGTGTGATTTTTCAAATTTTGCAATAGTGATGATAGATTTTATGATGAAATTCATTCTATACCAATAGGGTAAGGAATTTCATAAATTCTTCAAAGATTTTAGGGTTATACTTACATCACCACCTATCCTTACATTTTCAAAGTATTGATAGGGTTATAAAATCTATTGTGGTGAATTTGGATCTAGGTTGGGATGTGTTCTCATGTATGGAGATCAGGTAGTTGCTTATAGCTATCGAAATTTATTGTAACATGAGAAGAACTAGCCAATAAATTATTTTGGGAATCAAATACTATAGTCCATGATTTTAAGGCTTGATGTTTTTATCATTTTTTTTGAGAAATTTACAGTGTTTACAAACCATAATAGCTTGAAACACATTCTCTAACAATTATATTTAAATATAAGGTAAATAATATAGATATAATACCTTTAAATATGTTACTCTAACTTAATGAATACACTGGGTAAAAGAAAAAATGGTGGTGAATACATTAAGAATGAATTCATATAATCATATGGCTAAATAAGCTTCCATTCAGTGGTATATATTGTCAGTTATAGTAGTCAAACACCTGGATTGTGCTGACCAAGGGGTTGGCTGAAAGTTATTTTTTATTAAAACCAAGAGAAAGCCACCTTACATTTCACGGGGGATGAAAATAGTGAAGGCCAAGAGAGTCTTTCCGAACCACATTAACACACTCCAATGGTAAAGAATTAAGGCTGTCAAAGACCAAAAGTGGCTCCTCGGGTCGGCCCCAACGAGCCAGCTCGTCTGCCGCAAAGTTAGACTCCCTCAGGATATGATGAACCATCCTTCCCTATTTAGTCTCCAATTTACACCGGCGACAGATATACATTAGATCCCATGAGATGTCTTGATAACCCTGGAGAGATCTGACCAGAACCATCGAGTCTGATTCCACCTCTGTCATGGGAAGCCCCTTCCTCCTGCATACGGTCAAACCTAAAAGAAGGGCCCTAAACTCCGCACCCATAGAGTTACCTGGGCCATTGTAAGCACTAAACACAACAAGAACCGAACCCCAGCAGTCACGCAGCAAGCCACCACCCCTCATAACTCCACCCACACATGAGCCATCCACATTAAGCTTCCACCCATGCATTGGAGGTTGCCATTTAATCCACCGCCCTCTATCCATCCTTTGGCCAGCCTGTCCAATAACAAGGCCTTCCAACATAAGCGATAGAAAACCATTTTTTGGAAGAGAGGACAACTCCACTATACAAGCCTTCATCCGGATCTGGAGATATAACAAGGACCTCACACCACCCAACCGTACCTGGTTTCGAGCCTCCCAAATGGTCCAGCATATGGCCACAAGAGCGATGATGTGCACTGTTATTTCCCCTGACCAACCATCACTCCTGGAAAGACAGAAAGAAACATAGTCACCAACTGAATGGCACTCCCTATCTGGAAATCTGAAGCGATCAAGTCTAGACCAGAGGAAGGAAGCCCATCGACCCTGAAAAAACAAGTGAATCGTGGACTCTAAGCTTGGTTTCTCCCAACAGTGGCACCGCGAGGCCAAGATAATCCCTCTCCTCTAAATATTCTCCTTCGTTGGTAATACTTGATTTCTGACCATCCACACAAGAAAGTTCATTGTTGTTGGAAGAACCTTGCACCAAGTAGACTCCTCCTCTCCAGTCGCCGAGTCATTACCATGTAGAATTCTCCTATATCCGTTCAAGTTAAAACGTCCCGAGCTCACCTCTGTGAAGCAACACCTATCTGGCTCTTCATTCATAACCACGTTGTCGAGATGGATCATTTGTTCCACATCCAGGTTTGCATGCATGAAATCATAACTTCCACATGCATCCTTAAACAAGACGTCGGGGTTGGAGCAGCCTTCAAACCAGAGTCTCTATTCTGTCCATGTGTCCTTCCAGAAACTTATCTCCCCACGACCAATCACCCACCTGTTGTGATCAAGTAGCACGTCCAAATGGGAGAACATGCATCTGGAAAGCCGCGTCTCCCCACTCATGCAAATATCCCCATTCCATCCATACCGAGATCTGAAAAAATTGGCCCACAGAGTCTTACCCACAATCACCTTCCATGCTAGCTTGGCCTGCATTCCCAATATAACTTCCTGAAGATCTCGTAACCCAACCCCACCCTCCTCTGCCGGACCATACATCCTCTTCCACGAAGCCCAATGACACCTACCATCCCCCTTGGCATCCCACAAAAAGGATGTCATAATGCGTTCAATTCTTTCAAAAATTCCTTTCGGAGGACTGATGATGGAAAAAAGATGCATAGGAATGGATAGCAACACACTGTTAATCAACGTAATCCGACCCCCAAACGAAAGTATCCTATTTTTTCAGTTAAAAATCCTCCACAAGATGCGATCCACAAGATGCTGACCAAGGGGGTTTTTTTACTTTTATTCTCAAAATATTTTATTCTTGATTTTGTTCAGTATATGAAAAAGGCTTAGATAACCAATCAGGAATGTGTTACCATGAGGTAAAAAATCAAGGTGGGGTGATCATCGAGGGAAGGAAGTTTTATGATAGTTTGTTTTTGAGTTTTAGAGATTAGATAATGGTACCTTTGTATTTTTAGGAACATATTCTTAGTGTTACCACCATTTGAGTTGGGTTATACACCCTAGGATTTAGAAAATGTATATTGTGATGAAAGAAATGTTTTGGTAAGTATGGAAATTTTCCTCATCAGTACATAAGTCCTTTTATGATACTTGAATGTGCTCATGAGGTTTCATATTAGTTGAAATTTCCACCATGTTTTAGTTCAGTATATAACATGTAACATGTATATCAATTGAAGAAGTACCAACATGATCTTGACTATGTGATTCAATGAGATCACATTGAACTAGAACATGAAGATACATTAATTAATGTATCGGTACAAATTGTGGATAGGTAAGAGAAACAATTTTGTTGTAAAATAATTGGACAAGTTTGGGATTTTTGGAAACATAGTCAGATTATGGAAGAAACGTTGGTGTGTGAAAAGGAAATGTTAAAGTAGTGGCCCAAACTCCTCCAGGACAACTCGGGTTTTATAATTTCTATGGATAGAAATTCCAATAGTGGTGAGAATGTATCACCTCCTTTTGTATTTTCATTACCCTTTATTAATGTATTATAAGTATATATAATGATCAAGTTACGTTTTGGGAGGTTTAATGTATTTTTTTTTATGAATTTAAGGCTTTTATTAAGGTGCACGGTTTGAGCACTGTTAGTACAAAACTTGCACACCATCTTGGAAACTGTGTGGATTTTGGTAGAAGGGATAGTAGATCCATTCACTTTTTCAATATTTTAGCAAACCAATGTCAATGTCTCTGGGAAACTATGAAATTTTTGGCAGTGGAGAATCACGATTGGCATAATGTTTGACTAAACGTGCAAGCAAATCATGTAAGGGGTTGTCTTAAGTTAGAAACACTAAAGCAGCCCAAATTATCATGAACAATATTTCAAATAAATTATATTTTTTTGATATCATTCATTACACACAACACAAACATAATCTTTTGCTACGTGAAACACTAGGTTAGCTTGCATTACACATTACACTGAGTTTTAACAAAAGAAAGATATAATGTTAATATAGTAATTTAAATGCGACCATTATATCCTAGCCGCTAAACATAGTGAAAGTAATAGTAATAATTAATTTTTAAATATAATTTATAATAGTTATATATAAAATAATACACATTGATTAAAATAGTTCTAAATTTTTGATAAAGACATTATACATTTCAAAGATACTTTTTCACACAAAAAATGTTATTTATTTAATTTTTTGAACATTAATAAAATTAAATTTTCACAGTTTTAGAACATTAATTTGATAAAACAAACATAATTTTTAAAATGATCGCATCAAAATTATCTTAGGGAAATTTTTGTGGATTTTTATGAAAAGTTTCATCTTTTGATGAATAGTGAAAAATACTGAATTTTAATTGAAATTTGTCTTTTGTTTAATTTATTTATAAAGTTGAATTATATAAAAAATTGGTTTTTATGATGAAATTAGTTTAATTATACATAGATTGACCTAATTTATTTCATTTTAGTCAATTTAATATTTAATTTTTATATAAAAATATTTTAAACTTTTGAATATTTTCTCTTTAAAACCCAACATTATCATCATGTCTGCATGATTCATTTTAAAATAGATTTTTACTCTTATTTAAATTGAATTTGAAAAAATGAATTATATATTTGGAATAAGAATAATTTATATTATCAAATATTTATAACGTAATGTTTTACCAAAAATAATAGTAAACATAGAAAAAATGATTTACCATGATTAAGGTAATAATTGGTCTACTATAGGGTTAAACTAAAAAGATGAGGGTTAAAAATAAAATAAAATAAGAAAACAAAATCCATTTTGTAGAACTATTTATACCTTATATCTTCTATTCTATATAATACTTTATTTTTTATCCTTTTTTATAAGAAAAATGTCAATGCACCATTTTCTTCTCAAAAAATTGTAAGTGTGGCACTCACCTCACTTATAAAAGGTCACTCCTCCTCTGCTATTCACACCATAAAAACATTTTGGTTTTTCCAAACACTGAATAGATTACTTCCCAACATCTATAACAATATAATCCCTAGTTTTAAATAAATATTACCTAGTATGGTTTTTGGGGGAAACCTAAGGAAGATACCTTAGGAATAGGTAACGTTCATCAATTGGTGTTTTTGTTTTATTTTTTCCTCAACCACATATAATTATTATTAAACCATACTACTATAATAAACTATGTATATTAAAAATAATTATATGTTTTATGATACGTTAATGACCTAAAACCATCCCATATTCCATCAAATAAGCTATGAAATCATCATTCAAGTGTACAACAGACCACCACCTTATGAACCAAAAAAACTAAAAAAAGTCCCATATCCATGGTTCCATACCGTAGAAATAGGCCCCAAATCTATGGACATAGGCTACGGTGATGGTTTTGGACAACCGTAGCTGCTATCTTAGTGGAAGTAGGTCTTGAACCATTGCCACAATTTTGAAAATCATGGCAATAAGCCACAAAATTACCCACTATGGCGGTTGACCTATAGACATGTTTTAAACTGTGTCTATAGGAATATATTGGGATGGTTTTAGCTGTGGATATAGCCTTGGAAAACTATGGAAATAGCCTAAAGAAAAAATGTGTCTGCCATGTTTTAATTTCTGCACCTCCCGTTTTCAAACCTACGATGCATACTACTACACCACCAAATGCTTCACTTATATTGGTATATATTATGATATGTATATATATATATATTAAAATAACTATGGAAATAGACATAGAACCATGGTAGTAGGCCTTCCCACCAAAACATTGCTGGGAATTTTTTCCCATGGAAGCATGGTGACCCTATAGCTATAGTTTTGAAAACCGTGGATATAGGCCATATAACCATCTCTATAGCTATAGTCCCCAGAAAACAGACCTATATCCACAGTTTTAAAACTACGGCTATAGGCTATAAAACTGTGCCTATATGTCCATGCCAATAGCTTCATTTTCTAGTAGTGCAATGACATTCATTTTTCCATTACCACCTCTCATGGATATTTATAATAATGAATTAAAATTTTTTATTTTATATTTATGATATTAATATTCCTTTGGAATTAAAATATCACATTTTCCTTTTTTTACTTTCCATTCCATGGGAATATGATAAAGTTGGTCATGTGTACGAATGAATACCTCTTAATAAAGTTACATTCTTCACTCACTCTTTACATAGAATGTAATAAAGATGTTTGATATATATCAACTAAAAATTATTCTATAATTTTAATATATTAGTTATCTTTCTTTCTTTTTTTCGTTCAATAAAATGGAAACAACGTTTATGCATAAATTTGACCTACCATCTCCATGAACGGTGTTTTTCATTTTCTATATATAAGTTTTAACACCCCAAGCTTCCATGGTACGCTTCTATTTTAATAATACAATAGCGTCTGTTGTACGCAACTTCGAGTTCTAACACACCACAACCAATCAAACTAGCAGTTATGAATAGTAATACCCACTTTTTGAAATTTTATAAATTTTATCTATCAAAATGGACTTCATTTTTCGATTCAAAATATCTAAATTATATAAGGGTTATTTTTTGGTATTTTTCTAAAAACATTAACTTTTTGATGAATAGTGAAAAACACTGAGTTATAGTTTAAAACCGAATTTTAATTTGGATAATTATTTATTTTATTTAAATTTATTTTAGGTTAAAATAGATACATAATACTTATATAAGTTCAATTTAATTCATTTAAGTTTATAATAATTTTAGATATATAAAAATGTTATTTAAATTTTTACTGTTTTTTACCCACCTCCTAGGAGAATTTGGAAATTCGCATAAAACATAATTTTGTCACATCTGTGAGTGAAATTTCGAAAATCCGAGTGAAACTGTTGATATCAGTAAGAAAAATGTGGTTCAATAAGATGAAAATAATTTTTGGTGAATAGTAACTTTTTTAATTTTATTTATCACGGTTAAAAGTAAATAGGATAATTAATGCTAAAAATGATATTATTATTACCCTAACACATGTACTAATTCAATTGGATTACTATAATTCGACCAAAAACAACCTTAGGAATAAGATATGAACCTCTTTGGTCCACTCGGATTACATTAGGACATTAATTATTATTTAGTTCAAAGAAGAGTTAAAATAGTTAAAATAAAATTTTAATAACTAAAAAATTTTAATATAGGGTTACAAATAAGATAAATTAAACTATAAATATTCATTATAAAGCTAAAAATATTTCCAAAATAATGGTATTTTATTTATAATTTTGAGACATTAAATAATTTAATTTATTTATGACATAATGATGATGCAGTAATTACCTAATTAATGAAAGATTAATATAATTAAAAATATAAAAATACAAATAAATGTTACACAAATTTTATAGGTTAATATGAAATATTAGGGTTGTTAGGATAAATTTTTTTCGAACTAATAATGCTGTTGTGAATTTAGAAAAAACAAAATACCAAATTGTGTCAAAATTGACATAAAAAGAGTTTTTATTACAAATATTATATTATTAATTGATATTCTATTCATAAAAATGGAAGGTTTTGCCAAAAGACTTATATAATGATATTTGTATCATTAATGAACCACTTGGCGTTCTCTTGAATGTATATTGTATGTTTATTAACCATATAATATAAAAATACAAGGAGACATGGTAAATGTCAAACTATTTAACTAAGAGTTAAATCTAAAAGATAAATTTAATATAGTGACCCAAACTGGTCTAAAACCTATTAGTGGAGTATATTTAGACACATCCTCACCTTTTACTTTAAATAATTCATTTTGGATCCATTAGAAACCGAAAATGATTTTAATATAAAATAATATTTCTAGCTTTTCTTAAGGTGCCCCTCACCCCTCTTATAAAAGGGCACTCCCCCTTCTCTCTAATTCACACATTAAAATTCATTTTTCTAGGAAAAACTCTAACCAAATACCCTCTAGACTGTCTTCCATTCATCTTAGAGGCATTCCTTTTTTCAAGAATCCGTCCCCAGGACCCCTTTTGATCAAATCAAAAGAAAGAACCCGAAAAGAGGTAAATATTTCATCACCTCTTTCAAGTACCTTTCTTCTTCCACTTCCTCTATCATTTTTGTTTCAATTCTAAATTAATAAATCCAGTATCCTCTATATACTATTATGTTATAATAAATATGGTACTACCATATTCATTATTCTATCCAACCATTGAATGAAATGTCACCATACGTGCGTATATACGACTTACCATCTCCGAGTTGTAGTGTAATTGTAATTCAATACATTATTATTTGGATGGGTATAATAATGATGATTAATTGATGTAAATAATAAATATAACATGATAATTATTATGTATATATGATATACCATACAATTATATATTATTTTATTATCAAAAGAATGATATTGTCACTCATGCATACGTACGGATTACCGTCTCCACAAACGTGATGAGATTCATTCTCCATCGTATCCATTCAAGAATAATTTTCATTAGATGATTAAAAATATTGTCTAAATAGGTAATATAATTATGAATATGAATAATATACATCCAATCCATAATAAACCTTACTTACATAAGAAATCAAATAAAGGAGAATAAATCAGTTAACACCTGAAACGACGATAATACTAAGATATTATTAACAAAGCAATGTTAAAATATCATATATGATATCATGTTAATGTATATAATTATTTTATAATTTTAAAACAATAATTTCACCATCATAATGGAGGTTAACCTACCCTCGACCAAGGAAAATCACAAGGTAAGAGTTAATTTCACAATCTATTTATTATCTAAGGTTATTTTCACGTAAGTATCTACTGGGACTACAGACGCCGAAAAGTGATCAAGTGCTGAAAAAGGTTTCTAAATGACAAAGATAAGTCATATTTAGACTTGGATACCCTATCCTAGGGGGCCCGGAGGGGCTGTGCAGAATAAATTCCTTGGAGCGTGAAAAAATAGGTCTTGCGCGGAATGTCTCGGGTTTCGCAAAGAGGCCTCGGCCCAGGCGCGAAATAATTTCGCGCCCCATACCGCGCGGTTGACAATTCACGTCACCGACCTCAGTACACAATTATTTCATACTGATCTATTTTTTTCACCCCCAGGAACCTATAAATAGAAGGCAATCCCATTCCATTTCGAAGCTGAATAATCTTAACCGGATCTCGTGTGCGAAATTCGTCTCCCGCGACAGCAATATGGCCTTCAAGTACGGTTCTTTTCACGCCAATTATCCCTGGGGTCTGCCTTCACGTGAGATCCACATGGAGCAGACTGAATTTTAATGCCTTCGGGGTCTTCCCCTTGCGCTCAATCTCATCCATTGCGCGCCAGCCGACCAATTGCGTGAAATTCCTTCCATTGCACGCACCCCTTCTTAGACAATCTCCACACCCACTCATCCCCATGGGGATGGGATCATCCCTCACATTGGGTGATATCCTCTTTATTTTAGTGGCATTTGTCCTCGGGGAAGGGTATCCATCTTGGTGTAATCCCCTAACCTTTCTTGTAGGAGGCAGCACCCATGCTCCTCCTCACTTCCTCGGTGCCAAGGCTAGCCAAGGGGGTGATGGGGAACAATGCTTCTCCTTTATTCTCTCTGAAATCCCACTCCCACTGCACATTGTCACCCTCATGACTCCATCCGGGAGTATGCCCCGACTTCTTGGGCTGCTCTACACGTAAGCCCCGCTCTTCTTCCCACGGATGCACCTTTCATGGCGTGATATTCAGGTCTCTACTATCTCATGTTTCTCACACTGAGCATGACTCACGTGAGCATAGAGTGAGCACCAACCATGACATACCATCTTGGGCCACCTCAGAGTGTAAGCCACATACAAACCCGAACAACGGGGAATTTGATCCATATCAAAACATAGCACTGAGGAAGCCCCCACGACGTTCAAGCCCCAAACACCTTGGGCCACCTCAGAGTGTAAGCCCCATACCAACACGAACTATGGGGACTTTGATCCATGTCAAGGCATGGTACGTAGGAAGACTCCACGAGGTTCTAGGCCCAAATACCTTGGGCCTCCTTAGAGTGTAAGCCCCATACCAACCCTAACTATGGGGACTTTGATCCATGTCAAGGCATGGTATGTACGAATCCTCCACAAGGTTCCAGCACCAAACACCTTGGGCCACCTCAGAGTGTAAAACATATACCAACCCGAACAAAGGGGAATTCGATCCATGTTACGGCATGATACCTAGGAAGCCTACACGAGGTTCAAGCCCCAAACACCGTGTACCTCTTCAAAGTGTAATACCCATACCAACCCAAACTATGGGGACTTTGATCTATGTCAAGGCATGGTATGTAGGAATCCTCCACAAGGTTCAAGCCCCAACCACCTGGGACAACCACAGAGTGTAAGCCCCAATCCATTCCGAACTACGTAGACTTTGATCCATGTCAAGGCATGGTATTTAGGAAGCATCAATGAGGTTCAATCCCCAAAAACCTTGGGCCACCTCTGAGTGTAATCCCATACCACCCCGAACTACGGGGACTTTGATCCGTGTTATGGAATGGTATGTAGGAAGCCTCCACGAGGTTTAAGCCCCAAACATCTTGGGCCGCCTCATAGTGTAATCCCCATACCAACCCGAACTACGGGGACTTTGTTCCATGTTAAGGCATGGTATGTAGGAACCCTCCATGAGGTTCAAGCCCCAAACACCTTGGGATGCCTCAGTGTGCAATCCCTATATCAACCCCAACTATAGGGACATTGATCCATGTCAAGGCATGGTACGTAGGAAGCCTCCACGAGGTTCAATCCCCAAACACCTTGGGCTGCCACATAGTGTAATCCCCATACCAACCTGAACTATGGTGACTTTGATCCATGTCAAGGCTTGGTACATAGGAATCCTCCATGAGGTTCTAGCCCCAACCACCTTGGGCTGCCTCAGAGTGTAAGCTGAAATCCATCCCAAACTACGTAGACTTTGATCCATGTCAAGGCATGGTATGTAGGAAGCCTCCACGTGGTTCAATCCCCAACCACCTTGGTCCTCCTTGGTGTGTAAGCCCCAATCCATCCCAAACTACAGGGACTTTGATCCATGTCAAGGCATGTTACGTAGGAAGCCTCCACGAGGTTCAATCCACAACCACCTCGGGCCGCCACAGAGTGTAAGTCCCAAACCAACCCAAACTACGAGGACTTTGATCCATGTCAAGGCATGGTACGTAGGAAGCCTCCACGATGTTCAATCCCACCACTTGGTCATTCCTTCACGTTAGGTTCTCCCCCATCCCGCATGAAGATAAACTGTATCCACCATTCCAAACTAAGAGGACTTTGATCCATGTCAAGGCATGGTCATAGGAAGCCTCCACGAGGTTCAAGCCCACCATCCATCTGGACCCCACGTTCACCTTCATGTCAGTTTACTGACACCATGGGCTACCTCAGAGGATAAGCCCCAGATTCCACCTGAACTATGTGGACATTGATTCCTGCCACAAGGATATGTAGGAAACTGCCATGAGGTTCATGCCCAACACCCATGCATCATCCTGATCTCTCCCTCGAGCCCACTTGTCTTGGGAAGTTCATTCCCTAACCTGGAGTTTCCACTTTTTCTATGTGCCATCAATGCGTCCATTATCACTGGTTGCCTCCTCAGGTGTCCCATCATCCCATTGAACTACATGGACTTTGATTCCTCGCCGTGGGGATATGTAGGATGTCTCTTCGATGCTAAATCCCAAATCCATCATCCATCCTGATTCTTACCTGGGCCGCCACATCTCGGTAAGATCATGCCACTTCATTCCCCTCCACAACTTTCGGGAATCCACCCATGTGATGGCCCCTATATCGGTGTTCCCCCTGGGTGTACCTCAATCTGATCCACTCTAATAAGTGTTCTGATCAGTCTGATCCATCCACGGTAGATATTAAACTTTCGGCATACCTTGTGTTAAAAATAGGAAGCTGAGAAAAACCTCAGATACATGCCCATGACATATGATTCCCCACACTCGATGTGGGGTGCCTTGGGCTTCCGGGCCCTCAAGAATCCCTATAATAAGGGACCAAATATAGAAATTCCAATCCCCAAGCTTCATGACAGGACATTGGTTCCCAACGTGGATAGTCCTCTAAACGAAGGTTTCTGCCCTAACCGGACTCCATGTAATGTCCTGCCAGAAGCAGTGTAATTAATTGGTGTCCATAGAGATATGGAACCGGAAAGAGTTTCATGAACTACACCTTAAATCTATGAGGGAGACCTGGACTAGGTGATGAGCTCTGAGGAGGAATCCACGGAAGGAAGAACCGACATCCCATCATCCTGTTTCAATCAAGGAGTAGACGTCCCTGGATAAGGAGCGGATGCCACCTGCCTTTGGAATGCGGGAATGCGGGGTAACAGCAGCTTGTCCTCTACGTGACTGATGCGTGCGCCCCAGTGAAAGTGCCGGAAACAGAAATGGTGAACCAGATGTGAAGGTCTTATCCTCATCATGGATACTAGTAGCGTTTGAGGAACCAATGGATTAGCTTTCCATTTGATCCCGTCACCCGGCGCCAGGTCCCCAAGAAGATAACGGGCCAAACGTGGAACTCTCCAGAAGTTGGGATTGTCAGGACGTTGAGCATTCCATTCTGCAACATTTTCAGCGTGGATCCCTCTTACCATCCATGATAGACAGACTGCTGCAGGGGAACTGGTTGTCGATTTCCTTTACTTACTATGTTAATGAGTTCATCTCCCAGCTTTCAGGATCCAAGTTGTTGCATTCGGAGCCCGATCACTTGCCCACCGGCACACGATCTGGGGAAATATCAGCGTAGCTACCCCATGCGGCTCTGCCTCTTCCATGATGGCTTCGACCGCCGAGACTTTTGGGCATCCACGCCGCCTCTACCCATCAGAAATTATCCAATGAAGGGTAATTAATGACCTTGTACATAGGTACGAGGAAGTGGGGATCATCCACACTAAGGATATGGCCCACTTGGATCTCAAGGCAGCTGTGCCTCACTGTCAATGCCCCCCCGAGGGCTGTGTAGGGAGCCGCATCTCCCCACCCCAACATTCAATCATTTCGGGAGCTTGTCCCCGGAACGCCTTAACAACTCCCTCCCCTACGCTGATGAGGTAGGGGATGTCCGGGTTGGACCAATCGGAATCCCACTTCAAGGGCTCCAGGTGAGGGCTCCCACCAGGCCGCATCAGCGCCACCGCCCGGCTCCCTCAGCCAAGGAGCAGGAAAGCCATACGCCTGCACCATCGGCTCTAGTTCATCTAACCTGGCACCAGGGTAAGGCGCAAATGGAAGAGTGAGCCCATCATGGGGAATCAATGTGAAAGACTAATATGGCTTGAGCCACCGCTGACTCATACCACCAACTCCCCACATACGTTGAGCAGGGTCAGTTATATGCCCAACCTGGATCGACGCCCCAACCACCCCACGGGCAGGTTTGGTAGACTCTCCCAATTTCTGACACAGGCGATGGCCGCTGAGGACCAATCCGAAGAAATGCCACCAAGTGTGGAGGCCTACTCCGTACCGCCAATGGGGAAGGTGTAGTCCCTCCCTTCTTCCATCCTTGTCTTGGAGGTCTGCCCCACGCCACCTTCAACCCAAGTGAGGGTCTTCCCCGTGACAGCAACACTCCGTGTGGGGGTCTCTCCTACACTCACTACACTGGGAACATGGTCACTCCCCCTGCCGCAGTCCGCGAGTATGGAGACATTTCATATTCAGTCGCTTGCCAATATAGAGGTCCTCCTCATGTCATCATGTCAATCAGCGAAGTTCCTCCTCGCCCAGAAAATCAGAGAGGTGGAGGCCAACCTCACTTCACCAACGCCCTGCATGGAGGACATCCCCATTTCCCTTTCGACATTTTTCCGGGTGCTCCTCGCACATCAACATTCTCAAGTGGGAACCCTCTCCTCCCCAGCACCAGTGCGACCAGAGGACCCCATGTTGTAAATTTTCCCTATCCCGAGAAGCCACCCAAGGTCAGGAAGGAGAGTCTTCGCTGCCGTAAGAGTAATTCTAGGGAAGGCCAGACAGGAATCAAACAAGTCCGCTTCTCAGGCTCCGAGGTGGAGTACGACTCGGAGCTGGATCCCTCTCTTTAGCCCTCCGAGTCAAGGGCTGGGGCAGGAATGAGGAACATCAGCCTCGTTCTCCCTGAATTCGAGATCAATATGATCCATGCCTCCCTTCAAAGGTATATCCAGGAGGATGAGAACCTGGCGTGTCTCTGGGGACCGACCACACAGTCTCCACCGTCATCTTCAGAGGCACCTTCTGTCTTGGATAGAGACTACGAAGGGTTATTTTGGGGGTTAAAGGTAGGAGAGTTGCGACATAGCCAACCCTCAACAGGCACTAATTTTGTGTCAGGATCCATGGTTTCCGGTCCATCCTATCGTGATATAGCGGCCGGGTCACTACAATGCTTAGAGGACAACCCGAGGTTTTGTGTCTAATCAGCCCACTCGCCGTATTCTCTGTCGGCCAGCCCACCAGCCTAGAGATCTGCCTCGGTGCCACCACCAGTTCCTCAGCCACCCTTAGTTTACGGGTGGGGAAATCAAAGTCTAGACCCTGAATCTGAGCCGAGGAGCTTCTGGGCCATCCTCGTAGCGGGCCACAACCCCAAGAAGTTTTGGACAGTTGCAAGACCGAATTTTGGTACGCCAGAATCGCTCACCCTAGAGGAGTTTGAATGTTTTCGCCAGACCCTCTGGGCGACTCACTTCAGTCTTCGCCACCGGTGAGTGACTTATCCTAGGGGATAAGAGCACCTTGAAGACATCGAAGAACAATGCCGTTTGGTTGACCAGGCCACACTCCCTGTGGTCCAGCTCCCTGAGTCACCTTGTCACCACTGGACCCTCCAATAGCAATGCATCCAATGTTTCCAGGTACTCCGCAAAGTTATTAAGGAGGCTACCCACCACGCTCAAGTCCATGGCTGGGGGAAGTAGCTACCCTCCTCTTCAGTTCTATTCTCCGGCAACCCGACACACATGGCGACGTTGAAGACATACCCCCGAGAAGAGTTGTAGTCGTCATGATCGATCTGTTGGGAGTGGAAACGAGCTGGAACTTCACGATGGGAACCTCTTCACTGAGGACGTTCCCCCACTACTCGACCCATTGGGGAGAGTTACTCGCCCGCAATGGAGCCTCCTGGGTCTCCCTCCGCCCACCGAGGCATTGGTACTCAGTCAGAATTTCGGTAAGGGAAATGAGCATATTAGTGTCCCCAAACACTCCGACTCGTCTTCCTCAGTGTAGAAGACATAGAATGTTCCGAAGAAGAACACGCAGCGCCAATAGATTTCTGAGCAGAAGAAACTGGTTGAAAACCTCAAGGCCGAACGAACTGCAGAATAGCATCCAGAATATGTTGACCCTCGTCCAGTACAGTAGGGACATATGCAGCTCCTCCCCGGCGAATTTCCCCTGGGTAACCCTGGACATCTTGTCCATTCAGAAAGGGAAGAGGCTGGCGATTATGGTAAGAGGGCATGGTAGGTATTTCCAAACCCTCTTGAATGGAAATACAATCCAAGGAACCCCGCTCGGGCTCCTCCGACATCCCCAAGGGTCTCTCCACCAGCCACTCCATGAGCCACTGAGATTGCCTACCGCATTGAAGATCCTGAAAATGCACTTGTGGTTATGGATCCCTGCCAGGACAGTGACCCATGTCCAAATGATCCAATGGAGGAACTCATTGCCCACCTAGAGGCTTTAGAAACGTGACGGGTGGCCATACCAGCTGATGGAAGGCCATATCTGGCATGGGTGGATGACATGCCAGAACCCCCGGGATTCGAAAATCCCACCTTCTCCCCCATTAATGGGATAAGGGACCAACCACAACACCTGGACCACATTAACTCGAGGTGTGGGCCTATGTTAGGGACCCCAATGCAGTAGGAGGCGGCCATGCTCCACTATTTTTTTTCAGACACTACAAGGGCCGACATTCGTTTGGTACAGCCAGCTCCACGTCGGATCTGTGACCAGATGGGAGGACCTTCGCAGGCAGTTCCTTTACCATTTCAGCTCTAACGCCTCGAAAACGAATATCTCAGACCTCTTCAAGTGCAAGAAAAGTCATGATGAGAGAGTCGCTGACTTTTTCTCCTGGTGGAAATGGCTCATATACTCCCTTGATATTCCACTGACTTAGGATAAATTACTAATGACGTGCGTAGGGAATGTCAAGATGAAATCGGTCCCCTCCCTGATCACTCAGAACTATCTTGGAGGGTTCTGAGACTTCTTAGATAAGGCCCTGCACCTCAAAGAATCTCTACAATAGGCTTGTCAGGAACATCCACTACCCCCCTCCCCCCGTGATCCCATAAAGGATGGATACCAGAGCCGATCCCGCCACGGTGGCCTAATTAGAGGACCCTAGGCAGCTAGAATTCCTACCATTGGAGCCAGATCTGTCACCCCTTAGAGGTTCTCCACCACGGGCATAGTTTCTAGCCAAGCCGCGCCCGCCTCAAAATTGGCAGGCGCCCCCGCATAACGCACCACTGCCACCTAGGTGAGACAATCAAGTTCTGCCTCCTCGGAAAGCTCCTCTGCCCCCTCCCCCCGTCAGTTTCAGGCTCCTAGAGCCCCCTTTGTGGACAGAAGGATTCAGGCCTACTCGTTCGATAGGGCACATGTCCCCGGTTACTTCCACAGTGCCTTAGAGTAAATAATTGTATGATTACCTGAGTTCCGGATGCTAGAAGAGGCGCATCTCATTAATCACCCCAACTACCACCCTTATCACCAGATCCTAGGGCACACCATCAAGAAATGCTATGTGTTCAAGGAATAGATCCAAGACCAGATCAACAAAATCTTATTCAAGTTGGGCCCTGCCCCGGCACAAGTGGCTGGTGCCTTTGTGAGGTCAGATAGTGGTAAAGATAGCGAGGGTGAGTGGTAGGAGGTTTCAGACCATGAGACCCAGAAGTATAACGACTGGGTATCTCACAAGTATTTCATCCGCACCCATGGCATTATCCGTGCATACCTAAATCATCCATAGACCTCAAAAGCTGCCGCCACCACCCCAGCATCATCATCTCACCCATCCTCTTCCTAGAAGATCAAGCATCGACGGTGTAAGAAAAAGAAATGCGTCCCTCCAATTCCGCCATTTCCCCACACTCTCAGTGACTTTATTCCCCCGGAGATGGGAATTCCCCCCAGGATCCGCCCAGTGGTGGATGATTCGTCAAGTGATTGCCAAGGGTACGCTTCGGTTAATAACATCAAGTTGGTAATCCCCTATATGACTCCCGACGAGGGGGAGTGCCAAGAGAACCTCCCCAATGTCCCTAGAAGACGCTAACATTGGCGGAAGAACGACCATATGTGTCATAGGGGTACGCTAGTGAGCACCTCCAGCCAGGCCGTGCATGCCGCTGAGACCAGAAAGTTGGCCCTGTGTAGAGCTCAACACTAATAGCCTCCACATCCGGTGTCAACAGGTCCGCCTCCACCACCATTTGTGCTACTGGATCAAGCCGAACCACTTTGGCCATACCGCGACAAGATTTTCCCCACTACAGGATGATCTCAACCATCTTTTCTTCATCCAACAACCACTCTTCGGGCTTTGACTAGTGAGTAGGGGGATATTCCCAGTACCAGTCAGCCTCTGGTCGGACCAGCAGGGCCTACCATGCTTTCCATCACAGAGCGACTCCCTACAATCATAATTTCATGACTAGAACAGAAGTACGACATTATCAAGAACCTCGTTGGCATCCTAGAGAGGCTTTCCATCCTTGAATCCATTCGCCTGTCACCAGATATGCACGAAGCACTTGCCAAGGCTTTAAGGAGCCCCCTCCAGTTTGAGACAGAGATAGCAGCTGCAGAAGCATTCAATGATGAAATAGTTGAGGATGTTGAAAGTCAGGCTATCATTTCATTCTCTGTAGAGGATGAAGGCTCCCCCATATAGGGGCATATCTGCCCACTGTATATCACTGGCCAATTAAAAGGAATGGAGTTCTTCCACTGTCTTATTGACACCGGGTCCGGGATCAACCTTATCATGACATGGACACTCCAGAAGTTAGGGTTATCTAAATAAGACCAGACTCCCTCTGATTTAAGAATCCTTGGATATGACAAGACAGAGCAGACCCTAGTCAGTAAGATCCGTCTGAAGACCCAGTTCGGTGGCAGAGTTTCCAGCACCGTGTTCATGGTTGTCTCTGAGGACACCACATATAATGCATTAAAGGGTAGGCCATGGCTGCACCTGCATGCGACGATCCCCTCATAATATCACCAATGCCTCAAGTACTCCCTTAATGGTCGAGTGGGCATACTCCAAGGTGATTTATCTCCTTTCACCTCCTACAAAACCCTCTACTTGGATGCAGACTATTAGAAGAGAAAGTATAAACAAGTCTAAGCAATTGAAGTTGAGCTTGTCACTACTATGGCTGACCCTTGGGCAGGCCTGAAAAACACCAACGTCTTCCTGATCCATTGGTTGGAGGCCACAACCCCTGATATGGGGCAATGTTTTTTCATTTATGGGAAAAGGTGGAACCATGCTCCCAAATCTAG
The DNA here is from genome assembly GCA_963277665.1 of Viscum album. Lineage (NCBI taxonomy): Eukaryota > Viridiplantae > Streptophyta > Magnoliopsida > Santalales > Viscaceae > Viscum > Viscum album. The sequence goes on from OY728158.1 coordinate 1,617,386,019, forward strand.
GCGGAGTTGGAAGATCACTTCATATTCTTATACGAATTAGGCTCTAGTGATCCCGGAGCCCCCCACTCCCATCAGGTATTTGGACGTTTCCCTCATTGAAATAGTGGTACAACATACTTGTCTGTTTCACCGAGCTAGAATAAGTCGGCTCCAGCTGATGCGCCATTACTGCTTTGATATTTTCAAGCATAGCCCCTTGGGCCGGAGACCAGATGGGATCGTGTCGATAGCCTTCATCACTGCGGTCTCAGTAGTGCTGGGGTTCCCCAATGCAATAACCATTGACGCACAAGCTAGTACCATCCTACCATCAAGGTTTGGTGGATCATAAATAGCTTCCCCCATGGAAGATCCCTCCATGAGTGTAGAAGAGGATATAGAGGATGTCCCATGCCTTTGAGGAAGGCGTCTTAGCCACAGTCGACGAGTTGGTACATGTGAACCTCAGAAGTGAGGCAGACCTGAGACCCACATTGATCAGCGTCGTTATGTCCCATGAGGAGCAGTAGCGGTACATAGGCTTCCTCAAACAACATCATGGTGTATTCACCTAGAGATATGATGAGATTCCAGGACTAGATACTCAGGAAGCCATCCGCCGCCTCAGTCTTCTGGAAGATCACTGCAGGTTCAAGCAACCTCCCAGAAAGATGCACCCTTCTCACGGTTCCATGATCGAGCTCAAAGTAGACAATCTCATCAGAGCCAACTTCCTTAAGGAGGACTAGTACCCCAAGTTGTTGGCCATCATTGTATCAGTTAGGAAGAAGAACAGATAGATCAGAGTCTGTATCGACTTCCATGATCTCAATCTCTATTGTCCGAAGGATGATTTTCCCCTTCGAGTGACAAAATTTTTGATCAACAGCTGGGTTCCAGGCTCTCTCCTTCATGGACAATTACTCTACATATAATCAGATCCGGATGGCCCTTGAGGACGAGGAGTCCACAGCTTTCATGGCACCTTAAGGTACTTTCTATTACCAAGTTATTCTCTTTTGGCCTGAAAAATGCAGTTGTCACTTATCTGCAGGCCCTACATCGCATATACAACCCGATCCTCAGGACATTGGTGGAGTGCTATGTGAATGATCTTGTGGTAAAATTTCAACAGTGCCATGGCCATCTGAAGGACCATGATAAACTGTTCGGCTTCCTCCGTTCCTGCCACCTGATGAAGAACCTATTGAAGTGTGCCTTCGGAGTCACCTATGGGAAGTTTCTTGGCATTGTTGTCAGGTACCGCGACATCAAGATCAACCCGGAGAAGATTAGGGACATTAGCCAGATGCCTTCCCTGAGTAATATTCAAGAGCTTCGAGGTATCCAATGCCACTTGTCCTACATATGCCGATTCATTGCGAATCTGGCTGGTAAGTGTAAGCCCTCCTTTTGGATCATGAATAAGGGCACCACTTTTTCAGTGGGATGAGGAGTTCCGGACTGCCTTTTAAGAAATCAAGCAATATTTCTTCCAGCCTCCGGTCTTGATGCCACCTATCTCCGGGAAGCCGCTGGTCCTCTATTTCATCGCCCTAGAATGGTCCCTTAGTGCCCTTCTCGCCCAAAAGATTAGTGAGGGAACAAAGAACAGTCTCTACTACCTCAGCCGCATGCTCCTTGATACAGAGACCTGATACTCCCCCATTGAGAAAAGATGCCTTGCACTCGTATTATCCGTGTAGAAATTTCATCATTACCTGCAGCACCACGAGGTATAGCTGAGCACTCGGGTAGACCTGTTGAGGTACATCCTAATCTGTCACAAGTTGATTGGATGACTAGCGCGGTGGGCAGTAATCCTACAGCAATTTGACATCATGTTCATACCTCAGAAGGCTATTAAGGGGAAGGCGTTGGCAGACTTTCTAACAGTCCATCCAACCTCCGTAGATCAGTCCCTAGACCTAGATTTTCCGGATGAGGCAATCTGATCAGTCGATCAAGTCATCCGATGTTGGTAAATGCACTTTGATGGTGCCCCCCAGAGTACCACCGGTAGGAGGCTCAATGATCCTAGGATCAACAGAGTAGGCTTGGGTATCATCTTTATCACCCCAGTACAAGCCATCCTACTATACTCATTCATGTTGTCAGAAGGTAGCACTAACAACGAGGTAGAGTATCAGGCCCTCATTACTAGTCTCGATCTGGCCCTTGAAATCGACGTGCCCCATTTTCATGTGATAGGGGACTCTGAGCTAGTTATTAAGAAGGTCAATGGTGACTATGTTTTTAGGAAGATAGAGCTTGTACTGTTGTTAGAATGCACTCTTCAGTTAATGGCTCAGTTCCCTTCTCGTCTAGAGGTTATCCACGTCCCTCAGTCAGAGAATGGTCGAGCGGATGCTTTGGTTGGCTTAGCTGCATCACTTGCAGATCCCAAAAAGGATGATCTGATTATCCATGTAGCATATCGGAGAGTAATAGATCATGTTACCTAGGGGGTGATGATGGACCATAGTTAATCCATCTTACCTCTAGTTCCACTACATCAAGACCCCCGGGTCGTCCGGATGCGGTGGTTGAAGTGGTTTCCAATTGGAGGACACCCTTTTTCAAATAACTCTGACATGGTAATCTGCCATCAGACCAGGCCGAGTGTGAGCGAATCTGACGCCACATGCAGCATTTTACCCTCAATAGTGGTCCTAGCCTTGAGCTGATTCTCTATAAATGCAGATTTGATGGTGCTCTCCTCCGTTACATTCAGGGGGTTGAGATTCTGCCAGTCATGCATGAGGTTCACGCCGGTTCCTGTGGTGCCCATCAAGGTGGGCCAAACCTGTCTCACTAGATTTGGAGACTAGGGTATTTTTGGCCATCCACGATCCATGACTACATAGAGTTCTCCAAGAGGTTCCACATGTGCCAAGTTCATGCTGACATTGTGAATCAGCCACTGGAGCTTCTCTACACTACCACGTACTCTTGGCCCTTTGTAGTCTGGGGGTTAGATGTCATGGGACCATACCCACCGGCAACAGCTCGCCAATGCTGATTCATTCTGATAGAAACAGATTTCTTTTCCAAGTGGGTAGAGGCAATTCTACTTGAGGAATTCAAGTCCCTTTCTATCATTGACTTCGTGAGTTCCAATATCATCCATCGGTTTAGGGTTCTGTACGCTATCCTCACCAATAACGGCACCAACCTTTGAGCAGCCAAGTTGAAGAAATTGTATGCCAAGTACAATATCGGTTCGAACCATACATCCCGCTATCACGCGCAGGAAAATGGACAGATTGAGGTGTTCAATGAAACCCACTCTAACATTCTGCAGAAAATGGTTAGTCAGAACAAGATGAGTTGCCCGGATAAGCACCTCAATGCCCTCTGGGCCTATTAGACGATGACTCGTAATTCCACCCAGGTGACCCCATATTTCCTGGTGTACAGAACTAAGGTCATCCTACCCATCGTGATTCAATTTCCCTCATTGCACATAGTGGTGTATGACCAACAATCACTGGATAGAGTGGATGAAATCTGTCTAGCTGAATTGGAAGCACTGGACGAGAACATGATTCATGCTTTTCACATCCTAGAAAGGCATTAGAGCAGGATGGATCAAGCTTTCAAAAAGAAGGTTCATCACCGCTCTTTCCTTCAAGGCGATTTCGTATTATCCCTTAGGGAACCAATGATCCCAGGCAGGAAACCACCCATGTTGGAGCCTTAATGGGAATGACCTTTCATTATTCATAAGTATTATCCAAATGGAGCGTACTCCCTGGAGACCATGGATGGTGAGAGTGTAACTCCTCCCACCAATGCCAAGATCCTCAAACAATATTTTTCCTGACCCTTACGGGTCCTCCATGACTTTAAATAGGATTACCAGTCCGACACGACCATAAATTGTCGGCCCCTCTTGACGTTAAACTGCACGCTCGTCCCTCACGACGTTAAAATGTATGTCATCCCGCATGACGTTAAAATGTATGTCGCCCTGGATGATGTTAAACTGTATGTCATCCCTCATGACATTAAACTGTATCTTCATGAAATATGTGAGGCTTGATTCCCATATTTATGGGTTACATAGGACCACTTAAAAATTTAGATTTTCGGTCCATCCCCATCTCTTAGAGATCTTCCGATCTCCTAGTCACCTAGGCCCCTTGGCAGGTCCCTCTCCACGAGGGGGATATATAGGTGTGGTATATGGTTATGCCCTCCTTCATGTTGGGTTTTTGGTACAATTCCCCCCTTCTCTTGGGAATTTTCCATCTCTTGGCCACTCTCAAGATGAGCCCCTCGACCCTTTGTAGTGGTTCGCTGATGTGCCTAAGAGTACTCTAGTCTAGGATTTGGAATGTCAGATTCAACTGGGGAAAGTTTACATCCGCTTGTCAAACTTCATGTTCCCCTTCATTTGGGCCCCCTGCTATCTTTCACACCTAAAGGGACCCCCAAAAATGGCTTGGATACTAGGCATAAGGGATCTCCTACTGTTACGGTCCAACGCCCTAGAGGGTTTCAGACAACAAATTGATACAAATCCCGTGTTGCGAACATGGTCATCAGTTGATGCTCATTTGTTTGAACCCATTTTAGGCTAATGTGGAAGGATGTTGTGTTGCAAATATTGTCAGTAGTAATCCACCATCATCACGCCATCACCTTCAGGCCATGAATGTTGGTTACATGATTCACATAATGTTCCACCCCATCATGTTCATGTGGAATCTCGACGCTCTTGGCACTATCCCTCAGTGAACCTTTGCAAGTTAGGGGGAAAAAGCTGCAATCTGACTTTCTTCAGGTCTCCCATGGTCTGAGATCTAATAACAAAAACTAAGATCTCCATTAAGGGCTATGTGCGTCTCGATCCTCATCCCCATGGGATATGTGGGATCACCCGTACATCGTGCTTCCAAGTCCAGCTCATTTGGGAGATAGTTTTTCCTTCCCCTTATTATCTGACCCTCATTGGCCTCAGGGACCGCGGCTCCTCTCCCGGAATCCTGAAAAGTGGTGGTGTGGTCCTCTTCCTCATTCACGTCGGGTATGATTTATTGCATCATGTGCATTCCCTCAGGTCCAAGCCATATGACCTTAAGTTGTGTTGTTTGGTCCTATCACATGACCCTAAAATGTGATAGTATCGTCCTGGCCACACAATGAAAAACAGCGCTACATTGTGATGACCTCATCATAGGGGGCATCATATTGGGTATTAGTTATAAACCAAACCATTTGTCAATGCATGTATACGGACTGATTCTTTTGGTCACATTGGGAATTTCTACCTTATGCCTGTCACTTTAGAAAAAACCCCCATTCACCTTAAATACAAATAGGATACATCAAATACCGCTTCTCTGGGTGCGAGGGATAGGCCCGGACACCCCTCTCATCCTTTGCACTAGCACCTTACTGTGCCACCACCCAGAAGTATGTATGGATTGATTCTCATTCTCATGAGATACATAGGAATTCCCGGGCACTTCCCCACAGACCCAACCAATTTTTCATGTTTAGTACCTTGACCTAAACACTTATCCAAGGAACAGATGGAAATATGGACCTACGTCCTCATTCATGTTGGGTTTCATAATCACCTAACCATGTGCCTCCTGGATTCCTTACCGATCCCTTGTATGATTTCTAAGTCCATAAACTAAGACCCTTCCCAGAACTACGTGTGCCTCGATTCCCACCTTTATGGGATATGTAAGAATGCCCAAACATTTCATCTCGGGTCCATCCCTGGGAATCACAAATCCTATCCTTTCCCCCACCATCATCCCCTTTGCTGGATCCCCCCCAGGGAGTTGTGTAACTGCAGCATTTTCCCTGAACAAGTTCAGGATTCCCCATGATGACATTGGGAAGTGACAGGTCCCTCACCACAGAGGTCCTGTCTAAAAATAGGTATGATCCATGATTAGATTAATGTGCCTCCCTAATGTGCTTCCACTACGGTGGTGTAATTTTGGTATTGTTGGATTCTGTGCAAACAAACCACCACTTCACTTTCCACGCTTTGTCTGCCCATTTATTCGGACCCTCAATCTCATTCATGTTTGAAGGGACCTCTAACAGTATGGATGCTCGACCTATGGTCCACCTACTGTCTTGTGCCAACATTCTGGAAGATTGATCATGTTTGAAGGGACCCCCTAATAGTATAGATGCTCGACCTATGGTCCACCTACTATCCTGGGCCAACGTTTCGGAGGACTGATGGACGATATTTGAGTTAGGTCCCGTGTTGCGAACATGGTCAGCGGTTGACCCTCATTTGTTTTCCCCATTTCAGACTAATTCAATAGGGATGTTGTGTTTTGAACACATTCAAATGTCATCCTTTATTTCCATTCCCCTCCCATAGTGTTCCGAATTTGGGTAACATGATTCACATTTTTCATTCTCCCTTTGTGCGGACTGATTCCAATGCCCCGAGCATTGCCCAACTCATGTGCTAGAGCACATTGAGAAGAAGATACATCAACTGGTCTAAGGTCCTCTTCCTTTGATCGGGCCTCCCTCTTCTCCTCGGTAATCCGAGTTTGAATTTAGAATTCCCGAAGCTTGGATGACACTCACACGATCGATAGAAGTGATAGTACGAGCCTCCTTTTTTTCTGACGTCAGGTACGGCCCACGTGAGCTTAGGGATCGATTGCTATTTATTTCGAGATTATGGTTGAGCATGTTAAACCAAAGGGAAATGTATGTTAAAAAAAGGGGCAAGTAAGTAAATTTGTCCAGACATATAGTTCAAAAAGTAAACAAGAAGCAGTAAGGAGAGGTACGTTTATGGGTTCGGGAAAAACAGGGCACTTAAGGGTCAGCTTCTTGGATAGATCTCTCCAATACCGCCACCTTTTGGCTGGTGGACTCCGGTACTACCTCCCATCCCTGGAGGACACTCTCTTCATCAGCGGCCTCGAAGAGCAATTCACTGACCCTGGATTGTTCCCACACCTGTTCAATTTGGAGCTCAGTTATCTGGCGACTTTCTTCCAAGAGTTGTTCTTGGGCATCTTCCAGCTAGGCCCTTAACTGCTCCACGAGCTCAGAGCAGTTTTCGATGATTATCTCTTGTTCTTTCGCTTGTTCCTCGAGGCGTTGGACCTCCTTCTCCACCATTAGAAATTCTCGGGTTCTCCTAGACTCATACTGACACTGGGAACTGTCGGAGCACCGGCTTCTCTCACACATCTTCTCGGCCATGTAATCATCAACCATCAGGTGAAGGTATTGAGAGTCTTCCCCTCTAGAACACAAGAAACGTAGCCAGGTGTTGAGTGACCCCATCCGCTTTAGCCATTCCACCTGAGGCTGACTGAGAAAATTTTGAATGTACTTCCATCCCTTGCGTCGCGTCATCCGGCTCTCCTCGGCCGCTTCCGAATCCGATTCATCGATTTCTTTGGGATCAGTGGGCTGATAAACAGGGAAGATAGCCCGCAGGCCAACAACAAAGTCTTCCTCAGCGATTCCTCTCAGGGGAATAGGCTCCTCAGCGTCTGAGCGACCTTACTCTCCCACCTCGACCCTGGTAGCACCTTCGTCAACTTCTAGCCTTGCCCCGATAGCTGTGCCACTAGTGTCTGCCGCTCCCTGCTCACCAATTCCCAGTGCCAACTCAGTTTGGGAGCCATGTTCTAGATAGGGTGGTATGTTTACCATCAGCGAGATCATGGATGGTCTGGTCTTAGCATCCCAATGAGCATCCAATTCCATGATCACTATATAGACAAGGAGCACCCTAATCAGTTGAGTTCTCTGACAGTAAGCACCGGTATCAAGGCAAGGATCTTACCGTAACCAAAGGCATCAGCCAGTAGTGCTCTGGCCACTACAGGAGATGTCGTGGTGGGGATCCCTCAACACTCGTTAATTCAATAATGGGTATTGGTTCTCCACCTTGCCCCATTGGCGCTTCCTCCCCTCCTTCAGATAGGGACTCTTGATCAGCACCCTTATTCTCCTGAGTAGGATAAGAAGGGTGGATTAATGATTGAAATGTAAAGCGGAAAAAAGGGTGGGTAGATAAGGGTCAATGCATACCTAGAGCAGCTCAGTCACATCTATATCAGTGCCAATGATCTCACCTCTCCCCCGGAGACTCCCTTGGTGGGATGCCCCCTAAGACGCTTCACCTTTGGGATCCTCATCTCCTTCACCTTCCCCTTCTCCTTCTGCCTCCTCTCCTGTTTCTCCACCCTCCCACTCATCATAGCTATCATCTTCCCCCTGGAGGCATCGTTTTCAGATCATGTTCCTGGCTGAGCATCACCTTCACCAAGAGAGGTGGCTCCACACGACGACCCCATTGACATGCGTACGTGTCCATCGCCATCAGATATGCATGCCGACGATGAATGATCACTCTATCGGAAACCCGAACAAGCCCGACTTATGGCAGCTGGATCCCATCCCGTACTATCTTCTACCATAGGACTTCAGTACTCCAAGACTGTCGCAGGGTTAGCCAAGCCGACCATAGCATGGGAAAAACGACATCTTGATAAGGTTTAAGGAGGTGTCTTATTTTCTTTTCGGTAAGTTCTATGGCCACTACATGGGACCCTCCTCCTCTAGGAGACGAGGGCACGACCACACCATGCGATTCCACCACTACTAAGGTTCTGGCATATGTGGGCCCCATCGCCTGACGCACTTCTGATCTTCCCTCTCTGGCGGTGCCCTACCTACTCTCTCATCACCTGAGTTCCATGATGGCGACTTTGAGCTACCAAACTTGCTTCCGCAAAATCCCTTCTGGGTATGCTATGGCCCAATGTGTGGCATACTCGGATAAAATACTAGCGTCGACACCGGTTGGAGGAAAGGTGATGATGTCGCCAGAGCCGTAGGTCGTGAACATCAGCCAAAGCTGACGAAGAGCACATGGATGCCTCTCCTCATGGATGTATGTGTATACTTTTTTCAGCATTCTATGGACGCACCCAAACATCCTGGCGAACCTGGATGGAACATAAGGCTCGCAAAAGATCTTGTCGTCAATCCGGACTACGAGCACCCAACCTATGATGCTCTAGATGTACATCAAATGCTCTAGTGAGCCTTTCCCATTGTCTATCAGCTGGCCCATTGGGGTGGGGAATGGGATGAAGGATAAGTTGGAATGATTGCCAATAATGATCCGTACTCCCTCCTCGTTGAGTGTCAATGTCATGACCCTAGAAATATTCAGCAGAGAGGATCGCAAGGCACTGCCCAGAAGACAAATGGCATTGGGGAAAGTGTATCCTCCACAATGAGTCGCAACCCAGCCATGTAAAATCTGGAAGGGGCGACATACTCTCCTAGGTGATCCCCCTCTCGAGATGTGTCCCAAGATGGCGTACAACCGAGACAGCACGGGGATCCCCAGGTTGATCCTCTTGTTGGAAGAGATGATGCTAGACATCACTAGAGTCACTGGACGGACCCCAATCCTTGCGTCCCTCACCAGAAAGAGCCACCCTTTCAGGAATGTAGCGAGAAACACAGCATAAAGAACATTCAGATCCCGACCCTCATTTATACTATTGCCCCATGACTGGCAGTGCCCCACCTCCAGGATCCTGCAGTATGATCCACTATTACTTCTCTGTGTCGCGGTTGGACACCGTCTCCCCCGCCCTGTCATCTTGAATTCCAGATCCTTCTCCAGGAACATGATGAACCAGTCCTTGAAGGCAATATTCTTCAGGAAGCCATTGACCCCCAGCTTCTCCTTGGCCAGCTCTAGCAGGTGCCATGTCAGTATGGGGGTTCATGATCTGTCTCCCCATATGTTCATCAGCGGAAGAAATTTTTCATATTAATGGCCCTCCCACGGGATACCCCTGATGCAGTGAATGTCCAAGAGATTGATGCAGACTTCCCCATGATGGATATGGAATGTGTTTGTATCAGGGGACCACCAGGTGAACAGCTCTGGCCCGAGCTCGTGCTGGCGGTAGAAGTGGAATTGTGATGTCCATAATGCCACAAATAAACCAATATGCTACATCTCGGACCCAAATTGGTCGCATTATGGCGAACCCAGTACGCCCATGCCCACTCGCTGGTGAAGTTACCTCCGGACCGCAGGTCCCAGTCCTACAGCCAACCTTTGGTCTCGTTAGTGATGCTCTGACGAAAAGTGTTTGCATAGAGGTCCAGGGAGCTCTTCGCAACAGGGTCACCACCATCAATGGTCCTAGTCCTGGGATTCGGGACATATACATCCATGTTCCTTATTTCTCAGGCAGGGTAATCGTTGTTGGTGATGTTGTATCAAGGAAGGCCATCCTCACGGGTCACCCGTGACCATGGCGTATCCACCTCAAAACCCGGTAGAGGGACCTCCTCTAGAATACCAAAGTCCTAGAGCAACAGGTTATTGGACAAGGCATACTACTTTTGGGTGGGGGTTTGAATGTTGAAAAGGGTATTGTTGTTGGAGACAATCCTTTTCATGCCATAAACATCTGGGATTGCATCTATTTCAGCCCTATGAGTAGCAGATTCTCCCTCAGCAATCTGGTTTGCAGATATCTTCTTATGACCAAGTGTTTCAGTAGACAGCGCGAAATATGGGAGGTTGGCATGTAAAATTAGTGGGCAACGCGAAATTTCAAGTTGCGGCCCGAAAACCCCGGGTTTGCACGAAAATTGACACATGATTTTGGTGGAATTGCGCGCAGCCGGAGTGGTTTTTCGCGCTGGGATGGGGAAAATTTCGCACACGAGAGTAGAAAATTTCACGCATGAAATCTCAAATCATGTCACATAAGAAAATTCATACATAAAATGTGACCTGTAACATCTTTTATAAGCTAAAACAGGGTTCCGCGCCGCATGAAATGTGACTTCCACACCCCTCGAAAAGTGAATTCCACACCATTCTTAGTTTTTTGCACCGCTTCAGAATTTTTGTGCACATGGACCCCACAGAGCCCTGTATTTCTGCGTTTCCCTCGAAATCTAACTGTTACGACCCCTCACCGATCCAATTCTGAGGGGGGCATTTTTCGATGCTGAAAAGTGCTCAAGTGCTGAAGAAGGTGTCCAAACGACAAAGAAAAATCATATTCAGACTGAGGGAACCTGTCTGGGGGGCCCGGAGGGGCCGAACAAAATAACATACTAGGTGCGTGAAAAACTTTGCTCTAGATGGAATGTACCAGGTTTCTCAGAGAGGCCTCAGCCCAGGCGTGAAATAATTTCACGCCCTGTCCTGCGCGATTGACAATTCGCGCCACCGACCTCGACGTGCAATTATTTTGCACCGAGCTGTTTTTTGTGCCCCTGGGCACCTATAAATAGAAGGTGATTACCTTCCATTTCAAGGATGAAGAATCTGAATTGTCTCTCATGTGCGAAATCCATCTCCCACGCGTTCAATATGGCCTTCTGGTACGGTTTTGTTCGCGCCAAGTCACCCTGGGGTCCGCCTTCTCACAAGATCCCCATGGCTTAGACTAAATTATAATCGCTTTAGGGTCTGCCCATTGCATGCAATCCCTTCCATTGCGCGCTGGCCCACCAATTTCATGCAATTCCTTCCATTGTGTGCACCCCTCCCAATTGCACGCAACCCTGTCCTTGTGCGCTGCCTCTGCCACATGTGCATAATTCGTACACCTTGTGTGCAATCCTTCGAGTCGCGCGCCAAACCTCTGCCCCAATTACATGCAAGAATCACCAATTTCACTCCAGCCCAGTTTTTTTCACATAGGGCTGTTATTTTGGAAAACCTCAAAGGATGCATGCGATTTCTGGGACCCCCTTACTTCGGTGATCCCCAAGTGCCTCCTAGAGTGGGTGCCTGATGCTCTTATTATGGATGTCATTCACAGGTGTTTCTCACACCTCGAGAATCCATATCATGCACCGTTTACCGTGCGACCTTCTAGGCTTGAATGATGTAATTTCAAAGTCCATTAGACAATACTGCCAATTGCATTTCTTTTCCCCATTCTTCTCCGCATAGGCATGCTAACAGCTATTTCTTCTTTGCATAGCCACGCTAACAAGGACCAATTGATGGTTCACTATGTGACACCCCCTCGCTACGGTGTTGTCTATGCCTTCCCTCCCACAAGGAGAAAATGGTACCAGTTATGTAAGTAATAGGGGTGAGAAGCAAACCCACCACGTCTGAGCATCCAAACGTTAAACTTCCAAGAACCTCGTCCTCAACACATGACGTTAAACTGTGACCAGGCCCTGTGCCTCGCATAAATGGTTCCCCCACATTGGACAATCTCCACGCACACTCGTCTCCACGGGGATGGGATCATCCCTCACAGGGGGTGATATCATACTTATTTGAGTGGCATTTGTCAGTGAGGAAGGGAAACCATCTTGGTGTATGCCCCTATCCTTTCTTGTAGGAGGCAGCACCCCTGCTCCTCCTCACTTCCTCGGTGCCAAGACCAGCCATGGGAGTGATGGGGAACGGTTCTTATCCTTTCGTCCATCCCAAATCCCTCTCCTGCAGTGCTTTGTCGTCGTCGGGCCTCCATACTAGAGTAATCCCTGACTTCCTGGGCCGCTCTACGTGTAAGACCCACTCCGCTTCCCACGGACGCACCATTTGCGACGAGATTGTCAGGACTCCACTCTCTCTCGTTTCTCACACCGAGCATGACTCATGTGAGATTAGAGTGAGCACCAGCTATGACATACCACCTTGGGACGCCTGATAGTGTAACCCCATACCAACCTGAACTATGGGGACTTTGATCTATGTCAACGCATGGTACATAGGAAGCTTCCACGAGGTTCAAGCCCCAAAAACCTTGGGCTGCCTCAGAGTGTAAGACCCATACCAACCCAAACTATGGGTACTTTGATCCATATAAAGGTCTGGCATGTAGGAAGCCTCCATGAGGTTCAATCCCCAAACACCTTGGGCTGCCTCAGAGTGTAATCCATATACCAGCCCGAACTACGGGGACTTTGATCCATGTCAAGGCATGGTACGTTGGAAGCCTCCATGAGGTTAAAGCCCCAAACTCCTTGGGTTGCCTCAGACTGTAAGCCCCATACCAACCCGAACTATGGGTACTTTGATCCATGTCAAGGCATGGTACGTAGGAATCCTCCATGAGGTTCAAGACCCAAACACCTTAGGCCGCCTCAGAGTGTATGCCACATACCAACCCGAACTACGGGGACTATGATCCATGTCCAGGCACGATACGTTGGAAGCCTCCATAAGGTCCAAGTCCTGACTTCCTTGGGTCACCTCAGAGTGTAATCCTAAATCCATCGCGAACTATGAGGACTTTGATCCATGTCAAGGCATGGTACGTAGGAAGCCTCCACGAGGTTCAAGTCTCAAACACCTTGGTCCGCCTCAGAGTGTAAGCCCAATACCAACCCGAACTACAGGGACTTTGATCCATGTCAAGGCATGGTACTTAGGAAGCCTCCACGAGGTTCAAGTCCCAAACACCTTCGTCCACCTAAGAGTGTAAGACACAAACCAACAAGAACTATGAGGAATTTAATCCATGTCAATGCATGGTACATAAGAAGCCTCCACGTGGTTTAATCCCCATACACCTTGGGCCTCCTCAGTGTGAAAGCCCCATACCACCCCAAACAACGGGGACTTTTATCCATGTCATTTCACGGTACATAGGAAGCCTCCATGAGGTTTAATTCTCAAACAACTTGGACCACCTCACAGAGTAAGCCCCATACCAACCCGAAATAAGGGGACATTGATCCATGTCAAGGCATGGTACATAGGAAGCCTCCATGAGGTTCAAGCCCCAACCACCTTGGGCCACCTCATAGTGTAAGCCCCAATCCATCCCGAACTACGGGGAATTTGATCCATGTCAATGCATGGTACATAGGAAGCCTACACGATGTTCAAGACCCAACCACCTTAGGCAGACTCAGAGTGGAAGTGCCAATACATCCCAAACTACGAGGACTTTGATCCATGTCACGACATGGTACGTAGGAAGCCTCCAGGAGGTTCAAGCCCCAACCACCTTGGGCCGCCTCAGACTGTAATCCCCAATACAACCCAAACTACATGGACATTGATCCATGTAAAGGCATGGTATGTAGAAATCCTGCACAAGCTTCAATCCCACCACCCGGTCATTCCTTCATGTCAGGTTCACCCCCGTCCCGCATGACGATAGACTTTATCCACCATCCCGAACTAGGATCACTTTGATCCATGCCAATGCATGGTACGTAGGAAGACTCCATGATGTTCAAGCCCACCATCCATCAGGACCCCAGCTCCACCTTCATGTTGGTTTACCGACACCATGGGTCGCCTCAGAGCATAAGCCCCAGATGCCACATGAACTACATGGACATTGATTCCCTGCCAGGGGGATACATAGGAAACTTACATGAGGTTCAATCCCAACACCCATGTCTCATCCTGATCTCTCCCTCGAGCCCACGTGTCTAGGGAAGGTCATTCCCTAACTCGGAGGTTCCACTTCTTCTAGGTCCCATCCATGCATCCATTCTCACAGGTCACCTCCTCAGGTCACCCATCATCCCATCAAACTACACATACTTTGATTCCCCGCCATGGGGATACATAGGATGTATCTTTGACGCTCAAGCCCAAATCCATCATCCATCCTGATTCTTACCCGGGACACCACATCCCAGTGATATCATTCCACTTCATTCCCCTTCACATCATTCGGGAAGCCGCCCACGAGATGGACCCAATATCGGTTTTCCCTCCAGGGGGTTCCTCAATCTGATCCACTCTAATCAGTGTTCTGATCAGTCTGATCCATCCTCTATGGACGTTAAACTTGCGGGATACCCTGTGTTAAACATAGGAATCTAAGGAAAACCTCAGATACATGCCCATGGCATATGATTACTCGCGCTTGATGTGGGAAGCCTCAGGATTCCACGCCCTCAAGAAGCACCATAATAAGGGAAAGAAGACAGACATGGCAATCCCCTAACATCAAGACACACCAGTGGTGCCCAACATGACTACTCCCCTAACTGAAGGTTACTACCATAACTGGACTCCTTGGAATGTCCTGAAATAAGTAGTGTAATTAACTGGTGTCCATGAAGATATGGTGCTGGGAAGAGTTTCAAGAACTACGTCTTAAATCTATGAGGGAGACCCATACTAGGTGATGAGCACTGAGGAGGAATCCACAGAAGGAAGAACCGACATCCCATTATCCTATACCGATCATGGAGAAGACATCCTTGAATAAGGAGTGGATGCTGCCCGCCTTTGGAAAGTAGGAATGTGGGGTAACAGCAGTGCGTCCTATGCGTGACAGATGCATGTGACCTGACAAAAGCGTCATAAACATTAACCTCTTTATCATCCACTTCCATGTTTCTTAAAAATGTTTTTGAAAACATTTTTACAATTTAATAGACAATGGGTGGAAGTCATTTATTCAATTATTTGACCTTATATGTTTTTGAATGGAATATTTCCGTCGTTTTTCAAACAAGGTACTTTATGACCATTTCGACAAAATTAAGGTAAGAATGTTTTCTTTAACTTATATGGAGGGTGCGACTACTTTATGTCTTTATAACATCGTGAAAGCTTCCCTAAAAGACCAAAATTCTATATGGGGGTGCGACTACTCTATATTTGAGGATTAATATAGAATAACTTCCTTGAATTATGGTATTGTAGGGATTTTGTGAGTTTTTCATGCAATACATCCATGTTTGGATACAAGCAGGTAGAGACGAATCTGGAACAAATGTACCTAAGGGTAAACCATGAAAACACTACTTTGATCTAGACTCGAATTGGAACCGGTGCATGACAACCGGCCTTGCTGCATTCTTGTTTACGACACTCCTGGGGGATATGTAGAGGATAATTCACATTTTCATTAAAACCATTATAAAGGGTTTATGAGTATATACTTTCTCAAAGAAAACATTTTTATGATTATGGATTATATTCATAAACTGTTCAATTTATGTTAAGTGGTTTACATGTTTGGATTTATGTATTGCGATTCATAAACTAATATAGTTTATGACATTGTTTAAAAATGTCACCTAGTGGAAGGAATGGAAACTATATCAATGCACGCACTCCATGTAGGGATTTACCTCCTAATTAAGATAATTATAGTGGAGTTGGTGATGAAACTGGTGCTGATCAGCTAATCACCATACTAGGACAACTCACTCAGGTAATGAATAATAACCTTAACCATATGGAGCACCCTGATCCACAGTGTGGAGGATCAATGTTAGATCACTTCATGAGGCAACAACCACAAACATTCAATGGGGGTATAAATCCAATAGTAGCTATGAAATGGATAAATTCATTAGAGAAAATATTCCACACCTTGGGGAGTAGGTAAAGGGAAAACGTTGTCATGGCAGTTTACCGCCTCACTGGAGATGTTGATCAATATTGTTCATTGATTAAAAACAAAAAAGAAGATGATGAATTAAAAAATATGTAATGGAGGGATTTTAATGAGCTTTTATTAGAAAAATACTTTCCTCGTGGCCACCGAGCGGATATGGAAAGGAAATTTCTGAGTCTGAGGCAAAATGAGGAAGGTAATGTCACAAAGTATGAAGCAAACTTTACAAGGTTAGGGAGGCATGCGGCAGATTATATACGTAAACAAAGAAGTAATATTGATCGTTTCTTTGATGGGTTAAAACCATTTCTCTATCGAGCATTAGTCTCACAATCCTTCTCTTTATACAAATATATTGTCTCATGTTATATCAATATAGAAAAATAATTCTCTAAGTCTTACGACTTTAAAGCAAAGAAAGAGAAGAAGAGATCTAATGAATAATCTGGAAATGGAAATAAAGGGAAGAAGGGAAAAGTTGAATATCCATCCTACAGTAAATGTGGGAAGAAACACCCTGGTACTTGCCTGAAGGGAATGAGATTCTATTACAAGTGTGGTGAAAAAGACCACCAAGCTCGTGATTGCAAGGGGATGAAAGTGGCTGTAGATGTTGAATGCTACAATTGTAGAGAAAGGGGGCATTATACAAATGAATGTCCTCAGCATCAGAGGAACTTACCTCAAAAAGGAAAAGAAATCAAGGCCAAGATTATGTTATCACTACAACTAAGGTTGAAGCTCCAAAAGGCGTGGTGGAAGGTAATTTAATGGTGTCTTCAAGTTTAGAAAATGATTTATTTAATTCCTGGATCAAGGTCCATATCAAAGCCCCCTTATACAATGGACATTGTGTAATTAGTGTAACTAAAGAAACAACTAGAGGAATTGATTAATATAAGATTTATTCCCCCTAGTATTTCTCCATGGGGATCCCCTGCCCTTTTTGTTAAGAAGGAAGATGGATCTATGATATTGTGCATTGACTACAGGGAGGTCAATGTTATAACAATATAGAATAAGTATCCCCAACCTAGCATTGATGATTTATTTGAACAACTTCATAGAGCTAAATATTTTTCAAAGATTGACCTTCGATCTGGATATCATCAGTTGTGTGTGAAGAAAGAAAAAATTCCAAAAACAGAATTTTGAACCAGTTACGGGCATTATGAGTTTACAGTAATGCCTTTTGGATTAAATAATGCACCCATTGCCTTCATGGATCTAATGAATAGAGTTTTTAAGGAATATCATTATGAATTTGTAGTGGTATTGATTGATGATATCTTGGTATACACGAAATGCTATGAAGATCATGAAAATCACTTACACATTGTCCAGAAGGATCTTAGAAGACATGAATAATATGGGAAGTTTAGCAACTGTGAATTATGGTTTTAATATATTTCTTTTCTTGGCCAAATTATCTCTAAGGATGGAATCTCTTTTGATTATTCTAATACCAAGGCAATCCATGAATGGAAAGCTCTAACGAGTATAACCGAGGTACACCATTTTATTGGTTTAGTACGTTATTATCGACATTTCATCCAGAATTTTACCAGATTGGATAACCCATTAACCAAGCTCATACGTAAAGGGGTTAAATATGATTGGAAAAAAGAGTGTGGAGAATTTTTTGAAGAAGTGATGAGAATATTAGTCAATGCTCTAATATTGACTCTACCATTTTTTAATGATGGGTTTGTTATTTATAGTGATGCTTCAAAGAAATGATTTGGTTGTGTCTGTATGCAGAATGATAGGGTTATAGCCTATGCATCAAGACAAATAAAAATTCATGAGCAAAACTATACTACTCATGATCTTGAGTTTGTAGCTGTAATATTTTTTTTGAAGATATGGAGACATTATCTCTATGGTGAAAACTGTGAGATTTATAGTGATCAGAATAGTTTGAAGTATATTTTCTCACAAAAAAAACTCAATATGAGGAAAAGGAGATGGCTTTAACTACTGAAGGATTATGATTGCACTATACACTACCAATCGGGGAAGGAAAATAAGGTGGCAGATGATTTGAGTAGAAAGGATCGGGGATTTGTGAACAAGATGAGAGTTGATAAGGATCATATATGCATGGATCTAGTAAATATGGATATGGGAACAACCATGGAAGGTGAAACATTAATGATTTTTTAAATGGTTTCCAAACCATCTTTACTGGAAAGGGTAAAGTGTTCTCAGACCAGTGATGAAGAGTTTCAAAAAACGATTAAAGCTGTGAATGATGGGAGATTGAGTGACTTTCTATATGAATATGGGATTTTAACATTTGGGAAGAGACTTTGTGTTCCCAATATATCTGATCTAAAAAGGGAATTGTTGGGTGATTCTCATAGTTCCAATTTCTCTATACACCCTAGTAGCACTAATATGTATAGATATTTGAAGGAAGATTTTTGGTGGGACAAAATGAAGAGGGAGATTGCTGATTTTTTGTCAAGATGTATGGTTTGTCAATAAGTGAAATCTAGAAGGCAACAGCCTGGAGATGTCATGAACCCTCTTCTCATACCTGAGTAGAAATGGGATAATATAATGATGTAATGTTTTATGGAACTACCAATGTCTCCTAGAAGGAACGATGCAATATGGCTCATTGTTGGTCATCTTACCAAGTCAGCACATTTTCTTGCTATGAGGCAAGATTTTACACTTGAACGTTTAGCAAGACTATATATTAATGGAGTTGTAAGATTTCATGGAGTACCACTATCGATTGTTTCTGATCGTGATCCACGTTTTACATCGTGATTCAAGAAAAGTCTTCAGAATCTATGGATACTGAACTTCGTTTGAGCACTACACACCACCCCCAAACTGATAGACAATCAGAACGAACTATTCAAACCTTAGAAGATATGTTGTGATCTTTCTCACTAGACTTTCATGGTATGTGGGATCAATATTTACCTTTGGTAGAATTTTTCTATAATAATAGCTTCCTTTAAAGTATTCAAATGGCACCATATGAAGTGTTATATGGAAAGAGATGTCGCACACCAACTTGTTGGGATGATTTAGGTGAACGAAAACTCGTAGTCCCAAAACATGTGGAGGAAATGATGGAAAAGATGAAGGTAATCCAAAACCACATCAATGCAGCTCCATGTAGGCAAAAGAGATATGCCGATAACCGAAGGAAGGATTTGGAATTTCATGTGGGAGATCATGTGTTCTTGAAGGTATCTCCAGGGAAGGGTGTTATACATTTTGGTAAGAAGGGTAAATTGAGTCCCAGGTACATCGAACCTTTCGAGATTCTAGAACGAATTAGGGTTTTAGCTTACTGTTTGGCAATGCCGCCATGTCTCTCCATAGTTCACGATGTGTTCCACGTATCACTATTAATAAAATACATGCCTGAACCAATGCATGTACTCACCTATGAGGAATTAGAACTAGAAACCGATCTGTCTTATTGTGAAGAGCCTATCAAGGTTCTTGATTCAAGAGAACAAGTGCTGAGAAACCAGACGACTTGTCTGGTATAAGTTCTATAGAGAAACCATAAGATGGAAGAGGCAATGTGGGAACCCAAGGAACTTATGATGAAGAATCACCCAAGTCTTTTTATGCTGTAACACTCTAGAAATTTTGAGGAAAAAATTATTTAAAGGAGGGTAGAATGTACCAACCCATGCTTTCACGGTATGCTTCTCTTTGAATAATAAATAGCATGTGTTGTACGGAAATTCGAGTTCTAACACACCACAACCAATAAAACTAGCCGTTATGAGTAGTAATAACCACATTTTGAAATTATAGAAACTCTATCTTTCAAAATGGACTTCATTTTTGGATTAGTAATATCGAAATTAGCTTAGGGTTAATTTTTGGAATTTTTCTGAAAACATTCAATTTTTGATGAATAGTGAAAACACTGAGTTATAGCTTAAAACAGAATTTTTATTTAAATAATTATTTATTTTATTTAAATTTATTTTAGGTCAAAATATATACATAATACCTATATAAGTTCAATTTAATTCATTGGACTCAGTTTATAATAATTTTAGATATATAAAAAGTTTATTGAACTTTTTACCGTCTTTTACCCACATCCTAGGAAAATTTAGAAATCCACATAAAACATAATTTTACAGCTTCTGTGAGTGGAATTTCAAAAATATGAGAGACACAGTTGATATCAGTTTGAAAAATTTGGTTCAATAAGATGAAACTAATTTTTGGTGAATAGTAAGTTTTTACTTTTATTTACCATGGTTAAAAGTTAATAGGGTAATTAAGGGTAAAATGGTATTATTATTACCCTAACACATGTCCCAATTCTATTAGATAACTATAATTCGACCAAGAACAACTTTAGTAATAATATATGATCCTATTTGGTCCACATGGATTAGATTAGGACATTTATTATTATTTATTTCAAAGAAGAGTTAATAGAGTTAAAATCAATGATTAATAACTAAAACATTTTTAATATAGTGTTAAACATAAGATAAATTCAACTATAAATGATCATTATAAATCTAAAAAAACTTCCTACATAATGGTATTTTACTTATATTTTTTATACATTATGTAATTTAATTTATTTATGACATAATGATGATGCAGTAATTGCCTAATTAATGAAAGATTAATATAATTGACAATATAAATATCCAAATAAATGAAATTTGATACTTTTTATGAATTAAACTAATTTTATATCTTAATATTACATATTAGAGTTGTTTAGATGAATTTTTTTCTATGTAATAATTCTCTTGTGAATTTATAAAAAACAAAATACCAAATAGTTTCAAAATTGACATAAAAGGGTTTTTAAAACAAATATTATATTATTAATTGATATTCTATTCCTAAAATATAGGGTTCATCCAAAGGACTTATATAATGATAGGTGTATAATTAGTTAACCACTTTGGTCTCTTTGAAATATATAGTATGTTTATTAACCATATAATTTGAAAATACAAAGAGCCATGGTAAATCTCAAAATATTTAACTAAGAGTTAAATCTAAAAGATAAATTTAATATAGAGACCCAAAACTGTCTAAAACCTATTGGTTGAGTGGTTTTAGAACCATCCCAACCTTAGACTTTTAATAATTCATTTTGGATCCATTATAAACTGAAAATTATTTTATTATAAAATAATATTTCTAGCTTTTCTTAAGGTGCCCTCGCCCCTCTTAGAAAAGGGAACTCCCCCTCCTCTCTAATTCACACATTCAAATCCATTTTTCTTAGACAGAACCTAACCAAATACCCTCTAAATTGTCCTCCATTCATCTTAGAGGCATTACTTTAGTCATAAAGCCAACCTATGGAGCCCTCTCGATCAAATCAAAAGAAAGAACCCGAAGAAGTGGTAAATATTTCATCACCTCTTTCAAATTCCTTTCTTCTTTAACTTCCTCTTTCTTTGTTGTTTCCATTATAAAATAATAACTCCAGTATCTTCTCTATACTATTATGTTATTATAAATATGGTACAACCATATTCAGTATTCTATCCATCCTTTTAATGACATGTCACCATACGTGCGTATGTACGACTTACCGTCTCCACATCATGGTGTTATTGTTATTCAATACATTATTATTTGGATGGGTATAATAATGATGTGTAATTGATGTAAATAATAAATATAACATGATAATGATTCTGTATATACGATATAACATCGAATTATATATTATTTTAATATCAAAATAATGATATTGTCGCTCGTGCATACGTACGGATTACAATCTCCACAAACGCGATGAGATTCATTCCCCATCGTATCCATTCAAAAAATAGTTTCATTAGATGATTAAAAATAATTTTTAAATACTTAATATCATAATTAATATGAATAAGATACAACCTATCCATAGAAATCATTACTAAAGTAACAAATCATATAATGGAAAATGAATCAGTTAACATCTGAAACAACGATAAAACTAAGATATTATTAACAAAGAATTGTTAAAAGATCATATATGATATCATGTTAATGTATATGATTCTTTTATAATTTAATAAGAATTATTTCACCATAATACATTAGGTTAACCTAATCTCTAACAATGAAATGTACAAGGTAAGGGTTAATTTGACAATCTCTTTATTATCCGAGGTTGTTTTTACGTAAGTATCTACTGGGTCCTCCTTATCATCCACATCCATGTTTCTTAAAAATGTATTTCAAAAAATGTTTACTATTTAATAGACAGTGGGTTAAATTAATTTATTTTATTATTTGACCTTATATGTTTTTTGTTGGAATCACCTGTTTTGATAATCTCAAATCATGCTTAAACATTGATTATGATGTATTAAAACCTTGCATTAATCTTATTATTCTATGCTTAACGTATTTTATTCTAAACAGTTCATATTATTACTCTCATAACTTTACTGTAACAGCTTACAGTAGTATTTACATAAGTTTAGTATTGTTAGCTAACAGTCAGAGTTTTCTTTTCAAAGTCACAGTTACAGCTAACTGTCACCTTAAGTTACTGTTGCAATAAGTTCACAGTTCCAAGGTTACAGTCGAAGACTAATACAATCTTACAGTCACGAGTCTACCGCTATCTATTGTCAAAGCTCACAGACAAAGGTCACAGTTACAAGACTTCTGTTCAAAGTTTTCTTGGCTCAAGTTCACAGTCGAACAAGTCTACAGTTGGCTCAAGTTCACAGTCGAACAAGTCTGCAGTTGGAACAAGCTCACAGTCGAACAAGCCTACAGTCATAAGTCTACAGTCAAGGTTACAGTTAGACAGCTTCTGTCGACTAAGTCTACTGATGATCGAGGTCTATAGTTGACAAAGGTTACAGTTCTACAAATTTGATATTACAAGTCTACAGTTAGAGAGGCTACAGTTACATGGAGTAAAAGCTACCATTGCAAGCCTACATACAGCAAGCCTGTTGTTGAAGTCAGCATTCAGAAGGAAGTCCACAGTTGTAAGTCCACAGTTGGAAGACCATAGTTGAAGTCCACAGTGACATACATTCTCGACCAGTCTATTGTTATTATATTTCTACTTTTTCTTCTTTACCAATTTGTTTAATACTAATCTAACGGTCATGTCTAGACAAATTAATACACCTAACATTATTTATTGATATTTGCAGACATATCAAGAAATGATACAATGTACGAGGAAGATCGCACGTGTAACTCAAGACTATTTATCTTGTCGGCCTCGGGTGAACAAAAAGGGAATATATGGAGGAGTATAAAAAGAAGAGAGAAGCATTCAAGAAAATGAAATGCATAGATGAATGGAACAGGAAGGACACACAGAGTCCAACATCTACAACTGAGAAGGAGATACACATATACACAAAAAGAAGAACTCTCGAGCATTCATTCTCAAGAACAAAAGAGTCTCAAGTGAACCGACTGAAAGAACCGTCTCCTAAAGCCATGCTGTGAAGTACTCAAACTCAAAGAAGCTGATCACTTGAACATCTGGAAGTCTGGAAATCACGACACTCTGTTTTAGTGTCAACTTACAGAAAAAGGACCAAAGCTTCAAGTCACTCATTCCTATGAGTCCAGAACTGATCTGCCAACACTATAGAGCACTCTAAACCTTCTTCTTTCTATCTATTGCTCTACTGTGTTTTAGTTCTCTACATTTTGAGTTGTGTGTGTTATCTGCTGTATTAAACACACACACTGACTCTTGAACTTTCACTGGAGGATCTGTGAATCCTCAGCAAACCCTTTTACACTTCATTTCCCACTGTGGATAGTGGTAGAGGTCTTGTGACCTAGACAGCTGGCTGCTGTTGTTTGTTTTCCCACGAAGAACTGTGGTAGAGGTCTTGTGACCTGGACAGTGTGTTCACTGTTGTTAACCCCGATCCAGGGTGTGGATCATTTTTATATAAACTTTTGAGAGGACTAAGTCTCGGCTTGAGACTGAACCTCTTGGTTAATTCTCTGTGTTTGTAGTTATACTCTATATCCATACTATACATATTTACTTCATATTCCGCTGCTATTACTTTGAAATATAATCTATCTTCAAAGATACTTATATAATTAAATTCGCAAGTGTTTATATTTGTTATAAATCAGTAAGTTAGTTTCAAAAGTTAATTTAATCATAAGATTAAGTTAACTGAGAATTAATCAATCTTTGAGAAACTAATTGAACCTTTATAATCTATATTAATTCACTACAATTTAATTTGTTTTGAAATTGGGGGATTTTAATAGAAATTGTTTTTAACAGAAATTTTAATTGGAACTCAATTCACCCCCCCTCTTGAGTGTCCACTCTGACCAACATTTGGTATCAAAGGGAGGTTGTGTTTATCTCTGTTATACTTGCTCAATGTTTTATTTTAACTCTCTGTTTTTAAACTGTGATTGTAGTTTTATCTAAAAGATCTTAAATTTCTGTTAGTTCTAAATTTTATCTCTTTAAAACATTTTCTAAAATTTCCTTATGGAAAATAGACTAGAAGGTGTTGCTACTAACAGGCCACCCTTCTTTAATGGTGTGAATTATGCCCAATGGAAGCTCAAAATGAAAATTCATTTGGAAAGTATGGGTTTTGATATTTGGACTGCTATAGAGTCTCAATACAAGATTCCAAAAACTGAAAGAATAACTTGGGATGAACCTACTACGGTAGCTTACAATAATAATTGTAAGGCTGTGAATGCTCTCTACTGTGCTCTAGGAGATGAGGAATTCAATAGAATTTCTGCACGTAAAACTTCTTTTGAAATCTGGGACACCTTAGCTGTTTCTCATGAAGGAACAACTAATGTCAAGGAAATGCGGTTAAATACTTATACTATCAAATATGATAACTTTAAGATGAAATATGATGAACCTATTTCTAATATGTATCTCAGGTTTAATGATATAGTCAACACAATGAGCTCACTCGGAAAGATTGTTCCAGCAAAGGAGCAAATCATGAGATTATTGAGATGTCTGCCTGACAGATGGAGAGGCACATCCGTTTCAATTAGAGAATCCTGTGATATTGGAACTTTGCCTGTCAAGGAGTTAATTGGTAAGCTGATGATTTACGAAGAAGAGCTCAAGGTAAATAAAGAGGAAGATGAGGAACCAAAATGAAAATCTGTAGCTTTTAAGTCTACTGCATCAAAGAGAAAAGACAAGGAGAAAGTGCATATACCAACTGAAATCTCATCTAGTGAAGACTTAGATTCTGACAGTGATGCCGAGATGGCACAAATAGCAAGGAGATTCAAGAAGTTCTATAGGAAGAAGAAGTTCTTCAGAAAACCAAACTACAAGGGTAAGTATGATAGACAAGGTAAGTGGAAGAAAGATTGGAAGAAAACTGATAAAGAAGAAGACATAGTTTGCTATGAATGTAAAAGGAAAGGACACATCAAAGCTGACTGTCCTAAGTTAAAATTCAAGAAGAAATATGAGTACAAGGACAAGAATTATAAGAAAGCTATGAAGGCCACCTGGAGTGCTTCAGAAGACAGCACAAGTGAATCAGAATCCAGTGATTCTGAAAGAAATCGTGCTAATATGTGTTTCATGACAAACACATCTGAGGTAACCTTAGACACTCCCACTTTAAACTCTTATTATTCTGAAGGTGAAGCAGAATCTGGTTCTGATTCTGAAAATATGTCTAAAGATGAATTGATTGAATACAGTAATATGCTGTAAGAAACGTGTAATGAACTAAAGGATAAATATAAGTCTTTAAAGAAACAGCATGCTCTTACTGTAAGTGTCAAGTCTGCACTTGATGTAGAAAAAGAGAAAAATGTTCAATTATTAAAGGAGAATACAGAACTGAAACTATCTAATGAACAACTTAGAAAGGACTTAGAAACATTCACAAATGGAAAAGATACTCTAACCCAACTTCTAGGAATGCAAGTTGCACCTAAGTATGCTACTGGCTTGGGATACCAACCTGGACAAAGACAGTTTACTAAAACCCGATTTATTCCCAAGTCTGGAAAAAATCCTGCTAGTTCCAGTTTTGGAAATTCGTATGCCTCAACTGGTTATTTAAATATTTGTAGATCAAATAAAGTATATCTCTCTAAATCTGTTGCATCTATTAACTGTATGGGACCCATAAAACAAATCTGGGTACCTAAATCCTTGATTGCTAACATATCTGGACCCAAGAAAATCTGGGTACCAAAGTCATTTCCTGTCTAATCTGTTTTGTTGGAAATCTGTTTGAAAAGCAATTACAAGAAGGTATGGTACTTAGACAGTGGATGTTCAAGACACATGTCTGGGGACTATTCGTGCTTCAAAAGCTTAATAAAGGTTGATGGAGGATATGTCACTTTTGGTGATAACTCAAAAGGAAAAATCATCGGCTTAGGCCAGATTGGTAACACTGACTCAGTATTAATTTCCAAAGTTTTATTTGTTGATGGACTTAAGTACAACCTACTTTGCATTTCTCAATTGTGTGATGATGGTTTTAATATCAAGTTTGAAAACAATTCTTGTGATGTTTATAATTCCAAAAATGCTTTGATATTTTCTGCCTTAAGAAATGAAAATGTTTATGCTGTTGACTTAAACACTTTAGCTAAACATAATGTTACTTACTTAAATGATTTTCATAAAGAGTCTTGGCTGTGGCATAGGAGATTAGGACACTGCAACATTCACTCACTTAGAAAACTCTCTAAGAAACACCTAGTTAGAGACCTACCTAAGCTTGAATTCCCAAATGACAAAGTGTGTAATCCCTGTCAAAAGGGAAAACAACACAAAGTTTCTTTTAAACCAAAGAAAGAAGTTTCAACTTCTCAACCACTTGAACTGGTTCACATGGATTTGTTTGGACCATCAAGAATTTCAAGTCTAAATGGGAAGCACTATGTTTATGTTCTTGTAGATGACTTTTCTAGATATACTTGGGTATACTTTCTAGCTCACAAAAGTGAAGCCTGCTCTTCCTTTGTTAAATACTCTAAGTCTGTAGAAAATCTTAGTGGACTTAAGATTAAGACCTTGAGGAGTGATCATGGCTGTTAGTTTGAGAATCAAGAATTTGAATCTTACTGCTCACACAATGGCTATGCTCACAATTTTTCTGCTCCTAGGACACCTCAACAGAATGGTGTAGTGGAAAGAAGAAACCGAACACTACAAGAAATTGCAAGGACTATGCTTAATGAATATGACCTGCCTGTTTACTTTTGGGCTGAAGCTGTAAATACAGCCTGCTATGTTATTAATAGAGTCCTGATTAGACCGGTTCTTAAGAAAACCCCTTATGAGTTGTGGAATAATAGGAAGCCTAAGGTTAATTACTTTAGAGTTTTTGGTTGCAAAGTCTTTATTCTGAATACTAAAGATAATCTTGATAAATTTGCTCCAAAAAGTGATGAAGGAATTTTCCTGGGTTACTCTATGTCTAGTAAAGCCTATAGAGTGTTCAATAAGAAAACCAAATGTGTGGAAGAATATGTTCACATCAAGTTTGATGAGACTGATCCACATGATTCTAAAACTTCTCTTGAAGATGTTGAAGAAGACTTATCTGTTCTGGACCTAAATGACAAATCTAATGAACCTGTAATAAAAACATCCAGTTCTGGACTTTTTCCAGAATCTTCCTCTGTGGAACCCGAACCTATAAATGAACCTGAAATCTCTAGTCCAACCTTTACCAAATCAACTAGGATTCTAAAGAATCATCCTTTAGATGCTGTTGTTGGTAATCTTGATAGAGGAACACAAACTAGAGCTTCTCTAAGAGACCAGGTTGAACATCAAGCTTTTCTTTCATAGCTTGAACCCAAAAATGTCAATGATGCTATCAGTGATGAATTCTGGGTAATGGCTATGCAAGAAGAACTAAATCAGTTTGAAAGAAACAAAGTTTGGGAATTAGTGGAAAGACCTAAAGACACTCTTACCATAGGCACTAAATGGGTGTTTAGAAACAAAGTTGATGAGTTTGGTAATATAATCAGAAACAATGCTAGGCTAGTTGCACAAGGGTATAGTCAGGAAGAAGGAATAGACTATGAAGAAACCTTTGCACCCGTGGCTAGACTAGAGGCCATTAGGATATTACTTGCTTATGCTGCTCATCTGAATTTCAAACTATATCAAATGGATGTTAAAAGTGCTTTTCTAAATGGATATATAATTGAGGATGTATTTGAGGAACAACCTCCTGGTTTTACAAATCCCCATTTTTCTAATCATTTTTTTAAACTATCTAAAGCTTTATATGGTTTAAAGCAAGCTCCAAGAGCTTGGTATGATAGGCTCAGCTCTTTTCTTATTTCGAAAGGATTTACTAAAGGGATAGCTGATCCTACTCTTTTTATTAAATGGATTTCTAAAGATGTCTTAATAGTACAAATTTATGTGGATGATATTATTTTTGGATCTTCTAAAAATTCTTTATGTGTTGATTTTTCAAAAATAATGCAAAATGAGTTTGAAATGAGTTTAATGGGAGAACTCAAATTTTTCCTTGGATTTCAGATCTTTCAAAATAAAAATTGTATTATTTTGAACCAAAGTAAATATATTAAAGATCTTCTAAAACGTTTTTCTTTGGATGGCACCAAAGGCAGTGACACACCTATGAGCACCACTTGCAAGTTGGACAGTGATGAAACTGGTGAACCAGTGGATCAAACCAATTACAGAGGTATGATAGGTAGTCTACTGTACCTTACTGCCAGTAGACCTGACATCATGTTCAGTGTATGCATGTGTGCTCGGTTTCAAGCCAATCCAAAAGAGTCTCATTTGACTGCTGTTAAAAGGATTTTCAAATATCTAAAACATACTCCCAATTTGGGATTATTTTATTCAAAAGGAAAATCATTTGATTTATTAAGTTATTCTGATGCTGATTTTGCTAGCTGCAAGTTAGATAGAAAGAGCACCTCTGGAACATGTCACATTTTAGGCAAGTCACTAGTATCTTGGTGTAGTAAGAAGCAGAATTCTGTTGCATTGTCTACTGCCGAAGCTGAGTATATAGCTGCTGGTAGCTGTTGTGCACAAATCTTGTGGATGAAACACACTTTACTAGACTATGGATATCAATTCAAACATGTCTCTATAAGGTGTGTCAATACAAGTGCTATTAACATTTCTAAAAATCCAGTATCTCATGCTAGGACAAAACATATTGATGTGAGACATCACTTTCTGAGGGATCATTATCAAAAAGGTGATATCACTCTTGAGTTCATTGGCACTGAACATCAGTTAGCTGATATTTTTACAAATCCTTTGAATTCTGAGAGATTAAGTTACATCAAACATGAGTTAGGTATGATTAATTATAGCACAGTTGAAACCTCACAGTTGAAACCTCACAGTTGAAACCTCACAGTTGAAACCTCACAGTTGAAACCTCACAGTTGAAACCTCACAGTTGAAACCTCACAGTTGAAACCTCACAGTTGAAACCTCACAGTTGAAACCTCACAGTTGAAACCTCACAGTTAGACCTCACCGGTGTACCTCACTGTTACATCTCTCTGTAGGCTGTTTCGCTATTTAATCTTATTTTATATTTGCGGGAATTCGAACCGTTTCTTTTCTTTATACTTTTATTTCTAAATCCCTAAATGATAAAATTTAGAACATCGAACATATCTCAATCCACTCATCTTGACCCTTGCTCTCTCAAGTCCTAAACCCTAAACCTTCAACCGAACCTCGAAACCTCATTCAGTTCCAATGGCCAGAACAAAGCGACCCCCGACTTTCAATGAAGATACACCAATGCCGAAGAGGACTCGAGTCGAATCCAGTGGCACCGGGAACGCCTCGATAAGACCTGTTAATCCACATATGACTAAGAGAGAAATAGTTGCTGAGAAGGAGCTAAGTGAAGAGTGGATTTTATCGAGCAGATCATTAGTACTGGCAGTACTTAATGAGCAAGGATGGACCGAATGCTTCGCAAACAATAATGGACCGTACTACCCGAAGTTGGTGAAGGAATTCTATGAATATCTAAAGTTCGAGGAAGAGGATGATCTTCATAGACTGGTATCCAGAGTAAACGGCAATGAAGTCAGTTTTTCATCCGTTGAATGGGCTGCATGTTTAAGAGTTCCTCATGAGGGTATTTACAACTACTATTCTGGAGCGGCTCCTCCAAATAGTAGAATCTTTGATCATGAGACGGCTCTAGAAGAATTTACAGGCAATGGCACAGTAAGAAAGATTATTGCTGCTGAAATGAGTGGAGAGGACATGCTTCTGTTTAAGTTTATTCATCATGTACTGAGTCCTAGAAGAGGAGATTTTGCAACTATGAAGCACCAGGATATTTACTTGATGTACTTGTTAAAACATGGAAGGAAGGTCAACCTTTGTAGGTTGCTGATGGCTCAGATGGAGGACATGATAAAGGCAAGCTCAAAATCAAGTGCCTTGTTTCATGCTAAACTCATTTCGGTAATGTTGAAAGTGAAAGGTGCAGCTGGAAGTCAGGAAGAGTTAATAGTGGCAAAGAACAGTGTATGTATCTCGAAAGTAATATGCAAATTCATGAAGATCAGTTGGAATCCCTGGAAGAAATCATGGGTGAATGATGAGGAGAGAATCTATGAGAAATTTAGCCCTTCTACTCATCCCTCTAGACCGAGAGATAGGAGAGATCCAGGATTAAAGCCTGATGAGCCTGAACCTGTATACTCAAATGATGAACAGACTGCAGTAGTTGGTGACTCTGCAAGAGAGAACACCCCAATTGATGAAGGGAGTGATCCTGAGACTACTCACAGTCCTGTTAGGACAGTGACGTTTGGAGCAGCAAGCCCTCCAAAAGAACTACCTAGTAGAGAACCTGTTCTAAGAGACAGTGAGACTGAGTCTACAGAAGAAGAAGAAGAAGAATCTCAATATTTTGTCAAGGACACCTCTGACGAGGATGATACAGTCGAAGCAGAAGAGGCTGGAGCTTCAAATGAAAATCAAGAAACTGTTGCAGAAGAACTTAGTATGAGCCCTCTGATAGGGTATACAGACAAGTCAATGTCTGACCAGGAAGCAGGAGTGGTCTCTACTACTGTTCTCATGGAAG
The DNA here is from genome assembly GCA_963277665.1 of Viscum album. Taxonomy (NCBI): domain Eukaryota; kingdom Viridiplantae; phylum Streptophyta; class Magnoliopsida; order Santalales; family Viscaceae; genus Viscum; species Viscum album. The sequence goes on from OY728158.1 coordinate 1,617,417,409, forward strand.
TGGTTGATGACCCAACAGAGAGGGAGGCTAACCTCACTGCTGAACCTACAGAGGAAGCAAATATGGAACCTGCTAGAGCTACAGAAGAGCACTTAGAGTTACCTAGAGTTGAGCAGATAGTAGAAAATGTTCAGGAAGGAGCTCCAAGTGAGGGGGAGCGTTTTGGTTCAGTCTCTGTACTGTATGATATAGAAGGATGGACCTTAGATCCAGGATACATGGTGTTAGGACTCAATTATGAGGATTCAGATGAGGAAACCAACCACCAAGAAATCCAGTTATCCTAACTAACAACTCTCCAGTGTTAGAAACTGAAAGATTGGCAACCAAGGAAGACCTTGAATCCTTAAAGAATGAAATGAAGGAGACCATCAGACAGTCTGTTGCTGAATTGAAAACCAGTCTTTTTGATGAGCTGAAAAATGTAGAACAATCCTTAGAATTATCTCTAGGATGTGTTGTGGGAAGTCCAATCAAAGAAGTGATGGAAGAAAGGAAAGTGTTCCACACTCAAATTGAAAGCTGGACTGGAGCAGTAGTGGCCCTCAGACAATCAGTTGCTTCTTTAACAGCCCTGAGCAGTTCTTAGACACAAGTGGCCAGTGAGATTCGATACATCAAAGAAGTGGTCAAGCAGTTTGTGGAAGTATTTGAGGCTTTCAAGAAATCAGTAAAATAACACTTTAGCAATCAGGATGTTGTCATTCAGAAAGTGATTGGAAATCTGACTCAGTCTTTCAAGGAGACAGTGGAATTCTTAGTCAAGTCCCTTCCTTCATCTAGCTCTCCTGTAGACCTTGAGCAGTTTAGAAGCCTTCTCAGAGAAGAGCTTACTCAGGCCCGTGCAAATGACACATCAGACCTACAGATCCTTGCTACTACAAGAGAAGTCAGTGGCTTTGTTCGTGAGCACCTGCAGGCTGCTACTGCTTCTCAGGAGGCCATCAAAAGTAAAGTGGATTATTACTTTGATCGGATTTTCACCAAGCATCAGTTGAACCATCACTTCAAGCTCATGCTAGAAACTATGAAGCTGCCTCATGTAACTCAGGCTTTCAAAGAACAAGTTAGCAAGCTACGAGAGTTGACCCCGGCTTTGGATAAATTCTTGGAAAACAAAAATGACTTCTTATCTGCCATGGACAGAGGAGGAAACATCATCATGGATTTCAGGAATCTGCTCCTACCTTTTCTTCATGTGGACTGCACACCTGTTATAGTTCCTCCTTCCCTACCTGTCTCAAACCCCAGTGGTTCTTCAGTAATGTCTCCTGTTGATGCCCTCAGAAGCCTTAGACCACTGATACCTCGGCAAGCTACTCACTATAGGCCTTCAGGAGCATCTGTTGCTTCCCCTCCAGACATTCCTGCTGCAATTCCTCAGCCTGTTGATCTTTCACCTACTGCTCCATCTTCTTCCTCCAAAGGAAAATATCCCTTACCTACAGATGAAGAGGATTGAGTCAGTTTATGTTTTTTTGATAGGGATCATGTATTCACGTTTTGGGTCATGTAATGTACTCATTATTAATACAATGTTTATTTTCTCTCTCTCTTTATTTCTTTTTGTTAATCACAAAGGGGGAGAACTAGGGAGAAATAGGGAGAAATAGGGAGAAATAGGGAAAACTCTGGGGAGAAATGAACCTATACAAAGAGGGAAAAATCCTTGAGGATAATACCTAATTTTTTTTTGCTCATATTGCTAATACTGTGTTTTGCACACTTCTCTCTGATACATCTCTATTTGATACATCTATATTTCATTCCATACTGACATAATTTGTGATTATCAAAAAGGGGGAGATTGTTGGAATCACCTGTTTTGATAATCTCAAATCATTCTTAAACATTGATTATGATGTATTAAAACCTTGCATTAATCTTATTATTCTATGCTTAACGTATTTTATTCTAAACAGTTCATATTCATACTCTAATAACTTTACTGTAACAGCTTACAGTAGTATTTACATAAGTTTAGTATTGTTAGCTAACAGTCAGAGTTTTCTTTTCAAAGTCACAGTTACAGCTAACTGTCACCTTAAGTTACTGTTGCAATAAGTTCACAGTTACAAGGTTACAGTCGAAGACTAATACAATCTTACAGTCACGAGTCTACCGCTATCTATTGTCAAAGCTCACAGACAAAGGTCACAGTTACAAGACTTCTGTTCAAAGTTTTCTTGGCTCAAGTTCACAGTCGAACAAGTCTACAGTTGGCTCAAGTTCACAGTCGAACAAGTCTACAGTTGGAACAAGCTCGCAGTTGAACAAGCCTACAGTCATAAGTCTACAGTCAAGGTTACAGTTAGACAGCTTCTGTCGACTAAGTCTACTGATGATCGAGGTCTACAGTTGACAAAGGTTACAGTTCTACAAATTTGATATTACAAGTCTACAGTTAGAGAGGCTACAGTTACATGGAGTAAAAGCTACCATTGCAAGCCTACAGACAGCAAGCCTGTTGTTGAAGTCAGCATTCAGAAGGAAGTCCACAGTTGGAAGTCCACAGTTGGAAGACCACAGTTGAAGTCTACAGTGACATACATTCTCGACCAGTCTATTATTATTATATTTCTACTTTTTCTTCTTTACCAATTTGTTTAATACTAATCTAACGGTCATGTCTAGAAAAATTAATACACCTAACATTATTTATTGATATTTGCAGACATATCAAGAAATGATACAATGTACGAGGAAGATCGCACGTGTAACTCAAGACTATTTATCTTGTCGGCCTCGGGTGAACAAAAAGGGCATATATGGAGGAGTATAAAAAGAAGAGAGAAGCATTCAAGAAAATGAAATGCATAGATGAATGGAACAGGAAGGACACACAGAGTCCAACATCTACAACTGAGAAGGAGATACACATATACACAAAAAGAAGAACTCTCGAGCATTCATTCTCAAGAACAAAAGAGTCTCAAGTGAACCGACTGAAAGAACCGTCTCCTAAAGCCATGCTGTGAAGTACTCAAACTCAAAGAAGCTGATCACTTGAACATCTGGAAGTCTGGAAATCACGACACTCTGTTTTAGTGTCAACTTATAGAAAAAGGACCAATGCTTCAAGTCACTCATTCCTATGAGTCCAGAACTGATCTGCCAACACTATAGAGCACTCTAAACCTTCTTCTTTCTATCTATTGCTCTACTGTGTTTTAGTTCTCTACATTTTGAGCAGTGTGTGTTATCTGATGTATTAAACACACACACTGACTCCTGAACATTCACTGGAGGATCTGTGAATCCTCAGCAAACCCTTTTACACTTCATTTCACACTGTGGATAGTGGTAGAGGTCTTGTGACCTGGACAGCTGGTTGCTGTTGTTTGTTTTCCCACGAAGAACTGTGGTAGAGGTCTTGTGACCTGGACAGTGTGTTCACTGTTGTTAACCCCGATCCAGGGTGTGGATCATTTTTATATAAACTTTTGAAAGGACTAAGTCTCGGCTTGAGACTGAACCTCTTGGTTAATTCTCTGTGTTTGTAGTTATACTCTATATCCATACTATACATATTTACTTCATATTCTGCTGCTATTACTTTGAAATATAATCTATCTTCAAAGCTACTTTGATAATTAAATTCGCAAGTGTTTATATTTGTTATAAATCAGTAAGTTAGTTTCAAAAGTTAATTTAATCATAAGATTAAGTTAACTGAGAATTAATCAATCTTTGAGAAACTAATTGAACCTTTATTATCTATATTAATTCACTACAATTTAATTTGTTTTGAAATTGGGGGATTTTAATAGAAATTGTTTTTAACAGAAATTTTAATTGGAACTCAATTCACCCCCCCCCCCTTGAGTGTCCACTCCGACCAACATTTTTGAAAGGAATATTTCCATTATTTTCCAAACAAGGTACTTTATGACCTTTTTGACAAAATTAATGTAAGAATGTTTTTTTAACTTATACGGCGGGTGTGGATATTTTCCGCCATTATAAAATCATCGAAGAATCCCTTAAATTCTTATAAGAATATTTTCAAAATAAATTTTTTCTTAAATGATTTCAAAATAGAAATATATATCTCTATAAAAAATGCTTTGATTTCATCTATGTCAACATCCTTTGATGGTTTTTAAGCTTACTTGAAGTTGATTTATTATGATACAAAACTTCTATATTGTGTGAAGGTTTTGTAATATTTTTGACTATGGATGTGTTATTTTTATTCCATTCAGGGTTTATGGATAAAATATTTACATTTCATATTCTAGTTTTAATAACCATTTTTATTATATGTTTAATCCTTTTCATATGAGGAATTCATTGGACTTAGTAAGTGATGGGTGGAGCCCGGTATAGCTCCTCGATGCATCAGCAGGTATCATGAGAAAAAATAATGTCTTGGCACAAGGCCTTGAAAAAAACTTTTTTTGTAGTCATGGAACAAGGCCTTGACTATGTGGTTATGAATTCTGGAATTATTCATTCCATCGTTAAGAATGTGGCTATTGATATTGCATGTAATTATTCGATTAATATAATATCCATGTGAGTAAGTAAATGGAGATAATTTGATTTATATTTGCCATATTATAATGATGTTTTGGTAGAAATGTCTTTTGTTTTTGTTTTATACATTGCCTTAAATGTTTATGATTATTTATGAAAGATTCTGCTATATTGTTATCCTTACTGAGCATCTGAGCTCACCCCTTTCTATGTTTTATTTTTCCTAAGATGCAAAGAAGTATATTATGACTGACCTGCAAGGACAGTATAAGGGACATGAATGTGGAATATGGAGACTATGTTGTTGTAGTTTATCATTTTAAAATGTAATGTGAAACTTAGGAATGTATCTAGTACTTCCAAGGCTACTAAACTAATCGGTCTTTCAAGACTTGATCTTCTGTGATTATGCCAATGATACGTAATAATGCACCGACTTTGGGTAACTGGGGTCAGGGTGTTACATAAGTTTTGTGGATCACTGTAAATAAATATATACTGAATATATATTATATTTATATAATTTTTAAAATTATGGATATTAGGTAACCATGATCAAATTAAGAGTATTTCAAATAAAAAATCAAAACATATAAGAAAGAACAAAGTGGTTATTACCCAAAACAAGACTTCAACATGGAATTGTTAATAAACAGGTAATAAAAGATCATATTTAAATCATATATAGTATGATATATATAATATTTTTTAAATACATGTATAATAAAGTTATAATTATTATACATTAGTTTCTAATGTGTACAAATGAAGTCTATACTTAACGTAAGGGATTTCCATCTCACTTTTTACTTCTGTGAGACCCATGCCATGTTCACAAAGTTTTTATTTTATGTGGTGCATATAATAACCATGAATGTATATTATAATTATTATCCTGAAAAATTATTTAGTGTTACATATCCATTTGAGGATATCACATTCATGGGGTTTATGGTTCAAAAGATAACAAATCAGTAAGTGTTTTTTGTCTCAATTTTCCTTTTTAAGACAAATGTTATATTGGGAACCTATATTCCCATAAAAGGGGTATATAAATAATTCTTCACTTATAATATCATGAATTTATCCTTCCCCATGATATTTTAAATTTCACTTAATTATTTTTCTATATGGTTCTTACATCTCAAAATTTCCAAAGTAGTAAATATTTTATGTTACAATCTTATTGTTTATTGAGATTATTTATTATTATGTTTCTGATGATAAAATATTATAATCCATATCTCATGAAACTCATTAAATTTCTTCTCCTATTATTATTTATTATATTAATCATACTATTTTAATTTCTCTCTTCGATCAAAAATCCATTTTCTTCTAAAAACGTGTTTTAAAAGAAATCAAAAGTGATTAATTATTAACCTATACTAATTAAAAAAAATTACCTATTTTTTACTTTTTTTAAAAAAAATGAAATGAATCTTCATGACACTTTTCAAAAAATTAATATTTGGATTTTACTGAAAATAATCTTTGTTTTAACATGTATGACATAAATGGAATTTCATTTTTTCATGACCATTATTTTCTTCGAATATTCCTTTATAAATTTTCATGTATTTTTAAAAGAAAATATTTCCCAAAAGTTTTATATTTTAATTTTTTTTCAAATAAGAATTGATATTTTCCTCAATAAATGTTTTAATTTTTTTATAAAGATTATTTTATACTTTTTCATGTTTATTTTCAACGAAAAGAATATTGAAAATGTTTTATGTTTTAAAAAGTGATTTTCATGGAAAAGTTATTTTCGTTACAAAATATTTTAAATGCTCTTTCAAAATAATTCTCCATATAATATGACATCCTTTAACCAAAATTATGATTTATTGAGGCATAAACTAAGGACACCATTCTTATTCTTTATCTGAATGGTTTATGTTTAGGATTGTATGATATTTTTGAAATAAATTTCTCTTCCACAGGTTATACAATGATAAAATTCTTATGAAATCCTCTTTATATACAGGTCAAGAAATGATTAAATGATTATGAAACATGTATCTTTTACATAGGTTATGATATGGTGAAATGTTTATGAATTCCATTTCATATCATGGGTTTTGATATTGTGAATGTTTTATGATTTTATGGCATGCATATATATGATTTTCATTATGTGATGGGTGGGAACTATATCTACCTTCAATACATTAGTTAAAGCTTTATATCCCATGAGGTAAAAATGTGAAACATGTCAATGTTCTTGATCCACTCTGGTAAATAGGTGTGTCCTGATCCACTATTAATAACACGTTTGTCCTAATCTACAATGCAAAATAGGTGGTGAGTAATGATCCACTATATTGATTGTATTGGTAGTTTACCTTGACATATGAAATTATTTCCAATATTTATGATTGTTCCACACTTTTATTACATGATATTATTGTTCATGATTGATTTTTGATAATTTATAATGCTTATGGGCCATGTTATTGGAAATGATAATGTTTTATGTCATGAATCTTGTTTATGATCTATGATAGCTTGGGTATAAACTTTTTAAGTTATGTTCATGATCACATGACCTCATACTTATCTTATTATTTCTTATGATAATATATCCATATCTCTTTTTTATCCTTATTGATCATCTAAGCTAACTCTCTCTTATATTTCTTTCCCTAGGTTATCAAGAATGGTTTAGGTGGGGTATGCCTAAGAGGAGTACAATGTGATATGATTTTTGTGTGAGATGTTGAATATATTTCACCAAATTAGAATATTGTGTAACAATACTAAAAACAAACTAAACTATTATGTTCCTCATGCATGTGTTTTCGTAATGTACTGAATATTCATATAAAAATATGTAATATCTATGTATGAAGAGATTTGGTCTCTATAGTTGGTATCAAAGAAAGGATTAGTCATCCTTTTTAAACTATTATGAGAAATATTTAGTGTAATCCCTAAGGATATATCAAATGATATTCCTAGGGATATGTCTAAGGATAAGTCTAAGGCTAACTCAAAGTATAGTAAAATGTCCTAGAATTTTGGTAAAGGATAGATTGAGTGGTTTCTAACCAATTACATCCTTTCATAGACACTAGAAGTGGATGTGGATCAATAATAGAGGTATCAATGTGTAATAAATATAAATAGGGAATATTTATCTAGACTGGGTTATCACGTAGTACATAAAAATGGGTCTTGTTGCACACCTAGTTTGACACTCTTTGGGAATATGATTTGGAAATTCACAAACTCATTACATACTACCATCAAGAATGATTTAAATAGATAGTGACTATGAATTACCTAGGATAAACCTAAGGTGTCATAGATTAAAAATAAGTGTCCTGATTTAGACATCCTATAAGTAATTTTTCATGATTATGTGGTTTTTCACTATGGTAATTGTTTCTCACATTATACTTTATGGTTTTAGTTAATGTATAGAACTGATGGAACCATGTTAATGCTTTATGCATATGATAATGAAATGATTTTACTCATAAGAAACCAAACATTATGGGGGATGGAATTAAATTTTCTTTAATATGCTTATAAAAATTTATCAATATATGAATCATGTGGATCTTCTGAATGATCTAAGGAGGAAACAATATTCTGTTAATACTTCATGAGGAAACATTCAACTTCTTTATGTGGTTCCAATGATCCACTACTTGTTGGAAATGGATTAGTACCATTAAAAAGATATTTTTTGTTATTCAATGTTCAGAGCATAAAAAATTCATTTTTGTTATTTATATTTAGGAAGTTGAATCAGGTTAGTGGTAGACTCTTATTAAGAGTATGAGTGAATAATAAGAAATTGAATATAAATAACTGGAGGATTTTAAGTGGATATTTCTCAATAAGTACATCCCTCTTATTCTATGAATGAATATGGATAATGAATTTATTAAACTTAAGAAAAGTCTAGTGAATATATTGGTATCTATTAATATACTTTTACAAAACGTTCAATGTATGCTTCTTGTTTAATCATTACCCCTAAATGAAAAATTGATTGATTCTTTAGTGGCATAAAACAAAGTCTTCAAAAGACCTTCGATATAACAGACTTCATTATCTACTAAAAAGTCATTAAATGGGCACTAAAGATAGAAATTGAAATTTAATATTCTCATAATTCCTATGGGTTTGATATGAAAAAGAATATTGAGTCTCATAAAAACTCAAATTGTGGAAAGAAATTCCCGCCATCTGTATGCCAAAAATGTTGGAAGAAGTATCAAAGAAATTGATTGAATGGAACTGGTAGGTTCTTTAAATATGTAAAGATATGTCATAATACCCATGAATTTCATGTTTTGATTAATGATATAGATAATGCAATGAAGGAAAATAGGATGCCAACTAATGCACCACCTCTACTCTAGTGTTTAAAGTGAAAGGATTTTGGGAATTATTCAAATCAATTCCCCAATCCAAAGGCTAATGTGGATGATAATCCACCACCACCTCTAAATAAAAAGGATAAAGGTAAATCTTATGAAATCACAATAGATGAAGTTAATCATGATTATTAGGGAACAATTATCCTCCCATCCATGGTTTGTAATTTCTTGTTTGATTTTGTATGAATGGGAAATGTGAAGATCTTATTGTTCATCCTTTTGTGAAATTTCATATTATTAACATCCTCTACATGGATTCTAGAATAATTAAATAACATTTGATATTATATCAGTATAAGGATGAACCCATGATTGAATTGGAAATCTTTTTGTATAAGATAAGATGTTATATAAGGTACAAAGGGTGAATTAAAATTTCAAATTATATATGTCACTATATAATATTATCTTAAGTGTTATGGTTACCATCATGGGTTTATGATTTTAATAATGAACATAAGTTCAAATTAATTGAAACCCATTTTTAGGTTTTATGTGATGGGAGTCATATCAATATTAAGGATATTTATAAATATATTTACGGAAATAAAACCCTTTGGTTTTGTATATGTTTTAGTGAAAATTGTATTTTATGAGGAATGATTTTATACATTCTTACCCTATGATCAATGTTACTAGTAACAATTAGGGTTTATCTTATATTTGATGTTCAGGTAATTATGGGTTTTAATCGATCACATTACAAATTCATCACACTTCATTTATATGAGAGAATATTTATCTTTGGATTTGATTTGTACAATATATATTTAGTGGTAAGGTTTCATGTGGTACCATATTAAATTGTATCTGATTTGAATCTATATTTTAAACTGATGTTTTGGAAAATTCTTCAACAATCTCTTGATACTGAGTTGAGTTTTAGAACTACGCATTATCCTTATATAGATGGTAAATATGAGAGAGAAATTCAACAGCGTTTGGGATCAAAACCTTCCCCAATTGAGTTTTCCTACAACAATTGTTTTCAATAAATCCTTTATATGGATCATTATGAATCCCTCTAAGGAATGAAATGTATATCTCCAACGTGTTAGAATAAAGTTGGAGAAAGAAATCTATTAAGACCTAAGATGGAAAAAATGGAAGGTAACGTTAGAGACATTTAACAACACATCAAGAAAACATAGGGTCGGTATAAAATCATGCTGATAATCATTGGTGTGATCTATAATTTAAATTTAATGACAAGGTATTTATAATAATTTCTCCATATAACAATGTTATTAGATTCAGAATGAATTAGAAACTAAGACCTAGGTATATCGGTACTTTTGATATTATTGATTGTATAAGGATATTATCATATTGGTTGGAACTTCCACCAAACCTCTCTCAATTAAATTATGTGTTTCATGTATATCTCCCGAGGAAGCACATACCTGAACCTTCACACTTATTGAACTCATAAGCCATTCCATTAGAGCAAGATATCTATTACGAGGAACAACTGATTGGGATTCTTTATTATACAATGAATGTTCTAAAAAACAAGAATAGTCACCTAGTCAAGGTTTTGTGTTCAGACCACCATTTTGAGGAACCTATGTGGGAACTGGATTATACGATGAGATGGAATTATCCCCATTTTCTGTATTAGAGTAATGAATTTTGAGGGTGAAATTAATTTTAAGGGGGGTAGAATTTAACACCCATGGTTTTCATGATTTATTTTTTAAAAAATAAATTTTATTTAATTGATATCTTGTTTTACACATATCACCTTGTTAATCATTCACTATACTCAACACCTGGTTAGCTTTCATTACGGACGACACTGAGTTTTAACAAAACCATGATATATTATTAATATAGTTATTTTAAAGAAACAATTATAACCTAGACAATAAACATAGCAATATGAATAGTAATAAATAATTTTAAATATAAATTATAATTTTTCTATATAAGGAATCATATTCATAAAAAGTGTTTAATTTCTGGTAAATTCTTTATATGTTTTGAAAATACTATTTTCATCAAAAAATGATTTTATTCCTTTCTGTGAATATTAATAAAATTATTTTTTTCACACTTTTAGAAGAACTTTTTTTGAAATATACATAAATGTTTTAATAAACATGATAAAATTATATTATGGATACTTTATGGGATTTTTCTGAAAAATTTTATTTTTTGATGAAAAATAAAAAATATGAATTTTAATTGAAAACTATCTTTTAATTTAATTAATTCATAAGGTTAAATTATATTTTAAATTAGTTTTAAAGTAAAATCTGTTCAATTATAAGTAAATTAATATAATTGAGGTCATTTTAATTGATACATATTGAATTTCAATATAAACATTATAAATGTTTGAGCATTTTCTCTTTAAAAACCCACTTTCTCATCTCATCTATGTGATTAATTTTCAATTATAATTTTACACTTCTATGATTGTAATTTGAGAAATTAATTCCATATTTGAAATAAAAATAATTTATATTCTCTAATAATTCAATATTATTTTTCAGGAAAATGAATAGTAAAAATTGTAAAAATAATTTATCACAGTTAAGGTAAACATGGGTTTACTATGGGGTAAACTAAAAAGGTAATAAAAAAAATTAATAAAAATCTTTACAAAAACCCATTTTATGGAAATATTTCAAAATTATGACTTATAATTTATAAAATTATTCATTTTGGATCCTTCTTTTATAAAAAAACGTTGGTACACCTTTTCCTTTTCAAAAGAATACATGTGTGCCACTCACCTCACATACAAAAGGACACACTTTCTCATCATCTCCTCACACATTAAAACACATTTGGTTCGAATAATTTCTTCATGATAAACTTCCAAAATCCCCTCCTCCCATTCTAGATTCATTATTTTGGACATAAATCCAACCTAGGAAGTCATTTGGTGTTAACCTAAAGAGGATACCTGAAGAAGAGGTAACGTTCATCAATGAGTGTTTTTGTTTTATTTCATACTCCAAATCCATAAATTTTTATTAAATTTTGTTTATATTATATCCATAATTTATTCAATATAATTATATGTTTTATGTTATATTAATTAACTATAACTATCTCCTCTTCCATCAAATGGGTTATGAAATCCTCTTTCATGTGTATGGCGGACTACTGCCTCGCGAACCAATGTCATTTATTTTTCCATTAAAACCTTTCAAGGATAGTTATAATGATGTATTAAATTTTTATATGTTATATTTATGATTTTACAATACTTATTGAATCATAATATCACTTTTTTATTTTTTTACTTTCCATTCTGTACGAATATAATAACATAATTCGTGTGTACGACAGAGAACCGCCCCACAAAGTGATGTGATTCATTCACGCTTTACATGGAAGGTAATAAGGATGGTTTTAATGAAAATATTTGAAATATATGTAATAAAATTTGTTACTTAATGTTAATATATTATTTAACTTTATTTATTTATTTCCTTCGGGAAAATGGAAACAACGTTCATGCATATGTACTGCCTACCATCTACATGAATTGTGTATTTCATTTTTTATCTCTAACTTTTATTGAACTCTATAAATACATATATAATGAATATATATCATATTTATATCATGGTTAAAGTTATGGATATTATTTACCAATTATCAATTTAATATGACCCAAAAAACCAATCATAACATATACGAAAAATCAAAAGGTTTATTACCAGAAACATGACTTTAGCATGGTATTGTTAATAAATGGGTAATAAAAGGTCATAAGTAAATCATATATGGTATGGTATAAATAGTTATGTTTTTAATATATTTATAATAATAATATATTTAATATACTAGATTTTATAATGTGAACAAAGGAAGTCAAGACTTAAGGTAAGGGATTTCCATCTCACTTTTATCTTCTTTGATACACATGTCATATTCACTACTTATTTATTTTATTTAGTGTATATAATACCCATGAATATATATTATTAAGATTTACCTAAAAACTACTGGTTTTTATATATCCATTTTATAATCTCTCATTCATGTGGTTTATAGTTCAAAAGTTAACAAATCCGTCTGGGGTTTTTTGTCTCAATTTTTCTTCTTTGAGACATATATTATGTTATGCACCTATCTTCCATTACAAGGTGTATACTTACAACCTTTGAATGTAATATCATGAAATTATATATACCCATGATATTTTATGTTTCAATTAATGATGTTCCTTCATGATTCTTACGTTTCAATGTTTCTGAATTGGTAAATCTTTTTTGTTATAATCTCATCGTTAATCAGGATTGTTTATTATTCTGTTTTTTATAGAAAATATTATGATCCATCTCTCAAAAAATAATTAATTTCATTCCCCTATTTCTATACATGATATTAAAAGTACCATTTTTTCACTTTTTAGAGCATAAAATAATTGAGAAAATATGTTTATGAAAAATTGCCTTTATTTCTCTCTTAGATCAGAAATCTATTTTCTTCCAAAACCATGTTTTCCAAAAAAGATTTAAAAAGTTTTTAATTATTCAGCTATGATTTTAAAAAAAATTTCCTCTGTTTTACTTTTTATTAATTTTTTTGAAAGTAATATTCATATTATTTTTAAAATAATTCATATTTGGCTGTTACAATAATTGTGAAAAGAATATTTGTTCTAATATGTATGGTCTAAATGAAATCTTATATAGTCATGAAAATTATTTTATTTGGAGCATCCTTTATATGTTTTTAATTTTATTTGTCAAATAAAACTATTTTCAAAATTTTTTATGTTTTAAAAACTTTTTTTCGAAGAAGAAATTTTATTTTTCTTAAGAAATGTCTAACATGATTTTTAAATATTAGTTTATAAGTTTTAAGGATATTTTCAAATAAATGGATTTTTAAAATTCTTTATTTTTTAAAAAGTGATTTTCAAAAAAAATATTTTCTATATAAAATATTTTAAATTTTATTTCTAAATCATTCTCCATCTAATATGACATCCTTTAATGTAACTTATTCTTTAATGGGGATATAAAACAAGGACACAATTCTTATTGTTTCTTTGAATGGTTTATGTTTTTGATGGCTTCATGTTTATGAAACCCATTTCACTTATATGGGTTATACCATGATAAAATTATTATGAAAATATATTATTTTTCCATGGGTAATGAAATTATGTAATAACAAAATGTTTATGAAACCTATCACTTTTCCATAAGTTAGGATATGATGAAATGTTTATGAAGTCTATTTCATTTAATGTGTTTTTATATGATGACTGTTTTATTATCTTATAGAACATGTATATATGATTTCCATTTTGTTATGGGTGGTACCTATATCTCCTTATAATGAATTGGGTAAATCTTTGTATCTCATTAGATATAAATGGAAAACAAGTCGATGGGTTTGATCCATTATGGGAAATAGGTGTGTCCTGGTCCACAATAGGAAATAACTGATAAGTCATAATCCACTATATTGATGGTCTTGGTAGTTAGCATTAAAATATGAAATTATTTTCAATATTTATGATGGTTCCACACATTTATAACATGATTTTATGGTATATAATTGATTTATGATGATTTATCACCCATATGGTCTATGTTTTTAGAAATGATAAATTGTTATGCCAAGACTCATTTTTATGATCTATGATAGGTTAGGTTTGAATATTGTATGTTATGTTTATGATAAAATACTATTGTGATTATTTTATACTTTCATAAGATCATAGATTTATATCCATTATGTTTACCCTTAATGATCATCTAATATCACCCTTTCTTATGTTTACTTCCACTTGTAATGAAGAAGGGTTTAGGTATGGTTTTCTTAATAGGGGTACAGTGTGACAATAGCTTTTTGGGGGATGTTGAAGATCTTTCACCATATTAGAATATTGTGTACCTATTATCCAATGACACTAAACAATTACTATATGTTGGCCTGTTTTTTTGTAATATATTTTTTATTCATTTAAAAATATGTAATATCTATGTATGAAAAAGCCATAGTCTCTATAATCACCACATGGTTTACCAACCCGTGTGGCCAAACCATGCTGTATATAGTTGTAGATCTAAAATGTTTGGATCAAATTCATATTAACTCCTAAGACCCCATTTAATTACTTAATCTTCCTAAATCTAAAATTCCTTTTCCTCCCAAGGATCTATAGGTATTTCCATTGAATCTAAAAGAATTTTTTAAGAGATTCAAATCCCATTGGAGATCTAGTTTCATTGGAAAGTCTTCATTATTGGTTTTTATTCCAAGACCTTTTCTCATCCTCTTTCTGGAACTGTAGATATAATCCACTATGGATAGATCAATATTATTTAATGTGAATTGTAATGTTTTATGACTTCATATATTGAAGTATATGAGATCCAAGCTCTAATATTCAGGTTCTTAGTTTGATTCTTCATTTTCGCCAACTGGTGTGAGGTAGGTGGCTTCTCTCTCAACTCCAATTGATTAGAAATTGAAGTATTATAATGAAATAAGTGTTTTTTAATTATCATGAAATTTGTGTGTGATTATTATTGGAAACCTCTTTAGTGATGGTTTTGATAAAATGTGGAAAATAGATAGTTTTGAGGAAAATAATATTTTATGACAATTTTAAGATTGTAATTTTCAAATTATTGTTTTTATTTGATATATGTAAAATGTTTGTCGATATGTTTTAATTAAATGAAGGTTTTTTATGAAATTAATTGACATGGATTTTGGAATACATGGTTAGTGTGAGTTCATTTTCCTTAGACGTGACCCTGTGGAACAGGTGTGTTCCATTAGGGAACCTGGTATTAGTAACCTTGCGATGACTTGGTAGATTAATGAGAGACTTCTCATGAGTATGGAAGAATCACCTAGGAATTCATGTGTTGATGTGTGGATGTGTGGAATCATGTAAAGGGTATGTAAAATTAGACGAGAAATGTTTTAATGGCTTTTTTCTTATTTTCCATTAAAAAATGGTTTGTCTTTGATATAAATTGTTTTTAACTATTTTAAACTATATTATATAAATGGGATGACATGTGTAGTACTAGTGGCATGTGGTCGATAATCAATGTGTAAAAATTACTAAATTTAGACTCATCTTCTTCTTGGTAAATATTGTGAATTTGTAGGTGTCATCTATTAAGGCACAACTAAATGAAATATTTCTCAGTTAATTAGTGATGCTTCTTGTTACATTGGTCATGGATTGTTGATTTAGAGCTTTGAGAATGTTGGGAGTTGATGGTTGGATGTATTTTTTGTCTTTGTGTTTTTGTTGTCTTTAATTAATTTGGTTAAACCACTTGGTTTCCTCTTGTACTCTGATATGATTATTATCTTGGTTATTTTCTATGTTTTATTTTTATACCCATGCATCATATGAAGGTTTTTGGTTATTTTATTATATTTTTTATGTTTATACTTCAAATAGAAAAATACCCCAAATGTTGTTGAGGACCTTCAAATTTATTTCTTTCCTTTGGTGTATTTGGGATGTCTCTTAAGTCCAATAACACCCACCATCTCTTCCCAAGACAATGGGTGAGGGGTGGGATGTTACATTTGAAAAATATTCTTTTCACTTTCCTTGAATATTAAATAAAATATGAGTTATATTTAACTTATTCGTATGAAATATTTATTCAATGCCTTATAAATTTTATCTTACTCAGATTCTATTTTCTATGGATTTCTTTTTTAAAATCACAAAGGGGGGATATTTGTGAAGAATAATTTTTCTAGTTTTCTATTAATGTTCTTTAATGTTATCTATAGAAAAATTTAATACAATTAGAAAATAATTTTAAAAAAGAGATGTTAAAATGTTTTATAAAGGGGGTAAATTGGTGAAGTTAACAAAAGATTAAATATTATGAATGATAAGAAATGTCATCCAAATTTACAGGGACTTATTATTTAAATTCTATCATACATAATCTTTTTTTATGATTTTATTGTCAAAATGATGATATTTTTGAATAAAATAATATTATTTATCCGTGGTTTTAAATATCACAATACACCCATGTCACAATCTTATTTTGAAATAACTATTTGGATCATTATTGGTTGACTTTTTTCCTATGTAGTATGCATTTTATGATTACATGTTTTATTTTACAGCTAATTTCACTAGATAACATGCACTGATGTGGATTCAATGGACTATGCAAGTGTTTTGATGGATTTTTTCTCATAATATGACACAAGATGATCTAGAACCATCATTCTATGCTGTATAACATTTGATGTTGTTTCAAATGAAACCAAATAAATCTAAATTCAACCATTAATGTTATTTATTACGATATCTATAAATATAACTTGAGTCTTCTATAATTGGGAAAAATTTCTGTGAGAAATATAGATTTTTCAACCATTTTGAAGTTTTCAACAACTTTTTTCCTAGAGTGATTAATTTTGTTTTTGTCTTTTGAGAAGTTTTATTATATCATCTTTGTGTAAGGTTTCCGTTGTACATGTTTGTAATATTTTATTATTGTAATTGTTTTTTTTCAATCATTGAGATTAGAGTGCTTATGGGATGGAATATGGTATGTCAGATCCTTTTTGATTGAGTGATTTCATGGATAATAAGATATATAGAGTGTATAATCTTTCATGATCTAGGGATACCATGGTTTGGAAAATAGATCTTTTTTATCCAGTTGATCAATGAATTTCACAGATATGAAGAAAAATCATTTGTGATCAGGACACTAATATAGTCTAACAGGTTTATAGCTAAGGAACATCTATGTATGTATGTGGGACACCTTGGCTCAAGTTACGAACCACCTACCTATTAGGTCTAAAATTGAAGGGTTCTTTTTTTGGATTTTTTTGATCATTTATATCATTTTAGGGTTATTTTAGTTGCTACTCAACACTTAATTAATGGTTTTAACTTTTCATTAAATTATATGTAATTTTATAATTATTTTTATGTTTTTTTGTATTTGTTACACAGTGTTTTAATTAGAATTTTTTTTATTACACTAAATATATGCTTTGTTTACTATGATTCTATCATAATACTATATCATTCGGATAGATTTTACTTGATATGGATAAAACAAATTTCATTTACATAATATAATTTACTCCCTCGTGTATTTCTAAATCCATACATTTTCTTGGAAAAAAATAATTCCCTAGATAAATAAATAACACTCTAAATAAAAATCCGTCAATATGAATTATAAAATATCGGGTGTTCACATAGTATAAGTAATAGAGATTTTTAGGCATAGAGATTTTGGAATATATATTTAGACCTAAATATATATTTATCTAAATTAATATTATGATCAAAATCTTGTTTTTCAGGTAACAATGAACTAAAACAACCCTCAACATATTTCTAATTAAGAAAATTTAAGAATAATAATAACTCTATTGATAAAAAAGTATTACAATCAATTTAAAAAGGCATAAAAATTATTATTAAGAACACTTAAAGTTTTAAAAGGTCATTTTTTTAATAAAATCAGTTTTTATTTATATGTATTTAATTTTTATTTATAATTTATATAAATAAATTTTATAATTGTTGAGATGGTATGTGAGTATGATATACTCTATAATACCAAATGTAGGATCAAGATAAAAGAGATACTGTATGGAGTATCTAATGATGCACAATATACAAGAAGGGGGTAAATTGTACACTTTAAAAATTCTTTAGGAACTTTTAAATATTATTATGTTTAACAAGGTTAAACAAGGTAATTCACAAAACCTCTAGTTCTACACAATTGCTAGATTCAAGAAATATGATTCTGAGAAGCCAATTCTTGAAAAGTGATTCTGGAAATGAAACTTAATGAATGTTTACGACAACAATGATTCTACCTTAAAGAATATAGAATATTACTAAATCAGAGTACAAGTATATGGAAGTATAATATTGATATACATTCCTCAACAATATAAATGCAGTGGAAAACTTGTAAAAAAACAAGTAACAAGTAGTATATATTTCAACTCGAAGAGTAGGGTATCCAAAAACCTTGGATAAAGACCCATTTATTTATACATTCAAAAAAGTCTGTCTTACCCACACTAGGGTAAGCACTCGATACGAAGATTAGAGTCTGTCTTGCTATCCCTGCAAGCCCTCAACATCAAGGTAGTTGGCACCTCTTCCTTCCTATCCCCGAAATCCCTCGATGATACACAACAACAATCCGAGTCGCACAAAGAAATTATGAACAAGTAGTTTAGTACGCAAAAATTTGTCAAAAAGTTATGAGCTCTATCAAATGAGCTCTTATTTATAATCACAACACCAATGGTTGGCTCCCTCTTCCAATAGTCATATTTTCCCTTGAATTTTGGAGGGACCTGTACACGTGTCACTCAAACAACGATTAGTTAGTAACTAAAAGCATGAAACCATTTTGTAACAAAACAAGTGTAAGAAAAAATATGGTTACATAACTAAAATCCAATATTCGGAATGTAAGAAAATGAAAGTTCAGAGTCTAACAAAAATTGATTTCAGAGTCTATAATACAAGGATATTCAGATTCTGTTTTCTAGGAATTTGGAATCTGAACTCTATAGAATTCCAGAGTCTGAATTTCAAGAAAATTCGGAATCTAGATTCACGAGAATTCGGAACTAGGACTTACAAAGTTCGGAGTCATAGTTCATGAGAATTCGGAGTCAGAACTCATAAGAGTTCGGAGTCTGTATTCAAAAAACTCAGAGTCAGAACTCGGAGAAGTTCATAACCAGAATTTGTATTCGGAATTTGGAGTCATTACTCAGAGAATATCGTAACTAGAATTCATAATTAGAATTCAGAGTCAGAACGTAGAAGGGTTCATAACCGGAATTCATAATCAGAACTCAGAGTGAGAACTCAGAGACGTTTGTAACCAGAATTCGTAATCTGAATTCAGATCCTAAAACAGTATGCTTCATATCTAGGTAATTATAGGATTACAAGGTTTTGGTTTCAAACAGAATTTTACATATAGAAAAATTATGATATAAACAATTAAAACCTGATAAGGATATATTTCCTTGGGGAAGGAAACTTTTCCTTATAGAAGTAAGACACAGGGTAAAAAGAGATATTCCTTGAGATAAGGTGTTTGTGATTTTTAAAACATGAAGGAATTTTATAGTCATATGGAAACCTTATTTACTAAAAAATCTCCCCTATGTATAATGGAATGGAAAATTCATAACAAAAACCTTATTGACTCAACAATCTTCCCCCTTTTGGAAAGAACAAACATCCTTATGAAAAATAATATAAGGACTTAGAAATTTTTTTCTAGACATTGAAATAAAACTTATCTCCCTTTTCAAATTGGAAAAGATGAATACGAAAAACTCCCCCTTTGGCTTTGGAACACTATGGATCGTTTTCTAGATTTCTAGAATGATATTTTTCATTATCTTGAGTACGGAAATATCTGTAATGAAAACTCCTCCTTAGATAAACTCCCCCTTGCTTAGAGATAATTCTTCTTTTAATTAGAGTTCTTTTTCCTTCTCCCACTTTGTGAATTTAAAAAAGAGTTTAATGGAATGGAAAAATATATAGTACCTGAAATATTAGTAAAAAAATAAAAAAAAACTAGAAACCACAATTTCATTAAGATTGGAAGAATTTTTATAGGGAAAGAAAAAATACAACAAAAGATCGGATTGATATATTTTATTTCCTTTTCCTTGGGTATCAATTTATTTACAATTTTTTTCAACTTCTTTAGCTCCTTGTGATCTTCCTCTGCTTACTTTTATAAGGCTTTGATTCTATCATCTTGAGCCTTCAATGTCTCTGCCTGAACCTTCAATAGGTCATCTTGCTTCACTAACATCTCTTCAATCTTGATCTGGAGATCCCTTTCTTTTTTCCAACATTAGACAACATAATTCAACTTCACATTCAGATCTATGACATTCGTAATCTGAGTATTCTACTCAAGATTTAGTTTTTCCTCAAATATATTTGTGAGATCCTGGATTTTGCTGTCTTGAGTATCAAATTTTCTTTAACATCACCTTGAAATTCATCAATCTCTCTCAAATCTTAAACTATATTCTTTGACCAACAGTCCATTTTCTTACAAGATTTTATGTGGGATTCATAGTTGATAAGGAAGTTCTTGTAATCAGTCTCACTCTTTATGCACATACACATCCCCATGGATACAAAATCCAATTTTTGATTCATGGTATGTTGGAGAAACTGACATCTAGAGTCAATGGTTGGAAATAATGGAATGGTTTCAACAAGATTCTTCAGAGATTGAATGACAAAATCATGTCCTAGAGCTGATGATTCCGAATCTGACAGATTGGTTGGTGATGGTTCTTCTTCTAGATCGACTAGTTTCCTCTTAGAAGATCCACCAACTTCCTTCTTCCTTATAACAACTTTATTTGGTGTGTCAAAAACCACCGGTTTCCCATTTTCAGTATTCAAAATAGCTTCCTCATCTGGAGAATCATGCTCACTTTTACAAAACTAAACAATTCTATCATCATCAATTTTTTCTTTCTCAGCTCCTGCCTCAATATAATTAGGATTAATGAAGCCATGATTATGACTCTCTTCCTCAAATAACTTTTTCACTTCCTCTTCAGCCTTCTCATCAATTTCAGGGGTAGCATGGTTCGAAGATCCGAATTTAGAAGTCCGGATTGATAATTTTTCAGAAGCACTTTCCTTATCCTAAAAGTCTTAAACTTTCTTTATCAGATCAGTTGTATCTTCACTGCTTTCAGCCTCTTGTACTTCTTCCACAGTTTCTTTTTCTTCGACAAACTTTTCAACTACTTTTTCCATAGTGAAAAACTTCTTCCCCAGTGTCTCTGGTAGGGGTTCAACCAGGAAAGATGTTAGAACAGGAATGTTCTCGTTTGCTATTTCAGTGTCCCTCAAAAAGAAATTGGAAAATTTCTTCCTCATACATTTTCTTCTTAAGCTTTTTCTCTTTGGATTACTTCTCGACCTCTTCAGCAGTCTTCACATTTATATCCTTGGCCTTAGCAGGATCTAGACCGAACTGTGGTTCTCCTTCCTTCTGATTATTTTTATCCTCTCTTTATTTTTCTACTACCTCATCTGGATAGGCTTTCTAGTTCTTGGTCTTTGGAGATGTGGTTTGAGTTTCTTTGGCCTTAGGGGTTTACAATTTAGCTTATACTTCCTTCAATTTTCTTTTCTTTCCTGCCTTTTTTGACGGTTCAGCCTCTTCTGTTTTTTTCGGAACGGCTTCTGCTTCATCCTCTGGTAAGTCATAGAATTCTACAATCTCCTTAGAAAAACCAACTTTCATCCTTTTTAGGGTATCATCACAGATTATCATTACTTTGCAATTCCTTGTATTTGAACTACAAGGGGTCTTGAAGGATTCAAGGAACCAAACAATCAACCTGGAGAGTAGGGTAGGATACATGATTATATGTGCTCTCAAGTTCCCATTCTTGATATTCTCTATCATAATGAGAATATGCTTCATCAGATTGATCATCCTTATATTTAAAAAAAATCTAAGATAAATATATAACTTTTCATCATGGTGTCCTTGTCACTCTTTCTCAGTATGATAAAACCCTGAACCCATAACTTAAGGATCCGATTGTTGGTATACAAGTGAGCAATCTTTGTGGTCTGGACATCTGTATGTCCCAGACATTCCATAGGCTTCACTTTGATAAAAATTCCTTGTACATCCAGTAATTTGTGGGAACAAAATTCTTCCTCTCCTTCATAGGATAACCCTACCAAGCTAGCAGCCTTTTTGTATGAAAGTGCATATGTTTTTCGATAGATTTTGTAGGAAAATATTTCTCTACCATCTTCCTTGAAAAAACAAACTGATTAATAAAATTATATCAGCAGATCCGGATACACTACATCCTGAGCTCTTGGCTTTGATATGGATACAATCTCCCATCCATTAAGCTTGATATTCTATGAAATAATAGATTTATAGTTTTTGAGGAAGTTCTGATGAACCATCCTATACCAGCATACTTTCCACTCTGCAATCGGCTTGATAGAAGACATATCTTGAGAAGGAACTTCACCAGACATTCAAAATTGAGAAAATTTGGAAAATCTAGATCGAGATTTTGAAGTGTGGAAGAGTATCGACACACAAAAGCTTGAAAATCGTTATGGGAAAAACATTGGGGGTCCCCTTTTATAGGTGTTGATGCAACAGTTCATCTTCCCCTCTCAATCTAATGGCTGATAATTCTCTTGATTAGATCTGATGATTCAAATGATTGGAGCACGGAAAATTTGGTAGGATCTGATCTTTTGAAGTTTTTAAAATAAAACACTCGGATTTAAGGAAACTAGAATATGAGAAATTATGAAACCAAAATAAACTAACAGCAAGTAAAAGGTTATTATGAAAACTCAAGAAAGAATCATACATTTCAGATTGTCAGGAGAATTATTCTTATTGAGGAAAATTCTTCTTAAAGGAATTTCAATTCCGAAAAAAACATGAGTATGAAAAAAAATGAGTACGCTGATCTTTATTACAAAAATCTTCATTATGAAAATATTATGTATGGAAAACATCATTAAGAAAAATTTTAAGTATGAAAAAATATCATTAAGGAAATTTCATGTACGAAAAACATCATTACAAAAAATTTCAAAGTACGAAATTCTTCATTACAAAAATTTTAAGTATGAAATTCTTCATTACAGGAATTTCAAGTATGAAAAACTTCATTATGAAAATTTCAAGTATGAAAATTTTTGTTCCAAAATATTTGTGAAAAGGGAAGAAAATGACAACAAAAATTTTCATTACGAAAAGTTTGAAAAACTGACTACGAATATTTTCATTAGTAAAAGTTTGAAAAACTGACTACGAATATTTTCATTACGAAAAGCATGAAACACTCCATTATAAGAGACATGAACAACTTCATTAGGAAAAATGTGATAAACTTATAAAAAAATATACCCCCCCTATGACAAGGAGTTAGTTACTGTAAGGAGATTGGTTCAACAAGAATTTAATGATGAATAATAATTTATAGTTATCATTCCTAACTTAAATTTAATGCATTCTAATGTATCAAAGGGTAAATATTTTTTGAAAATATCTGCAAGTTGATCTTGAGTTCTGATAAATTGAAGAATGATATCTCCTTTTTGTGTGTGATCCCTATGAAAGTGATGCCTAATGTATTTGTTTTTTTCAAGGGAGTGATGTGCAGAGTTTTACTAAGGTAAATGGCACTTGTATTATCACACAAAATTTTTGTTTTGGTGAAACTCATACCATAGTCTGTGAGTGTGTGTTGCATCGACAAAACTTTAGCACAACAACTTCCAGCTGCTACATATTCGGCTTTATCAGTGGAATGTTCTACTGAGTGTTGCTACTTGCAAGACCAAGAAACTAATGAATCTCCTAAGAAATGACAAGTTCCGGAAGTACTCTTTCTATCCATTCTACATCCACCAAAGTCAGCATTCAAAAAACTTTTTAAGATAATATCATTTCCAGAAGTATAGAATAGTCCTAAATCCATGGTTCCCTTTATTTAGCGAAAAATTCTTTTCACCTCCTTTAAATGAGATTCATTAGGATTGGATTGATATCTTTCACATAATAATACCGAAAACATTATTTCTTGACAACTAGCTATCAAATAGAGTTATCTTCCTATCATACCTCTAAAAGATGTTTGATCTACTAGTTTCCCAACTTCATCATGATCAAGTGTGTTTGAGGTATCAATAGGAGTACTTATACTCTTTGTTTTGACATATCGGTTCTTTTTAATAAGATCTTTAATATACTTATGTTGGGAAATATAGATTCCTTCTAGTTTTCGAGAGATTTGAAACTAAGGAAAAATGTTAACTCACCCATCATACTCATTTCAAACTCAGATTTCATTAGTTCCGTAAAAGAATCAATTAAATATTACTGAGTTGAACCAAATATAATGTCATCAACATAAATTTGAAAAAAAAAATCTTCACTTTCTTGACAAAAATGGTTGGATCTGCATTTCCTTTAAGATAATTATTTTGAAGAAAAAATCATATAAGTCTATCATACCAGGCTCGAGGGGCTTGCTTAAGTCCATACAAAGCTTTGGTAAGTCTAAAAACATTATCATGATCTTTTGTATATTCAAAACCATGAGGTTATTCAACAAAGGATTCCTCTTGTACATAACCTTTAAGGAAAACACATTTCACATCCATTTGAAATAGTATGAAATTGATCAATTATGCAAAGACAAGTGAAATGTGAATAGATTCAAGTCTAGCTACTAGAGCATAGGCTTCTTCATAGTCTCTTCCTTCTTGTTGATTATAGCCTATAGCAACCAATCTATATTTATTTCCTAAAATGATTCCATTTTCATCACACTTATTTCTGAAGACCCATTTTTCTCCAATAATAGAAGTATCCTTAGTTATTTCAACCAAGGTCTAGACTTTATTCATTTTGAATTCATTTAGTTCATCTTACATGGCTTTAATCCAATCATCATCACCTAAAGCTTCATCAGTGCTTTTGGTTCTAATAGGGAATGTAATGAAAGATGTTCTAATTAATATCTTAATGAACTTATTGTCCTTACAGGTTGATTCACATCACCAATGACGGTATCACTAGGATGATTCTTTAGAAACGCCTGATTTGGGTTTTGTAAAACCTGTTTATCAATAAAGGTTAGGAAGTCTTCTTGGGTAAATGTTTCAGAAGTATATTCTTGGACATTCTCCTTATTAGAAGGATCTTCTATCAAATGTTTATAATTAGTTTTTTAAAACACAACTAAACATGTAGGTTTGGGTTGTTTAAAAAAAGGGATCAGTCTCATCAATTTTGACATGTACTATCTCTTCAATAGTACAAGTGTTTTTATTGAAAAATCTATAAGCCTTAGAAGTTGTGGAGTAGCCTAAGAAAATTACTTCATCCGATTTTGGTGAAAATTTATGTTGATTGTCTATAGTATTCAGAATGAATACCTTGCAACTAAAAACCATAATGTAGAAAGATTAGTTTTTCTACCATTCCATAACTCATAAGGAGTTTTATTAAGAAAAGGTCTAATCAAAACTCGATTTATAGTATAACAAGCAGTACTTACAGCTTCATACCGAAAATGTTTGGCTACAAAATACTCGCTCAACATGGTTCTAGTTATCTCTTGCAAAATTTTATTTCTTCATTCAACAACACCATTTTGTTGAGGTGTTCTGGGTGCTGAGATTTTATGAGTAATGCCCTTTCTACTAAAAAAAGTTTCAAAATCTGAATTTTGAAATTCTCCACCATGATCACTATGAATAGTTTTCAATGGAAGATTTTTCTCATTTTTGACAAGGCCTCTAAATCTTTGGAAATAAGAAAAATCTTCAGATTTCTTTGATAGAAAATAGACCCACATAAATCTAGTGTAATCATTAACCAAGTCAAATACATAATATGTGCCCCCAATTCTATCAGTTTTTGTAGGACCAAAGAGATCCATATGCACTAACTATATTGCATCATTAGTCAAGACTTCACCGACTGATTTAAAACTTGATTTATGTTTTATTCCATATTGAGAAGGGTCAAAACCTTTTGAATAATAAAATCTATGCTCTGGTAGATCCTTAAATAATCTTTTCATAGAAAGTTTTCATAACTTCCTAAGGTTAAAGTGTCCTAAAAATCTATACCACAACCAAGAATGATTTTCCATTGCACTAAGGAGAGGTATATCTTGGCTCTTAAGGTCTTCTATGTTTAGTGTGTCAACATTCTCTTGCCTATGGGAAGAAAGAATAAACACTTCCCTGGAATTGTGTACTAAGCACTTATCAATCCTAAAATTAACAAGATATCCTTCATTACATAATTGGATTATGCTAATGAGGTTGTGCTTAAGACCCTTAATAATAAAACATCTAAATTTAGTGTTTTTCCAAGAAGAAAAATGTTACCTATAACAATAATTTCTCCCTGAGCATTCTCTCCAAAAGTAACTTTTTCTCCATTCATATTGATAATATTTTCCAAGTAGTTTTTGTTACCAGTCATATACCGAGAAAATCCATTATCCATGTACCAAGTATTGTTGTTGGTAAATTATCTATTTTTTTGAAAATAAGAAAAAATTTGGTTTTCGGAATCCAAACATGCTTGGAGATGGAAATCTCAGAGAGAAAAATTTAGGCACCCACATATTTTTTGAAAAATAGGTTTTATAAAATCCAAAAGACTGGGTTTTGTTGAAGGAACAATTTTTTGCCCAGTGTCCACCACACTAACACATAGTGCAGAATGGAGGACTTTGAGGAACAAAGTAATTGTTACTAAAAATCGGTTATGAACTAGTATAACCAATACCAAAACTATTCCTTAGAGGTCGGATTTGGGAAAACATTTTATCAAAATTTTCCTAACCTAAGGTAAAGTTTGACAAACACTTCCTCAATGAAAAGATTTTGGATTTTAGTTTGATAACAGAGTTCTTGTTTTAAAAAACATTTGATTTTAAACTATAGCTGGGCTCGAAAACATTTTTCTTATAAATTACATTTTCTAGATCTTTATAAAGATTATTCTTCTCAAAATTTAGTTTCTCAAGATTTTATGAAATACTTTTGAAATCAATAATTTTCTTATCAAGATATTTAAAATGATCTGATATTATTTTTATAAGAATAGTATTCCAAGACTTTTCCTTATCAAGTTTTTTCAGGATTTTTTAGTTCTCAATCTCAAAGAGTTTGGAAAACATTGAAACTTATTCATAGGAAGGTAAAGTATTATCTTTTGCAGAAGAAGATTCTTCATCTGAAGAGTTATAACATTTATAATTATTATAATTTACATTTACAGAATCATTGGTCGTGTATTCAGCATTGTGTACCTTATCCGTTAGACAATGATTTTCAATAGGTAGTCTGGTTATTAGACCAAGATTCTTCTATCCAAAAGATTCATAATCCGAAGATTCATCTGAAGAGTCACCACCACTAGCACTCCATGTGTAATTAGCTTTTAAGACATTCTTAACATTATCCTTGTAATACTTCTTTCTATTTCTCTCATAATTCCATTCCTTTATTTATTTTCTCTTGAGTATAGGACAATCAGGTCTTATTTGTCCAGATCTCTTGCATTCATAACATGTGACATCTGAATCTATCTTATCTTTACTTTCTTTCTTCTTGTATTTGGATTGAATGTTCATCTGTCTAGCTATCTTGTTCATCCTTTGAGCAGTATTGGATAATTCATTCTCTAAGGATGCACTTCAATGAGATTCGGATTGAATAACAACCTTCTTATATTTGGATCTAGTAGCTCTCTCTGGATTATTTCATTTCATATGATTATAAGTTGTAGTAAAAGCAACACTTCCATTCCCATTATTCTTCATTACATTATCAAAATCTCTCTTTATTCTAGTCTAATGCTGAAGAAGCATTCCAAACAATTAATCAAGAGAAATCTGAGTAACCTTTCTGTTCTCATCAATAGCAGTTCTCTTGGATTCCCACTCATTGGGCATGATGTCTATGATTTTATCAACAAGATCTTCATCATTTAATCCTTTATCATCCTTGTATTGTAAACTATTCATAGTATTCATGAATCATTATTGCACTTTTCTTATGGGTTTTCCATAAGGAAAGTTAAGGCCATGGAATTCAGCTCTGAGCATAGCTCTTCTGGTTTCAATAACTTTGGAAGTTCCAAAGTGAGTAACTTAATGTTTCTTCCAAATACAATTTTTTGCTTCAAAAGATGAAATTTGGCTATATTTATTTCTAGTCATGGAGCAAAGAAATTTAATGTGTACCTTATAATTCAGTTGATATTCGTGCTTTTCTTGATTGGTAAAGGTACTAACTTTTTTGTCATGGATTTTATATCCTCCAGTAAGCATAACAGAATTATCAACAATAGTATTGATAATGAATGTATTCATGTGATCTCTCCAATATTTGTAATCATTTCCATCAAGGATTGGTGGTCTGGTTGTATTGAGATTTTCAATGGAACCAATATTGATTCCTGCTATCTTAATGAAAATTATATCCACACAAACTTGTTAATAGAAAAAGTTTGTAAACAAGGAAAATTTTCCTAAGCAAGGAAAAAAGTAAAAAAAGTGTATATCTAAGAAAATCTGAATCCAAACATTATGAGTCTGAAAAGTTGATTTCGAAAAAGAATGAGGTGAATTCTCTTTTGAATATAATTGTGAGATTAATTATAATTGAACCAATCGCTCTGATACCAATTGTTGAGATAGTATGTGAGAATGATATACTCAATAATACCAAATTTTGGATCCAAATAAAAGAGATACTTTAGGGTGTATCAAATGATACTCAATATACAAGAGGGGGGGGGTGAATTTTACACTTTAAAAATTCTTTAGGAACTTTAAAAGATGATTATGTCTAACAAGGTTAAACAAGGTAATTCACAAAACATCTAGTTCTACACACTTGCTAGATTCAGGATATATGATTCCGAGAATGAAATTCTGGAAAATTGATTCATGAAATGAAACATAATGAATGCTTACCACAACAAAGATTCTACCTTAAAGCATATAGAATACTACTAAATCAGAGTACAAGTATAAGGAAGTATAAGATAGTTATAGTTTCCTCATCAATATAAATGCAGCAGAAAACTTGTAACAAAACAAGTCACAAGTAGTAAATATTTTAACCCAAAGAGAAGAGTATCCAACGACCTTGGATAATGGTCCCTTGATTTATACTTTCAAAAAAATCAGTCTTACCCACACTAGGGTAAGACCTCGATATGAAGATCAGAGTCTGTATTGCTACCCCCGCAGGCCCTCAACTTCAAGGTAGTCAGCACCTCTGTCTTCCTCAATAAGGAATCCCTCAACTTCAATGTTGTCAGAAGCTCCATCTTCCTATCCTCAGAAGCCCTTGATTGTACACAACAACAATCACAGTCGCACAAAGAAATTCAGAACAAGTAGTTCAGTACGCACTAAGCATGAGAGTATCTCTCTCTAAAAATCACTTCAGATCAAAAGTTGTCCAAAAGTTCTGAGCTCTTTCAAATGAGCTTTTATTTATAGTAACAACACCAAAGATCAACTCCCTCTTCCAATGATCAGATTTTCCCTTGAATTTTTGAGGGACCTGTACATGTGTCACTCAAACAACGGTTAGTTAGTAACTGAAAGAACGACAACATTTTATAACAAAACAAGTAAAAGAAAAAATATGGTTACATAACTAAAATCCAATATTTGGAATGTAAGAAAATGAAAGTTTGGAGTCTAACCAAAATTGAATTCGGAGTCTATAATGCAAGGATATTCAGATTCTGTTTTCTAGGAATTCGGAACCAGAACTCTATAGAATTCTGCAGTCTGAATTTCCATGAAATTCGGAATCTGGATTCACAAGAATTCGGAACCATAACATAGAATGTTTGGAGTCAGATTTATTGAGAATTCAGAGTCAGAACTCATAAGAGTTCAGAGTATGTATTCAGAGAAATTAGAGTCAGAACTCAGAGATGTTCGTAACCAAAATTTGTATTTGGAATCCGAAGAAAGAACTCAGAGAAGTTCGTAACCAAAATTCGTAGTCAAAATTCAGAGTCAGAACATAGAAGTGTTCGTAATTAGAATTATTAATTAGAATTCGGAGTCAGAACTAAGAGAAGATCATAACTAGAATTCATAATCAGAATTCCGATCCTAAAACAGAATGCTTCATATCTAGGTAATTATAGGATTCCGAGGTTTTGGATTCAAACCAAATTTTACACTTAGAAAAATTATGATATGAACATTGAAAACATGATAAGGATAAATTTCCTTGGGGAAGTAATTTTTTTTATAGAAGTAAGACATAGTGTAAAAATAGATTTTCTGTGAGATAAGGTGTTTGTGATTTTCAAAATAAGAAGAGATTTTAAAGTCATAAGGAAACCTTATTAACTAAACAATCACCACCAAGTATGAAGGAATGGAAAAGTTATAAGGAAAAAATTATTAACTCCAAATGAATTTTAATTTTATAAAAATAAATTAACTTTTTAATTCTAAATAATGAAATTATTTTAACATTATATATAAATATTTTTCTAAAATAATTGATTTTTAGGTGAATAGTAAAAATACTAATTTTGCTAATACCACCACTTTTTTGACATTATTATATTATAAGAATGGATTGAATGTTTTTGAAACCATTTATATATAGAGATAAATATTTATAAACTAATATAAATCATTTAAAAATTATATGTTGAATTTATTAAACCCTTGTGTAATGTTTTGGAAACATAAGTAACATTTTACTCTAAAAACTATTTTTATTTGTTATATTAATAATTAGTTTTTTTCACTTATAGAAATAAAATATATTAAAAAGGATTTCATATTACAGGTAAACATGATTAAATTAGGTAATTAGTTCCATTTAATTTTTTGGTATAAAAGTATGCTTAAATAAGAATAAAATTATTAAACATTATAATTGTAATATTGTAAATTTCAATGAATCATTTTATTAATAATGTGTTATTTTTATCTAAGAAAATTAATTAATAACTTATAAAAAATTAATTTAATATAATTTTCAAGCCCATATATAAATATATTATCACTCATTTAATTTTTAATCATTACTACATAATATTAAAAACACATAATGGTGAAAATCATTTTTTCTACAAAAACGTTTTTCTATATAATAAATGTTTTAATTTAAAATATAATTTTATCATAATTATAAATTAAACTATAATATATATGAATTAAATTCACATTCATCTCACTCAAATTGGGATAGTGGGGCTACCTTATATTTTTAATAAAATATAAATCACTTGTGTAAAAACAAGTTGCCAATGGAAAAACCAAAAAAGGGGAAATATAAAAATATAACAGTAAATGTCTTGAAACATGTTTAAAATATGTATTAAAATGAGTTTCAGAGGATATATCAACCTTATTTCACCCCACTCTCTATTATTTCTCACTTTATGATTCATTCACCCATGAATAGTGTCATTCCATTATTGGAAAATAATGGGTATTCACAAAAGTGTCATTTTCTTCACTTATAAAAGGAGATCACTTACACCACTTCATGATAAAACTGTCCATTATAATTTAATATTTAAACACTTTCATTTTTTGCCTCCTATATTACTGTCTCAATTTCATAATTCTCTGGCCTCAATTAGATACACTAATGTATCCTTTTCCAAGAAGATTTGCAAGAGAAACCCAATTTCTCAAAGTGTGTATTTCTTACTCATTTGCCTTTTATTCTTAATATTTCTCTTCAGTAGTTATTCATGAAACCCTAATATATTTACACCAGTATTATTAATATTTTTTAATGTTATTGTATTAATGGGTCAACCATTATTTAATCATTTCCATCAACTATGAATAGCAAAACAACATTGATCTTGTGTTTGTCTGTGGACTACCACCACCATCAAATAATGTGGTTTGTTTTTCAGCACTATATTTCATGGTTAATAACAAGGTTGGATTTAAAAAATTATTCTTATGAATATTTCAAATTTTTAATTAAAAAATTCTAATTCATCATATACCTTCATTCCACCCCCTTTATTAATAAATGGAAGTGTTTATCATGTGTACATCGGACTACCACATCCACAAACAATGAATTTCATTTTCATCACCGCACTTGATGGATGTTTCTAAGAATGAAGGTAATAAAAATCATTATATTTGTTAAATTTTTAAACTTTTATAATAGTTATATTAATATTATATAAAAATATATCCTTACTTAAAAAATCATTATAATACGCTCTCGTTTGGGACAATTTTACCACCAAAGTGAACAATATTTTATGTTTACATCATGAATGATAATGTAAAGTTATATTATAGTAATATAATGTAATAATAATTTATTTAATATTTTCTAATTATTTTGTAAATTTTTTAGGGATATTTAATATATTTCTCAATATATCACCCATCGATTGTTAAACACACTGAAAAAAGTTCTTCACATTTTCCATCTTCATAAAACATATCATTCTAAAAATTAAAATAGTATATAATGAATCATTGAAACCCCCTGATTATAGTATCTTTGGTATTATATGAACTATCAAAAAATTTAAAAAACAATAATCGAAAATTCCATTACAAAACTAGTACGAAAAAAGAAATCGGAGTTTCTAGCATCTAGTAAGGAAAATAATATATAACTAATTTATATATTAATAATAAATTATTATAAATGAACTGTATAAATAGAGATATATATAAATATGGTTCTGGAATAAGTGATTTCGATATTTATGTCTATTATACAAGAGGTTATATCATGTTAGAGTAAGCAAGAATACAAGTTCAAGGTTTATATGGCTCGTTTTCAAATCCACGAGGCGTGTTTGATATTGTGTGCTATAATTTCTTTTATATAGTGTATTCACTTGTTTCATTCAAGTATAATTAATATCATTCATTTAAAATATTTTAATTTCTATCTATTGTTATAACTCTTATGATGTTTTTGATTCCTATGTTACCGTTATGGTAAGTGTTTTTGGAAACATTATCCGCATTCTTTGAGTTATGATTGTTCTCTTGAACTTATTTTATATAAGTTGTGTGAATTCAACTTGTTGATTTTATTATGTGGTATTTTCTATTTTTTATATGGATTTAAATTTCTACCACCTAAACCCCTTTCTGAATGTCTTCTACATCATGAATTAGGATATCCATAAGGAATTTGATTAAATCAAATTTATTTTCATTGAGTTAAAATATTATTCCATTACAGTCATTCTTCTATGTTTGATTAATTTTTCATTTTCATATTTCATAAGATATTCCCTCATTTCTATATAAGGAAAATGATTTTATTAACTCAAATATGTTTTCTTGATGAATTTATTTCCCATAAAAGTGAAACATTTTTATGAAAAAATATTAACTTCTTTAAAGATATCTTCCTTCGCCTTCATGTATATTATTCCCGAAAATGTTTTCCTTTCTTATTTTTGAATCCAAATATGCATTTAATGATGTTACCTTTCTTTTTTTTGAAATTTACACTTTTTAAAGGAAAATATTACCACATCTTTTTATGTTGTGGGTTTTTAACAATGGTATTTATAAATATTCAAAAAAAAAATCATCTTTTCCGAATAAAATTTTTATCTTACACTTAACATTCCTTTTGATAACATTTATGTATTTTTAAATCTCTATTATTGAACATTATTCTTAAAAGTAAAATTTTTCAAAATGTTTTCATTCACCTTTTTGAAACCTTTGTTTCATTTTTATGGATGCATTATTGATGATTATATTTTAAAAGGTAAAAGTGTTCAAAATGATTTCACTTAACCTTTTTAAAATATTTATATATTTTTAAAGGATCTTCTTTTGAATGTTCCTTAAAGTAGTGATTTCTCCAAAAAATCACTTCACCTTTTCAAAAATTACTTTTCAAAATCACAATAACTTCATCTTTTACAGAAAAGATAAATGTATTTTCTAAAAACTATTTTCTGATTTCACAACCATTTTCTTCTTTATTGCTAAAGGCTAAATTTTCTTAAAATTGTTTTTCTTGAATCTCCCTCTAAATTTTCTTATGAATTACTCTTTTTGAGTGATATAATTTTGAGTATCAAGCTTTCACATTATTGAGGTCAATTTTTGTGATACCACATAGAAATATTACGAAACCCATTTTTCTTTCAATTGGTTCTTAAAGATGTGGCTAATGATTGTATTTAAGTTGCACACATATGTATAGATGAATAAAGTGTGAGTTCCTATATTACCCTTTAATGCATTGGTAAAGTTTATATATCATGATATCAAAACGGTATATGGGATCCCTACAGAAAAAGGGTTATTTACGACGGGGAGGGGTCCTGTCGCAAAAGGTTTGGCACGCATCAACTGTAACAAGGGTAATTGCGACGGGTGGTTACACATGTCGCAAATAACCTTTGATAGTTTTTAATATTTGCGATGAGATTTATCTCTCATAGAAAATACTCTCTCAGGAGGTAGGTATTTGCGATAGGACTCGTCGCAAATACCTTCCCAATAGGGTTTAGCATTTATGATGGGACCCTTTGCAAATAATATTATTTTCAAGATGATGTATCTCCCATCACAAAAACAATGTTTATAGGTATTTATTTAAGATGGGTCTAATCACAAATACCATTTTAACCGCCACCCCTAATAAATAAATGGGTTTGCATCTGTGACCGAAGTCCCCCCCACAAATAATCTGACCTATATATACCCCGATCCGATTTTTTCCCATTTCACAACTTTCTCAACTCCTCTCTCCCTCTATACACTCATATTTCTCTTAGATTTTTTCAGAGTTTCAAATTCTACATTGGAGATATTTTCAAGCCTTGCATCGTAATAATGATTCTGTTTTAAGGTATTTATATGTTGCTTTTATTTTTTAGTAAATTCATTTTATTTTATATTAGTTATATGTATTGTTAATTAGCGCCAATTGAATTAAATTATAATTAGATAGTTTTATTTTGCATTATTTATTTATAAAAATATGTTCTTTCATTAAGATTTAATTTTTTTTAAAAGAAAATAATATTAATTTGTAATAATTTGGTTCAACTATCATTAATAAATAATATTTACATGTAATTAGTATTTATTATTATGAATTATTATTAATTAGTAATAATTTGTATTAATTAGTAGTAATTAGTATTGGTTAGAAACAATTAGTAGTAAGTACAAATAAATTGTATTAATTAGTGGTAATTAGTAATAATTAGCGGTAATTTTTAATAATTAGTGATATTTAACAACAAATACTAATAAATATTAATAGTTAATAATAATTAGTAATAATTAGTAATATTTAGTAATAATTAGTGGTAATTAGTAATAATTATCTGTAATTAGCGGTAATTAACATTAATTAGTAATAATTAAGAATAAATAGTAAAAAATAGTAATAATTAGTGGTAATTAGTAATAAATAGAAATAATTAGTAATAAATAGTAATAATTAGTAATGAATAATAATATATAGGAATAAATAGAAATAAAAAGAAATAAATACTAATAAATAATAATAAATAATAATAATAAGTGGTAATTACTAATAAATAGTGGTAATTAGTGGTAATTAGTGGTAATTAGTAATAATTAGTAATAAGTAGTAATAATTGGTATTAATTATTAGTAATTAGTAATAATTAGTATTAATTTGTATTAATTAGTAATAATTAGTATTAATAAGTAATAATTAGTAATAACTAGTAACAAATAGAAACAAATAGTAATAAATAGTAACAACTACCCATAATTAGTAATAATTAAAAATAATTAGCGGTAATTAGTAATAATTAATAATAAGTAATGGTAATTTGTAATAATTAGCTATAAATAGTAATAATTAGTGTTAATTCTTCATAATGATCAATAATTAGCGGTTGTTAGTAATAATTAGTGGTTAATAACGGTAAATAGTAATAATTAGCGGTAAATAGTAATAATTAGTGGTAAATAGTATTATTTAGAGGTAAATCGTAACAATTAGCGGTATATAGTAATAAATAGCAGTAAATATTATTAATTGGTGGTAATTAGTAATAATTAGCGGTAATTAGTAATAATTTGGAATAAATATTAATAAATAGGAATAAATAGTAATATATAGTAATAATTACTAAAAAAATAGTAATAATTATAAATAATTAGCAATAAATAGTAATAATTAGTAATAATTAGTTGTAATTAGTAATAATTAGGGGAAATTAGTACTAATGAGGAAAAAAATATAAATAAATAGGAATAAATAGTAATAAATAGTAATAATTAGTAATTATTAGTAATTATTAGTAATAATCATAAATATTTAGTAATATTTAGCGGTAATTAGTAATAATTAGTAGTAATTAAGAATAAATATGAAAAATAATAATAAATTGGAACATGTATGAATGAATTGTTATAAATAGTAATAAATATTAATAAATATTAATAAATAGGAATAAATAGTAATGAATAGAGTTAATTTGTTATAATTAGATATAATTAGTAATAACTAGTAATAATTAGTGGCAATTAGAAGTAAATAGTGGTAATTAGTAATAAATAATGGTAATTAGTAATAATTAGTGGAAATTAGTATTTAGAAATAATTAATTATAAATAGCGGTAATTAGTAATATATAGTAATAGATAGAAGAAATTAGAAATAAATAGTAATAAATAGCAGAAATTAGAAATAAATAGCAATAAATAGTATTAAATAGCGGTAATTAGTAATAAATAGAAATAAATAATAATATTTATTAATGAATTGTAATAATTATTAATAATTAGTAGTAATTAGTAATAAATAGTTGTAATTAGTACTAATTAACATAAATTTTGAATAAATATCAGTAATTAAGAATAAATAGCTGCGATTAATAATAATTATTGGTAATTAGTAATAATTAGTACTAAAAAGTAATAAATATTAATAATTAGGAATAAATTGTAATAATTAGTAATAATTAGAAATAATTAGCTGTAATTAGAGGTGATTGGAATTAATTAGGGCTAATTAGCAGTAATTAGCACTAATTAGCAATAATTATAATTAATTAGTAATAATTACCAATAATTACCAATTAATATAAATAACTCGCAATATTTAAAAATAATTACTAATAATTATGAATACAATGCAATAATTAATTTTTTTTCTTTTCTTGGATCATGTTTTTCTTATACCAAATTATTCATAAAATAAAATTATTTTATATTTTTTGAGAAATATAAAATTAAGGATTTCGGAAATAGTTACTATTAGATGATCTCACTTAGATAAATCAATGTAGGAATCCAAACAGTTTTGGTATAAATAATGTATATATTGATGGTGTTGTAAATTTTTTTATCATTTTCATCTTCAAAACTAGAATTTATTTCAGAAGGGACTTGTAAGTGTCCATGTAAAAAATGTGTTCTGAGGACGTTTGGAACATTTGATGAAATTGGGAGTCATCTATTGCATTTTGGACTTCAAATAGATTATATATTCTAGTATTGAAATGGTGAATAAATTTATAGAGAAGATACTAATAATTTGGTTCAAGATCCATCAGGGTTTCAAAATTTAGTACCTGATGTGGCATATCCATATTTTCAACAAACTAAAACTCATGATTATGTTGATTTAACTATTAAGTTGGAACCATCACAATTTTATGAGTTGTTGAAGTCTACTAAGGATGCCTTATATCCTAGTTTCATGATAAGAAAATTTGAAGGTGTTACAAAAGTTGTGGATATTAAATCAGATAATGGAATTTCAAATAGTTTATATGGTCAGATGATCTCTTTGGTTAAATAATATTACCTGTAGCATATGTGTTACCTAAAAACTTCTAAGAGAGAAAGAGGCTAGTTCGTAATCTGGGTCGTGATTATCAGAAGATTCATGAAAGTTCAAATGATTGCATCTTATATTATGATATAAATGAGTTGTCGGATAGTTTTATTACATTTGGACAATTGATGTATAAAGTGGCTCAAGTAGGGGAGCCTGGATTGATTCTTGTAAAACAGCTGATACATTTCCAACTTACACCTAGATTGAAATATTTATTTATGTCCTAGAACACAACGTCATTGATTTCATGGCACAAAACCAATATTTGAATGGTTATAATCTTAAATCACCCCTTTAATGTTTATTCTTTGAAACAATTTAACCAAGTACGTTTTACTTTTTCTTCAGAAGCCTGAAACATGTGATTGGATCTTTTGATTGTTGATTTCTATTCATTTGGTTCTTACAGTAGTCAAAATTCTTATTGAACTATATTTATAACTTTGTACAATTTACCTCCTTGGATGCTGATGAAGGAGAAATATATATTATAGAACTTATTAATTATAAGACATCTTAAAAATAATATTGATTATTATTTGAATCCATTTATTGACGAGTTATATTTCTGGTGGAGTAATGGTGTCAGTAAATATGATATTACTATGAAACAAAATTTCCAACTAAAACCTACATTGGTGCGGACAAATAGTGAATTCCTAGAATATGGCATGCTATATTTCTAAATTACACTTGTCCCAAAATCATTTTCTTACTTTATAAGAGACAGAAAAGTGTTTATGGTTATCAAGGGAAGAAAACATTGTTTTTTCAACTATCATCGCAGATTCCTTCCAACTGATCGTCCTTTTTAGAGGAAAACTATCATTTTTAAAAGTCAAAATTCTAAGAGATGGACCACACACAATGATCGTAGTTACATAGTTGAAATAGTTTATCTCTTTATTACCTTCCCTTAAATTTGGACCAACTATAAACTAATAAGAATTTTATGTCTTTAGGAAAGAACACAATTGGATAAAATGGATCATTTTTTGGGATCTTCTATATTGGTTTGATGTGTTGGTCTATCATATATTGGATTTCATGAATATTGTAAAAACTGGTTTTATAGTATATTTTATATATATTTGGATACACCATGTAAGACTATATATAATGTAAAGGCACAATTAGATGTTACCCAAATTCACAGGCGACCAGAACTTGAACTGTTTGAAAATGTCAGATCATAGAAATTAATGAAGCCAAAATTATATTATAAAATTTATAAAGAAAATAAATTACTATTCTGTTAGTGGATTACAGATTTGAGACATCCATAAGATTATTTTTCAAAATGGTTATATTTCCATTTTGAGTAGATGTGTTATAAATGGTCATATTATCAGATTAAAAATTAATGATTGTCATGTTATAATGGAAATGATTCTACCAAATTGATTAAGAGGATTGTTTAATTCTTTGATTTGGGATGTGGTAATAGAAATATTATATTTTTATTGAGACCTTTGTTTAGTTTAACGAAATTATTATGCACTAAATAGACTGCAAGAAGATATTGTTTTTAATTTTATGTAAACTTGAAAAAATATTCCCACTTGCTTTCTTTGACTAAATAGAACAATTTATATTAAATTTTGTATATGAAGAAAAATGGGAAGGTTTGGTATAGTTTTGATGGATATACCCATTAGATATATTCATTTATAAATTGAAGAAAAAATTATATCATAAATAATCAGTTAAAGGATCAATTTCCCAAGCTTATTTGTAAGAGGAAATTTATTATTTATTCACTAATTATTTTCAATCTGAATATAACTTAAAACACAAACATATGGTCTGTAATGGGGGAAATGTTGATATTGAAATAAGAAATCAATTATTAGTTTTTAATTTTCCAAAAAATGGATTTGGTGGAGTTCATGAATGATGATTTCAGATAATGAACATTATAGAGCTCATACATATGTTCTACTAAACTGGAAGAAATGACACCATTTGTACTGTGACTGATCCTATAACTTATTCTATAAATTTTTTATATTAAATTAATATTATTTAATTTTTTGGTTATATGATAATCATATCAAGAAACAACTTCCACAAATTACAGCAGCTGATCTTGAAAAATGTCAACAAATAAATTTTTCTTACTAGTTTCAAAAATTGGTAACATAAATTTTATATGGATTAACATATAAAATCAATTTATTAATTATTATATTGATAATTGTTTTACAAATTTTTAGGTATCTCAACATGATGATAAAAGTTGATAATAAATTTTTTGAATTGATTAATCCACCATCTAAAATGGTTAAATATTATAATGCATATGTGGTGAATGGTTTTCAATTTCAAAAATGTGCATATGGGAAATCCAAAAAAAGAATGAGTAGGGGTGATTTCTTGAGAGGATCTCATCATAGATAAATTGAAGTTCACTTTTATAGCATATGAGCAGAAATATTTAACTATGTTATATGGGACAGAATAATATAATGATGTTTAAATGTCATTGGTTGGATACTGAGAGAGGCTTTCATGTTCATCTGAGCCATGGAATCATTGATATTAAATATAAAATCCTTATTATTTTAAATACCATATTTTGGATCACCAGGAACAATGTTTTTTATAAAAATCATTATACCAATTCAATAGAGTGGGTAATTTTTGGAGCATAATAAAAATGAAATATTTGGAAAATTAGTTTATTCAATGTGAATGGGGTTTCACTGAAGTGCAAGGAATAAAAAAATTTCAAGAGAATACACCAAATCCATCTTTTCCATTAAGATATATAAATATCGATGAGGATACATTATGTTAAGGTTCAATGGTGATTATGATGTTATTGATGTAACAAATGAATTTGAAATGACAAGAGATGATAAAACTGAAACTCCTATTGAAATTGATGATACTGGGGAGGAATAAAAACAAATTGACACCATAAAATTTGAATATGTGGATAGAGATGAAGATTAACATAGTTAAATAATGGTTATAGTCATATATAATATATATCAATATATAATAGTTTTTTTCAAATATTTTCGAACAATAGTTATTTCATGTTACATAGGGACTCAAATCTATTTCAGCAGTTATAAGAGGATGGTCTACCTGATGAAAAGTTGGATATTGAATCATCTGACCCTCAGACTTCTAGTGGTTCAACAAAGACTCATAGGGGACATGATCTTGTGTGATTGATTATTCTAGATCATATCCCCACGCAAAGTCTATGTTTTGTCTTCGATCCATGCATGCAAAGGTATGTTTATTTGTTATTTTAGTAAGTTTTCGTTAATTATCATTAATTTATTTATATACTAATTGTTTGATAATTTGTTTAGTTTTCATATCATTTCACATGTAGTTATTTTACAATAGAGTGACATATTGTGAAATTATTTTTTTGAGCATCGGTTACATGGGATCAGATTCCCATTGTTTTTTAGCACCACAAGTTCGATCCTTTGCTGGTATCTAAATAAATAATATTTATTTTGAAATTTATTTAATTAATAGCATGATATTATTAATTTTTTGTCTCATTTATGATAAACCATTGATGAGAGCATACATGACTCTAATTGGAAGGTATGGGAGGGTATTATGTATGGTTGTTGTCATCAATTTTTTCACAATTTGAGGAGGACAATAATGAGAAAAGCACGAGTCACATATTTTGACCATCATTGTTCTTCCCATCGACTTGATTACATTTTATCATAGGTTTGGGAAGTATTATATTCACACTAGATGGGTAGTAATATTTAGAGAACATCATCAGTTGGTCAACAAAGCCAAGGGAGATAAGAGGTGACACATCCACCTAGTAGTCAAACATTTAGTAAGCATAAGGAACATATGGTAAGTGACATTTTAAATTAATTTAAATAACTTTAAATGTAAACTATATATATTATATTCATATAGGAACTCAAATACTCTGATATTATGGATTTCAACATTTATAGAAGGAAGTATAGTGATCCAGTCACAAGAGAGATTATAGGTGATTGCCAGTGTTAGATTTTTGTCAGTTTAATTTCTTTTTGAGTTTCAAAAATAACTATAAATAATAATTTAACAATTTTAATTTTAAATTGAAATTGAAGGAGTCATATGAGGCTGCGATATCATAGATAATAACTGAGAGTTAGGATAAGATTGCTGATTAGACCAGTGCAGCAAGATTTGATGAGGCATCCTGGATGTTGGTGATTTAGTATTCCTTCGAGAAAGGCTGAGTTGTTGGAATCATATATCAATTGATGCTTTGGAGTTATTATGGTACTTCATTGATGTCA
This sequence comes from Viscum album, assembly GCA_963277665.1. NCBI lineage: Eukaryota > Viridiplantae > Streptophyta > Magnoliopsida > Santalales > Viscaceae > Viscum > Viscum album. Next base: position 1,617,459,975 of record OY728158.1, read on the forward strand.
GCATGCAGCTCGAGGGGAAGTCATGGAGAGTCACCATCATCTGCTGCATAGTTTCAAGAGTAATTTCATGCTCAAGGTGAGCATATATAGCGTATACATAAGGAGCAGGAAGAACTCCGTCGACCAAAGTAAAAACAGTAGGAGGAGAGGCATCGATGACAACAATAGTAGAACGAGAAGATGATAGATTATATGCGTCATTTGACTAATGGTTTAGGGATGGAGTTCCCTCCACCATCTCCTCCAGCTCCTCTAAAATAAACTCCCCCTCAGTGATGTAGTTACTTTTTTATGATAAAACATTTCAATGTATTTTTTTGTAATATTATTTATTTACATTTTTATAAAGTGTTCTTTTTATATTGTTGTGAATATTGTGTTTTTTAATTATTTTATTATTTATTTGTTTATTTTAATATTTTATTACTTTATTATTTATTTAATTTTTTAATTATTTTCTTATTTATTAATAATTTTATTAAAATTATTATTTATTTATTATTTTAATATTATTATATTATTATTATATTAATACTAATTATATTATTATTATTATTATTATTATTTTCTTAAATTATTTTATTAATTTTATATTTTAATTATTTTGATTATTATTTAATATTATTTTATCAATATTATTAAATTAATATTATTACTATTATTTTATTAAATATTATTAATAGAATTATTTTTAATTTTTTAAGTTATTTGTGGTGGGGCTATCATCACATGAGTTTTTAAAAAACAATGAGAAACTATTTACGACGGGAGGATTTCTCATTCTAAAAGATACTATTTGCGATGTAATTTTCTTGCAATGGGGCATTTACATGGGGATATCATCACAAAAAAAACTCAATTTGCAATAGTAAATGATTTTTCTTAAGGTAATGGGTACATGTGTGGATTTATCCTAAGCCCAAGGGTATACAAGATGATTTATCCCAAACCAAAGGGTACATGGGGGAATTTATCCTAAGAAATATAGAACACTAGAGGATTTATCCCAAGAAAAATAGCACATGGGAAGATTTATCCCATGTCAAATGGTATATGGGAGGATTTATCCCAAAAAAAGGTACACATGAGGACTATAACATTCCCAAGGTATATGGGAGTATTATCCCAAGTCTAAGAAGATACATGGGTGATTATCCCAAGAATACTATGTGATAAATGTCTTGGTGAATAGTCTTGACATATAATTTCTACAATTATGTTGATTCCACACTATTATATCATAATCGTACACCTATTATTATTCCCCTTAACTCATATTTTTTGTCTTTTGATTACATAAAATTTTACATGGTATGTGTTTGTTCATTTGTGATTGCATAACCTTCAATCATGAATTTTGGAAAACACTTATTATTTTATGTTTTTTTTATAAGATATTTCTCTGATTAAAATTTTTCCTTATATGATTTTTATTTAATCCTTGATGACATGATGATGTTTTTTTCATTATTGAGTGTTTGAACTAACCCCTTTATTTTTTTTTCTTTTCCCTGGAAATTTTCAACATTGCAATATTTTGATGGAATATTTATGTAGAGATGATTTGTGGCTGTAAGATCTTGACCTTTTTCTGAAGATGTCTATAACTCATTTTAGGTACTATTTTACCTTATTTTTGTAATATATTGTTTTTAATTAATTTTGGGAGTTTTGGTGATTTTGGATATTTTTGGAGGGGTTTTGGACAGTTCATGGTTGGATCACGGTTTTCCCAAACCATGCGCGCTGCCCCTACAAACCATGAAACCCCATAAAAATAGGGATTACATAGTCGGAGCATGGTTTGTCATACTATTTTCTATCCTAGTACTAACTGTGAAACCCCTAAGAGTAGGTGCACCGTTAGGGAAAACTATATTCCCTGTAGAAGAAACCATTCATATAAGATTTTAATCCCCCTCGAAAAATTATAAAAAATACTAACCCCCTGATATTAACCCCAAATATCCCCAACTCAATCCTAAACTCATTCCAATGTTTTCTAAAGCCTTCATGATGATTCCAATGCCTTTTTAACCCCATTTTGGATGAATCAAATACCATATTGAAGAATATACACCTCTCCTAATAAGAGTTTCTCATACCAATTGATTTCCTCCCTCTATCATTTCATTGTCTCATGTTTTAAGGGATTTTATCTTCCATTTTTTATGTGTTTAGATATAGGTTTTCTTCATAATTTTCTATTTGATCATGGATCTAGGTTTTGGATCTTGATCTCATTCTTTGTTGAGGAATCAAACATTCAACTTAAATTTGGTGATTTCCATTGGCGGGTGTATGTTAATGATCTTAAGGTAGATTGTATAAATTTTAAATCCCATAGTCTTAATTTAATTACGTGTATCTAATTTTTAAATTTAAATTTCCATGATGGGAAAATTTCATCATAGATTGAATTGATTAAATTGTATTTCTATGTGATTATAAATTGGGATAAACTTGGGGAAATTGAAATTAGTTGAATTGTGGTCACTAATTAATGGGATAATGGGATTGTGTAACTGGTTAATTTATGGAATAGTGAATTGGTTGATAATGGGAATTAAAGAATGTTTGGAATAAACATGAGAGATAAGGGTTTTTTTATTAAATTTTGATTTATGGTTTAATTGTTAATTGTTCATATTATTCTATGTGATTAAAGGGAAAATTGTGATTGATTTTATAACTGAAATGGTATACCGTGATATGAAATATTGATAGGAGAGTTAATGTTGGTTATCCTTGTTTAAAGTGATATAAGTGATAAAGGTTAATGACTAAGAAATGGGGTGTGGGACATGAACTAATGCTCCAAATACCCACATGGTGCTAGACCTGGAATTTTAGACCCAAATGCATGCATGTGATTATTCTTGTATGGTATAGGAACGGATTCTCTAAATAACCATGGGGTGTGGGACACATAATGATACTTGAAATACCCATGGTGTGGTAGACATGTTGTCATATTCCCATGAGATTGGCATTGGACTATAGTTCTAATTGGTCGTGATATGAATTGAATTGAGATAATAAATGACAAATAGGGTACTGTGATATGTGATATACCTTGGTGATAGTTTAGATATTGGCATGGGCTGAAGTAGGTATTGATGGGTTTGGTGACTTTGTGAACCCTGGGACATTTGTCCTATCTAACCCCTACTCCAATATCTTCCCAACTAACCACATCTCATCCTTGGGGCCTTAATTTGATCAGAAATCCAACTTAAGGATCCCTTTAGATCAAATCAAAAAGGAATCACTCAAAGAAGAGATAATAATTTCATCACCTCTTTCAATGTTCATTTCTTCTTCCACTTCCTATTCCTTTGTTGATTACATAACAAAATAATATATCCAGAAACGTATATATACTATGATGTTATTATAAATATTATAAAACCATATTCCTTATTCTATCAATCTTATGAATGACAAAAGTCACCATACATGCGTACATAAGGCTTACCGTCTCCACGTCGTGGTGTAGTTTGTTATTCAACGGTTCATATTTGGATGGGTATAATAATGAGTTTAATTGATGTAAATAATAAATAAAACATGTTAATGATTATTTATATGTAATATATCATCCAGATACATATGATTTCACCATCAATAGAGTGATATTGTCGCTCATGTGTACGTAAGGATTACCGTCTCCACGAATGCGATGAGATTCGTTCCCCATCATAACCATTCAAGAATAATTTTCATTTTATGATTTAATATAATTTTTAAGAACTTAATATCATTCTGTATATGATTAAAATACATCATATTCATAACAAATGTTACTTAAATAACAAAATATATAAAGGAAAATGAATCAGTTAACACCTGAAACAATGATACTACTAAAATATTATTAACAATGAAATATTATATGATCAAATATGATATAATATTTATGTAATTGGTTCATGTATAATTTAATAATAGTTATTTAACTATTATACATCAGGTTAACATACCCCCGACTATGTAAAAGTACAAGGTAAGGCTTAATTTTACAATCTTTTTATTATCTGAGGTTGTTTATACGTAAGCATCTACAGGGAATTATTTATCATCCACATCCATGTTTCTTAAAGATGTTTTCCAAAACATTTTAACTATTTCTTAGAATATGGTTTAAAGTAATTTATACTCTTGTTATACATTTTATAAAATGTTTTGAACAGAATCTTTTTGTCGCTTTCCAAACAAGGTACTTTATGAACATTTAAAAAATTAAGGAAAGAATGTTTTTTTAACTTATATAGTGGGAGAGGCAATTTTACTCCATTATTACGCCTTAGTAGCTTCCCTTACAAGATTATAAAAATATTATCAAATTAAATTTTTTCTTTAATAATTACGTGACTTTCAAATTATTTTAAAATATGAAGATATATTTCTCTCAAATAGTTTTGATTTCATCTATGTCAATATCCTTTGATGGTTTTTACACTTGTTTGAAGTTGGTTTATTATGATAAAATTTTCTATATTGTATTGAAGGTTTTGTGATATGACTGATTGTGGATGTTTAATTTTTATACCATTCTTGTTTTATGGTTAAATTATTAACATTTTTTATGCTAGTTTTAATACAATTGTTTATGTTATGTTTCAACCTTTTCATATGAGGAATTCATTAGACTTATTATGTGATCGGTGGAACCCTCTATAGATCCTCGATACATTGGTAGGTCTCATGATACAAACTAGTGTCATGGAACATGGCCTTGAAAAAAATCGTATTTGCAGTCTCAGCATGAGGCCTTGACTATGTGGTTATGATGTTCATCATTAAGAATTCCGTCATTATGAAATTAGATTTTGATATTACATGTGACTATTAGTTTAGTAGAATATCCATGTGAATAAGTAAATGGAATTATTTGATTTCTCTTTTCCATATTATGATGAAGTTTAATTTTAAAAGGCTTTTGTTTTAGTCTTATACATTTCCTTAAACTTTTATTCTTATTTATAATAGTTTCCACTATATTGGTATCATTACTGAGCATCAGAGCTCACCCCTTTATTATGTTTTATTTTTACCATGATGTGAATTAGTATATTATGATTAACCTGCAATGATAGGCCAAAGGATATAAGTGTGTTTAAATGGGACACAATGTTTTTTGTTTTCATGTGGTAATGTAAATCTTTTGTATGTATCTAGTACTTCCAATTCTACTAAACTAATCGGTCATTAGAGACATAATCTCTTGTGATCATGCTAATGTTATGTAATAATACACTAACTCTAGGTAACTAGGGTTGGGGAATTATAGATGGTATCAGAGGAAGTTTAGTACAAACCATGGAAACTAGATTTAGAAATACTCTGATTAGAGAACATTACCCTAAGAAAGACTTTTAAGATTAGTATAGAAGAACTTCATACAATTTTTGTAATGTAGATATTTCATGGATTTTCAAAGAAATACATCCCTGGCATGATACAAGCAGGTAGAGGTGGATCTGAAACAAATGTATCTAGGGGTAAAACCTTAAAACACCGGTTTTAGCTAGACTCGAGCGGGAATTATTTCACAACAATGGGCCTTGTTTCACTCTTGGTTATGACACTCTTGGGGGATATTCTTATGATTATTCAAATTTTCTTTACAATCCATTATGAAAGATTTATGAGTAAATACTTCCTCAAAGAAAATATTTTTATGATTTTGGATTTTATGTATACACTTTTAAATTTACGTAAGGTAATTTACAAGTTTGGAGTTATGAATTGTGATTCATAAACTAACATAGTGTATTCCATTGTTTAAAAATGGTGCCCAGTATAAGGAACGAGAACTAGAGAAATATGAACGATCCAATGAGTAAGAAGGATCATATCTTTCATGGTCTTAAGCCTACCTTTATAAGGGAAGTAGTCTCCCATGTATTCTCGTCATATGAAGAAATATTATCAGTTATTAATTAGATAAGTAAATAATTCTATGAGTCTTATGGATTTGAAGGGAAGCCAGAGAAGAAAAGGATGGTAGATAGAAAGATGGATAAAGGGAAGAAGGGAAATAAGTATTTTCCCATATGTGATAATTGTGGAAAAATCACCTTGGGAATTTTTTGAAGGGAATGCTTGTTTGTTATAAGTGTGGAGAAAAAGGACACCAAGTACGTGATTGAAAGGGTAAGAAAAAGATTGCAAATATACAATGCTTTATATGCAAGGATTTGGGACACTGTGGAAATCAATGTCCTAAAAATTTACCCCAAATGATGTTATTTGATAATAATCATGTTATTATACTACTATAGATAATGAGGCATAATTAGAGTACTTATATTTCTTTATTATGAACTAAGTTATTTGACTGTTTTATTAATGATGTATTGGTTCTATTAATTTTGGAAATAAATTAGGACTGTACTGTAGTACTATTTCATGGAGAATTTGAGATTATATTGTACTAATAAAAGTTACTCAACAGTAAGTTCAACATTTTTAGAAAATACATGGTTGAAGGAAAGATAATCCTTAATATGGTCCTGATACTGAGGTAGTGATTTTGTAATAATAGATGGTCTATTTGGATAAATTATAATGGATATGTTTGACAACCTTGGAACTGATTAATGGTTAGTTTATTCCATAGTTGTTGGACTATTCAACATTTTTGGATATAAGGAATATATCTATTATTCTATAACGAATAAGGGGGCTTGAATGTAATCAATAATGTTTTATGGTGGGTGTTACCATGTTTTAAGAGAATACATGATGAAGGTACTCACATGTTATTATGTCAAAAAGGGATCATAATTATGTTATGTTGACCTTCCATATAAATTTTGGACTATGAGTTTGGATACAAGTATTTTGGATAAGTATAAAGGTTGGAATGAATTAAGTTGGACATTGGATACTGTAATTTAAGCTTAAAACATTTCTTAATATTATTTTTGGATTTTATTTATAAAATGGACAACCTGAAGGTCGAGCGACAACCAGTGTCCAACAAGGTCGTGAGACTTGAACCTACAACTGATGGGTGAAAAGGGTGCATCACCTACCACTGGCCTACATGATTTCATTATATGTATAATTTAGTATTTTTTAAATGATCTGATAGATAAATTATAAATTAATTTTATTTGAAACCCTATATTATTAGGATAAATATACTATTTTTTTGTTCTATTATCTTTTGGAATGAAAGATGAGTTTGTGGTAGAAATTAGTTAAAGGATGAAACTCTATTTTTCAAGTATTTTTTTCTTATTCTATGAAGAAATTAATTCTTAAACATTATGTAAAGGATCTTAAAACCAATATTGTGTTATCCTAATACCTTATGTTAGGATGAACCAATAATATTTTGCGTCATCATAGATTTTTGGTTTGAGGCTTTCAATTTTCTATTTATTGTTCACCTATTTGTGATTTATGACCTCAATCAGTCCCTATAAATATTTACGTTTTTACTTCAATTATATGTCTCAAATTTCCACCAATGTTATCCTATTTGAAATCGTAATTTGGTGGTGACTGTTTCATTTCCCTTTCCCCCTTATTAATACTAAATTTTATTAAACCAATTTTCGATGTGGGTTTTCCACAATGGTATTTTCAATATTTAACCTTTTATTTTCAAAGAACAATTAAAAATTGATAGGATGCAATTTATTGAAGGAGGATAAAATGTAACACCCCAGGATTTCATAGTATGCTATCTCTTTAAAGTAATTCAATAGCATGCGCTACACGCAACACCGAGTTCGAACGCACCACGACTTACCAATCTAGACATTCAAAAAGAAGTTATGAATAGTATTAACTGCATGTTGAATTTTATATACTTCATATATTTTTAACATCCATATTATGTGTTTATTATATATAATTTCAGAACAAATTTAATTTTTCAGATAAAATAAGTATTTTTAAAGAATGAAATTTTAAAACCGTTTAATGGAGAAATCTTTTTAAATCCAATATTTGTAACTTTTAAATATTCAATTTGACAAAATAAATTTCTTATTTAGAAGAGTGACATAAAAATTTATTCTGGGTAAATTTTTGGTGTTTTTTAGATTACTTTCATATTTTGATGAATAGTGAAATATACAAAATTTTCATTGAAAACAAATTTTTTTAATAAGAATAATTTATAGTGTTAAATTATAAATTTGAATAATTTTTAATTATTATTAGATTATATTTTTTTAATTTAATCAAATAGTGGTCATGGGATGTAATTTAACATTTAAATTGGATGTAAACACATATCATTCTTTTCATAGTTTTTACTTCTTAAATACTTGCTTTATGGTTTTGAGAACAAGAATTAATTTTAAATTTATTAATGAAACTTCTAGGTTTATAATTTGGTAAAATAGACATTTTTTCAATTTGTAATATAAAAAATTTCTTTGGGTTAATTGTTTCGTATTTTTCTGAAAACATTCAATTTTTTAGGAATAGTGAAAAACACTACATTGTAGATAAAAACTGACTTTTTTCATTTAAATAATTTTTTTAGATAAAAAAATTATCTTAAAGTAAATAATAAATACGTATTAAATATATTAGTTCAATTTAATTCATTAGGGACATTTTATAATAATATTTTACATATAAAATTTTATTGAAAATTTTAACATCTTTAACCCACCTTCTAGGAACATTTTCAAATTTGCATAAAATGTAATTTTACCGCTTATGTGAATTAAATTTCAAATATCTGAGAGAAAATATTGACACCAGTAATTAAAATTTGGTTTAATAAGATGAAACTAATTTTTTTGAATTGTAACATTTGAATTTTATTTACCGTGGTTAAAAGTAAATAGGGCAATTAAAGGTAAAAATGATACTATAATTACCCTAAAACATATCCTAATTCTATTGAATAAGAGTTTTTCAATCACAATAATCCTAAGGAATAAAATATGATTCTATTTGATCCATTTGGATTAGATTAGGACATTTATTATTATTTTATTCAAAGAAGATTTAAAAGTGTAAAACTTAAAGATTAATAACATAACCATTTTTAATATAAGATTATACATAAGATAAATCTAACTATAAATATTCCTTATAAAGATAAAAATATTTCCTACATCATGGTTTTTTATTTATAATTTGAGACATTAAATAATTAAATTTCTTTATGACACAATGATGATTCAGTAATTACCTTATTAATAAAAGATTAAAATAATTGATATTATAAATGTCAATATAAATGTAAATTGAGACTTTTAATTCATTAAACTACTTTTATGGGTTAATATGACATGTTATTATTGATTTAATGTATTTGTTTCGAAGTAATAATGTATTTTTGACTTTCACAAAAACCAAATACTAAATAGTGTCAAAATTGATATAAATGAGTTTTTAAAACAAATACTATATTATAATTTGATATAATTTTCCTAAAAAAATAAGGATCATCCAATGAAATTATATAATGATATATATGTAATTAGTGAACCACATGTGGTTAACTTGGCATTTTATAGTATTTTTATTAACCAGGTAACATAAAAATACAAGAAGACATTATAAAAGCTAAACTATTTAACTAAAGGTTAAATCTAAAAGATAAGATTAATATGATGACCTAAACTTTTCTAACACCTATTTTCTGAGAGGATTTATACCCAAACTAAACTTATCCTATAAATAAATCCATTTTGAGCCATTATGACCCGAAAATTTTTTTATAATAAAATAATATTTCAATCTTTTCCTAAAGTGACCCTCACCTCTCTTATAAAAGAGTACTTCCCCTTCTCTCAAAATCACACCTCCAAAACAATTTGGATCAGAAAAACCATTCTCAAATATCTTCCCAACTACCCTAAATTAAAACTATAGGAATTAATTTTATCATAAATCCATCTTATTTATCCCTTTTGATCAAAGAAAAAAGGAAGCACCCGAAGAAGAGGTAATAATTGATCACCTCTTTCAAAGTTCTTTTCTTCTTCCACTTCCTCTTTATTTTTTGTTTATGTAACAAAATAATAACTCCAGTACCTTCTACATTATTTTATGTTATTATAAATAAAATACAACCATCTTTATTATTCTATCCATCCTATAAATGACAAAGTCACCATACGTGCGTACGTACAGCTTACCGTCTCCATGTCGTGGTGTAGTTTGTTATCCAACACTTTATTTTTTAGATTTGTATAATAATGAGTATAATTAATTTAAATAATAAATATAACATGTTAATTATTCTGTATATATAATATACTATCCAATTACATACGATTTCACCATCAATAGAATGATATTGTCGGTCATTCTTACATATGGATTACCGTCTCCACTAACGTAATGAGATTAATTCCCCATCGTAACCTTTCTAGAATAATTTTCATTTTATGATTTAAAATAATTTTTAAGAAATTAATATCATTATATATATGAATAAAATACATCTGATCCCTAACAAACATGAATTAAGTAACAAAATATATAAAGGAAAATGAATTAGTTAACACCTGAAACAATGATACTAATGAAATAGTATTAACAAAGAAATATTAAAAGATCATATATGATATAATATTTATGTATGTAGTTATTGTATAATTTAATAACAATAGTTATAACTATTATATAGAAGGTTAATGTACCCTTACGTATGGAAAAGTACAAGGTAGGGGTTAAGTATACAATCTCTTTATTATCTGAGGTTGTTTATATGTAAGAATCTATTGGAAATTCTTTATTATCCACATTCATGTTTCATAAAAATATATTTCAACTTTTTTTACTATTTCCTAGAATATGGGTTAAATTAATTTATACCCTTATTTTAATTTCTATAAAATGTTTTGAAAGGAATCATTTCATCGTTTTCCAGATAAGTTACTTTATAACATTTTCAAAAAATTAACGTAAGAATGTTTCTTTAACTTATACGGTGGGTGAGGATATTTTACTCTGTTATAACACCTTCGAAGAGTCCCATAAAATTTTATAAGACCATATTCAGAATAAATTATTTCTTTTATAATTACGTTACTTTTAAATGATTTCAAAATACTAATAGTTATTTCTCTCAAATTGTTTTGATTTCAACTTTGTCAACATCCTTTGATGACTTTTACACTTGTTTGAAGTTTATTTATTATGATACAATATTCCATATTGTATTAAAGTTATTACGATATAATTTATTGTGGATGTGTTATTTTTATACCATTATTGGTTATGGTTAATGTATTAACATTTTGTATGTATGTTTTAATATGAATGTCTATGTAATGTTTCAACCTTTTCATATAAGGAATGAATTGGATTTAGTAAGTGATGGGTGGGGTGAAATATAGCTACTCAAAGCATCGGTATGTCTCATGAGAGAAAATAGTGTCTTGGAATTGGTCCTTGACAAAATATTATTTGTAGTCCTGGCACGAGGCCTTGACTATGTGGTTCGGATGTCCAGAATTTTGAATTCAATCATTATGAAATTAGCTATTGATATTACATGTGAATATTCAATTAATAGAACATCCATGTGAATAAGTAAATGGAATTATTTTATTTATCTTTTACATATTATGATGAAGTTTATGTTTAAAAGGCTTTTGATTTACTCGTATACATTTCCTTAAATTTGTTTGCTTATTTATGATAGTTTCCACTAGATCGTTATGCTTACTGAGCATCAGAGATCACCCCTTTCTTATGTTTTATTTTTCCCAGGATGTGAAGAAGTATATTATGATAAAACTATAGGGATAGGCCATAGGATATGAGTGTGTTCAATAGGGACATAGCGATTTTTTCCATTATGTAATGTAAAACTTATGTATGTATCTAGTATATCAAATTCTACTAAACTAGTCCATATTTCAAGACTTGATCTCTTGTGATCATGCCAATGTTATGTAATAATGCACCAACTTTAGGTAACTAGGGTTGGGGAATTACAATATATCTTTTCCTAATGGAACTTGAATATCTAAAAGTTTGGATGGGTATATTATATGTAGTTGTTTGATGTTGAAATAACATATATTATAAGGGAATGAAATAGTTGTGTTGATTCATGGAGTAGGAAAACATACAATCAAGTAGTTCAGGAATCTATTTCTTAGTGAAAGACGATAACCTTGCTGGCTGATTTTCATTTTGTTGTTTAGGTGGGACAAGATCATATGAAACTCATATTAATTTTATTGGATATCCATACTTCTTATCCAAATCAAGGTGAGGCATTATGAGTCTCCAGAGTGTTTGGACTAGAGGTAAATACTTGTAGGTGGGGAGTTAGCTTCATATTGAACTATAGATAAGGATGAGATAATATATTTATGGGTTCATGTAGTTGTACCTACATATATGTGATAGGATATGATGCATGAATTTCAGGCCTCAACGTGGGTGGTGCATTTAGGTTTGACTAAAATGTATCGTGACATATGATGACAGTATTAGTGTTCGGGCGTGAAAACGTAGATTGCAGGGTTCATGACACGATGTTACATCTATGAGCAGGTGACAACCAAGGATTAATTACTTGGTGTAACACTACATCCATTTGAAAATTTTGGAATGGAAGTAGGATTATGTTAATATATACTTTTGGTGGGTCTTCTGAGGACACCTTGGAAGAATGATTCTATTTGGGCTTTTGTGGACTGACCAAAAAAGTGGATCATTTCTTTCATATACGGGAGACTCCATCAGTGGATAATTTGGGAGACTTTTATATTTTGGAGATAGTCTATCTTTATGGGGTTCTACAGAGAATAGTTTATATTGTGAATCATTTTTTACATCATGCTTCTGGTAGGGCTTGTAAAAGGTGGTTAGTATATAGGGTTTTCTGAGTACAACAATCCACCCATAGATTGATGGTCAATCGGAGCATAATATTCATGTGCTTGAGGATATTTTATGGGAATGTGTTCTAAACTTTGGTAGGTCTTGGGATAATCACATAGAACTTATGGATTATTCCTATTATTGTATTTATTGGGAAAATATTCATATAGAACCATATGAGGCTCTATATGGTAGGCCATGCAGATCCCATCTTTGTTGGATAGAGGCAAGTGAGTCTGAGAGGTTGGGACCGAGCCACATACAGGATATATCAGAGTAGGTATAGTTGATTCAAAAACATATGGCTATGGATCAAAGAAGATAGAAGTCATATGTTGATAGATGTTGATGACCACTAGAGTGTATTTTGTATGACTGTGTGTTCCTTCGGGATTCTCATAGATTGGGTCACTATAGGATTTGAAGACATGGCAAGTTGGCACCCATGTTTGTTGAACCTTTTGAGGTTGTGGATAAAATTAGGCTGGTGGAATACTAATTTGATATTCCATAGAGGTACAGTTCTATGAATGATGTTTTTTCTATTTCCCAACATCAGTGGTATCACCCAAACCCTTCTAATGTGATTGATATTAATGATGTCGATCTTGAGACTAATGTTTCCTTTGAGGAGAATATAATATGTTTTCTAGATCATAGTGAAAAAGTGTTTTAGGGAAATACCATGATGATTGTTTGAGTATTGTGGAAACATGGGTGCCTTCATGAGGAAATATGGGAGATATAAGGGAATATGTGGGCTCAGTGGCTTGAACTTTTTTACCTCATAATCTTAGTGATTTATCGGAGTACAACTCAAGGATAAGTTGTTATATGGTGGGGATATTATAAGATTTTAACCATTTTATGGACATGTCTCGATATCTTATTCAAGTACTCTTTTACCTTCTTTTTTGTGTATATTGTTTTGAGTTTACTTTAGGAATTGTTTGAGTGAATTAGGATTTTTAAGGGGTTTTGTGTAGTGCACGGTTGGCACATGGTTTTACCAAACCTTGCACCCTACCCCAAAAAACCGTGAAACCCAAAACATAATAGGATTTCAATATTGGAAGATGGATTGTCTAACCATGAACCCTTATTGTATTAATCGTGAAACCCCTAAGAGGATGTACATGGTTAGGTACACAGTTGGGGAAAATCATACACCCAATATAGGAAATCATGTACGTGGGATTTTAATCACTAGAAATATTAAAAAAAATACCAAACCCCTTGATATTGACCCATAATAACACCCAATCATACCTAAACACATTACATCATTTTTGGATTCTATAGCCATCCAAACCACGTTCTTGATGAATTGGAGACCATATTAACGAATTTACACCTCTCCTGGTAAAATATTCTCATCCTGAATATCTTCCTCCCTCTATAGCATATTTCAATCATATTTTGAAGGGGTTTTTCTCCATTGGTGATGTTTTTAGATCTATGTTTTCTTGTATCTGATCCATTTGATTATGGATTTGGGTTTTGGATATAGATCGCATTCATTGTTTTGTAATTGAACATTCTACTTCAATTTAAGGATTTATATTGGTGAGCATCCTTCAATAATCGAGAGGTAGGTGGTCTATATAGAAAATCACATAGTCTTGATTTAATTACATCTATATAATTTGGAACATTCAATTTCCATTAATGGAAAATTAAATAAGAGAATTAATTTATTATATTTAATTTCCATATGATAATTAATTTTGTTAAACAGTGGGCAATTGAAATTTATTGAATTTTGATTAGGAAATTGAAGGGTTAATGAGATTGTGTAATTGGTTAATTGATTGAATATTGAATTGGTTGATAAGGGGAATTGAGAAATTTTTGGAATAACCTTGATAATTAATGGTTTTTCTTATTAAATATTGATAGATGGTTTAAAGGTGAATTGTTCATATTATTCCATGTGATTAATGTAAAAAATTATTATTGATCTACTCGTGGAAATGGTATATCATTATATAAAATGTTTATAGTAGGGTAAATTTTGATTAACCATGTTAAATGTGATATATTTGATAAATGTGAATGACTGAGAAATGGGTTGTGTTACACTTACTGATGCTCTAAATACCCACATGGTTCTAGCCATGACGTTATTGACGTAAATGCATGCATGTGATTAATATTTTACGGGAAAAGGATGAATTATCCAAATACCCATAGGGTATGGGACACATAATGATGCTCCAAATACCCACAGGGTGTTATACATGATTTTATACATCTATAAAATTAGCGTTGGACTATACATCCAAATGTTCGTGATATAAATTGAATTTAATTGATAAATGATAACCATGGTATTGTGATATGTAATATACCATGGGGATAGTTCATACTATGGAATGGACCGAAGTAGGTATTGATGGGTTGGGTGTCTTCATCAACTCAAGGACATTTTGTGGTTAACTAATTAATAATTAAATTTGATAACTATTTACTTTATGCATTATACATTATTATTTATACAACTACATAAAAGTTTATTAATTATATATTGTTTTAGAAGATGTCGGTGGTGGCCTACAGAGTTTTACTCACACCCTACTTGGGCTTCCTTATCTTTACCTGAATGGACATTATGTTTATAGAACAAGATAAGGGGAAAAGACCTATGTTAGATGGATGAGTTGGGATGATGTTTGGGTGAGGGAACTAAAAATATTTTTGGGATCCACATGAGGGAGAGTTTTTAGTGTATTTATTTTTGGGTTTTATTTTTGACACATGACACTTATTTGGAATGATATATCTACTATCCAGTTATAGATATTGTTTTTAGTTTGGTTCATCATGTGATGCTCAATTCTTCTGGTTATTGTATTATCCTGATTGTTGGTTATTGAATTTTGGTTATTTCTTAGAAATTTATACTATTATTATACTTTGATATAGATGTTATATTATACCCATGTTATATATATTAGACCATATCAAGTATTTAGAACCCTTTTGAATATGGGGAGGATCCCTTGAGGTCATGTAACTGATCACTTTGGGGAACCATTATGTGGTGCTCGGTTTAGGACGTTACAGTAGGAGATGTAGAAGATATAAAAATTAAATACTAGTATAATGGAACATACATCCTTTTTTTGGTAAATACATGGTATGTAATCCTAAAAGTGAATAATAATTCCATTATCAGGATTGTGTGACTATTTGTGGGATGCAATGTTAAATATATGGAAATGATGTAAAATAAAGATATGTTTAACTTGTGTCTCTATAGTTATATAATCATGTAAATATTAGAAAATATTTTAGAAATAATGGAAAATTTATATTATTTTCAATGATATAAATATCATTGAAATTATAGAGAAATATAAAGTAACAATTGAATGATAGAGAGTAATAGTGAACATAATTACAAGTAACCAAATAGGAGTAGAAGAGACCCCTTGCGATACTGTAGGAGTTGAGCTATAAATAAATAAGATAGGTAAAAAGATAATAATAACTGAATAATAAAGGGAAAATAAATAAGGTTTAGATAACAAAAAATCCTTATTATAAATGACATAAAAAGGGGATGGATAATGGAGGAATAATTTATAAAAAATTAGTATATTATGAAGAGAGGCCCTTACCTCGAGTCCCAGCTCATTTTAAATGACTTTATAACCTCTTGGGTAAAAAATTTATTTATTAGTTACATGATTCAGAATATTTTTCCTGTTATTTTATTTTTAAAATTCATTTTAATTCATTTATTATCATGTACTATTCATTTAAAATATTACTCTTTCTTCTATTGTCCATTCGGAGGTTGTGCAGATCATTGTTCCAAAATTGGTTCACTTTAATGGTAATGGTCGAAGGTTACTATAAAATGGTTCCATAATATCTAGATGTTTAAATGTATATTTTTTGTTTCATTCCATATGCATGTGGGGAAAAAATCAACATACATTAACAATTCATAGAATCATCCTTAGTAATATTATTTTAGACGGCTAAATTGATTGGGATTGTTTACATTTAAAATAATTAATATAATGGTTTAATTATTATTCTATAATCAAGAAAATTATATTATTTTATTATTAATTTCATATTAAATAATGAAATAAGTTTTTAAGAATTGATATAAAATGCATTAATTTAAAATAAAACATCATCGTTTACTTTGGTAGTGTAAAACCACTACGATGAATGATGATTTCGTTTAACTAGTTTTAAAGAATGGAAAACTAGAGAAACAACATGTTATATAAAAATATTATATTATAATTACTATACTAATTTAAAGTTAATTTTAAATATTAATTATATTATAGAAGTTGTAAGATGATAATTGAAATGAGAAGACATGAGTTTTGAGACCTATTTTTTGACATTCTAACGTCTTGTTAAAAAAGAGTTCGATAAGAGGGAATAGTTAATATATCATCGGCAAAGGGTTAAAATATAATTAGTAACATGGAGATATAATTATGTTGTAAAAATAAATTTAATTTTAAAGGATTTTTAAGGTAAAATATTCTTAAATAAGAAAGAAAGAAATAACTGGGGGCCCATATATTTCTCTTTGTGTCTCTTCCTTTAGATTGAGTCTATGGATTTTTGTGGAGGGAATTTTTGATATAATAGATACTTAAGAAAATTTATATGGAAGTTTAGAGAGATATTTGGGAATATATTTATAAATTTAATCAGTTTTGGAAGTGAGGAGAAAGGAGTGAAGGAGGGTTGTTTATTTAGCCAAGGGGCAGGAGAATCTTGGAATAAAGCATTGATTATTTTATTATTTAGGCTCCAAACAGATTATTTTTTGATTATTTTGAATTTTATTAATGTATGATTAAATTATATAAGTTTACTTTACATTTTATTATACCAAAAAATAAAATTCATCATGGAAATATTTTATTCAAGGTAAAGAATAAAATATAATTTCACATTCAAAGAAAATGTAACTTGAGTTTTAAAAATTGGTTTATAGGTTTGGAAATTTAGGATATTATTGTTAAATAAATTATTTTCCTTATAATATAAAATTTAAGACATGAAAAAGGTTTTATTAATTTCTTAGTAACATTTAAATCATGATGATGTCAAAAAACACGTGGTATATGTAAAAACTATACTTTTCAATATTCACCTTAAAATCAATGTTTTCATGAAAATGAAAAAAATTAACCGAAGATAATTTTTACATGATGAATCCAAAAATGAAAACTATTTTTCATATTTAAATTATGAATACTATAAATTTAATTTTTAAATAAAATCATATAATACATTAAAATGAAATTTGTCTAGGATAAATACTATTTCTTTTACTGTGAGTGATTACATTTATGTTTGTTATTATTTTTCAATTATTAAATGATTTATAATTAAATATATTATATCCTTTAACCAAAATAAGTTTCAATGTTAAGTAATTATAATATTTAAATTTTATAAATAAAATTAATATTTTACTAAATATGTTAAAACTCACTTTAACAAAAATGTATACTTACTAGTGGTTTATGTTACATGATTTGAGAAATAACATTATAGAGTGATAATATTTATAATTAATTATTTTCATCATTTTAAATATTAATTTTTATGTTTTTTACTTCATTAAATGGCATGGTTGTTGTGTTAATGGTCATTTATTATTTCTAATGGCCACTAACTATTCCAATTCCCATATAGTAATTATACATACCATAAAAATTCATTATTCATTCAAAAAATATCCATTAGAGTTTCTTATATTTCATATAAAAAAGTTCAATTTCTAAATGTTTTCTTCTAATGAAAAATGTTCTTTATATATGTGGAAATTTATAAAGACCATGATGCAGTGGAATTTCAAATTCTAGTTTCATTGTTAACTTGTTTTTATTATCTCATCGAAATATTTTGAATATTATGGTATTTATTTCTAATTTCTATATAATATTAAACCTTACTATTTTTAGTTACTTTATAAATAGTATCTCTATAGTTCAGTTTTACTATTGTGATTAAATAAAAGGACTTGTGTTGAAATTAGAATAGAATCTTGGGCCTTATTATATCATTAAACAAATGTATTATATTACAAAATAGAATTTATAGGAGGTTTTCATTGTAATTGATTCAATTTTTATCATTAGGGGTCATTATGTGTTACTAGATGAACTCTTGGTCAGTGGGTTAGATCTACATCCATCGTGAATGGGGCCTAGAAGGTCTCAAACATATTGATGAGTTTTTTGCTTATAGAGTGTTTGAACTCACCCATTCATGTTTTTTCCTTTTCCAAGAAAATTTTCTATAGGGATGTATTTAGGAGGAAGTTTTATGTGGAGATGATTTGTAGTAAATGTTGATGATGTAAAATGTAAATAATAGTATAGTGTAAAAAACATCATTTTCAATGGGAAATATGTTGTATTTTATCCCAAATGAAACTAAACCATCCATTCTGAGTATTGTGTGACTATTTGTGAGATTTAATGTTTAACTTATTTAAATGATATAAAATAAAGATATGCATAGCTTGAGAATCTATAGGTATATTGTAAAATAAATTTTAGAAACAATAATATAAATATTGGAAAATTTATAGAATATATCAATGATATAAAGACCATGGATATGACAGAAAAATATAATGTCAAGACTGAAAGATAGAGAGATATGGTGAACATAATTACATGTAACCAAAAAGGAGTAGAAATTAATCATCACAAAAATGTAAGGTATGACCTATAAATAAATGAGAAAGATAAAAAATATATTTAAATGATAAAGGAAAAATAAATAAGGTACACATAACAAAAAAATACCTTTTTGAAATGACATAGAGGGGGAGATGGATAATGGAGAAATAATTTATAAAACGTTAGAAGATTCTGAAGATAACCCCTTAACTTGAGTCACAACTCATTTTAGATGCCCTTATAACATTTTGAATGACAAAAATTTATTCATTCATAAATTTATTTATAAATTTTTTCATGTTATTTCATTCTAAAAATTAATTTTAATTCATTTATTTTCATGTATTATTTATTTAACGGATTACTTTTTCTTATGTTGTCAATTCTGAAGTTCTGTGGTTCATAATTCCAAAACTGCTTCAATGTAATGATAACGGTATAAGGTCACAATAAAATAGATCCATAATATTTTTGAGTTTCAGGTTATATTTTCAGTATCATTCCTGTGGTGTGGGTTAATAATTGTTTAATATATAGTAACAATTCAAAAAATAATCCTGTGCAAGCTTGTTTTAGAAGGAAAAATTGACTATGATTGCTTACGTTTAATATCATTAATATCATGGTTTTTTATCACTACATAATCATAAAAATTATTTTATTTTATTATTAATATTATATGAAATTCTGAAATAAATATTTCATTAAATATATCAAAAGAATTCATGAAAATAAAAAATCAATGTTCACTTAGGTAGTGTAAAACAACTATGATGAATGATGTTTTCATTAAAATAGTTTTAATGAAGGGTGATAATAATAAATTTTTTCTTTTTAAAAAAAATATTATTACTATAATTATATTTTAAATTTACTTTTAATGATTACTTAAATTATAGAAGGGGTAAGAGGATAATTTAAATGAGAAGACATGAGTTTTGAAACTTGTATTTGGATATTGTAACGACTTGTGAAATAGAGTTCGATGAGATGGAATGGTTAATATATCATACATTAAGGGATAAAATAAAATTAATAACATGAATATATAATAATTTTAGAAAACTAAATTGAAGTTTAATGGTGTTCAAGATAAAATAATCTCAAATAATAAAGAAATATAGACTTGGGAGCCCTTTCGTTTCTCTTTGTGTCACTTCCTTTAGATTGAGTCTAAGGATTTTGTACGATGGAATTTTCGGTATAATATAGCTTTAATAACATGTATAATGGATTTTATAAAGGTATTTGGGTATATATTTATCAATGGAAAAATGTTTTGTTAGTGAGGATGAAGGAGTGAAGGAGGGGTGCTTATTTTGCAAAGTGGGGAGGAGTATCTTTGAATAAAGAATTTGTTTTTTTATTATTTATTCTCAAGAATATAATTATTGTTGATTATTAGGAATTTTTTTAATGTATAATTAAATTATAAGGGTTTATTTTACATTTTAGCATTCCCAAAACTAAAATTCAATTTGGAAATATTTTATACTTTGTAAGGAATCAAATAGAGTTTTACATTTAAATATTATGCAATATGAGTTTTGAAAATTGGATTATAGGTTTTTAAATTTTGTATATTTTTTAAATACATTTTTCCTTATTAAATACATTTTAACCCAAAAAATATGTTTTATTAATTTTTTAGTCATTTTTATATCGTCATGCAGTCATAGAACCTATGGTATACATAAAAAAATTATTTGTCATTATTCACCTAAAAGTCAACTTTTTTAGATAAAAGAAAAAAAATCATCCTAAGATAATTTTTGAAATGAAGATCCATAAATTAAAAAAAAAATTAATATTTAAATTATAAATATTATAAATTTAATATTTATATAAAATAATTAATTACATTGAAACTGGAATTTTCTATGATAAATGTTATTTCTTTTACTATGACTGATTACATTTAATTTTATTATTATTTATTATTTATCATATGATTTTTAATTGAATATATTATTTCCACTAACCAAAATAAGTTTCACAATTTGATAATTCTGATAATTAAATTTCAACAAAAACTTAATATTTTATTAAATACATTAAAACTTACCTTACCCAAAATGTATACTTATTAGTGGTTTATGTTAAATGATTTGATAAAAAACTATATAGAGTTATACTATTTATAATTAATTTTATTAATCATTTTCAATATTAATTTCTATGAATTTTACTACATTATATGGCTATATTACCATATAAATGATCATTTATTATTTCCAACATTTAGTTACTATTCCAATGGTCATATAGTAATTATAATTCCCCTAAATACTTCATTTTTCATTCACTAAATTTATATAAGATTTATTTACATTTCATATACAATTTTTCTATATTTTTTCTAATAGTTTATTTTCTATTCATGGTGTTCTTTATAGGTGTGATATTTTTTGAAGACCAAGATTCACTAGAATTTAAAATTCTAGTTCCATTATTCACTTGTGTTTATTATCTCATTATACTATTTTCAACATTATGGTGTGTATTTTTGATTTTTATATAATGTGCTACATTACTAGTTATAGTTTTTTTAGTAAATATAACTATGTGATTGTGTTTTACTACTATGATGAGATAAAATGACATGTGTTTATTTATAAAATAATATTTCGCTTTATAATATCAGTTGTAAAAGAGATTATATTACAAAAATAATATCTTTAAGAGATTTTTAATGATATGAATTCTATTTTTCCCTTTGGTGGTCATGATATATTGGTAGATAGTGCTCCTGGTCCGTCGGTAAGATCTACTTCCATCGTGAAAGGGGACTAGAAGGTATCACACTAAGTTGATATGCAATCTAATTAGATTCAAAAAAACTAAATAATTAAAATGTAATAGGTAAAAAAATTGAATTGATGTCTATTAAAGTTATGTTGATCATAATTCGATCCCATGTGGGTATTTATCAGGAAAATGATATCAAATTATATTTATAAAACATTCTAAAGTTATTTGGGATAATTAATAAGAAAATAGTTATTTATGGGATAAGTCTAATCAAGTTAATGATCTAGTTTAATATAATTTTTTAGTGGTTTAAATTATTTAATCATTTAGTAATTTTATTTAATATATTTATTTACTTAATTATTTTTTTATTTAAGAATTAATATATTAAATAATAATGAAATACATGTTGATAATTTATTTAATTAATAAATAGATGGTTAATGGAAGTTTGGGATTTATTTTAAGAATGGGTAAAAGTCCATGGGATTTATTTATTGTTTATATATCTCAAACCTTATATTTAAATTCATCAATATTTCATAGATTAGGGTTGAGAATTATAAAGATCTATAATCCTCAAACACGAGAGTGTAGTGCCTAATAAATATAATTCTCACAATTATATCAATATTTGGGTGAAACACACAAGTGTATTGTGTACGATTGATACATAGACATTGGAGAGATCTATAGTTACCACACTTGAAACCAACACATCATGCCTGAATTCTTAATATTTGTGGATTCACATATAAAATTCATTGACGGATTTATGTTTAGATCCTATAATAGTAGAAAATAAGAATAATTATTGAGAATAAATTGAATATATGTAATTGTTTTTTGTAACAATTTTTTTTTTAAAGTGACTTATTGATACTGTTCTAGGATTCAGACCTAAATTATACGAATTATAAAATTATAGATTAGATATGATTTCCCAAATGGCCCAAAGGCGATCTTTTTTTATTGATTTTTGATAACACCCATTTCAAGGGATGGGGGTAACTCTGACAAGGACTGTATGCTTAGAGATGGCATAGCCTATAGGCTTATGAGAAATTATATGACCATATGGTCTTATAGAATTCCACCAGACTATAACTACAAGGACCTACCCATCCCCAACATCTGCATCATAATGGTAGCTCTCTACATTCTCATGGTCGTTCTGATAATATTCTTGTGCAAGAACAGGATGGTCTTGATGTCATTTTCATACCCTCTCATTCTTCCAAATCTGGTGGTTCTTCTTTTGTGAGTGTGTCTACTCTGAGTCCTCCTATAGGGATGTTCTTTTTGTAGAGTCTATTTGGGGAAACTGCATTAATCATGCGGCCTGAAGGCCTTGAGGTGGCCCAAAGGCCTTGATTTGGCCCAGAGGCCTTGACGTGGCCTAAAATCCTTACAACCTTGAAGGCCTTAGGTGACCTGAAGGCCTTGAAGGGACCGAAGACCAAATCGGTGGCCCTAAGGCCCAAACAAGTGAATATTCTAGCTGATACAGTGTCGAACAGTAAAACTATATTACCCGTTACAGTACTACTATAGTATTACTATATTACACTAGAATTATCCCCTGGCTTGGTTTTGATCTTGGATCACTTGGATTCCCTTGTCAAGTCCTCACCAACTAGGTTGAGTCTCTTCTTCCAGATTATATATGCTTACGAATTTTAAATTTGGAATCCTACCAAAATTATTCCACTATTCTCATATCCTTTATCTATTTCCCCACATCTAACAATGTTATGTTAAATTGAAATTTCTTTAATATATCAATGATCTCGTTTTCCATTTCATTTTCATTTGATTTCTTCATTATGGGTTAAATCTAAGAAAAAAGATATTGTGGTTTTGTAATTTTTGGGTCATCTACCTAGTTGGTTTTATCTTTCCATGGTCTCATTAACATCATAATATTTCTATTACTTGAAAAAATTATTTTTCCTTAGGATTATCTCAAATAATGGGCTCAAATGTTGTGGAAATTTATTCTAAAGGTTCTGAAACATGTACTTTGTCCTGTGGTTTATTTATTCTAGTTCCACCCTGAAGAGTGATTACACTTATACGTAACTTACCATTATAATTGATAATATGATATGAAGGTAAGATATCATTTCCTACGCTATTAAGGCTGATCATATCACTATCTATTTATGCCATTTGAGTCTAAAGATTTGTTAAAATTATTTTCTATTGGTTTTCAAGGTCTTTTAAGGTGGCCTCTTGCTCGGTTTTTGGTACTGGTGGCTAAAAATATATAAGAGGTTTATCATTATCCTGGCCCTAGTAATACATAGTCTATTAATTGTTTTATTATCCTTGGAAATATATTCTTTTTTATTCACTACATCCCAATTTATCTTCTTATATTTGTTATATACTCGCTAACAAACACCACTACATATTTTTTGTCAATTCAATTTCAAAACACGACATACATCAAACTCCCCATTATTTACGCATAAGCGATTTTCTCCATGTAGTAATATCCATCATTTATCTTGTGTGACTACTCCTTTGATAACTTGAAGTGACTCTCAAAAGGAATAGAAATCAATTTTCCACTATTATGTTGAACCTACTCAAAAAATTCTCTACATAGGATGTTTTTAATACCTTTATGGTTCTTTTAACATGCCCCCATATGATCTTCATTCCAAGAATCATCTCCCCATCACTAAGATAGTTCATTTCAATTTCAATTGGTAATTTCATTTTCAACTCATTGTTCCTTTGATATAAATTCTATATAATAAATATATCTTCCACATAAAATTGATGTTTGAAAAATCAATTATCAAATGATTTAAAATAGAAAAACTATTCAATGTTTTGTCTATTTTCATAATTTTTCCCCAAGAATTCATAGACTTTTTAATTCCACTACCTTGGTTCCTACTTCATACCATATATACTCTTATTATGTTTGAAAAATACATCCTATCTTCCAGGATTAATATACCCTTATAGTTAAAATATGTTGATATCCACCTCTAAGTCTCTATAAAGGAAGGATGTCTTCACATAAATCTACTAAAATTATAATCCCATTTTAATAATAATTCTCAATAAAACTCTAATAGTACTTATATTAACAACAATACAAAAATTTTCAATGTAATACACACCCTAATTATGTTGAAATCCCTTTAAAAATAGTATTTCTTTATTCCTTATACTATCATCATGTTCTTCTTTGATATGGTATACCCATTTATTATTCAATTTCTTCTTTTTTTGGTAAAGTGGAAAGTTATTTTGTATTATTATCATGAAATGATGAAATTTCATCCATTATTTCTAGCTACCAATTTATCTACTCCTTTACCTACACTGATTATTCATAGCACTCGAGTTCCCCACTATTATTCAATAAAAAATAATGAACATATTATCTATATCGTTATATTGTATTATATACCCTTTTTGAACTCCTAAGGGCAACCTTCTTTCCGGGGTTCACTAATTGTTTTTTAGCCTATATAATATCTATTTCTAGGATGCCTTAATTTTCAACCTACTAATGAGAAAAGGGTTCCTTTCTGCCACTATTAGATTCAATAGCTTGTCTATCCATATAATGAACATGTTCATGAAATATTATATTCAAAATTCTAATCATATTTAAATTTTCTTCATCCCATAAGTAGTAACAAAATTATTCATTTCCATATCCAATGAAAAACATTTTTGGGACTTATCATCCAATATATCTTTAGAGTTTTATTTAAAAATAATATAATATAGGAAACTAAATACTTTGAAATGTGAAATGTTTACCTTTTTCCTATCCATACTCCCTTGGGTATTTTCTCTCCCAATGGTACTAATGAATCATAATTTATTTGGTATGCTTCCATGATGACAACATCAACAAAAAAACCATGGGTATTCCAGCATGTAACCTCATATTCCTAGCATGCTCAACTATGATTTTGTTCATGTGATCCACCATACCATTTTTTTCATATGTTCTGGAAACCATATTCTCTATAAAAATTCCATTTTTCTATATAACTCTTTAAACTCATAACTATTATAATCGCCACCAATATTGGATCTCAAGAACTTCACCTTCGGCCCTATTTAATTCTCAAAAATATTCTTTAATTTTTAAAATATAAACAACCATTAGAAATAATTTATAGAAAATAAACTCATTCCTTTCGATTTGGGACATCAATGAATTCCACATCAAAAAGTGATCCACCAAGATAATGTGCTAGAATTATCCCCTTATATCAGAATGTATCAACTCCAATTTTCCTACATTTGATTCTCATACTTATTTTGATGAAGAAAAATTCCTCTACTTTTTGAGATCAAATCCTCATAAAATCTAATATTCACCAATTTTAAATTTGGTATCATTTTATTCACCACAAGAACATTCATTATAATTTTAAAACATATAACCCAATGCATAATTCCATGTTTTGGAATATTTTTTTTAAATCAAAGAATTCACCATATGATTAGAATCATCAATCATGTAAAGTGTTACATTATTCAATATTCATGTTATAATCATATAAACTTTTTTATTTTAAAGTATCATTTATCAAATGTAGTGAAATATCCATTATAATCAATTTTATTTATGGATTTTAAATTTTATCTAAGTAAAGGAATATATATAACATTATTCAATATATAGAAATTTATATTTTGTATTTTAATTTTCTTATCAAATTTAATTATAATATTAATAAGTTGATCAACAGTAATATATTCCATAAAAATATCCTAAAATTAATTTTAATATACAGTCATTCTCATTGGTTGAATGGAAGGAAACATCAGAGACTAATTTGAAAGACTCCTTGGGATTTTTAACATTGGTCACCAGTACATCAACAATGCTTTTGAAAGTAGTATTAATAATCTCACTAATTAATGTCTTTTGTCTCATATTTCAGTCCATCATTACATATCCCTTCTTCCCACAACTCCATCATGTGATGCCTTCTATTTTTATTTTTATTATCTCCACATTATTGGCATTGACCTCCCACTCGAATTTCTATGATTTCATGATCTACCCATACCGTCAAAATTCATAGAATTTCCATAGAATTTTCTTGATTATTTTTTTGAATATATTCACAAAAAATTATGTCAAAAACATTATTTAATTCCAATTTAAATGATCAATTATAACTACTCACCATTGTTATTTTCATATCATAACATTATAGTAGTTATGATAAGAGAAATAGTGAATTGATTTCATTTGTGAAATCAATTTGTACAAAACTCAATTGGCCTAAAATCATTTTAAAATCATTAATTTGATATGTGATTGAATTACCTTCACCCATATATGGGTTTAATTTTCAGCACATAAAGAGAACCTTTTTTGATACATAAGGATTTTCATACAAGTTATAAATAAATCCATCATCAAAATTGCAGTTATCATCTCCAACTAGGTATTGAATGTGATATTTCTCACCAATTAAAAGTCTGTAATTCCTAGGGAATTTTTATCCAATAATGGAAAATCCACATATTACATTCTTTCTATCTCTCCCTTAATGATATGTCTATCATCATTAATTATTGATAATCGTAAATCAATATCTTCGAGAAGATGAATTCATTTTCTTTAAATAAATTTATCAACACATTCCATTGATCCGCTAATATTTTTTCCAAACAATTTATAGACCTATAAATTTAAAATAGGATCTTATACCACTTATTGTGGCGATCAGAGAAATAAATTTAAAATGGAAATAAAATTAAAAATAATGAATTATGTGGTTCAGGTAGAATAACCTACATCTATAAAGGGGAATAATAATTATACTATTTTGGGTGAGTGATACATGGATTTTGGTATAATTGAATAACACTCAAATATTTTGACACCTACTGATGGATGTTTTAAAATTATTTTCTTTGGTTTGAATCCTAACATGTTAAACCAATGGTTTATAAACTTTTCACTTACTCAGTTTCAAGATTCTTAAATGAAATATCATATTTATCTTGGGATCAAACAACATAAGATATTTGTGTGGGTGTTAATAAATAAAATTGATAGTTATAGAAATTTAGTTAAATATAATTAGAAGTGAAATTATTTAAAAATAAAAAGAAACCAAATTAATGAAAAAATGATGAACATTAGGAAACATCCTCAATAATAGTGACAAATTTAATTTATGATTTTTTGTCACAAAATTATAATCAATAATTTTAATATTTTAGAATGTAATAAAGTAGTCTCTATTTTTTCTCATATTAGGATTTGACTAATTTTAAGTCACTTATTATTCATTTTAGCAATTATTAAATAGTATATTGATGTCATGAAATTATATTTTTTTGATAAAATGGAATGTTTATGAAACCAAGATGATAGAGTATGAATATAGAAATATTAACTAGATATAGGATTATCCAATGATAAAATTATACTTCATTGTCTAAATGGATTTTACTCACTCCAAATCACTCTATGCATAACATATAATCATAAACTACATGCCTCACACTATTCAATGATGTGTTCCAAAACTAAAATATCAATGTGGGGAGTCCTTTCATATGAAGATGGATTAATATAATTTATAATAAATAAGAATAAATATGTAACTAAGAGAATAATTTTACTCATAACTACCAATTGAATGAATGAAATTTGAACAGTGAATATCATGATCAAATCCACTCCCATGGCCTGAAATCACATACTATATCACTTAAAAGTCCAAAATATTCCAATTTATATGAATAGAATAGTAAAAAAGGAAAAAAAATTAATAAAAATGTTATAATAACACTTTAATCACAAGAAAAAACAATAGTCATAGATCATTTTCAAGTAAAGAAACTTAAATAATGAAATATAAAAAATAATTAAAATGAATAAAGGTGAATGCCACTAGAATTGATCCTTGTAACTAGTTTCTAAAATATTAGCCTATCTTGGACCTGAAGTTTGATCTCTTCATCTTCCTACTCTTATATCTTGGATTTATAGGTGTCTCTAGAAAAAATGTCTAAAATATAGCCCCCCAAAAAGTTCCCCCCTTTACAACCATCTAATCAATTTTAAAAACAAAAGAAACATGATAACTGATAAATGATCAACTTTACATCCCAAGGATGTATCTCGCCTTAAATATTTATACTACTTATTATTGTTCTTAACATGTTGTTACACAATCATAAATCTTTTAATTGACTCAATGCTCCTCTATGGATTGTAACTCAACTCTATCTTATACTAGCTTCATAAAACTGACATGTTTCCATATTAGAAATCCTTAACATGTTATAGTTAATTTTTTGAGCTTTAAATGAAATCCATAACCTCATCAAGAAATAGTGATACAAAAAATGTAACTCCCGTCAAATTATTCACTTGAAAAACTCTAAATAGTATAACAGGCTCAAAAAACAATGAAAACCAACCCTTCATCATGAAACAGTAAATGATCTTGAGCCATAGATATTCATACGTCTTCCATAAGATGATATCAAATTAATGTGGTATAACTCCAATGAAATCCATGTAATCATAAGAGAAAACATTATGGGGCCAATGCACAATAAATTCTAACTAAGGACCCCCCATTCTTTTATCTCTAAAATATATATCTACAACAATTTAAAAAAATATGTTATAAGCAATTAAAATATGTATTTTAATCATAATGATTATATAATTGTTGTGAATATTAAATATTTTTAAGTAATTTACAATAGTATGCAAACACATGTATTTTTCAAAATTAAATAAATAATGTAAATATTTCACCATTGGAAACTATGTCCAAATATAGAAATAATGGACTGATAAGGTACCATCGATCACTATCTATATCATATAATTCAATTATGACTCTCAATAAATAATTAATCAGAAAACAATCATTATTTTCATGTATCATTTCAGTGATACTTTTTTTTCGTAATTTCGGTAGTTAGATTGTAATTTTGAGGTTTCTTGGAAATTTTGATCATGATTGCAGAACACTAACTAAAATGTTAAAAATCAAGGTATAATTTATTCTTTTTATATTAATGTTTTCGGATAATAAATTTAGATATTTTCATGTTAAATAATTCAAGGTAACTATTTTTGGAAGAATAAGTGGAGAATTTAAAAGCTTTCATATGATTCCAACTATAGGATATAGGACTACATCAAGGGGTAATGAATCATGAATTAGAACATATAGGTTTGTCACTAGATCAATATTGCCTCAATTTTTCCCAAATATTTTCCCACGATAAAAGAATAACTCTAATTATATCCAAACTTATTTTGTATGAACTATCCAAGATAGTGTTCTAACCTGATTTAGGGTGGATCCCCATTTCAAATAATGAAGCCTCTATAATATAAAAATTTCAAGGATTTACTATTTAGGGTAATTTTATCCATCAAAAGGATTTACTTTGATGGAATCCCAACATAGATTTAAGTGGCAATGTAAGAGGAACCACCACACTAGCATACTCTTATGATCCAACACCACATGATTCATAACACTAGTGTTTATTAAAGATCATACTTAACAATAATAAAACTACCCAACAAAGCATGTCACAGCCCTTATGACTGCATCAACTGGCCAATGAAGTGTTCCATACTCATAAAATAGAATAGACATGTTTATCACTATTAAATATCATTTTAGAATAACTTCATTATAATATGCAAAGTTAACTCTAAGAAGAGTCTCTAAGTCTACTTTATTTTATCCAAGTGGATAATATGTAAGCATTAGGGGACTATCTGGGATTCCAAATACTAAACTACCTAACCGAATTGGGTAATGCCTCAAAAAATAAGCCATGTGTTGATAGATTCAATAGAGAAAATATTTTTGGATATCATGGGAATGGGTACTAAAATTAGTTCTTAACATAGGAAGAACATAATTATCTATGAGGAACCATCACTATCATACATTTTCTACACATAATAAATCAATTTGACCTACAAAAGAAAGTTTATATAGATTCCTACATAATAAAATGAGGGAAAATTGAGAAGTGGATTGACCCCTAGTAGATCAAGAGCATATGGTCTAATGTTTTATTAGAGTTAATATATAATTGATCTCTAAGAGTAAGAAAAATCAATAAAAGAACATCACACTTGAGAGGAGTTTTTCAGAGACTTCATAGATCACTGATCTTTCTTTATCCCTTGTTTTTATTTCTTTATCTGACTATTTATTCCTCAATATAATCCTCATTTATATATAATATTTAGTTTTTAATTGTTTTTTAATTTTTTTAATCTACTATAAGTATTTATTACTTGATCATATATAATAAATGAAATTTAAATGGTTATTTTATTAGTTTGTAGAGAGTGTTATTGAGGTAGTGATAGTTAAAGTCCACAAATCCATCTGATTATTTTTACACAGCTGTTGGATAGTGAACGGTGAGTCAAGGGTATACATAAATTTTAAACCTACAACAATAATATTAAATAGAAAATAATTGATATTAGTAAGGGGAGTATAGAGGAGTTAAACCCTTTAAAAATGTGATTGATCATCATGCCAGCATGGGATTGATATATATGAGATGATACCCAATCTGAGAGTGGTAGTGGAAAAACCAAAACATGGAACTAAAAATTCATTTCTCCGATTGAATCGGGTTAAACAAACTTATAAGGACCTAAATCTTCCTTGAGAAAGATTTAGGATATGATCAAAATAGATTCCTTATGTAACAGTTCTGGTTTTTCATAATATATCCATGACCAGTAGGTATACATTAGTGATCTTAGTTGATTTTACTATTTCCCTACAATAGGTTTTCACTCTTGTGATGGTGAATTCCTTAGTTATAAAATATTGGTTATGTTTGTTTTCTTTCTAATGATGCACCCATCTTTACACTCTTTAACCACCTTTTATTACTTTAAATTAATTGAAACAATGACACCAGTGATACCCAACATTTCCTTATATATTAACTAATAATCAGAGTAATAAATTGTATGTCGAGTAAATATACATCAATGAAAAACTCATAATGATTTTTAGGAATATTTTTTACATTATCTAGTATTTTTGGGGTAAATTAAAAAAATCTAGAATAATAAAAAAATCCTAAAAAATAATTTAAAAACACTAAAAATATATTAGAACCTTCACAAACATATTATTTTAAATAAATTAATTAAATCACTAATATTGATATTATTCATTGTATAATATATCTTTTTTAGTTAATTTCCATGAAATATATTTTTCTATTATAATTAATTTTGTAAAAAATGAATAAGTACGAGTGGAGTAATAAAAAAGGGGCAAAATTTCATGTTTGTGGAAATATTGGTCACCCTTTTGGTTTTGTACTAGTTTTAGTTAGGGTAAACCTCAACTAATTTATGAAAAGTATACAGATACTTAGTCCCAAACCAAATAGTTCATTTTGATGAAAATTAAGGAAATCAAGGAGGGGTGGTCTTAGAGGGATGCCAAATTAGAAGAAATATCTCCCATCATCCAGTACAATATAGATAGATAAATTGTTATTTTTATGGAGTGGGAGGTCCAAATCCGAGCACTGTAAGAATAATTAAATATTTTTTGCAACAAATAAAAGATACGTGGGAGATAAAATCCAGGACCACAACACCTGAACTTCCTACAAAAGAGGATTTCAAAATAAGTTAGGATATGAAGAAAGCCACAAGTGAGGTGAAAGAAGGAATTAATATCTTGATATACCCAAGGATTACATCCATAAAATACAACCAACCACTATATAGTTGATCTAAATTATATATATTGAGTAAGAATTGGTTTCTTTATAAATTTTACTATATATAGGGTACTCTAAGGCTTACACAAAGTGTTAGGAGTTGAGGTTTCTAGCATGGATCCTCTTATTCACAATGTAAAAGTTTTGATCTATAGGAGTATGGTAGAAATCCATATTATTAATTCTTAATGAGGAAGTGGAACCCCCCACCCCATTATACTAGGGATTTCGTTTTAAGGATATCCTAATAAAAGATTATAAAGTATGTTATTATTGGGTGGAAACCAATGCATAATAAGTTTTTAATTTCTTTTATTTATTTTAAAAAATTAATAATTCACATTTCATCCCACTGAATTACTGTTTGATTTTATAGGATAGTAGCATAAGGAAGGAAACAAGAAAAAATACAATGAAATCACTTGGTATGGAAGAAACAAAATCGAATGAGAGTATTCTATTATTCTTTTTTATTAAAATTAAATTTCATTTACATTTCATTCATTGTATCTCCTTTATTTTGTTCACATTGTTTATAATGTAAGAACCAAATGTGATGGGGTGGGTTTACATAGAGTTGTGTTTGTACAATGAAACTTAGAAAACTCTATGAGATAAAATAACCATTGAAATAAGGAAATATTTATTTAAAAAACAAGTGTAATATAGTTTAATTGAATAGGATTTAAATAAATCTAAATTTCTACAATTTTACACTGGTTTTTTAACTAAAACTTGGTTAATGGGTTTATAATGGAAATGTAACACCTCCATGAGCCCACATAAATGAAAATTTCATAATTTATATTAACTAGATTTCAATAATCTTTTAGGAAATAACATTTTTTTAAATGTTAGCTTAACCCTATTTGTGTGAGTAAAAAAATCAAATCCATAAATAAGAGTCTAAGGAAATATGAGAGTCATATAATTTAGCCCTATTTTTTTTAATAGTTATCAGAATTATTCTTGGGATATGTCCACTTTACTGAATGTTTTAGTTCTATATTATTCATACTCAATCAATAAGTTTCAATGTATAGGCAATGGATTAAAAACAAAAAACAGTTTTTTCCAAGTTACTAAGGGATATGTATGGTAATGGGAATACAGAAATCAAATAAATAAGGGTAGGATGACTTGTATGGTTATCTCATAAGTTGAATCAAGAAAATGTGAAGTGAATTAGAAGATAAAAATTCTAAAAGTGTTGTATTTAAGAAGTTGTTTACTATTAAAGTCTTAATTAAACTAATCTCTTTTCATTTAACCTTCATTGACGTAAACTCAAATTTGAGATGAACTAAAAAAAGGGAGAGTATTTTTATTAAGATAAATTTCTTAAAGAAAAGTAATTGATCAACTAAAGAAAATTGTGATTCAAATAAATTTTCTATTGTTTTAGGTAGTTTTTCAATAAGATTTAGTTTTTTTCTGGTAATTTTGTTGGTTAGATAGTTGTTTTAAGATTTTAAAAAAACATTGATCATGATTTTTTAACTCATCCTAAAATGAACAATTTCATGAAAAGAATGATGTTTTATAAATTAATATTTTTGTTTGATAATTTTAGTTATTTTATGTTTTAAATATGATAGGGGAATTGGATATTGAAGAATTAGTGGATAATTTCAAAGGTTGTTTCATATTAACACAGGCAGTATTAATCCAACATCACTGGGAAACATGAATCGGATCATAAGAGTGTGTCACCTGATTAATGTTGTCTTGATCTATAGACTTAAGATGGTCTTTGGGAACCGACATAGCTTACACTGTCTATAAGAATGTTCCTGCTCCCAACACAGCCACTTATAAATACCTAAGAATGTTTCATATTGTAAATGATTCCCTACAAACAAATTTTAATAATACATTAAACCCAACACAGCCTAAATAGAATAGCTAGAACATAAATATCAACTAATGTACTGTGGATCCACAATGAAAATTATGAAACCATCTTTTTGATACTCTGTTTGGGGGAATTTCAACCATCACAATGATGTAGTCTAAGGATGCTCATCATGGAATTAAGAGGACACATGGGAGGTGACCATTTCAATTTAATATTAAGAGCCTATGTTACATAAATCCCAACGGAAATACTATCTAAATATCATTATTAATATTATGACATATATTCAACATAGCATGAATTCACACTTAAGACTATATAAACCGGACAATATAGTGTGTGTCACTCAGAAAAACGAATTTTCTGGTCTATCACCCATGAACATAATTTAAGCACAAATTCATCATCGTATACATGGGGAACTCTTATAAAAGTTGAGATATACATTTTTTCAGCTTTTGATTCCATCACTTGGCTAAATTTCTAACATGAAATCCCAAACGATTCCTCTAGAATTCCTCATACTAAAACACATAACCAAATTGGAAAATTTCTCAATAAAAAATCCATGTGATGATGGATCTAAGAGAGAAAAATTATTTAATGATCATAGGAATGAGAATTTAAATTCATTCATAACCTAAAAGGAACATTACTATCCTTGTTGAACCATCATTGGAATAACACTTCTATATAGAATCAATAAATGTGGCCTAAAGAAAAAATTACAGAGATGAATACTTAATAATAATAAGGAAAACATAAAAGGGTATCTAATCTTAGTGGATAAAGATAAAATAAGCTAGAGGAGGATTAGATATTGTCCAGAAGAGATCTCAAAGGGTGATAAAAGGTTGGATGAGCACATTAGAGTTGGGATGATCAGATAGAGACATAATAGGTCATTGATGTGACACACCATATCAGTAAGGTTTTAGATAATATTTAATTTTAGGTCATTTTTTATTTCATATGTGTTCCTATATATTTTTAGTTGTTTAAGGACGTTTTGGGGAGTTACTAATTGTGATAGAAGCAGACCACACTGTGTTCGATGGAGACCACATCACAGTCTACCTCCATGCCATTTGAGTTTTCAAGGGTGATGGGTGGATACTCCATGTTGGGTGAGGTGGAATCATGGTGGTGTTTTTGAGGAAGTTACTATACCACAACACCAATATAGCACCAAAGAGGGATCGCATATAGAAGAACATGGGTTTTATGTAGAGGAGGTGATTTGGGATGTAGAGGAGGAGGGTATATTGTAGTGGCTGGACTTGGGGTCCTCATATCTACCCCATCAAGGTGCCATGTGTCATGGATGATCAGGATACACCACTGTGGGTACCTGGGGAACGGTTGTGTTTCATGGTGGTAGGGGATGCACTGTGGGTAGTCTTCCTAGATGTTTAAAATTTTTAATTTAACCCTTTCCCCCCATCCATGTTTTAGGGTTTTTGATCCCTTTCTTCCCTATATAATGTTCTTAGACCTAGGGTAGCTTCTATATCTTCCTCTTCTTCTCCCTTTTATCTTGGATCCTTATCCTTCGATTTCAATTGGGTTTTCAAGGTTATTTTCTTGTTCCTTATTTTCATTTCCTTCCTTTATCCTTCCCCATGATTTATCCCCTTCATACAAACACTAACACATATTTGGGGTTAATTTAGGTTTTTTTTTGTTTTTATTTTGGGTCTTTTTATGTCTAGGTATTAGAGATTTCATTCTCTTTCTCAATTTTTCTACCATCATGTAAGGTGGCATGTTACGACTAGTTTCTACTTGGATTGAAGAAGGTGTTTTATATCATCCCTTTAAATTATATTCCATGAAATTATTGGTTTTTTAAGTTGAATTTATTTCTAAATTATACCAATATGGGATACCCTCATTATATTTTTTTAAGAGTTTCATGTTTTCGACACTTTTCATAATCAGAATTTTACGGGGTATTCTAATTTCACTCTTTAAATTGTATTTTTTTTCATGCTAAGGGTTTGATAAAATATATAAGTGATTTTGAAATAATAATTGTTTATTTAAAAGGGGGTTTTGAGACTATTTGTTATTTTTAAGGGATTTTAGTGTTTAAAATGAATATTCTCTAAAATGGGGTGTGTTTTGACCTTGTTAAAGTGTTTTTAAACTTGTTGGTATTATGATTATTTCCAAGGTGGTTTTAAGGAAGGGGTTGATTTTAAAATGATTTTCAAGGTATATTTTCATAGTTAATTTTTAAATTATGTATCAAGGTGGGATTTTAATTGTTTTTGTAACATCCCATGTTTTAAAAAAGGAAATACTATATTTTATAGTATACATGATACCCCACATAAATTTTAAATAAAACTAAATATTATTTTTAAAATGTTGCCATTATAATATAGTCATTAGAATGGATGGAATGAATAGTATTAATTTATTTATGAAAATATTGTTTAAACATGTATATATAATTAATTCTTTAACAAATTAATTATAAATGAATTTAAATCCCTTTGTAAAATAAAAGCAAATGTTTTTCTGAAAAACTATTTAAATGTGAACAAGGGTATTTTATACCAATAGATAAACAAATAAAAAAATTTGGACTATATTAATGATATTTATATATAATATATTCAATATAATTTTTAAAATTCATCGTATGTGTTTTCTAGACATTATATAATAAAGAATTAAATTTTATAGTTAAGAGAGTGATTTTTCTGAAAAGACAAATTTGCTGCCTTTTGATGGTGCACCTGTTTTAAACCTAGTTTTTGAATCTTATAAATTCTATTTGACAAAAAAAAAATTTGAAAGTGTAGAATCAAAATTTACTTTGGTTTTATTTTTTTATTTTTCTAAATTGATTCATGTTTTGATGAATAGTTAAAAAATATTGTATTTTAATTGAAAACTACCTTTTCATCAAATTTATTTATAATGTTAAATCATATATTTGAATGATTTTAAAGTATAATTAAATCGATATTTTATAGTTATATCCAATTTAGTTCATTGGAATCAATTTCACATTGAAATTGGATATAAAAACATAATAAACTTTTGTACATTGTTACATTAACCAGTTTTTTCACCACATCTGCGGAATTAGCATTAAACATAATTTATCCACTTCTATGAATTGAATTATAAAAAACAGTTGTAAGAATTAATAATTAGTCTGGTATTTATAGTTTAATCGGATTTACTCAATTTTTTAAAAATATGAATTGTAACAATAATAATTATTTTTATTACCATAGTTATGGGTAAATAAGGTAATTAAGGTTAAAAATAATATTATAAAATACAATAACATTATATAAATTTTTTTCCAAATTTCATTAGATGGGTTATTTTAGACCAAAACCATCCTTTGGTATAATTTCTGAACAATTGGTGCCACTTGGATGACTTTAAGATATTTATAATATTTTATTCAAAGGTAATTAAATTTAGTCATTCTCCTGTTTTTTACAAGTAAAATGTTTTTAATATGATGATATATAAGAGATACACTCAATTATAAATAGTATTTTTAAAGATAAAAATTTTAACTATATCAGGGTAATTTTTTTATAATTTTTATGAAATAAATAATTATATTCAATGGTGACAAAATGATGATGTAGTAATTGATTCATTAATCGAATAATCAAATAAATGATATTAAAAATTTTAAAAAAAATATATAATTAATGTCATCCACAAATTTTGTGTATGACTATGACATGTTTTGGATGATTTAAGAGATTTTTTAGAAGATATCATGTTTTTAGGATATTTTAAAAAGTAAAATAATGAATAGTGTCAAAATTGACATTAATGATATTTTAAAATAAATAATATTTTATTAAATGATATAAAATTAAAAAAATATAAAATTCTCCCTAGTTATTTTTATATGTCCTAAAATGTCACAAATGACTCATTTATTGGTCTTTTGACATGTTTTGTTTATTATATTAACCCTCATAAGGTAAGTTACATGATAACACACTAAGAGTTAAATGGGTAAATAAGGGTTAAAATAAAAAGATAATGATTAAAAAAACATTTATAATATCCATTGGATTAATTTATTTAGACCCATCATTGTCCGATATTAGACATAACTCAATTTGGATACAATTAAAATATAAAATTGATTTATATTAAATTTATATTTCAAAGAATTCCAAGAGTGCTCCTCCCCTCTCCTATAAAAGGTAACCCATTATTATCATTTCAATACAATTAAAAATATATATGATTCAGCCAATTTCTAAAAAAATACCTTCCTATAATCCATCCTCACAATCTAGAGTCTTTATTATAGGGATAACACCCTCTTTAAAGGTGTTAAGGTGATAATCAAAGGAAATCGCCCAAAGAAGATGTTCCATTTTCATTTAAGTGTTTCTATTTTATTTATTCTTCCACTACTTTAATATATTCTTCAACCATGATTAAATAATAAAAATAGTATCCTAAATATACTGATATTTTTTATTATAATATCATCACCTAAATCCATATTCACTTCTATAAAATAGGAAAATAAGTAATCATTTGTGCGTATGTGTGAATTATCACCACCACGAAGGGATATATTTTTTGTTCTATTACTGTCCATATAGACTAGTTGTAATGGTGGAATTAATATTTATTTATGATATTCATGACTTATTTATCATTGACTGAAAATTATTTTTTATTATCAACCCTTTTAATGATAAGTGAGAAAACAATGGATCTGGATTAGAAATGATTAAAACCATAAACCCAGAAATAAACTATAGGGACCACCCCTCCCTAGCTACTGCATCAAGATGATAAACCTCCACCATTGTCTGGACACTCATCATGTTGTCCCGTGAAAAATTACATGGGTCTGGAACTGATGGCATATTCATTCCCTCTCAAACAATCAATTCCAAATGGCCAGCACTGGTGAAGGTTTAATGCTCTTATCCCATCTAGAGTAGGCATGTATCGAATGTTGGTTGGGTTTCACCAAGAAACATTTCATACATAAGCAGATTATTCTCCAAAATCTAACACAACTAGATCCATCATACATCCTAACTACTTCAATATATTTAACCCATTTAAGTAGAAACATTAAAAAATAATTTAAGCTTACCAGAGACCAATTACTTATAAAACTTCAAAGAGATATAAGTTACTTGAATGCTTGGAAAAATCAACATCAGATTTTCATCTTTAAAAGCCAGCTGATCCAAAGTCGATATGTACTCTTCCTAACAAAACTTACCTTTATTGAAACCTCCCTTAAGAATTATGTCATGTTTATCAACCTAAGAGTATTTTCCCTCATTGTGGGTCACCCCTAGGGGTCACCCATCATCTTAGTTACCTCCTCTTTAGACACATTAATCAACAAATCTTCTTCGACCACTTCATCCTCAGAACATAACATTAATTTCTTGAGTCTGATAACCCAAAACCTCTACCTCTGTTTTCTTTGCATTCAACTTTTTAGAGGATCGGGTCTCAAATAGTAGGGGAAGCGATGAGTAATCCTTCCTACATTTCCTTCCCCTATTACTCCTGAAACTCCCCATGCTTCCATATGAAAGACTAGGATTAGTTCTATTGGGTTCTATCACGTGTTCCCTATCTAAATAAATTAGTCTACTAAGATTAGAACCCAAACCAACATCAACCTGACTTGAAAAATTATTGCTCAAATTAATTCGATTACAGGGCCTTGAGATAGAGTCTCTTAGTTTCCCAACACTAGATTGGATACCCAATTCATGATTCCCGATACCTAAATCATCCTTACCTGATCTCAGCACATCTGTATAATAAGCAGCTGAAACATCCACCTCGCCACCTGCCCTCTATTGCATAGCCGATGATCCCCCATTCGTAGGACTTGCCTCATGAGAATCCACAAAATAGACTAGACCATCCCCCACTGTTACCCCATCAAGAGGGGTCATCTAATTTCCAAAATATGGATCTAAAAGATTATACTTCAACCAGTTAAAAACCGCATAAACCATTGTATTAACCACTGATTTTATTGCATTCTTATCTAAATCCACAATAGGACTAGCCTCTAATAACACATTTGGGACCAACAGGATATAGTCAGTACACTTATCCTCTACATGTATCAACTTCTGAGGCACATCCCACCCATTCTGCAAGCTGTTGGTATTGACCCCCTTCCCTTTACCATCCATATCCCTAGCTGACTGCATTGACAATCCAGCCTCATCACGGATCTCTAGGTTTTTTCCACTATCTCTAA
This sequence comes from Viscum album, assembly GCA_963277665.1. Classification (NCBI taxonomy): domain Eukaryota; kingdom Viridiplantae; phylum Streptophyta; class Magnoliopsida; order Santalales; family Viscaceae; genus Viscum; species Viscum album. The sequence goes on from OY728158.1 coordinate 1,617,501,115, forward strand.
CCTTAATAGAAACATGAAATCCCCAATGACAATTATCTGATGAATGACCCAAATGATTTCAGGTAGAACAAAAAAACACCCAAGGCTTGTAGATAACATTTTTCTTTCACCTGTACTCCTCACCAACTATTACCCAAAAATACTCAAATGGAATCATTGAAATGTCCATTTACACTCAAACTCGTGTGTTGATGGGATGACAAACAGATGCAGTACGAATATTAGAACATGTAAATATACCAAAGAGATTCCCAATTATAGTAATGATATGATTATTCTAAATCAAAAATGGTAAATTCAGAAAACTCACCCAAACAGCAGTTGTAGGAGAGTCGTGTTTCATATGGAATTCAAAGGTCCCATGAAAAAGGAAGAACCAATATATGTTGATGTTACATGGAGCCCTCGACTAAGAACTGATGAGATCCTCCTCTGATGTGAAACAAATCATAATTTGGTGGCTATCAAGCAATCCCACCGTCACCCTCTCCTTCATGTTCTATGAGTTCAAGAAAAACCTATCAAACGAATCATCCAAATGGCGCCTCTATTTGAACTACGACACCAAGGCGAGGCTAAGGAGCGCTGAAGTTTCTGTAAATACTGAAGTCGAAAACTGAAGGTTAGGGAAGATATAAACCAGATCCAGGACTTTGGATAATAATGAAGCTTTTGGAAAATGAGGCAAAAAATCTGGGTTGGAGAAGGGATAGAACAACTCGTCTCTCTTGAGTGACGTCGGAGGTCCCTCCCCTACTGGGTGGGGAGGGACCGGCATGAACACCAATTTCATCACTACAAGGGAGAGAGAATTGTCTTGGTGTTCTCTCTTAGAAAAAACTTCACATATTTATCATTATAAGTGAATAATATACCAATTACATTCTTAATTTCCATGCACAGGAATATCATAATATCGTCTGTGCGTACATTTGAAATATCACCTCCACAAAGTGATGTGATTCATTTTTCATCACCACATCACATGGATGATATATATAAGTATATTTAAATTATTAATATTATATTAATAATATTATCATCATTCTTAGAATATAAAATAATATTTAATATTTTTTCATGATGATCATTGAAAAATGGAAACATTACTCATGCCTACGTACGACCTACCATCTCTATGATTATAATGTGGTTCATTTTTAATAATCATACATAATGGTTTGATTTAATGTTTAATTTATATATAAAATAATTTCATGAATATTTCTCTATATGTGATTTACTAATGACCACTTTGACAATTTACATCATACAAAATTCATTTCGAACTGAAGTACCATGTTCCAACCAAACGTTCGATGTAAACATAAACAATTATGTAATTTTTATAACATGGTAATAAATCATATAAAAAGAATAATAAACATGAAAATTTTCTCAATAAATTATAAATTAACCTAAGCTTATTATTTAGGAAGATAAATAATGTATGTGATGAGTTGGACTCAACGTATGGGACTCTTTAATTAAAACATAATTTTAAATATTTAAAACTTTTATTATTCTAAATCATTCTCTTTCATGTCTATGTTTTAAAAATGGTTTTTATGAATGTATTTATATAGTCATTGAAATTTTAATATGTTAACTTTAAAATTTCTCTCAAAATTTTCAAAGCTGTATAGGGAACTTTGAATAAAAAATCTCTTTTTAAATGGGTTTTTAAAATATATTGTTGATTTAAATAACATAAAATATTTTTTTATTAGTATAAATAAAATTTTAAGAGTGACATGTTGAAAATTGAAATATTTTATATGTTATGAATATATATTGGTACTTAGACATTTGATGGGTGGTTACGTGATAAACCAAGGATGTGTGGTTCTATGATAAACAATCGATGAGTGGTTACATTATAACCTCTAATGTATTGGGTTTTGAAATCGGTTGTATGGTTATTCCATTTATAAAAGTGGAATGTATGGATGTCAGCTGTATGATTATTCAATTTCAGTATAATTATGTCCCAAGTAACCTACTTATATATTATATGGTTTCATGAAAATCATTTGATTTTCAAAACATAAGATAATGAACTTTTTGAAATGATGATACTTTCTCCATTGTAAAAAGGTATGCTTTTAAAGAAATGTACTTGGAGTTTTCACTATACTAATGGTTTTCCTTCTTTATGTTCCTTACTGAGCATTTTATGATCATCCTATGTTTAAAAAAATTAATTTTCTTAATATTGGTAAAGTCAAAGAGGATTTCATAATGAGATAATTGAAGATGTGTCTCAAAAATAAGTAATGTTTTATTTTAAAATGTTTTTATTTTGTGGAAAAATAGTAGTTATTATGAATCTGTATATAAGCGTATATGTAAGGATCTCCTTGAACATGTTCATGTACATATGGGTGTGCGCATAGGGTCTAGGTGTCCTTTTATGTATGTGAAGATGCATATTCCTAGTGGGAGAGCATCATCTTTAAGTTTGAAAGTTCCAAGGTCCGAATGCTCAATTTGGTACCACCCTAAGGTAGGATCTTTCCCTTGCCCTTTAATTTATTAAAGCATTAATTTATTTTTCACACATACTTTCATTCTTAGTTAATGTGTGGTAGTTTTTTCTAAAGTGGTTCTTTCATAAAATTAATGAAATGTTAAATGTTATACTTTTATGATTGTCTGCCTTTTTTCTTCTGGTTGCTTATGACTTGATTCCATGTTTGATAAATGGAATGCTTAGAATTTTTCCTATTTAATAAACTATATGACTTTCCTTTCTAAATAAAGTTACCCTATTATCTTATGTATATCAATGAAACCAAGACACCCCTGGGGTGTCTGGTCCACTGAGACATGGAATTACCCAAGTGGGTAATTGTTTTGTTTCTATAACACATCCTTTGAAAATACCCATTAGTTTTAAAATTAATGTTTTCTTTTCTCAGTTGAGCCCTTAAATTTGTTAAGGTTAATGGATTGATTAAAATGGATTAAGTGAGATAGAGGAATCCCCTAATTTAAACGACCATTCCTTAAATCAATTGGCCATTTTAGGCATATTGAGAGTGGAGACTTGAGTAAAAGGGCTCACATATAGTGAATAGTTTCTATAGGAATGAATTAATCAAATTTGACATATTCAGGATGGTTTAGTCCACGCCTTTCCCTTATGCTTATAGATCACCATGTGTCAATTGAAATGGTATCAAGGGAATTGGGAATGGATAATAACATACATGAGAGGGCTTTGCCTCATGCATTGAATTGAATATGTAATCATGTCGTGAATAATGTATAAATTGATATACATAATATTGCTTTCCTTAAGTATATATGTGAATGTGGTTTCTTATATGTAAAATGGTATGGATAATAGAAATTCATTAGAGGTACTACCTTATGAATTGCATTATAATTATGGAATGTATATAAAAGATAATGGATTGGAGGAGTTATAACCCCATGCTAGTTACACATTATGTATGGGAGGCATTCTTACCCCATTCCAGTTATACATTATCGATGGGAGGAATTCTTAACCCATGCCTATACTATATAAATTATTATGGGTGGGAGGCTTTCTTACCCCACTCTAGTTATATATGATATGGGTGGGAGGTATTTTTACCCAATGCCACTTGTGTTTTCAATATATATAAAAATTATAGCATGATAAGAGGCTAAGGGATCTTGACACTGGGTTAGGGGAAAACTATGAGAGATATCCTAGATTTTTTATGTAAGTGGTATGTCTGGATCCACTCCAACATGAATCTAATTCATGGAGGCCAAGAGACTACATGCTCTTGGACCAAGGTTAGGGGAAGATCGTGAGATCTCCGCTAGAATTGGGTGGTGGAGGTACATCATGATCCACCCAAATTCATATTGTTCTATTTATATATATATACATCCCATATATATATATATATATATATATGACTTTGACATGATTAGATTATTAATCCAGCATTGAGCTAAAGCTGGTATTGTCGTCTAGTGTCACTTAGGAAACTTCTTGGGTGTTTATTTATTTATTCAATTCAATTATTCATTCTATATACCTACACACAATATAATTTCTACTACACTATCTAAATCGAGCAAGATATCATGGGTTCTGGCCTACTAAGATTCCATATCACACCCTACTCAGGTACCCATTATACCCAATTTGACTTTTTATTTGTAGGAGCTAGGTTTATTATGTTGTGTTTCATATACTGGGGAGTTAGGAGCACAAGACCGAGCTAGATTTTAGGATGCTCATTAAGAACATTTTGGGGCTTTGTTTTCTTGCATTTATTATTATATTGTATTTTAAATCATGTTGTTTTTTACTTCTTTCCATCAAGTATCATTACCATTTAATGGTTTTATCTATTTTATATTCCAGCATTGGCCACTATTGTTTAGTTATAAAGATTGTTTTGTTTCCAGTACAATTTCATTTCTATTTACAAATTCCTCTATTTTCTATTATTAATATTCGGTTATCCCGCAACATAACTATGATAAGAGGGTATATTCTCTCAACTATCACCACCTGAGACCCTTAATGCTATTCAGAAACCTCTACCATTTGGAGAGACACACTTGAGGCCACGTGACACACTGGTCCGACTACCATTTTGATGGTAAAATGGGTCGGGATGTTACAAAGTGGTATAAGAGGTTATTTTGTTTCCTTTATCTTGTTGTTTTTGGTTGGTAGAAAGGAGACTAGTAATGTGTCATTGCATGGTCAAAATTCATTCTTGGTACTGATGACCCCACGTATCAGAAATGAAAAAGTCTCCAGGTCTAGGATTTTTTATTATGTTGTTGGCTGTTACATTTGATATCATTTCACCTAGAGTGATTGAAGTACATTCCACTACTTATGATTTATGGAATTTATGTGCTTTTTCCCTTAACCTGATACGGAATGTAATCTCCATTTCATGCATCATATTAGGAACCTATGTAATTCACATGAAATGAGTAGTGACATTCCATGTAGTTACATTGTAGTTTTTATACTGATTTGATTGTGTGGATTTCTTGATATTCCATTCTCAGTTTTATACCATGTTTATGTAATTATCACCATGTTTATTTGTTTTAGCTACTTATAATGACATTACTTTCCTTGTTGAAATATATAATATAGTTCTTTTCAAAATTAAATTGTTGTGATTATTTAGGGATCAATTTTTCAGTTGTTATGAGTATCGGTTCCCTAAAACTAGGAAAGGGAACCCCATTTATTTGAACCCTTGTAAAAGGTTTTTAAGGATTTAATGTTAAGGGAATTAATCTTGATTAAATGGGATCCAAATTCAAAATGTTAAGTTGTATAGATGCTTTACAGGTTGGTAGGAGGACTCCCATTTAATTGGACCATTATATACGATCATGTTATAATATGAAATTAGGTTAGTTTCGATTAATGGGATCAAATTTTCAACCCATGGAGTGTATGTGCACTTCATGAGTTGGGAAATGGAAACCCATTTGGTCATACTCTTGTATTTTATTGTTATATTGTAAAATTATTATAAATGTAATGGCGGGTTTATTTTGATCTTGTGTGAATTTTCTCAATTTGACCCTCATAGGTCACCCTCGTTGTTTAAAAAGGAATTTTCTGCTAAATTTCCTATTATGATGGGATGTAAATGAATGCTAAAATGTTTAAAATGATGTTTATGAGACTTCAATGTATGTATTGATGTATTAGTTGATCATTTAAATGGTTAAAGTTTTAAATGTGATAAATGCAAATGCCATATAAATTGAACCTATAGTCGTGTCCTGGTTTGAGACCCTTGTTAAAGGGTAGTTGAGTTTATCTTAAGATGTCATGGTATAGAGATGGTATCTTCTTCCATGGTCTTTTTTATTTTTAGAAATGGCATAAAATGTTTATCTTTTGAGCAGAGTGACTTCAATTGGCGTGACCAAATTATTGGGTCAATTATTTTTCATTATAGGTGGTTAGCCTATGGTAGGTAGAAACCTTAGAACTTTATTTCCTTGCTATTGTCATCTTTTTTGGAGGTTTGGTATCATTAAAGTATATTTTCACCTCGTAGTACTTTTTTTCCAATGAAAACCTAGTTCGGAAGGGTGGCCATTGTGGTGTTGATCTTGTTATGGGTGTGAGAGGTAAGTGATGCTTAGTTTTATTTTTTTAGACATGCCATGGGCATAGTCAGCTATTCATTGGTCATTTAACCCCTTCTCATTTCCTTAGGTAGTATGAGTTGATATACATGGTATCATTGAGAAATGTTTTAATGAACTGATTGAGTTCAACAGGGTTTTTGAGCCTTTCATTATTGAGTAATTACTTGGGTCACCTCTAGGGTAGAGTGACCTGAGCGTTAAAGATTTAATCTCGTCCTAATTCTCGGGATGAAGTTTCAAAGATGTGACCATTTTAACATGCCAGTCAGTTTGGTTTTTTCTATATTTCTTAATGTTATGATGGAATTATTATGACTTGGGGAATTTCACACATACAATTAAGGTATTTTTAATCAAGCGTGCTTATATATGGCTAGTGTCCTTTCAATTTTCGACAAAGACACTCCTATGGTAGGACGCATCATGTTGAATATGGCTAATCTAGCCTTACATGAAGAAGGGACACTACTAATAATTCCTTTCAGGAATATTTGATCCTGTTTAAATTCATTTGAGTAATGAGAGTCTTAATAAATGATGATGCATCAGAAAGTGTAGTTGAGTTCCTTCTTTGAAGTCAAATACTTGTGATTCGACTGATCTTCTTCCCAATGTTTGGGTGGGTTTGACTGGAATCTTTTTCAATCCTCTTAGTTTATTCTAATTAGGTTCTATCATTTCCCCTATCATTTCATCATCCTTGTTTCACTAAGAGAGCATAATTCTTATGTTGTGCTAAAGACATAAAAGATGCTGATCTTGTTCAGTGGTTCTATTTCAGTGTTACATGCTAGTTGCCTAGTATCCTAAGGGACTAATCACAGGACATCACCAGAAGTTGGGTATGGACTTTAGTGGGACTGTTCATTGTAAATACAGGATGCCTTGTGAGAGGGAACTGTAGTTCAGTTATAAAACACTGGATGTCTAAGTTGGGTGTCTTGTGGAATAGTATACAAAAGGATTGACTCCTTCCTCTATTGATTAATGGTTACAGTTGGTGAAAGATCGTCTTCTTCCACATATCTCGTCGAGATGAGTATGAGTTGTTTCAACTGGTGATTTTCATGAATAAATGGTTCAGCTTGGGATTCGAGGTCGATGGGGATCGATTGTTTAAACATTTCGATAATTACACTAGAAGCATCGCCAGAATTGTTAAGGTGTGATTATAATGACAAATCCAATGGTGGTTGAGTTGTAGTTTTGAATTGACTGGTTAACGTTAAATCCTAAGTTTGGAATTACTTTTGGTTGAATTCTTAATGATATGATCACAGGATCATGTCTCTGGGTTAACGAGATCAAGAAAGATCCATTTCATGGTTTTTTTGAAAAATAGCATTGGATCGAGTTTTAAATAGATTAAGTCCTTCTTCCTTAAATAGATGATTATAGGTGAATTGAGACTTTGTAAAGGCAACATGAACATTGGAATGAAGCTTCATGACACATATAGATATTGAGAGGATTTTTCTTCCTAAAGGCTTCTCGAGGATGAGAACAGATATGGTGGGAAGGATGTAATGATCCGCATTTTTAACAAGACTAAAATAAAAAGGTTTTTGAACTTTTTCAATTACATAAAGGGTTGTTTTTAAATATAATATTTGGAACTAAATTATGAGAGTATGAACCTCTCAATGTGATATTTTGGGACTGGGGTGAAGGTCCTTTAAGTTTCCTGAGTGGATCAAGGAGTTTTGTGAGAACCAGACCCAAAAAAATGAAGTTTTGAAAGACTCTACGGGGGGCATAGTTTTTTTGAAACTATTAAGACCCTAAAAAAACGATGTAGCCTTGTGCATATGAGGTAGAATCATTTCCCATGGGCATCACATAGTTTCTCAAACAATGTTCCTAGCCCGCATAATTTATGTGTTGAGGCAGTGCCTCGACATTATTCATCACATGGTTTATGCATGATTAGGCCAACCATTAAGAATAAACTGTGTGAGGGTAATATCTTTATTAGGGGGTGATTAATAGTAAGCACACAATTTGGCTATCCATGCGGCCCAAACCATGCGGTGTATTAATTTTTAAAAAAATTATTAGTTTTAAATTTAATAAAAACAAAATAAAAACTCTCAGAACCCTCACCCCTTCTCTCTTTCTTATGAAGTAGCTTTCCCGCCTCTCTAATATGGGTCACATGAAATCCTCTTCAATGTCTCCCTCTCCATCCATCGATCCACCTAGTTTTCTTCATGAATATTCTTCGATTAACCATGGTAAGCTCTCTCCATCCTTCCCCTCTAGGTTTTTGGCTGATATTTAGCCACTTCATTTCCCAGTGTAGTCTGTATGGACACCCTAGGTTTAGGGATAACCTTGATATCAGTTTCTTTTATTTAGGGTTGTGAAAATGGTCTTCTGGGTCAGGTTGGTGTGAGTTCTCAAAACCACTTCTGATGGCGGAGTGGTTCAGGTAGTTTTGATTCACCACTGTCATCTGAGGTAGGAATTTTATACCTATTTTTTAGTTTTTCACCCTTTATTTGAGATTCTTATAGATTTTATGAGTTATTGGAATTTATCTGGTAGTGTTTTGGTCCATGTTGTGTGGTTTAGAGTCATCGGGTCTAGAGCGACTCTCTTGAGTTTTCATAAGTATGTATATATATATATGCTTCCCCATTATGTGTATATTCATCCAAGGAAATGAATATACATATGAGTGGATAGGTGTGCCTTTGTGTGTTTTTATATATATTTATACATACATACATACATTGATACGGGGAGATGGTTATATGCATATAAGCATATATGTTATGATCCCCTTGCGCATGTTCATTGAAATGCGGGTGTGTGTATAGGGGCTAGGTGTCCTTACCTGTATTTGAATATGCATATTCGTGGTGGGGGAGAATTATTTTTAAGTTAGAAAGTACCAAGGGCCGAATGTTCGGTTTGGTTCATCCCTGAGGTAGGATCCTTTACCTTCCCTTTAATTTAAGAAAGAATTAATTTATTTATCACTTGTACTTGCATTCTAAGTTTTTGTGTGGTAGTTTGTTCTAATGTGATTCATTTATAAAATTACTAAAATGTTAAATGTGATACTATGATGATTGTATATCTTTTTTCTTGAGGTTTCTTTTGCCATGTTTCCATGTTTGATAAATGGAATTCTTAGACTTTTACATATTTAATAAACTGAGTGACTTTAATTTCTAAATAAAGTTTCCTTGGTCTCTTATGTATTTCAATAAAACCAATTCACCGCATGGGTGTCTGGTCGGAATAGACTAGGAATTACCCAAGTTGGTAATTGATTTGTTGCTATAACCCTTCCTTTGAACAAGACCCTTGGGTTTAAAAGTGACTTTTTCTTACCTTATTTCATCCATTTAATATGTTAAGGATAATTACTTGATTAGGATGGCTTAAGTGAGATTGTAACATCCTTTAATTGAAATGTATATGCCTAAAATCAATTGACCATGTTTAGGAAAATTGAGAGTAGAGACTTGAGTGGGAGGGCTCACATATATTGAATGGTTTCTCTTTGAACAAATTAAGTAAATATTACATATTTTTGATGGTTTAGACCATGAAATTATCTTATAATTATAAATCACTATGTCTTAATTGAAATGATATCAAAGGAATTGAGAATGGAAAATATCATACATGAGAAGGATTTTCCTCATTCATGGAAATAAAGATGTTACCATGCCTTGAATAATGTTTAAATATAAATACATAAGATGGTTTTCCTTAAGTATAAATGTGAACATGGTTGCTTATATGTAATATGGTATGGATATTATAAATTCATAATAGGTACTACCTTATGCCACAACAGTTATTTATGTTATGTGTGGGAGTAATTCTTACACCATGCCACTTATTTCACTGATATATATAAAGATGCTTTCATGCCAAGAGACTAAGGGATCTTGGCACTGGGTTATGGACAGACCATGATATCTGCCCTATAATTTAGATGGTGGTGGTATGTACCAATCCAAACCAACATGAATATAATGCTTGGAGGACAAGAGAATAAGGGCTCTTAGACCTAGGTTAGGGGAAGACCTTGAGAGCTCCCCTAGAATTGGATGGTGAAGGTATGTCCTAGTCCACCCCAACTCATATATATATACTTCTCCAATATATGTATATATATGAATTTTACATGATCAAAATATTAATCCATAATTGATTTGAATCTGTTATAGCCTTCAGGTGTCCCTTAGGAACCTAGATGGGTGTTTATATATTTATTCAATTCTGTTATTGATTCTCTATACCTACACAATATTTAATTTATACTGCACTATCTGGATTGGGATAGAAGCATTGGGTTATATACTAATGATATTACATATCACACCCTAATTGGGTACCCTTGGTACCTGATTTGACCTTTTATTTGTAGGATCTATATTGTTTATGTTGTTTTTCTTGTGCCTAGAAGTCATGAGAAAAGGACCAAGCGGGAGCATGGGATGCTTATGAAGATCACTGTGAGGATTTACTGTCATGCCTTTATTATTCAATTATATTGTAAAATATAATTTTTGTTATACTTCTTTACATCATGTATCATTACCAAGTCATTCATTCACCTTTGGTATAAACTCGCCTTGGCCACTCTTATTTATTTAGATAATATTTCATCTTCCTCTACTATATAATTTCTATTTAATTCTTCCATTATTTTTTGTTATTAATATTCCATTATACTGATGTTAGACTCTGATAATAGGGTATTGTCTCCCCACTATCACCTTCTGAGACCCTTGCTACTAGTCTGCTGCCTCTAGAGTACGAGGAGATGCACTTGAGGTCATGTAACCCACAGGTCTGACTACCAGTTTAATGGTAAGCTAGGCCAGGATGTTATAATAACATTTTTAATCGTAATGATGGGACTATAGAGAAGTGACATCTTATACAAGTTTAACTAAGAACCAAGCCGGTATGGAATCAAAAATTATGAGATGACACCCAATCTCAGTGAGGTAGTAGAAGAAAAACACCATGGAACTAAGAACTAATTAAGGGGATATTCATTCTCCTTAATAAATATTTAGGATGGGATCAAAATATAATCTATAGTTAATAGTGGTTGTTTTTCATGATATTCTCATGATTGGTAGGTATAAATTTTCGATCTCAATTTATTTCCATCTTTCCTTGTAATAGGTTGGCACTCCAATGAATATGAATTTCATTATTATTAATTTTAGGAAAAGCTTATTTTCTTTACAATTATCCAAAATTATTCACACATTACCCCCTTTCATTACTTTTAAATTAATTCAACCAATTGAACTAGTGATACCCAAATTATCCCTATAGATTAACCTTTCCTCCCATAAGAAATTTTATTTATTATCTATTTACATCAATTTTAAAAGAATCCTATTTTCTATGTAATGAAAAATTTTATTTTATAATAAATCAACCATATTAAGTTTTTTGGGAACCCTACAATCACCTAAAAACAACAAAAATCACCAAAAAAATACAAAAATACAAAAACAAAAAAACTATCACCAAAAAATACCCTCGCCAACACTATAAACACAAAACCAACACCAAGTCTTCATAGAAAACCCATATTTCTTATAAATTCATTTTCTAATTTTCTTAAACCATGCCCTTTTGAAAATAATTACATTTATATTGACACAATTTAATCTCTACTAGAATATTAAGATTTATCAACCACCTAGAGACTACTAAATGGCGGTCGTTATTGATTCATAACTAAATGATTAAACAGTCACCGTTTGGCGGTCACTAAAGGCCTACAATAAAATAAAGGGTTTTGGGTGTTGGATGTAATCGGAGACATGGGGGTGTAATGGAATATGTAGGGGCATCAAGGGATGTGTAGGGAATTTCTCACTCACAAACCATGGTAGACTCAAGGTGTCCAAAGGGTGATAGGGTGTATCAGGGGGAATCGAGGGGTGGTGGGGGAATGTTAGGGTAAATCGAAGTGATGTAGTGATTATTCTATGTGATTTTGTTTGTGGTATGGGTGTTTTAGTAGTGTTGAAGGGTCGATCAGGGTGGGAGAGTTATACCAATAGAGTGAATGGGGATTTTATAAAATTCCCCATTACTATTATTAGTATTCAATACTTTCATTTAGAGATTACTAATAACCCATTTAGTTATCACCAAATAGTGGTCAATGAATTACAATTACCTGAAAACACAAATTTAATATAGTGAATAGAGGCTTAGGTTCCTCTTAAAAGACATCCTTAGATGAATTGTATGTTTCCTTGATCCTCAATAGACTTCGCCAAAGATTTTTCACATAAACCAATAAGATCGTCCCCATCCACAACCCCTATTCCATTTTTGAGTAAGAGGAAGTCAATGTTGTGTGGTTCCAGATCCAGGAGAAATCCTAGGAAGACCCGAAGTACCTAATCCAACCTAGAAACTATCCTCGTTGCATGGTAGGGGAGTAATGTATATAAATCCCTAAATAAAAACTATCACACATAAATCTTGAATCACATCATAGTCATGATAACAAAAAATAATAGGAATTACACATCCTAAACCCTATCCCTTTTATAAAAATTTCTAAATCACAAGCGTCGCATATTTTTTCACACTATGCATGGAGCTTAACCATCTGTTGAACATATCATCATGGAAAAGTTCATCTAACATATATTTACACATCTCATAGTCCATCAATCCTCATTCACGCACATAAACCCTACGTTTGAATAAAATTTCAAAGGAAACTAAAAAACATATAATTGTTGGGACACTTTTCTCAGTCATAAGTTGTCAAACTTGGTATTTTACCCTTTACATGATAACCTCTAATGTTATTTCACACCCCTTAGAATCCATATTCATTAACCTTTATATTCTTAATCTAAGGTGACCCAAGAAAAACATACAAAAATACTGATCTTTTAAATTCAATATTCAATACGTATCACAATAATACATTTCCAAGAACCACAAAGGTTTAGTGTCTATGGAGTCTAGATACATAACCAAATTATTTATGAGCAATCTTCAATATTTCCCACAAAAAAAATATTCTTGCATGGAACCCTTCCAGACTTATCAAACTAAACACCCTTTTTAACCTTTTTAAAATGCAAACATAATAAGGTGTGATATCCGATACTCAATATGGGTAAACATGGTAGATTAAAATTTATGATCATAAGTGTAAATAAGATAATCATAAGGTTTTGGGAATATGATCATAACTTAAAAAAACATACCCAACAAGTAATGGACCATAAATCATGATTCATTTCATAATACATTATCATAAAAAAATACATAAGTCATAAGTCATAAGAATTAATAATCATAAATAATCAATCCCAATCCATGCGATCATATCATAAGCATAAGACAAGTTTTTTCATATCTAAAATCATAGAAAAATTAGTTCCTTAGTCAAGGATGACTATCAAGCCCATTATATCATTTTGGGTAGATTCCCATAGTGTATTAAGTTTACTCATCATTATATTTAATATTATTTCATGATATATAAATATTTACCCAATGCATTGGATGGATATGTAATTCTGGGGCCACTCCTTATATAATAAAAACCATACATATGTGTTCCACAATAATATAAAAACATTCATCATTTTATTATAGCTTAACTAACATGTGGGAAATAAATGAGTTTCAGTAAAACATCCATAAAAAATCATTATCATACTCAATGCATCAAAATAAAGTAAATTTTTTCATAAGATAATGTCCCTAGTGAAGTATAAAAAAACTTATATTATGCTTCTATAATTGAAAAAAACTTTTATAAAATAATTATAAAGTCACCTTGAAAAACAGAAGGAAATATCCATTTTGTTTTTAAAAATATTAAAACTTGAAATTACTAGAAAAATAGTAATTGTATTTTCTTTATAAAACCGTGGAAACTTTTAAATTATGATTCATGATGAATAAAGGGAATGATGCTGGTAAAATCAATTCATGTCGTAAATGTTAAAAACAATCTATTTACATTTTTTTAATAAAAGTAAAAAAATGTCCATTTAGAAAATGAAAACAATATTCATTTAGAGGGATTCAAAATAAATTCAAAGATACTATAAAATACATTATAAACAAATTAAAATAATATATAACTTCCATAAAATAATTTTAAAGAAAATGGATATGAGGGGAAATATTCCCAACCAAAAAGGAGAAATGAGGTCAGATTTTCTTAAAAACAATATTTCTATATTTTTATGGACGAAAGAGGTAGGAAATGGTAATAATACTTTAAAATAATATAAATAAATAAATTAGAATAAAATATTTTATATTTAATATAGAAATTATTTACAATTCCCTCAGTTGAAATTGAAACATAAACAATTCTAATAAAAAGTGAGGTTGTAAGATAAACCCTTACCTCAAGTCTCGACTTAAATCATACACACTATAACCTCATATATAAAACATTTATATTTATTATACATATATAGCATAAAAATATTCATATAATCTTACTATATATCATTCCCTTATAATTTCCAATTACTAATTTATTAAAAATTCAATATTAAAATCAATAATCGAGTGTCAACTGTTATATTTTCCATGCATGTTTTAGTTTAATGATTTTGTCCCTTACAACTTGATAATTATTTCATCATTTATATAATTTTAATCATATCATAAATATCACATTTATTTATTATATATAATTATATAACCCTCCATGTAAGGTGGTGATGAAAAATGATATGTTTCACTCTATGGATGTGGTAGTCCATACGTACTCATGGGCGATGATTTCATTTTAAAATAAATGTATATAAAGGAATATAAGAAATAATTTATCCTAAAATAATAATAATAATTATATATATATATCATATGTATTCATTATATACATCTATATAACCATCCATGAGAGATAGTGGTGAAAAATTAAATACATTGCAACCTGGAGGCGGTAGTCCACACATATTCATGAGTGGCATTTTCATTTTAGAATAGATATAAAGAATATATATAATGATTTTTACATAAAAATAATATCATTTAAGTGTACTAATTATACTTATTATATCATTATGAGGTGGTTATATTATATTTAGAGATGTTTTAAGATGAAATAAACTTGAAATAACTTATTTAGAATAGATACCTCATGCTTGGATAACCCCCTTTAGTAAATAACTTAAGGATTACTAGATTGGTATTATGGGAATAATATAACCTATAATACATGTATAAGAGTTTTTTGGAATTATTTGGGTAGTTATTAGCCAAGATAAAGTGAGTTGGAAGTTGTTTTCCAAAGGAAATCACATGTGGTATTTATACTTATTGAGAGGGGTATTTTAAGGTTTAAATATTGACTGTTTCATTATTTATGCCTAATGATTTTTAGGAGGGATGATTTCCATTATGTATTTGCATTATTGTAAAAAAAAATTGGTTATCTAACATTATAAACTGAATATAATCATTTAACTACCTTTTTAAAATTAAATAATCCAAAAATATTTTTTTATTTGAATAAAATATAGCTTAGGCTTCAAAATTTTAAACATTATTTTATAAATTTAAATTAATATTTTTAAATTAATTATTTTACACAACATATAAATATTTTTTAAAGAAAAACCTTTTATAATTCATGATTTCATCATAATAATTTCATTAATGTTGTGGTATTTATAAAAGATATACTTTTCAACATTTACCCAAAAAAGTAACTTCTTTAGAAAATTCCCAAAAAATAACCTTGAGGTAATATTGATATAACGAATTCAAAGATTAATTTCGTTTTTTAAAATATAATTTCAAAATATAGAATAAATTAATCATAATACAATCACTTAAAATGCATAAATCCATTTTAAGAAAAATGTATTTTTAAATCATCAAATGGATTTATTCTCATTACATAACATCTAATAATTATTAGAAGAATGTTAATTTACTTAATTTCATATATTACAAAGTTATTTCTTTAAAATTATTTATCATTCGTAGTTGTTTTAATTTATTTAAGGATAAAAACACATTACACACAGAAAATTAGTTTCCAGAAAAATATTTTTTTACAATCAATTAATTTTATCATCATTTTTAAAAAAAATTTATAATAAATTTATAAATGATTTTTAATAAGTTTAAAAGTATAAAAAATTATTTTTCAATAAATTTAATTATCTAAATAAGGGAAAATTATCTTTTAAATCAAACATATTTTATATAATAAAAGCATTATTTTTAAACAAAACATTTTTCTCTGCCATGAATAATTAAAGTAGCAATACTTATAATTACTTAATCTATTTTAATTGTAATATATCTTTTTTTATTATAATAATTAATTATTCAAAAAAATTCATTGTGGCATTTATTACTATCTATCACATTCGAAAAATTTATTTCATAGGAAAATATTTACTAAAATCACAGGGTGATACAAAACCCTTAGGTGAACCATCACTTGATAATTAACACACCAGTACACTCCAAAGAAAATATTCCCCTTTGCCATATTTTTTTTACACTAGTACTTCCATGATCCCACCCATGCTATATTATCTATTTAACATTAGTGCGATTTTCCAAAGTTTTAAGACCATGAATCATCCCCTTCTTGGACCACAATCCACAAGGATAACTCATCATCAAATAATTAATGAAATGATCCACTCATAGTTAAACTATCCTACATAGAAAAAAAAGAGAACACGCACCTTGTGTCCAACCACACCCTTATATTCCTATTAAAACTCCATCACATCCACTATCCTAAGTATTATAGGGTAAAACAATCACTGAGCGATCCCAGAATCATTCCACCATATATAGAACCTTTATTTCGACCTAGAAATTTCTTTCTATCTCATGATAATAAACCTTGTTTTTCACTATTTCATTCATCAAAATAAAATCCTAATCTTGCATACCATATTAAATAAATTACCTCAAATTAATGAATTAATAATTTATACACCCCCAAGACTTTTCATAGAGTAAACCCCTTGAATAGTGATCATTAATTTTCATATAATTTCACACAAATTATCTTTTATATCCATGAACCCTTACTATATTGTAAACTTCCTAATTATATAATTCTGTCAATTTAAAGATAAATATATATGAGGAATCATCCATTAAATTTCACTAAATGACATTGAGATTCCCAAAATTCAACTAATGGTAATACAAAGTTCCATGGGGATTCATGGAATACTCTAGGTTATCATATACCAAAATGTCCCATGATTGGTAACCTAATCAATCTTTAATTTTATGTAAAATTGATGAAATCCATATGAAACTCACCAGGTTAATTTTATAAAATAAAATAGAATTAAATGATTTTTGTTTATATTTTCTATGACTACTCTATCCACTATATATGAAATATATACTATTCATGGTGGATTTTACGATACTCTCATGAAATTTGACATCACATTCATGGTTTAAAACTACCTAATGTAGATAAATACAAGGAAAAAAGAAAAAATGAAGCATAATATGAGAGATCATAACTTCTTTAGTGTAAGAAATAAAACTCAAACCACTCTATATTAATGATAAAAAAATAGGAAGAAAATGGGAAGGGGAGATGCACTAACCTTCCAATAGTTAGTTAGAACAAGAGGATCTTGAGGGGAATTTTAAATTAAATCCCAAAAATTATAAAAATAGAACTTTTAAAAAATGGTTGGGGACTAACATTTTAATACTAGTGGACCCCCACTAGCAATCTGGTGGACCACAGGGATTTTGGTGGTAAGGGAAATGGTATTGTACCACTACCCATCCCATAATACTCATCGTAGACTCTACTATATCCCATTAATTCCTAGTTTTCATTCAACCCTTAATTTGTTTTCTTTATGTATTTACTACTTTTCATTCCTCCTCTAAAATATTTTTTATACATCCCAAACATGTTCATAACCATTGTAAGAACTTGGTTCTTATTCTTGAGGTATAGGTTTCTTCTTTTCCTTTTTCCTTAAGTGTTTTTTAGAAAATAAGGGAAATAGGGAAAACTCCAAGATTTTCTAGGTACGCACCATGTACTTTTCCACACACTGTATACTTTGGCTGCGTCGGATGAGTACACAGGGAGTGTAGGCCTGCCAGTGATGAAGGGTGTTGAAACCGACTACACACCGTGTACTAGTTATTTACACGTCGTGTAATTAGTCAGCATGTGAACAATAAGGTGGTGGAGGTAGCTACCAGTGGAGTGACAGTACACACCGTGTAATTAGGAATACACTCCATGTACTCATGTCGACGGATGAATAGTTTCGCGGTGGAAAGAAGCCGCCAGAGGAACAGTTAAAAAAATGAATGGTACACACCATGTACATGAGAGTACAAGCTGTTTAGTTTGTTTTTTTGCTTAAAATGGGTTGTAGCCTACTCATTTGGAAGAGGAGGCTTTGAGTTCATTTTTGAGATGGGATAGGAGGCCAGAGCTTCGGAGATCTCCCGACCGCACACCGGGAATACGAATCCTTCTCTAACGGTATCGATTAAACTGAATGGGTGAGTTCTTCCTTCTCCTTGAGTAGTTCTTTCCAATTATTTCTCATGGGAATGTTATTTTAGTTTGAATGAGTAAACATTTATCCGAAATCTATGTCATTATTGGATGATTTGGGAGGCGTCGTTCACATATACCAATCAGAGATGATCAAGGTAGGTGGTTTGGTGTTAATTTCCAACTATTTAGTTGAATTTGTGTATCGTGGAGCTATGAACTAATGTTTGGGGTGCCGTATGGCTGTGGATGTTGCTGAAAGTTATCTAAAATTGCATAGATAAACTTTTGTAAGTTGAAACTGTCGTTTGGGATCACTACTTGGATCCAAGACCACCCCGGGGGTGCGTTCCTCTGTTTAGCCATTTGCCCAGGATACCTGTGGGTATACCATGATTTTTAGCATGCTTTAAATTTCCTTTAGAGAAATTATATATAATTTCTTTATTATTTTTTGGGGTTGGCCCAGCTACTTGTATATCCTGAGGGAAATGTTTCATTTAGCTTGCGGGAAACTTTTCTCCTGCCTGTGGGCAGTAAATTATGTTCTCATGGCTGGTAGTAGTTTTTATGCATGTGGGTAGTAGTTTAAGTGCCTCTGGGCAATAGTTTTTGTTCCTGTGGTAGACACCTCATATTCCTGTGGGAAATATTCGTTTTTCCTATGGGCAATCACCTGTGGGTTACGATTCTAATTACATGAGGGTAAGGATTTTATGTCTGAGGACAGTGTTATCATGAATATTCACTATGATGATTTTCATATGTTATACCTAACCAGTTAAAGTACATTCTTAGCATGGTTATATAAATATTAAAATGGAAATATGACATGTAATGTTAGTTACTTTTTATTACAACTTAGTTTATTGAATTTATTACTGCACATTGTTGTTGCATGTTTTCACTGACAGATCGGCACGGGCCTTTGGTGTTTGCCTACTGGGATATATTTCTCACACCCTATTTGGGTCATGTCTTCAGCCCAAACTGATTAAATTTCTCCAAGTTTCGATAGGGGAAAGGGTCTCTATATAGGTACATGGTTATAGCATAGGAGTATGAGAGCATGGGACCGAGCTTAGGCTTGCGATGATGTTGCATTATTTTTTACTCTACCTTGTTTTTATTTGTTGTCACTTGTACTTGAGTTATATTGTATTATATTTCACTGTATCATGTTCTAGTTTCTTTCCTAGAATTTGTGACATGCTGCATCTTTATATACATATGACTTCTGGTTCTCTTTTACTCCAATTGTCCATTTTAGTTGTATATTGTTTACTGCTCCCACTATTATACGTTATTTATCTTTTCCACTACACTAAGCTTTGAAAAATGAGGGAATAGTTTCCCCAATATTAGACCTAGTCCCTCACTGCAAGTCGGAAACCGCTGGCTTTTGGGGAAATGCGCTTGAGGTCATGTGGCTAACCGGGTTCACAGCACCCATTGAGTGGCTTTCAGATCTGGGATGTTACAATGTGGTATCAAAGGTTTTCTTTTCACTGACATACATTTTGGAGCCTATAGTCAGGTATAGGATGGAAATGGTGGTTGGTAATATGTTGTGCCTGGGAGTAGCTACCCCTTTTATAGGGAAAAGCCGTTCTACCTCATTTGTTGCAATTTTTTTGCTTTTTCAAATTTGACAGTTGACTTGATTTTCACCGTTTGGTGATGCACTTGTAGTGTGCTATTTATATTTTATAAAAGAGTTATATTTCATTGAAGCCCAATGAGATGAGGGTATACCATCTCATTCATCATTTAGTTATATGCTAGAAATCACATGGAAATCATTGTCTCTATTCCATGTAGGTGCATTATAAATTGCCTGTTGTTGTGCTAGTTTTTGTGCTCGAAAATCATGTTGTTGTGATAACTGCTGTGATAAATACCTGCTACTTGATAGGGTATTGTTGTGTGAGGTTGTTGATTGGATTAATGCCAAACGTAGGTTTTTGGGGAGTATGGGCCGTCAATAACTGAAATTTGGTGGATCATTGACGTGCTTACTTTGTTATAACATGTGTAAGATGCCAAGATTTGATTCGTGGGGAGTATGGGCCCTCACGGATTGGGATTTGGCACTTAGATTTTTGTTTCATCATTTTTCTGTGTTACAAAGTAGTATCTGAGGCTTAATGTCTAGAAAACATAGGATACACGCCATGTAGCGCTATGGACACATGTCGTGTGTTCTTCTATTTGGGAAGAAATGAGATTTTTTTATGTACATGTCGTGTACCCTCAGTACACACTATATAGTCTCTTCCCATGTCACAGACCGTGTGGGAGGGGACACAGGGTAGAGAATTGCTTGGGGAAACACGTTGTGTACCGAATATACATGGCATGTAGTGTTGACCCGGTGTCCACCCGTTTAACTGACAACACTGACATAGGAAACCTTAAGTCATACATGTGGTGTCTACCTTGAACACACCGTGTAGTCTGACCCAGGTACCTGGCCGTGTCACGAACAACATGGGTCGGTGTTATATTTTCTAGTACACACCCTGTTCCTTGGAACATGCCATGTAGTGTCAGTCGTGTAGCTAGCTGTGTATTGAGCAACACGGGATTGTCTGGGGATTCTTTGAACACACCGTGTCATTTTGAAACACGCCATGTAGTATGACCTGGGTACATAGGCCATGTCACAAACAACACGGGCCGGTGAAAGCTTGTCATGTACACGCCGTGTTTCCGTGGGATTCATCGTGTAGTCTTGTTTTAGGAGAGTCGTGTGCCATAGCCATATAGAAGGACTCAGACAGGAAAGGAGGATTCAAGTACACACCGTGTACTAAAAAGACACTATGTGTGTTTGGGGTGTTACACGACTAGTTTTAGCTGGAGTACACACCCATGTGAATGGCTTGTGAGAACATGCCATGTAGTATTTATACACACCGTGTAGTCATGTTTTGTAAATATTGAATGATTTCTTTCTCCTGTTCCCTTGATGGTCTTCTAGTTTTCAGTATTTGATAATCTTGATCTAAGGTGTGCTTTGACCTTTTAGAGTCATGCCACCTATATGACCTCAAGTTTTTTGCCAGGAGAGCAGCAACGATTATACTCCGGAGATGGTAGGCCAGGGGATACCAATAGATCCTCCAGTAGAGACAGATGTGGAGCCAGCCGTTATACCCGACACTGGTGCTGATGCACAGTTCTGTGAAGGCTTCAAACGGTTCATGCAGAACTTTCAGGGAGCACCGCCAGCTTCCATATCTATGGCAGAGCTGACTTGGATATTCTAGCAGCAGCATCCGTCTACGTTTTCATGGGATGGTGGACCACAGGCTGCAGATTCATGGCTAGACTCATTGTAGACTATCTCTGAGCATCTGGAGACGCCTCCTGGGCGGAGGGTTAAGCACGTTACATACATGCTGTGTGATTCCTCTAATAGGTGGTGGCATGTTATCACCTAGTCTAAGTGTCACCGTGACATGGCATAGAAATATTTTCAGGCAGCCTTCTATAAATTTTTCTTCCGGGAGACGCTGAGGGAAGATCAAGCTCAAGAGTTAAATAATTTAAAGTGGGGCACCATGTCAATGATGGATTATTTTTCTCGCTTCCCCGAGCTTCAGCGTTTTGACCCATTCTGGTGGGTAATGAGACATTGAGGGCTAGACGCTTTGAGGATGGTCTTCGATATGACATCTGGGCACTGGTGAATTTTTTCATGTTTCCTACAGTACATGCTATTGTGAACTAGACACTGATTACTGAGCAGAACCATTGGAAAGCCAGTGGTGTGGGCCATGGCATTTCGACAACAGTTTCTAGTACTATTTCTATCGCTAAGAGGAAGAGGTAGATTGACTTCTCTCACGGTGGCAGTACTAGATAGAAGAATACTTCTGGTGGCTAGGTCAAGTGCTACCAGTGTGGTAAAGAGGGGCACAAGAGACCGCAGTGTCCACATGACCCAGTGGAGTGCTGAGGTTGTGGCAGGATGGCTCATCTCCAACAATTTTGTAGGTAATTTCCAATAGTGACTAGTGAGATGGGTTCTGTGCAGACTTCGCATGCAGGAGCAGGACCAATAGCTTCTTACAAGTTGGGAAACTGGAATACGTCAGGGTGTGCAGGCAGAGATGGTGGTTGTGGTCGTGGTAGCCAGACACCAGGATCTCATTGGCAGTAGGGCAGGAAAACTCAGGGTTACCAGGCTGTGTCGAAGGGTCACAACACTGGATAGGAATATGCAGTGAAATAGACCCAATAGGTGTAGAATCATGGATCTTCAACTCCCATAGGTACTATCCTAGTAGCTTCTGTTTTATCTTCTGCACTTTTCGATACTGGTGTTACACATAGATTTATATCTGTAGCCATTGTGGAGAGCCTTGGGCTCTGTGTTTCTTCTTCTTATGATATCATGACACTAGACACACCATTGGGACTGAGGACGACAGGTGTGCATCAGAGCCAGGTGTGCCCCCTTAAGTTTGGTGGGTGTCACATCCTATGGGATCTCTATGTCTTAGATATGACATCTTATGATTTCATTCTTGGGATGGACTGGTTGGTACCCTTTCGAGCCTTTATGGATTTCTATCATCATAGGGTGAGTTTCACGTCACCAGAGGGTGGAGAGATTCTATACAAGGGTGATTGGGATGTCCAGGCGAGCCGAGCTAGACCCGAGCATCGTGGGTGAGGTGGAGTGATATCCTATATTGCGATTTTATATCTAGATAACCAGGGAGCATGTCAGAAGGATTTCCCTCCAGTAGTTGATTGTTTCAGGTATGTCTTCTAGGATGACATTTCAGGTCTTCCTCCGAATCGAGAGGTGGATTTCTTTATTGAACTTGTTATAGGAGAAGCACTGGTGTCTATTCCTCCTTATAGGATGGCTTAACGTGAGTTGCAGGAGATCAAGAGGCAGTTAGACGAGTTACTGGAAAAGGGTTTTATATGTCCCATTACGTCTCCTTGGGGTACACCTATCCTATTTTCTAATAAGGTGGACGGTACCCTCAGACTCTGTGTTGATTATTGGAAGTTGAACCAGCTGACGGTCAAGAACTGATATCCCTTACCAAGGCTTGATGATCTTTTTGATCAAATTTAGGGAGCACAAGTATTCTCCAATATTTACATGAGATCTGGATATCATCAATTGTGTGTTAGACCTTTGGATATACTGCTTACAGCTTTTCAGAGTAGATATGGTCTTTACGAGTACTTGGTTATGCCATTCGGACTCACGAACGCACCATCAGTTTTTATGGATCTGATGAATTGTGTGTTTCATCCTTATTTGTTTTCTTTTGTGGTATTATTTTTGGATGAGATCTTTGTGTAATCTCACACTCGACACCACTGTGCTACCCAACTTGAGATCATTCTGAGTATACTAAGAGAGAATTAGCTATATGCTAAGCCCTCAAAGTGCCACTTTTGGATGGACTAGATTCACTTCCAAGGTCATATTATCTCAGAGACAGGAGTTGTAGTAGACCCAGAGAAAGTGGGAGTAGTAGTTTCCTAGGAGAATCCTAAGAACGTGTTTGAAATACAGAGTTTCTTGGGTCAATCTGGTTACTAAAATCATTTTATAGAGGACTTCTCCGGCTTAGAAGCGCATTTGACAGGTTTGACTAAGAAGGGTGTGAATTTCCTTTGGTCAGAAGCTTGCGAGTCAGCCTTTAAGGAGCTTAAGGGATGTTTAACATCAGCACCTGTCCTAATACTTATAAAGGAAGGGAAGAGGTATACAGTTTACTATGATGCATCATGTATTGGGTTGGGAGTAGTATTGATGCAGGGCGATCGAGTTGTTGCGTACGAGTTTCAGAAGTTGAGGCCACATGAGAAGAATTTATCAATGCATGACCTCGAGTTGGATGCAGTTGTTCCTGAATTACACTGTTGGACTCATTATCTCTTGGGAGAGAATTTTGTAGTGTTTACGGACCCCAAAAGTCTCAAGTATATCTTTACCCAGCATGACCTGAATTTGAGACAACGTAGGTGGGTCGAATACCTTTAGTCCTTCAACTTTGAGCTTCCCTATACACCTGGTAAGGGTAACACAGTGGCTGATGCACTGAGTAGGAAGACTCAGATACAGGCAGTTCATGAGGCTAGTAGTGAGTGGTAGCTCATGGTTTTTTTCTCTGAGATGCATTTGGAGGTGCACGATTTTCAGGGGAAGGCCTATCTTTCTTCCTTAGTTGTGACTTCTACCCTCCTGTATAGAGTGAGGATGAGTCAACTATCGGATTCAGAAGGCCTAGTTCTACGGGAGTCAGTTGCAGGAGAGGACCCTCCTCTTAGATGGACGATAGTCGATGATGAGTTACTGTGTTTCCATGGACGAGTATGGGTTCTAGGGGATATACGTGTGGAGTTGATGTGGGAGTTTCATGCTTCAGCTTGGGAAATTCATCCCGGATTTACCAAAATGTACCATGACTTGAGACGTTAGTATTGGTGGCTAGGTATGAAATGAGAGGTAGATGTTTTTGTTACGAGATTTTCCACCTGTCAGCAGGTGAGGGAGGAGCATCAGAGGCCAGATGGACTATTATAACAGTTACTCACTCTGTAGTGGAAATGGGAGGAGGTTGTGATAGAATTCATGACTGGGTAGCTCACTTTATTCAGATCAAGGAGACCTTCGGTGTAGATGAGATCAGGAAGGTGTATATCTGAGAAGTTGTACGACTTCATGGGGTCCCTCGTTATATCATTTCAGATATGGGTGCCCATTTTATGTCTCGTTTCTAGCAGAGTTTTCAGAGGGCACTGGGTACACAGGTGCTTCTGAGCACAGCTTACCACCCTCAGACCGACAGCTAGTCAGAGTGTATGATACAGGTGCATGAGGACATGTTTCGTGCATGCGTCCTAGACATTGGGGGCACTTGGGAGAAGCATATACCCCTAGTAAATTTTTCCTATAATAATAGTTTTCAGGAAACTATTGATATGGAACCTTACGAGGCTTTATATGGTAGGCAGTGCCGACTACCCTTGTGCTAGATGGAGGTAGGTGAGGTAGATTTACTGGGACCCTGTCTCATGCAGGAGACTTCTGAGTAGGATCAGTTGATTCAGAAGTGGATGGCTACTACACAGTCTCATCAGAAATCTTATGTTGATCACCACAGAGGACCCTTAGAGTTCGGGGTCAGGGATCAGGTTTTCTTGCATGTTTCGCCGAAGTTGGGACACATGCGGATCAAGAGATAGGGTAAACTTTCACCGAGGTTTGTAGGGCCGTTTGATATTTTTGAGGGAGTCGAGTCAGTTGTCTATCGGTTTCAGTTACCACATAGGTACGGAGCCATGCACGACGTCCTCTATGTATCTCAACTGCACTGTTATCATTCAGACCCATCTCACATTTTTTCAGCCCGAGGAGGTTGAGCTTCAGGTCGATGCATCCATTGAGGAGCATCTAGATAATCTTGTTGATAGGAGCACGAATGTTATCTGATGTCGGTCAGTTCCTCTCGTACGGGTGCTATGGCAGCATGGCCAAGGGAAGGACGAAACCTGGGAGCGGGAGACTAATGTACATGCTCAGTGGCCAGAGTTGTTCACAACTTTATCTTTTCCACCCTTGGGAGGGAAATTCAGGGATGAATTTCATTAAGGGGGGGGTTTGTAAGAACCCAGTTCTTATTCTTGAGGATGGATTTTATCTTTTCCTTTTTCTATAAGTGTTTTTGAGAAAATAAGGGAAATGGGAGAAATTCCAAAATTTTGTGGGCACACTCCGTGTACTTTTCCACACACCATGTTCTTTGGATTTGTGGGATGATTACACATGGTGTGTAGGTATGTCGGTGAAGAAGGGTGTAAAAACCAACTACATGTCTTGTAATAGGTATTTACAAGTGGTGTAATCAGTCGGCAGGTGAACAATAAGGTGGTGGAGGCAGCTACTAGTGGAGTGAAAGTACTCGCCATGTAATCTGGAATACACTATGTGTACTCATGTCGATGGATGAACAGTGCCGCAGAGGAAAGAAGCCGCAAGAGGAACAGTTAAAAAAAATGAAAAGTACACATCGTGTACATGATAGTACATGCCGTGTTTTTTTCTTAAAATGGGCAGTAGCCTCCCCATTCGATAGAAGAGGCTTTGAGATTTTTTTAGATCCGGGAGAGTAGACTAGAGCTTCGAAGATCTCCTGACCGCACACCGGGACTCTGAATCCTTCTATGAAAGTCTCGATTGAACCGTGAGGGTGAGTTATTCCTTCTACTTGAGTATTTATTGCAATTATTTCCTGAGGGAAATTTATTTGAGTTTGAATGAGTGAATTTTTCTCTTAGATCTACGTCATTGTTGGATGATTTGGGAGGCGTCGTTCACGTATACCAATCAGAGTCAATCAAGGTAGGTAGTCTGGTGTTTATTTCCAATTGTTGAGTTGAATTTTGTGTACCGTTGAGCAACGAACCCATGTTTGGGGTGTCTTATGGTAGTGGAATATTATGAAAGTTATCTATAATTGCTTAAATAGAGTTTTGATAAGTTAAAACTGTTGTTTGGGATCACTGCCTGGATCCAGGACCACCGTGGGGGTGTGTTCCTCTATTTAGCCATTCGGCCAGGATACCTATGGGTATACTATGATTTTTAGAATGCATTAAATTTCCTTGAGATAAATTTTATATAATTTCTTGCTTATGTGTTGGGCTCAGCCCAGTTACTTGTATAGCCTGAGAGCAGTGTTTCGTTTAGCCTACGGGAAAATTTTCTCATGCATGTGGGCTGTAGTTTCTATACCCATGGGCAGTAGATTCTGTGCCCATGGGCAGTATTTTTTGTGCCCGTGGGCAGTAGTTTCTGTGCCTAGGGGAAACACCTCATACGCCTATGGGTAATATTTGTTTTTCCAACGGTAAATAACCTGCAGGTTTCGATTCTGATTACCTGAGGGTAAATATTGTATGTCTAAGGATAGTTTTATCATGAATATTCACTGTGGTGACTTTCATATGTTATACCTGCCAAGTTAAAGCACATGATTGGCATGGTTAAATATATATTAAAATGGAAATATTAATGGTAAATTTATTTACTTTTGAGTACTTCTTAGTTTATTGCATTTACTACAGCACACTGTTGTTGCATGTTTTCACTAACAGTTGGGCATGGGCCTTTGATGGTTGCCTACTGGGATATATTTCTCACACCCAGTTTGGGTCATTTCTTCGAACCAAAGAGATTAAATTTCTACAGGTGTAGATATGGAAAAGGGTCCCTATACAGGTACATGATTGTAGCAAAGGAGTACGAGAGCATGAGACCGAGCATAGGCTTCCAATCCTGATGTGTTCTGTTAACTCTTCTTTGTTTTTGTTTGGATGTACCTTATACTTGACTTGTAATGTATTTTATTGCAGTGTATCATGATATGGATGATTTCATAGAATTAGTGACATGCTTTATCTTTATATACATATTACTGTTGGTTCTCTTTTACTCCAATTGTGCATTTTTGTTGTATATTGTTTACTGTTTCCGCTGTTGTATGTTATTTATCTTTTCCGCTGTACTACAATTTGAAACATTTGGGAATAGTTTCCCCACTTTCAGACTTAGTCCCTCACTGCTAGTTGGTAGCCTCTGGTATTTGGGGAAATTCTCTTGAGGTCATTTGACCAATCGGGTTCGGGGCACCCATTGTGTGGCCTCTAGATCTGGGATGTTACAACCATACCTCCACAATTTTAATCTAAAATATCAAGAAACACCAACTCTAGTTCCATTGGAGTCCTATATTTTCCCAGTTTCACCAATATAAGATGATATGATTCATTAAAAACTCCCCAATATATGGATTCATATCCAAAAAATTGTGCTCTTGGATCTCTATTGAATTTCTTCTAATATCGATACTTAATTTTAACCTCTCATTCCTAGGACTAATCATAGATATTATAGTTCCACATCATATCCAAAATTGATTATTTCACCCTTCTCTAAAATTCTCTAACTCTAATTCAAAACAAAAAACCATCATTACTATAATAATTCACTTATGTATAACTTTACCTTGCTAAAATTGATAAAAAGTAAAATGTTCCACATGATGCTATATTGTACAAACTTTCTCTAAAATCTCAAGGGCCCATGAATTGTAGCACCACTTTTTCTAGCTCCTTATTTTCAATATTACCACTAAAGAAACATCTATAATAAAATCCAATTATCAAATTTAATCCCTAATGGTTGGAATCATTGGATTTCACAATACCATATCTTCCTAGAGCTATACTCATACATTCCTCAATCACATTCTCTTAATCTAAAATCCATTACTCAAGAATAAGTCCACTATATAAAATCCCAATTCAGTTATTTATCAGCATACCCTATTCATGATTATTGGAATTCCCTAAAACACATGTTATTATCTAAAAAATCACCAAAATAAACACCCCCTCAGTTTACACTAACTGAAAATTGATTTTTTATTTCAAAATCACATTTGAGGAAAAAGTGCGAAACCAAAGTGACATAAAAGACATAAAACACACACATGCATCCATGTGACATGTTCCTCAAGAAAAAAGTTAATCCAATTCAAGAGTATGAAGAATCCCCACCCAAGAAAAAAATATGATCAACGTCCACCTTCCCATTGCTGCTCAGCTAGCTTTCCTGTTCAATGATGCACATGCCCAATACCAATGGAAAACACAATACCCTCTCAAAATATCCAATTCCAGATAGAGATGAAGAGGAGAACACTCTCTACTATAAATAACATCTGGGGAACTCATTTGCAAGTAACCTAGATGTAGTATCTCATGGAGCAAGGCCACAATTTCACAAGAAAATTCACAAAAATCAAACCACAAAAGCCTCATCAATGCACAATAGCACATAAACCTTCACCAAATCATAAAAAAATCAAAGTTGTGTCCCCGTAGACCATATTTAATTGCATCTTCACTTTATCCAAAATTGTTGATAGACCACATAAGGAGCTCCCAAATCTATATTTCCACCAATGCCCTAGAAACAAACCAGAACGACCTTCCTCTGCAATAGCACATCAAATAAATTCTTCTTCCACGAAAATGCATCAAGAAAAAATCCATAACAAAACTACCAGGATCCATCGCTAGCCACAAAACTGTATCCAAAAATACATAATTCATAATCATAAACAGAAAATTAGGATCAAAAATCCAAAAGGAACAAACCAAAATCCCAAAGGCATCTACGGGTATTGTGAAAAACTAGGACAGATCCCCTCGCTGCATTCACACACTCACTCGGAGACAATTTTGTGTACATAATTATATATATATATATCTATTTGTATTTATAAAAATAATAATAAATTTTAAATAATTTAATTTTATTATATATAAATATTTATGGAAATTTTTGTTACCTATACCAATGGTTTTGGAAAACCATTCATATAGATCTATACTAACTGCATTCTAAAAATGTTTGTATAGATCTATTAATTTTGTAGACCTATACAAATAGTTTTATAAAATCATTAGTATAGGTACCCAAAGGAGACCAATATTAATGGCCTTCCAAAAACATTGGTGTTGCTCCATTAATTTCTAGAACCTATACCAATGGTTTTATAGAACCATTATAATATGTACCGAAAAAGAACCTATACCAATGGAAAAAACCATTAGTATTGTTGACACTTATACCAATGGTTTTTTAAAACCATTATTATAGGTTCATCGGTATAGACCATATTTCCAGAAATGAAAATTATTAATCAAACATTTTCTATAGAACAAGATGAATATTGTTCACTTTCATACTGGCATATGAAGACATACTAAAAGTCCTAATAGGATCGTGTAGACATACCTAAGAGGGGAGGTGAATCAGGTTTAGCCAAATTCAAAACCAATTACTTATTTTAATATTTTTCTTTCATTTAGTATTTTGAACATATGTCACCTATTAGGATGTAAATGGGACTATTTTAATTTACCCTATCATACACCTATATGCATTGTAGACACTAAAATTAAATATAGCATGAATGTTTTCACAAGGTTCATCCTCAATGTGGGAAACATACTCTTTTCTATGTTTATCTCTTATTGATACATGGATTGTACACTAAAAAGCATGGTATCTATTACAGTGGGTTGGCTCGGTATTATCCTAAAACTTGTTTCACCATGTTATACAAGTGTTTTTATAATATGTCTTACGTGAATAAATCATTAAAATGGTACACATGTGAAGAGATATTTATACTATATCTCACATTCTTAAAATGGGAATCGCACCAGCTAGTCTCTTGGATTCCTTCCTCCCCTTAAACTAGATCAATAGGATATCCAAGGATGTCTTATATACTGAAAAAAAATTCTTCATCAGCTAGACAGTATTAGACTACCAAGAAGTTTTCAACAAATACTCATGCAACTTGGTCTCTGGAATACAACATTACTTCCAATTCTTATAGATTCTATACACACACATAATTCAACTGAATAGTTTTCCCTCAAAGTAAGAACTATATGATAAAGTATATAAATAGACCATTTCACCAAAAACCTTATCTTTATGAACTTCCCTTTCTTCCATCATCTTTATTGACTATATCTAACCAGTAGTATAAATTATCCTAATTGGATTCTATCCTTCTTCTATTTCTTTGAAACATAGAAAGTTACATAGGTATAGTTCTCATCTTCTTCCTCATTATAGCTTATAGTAGACCCCATACTTCTTCTTCATTGTGATTATGTATTCTTATCATATTCTGAACACATTGAATATTTATTCACTTGAGTAGTATGTTATTTTTCTATATGATAACACGCATTACATTATAGTCTGACACCCATAAATTCATTGGAATCTCAATTCATTTTTTGGGTACTTATCACATTTCCCATAACTTATATCACATGTTAGATAAAGTAGATTGCTACATGTCCACATCACTTCCCCAAAATTTCCGTATCACATTTTTTGAACTCAATGATTATTACTCGAATAACCTTATTTAATTTTCCATCTCATTTTTAAAAATCATCCAAATATTTTTTTAGGATTTTTATACAAAAACCATGACTTATTATTATCCTAAAATAGACACCATTGTATTTATGCTTTAAAATGTCAATAAGGCTATATAAACAAAAGATGCATCAATTCATGGATTTTGGGTCTTCTTCCATCAAATTGATTGAATTCATAATAAAATTTTATAGATTTATCATGAATCTTTGTATTATTATAGAAAATCAACTTAATCTTCCTCTATTTAGATTATTATCTTGAATGAAAAAGTTTCTTATAATATTTATGAACACTAAAGCTATGATTATTAGTTTCATAAATTTATATTTCCAGATTCACTAAAATCTAGAATTTATTCTTATTATGTTTAAGCAACTTCCCATCCTTCCCTCTTAAATTCTTTTTATTATCAATCAAACATGATCATATCATTAATAATTTTAGCTTTAATAGATGTCTTGAGCAGTGTTCGAACATCATATGTATTATAATTAAAAACACATGGGGTTTATAAAGAATCACATTGACATTATTTTACATAGAACATGATGGAATCATATCAAATCAAGCATCATGTTTATTTGAAACTGAATCATTGCTTCAACATTTCCAAAAATCAATTTCCTCATAATTATGAATTATAGAAACTCACTTTTCTGTTATTTTGAAAAGACTCTAAAATTTTAACATTCTTTAATATTTTTCTCCAGGGTTGATGATCAGCTCTAAAAATTTCAGGCTTCAATCATATACCCTTCGTAGTGTTTTACATGTTTATAACCATAAATAATAGCACTTACATCATCCAAATTTTAATTTCTTCTACATATATTAAATATTTTAAAACTCATGATTCACATCCATTATAATTTCAAAATTTTCAAAATTTGGAATGACATATTCAGAGACTATATATGAATCATACATAGAAAATATTGAACTTATGTAGCTCTAAATTCAAATGTATGCAGCTCTTAAAATGGGTGAATGTATCCTACAGAATTCACAATGACACACACACTACATCATAAGGACACATACATAGCTTCCATTCACTCATGTTATTCTATAGATAACACATACATTGAGGATAATGACTCCTTCACAAGGGAATAGGTCCACACTATAATAGAAATACTCCAACATTGATCCATAAACCTACTACAGACAACCCATCTCCACCCCCTTCATCACTCTTTTTTCTTAGATAAATATTGTCAGATGAACAAGGCTTTGAAAAACTCCCATGTAAGGTCTCCACGAGGTTTGTTCCAAGACACCGACATCCACCACATCCACGGTGAAACTTCAAGCATGAAATTTTCACACTTAACCTTCAATGACTCAGGAAAATCAATGAGGTTAATGTTCCATTCGATCATATGCATCCACTCCCCTGCTATGGAAGGTTTTTCTTGATCATAAAAGTTGGTCGGATCTAGCTTTTGAAACTCAAGAATAAAAACCTACATTTGATCAACCGCACTACGATCTCCCATTGAAGATTAAAGGGGACAACTCTTGGACAAGAAAAGTCAAGAACCCAATCAAGGCCAACTCAATAATAAAAATTTTCAAGTTTAAACACCACATATTTTATAATCATCGATTACAATAAAATAAGGTATTATAAAATCAAAACATTCCTTTTTCAAAAAAACTTTTATTTATTACATGTTTGGTGGGATAAATACTCTCCATTGGTATTCTATAGAGTCTATCACACATGAATTATTCCATGCCACCTCGGGAATCCATACATCATTCCATACATCCATTCATATTCCCACATACCACTATGCATGTGAGCACCCATAGGAATACCAAGGCCAAAAAAACAACTTTATTGTCCAAAAACAAATCATTCATAACAATTATTTTAATACAATCAACAAATTAAACAATTCATTTCAAACAACCATATTTCAAAACCAATATTTCCAATTCAAACACCTTTAAGAAGTCATGGGAAACCCAAAACAACTCAAAAAGAGAACTACTATTAGTGGGTGACTTGTTCATATGGTTTTCGGCCATATTCCAAACACTACACTGATACAGAGATCAATCTAGGACAATGTATGTAGCTCCACATGGCATTCTAGGCCATGCGATATTGAAAACAATATTAGTCCAACTCCCTTTGTTGTCTCCCAATCTCCAAACATTCCTTAAAGACAAAAGAAAATAATTAAAGGGGAACTCCTAGGAAATCCTGAGGATAATAATGTGAAATATTTCATGAAACTCTTCCTGAACCTACCCCTCGAGTCCCAACAATCCATCTCGATCTACCTTAATATCCCCAAATATCAAACGGTGATCTAAAAAAGTTCTGTTAAGATCTTACCTACTATGATACCATTTGTTCATGAACCAATCTGGGTTGACTCTGAACCGGTCACCTGGGCTTACCCGCAAGAAAGACCCAGGAGGTGTTCCTGGTCCTCCCAGGCTAGCGATAAGAATTAGGGGATCGACAGAGTGATGATGGGAATGATTTATACGAATATAAATAAATAAAATTAGTCGAAATAATAAAGAGTCTCTCAAAATAAATTAACCAATAAAAAGTAAAAAACAAGAACTAATGAATAACAAAGCTAATAGAATGCGGAAACCACTATCTCTATGTGACATCATGGGCAAATCATTAACTCAATGATCAAACATCACCCAAGGTGACCACACCCAAGCTGGAACCTGGACAGGAACTAAAAATTCAAAATCAATATGGGTGTGAGTATTAAAACTTAGTAGGATAGCCTGAGATTCTATTCCCCAATGAACTACCATTAAAATTAAAGAAACATCAATTCTATTTTGGAAATAAAATATATGAAAGTATGCTTTTCTACAATTTTTACTTAAAATCAATGTACAATCTGTTGCCCTTAATCATTTTCAAAATCAGATTCTAACCATAAGTGTTACCAAGATATTTCATGAGGAATGTGATGATTTCATTTAAAACATACAATAAAGAGTTTGAAACACATTTTCTTTGGAAAAACATTTTCATAGTAGTTAGCGAACCAAAACATCAATTACCATGAAAAACCCCACACAACAGTTGTAACGACCCAAACATTCCTTAATGAAAATTCCTCTTGATCTAATTAAATGTCTTATTATGTAAGATGGTTATGTATAAAATATACACTTCCTTGTTTTTATGTTTTTTGATTTTAAAATACTGTTAATAATTGTTATCATTGCAAATGTAGTTAATGAATAGTGATTAATTGATTAGTATGAACATAGGGCTTTAACAAATCCAATTTACTCCGGAAACGGAAGAGATGGCCTCATCCAATGGAATATCTCCATACGAATCCCAATATTCATAGCTTGTAGAGGAGGTGGTGTCAATGGGCTTCTCTCTTGACCAATCCCAATCTGAGCTTTAACATGTTAAACTTGAACAAAACCACCTACGGGGGAAGTAGAAGTTGATAGAGATTACCACCCGAGTAATGTTATCCGAGCCAACCCAAGAGTCTGTCACCCTCACAGACCTTACCCTTAGGTCTTATGCAAGTTTTATAAGGCATTATGTAACAAGTCCCTATAACTATGATTACAAACATTATTTTTGTTTAGAAAATATACATTCATTTTATAATTGTTACTTTGTAAATAGTTTTGAAAGCACAAATATTTTTTTTAGTTAATATTCTATTAAGATATCTATTTTTTATCAATTAATGGATTTTTGATTTAAATAATATTTTAATAAAATATTATTACTAAATTTCCTTTTATTAAAAATAAATGATCCTATAATTTTTATAAATACAATTTTTTTAATTAAGGTAAAAAACAAGTTTTTTCCAAAACCCATGAATTTTCAATATATATAATTTTTTATTTTAAAATAATAAATTCAAATATTTAAAAACTTATTTAGGTAAAAAAATATTATTTTTTGGAATCTGGATATCACAAATATCTAACGGATAATTTTTCATAATTTTCTGAGACACTCAAATTTTGGGGTAAAAATTAAACACTGTTTAAATATATAATGTGTTTTATGACATCATAATGACCCAATAGTGATGTAATAAAATACTATAAATGGAATGTTATAAAAATATATGTTTTATCAATAATTTAATGAGATATTAGGTTAATTTTATTTATTTTACAATGCTTTAGTTGACCCTCCATGACTTATAAACCATTTTAACTTTCTAAATAAATTTCCTTGAGAGTGCGACTCACCTCCACATAAGAAAGCTTTAAATTTTAATAATTTCGGCCATTGCCCATATAAAATAATGTTTTTCAATCCCCTTTGGAAAAAATGAGGTGCAAAACCATTGGTTGGTTTGTGATTTTAATTTGTTTAACGTGTGGTGTCCAACCCCTAAATAATAAAGCATTCCCTCTATTTTCCTATGCAAAACCACACAATATCAAACTTCATCTTCACTAGAAGCCTTTGGAGATCAACCAACCCCTTCCATATTCTCTCTAGAATCCTCCCAAGGAACCCCAATCTCCCAGGAAAGTCACTATCAAGCCTCTCTCAAGCCTTTGGTATCACACTCCCAAGTAAATCATTTCTTCCATTCTCATTTTTTTCATGTTTCTTTATGTTGCTATACATTTTTATTTTAAATTAAAATTGTTTGGGTTTTATTTATCACCTCCCCTATATATCCATATTTATTTTTTAATGATTATAGCCCCATTTATCTATCATTAATGTGTCCCCTGTACACCTATTACCATGTTGAAATCCCGTAAGTAATTTCTCTCTACTCATTTACATTAAAAAAGTTCTTTTGTTTTATGAATCTAAATTACATTACAAATGTTCGGAAATATATCTATATGACCTAATTACTATAAATTTAATTTATATATTATGATACACCCTTTTCTCTCTCATAAACCATTTTTATGAACTCTTGTGTCACATCGTTATGTTGACAAAATTGCACCGTGATTTTACAAGCCAAGGTCATTGTGTTGTGAATACTGTGATCATTTATCTATAATGGGTATTAATTTTTATGAAAATTTAATTATTTATTATAGAGTTTAATTTATTAATTACACATTTATTTATCGTGGAATAAATGATTATTTTTAATGAATCTATGTTATATTATCTATGTGAGACACTTATGCATGAAATAAAATGATTAAGAAGGGTGTGCCCTGATTGTGTTCCAATGCATTGGGTAAAGAGTAGTATCATGATAAGTTAAGTGCAATGAGGTTTTAATAATTATAATTCCAGTGCAATGAGGATTTACTTATGCTCCATGTGCAATGATCCTTGTATCATGCTAATACCATGTTAAGTGTTGTTCCCACATTTCCATGTTATGATAATCATGCTTTATCGTGCCTTTAAGTTCATGTTTCTCTTATGATCCATTGAAATAAATATTGCCTATCATATATTGTATTCTTCATGTTATACATTGTTTACTTTTTTACTGGGCTTTATAGTTCAAACTTTTCTTTTCCATGTCCTTAGGTTATCCCATGCAATGCTAATTATGATGGAATGTTGTGGTCATGTAAAATAACTTTTCAATAAAGATATGATGTTTTATGTTATAGGATTTTATGTAATGTTCCAAATACCCAAAAAAACTAGGGATATCGATCTTCTATGTTGTATCAAGTGAAGGTTTTATATAATAAAATATGTTTAGGTGAGTAATAAAGTGTAGGGTAGTTATAGTATTTATTAGAGGATAAGTTTAGTTATTTTTGGGATTGGGATTAGAGAACCCTAGAAAAAGCCTTAGGGATGAGACTCAGTATAATACAAACATCCCTAGATTTTTGTGAGTATTGAGTAAGTTGTGTATAAAAAAAATTCATCCATGTCTAGATATGAGTAGTTAGAGGCAGATCTGGCACAGATTTATCTAGGGCTAAACCTCCAAAACCTCGCTTTGAGCTAGTCTCGAATGGGAACTGGTGGACGACAACGGGCCTTGCTGCACTTTTGTTTACAAAACTCCTGGGGGATATTATTTGGTAAATTCATGAGATTTGTATGAATCATTATTAAAAGAATAAAAAATTCCCTAAGAATATATTTTAGGAAGTAGATCATGGATAAAATAGATTGAAGAATATAAATTCAAAAGTTAAGGAAATAAAAGTAATTTATAAGTAATTTATTTATGTCTTTGGATTACCCTTTTAATGTTACCCCTATCTGTCCTTTTATTCTACCCAATGGCCAGTAATATGAGGACTCGGGCTAAGAACCCATGTGAAGATCAACGTGATGACTGTTCTAATGACATGTCAAATCTGATGGGAGCAGGAATCAGGAACTTTTTCTTGATAATATTTTAGTTAACTCATGCTTTTAATAGAAACATTTTTAAAGATTAATGTTATACCCCCCCTCATGAAATAAAAAGTCACAATAGAGAGATTTATGAGACAAAGGCCTCATACTTTTAATGGATCACCTGATCCCTCAATCGCCGAATTATGGATAAACTCTATTGAGAAGCTCTTCTCCATCCTTCAATGTTCCTAACAAGATGAGGTTCTTCTGGATACTTATCGTATGGAAGTTGAAGTTGGTCAATGTGGGTCATTGATCAAAAATACAAGGAATGAGTGTGATATTGATTCATTGGAATGGAATGATTTCTATAAAATGTTTTCAATAAATATTTTCCTCGCACCCTCCAAATTAAGATGGAAAGGGACTTCCTTTATCTCAAGAAAAAAGAAGCCAAATCCATCAGAGAGTATGAGACAAATTTAAAAATGATTTCATGATATGCCTCTGGCATTGTTGTTACCCCTGAATTCAAGGATGATCACATCTTTTGTGGGATAAAAATTAGCCAACGTAAAGCCCTAGCGGTCCATGACTTCGAGAGCTATGAGGAAATTCTCCTATGTTCCCTCAAAGTTGAAATGGAGATCATAGAATATCATTTGTATCATGAGGATAGGAAGCTTATAGTGGACATTAATTCTGGTGGTCTGATGGATAAATCCAATGGTGCTAAAAAAATACAGCACCGCACTTTCCAATGGTGTAGAAAGAAGAACCCTGAAAATTTCCTGAATGGGACAAGGAAATGCTTTAGGTGTGGAAGAGAATGGTACCTGGCCATTAACTACCGACAAGATAAACCTGCGGATGTGACAGAGGATAGGAATGCTCTGTTCGACCCTTAATGCGTTGTTTAATCCTTCAAATGCAATGAAAGAGGACACTTTTCAAACTAGTACCCTATGCCAAGTGTTTTCAGAGGCAACCAACAACCTTTAAGGCAACAAGGAAGAGCTTTTGACATCATAACTACCAAAGTGAACCTTGAAAACGAAGTGGTGACAGATATTCTAGTTATTTATTCAATATTAGTGAAAATTCTTTTTCATTATGGTTCAAAAAATTCTTTTATATACTGAAAGTATAGTATAACAATACCACCACCACCACAAACCACGGTAGTAAAGATGTCGAAGAGAATGTAAAATGGGGAAATCATTTGATCCCATGAATATAAATCCTCCCCTATCATAATTTGTGGATTGAAATACCAAAAAAATCGTCATACTCCCTATGGTAGAATTTGATGAAATTATTGGCATGGAGTCGCTTTCATTATATAGAGCCAATATAAATTGTTGTGAGAGGGAAATTACTCTCCATATGGTGAATCAACACTGAATTCTGTACAAGTTCCATGAAGAGGATGAATCTTCTTTAGCACCATCATATCAAGCGTGGAAATTAATTCCCAATAATCATTTGTATCTTTCTCAGATGATTGAGTCTAAGGATTCAACTACCCTTGAAGACATGCCTATTGTAAGGGAATTCGTTGAATTGTGTCCAAAGGAATTTCATGGTCTTCCTCCTATAAGAGATGTTGATTTCTTAATTGATCTT
Source organism: Viscum album (assembly GCA_963277665.1). Classification (NCBI taxonomy): domain Eukaryota; kingdom Viridiplantae; phylum Streptophyta; class Magnoliopsida; order Santalales; family Viscaceae; genus Viscum; species Viscum album. The sequence goes on from OY728158.1 coordinate 1,617,540,700, forward strand.
ATACCTGGAGAATTACAAATATCCAAGATTCCATATAGAATAGTTGTTGTGGAGCTTTAGGATCTATAGAAACAACTACAAGAGAATCTGGATAAAGGGTTTATATGCCCAAGTTCTTCAACATGGGGTGCACCAGTCCTCTTTGTCAAGAAGAGGGATGGGTTAATGCACCTTTGTGTTGATTATCGTTATCTCATCAAAATCATGATAAAGAACAAGTATCCTCTACCTCAAATTGATGTCTTGTTCAATTTTCTAAAAGGATCACAATACTTATCCAAGGTTGATCTATGGTTAGGATATTACTATATAAGGGTGAAGAAGGAGGATATCCCCAAGATTTCTTTTCGTACACGATACGGGCACTATGAATTCATAGTAATTCAGTTCAGACTCAATAATGATCTATAAATCTCCATGGACTTTATGAATAGAGTCTTTAGAGATTACCTTGAAAAATTTGTGGTAGTATTTATAGATGATATTATAATATACTCCAAAACCAAGGAGGAGCATGAGGAGCATCTAAGCACTATACTAGGAGACCTTGCGAATGGAGAAGCTCTATGAAATGTACCACATGTGTGAGTTCAGTTTGAAGGAGGTCTCATTATTTGGTCATATCGTCACTAGAAAAGGGATATCTATGGATCACTCTAAGATAGCTGCAATTTAGTGATGTCTAAGCCCAACATCGTCAAAAGATATCTGTAGCTTATTGGGTTCTGTTGGATATTATTGCTGATTTGTGGGAAACTTTCCATGATTGTCAAACCCTCTTACCAAGAAAACTCAAAAGGAAGTTATGTTTGTTTAGAGTGATGAATGTGAAGATAGCTTCAAGGAGTTGAAAAGGAGGATTATCACTACACCTACACTCACATTACCCATAGGCAGAGAACTTTTGTGGTATTTAGTGATGCTTTTAAGAAGTTAATGGGTTGTGTGTTGATGAAAAATGTCAAATTCATTGCCTATGATTCAATGAAATTGAAAGTTCGTGAGAAACAATATAAAACACCTAATCTAGAGTTGACTACAGTATCCATCACTTTGAAGATTTGAAGACATTACCTCTTTGTGAAGAAGTGTGAAATATACCCAAATCAAAAAATTATCAAGTATATATTCACATAGAAAGATTTTAATATGCACCAACAAAGATGGTTAAAAAATCTCAAAGACTATTACTGCTCAAACAATTACCACTCTAGGAAAGTGAAAAAGTGGGCATAATCTCGAACTAGAAAGGACCCAAAAATTCAATCATTGATGATAATTTAAAAGGATCCAATATTATTAGATTTGATGAATATGGACATGGGAATCATAAATAAGTTAACATCATCAATACTTTCACAAATGATTACTCAACCATCTCTTTTGAAAAGGTTAAAGTATGCTCAAAAGGATGATGTGGGAATTCAGAATAAAGTGGAAACTATCAAAAAATGGATATCCTCATAGTTCAATGTTATTTATGAAGGAATTGTGAGATTTGCGAAAGGAATATGTGTTCCATGAAATCCAGAGTTATAAAAAATAAGTTTTAGATGATTCACATAGCATGAATTTTTCCATTCACCTAGGAAACACAAAGATGTGTTGAGATCTCTGAGATATTTATTAGTGGGATAACATGATGAAGGAGATCTCTGAGTATACATCAAAGTGTCTAATATGTCATCATGTGAAAGCTGAGTGGAAGAAGTCCATGGGGATGGTGAAACCATTACCCATACTAATGTTGAAACGGGAGAACATCACCCTGGACTTCGTCACTGTACTTTTAATTAAATCCAAAGGAAAAAATGGCATCTAGGTTGCTATGGATAGTCTTACAAAGAAATCTCACTTCATTGAAATTTGGGAGGATTTCTCATTGGATCAACTGGTAAGGATACACATTAGATAAGTGGTAAGGTTTCAAGGAGTACCACTGTCAATTGTATCTGATTGACATCCAAGATTCACCTCCATGTTTTGGAAGCATCTTCAACATTCTCTAAATACTGATCTAAACATCAGTACGGCTTATCATCCTCAAACTGATGGACAATATGATCAGAATATCAAAACACTTTTGGAAATGTTGAGAGCATGATCAATGGAATTCAAAGGAGGATGGGGTTAACATCTTCCTGTACTTGAGTTCCCTTACAATAACCATTTCTACTCACGAATCCAAATGGCTCCTTATGAAGCCCTGTATGGGAAGTGGTGTAGAACACCGGCATGTTGGGATGAAGTTAGGGAGAAAAAAACTCATAGGTCCATAAATGGTCGAAGAAATAGTGGATAATGTTATGACCATCTAGCAGGACATTAAAGTTGCTCAAAGTCAACAAAAGAGCTATGCGGATAATCATCGATGAGACCTAGAGTTTGATGTCTAAGACATGGAATTTCTTTGCATATCACTATATAATTGAGTTATGAGATTTGGTAATAAGGGAAAGATTATTCCAAGGTACATCGGCCATTTTGAGATCCTTGATCACATTGGAGAATTGGCCTATTTACTAGTACTCCCACTGAACCTATCTCAAGTACAAGAGGCATTCGATGTATGACTATTGAGGATTTACATACCTGACCCATTGCAGGTACACAATACAGAGGTGGTACCATTGGGGAATGACCTCTCATATGTAGGTAATTTGGGGAAGATATTAGATCATAGGGGAAATGTTCTACAAAATAAGACAATTCCCCTTGTCAAGGTGTTGTGGAGAAAAACAGAAGTTTGTAGAGGCAACATGGAAATCAAAGGAAGTTATGAATCAAAGTTTCCATCATTTGTTTTAGTGTGGGAAAAGGAAATTTCAAGGTCAAAATGTCTTAAGCGGTGAAGATTATAACGACCCAAACATTCATTAATGAAAATTCCTCTTGATCTAATTAAATGTCTTATTATGTAAAATGGTTATGTAAAACATATTCACTTTCTTTGTTTTATGTATTTGGATTTTAAAACACCATTAAGAATTTTTACTATTGCTAATATAGCTGTTGAACAATGATCAATTGATTAGTATAATTATAGGGCTTTCACAAATCCAATTTACTCAAACAAAAGAAGAGATGGCCTCAACCAATAGAATTTATCCACATGAAGCTCATTTGTTAGAGATACAAATGGAGGTGACATCACTGGGCTTCGCTCTTGACCATGCCCAAGACCAGCTTCAACATGTTAAGATCGGATGGAACCACCTATGGGAGAAGTGGATGTTCATAGAGATTACCACTCGAGCAATGTTATCCGAGACACCCCAAGAATATGTCACCATCACACAACGTACCCTTAGGTCTTATGTAGGTGTTATATGGGGTTATTTTACAAGAAACTAGAACTATTATTATGGACATTATTTTTGTATAGAGAATATTCATTCATTTTATAATTATTACTTTGAAAATATTTTTTAAATCAAAAATAGTATTTTTAGTTAATATTTAATTATGAAATCTATTTTCGATGAATTAATGGATTTTTGAATTAAATAATATTTTAATAAAATATTTATACTAACTTAATTTTTATTAATTAAAAATGATCATATAATTTTTATGAATACAATGTTAATTTTTATTAAGGTTCGAAACTCATTTTTTCGAAAACCCATGAATTTTTGATAAATGCCGGTTTTTATTATAAATGTAAAAATTAACAAATTTAAAAAATTATTTAAACAATATGGATATTATTTTTGGAATCAGGATGTCAAAAATATCTAACGGTGAATTTTTCATAATTTTCTGAGATAGTTGAATTTTAGGGTAAAAATTAAACACCATTTAAATATATAATGTGTTTTATGACATCATAATGACCCAATAGTGATGTGTTATGTAACACCTCGAGCTTCCACAATACGCTTCTCATTCAATAATGCAATAGCATGCATTGTACGCAACTTCGAGTTCTAAAACACCGTGACTAATCAAAGTAGCCGTTATGAATAGTAATAACCACTTTTTAAAATTATAGAAATTTTATATTTCAAAATGGACTTCATTTTTGGATTCATAATATCGAAATTAGCCTATGTTGAATTTTTGGTATTTTTCTGAGAACTTCTAATTTTTTATGAATAGTGAAAAATACTTAAAACAACTATTTTAATAAAAATAATTTATAGTGATAAATTATACTATTTAGTGGTTTTAAAGTATAATTAGAATATATTTTTACCATTTTATCCAATGCTGGTCATTAGAATTAATTTAACATTGAAATTGGACATAAACAATTACCAATATTTTGATATAAATTGTTTCTTAAAAACACGCTATTTGTTGTGACAGCGGGAATTAATTATAAAATTAATTAATGCAACTTATATTTTTTTAATTTTGGAAAATAGACGTCATTTTTGAATTCGGAATATCAATTATAGCTTGGGGTTAAATTTTGGCATTGTTCTGAAAAACTTCAATTTTTGATGAATAGTGAAACCACTAAGTGGTAGTTAAATAACTGATTTTTCGTTTAAATGAAATATTACCACCTCTGTGTTTTGATTTTTAAAAATATGACATACATGGTTGTCATTAGAATTTAAAATGTGGTTCAATGAGATTAAAATAATTTTTGGTGAATAGTAACTTTTAAGTTCTTAATCGCGATTAGAGGTAATTAGTGTAGTTTAAGGTAAAAATAATGTTTTAATAATATGAGATGAGCTTGACACATGTCCTACCCTCATTGGATGTGTCATGGCCGACCATGAAAATTCATGGGTCAACTTGGGTACCCCATGGAGCCACTTTATTTGGAAAATGACATAAATACCTTTTATTTAATGTTAAAGTAAAAAAATGACACAAACATAAAATGTTTTACTAAAACAATTTTTACATAGGGTTATACAAGTCATAGTTTTGACTATAAATAGTCATTGGAAAGATAAAACGATTTCCTACATCATAGTATTTTATTTATAATTTTTAGACAATAAATAAATTAAATTATTTATGACATCATTATGATGCAACGATGACCTCGTTATTTAATAATTTTAATAAAATGAAAAGATAATGTACAATCCAAGGTTTACACTTGTCCAAAGACTATTGGATGGGTATATTTCGAACCATTATCACCTTATCCACGAATTATATAAGTGTGGGACCTTTAGAATCCGAAAAGCATTGTATAATAATGTAAAATTTCCTTACTTTCCAAGAGTGCCCCTCCTCTCCTCTTATAAAAGGCCCCCACCTCTACCACCTCATTCACACTTTCAAGCCATTTGGCTCGGCCAACCTCTGCCCAAATACTCTCCCAACTTCCCCCTCTTACTCCTAGAAACCTCACTTTGGGTATAACTCTTCCCAAGGAAGCCTTTGGCTCAAATCAAAAAGAGTTACCCGATTTTGAGGTAATGTCTTCTCTAATGTTGTTTTGTTTATTTTTCTTCTCCAACCCCCTAAACTCTTTTTATTCATTTCTTTTATAACAACACGAGTATACTCAATATACTAGGGTGTTTTTATAATAAGTATTCGAGCTACACTTACACACACCTACATCTAATGGTTAAAGAACATACGGTTTCTGTGGATGGCGAATGTCTGCCTCACGAAACGATGATTGTTCAACACTCATATAACACCTTCAAAGGTGGCCATTAAGATGTCACTATATTTATATATGATATATAATATGTTTATGTTTTACTTATGCTTCTGTATTTCTCATTTATGACATACTTTATGATTTCCATTATGGGTAAACGTGATAATTTCATTTTAGGAAGTGCGGACTACCGCCCCCTAAAAGTGATTTGAATCGTTAATTCCATATGTGGGATGTATAAAGGATGGATTAAATGGTATTATACACTATATTATACTGTAATTATATTATACATTTATATCATTATGATTTCATTCCATTAAATATGAAATAGAAATGAAAGTAGCATTCATGCGTACGTACGGCTTACCGTCTCCATGAACGGTGCATTTCATTTCTTACCTCTAAATGTTACGTAATATTAAAAATGAATTTATATACTGTATATATATTATATATATGATATCTACATCATGAAAATAATTATGTATATAATGGATATTTCACCACATGAACAACTTGTAATTATAAGAAGTTTATTTTTCACTCAAGTACCAAAGATCGACAAAACGACCGTTATTAACTTAAATAATTACATAATGTTCATAACATGGTTATAAGTGATATAAAAGGAATAATGAACTTGAAAAAGGTTCTAAATAAGGTATATATTAACTCTAGTTTATTATTCATGAGATCAAAGAATGGTCGAGTGAATTCGGACACGAGGTAAGGGAATTTCTTAACCCAACTTCCATTCTTTGGGTTAATCTCCTACTTTAAAATTATGTCATGATATTATTATGTACTATCTTGTATTTGTACTTTATTTATGTGTACTTATAGTGAATAAACATAATAGATCTATTTTATTTTAAAAATGATCTTTGTATGGACTTCGTCTCAATCTCCTTTCATTGAGGCATATTTCGTTTTATACACAACTTTATTTTATACGGTGTATAAACCCCTTTGTCTTTTATGTTTATTCAAAAGATTTTATTTTATAAATATGTGATTTTTAGATGATTTCAAAAAATATATATTTCTCTCCAATATATGAAAATCCAGTGTAAATGTATACGTATTTAACGCAAGCTTAAAAATGTTTTCAGAAAACCCGACTCTCGAGTGTGGTAGACATGAAGGGATTGGGCATGGACCCATCATGGCTTGTAATTAGTCGAGCAGTCTCAGAATTAGTTATTTTGTTTTCAAAATCTTACATAATGTTTTCATAAAAACACTGGAGTATATTTGAGCAATTTTAAATGTAAGTATCTTCTAAAAAAATTGCATCGGTAGGTCTCATGAGACAACTAGACGTGGAATTGGCCGAGGCCCTTTCCCAATTTGATTTATGGTTTTGGCCGAGGCCTTAATCATTTTAGACGTCTTGGCCGAGGCCTTGACAAAATGTTTCAGAATGTCTGGCATTATACATTCCCTCATTATGAAAGTGGTTATTGATATTGCATGTGATTATTCGACCAGTAGAATATTCACGTGAATACGTAAATGGCATTATCTCATTTTACTTTTGCCATATTATGTTGAAGTTCATGTTTAAAAGGCTTTTGTTTTAGTTATACATTGCCTTAAATGTTAATGTTTATTTATGAAAGCTTCCGCAATATTGTTATCCTTACTGAGCATCTGAGCTCAGCCCTTTCAATGTTTTAATATTTTTCAGGATGTGAAAAAGTATAATATGAATGACCTGTAGGGATAGTCAGAAGATGATATGAGTGTGGACTATGAAGACTTTGTTATTAGTTTTTCACTTTATGATGTAATGTAACATTTATGAATGTATCTAGTGTTTCCAAGGCTACTAAACTAATCGGTCTTTCGAGACATGATCTTTTGTGATAATGCCAATGTTACGAAGTAATGCACCGACTCTAGGTAGCTGGGGTCGGGGCGTTACAGTTGGTATGAGAGGCAGTTTAGTACTAACCTTGGAAACAAGATTTAGATAAACTCTGATTAGAGCACATAGCCCAAAGATAGACTTTGAGGATTAGTATAGAAGAACTTCCTAGAATTTTGTTATTGTAGAGATTTTGTGAGTTTTCCGCGCAATACATCCCTGTCTGGATACGAGCAGGTAGAGGCGGCTTTGGCACAGATGTACCTAGGGGTAAAACCCGAAAACACCGCTTTGAGCTAGACTCGAACGGGAACTGGTGCACGACAATGGGCCTTTCTGCACTCTTGGTTACGACACTCCTGGGGGATATGCTTAGGATAATTCTCATTTTCTGTTCAAACCACTATGAAGGGTTATGAGTATATACTTCCTCAAAGAAAACATTTTTATGATTATGGATTATATCCATAAATAGTTCAATTAGTGTTAAGTGGTTTACAAGTATGGAATTATGTATTTTGATTCATAAACTAATCTAGTTTATGCCATTGTTTAGAAATGGCGCCTAGTGGAAGCAATGGAAACCGTATCAATGCACGCACTCTTTGTAGGGATTGCCCTCCTGCTCAAGATAATTATTGTGGATCTGGAGATACAACTGGTGCTGATCAACTTATTACCATACTGGGACAACTCACTCAGGTTATGAATAATAACCTTACTTGTATGGAGCACCCTGATCCGCAACGTGGAGGATCAATGTTAGACCGCTTCATGAGGCAACAACCACCAACATTTAATTGGGGAACAAATCTGTTAGTAGGTGAGAAATGGATAAACTCCTTAGAGAAAATATTCCATGCCTTGGGGAGTAGCGAAAGGGAGAAGGTTATCATGGAAGTTTACCGCCTCACTGGAGATGTCGATCAATGGTGGTCATTGATCCAAAATACAAAGGAAGATGATGACGTATCGAATATGGAATGGAGAGAGTTCAAAGATCTTTTCTTAGAAAAATACTTTCCTCATGACCATCGAGCAGATATGGAAAGGCAATTTCTGAGTCTGAGACAAAAGGAGGATGAGAATGTCGCAAAGTATGAGGCCAACTTTACAAGGTTGGCGTGGTACGCTGCAGATTATATACGTAACCCAAGAGGTTAGATTGATCGTTTCTTTGATGGGTTAGAACCATTTCTCCGTCGAGCTTTAGTATCACAATATTTCTCAACATACGAAGATATTGTCTCGTGTGCAATCAAGACGGAAAATGAATTATATAAGTCTCATGACATTAATGCAAAGTAAGAAAAGAAGAGAACTGTGGAACAAGAGACAGATAAAGGGAAAAAGGGAAAAAAGGATTTTCCATTATGTGATAATTGTGGGAAGAATCACCCTGGTACTTGCCTAAAGTGAATGGGAGTTTGTTACAAATGTGGAGAAAAAGGTCACCAGGCTCGTGATTGCAAGGGAAAGAAAAAGGCTATCAATGTTGAATGTTTCAATTGTAGGGAAATGGGGCATTATGCAAATGAATTTCCTAGGCGTCAGGAAAACATACCTCAGAAAAGGCCAAGGGATCAAGGCCAAGCTTATGTTGTTACTACAGTTGAAGTTGAAAAATTTATGTATTGGTGCTTTTGGACTCAAGGATTATATTATGGTTATAAGAATAATGTGATATATATATAAGGATTGTACTGTAGTACATGTTGTTTTCATTAAGGATTTAATATGATGAAGGTAATCATATTTTTAGTATGTTACAATAAGAGAAACTTTACTTTGTTTGGGGAATCTGATAAATTGATTTTGGAATTAAGAGGCCTTTTAGAGAAAGTCTGGACAGAGGTATTTTGGATAACTATAAAGGTTGGAGTGGATTAAGTTGAACCATGGATAGTATTGTTTAAGGTTAAAGAATTTATGAATATTATTTTTGGAATATTATTATACTATATTTTTAGGAAAAGGACAACCTGCAGGGTGGGGCATAACCCGTCACGTCGGACAAAGCTGCAGGAATCGAACCCACAACCATAGTGCGACAGGCCTTTATTTCCTACCACTAGCCTACAGGAAGTCCCTGGTTATTACAAAATAATTTTACTAATCTAAATGGTATGTGTTAACATTTTGAACCTTATACAATTAGGATAAGTAAAATATTTTTGAGTTCTATTATCTTTTTGAGTGAAAGATGAGTTGAAGGTTGAAACCCTAATTATCAAGCATAAATATATATATATACCTATCTCTTATTCAATGAATAAATTAATTCTTAAACTTTAGTAAAGGGATATTAAAACAAAAAAAATGTGTTATCTTAATACCTTATGTCTTCTTGAACTGATGATATTTTAAATCAACATAGATTGAAGGCTTTGAGGCCCTCAATTTGACAGTTGATTGTGATTGATGACCTCAATCACTCTCTACAAATATTTACGTTTTTCCTCAAATTATATGTCTCTAATTGCCACCAATGTTCTCCTTATAGAGATCATAATTTGGTGGTGACTTTCTAATTTTCATTTCCCTCTTATTAAGACTAAATTTTATTAACCTTATTTCCGATGTGGGTTTTCCACAAATGTATTTTATATTTTCAACATTTTATTTTCCAAGAAAAATTTCAAATTGTGAGGACGCAATTTATTGAAGGAGAGGAGAATGTAACACCCCGAGCTTCCACAATACGCTTCTCATTCAATAATGCAATAGCTTGCATTGTACGCAACTTCGAGTTCTAAAACAAAGCGACTAATCAAAGTAGACGTTATGAATAGTAATAACCACTTTTTAAAATTATAGAAATTTTATATTTCAAAATGGAATTTATTTTTGGATTCAGAATATCAAAATTAGCCTATGTTGAATTTTTGGTATTTTTCTGAGAACTTCTAATTTTTTATGAATAATGAAAAATACTTAAAAACAACTTTTTTATCAAAATAATTTATAGTGATAAATTATACTATTTAGTGGTTTTAAAGTATAATTAGAATATATTTTTACCATTTTATCCAATGGTGGTCATTAGAATAAATTTAACATTGAAATTGGACATAAACAATTGCCAATCTTTTGATATAAATTGTTTCTTAAAAACACGCTATTTGTTGTGACAGCGGGAATTAATTATAAAATTAATTAATGAAACTTATATGTTTGGAATTTTTTAAAATAGACATCATTTTTGAATTTGGAATATCAATTATAGCTTAGGGTGAAATTTTGGCATTGTTCTGAAAAACTTCAATTTTTGATGAATAGTGAAACCACTAAGTGGTAGTTAAATAACTGATTTTTCGTTTAAATGAAATATTACCACCTCTGTGTTTTGATTTTTAAAAATCCGAAATACATGGTTGTCATTAGGATGTAAAATGTGGTTCAATGAGATTAAAATAATTTTTGGTGAATTGTAACTTTTAAGTTCTTAATCGCGATTAGAGGTAATTAGTGTAGTTTAAGGTAAAAATAATGTTTTAATAATATGAGAGGAGCTTGACACATGTCCTACCCTCATTGGATGTGTCATGGCCGACCAGGAAAATCCATGGGTCAACTTGGGTACCCCATGGAGCCACTTTAGTTGGAAAATGACATAAATACCTTTTATTTAATGTTAAAGTAAAAAAATGACACAAACATAAAATGTTTTACTAAAACAATTTTTATATAGGGTTATACAAGTCATAGTTTTGACTATAAATAGTCATTGGAAAGCTAAAAAGATTTCCTACATCATAGTAGTTTTTTTATAATTTTTAGACATTAAATAAATTAAATTATTTATGATATCATTATGATGCAGTGATGACCTAATTATTTAACGATTTTAATAAAATGAAAAGATAATGTACAATCCAATGTTTACACTTGTCCAAAGACTATTTTATGGGTATATTTCCAACCCTTATCACCTTATCCACGAATTATATAAGTGTGGGACCTTTAGAATCTGAAAAGCATTGTATAATAATATAAGATTTCTTACTTTCCAAGAGTGCCCCTCCTCTCCTCTTATAAAAGGCCCCCACCTCTACCACCTCATTCACACTTTCAAGACATTTGGCTCGGCCAAACTCTTCCCAAATACTCTCCCAACTTCCCCCTCTTACTCCTAGAAGCCTCACTTTGGGCAGAACTCTTCCCAAGGAAGCCTTTGGCTCAAATCAAAAAGAGTTCCCCGATTTTGAGGTAATGTCTTCTCTAATGTTGTTTTGTTTTATTTTTCTTCTCCAACCACCTAAACTCTTTTTATTCATTTATTTTGTAACAACACCAGTATACTCAATATACTAGGATGTTTTTATAAGAAGTATTAGATCTACACTTACACACACCTACATCTAATGGTTAAAGAACATACGGTTTCTGTGGATGGCGAATTTCTGCCTCACGAAACGATGATTGTTCAACACTCATATAACACCTTAAAAGGTGGCCATTAAGATGTAAATATATTTATATATTATATAAAATATGTTTATGTTTTACTTATGCTTCTGTATTTCTCATTTATGACATACTTTATGATTTCCATTCTGGGTAAACGCGATAATTTCATTTTAGGAAGTGCGGACTACCGCCCCCTCAAAGTGATTTGAATCGTTAATTCCAAATGTGGGATGTATAAAGGATGGATTAAATGGTATTATACACTATATTATACAGGAATTATATTATACATTTATATCATTATGATTTCATTGCATTAAATATGAAATAGAAATGAAAGTAGCGTTCATGCGTACGTACGGCTTACCGTCTCCATGAACGGTGCATTTCATTTCTTACCTCTAAATGTTACGTAATATTAAAAATGACTGTATATACTGTATATATATGATATATATGATATCTACATCATGAATATAATTATTTATATAATGGATATTTCACCACATGAACAACTTGTAATTATAAGAAGTTTATTTTTGACTCAAGTACCAAAGATCGACAAAACGACCGTTATTAACTTAAATAACTACATAATGTTCATAACATGGTTATAAGTGATATAAAGGGAATAATGAACTTGAAAAAGGTTCTAAAGAAGGTATATATTAACTCTAGTTTATTATTCAGGTGATCAAAGAATAGTCGAGTGAATTTGGACACGAGGTAAGGGAATTTCTTAACCCAACTTCCATTCTTTGGGTTAATCTCCTACTTTCAAATTATGTCATGATATTATTATGTACTATCTTGTATTTGTACTTTATTTATGTGTACTTATAGTGAATAAACATAATAGATCTATTTTATTTTAAAAATTATCTTTGTATGGACTTCGTCTCAATCTCCTTTCATTGAGGCATATTTCGTTTTGTACGCAACTTTCTTTTATACGGTGTATAAACCCCTTTAACTTTTATGTTTATTCAAAAGATTTTATTTTATAAATATGTGATTTTTAAATGATTTCAAAAAATAGATATTTCTCTCCAATATATGAAAATCCAGTGTAAATGTATACATATTTAACGCAAGCTTAAAAATGTTTTCAGAAAACCCGACTCTCGAGTTTGGTAGAGATGAAGGGATTGGGCGTGGACCCATCATGGCTTGTAATTAGTCGAGAAGTCTCAGAATTAGTTATTTTGTTTTCAGAATCATGCATAATGTTTTCATAAAAACACTGGAGTATATTTGAGCAAATTTAAATGTAAGTATCTTCTAAAAAAATTTCATCGGTGGGTCTCATGAGACAACTAGATGTGGAATTGGTCGAGGCCCTTTCCCAATTTGATTTATGGTTTTGGCCGAGGCCTTAATCATTTTAGACGTCTTGGACGAGGCCTTGACAAAATGTTTCAGAATGTCTGGCATTATACATTCCCTCATTATGAAAGTGGTTATTGATATTTCATGTGATTATTCGACCAGTAGAATATCCATGTGAATAAGTAAATGGAATTATCTCATTTTACTTTTGCCATATTATGTTGAAGTTCATGTTTAAAAGGATTTTGTTTTAGTTATACATTACCTTAAATGTTAATTTTTATTTATGAAAGCTTCCTCAATATTGTTATCCTTACTGAGCATCTGATCTCACCCCTTTCAATGTTTTAATATTTTTCAGGATGTGAAAAAGTATAATATGAATGACATGCAGGGATAGTTAGAAGAGGATATGAGTGTGGACTATGAAGACTTTGTTATTAGTTTTTCACTTTATGATGTAATGTAATATTTATGAATGTATCTAGTGTTTCCAAGGCTACTAAACTAATCGGTCTTTCGAGACTTGATCTTTTGTGATCATGCCAATGTTACGAAGTAATGCACCGACTCTGGGTTGCTGGGGTCGGGGCGTTACAGTTGGTATCAGAGGCAGTTTATTACTAACCTTGGAAACTAGATTTTGATAAACTCTTATTAGAGCACATAGCCCAAAGATAGACTTTGAGGATTAGTATAGAAGAACTTCCTAGAATTTTGTTATTGTAGAGATTTTGTGAGTTTTCCGAGCAATACATCCCTGTCTGGATACGAGCAGGTAGAGGCGGCTTTGGCACAGATGTACCTAGGGGTAAAACCCAAAAACACCGCTTTGAGCTAGACTCGAACGGGAACTGGTGCACGACAACGGGCCTTGCTGCACTCTTGGTTACGACACTCCTGGGGGATATGCTTAGGATAATTCTCATTTTCATTACAAACCACTATGAAGGGTTATGAGTATATACATCCTCAAAGAAAACATTTTTATGATTATGGATTATATCCATAAATAGTTCAATTAGTGTTAAGTGGTTTACAAGTATGGAATTATGTATTTTGATTCATAAACTAATCTAGTTTATGCCATTGTTTAGAAATGGCGCCTAGTGGAAGGAATGGAAACCGTATCAATGCACCCACTTCGTGTAGGGATTTCCCTCCTGCTCAAGATAATTATTGTGGATCTGGAGATACAACTGGTGCTGATCAACTTATTACCATACTGGTACAACTCACTCAGGTTATGAATAATAACCTTACTCGTATGGAGCACCCTGATCTACAACGTGGAGGATCAATGTTAGACCGCTTCATGAGGCAACAACCACCATCATTTAATGGGGGTACAAATCCGTTAGTAGGTGAGAAATGGATAAACTCCTTAGAGAAAATATTCCACGCCTTGGGGAGTAGCGAAAGGGAGAAGGTTATCATGGCAGTTTACCGCCTCACTGGAGATGTCGATCAATGGTGGACATTGATCCAAAATACAAAGGAAGATGATGACGTATCGAATATGGAATGGAGGGAGTTCAAAGATCTTTTCTTAGAAAAATACATTCCTCATGACCATCGAGCAGAGATAGAAAGGAAATTTCTGAGTCTGAGACAAAAGGAGGATGAGAATGCCGCAATGTATGAGGCCAACTTTACAAGGTTGGCGAGGTATGCTGCAGATTATATACGTAACCCAAGAGGTAAGATTGATCGTTTCTTTGATGGGTTAAAACCATTTCTCCGTCGAGATTTAGTATCACAATCTTTCTCAACATACGAAGATATTGTCTCGTGTGCAATCAAGACGGAAAAGTAATTATATAAGTCTCAAGACTTTAAAGCAAAGAAAGAAAAGAAGAGAACGGTGGAACAAGAGGCAGATAAAGGGAAAAAGGGAAAGAAGGATTTTCCATTATGTGATAATTGTGGGAAGAATCACCCTGGTACTTGCCTAAAGGGAATTGGAGTTTGTTACAAATGTGGAGAAAAAGTTCACCAGGCTCGTGATTGAAAGGGAAAGAAAAAGGCTATCAATGTTGAATGTTTCAATTGTAGGGAAATGGGGCATTATGCAAATGAATGTCATAAGCGTCTGGAAAACATACCTCAGAAAATGCCAAGGGATCAAGGCCAAGATTATGCTGTTACTACAGTTGAAGTTGAATAATTTATGTATTGGTGCTTTTGGACTCAAGGATTATATTATGGTTATAAGAATAATGTGATATATATAAGGATTGTACTGTAGTATATGTTGTTTTCATTAAGGATTTAATATGATGAAGGTAATCATATTTTTAGTATGTGACAATAAGAGAAACATTACTTTGTTTGGGGAATCTGATAAATTGATTTTGGAATTAAGAGACCTTTTAGAGAATGTCTGGACAGAGGTATTTTGGATATCTATAAAGGTTGGAGTTTATTAAGTTGAACCATGGATAGTATTGTTTAAGGTTAAATCATTTCTGAAGATTATTTTTTGAATATTATTATACTATAGTTTTAGGAAAAGGAAAACCTGCAGGGTGGTGCATAACCCGTCGCGTCGGACAAAGCTGCAGGAATCGAACCCACAACCATAGTGCGACAGGCCTTTATTTCCTACCACTAGCCTACAGGAAGTCCCTGGTTATTACAAAATAATTTTACTAATCTAAATGGTATGTGTTAACATTTGAAACCTTATACAATTAGGATAAGTATAATATTTTTGAGTTCTATTATCTTTTTGAGTGAAAGATGAGTTGAAGGTTGAAACCCTAATTGTCAAGCATAAATATATATATATACCTATCTCTTATTCGATGAATAAATTAATTCTTAAACTTTAGTAAAGGGATATTAAAACAAAAAAATGTGTTATCCTAATACCTTATGTATTCTTGAACTGGTGATATTTTAAATCAACAAAGATTGAAGGCTTTAAGGCCCTCAATTTGACAGTTTATTTTGATTGATGACCTCAATCACTCCCTAAAAATATTTACGTTTTTCCTCCAATTATATGTCTCTAATTGACACCAATGTTCTCCTTATCGAGATCATAATTTGGTGGTGACTTTCTTATTTTCATTTCCCTCTTATTAAGACTAAATTTTATTAACCTTATTTCCGATGTGGGTTTTCCACAAAGGTATTTTCTATTTTCAACCTTTTATTTTCCAACAAAAATTTCAAATTGCGAGGAAGAAATTTATTTAAGGATGGGAGAATGTAACACCCCCGAGGTTCCACAATAATCTTCTCATTCAATAATGCAATAGCATGCATTGTACGCAACTTCGAGTTCTAAAACACCGCGACTAATCAAAGTAGACGTTATGAATAGTAATAACCACTTTTTAAAATTATATAAATTTTATATTTCAAAATGGACTTCATTTTTGGATTCGGAATATCAAAATTAGCCTATGTTGAATTTTTGGTATTTTTCTGAGAACTTCTAATTTTTTATGAATTGTGAAAAATACTTAAAACAACTTTTTTAATAAAAATAATTTATAGTGATAAATTATACTATTTAGTGGTTTTAAAGTATAATTAGAATATATTTTTACCATTTTATCCAATGGTGGTCATTATAATTAATTTAACATTGAAATTAGACATAAACAATTGCCAATCTTTTGATAAAAATTGTTTCTTAAAAACACGCAATTTGTTGTGACAGATGGAATTAATTATAAAATTAATTAATGAAACATATATGTTTGGAATTTTTTAAAATAGAAATAATTTTTGAATTCAGAATATCAATTATAGCTTAGGGTGAAATTTTGGCATTGTTCTGAAAAACAACAATTTTTTATGAATAGTGAAACCACTAAGTGGTAGTTAAATAACTGATTTTTCGTTTAAATGAAATATTAGCACCTCTGTGTTTTGATTTTTAAAAATCCAACATACATGTTTTTCATTAGGATGTAAAATGTGGTTCAATGAGATTAAAATAATTTTTTGTGAATAGTAACTTTTAAGTTCTTAATCGCGATTAGAGGTAATTAGTGTAGTTTAAGGTAAAAATAATGTTTTAATAATATGAGATGAGCTTGACACATGTCTTACCCTCAATGGATGTGTCATGGCCGACCAAGACAATCCATGGGTCAACTTGGGTACCCCATGGAGCCACTTTAGTTGGAAAATGACATAAATACCTTTTATTTAATGTTAAAGTAAAAAAATGACACAAACATGAGATGTTTTACTAAAAAAATTTACATAGGGTTATACAAGTCATATTTTTGACTATAAATAGTCCTTGGAAAGCTAAAAATATTTCCTACATCATAGTATTTTTTATAATTTTTAGACATTAAATAAAGTAAATTATTTATGACATCATTATGATGCAGCGATGACCTCATTATTTAACGATTTTAATAAAATGAAAAGATAATGTACAATACAAGGTTTACACTTGTCCAAAGACTATTGGATGGGTAGATTTAGAACCCTTATCACCGTATCCATGAATTATATAAGTGTGGGACCTTTCTAATCCGAAAAGCATTGTATAATAATATAAAATTTCCTTACTTTCCAAGAGTGCCCCTCCTCTTTTCTTATAAAAGGCCCCCACCTCTACCACCTCATTCACACTTTCAAGCCATTTGGCTCGGCCAAACTCTGCCCAAATACTCTCCCAACTTCCCCCTCTTACTCATAGAAGCCTCACATTGGGCATAACTCTTCCCAAGGAAGCCTTTGTCTCAAATAAAAAAGAGTTACCCGATTTTGAGGTAATGTCTTCTCTAATGTTGTTTTGTTTTATTTTTCTTCTCCAACCCCGTAAACTCTTTTTATTCATTTCTTTCGTAACAAAACCACTATACTCAATATACTAGGATGTTTTTATAAGAAGTATTCTAGCTACACTTACACACACCTACATCTAATGGTTAAAGATCATACGGTTTCTGTGGATGGCGAATTTCTGCCTCACGAAACGATGATTGTTCAACACTCATATAACACCTTCAAAGGTGGCCATTAAGATGTAACTATATTTATATATGATATATAATTTGTTTATGTTTTACTTATTCTTCTGTATTTCTCATTTATGACATACTTTATGATTTCCATTATGGGTAAACACGATAATTTCATTTTAGGAAGTCCGGACTACCGCCCCCTCAAAGTGATTTGAAACGTTAATGCCATATGTGGGATTTATAAAGGATGGATTAAATGGTATTATACACTATATTATACTGGAATTATATTATACATTTATATCAATATGATTTCATTCCATTAAATATGAAATAGAAATGAAAGTAGCGTTCATGCGTATGTACGGCTTACCGTCTCCATGAACGGTACATTTCATTTCCTACCTCTAAATGTTACGTATTATTAAAAATGAATGTATATACTGTATATATATGATATATATGATATCTACATCATGAATATAATTTTGTATATAATGGATATTTCACCACATGAACAACTTGTAATTATAAGAAGTTTATTTTTGACTCAAGTACCAAAGATTGACAAAACGACCGTTATTAACTTAAATAATTACATAATGTTCATAATATGGTTATAAGTGATAAAAAAAATAATGAACTTGAAAAAGGTTCTAAAGAAAGTATATATTAACTCTATTTTATTATTCAAGAGATCAAAGAATGGTCGAGTGAATTCGGACACGAGGTAAGGGAATTTCTTAACCCAACTTGCATTCTTTGGGTTAATCTCCTACTTTAAAATTATGTCATGATATTATTATGTACTATCTTGTATTTGTACTTTATTTATGTGTAATTATAGTGAATAAACATAATAGATCTATTTTATTTTAAAAATAATCTTTGTATGGACTTCGTCTCAATCTCCTTTCATTGAGGCATATTTCGTTTTATACACAACTTTCTTTTATACGGTGTATAAACCCCTTTGACTTTTATGTTCATTCAAAAGATTTTATTTTATAAATATGTGATTTTTAAATCATTTCAAAAAATAGATATTTCTCTCCAATATATGAAAATCCAGTGTAAATGTATACGTATTTAAATCAATCTTAAAAATGTTTTCAGAAAACCCGACTCTTGAGTGTGGTAGACATGAAGGGATTGGGCGTGGACCCATCATGGCTTGTAATTAGTCGAGCAGTCTCAGAATTAGTTATTTTGTTTTCAGAATCTTGCATAATGTTTTCATAAAAATTCTGGAGAATATTTGAGCATTTTTAAATGTAAGTATCTTCTAAAAAAATTGCATCGGTAGGTCTCATGAGACAACTAGACGTGGAATTGGCCAAGGCCCTTTCCCAATTTGATTTATGGTTTTGGCCGAGGCCTTAATCATTTTAGACGTCTTGGCCGAGGCCTTGACAAAAATGTTTCAGAATGTCTGGCATTATACATTCCCTCATTATGAAAGTGGTTATTGATATTGCATGTGATTATTCTACCAGTAGAATATCCATGTGAATAAGTAAATGGCATTATCTCATTTTACTTTTGCCATATTATGTTGAAGTTCATGTTTAAAAGGCTTTTGGTTTAGTTATAAATTGCCTTAAATGTTAATGTTTATTTATGAAATCTTCCGCAATAGTGTTATCCTTACTGAGCATCTGAGCTCACCCCTTTCAATGTTTTAATATTTTTCAGGATGTGAAAAAGTATAATATGAATGACCTGCAGGGATAGTCAGAAGAGGATATGAGTGTGGACTATGAAGAATTTGTTATTAGTTTTTCACTTTATGATGTAATGTAACATTTATGAATGTATCTAGTGTTTCCAAGGCTACTAAACTAATCGGTCTTTCGAGACTTGATCTTTGGTGATCATTCCAATGTTACGAAGTAATGCACCGACTCTGGGTAGCTGGGGTCGGGGCGTTACATGTTAAAATAATATAAATGGGAAGTTTGGAAAATATATGTTTTAACATTAAAATAATGATATTTTAGGTTTGTTTTATTTATTTTACAAAGCCTTAGTAGACCATCCAATACTTATATATCATTTTAACTTTTTAAAATGATTTCATTGAGAGTGTGACTCACCTCCACATAATCAAGCCTTATATTTTAATAATTTCGGCCATTGGAATTATAAAATAATGTTTTACACTCCCCTTTGGAAAATAGCATTGGAAAAAACCATGGGATAGTCTGTGGTTTTGATTAGTTTAATATGTGGTTTATAAAACCTAAATAATAAATAATCGCCTCTCTTTTCCTATATATACCCACCCAAGCTCCCACTTCCTATTTATTAAAAGACTTTGGAACTCAAAAAAACCCTTAACAAATCTCTCTATAATACTACCAAGGTGCCCCAATATCCCAATAAGTCTCTCTCATACCTCTCCCAAGCCTTTGAGATCACACTCCCATGTAAAGAATTTCTTCTTTTCTAATTTTTTTCCATGTTTCTTTCTATTGCTATACCTTTGTATTTTCAATTAAAACTATTGGGGTTTTATTTCACACCTCCCTGAAATATCCATAATTATATTTGAATTATTAGAGACCTCTTTATCTCTCATTAATTCCACCCATGTACACATTTTACCATGCCAAAATTCCATAAGGAATTTCTCTTTTCTCATTTACATTCAAGAAATTCTTTTGTATTATGAATCTAAATTCCATTAAATATGTTGGGAAATGTATCTATATGAACTCATCACTATCCATTTCATTAAAATATGATGATACACCCCTTTATCTCTCATCATCCATTTTTATTAACTCTTATGTCATGCCATTATGGTACCGAAATTGCACGGTCATTTTCCAAGCCAAGGTCACTGTGTAGTGAAAACCATGCTCAATTTTCTATCAAGGGTATTTAAATTTATGCACATTTACATATTTATTCTAGACTTTCATTTATGAATTCCACATTCCTTTATCCTGGAATAAATGATTGTGTTTAATAAATCCTTGTTATATGATCCATGTGGCACACTTATGAGGGAATTGAAATTATTAAGAAGGGTGCACCCTAATAGCGCTCCAATGTAGTGGGTAAAGAGTAGTATCATGATATTTCAAGTGCAATGAGGGTTTACTCAAGATATTTGTGCAATGATCCTTGGCTTGTGCCAATACCATGTTATTTGTTGTTTCCGCATTTCCATGTAATGATAATCATGCTTTATCATGTCGTTAGGTTCATTTTTTTTCTCTGTTGATATTCCTATTGTCTAACATGTATTGTATTCTTAATTTTATTCCCGTTTTACTCCCTTACAGGGAATTATAGCTCTCCATTTTCTTATACATGTCCTCAGGTTATCCCAGGCAATGATAAGTACAAAGTAATGTTGTGGTTGTGTAAAAGATGTTTTTAATTATGATGTTGTGTTTTAGGTTCTAAGTTGTTATGTAATGTTCTTAAGCCCCATATACACTAGACCTATTGATCTTATATGTTTTATCAAGTGATGTTTTTATATAATAAAATATTTTTAAGTGTGTAATAAATAGTAGGGTTGTTATAAGAGTACTAAGGTAGTCATATAGCAAGGGAAATGTAAATAGGAATACAAGTATCTCAACAACAGTTCAAATAGATTAAAGTTACTAAACATTGAAGAACACAGAAGATCAAGATTAATCCAGACAACACTAATACCTGTGAAACAATCTATAGTACAAAGCCACATATGATGAAATATAATTCTCTGTATGCTCAACCACCCTTTCTTAGGATAGTTTGAGAGAAAATCACATAGCAATGAAACCAACCATATCCACCTACTATGGGCCACTAGTCAGTACCATAACCTACCAGTGCATCACTCGTCTCTGAGAATTGTCTCAATATGTCAGGTCCCAATGTCTCAGTTATTAAAGTGGATCAGTCATCAGATGAAACTGAGCATTAAACCACAATTTATATTTATAATAATAATTCACAGTAGGGCCCACCATGAGCTCCCCAAGGATGACTCTCATGCCTTAATGTCAATAGATTACCATGGGTTCCCAACTGAGGGACTCATATAATTGAACAAAGGGATTTCATACCAATGAAATCCCAACCATTCCATGTCAGTAAGGCATGAGGAACATCCAATAGGGGTTTTATGAAAAACACTTTACATAATTTTTACAAAGTGGCCAAATGGGCCCTTAAACACTATTTACAAAACACACATTTATAAAAAGTGAAATGTCCACATTTCCCAAATATGTGTAAACACACCATTTATCACATAAAAACATCGATAAACTCTTTTTAATAAACTCATATTAAACACTCAAGACCCAACCATTTTTAATAAAAATATCAAAATACAATACAAGCTTTTTGTAAAAGAAAAACCACTTGGGATACCACATAAAGAACCCAAAACATTATTATGTACACTTCTGATACATTTTTAGACCCCAACAATTCATTTTACATCATATTTTACTCCTAAAATTTAATTGGTAATTTTATAAATAACATATGGTATGAAATTTTTCATAAAAAAATTTAAATTCAACAATCCATAAATTATAAACAACAATTTTCAGGCCATAATTTTATTTAAATTTCTAAACCTTGTTTTAAACTATACAAACCATGTTCATAAAACATTTTGTGTTCACAAATCCACAAAACACCCCACACTTTCAAATATACTTTTAAAATAAAACCCATCCCAGAAATACAATGTTTCATATTTCGCACTAACCAAATAATTTAATAAATGTTTGAGTAATTTATACTACATTAACAAGATGGAAAACAAGGTTACACACCCAAAACACATCAAATTTTACCCAAAAATCCAAATTTAAAATTAATTTCACAGTAAGACCCATTTAAACAATACATCAAACATCACCCAAATACCAATAAACTAACAATAAGGTTTCACAAAAATGTTTAACATGTATTCGAAGTGAAAAAAAATAGAATTATAGTTTCATAAATTAAAAGGGAAAATGTGTATGGATAGCCTACATAGAATTCATTGCGAAAAGATGATGCAGTGTCGAATTCACTCGATGAGGGTTCCAAAACCTTATACCTGCCAAGAAGAATCCAAAATGACCACTATCTCTAACCAAAACAAAGGAAAAACAAGAATAAAATAGAATAACTAGAATGGTATACTGACAGGGGGTTGCGATTGGAGATGGGTCACCAGATATTGTGCACACCAAGCAGGGGGTCGCTGTGACCGGAGGAGGGTAGTGGGGTTGGGTAGGTCTACTACGACCGTAGGAGGGTCGTCTGAGGTGGGATGAACTACTGGTGAGTAAGTCGGCCGAGGGGGGTGGGGCACATCGAGCTACCACGCTGGGAGGAGTAGGAGGTCGGGGTGGCATCTGCTGGGGTGGCCATAGGTGGTGGTCACCGTGAGAAGGGTGAGCATCTAGCTAGGAGAGGGAGGTGGTGGCGTCTGAAGTAGCCAGATGAGGGAGATATATAGGGCACCGGGTTGGGGCATTCGGACATGCGCCGTGCCCGAGGGAAGGGGGAGAGGGGTAGTGGGCCGTAGAGGGGAATGAGAGGGTAGCATTAAGGTTTCAATTTTTTTTATTAAACCTTTAAATATTTTTAATCACAATATTAAAAAATTTAATAATAATAATAATAATAACATGATGATAATAATATAAATAATAAAAGTATTTATTTCATTTTAATAAGAATAAAATTAAAAACAATAATAAAAATTTTAAATTATATAACAATCCACATTCATTTTCATTACAAAATTTACTCATTTTAATTTTTTGTAAATGGACAAGTCGCATTGTTTCCTAGGCGATGCTGCACAAGGTTTCCAAAATGCACACTTCTTGTGCACCCAATGATATCAACCCAAACAAATTCTCTTTTTACCATAACACAAAAATTTCATCTATGACTCCACCTGAACACCAACCAAAATATTCAAAGAAAAATAATTAAATAAACTAAACAAATGGGTCATGGTGTGATAAGGTGGATTTATCCCACTCAAATAAGATAGATTCATAAAAAAACATGAAAAATATAAATTAATGAATTAAAATATATTAAAATAATTGAAATAATTATTTAAAAAATGTGATCAACCATGTCACTTTGTTAAAGGATGTGTCAATATGATACCAATCCAGTAGGTAAATAAGACTATAGAAAATGATAATGGTAAAACAAAGTATCTTGTTGTATAAGTTTCACTTAAATTAGAAAATAAAGAATTTACATTAATTTCATATATTAGGTTTTCTTTCCATATAAATTTAGAATTAATTTTGTTCAATAATGTTTATGAATTTAAATAAGGTTATGTAACTTTCAAAATGATGGTCCATTAATATAAAATGATTCATTTCATCTATAATTGAAAAAAAAATTAAATCTATGAAAAACATTTATGTTGATGGGATGAAACATAAATTGTTGAGTATTTATTAGCTCTATGATGATAGATATTATGTGATCCTAATGAATAATGGATTCTTGGTAAAAAGGATTGAAGGTAGAAATGATGTGATAAGAGGAAAACAAACAAATGGTAACTCATTTCTAGTTAGAGAAGCATATAATCCATGTTACATGAGTATGAAAGTTGAGAATAATATTTATCATATAAGGATTTACTATCTTAAGAAAAATTATATGTGTAAACTTACCTAAGGAGAATGTGTTTTGGATTTTCCTAAGATGAAGAAAGATATTGATTGGACTTTCTATACGTGGAAGAAGGGGAATACTATTAACTATTCTATAAAAAAGGATAAGATTCACACATCTGGTTCTTTTAGAGCTCATCCAACACCACACAAAATGGGCTAGTTGAATAGACGAAGATAATCTTGGTAGAGATGTCTTGATTGATGTTGATATATAATGATAACACTTTATAATTTTTGGGATATGTTACTAAAGAAGTGGTTCATGTTAAAAATTATTGTGTTTATAAAATAATTTATTATTGTACTCTATATTATATGTATAACAAGAATACTCAAATTTTGAAATATATTATGATTTTTCTTGACCTTTTATCATCAAAATAAAATAGTAAAATCTATGAAATGTTAATCTATGATTATTGTTTATAATTTTCTTGTTTATTATCCAAATGCAAGGGTTAACACTATTATAACAAGAATAATGGAAGAATGGTTGATGTAACAGATGTGAACAATTAATAATATACTAAAATTAGTTTTTTAGATAAATAATCATCATCTAGAAGTGATGTTGACACTAATTCTATTATTTATCTTGAAAAATTCTAGGATGAAATGAAAGTGTTGACTATATACATGTGGGAGAAGAAGATTCATCAATTTTATGTCATTGGGTATAATTATATTCAACATGAAAAATGATAATAAATCATGTTCAAGTCTAAAACATCATTGGAAATCCTGGGGAATATGTAAAAACTGGGACAAATCTGGGAACAACAACTCATACCTCATTATTCACTCAAGTTAAATATAATTTTGTTTAAGAGTCATTAAAGAATAAATATTATCTCACGGAAAAAATTAATAATTCGAATAAATTGAGATGAAGGATACATGGTAGTTACTTCCCAATCATAAAGATAATAACGTTATTATAAAAACTTTCTTATTCCTTAATAATATAAATGAAAAGCGATAAGGGGTGAGAAATAGAAATAGAATGGTGTGTAAAATATATTAATATGATAAAGGAGTTGACATCTTGGAAGCTCTCAAGGATACATTTTGGATCCTATAACCCCCTTATAAGGTATATCTAAACATGGATAATGTCATTTGATCTCCTCTGGGTATCTGAATATTCTCTTCTTGGTCTCTCGTGATTTCATACTCTATACTATTTAGTGATTGTTAGATCCTTATATTGTTATAGGATCTAATATTTGTTGTTTTAGATCTTGAATCTAGGTTTTATTTTCATATATCCACTACTTAAATTCTTCATTGGTGTTTCATGTTTTGAATGTTGTTTTACGTGATCTTGTGATCTATAGTTGGTGGTTCCATTTATTATTGTCCAATTAATTAAAACAAAAATTTATTGATATTAATTAAATTAATTTCAATGAAATGGTGAAAAGATATTTCATTATGTATTATGATTTAAATTTTTTATGGAATGAAATTCGTGAAAACCCCTCAATTCCAATGAATTGGGGTGTGTTTGTGGAATTTGATGGAAATTTGTGAAGTTAAATTTTAGAATTTAAATTGTGGAATTTAACTTGTGAAATTGAATTATGGAATTGATTTGTGAAATTGATTTAAAAATTTTATTTGAGAAAATGGCTTAAACGTTTTTGATAGAAACCTATATGTTTTATCATGGAAAAAAGGTATGATTTGATTAAAAACCTATTTTGGTCTTGAAATGGAAATTGGCAAATGAAAATGAAAAAAAATGTTAATTTTGTTTTGAACAATTCTAAAGTAAATTGACCAAAGGTGATTGTTTTTAGAGAACATGAAATCCTAGGTAGTAAGAGGTTTATTTCAGAAAACACTCTATTGAAACCTTATAACTATAAAAAACAAATATAGTATATCACATCCCGGATGGTTTTGTGATGAGTCCTCTTCGACTAATTTCTTAAGGATGTGTGTACACATATTTTTGTGAAAACCTATTCAATTGTGTGAGGATCACTTAAAATGGAACTATCATACCTCTTGGTAGATTGCAGTGTTGCTCATTTGTGATTATTTAGATAAACATTCCATAGATTATAAATTGTTCAACACATGACCTGTGAATTTATATATAATTTTTTATATAAAATTTTGATTAAGACATTATTAAGAAATTTTTTCCATCAATTGAAATGTAAATCATTCTCTATTTGAAATATAATTTTTTTATTTCATTCTTGATAATTGAAAATTGAAAGCATTGTTTAGTAAATTAATTATGAAATCATCTCATGTAAGTCATGGTATGAACCTATTGGGATTTTATCTCACACCCTACCTGTGCCATAGGGTGTTTGTATATTTCCTTGTATTAGGTCTGAGAATGGGGAAAGACCCACTTAGAGGTTGTATTTGATGTTGATATTTTTGCTTTGTGTTTTTTTGAATGTGAGTTCCTGAGTTTTTATCTTGTTTTTTCATATTTTATTGTTTTAATTTTGGTATAATTACCCATTTGAATTTTAGTACATGTTATCCCTATATAGTTTTATATTTATCATACTAACTTGTAGTTATTTCTTATACAGTTTATGGGGATAAAACAATTCCCTCCATACCTTGTATGATTCTTGTTGTTATTCACCAACCCGTGGTGATCGAGAAAACCCTTCAGGCCATGTCAGGATCTTCTCGGGTGCCAGGTCACCAAGTTATATGGGCTATTTTGTGACAAATTGGTATCAAAGGTTATGTTTAAGCATCTTTAATTGATGTCACAATAATGTTTTGTAATTATATTGGTACTTGGAATGTAGTTGTGATTGAGTGCTTGTCCATCTCTCACCATAATTATCCTTGAGTAACCAAGGTTGGTTTTGGAATGATGTCATGAGGATTAGTTCTATTATTTTCGCTCTTTCTGATTTGGATAGATTGTAATACAAATATTTTTTATCTATATAATGTGATTAATTTCCCTTATTTATCTCTTTGAGTGTTAATCAAATTTCTTCAATTCTATCAGTTGATGTTGTGTAGCATCATGCCTCTGAGAAGAAATGTGAATCAAATCCAATAGGAAGCTATTGTTGAACCACAGTGAGAAAATCCTCAAGTGGACCATAATCTCTTTGAAGTTATGGTTCATGATGTCCAAGCTATAGGATAAGCAATTGTACCCATTCCCATTCAGGATCTGGTTCTCAAACCTCATAGGTATAACTTTAGGATTCATGCTCAAGAGTTCTTTTTCAAGAATACACCAGCATTCCAAGGCTCAAATTACCCTCAAAATGATAAGTATTGGTTGAGAAATATCAAGCTTTTATTTGTGTTCTTTGAAGCTCCAAATGAAATAAAGGTAAAATGTGTTACCTTCAAGCTTGAGGGACCCAGTAGTAGATAGAGGTACATGATTGTGATTGTGAATAATAATGAGTTATTACAGTTGAAATACTTTAATTCTCTTTTCACAAACCATTTCTAACTAGAGTCGATTGTGTTATCTAAGGATATTAATTGTTTAAACTCGAATAGGCTTACAAAACTGGGATAGTATATGAAAATCATTTTGTTGATCTTATACAGTTTAAACATGAGATTTTTATGAATGATTAGATAAATAATTTATTGTTCAATGCTGAAGTTGCATTATTATGCTAATGTTCCAAATAGAGCATTGATGGTTGAAATGGACCTGGATGGTATGTTTGGGTTGAAAGGTGTTATTTCTTCTCCCAGTGGAAATTCTATGAGTTACCATGAAGTAAATAAGAATCATGATCAATATCATGGTATTTTGTGACATATTGGTTTTTCTAGACCTCTTGGATTTCCTAGAAGAGACCCTTTGATTTGATACTCATTTGGAAAACATGAGAACTCAAAATAGGTTTTCATTGAGGCACATAAAAATGGGGGTTCCTATGGACTCTGAAGTCACTTACTGAATTTCTTTCATGTCTATTATTCTCCTCATAGTGGATTAATATCATCATACCTACAACAATTTAATCATATGCTTCATGAAACAATTGGCTCTGTCCATAGAAATCTGGAATGATGTTTCTTCATATCTTAGATGAGTATTTAGAGGAAGAAGATACAAGTCTGATGACTATGAAAGGTACCATCACTATTGCTTCATCCATAATGACTACTTTATTTGATGTTGGTGCATCTCATTCATTCATTTCAACCCATATTGTGAATATACTAAATCTTCATATGAGGAATTTTTCTTATGTGATGGATATTGTTACACCCATCAGGATAAAGGGAGAGAATGGTCTGTGTTGTCCTGCATGTGTGTTCACTTTATCATATATTGATCTTGGTTTTTATTTTCTAGTTTACAACATGAAACCTCTTGAACACTAGCTACAGAAACCTCGACTCTTGATTTTGAGGCACCAATATGCAACTGCGAAACCTCTTGAGTAGGAGGGGAACATAGCTTTGCATTAATCACTTTTTCAATAGTTTAAATTGATACATTACATATTTCGTGTATATAAGCAATGAAAGTATCCTTATGAACCATATAATGTTTTTAGCTGGTGTGATCTTGTTGTTGATCCTAATTTATCTGTGATTTCACATCCAGAAAGGAGAGTTCATTTTGAAACCAAGGTACTTCATGGTAGGTTTATACCTTAGGTTCGAGTGATATGGAAGCACAGTTCTGATACAATGAGAATTGAGAGAGGGGGGAACTGATGAGAGAGCAGTGGCCTGATATTTATAACATAGAAGCTTCTTAATATGACTTATAAGGACTTAAATGTTTTTTGGTGGGGAGGTTCTAAAATCGTGATATAGTTTCTTGGTATTCATTATCCCCTATTTATCATAAATTCTAGAGGTTGAGCTAGGATATGTGGTTTTCTGAGATGCATCATGTTCAGGTTTGGGTTGTGTTCTTTTGTTGGGTGATCATTTATTTCCTATGTATCATGGAAGTAGTTGAAACAGAAGAATAATTACACATCCCATGAAGTTGAACTCATATTTGTGATGCATGCACTTTAGTGTTGGTATAATTATGTTTTTAGAGAATGGTTTACTATGCATCCTAACCACAAGAGCATGAGTTATTTCTTTCCAAATAAGATTTAAATCTCCACCAGTGATGTTTGGTGGAATACATATAATATGTTAACATTGACATCACTTATACCTCAGGGAAAGGGAATTTCATTGCAGATTATTTGATTAGGAAACTTCCATCCTAGGACGTGAAAAAATCTTTAGAAGAGTGGAACTTGGTTGATATTTTTTCACATCTGCATATACGAGCCTGGGAATCAAGAGTTGAGTTTTCCATTTCTAGTGTTAAGTTTAAATCCAGACTTTTCAAGATGATTATTTAGGAACAACGGCTTGAGGATTAATTCTACATAATTAGAGCATCACTTTATGACGTGGAGACCATTTTTTAGTGGTTGTTCTCCCTTGAGGGAATTATATTTTATCATATTAATTTTATTGTACAGTTATTCGTCATGAAATATATTATGGGGGGTTTCCATAATTCCTTGTGGGTTTTTCACCCAAGAGGTAATAATATGTTCTATGACATGTGGAATGGATTTTTATGTCTAGTTATGAGATGTGGAATTGAATATTTTGTTTTCATTGTTATAATTGTCAAAAGGACAAGGTTGAGCACCAAAATCATTTGTATTTTCTTTATCCTCATCTAGTGCTGATGTGGAATTGGGATGAGATATCTGTGGATTTTTTTATATGGATTCCATGTAACCAGAGAAAGACGGATGTGATATGGTTTGTGATCAATGGTCTGAAAAAACCAGATCACATTTTACCCATTCTTGATGCATCCAAATTTGTAGAGCAGGGAAATATCTCTGTTAAAGTGATTGTTTATCGACATGGAGTCTCATATGCTATATTATTTTATAGGGATCCCTAGTTTACATCTCACATTTGAAGAGGACTTCAGGAGGCATTGGGATATCCTTTTCATTTGAGTACAGAATACCATCCACAGTTTGATGGCCAGATAGATGGGGATATACATATTCTTGGGGATTTGCATTGCACTAAAGTCCTTAACATTGGTGGAGCTGGGGATGACCATTTGGGGCTACTTGAGTTTTCTTATAAAAATAGTTACCATTTTATGAACAAAGTGGATACTTTGGAGGAATTTTATATATATCCTTTTAAATATCCATTATAGGGGTGGGATATTGGTGAAAGTTCCATGGTTGGACCGAGCTTGTTTCAAGAGGTGAAAAAATATTAAATTGATTCGTGAAATAATGTTTATGGAATGGAGTGGATATGAGTATTATGTTTATTGTTTCCATTGACCATTTGAATTTTCAGTTGGTGAATCAGTGTTATTGAAAGTTTCACCCTGTTTTCGTAACCAATGGCTTCGGAGGAAATGGAATCTTTCAACTCATTTTATGGTATATTTTGATGTTTTTGTGTAGGAGGGGAATGTGGCTAACCTTTAATCACTTTTTCCACAATTGAAATTGATACATAACATATTTCATGTATATAAACTATAAAAGTGTCATTCTGAACCATCTCATGTTTTTAGATGGTGTGATCTTTATGTTGGGAATAATTTATCTGTAATTTCACATCCAGTCAAGACAGTTCATTTTGAAACCAAGGTAGTTCATGGGAGGGTGATACCTTGGGTTCAAGTGATATGGCAACACATGAGAATTGGGAGAGATGGGAACTAATGAGAGAACATTGGCCTCATATTTCTAACATAGAATATTATTAATAGGATTTATAAGGACGTAAATGTTTTATGGTGGGCAGGTTTTAAAATCGTGATATAGTTTCTTGGCATTCATTAACCCCTTATTTAGATAATGATTTAATTTGGTATCATTCATGGGTTCTTTGGATGAAATTTTAAAAAAATGGAGGACTTTTGGGTTGTGAACTATTGTGACATGATTTTCCCAAACCTTACGCAATGCCTGTGAAAAATATTCAAACCCAAGAAGTAAGGGTTTTCATGGTTGGCACATGATTTTCCAAACTTTTTGCCCACTAAGGAGAAACCGTGAAACCCCACCAGCAAGGGCTCATGGTTAGAGTGCATAGTTTGAAAATTTGTGCGACTCTGCCCATGTAACAGTGCACGCAAGTTTTTATTTTTTTGAAAATGGTTAAAAAAATTGAACTTATCATTTTTACCCCCAAAAGACCCTTACTCAACCTAGAATGATTTTATAGATATCGTAAGCTCTAAAAGACCCAATTTGGATCCTCTAAACCATTTCCAAGCCAGATCAAATCTTAGATAACATCATTCGATTTCCTCTGTGCATGTTAATCTTTAATTCTATGTCTCTTCAAATTAATTTCTCTCTACTCCTTATGGTTGGTAGATATATGTTTAGTTATAGGATATATTATTTATGGTTTCAAATATTGAATCTAGGTTTGATTCTTGGATTATCATTGCCAACATTCTTCATTGGAGTTTCCCGTTATAGGTGTTGTGTTATGTGATCTTGTGATCTATAGTAGGTGGTTCTATTTATGATTTTCTAATTGATTTAACACTAAATTACTTAATTTTAATTACATTTGTTTCATTTAAATTGTGAAAAAAAAATCCCTGTGGATTGTGGTTTAAATTTGGTTTAGCATGAAATTTGAGAACCCAACCCCCCTCAATAAATTTGGGTGTGTTTGTGCAACATGATGGAATTTTTTGAAATTAAATTATGGAATTTAAATTATGAAATTAAGTTGTGAAATTTATTTGTGAAATAGATTTAAAAATTTTTATTTTAGAAAAATATATAAAATTATTTTCAAAGAAACTCATTGGTTTTATCATGGAAAATGGAATGATTAGATAAAAAACATGTTTTGGTCCTTAAATATAAATTGTAAAATTGAAATAGAAAAAATTGTTTAATTGTATTTTTAAATTTTAAGGTAAATTTTCCTTTTTTAGAGCATACGGATGCGTAGGTAGTTACTAAGTTATTTAGACAATACTCTATTAATGATTTACAAACCTAATAAAACATATGCAGTTGGTCGCATCCCTGATGGGATGAGGATGAGTACTCTCTGACCTAGGTATGAGGGACGTGTCTACACATATTACCATGAAAGCCTATTCTAGGGAGTGAGCATAACATATATTTTAACGATCCAACTCATTAAAAGATGACCACATTTCTAGTTTGTGATAATTTTGATATATATTTCATTGATTCTAAACTATTCTACACATGTTTGGTGAATTTATATAAACTATTTTATATAAAATTGTGATTAATACGTTTTTTAGAAATCACTTACATTAATTGAAATATAATAAATGATTTGTTTGAAATTTTCTTTTATACTGTCATTCGTATTTATTCAAAATTGAAAGGTTTACTTGGTTAATTGTTATTCCATCTTTTTATGGAATCTTTGGTGAGTACCTGCTAGGATTTTGGCTCACACCAAATCCATGCCTTTTGAAATTATTATATTTCATCAATATAGGTATAAGAAAATGTAAGTAACCACTTTTATATCGTAGTTACTATTGATCATTGGGATTTGAGCTACAATGTATGTTGGATTTATATTGTTTATTATATTTTTTGGAATTTTGTGGTGGTACTTTGGGTTTAAATACCCATTATATTTTTGGTAATTGTTCTCAATATAGAGTTTCATTTTGCACATACTAAATTGTAGCTAATTCTTCAATGATTTCTATGGAAAATCCTATTTCCTCTTTACCTTGTATGATTCCAGGTGGTGGTCGCCAACCTGTGGACATCAAGAATTCCCTTCAAGCCTTGTCTAGATTGGATCGAGTGTTAGGGTTCCAGGGTATCTGGTCATGTTCGTCAAGGATTCCCTTTAATATGTTTAATAGAAATAAAAATGTGTTCAAAAATGATATTAAATAATATTTGGATCATATAAATTAACATACTTTGAAATTTTTTTAAATAAATAGACATTGAAATAAAATTTTGTCTAACAAAGAGGAAATAAGGTTAGATTTTCATAAAAAAACTCAATAATTTTATGTACCGATGAAAGTAAAATTGTACTCTTATATAAAAAATCTATGAATAACAATAGTATAATTAAATATATTGGGTTTAAAGGATAAGATTATAAAATTCATTCAATAAAAATTGTAACATAAAAAATCTTAATTAAAAATGAGAATGTGAAATAAATATTACTCCTTTTAAAGGTATAATAATTTTTAAAAGGTATAATATATACACCATATAAAATACATTAGGTTAAAAATGTAAAATATGTCTAACTGAAAAGGAAATTAAAAAAATACTCTTACCACAAGTCCAACATGATTCATATGAAATCATAACATCATATATATTAAATTTATAATTAGCATATGCCTATATAGGAAAAATATTCATTGTTATCATACTATATATTATTAATATATAACATTATATTCATTATAAACATCAACATCCCTGGTGTTTTATGTTTTATTTTTCATACAAGATTTGGTTCGGTAGTTATGGTCTGTTCATCTTGGTATGGTTTCATAATCTCAGTAATAGTAATCGTGAAATAATTATCATATTTATAAATTAAAATCAAATTTATAATAGTTAATTAAATGTTTACATGGTAAATTAATCAGATTTTCCCATGGAGGTCATAGTCCATATGTATGCATGACAAGTGTTACTATTTTATAATAGTTATCGGGATAATAAGGTAGATGATATATTATATTTATTTAATAATAACTAAATCATAAATATCATATATGTCATATAATTTCACTTTTATAACTATCCATGTTAACGGTGATGAAAATGAATTACACTACTATGTAGAGACAATAAATTGTATGTATTAATGAGAAATGGTTTCATTTTCCATGGTATGGAAAGGATGTGTAAAATAGTTGTCCCATTATCATTATAGCATCAAATTATATTTATGATAATAGATTCATTATGTTAGGATGGAAAAAATATATTTATAGGAAGTAGAAAAATAAATAAAGTTTGAAGGTTTTGGGTAAGA
Organism: Viscum album; assembly: GCA_963277665.1. Classification (NCBI taxonomy): domain Eukaryota; kingdom Viridiplantae; phylum Streptophyta; class Magnoliopsida; order Santalales; family Viscaceae; genus Viscum; species Viscum album. The sequence goes on from OY728158.1 coordinate 1,617,575,518, forward strand.
TGATTATTTGTTCCTTAAGAGTCCTCCATTGGCTCAATCCATAAGCCTTATTAAGTAAATACTTGGGTAATAAAATGTTATCAAAAATAAGGAATGAATCAAAAAAAATTGTTCAGGTATTTGGTGATATATAGGGTTTAATATTTTTGAATAATGTATATTATAGGTTTTCTTTTATAAGTGAGGGGTGGGACACACATGGAATTACAAAATACATTTTAATAATACAAAGTAATTGTCTTCTTAAAGTACATATAAATTGTAATTTAGTCAATGATGATATGAGTGGTTTCCAAATAAAACCAACTAATTTTGTTTAATAATTTTTTTGTTACCTTGATGCATTGTCCCTTTATTTTTAACCCATTTAACCCTTAACTGAGGTAATGAATATATTGAATCGTTATTATTTAATTTAAAAAAACAATTATTTGAGCTTATTATTTATAATTATTATTATCATTAAAAATATGGAATCAAATTTATATTATGAAACACCTTGAAGTTTTATAAATTTCATTTAATATAATTTCCCAAAATGCAATGAAAATCATTTATAAAAAATGTTTGTTTTATGCATATAAATATTTTAGAAAAAAATCATTAATGATGATTGAAATGGAATTAATTTGATTATGTAAAATAAAAGGAGAGTTATTTTTATTTAAATCCAATCAAAAAAGGAAATTAAACTTTCATATACTTTATTAAAATATAAGAATAATAAACTATTTTTTTTGAACAAGAACATTACTTTGATTTCCAAAATGGTAAGAATATATTTATAAGTTCAACATTATATATTTATATGAATTATATTACTAATTAAATATATCTCTATTATATAAAAAAATTTCAAAAATAATATTATTATTTATAATTACTTATAATTTTATAATAGTGACTTTTTTTAGTTGGTATTTTTCACTCTTCACCTAAAAATAAACTATTTCAAACAAATCCAAAAAATTACTCCCTAATATAATATTGGAATGAATATTTTGAAAAAATATGTACATTTATTCAAAAAAAATTAAAAAAATGATAGATAATAATTCTACTAATTCCCAAATGAAATTGCTAAAACAAATTTTTATGACTAATTTATTCTTATTCATTCATATATTTTCTAGTATATGTGTTAGGTGAGTGTATGTTTGATATAATTGTACACCAAGAACCTAATATTTATATATATAACTATCATGTTTTAATAATATTATTACATAGTTCTTTTAAGATTGGGGTTGGGTGTGGTGGATGGTCTGAAACATAGTACTCATTTAAAGGAAACTATAATCTTGTAGTGTTACCTTAATCTTCAAAACAACATTTCATAAATATGTATCCATAATATTGAATATAAATAATAAATACCTTGAATATTTATATAGAATGACTTATAATTTAGATATAAATGGTTTATATAAGAATTATAAATGCAATTTATAACGTGTTTATGAATATCAGAATAAGAAAAAATATAAAAGAGTTTATATTAAAAATTGTGATCCTTTATTAATATTTAATTGGAATTGTTTAATTTAATATTCTGTATCTTATAAAATTATTCAAACCATATAAAAAGTGGTTTTGATAATTGATATGATAAATTTTTTTATTATATTTAATATGTTATATTTAGATTATGCAAATTCTATACATAATAAATATTAGATATAAAATTTCTATGTTTAATTTATTATTATTTTATATATATTAGTAAATTACATATAAAAGGTGATTATGAAGGAGTATATATTATGGAGGAATGTATAGTGTTTATATTTATTTAATTATAAAATTTTAGTAATTCATGGATAAATTATAAATTCTGTAAAATTGATTTATATAAAAATTACTCTAAATTGTTTATCTAATGTTAAAATATATGATTTTTCATTTATTTAGATTATTACATTATTTATTTAGATATATAAAATTTTAATATCATTAATGGATGTATTATTTAGTTATAAGTGTAAAACTACTTTTATAAATTATTGTACATGCATCTAAGGACTTATATACTCGGTGTGTTATTTGATTTAGTAGTTTTGTACCATTGAACTAGTTTATATTTTGTTATAACCTTGAATCTAATTGTTTATTATAGCTTATACATATTGGATGTCAGTATTATACTGTAATTGATGTCACTCATGAGTAATGTATTCTAGGGTAGTAGGAATTTGGGTTGGACTACTCATTATCCTGGAGGCGTATTCCTTTCCATGAAAAGTTGGGTTTGGCTATCTATAACTCCAAGATCACTCTTATGATAATTATTGTTTTATTAGGATTTTAATAATTAACATGAATGTTTTCCATGAAACCGATTAAGGGGATGAATATGGATACATGTAAATATTTTTATAATATTATTTGGGTTAGTAAAGTAATCCTTGAGTTTTGTAAATAGATACATATCAATATGGATTTAATATATTGATTTGGTGGAAGGAATAGTATTCAAATATAAATCATAGGAATAAATCTTTCATATTAAGGTAATACATGAGATAATTGGTGAGATTAAAACACATTTAAAAATAAAAAGTGTCTGATTCCTTCCAAATCAAACACTTTTGAAAACCTCGATCATTATATTGGGTAAGTATTCCAAATTAGACCGACCCTACATTTTTTTAAGAAATTATTGAGGTGAAAATAAGAGTTAGGTTCCTTATTATTTTATTTTTTTTGGTTAAAAATAATTGGGGAACCCTTCTAGTTAGGATACCATATGAATAGGTCTAAGTTTATCCTTATAATGGATTGGGAATAGTGTTTTATATTAAACCATCCATGATTTATATATGATATTATTAAAAATATTTTAACCGTAAATAGATATATTAATAAGGATTATTCTAAAGTGATGTCATTTACTAGTGAATTATGGATCATGTCCCACTAATAGATTTTATGTATGTTGAAAGGTGTAATAATTTTAGTGGGAGTAAATTTAATAAATCTTCATTTTAAATAAATGTAAACAAATATACTCATATGATGAAATATTTAGATTTATATAAATGTAATAATAATCATGAAACATAATTTTGGGACCATTAGAATATTATATATAATCTTAATGTAATAATATTATTAAATTAGTATATAATCCTAAGAATAATTCTTGGGAAATAGTAAAAAAATTATGTTTTAGATCAACACATTCCCGAGTAACCAAATTTTAAAGTAGTTCAATTAGTGGATCTATATTCTTATGATAAGAATATATAATTTGAAATCTAGTTTAAGTGGAATAATATGTGAACCAAATAAAGGATATTTATTCTTCACTCATATAGTCAATGTGATTGACTATGGTAATAAATTAGAGATATTCAATATTTCCTAAAAGTATTGTTCTAGTAATGGAATTCATTATAAAATAATTATTGGAAAGTTTACAATAATATGAATGTTTAAAATAAAAGTTTTCCATGTTTTTTAATGTATTAAGGATGTAGATACTAATCATGTGATGTTCTGACTCTTTTTTCTATTGACAATGCAATAGGGTAACTGTATAGAGAAGAAGAAGAAGGTTGGGTTTGTCCAATAGGGGAATTTTTCAATTTATTTAAATTATCCAAACTACCTAAGGGGTTTGAAAACCCCATTGAAATTTTATTCTAAGTGTCAGTGTTATATGAATAGATTCTTTGATTCTGAAGGGAATATATTACAATATTTATATTTTATAATTTTTATAAATGAAAAATAGATATAAATAAAGGTAATAATTAATAAAGACTTTAGTTTTAATTAAAATTATTAATAAAATGGATTTTAAATCATGGATTTGATTAAAAATGAATGTGTCAACCCCATATGAATCTAAATAAACTATATGTTTTTTCATATTATATCTCTTATATGATTATTGATTCTATAAATTTATTTGTAAAAGTATTGATAATGGGGTAGAAGAAAAACTAAATCATTTTTAAGTTCATTAGGGAATTTTTTATCCAAAAAAACATTTTATTGGTGAAACTAATATTGAGGAACATATTCTGTTTCATAGGATTCGATCTGACTAGATCGGACACCTAAACATAGTTATTGTTCAAATTATATGGTCATCCAAAGTTGTAATTATGAAAAACTACCATTATATGAAATAATAGGGAAATGTTAAAAAGTTAACACAACTCATATTTGTGAAATGCAATTTTTAGAGCACTATGTGTGTCCACATTTCATACTCGTGTGAAAATTTGTGGCAAAACTTTTCAAAGTAATACACCACTCTTGAACGAAATGATTATTATAGGATTCCATGAACTTTTCTAAACTAAACCTAAAAACATATAACCCCCCCCCCACACACACACACACACTTTCCAATTTTGTGGGGAAACCTTTAGTATTATGAATTTAGTTCTCCCATCTTACACAACTCAGACATATGTAAATCATACAACCCCATAAGCTTCGACAGATTACAATATGTTAGAATCACATATGAATTACCTCAAATGAGTCCTTAAATGAATTGGATAAGGTTTTATATTCTTTCACCTAAATCCCTTAAATGGAATTTTTTTCTCACTGGATACCAAATCCTCACACAACTCTATGTTACACACAACACCCAACTATTGTGATTTCCCTACAATGGACACTCGTACAACCCATTTGTGCTAGATACCCTTGTGTCACATATCTCTATAAATCACAAAACTCTCAACTTGTGATAGTAATATACCAAGGACCCTTATTTGAAACCTCTTTTAACCAATCATTGTTTCACAAAAACTATGTTCATGTTCCAAAAACAATAATTTGATCTGGGATCACACATGCCAAAGACACAATGGAAAGATATATCATTGGCTACCATACCCAAGGAATTTCAATCAAGGATTGGATATGAAGTTGCCTTACCTTTTTCGAATAATAATAGTCACTCCCATCCATAGTAATTGAATAAAAATAATTATTGGGGTAGAATCCATGCTTGTTGATCATCAAAACATGACGGGACAAAAACATATGTGTAATCCCCACTCATTTTCTCCCAACTCTTGTGAATCGCTGAATTACCTCTAATAGGGGTATCCATAACTATCCCTGCCTTAACTAGAGTCATTTTTTATAATATGTTACATTAGGTATACAAAAGAATAATCCAAAACCCATCATTTATGTATCTCCTTTCATGAAACAATTTTCCTGCTCTCTTGATATTAAACTGTATTGCATGGTCGTATTATATAACCATAAATTTTCAAACATTAACTACGTGGGTTTTTATTCATTTTTCCAGTAGGATACTAAGGATTCGACATTTAATTAATTTTTCATAAATTGTAAGAAGATCAAAACATTACAAATGCTAGAGTATTTTCCCCTAGGCGATTGAAAAAGAAGCATTAATGATGATGTTTGATCATTCATGGATGTTGTTTTCAGATGATCAGTATAATATACTATACCTTTTGGTGTGGGATGAATTATGGATATTTATTTCTCATTGATCCCAAGTTTATTCATCTCAGAGGACATTGAACAATCTCTTTCTCAACAAAAGAGGTAAATATTCTCTCTTCAGACTTGTGTTTTGTTCTTTTTTGAAAATTCATTAGGCATATACCATCTATGATTTTTTAAAAATAAATCCCTTGATTTTATTTGTTTTTTTAAATTAGTTATTGGTTTTTTAACTCTTCCAATATTTTTCTTTAGTTCTCAACTAAAAATCAGTATTATAGTCTCTAGGTGAAGAGATAGTAGGAATTTTTTGGTTTTATGATGAAGGTTCTAAAATAAATCCCTGAGTTTGATCCTGATATTGAATCTACTATTTTCCCTATTCATTTTGTCTTCCCTGGATTACCGCATCATATTTTAAATTACGATGATTTGTTTCCAATCTCCATCATCACTGGTGATTCATTGAAATTGGATTTCAGAACATGAAAACTTTCAAAACCTTTGGTTTCTAGGGTTTTTACTGAGATCAATGTTTATAAACCACTTCCACCTCAGATATGGATTCAAAATAGAAACTATGGATTCTTTGAACATGTTTTTAAATCATTCTTGATTAATTTAGTTCTTTTTTAAACCTATGGGAGACATCTTCTGACTGTGGTAGGACTGTACACCTGCTTCCTGGTAAATTGACATGAATTGAGAAGGGTAATAAGAAGATGGACCTAGAACATTTCAACAAATAATTAAAGAATTCAATGGACCCTACTAAGAATTTTGGATCTAAGGACTCTACTAGAGGTAAAATATTTTGTTATTGATAAGCATGATGAATATAAAAACTGGTTCTTTATCACTAATGAGAATATTTTTTTGCCTAAGGAGAATAATGTATTCTTGGATTTTTTTTGATGTTGTCCAAAATACTCTGAGTGCTCTAAGTGATTTTATCCCCACTTTGGAAGAAAATAGTTCATGTTCTAATGTAAGTGAATCGCTACCTATGAGTTATGAGCAATCTTGTTATATTGAGGATGTTTATTTGAAGTGTAATTTTCGGAAATGAAAATACATTAATTGATTTAGGTGGATACATCACCCAAGATCCTATGAAAAATTGTAAATGTAGAGATTATTTTAATCTTGAAAGAATAATATTCACTAGACCATTAGAGGTTTCTAGGACATAAAAGGTAGATATCCCTCCAAACCCAACTGATTTTGATCCTTCTTTCTCACCCTCATATAAATTTTATATAAAAATCTTAATTTTGTATAAATATTTTGATCTGAGATTGAATGATGCATATAGGATTAATGAAGACCTAGGAGGAATTAAATTATGAATTGGATGGAGGAGAAATATTCATCTTTTTTACAAAAATACAAATATGGTCAGATTCTTACAGATGTGTACCTTAAAATTAAAACGTGAATACTTCCCAAAATGGTTGATGAATTCAAATGTAACATAACTTTAATTATAGGGACATTCCATTGTACTAATATTTTTATTTCATTTCTTTTTAAACATTTTTTAGAATTAGGTTATTTGGACTGGGATATTAGAAGGCATGTTCTATTCATTTTACTATTCATTTTGGATTGTTGTTCTAGATTATGATGTTGTTTTAGTTGACTTTGTTGAAACATGATTTTTTTGGTTATCATTGTTGATTGATGCTCTCTTTTAGGAAGCTATGAAACTCTATTTTTCTTCTTGGTGTGTTGGGGAGGTTGTTTTTTGATGATTCTATAAATCCTATGATAATGGAATGAATTTTTTTGACTTTGTGTTGTTTCTAATAGAAAAATAATGTTTAGACTTAAAAGATGCTAGTAGTGATTCCCTATTGACATTTTATTAGTTTAACTGGTTGATTTTGTATTCACTAAAGTCAAATGTTTTCTGTATTTTGATCAATAGATCTTTGATTTTATGTTTTTCAATGAATTTTTATAGAAAACTGTACTACACATGATGGGTTTATTAATGTTTTGTGGAAAATTAACATGTACATTTTTTCTAGCTAGTGCTCTTATATTGCTCCATCTCTACACTGACTGAGATGAAAATTTCTTGGTGTTGATGTTATCTATGATGATCTGATTATTCTTTGCTTTTATGTTTCATTCATGATGTTATTTCTTAACTCTAAGCTCTATGGTATCTTGAGATTCAGTGATGAATTTTGTTAAATCCAAAATAGGTTATATATTATTCTCCCATCTAAAATGAGTAGCTGTACATGTCCAATGTAAATCCCTATGTAAGAAAAAATGTAATAAAATAGAAAAATTGAGAAGAATAGCGCAATGGTTGCAAATAGTCAAAAGGTATTGTAAAATGGATATGCATGATTTAATGATGGAAATTACTATTGTTTTTCTCACTAATTCTAGATTAATAGAAGTATATAGCCATAATGGGGTGTATAATACAATCAATGGATATCAAGAATTTTATATTCACCCATCTTATATACTATTTAACATTTTTCTATTAGACGCTTCATACAATCTGGTTGATGTATCTCCACACTCTTGTTGATTCATCTCTTGGAGGATGTATATTTTTTCTCATGAGGTGTTTTTTTCACTTAGAGTTTCTTCATTTTATGTATGAGGTGATTTCTAGGTAGATTTCAGGATGTTTCAAGTATTTATGATGCTATGTATGCTTTAATATGTGTTTTTTTGGCACTTAAACATGTATCTCCATTAATTACATGATGTTGTAATCCTGTTACACCATGTCCATGTATTGTATCCTATATTTTATTTAATAAATTTTGTTGGGGTGTGAATTGGGTGAACAACTCATGTCACATTTTGTAAAAAAACTAGGAAGCCTCATTGAATTAAAATCCTGAAATCACCACCATATTATCTTCCCCATCGTTGGTAGTATATCTGAATCCTGGTAATCTTTATAGAGTTTACCAAACCACTCTCCAAACTCTTAAGAGTCTCTATAAGACATTAAACAATCGAGATTCCCCATTGTATGTCATCTTGTGCATTCCCTTAAATTATTTATATATGTGTATCCTCACCCACCTGATGTTAACCATATAACACCATTAGTTGACGAGCCAATATTGATTCCTACCTCATGTAATGAGTATAAGGCATTCTACATGATGAGTATAGGAAAACCCCCCACATGATGAAAGAAAAACCTAATCCATAGTGATGCACCATGGAAACTTTTTGTGATGATCTTAAATTTCATTATTTAATTATTATAATAAGACAATGTATTGATCAAATGATCTCTTCACTCTTTCCTAGGATGGTGAGTGTACTCTTCTTTCCTCATGTAATAGCATGATATTCCTTATGTGATGAGAATAAGAATCATATATGACAAATATGGGGTGCCTTCACTCTTTCCTTGGTGGAATGTATTAATGTTATTTCATCATTTTTTGAGCATTATATGCCATATATGATGAGAATGAGAAGACTATGTTGTGGGAATGGGTTCTCTATATCTTCCCCTTAGTCAGTGAGCATAATATTCTATATTCCCTATGCGTTGATCCTATGATACCTTATGTGATGAGCATTGGATTCCCCTAGTGATGAGTTAGGATTTCTTAAGAAAATAATCCTAAGTTTCTTCATGTGATGAGAAATTTAATCCTCATATTATGAGCATGAATTATCTTAGGTGATGAGCCTAGATTACCTTATGAAATGATCCTAGGATGCCTTAGGTGTTGTGAATAAGATTAATTGTCTAAGAAGTACAAGATACCTTGGGTCCTGAACCTAATATTACCTATGTTAAAAACATAGTATTCTATAATTTACTATCTATAAGAATATATTTATTGATTTATAAAATACCCAATAATTCATGATGATTCACGAAGGCCTATCCTCTTCAAATGTAGTTTTTCACCCTCCTAAGTAAACTAATAATTTAATTATTCATTGTCCACATGAAGATGAAATCGGGAATAGGATTCATTAGAATTTCATATATTAATGGGGGTGACTCAATATAGAAAATTATATTCATGGATTAATTCATGGAAGGAATGATAAATATCCCTTCAACATGTTCTTTTCAAGGATATGACCCCATCAACCCAAATAGTGACAAGACAACCCCCTTTAGTAAATGGGAATGTGGGACCATGTTATAATTTCCATCAAAGTTTCCATTCAATGATAGAGTTCATGGTGAAAATCAATGGAAAACTATTATCAGGGTTGTTGTTTTTAAAAATTAGTTTTTATAAATAAGTGAGATGATATTAAAGCTTTTTGATTCATCAATTTTTGTAACATATTTGATAATAATATTAAAATAAAAAATACCTTCAATAGAAGATTTTTTTTATCCAAATGTTTGATAATATATGAGGAATTAATATTCCACCACCCATTTTTGGTATATTATAAAGAATAAATCATCAATTTATTATAACGATCTATTTATATATAGTAGCATATCATATTTGGATGTTAATAGTTAGATTGTGAATATATTCCAAATGAAGTAAATAAGTTTTATTTGCAATAACTTGCTAGTTTGGGTTTCTTAGAATGATATTATGAAGATAATATTCTTTCTACAATACTATTGGGAGTATCTTTAGACATAGTGATGTTAAGATATTTACAAGTAATGTACCATGCCAGTAACATTTCAAAACAATTTTCCCTTAACTACTACAAATTATTTTATGTTATATCAAGAATGATAAATTCAAAATTTATATTTAATTACCATATCAAAGTAAAAATGACTTTTTAACCCAAATTATTTTAGGATTTCGTGGTAAAGAAAAATTTAAGTGTTGAATTTGTTTCACACAATGATATAAAGGGAACATTTTTATGAATAAGTTCCAAGAACGATGATGCTAATGATAATGGTGTTAAAAAGTGTTTTAATAAGAAATAATGTCATTAATTTTATAGAATTGATTATTTGTGAATAAAATACGTTTTAATACTATATTCATAAATTTTAACATTATGAATATGATTCATATGTCCCAAAAGTATATATATTATCTTACGTAAAAGATGTTACTCTCTAAAGTAGTTTAGTGGGCTATTTTTATCAAACGTTCCTATATATATGTTGAATGAATTATAAAGATATGTAATAAGTATAACAAAACCTAAAATTAAAATTAATATAAGGCTAATTTGGAGGTATATCATATAGTATATGATTATAAGGGTGTTTATGTATGTATTTTTAGTGTTGTTAATATATTTTAATAAAACAATTATGATAGTATACAAAAGAAGCCTCCAAATTGTCATTATTTGATATTGGTTTCATGTATTATGTGGTGTTTTATGATAATTAACATCTCAAATTATGACTTTTAGTTATCCCAAATCGATGTTTATTAGGTAATGTTATAATATTTGGTTAAATGTTATCATTGGAGTGAGTTGTATTTCATATATTAATAGGGAATATGATCATGAAACAAAAAAAATAGTTGGGTGTACTATATGGCCCCAAAAGTATACCATATAGAGTGTCATACAATATGACTTTAATATAATTATAATTCATGATTCATATTTTGATTTAGTTTTTACATAGGATCAGAAGTTACCATGCTTGGAAAAATTTATACATTTATACATTTTTACTTTTAATATTCAATACATTAGACTTATAAAACTGGATTTTGTTTGGGTATGTTGTTTATCATGTCATAGGTTAAGGATTAACCAAGATTATATTTTTATGTTCATATAAAGAGTATTATTTATTTGGAATTAAATAATATATTTAGAAGTGGTGTATGGTCATGCCTAGATAAGACGTGATGCTCTTCTGTATTGGATGATAAATATGTGATGTTCTCATCCATAAGGGCGAGTGAGAAGTTATGTATTCATATACATTTTTAGTCTATAATTATAGAATTGAGAATGTACGATATGGATACATTAGATGGGAAAACGTTTTATCCCATTTTTACTTAATGTATTAGGAAAAAATAGCTTATAAAAATGACTTTGTGTATGTTATACAATTTGTATTCATAGATATATTGATAAATTTGTTATATAAATATCATGATATATCCCATTATATCTTGATTAGAATTGAAGATTTTTAAGGGGATACTATTTGCATTAATTTATAAGTAATTTATATTTATTTTTAATCACAAAAATGACTATGGGGTCACACTTTTTGGTTGAATAAATATGGATTCAGTTTCAAAAATATTTGGGAGATTATCTAAAAGTGGTTTAGAGTTTATCCAAAAGGAGTTTTAGATGGACATTCACAATATGTTTAATATATTAGGAAATGCATTTAATTTGATGGTAAATTAATGAATGTGTTTTGGGAGGTAAATATAATTATTTTTTGTATTTGATTTCAAAAGTAACTATATATGACACAATATAGAGAGAAATGTGAATTAAACTATTAAGCTTTATTGCAAGTGTGAAATTGACAGAGATATATCATAATGATAATATAATGAATATAATGTTCTAGTTATATCATTTCATACAATGTGTGTGTTTGTTTCATGGTATAATATAAGGGAAACATGGCATATTGTATGACCTTTTAATCGTATATCATAACAAATTAATATATATACAATTATATGGACAAGGCAATTATAATATATGATTGGTTTATATCATATAGTAGTAGAATGAAGAATCATACACTATGATTTTCATAATAACTCTATGATTGATATGGGAATTTGAACATTCAGAGTTATCATTGAGGAATATTCCTCATTGGATATCATCAATTATAAATATTTCATAAGATGAAATATATAGGAGGGTTGGATTGGATAAATGATACAATATTTAAAACTTAATCCCTTTACATATATGTTATATAATATAAGAGAACATTAATGAGTACCTAAGATTTTCTTAAGGGATATAAAAGGATATTAAGGTTTTAAGATGTTGGGTTTGTCTATGTTATCCTTACATGAGCTATCCATATCAATTATCCCATTTTTACCATTATCCATCTCCCTTAGCTTCCAAGATATATGAGCATAATTTTGGAGATATAGAGGATCCAAGAAAATCATTTTGTGGTTAATATCATCCTATGGATGCATTATAGAGGGTTTAACCCATCAGTATCTCCTTAAATACCATAATCACCCCTAGTTATTTAAGAATAGCTGTCAGAGCCATCTTCAATGTAAGGTACAAATAGTGACCCTACATTTTCTTACATGACTATTACAATAATTTTAATGGTAAAAACATGATAGAATTACGACCCCAGATCAAGGGTTTGGTGTATTGGTAAAATTAGGCACATACATGACTTTTACATAATAAAACATAAACATTTATTTCATATATTATTATTTAACCTTATTAATGTCATGTTATCATTAGTACATGTAGTCACCTGATGATATACATTAAATAAAGGGGTAATATAAAATCCCTATAAGAGGATGAATAAGGGAAATGAATTAATATAAAATGGGTGAGAATAATAATAATAATCATATCATAATAATAGAATCATCATAAAAATCATGAGGGAAACATTGGATAATGTTATGGAATGTGGAAGTGCATAAAAATGAAACATCATATCACAGTGGTCAAATACAACACATTGTTTCGAAAAAATCAAACATCGTGTTCATGCATAACATATGTGCATAATCATAATATCATCATTGTGACAAAATCTATAATAATTTTCAGGCATAATAAACATCACCTCAGAAGATACATCACATTACCCAATTCATTGGAGGGCTCTATAATTTTAGGTCCACCTATCATATCATAACATTTACAAAATCAAGCATGCCACATAAAATGTATATCAATCAAATCATGAAGTAAACAATGTAATGAAATGATATTAATAATGATTCATCAATAATGATTTCATGAATAAACATAGTGTTGCAAAATTTAAAAGAAAAAATAATATATTTGGTATAAGATTTATTAATATATAGAAAAGAAGAAATAACTCAAGAGGAGTAAAAAGGGTTTTAAAATAAGGGTTATTTTGTAAAATATTTGTATTTTTCATAAAATAAGATTGGAAAAACCCAATATCTATAAAAAATAGTAGGTAATAAAAATTAAATTATAGTTGAGAAATATTAAAATAATATCCCCACATAAATTTGACATTATAGAGGAATAACCCAAAGAAAGGGAATTTGGTTCGAGAATCCCTTTATTTATGTTTGAATGTGTCATGAAATTTAACTTAATATAATATATATTCAAATTAAATTAATTAATTATATAATCCATGACATTTTCTACATTTATGTGATTTATTATAATTTTATTATTTTTATTTATGGCCTTTTGATGAGTTATAGAGTACAATTTTTTTGTTCTTGGGTTTTCATGGATTCATGGTCACTTTTCTTATATATAATTATGGAATTTCTTATGAAAAGGAAATAATTATCTACAAGTGAAATTATATGTAATTAATAAATATAAAGAATATTAAATGCTCAAATATATCATTTGGTTTTATTGTTTGATTATTATTCATTTTATTAAACCTTAATGATAAATTATTGGTTTATTTTGGCGGTTGTTTCTCAACCATCCTGAACTAGATTCGTTTTATTTAATATTATTTCAATAAATTACTTATAAACCATTAAAAAAATTTATAATATAAATATTAAAATAATTTTTAACCATAATAATGGTTTTATGACCATTATTGAAGGTGGTGGTGGAAAATGAAAACTCATCAACCACGAAAGTGGTTAATTGATACATTACTAATAATGTTTTCATTTTTTGAAGAAATGGAAAAGAGAATATATTTGATGATATATATTCCCTTAAAAATATATTTAAATTATATATATGTTACTTTATTTATCATTCTACTTTGGATAGTGATTTTTAGGAGAGTAGAATAAAATAAAAAAAGAAATTAAAAGTGAATACTTGAGGATTTTACCTCTTTAATGCGGTCTCCTTGAGAACCTAATTATAGAACATAGTTTTTTTATTTAGTTGATATTTTAATCCCTTTGACATAGAGAAGAGGATATATAAGGTAATTTAGAATAATTTAGTCAAGATAAAATTAATATAAGGTGTGTGGATAAGAGGCGGTGATGGTGGTATTTATAGGCGAGGAGAGGTGTGTTTTTTTGTTATTTTATTCATTTTTTATTTGGGATCAAGCCTGTAAATAGTGTTGATTACTAATAATAAATTAACTATATCTTTTAGGTAGGTTTTAACCAATTTGTTCTTACATCATCCATACATTAGTTATGACAAAACAATCCATGAATTTAGCTTATTTCGTAAATTATCGAATTCCACTATTCACGAAAAATTCAACTATTATATAAAAATAAAAAAACACCCTAAACATTTTTAAATGTGTAGATTTAATAAATGTACTCCATTGTATGGGAAAATATTTTAAATATGGTAATTTTAATTTTTAATTAAAATCATCATTTATTCAAAAAATATCAATTTTAATATTATAAATGATTTTATGAAACGTTGAAAAATTAATTAAAGTATCATAAAATTGCCTTATAACTATAATAAAAAATTATTAATTTATGAATTTATTTTAGGAAAATATTTTTTATTTTAAATCATTTTATTATTTACCCAATTTTAAATAATCATTTACATTTTATCGAAATACCAACAATTAATCTATCATTTTTTTAAAAATTATTCACTCAAACCATGATATAATTATATCATATTTTCATTTATAAGATGCATTAATTTTATTTATACTTTCATCGTTGGGGTTACTATGATATTACCTAGATTAATATTCCAAATGCTCACATTACTATTCAATCGGTATAGGTTCCTTGATTTCAATAAATACCACTTATTTCATTCTACCTTTATGATATTAGAGTTATTATTGAGTTCTCTATGTGATGTATGTGTTTTATACTATGTGACATAATTTATAAAAATTGAAAGTCCATTGATAAATTTTTGGGTTCTTATAGTTCACATTATTAATTTAGTTTATACATGATTTCAAATTTTTATAGCATGGTGATCTTGAGAATATTGTTTTTATCAACATATAATACTAATAAGAAGTGTTTTTCAATCCACAAAAACTCATAATATATTCCATATTAAATACCCATACCTGAATTTGACTATATTTCTAGAATAATGATCTTTATACATTGATACCATTCTTACACTATAAATAAGGATGTGTTAATTTGGGGGTGGTTGGGTAAATTTTTTATCATCGAATTGGTTAAGTATTAACCAAGATATAATTTTTTCCTCTCATATAAAATAATTATATTTGGTCCCTCGATTAAGATACACTATGGAAGTACATATCCATAACTATATAAGTGACATGAGATATTATTATCAATTTGGGTGAGGGTAATGTTATGTAATCATCTATATTGATGTATGATATGTGATGTGTTCATCCATCTTATTAGCCTATACTGAGATAATCATGAATGTATGAGTGGGTTATATGGGAATCATATACTCTATTAGTTATGGTCACTCAAAAACTTATACAAATGGATTTTATGATTGTATATACTTGTATATGATATAATAATAGGAAAAAGTATGTAGATATATGTTTTTTATGATGATTGGGCTATATACCATTATATCTTTAATATCATTGTAGAATTGAGATAAGTGTCTATTTTGTTATAAATATATATTAAGGGGTTCATAATTATAGTTAATGTAAAAAAGGATCCATGGGGTAATACTTTGTGGTACTATGAATGGATATTATTCTATGTTACATAGTGTTTATAAAATTTTTGAGTGATACGAAGAAAGTATTATGGTTGATTTTAAAAAATATGTTCTAATAGATTTTAATAGGCTTTTATACATGATTAAACAACGAATGAAAATGGGTGATAACATTTTAAATATCAGCTTTAATATATATCCAAATAGAATTTTGGATATAGTTTCCCAATTTTTTACCTATTATGTTTCTTAATGTGAAAATATATTATGTTACTATGGATTTATTTTAAGTAATATATTGATAAAAATAATAAATAAAGTTAAAACCACTATGTGGGTGTGTAAACCATGTCATGGTGTGAGCTAGTTTAAAAGACGACATAGTGATGGTCACTATAATTCACGTTATAATATAAAAAGTCATACATTAAGAGATAACATTTTACTATATGAATTATTACACCTTCACTATCAATATTAGTTTAGAATATTATTTGATTATATATAGTGGAATTTGAACAGAAACAATTCTGATTAAATGTAAAAAAATTGATATAAAACATTTATCCAAGTGTTACACAGATTTATAACATTTTAAATGTTTATGAAATATTTAATAAATAGTAAAAACATTTATGTTAATTATCTTTAATATTTATAAAATGAGAAAAAATCAATTACAAGATACATCTTATAAAGTTCCTAATATTATTATTACCCCATCTATTTCTCTTTAAATATCAGTTTCAGTTACCCATGAGGAAGAGTGGATCCTTCAAATGTGATAAGATATTTATTCCTACCTAGGCATGGTTTGTGTTCACTTATTTTTTTCATTTTAAAAATAATGATCAAAATTATTTAAAATGGGTTTTTGTTGAATGTTTGTATTGTGTTTGGAAAAGTGTTTTCCCCTCCAAAACCTATTAATATAAACAAAAATAAACCCTAAACTATGGTATGGTCTCCTACCATGTCCATTGACATTCATCTATCACACATGTCAACTTGTCTACAAGATCATAGAAGTTTATCTCATTAATAATAAAATCACATCAACCAATCACACAATTATAGTTCAAAAAATAACCATAATAACATCCATATAATTATCATTCACAAAATTCCACATAATTAAATTTCCTAAATAAATAATTATTTCCATCGATTGTTAATTTATGGAATACTCAACACCATTTCTTATTCTAATTGGTTAGTTTATTAATTCCTTTTTAAAGGAAAATCTAACTTCACTTACTTTAATTACATTAAGTTGAACATTAATCCACATTAATGTTACTACATCACTAAATACTGTAAAATATCTACCATAGCCTTATATACCATTAATAAATAAAATAAATATAATAAGAATATATATATATATATTAATGATCCATCATATCGATAAAATTTTCAATTTAATTTATACAATTAAATTAATTTCAACCACTTAATTTCTGATCAAACAAAATAATTATCCCAAATCAATAATGTTCGCTGAGAGAGTTCCTAAAACACTTAACTTAAACTAGTTACTGAATCTATATATTATTTAAGTTGACATCGCAACTCTAAATCTCTTATTTCCTTATAAATAATCTCCAATCAATGTACAATCATACATTTTCATGTAAATTATCAATTACTATAATATTTTAAATTTATCTCATTGATCCATGGGAATATGAAATGATATATTAAATGATGAAGAATAAAGAATAATGTTACTTTAATTTCGGTGACTTCAATATCCAAAAGATTAAATACAAAATCTATTAGAGAGAACCCAAAATCTCCTTGAAGGATCTCTTTTCTAACTACTGTCTCTTATGGTCAAAGTGGATTGAATTGGACTGGGTAGGGGGTTCCAAAAATATAATGAAAATGCATCGACCAAATAAATGGTTGGTTCCTTACAACATGGTGTGGTTTGGATCATATAAACTAGATCTAAAAACCTTGATTCCAAAATCATTATCTATCTAAAATCTCATTGACCGTATCAATTTAAAAATCAAAAATTTCACTATAAAAACATTTTATTTGAATCTAATGTATCATTATTTAATAAATTTATCCAACAAATTACATTAATGTGTAATTTTTTTCCTTTAAAAAAATCTATGTGAAAATCCTTGTTAAGCAACCATGACATAATTTAACCCTTTTTTGGATAATATATTAACCAAATCACATCTTCAAACCATAACATAAACCATCAATATATTAAAAAAACCTCACCAGTGTGTATGAAATAATTATTTAATTTCACTTATCATTAAATTAATAATATACTTCAATAATATTCAACTAACCATGAATCATAAAATTATATAATTATAAAACCATAATGTAATAGAAAAACAAATATGAGATGGTTTTTCTTATGGTTAATATATTCCTACATTTCGTTCATGAAATAATTTTTAAATTGGAACTTCTTTATCTAAAACATTTAGAAATAAAAAATTACATAATCAATAATTCTCACACATCTACATTTGGTACACATATAAATGTTTTCATCTTATAAAATAAAAAAACATTTAAAATAAAAATTAAATTCCATGTGAAAAATTCGTTATCAAAACATCAGATGACTATGAAACACTTTCAAACCCCAAATATCACACAAATTTTATCTGAATAGATGAATCATAATATAATTATAAATAATAAATTTAAAACAAATTTGGATACGAATATTTCATTTCTTAATCCTTCCCCCATGTATGCTTAATCAATCACCCATACCTCTATAAAATACTCACGAATAGAATGAATCTTCAATTAAAACCTTCTCATATTGATCATCGATCTCCATGGGTCATTACATAAACATCACATAAACCTAAACATATAATTCACTTGAATTGGTCATGTGTTAATCTAAATATATTTACTTCTAAAGATATGATACATGAAATAAATTATGAACTACCACTATTTAGAGTGGAAGAATCAACCTAGACATTATATTTGAAATATATTTTTATACATAAAATGGTTATGTAACTCATATAGAATGCTTGTTATGAATAAACAATTGGTATTTTCTTTGGTGATAAATGAAAATTAGGAATACATATTCAATATAATAAAAAATAAGGGTATCCTCCTTTCTTATACTATTTCTAATGATATAGTGTAGCTATCAACCTATCCCAAATTAACCATACCTTCTTTCTTATTTTATGTATCACGTCTACACCAACAATCCTTATCACAATGATCTTGACCTGGTAAGAATTATATATATATAGTTGTTTATAATATTCCTAAAATAGTTCCATGAGGATGTATGTGTGATTGTTATAATTATTGGAAAACCTATCCAAAAAAAACTAATCAACCCATGATCCTCTATGATTTAAGGCACATACCAAAACATTTCCTCAAATTAATCGACCATTAACTCTATATTATTATATTTAAATAGTTAAAATATTGTTCAAATGTATAACAAAGTGTTAAAATTTATTTTTTATATTACCCATAGCAGTAAAGTGAAATAGGGTATCTATATGAGATAATAAAAGTTGGATCTACATAGAGTTTTAAAACCTCTAATCTAAAAATAAAATCAAATAATTCAACAATAATATACATATTAACCACTGGATAATGATCAAACGTCATTACTCAATCCAAAATAACCCATATATTATCATAAACACTTAATTATCAATGGAAAACTATTAAAAATCCATGGATATTTACCATATTTCAATTGCAAATAATTTAAAGGATTTAAATCCCCCAAAAATATTAATAACATAGATTTAATATACTAATATATAAGGATTCTAAATTAGAAATTTGAAATCAATGTCTTCATAGTGAGACACCAAAGTTATTCTTTCAAAGATTGATTCATGTCTGAAATACAAATAGGATCTACTATAATTGAGCTATGTAACTCACACAAAAATATATCCAAAGTAGATCATTGATAAATATCTTACCTCTCAATACCACCTAATATTAATCATTATCCATTCACCCATAAAGAGAATATTAGTTAATAATTTCATCTCTCCACACAACTTATTCATCATAACTCAATGATATACATTCACTTATAGAAAAAAAATATAGTGTAATATCATTTGATAAAATAAAACTCCACCCCTAACACACTATATGTTTATATGAAAGAAAAAAACAATTCCATTATCAACTATTTTTCACTAGTATCATGAAGAACATCTATATATGTTTTTCACTTGGATCACCCAAAAAAAACATTACCACTAGGATATAAAATATATAATTCCAAATTTTATTGGAATTATATGTATATATATTAGTATATATTTAGATGCCTTTAAAAAGATATAATTAATGATCTTATTATTTTTTAAAGCTACAAGTTTACCTCTAATTAATTAATGGATTTATAGTTTCAAAAAAACATTTTAATTGAATATTATGTTCATGATTAGTATAGATACAAAAATTAGGATTTAACTATAGGGAGAAATTACATTTCACCTTCCACACTTGCATCAATAAATAACCAAACTAAGATAATAAGGATCATAGTAATCCATAAACATAATTCCTTCATTTGGAATGGAAGGATAGGGTCACTTATCAAAATCTTTATCAAATAATCAAACCTACCTTAGAAATAATCAATCCATATGGAATCTTTGATTTTCTTGGTCATCGTAGTAAAAGGTATTCGGATTTGAGAGAAATTATAAACAAATCTATGATAATAACCGATAAACTAATAAAACTGAAGACCTCTATAAGATTATTGGATAGGTTCTAGAGAAATATGGCCTCAATATTCAATGGATAAATCTATCTGCCTAATAAAGATTAGAAATTTTGAAGGAAATATATTTTATATAACAAAAATATACTCTTGGATAAATTAACTTATGAATATAGTAACTAAAGAAGCTCTCAAGTAGTCCTATAGAATATTTTTATGTTCCTCTTATGTATTTTATGAAACTAAGATATCATCATTGAACAATACCATGCACCAATCTATGAGAAAATGGATGAAAAAAATTAATTCATCCTGTGAATGTTTTTGGGGAATTTATGACTATGAAGTTCATTAAAATGAACAAAAAATTATAATAAAAAAACTTTAAAGTTGTTTGAATAATATCACCCTAATTTAATAGCATAAAATGGTATCCATATTTAAAATATATCATTGAAACTTCTTCTATCCATTTAATTGATTAAAAACGTCTTTTTCTCACAAGACTGGGTATTAGTATGTCACCATCACCCAATTAAACAACCTATAATTAATACAGATACACAAGCCACTATATATAATTCTATGTAAACAATATTAAACCCTTCCATGGAGATACAGTAAGTCAGATAAAGTACTTATGAAAAATATTATCAATTTAGAACCACAAATCCAATATATCTAAAATAAAAATCTAGTAAATATATAGATAACTAGTTGAAATACTAGTATGTTGCTTCATGTCAATCTCAATATTACAATAATATTTTCATCTCACAATTTCTTCAAGAAATATATCATGTAACTACTATTTAGAACTTATATGATCCTTCATATGTATCTTTCAAGAATTAAAAATAAATCCATCAAATTGAAATGTAATAGGATCCATTATTATTTGTTTCACCTCATGATTCTACCCATTAATGAATATTAATCATTAAACTTTCATAATAATAAAGATAATTCATATATGATTGTAGTAAATAAGGAATTTCACAAATTATACTCAATCAATTACAAATATATCATCATATAATTGTATTTGTAACCATAAGAACTTACTGACCAGTAAATATTTTCATAACATTAGCTTATACCTATAACATGCATCCATAAATGTTGAATTAATCCAATTATTGTGCATATAAAAAAAGGTATAAAAAGTCTTCATAAAAAAAGAGTTATTTCTTTGACTAAAGTGGATGTAATAAAGGACTTT
This sequence comes from Viscum album, assembly GCA_963277665.1. Classification (NCBI taxonomy): domain Eukaryota; kingdom Viridiplantae; phylum Streptophyta; class Magnoliopsida; order Santalales; family Viscaceae; genus Viscum; species Viscum album. The sequence goes on from OY728158.1 coordinate 1,617,597,660, forward strand.
GATGATCTTGTATTGATTAGTGTATAAGACATGGTTCAATATAAGTAGATGATACCTCAAATTATCTTTACTCATCCAAGTGTGATAATATTAATCTTAGGAATTTGTCCATGAAGAATACCCTTACATCATCATCCTTGATATTGGAGATCACCTCAATCATAATAAACTATAGGTATTTGAATATGAGGAATATTCATTGGTTTTCATGTCCATATTCCTTGTCCCATAAGTTGTACCAACTCCTGATGGTATAGATAATATGTATATTTCATAGAAGGTAACTACTAATGTAGTGAAAATAGAAATATTCTAGGTCTAATCAATTCCATGATACTAATCTGACACTAACCACAATGGAATTTGAAACACATTTATTATTGATTCCTTCAACCAATATAGTAGTAGAACATGATATCTAAGTTCCTCATAAAAACTAGTAAATTATTAACTCCAATAAATTGAGAGAAATGTATTTAAGAATGACGATAGATATGTCATATACTTGACTATCTATTCAAACATGAACTAATCTCTATAGCTCTATTCCACAAAAAGTTCACATGAAACACCTCTTCAAAGATATTTTTCTATTATATAGTCCTTTCAATAATTCATTCATTCATAAATACCTCACTATAAGTTTTAAATTTGAACATAATAACACATCATTGAATCTAGTGAATTAAAAATCAAGCCATCAATTTAGAATGTAATAGGTTTCGTTATTATATGTTTCACCTCATGATTCTACCCACTAATGAACATTAAACATTAAACTTTCATAATAATAAAGATAATTCGTATCTGGTTACGGTCAGTAAAGACTTTCAGAAAATAAACTCAAACAATTACAAATATATCATTATATAATTGTATTTGTAACCCTAATAACTTACTGACCAGTAAATATTTTGATAACATAAGCTTATAACTGTGACATGCATCCATATATGTTGACATACCCTAATTATTGTGCATATAATATACAATATAAAATGTATTCATACAATAACAGTTATTTCATTGACTAAAGTGGATGTGATAAAGGACTCTGATGATCTTATGTTGATTAGAATATAAGACATGGTTTAATATAAGTTGATGATATCTCAAATGATCTTTACACATCCTAGTTTAATGATGTTCATATTAGGAATATATCCTTGAAAAATACCCTTACCTTATCATCACTGATGTTGGACATAACCTCAACCATAATAAACTATAGGTCTTTGAATGTGAGTAATATTCATCAGTTGTCATGTCCATAATCCATATCACGGAAGTTGTACCAAGTCCTCATGATATAGATAATATGTATTTTTCATAGTTGGTCACTACTAATGTAGTGAAAATAGATAAGTTCTAGGTCCAATCAATTTAATGATAGTAATCCCACACTAACCACCGTGTAATTTGAAGCACATTTATTATTTGTTCCATCATCCATTATAGTAGTAGTACATGATGTCTGAGTTCCTCATAAAAACTAGAAAATTACTAACTCCAATGAATTGAGAGAAATGTATTTAAGAATGACTTTAGATAGGTCAAACAATTGACTCTCTATTGATCCATTAACTCATATCTATGGCTCTATTCCACAAAACGTTCACATGAAACACCACTTGAATGAAATTTTTCTATGTTAGAGTCCTTTCAATAATCCCATTACTCATCAATGCCTCACTGTAAGGTTTAAATTTTAAAAGAATAACATATCATTGAATCCAAATAAATAAATCTTCTCAAAAATTTATATCCATTCATACCCACCTGGAAACTATCTAGGATAATAACATATATGTGGGGAAAAACTTTCACGGTGTCCCCTTGGTATATTTTGGGTTTTTTTATGTTTGTCGACAAAGTTAAATGACTACAAAGGAGTATGGTTTGTTTTTACTGAAGAAGGTGTTTAAGATTTTTGTATTGGAGTGCACAGTATAAGGACTATGAACCACATTTTGTGGAATTCATATGGTGGTATGTAAAACATCGACATGAATCTGCAAAGGAAGGGAACCGTGAAGAATGAGGTGTGGACCGCGTATGGGAATGGTTCATGGAGAGCATACGGTTCATGGTGAAGGCATGGGGTATGAGGGAGGCTTGCGGTATATGGGATGGGTTGTAATTCACGAAAATGAGGTGGTGATTTGAGAAACCACAAACCACATAATTTGTGAAAATGTGTCAGTGATTTAGGCCTCTCTGAGGGATGAAAGGCTGTGCATGGACTGTGTAGGGAAGAAAAGTTCGCGAGAGACCTGGTATGCGGTGAAGGATAAATCCAAACGAAGATTTGGTAAATCTCATATTATATAATTTTAAAGATATATTTTTTATTATAAGGATCACTAATCATGTCATTAAGTAGAGATAATTCCATTATATAAAATCATTACTCCAGGAATTCAGCTAGGTCAGAAAGTGGTTCACGATGGAGAATTATGAAAAGCGGTTCACATAGAAACAATTATACTGAAGGTTTTTATGGGGGACTATATCCTAAAAAGGAAGTGATATGTAGAGGAGGAAGATGTGGTACTCAAAATTTGAATAACCGATATGTGAAAGAAAAGGCGGTATGTGGATGTAGGGATTGTACGCAGAGGTGGTATGTGGAAGTAGATAAGAAGCGGTCTGCGAAGGAGGTCGGTTTGTGAAAGTGATGTTAGTACACAGAAGGGGAAATCCATGTAGAGTACTAGATATAATGTATTCTAAGGAAGAAAGGTGCTATTAATTGGAATTTAGGTGCTTTTCATAGGACTCAAGGAAGCTTACAAAGTCTCAAAAATAGTTTGTGAAAGCAATTTCCTCTAACCAAACTGTATACAAAAAAATTAAAATTCATCTACAGGTGAAAAGGGGCATCAAGATAGCATCTAATTACAATTGATTATGTTTGTTATAATGTAAATGTAGGTACCTACAAGTCCATAAACTATGTTTGGATACCTTCCAAGAGAAATGAGAAAAGGAAGAGGAAGACAATGATCCTTCCCACCGGCAGTGAGGCAAAGGAAGAGACATATGAAGGGACCCTTGGGAATGTTGTGAGTAGACCCTAAGTCTTGTAAAGGTAGTGATACTGGGTATAGAAGTGATCTTACAAGAACATCATTATTGGAATTCATCCTTAATGAATTTGATACAATTGTCACGATGTCTTTGTACGATCCTTGGATTTAGCCCAGTGAGGGTGAACCAAGTAAATATTAATGTGTCCTTCAGATTGCTTTATTGCTTTACTTTCAGTGCATTATCTTCAAAAAGAATTAGAAAAGGAAATGAGAAACATTAACATTAAATATCATAAAAAGTTACCCTTGTAATAAGTAGGTCAAGATCCAGTGAGGAAAGAAGAAGTTTGAAAATAATATCCATACCCTGATTCACCCCCCCCCCCTCTTAGGGTATATATTCCCCCTTTGGGCCTAACAATTAGTAATAGAGTGAAAGTTCCATTTACTAGATTTTTTTCTCAGACTTGGTTCAGTCTTCTCTTATCTTGGTGTGTCATGGAAAAGGTAAGAACATCAAAGAAGAAGCAAAAGTCAGGTTGTATTCATCAGTGTATAATTGGTTATCAGAAAAGTATGATTAAGTTAAAGGAATCCAATAGTTTACCAAGGTAATGTTTGGATGAATCAAACAACGAAAATATAAACTTACATACAGATATTGTAGGAATGATTGAATAACGTTACATTTAAAGTGATTTTGAAACTACTGGTGATGAAGATATTACAAGAAGGAAAATAGTTGAAGTGGTCCTCAAAACAAAGGAATTGGATTAGAAATTTGATGATGAAATTAAATCTAAATACGTCTGGATCCAAGAACTAGAAACTAAGGTGAACAAGATAATTGTTTTGAATCAAAGGCTAATTTGTGTGGATATTGATCTAAGGGAGAAGAATGATTCCCAACCTGAAAAACTGCAAAAGATATCAGGAAAGATATAAAACCCAAAATCAGATGAAAATAATGAGAATTGGATTTTAGATGAAATTGTGAATATGAAACCCAGAAATGATAATCTTTCTACATAGCTATCTGAGCTAGTTCAAAAAAATAAAAGGCTACAACAAGAGAGTACATTATGTTCTGATTTTATTGCTCAAGATAAAATTTAAAATAAACGATCAAAGTGACATGGTGGATAATATCACATGTGAATTGGATGATGATATGAGTATAGGGAAGAATCTCAAAAGAGACCTTAATTCTCAACTTGAATCATGGTAAATCCAAAAATAAAGGATGACTTCTTTATAATATTTGATTATTCTTTGGTAGGTGATAATTAAATGAAAATAAATATTATATTTCTGAAGAAACAAATAACATATTTTCTCATATTAAAGGATATATAGTATGGGAAAATTTGGTATTGGATATGATAACCCCCTCCCATGCATGATATGAAGAGTGATGTGAAAAGTTCCAGAGATAAAGAAAATATAGTAAGTGTTGAAAACAAAACCAAAAAGGATTTGACTGGAATTAATGATAAAATGTTATATTTCTATGGGATTTATGGTCATACATCAAGTTTTTGTTCAGAGGTTTTGGGATATATTTCATTTTGTGAAAATAGAAATAATTTTAAATCTGGGAATAAGAAGAATCATCTTGAGAAATCTGAAAGAAAGTATCCATGAAATGCTATTATTGTGGAAGAATGGGACACACCATGGGTATATGTCAATAATCCTAGGATATAAATCTCAAAATAATAAATCTAGATACATAAATATCTCATACAATGAAGGATGAAACAAGTTATGCCTTTAATTGAATATATTTTAGATGTTCTCATCAGGGGAATTTGTCAAGAAATTGTGACAATAAGAAAGTAAAGAATGAAAATGAACTTGAAAGGAGATCCCTGACTCCAGTATTGTATAACTAGAAAGCCTTTATTGGAAGACAACATGATAAGTTGAAAAGTAGGTATACAGGCTCAGGGGAAACCAAAGGAGCTCAATTAAAGGAGTTTCAATCACCTCCTTCTCTAAACTCACAACAAAACTCTGGGAATGAATTTGAACAAACTGGGAAGAAAAATGGAGGATCTACTCCATTGGTGAGTAAGAATAATGTAAATTTAGTGAAGAATCCACCATTAGCAAGAAACAGTGCGGAGTGTCTAATAGTTGATAAAAGAAAAATGAATAAAGATTTTCACCACAATCTCAAATGTGTCACAAGTTGAGAAGTGAAAGAAGGGGTAAGATCCATCCAATGGAGGAATAATAAGGAGAATAATTCTAGTGGATAGATTTCTACTCAGAGAACAAATCATGGAAAATGGAATTCGGTTAGAGCCTCAAAGATTGAAATATCAACAAGTAGGTATAAACCCGAAATTCTAAAAAAGGATAGACCTATATAACCCAAATATAATAAAAATACATAGAATGTGGGTAAAAAATGTTTAGTCATATGTAAAAAATAGATTATGTTTGAAAAGTAGTAAGAAGAAGCATAGAAAGAGTACATTTCATTGCAAAAAATGTATTAAATGGTTGATCCATTAGGATCAACCACAATCCTCTTCTTGAGGATTCCAGATAATCCCCTCTCCCTATGCGTATAAATGATATTAATTGATGTTCATGTGTTTTAGGTTCAATGTGAGATACTATCCAAGGGGAAGTGGCATAAAAAGATGAAAAATGGTGATGAGGTGTGCTCCTAAATTTCAACAAATTCAAATCAGTCAAGAGAGATGATGAATTAATCTGGGAGAATTTCTTGAAAGTAGTTAATGGTTTATGGTTTCCGAAAATTTATTGTATTAATTGATTGTAACATATTCTGATCATGTTATTACCTTTATATCTTGTTTCATACACTGAGTTCTGACTCATTAAGCTTAGAAGTTTTGTTAATGGCTCATTGCAATGTTCCATGTGGTAATAAATGGTGTTAGATAAGAAAAATGTTAATGGGTATAAACAGTGGGACCAATAACAAGAAGAGTTTCATATTGTTGGGGGGAGCACTCTAGCTCATAATTAAATGCAATATATCAATGGGAAATAAATGATGAATGTTTATGATATCTGGAATTAAGAAGACTGATTTAGGGAGAACAACAAAAGCCTTTTATTTCATGATTACCTATTTTTCTCTAACAATATGGTATCAAATTTCTATTTTTAGGATTCCATGAAGATTCTAGATAATGTCAACAATATTTCAACATGATACTACAAAATTAGTTTAAAGCAATGATGTCACTATCGTAGAGAATGGCAATAGTATTTAACAAAATAGTGAACAGTTTTGTTATGGAAGAAATGAGGAGATAAGAAACACTAGGGTGATTAGAAGTGTAAAATGATGATTCAGATGAAGATAAAAATAATCAGAATTATGTAGTCAAATCTATATCTACCTGAAAACCAAAGAGTGGAGATGAAATTTACAACTGGGAATAAGAATTGGGTTCAGCCTATGAATTAATAACTTGAACAAATTGAGAATAATGAGACATGGGAGATTATTTTGAGGCCAACAGATAAGAATGTCATCTAGAAAAAATGGGTCCTTTACAACAAGATGAATGAATATTCTGTAATTATTTGAAAAAAGCATGACTAGTGTGAAAATATTACTCCCAATAAGAGGATATCAATATTGATGAAACATTTTCACCTGTTGTAGGACTAGAGATAGTCAGATTATTCTTAGCTATAGTATTGAAAATAAAGTTCATAGTGTTAAATATGGATGTCCAGTCAGGATTTCTAAATGTATTTCTAGAATAAGAAGTTTACATTGATAATCCAAATGGTTTTCTAATTCATGAAGATGAAGAAAAAAATTCATTGTCTGAAGAAGGATTTATATGGTTTGAAGAAATCACCAAGAGCATGGTATTCTAGGTTATATTAGTTTCTGAAGAAGCTTTATTTTTAGCATGGTGGAGTAGATTACAATCTATATTTCAACCATGACAGTAATCAAAAGATGATGGTGCTGTTATATCTAAATGAATTAATATTTGGAGGATAAAATGAAGCGTAATGAAAATAGTTTTATGAATTCATGATAAATGAGTTACAAATGGAAATGATTGTTGAAATGATGTTTTTCCTTTTTTTATAGGTAACACAAGGAAATCATTGAACTTTAATTTTTTATTAAAAATATTCCAATGAAGTTTTTAGGAGATTTGGAATGGATAATTCCATGGAGAGGAAAATTCAGGTAGCTACCCAAATGAAACTATCAAGAGATGACGATGGAAATTCAGTTAATGTTATAGAATATAGAAAAATAATTGGTAGTCTACTATACTTGACAACAATAAGACCTGATATTGTTTTTTCCATATTTTAAGTCGCATGATATCAATGTAATACCAAGGAATTCCACATGCTATCAGTGAAAAGAATACTTTGGTATATCAAGGGTATTGTGGATTTCTGTTTTCTGTATAATGAAAAATCTTACCAAGAGTTATTGGGATATATAGATAAAGATTGGGAAGGATCACCAGATAGCAAGAAATTAATTTCAATAGATGCTTTCTATCTTTTTAGATTGTGTATTTTTTCGTTAAGAAAGAAACAAGATTTCATTTCATTGAGCACCACGGAAGCTGAGTATATTGCGGCCACTCAAGCTTGTACATAGTTATTATGGTTGAAGAAACAACTTGATGATATGGAAGTTTATGTGAAGACTCTTATTTGAATCCATTATGATAATCCATGTTCTTTAAATATATGAACACAATCCATTCCATCACTCAATGAAAAATCGCATTTAAATAAAGTATCATTTAATCAAGGAGAAGGTAGAGAAAGGGCTTCTGAAATTGGAGTATGTTCCTATAGAATAATAGGTTCTTAACATTCTAATAAAGACCTTATGCAAAGAAGCATTTGAAAGGCATAAACCATCTCTGGGTGTCTAGTCGACTCCCCACATTTGAAAATGTGTGGATGTGGTTCCCCATCTCCATAAGGTATGGCGTGTTTTTTCCTAAGGCTCTAATCTATGTTATTTACCCTATTGTCGACCTCAAAGGAATAAAATTTGGGTTCATTGATAAAGGGGGATAAATTGTGGCTATAGAAGGGATAAGGTGTCTTAGTCAGGACATGGGGGGAAGTTTCTTGGTGGAGCAGCGAGATAGGGGTTGAAACTGTTAGAGGGAGTTGTGATGTAGGGAGAGTATTAAATATGATGATTCATGATGTGATCAGTCAAAGGATACATATCATGATATCTGAGGTTCATGATGAAATATGAATAATGGTTTTTGGAATTAAATGAATATATTCATTGATGAACATTGAAGTATACACTTGTTTCTCACACCAAGCATGGCTTATGTGGGATTAGAGTAGGTGTTGAGTAAATCCATGATCTCTATCTTAATCGTAAGACTATAATCCTGATAGAAGTTGGAAGAAGCTTTATCGATGTATTAAATTGAGAAGAAATGTCAAAAAAAACCCAAAGGGGATAATTTTGGGGAAAAATCACTCAAGGTGTCCTTTTGGTATATTTTGTGTGTGTTTTTGATTGTTGACAAAGCCCGATGACTACAAATGAGTATGGATATTGTTTACAGAATTAGGATTTTAAGGTGGTGTAGTTTCCTAGTGTTTTCCAATGTTTTTGGCCTCAATATCATGAGATAGTTTTTGGAAAATTAATATATTCACATATGAGTATACAGTACACAGACTATGATCCATGGTTCATGGAAATAATATGGTGGTACACCGAACATCGAAAGGAATCGAGGAAGTAATGGAACCACAAAGCATATGGCGTGGACCGCATACGGGAATGGTTCACAGAGAGAATATGTTTCACATTGAATTAATGAATTATGTTGTAGGATTATTGTATGTGGGAGATAATTTCATTTTCAGAAGTCAGGTTGTGATTTGATAAACCACAATGGGTGTCGTTTGCAAAAACATGACGGTGATTTGGGGTGTCCTGAAGGAAGAAAGATAGTATACTGATCGTGTAGGGAAGAATGGTTAGCGAGAGACTCGGCATGCGTTGAAGGTTGTACAACATTTATGATTTGATAAATCTTGGATTAGTAGATTTTGTGGATCTATTTTTCTATTTAAAGATCCTAATCCCATAATTAAGATAGATAAAATTCCAATAAAAAAATCATTGCCTCGGGAATATAGCTATGTCCAAAAGTGGTTTACAAGGGAGACTTCCGCGAAGTGGTTCATGCAAAAAAAAATCCACCGAAAGTTTATTTGAGGAAATATAATGCACAAAGGAAGCAGTATGAAGAGGAGTAATATGTAGTACATGAAGGATTAAGAGATGGTGCAAGGAAGGAAAGGTGGTACGTTGAAGCAGGGACAGTACGTGAAGGCGGTACACGGATGTAGAGGAGAATAAGTATACGAAGGAGGTAATATACTAATGAAGATAGGTGGTTCACAGAGGACTCAAGGAAGCTTGAAAATGCTCAAATACACTTTCTAAAAGAAATATCTGCTAACCTAACAGTATGAGGAAAATTTGGATTCATCTACGGGTGAAATGGGACATCAACATAGCATCCATTTACAATTTATCATATAGTATTTCATTCAAATGAAGGGACCTACAAGTCCAAAAACTATGTGTGGATCCCTTCCAAGAGCAGCGAGCAATGGAAGAGGAAGATGGTGATCCTTCCCACTAGTAGGGAGCCAGAGGAAGAGACATAATGAGTGAACCTTGGGAATGATGTGATCATTCCCTAACCCTTGTAAAGGCATTGATCCTGGGCATAGAAGTGATCTATCCCAGACATCATTATTGGCAGTGAGACTTAGTGAATTTGGTACAATCGACACCATGATGTTGTATGATCCATGGATGTAGCCCAATGATAGTGAACCATGTAAAACTATATTTGTCCTTTTTCTTGTTTTTTTCTTTACATTCAGTGCATTATCATTAGATAAAATTGGAAAAAGAAAAAAATCAAAATTAACAATAAAGAGCATAAGAAGTGACCCTTGTAATAAAGAGGTCAAGATCCAGTGGGGCAGGATGGTGATTAAAATTAATATCCATACCCTAATTCACCCGCCCCCCCACACCATATCAAGGAATATAGACCTATTTTTTGACCTGAAAATAGAAGAATCAATCATTTTACCCCAAATTACAACTTAGTTGAATTCCCCTATAAAATGGAGAGCATTTTTTATTTGTCCCTTGATATAATAATTGATTATAATTATTTTATCCAAAAATGACTCTTGAATTCCAATCACGTGACCTACAAAAAACATAATCTCTATTGTATATAATTTTACATTTTTGGTCTTCTCTTCATGATAGATAAACTCCCAATGGATCACAATGATCAATGAATGTTCGAATCAGTACAAAATAAATCTCCACATCCTATTTTACTCTTATTAAGAAATGATTCCATAGTAATTCAATAAATTATATAATTGGGACTCCTACTGATTTATACTCCATGGATCATCCTATCCCCAGTCAATTTACATAAGAAAACATAAGTATCCAACTACAGCCTAAAACCTAAACAACTTGAGGTAAGTATCCACCATCAATATTTATAAATGTAAGTCAAAGCCCCCAAGCCTCGAGATTTGAAAAAGAATATTACATTCATTCAATGAATTTTTTTTATTCCCATAATAACTAATAAATTAAAACACATGTTTGGATAACAAATATTCATGCACTACAAATAATTCATTACCCCATAATCAATACACTTTCACTTAAGTATATTTAATAGACTAATTGAGGTCCTTACACTGGATTAAAGTACACCTTTTATGTCAATAGATTGCTTCCTTATCCTACCTAATATAATAATTTTAATGGGTATTATTTCAATACCAACCTAATGAAATATTTATCAGTTCCTATTCTCAAATATTTCTTAAAAGAATCACCCACTATAATAAAATTCTACCGTGATCTAACCCTATTATGATCCCTCCTAAATTTTTGGTATGATTATGAGTGACTCATATAACCCACATCTAATATTATATGTAGTGGAAACATACTCTAAAGTTATAGAAAATGTAAAATTTGAGGTAGTACAATTCGTAAGACTATAAAAATAAACAATTCAACATGAAACAAAGAATACAAATAGAAAATAAATTTTGACAACCCATGGAATAGAAAAAACCTTATAGTTCCATAGAATATAAAAAAATATAACAACCTAAGAATTAAATACTAAGAAATGTGATTAGTTTTAAGGTAAATGTGAGTGAGTACTCCACCACCTGCCATGAATGGAAGTCATGAACTGATATTTCCTAAAACATTTATCTATCATGATCCTAAAAATCATGAAATAGTGTGTAAATGTTGGGGTGAGTATTACACATAATGAGATGGTTCCTTCCCAATAATTCTCAAATCAATGTCAAAGAAGTGGAATAAGGATTATGTGAATAAATAGTAAATTTTAAAAGTTATCCATTCCAAGGTAAAATATAAAACCCCATCTCACTATATGTAAACTCTAAAAATTTTAAACGTTGTTTGAATATGATTAAATAAAATAAATATAGAAATAAGGTACCTTATACTCACTTCCCCATTGATTTATTCTCCCTTATATTCTAGTGTCATACATCTATGTTCCCCCATCCTTCCCATCATCGTAGATGACATCATACCTCAAACTCAAACTCATCAGACCATAACCACATATAAGTCCACTTTATACTAATAGAACAACCTGAAACATCATGTTACTTGTTTTCAGGCATTAAATGACCCTATTTTTATCTCTATTGTTTGGGTCTTATATCCGGGTGTTATAGGTGAAATTTGTAGATTTTTGGAAGCTTCATAGATAGTCCGTGTTTTGTGAAATGTTTTCCCACACTATGCCCCCCTGATGAAAACCATGCACCCCTAGATGGTATGAAATTCATGGTTGGCACAGTTTTTGCCAAAACGTGTTCCCAAATAAGATAAATTATGTTCCCCAAACTGTAGGTTTGCACGACTGGCACATAGTTTCCCCTAATCGTGAATCCCCCTCCTACTAGCCATGTGAAATGGATTTTTATATTCTGAAATTGTATTTTAAAATATATAACCGCCAGTTTAAGTATCTAATCACCCCCACTCGACCCTATTATGATTTATAGGGTTGTGATGGCTCTTTATAAATGGTTTTGTATCCTACAAACCCTTATCTTGGTGGATTTATGTGGCATTAATCTTGTTCGATCTAATCCGGGAAAGTGGATCTTCTATCATGTTGTTTCTTCCAATATCTCTTTCTATCCTACTTATATAATATTAAATCATCATGGTATTGATGGATATAAATAAAATTGATGGGTATAAACCTTTTATTAAAATATCATGATTTTATATATGATTCTTAGAACTTCATCACCATCGATTATTGTTGGTGTTTTATGTTGTAGGTATTGATCGTTTGATTCCCTGTTGTAATGGCGAGTGGTTCTATTTTAGAATATCCATGTGATTGAATCATTGAATTGATTTATTTTTTTGTAATATATTTCCATCTATTTATAAAACCTTAATTTGAAATAAATTGATTCTGAAATTTAGAATAACATGGATTTTGAGAAAAATCCCCAATTCCATCTGAATTGGAATTGTGGGGTGAATTTTGAAAGTGATAGAATTGATGATATGATTTGATAGTTTTTCTACGAAAAATGGAAAAAATTAGAATAATGAAATCCAATTATTGTTTTGGTATTGAATAAGAAAGAAATGATGAAAATTTCAAGTTTTGTTTTTGAAATTGAATTGGAATATTGAAATAGAAAATTAGGTAATTCAATTGTAAGTGATGATTTATTTGAAATGGGATGATTTAACTATTTTTTATTTATTTATTGAACACATGTGAGCCTTGGTAATTATTGGGTTATTTAGGACAAGCACTATAGGATATTGATCTCCTAGAAATGGGTTATCAATGAAAAATATTGAGAAACCCTAGTTTAAAATAATTATCCTCGATGTGATATTAATGAGTCCTAATTGAGATTAGCCTAAGGGATATGTGCACACATGTTTATACAAGATTATTGACTTAAGAAGTTTGAGAATCCTATATACAAAACCTAATATACTTCAATGAAAATGATCGGAGTTCTTGTTGTGTTTGATTTTGATTATATATTCCATCTATTATAGACTGTTTTACTCATGAAAAAATATTTATATAAATTATTTTATATAAAAAGTTTATATAATCTATGTTGAAATATTTTACATCCACTTAAATGAAAGAATGAACTTTTTAATATACAAATGTAACATTTTTCTATGCCCCATTTTATTTAAATTGAAATAATTATTTGGTTTCTTGTTATGGAATATATTATGTAACACTGGGTTATACCCTAATGAAATTTATAGATCACACCCAAAATTTTACTTTAAGAAATTTTAGAATTTCTTATACCATTAATGAGAAAAGGTAAAGTCCCACATAGAGCTGGTGGATGTTCTTAATCCTTTGGGATTGGAGTGATGTAGGTGATCATTGGAGATGTGATCCACTTGTTACATGAGATATTTGAGTTTTATTCATGTTAGATGTTGAATACTATGATGATGTAATGCCTTGGGTTTTGTTATACCAATTTGGTTTTTGGTACTTTCTCCCTCTATAGTGCTGAGAATAATGACTTTTAATCTTTTATATTATCAATATTTTTGGTAAATTTGTCCCATCATTTTTTTATATGATTCTAGGTTCTATTCACCAACACATGGGGATCTAAAAATTCCTTTTGGCCAATTCATATATGAATTAGGTATAAGGGTACCAGGGTATCCATTATGGTTCAGGAAAAATTGGTATCATGGTAGGTTTTTCTTCTTTACTTGATGTAAGTATGCAGTTTTGGATGTCATTATGGGACTTAAAAGGTAGTTAAGAGTGAGTTCCTAGCCATATCTCAAATTAATGATCCTTAAGCCACCATGGGTATTTGGGGAAATTCATATTAATGTATAATTTGATCATATTATAGTGTTTTATTGGATTTTGATTTTGGTTTGGTTGAAATACATATCTTGGTAGATTATCAGATTGGATTGATATTGTTGTTTCTCTTGCTTTAGTTATTTATCTGGGTCATCTTCTATAATCTTCATTGTTTTCTATTGATGTTGTATAACATCATTCCTCCTAGATGACATTTAAATAGGATCTAGGTGGAAGTTATTGGTCATAAACAATGATAGGATCCTCACATAGACCATAATCTAGTTGATATAGTTGTGCATGTTGTCTAAGATCTTGGATAATAAACTACACCTATTCTCATTCAAGATATAGTTATTCAACCTCATAAGGATGAATATCAGAATTATTCTCAATAGTTCCCTTACAAGAACCCACCAGCATTCCAAGGATCTAGTGATCCTGAATATGCTGAGGATTGGTTGAGAAAGATAGAGATTATATTTGATTTCTTTTAAATGTATAATTTCATTAAATTGAAAAGTTCCAGCTTCAATATAGAAGGACCTAGAAGGAGATTATTGGATTTAATGGTGACAGTAAAGAAGAATAAGAGTTTAGAGTCGTATGAATTTATATTACTTTCCACTGATCAGTTCTATCTAGAATAAATGTTCTAGGTAAGGCTATAGATTTTTTTAATCTCCATCAAGACTATATGATTTTGATAGAGTATACGAACCATTTTTCTAGTATTTTACTATATGCACCTGATACTGTATCAAATGAAATGATGAAAACATAATGGTTCGATTTGGTTCTCTGGCATGAAATATTCCCACATGTCTTCTTTCTAAATCTCTCTTAATATGTTGACATGCGAGATAGGGTACATTCGGTTGAACTTTATGTGGTAGGTATGTTAGGGTTCATGGGAGTTATTTTTTCTCCCATTGGTGGTTTTGAAAGTTATATTAAAATAAATATGGATTATGATTATTCATTTGGTGTTTTTTAACAAAAGGAATCCTCTGGATCTCATGCAGTCCCTGGGAGAGTCCCTTGGACTTACATATAGTGTGTAAAGATTGGCAATTAAAAACTACTTTTTCATTGAGGAACCCATGATATTCAGTTACTATGTAATCTTATGTCACTTGTAGAAATTTTGTTATATATTTTCCTCACTATAGAGTGGAAGGATCTCATCAGCACCTAAAAGTACTATAGTCTAATTATATGCCTCATGATTGAAGGTTTTCTAGCGACAAACAATAAAAGTTAAACATCTTCACATAGTGAAAGAGTCTCCAAAGGATGAAAACACAGTTCTAGTGACCATGAGAGGTACCATAACTATAGATTAATATTTAGTGACTAGTGTTTTTTGATACTTTTTAATCTCAATCATTTATATCAACTTGTATTATGGACATAAAAAATATTCATATATATCTTTTGTCTTTTGTGATGGACATTACTACGCCCCTCAAAACTTAAGAGTGAGTATGTTCTCTATTGTCCTTATTGTGCTTTATCTTTATTAGAATTCAATATTACCTAGGAATTTATGTATTTTGACATGGAACCAATTGATGTAATTTTTTGGATTAATTAGATCATTGGTAATAAGGAACGAATTGAATGTTATTTTCGACAGGTCTCCTTTATTACACCTGATGGGGTGTGTCATGTATTTCAGGGAGAATGGGACCTCATGTTGAGTAGATATGGACAATATTATCCATGTTTTGGGAAATTAATATTTATTTTTCCTTTTGATATGGAATGAAAATATTTGAGTTATGATCTCCCTCCAGATGACTCCATCTTTCTCAATGTATTTTTTTTGATTTATCTAGTTTTCCAAAGATAAGAGAGGTATAGTTATATGTTTATTTAGTGCATCATACATAGCTGGTATATATTCCTTCTTACCTTATTGAACTAGTTGGATTGAAACATTTAAAGACTCATATGAATGATTTTTTAGATAAATTATTTATACGACTAAGTGTATTACCTTCGGTGGTGCCTATTCTATTTACAATGAAAAAAATTAAACACTACACCTATGTGTTTATTACCAGAAAATCAAAAACGATATAGTAATAACCAAGTATTCATTGCCTTTTATAGATGATTTATTTGACCAATTGAAAGGGGATAAGTGTTTTATAAAGATTTATCTTTGATCTGTTTATCATTAGTTGAGAATAAAAGAATCTGACTTTCAAACAATTACCTTAGAGAGTATGTATGCCTATTATGAGTATCTATTATTGCAATGTTTCAACCAATTTTTCTCTAATATTTATGGATTTGATGAATATATTTATCCATGAGTATCTTGATATTTTCATGGTGGTCTTTCTTGGATAAAATGTTGGTTTAATCTCAATCTAAGGAGGATCAAGTGTGTTATCAAAGAGCAGTTCTTGAAATATTGAGAAACCATTGACTTTATACCAAGATATCTAATTTTGATTTATGTATTTTGGAATATATTTTATTGGTTCATGATATCTTATAATATTTTATCTCATTTATCCCTGAAAATTTTATAGATGTTGTGATATGGGAACAACTATGTAATGTTTCGGAGATTCATAGCTTCTTGGGTCTATAGAGGTTTTATCTCCAATTCATAAGGTATTTAAAAAAAATTCTTCTATGATGACTTCTCTCACTCATAAGGGAGTAATGTTCATTTGTGATGATAAATTTATAAGTTATTTTCCAATATAAAATTTCTTTTTACTTCTGTTCTGATTTTGAATATTCCAATAGCTAGGCAGGGAAATGTGGTCTTTTTGATGCATCGAGTTTGTTCTAGGATGTGTTCTTATGTAGGGTTACTAGAGGGTAGCCTATTTTTCTTGACAACTTAATACACATTAGAAGAACAACATAACTCATGACCATGAAAGTACTTCCATGATTCATGCACTTAAGAGTTTGTGGCATTAAATTTTTTTACAAAGGTTTGAATTGTATTATGACCACAATAACCATAGTTATATATTCTCTCAAAAATATATTAATATCCACATTAAGAGTTCAATGGAATACCTAAAGTCATTTTATTTTCACATTGATTGTACCCTGATCAAGAGGAATGTCATTGCTAAGGCTTTGAGAAGGAATCTTTAAGCCCATCCTATGAAAGAATCTTCATATGAGTTCCATTTGATGGCTTTATTTTCATACTTTCATTTAAGATGCTAGGATAAAATGTCTAGGGATACTTAGACCAATGTTCAGTTGATATCATCTCTTCTTGAGATGATTCATTTAGGATTAGTATCATGATGATGAGTTATGTGGCATTAAATACTCTCTTTATAGTGGGGAGACTATCACTGATTGGTCATTCCCAATAAGTGGTAGTCTATGTTTTCATAACTGATACATTTTTTCAATTTTAGTGAGGAATATTGTTATAGAAGAGTATCACAATTATTTTTGGGAAGTAGACATGGGTACCATAAAGATTTTATATGATATATGATGATGATTTTTTTGGCCAAGTATGAGACATGAAGTCACTAACTTTGTTTCATGTTTTTATAAATTCCAACAAGTTAATGATGAGATCTAAAAACCAGCAAGATTAATTTGGATATTTCTAGTGCAGACATGTAAGTGGGATGATATTTCTATGGAATTCATGGTGGGTTTTTCTTCATACCCCTTGGAAGAAGAAACTTGATTGGGTTTTCATAGATCATCTGGCCAAATTGAATCAATTAATATCTATCTAGGATACAAAAAAAGATGAGGATTTGGGAAGCATGTATGCATTAGAGGTTTTCAGGTTGCAAGGTGTTCTATCTGATATATTCTCTAATATATATTCCCATTTTACCACTCATTTTTAGGGAGATATTTAGGAGGTGATGTGATCTTAGTTTCATTTGAGTATGGAAAATAAATTGTAGACATATGTTAAGATTGAGTGGTCCATACATATTTTTTAGGACATTTTCCAAGCCTTAATCATTGAATTTTTTGGATCTCAAAACATCTATTTTGTAATGGTTTATATTTCTTATAACAATAGCTTCCAGTCTTCAATTTGGATAGCTCCTTTTGAGGCCATGCATTAATGGTCTTCCAAATATCCACTGAGTTGGTAAGATATTGGTGAAGCTTCCTTGGTTAGAATGAGTTTATTCTAAGAGATGACAGTGAAGTTTCAGTTGAATATTTATAAAATTTTTATGGCTTATAGATAGTACAAATCCTATGTCTATCATCATTGTATACTTTTTTAGTTTTCTATTAGCCACTATTGGGTCGTGAAAAATACACATTTAATATGAAAAGTATTACATGGATTTGGTAAAGGAGAAAAAAAATCAAAAGAAGAGTTTGAGGAAAATGTTTTGTGGATGGGAAGATGTGAAGAAATTCTTGGTCCCATGAGGTAAGAAATGATATGTGGATCATTTTACCACGTGATGTTTTGTTCCACTATAAGGATTCCCATGAACAAAATAGTTTATGGGACGAGATGGGGCTTTTGAATCTCAAGAATGAAATAAAATCACTCACAAGGCTAGGTGGTGCTTTTCACCCTCCACAAATGACCATACCTATGAAAAAAAATCGTTCATGGGTTCTGATGGTCATCTCCACCTCTCGTGAAGAAAATATTTCATGGGCTAGGGAATCCTCCTTGGGCTCTGACAAATGAATTCCCATAGCCCACCAGGATGACCAGACCTGCCAGTATCCTCTTCATCCATTCCACTATAAATATCCCTATGGGAAAACGAAGAGGGTTAGGAAAACATGATATGGATGATGGAGGATGATACAAAGATTTGGGACTCAAATGAGAGTTTGGAGAGACCCATCAATTCCTAACAAGTAATCCCATCACATATCATTATGGAATAAATAAATTCATCTTACCATTGGAAAACTTAAAACCCCTTTATAGACACTATTCCACAAGGAATAATCAGATGACCCCTTTATGGCCCAGTACACTGCACAAATAAAATTCTATGCGGGGGGAACCCTTCCCTACATAAGAAAATCCTATGTGGAAGGAGATTTACCCCATGTAGAAAAATTCAATGCTGGAAGAACCTATCCCTATGTAGAATCATGATAAATAGTAAAAACCCATGTTCATGTAGAATAATGTTACACGGAAGGTACCATCACCAGAATAGCAACATGCTACATAGATGGGACCCCATCCCATATTATAACACGCTATAAAAAACGGGGTATCCAAGGAAATTCTGCTCTCTAACTCCCATCACTTATTATCAGTGTACCATTAGTCCCCACATTGATCCATTCATAAACAGTTTAATGTTATCAAGACAAGGCCTCCTACAAAGACACCTGACATGTACATCATATCATCAGGGGAATTATCATTTCCTCTGTAGTTTAGATACTCATGGTAAGAGGAGTCATATTGGTAACCATTGTGACAAGGAATACCATTGGAATTTCATAAATTCTACCTTCCTATAGTATAAAATTTCCCAACCATGGAGGTTTAGATGGCCTCAGATTTTCTCATGTGTTCCTCCTCATTCTAAGGATTTAGGGGAACCACTGGACTTTCCCTTCGATGAGGGATGGTGTTGGAAACTCCTCTCTTCCCCAGTAACCAAATGGGTATCCTCACAGTTGTAATCCCAATGTCAATACCTTAAAAGGGATATATTCATAATGAAAAAAATCCATAGTCCTCAACCTAAGTGTAATGTCCAACTATATCCACTAAAATGTGTATCCCCATTGGTGTTAGCCCCAACCTGATACCTTTAATGGGGCATATTGTTGATGAAGAAAATGCATGGACATCCCCATGAGTGTAAGACCAAACCACACATGCCTTCTTTAAGGTGTAATCCCCAACTATATCCACTCAAATTGGAATCCTCACAAGTGTAATCCCTTACTGACCAAACTATGTGTGATTTGAATCCCACCTAACAGTGATACTTTGGAAACCTCCCTAAGGTCCAAACCCAAGCCCCAAATTCACCCTAATGTTATATGTGCCACATTCGTTATATGGAAATATCCATATGGGAGACCACATATCATTTGGGTCCCTTGGGCTCCCTTGAAATAAGTCTCACAACATCCATGGCCAGTCAATTTTTATTTGGATGTCCTTTCTGCAAGATTTTATACTACACAGTTTATTCCTCACCACATGACATTAAATGGTGATTTTTTCGATTAAGTGGTACTGAACTAAGTTGGTTATGATTCATTTCATTAGGATTCATAGGAATATCATTTTCTGTGTTTGATCCCAACATCAAAAAATCCTCTATCCCCCAAGATGATTGTAAACTCTATAATTCTTGAGTGTGTGTCTTAAAACCATCGCCATCTTAATAAATGATTAAGGAATATATGACCCTTCAATAAAATGACACCATTGATAGAGAACATTAGATACATATAGATATCTCTGTAAATGGATAAACTTGGATACATACAAATGATTTTGAACCCATTCATGTTCATAATCAATTGTCACTTCAAGGTGATCCACATCATATATACATGGGAATTCATAAAGGATTCATGAACATATATTAAATCAATAAGAGAGTCTAGTAATAGGTAATAGTTCCCCAAGAAAATAGTGTGATGATTCCAATTTCTCAACCTATCGACCAATGTGATCACTTAAGTGTCATTTTTCAAGCTTCCTAATGAACTAATGCATTTGAAGAGTAGTTTCATTACTCATTGTGAATATGGGAGTCATTGGGTGTTTTTGAGTCCATGTAAAAAACCCATTTCAGAACATTCTAAAATGGTGCTCCCGACATGAGTGATTGTAAAAAATTAGTCCTCGTACAATCAATCGTCGATCACTAATGATTTTCATCATAAACAAATTGTTGAATCCAATTTTAATCCCTAACCAAGATTGTAGTGTTACCCCATGTCAGACCCCTTTCACATCCAAAAAGTAAGAGGTACAAATGAGACCATCAATTATCAATGTGGTCATGACATGATACTATGAATAGGTTCTTTGTTTTAATTTTTCACATATATTACAGGAAATTTTCACCAGAACTATCTTCAGTCCAATGGTGTCTCACTTGTTCTTGTGGACATATGCATTAGCCACTACACAGCCTGAGTCCTCGATCAAACAGATGATTTCATTGCCCACCTAGTGTCTTCAATGCTGGGTTTCTAATGCATTGTTCTAGAAGTAATTTATAATGGTACTCTCCAAACCCTAGAGTCATCTTGACAAGCCCTCCAGTCCATGAGGCCCTGCCATCCATTCACCCAATGATGGTCAATTGTCTAGAACAATATGTACATGATATCCATCTAAAACCATTCTGAGAGCCTATCCCTAGAACATGATAAAGACTTCCTCCCAAAAATTATGGAGGTTTATGAATTGGTCACAAACAATTTCATCCCAGCAACATAGTGGTCCCTCTCAAGGTACCCTATCGGTAATCATCACTATCAATATTGTATGGCTCAGTATCCTCACACTCTAGAGGATAACACCCCATGGGCCCTAGTCAAAGTCATGCAAACCTGAGTTTCTAGGGGGGTTTACATAGGGCGATGATCAAACCATATGGAATAGGCCATCATAATTTTTTCTTATGATGACGTCTCCCAGTCAAATATGGTGGTAACTAACCAATATATGAAAATTACTTCTTGTTTATATATAAAGTCTTCCAGCCAAATATGGTGCCAATTAATGGATAGATGAATATTCTCACTCACTCTTTTAAATTTCATCATGAAAATATGGTGGAGAAATAGTATATGTAAATCCCTTCTCACCAATATGATACCCTATAGGTAAATACGATGGAAATAAACAATTATATCAAAATACCTACAGATAAATATCAATCCCTCTAATCAAATATGATGACAAACTATGACAAAATGTAAATTCTTGATCGTTCATATAATGCCTGACATGAAAATATAATAGAAATTAGAGAAAAAAACTAGAATATCCCAAATGTATATCAGATAAAGATTTATATCTTTGGCCATGTACAAGATGATTTTCAGTTTTTACTGGAATGAAATAGATGAATAGAGTAGATACATATCCCTAATCCGACACGAGAATGGGAATACATTCCTGTTACAATCAAGGAATCATCTCAACACATCTTAGTAATTATGGAGGGTCAAACATCAATCCCTTACCATATCCTATATACTATCCAAGAAGTAATCGCATCCACCGCAATATTTATGAGTTGGGCCCACAACCCCTCCTTCTCAAGTGGGGTGACTCATCCACACAATGTGATAGAAACTCATGAGAAAACATGCCTACCATTTCCCATAAATGAGGTTTGTTTAAAATATTTTATGATAAATAGACTATAGGATCGGGAATAAATACTCGTTCCACTTGTGGGAAACTTGTCCACTATGATTTTTGCTCCAAGGTAAACATATATCCCTACCCTAATTCTGGAATCTTTCTGCCATATCTCAATAGTAGCATGGGATCTACTTGAACAGGAACCGGTATATGAAGGTTTCCACTTAGAGTAAGTGGCCCCAGTCACCCTCAAGAGAGAACCTAGATGGAAGTTTACCCAATGGAAACTGGAAAATGAAGAGAAGACTCATAACTCTCCTCTGATAGAAGCTAGAGTTCATGAGGCCATCAGAAAACTATCAATGGTGGATCAAGGTCCTACCAATATATTACCTAATTGTCAAAAGTGAGAGTAGATGTTTCAAAGGTCCTCCCCATAACATTGTTACCAGCATCTCTTGATGTCCTCCATAGAGTATATACCATGAATGCTTCTATCATGGGTATAATTAAATAAACCATGACAGATTGCCTCTTGATGGGTATCATGGTATCCCTCCTCTTGGATAGGTGACCAAATTGAAATAACTTCATCCCCATTCTATATTCCACCCCAAAGTTACCCTCTTGGGAATAGCCTAATGAACTCCTCCTTAAAGTCCAATTTTGAACTATAATAGTAGTCCTCACCCTCATGGAATATACTATGAAGGTTCTCCCTACAGTGACATTTAAATTCAGTAAGATGCTCCTCCCCTTCCTAGGTTAAGCATGAGAAAGCCCTCATATTATGAGATACATTGAAATATGATCCAGAAATTCTAGATATTCTATCAATGATTGGCGATGTCATTTCCCATCCATAAAATTTCTTGGGGAAATGGTAATCCTCTAAACAACCACTAGACCATCTTCATGCCAACAAGATCACTACTAACCCCTCTATTTGAGACAAAAATGTCATGAAGAACTCATGTTGGTCTAATCAATTAGAGGATTTTTATGCATAAGAAAAAAATGATATGATTCTTGTGATAATATAATTGTCTAGGGATGATATACCTAATATATTTTTCCCTTAGCCACTTATCAGTTTGATATTCCATAGGAATTGATAGAAACATTCATAAAAAAATCGATATGAATATATAGAAAATTTTCAACCACATGAATGTGAATTTCATTCAATATAAAAGGTATGAATATCATGTAAAAATATTAGAAGTGCTTCATCATAAAATCGAATTAGAATCCCCTTTTTCTGCGTAACAACCACGATCAGAGAAGTGGTGGAATGATCATCAATATGAATGCCTCAATGTATTGCCTGAGTTTCATCATTAAATTATCAATTCCCCACCTTGTGTTCATATCCTAGGATGGGGGAACAAGAAGATTTTAATTTCCCCACAAACCTCAATGAAAATAACATACCTGAAGTGAAATATTGTAATGTCCTTACCCCAATAGGGTTATCAAGCAGTACCCCTACTCGATACAAACAACACACTCAACAATAATCGACCTTGAATATTTATAAAATGATTTTGGATTTATGGGAACAATCCAACAAAAAAATCATGATCCAGGAATCCGATTACATTTAGTAGGCTTCTCGCTTAAGGGAAGCCAATCATCAAGCACTGATAATGTCCTCATAAGTAACTAGTTCACATTAAGACCCAAGATTTCACCTAATTCATGCTCGGTTATGGATGTGTGAGATCAATAGTTTTGTAAGAGTAGTAGTATCATCCATCAGAGTATAGGATCATCCCCTACCCACAGGGCTGGGGAATATAAAGCTCAAAACATCAATCTAAGATGAAAAAAATAAGAAAACATGAGAAAATCCATCTTGTAGGGATGGTGGAATTTTTATCTCAACCACCCCCTCAATAGAAATAAATATTTTCCATTTAATAAGAACATCAAGAAGTGGTGTCTCCCAGTTCATCTCATCTCACTACCTTTTTCCCTCATAAGGGAAGTGTGTGATGAGGTTGTATGGAGGTTCCCTCTGAGTCACTCTTCCCCAAGAAACAGAGAGAAGACCCTATAAAGAAAAGGAGAGATCCAAAAATGAATGAAAATAAACATCCTAACATTTGATATGTAGTACATCACCTATAATGAAATATACATTAGTTAACATCATGGGTGTCAATCCTATAGATGACACCAAAAATGATGCAAACACAAATAGTAGGGAGATTATAGTTTCATATACAATGTGATACACACTGAAACAAATGAAGGAGGTGTGTGAACCTAGATCCAAATAATCTCCCTGAATTTGTATTCTCCCTAAACTAATCCCATAATACCTCCTTAGTGAATCTCTACCAAAGAAATGAATAAAGTTAAGGTCATATATAACTAAACTCCACCTCTCGATGAGAATGAGATCCTTAAACTCAAAGAAATTTTCACTTGGTAGGGGTAAGAATTAAAATATTTGAGGAGACTCAATGTTGAGTTACTCCGAGGTAGAATTCCTACCAAACATGCTCCATGAGAGGAGCTGCAACATATATTTCCAGTATGTGTACCACAATAACAAGGTTTCATCCCAGTGACTGAAGAAGGGCCAGTACATCTTCCAGATCTGGTGCCTAAACCATTGGTCTACCTTGACCTAATTATGTATGGATATCATGATTTCCCTCCATTAAAGTGACAACCAGAATAGTCTTGGGTGAACCTTCAAAAGATTTCCCTGACTAGATATCAGCCCCAAATAATGGTCTAACCAGCATGTTAAGTACTTCCCATTGCAACACCTATCTATGTTCATGTTCAACTAAACATTAATCAAGGACTCATCAACACGATTAGGTCATTAAAAGACCAATTTGAATCTATATAGTAATGGTGTGCACCTGTGTGGCTGGAATCGAAACCTTACCCCAACGGGGTGAGTGACACTCTGCCACTACCAAACTTTTGGATCCCCACCATTTTGATATTCAATGTATCGTGTGACCCAAAACAACATATGATTAAATTTTCAAGAAATTGTAATCACATGATTAAAAATACAATGTAATAAGATGTGGTAAAACTTATATGATTTGTTTGAACCCAGGGTCTGCCTTTGGATGGTACACCTGTTCTCCAGCTTGGTGAATCGCAGGATGGGAAGAACTCCATCGATGGTTCATATTTCGGTTCATCTCAATGTCGAAATAGAAAACAAAATTGACCTATTTAATTGAAAATAGTAAGAAAATAAGATATTCTTAGACATAATTTCCATGTTTAAAGGAAATAAAAACTCTATGAATCTATCACTTCCCTAAGAATATCTTATCGCTCTCTCCATAAAGAACCTCTATGTCGATCTTCGAATGCTACTCTTTCCAATGAAATATAGAAGCTGATTAATGGATTTCATAGCCTTTTCCAAAAGAATGGAAGACTCCATAATATAGAGTAATCTCATGTCCGGAATGAATTTTCCATTCTCGTGGAAAATAGCAGGAAAAGTAGAGGTGGAGTCTGTTACACTTATGCCTGACTTCACTCCATCGCTAGCTCTGAAACCCAAAACATATCATGTAGAACCCCCTACGAATTAATAAAAACCTATGCCTCACTGATATGAGTGGAGGGGACATGTGATAAAGCAATTAGATTAGTGATGGAAAAAAATTACTTGTTTTGAGATGATAAAGTCTACAAATACGTTTTATCCGCTATGGACAAGGATTTTCTCCACCTTCCAACACCCAAAATGCCTAAAAGGTGGGTATGGAAAACTATCCATATTATTTCCCATTCCATATAATGTTGGGATACATCATTTATGAATTCTTCATCTTTAAATACATCCTAAAAAAATTTGGATTCAAGGAATGTAATATTGGGAAAGCCACCATCAAAAGTAACTTATGTCTCTGCTACTTACCCTAATGAAGGAGATGAGTGGAATGAAGTTTTTAGCATAAGGTAGCATATGTTTTATGGTTGGATGTATTGAAAGAAAATAAATCTGAAACACTTTATTCTCTAGGAATAGTTGAAACAACCAATTATGCCCCAAGATGCTCCCACTACAGCACAACCAGTGACATCAGCATCACAAACCACCAAAATAAAAACATAAAAAAAGAGATTTGAACATAAATACAGGGAGAAAAATCAAGATGAAAAACCTACCTTGAGGAAAAATTTGGATTCTAACCTCTCAAATTTTATTCCCTCATATCTAAACAACTAGTACCACCATATCAAATGGTAATGCAAGAAACATTTATCTGGAAACATTTATCATTTGATGACGAGTTGATCTACAGTTTTATTAATTTCATTCACTTAAAGAACCCCTTCTCCAACGATGAGTATGTATATGAGCCTGATTTCCCCACATCAAATCAGGGGACCAAAGGAAGGGGCCACAAGAGTTTAAGATACTAGGTAAGGTGTAGTCATGTCAAGAACTAGAGTTCTAGCCACATTTTGACTTGGACTATCAATATTGTAGAAACTCATAGAAGATTGCTTCATAGAGTTAAAATTGAGAAGAAAATCCTACTACATCATCCAAAATCCACCCTGGCCCTATCACTTTAGAATATTTATCGAAGGGGGTATAAGGGTCAAATCACCCTCTGTAGCAAGGCAGACCAACCCATCCAAACCCACTAAGGACAAGAGAACCTCCAACTCCTATTTCAAGGGAATATTTTTATATGTCAAATACTTCATCCACTAGAATTCCTATGAAATATAATAACCAACCTCGGAAGAGTAGGGATTTAGAATAGAATTATGACATCCTAAAATAGTTAGCCTTGGTACCAGCCAAATTATATATCATAAATGCCCTGAGTTGTCAAAAAAACTCACAGAATAATTCATAGAGGATTTTTTAATCCCTTAGGAGTTTGAATCTGAGGTTACAACTATCTACTTCATAGATCCAGATGAAGATTCAATTATATAGGGATTTTTCAGATCCTTGTATATTTCTGGTTGGATAAATGGTGTTGATGTTCAAAAGGTTTTCAGTGAAAATGGATTTTCTGTTAATCTCATTTTAGTATGGAAACTTTTTTAGATGGTTTTCAATGAGGATAGCCTAGAACCTTCTACCATAATACTATAGGGTAATGATAATAGTAAAAACAATCCATTGTTCCAAATCAAAATCACGGTCTAATTTGGAGACCTCGTAGCTGACTTCGAATTAATGATGGTTTGGAAAAACATGGACTTTTATGTGTTGATCAGAAGGCCTTAGTTTCCTTGACATAAAAATTCCATCATCATACCATCAATGCATCAAATACTGTAGTAATAGAAACATTGGGACATTTCATACTGATATGGCCCTATTCAAAACCTACAAGACACACTATATCAACAAAGGATTCTATTAGAGGGAATGGTAATAATGAATAGTGGATGGTGTTACTTGGGTCACCACCCCACTGTAAATGATGTCAGACAACCCCTTCAAATATCACAATGGAGAATTAATATTACACATCAATTAGGTCATGTATATAAGTCCACATTCATATGAATATTTAAAGATCTCCATGATTTTAGTCATGAACACTTAGTCCAGCTATGTTGATATGTTTGATGACTCCCTAAAAAGTGGTGAATTCATGAATGTAAATTCCTTAACTCCATAATTAGAGATCCTAGAAATACCTGCCTCACCAACTGAGGAATAATAGGTTGTCTCGTTAACCAAATTGGACAAATATGCTCCTCCTCTGTCTCTCACTCCAACCACTCCTGAGTTTCAAGAAAATCCTACACTATAAGCTGGGCCAGAAGAAGTATCTTCATCAATAAAATGTCAAGATATTGACTTGTCTCCTAACTTAGGATAGCTTTACCCACTAAATTCTCCCACAATTGAAGAATATGAAGAATATGATGAGCTATTAGAGGATGAGTGGGACCTTAAAAACACCCCTTCATCATATTTGGTGGGAATTTCCACCACCATCTATGAAGTCATAGAAAAAAATATTAGTACATAAGAAGAACTACAACCTACCTTGATTAGTGCGGCCATGTATTCTAAAGAAAAAGAGGTATATACCACCTTCCTCAAGAAGAAACAGGATGTATTCACCTATAACAACACATAAATGTTGGGACTCAATCCCGAGGTGGCCACTCACCCCATGGCCTTACCAAAGGACCATTAGGGCTATAAATAGATATCCAGATGGACGCACCCAACACATGCTACCAAAATTGATGCTGAAGATGACAAGATCATTAAATACAACTTTATTTGGAAGGTCCAATATCCCAAATGGATGGACAATATCTTCACCATCAAGAATAATAATGGGAAATATTTTACATTGATTTTAGATATCTCAACTAGAATTGCCCAATGGATAATTTAGCGATCCAAATGAGAG
Organism: Viscum album; assembly: GCA_963277665.1. NCBI lineage: Eukaryota > Viridiplantae > Streptophyta > Magnoliopsida > Santalales > Viscaceae > Viscum > Viscum album. Next base: position 1,617,626,359 of record OY728158.1, read on the forward strand.
AATTTTTTATCGATGCAATAACCAGATATCAGACCCACTCCTTCATGGATGGCTATTTTAAATACAATAATATCTTAATCAATAAGTAATATGAATAATCCACCTCCTTCAAGGACCCCAAGGGAGTAATTTTCTATCAAGTAATTTCACTAGGCTTAAATAATGTTAGTACTACATGCCAATGCACCATGGAACACATATTTTAACCCTTATAGGGGATGTTTGTTGAATTTTAAGTATATGTTCATGAGGATAGATATTGAGAGTGCTCTAACCACTTAGATGATATTGAGACCATATTCCACATATTATGACAGAACAACCTGAAAATGAACCATATGAAATGAAATCTCAGCATTACCTTAGGAAAATTCTTTTACTTTTTTTAAACCATCTTGGCATTGAAGTTGAACCCAAGAAGACAAATTTCGTACCAGCAATTGACCCCCTAAAATCCATAGAGTGTTGAGAGGAATTAAATGAAACATGGAAAATATTTGACCCTTTATCACCAACATTGGGGAAAATGTTCGGCCTTCACCATGTTGATGAAAAAGGGGGTTACATATTAATGGACTAATGATTTCTAGGAAGCATTAAAAAGTATCAAGAAATATTTATTGAGCCCACCAGTTCTAATTCCTCTTGTCGAAGAAAGGCTGCTTATTTTTAATGTGAAATCCATTGAGCGATCAATGGGTTCCTTCCTCACGTAAATGAAAGAAACAAGTAGAAAACCCACTTCTATTACATCATTAAAACTATGATCACTTATGACAATCATTACTCCATTTTCAAGAAGAGATTTCAAATACTAATATTTATATTCCAAAAGGTGAGGCACTACATTTAGCATCACAACATCTATTGTTACTCTCATAATAACCAACTCAAGTACATTCTTATCCATCTAATTTTGATTGGGAATTTGTTATTTTGGGAATTCATCCTAGAGTAGTTTGACATTCATTTTGTCTTGAAAATAGATGAAATTCCAAGAATTAAAATATTTCCTTGTAAAGAACCCCTCAGAAGAAATGACATCATTGGACATTGAATTACCCAATAAAGTGGTTTTATCTATTCAAAAGGGCCAAAAATGAAAGATTTATTTTGAAAGTGCATCTAAAAGTTAAATTAGTAAGAGTATAGAAGACCCAAAGATCAATAAAATGGGGTTTCTAGAAATTATAATCTCTCCAGTAAAGGTTTTCCTACCTTACTGATTTCTATTGTTGGATGTTTTTCTCTGTACATTGATGGAATGACTTACACCTTCTTGTTATTGGAAGTTTTAACAAAAAATGAAGCAGTCCTACTTTATTTAATTCTATTAGAATGTAGTCTGACCTTACTCATTGTAGGGATAGAGATGGAAATTTAGGTACAAGTCAATAACTTGAATATAAAATGTGATCTGTAGCTGGTGATCAAGAAGGCCAATGAGGATTATGCCATCATAATGGAAGATTAAATCCCTCTATCAATCCATGTCTGAGGATTAATTTAGGATTTCCCTTTGGATATGAAATTGACTCACCTTCCAAGGTCATATTATTCACAAGTTGATGCACTGGAAAATGTAGACATTTCTCTAGCCGATCCAGACAAGGATGAAAAAATCATCCTCATTGTGCATCGCCAGAGGGTATCACCTTTTTTATCCAAAACAAAAGAGATATATGAGATTAGTCTCATCCTTGAACTATACAGTCCTACCACTGAATAGATTAATCCCATTATGTAATCCCTTTAAAAAGGTAGATCTCCCACTGAATAGAGTGGGGACCGATCAAATCCAAAGATGATAAATTATCTATTTTCTATATGATAGAACGAAACTTCAAAAGGTCCTCTAAAAACTGAGCCCTGAAGGGTTCCTTCTTAGGTAAATTGTTCGATAAAAGACTATTATTTTCATGAAGGAAGTGCACACTAGAGCCTATAGTTCCCACCAATCAGGATCCATGATTTCCCATCAAATATGAATGCTTGGGTATTAATAGACCACTATAGTGTGGGACTTAACTAAATTACCCAAAAGATTCATTACCTCCATGTTCATTCCAACTTTATTCACTAACCCCCAGAGTTTCTTCACATAGTCTAATAATCTAGGCCATTTTCCATATAGGGAATGGATATTGAGGGACCATATCCTCTCACTAAAGTCAAGATGTTTACGTATATTTTCAATGCAACCAACTTCTTTCCAAGTGGGTCGAAGCCATACCCCTCAAAGAATTCAGGGCATGGAACATTGTTGGCTTTTTGAGATCTAACATCATCAGTAGATTTGGTTTCCCTCATAAAATACTAATAAACAAAAACATCAATTTCTATTTTTCTAAATTGGAAAAACTACACTAGGAGTATGACATCAAGTCCAACCATTCATCACACACCAATGAATCATCTAATGGATTGAGAGAGTCCTCTAATAATTTCCTATCAAATATACTATAGAATATTGTACATAAGGATTAAAATTCTTGGAAATATAATCTTTTACATGACTTGTGGGCTTAATAGTCTATGAACCACACTACTACAAAGGCAACCCCATACTCATTAGTAAATGGGATAGTGATGGTCCTACAATCAAAGTTCAATTTCCACCACTCCACATCCCCATATATTGTTATATATCCATAGATGATCAATCCCAAAAATTAATGGATGAATTTGTGGGACTAAGTGATAAGATATTTCACACCTTGCATCATTTGGAAGTCCATCAAAACTTTATTGGATGAGCCTTTAACAAAAATATTCACATTCAATCTTTCATTGAGGGAGAGATGGAATTGGTCCTTAAGAATCTGATGAAACTAGGAAAGAAATCTCCAAATATGGAACCATAGTTAGAGGGAACCTATGCCATACCTATATTTTACTTCAATAGAGCATATTATTTTATCTCAATGGATGGTCATCTTACCACAGCCCCAACCAACGTAAGGTTCCTGAAGAAATATTTCTTGTAATCACAATACATTATAGTCCTGATAACATGACTTTAAAATTAATGGAACATTGTCCATGTCACAAGATAATTAACTTCATGACATCAATTTCCATGTTGTATAACACTAAACTGAAAAACACCATAATTTTCCCATGAGAGAGGAAATCTCCACCAACATTGTCCATCTACCATACCATATTCAATAACTAATAGTGTCTTGATTCCTATCCGTACATGATACATAGTGATGCATAGAAATCATGTGTTAGGCCTAACCGAAGATTTCTCCCCATTTATAAGATTATTTTAACCATACTTTGTCCTTAAGGCCTCTTTTAATTTTTGGATGTTGTTTCTTTCTAGACCAAAAAAATCATCTTTCTCATAACTATAAGTCATCATTGTCCAGATCATATGATGTTAAACTATGTAGTACAACATCCATGTCACAAGACTGTAATCTTCGAGACACAAATGTCCTTACTAAATGATGTAAAAATATATAGAATAAATCATCTCACCGACGATTCATTAAACACAAGATATATATTTGTTAAAGGAAGGTGACATTACCTCCCTATGTATGGGTAAAATCTATATAGGGAACCAATCCAAGAACTGTGTACAGATTTATTCGAATTATCACAGGATACATAGAAAATCCTAGGTTCTTAATCCTAGGCCCAGCCCCATCATTAACTTATCATGAAATCTATCCCCTTAATAATCGCTATTATTTCCTATGTATAGTATGTATTGTGATTTAGTGAGGAAATATGTCCCCTTATCATTTCTTTCATGTCTTCTCATCTCTTATTAGCCACAAAATCTCATTTAAGCTATTTTCACCCCATAAGGATGAAAGGTGTGTAATCATAGATTACAACATTACCATGGGGAAATCCAAGGACATATCATGCATCCATTTATGGGATAAAACAATGATTAACATCTTCAGAATACAATGATAAATTGTAGCCTTACCCCATTCCATAAAAATAAAATTCCTCACAAAAGTTGTGGGATACCTCATATCATAAAAAAGGCATTTATGTCCTCACCAGAGAGAAAAACTCTTTCGAAATTTATCTCTGAGCATGTCATTTTCAAGAACTATGTTTATATTGATTCTAATTTTAATGAGATACGTAGAGATTCCTTGATCTTACAACCTCGTCAAGCCAGCCTAAAAAATACACCCTCCCTACATATGAATCAGACATACACAGGGATATTTTGTTCATGAATTATGTGTGGATTCATTACTTCCCTCCAATATTTGTAATGATGCTCGGGTCTCAATTCTTGGTCCCAACCATAATAATAATTTCCCTCCATGTCGAGTGGCCCACATTTTTACTACAAGTTGTTGAACTACATGGATCTTAATGAAATATGATTGGATTGATTCTAATTCTAATGGTATATGTAGTGACTCTTAGACCTCATGTATCCTGCTCATCCATGAAATAAGGTAATTTCTCTATCCCATTCATACAAATGAAATCAATGCAGGGGACTCTAAAGTTGATCCTTCTATTTATAAATATGTTTAAAGTAAAGTGTACTCTCCCTAGACATGAGTTATATCTATGTAAGGAAGCATGTTTAGAACTATTTGTGCTTGATTCCTATCCAAACATGATATTTAGTTACAACCAGATATCTAATCATTGTTCTAGCCGCAAAAATCAATAAATCAATGGAAAAAATTCCCCATTCATGTGGATCATTCCTTCTTAGGGAGTTCCTATTCATATATACATGTGTCTTGATTCCTATCCATATAGGATATATAGTGATGCCTAGATCTCCAATAATGGGTCTAGATAGAATCATTCATAATTCCTTCTCCCAATTTACACCATCATGTGGAACAAGTTCTAGAACTAAATATGGATTGATTCTTATTTTTATGAGATACATAGTGACACCTAGATTTTTCACCGTGGTACAACCACCAAAAATTTAAAATTTCACTATACTTCATTTTTCTGCCTCTATGTGGATGAAAAAAACCTTTTTCCATCACTTGTTTCTCACAAAAATCATAACTCATATGGTATTAAGAGTTTCTATAAGGGATTCCCCACATGATCAAGGCTTTTCAATTCATATCATGGTTTCTATGGTCCTAGTAGCACGACCTTAAATGGAACACCACATGTCCCTACCACTTTAAGTTAAAATGCATGGTGTTAAAGAAATACATGTGGCTTGATTCTCATTCTAACAAGATACATAGTGACACGTGTACCTCATGTCCTAGTCCCATCCACATGGTAAAGAAAAACAAAAGTTCCCCCACCTATTGAAAAAATCAAAGATCTATACAGGAGATCTTAAATTTGGGTTTCCTCATTCATGTATCCATAAAAGAAAAAAAATGTACCATCTATTATATATGATTTGTATCTATGTAGGGAATTTCAAACATCATGGACAGTCTTGGTTTGAATGTTTCATACATACAAAGACACATTCTTTCCATTCATCATACTTTATACCCTAGGTAAGTTCGAATCTCTAAAATATTTTTTTGTCCATCAGAGATGGGTGGGGGTGAGTGTCATGAGGACACCGTTGTTTGACTATAAACAATATTCCCAAGTTTCCACTGAATAATGTTTCTACACAAAAGGAATGTTTCCCAAAGGAAAATTAATTCCCATGAGAGGCTACTTCTGTATCTACAATCCTTAATGGTATTTTCCCCATATCATTTCTCCTGATCTGAGAACCCCCAGAATCATGGTTGACACTTTATTTCCCCCTCATGTTTGAGGCATGTTGAAACATCGAGACCTAGTGATCCTCCTGTTACTCATAATTTCATTAACACATGGTCCTAAACATATGACCTAAAAATAATAGACCCCATGTCATCCTTGATGCATAATGTTAAAATGAAATGGCCAAATAATCTAATCTCATGACACTAAAATACATGATGTCCAAAAATATGTGTGGCTTAATCCTTATTTTGAAAAGATATACAGTGATTCTCGGACCTTATATCTTGGTCCCATCCATATAAGTCATTCTCCTACGTATGGGTTATACTTTCATAATGGAAACATTTCTACCCATTCCTAGAAAATTTAATCATTAAATTTTTCTTTCATGTGCAAACACTTTCATTTTAATAGACCAAACGTTGTGTTTGGGTAAGGATGAATCTCCAAATACTTCCTGGACATCAAAATTAAAGGGTTATTGTTCAAAGGAAACCTTTGTTTGACTTTGAATAATATCCTCTAATTGTATATAATGAATCTCCAAAAAAAGTTATGTCAACCAAAGGGAAATTCATCCCCATGAGAGGTTTTTCTTACCTCTGTATGCCCCAATGATTGTTTTCAGCCCACATCGCTGATCAGATTTGAAACCCCCTAGATTATAGCTTACAACCTTTCCCCTTCATGTTTGAAGATGATAGAATAATCTTAGACACATTCCCATTAAAATTTCAAATAGTTTATACCTAATTCAAACCTAAGTGTCCGTAAATATTAGACCTTGAATATCCTTTCCGTAAGACGTTAAAATTCCCATTACATGTCCTAGTTTAATGAAATTAAACTACACCATATATCATTCCTACTTCACATAAGACAAATTCATGTAAGAGTGGTTTATCATTCATGGTAAATGCCATAATATATTCCCTTTTCATTTTTGGACATCAAATCCTTGACAATACACCCTTCATAGTTTTGAGAAATTCTAATTTTCATAAACTACATGGCTGTTAGAAATGGATGGATAGTGTTTTGAGGAAACCTTTGTTTCACTATTCATAATATGTCACAATTGGCTCTGCATAAGTTTCAGACACAAAAGACCCATCAACCAGAGGGAAATCCATCCTCATGAGAGGCCTTTTTTATCTCCATACACCCCAAATACATCATGATTGAAACTGCTTTTATAGTTACACCTTATTTTGTTCTCCCAAATCATGTATCAGATCTAGATATAAAAAAACCATGGTCTAAAGATTCCTTCATATGTTTGAAAATAGATTTTGGAATTCTCATCTAGCAATATTCGTTGAGGTAATCACTCCATAATTCATGGTTATAATTGTTCTCCCAAAAATACCAGTCACAGTAGTCTGACTTGAAATACATTAAACCACCTAAAGAAAGAGACATGGTACTCTCTAGGTTGAATTCCCTCAATGGGAACCCTGGGTAAAAGCTGGCTACCAGCTTCTAGGAACTATTCTTTTCATGGTTCGGGAAATAATTGAGAAATAAAAGGAATATAAAAAAGGTACAAAGTTTATTAGTTTGAATACCCATAAATGTAGTCCTAAGAAAAAGCCATGTAACACCCACTAATCACATACCATAGTGGTATTAGAAATAAATTATGGAGGTAAAAAAAAGACACAAATTATGTAGGGTATTTCATGTAACCATATAAATTGAAAAAATATGCTCATTGAGTCCCCTGGATTAGGAAAAAATTAGAGATTCACATGATTTTACTCTGCTAAAACAATTCAAAGAGGACCAAATTCTTTATTGGAACTGCTTCCTCATTATCTCGAATGGAACCCATTATAATGTGAGCATTTGTTGGGTCCAAAAAACTCGTCATGTAAGAAGAACATAATTACATAAATTTGATAATGGGAAAAAAATCGGAAAAACAGTTTGAAGAAAATGATCAAAGTATGAGAATCCATGAAGAAGGGTTTGGTATTGTGAAGTAAGAAACGCTATGCAGACCATCACTCTGCATGGAATTCCACCACTCTATTAAAAGTCCCGCCAATGAAGTCATTCACAGAATGAGAAGGAAACATCAATGACCAAAAACAAAATAAAATTGTTATCAGGGTTAGGTGGAGACTTTCTATCTTTGAAAATGACCATCCCCATGAAGGAGAAATCATTTATGGGTGATAAAATCATTCTCTACCTCCAGAAAATGAAATAATTCATTTACTGGGGAGTCCTCCTTGGTCCCCCACAAAAAACGATTCACATCCCACTGTAAATGATAGTCAATAATGGAATCTACCCCCTGATCTTCTATAAATGGCCATTAAGGGGGAACTAAGTGGGAGATGAAAATGGGAGACAGAAAATGGAGGATGATGAAATGAGTTGGGACTCGAAGAAGAATTTTAATAGAACTATATATTCCTATTAAGTAAACCCACCATATAGAATTGAGGAATAAATAAATTCATCTATCCATCCAAAAACCTAAAACCCTTTTGTGTAAACCATTTTGTGAGGCATAAATGGATGATCCATTTATGGCTGAGTACCTTGCAGAGCGAAACGTTATGCGGACAGAACCCTACCCCATGTTTAAAACTACTACCCTAGAAGAACTGGACCCCGTGTAGAAAAACACTACTTGGGTACAACCTATCCCCGCATAGCAACACACTACATGGGTTGGACCATGGTATGCATATCATAATGCTACATTGATGGTATGCTCACCTGCATTGCAACATGATATGCATAGGGGACCCCATCCCACAGAAGAACATGCTACGTAGAATGGGATATCCTATGAAATTTTGTTCTCTAGATCTCATCACTTCCTACTATCCTAAAATATGGCCCCAATTTGGTCCATCCATTAACCATTTTAATGGTATCGGGACAAGGCGTCATCCAAAGCCACCTGACATGTATGATCAGATCATCAAGAATATCATCATGTCCCATTGAGTCTTGATACACAATGTAATAGGATTAATATTAAAACCCTATATGATAAAGAGGACCCTCATAATTCCTTCCAGTATACATTGTCATGGTAATAAGATTCTGGAACATGGAGGTGCTTCTGGACTTTGAGGTGCTCACGCGAACCTCCCTGGTCTAGCTATTGAGGGAAACCACTGGCCTTTCCTTTCTATGAGGTCCAGTGATGGACACTCCCGTCTTCCCAATGAACGAAATGGGAATTCTCATAGGTGTAATCCCCAACTCAATACCTTCAAAGGGCCATATTATTTTTGAATCAAATTCATTTTCATCCCTATGAGTGTAAGAACCAACCACATGGGCCTTTTATAAGCTGTAATCCATAACCATATCCACTCATAGGTGTAATACCCAACCTAATACCTTCAAAGGGTCATATTACCAGTGAAGAAAATGCATGGGAATCCCCCAGAGTGTATGTCCCAGACACACGGTCCTCCTATAGGGTGTAAGGCCCAACCATATCCACTAAAATGGGCATCCTCATAGGTGTAATCCCCAAGTGATCGAACTAAATTTGATTTGATTCCCAACTAACTAAGATACATAGTAAGCCTCCATAAAGTCCAAAAAGAACCCTCAAATTCACCATAATGTTCTTCAGGTGAAATTCCCTATAGGCCCATATCCATATGGGAGACCACATCTCTTTCAGGTCCCTTGGACCACATCAGTGTAAGTACCACACCATCCTTGAGTAGGAACCTTTTTCCTGGACATCCTATCTAGGAAGAACCCAACCTTTTCTTGAGATGTCTCAGGCTCATTTTCATTTACTCTTTTTTCTTATTTTGAGTACTTTTTGGGTGTTGCCCAGGGGATTTCTTGGGTGAAATTTGATAAAATTTGAAGGATGGAGGAAATTTCATGGTTAGCGCACAATTTTCTTAAACTGTGTGCCCTAGCCCTACAAACCATGAAACCCATCACAGAGAGGGTTTAAATGGTTATTGCATGATTTTTGAAAACAAGAAACCTTTTAGGAGAAACAATGCACCCCCCCCCCTATAAAAAGGTGCATGGTTAAGGTGTCCAGTTTGGAAAATAATTCATCCCTACCTAAGAAAATGTCAGTAGGTTTTTAATTATCCTAAAAATTATATTTTGTATTTTTGAAACCCCCATATTAATACCTAGTCGATCCTAGATCAACCCTAATCATTCTATCTCTTTTTCAAAGGCTCCCAGATGAATTGTCATGGATTATGACCTCTATTCTTCATCATTTGAAGCTTGGATTGAAGATATTCACCTCTCACAGTAGGTAAATCTCATCTCAATTGGTTTCTCACCTATGTCTCATTCTTCTCTAATTATTTGGAGGCATTTTGTCCCCTGTTGATATTAGATCTAGATGTAGGTTTTATGGATCTTGTTTCATTTGATTTGGATCTAGGTTTTGAATCTAGATCGCATTCTTTGTTGTGATCATAGTTATTCTTCTCAAATTGTGGATTCATGTTGGCAAGCGTTCATCATCGATTTCGAGGTAGGTGGTCTATCATTCAAATCCCATATTCCTGATTTCAAATATATGTTTGAAATTTTACATTTTTTATTGAATTTTTATCTATTGAATTTTATAAATTTAATTAATTAATTTGGTGAATAAAGTAATTTAGGGATTATGGAATTGATTTAATAATGGGGTTAAATAATTGGTAAATTAATGGGTTTGTGAAATTGCGAAATTTTTTAATTGGATTAATTAATATTTGATATAATTAACGGGATATTGGTATTTTTTAATTTGATTAGTTAATTTTTGAACATTTAATGGAATGGGTGATTGTGAAATTGGTGGATTTTAATTAAATAATGGATTTTTATGATTGTGAAATTTGGATTGATTAATCATCTGATTAATTAATGAAAATTAGAATGGATTGAATTGGATTAATTTATTGATGAATAAATTAATTGGTCAATTATTGTGACTATGAAATTAATGGATTTGGATTAATTATTTTATGAATTAATTAATGGAAGATTGTGATGGTGAAATGTGACAAGATGATTAATTTTCTTTAATAATAAGTGATGTGATATTGTGATATATGTGATATTGGGATAAATGTGATATTTGAGATTGATTCATATACTAGTGTGGGACACAAACTGGTGCTCCAAATACCTATGTGCAATTGACTGATATATTAGTGTAGGACAGAGACTATCTCTCTAAATACCAATAGATTTCCAAATGAATGCATGAAAATATTATTTTATAGGATAAAGACTAATTCTTCAAATGCCGATGGGGTGTGGGATAGGGATTTATGCTCCAAATACCCACATAGTGCTAGACATGATGTTCTATGCCCATGAGGTTAGAATTGGACTATGGTTCCAAATGGTCGTGATAATGAATTGAAATGACATGCATAATGAAATACCATGATTTATATGGAATTGATAATTGAATATGTGATATGGTTTAGAATACGATACGAGATGAATCATGTATTGAGTGATTGGGGGTCCTTTGGAACTTGGGAGTTATGTGGTTAAATAAAGAGTAATTGAATAAATGTAACCATTTTACATAATTGATTTTACTTTATTATTTATAAAACATCATACATTGTTATTGATTGTATTCTATTTTAGACGCCATTGGTAGTGTCCAACTAAGTTGTACTCACACACAACTCAGGCTTCCTGATTGGTAATCTAATAGATTTTAGGGTTCCATGACAGGTTAAGAGAAAGTGCCGCATATTAGATGGATGAGTCAGGGTGGAGAATGGATGAGGGAACCGAATGTGGTTTCGGTCCTGCTTTGGAGTTTTTAGTGTCTTTTTATTTTGGTTTTTTTGTATTAACACTTGACACATACATTCGAATGGAATATCTACTTTTTAGTTTCGGTATTGTATTTTATGATTTGGTCATGATTTGATATTGTTATAATTATGGTTGTAGTTATATTATTTGGTTGTTAGGTATTTATTTTCTCTGTGGTATTACTTGGATAAATAGGGTATAGTATACCCATGTTCGATAGAAGACCATCACTACTAGTCAAAAACCTCTAAAAAATGGGGTGGTGTGTTTAAGGTCACATAACTGGTTGGATCATGGAACCAGTGTGTGGTTCTTGACTCAGGATGTTACAAAGTGGTATCAGAGTAGTTTTATTTTATTTTCTTTTTTATTTCTATTTTGGGAAAGGTAGATCAAAGACTAGGAAGAGCCATTCCTTGGTTATGAACTCATATATGGGAGTATCAAACCCATTTACTGGGAGAAAACTAAGTAACCAAGGTGGGATTGTTGTTATTAGTGTTTTCTATTACAGTTGGATGTTATTTCTCCTTGGGTGATGCACTTGTCATGTGATGTGGTTATTGTTCCTAAATTTTTTTGATATTTGACCCATGGACTAGTATTGTATGATATTTGATTATGAAACCATCATTCTAGGAACTCAGTATTGTTTTGTGACATGCATCATTTTAGGAACACATGGAAAATAAAATTTTAGACAAATTATTGAACTTGAATGGATTTTTTCATTCTTGTGAAAATGAAATGAAATAGGGCCTAATATGAAGTTGAAAATTATAAATGATGAAAAATGTAGAAAATGGATATCTAATGAGACTTGAATAATGATTATGATTTTAATATATATTAACTATGATCTAGATGTATTGTGGTAAATGGTAGTGATTGTGCCATGGTTTTGACTGTTTCATGAGGGAAAGGGGGATGAATTGTTAAAGATTTATGTGAAACACTCTTATTTAATGTGTTAATTTTTTAAAATGTTTCCTGAGACATGTGATTGGTATTTTAGAGATATACCTCCATGATGATGCTTTTTGGTAGGAAGACAAGAGGCTATTTCTATAAATGAACCACCAGTTGTGGAACTAGAGTCACCAGTAGTGTCGGGTGAAAAGGATGGGGAGATGTTTGAGGAGAACATTGCTCAGTTCATGTAGTTTAGATAAAGAGACATAGGGTGGGTAGCATGTAGTATGTCTGACCAGACATGGGAATTCCAGTTGTAGAACCCTCCCATATTTACCCAAGTGTGTGGACTTTTGGTAGTTGTATTCTAGATGTAGTATATCAATAGGATACTTGAATGCATAGAAACCCTTTCTGAGAAGAGAGTAAAATTGGATACTAACTTGTTATGTGATCAAGAAAAGGGTTGGTGGTACATCAGGACTCAAGATGGATAGTTGGAGACTATGAAGTGTAATTACTTTTAGGAGATGTTCTGGTATCACTTTTACCATGAGACACTCAGGTGGGAGAGAGAAACTGAGTTAATGAGACTGACTTATGGGAGCATATATGTTATGCACTATGTTGGAAGCTTTAAATATTTGAAGTGTTTTGTACTAGAATTGGAATAAGATGAGGATACTATGGAAAAGAGGTTTCTGTATGGGATTAAATTTTAAATTAGGTCTCAGGTGAATATATTCAGGCTGATGAATTTTTCAGAAATGGTTAATCAGGCTCTCATATCAAAGAGGAACCAAAAGAAGGATTCTAGTGGCTGACATGTGGTTTCTTTTGGATACTTAGGTGGTATGGATTTCGAGAGTAGTAAGCCTCATTAAAATATTGTTATCCAAATAAGTGTAATGAATAGTGTCCAAAAAGAGGGTTCAGTTAAACATGGTCTTACCTGAGCGCTTTTTCACCAGTGTGGTAGGTCGGCCCAATTTCGGGAACATTTTCCCATACCACTAATAAAATTTCACACCTGTGGTTGGATGGGCCATCTATAGAGGTTCTCTAGGAACCCATTATAGATGGGGAATGATATAGGAGTTTGTATGAACCATTGTATGGTAAGGGGGTCTTCTACATCATATCAGTCTCATAGTTGGAGTTTTATTGGTTGTGCAGGTCGAGTCAATGAATGCCGATCTTCCCAGAAGCAGAACATGTATCATAAAAGTTGTGCATCTCGTGTTATTCAAACTACATCATATAGAATAGTGTTAGGATGGTTTCATGTTGTTAATTATACACCTATGGATAGTGAGGTTAGACCATCGATAGTGATAGGTACAATTCTTATAGCTTCTATGCTACCCAGTTCTTTATTTGATACTAGTTTATATAATACTGTTATATCTACACAACATTTTATTTGGTTTATAATCGTGGTGGAATTCATGAGTGGGGATATTATGATAAGATACACCTTTGTGAGTATTGTTGGGAGATATATATTTTATGCAGGGTTGTTTTCTCGAGGTTAGGGAATATCATTTTCTGTGGGATCATTACATTCCTGTGATGCTAGTCTTTGACCTAAATTTGGGTATGGACTTGTTAGAATCATACTGAGCGAAAATTTATTGTTCCCATGTGATAGTGGATTTTAGGTCTCCTACGGGTGAGAAGCCCATTAACCATGGAGAGTTGGATATTAAGGTGGTCCATTTACGGCTTTTTCATTAGCAACTAGGGGAGATTAATGGACATGTTTCTAGTATATTATTGGAGGATGGGGTTGTGAAGCATGATATTTTCCACAAATATAATATAGGATTTAACATGTGTTTCGGGAGGATTTATTAGGGCTTCCACCTAAGAGAGATATAGAATTTGTAATTGATCTCATGCTAGGGGATGAGCTAGTTTCTATTCCACCATACAGAATGGCACTTATAGAGATTCAAGATCTCAAGACTCAGATAATAAAGTTGATGGATAAGGGGTTTATCCATCCAATTTCATCACCTTGGGGTTCTCTAATATTATTTTCTAAAAATGTTTATGGATAAGGGGTTTATCAAGGTTTTTTTTACAGTTTATATGATCTTGTGTTTTCTCAAAGATTGACTTGAGATTAGGGTATTTTCAGTTGATATTTAAACCTTATGATATATCGAGGAAATCTTTTAGAATAAATTAAATCCTCTATGAGTTTTTCATAATGGTGTTAGGATTGAAAAATGAACCAGCAATGTTTAAATTCCTGATGAACAAAATCTTTCACCTATATATAGATCAATTTTTTTTAGTATTTGTGGATGATATCATGGTTTCCTCGAAGACTGAGGATGATCATGCCCAACATATTTACATCATCTGGATTATATTGAGAGAGAATCACCTATAGTCCATGTTTTATGAGAATTAGTTTTGGATTGATTAGGTACACTTCTTGGTTCATAGAATCTTGGAGGAAGGTGTTTTAGTGGAAAAATAAAAGGTTCAGGCAGTTGTTTCTTGAGACCAGAACAAGAATTTTTTCAATATCTATAGATTTATGGGTTTAGTAGGATATTATCAGAGGTTCATCTAGTACTTATCCCCTACATAATAACCATTTTTAGGCTTGACCCAGAAGGGAGTAAAGTTTGAATGGTTTAGAGCATGTGATAATTATTTCCATTATCTAAAGAAGAATTTGATTACAATACCATTCTTGATCCTATCTGATATAGTTGAAGATTTCAGGATTTTATATAATGATTCTAAAATTGGTCTTGGAGTATTATTGATATAGGGAGATCGATTTGTGGGGTATGGGTCATGTTAGCTGACAACACGTGAAAAAAATTACACTATGCATGACCTCAAGTTGGATACAGTGGTTTTTTATTTGAAGTGTTTGTAGCATTATCTATTTGGAGAAAACATCATTATGTATCATGTTTATAATATCCATAAGTATATATTTTTAAGGAGATATTTAAATATCGAGCATCAAAGGTGGTCTGAGTATATGAAGTCATTTGATTTTGAGATAGAATACATGCCTAGAAAGGGAAATAGTGTTACTGGCACATTGAGTAGGAAAACATAGACACGAAATTTTTTGAGTCTAGTGTTGAGTGAAAGATAATGAAATTACTAGCTCTGATGCATGTTGCGGTTCAGGATATTCGGTAGCATATCACTCTCACTTTAGTTTTCGTGGAGCCTAAAATTTTGAGATAGATTAAGGATTGGTAGTATGAGGATCTAGAATGTATGACCTTGAGGGATAGCCTTGAAGGTGATGAGTTGCCTCAAGACTGGGAAATAGTTTAGAATGAGATCATCTATGCTGGGAATATAATAGTTGTGCCTATGAGTATACAAGAGGAAATGATGTGTGAATTTCATGCCTCAAAGTGGGAGGTACATCTGTTTGTGACTGAAATGTATCATGAACTAAAAGATAGATTTAGTGGTCAGACATGGAAAAGGATAGAGTAGGGTTTGTGAAACTATGATACATTTGTCAACAGGTCAAGTCCATGAATCAATGACCTGGGGGTTTGTAGAGTCGTTTCCCATTTTGGAATGGAAGTGGTATGACATTAACAAGGATTTTTTGGTTGTTCTCTAAAGGATGCCTCAAAATAATAAAGACATTTGGGTGATTATAGAACATTGGAAAAATGTAGAACATTTATTATTAGTATGGGATATTTATCAATGGATTATTTGGGAGACCTAAATGTTTATAAGATAGTTTGTCTAAATGGGGTGCCACATACTATAATTTTAGACCAAAAATCAATTTTTACTTCATGAATCTAGCAGGGATTGTAGAAGGTACTTGGTCTATTAGTTTATATAGGCACAAATTTCCACCCACATATAGATGGACAGTTAGAACGTACAATATAGGTGCTTGATGATATATTGTGAGTGTGTGTTCTAGAATTTGGTGGGTCTTGGATGAGACACATTGAAGTTGTGGAGTTTTACTATAAAAATTGTTATTAAGAAACTATACCGATGGAAACATATAGAGACCTTTAATATAGGCCATGAAGATCACCACTATGATGGATGGAGGAAGGTGAGTCAAAGTTATTGGTATCGAGACTCATGTAGGATACATCAAAGCAGGTTCACATAATTAGGATGTTTATGGGGTTGGATTAGATAGATATAATTCATATTATTAAATATGACAAAGACCCTTAGATAGGGTGATTATGTATTCCTTTAAGAGTAAACTATATTAGGTCACAATAGGATATGAAGATAGGGAAAGTTGGCACCTAGGTTTGCTGGACCATTTGAGTTTTTTCCAAGAATTGAGCAGGTGGCATACTGATTGGCACTTCCACAGAGATACAATGCTATGAATGATTTTTTATTTCTGTCACAACATTAGCAGTATCACCCCATCCCATCTCATGTGATCAATGTGGATGATGTAGAGCTAAATACATATACATACTTTGAATAAAATATGATATGTGTGTTAGATCATAGTGAGAAAGTGTTTTAGGGGAAGACCATAATGATAATTCATGTATTATATAAACATGGGTCTATGTATGAAGAAACTTGGGAGAGAGAAGTAGATATACATGCTCAATGGCCCAATCTTTTTAACCAGGAATCTAAGAGGTGTTTTGGAGTATAGGATGAGGATTAGTTGTTATAAGGTGGGGAGATTGTAAGAACCCTATATTTTATTGAGATGTATCAGGATCATTTTTAGGTACTATTTTTCACTTGTTTTGAGAACTTGTTTTTCGGGTTAACATTGCGATTTGTTAGGTGAAACTTGAGAAAAATAGAGGGATGGAAGGTAGTTGATGATTGGCACATATTTTTTCCAAACCATTCACCTTGGCCCAACAAATCATATAACCCCTCAATGAGAGGTATTGCATGGATGGTTCATGGATTTTAAAAATATGTTTCCTTTTAAGAGTAATGATGACCCCCCCCCCCCCCGAATAGGCACATGATTAAGGTGAATGATTTGGAAAACTTTTTTCCCCTTCATAGGAAATCGTTTATGGGTTTTCAATGAACCCCAAAAAATATATTTTCATTCTGAAACCCCCAATATTAACCCATATCATCCTTATCTCAACCCTAACCATTATCTATAATTTTTTGAGGCTCTCAAAAAAATTACAAAGACATATGACCACTATTATTTCCCATTCAAAGACCGAATTACAGTTCTGCACCTCTCCTGATAACTTAATCTCATCCCAATTGGTTTCCCATCTCTCTATCATTCTTCTATAATTTTTTGAAGGGAATTTTTACCCTATTGGGATTAATTCAAGATCTTGGTTTGATTTATCTTGTTTTATTTTGATCAAGGGTATAGTATTTTAATAAATATATCATTCTCTATCATGATTAGGGTTATTTCCCTCAAATTGTAGATTCTCGCATCACTGATTTTGAGTTAGGTGGTCTATTATTCAAATCCCATAGTCTTTATTTAAAATAAATGAATTTAATTATATAATTTTTATTGAATGTTTACCATTTTTTTAAATTGAATTAATTAATTTCCTGAATTAATTAATTTAGGGATTATGGGATTGATTTAGTAATGGGTTTGTAGAACTCAAAAATTAATGGGTTTTTGAAATTTCCAATTGATGAATTGTATTAATTAATTGTTGAATTAATTAATGGGATATTGGTATTATTTAATTAGATTAATTAATTTTTGAATTAATTAATTGAATGTGTGGTTGTGTAATTTTTTGTATTTTAATTAATTAATTAATTATTGAATAAATTAATATATTTTTATGGTTGTGAAATTTGGGTTAATTAATAGATGGATTAATTAATGGAATGTTGGAATTTTTGGAATTGGATTAATTAATTATTGAATTAATAAATTGATCAATTGTCATGATTTTCCAATTGATGGAGTTGGATTAATTAATTTATAAATTAATTAATGGAAGATTGTGAGGGGGAGATGTGATAAGAGGATTAATGTTGTTTAATATTGAGTGATGTGATTTTTTTTATAAATTTGATATTGTGATAAATGTGATATGGGATATTGATTATTATATAAGTCTCGAACACAGAATGATGCTCCAAATACCCATGTGTGATTGACTGATATATGAGTGTGGGACACGGAATGGTACTCCAAGTACTCATAGAGTGCCAAAGGCATGAATGAAAATATTGTTGTACGAGACAGTGACAAATTCTCTAAATACCCATGGGGTTTGGGATATGGACTAATACTCAAATTACCCATGGAGTGGTAGACATGATGCTCTATGCCCATGAGATTGGCATTGGAATATGGATCAAATTGGACATGATAATGAATTGAGATGATATGGATAATGAAATCACATGTGTTATAATGAATTTTAAATTGAATATGTGATCTCGTTTAGACTCCAGCATGAGTAGAAGCATGAGTTGAGTGTTCATGTGTCCTCAAGAACCTATGAGTTTTGTGGTTAAATAAATATTAATTGAATAAATGTAAACTATTTACATAATTCTTGGTAATTTATTCTTTATACAAATTCATACACTATTATTGATTGGATATTGTTTTATACACCATTGGTGGTGTCCTACTGAGTTATAATCACACCCAAATTAGGATACCTAATTAGTTGAATATATTTCATTGTTATATGATATTTTAAGGGAAAATTCCCCATGTTAGATGGATGATTTGGGATAGAGGGTGGATGAGGGAACCATACACGGTTTAAGTACATCTTGGGAGTTGTGAGTGTCTTTATTTATTTTTTGGCTTCGCATATTCACACTACAAAAGTACTTTGGAATAGCATATCTACTGTTAAGTTTTGGTATTTTATTTTATGCTATGTTAATCATGTGATATTGGTATCACTATTTCCATGGTTATATTATTTGGTTATTGTTTATTTATTCCCATTATCGATATTAGACCCCCAATATCTAGTCATTTTCCACTAGTGCATAGGGAGTCAGGCTTGAGGACACATAGTGGACCAGATTTGGTCATTAGTATGTGGCGCTCGAGTAGGGATGTTATATTAATGCATCATGTTAAATTGTATGGTTTGGTCCTCATTTCATTACCTTAAAAGGTGATGTTTATTGTTAAGTAGAAGTGAACTATATGGGTTCTAATTTCTTTCTTGAGTATATGTAGGAATTCCATTTCTCATGTTTGATCCAAACATCAAAAAAACTATCATCCCCCAAGATGATAGTCAATTCCAAAGAACCTCACAATAAGGATTAAAACTAGCATCATCTTAATAAAATTTTAAAGAATATTTTAACTATTCATAAAGGCGAACCATTGATAGAGAACTTTGGATACATACAAATACACCTACCAATAGAGATCCTTTGATAAATATAGATGATTCTAAACCCATTCATGTTAATAATTAATCATTTCTTAATGGTAATATAATTCATACATAATTGGGAATAAAAAAATTATTCATGAACATGTCTTAAATATATAATAGAGTTTGAAGATATGAAATATTTCCCCCAAAAAATCTGTAATGAGCTGGACATCTCATTCTCTTGACCAATGTGAGGTTTTAAGTTTCATTAACCAAGTTCCCCAATGAATGTATTCCTTTGGAAAGTTTGTCCATGGGTCATCATGTATATGAGATCCATTGGGTGTTTCTGGATCCACAAAAAAATGTGTGAGGCCAATCGGAAATGATGCGCCCAACATGAGTGATTATTAACAATCCAGCTCCTTATAATCAATCATTAGGTCCATGTTATTTCCATTGGAAATAGTGAACATGTGTTCTTGAGAGTTCCGCCTTGGTTAGTTCACAAACATCTTGAAAAACATGGAAATATTTCACCATGTATTGTCAGAAAATTTGAGGTTTTTGAGAAGGTGGGTAAAGTGGATTTTCATTTATCACTTCCACCATATCTAATTTCAATACATCATTTTTTTCATATATTAATGTTTGAAAAGTATCTTTCTGATCCATATTATGTCTTGAGTTGTTAAGATCTTGATATTGAGCCACATTCATCCATGACTGAGAATCTAGTCTTTTTTTCAATTCTAAGACAAAGGTATTTCATGGTAGGATGATACCTTTGATTCATGTTCTATGGTATCATGGTTCTTATTCTAATGAAATGTGGGAGAGAGAGGAACTGATGAGAGAGAAATGAACTCATCTCTTTGATATGGAAATTTCATGATATGATTTCTACGTATATAATTTATTTATGGTGGGGAGGATATAAAATTCCGTTACTTTTTATCAGGTACACTCCGACCATATTTTGATATCCTTTTGGTGGGGTCTTGTTTCAGTGTGTTTCGGATTAAATTTTGAGATTTCTGGAATCTTTTTGGATAGTGAACTTTTGGTGCATGGTTTTCCCAATTTATGTTTCCCCCCAATGAAAACCCTACACCCCCTAGAATGTGGTTAATGGATGGTTGGCACATGTTTTCCTAGATTGTGGTCCCACACAGAGGAAACGTTATTCCCTGTATAGTAGGGGTGCATGGCTGGTGCACAATTTCCCCTGAGCATGCACACCCTCTAGAAAACCATGTGTGTGATATTTTTAATTTCTGAAAAATTATTTATAAATTCAAATCCACCCATTTTGAGTAACTAATCACCCCACTCAGAATTATTATGATTTATAGGGTTTGAAAGTCTCTTAAGAAGCAGTTTTGGATCCTCTAAACCCATTTCCTGGTCAATCGAAGCTGAATCAATATCATTTAATCTACTCCAGGTAAGTGGATCCCCTTATATGTAGTTTATTATAGTTTCTTTTAATCTCCTTATTAGATATTATTAGATCATCATGTTTTTGATTCGTGTAAACTCTATTTAGATTAATCTAATACTTTTCTTTTTCATATCATGATTCTTATATGATCCATACATTTTCTTCACCTTCATTTGTCATTGGGGTTTCTATTTTGGGTGTTTATCATTTGAATCCACATTTTAATGTTACATTGTTCCATTTTATAATTAACATTTAATTGAAAATTTTATATTATTGATTAGTTATAGATATATTTCAAATCATTTATAAAACATGTATTTGAAATGATTTTATTATGAAATTTGAAATAGTATAAATATTGAGAAAAAAACCGAATTCCAACAGAATTATAATTGTGGGGTGAATTTTGAAAATGATGGAATTGATGAAATTATTTAAAAAAATCATAAAAATGGATAAAATTAAAGTGATGAAAAACTAGGACTGTTTTTTCATTGAAAATATATGAAATGATGAAAAACCCATGTTTTGGATTTGAAATTTAATTATCATATTAAAACTAAAAATTAAGAAATTGGATTGTAACTGAAGAATGATTTGAAATTAGATAATTTGACCATTATTTATTGATTTATTAATTATATAAAATCATGGGTAGTTAATGGGTTATTTAGGACTAGAATGCAAGGATCGTGATCTCTTATCATTGGATTGATGATGAAAACTCTAACAAAAACCTAGTTCGGCATGATTATCCCAAATATGATATTGATGAGTCCTATTCAGATTGTGTGTGGGGGATGTGTATAGACATGTTTAGCCATGATCACTAATTTGAGAAGTGTGAGGATCCTATATCCAAAAATTAACAAACATTAGGGAAGATGACCACGGTGCTTATTGTGTATGATTTTGATTATATACTTCATTGCTTATAGAACTGTTTTAATCATAAAAAATGATTTATTTAAATACTTTATATAAAGATTTTATTTAATCCATCAGGAAATATCTTTAATATGTTGAAATAAATAAATTGTGTGTTTTAAATATAAAAATGACAGATTATACCATGCCATATTTAATTTAAATTGAAAGCATGATTTTTTTTATTATTATATAACCTGTTATGGAACACGTGGTGAGACCTCACTATTCTTTATAGCTCACACCATACCTTTACCTTCAAGAATTTCTATAATTTCTTATGATATGTTTCAGAAAAGGGAAAAGGACACATGAAGGTGGTTGATGTTCATTATACTTTGTTCATGGTGTGATGGAGGTGACCGGTAGAGATTTTATCCACTTGTTAGATGAGATGTTTGTGTTTTTGTCTTGTAAGATGTGTAGTACTTTGATGAAATACAAATTGGGGTTTTGTTTTACTTATTATTATAGTACTCTATTCATTTTTAGTGTTGATAAAAATGACTTGAAAACTTTTATCTTTTGTAGTTTGGTGGTAAATTCATTCCCTATTTTATTGTGCATGTTTTTGGTTGCTAGGCTCCAACCCTTGTGGATAGGGAATTTTGTTTTGACTATGTCATAGATGACTCTGGTATCATGGTACTAGGGTATCCAAGCTTGTTCATGATAGAACCTCATCACATAATTAATGTGAGATCATGAGGGGGGGAGTATAAAACCATCTATTTTCATTACATTATATATTTTTTAGGGTTTGTCTAATACTAATGTACACAAGGGTGTTATCTAGGTAATCCAACATAGGTGGCTGCCTATTTAAAAATCTATTTATAATTCATTTTATATTTAAATAAAAAAAAATTATATTCACTTGTATATCCCAAACCTTGGATTTTTATCATATCGCACAATCCAATATTTTATTTTATTGATCAATAAAACCAAATTATAGGTTTTAGTAGAATCCCACACACTAAACACCATAAACAATGACATCAAAAGAAGAGGAGCATCACAAAAAGATGTGGTATCCATGTAATTCCAAATAAATAATATGAAAGTTCCAATTTCAACACACATCTAAAATAAGAAAACATAAAGAAAAAGAACCAAATGGCCAACATTAGTGATCAGAACCAGGATAGACTGGTATTTCTTGGAAAATTATTTTACATTTAGGGTTGGATATACATATAATTATCCATATATGTATCAAAAAATTATGTTTGAAAACATCATCAAAAAATAAAATGTAAAATTTATTTCATCTATGTTTGTAAAAATATCATTCAAATTTGAAGAAAATCGTAGAATTCTTTCTTTTATAGGACTAAAGGCCTCTTTTTCTACATTGCATTATCCTTTGATTATAGGTACTAGTTAATATTATAATGATTTGATATATCAAGATCCTTATCTATAGCTTTACCAATTATGTTATACAAAAATTTCAATTTCTCCATGATAAGTAGGTGGATGAATTCGCAGTGATGTTCACCTTCCAATAAACCTTCAGTCATATTGGGATTGATTTATTTCTTGGGTAACCCTAAATTATAAGCCTCTTCCTCATTAAACATAGATTACATGCTAGAAAACATAGTCTTCATAGGTTTCAGAAGTGAGGAGTAGACTTTTTAGCACTTCATTTTCTTCTCTTTGGCGGCAGGAGATACCCCCATATAACGTATCAGGGTTATATAGCCATATATCACATGTATTGACTATTTAGAATAATCATATAATTACATATCATCACAAAACACAATAATAATAATCAATCACATAATTACCATTCATCATATTACCACATTACTATTCCACCTCAAAATCTTTTACCAGCTACCACATAATAGAATTCTAAAATGGGATAATTATTTATAGAATTTATTAATCTATTTCATGTTCCAAAAAATCATCCAATTCTTCTTGTTTAATTCATTCATTCCTTATCGATTTAATCTATAAATTTTCAGACATTAATCACATTAAACAAGCCATATATATTTATTAGGGTCATCATGTATCCAAAAACAAACATAATGTCTTTTATAGATTAATATGTCATAACAGTTGAAAATAAATAAATTTAATATGTAATATATATATATATATACTTTTTTAAGAATATTCATTCCATGTGATTCATTACCAATTTATAGAAATATTTTTGAAATGAAAGAGATCATTGAAACATATCAGTGACTCTATGTATGTGTATCAAACTAAAAGGATTGGATATCAAGCTATTATTCACCTTTTAGAGGGAATTATTTCCTAATATGGGACACTCATATATATATTTAATACATTTTTATGAATATTACCCAGTAATTTTAATAATAATACTGGTTATCCTCATGAAACATGGTTGATTAGCTTAGGGTGTGAATAAATGAGAATAAATTTATATACATTGATGGTTCTTTGTCTACTTCCTTTTAGGGTGAAGGTACATGATTTAGTTTAAACATATATTTTTGTAACTCTATAATTTAACTTCATCTAAGGTGATACTTGGATTTCGATCAATCCTATTAAATATTATTCCTATATATCCTTGTAAAAGGAATCAAAACCCATGTAGTTTTGTTCCATTTAATCAAAAACATCATTCCTTTTAAGGTTTTGTAGTAGGGAGCCATTATAACTACTTTATAGTCATGTGGAACATACATTCTAGGAAAAAAGATCACAGTGATGATTGGTGTGGGACATACACATAGGGGAACCTTTCTCATAGTAATATAGGGGAATATATCCCATTTTAGATTGGATTTTATATCATTTATAAGTCCCCACCCTATCCTGTTACTTATCCATATCTACATTTTATTAAATATCTTTAAATTATTACAACTTTTGATCGTTTCATGTCAAAAAAATTTCCTTGGAGGTTCTCAAGGATATCATAGTGGTGGTTTTTCTAAAGGCAGGTAGTTGCATATTTCAAGGGATCTTTTGTAGTGCCATCGACTATCCGTTGGATAGGGAAATAGCCATGTATGGATTAATGAATCCCATCATCCTATTGGTGAGACCCATTGACCCACAAATGGAATCCTAACTAAATTATACTACTAGAGGAGTCCCATCGTCCAACTGGTGTGGTTCTTAGCTATACAAGCTCTCTGTTCAGCATGACTAGCTAGCTAGTGGAGGCTAGTGGCTAGCTGGGGTAGTTATACTAGGATAGAACTAAGATGAGTATAATTCTATTTTTCTTCCCTAAAACTATTTAACTTATTAATAACCCTCTTTATACCCTAATTCAAGAATAATAATTTGTAAAGGTTATCTAAGGATTCCATGACTTATCTAATTCATTCTTCTAGTTTCTTGATCCATGGTTTGATCTATATATCTTGAATTGGTAATTCTTGATCAAGATAAATGAATTCCTCATTTTTCTTCCTAACTTATCTTCTTCTACACCTGATGTGGTGGATCTGTAATTTTTCCTAGTTATTCATGGTGTTGTTCATTGATAAATAAACTTGACTATTAGATTCATCTTCTCTTATTTTTAGGAAGGATGTCTAAAGCATGTCCCAAGGGTTTAAAATTTATTTCTAGTATGTGAAACATGCGTTATTGGTCCAAATCACCATAAACATGACCCCTTATAATTGGAATCCACTTATTTAGATTGAATCATCGTGCTTAAACAACCAATAGATATCATTAGGATTGTTGGTGATTAAGACACAAGACATTCAACCACTTGAGAGGTGTTTCAATATAAAAACTAGGTTTGGACCCATAATATATAATCCTGAATTCTTGTAATGGGTTCAGAAAATTGATCGTGGGAATGAAATAACATATCTTTAGCATATTGTAAATAAATTGGTAATTGGATTAACATTGACATAATTTGAATATGAACTTGAATTAACACAAATGATATTTGGATTGGTAAATGGAATGTAAATGAAATTTGGAATAAATAAATAATGGAATTTAAATATATTTTTCATGATAATTGGTAAATGTAATGAAATATCGAAAATAGAATAGTTAAAATTTTCATCATGTTTGGTATTTTGGTATTCTTTGATCCTGCATATACTTGAATCTTGTTATGTAAATTGAAATATCATGGGAATTCACATAGGGACCATTGTGATATTGGAATATGTGTGTGGCCCAAGTATGAGAATTTAAATTGTGCCCATTTTTAAATTAGAACATGAGATTGGATCCCGCATGAGAATTTTCATTTCATCCTTTGAAAAATAGAAAATGGGAATCACCCTTTCCTTTGGATCTTCCTTGGCATTTTTATGAACAGAATGTGTGAATTTTCCTTGGAATAAAAATCCAAATGGACTCAATGGT
Source organism: Viscum album (assembly GCA_963277665.1). Taxonomy (NCBI): domain Eukaryota; kingdom Viridiplantae; phylum Streptophyta; class Magnoliopsida; order Santalales; family Viscaceae; genus Viscum; species Viscum album. Next base: position 1,617,652,804 of record OY728158.1, read on the forward strand.
GAGTATTGATAGATACCTACAACATTATGATGAATAAGGTATGGATAACCTTTGGTGTTAACAAGGATATTGATGGTTACGAAGTTTATTTGATATTCTGTATTCAGTTATAAATAATTAAATTGTATATAATATTGTTTCATATAATATTAATCATATATGATTTGTTTGGATGTCGTTGGTGGTGGACTTATGAGTTTTAATCACACCCCCTTCGGGCCTCTATTTGGTGCCCAAGAAGATTTCATGATTACTGGATTGGATAAGGGATAAGGTCACTCCACAGGATGGTTGGGTTTTATTACTGGGACAAGATCTTGTATATTGGACTGAGAATGTTTATAGAGAATGGTATTGGGAGTCTTTATTTTGGATCCTTCATTTTTTTATTCCATTAATAACTTTTATTATGTCATTCATTATGCCATTTCATAGTTTGGTTATACATGATTCATTTTTCATTGCCTATTTATCTATTGGAGTTGATTCATATTATTTTATTTATCATTTTTTCCACTATTATTTTTATTTTATATCATATGATATAGTATCCCCATTATACATATTAGAACCTCACTTATAGTCGGTAACCTTTGGGATATAGGGAGGTGGGATTGATGTCCTATGGGAACCCATCTCTGTCACGTGAAGGAGAATTAGAACATGTTTTTTATAAAGTAGTAACAACTATTTATTCTGTTATGTTTACATTTTAGGTAAGGTAGATAAGAGAATAAGAAATATAATGGCTTGTTATTTAGATAGTAAATAGGACTAGTTGACCCATGTGTGCTAAAATCCCAGTATTATAGGGATGGTATTGTTGTCCTCAAGATTATCTTATCACAATTGTGAGGTAGTTTCACCTTGGGTGATACACTTATTGTGTTATATTTTGGATTTATGATATTTTAATCATGGTATAGTATTCCATGAGGTGAAAAAACATGCATCATGGTAGGCATGTGACAATGTATGGTATCATTCATAGTTCAAGTAATGGATTCATTTATTTCACATGAAATTTGTAATTACATGTTTGATAAAAATGAATAAAATTAAATTCATGAAAATTTTATTAATTCGCATTCAAAGTCAATATTAGGGTGACCTTGTAGATTTTGTTATATTTTTTCTCCTTTACTTATCATTGGGTTATGTTATGTAACCACTGATATTAGGAGTGTGTTGAACCTTATAGAGAAATTACTCAACATTATCTTCAGGTTGACTATTGTGAGAGAAGTAATGATATAAATCCTTATATAGTGGAGCGTTAAATTACTATAGAATCAATGAATCCAATGAATGATCAGCTCCATGATAGTTTCTTATTAATTTATTGATATATGAAGAGGGATACTAATCATGATGACCCTTCCATTTCTGATATGACATGGGAGTTATAGATACAATACCCACCCATGTTCACTAGGGCGGTAGGACCTTATATAGAAATGTTCTAGATCGAGTCCTTCTAAGTGATCTATAGTAACTTTGATAAAACCATTTTGAAGAGGTTGAACATTTCTTCTTATATTCAATTAGGACTATCCAAGCGCTATTGAGATGTCTTAGTGTATGATAGGAAAAAAGAGGATCCATCCTCTAAGGACTTCAAGGAGAAGTGCCTAAGTAACTTCTATCTAGAGATGTTCACTGATGAATGCGAACAATAGTTCACGAATTGGACACATGGGAAAATTTAAGTGATATAATTAACTAGCCACTTCATAGACCTATAATTTTTTTATCCACTATTATTAGGATTTTATATGGCCAATGTAAATCACTTCTATGATAGGATTTGGTATAAAATCGTGTTGTAGTTGAATGTCTTCTAATTGACCAATGTTTTTGATGTGATGGACTAGTCTCTCATTTCTGAAATAACCTAAAGGAGGACCCAAGTGCTGATTAGGGAATTTCAGTAGGGGGTTCATGGAATTCCTCTTTCAGAACCATGAAGGGCTGATATTAATAATTCTTCTAAGGTATAATTAGGAAAATAAGATAGGGGAGCGGACCAATATCTCAAGACCACGGACATGAATATTACGTTATTATGGTTGGTATAAAATTAATAACTAGTAGTGTCATTTCACTCTAGTGGAGTGTTAAGATTATAGTAAGATCATATACCTATAGAAGATATATATGATCAGTCATTAGTCTATAATTCATAGAGGATCATGGCTGGAACTAGAACATTGTTGGAACTTAACTGCCCCTCGATAGAATGGGACCTAGAGTCCCACCAAATTCTTTGGATGGGGTAGGGGTTTAGTACCCTAATAATGTGTTTGATGTATCAATATAAAAGGATAATTATAAAGGATTAATGTTGGATCCTATCATAGAGGGGTGAGTTAGTTGCACGCTATACAGTCTAGTCATACCAGTCTGAATGCTGGTCTTTCCACCATCAGAGGTGAGATTCTTATATCATGTACCATTTACTACATTTTGATAGATATATTTTCATCACATTATAATGTATCTTTTCAATTATTTAATGGAATCATTATAGCTATGAAAAAACATAATCATGGTTATGACCAATGACACAATATTGGTGTGTAATCATAGGAAATCAGGACTAGTAATGAGTTTTCTCTTAAAATTTATGGTTATCTCTTCCTATGGAATCTATTGTGTTGTAAAACATTGAGTTTGATTTGATGTTATGTATATATTAGATAGTTATATACCAGGATCATATTGACTTTTTTCCAAGGAGAGATACCTTCTTATCTCCATAAGAAGAAGTTTTATCTATGAGGATAATGGGATATCTAGGCTAGTCACACAAGACCAATTAGACATGGATTTGATTACCTCTTGGCCCTAGTAGAAATATTTATTCTTTAAAATAATTAATTTCATGAGAGTACCATTACCCTAGTAGTGGACCACTTTTACTATGTATTTTTAACGTAGTTCTACTATTTCTCACATGAGTGGGAGATTTAGTTCACTATCAAATTGGTGCCTGAAGAAAAACCTATTTCTATCCAAACGTAAAAGATAAAACCATCAGATCTCTAAAATTTGCAATTATGGTTGGAGGATCTATAAGATAAATGATTATTATATCCTAGAACCACGCTATGGGGTTCACCTATGCTTTTTCCAAAAACAAATATGTAATCATACTCTTATGGGTATATTTCTATAGGATAAACCAAATGATAGCCAAGAACTTGTTTCCCATTTTTCGAATTGGTGATATCATTAACTAGCTGAGGTGTGCCTGAATGTTCTCCATGATTGAAATGATTTTAGGGTACCATTATTTGAGGGTGAGACCATATTAAATACATTAAACAAATTTTAGTAGAAGGAATTCTTACATGAGTTTATGCTAATATTATGTGGTATAATAAAAACACCATATTTATTTATAGCCTTGATGAATCAGGTCCTCTATCTATATCTGGATAATTTTTTAGTGGTTTTCATAAATGACATATTGGTGTAATCCCAATCTAGAGACAATAATTCCCAATATATTTACATCATCCTGAGTATGCTAAGAGAGCATGGTTATACACCAATCTATCTATGAGTCATTTCTTGATTAAAAAATTACACTTCTTGGGCCACATCATCTCATAGGATGAAGTGTTAGTGGACCATTTGATGGTGTTAGCTATTGTATCTTGGTAATATACCAAAACATTCTTTGATAATTGGACCTCTCTAGGTTTTTAGGTTATTATTAGTTATTCAACCAGGGAATCTCCCATATGGTAGCGTTGATGTTATCTCTGAATAAGAAAGGGGTAAGAATTGATTAGTCAAATGATTTCAATAAGGATTTACAATAAATGAAGAGTAGGATTACCTATGCATTATTACTAACCTTATATAAGATGGGTAAGGAGTATATCATGCCTTATGACACATCTGTAGTCAAAATTAGATCAGTTCTAATGTAGGAGGATTGAGTGGTCACTTATGGCTCCAGATAGCTGAAACCACAATAGACAAATTATCTTACCAAGGATTTGCAGTTGTCTATAGTGCTTCATTCCCTAAGAATATGGAGGAATTATATATTGAGAGAGTGTTTCATGGTGTACATGGATCACAATATCCTAAAGTACATCATTTTTCTATGGGACCTGAACCTTTGGCATATGAGGTGGGTGGTGTATTTGCATTCATTCACCTATGAGTTAGTATATACTCCTAGTAAGAGAAAAAACATTTTCATTAGTTGAATATAATAACATATTCATGTTGTTAAGGAATATTATGACGAGTGGAGGATGATGAAAATCATTATATATTTTCATCTAGATGTTCAGATGTCTCAGGGGTCATTGACTCTGACATCGATATCTTCTAATCATTCACTTCTAGAACTAATCAAGAAAAGGTAGTTATTTGATCCAGAGGGTTTAACCTTGTAGGATATAATATATATTGGGGAGACATTTTGGATTTGTTTCTTGAGAGTAACTAGGTTATCATATCACTGGTAATATATGATTTATTGCAAGCATGTATGAGGAGTTGGTGAGGTAATTCCGTGTTTGCAAATTGTTGGTACATACTAGGATGGGGAAGATGTATCATGGTATTAATTGGTAGTTCTAATGGATAGGAATTGGGAAGGATATAAAAGGCTAAATGTATGGATTCACTATTAGACAATAGGATAAAGAAAATAATGGGGATCCTTCTGTGTTACTACATCCTTTTCCCATTCCACAATTTTAGGTGGGATAATATCCCCATGGATTTTGTGTAAGGATCATCTAATAAATCATGAAATAATGATGCAGTGTGGGTGATAATGGATCAAATAACCAATGTATCCCACTTATTTTATATTTAGGATACCTTTTTCACTGATGAAAAGGGAAATCACTTTGTGAAAAATAGAGGTTAATGGAATAGTGTTCTATAAAGTATGATTTTTTTAATGACCCAGGATTCTCATAGTTGGATATTACAAATTTTTAGATTAATATTACATAAATTACAAAAAAAAATATTGAGTACCATAATATTTTAATTCCTTTGGAAACATGGAAAATAATATTTTACTTTTTGTGAGAGATCATTAATATCTCCCAAAAATATCTTCTCACATAGTACTCCTCTAAGGCATACCCTAATTATACCTTTCATCACATCCTAGGGAAGAAAATGTAAGAAAGTATGATCTCAGATGCTCTATGAGGGTAAATATAAGAGATATCAATCAATGATCATATTATATAATAACATTATAATAAGGATATTTGATCATGAACATAATTTATGATTTTTATAACCAACCTATCATAGATAATAAACATGAGTCATTGTATCAAACGTTATTATTTCAGAAAACATGGACCATTTGTGGTATAAATCATCATAAATAAATCATGAACCATAATCTCATCTCACTAATTTTTGGTGCTATCAAAAATATAGAAAATAATTTCATACATCATGCTTAATTACCAAGAAAATAAATATAGTGGATAATAACTTATCACATATTTCTCATTATTGATCAAGAAACACCTTTTTTCTCATTACGTATCAAGATATGCCTATTTTCCATTGTGGATTAGGAGACACCTATTTCCAATTATGGATTAGGAAACACATGATCCCCACAGTGGATCAATCCCTTTTACTTGTTTCACATTTTTTCTCATGAGATATAAAGTATTACTAAATGCATTGGAGGGTTATATATGTCTCACCCATCACATAATGAAAATCATACACATGTGTGCCACAAGGTCATAAAATATCCATCACATCATAAAAAATAAAATGAAATAGGTTTCAAAAAAATTTCCTTATATTAAAATCTATGCAAACGAGATAGGTTTAATAATAATTTTATCATTTCATTATAGAATCACCTATGAAATAAAGTTGGTTTCATAAGAATCATATCACGGTATAACCCATAGAAGAGATATGTGTTTCATAAACATTTTTTCATAATAAATAACCCATAGAGGAGATATGTGTCTCATAAACATTTTTTCATAATAAATGATACATATAAAGAGTAATAATTCTCCCCTTGGTTTATGTCTCAAATAAAAAATAAGTAATATCAATGGATATCAACTTAGATGGAAAATAATTTTGATCGATTACATCAGAAATTTATTGAGGAATATATAATTTCTTTGAAAATAAATTTTTAAAACATAAAATATTTTGAAAATATTTTTATTCTAAAATTACCATGAAAATATATAATGGAGTATTTAAAAACAATTTAAATATTTTCTTTAGGAAAATTTCATTTTTAACTTTAAAAACAATTTTTAAAACATAAATAACTTTTAAAATATATTCCATTTATAAATAATTTTTTAAAAAATAATAATTTAAAAATGTAAAGTAAAATGTTTTAATTGAAAAAAACATTGAAAATTTGTATCAAAATCTTGAAATAATTGAGTTTCTATGACAGTAGGATATACTATTAATGTTAAGCATGTTAAAAACAAAGAATCCTTTCACATTTTCAATAAAACCTAAATAAGAATTATTTTGGAAAAAAAATGATTATTACATAAAAAATAATAGTAAAAATTAAAACATGGGTAAATTATCCTTACCAAATAATTTGAAAAATTTTAGATGAAATTTTCATAAGATTTTTAGAAAACATGGTTTTAGAATAAAAAAGGGTTTTAACCGAAATGATGAATTTTCTTATAAAACTTCCTTTTGAACTATTGAGTACATAGGGAGAAGAAAATAAAGGGAACCCATTTATTATCATGAAATAATTTATTTGAATAAAATTCAAGAGTTTATTTAGATATATATCAGAATATTTCTCATTGGAATCATCATTATGAGCAATCTCGATAAATCATAAGATTGTAACATAACACCCTTACAACATCGGTAACGTTGAATCATAATAATCATGAAATAATAAAAAAATTAAACTTATGATATAACTAAAATAATTATATTTAAGATATAACATGTTAACAGGGAATTATATACACATCATAGAAGAAGATAGGTACATAATAGAACATTTGTCTCAAAGAAGGTATATTGAGACAAAAATCTATAACCGCTTTTGTAACATCTGAATTATAAACCAAATGAAATAAATATAATAAAATAGTTTTGTAATTCCAAAAAAAACCATGATAATTATCAGAAAATATAATCATGGGCAGTAAAAAATCCACTTAAATGAAATAGGTGGTGAATATGGCATGTGTCTCATAGAATTAAAAATGAGACAGAAATCCCTTACCATAAGTCTTGAGTTCCATCAAACATGTTGAAACCTCATGTATATAAATATTATTTTATTATATATAGATATATATATATATTAAATATAAATATTTATATATTTAATACCATATATTATTTTCTTATGACTTTTTATTACCCATTTATTAATAATTCCATGTTAAGGTTTTGTTTCAAGCAATAACTGCTTTGTTTTTAGTATATGATTTGATTTGTTATATTTTTAGCCCTATTAATTTGATCATCATTCCATAATATCCAAAATATAAACAATGATATAAATATAATATATTTATTTTATATGTATTTATAGTAATCTGTAAAATTTAGTTATAGGAAATTAAATACAACATTCATGGAGATGGTAGGTCGTACATATAGGTGAATATTGTTTCCATTTTATTATTGGGTTGAAAGAAAGAAAAGTAAATAATATACTATAATTAAATAATAATTTTTATTTAAAATATATCACATATTTTCTTTATATACATCTTTAATACATTCCATTTAAAGCATGAATTTATTACATCTCTTTATGAGGCGGTATACCGTCATACACACAGAAAACATTATCATATTCCCTTAAAATGGAGATTATAAAGTTATTAATGAAATAATATTTTAAGAATCATAAAAAGATAAAAAATTTCATAAATATAATATATAAAATATAAATCCATCATTATGTTCAATAGTTATAGGTGGAAATGTAAAAAAAATGACATCAATTCGTGAGGTAGTAGTCCATTGTATACTCGAATGATGATTTCATAACCCATTTGATGGAAATGAAGATGGTTGTATGGAATTAAAATAACATAAAAATATCTTATTATATTGAGGAAAATTATTTTATTAAATTTTAATGGTAAAATAATAATTAATGAAGGTTTAGAAAGAAAAAAAAAGATGCTCTTTGAAGAACATTACCTCTTCTTCAGGTATTCTCATTATGTGTGCACTAAATCCCATGTAAGATACATTTGTATGAAAAATAATGATTCTAGGATGAGGGGAGGGAATTTTAGAAGTTATTTGGTCATTTATTTCCCAAAACAAATAGGTTTTAAGGAGTGAATATTGGAGTATAGTGGCTGGCCTTTTATAAGTGGGGGAGATGACATAGTTGGTATTTTTGAAAAGAATTTGGTGGTACCACGTTTTTCATATGAAAAAAGAGTAAAACAATGGAACATTATAAAACCTTATAGGTTTTATTGCAAACCCATTTCAATAAATATTTTCTAAATAAGTTTATAGGTTATTTTTACCCTTATCATTTTTGTTTAATGCCTTAGTAATCCCACTTTTACCTCAACTGTAGTAATCAAATTTCACTGCATTCACTATTTGTTTTTTTTATATAGAGACTATTAGACAATATAAATTATTTTGATTCATAATATGGATTCCATATTTAAAATTACATTCCTAAATTTGGGGAAAATAATTTAATATTAATCTCGTAGACGTGATGAGAAAACAGGGTTTTAAAGTGAAAATGATCAAAAGTTTACAAATTTATCATATCAAATTTCAATATTTAATTGATTACAATAACCTAAATTGTATTAATATATGTCTAATAAAACTAATTATACATTAAATTAAATTTAAAATATAATTTAACATTGTAAATAATCTAGGTGAAATGATAATTTTAAGTTAAAATTCTATATTTTTACTATTCATAAAAATTGACAGTTTTCAAAAAACTCCCAAGAATTCTCCCTAAGATTTCTTTAAAATTAAAATTTAAAAAATTAATTTTATTTTGTTAAAATAATTTTCAAAATTTTAATGATTTATTTTTAATATAGTATTTTTTAAAAATGCATCAAAAATCCTTTTTAGATAAGTACATTTATAAGCCTAAAATTGGATTTATTCATATCTCTTGTCTATAAAACAAATAACATGAATTTCAAACAGTTTATTGAATATATATAATATATTTATTTCATTAAAATCATTCAACAATAGTTGTTTTTTATTTTGTTGTTGTAGAACACATTTATTTTTTAAAAAAAATCTTTTTTTAATGATTTTTTTATTTTCGAGTAGTTTTTGAATTAATTTATAATTATTTGGTATGAAAATAATTTATTATATATAAATTTTTAAACCATATTTTCATAATTATGTTAATCCTTTTAATACCTTCCAATATAATGGTCAGGTGATAACCGTCATAATAATTATAAATATTTTAATTGTATGACATGTTTTGTCAAAACATGGTATTGTGATAAATACAATCCAAACATAGTGTTTCATGTCACATAAAATATATAAAAGACCAAATATATTTGAAATAATAATTTTATAAAACCTCTAGTGGTTACATTATTCCCCCCATAAAATTAAATTCACCATTTAAATTTGTTCCATTAATCAATGGTTTAACATTTTGAAATCCTTCATATAATCCCATGTTGTACAAATGAATAATAAAACATACCTTAAAAGGAGAAAGATGGAAACATAAAGGTTACATAAAGTAACTCAATACTATGTTTCTGCATAAGATAACATAAGTGGTATGTGAATATTTTTACATGTAATAAAACCATAAATTCTTTTTGAGGGTGATAGATATCATTGATCCTAAAAAAGTGGGTGATTTAGTGAATGTTAACGACCAAAAAATCATAAACCAATGAGGTGTGAAAAGGGTCATTTATAACATAAAAAATAATGATAACTGGAAACAAAAATTCATTATCCTTTTACTAAATATGATTAATTTTGATGAAGAGATATACTTACTATATTTCATTGCATTTCATATGCACAATTATATCCATCAATTTTTCCTTGATCAACTTTCACTTCATATCTCACTCTAATAAATAAAGGTAATTTTTTTATTAATGAAGCTCTAATGGATCATATGATTAGTAAATAGAATGGTAATTCATTTTATCTATCATAACTTATCATCACATAAAAAGTAATTACCATAAGTTATCCAATATGTATAAATCATCATATGGTGAAGTGATTTATTAATCTCTAAAAAATCATCCAAAGTTCCTCTAAAACTATACCATAAATATTTATCCTTAAAACCCTTCTAAATTTCAAAATTTATAAACATGTTCACAAAATTTATAAAAAATAAACTTAACATTAATTCACCATATATAATTAATTTTATCTTGATTATAACATAAAAAATATGTTGATACCTTCATCGTGTATTCTCTTGGAACATGGTAATAACCTGAATTACCATAAAATATATTGAAAAAATACATTCTAGTTCATTTCTTAAATAAAACAAAAATTATTGGATATAATCATTAATTCAAAAAATCTAGTAAATTCCATCAATGATAGCATATACTAATTTTTCTTCAAAACAATTATCATTTCTAAGGTAATTTATAAACCCACATGCATAGATTAATTCTAGTGGGTTGTATTCAGATTATATTATTTTTCCTAAACTACACTTGTTTAAAAGGTGTATTATATTGATAGTGTGGGCCTGATCCCATAGGGATTTAACTGGTTGATAGTAACCAAGACATTTAATATTATGTGTATGAGTCTTCATGAATTGGTTGAGTTTGGGAGAAAATTAATGCTATATAATGTGGGATTAATATCCAATGGATAAAAGAAATTAGTATAAATTGCAAGGTTTAGGTAGAAGGATAATCTCATTCTTAACTAAGAATAGTCTGTAGGTTTATGAAATGAAAAAATAAAAAGTCACTAGTTGACTATGGTCAACCCAACTAGTTATATCTAAGAGGCGGCTATTCCTTATTTTGTAGATACATAACAACCTAGATGCATTAAACCTAGCTTCTAATAAAAAAAGTATCATAGGCTATTGGTCATAATCTATTATACTCCAATCTGGTTAGGGTCATTCTTTCAAACTCTCTATTGTCAAGGATGACTAAAATAATTAGATAAATAATTATTATATCTAATTACTAACCATAGGGTTACCTAGTTTAAAATTATAGATTCATTAATTTTAGACACCCATACTCTCATCCCTTACCATAAGCAATTTTTCCGCTCATAGTAGAATTGATCAAAAGCATGTAATGAATTGAAAACATGTTTAAATTATTAATAAAAAATGAAATCATGTTGTTAAGTATCATTCATTCATGAAAATAATCTTTTATATCAAATCAATCACAACATCAACCAAACTCTTACACGAAATAAGAAATAGGAAAGAATGTGGTAAGGGTTTATCATTGAATATTTATTGAAATAGAAAAAAAATATAAGTGGTATTGGAGATGTAAATGGATAGATAGTGCTTTCAAGTTTGTCAAAGGTGATTTAATATATGTAAAAATATTAAATGAATTGATGAAATTTTAATAGATAGATAAGGAAGAAGAGAAGAAGAAGAATAAACAAGAGATAAAATGAAAATCAAAGGACTCTACCCAAATTATTAAATGATGTGCATGGTTATGATGTAAATACTATGGTTATTACACATATGTAAACATATCGCATCATGTAATCTCAATCCTATAAATTATCCATGAAATTAGGATCTATCATGAATCTTGGATAGTATCTCTAGGAATTTAAAGATGATGGGTTCCACGTTGTGTAACTCGGGGTTAAGACTTTCTTCTACTCATGATTTGTACTTTGGGAGGGATTTTATATTCATATATTACATGGCTAGATTTTAGGAATTATGATATGTATTATTAATTTGTACTGTGAATTTTTCATGTATTCCTCATAAATTGGACCATGTTTTGATGACTATTACACGTTGTGTACATCATGCACAACATGTAATTACCAATCTTGGTTAGTTTTTACATCTTTTCCTTTATAAACTTGGAAGCTTATTATCTAAAATAATCAATACATACCTTGTGCTTTATAGAATAAGAAAATAATAATCAAAACAAAAAATAATCCATAATGTAAATATGATTTCATTTTATTTAATTCACCCTCATTTGAATAATTTCTTGTCCTATAGAAAAAAAGTATCTCAATAGGGTAGCAGAAGGTAATAAATTTTTAATACAAGAAAAATTCATTATAACCAGAAAAATAAAACTAAATGCAAGTAGAAGTATTTATTCACCAGAACAAATTATACATAGAAAATTAGTCATAACTCATATTTTATTTATTAAGACAAATTATTAATATTTTTGTTACAATTTTTTAATGGTTCCTTAAATTATATAATCGTCTTACAATTTATCTCAGAATAATTTTTATCTCATCACAAAGGGTAAAATTTAACTAGATTTATTCTCGTACCCTGAGTACATGTTTCTAACCATAGGCTTTCATTTTTTCTAACATCTCCACTTTGTGAGGACAAATACAAAATTAATCACGAGAGATTCAGAAAAATGTTTGAATGGCTCTGAGGTTGTGGGAAGGTGGGTAGAAACTGGAAAAATCTCAAGAAGAGCATATACTTAAAATTATAATACATGAATGTCATGTACAGTGTAATGAATTAACTTCTCCAATAACAAAAAAATTATGTTCTCCTAGCAGCTCAAGGTGGATCAATGAATATATCAAGTGAGCCCAAAAGGTACCATGTTCCTCTCGTTTTCAGTTCTTGTTATTTATTTCAAGTCTAAGCTAGATCTCACATCCATCCCCTAATCATATATGACTTTTAATAGGATTCATTAGTCTGTAAATTATTATTCTTGACCTTATTAATACACATCTCTATATATATATATATATTAAGGTAACAAGTTATGTAATTATAATTCCAAAATAAATCATGGACCACTTCATTTTGTTAAAAGTTACACAATACATATTCTCATAAACAGTGTCCCATGTCCATTATCAATAAAACATTTCCCCATTCTTGTTATAAGTAAATACATGCATGATAAAAAGAGTATGGTTAGAAGGGATAATCGGTTTGGGATAGCTAAATCCTATTATGGTAATGCATGGATACTTTGGAATAAAGAAGGAAATATTTACAAGAGGGTTTCCGGAAAAAGTGGGTCAACAAATATTACCATAATCATTTTAAAATTATATTCATTCATTCATATTCTCAATAAGATAAAAATTCCAATTCTGATATATTTACACATACCAGGTATCACTCAATAAATATTCTTAGAAACGAATATGATAGATTCAGTAATAATCCCTCTTAGTAATGGAAGTAAATATTGAAACAAGTAGTCAATCAGGGTATAAAATCATGTAATAAGTCAATAAAATGAAATTTTAAAAAAAATATTTTTAAATTAAATTCCTAAACTCAAAAATCATTCTTAAAATATAAATAAGATAAAAAGATATATTTCATCAATTTTAAACATAAATTTTGTCTTTTTTTAAATTTTTGTAATGAGTTTCAGGTTTAAAGTGTGCTTTAAATGAAAATTATCTCATAGATAAATGTAAAAAAGCATAAATACAACTGTAAAGACTATACAGATTAGAAAAAATCCCCTGCACTTAAACTGAGAAATGATTGAACTATCCTAGAAAGTAGTGTGTGAGATTTTACGGCAGATATAGCATAGTAAAAATGAAATGGAAACTAAAAGTTTAAATAATGGAATCATGATCTCCCTGTATGATTGTTATCCCATGGGGAAAATGTTTTGGTTGAGGAGTTTATTTCTTGGCCTACCTGCATAATTTATTATAAAGAGAATTCCCACACTAAATTACATAGTACTCCAAAGGTTTTAATACAATGAAAGAAGTATAATGGTCAAGTAAAAACAGTTAATAGTAAAGAAAATTTGACTTGATATATGAAACAATATGAGTAAAATATAGTTCCAACTGACCTATGAATAAAATTGAAACTGAAAAAATAACAAAAAGACTATCACATTAAATATAATTAAGAAAAGAAATGAAAAAATGGATGCCTCTCATAAATCTCGAACAATAACATCGTTATCCAGATGGATAGACTAGTGTATCTGTCATAATGGTCCATCAGCTCAGATCTTCACAGTCATCTATAGCTACAAGTTGTGGTATCCTCTAGATCTTGTAGATTCTTGGTGTGATTAAGCACTTAAGGAGTGTTCTAATCATGAACCTAGTGTGCAAGGAATAAAATTCATTCTCATCACGGTGGTAATGGATGATGAGCATAGATATCTAGTGATAGCTCCTCAATCTGTCTCTTTACATCATCTAGATGGTGAGTTATTCTTAGTATGAGTGTATATGGTGAAGGAACAGGTGCATCGATGACCACAGAAGAGGCAGAATAATTATATGTGGATAATAAAGTAATGAAATGAAAAATAATACAAGTAAAAATATAGGAAATGAAAGAATTATCCCATGTATATAATAGATAATTGATACATTGGTGTAATGGAATATAGAATGTACACAAAAAAATTGATCTCCTATATGGCATAAAAACGAAAGAGGGGATTATGATAAAATAAGAGTAATCCAATTCCTCAAACTCCTCATCCAGATTTCACTCCCAAATAGATGGTGATTGTAGATGGCCTCACCTATCAATATCAGTGATAGTGGGTAGTGGATGTGAGGTACCAATCAAGATAGAGGTTATGGGTTTGGAAATTAGATCAATCAGGGGGACCTTAGTGGATTCGGAGGAAATGGATGGGCCCTTACCTCATTGGGATTGCTCTATTAAATACTCTTGCTGGGTAGTAGGGATTATTAACTCTGATTTCATAGTGTTCTGGGTGATGGGGGTGTGGTATGGGTATGGGGTGAAGGTTATACTAGTGGTGGGGTGGGTAAGCTAATGTATAATGAAAAAATGAATATGGTACTAATGCATGGGAAAATATGGTGATGGTTCTGTAAAATAAACTAGAGAATAGGCTAGGGGTCAGATGAGATGAATGGAGGGGGAATGAGTAGAGGTGTATGGATAAGGTATATGGGTAGTTTTGTAGGGTGATATGGGAGTGGTAATTGGATTAGGGAATGTAGGGGAGGTTTGGGAAGGTGAGGAATGACTTGTGGTAGGAGCCGGTGGAAGATCAAATGCACGATCACTAGGCACCTCATCAGCACCCTCTAAAGCTCTTAGTGCCTCCCAGCAAGAATCAATGGAATTCTTTAATATCCACATTTTGAGTATAAAGAGGAAGTATATCAACTCCATAGAACCTAAGGATCTGATAGGACTATTTTCATCAAAGAATCCAATATTTTGGGTTAGGTTGGTGATAAAGGATCCACCTAGAAACTTCCTCAAGTCTGCTTCACATGGGACCTGATGTAATCAGAGAACTATGTGGACATGTTGATGGTAGGTCCACCCATGTATGTTTAAAAGAAAAGTATGTCTAGCTATCTCATGCACATGTGAGGCTTTGCATGAGCTAACTAGATATGAGTAAGTTCCAAATGTAGAATTCATAAGGAGGGTCCTCACAATTGTTTAGACTTTGTTATTTGAGGATCATATATGATCTAAAGGTTTTGGGAAATTATCCTACATAAGTGTGTAGCATGAAACATTCTCAAATTGATCGAGAGGGTTGGGAATATAAGGGAGGAAAAAACTCAATGTCATAAATTCAAAGCATAAAACCAAATTGACCGAAGGTGATAAGCTAATTTCGGCTTCCAATACAAAATGTGATGATATCTATGTCCAACTAGAAGGAATCTAAGAACTCTATGATGAGATCATTGTACATATACACATGTACGTCAATGATGGGTGAGAGATTAATGTGCTTGAGGAGCTATAATATCTCATAGTGGATATTAAGTTGAGAAAAGATGGCTAGACCAAGGTATTGTTGGTCTGGATGGGCTTCACCTGAATCCGGACCAACAGGACTTGATGCTCTAGTGCCGATAAACGAATTTAGGGATGAAGGTGAGGTTTTCTAGTTTCCTCTATTCGAATAATGGCCGAATTAGAGAATGATTTGGAAGAAGGGGATGTAGGAGAAAAAGTTAGGGATGAGGAAGAAGTGGAAGAGGATGTAGTGGAGGGAGAAGGAGGTGGAATAGCCTTTTGGCACTTAACCGGGGCCAGATCCTCATTCTCGGGTGTATAATCTTCTAGAGGAGGGTTAATGATATTTGTTCTGGACATTTGTTTTTGGTAATATAATGGGGGCAATGGAATGGATAATTTGAAAGTAGGGATGAAGTTTTGGTTGGTCAGTGGTTGAGGAAATCGAATAGCAAAGGGGGTGGTGACAGGAGAATGAATTGGTGGTGGTGGGAGAATAGAAGGTGTGGGAGTGACGTTGTGAGTAGGTTCATGATATTTAAAACTATAATTTAATTACATGACGTGTAATACTTACACTATGTGAAATTATAGAAATTTTTTTTATTTTGGCCAATAAACGTTCACATTGTGAAATGTGTACATGACTTATAAGGTGAGGTTACATCCAATTGTGAATAAAGGCTTTGTAATTTTATCATATGCTTGACTAACTATACTCTATCATATTCTAGCATAGGGTAACCTTACATGGGTTTACTCTTAGTAATCACTATATTTAATGTCGTAATCTTTACTTCTTAGTACTTAGATTAATTTCAAGGTGATGAAACACCCCTCCGGGAAGGGTTCTTGAAATATTTTCAAACATTGATCATTGAATTTGAATGGTGGTTTTCCTTATTTCTGAATCAGGATGGTCCCATAAGGGAATACTTATATGATCACAAAGGGTCCTAACCATCTTAATTTAAACTTCCCAACGAACAATTTTAAATAGGTGTTGAATAAGAAATCCTTATTACCTAAGACATAAATATGTGTCATGATGCATTGATCATGTCATTTCATAGTTTTCTCTTTATATATCTTGGATGTTTCACAATCATCTTTTCTTATCTATTCCAATTCATCCAACTGTAACATCCTAGATTCCCCAACTTTTTGAGAATCGAAATCATGTTTATTAGTTACCTAGTATGAGAAATGATCTATTTCTACTAGAAAATGACATAGATTACCGTATATAAATCAGAAAGTTGTGGTGTTGATGGGTTTTTTTTTAAAAAATTGGTATACCCAAAGTGAATCATCTATTTTGAGGCTGTAGATATTCTGACTCATGTAAATGGTATTTTCTAGCATTTTTTTGACTTCCCTATTTGAAAATTCAACTTTCCCGATTGTTTTTTGGTTTTCGGGAGTTCTAGTGCTATAACTGATGCCATATTTTTTGTGATAATTTTAAAACATTATTAGTTAAATGTGTTCCCAAATTAATAATGAGTAGTTAGGGAAATACGAATCTTGAAAACACATTTTCCTTTATGAAATTCATTACCACTTTCTCTATGTTAGGTGCTATAGAAAAATATTATACCCATTTGGAAACATACTCAATGCCAACATAGATATAGAAAATGTCATGTGAAATAGAAAATAGTCCCATGAAATCTATTCCCCATACATAAAATATTTTGAATTCCATTAATTGGTTTTGGGGCATTTTTTTATTTTTCTAATGGTGCCCGTTTATTTGCATTGATCACAACTTTGATAAAAAAATCCTAGTATTTGGGTGGAGGGTAGTATAGAAAAGAACAATTTTCAGATTTTTTCTTATTGTGTGTTTTGATCCATGATTCCCTCTATTTGGGGATGTGTGAAACATTTCTAACACACTTTTAATCTTGTCATCTAGAATGAAGTGCCATAGTAATCCATCAAGTGTGTCATAGGGTGGGTGGCTTTCAAAAAATCATCTACAAAGAGATGATAAAAACATACATTCCCACAAAAGCTATGTATTGTTTTACTAGTGTAAGGATCAGGTAAATCATTCATCACCTTGATCTTAGAGGGATCAACTTTCATGCCTTCCTTGTATATTTTTTGTCCATGTAACAAGCCTCCTTGGACCATAAAGTGTCATTTTTCCCTGTTTAAAACCAGGCACTTCTATTCACAGTGTTGCAGGACTAACTTGGTTTTTCTTAGGAATTCCTCTAAATATCTTCTATAAAGTAAAAATTAATCCATTAAAATTTATATGAATTCCTCCACCATATCATGGAATATATATATCATGTGCCTTTTAAAGGACGTTGATTCATTACACATACCAAATGACATGTGTTTGTATACAAAGGTACCAAATGGACACATGAATGTTGTTTTAGAGTAATCTTCTGGTCTGACTGCAATATGATTGTATCCAAAATATCCATCATGGAAATAACATAATTCATTTAATGTGAGTCTCTCAAACATTTGATCTATGAAGGGCAACGGGAAATGATATTTTTGTGTTGCCACATTTAGGTTTTTGTAGCCCATGCATAATCCCCATATAGTAATGGTGTGATTCAAGATCATTTTATCTTCATAATTTATTTCAACTGTGAGTTCACCTTTATTTGGAATTACCTATATAAGACTCACCCACTCACTATTAAAGATTGAAAAAATTATTCTAGTGACCCTAAGTTTTAGTACTTCCTTCTAAACTACCTCCTTTATTGGTGGGGTGTGTCACCTCTAGGATTTCCATTTGGGTATTTCACCTTCTTCTACTAAAATATTATTGGTTCACAAAGCAGGAACAATCCCTTTGATGTCACCCACCCCCAAGTAATTAACCCCTTATATATTTTTAAGACATTGATAAATTTTTCCTCCTAAAATTGTGTCAGTTCTAAGTTAATGATGGAAATTTTTGTAGCAACAATCTCTAGAAAAGAATACTTGAGTGTACATAGGAGGGGTTTTAGTTCCAGTTTCAGTGGCCGAGTCACTAAGGGTATGAATGGTGGGATACTATACCTTATAATTTTTTTATATGTGTTTGACTTCCCCAAAGTCATATCCCTACTCCTTAAAAGGTGGATCTAATCACTATAGTCTAAGATGTTTTAGTAGACATATCTCTTATCTATGATAAATATATATTAGAATTAAAAAGAATAATCTATTTTTTTACTACTTACTCTAGATCAAACACAAATTTTTTTCACCTAATTGGAATATGAGTCTCCCTTGATTCACATCAATCAGTGCCTTTCTAGTGGCTATGAATCGTCAGACTAGGATGGTTGTAATGTATACTTCCTCTTCCGTTTCCAAAATGATGAAGCCCATCGGAAAATTGAACTTTTTGAATTTGACTAATACATAATCAAGAATTATTCAGGGATACTTTACTAATCTATCGGCTAACTAGAGTGCCACTCTAGTCTATTTGACTTCATCATGTCCTAGTTTTTGGAATACACTCATTTGAATGAGGTTAATGTTGGCTCTTAAATTTCACAAGGCTCTTTGAAAGTTACATTCACATTTTTTTCATGGTATTTAGAAACTACCATGGTCTCTCATTATGGGTGAAATTTTCTATTAATCAACTACTGAATATTATTTATTTACTGAGATAAATCCTAGGTCTTTCATTTTTCTTTTATTGGAAAACATTTACTTGAGAAATTTTACATTGGAAATCATTTTTTCGATTGATCAGAAAATGGAATATCTATGCGAAATTGTTTGAACACCTACAAAAACATCTTATATCCCCCTTAGATCCTTCCTTTATTTATTCATTCATTAAAAGGGATATGTGATTTGTAAACTGGTGGTGTAATGTAAATATCTCCATTAGGTTTCTCTTTTGTCCGAAATTTTCTAGAAGGTGGTATTTCATAAGGTATCTCTTGAGTAGTTTCTTTTTGTCTTTCATCATATTCTTCTTCTATGACTATTTCATTTTGTTGGGTTCCTCTACTAGTTTTTTTCCTTTGAATGCTTTCTAAATGTCCAGAACTTTCCTGCTCCTTAAAAACACCACCTGTTCCTCTTCCCTTAGGTATGTCTTTGTATTACTATGTAGCGTACCTAGTAATAAATCTGATAAAATATTTGATATTTGACCAATTTTATGCGTGAGGTTATGAATAGCCTCCCATTTATACCAAATTTATATCCCTTAGGTGGTCGTCCTCTGATTTTCCTTTTGAACGAAGGCTAAGAGTAGATTCCCCAAATTTGTTTATAGGGGAATGGTTGTTTGTGCAGGTCTTGGTGGAGATAGTTGAAATTGTTTTATGTTCTAGAAGGGAATAATTGGTATCTTACTTGTTTAGTTGGTCTAGGAACATGATTCATTGGTATATATCCTAATATTCATGGGTTATTAAATGGTTTTGGACCAATTCATTGTTGGTAGTACCCCTAATTATTTTTCTATGGATATTAAATTATCCACTCCTAATAATACTCATATAGTTGATAAAATTATTAATTTTTATGATTGTAATTATTTTAACTAAAATCTTGGATTCATTGTTCCTCAATAGCTTTAGTGAAATCTTGTTATATGTTTGTTCCACCACACATCACGTGGGATTGGATTTCCATTATAGGAGCAGGAGTGGGAGGGGGCACAATAGGTAGATTAAAGGATTCTAGCTTCTTGTTTAAGGCCTCTACTTGTGTAGCTAGTGGATTATTTTCCTTAACATGTTGGATTTCATGCCGAGGCAATCTATGATCAATATTCCATAGACAGGAATTATGAGATACTTCATCTAAAATTGCTCGGCTAGCCTCGGGTGTTTTAAACATAAGTCCTCTATCAGTGGTGACACCAACAAATGTCCGAGTAGTTGGTTGGATTACTTGATAATAATTTTGTATTTGTATCCACATATCAATCTCATGTTGTGGGAATTTTTGAGTGATTTCTTTAATGTGATATCATTCTTTCCATATCGACTCTCCATCAGTTTGTGTGAAATTCTGGATTTCGTTCCATATTTTCCGTGTCCTAATAAGTGGGAAGTACTTGTCTAAAAATTTCTTGGATAAATCATCCCAAGTCATGATGGACTAGGGAGATTGATATTTGATCCAATCCTTCGATTGGTCTTATAGGGATAAGGGGAATACTCTTTGTCTTATAGAATCAGGTGGTACTCCCTAGTTGCAAAAGGTATCACAGACTTCCAGGAAGTTAGAGACATGTTCATAGGGATCTTTTCTTTGAATCCCACTAAATTGAAACACATTATGGATCATATGAATGATTCCATGATAAATCTCAAAGGTGTGCTCCTGAATATGAGGATGTACAATACTGGGCATAACACCATTTATTGATGGAAATCGGTAGTCCATAATGGTGCGTTCTATTTGCACTGGTTGTTCTCCATGTAGTGTGGGTTGCACATTTTTCATGTTTACTTGATCAATACCTATAATATTGATGTCGTCGACCATTTTTGAATGATGTGATGCTATTAGGTTCCTTTCTATTTTAGTCTCAAAGATAATCAATTCTTGAGTATTGAGGTTCCTTGAACGAGTCAAGGGGATCTTAGGCATGCACTACATCAAAATAGTTAACGTGTGAGGTAATCCCAAATTCATTCCATTCATTTCCATACTGAATATTAGTTTTCAGGCCTGGTAATGTCCCAAAAATATAACACACCTGCATGTTTAGTTTAATTCACATAGTCTACAATAATATTATATTATTTTTCCCAGACTACACTTTCTACAAAGGCCTTTTATAGTGAGATTGTGGTGTTGATCCCACGGGCATTGAACTGGATGATAGGAACCAAGAATTGGAACCCAATGTGTAGGAGTCCAAATAAATTGGTAATGTTTGGGATTAATCTAATGCTAATGAGTTTGTTATTAAGATCAGTGATAAAAAGGTGATCAAGATCAATTCCATGATTTAGATAGAAGGATAATCTCATTTATAAATAGGAATATTCTTAAGGTTTAGGATTGGAAGAAAGAACTGGTCACTAGTTAACTATTGTAAAACCAACTAGATCTATCTAATATGCAGTTATTCTTTTGTTTGTACATATATAGAACCTCAATTCATTAATCTTCTTCACTATGGAAGAATGTATCATAGAATATTGGTTATAACTTATTATACACCAATCATGTCAGGGTAGTTCATTCAAACTCTCCATGGTTAGGGTTTCCAAAAATAATTAGATTAAAAAAATTGTATAATTTAATTACTAACCTTAGGGTTACCAAGATTAGAATTAAATATTCATTATGTTCATACAACCCTACTCTTAACCCCTTCCCAAAGAGGTTTAACCACTCATAGTATAATTGATAAAAAGTGGGTAAAGAATTGAAAACGTATTTAACATACTAATAACAATTGAAATAAAGTTGATAAGGATCATGCATTGATGAACCTAAGTTTTCAAATAGAATCAACAAGAACATCAACAAAATAGTTACTTTAAATAATAAATAGAAAATAACATGGAAAAGGTCCTTCCTTGAACAACGATTTAAATGGAAAACACCCATAAAAATGTATTGGAATTTTAAACGGATATAGAATTATTGAAAGTTGAACAATAGAGCTTTATTATATTTAAAAAACAAAATTAATTGAAAAAACTTGAGTTGATAGAGTAGGGATAATAGAGGTAGAAGAATTAATGTGAGGGAAATTGAAAATCAAATGAGTCTACCTAATTCTATCACTTTTGTGAACGGATGGGATTTAAATACTCGAGGTATTACATGATAGTTAAACATGTCACATCATGTAATACTGATCCCATAAACTCTCTTTGAATTTTAGATCTGGTGTGAATATTTCTCGGTATCTTATGGAATTTGGAGACAACTGGTTTCAATTCGTTTAACGTAGGATCGCAACTTGATTCAACTAGCGACTTGTAATTTGGGTGAGATTTTATCTTCAAATATTACACGGCGTGATTTTAGGACTCACAACATGTGTTATTAATTTTTCTTTTGAATTCTTCACATCCTTCTTCATGATATGGAATATTATATGAATGATAGCTACACCTCTTAAATGTGATTCACGATGTGTAATTCCCAGTTTTGGTTAATTTTTACATCTTTTCACTAGTGGAAGAAACATTTAACACATTGGCGTTTTCCATGTTGGTTCTATATAACTAAAGTGAAAATCAGGAAGAATCTTTTTACTAGGGCAGTTATAAAATAACTGACGAGATAAGTCGATCAGAATCAATTTTTTATATCAGTTATAAAATAACTGATGTAAAAAATACTGATATTAGATTTATCACATCTATTATTTTATATCTTATGTGAAATATCGAATATGGGAACCTTATCAGGTCGGTTATTTTATAATTGACGTGATAAATCAAATCTCACTAATTTATCACGTCGATTATAAAATCACCAATGTTATAAATAATTCTATACGTCAATTATTAAATAAATAATTTTATAAAAATAAATAAAACATTTTATTAGATCGGTTTTTAAATAACTGATGTGATAATAATTTTAAATGATGTATCATTCCCTGTATTCTATCATTCTGTTTTCTTCAATCAGGTGACCTGCGACTCGTCTCTCTCACCTGGAAAACCTAGTAAGGATTCTTCGAATTCGGGCCCTCCAACCTCATTTCTCCCACATCATTCATCATATTTATTCTCACTAGATCTATTAGGCTGGCTCGCAACACTCATGTAATCCTCACAGGACTCAGTTTCATTTTTAATTTTTTTTGATGACCTAAAAATCTGTTATGAGATGTTATTTTTCTATCTTTGTTCTTGCTATCATTGTAAGTGTCATAGTGTTATTTTATACCATGATAAATTTTTTCAGGTAAAATAAAACATGGTTGTGTTACAATGCAAGTTTATGATTTCTGTGTGTTCTATAATTTGTGTGTGCATGTAATTTCATGTGTATGGGGGTGGGGGTGTCTAGGGGGAGGGGTGTCCAAGGGGTGGGGGGAGTTTTCCAAGGGGGGTGGGGTGTCTAGGGGTGTCCAAATGGGTGGTGTGGTGTCCAGGGGGTGGGGTTGTCCAAGGGGGGTAGGGCTGTCTAGCGTATGGGGGTGGTGTTCAGGTGGTGAGGGGTTGTACTAGGGGGTGGGGGTGTCTAGGGGGTGGGGTTGTCCAGGGGGTGGGGGATTTCCAGTGGTGGGGGAGCTATCCTAGGGGTGGGGGTCTCCAAGAGGTCACCAAGGGGGTGGGGGTGGTGTCCAGGGGGTGAGGGGGCTTTCCAAGGGGTAGGGGTGTCTAGGGGATGGGGTGGTGTCCAAGGGGGGAGGGGGTGTCCAAGGGGGTATGGGGGTTTCCAGGGGTGGGGGTGTCCAAGGGGTGGTGGTGTCTAGGGGTGGGGGGCTACCCAGGGGGTGGGGGCTATTTAAGGGTGTGGTGGTGTCTAGGGGTGTCCAAGGGGGTGAGGGGTGGTGTTTAAGGGTGAGGGGGATTTTCAAGGGGGGTAGGGGTGTCCAAGGGGTGGGGGTGGTGTCCAGGGGGTGAGGAGTTGTCCAAGGGGGTAGGGGTGTCCAAGGGGGTGGGGGTGTCTTGGGGTGTAGGTGGTTAGGGGGTTATTCAAGGGGATGGTGGGTTGTCCATTGGGGTGGGGTGTCTAGGGGTGGGGGTTTTCCAAGGGGGTGGGGTGTCCAAGGGGTGACCAAGGGGGTGGGTGGTGTTTAGGGGGTGCAGGGGTTGTCCAAGTGGGTAGGGGTGTCCAAGGGGTTTGGGGTGGTGTCTAGGGGGTGAGTGGGTTTTCGAATGGGGTAGGGGGTGTCCAGGGGTGGGGGTGTCCAAGGGTGTGTGGTTATCCAAGGGTTGAGGGGGGCTTTCCAAGGGGGTAGGGGTTTCTAGGGTGTGGGGTAGTGTCCAGGGGGTGAGGGGTTGTCCAGGGGGTGGGGTTGTCCAGGGGGTGGTGGGTGGTGTCTAGGGGGGTGAGTGGGATGTCCAAGGGTGATGGGGTATCTAGGGGTGGGGGTGTCTAGGGGGGATGTCTAGATGGGTGGGGGGTTTTAGGGCTTGGGGGTAGTCTAGGGGGTGGTGGTGTCCAGGTGGTGTCTAAGGGGGTTGGGGTGTCTTGGGGGTGATGGGGCTGTCCATTGGGGTAGGGGGTTGGAAAGACCCTTCACCCCCTGGACACCAACCCCCTAGACACCCCCACCCCCATGGACAGCCACCACCCCCTAGACAGCCCTGACCCCCTGGACACCCCCTACCCCCTTGGACACCCCCTTGGACACCCTAGATAGCCCCTACCACTTGGACAGCCCCTACCCCCTTGGACTGCCCCCACCTCCCCCTGGACAGCCCCTACCCCTTTGTACACCCATTTGGTATAATATATCCCAACGGTTTGATTGTAACTGTTCGCATATATTAACATCATGTGGTTTATACCAACAACCCCTATAGGACTATTGGTATAGGGCTATTGCAACGGCCATCATACCAACGATGTGTGAAACCATTGGGATATTCTATCCCAATGGTTTATGTGTTGTCCCAATGGTTTCAAATCGTTGGGATAGGTGTAATTTTTAGAACTGAATGTATACATGTGTTAATATTTATTATTTATATTTCTTGTTTACAGAAGGGTGAATTTGGTATCCAATTGCACTAGGATGTATTACTTGTTTACCTTAAGAAGAAAGGATCCAAGATGAATTTAAAACTGTCATATCTAACTATATTTTCTTTTTAAAATAATTTTTATGGATATCTTTTTCAAATACGCATTGATTTGTTTTATATTTAAAAAAATTACATTCAAATTATGATATTTTTGATATAAATATAAAATTGAATTATCTTAACAAGATATATAATTTTGATATTTCTTATCGGTAATAATGAGTCAAAGTTGTATTAAGGAACATCGAATGAGTAATTAATATGGTTAAGGTGTTCATGCCTTTTTGGAATTTTCTTAACGAAATGTTCCAAGCAGTGACATGTTTTTCTATCCATGCCTAAAATGTTTGAATATGAAGAACATGAAAAGTAGAGAGATCAAAGATCATATGATTTGAAATGGTTTTAATCCGAGTTGAAAACCTTGTATTTGGCATGGTGAATATAGACAGAATGTCAGATCTACTGATGATGATGATTTTCAAGATGGTAACTCTGATGGAATTGAAGAAATGATTCGGGATGTTGTAGTAGAACAAATTGAGATAGAACCGACAGTTGCATGTCTATATGGTGATGCTGAAAACCCATTGTATCATGGTTGTGCATGTATTACAGTTTTTTCAATGGTGTTAAGATTGATTAACCTAAAGGTGTAACATGGATAGAGTGACATAAGTTTTATAGAGCTACTTCAATTGTTGAAAGACATTCTTCCGAAAGACAATGATCTTTCAGATTCACATTATATGGCCAAAAAAATATTATGCCTGATGGGATTGTGATGTTAGAAAATGCATTCCTATCTGAATGATAGTATGATATATAGGAAGAAATATGAATTTCTGTTAGAGTGTTCTAAATTTGGGACCTCACAGTATAAGTTGAAATAAAAATCTCAGGCTGATATAGAGATTACAAAGATCCCTCCCAAGGTATTTTGGTATCTTCTTATAATTTATCGTTTGAAATGTTTATTTTATAATTCACATGATACAAAAAGGTTAATATGGCATTATACTAAGTAGATATGTGATGAAAAAATATGCCATCTATCTGATTATCCACAATGGAAGAAAATTTATGAGTTGTGTCCTATATTTTGAAATGAAATTATAAATCTCATACATTTTTGTGCACAGATGTAATGAATCCATAATGAAACCTAATTGGAACACGTAGTTCTTAGAATATTTTATTGGTAATTTAAAACCTCTATCTTGATCATTTTATGAAGTGAAAATATGTCATGTTGAGTATAATGATCTCTGGTCCGAAGAAACCCGGAAATGATGTTGATGTTTTCTTGTCACCATTGATTGATGAATTGAAAATTTTATGGGAGGATTGTATAATGGTGTATAATTCTTATAAAATGTTATATTTTCAACTTAATTCAGTGATTATGTTCACTATAAATGAATTCCCAGTGTATGGAAATTTTTCTTGATACAGTGTTAAGGGGCATAAAGCATCTCCAAATTGTGAACAAAAGACTTCCTATTTTTAATTACATCATGGGAGGAAAATAGTATACATGGGTCATTGATAGTTTTTTTCATATGGATCACTCTTATAAAATACTAATAAAGGAATTAAATGGATCACAAGAATTTGATATTTCTCCAAAACCATTATCCCTAGATGTGTATTTTGAGAGGGTTGAAATCCTTGATGTGTCATTGGGAAAGACACATAAATCTGGTAATGATAGAAATATTTGGAAGAAAAGGTCAATATTTTTTGAGCTACCATATTGGAGATATCATGAAGTAAAGCATAATAATGATCTTATGCACATGGAGAATATTATATGTGACTGTTTCATTGGAACATTATTAGATATTAAAGGAAATACAAAAGATGGTTTGAATGAAATATTAGACTTACTATCAATGGGAATACATTTGGATTTAGCTCCCACTCTTAATGTAAGATGAACATTTCTTCCCCCATCTTGCCATAAATTATCTAATAGGGATAAAATTATCTTTTGTCAGTGTCTTTGTGATATCAGAGTGACTCTAGGTTTTTTTAAATGTAAAAAATTGTATCTTTTAAGTATTTTAAGTTGATAGGTATGAAATCTCATTATTGTCACGTCATGATGAAATAACTTCTACCAGTTTCATTGTGTGGAATATTTCTCATCCTTTTCAAAAAGACTATAATGAAGTTGTATTATTTTCCCAATTCAATTTTTCATAAGTTTATTAATGTGATTGCTTTGAACATTTTAGAAAAGAATGAAATTTATATACTTTGTGAATTAAAAATGTATTTTCATCCATATTTTTTTGATATAACGGTGCATTTAATGGTTCATCTGGTTTGAGAAAAAATCTTTTTAGACCAGTATAACTTCGTTGGATGCATCCTTTTGAAAGGTATATAAAAATATTCAAGTGGTATGTTAAGAATCCATATCAACCTGAAGTCTCCATCATTAACAACCTTATTTTTGAGGAGGTTTCATAGTTTTGTACGAGGTACTTAGATCTAGAAGGGCACATAGGCTTTCCTCTATCTCGACATGAATGAGTTAATAATGAGGGAAAGGGAATTCACGGCTTGAAAGTGAAATTGTTGTCAGCTAAACAGATGAAGAAGATAGAATTATACATACTAAATAAAATAGCTGATTCTCAACTGTATATCACATTGCATTTTAATGAGTTGAAACAATGTCATCCAAAGAAGAAATAAATTTTGATTTGGAATGAGCACAACAAAACATTTTTTTCCATTGTTTAAAAATACCATTCTCGGTAGATCAGATGTATTAGATAAATTAAAAATGCTTTGGGGGTTTTTTATTACATCGGTTATTTAATAACCAAATAAATAAAAAACATATTACATCAGTTATTTAAAAACCAACGTAATACTTCAGAACTTCGAACAATTTTCCACCTCTATTTTTTAGGAACCGAAGTTAAAATGGATTCAGATTTCTATTTTTTAAGTCGATTTTAAGATAACCGACGTAAAAAATATTTATAACGTCCCCTGTAATAACATCAGCCACAAACCTATGTAAAAAATAAAAAATAACTGACGTAAAAAACATTTTTTCACTAGTGTTTATTTTTAAACCTTGGAGGCCTATTCTCTGTAATAATCAATACATACTTGATGAATTACTGAATAGAACAATAATAATCTTAACAAAAATGAGTCTAGAATGTAAATATGATTTCATCTTATCAGTCATTCATATTATCCAATTTACATTATTTATATCAATCATCTCTTTGTCCACGACAAACACAGTCTTCTCAATATTTGGGAAATATTAATGATTATGTTACCTTATTCAAAATATAACCTTTTAATTAAATAACTTTTCTAGGCCATTATAATCATTCTATATATTTTTGGAAATCCTTAATGAAAAACTTTTACTATAAAATCATAATAACTTTTCCAATTCATAATATTTGAATCCAAATATATAAATACTTAATTTCTTCCACATCAATGATTGTAATGGAATAGTTAATTCCTTGTTATAGAAGTTATTTTCTGATATGGATCATTAATATGGATAATTACCTTGTTATCCAAAGATAAGACATTGAGCTCTTCAAAAATATCACTCTATGACCTTCCTTTCCACACACATAACATCTTTTTTTCTATTTAATATATTCCTTTATGTTTTTATTCCAACCTTATTGACATGTATAAAGATGAATATTCATTAATCTATGTCCATTACCACATAAAAATTCATAGAATTATATCTTCCTCTTATTCTATGTTTTAAGAAACTCACCAAATTACACATTGTTAATCTTATATTTTGATAGATGAATATGAATAATCAAAATATCTTTCTCTAGAGTCAACATCTAATTTGGTTTTCATAGTCACTAAATTTTCCATAATATACAATGTTAAAATTATTTCATATAGTTCTTACAATTAACTAAAACTAAAAATCATTGGGTATGAAACAATAATCATAGTGGGGAACCAAATAATCCTGAAAAATCAGTTATAGAATTTCTCAATCATGGAATATTCTTTAATTCATAACATATTTTGTTTATCCTAGATCAATTATAATCATATTCTATTTTAATCATTCTTGATGGTTCATAAAGGGTTTTTTAATTTCCAAAGAGTATCTCATAGGTTTGTTAAACCAGGTACATAGTATGGTCTGTTAGAATCCACCAGTTCCAAATCGAGTCTAACTCAACGTATTTATTTTGGTTTTTTACCCCTATGTACATTTGTATTGGAGACACATCAACTTTTAGTATCTATATAGGGTTGAAATTTCATATAATAGACTCTATATATCCTTTACCAAGATTTATTTATATTTTTCTATACATTGATTCATAATAATAATATCTAGAAACATTCATAGACAAATCATTATAAATCTCCCCAATGATCTCACTAATGTTTTCTCATCCAAATTTTCAAAGTTTAACTAACAATTTCCTCTAGTACAATCTATAACAACCCAGGATTCTCATACTTGGATATTACAATTATTAAAACAAATATTCATTACATTAAAGAAACACATGCCTAAAGACCATAATAGTTTAGTTCTTTTGGATGCATGGAACACAATATTCTAATTTGGGGAAAATCATCAAGATCTCCCAGAAATATCTTCTCACATAATACTCCTCTGAGGAATACCCTACATACACATTTCATCATAACCTTGGAAAGGAAACATAAGAATGAGTGAGCTCAGATGCTTAGTAAGGGTAAACATAAGAGATATCAAGAAATGATCATATTAAAGAGTAATATAAGAATAAGGTTGTTTGATCATGAAAATAATATAGGATGTTCATACCCAACCAGTTATAGATCGTAAACATGATTCATGGAATAAAACATTATCATTTCTGATAACATGTCCAATAAGATTGGAAAATCTTCATAAATCAACCATTAACAATAAAATAATATCATAAAAGTGTGTAACCATAATAAATATAGAATATCACTTCATACATAAAGGTTAACTATCAAGTCTCTTAGAATATTTGATCGGGTCTTATCTCATGTTTCTTACTATAGATTGAGACATGCCTATTTAACATTATCGATCAGGACACACCTATTTCTTATTTTGGATCAATACACACCTATTTTCTATTATGGATCATGACACACCTTTGTATAGATATAATCAATTGGTTTCCCAATTTTATACCATGAGATAATAATATTTAACAAATGAATTGGAGGGAGATATAAGTCCAACCAATCACAAAATGAAAATCATACAAATGTGTGCAACAAGGTCATAAAAATTCATCACATCATTCCATGTAAAATGATATTGGTTTCATAAAAATTTCATCATATCATAACATATATAAAAGATCCAGGTTTCATAATAATTTCATCATTGCATTATTGTATAACCCATGAAAAGAATCAGGTTTCATAAGAATTGTGTCATGGTATAACCCATGGAATATATATCCAATTCGTAATCCTTAATTCATAATAATCTATTCAGATAAGGAGTAAGAATGGTATCTTTGGTTTATATCCCCAGTAAAGAAAAGGTAACATCAATAGATGTCATCCAAGATGGAAAATAATTTTGAAAGATTACTTATGGAATTTCTTGAGGAAAATAACTTTTCCTTGAAAATAAATTTTTTATTTTTTATAGAAAATCCTTTTATTTAAAAATAAACACAATAGCATATAAATAAATATTTAAAATTAATTTAAAACATTTATTTATTAAAATATCCTTTCCTGTTTTAAAAAATCTTTCTAAAACATAAATTTTTTTCTAAAAGCATCCACTTTTGCAATCATTTTTTGAAATATAAAAATTTCTTAAATATTATTTGAAATTTTTTATTTCAAAATAACTTTGAAAAAAATTATGGTAATATTGAAATTATTGAGTTGTCATGATAGTGGGAAATACTATTTATTCCATTCAAGTAAAAAATAATGATTCTTTTTACATTTTTGGTTAAATCCCAACAGTTGTTGTTTTTGAAAAATAAATGAATATTCATTTTAAAAATATTTTAAAATTTAAAAAATGTGTAAAATTTTGATTAATATCATTTTAAAATTTTTAAAACTTTTCTGGAATCCTTTTTACAAATCATGTTTTTATAATAAAAAGGGTTTTCGGCCAAAAAGATGAATTTTCATCATAACAATATTTTTGAACTATTGAGTGGACAAGAAGAATAAAATGAAATAAAAACATGTATTATTATAAAATAATAATAGGATAAAATTAATAAGTTTTTTTCTATATAGATCATATGGTTTCATTATTTTAATCATAATCATGAGAAATCCTGATAAATGATGAGATTGTAACATAACAGTCTTACCACTTCTGTAATTTTGAATCATAAGACCCATGAGTAAATTACATTAAATGATACTTTTAATATCATTAAAATATTTATATTCATGATATAACATGTCAAAGGGGTAGTATATACACCTCATTGAAGAAGATATGTGTGTAATAGGACATTTGTCTCAAAGAAGGAAAATTGAGACAAAAATATATTACCTCTTGGGAAACTATTGAACTGTAAACCACAAAAATATAATAATCCTAAAAAGGATATGAAATTAAAAATAATTTTATGTGGAATAATGAAAAAATATATTCATCGGAAGTATACATGCAACTTATGTTAAATAGGTGTTGAATATGGAATTTGTCTCACAAAAGTAAAAAGTGATATGAAAATTCCTTACCATAAGCCTTGAGTTCCATAATACACATTAAAACAACATGTATAATAAATATATGTTTATTATACAAATATTAGAAAAAGATTTGAATATTTCATACTATATATTATTTTTTAGTGACCTTTTATTACCCATTTATTAACAAAACTATGTTAAAGTTGTATTTAGGTTAGTAACCACTTTTTTCATATATGTTTTGATTTGTTATATTAGTGGCCTTCATAAATTGATTATGGTTCCATAATCTATAGAATTTAAAAAATGATATAAATATCATATATATTTATTATATAGGTATTTATAGTAATCTATAAAATTTTGTGATAGGAAATGAAATACACTATTTATAAAAAAGGTGGTTCATATGTGTGAATGAACACTATTTCCATTTTCATTTTGGATTGAAATAAAGAAAATTACATAATATATTATAATTAAGGAATAATTTTTATGTAAAATATATTACATATTTTGATTATATATATCCTTGATACATTACTTGTAAAGCGTGAATGATTCACAATATTTCGGGAGGTGGTGGTCCATCATTCCCAAAAATGACTTTATCATACACCCAAAAAGTGGATAGTATGAAGGTATGTGTAATATAATAATTGAATAATCATAATAAAATCATTAATATCATATATAAAATATAAATACATAATTATTCCTTTCTGTGAGTGTTGGTAATGGAAAAACAAACAACAGTTTGTGAGGCGGTAGTCTGCCGTACACACGATTAATGATTTCATAAACCATTTGACGGAAGTGGAGATGGTTTTCGGTAATTAAATTAACACAAAACATCTGATTATATTTAATATAATGAGTTTATTATATAATAATAGAATAATATAAATTGAATAAGGTGGAGATAGAAATAAAATAAAGACGCTCGTTGAAGAACATTACCTCTTCTTAAGGTATTCTCCTTAGGTTTGCACTAAAGTCTTTCCAGGATGGATTTATTCCCAAAGTAAGAATAAAATGATGAGTAGTAGAAATTAGGGGTTTTATTTTTTTAGGTATTTACTGAACCAAATATTTTTTAAGGTTTAAAAATGGGAGGAGAGGGGGTGTCCTTTTATAAGTGGGGGAGAGGACACGATGGGTATTTTTGAAAATAATTGAGTGGTCCAATGTTTTTCATGCATCACAAGGTTCCAAAATAGAACTTTATAAATACATAGAAGTGTTATAATCTAAATATGTCTAGAAAATAGTTTTTATACGTGTTTATAGGTAATTTCTACACTTATCATTTTAGTTTAACACCCGATAAACCCATTTTTACCTTAACCACGGTAATTTATTTGTACTACATTCATTATTCATTTTGGTCAAAAATTAAGTTGAAATTATGAGACAATATAAAATATTAGTATCACAAATGTGGAGAATATTTTTCTAAATTTCATTCATAGAAGTGGAAAAAAAGTAATTTAATATTAATCCTGCAGACATGGCAAGAAAATGAGTTTTTAAAGTGAAAATTATCTAAATTTTACAAAGTTTTACATCCAATTTCAATATCAAATTGATTAAAATTAAATAAATTTTATTAATAGATCTATAATTTCAATTATTTTATATTAAAACCAATTTAAAATATAATTAATCTTTATAAATAATTTAGGTGAAATGATAGTTTTATATTAAAATTCAATATTTTTCACAATTCATGAAAAATGAAAGTTTTCAGAATAATACCAAAAATTCACTATACGGTAATAATAAAAATATGAATCAAAAAATGAATCATATTTTTTAAATTTCATTCTATAAAATTTTAAAAATTTACTGTTAAAATAAATGTGCCAAAAAAGGCTAGCAAAATTGTTTTTTATATAAAGGTATAGTTTTTAAGCAAAAAAATCGGATTTATTATTATATATTGTCTAGAAAACTAATAATATAGATTTTAAATATTTTATCAAATACATATACTATATAAATTTCATTAAAATCATTAAAAAGGTATTTTGTTTATTTTATTTAACTATAACACATTTATTTGAATAAAAATAGTTTTTTTATATTTTCATTATTTTTAAAAATATTTCATTATAATTTATAATTAATTGGACAGCATAGAATTTATTATATATACATGTGTAAAACATATTTTAATAATTTATTTAATCATTTTTATACTTAAAAATCTAAAGGATAACTGATAACTATCATATTAAGTATTAATATTTTAATTGTATGACACGCTTCATTTAAACTCAATGTTGCATGTAACAAAAGAGAAACTAAATATTGGGTATAAAACAATCCAAAAATAATATTTGATGTCACAAAAAAAATATTGAAAAGTTCAATTTAATTTGAAAAAAATAATTTCACAAAATCTTGTGTTGTTTAATTTTTTATCATTATCGTTATTTCAAATCGTAGTTCTAATAGGGTCTTCAAAAATAATTGAGATCCCAATTTATTTTTAGTACAACATATCATCCTTATAATGATATCCAATATGAATGAATGATTCATATTCTTGGAGAATACCAGAATATCATGTTCTATATTTTCATGGTTCTTGGGAGTTTCACCAGGAACTCATAGTGTTCAATTATAATAATAACTTCCATGCATCAATATAAATGGATATTTTCGAGGATTTATATTAATATTGTGGTTATTTCCTTTATTCATATTAGTGGGAGTGAGTAAGTACACTTTGGACCTAGTATGATGTCGGGGACATCTGTGTGGGTTCAATTGATCATAAAAATGGTTATAAATTATAAATAGTATTTATAAATATTTTTTTGTCCATCATAGGTGACCTTTAGAATTTAATTTTGGTAACCATGCCTTTTTTTCTGTGTTTCTTAGGCTAAGGAAGTACCACATCAAAAATAAAGTAATGATAGAACTCAATATCCATAGTCAATTTGATATATTTGATAGAATCATCCCCATGGTTTACCAATTATATCTTCTACAACACTATAGTTCTCTTCACAATATGCTTCATGTGTTTTAGCTTTTTAGAAGTCACTATGACCATTCACACAAAATAAATGTTTTTTATTTCCATCTTTATGTTGATTAATCCTATGAGGATCATAGCATCTGTATCATAGAATTTAGTTAAGATAATATATTATAAATGTATGTTTTAATAGTTTTATTATAGTGGATGTATGAGAATTTTAAAGGGGATACATGGGAGAGGCAGTCAGATATATGAGCACGGTGGTTGGAGAAATTCACTGATTACTATTAGGGATTCATATCTAGGTAATTCTCTCTCCCCCCTATGATTTTTTGAACCTATTTAAATTTTTGAATGTAACTCCAAAGGATTTTATAGTACATTACCTCATTAAAGTAATTCAATAGCTTGCACTACATGCAACACCGAGTTCGAATGCACCACGACTTACCAAACCAGTCATTCAAAAAGTAGTTATGAATAATAATAACGACATTTTGGATTTTATATACTTCATATAATTTTAACATCTGTATTATGTGTTTCTTAGACATAATATAAGAACACATTCAATTTTTCAAATAAAATATGTATTTTTTTTAAATATAATTTTACCACCATTTTACGAAGAACCCTTTTTAAATCTAATATTTGACACTTTTATATATTCAATTTGACAAAATAAACTTCTTCTTTAGAATAGGGACATAAAAATTTAGTTTGAATAAATTTTTTGTGTTTTTCTGATAACTTTTATATTTTGATGAATAGTGAAAGATACAAAATTTTAATTGAAAAAAAAAATTATTCAAAATAATTTATAATGTTAAATTATAAATTTGAATGTTTTTAAAGTATAATTATATTAATTTTTTATCATTTAATCCAATATTGGTCATTTGAAGTAATTTCACATTTAAATTAGACATAAACACATATTAATCTTTTGATAGTTTTCACTTTTCAGAAACCCACTCTCTGGTTTTGAAAACGAGAATTAATTTTAAATTAATTAATTCAAATCCTATTTTTATTAATTTGATAAAATATAAATCATTTTTTAATTCTTAATATAAAAATTTTCTTTGGCTAAATTTTTGGTATTTTTTTAAAAACATTCAATTTTTTGATGAAAAGTGAAAAACACTACGTTGTAGATAAAAATCGAATATTTTATTTAAATAATTATTTTTATATAAAAAATTATCTTAAAGTAAAGATAGATACATAATACATATATTATTCCAATGTAATTCATTAGAGACATTTTATAATAAGATTAGACGTATAAAATTTTATTAAACTTTTTAACTTCTTTTACCCACCTTCTAGGCACATTTCATATTTTCATAAAATGTAATTTTACCACTTCTGTGAATTGAATTTAAAAAATTAGAGATACATGATTGAAATCAGTAAGTAAAATTTGGTTTAATAAGATGAAAATAATTTTTTTTGAATAGTATATTTTGAATTTTATTTACTATAGTTAAAATTAAATAGGGTAATTAAAGGTAAAAATGAAATTATAATTACCCTATTTACTTTTAACTATGGTAAATAAAATTCAAAATTTACTATTCAAAAAAAATTATTTTCATCTTATTGAACCAAATTTTACTTACTTATTTCAATCATGTATCTCTAATTATAATTACCCAAAAACATGTCCTAATTATCTTAGATAAGTGTTTTTTGACCAAAATAAACTTTCGGAATAAAATAATATCCTATTTGATCCACTTAGATTAGATTAGGACATTTATTATTATTTTATTTAAAGACGAGTTAAAAGTGTAAAATTCAAATTTTAATAACTAAACCATTTTTAATAAAGTGTTATACATAAGATAAATTTGACTATAAATATTCATTACAAATATAAAAATATTTCCTACATCATGGTATTTTATTTATAATTTTAGACAGTAAATAACTACCTTTATTTTTGACACAATGATGATGCAGTAATTGTCTTATTAATGAAAGATCAACATAATTGATATTATAAATGACAAAATAAATTTAAATCAACATGTTGGATGAATAACACTAATTTTATAAGTTAATATGATAGGATAAGGTTGATTTAATGTATTTTATTCTTTGT
Organism: Viscum album; assembly: GCA_963277665.1. Taxonomy (NCBI): domain Eukaryota; kingdom Viridiplantae; phylum Streptophyta; class Magnoliopsida; order Santalales; family Viscaceae; genus Viscum; species Viscum album. The sequence continues at coordinate 1,617,690,237 of OY728158.1, forward strand.
AATTGAGTTTTTTTGACTTTCACAAAAACCAAATACAAAATAGTGTCAAAATTGACATAAATGAGTTTTTAAAACAAATAGTATATTATTAAAAGATATAATTTTCATAACAATTTAAGGTTTATACAAAAGAATTATATAATTATAAATATTTAATTAATGAACCACTTGGTGTTCTCTTGTAAATTTATAGTAAGTTTATTAACCATGTAATATAAAAATACAGGAAGACATAGTAAAAGTTAAACTATTTAACAAAGAGTTAAATCTAAAAGATAGGGTCAATATGGTGACCTCAACTTTTCTAAATCCTATTTTTTGAGATTATTTCGACCCATCCCCACCTTATCCTATAAATAAGTCCATTTCAATCCATTATAAAGTGAAAATTATTTTATAATAAAATAATATTTCAATATTTTCCTAAAGTGACCCTCACCTCTCTTATGAAATGGTACATACCCTTCTCTAACAATCACACATCCAATGCCATTTTTCTAAGCCATAACCTTCTCAAATGTCTTCCTAACTACCCTAACATAAAACTAGAGTCCTTACTGTGATCATAAGGACAACATAAGGATCCCTTTTGATCAAATCAAAAAATAATCACCCGAAGAATAGGTATTAATTTCATCACCTCTTTCAAAGTTCTTTTCTTCTTCCACATCCTGTTTCATTATTTTTTCCATACCAAAATAATAACTTAATTACCTTCTACATAATATGGTGTTATTGTAAATATGGTACAACCATATTCTTTATTCTATCCATCCTATTAATGACAAAGTCACCGTACGTGTGTGCGTACGGCTTATCGTCTCCACATCAAGGTGTAGTTTGTTATTCAACAAATAATTATTTGGATGTGTATAATAATGATTGTAATTGATTTAAATGATAAATATAACGTGTTAATAATTATTTATATGTAATATATCATCCAATTACATATTATTTCACCATCAATAGAATGATATTGTCACTCGTGCGTACGTACGGATTACCGTCTCCACGAACATGATGAGATTCATTCCCCATCATAAACATTCAAAAATAATTTTCATTTTATGATTTAAAATAATTTTTAAGAACTTAATATTATTCTTTATATTAATCATATACATCCTATCCATATAAAACATGACTTACATAACAAAACATATAAAGGAAAATAGATCAGTTAACACCCGAAAAGATGATACTACTAAAATATTATTAACAATGCAATATTAGAAGATCATATATGATATCATATTTATGTATGTAGTTCTTGTATAATTTAATAAAAAAGATTTAACTATTATATAGGAGGTTATTTTACCCTCAACTATGGAAAATTACAAGGTAAGGGTTAATTTTTCAATCTCTTTATTATCCAAGGTTATTTATACATAAGCATATATTGGGAATTATTTATCATCGAAATACTTGTTTCTAAAAAATGTATATCAAAAAATTATTACTATTTCCTAGAATATGGGTTAAATTCACTTATACCGCTTTTTTTTCTTTTTATAAAAAAAAAATTGAAAGTAATCTTTCTGTTGTTTTCCAAATTAGGTACTTTATGACCTTTTCAACAAATTAACATAAGAATGTTTTTTTAACATATATAGAATGTGAAGCTATTTTCCCCCATTATAACACCTTCGAAGCTTCTCTTACAATATTATAATAATATTTTCAAAATAAATGTTTTCTTTTATAATTATGTGACTTTTAAATGATTTTAAAATAGGAAGAGATATTTCTCTCAAATAGTTTTAATTTCATCCATGTCAACATTCTTTGATGGATTTTACAGTTGTTTGAAGTTGATTTAATATGATAGAATCTTCCATATTGTATTAAAGGTTTTGTGATATGATTGACTGTGGATGTGTTATTTTTATATCATTCATGGTTTATGGTTAAAGTATTAACATTTCATATGATAGTTTTAATACGAATGTTTATGTTATATTTCTACCTTTTCATATGAGGAATGTAATGGACTTAGTAAGTGAAGGGTGGACCCCGCTATATCTCATCAATGAATCGGTAGGTCTCATAAGACAAACTACTGTATTATCACGAATCCTTGACCAAATCTTATTTTTAGTCTTCTCAAGAGGCTTTGACTATATTGTTATGATGTTCGGCATTATGGATTCCATTATTATGAAATTAGCTATTGATATTACATGTGACTAGTCAATTAGTATAATATCATGTGAATAAGTAAATATAATTATTTGATTTATATTTTCCATATTATGCTTAATTTTAATTTTAAAAGGACATTGTTTTATTATTATAAATTTCCTTAAATTTTTAGGCTTATTTATGATAGTTTCTGCTATATTGTTATCCTTACTGGGTATATGAGCTCACTCGTTTCTTATGTTTTCTTTTTCCTATGATGTGATGAAGTATATTATTATTAACCTTTATGAATATGCCAAAGGATATTTTTGTGTTCAAAGGGGACACAATGTTGTTGTTTTCTATGGTGTAATTTAAAACTTGTGTATGTATCTAGTACTTACAAGGCTACTAATCAAATCGGTATTTCGAGACTTGATCTCTTGTGATTGGGGAAATGTTATGTAATAATGCACCAAATCTGGGTAACTATGGTTGGTTAGTTACAGTGAATCACATAAAAATTTCATGATTGAAATTTTCCTTGGTGGTTCTCAAGAGGCATAGAGGGAAGTTTTTTATTAAGGCTATGTGCATCAAGAAACATGGGAGATGTTGTTTTGACACTGTTTAGACTATGGAGTCCATCGAAAATCCAATTTACAAGGTAGTAGGTAGGTATGGGTACATGATTCTCATTATGAATCTATTGATACCCAATAGATTTTTCTTGGAATCATGGTATAATTGGACTACTACATGAGTCCTAGTGGTCATCTGGTTTCATTCCTAGAGGTGCAGTCTCTCTGTCGGGGATCACCGACATGACAGTGGTAGCCAACGACTTGCCGGTGGCACCAGGATGGGACAAAATTGTGAGGTGAGGAATTATAATTTCTCACCAAAAAAACATTTAACTACCTAATACCCCTTCTTCAACCCTAATTGGAGAATAACCTTTTTTAAGGGTTCTCTACATCTTCCACAACTTCTCTAGAAACTTCTCTTAGTTCCTTTATATGTGGTTTGATCTGAAAATCTAGAATCGACAAGTCTAGATCCATATTATGGAATTATTCTTACTGAATTTAGAATAACCTTCTTCTATCACTGATGTGGTTGATCAATCACTTCCCAAATAGAATCATGGGTTTTTGAGCTGATATGGATGCTTGACCCTTGGAATATTCTTCTCTACATTTGAGGTTAGTGGTCCAAAAATAATCCCAAAGGTCCTCCTTTGATTTATATTATGTGAAACATGTTAAATCACACTATAATTCTATGTTTTTGACCCATTTTAATTTTAATCCATTTGTTTGTAATGAATATTCATTCTTAGACCTCTCAAGGATCTCATCAGGTCTATTGACAATTGATACCTTGGATGCTTCGCCACCATAGAGGTCTTCTCATCCCTGACCTTATGTTGAGACTTAGAATGTAAGAACCTGGATCCTTATAATGGTTTGGTAAAATTAATTATGTTAATGAAATAACATTTATTTGGAATATTGGCATGAAATTGGAAATTGGATTGGTATTGAAATCATTAGAATGTCAACAAGAATTATCAAAAATGATATATGGATTGGAATCTTCTATGGAAATGTAATTTAACATAATTGAATAATGGCATTGAACTATAATTGTTAATATAATTGTTAATTGGATTGAATTAACAAAAATATCATTGTTAACATATTTGGAAGGTTTTTTATTTTCGTATGATTGCATCTTTTATATACTTTAATCTTGTTATGAAAATGACTATAGTATAGGAATTCATATAGGGAACATTGTGAAATTAGAGCATGTATGTAGCCCAAGCATGGGAATTCACATTACATATTTTGTTAAATTAGAATATTTAAGCTTCCATATATTTAGAATTTTCATAGATTCCATCCTCACATGGAATACATGGATCACCCATGGAATGGAAATAAACCTTGGGTCGTCAATGAGATGAATATGTGAATGGACTTTGCAATGGAATCCTATAGGGATTAGTGGAGAGTATTGATAAAGACATTGTAGTCATGTTGAAGAAGGCATGGTTATCCCCATGTCTCAACCTGGAGCTTGAGGTTTAGTATGTTTATTTGATGTTATTTATTATGTTATCAATAATTCCATTATATATTGTATTGTTTCATGAACTATTATTCAGAGTGCATTGTTTTAGAAACCATTTGTTGTGGCCTATTGATTTTACCTACAGCCAATTAGGGACACCATTTGGTACCAAATATGATCGCATGGATATAAGGTTGGACATCGGAAAGGGGGCCTACATTTGATGGTTTGATTTGATTTCTAGGAGTAGAAATTAGATATTAGACTAATCATGGGATTCTAGACCATTTCAGGAGTCTTTATTGTGTATTATTATTTATAGTTCAGTTCCTATATGACTTTTAGTATGACATTCAGTATGAAATTTTAGGGTTTAATTTTACTAGATTTGAATGGATTGCATGTTTATCTACTAGAGTTGACTCATATTGATTGTTTTATCTTGTTTTTTCTGTTTTTTAATTCTTTACTATATGATATAGTATCCCCACTATACATATTAGACTCTCATTGCAAGTCAGCAACCCTGGAATTTATGGAGGCATGCTTGAGGTCATATGGTGACCTTTCTCTATAATGTGGGAGATAATTGGGATAGAAATATTAAAATAATGAATAGGAACCATTTGGGTATAAAGTTGGTTGGATTAATATAAATATCACCCAAAATGCATAATATAGATTCTATAGTAAGATGTCCTAACAACAAAAATATGATGATACATAAAGGGAATATGGCCCTTAATGTAGGGGTATGATTCCATTAGGGATATAGGCCAATGAGGGAGTATGGTCGTGATGATAGTTTAGCCAGATGTAGGAATTTAGAAAATAGTGGATATATATATATATTGTGTTTGGTCCTTGAGGAGGCATCCTAGGTATCATGTTATAGATAGGAATCAAATACCACATAGTTTTAGTTACACAGTATAAGGGAATGTGGCAAGACCATGAAAAGTAATTTAAAATCATATGGAATGGACTTTTGTTTCATGAAATAATAAATAAAAGATAATTAGGAGATTCTTATACACATGAGGGTTTATCAGATATGGTTAATTGGGAATGTGAACATTTGGAAAATGCCTCATGGGGAATATGTCTTTTTGAGGAAGGGAAAATATATTTTCAAAATAAAAGGAAGGACGATGTTTATTGGGATATCTTGTGTCTTACAATTAAGAAGGAGGGTCATGGTGAATTTTTTAATTATTGCAATGGTTTAATCAACTAAGGTCTCTAATAACACATGAGTCATGCTCAGTGTGAGAAATAAAATATAATAGGAGATCAAGCACATTGTACAATCAAATTTTAATAGGGATTTCCATTAATAATGAGGTCCATAAAGATATGTCACATATTACACATAAGAACGATTCCCATTGAGATATGTTTTTTCTTACACCTAATAAGGAGTCCCATTATGAATGCTTAAATTTTATTAAGGGTGTAAACAAATCTGACCTCCAATCCCACATGAGTCATGCTCAGTGTGAGAAACAAGATATAATACAATATTAATCACATTACAAAACCATATTTGGAAGGGTCTTACACATAAAAAGGAATCCCAGTGTGTGAAAATTATTTATTATCAATTTAATTTTCAAAATATACATCTTGGGTCCAATAGAAACCATATTATATCTCACAATAGAAGATAACCCCAACCTCCCATCATTATTCAAGTTTATAGGTAGGTTGGGGGATGGAGGCAGGATATGTATTTTTTCCTAAAACAAGGACTATGGGATTAATCCAAGATGGAATCCCTATTCAACCTTACTTGATGGGTGGAGAATAAATCCACCATCGAGCCAGGAGATACCACTCTCAGATCATATATATGGGGATCCATATTATCAAAGGAATTCAAGAACATGATTCCCCATTAGTTTTTACCTTTTCATGTGGATAATTTTACAATCCTTGTTTGATCATAGGAATCCATGATGGAAGGCATGTTCAATGGTCTACATGCCATGAATATATATATTCTCTGAAAAAAGATGCCTCAAGTTATCCTTTTCAAAGTTTGGATCTTGGAGAAATAAGTCCATATATGTCTTTTATGATAAAATGTACAAAATTGATGGCTTAGGTAAAAGCATATCCATATATATTAATGATTAAAATTTCAATTTATGAAATCAATTGTGTGGGAGGAAGAAGAATATTTAGGATAAATAATGGTTTGGGGAGGATAGATTATGTGAAAATCAGACCATGTAAGGTAGGTAACCGCATAATTTGGAACCACCTGATTATGGTAATTCACATAATATGGAATTTTGGGATATATAGAAGACCATGTGATATAATACATTAGGATATGATCTCCTAATGGGGTCCGCATAATGTGATCCATAAAAAGTTTTTTGAATAAGGTGATCATGTAATGTTATCAAGGGACCACAAGAGATGTCCAACTATTGAATAAAAAATAACTATAATATCATGAGACCACTCAAATGAGATTATGATAAAGGATTTAATTGTATCTGATCATGTAGATTACATTTATATGAATTTTAATTCTTTATAGTTATATTTTAAAGCTCTGGTTTTATCTACATAATATATTAATGTTTTCTAATATGGAATATAAACCCATTGTTCACCCTTTTGATCTCTTCTTAAGATCCTAGTTTCATCCTCCTTACCTTATAGATGGGGAACCCTGAGTAATCTTATGCACCGTTGGTGATGATGCATGAGGACCATAGGCCATGTGGCCCTTGTGAATGTTCTTTGAGAGAGGTTCCTAAGTAGCATAGGATCACATAACTGCATACACATTCCACCAATTGAATGCATATGATTAATGAATTATAGAGCCTCATAAAAATTCCATGTATGATGAGGCTATCTTACTATCATATGATTGACCACCTTCAATCCGTGAATGAAATGGGTGTAACATATTATATAAGAAATTATCTGGTCCATTTATGTCTTGTGGGAAACCAAACTATTTTCCATGATTAATTATTTTTGTTAATAAATAACATTGGGAATAATTAAATGGGACATTATAAGATAACCTTAATTTTATTTTTTATTTTTTGTGGTCCATCTATTTCAAAAGTGATCATAACCCCCCCCCCCCTGAAAATTGTTTTGATCGATATGAAGAGGACCCATTTATAAAAATATTGAATCCCAAGTTGGGATTTTTTGGTCTAAAAATGTAGAATCCTACAAATATCATATAAGAGGGGCCCTCATAATAAACTATGAGACAAGATCATCAAAAGAATCTACTAAATTCTAATATTTATACAAAATATTGTACTATATAGTAGATTTTTGTGATTGAAGTCATGTGAGATAACTATGTAAGACTAAACTGAGAAAGATAAATGTGACTGAGAATAGAAAAATGATGAAGGTATGAAACCAAGATCATGTAGTGTGGATTTTACGAAAGATGATGTGATAACCACATAATGATCATGAATAACTTGGGAACTATGATATGATCATATAGACAGTATGATAATAATGAGTACCATGTAAGATTATTACACAACTACTATTAGGACTTTTCCACTTTTTGATCCTTACATTATGAGTCCTTTATAATCTAAATTAATTATTGTGAATATGAATTCAATATGGGAGGCAAGGGGAAAAGGTAATGAGGAATATGTTAACGGTAAATATATTAGGAACTTGTCTAGAGTAGTGTATTCATCCATCACACACATTCCTTGATAACCTTCTGGGGATGAGTCTATGAGACTACCCATTTTTGGAAATTCTTCGGGATTAGGGTTCAAGTTGAAAATTTGATTCTATAACCTCAAAAAACAATCCATCCACCTCATTGGATTATCAAGAATTGAGAATTGATCTATTCTAATATATCACCATATGGTAATTTAATCAAGGAAGAAAAATGAATTGATGTCAATATCATAGGGTGTACACCATTGTATCTTGAACAAGAACAGCATGCACCTGATCTTGATACTCATTTCTACTAGATCCATTATATGGTAATAATCTACTAGTCATAAATTTGGTTGGTCGATGAACTAGTATTTTTTATCATGGGTAAATTTTGGAATGTATTGGGGTTCCCTTTATATATGGAATATAATAGTAAAGAGTTTTCAAAGGATCTGAAGGATGTATACTTCTATAAAGATATCTAGATCTCACAAACCTTTAACTAAATCAATAGTTTTTGGGTTTCAGACCTTATCTATAGAAGGATTCATATTCTAATACCTTCTATCATGTACAAGGATATATTACGTTGAGTCTCTGGAATGTTCAAATGATCAGAAAAGATCTAATTTGGGGGACATGTGTGATTATTTTTTCCCATTAGCTTCTAAATTTGGAAATACTAAGAGTAACCCTAAAATTTATAAGGATTTATTTATGTTTTAAAAAGATATATTGGAAAATGAATTTTTTTAATGGGTGATTATCTTTTTTTACCAAGAGAAAGTTGATTCATCATAAAAATTAGAAAATAACCTGGGGAAAGAGACTTATATTTTTCTAAAACACAAAACTCATGGATGCATAGGTCCCCTATTGGATGAATTTAGAAGAATTCTAATTCAATAGTTGGGGATGTGTGGTCTCATCTAAAGATAACCATCTAGTTTTCCCAGTATATTTCTTGGAAATATTCATAAGTGGGAACTTTCTCCCTATTTGATATCCAAACAAAATATGTAATAATTAGTATATTTTTATGGTGGTGAAATTGGCCATTGGGAAGTAAATAATCTTGGATATTCCTCTACTGGAAAAACTATCCCACCAGCTAGGTCATATTTGTTAAAGAAGTTCCATGTTTCAACTCATTGGCCCTTTCCATGTTCTATGGGGGTAGATGGTAGCTCATATGGTTGTATATGAGTTTATTAATATCCAAGGGAGTATTGGAGATCAATTTATACCATATCTCTAAAGATCCAATGTATTTTAACCAAGTTGTCTTGGTGATGGGGAAAATAATGACAAGTTTAACTGATGTGATATGTTTATATTCAGACCTTATGGGTTCTAGAAAATTAGTATTACCAATAATTATACCCAAAATCTTGAAGCATATAAATATATTGTATCTATTTGAAAAGGGGTATTATCATCCAAAATAGATATATAAGTAATTTTTAAAGTAATTCACCAAATAAATTCTGAAAGAAATCAAATTTTTCAAAAAAAATTCTAGGTTCCTCCTAAAAATATGTAGTTTTAGAGGAACCTAATGAGAGTTTTTCATATTTGGTTAATAATTATGAGAGAGAAAATGTGTATCCTGGTGACTTTCCCTCCATGTATCATTCCATTAGGCTCATATCAGATTATGTTAATACTTGGATCTATTCTTATTATCCTTGTTAACTAGCTATACTATTGAAAATGATTAGGGACTCCTTATTAGTTAGTGGTGGAGAACAACATGGTACTCCAACTAAAAAATTAAGACATAAAAACTATCTCCTTCCATGGAATACTCTAATCTTAGAGACATCAAGGAAAAAATAAGGTGTTTGGACCCAACCCCCTTGGAAGGAGTTGTTCCTTTACTATCCTTCATCCCTATCATGGTTGCCTTTCTAGATTCCAAGAAGGAATGGGATTCTTGGTTGAAGAGTATCTCTCCTTAATAAGATTAGAATAAACTCCAAGAATAAGAGATCAACTTACCATGTTTTAGGAATCAAACGTCACTAAATAATATAACTTTTGAAGAAAAACATGAAGAGGAAATAATATATCTTAAATATATAAAAACATAAATCTATTACCTTAAGGGAAGGGTATTCTAACATAACATGGTTATATATTGATTATGAAAGAAATATACACAAGAAATGACCAATGTCAAGGCCATAAAAACAAGGGCCTATGGAGGCCAAAAGTAATGAAGCCCTAGATGATCCCCTCTAATCAGGTTAGCCCCCTCTATACCCAGTTGAATAAAATTTGAAATGAAAAATGATACTACAACCCAGGTATGCCACTGTTGTGGAGGCCAAATGGTCTGCTACCTTATTTCCCCCACACTATGTGTGGAGAACCAGGACATTATTGTTAGTGAGGATTCCTTTGTATCTCCTGATGATATAATAAATCAACCATGGAGCGGAGGTCATTCCAAGAATGGAATCATGAATGATTATTGAGTCTGTTTCCACTTGAAGAAGTGATATCCCCTTCTTCCTGCATAGCTCCAGTCCCATAAATAGTGCCTTGGCCTCTACTTGGATGGAGCTCCCCACCCCGTCGTTTGTAGAAAAGGAAGTTAAGACATTTCCCTTAGGATCCCGAAACACCCCTCCCCCACGCATGATTCCTACAACACACAACCCATCGAAATTCAACTTGAGACCCATGACAGGAGGCTTCTAGGACACCCAGTGACCCCTCATCCTAGTGAAAATTTGCTGCAACGAGGAAGTAGTCCTTTGAAGTTCCCTCAGATAAGGAGCGTTGCACCAGTTCTTACATCCATTAGCCAAATCGATGATCAAGGGTAGCAAGAGAGTGGCCAATGACTTGAAAGAGGAAGAAACGCCATTGAATATGTCATTATTGAGGGCCTACCATATACACCAACAACCATTACTGAAGATCAATGATCTTTCCTTATGTTTTGGCCCCATACCAGTCACTCCACAATACCATCTATCCAGAAATTAAGACCCAGAAAATTAAGGGGCGAGGATACTGGTAAAGCAACCAAAAGCCTCCATACATCCATATCCCATTCTCCTTCAAAAAAGAGGTGATTAGAGGACTCCTCCCTATTTTCCATGTAGCAATGGAACCTGGAGGCCATGTTGACACCCATTCTCCTCACATTTTCATCTATAGGAATTGGATGATTCCTAATATTCTAGGTAATAAAGTTTCACTTAGTCGGGCTCCTCTCACACCAGACCACACAATTCCACTCATCACGCTGCTCGTGTGGGAGGGAAATCCGGCAGAAATCCTTCAAAGAAAAATTCCCTATAGTAGATATAGTGAACACACAAATATCAGGCTCAAAGGTTAGCGAGACGAGATCTAGAACCCCTTGTTTCTCCGAAATTATAACTATGCTGGTAAAACTGAGGTACAAATAGGCCTCTCGAAAAGAGATCATTGTAGGAGGAAATCCTGGAGATCCTATGATGGTACCTACCCATTTGTGGTATAATAAAGATATATATCCCCTCCCTACAATCCACTGTGAATACTGCCAAATAGTTGGAATAATAATGTGAATTGTTTCCCAGAACATGGATTCCTGACCACTATCCCACTCAAAACCTGTACTCTGGGAGGAGATAATTTTCCCCCAAAGCAGGTTCTCTTCCATCACCTCCTATGCAAGCTTTCCATGAAAAAAAATGGATGGAATCAACCAGACTCCATACATTGATCCTTCCTTCATGAATTGGCCTTTCTAGCTACCTCTATGAGGCCTAATGATGCTTACCATTAGGCTAAGCATCCCAAATTAAATTTTCCAGAATCGTGTCGATGGAATAGATAACTCCCTTGGGTACTTTGTCAGCTGAAATAACATGTAAAAGAATAGCTGAAAGCACACTGTTGACCAGAGCTATCCACACACCAAAGTAGATATAGTGGTTCTTCCCATTAATCACTCATCTGGTGATCTTATTCGCAATCCCATCATAGTCCCCAACCCAAATTCGACCTGAAGAAATAGGAGAAACAAGATAGGGAAAAGGAAAAAAACCCTCTACATACCTAAATTACTTCATAGGGACGTGGCCTGATGGTGTTTGCATCTGGTTGAGAGAATAAGGTATCTCTTGGATTAGATAATTATTTATCCACTCCAGAAACAATAGTCATCCAAAAATTTAGATAGCCTACCCACCAATATATTATTGGCATTCATAAATGTGAGAGAGTCATCTGCAAACATAAGGTGGGAAATAGGGGCTGACTCCTTCGCCTTTGAAATGGATGATGTTACCCCCAAATAAATCGTTCTATTGATTAGCCAGCTAATATTGTCTTGTAAAATAATAATAAAAATTCGGGTAAATAGGCTCCCCTTCCTGAGGCCCCTGGCCATCTTGAAAAAACCATGGGTCTTACCCAGGAAGGACACAACCATCCAACAAGAACTGAAGCATCTAAAAATGAAATCCACCACCCAAAGAGAGAGGCCCATAATTGACAACATCCTATTGATGAAGCCTCATTCCATACTATCATAGGCCTTATTCGTATGTAGATTAAGGTCCATATTGGAGCTATGAGTTTTGATGTTGATGTCACGAATGATTTCTTGACCCAAAGCCACCGCCCCCTGAATCGACTGACCCTTGAAAAAACCATGTTTCATTAAGGATATCCATTGGTGAACATTAATGGATACCCTATAATTCACGATGCATGACAAAATCTACTTGGAAAATTTACACATACTAACCGGATTGTAGTCATGAATGGATGACGGGTCTTTGATCTTGGGTAAGAGAACTGAGTTAGTGGCGTCAGTCACCCGAGGGATCGATCCACCCTGAAAGAATTTTTGGATGGCCAAGATGATATCAGTTTTGATCACGTCCCATGACCCCATATAGAACAAGCCTAGGAAACCATCAGTACTCAGAGCACTCTCTGGGTTGAGGCTCATTACCACAAAAAAATATTCCTTCTCATCTAAGATCTCTTCTAGCACTACGTTGTCTTTCCCAGAAATCATATTAGGGATCCATTCCATAAGCTCTGAATTTTCACTTGGGTACCCATTAGGCAGTGCCTGATTAGGACCTGCAAGAAGGTTATTGAAATAGTAAAAGGACATTCCCCCAACTACATCTCTGTCACCATAAAATTATCCATTATCAATCCTAATATTGGGACCCACTGGCCTCCTTCTCTCCATGGTGTAGGAGTGAAATTAAACTTATTTTTTGTCCCATTACTAAACCCACTTCACCTTCACACACTCACATGTCATGTGTTCCTGCCTCGGCACCAACTCCTCCAGAAGAGACTTCCTACTCAAGAGATCCTCAAAGAAAGTGTCATCCCATGCATCCTCAAGGCTCTGGTCTAGGAACTCATCCTTTTTATCAAGGGTTTCAAGGTATGGTTCAGGAAGGGGAATTCTCTTCACCCAAGTTTGAAAGATTTTTTTGAGTCGTATCTATTTGTTTTTCAAGTCCACCCAGATGAAGCTGGGAGACAAGGCCCTCCAAACCTTACTGACCAGGTGGTGATAACCATGGGATCCAATCCAATGGGCTTGAAAGAGAATGCGCTCACAGCCGTCATGACCGGGTGGTAGATATATCAACAGGAGAGAGTGATCCAGGATACCCTGGGTGAGATGGTCCACTTAGAATTGGGAAATCTAGAGATGGAATTTAAGTTAACCAGACACCTATCTAACAGGATCCAACTCCTTTGGCCCCCTTTCTAGTTATTACACATGGTGAATCTATCTTTAGAATATCCCAAGTCCAGAAGACCTTTTCTAGCCACAAATTTCAAAAAGATCGAGCTGGCTACACGAGGAAAGGAACCTCTTCCTTTCTTCTCTTCTGGATCCATGATAACATTGAAATCTCCACCCACAAACCAAGGGTAATCCCTTGGGTAAAATCCATAGAGGTCCTGCCAAAACATATCTCTTCGTAGCACATCACAGCTCCCATACACCACCAACAAGAATAGAGATTTCGTACCTATAGACGCTTTAACAACAATAAACTGATTGATATCCTAGATAAAATCAACCAGCACCTATTCCTTCCAAAAAAATATATATATGATGATTGGTTGGATCCTCATGCAATCCCACCTTCATACCATCTTTCCAAGTGAACTCGCCTAACTTTTATGAGTGTTTTTTGTGCTCCAGAACAGCGACAATACATTCCTTATGTTTCTTCACCACTATAGATAAGAAGTTCGACTTCACTCGAGCCCCTAGGCCATGGGAATTAAAAATGATGAACATAATCATTGACCAAGAGATGGCCCGGTAGTTTCCCTAGGCTCGGAGGGATCATTTTTAGAGGGAGAACCACACTCCTAAAATAATCTATCTTTAGCCTTTTTACAGATTCCAAAAGTTGGGGAAGGTATGATCTTTCTTGTAGAAACTGAGAGAGAGTGGATCTGTTATGGAATTTTTCTCCCCTTACTTGGGGGGGAGCTAATAATGGGAAATGAGAACTAGAGAGACTAGGCCCTCATGAATTCCCCTTACTTTAGGAGCTTCTTTTGTGAAGCCTTACCAGAAGCACTCCCACCATTATCCTCCAATAATTTCACATTGGGGGGATTAAGAAAGCCTGAGGAGAGGACTTCTTTCCTAGCCTCAATCAAAAAGGAGCATGCAGATATAAGAAGACCAGACCCTGTAGGTAGAACCACCTTTTCCCCAAACATAGTAGCCAGCAAGCACCCAGAGAACCCCATGCAAGAGAACCATATAGCCTGAAAAAGAACCGCTCCAAACCCGAAGAAGGTGGGTAGATGAGGAAGAAGAAGTGGATGAGAGACCTTCACCAAGGAATAACATTCATAATCTAGATCCATTAGAGAATAGCCGCCCATGGATAGAGAACTAGGACCTAAAACACCCGAGGAGGTGGCCCCATGGGAATAACCAAAAGCATTGGAAACAACAACACATTGAGAACTATTCAGATCGAGGGGTAAGGCAGACCCAGAACAAGGTTGTGTCACAACCCACACTTCCCAAATTCTAAAGGCTGATGATGCCCACTGAATACCCCTATACATGTGATTCATGCACACCATCACAGAGTGCCCCTGAAGATAGCAGTGGGAATGGAATCGACGGAGCACAGGGTTGATGATGTCTTGATTCCAAGACATGGACTCTCCCCCCTTTAGATAGATGAAGGTTATTATACATGGATTATATGATATAGACGGTAACTTTGAGAGAAGAATAAATAGATTTTTATGAATATATAAAACCCACTTTTATTTTAAATCTTCTGTCATTCTCTATAAAACTGAATCTTATCCTTTTAAAACTATGTTAGTGGATGGATAAGATAATTCCCTTATTCCTTACCCACAACATAATGAAGGGGATATTATGATTGGAATGGATTCTCTATCCTACAAAATGAACATGGAAGAAGGGCCCTTAGGTACTAAAGAATATATAATGGATGTAATGACCAATCCAGCAAGATCATATCCACCCCCACCACTAATAACTGCTCCTTCCCAAAAACTATCTTCATGGGAAATTACTATGTAGAGGGAATAAAATTGGCTAATGATACATATCAATTAATATATGGCAGCTTATAATTATTCCCCCATACTTTTTTACCCACATCCAGATTTTTCTAATGACTTCTCATAAATAGATCTATTTGTGAAACTACTGATCTGACTACCATTTCATCAATGGTACCTTCCATAAAAGAGCAGACAAGTCCTATATTATTTGAAAGGACGCCCTAGATATGGTGAAATGTGAGGATATGAGGGGATCTAGACTAACTGATGACCAAACTACCTTGGTCATTAATGATGGAACCATTGTGGTAATAAAATCAATTGAACCATATGGAAGATATAACTTGGTTGCACCAACCATTAATCTACATGACATGATACTAAAAGACAATTTAATGGGGACTCCCAAGGTGATAGTGTCAATACCCTATTAGAAAATTGTTTTTATAATTTTTGTAGAGGAATCCATAGAAGCATTTGAAACTAAAGTGGTGGTAATAAAAGGACCTGATTTTCCCTTGGATTTGAATATATTGGTTTTTTATCCTATCTATAATGGGTTAGTGATCCATATTTTGGGGAATTAAGAAATGATTAATTGTTAAATCAGCAATGTTGATGTGGTCGAGTCATTCATGCAAAGGGTTAGTAGTCCTTGAGACCTGTGGATTGCTTCCCCATACCATTTTTTAATTTTGTGCTTACTCTTTCAAAACTGCACACGTAGTACTTGTTTGAAATAGGTATGATTTTTCTAAGTTAAAGGTATATATTCTTCATCATACTAAAGTAAAGTATGTGATACCTTCAAGGATGGAAATAGATGAAATGTCTGTGGAAATAAAAGTGGAGTTCCATGACCTAGTGTAGGAGGAATATCCAAGAAACTTATCATATGTTCCATCAATTGGAAAAAAATGATTCAGAATATGAGGGTAAGTACTAACATGTTATAGTCACTTCTTTACCTATTATTTATATTAACATACTTTCAATGTCCATTTTATATATACAGACTCAAATTTTTAACGTTTATAAAGTGGATCTACTGATAACCCATTTAGAAGACGCTGATAAGACATCAACAGGTGCGTGGAATGTTTCATCAAGGAATGTAGATCCTTGAACCTCATTGAGAAATAAATTTTCCAAATATATCCATGCACCTATTATTGGATCAGAATATTAACTTGAGGCACAATGTTTGTTCTATGTCCCCGACCATTTTTTATGAGACTTATGAGGGTAAGTCTTTGACACTTCTATGATATACTTTCCCTCCCAAATGCACAATCTACACAACATGTTCACAATTATGGAATGCACTTCATTTTATTACTGTGTTTCCCACCATACCATAAAGGAGATCATTGTACAGTGATAATAAGAGTATATGTCACAACAAATTCTGATCAGGGAATGATTATAATAAAAAATCATAGACCACCAAACTACAATGTATCAAAAGGAGTCTCATTATGATAAAGTGATATCATAAAATCTTCATAATATTGATTAATAATCCCTATAACTTGTTGTTTTCAATGATATTTTGATGAAATCAAAGAGAAATTTGTTGCTCACCTATAGTTTCTTAAGGCATCCCATACTTGATGATGAAGTGCTATTTTTCACAGTAAAAAATATTCACCATGTTGAATAGGTTGAAGATTCAAATATGGGAAGGCTTCAACATAACTTTTACAAATATAAAAAATAATTACATAAAATATAAAATTATATTGACAATATTTTATATTGTGGTGATTATTACCATGAGAGACTTTATCTTGTAGAGATTATTATATTCTTTATTATTATGAGTGATACTAAATTTTTCCCTCATCTATTTATCTAGTCCTTAATTCCAACTTCAATATGATTATAATTTCACCATATCTTTCGAAAATTTGAATAATAAAGATAGGGAAACATGATTCCATATAATAATTGAAAATTAATGAAACAAGTAAACTTTAATTCTCAAGAACTTGATTCAAAAAAATTTACACTTTGGTGTGGCTCACCGATGGGTATAGGCTAGACTACTATCACTATAACAATAGACTTGGTATATTGGGATGAATGATTGAGCACACTAAATGTGATGAGGATCATAGAGAGGAAAATATTGAGGGACAGTTTTATTTCCTAAAAATGGTTCAAGCACCCTAAAATAATACCTTTTTATATTTTTATTGGGTATTGGAATTGATATTTTAAAATAATATGCTGACCATTTCCCAAAACAAGGGACCTAATGAGTATATTTTGACTTTTTCTAGAACCATATGGTGATCTAACAATAATTTGTTCATCTATTTTATATCAAACCTAACTTTCTCTCTATCGTCATTTGTGGAAGCCTAGAGGGCATGAACATGGATTTTTCTTTGGTTTACCTTTATTGTATTTTTAAATAATAAATTTTTAGAGATTTAATTTATAATGCTCCATTTTTTTAAATCATACAAGGTACATGTCTAGAGGGTGGAGATATGAATTTTTCCTCATCCTAACTTTCTGGGTTTTCAACCTTTTGTGCACCCCATCATTTTTTCAGGGATAGTTCAAGGTCTTTGATGTTGGTAAAATGAAGTCTATTATTTAAGTTCAAACAATTTTAATCATAGTGTGAGGTAGTGTTAATAGAACAAAATTGAAGTAATACTAATTTGAATGAGATCCCAATGTCATGAGTGTATGAAACCTTAAGGAAATGTGCATGTAGTTTAGTTTCATAGTGCCTTGATAACTATTTTGTGTGGTTTAGAATCATGTGAATAGGAAAAAGGTTCATGAATGAAATGTCACATTCCAACCTTGATAATGGTTATGGTTTATTGTGGTGTAATATCAAGGATGTCCAATCAACTTTAATTATTGGATTATGTTTTTCTTAAATCATATTTCATGGATTTTTAACTAAGGATTATGAAATTGGATAGGTACACAAGGTATAAATACTTACCAAATTGAAATGATGATACCATTGTGAGGTTGTGGGGAATACAAGGATTAGAGGTCTCTCCCCATAGGATGATATGCATCTGTTTGATAGGAAAAATTGAGGGAACATATGCAAATCCATATCAGGGCATGTATGGATATCCAAAAAGATTTTTCTATGGAGTCAATCATGCTTGTTATTGATATCCTTAAATATTTTAGAGGGATTAAACAATTGTAAACCAATGTAGGTTATTGGGAATATGATATTCAAGAGGTTTTATGGTACTCTATAAGTTTATTCTTCATTTACTAAATGCACTACCAAGGTTAAGGGATATGATATATCATTGCCCTAACATTTTCATAGACCAAGGGACCCATCAAGAATAAATTTTCTTTTATTAGGGACAAAATCACTTATTGATTCTTTAATTTTCACTCTAATGTTCTACTAATACTTGGAATTTGTAGTCTTAGTGAGTAGAGGTCCAAATTTTAAGCATTCATCCCTTTATTGGTTTTTAGCCTGACATGTTATGTGTCTCCACCACGACTAGTTTAAAGTCATGTGATTTTGACCACTGGAAGGTGGTATTTAATGTTGAATAGCATTGATATAAAATGATAATTTTAAGATAATAAATCTTTGACCAGTATGAAATTTAGGTTCATGATTCATTGATAATTTTGTGAATGGTTGTGAAAAGTAATAATTTAATGGGTCTCAAGAGGCAAGAACATACCAAAAACTTTTGATAACGGAATGATGATGATGATTTAAATCATATATTAAGTCTCTAGGATCAAGAGTGATAATATAATATAGGTATAAAAAAGGATGATTATTGACCAAATTCTAATGATGGGTTCCACTATGATGCTCCTAGGGAATACAATGATTAGAGGCCCCACCCCATAATATGAGACGGTTCTTGTTGAAAAACCAAAATGGAGGTGTATATGTAGAGATTAATCAAGGAATGTATGCATAGACATTATAAGTTTACTTTTTAGTTGAACATTATCATTACAAATAGCCAAGTAATATTTTTGATAATATAAGGATCTCAAAAATAAAAGTTTGGTTTGTGGAAGAAGGGTGTCTAAATGATGTACTAGAAGAATTTTGTACACAATCTTATCATATTTGGGCTATTCATATCCCTTAGAAAAGAGTTAAGATGGATAATGGTTCATGTATAGGTCTATATTATATATTCTAGATGTCACTATATATCCTTAACTAGTTAATAATATATCCACATGTAGTTCTCATGTATCATGTATTTTAATGTCATGTGACAAGGGCCCAAGTGTTTTATAATTTAAATTCATACAGTACGGGCTTATACCAAGAACATTAAATTCATGAGTGATGAAATTTCTATGAAACCCGTAATATTTACCAATGGGAATGGTAATACCACACAATGGTAGGGTTATTTTATATTGATAAAACTTGTCAATGTTCCTAGAATAGGGGATCCAGACATCCTTATATATCATAAAATATCATGAATCAAGACACACATAGTTTTTTATGTTGATTAACTATATTTATTAGACATATATACATGGGTTGGGATGTTTTGTTTTTTATATGGTACAATAAATCAATAGGTACCATGAAGATCTACTCACATGTGAGAATTAGATACATATCAATAAGTTATCCTTAGTGATAGTGTTATTTGGGCATATTAACATCATAAAACCAGGATGTGATTCCATGTATTACAAACAAGGCACATCTCAATACTTATTCTTGATAAGGTTCTATAGAACTAATTATCTTATGTGATTCTTGCTCAGTGTGAGAAATAAGAGGTAGCAGGGAGAACCCTTGTGTTAACTTAGAGTTCATTTCAATGGAAAGATGGAAAATCTGGAGATATTTTTATATTTTTTTCTTTTTAATTAAAGACCTATAAAATGGAGGTGTTTTACATTATGGAATTGGGTAATATACGTTTAAAATCCATATTATATGAGTACTTACATAGATATGAATCTTGATTGGGGAAATTAAGTCGTGTTAGATAAGATTTTCTATACAGTTTATGGATATGTATTATGGAATGAAATAGTTATAATGGGAGTGATCAATGTTTGGGGACTCTTTTCATTTGGTTTTATGGAAAATTATTCCAAAACAATTTTTGGAATTAAATAAAATTTTTGGAAGAATCTAGGTAAGGTGGTGATGAATATCTCTATGTATCTAGAAATATCTGGAATCAATAAAGAAGTTTTTATTGTGGTGAACACCTATATAGATTATGGTTTCATAATGGGTAAAGGGTAATTTTTAAATCATATTCTCAAAGATGAGGGAACCCATTATGAACACTCTTATACAGGTATATCTCATCAACATGAGGAAATACTTAAAAAATTTGGGTTTTCAGGTATCTTCATACAAAGAAAATGAAATTGAACTTACCCTATAAAAGAGAAAGATCTAAAATGGATTAAGAGATGTCTAATCTAACACCAAAATGAGGTTAGGTATTTTTCATATATCAGTGATTGTACCTAGTTCAAGAATTTTGTTTGTCACTATGTATCCTATGAGGATATGAATCAAAAAACACTTACCACTTTTGTGGGTAACTCCCGATGTTGTTTAAAAAATTACTCAGTGTTGAGGGAATTTATCATTGATGAAATTTATGACTGGGACTAGGATAAGGGATCATATAATTACTATGTATCTTATGGGAACAATAATCAAGTCAAAAATATTTGTTTTCTAAAATATTCCTGAAAATTATCTAAATCATATAAAATAAAAGGGAGTGTTGGTTCCCTAAGGCATAAGATAATTGTATGGCATCAAATTTACACTAATTAAGCTCTCATGTGTGGGTGAATTGGCTAATGGTGAATGGGTCACTTTAAACTATTTAAATTTATGCAGTATAGAATTACACTACATGGATTAACATCATGTGGTTAGGAAATTGTTGTGCAATTTAAATATTGTGACTAGGATGATGACCTTGTAGGATTACATTATATAGTGAGGCTGATCTGTTGTGTAGTTTAAATTCAAATAACTAGGAAATTGTTGTGATGTTTTGTGTCATGAAACAAGGATGATGACTATCACTGACATGATATTATATAATGTACTTCTTGAGAAATATTTTATTAGTGGGGTAATGATATGATCACCACTATAGGGATCAAGGAGTATATACCATTAGGGTAAACACTATTTGAATGGTACCTCAAACATTTGGTACAAAATTATAGGTTTCTTCCAAAGTATAATTGGAGTTCCAAGATCTAACATGAGATCTTCTTGGAGTGATTAATTAAGGATAGATTTCTTATTTAATTCCCATTCAACCCATTTTTATTAAATTTCCAGACTATGTGAGTGTGATAAATCTCTTTTCTTAAATCCATTCCAACACATCAAACTATTTCTGATATTGGTCATCTTCAAATAGATGACCTTACATAATTTAACAGAGTGAGGAAAGTTACAAATATAAATTCAAGACTACCTATTTTCTATATACAAGTAAGTACAGGCCATTTTCATGGTAGTTTGAGTTATAGTTTGATAAGTATATAAGTCATGCAAGAGATTTTCTAGCCAAGATTTATTATTTCTATCCCCTCATTTTGAATTATATTAGATAGGGTATTATTAGAAGATATAATCTACCTATTATCTAATACATGATAGTGGGAGGAAGTGTTAAAATAGATGTTATATTTTTTATATAGTCCCTTTAACTCATAAGAGCATAAATTGGTTCCATTTTACATCAATATAATGTTACTAATTCCAAATATAGTGATGATATTTAACTTTAGGAAGTTGGTAATATATTTGTTTCTAAACTCCTTTATGGGTATATACTTACCTCATTTATAGAATATGTAATTGGTTCTAGGGATGTACTTGAACAACCTGTTTGTATCTTGGGGATATGGACCTATGACATCAATTCCCCACATGAAAAATTACTATGAACATCATTTGGTGTGAAAAAGATTTGGAGGCTGGAGAATGAATTTGGAATTTTTTTAAAGAATGAAATTTTATAGATTATTCAATAAATTATTGTGTCATTGTTGGAAAAAATACCTCAGTCTCCTAATTTTACAGGAGAGGTCGGTTCCTTAGTGATGGGTTCCACATTCTCCAGCATGAATCTCTTGGTTACCAATGGGGATTTTGTTTCCTTCAATTGATCAATGTATGATCCCATAAAAACACGTTCATAGATAAATCCTAGTGTATTATAGACACCTTATAGAATAATATTTGTCACATGGAACCAGATCTATTATTTCATAGCTTGATATAACAGAAAAATCCCACTTTAGAGGTAGTCTATTATAGGGGACATCCATCCAATAAAGGATCCAATTTAAAATGATATTGGCTTATCATGATTTGTAATTAGGTTAATCTCATTCATCACCCCTAAATTATGTTTTATGGAGGGATAAATAACCCCATGATGCACAATAAGAATAGTAATTTCTCTAGTTTTAGGTTTTTTAAGATTGTATATATTCATGCTAACATATTAGAATGATCATTTTGTTATCATGGTACATGAGTTATAATTGTATCCTAGTGGAATTCTACCATTATTTTGTATACATGAAAAAACAAAGGGATCATATCTTTCTTTTTGATGGAATATTCTCCAATGAAATTATTAATTACAATCTATAAATTACCTTTATTATGAATGTGTGTCATTAAAAATTGAGGATTCAACACCAATATAATAATGTCGTCTTCATATATTACTTCATTATTATTGAAACCCTCCAAATGTAGAAAGGGTAACAGAGAAACTACTTTTATTGAGGATATGATCAGAATTCCCAAACTAACCTGGTTATTCTTTAGGTCAACTATTTTATTTTTTATAGTGATTCAAGATGATCTATAAAAATAAATTTTCCATATTTCAAGGTTCTTCTAACAGAAAATTCCACCAAATCAAGATCTATATATCTATTAGTTTTTTCTCAATAAGCATATATTCCATAAGAAAAACAAACTTGTCCCCTTGATTTCCTTATAAGGTATGAAATGTAGATCAAACTCTTGTAGAATGACTACCCATCATGATAGTCACCATATCAATATTAAGTAGATGAGGATATACTTTAGTAGGTTGATGCGAGAAACCAAGAAGAATTAATAGTTTTATAAATAATTAATGATCTTATATACTACAATTATCATTCTAAAGAAATTATTTTATATATCAAAATATCATGTCTCAGTATAGAGCATTTTCTTGTTAATATAATACAATCTATTTTCTTTTACAACATCCTTCTTTTGGGAAAGGAGGAAATCGAGTGATAATTACTAAAATTCCACATAATTAATGATTGGTTTCCCTTAAATGGGAGAAATATGGACAAGAAAAACCATAATATACTACTTAAGGAAATCAAAAGAGTATTGGAAACCTTCATCTCACTTATAGAGAATTGCCTTTACATTAATCTTACTACAAGTATAATGTTCTCATCTAGGATGGTGATGAAGGTTCTAATATAAGAAATAAATCCATATAACCCATTCAACTCATTGATATTTTGTGGTTATGGAATATTTATGATTGCCTCTATTTTATCAGGATCAGCCTTAATAGCACAATTACATACTATGTAACTAAAAAACTTTCCAAATTCCACTCTTAAGGTATACTCTAGGGGGATCATTTTTCAAGTTCTATTATCACAACATTCCCAACACTATCTCAATATCTTTTAATTGATCAAAGATATGGTTATAATTTGAAACTATATTATCAACATAGCAATCCATGATGTTCCAGAAAAGGGGATTGAATATATAGTTCATCACACGTTGGTATATGACACTAGTATTCTTCAAACCAAATTGAATTAATCAATACTAGTAACTACTTTGGGGAGATCTAAAATAGTTTTCATCTTCGTTTTTGTTGTTTATTTAAATTCTAATATGGACTATCCAACCACAATGGAAAGAGTCTGGAAGCCTAAAGTCACATTTATGAACAAATCTACTATTAGGAAAGAGAAATGATATTTTTGGAAATATATATAGTGATCTGTAAAATCAATTCATAGTCATATTTTTACATTATTTTAATTAATAAAATATTATCCAACCATTTTAGATATTGGACTTCTTGTGTAATGTATTTTATGGTAATATTTTCCAACTCAACAAATACTCATATAGTGAGGGTTAGATTTGTTCTTATTTATTCCTACTTATATTTTAGGAAATCCTCTTACAGTCCCCTATGATAGGTGTACACCTCATGGTCTAACATGATAAACTCAATATAATTATGGGTGAAAGCATCCTAGTTTTTTTAGAATGTAAATATATTTATCTTATTCATTAGGAATCATAGTTGTGGTAAATAAAATATTTCAAAAATATTCATCTGTGAAAAGTTTTACCTTTCTGAACTCATCTAATATGGTTGAGGAACCTTCGAAAAAATTTATAGGGGAATCCCTATTATCTTACTCATCTTCATCATTGTCTCTCATATGATCAGGAGAAATAATAATATGGTTTTGATTCCCAGAATTAATTTCATTTATAGGTCCTAAGATATTGACTTCCAATGATGAAGAATATGCATTCTTTTTTGGGTTAAAATAAATAAAACCCCTTTTGATATCCTAAAAAATATGAAACCAAAAAAGTTTGTGGGCCCTATCATTTCTAATAAAAAAGAGGAACTATCACCTAAAAGAAAAATGGGGGTATCTAGATTAGGATTGTAGAGCAAGGTATCTTTTTTTTTCTAAAAAATATTCAAAATTGGATATATCTACTACATTATCATCGCTTGGTAGGGAACATAAGATGACTATTATATATTTTGGGTAAATCATGGGGGGTTTATCATCAAGAAAATTTCTATATATGGTAATATTACCCATGGTCAACTTATATGCTCCTGTGTAGGGTTAGGGATATCCAATCTCAAGATTATTTCTATACTTCTGAAAATCATCTTCTTCTATTATCAAGACAATTAATTTAATGAAAATGGAGTCATTTTTACCATATTCATGGGGGACATAACTGAATTGATAGATTTCATATTTTTGTATTGTTGCCTCAATTTTTTTAATGGGTAACACATAATTTTCACTAAGGATACACCATAGACTACTACTAGTTTTCAATCCATTTAGGGCATTGACCTGGTCAGTTTCATTTATTACCAACTACTTTACCTCCCTTCTGTGGAATGTTTCTTCCATATACTAGGCCTCAAATATATCAAATGAGTACATTTCACCATATACTACTTTGAAATTTTGGTTAACCACATATTTTGATCATTAATGATTTAATGAGGGTACTAAAACATTCATGTGAATCCATGGTCTTCCCAATATAACATTGAATTGTATGTCTTGAAACACAATCATGAACTCAAGTTTGGAGGTAAGGCCCCCAAATTGTGCTTTTAACTTGGTCATCCTAAGGGGATTCTGTTTACTCTTATTATAACCTTTTATAGTCAATATGAAAGGATATAAATACTTTTCAATAAATCATATTCATAAAAGGGTTAAGACTGTGATATGGTTTATACTATAACTATTTCACATAAGTTCTCAATGAACATTGATATTAGTAAGATTTCCAATCAAGTAATGGTTCTAATGTTCCCAGGTATATCATCATCCTGATCTTGTTATATGATCATGATGATCATATAGAATACATCCATATTAATCTCAACCTAACACACCTTTGTTGTGGTAACTACCACTTCATATTTTTTAGTATTGGAAAGGGAATAAATAAATTATTCACAAAAGTCTTTTTAAATATTGAAGGGTATCTTGGATTTAAAGCCGAGTTGAGACTATAAAAAATGATTTAGGATTTCATATTTTTAACCTAGTTCATTAGTTACCTAGTAATAAGTTTATATTTGAATTGAAGCCTAATGGTAAATGTTTATTTTTATAAAGAATTATGGATGACATAAAAATATGTATCCATTCATTGGATAGATTGACCTAACATATAAATATTTTGATGATTGTGATTGATTGGAGGTGGATCTACAAACTAGCCCTCTAATAACAAGGGATGTAATTGAGATCCAAATGTTCTAATAATTGATTTATTTTATTTATGATCTCATTTTCATTCCTTTATGTGAGTCTCGTCTATGTATATAGCCTTTTTGGGTATTATTCCTTCAATATATGAACTTCCATAGACTCTTCTTTCATATCCACATCATCCTCTATAACCTCTAATCATTTTTACCCTCTCAAATTATGTATCAAATATTAAGGACTGTAACCTTATATGGTTTCATCATTATAAATGGACTAGTCAAATAAAATACATTTTCTAACTCATATAATGATTCTTCATCTAATGAGGGTGTTATTTGGTAGGTTTGTTCCCATACTCACTATATGAGAGGCAATATGTCTTGAACATTTTGAACTAGATTATGAACTTGTCCATATTATTCTTCTTCTTCCCAAGACTTATTTTTCCTTTATTGGGTAGGCATGCATTTGGTAGGACAATACACATAAATAGGTGTTTCAATTGTTTTTATAGAACTAGGTTCACAATTTCTTGATTGGGGACACCAAAATTATGGCATGATCTCAATAAAAAGTTTTGATTTAATCTTATAATTTATTTCCAATACTTATTTTTTTGGGAACTATTTTCATTACCCTTATTTTTTGGATGGAATAGTAGAGACACAAGCCATTTATTGATCATATTTTCTAAATTTTACTTTTCTAGATTCAACCATGTTATAGAGTATTCCATTAAAGAAAATTAGTATTGGATAATGTTTACCAACATCTGATGATATGAAAAATAATTTAGGTGGTCATTAAGATTGACCTCCTTCATCTTCTTGATTTCCATCTACTTGTGATTTTTATTCCCCATGGATACAATAAAATATTATAGATCCTAAAATCTATAGAAATAATATATCATAGTTTTTCTTTATATAATTATTGAAAGATCATCCACCATTCTTTATTCTTATCGAGAAAGTTGCTATTATTTGGGGTAATTCACAGAGAGGTGTCTCGTGATATTGAGTGGGATTTGGGGATAGATATGAAACTAGAACATATTTGAGTGTGATATTTAGTGGTTCATCCCAACCCATTTTCTATTCATGATTATATGACATTGGTCGATATTTTCACATACTTCAATGGACAATATCCTCTAACCATTTGGTTGTAGTTATCAATTAATTGAACCAGTTTACAAATTTCAACATGATAAGTATAAAGACCTATAATTTACATACATTCATATTACTTAAAAATTGAATTATATTAATTAAAAAATGTAATAAATCCATGATAGTACAATATAGGTATAGTTTCTTTAAAAACTAGTAAACGTAAACAACTGGTTCATAAAACATTTAAATTTTTTCATGCTTATTTCTTCATAACTATATTCCTTTTTGATATATCTTACTTAATACCCTTCTTCATGACATGGGGAAAAGAAACATATTAAAGGGTGAGCTCAAATTCTCATTAAGGTAAAACAAGTTACATATCAATCATATCATAATCATAAGACATAAGAACATAACATTTGATGGTCTTATCCTACATATGAAAGATTCTGATATCATGTCATGTGATAAAATTTCATAATAAATAATGGTCATAATTACAAAAGTCATAACATAAGACATTATTTTTTTGGCATACACATAAGCATAGAAAATCATTTCATATTAATCACGGCTCATTTCCAAGAACAGTCTAGCGGACGTAGACAATTACTAAACTTGGTTTACTTTCTGTTCCAGTCATGTATTGTTGATGTATATTTACTTGTTCTTCCATTCATGTATATCTCATGAGATGTAAATATATACCAAATTAATTGGAGGTATATATAGATCTCACCCATCTCATAATTAAATCATTCTTACATTTCCTATAAAAACATAAATCATTCATCATGGCATAACCCAAGAAATAAAATGGGTTTCTTGAGCATCATTCCATCATAACATAATCCATAAAAAATATCATTCCATAATTAACCCGATAAAATCATAGAAATAATAGTTATATAAACATAACCCTATTGAAATAGCACTATTGTATATGGAAAATAATTTTGATAAAACACTTGAAATTTATTCTGGAGGAAAATATCATATCTTCTTCAAAAATGTTTTCTTTTCTCAAAATGCCATGCAAATTTAGAAGAAAAAAAATTTATTTTAATATAAACTTGAAATAGTGTAAATTATTATTCATGGAAATAAGGTGTTATGAATATGTAACAATTTTATCTTTACGTATAAGATGAAAAACATTATCCTCGTACTTTTTCCGGAAAATTCAAAAAGTACCTCGTATCGAATAACAACAAACGATTCCTTTCATAACATTTAATAAAACTTAACCAAATGGTAAAACTAATGTTAAAACATTTTAGAATAATAGAAATAAAATTACATACATAGGAAACATGGATGTGTATGATAAATATGTCCCAGTAAATACTTACGTATAAACAATCTCAGATAATAATGAGATTGCGAAATTAACCCTTACCTTAGGTCTGATATCCTTCATATGTATCTGAACTTACTGTATAAGGATTTAAATAATGTTATTAACTTATTCCAGAATCATGGTCATTTTTATGATATCATATACAATCATATTATCATCTGTTTGTTATTAATATTTCATTTTCACTTATTATTCGAATATTAACTACCTTATGTTCTTATGCAAGTTTTATCGGATAAGTTCATGTTACACTTCTTAAGATATAGTAATATAATTTTCCTAATGATATTATTATAATATATATCATATTTATTCACTTCATACATCTATATAATCATGTTTTAATGAATATCATGTATAATTAATCACATCGCATCGTATAAACAGTTGGTCATACAAACGCATGAGTGATGATTTCATTATCATAACTGTTGAATGGTATTAAAGTGGATTGTGTATAATATTTCAGAATCAGTATCATGTTATAATAATTATATAAAGTGATTATTTCCATCATTATACCCATCTATGTAAGGTTGTGGTGAAAAACATATTACACCATGGCGTGGAGACGGTAAGTCATAAGTACGCATGCGTGGTGACTTTGTTATTCATATGATGGATTGAATGAGGAATATAATTGTTTGATAATTATAATAAAATACCTGTATATTATTGATATGGATTCTATTATTTTATAATAAAAAAAACTAATGAAGAGGTAGTAGAATAAAAAAGAAGTTTGAATGAATCGATAGAAGATATTAACTCTTCAACAACGTGCTTCCATTAAATCTCTTCTTAGAGCACTAGAGTTTGTCTTTCAAGAGGAAAAAACCCTCAAGAATATAAATAGGTAATTGTTTAATGAAAAATGGATGGGTATGGATGATATTGAAGGCTCAAAGTGTAGTGGATAGGTGATGGAGGAGGTGTCCTTTTATTATTTAGGTGAGGGGTACTTTTGGAAACTCCAAAAATAATAATTAATAATAAAATAAAACACCCCATAAAACCTCCAAAATGTCCCAATTTAGAATATGAGATGATATAGGGTTGTATTTGAATTAACCAATAAATTTAGGACAAGTATTTCTATAAATGTAATCCTTATCTTTTTAATTAAAACATAATTATTCTATTTAATTTTTAGCTGGGGTAACAAATAATTTAATATTAAAAGGGTGATAATTTTGCTTATTTTATGTAAAATAGACCATAAATAAATATATTAGATCATTTTATACAATAAAATAATTATTAAATATTTTTTGAAAAATTTTAATTTATTTTTAAATATTTTAATAAGACATTATTTTGAAAAATAATCAATTGTATCAATTTTTACACTATTCAATTCATTTATTTTTAAAAATATTAATATAACAAGATAACTTTAAAGAAAAAGTTTTATTATATTCCAAGTAGATCAAGGTAATCTATAAAATTAATTAGATATGATAATTATTAAAAATAATATTTACTTTAATATTTTTAATAACATTTATTTGATATTTCTCTTAATCAAATAACGACTACAACAGTTTTGTGTAATTATTTAATATGCTTTTTTGTTCTATAAAATTAAAAAAAAATAATTTTATAAATATAAATCTACTATATTTTATAATAATACTTTTATTATGATTTATATTCTATAAAATACAATATTTGAAATGTTACACTTATTAAATTTTGAAGGTGACAACTTTAACATCACTTTAAATAAAATAACATAAGTGTCATAATCCCTTCTATAAGGCTCCAAATGGTCCATAACGTGACCCTTAGATGATTACGGTAAATATATACTCTACCAATAATATTTTTTTATGTTTTTGGATATTTTAATGGGTATTATTATTTTAATAAAAAATATATTGTTTATTTTTCATCAATTAAATAATTTCTCCATCCTTATTATATAAGTTATTAATGTAATTATTTATTCTTTAAAAATTAAAAATAAATTACCATGATAAATGAAAACATTTTAACTTTAAAATGATAATTTATAATCTAAATTTTCTTTATTAGAAACTTACATTAAAAATTAATTAGTTATTAAACTTTCAGTGATACATATTTAACTTTTCTTTAAATAAATAAAATTCAGTATACTAATCTCATCCATGTGGATTCAAATAGATACCATTTTGACCCAAGTATTATTTACTTCTAAAAACTATCATCCAATTATATTAAGAAAAGTGTTAGGGTTATTATATAACAGTATTTTTAACATTAATTACCTGGTTTACCCTTTTACCATATTAATAAATATTACAGAAGTTACTATTCATAATTCCCAAAAAATAAAATAATTGTATTTACATAATATGGATCTACTGATTCCAAATATGGTGTCCATTTTTAAAAATTAAAAACATAGAAGTTTCTGTAATTAATTTAAAATTAATCTCATTGTCAGAAAGAGAGAATGGGTTTTAAAAGCTAAAAAATTTCAAAAGATTGAAATGTTTTTACGTCTGAATTCAATGTAAAATTAATGATAATGACATCAATTATATTGAATGATTAAACTATATTCTTTTTATAATTTAAAACCATTAAATATTATAATTTAACCATATAAATTATTTCGATGAAAAAAAAAATTTCATAAAATTTAGTTTATTTTTACTATTCATCAAAACATTAAAGTTGTCATAAAATATCAGAAATCCATCTAAAGTTAATTTTAATATCCGATTTCAAAATAACATTTTTATGTGGTCATATAAAAATTATTAATGTTTTAGAATCATTATTTAAAAGATTTTCATCATTCAAAGGTGTAAAATTACCCTTTTAAAAAATATATAGGTTTTTATACATAAATAGGGTTTATCCGTACCATTTGACTAAAATATCTATTGGATGAATATCAATTTTATTAATTATATAACATATATATCTCATTAATTTCATTACCAATTGTAATTCACTCAAAAATACAAATATCTAATTGATTTATATTTTTCAAAAATAATTAATATCAAATGAATTCACAATGCATTTTTATAAGTTACTTATACATATTCCCGCTTACCTAACAGCTAGGATATTACTGCAATTTTATACTAATGGAATCTCACAGTTTATTTAAACTCACAATTTTGTGAAATTAATGGTACAAAAGAATTAAAAACATTTAAATAAAATATTTTATAAAAAACATTTGGGTGTTATAATAAGAGGTGTTTATGGCTGATCACTTAAGATCGGTGCACGTAACTATACTATATACTCATGTAGAAGTTGTATATATAGGGAATTTGTGAGACATTTACATAAAAAAATAAAATAATAAACTCTCTCATTTTCACACTATATTAAATTTGAGAGTTCAATGACAGTTTTCGTTCTCAATGTGGAGATAAATTGATACATAAATTCCTGGCACAATTCCTCCCAATTAATAATTTACTTGATGATAGATTACTATACCAAAAAAATTGGGAATTCCAATATCTATATGAAACATCTAAGTTTATTCACCTCTTTATACTCAGATGTTCCTATCATGGGGCCACAATGTGATATAAAATGCATCAGATGTTGTTCTAAATTTTCAAATCTAATAAAGGCCTAGAAAGTAGGACTTCCAATGTTGAATAGTGGTGGAGTCACATCCCCCCATTCAAGGTAAGGTTTTATATCAATTTACATTGAAGTACACAATCACTAAATGGAAATTATCTAGGTATGTAGGGGTTTTATAGATAAGAATAACTATATTTATTTTTATGGCTAAGTGGAAGATAGAATATTGACAGTAGGGAAGTTCTAATATGGACTACTTGCATGTTCTAGCTGTTGGAACCCAATTTGTGTGGTTTTAGGATAGTTAGGATGAATTAATGATTTAAAATGTCTCGATGGAGGTAAATATTCTTAGTATGTGGTTTTTTGAGTCAAATAAACTGGAAGTCTTAGTCTAGAACCATTAGGATGAACAAACCATTCCCCAATTATTGGGTTATATCTTTCTAGATATAGAACAACCATTAAAGGGGTACATCAGCTCCCACTATGGGATATTGTTTAATGGGGATATTTCAATTAATCCATTTTAATTATTTATCTTATAATAATATGATTACATTATCTCCCCAATATAATGTGAATTAATCCATTCCGGGAGTTCCTGAGATGGTGTTACTAATTTCCCTAATTTATGTAGCTCAATCACTTCATTGGATAGAAGTTTAATGGTTGGGGGTTTCAAGATCTAAGTATATATCTGATTTTGTGTATAGACATCCATATCAAGTAACTCAGCAATAAATTATGTTTTCATATATCAACCAATTCATATTTTTCCTTTTTATTGATATTTTCATTTACTAAATAATTACTAATTACATTAATTGAATCATAGTGAATGAAATTAATAATGTCATCATCGTCCTATAAATTTAATGCATTTTATATTTCCTCAAGATATTCATCAAGGGATGGCCTAGATTTATATCTAGTTATATCTTTCTTGGAATGTAGTTTGGGCTTATGAAACCTTTAGGGTTTGAAATTTACTCCATACTATTCCCAGCGAAGTGACTTTTGTTAAGTATTCTCAATATGTTTCCAAATATTCGTATCGTGCGTGTCCCTAATAGGGTTTATATGTCATGTGGTGGAAAGGATGGTGGAGATACTTATGGGGATAATTTATCATTCTTGGTGAAGACTATATCCAATAGTGGGGGGGGGGGCTATAATGATTGAAATTCCCCCATAATTATGGGCTATTATTCCTAGATAATGTTCTTATTGTATCCATATATCATAGGGGGTTTGATGAACCCAAGGATGGTGGTAGCAGTTGTGATGATATAAACTTTCTTATCCCATAAGCTTGGATTTACTATTAACAACTGTCATTATATCCTTAATTAGATGTATAATTGATGATCCCAAATGTGGTGGAGGTCACTTATATGATGAAAAGTTTCTCAGACCTATGATAAGTAATTATTCCTTGATTGAAAGTAAATATTCCTATATGGGTTTCTTACAAACTTTTGGTACTTTTACATATTATTTTAATATATTTAGAATGAAGTTTTAGTGTCATCAATATAATTCAGGATCTTTCTTCATGGATGGAGACCCTACTTTTCTCAAATATGAACCATTTTTAACTTTCTCAGATCCTTGAAACAGTAACCAGTTCATGACTTGTTCTCAAAGAGAGCATTTTTTATGTGATTTAGAATCAATTAAATTGTATTGAACCAACAAGTCAGCATATTCACCTTCTAGTCTTATAATTCTTTCCAAGGAAATAACATTGTAGGGTTTCTACCTTAGTGGGATCTGCTAACATGGGAGTGGAGTAAAATATAGTTCTCCATGTTCTTCCCACCCTTTGATGTGCACACAAGATGAAGCATTTGTAAATATATATTGGAGTGTATTAAAGGTATAATGGAAAGAATGATAAAGATTATTATGATTATTTTCAAATATTAAGACTTGTACAGCCAAAAAGGATGTCAATTAAGCCTAGTGCAAGAACTCACATGTCACTTTATGATAATTGGTGCATCCCTCATAGGGAAAATGATTCACCATCTAGAGGTGATGATTTTTCCATTGTTTGAGATATAGATAGTGTATATATCCTTCTGTTACTTATTGGAGAACCTCTTCTTGGGAAGTAGTTATGGGATAAAACATGACCTACATATCACTCTCATCCAGATATCTCCACATATCCATTGTATTTTCCTCATTATAAAAGGTATATTCTTGAACCTAATCATCCTATAAAGGACTTTTTTTCTAAGGATAATGACATGTGATCTATGGGAGGTATAGATTATAGCTGCTTCCAATTACTATCCATTAATTGTGGTGAAGGATTGTAGGTAGATGATGTTGAATTATAAATAGTTTACCTTGATGTCTCAAGTACCTCTCTATACAATCATTCTTTGAAAATATGAGTATATTATTATCTATATGTTATATTATTTTAGGGAGGATTTTAATAGTGTAAAATAGGAGAAGAGTACCAATGTATTATCTTTATGTTATTGTGAGAAGGAAATCTATGGTAAATTAACCTACACCATATGATAAGGACTCATTGAATCCTTATGTTGTTTTTTATTGGTGTTGTATATCTTGAAGGACACTTGCATTGATTATAGTAGGAATATCAACATATTCATGATCTGTATGGGAATCCTATTGGTGGATTACTTTATATACTCAACATTAGGATTCTCATTTATCATTAGGTTTATTTTTAAGT
Source organism: Viscum album (assembly GCA_963277665.1). NCBI lineage: Eukaryota > Viridiplantae > Streptophyta > Magnoliopsida > Santalales > Viscaceae > Viscum > Viscum album. The sequence continues at coordinate 1,617,725,467 of OY728158.1, forward strand.
GTATAACCATGAAAAAAAAATTTCTAAAGAGAATATATAATTATTATGAGGAAAATATACCAATAATTTTTCCAATATGAATAATTTGAACTATAGAATAGAGGATAATGAGTATAAGAGTAATATTCCATTTTAAAATATTACCTTGAAACCATTAAAGATTTTGAAATTCCAAAAAAAATTAAAAACAAAATTTTTATTTAAAATCAAAGATCTACATTGATTAAAAATACTAGTTGAAGTAGAAATGGCAAGAGGGGGTGAAATTCCATTAAAAATAATTAAATAATGAAAATAAAAACATAAAAATAAAATGATTTTGATACGGTAAAATAATTTTGATAAATTCAATCCATATAAAAGATAATATCATAGTTAATTAATTTCTTAAGCATAAATGAAAGTGATGAATAAAATTTATGAAATTTATTCATATTGAGGTAGGTAATGATGTATTTGGTTAATTAAAAAAGTGATTAATAAATAAAAATTTGGAAAGTGAGTATGGTAGAAAATTTCGTAAGGAATATTGGAAATATATTAAGAAGATCCCCTATTTTTATCTCCACAATCACTTGATAATTTAACATATTGGTGCCTTGTATTTTACAAAAAGCTAATATACCTACAATGGCCCGAATTCCTTCATTTGTTTTATTGATTTTTGATAACGGACCTTTCAAGGGGTGATGTGGAACCCTAAAAAGGCCTATAGGTGTAAGTATTACATGGAACATAGGATTTACAGTAATTCATTTCCCACAGGATTCAAACATTACATACATCCCAGACTAACTACATGGAAATGCTCCTCCAAGCATCTTCATCATGAAATAATCTCTCGAACTTTGCATGGATGATCAGCTAGGATTTCCCATGCTTGCATTAGCTTTTCCCAATGAAAGGTGTCATACCCTATCATTCTTGCAATGCGTTTAGCTTCTACTATGGTGAATGCTCCTTGATCATCCCCCTTATGAAGCTTATTCCTTGTAGATTTTCTGGTTTGCATCTGCACTTAAGGTGGCCGAAAGTCCTTGAGGTGGCCCAAAGGCCTTACTGACCCAAAGCCCTGGGTGGCCGGAAGGCCTTAATGGACTCGGGGACCAAATGGGTGGCCCAAAGGCCCAAACGGTGGAATATTCTGGGCTGCTACAATGTTAAACAGTGCCTGTTATAGTTCCTGCTACAGTCCCTGCTATAGTACTGCACATTTCCTATAACATTACATGCTACAGTGTTGTTATAGTACCCCCATAAATTATCCTCCACCTATATTTGATCCCAGGTTGCTTGGATGCACATAAGGAGTCATCACCAACTGGGCTGAGGCTTATGTTCAAAGCTAATATACCAAAACACCCCTTATTTTAAGGTTTTAGAAAGAAATAAAAATTTCAATATACATTGTATTTTTAATATGTTTAACTAGAATTATTAAAGAGAATAGTCCCTTTACATTTAATGATTATTGAAATAAAACATGAGTCCATCACTTTAAAGGTAGTGACCATCGATAGTAGAATAAATAAGAAGAAGGGAGGGTTTCTATGAAGCAATCTTGTTTTAGTATAATATTGATTATATCTAATGAATATCAATAACAACTAAGATATAATGAGACATAATATAAGAGAAATAATATTACACAATATGCACACAGTATAGATTTGATAATATATTATTTAGAAAAGGAGAGAACTTGATAATGAATTAAAGATTGATATGATCATAGAATTGTCTTACAAGTTTATTATTGACAACCAAGCACCCATAAACTCTATTTATACATTTAAAATCATTAGAAATTATTCTAGAATTTTTCATGGAGTAATGAATTCATTAAAGTCCAAATTGAATGAATTTTATCCAATATTAAATGTATCCCATCCATAGACATGGCTTGCACGATGCCCTAGTGCCGAAATAATTAGTTCTTTTAGCTTTCAAAATGCCCAACACCATGGTTATAGCTACTAGTAGTTGGAAAGTTTTTCCTACCATTATACCTTTCCAACATGGCCTGGTAAAAATAGGTGTATCTCTATCTTTTATACCATGTTTTACATATATATTCAATAATTGGTTCCTCCACTTCCATGAATGGCCTTATAAGGTTTTTCTAGCCTCTATCCAAGGCTTAAATACTTCCATTATCACTTCTTCAATGATACGTCAAGGTCCTTACAAGATTATAACAAGATATCAAGAAGACTAACTCCCAGTCACTTAAATAAAATTATTTGAAATATAGGTGAATGTTTTCTATCATGAAATCACTCTAAGAGAGAGAGGTACACCAGAGATATCTATAACAAAACCGACTGAAAATACCAAGATTTTTTGGTGGTTTCTTATATAGGTAGCTTCAAGAATTAAAAGATTAGTATTCTTAGGAGACTATATATATATTTGATGATTACATTTCACTGGAACATAAATTTCATCATAAAAACACATAAAACATTCATATTAATTCTTTCTTTTTATATATATCATATATTGAATTCTTTATTATTTCCTTGGGAAATGGGGAAACAAAATAAGTGGTGAGGTCAGACACTCAAAAAGGTGTATCATACAATAGAAGATGATATAGAATAAGTATAAAAACAAAATATAGATGGAATAATTAATTAAATAATTAGTATATGACTAAATATAAAATATATCATATCTATAATAATTGAAATATATGATCATAGATATAATAATAACGAAACTCATATTGATATAATACACTATGTGTGACATAATAACCATACCATTGAGGCCTTGTTATAGCACATCATAAATAAAGATTAAAGACACTATCATTACCCTATTCTTATTTGTATCATGAGACCTTCCAATGTATTAAGGGGATATATAATTATAGGACACACCTTTCACTTAATAATTCTAATTTATTCGTCCTGTGGAAGGAATGAATAAAGAATAATATAAACGATTTTCCCTAAAGAAAAAATTACATTAACATGGATAATTAATTGATAATTATTCATATTGAAATAATAAATACATGGATAATAAATATTTCTCTAATAAAATAAATAGAATAAACTTATAGGTAAAATCCATCAATTTTCATTATGAAATATAGGGTGTTCACTCCATATAGAGTAATGGGTATATGTTCAAGTAAATATTTGAAAAAATAATATAAATGATACAAAATATACAATAATTATCAATGACATAGGGAGCATAGACAGAAGGGATAAATATATATTCAATATTGAGAGATAAAGAGTGATAGTGAACATAATAAAAAGAAATAAAAAAGGATTGAAAGAGACCTCTTAAGATAATATAATGTGAGAGACATAAATTAATAATATAGGTAATAAGAAAAGAATACATAAAATATTAAGGAAACAATTAGTAAGTTACACATAAAAACTATTATAGAAATTATATATAAGTGTATATATATAGTATAAAAATTTTATAAAAAGTGGGGAGATTCTGAAGAGAAACCCTCACCATGAGTCCTAACTCATTTCAGATGCTCCTATAACCTCATTACAAATAAAATTCTATTTATTAGTTACATGATTCAGAACATTTTTACATTTATTTTATTTTTATTATACCTTTTCGTTCATTTATTCTCATGTATTATTCATTTAATGGAATACTTTTTCTTATGTCAATCATTTTGATGTTGTTCATTTCATAGTTCCAAAACCACTTCAATGTAATGGTAACAAGAGAAGGTCACTTTCCAATGGCTCCATAATATCCATAAGTGTTAAGGTATATTTTTTTTGTCCTAAAATTATTGAGGTTGTTAAATAGCTCAATAAATAGATAAATTTAATTGAATCTTTCTTGGTAAACTTGTTTTAGAAGCCTAAAATTACTATGAATGTTTTCTTTTAATTTCAGTTATATAATGGTTATTTTATTATTCCATAATGATGAACATGATTTTATTTGATTATTAATTTCATATTAATCCTGAAATAATTTTTTAATAATAGATATAAAAGTCATAAGTGAAAATAAAATATCATTGTTCTCTTTTGTTGATGTAAACCCACCATGCTGCTAATAAATGTTTTAATTTTATAAAAAAATAGAGTATAATTACAATTTTGTGTTATTTTTAATTATTACATACATTATAGAAGGGTTAAGAGGATAATTGAATTATTAACATTTGGGTTTTGAAATTTGTATTTCAAAATAGTAATGGATTATAAAAACTTGTTCGATGAGAGGGAATGAGTAATCTCTCATCTGACTGAAAATTAGAGAATATTATTACAATATCAAAGGATACAATACATAATTAGGAATGATAAAAGTTAATATGATCAAGAGAATCCCCTCTGACATTGTAATTCATAATTATGGTAAGGAACCTACACTATAATAAGTCTTTAATGAATCTTTCTAGTTTCTAATAGAGTGCATATAGTCACTCATCTGATTTCCCTCATGATAGGTGAAAATAATTTAGAGATCCAAATGAATCATGATTTTATATGATTTGATAGTGTATGACATTCTTCAATGAATGGTAGAATATTTAACCACCATGTATGAACCAGAATCAACCTCAGAGAGATTAATGTTATTGGATGAGAAGAGGGAGATTCCAGTTAACATATCATGATATACAGTTTGAACAAAACTTCCTTCCCTATAATAAGATGTGAAATAAAAAATGATAGAGATATGGTTGTCTCATATAATACCTCAACCATACATAATATATTTGGCACAAGATTTATCAGAATTAATCTTGATCCCCTACTTTAATTCTTTCTAGCACACCCAATTCATCTGAGCCCCTCTGATATGGTTAAATAGATTTTAATACCATAGAGATATAATCATAGAAGAAAAATAAGATGAATTTAAAAGGAGTTTAATGATATAATAATCACAAATAAGAAAGGATAGGGATTCTCCAGAACCCGTACCTTTATTTTTGTGTCTTATCCTTGGGATTGAGTTTAAGTCCTTTAGAGGAGGAAATTTTTTCTCGTCCAGAGACTTAGGAATGTGGATATGGAAGTTTAAATAGATATTTGGATAGAGATTTAGCAATATAGAGATATTTGGAAGTGAGGATAAATAGACAAAGATAGGATGTTTATATGGCCACAAGGGTATATTTGAGTAAATTATTGACTGTTTTATTATTTAAGCTCATGAATTTAAATAGTGTTGATTAGAAATGATTTTATTAGTGTGTGATTAAATAATATTTTTTTATTTAACATTTTAAATACCCAAAACTGAAATAAATCTTGGAATTAATTTATAAAAAGTAAAGAATCATATATAATTTTATATTTAAATAAAACATAACTGGATTATTGAAAATGTATTTATAGATATAAAACTTAAATATATTATTTTCAAATAATTATTTTACTCGTTAAATTCAATTTAAGTCATTAAAATATCTTATAAATTTTTATGTCGTATTTATATCATGATGATGTCATAAAACTTATAGTAGACGTAAAAGAATTGTCTTTTACACTATTCATCTAAAAATAAACATATTTAGAAAAATACCAAAAAATTACCCTAATCTATTTTTAACATGATGGTTCTAAAAATGAATTTCATTTCTCTATATTAAAATTATAAATATTAGAAATTTATTTTAAATAAAATCATATAATACAAAGAAATAAAATTTATCTAGAATAAATACTATTTATTTTGACATGAATTATTACATTTCTATTTTTTATTCTTAATTAGTTATTATATGATTTATAATAATTATAATATATCCTTTAAACAAAATAATTTTCTAAATTAGGTAAATCTAATATTTAATGTTCAACATAACAATTAATATTTTACTAAATATGGTGAAACTTAATTTACCAAAATGTATACTTATTTATGTTTTAAAATACATGATTTAATAAATCACTTTGTTGGGATATAATATATTTAATTAGTTATTTTAGTTTATAAATATTATTTTCTAGGTATTTTGGAACATTCAATAGTTAGGATACAATTTCAATGATGGGCAATTATTTCCAAAAATTAGTTACAATTCCGATGGACATATAGTTATTATACTTCGTATAAATACATCATTATTCATTTATCCAATTTCCATTAATTATATTTACATTTAATTTATAAAATTTCAATCTTGTTTATAATAGTTTTTTTTGGTTTATAGTGTTTTTCATGGGTGTGATAATTGTTAGAGACCATGGAATACCATAATTTAAAACTCCAGTTCTATTATTATATTTTTTTATTATACCATTTTACTATATTCAATTTTAAAATGTGTGTTTATAATTTTGATGTAATGTTATACATTATAATTCATAACTATTCTAGTGAAAGTAACTTTCTAGTAGTGTTGTACTACTATGATGTAATAAAATTTCATGTGTTTTATTTATAGTAGAATCTAGGGTCTCACATCCTTCCCCCTATGAATAATCTCATCATAAAAATTTGGGTTATTAATCAGTTCATGAAAAACTGTGTATAATTTTTACTCATTGCTTTTGCAAGCTTCTGTGTTGCATCTTCCAACTTGTAATTCCACTAGAGTTCCTCCACTAACTATTTTTTTAATTCCGCAACACTTTCTCTCTAATACCAAGAATTTGGATAGCATATTCCTCATAGGACATGTCAAGATCTTTTTCTAATTATACAGAAATTAGTACATGCACACACATTCTTATTTAACATTGATACATGTAACACATCATTAACTGTTTTGATATTGGGTGGCATATCCATATGATAATCCAAAGAGATCCAATTTTCTCAAAAACCTATATTTTTCAATATACCTTAGACAAATATTTCCTCCATTACCAAACTTTATAACTCCCTTCAAGGGTGATACCTTTAATAATACATGTCCCCCTAGTCAAAATTATAAATCCTTTATTCAATTATCAGTATATATTTTCTATATACATTGACTTGTCTTGATATGTTTCTAGGCAGTTTCCACTTTGTTAGTTATCTCCTCACCTAGTTCTACACCAAATAAATTTATTTCCCTAACTTCAACCTAGTGAATTGTAGTATGATATATTTCCCCATATAAATCCATGTACAATACAATTTTAAAGATGGAGTGAAAGTTATTATTATATGAAAATCCCATCAAAGGAAGTTATTGGTCACATGTACCTTATAATTAAGTGATAATGACCTCAAAATTTCATCTAATGTTTAGATAGTCCTTTCAAACTACCCATATGTTTACGGAAGATAGGTTTTTCTTAAATATATCTTCATGTCCAGAAAATTTTGAAGAGTGTTCTAAACTTTTAATATAAAACTAGGGTCATGATCATATGAAATTGATAGAGTTTCACAATTTAGGCTCCCAACTTTTTTAATATAAATTCATGTAATTCACTAAAGGTGTAAATCCTCTCGTATTCATAGAAAATAAAAAATAACATAGTAAGAAAAACCATGATAACCCATATTGCATCATGTATCTTGTATGTATTAGGAATTGTATTGAAAGAATCCATTATGATATTATCCTACTTACACATTGGTATAGGGAGAGGTTGCATGAAAAAAAAATTAAGATGACTCTCAGCCTTTACTTAATAACATATCAAATATCATGACATATAGTCAATTATTTTCTGCTTCAGGATTTTTCACCATACTTTTTCTCACAAATCCCTATATATATTGGTACTAAAATGGTTTATATAATAATTGGAACTATGGTATTCATCTAAAAAAACTTTTCATCAACTCAAGTTCTGATAGTATACATAATCTCTTCCCAAGTTTCAAAACTACATCCTCTGAAATGAATTTTTTTTAGTTTCTTATATTTTATGGAATTAACATTATATTTTAAACATTTTCTATATTATAAAGAATTATTTATATTCTCTAGTAAAGATAGTTGGGAAATTATTTAGAAATGGAATGATGTTTCCCATTCTCTAATAATTTCCAAATCTAACTTTACTATATCCTTGAATATTGGATTATTTTCCATCCTAGTCATGGATAGAACTCCATGATCCTTCCTAATTAAGGAATTATCCACCTTAGGGTAGAATTATATCATATAATAAAATTCCTTAACTAGTTTTAACTACCTCATTTTCCACATGTTGAGATATTTTGATGAAAATATATACTTCAAAATAATATAATATTTTTATATGCCACTTATTTCACCATAAAAATAATGTCTCAATATCTTAAAAGATAAGAATACAATTTCAAACTCTAGATAATTGTTTTGATAATTTTTAAATTTTTATTTAATTATATTTATTCATAAGGAATATCTTTATCATTTTAAATAAGGGTTTCTCTTAGTCCTTTATTTGATGAATCACTAAATATAAAAAAAATCTTTCCTTTCATCCCAGTAAATTTAATATGGGTGCATTGATTACTCTATTTTTTATTTATTTAAAAACTTTCTTCACATTCCTTAAACCTCATGAATTTGTCCCCATTTCATGTTATCTTTCTTATTGGGTTAGTTAATCAGGAAATATTTTCAAAAAAATCATCAATAGTAACCAGGAAAGCTAAGAAACATTTATATTTCATTAATATTCATTAGTGTTGACCATTATTCAACAACCTTGGTATTTTATGGGTTAATAGATATTCCATCCTTAGAGACAATATATCCAAGAAATGAAACTTATTAAAGTTAAAATTCACACTTACTCTTTATCTCTCTCAAATTATATTTTTACAAATTTAAAAAATAAAGGGGGATTATTTGGGTAGCCTAACCCCAAATGAAAAGGTACCATGATGGAGTTTTTAAGTGTCCAAACCCACAAAACACCACACAAACTAAAAAAAATCTAAAAAAACCCCTATCATAAAACAATCCCATATATCAGCTCAATTAGATTGAGGTAGAAAATAAATTGGTATCATGAGGTTACATAACTCAATCCACAAGCCATATATTGCTACCTCAGGACTCTGTGAAGTGAATGTTGAGGTTGTTTGAGTATCTAGGATAATCTATAGATGATTCTTATGATTTTGACAGATCTTATAGTATATTTATATATCAATATAAAATTCCACAAAAAAAATTCAAGATAATCCTTTAGCACTCTATCCATTATATCCATAAGCACTAAGGGTGAATTTATTAATCCAAAAGTAATTATTATGAATCCATAATTTTCTTACCTTACAAGAGAACCTATATTCAATATATCATAATTATTAACCTTTAATTGATGATGACAAAAACAAAGGTAAATATTTGAGAAGTATTGAGGTCATTTAAGCTAATAAATAAAACCTCAATTCATGTAAAATGATACATTTTTCTTAATTATAATGTTAATGAATTCCCTATAATCTATTCATGAGGTCATAGCCTCATCCTTCTTCTTTGAAAATAGAATGATTGATTCCCAAGGTGACATACTAGGGTTTATGAATCCCTTATAACTCAACTATTTTAGTTGATTCTTTAATTCGACCAATTCCACTAGGCCATTATATAGGGTGGATTATATATTAGATTTTTGTTAAGGATGAGTAAATGGAGAATTCAACTTTAAAATATGGTGCATACCAAGTTAATTCATTTAGAAATACATCAATGTAATCTTGATCAATAAATAAATATTAAATTATTAAACTATTCTTACAATTAATTGATTGTATTTGATTTTATTATTCTGTAAAAATCTCAATAATATGAGCCACTAGATGTGGTTCTTGATAATTATGATGAAATTAATTCCCTCTAAAAATAGTAAACCATATGCATACCATGTAGAATATAATCTATTTTTCTAAAAGTAAAATTCATGAATTATACTTTGAGATACAATCCATATCAATAAATATATCAAGTTCAATCATTTTTATAACATTCAGTTTTTTAACTTGATTATTCTCACTCATTCAAATAAAAATATCACAATATATTTTTATTGTAATAATATTTTCATTTTTTTTTTTAACCAAAAAAACCTTTTATAATTTCCCAAGGTATGATTTAATGTTATTAGAAAACTTATAGGATATAAAATATAGCATAGATCCAAAATAAAATATTATATTAGCTAACATTGATTTTATGATCAAAGTAGCTATTATAATATCATTTTTTACTTTTTCCTCAGTCATAGTAATTTCATATGCCCAAAATTTCTCCCTAGGTCTCTTATAAGGTAGATTATGGTGACACTTTCATAAATAATTATAATAGTTTCTCATAACCATAAAATTTAAGAATAATTCATTAATATCAACCATATTGATTTTACACTCATGATATTAATGGCCTTTATTTACACACTATAAAAAAACACCCCATCCCTTCAAGAAAAAACCAGGGAGTTTTTTCCTATAATTATATCATGTTAGAAATTCCATCTTCCCTTTTTTATTCTTTGTAAAATTTATTTATAAATTGTAATAACCTAAACTGTTATCAATGAAAAATCCTCTTGATATAATTAAATGTATTATTATGAAAAATATTTATATAAAATATGAAATTCCTTGGTTTTATGTTTTTGGATTTCAAAATACCATTAAGAATTGTTATCATTGCTAATATAGATGTTGAACTGTCATCACATGATTATTATAAATGTAGGGATTTAACAAATCCAATTTACTCAAACAAAGGAAGTGATGGAATCATATAGTAGAATTTCTCCATTCAAATCCCATTATTCAAATATCATAAAGTAGTTGGCATTATTGGGATTCACTCTTTACCAATACCAATCTGAGCTTCAACATGTTAAGCTCGAGCATAACCACCTACGGGAGAAGTGGAAGTTGATAGAGATTACCTCCCTAGTGATGTTATCCGAGCCACCCCAAGAGTTTTTCACCGTAACACACCTTACCCTTAGGTATTATGAATATGTTATAAGGGTTTATGTAAAAAGACACTAGAACTAAGATTATGTATATTATTTTTTATAGATAATATACATTCATTTTATTAGTGATACTTTGTAAATAGTTTTTAATGAAAATATAGTATTTTTTAGTTAATATTCAATTAAGAAATATATTTTTACGAATTAATTGATTTTTTTTTAAATAATTTTTTAATGATATATTATTTTAAAATTACTTTTTAATAAATATAAATGATCGTATAATTTTTATGAATACAATTGAAATTTTTATTAAGGTTTGAAAACTGTTTTTGTCAAAACCCATGAATTTTTTATAAATGTCAGTTTTGATTTAAAAATTAAAAATTAAAATATTTAGAAAATTATTTAGATAAAATGAATATTATTTTTTTAATCAGGATGTCGAAATTATCCAATGGTAAATTTTTCATAATTTTCTGATACATTCAAATTTTTGGGTAAAAAAATTAAATATCGTTTAAATATATAATGTGTTTTATGACATCATAATGACCTCATAGTAATTTAATAAAATACTATAAACATTATTTTAATTGAATATATTTTCTACCATTAAAATAATTTTATTTTATTTTTGTTTGATTTATTTTACAAAGCTACAGTGGACCCTCCAAGACTTGTAAAACATTTTAACTTTTTTAATTAATTTCCTTAAGAGTATGAATCACCTCCACATAAGAAGGCTTAATATTTTAAGATGTTCATCCATTGGACTTATAACATAATGTTTTCCACTCCCCTTTTTCAGAATCCATCATCAAAAACCATGGGCTGGTTTTTGGTTTTGGTTAGTTTAATGTGTGGTATCCAAAACCCAAATAATAAAGAATTCCTTCACTTTTCCTATATAAACCCTCCCAACATCCCACATCATCTTCTCTCAAAGCCTTTGGATCTTGTCCAACCTCTGAAATCCTCCCTCTAGAATCCTCCCATGGTTACCCAAGCTCCCAATAATCCACCCTCAAGCCTCTACCAAGCCTTTAGGATCACACTTTCAAGTAAGGGATTCCTTACTTTCTCATTTTATTCAAGTTTCATAATATTGTTATGCAATTTTGTTTCCAATTATAAATGTTGGGGTATAATTTCTCACCTCCCAAATATATCCCTACTTATGTTTGAATTATGAGAGACCCATTTCTCTCTCATTAATGCCTTCTATGTACACCCATTACTATGCTGAATTTCTATAAGGAATTTATCTCTTTTTATTTACATTCATGAAATTATTTTGTATTATGAATCTAAATTCCATTACATATGTTGGGACATGTATCTATATGACCCCCTTATTGTCTATTTCATGTACATATTATGATACACCCCTTTATATATCATAAAACATTTTTATGAATTCTTATTTCACGTCGTTATGCTGCCGAAATTGCACCGCAATTTTCCACGCCAAAGTCATTGTGTAGTGAATACCGTGCCGATTTCTCTATCAAGAGTATTCACCTTTATACACATTTATTTATTTATTATATTGTTTCATTTATTAATTACACATTCCTTTATTGTTTAATAAATTATTATGTTTGATGAATCCATGTTATATGATTCATGTGGCACACTTATGCATGAAATGAAATGTTTTAGAAAGGTGTGCCCGAATAGCGCTCCAATGCATTGGGTAAAGATTAGTATCATGATATGTTAAGTGAAAGTAGGTTTTACTCATGTTCCATGTGCAATGATTCTTGGCTTATTCTAATACCATGTTAAGTGTTGTTTCCATATTTCCATGTTATGATAATCATATTATATCATGCCTTTATGTTCATGTTTCTCTTATGCTCCTTTGATATTCCTATTTCCAAACATGTAATTTATTATTTATGTTTTGCCTTTTTTAATCACTTACTAGGATTTATAGTTCACTCCATTTCTTATGCATGTCCTCAGGTTATCCCACGCAATGCTAAGTATGAGGGAATGTAGTGGTCATGTAAATGAAGTTTTCAATAACGATGTTGTGTTTTGTGTTTTAAGTCATTGTGTAATGTTCCTAAATGCCAAATACACTAGACCTATCGATATTCTATGTTTTATCAAGTGAATATTTTATACAATAAATCATGTTTAAGTGTGTATTAAAAAGAAAGAATTTTGTTGTTGGTATCAGAGGATAGGTTTAGATATTTTTGGGATTAGGATTAGAAAACCCTGGTTAAAGCCTTAGGGATAAGACTAAGTATAATAAAAACATTCCTAAGTTTTGGGGAGTATTTAGTAATTGGTTTATCATGAAAATACATCCCTATTTGGATATGACCACATAGAGGCAGCTTCGGTACAGATTTACCTAGGAGTGAAAGCTCCAACAAAGAGTTTCGGGCTTGATCCGGGGTATCCTGGTAAACGAAAACGGGCCTTGCTTCACTTTTTGTTATAACACTCTCGGGTGATATGCTTTGGTAAATTTAAAAGCTTAGTATGAACCATTGTTAATGGAATAAAACAATTCCCCTAAGAATAAATTTTGGGAAGTAGATCATGGATAACTTAGATTTAATCCTATATATTAATAAGTTAAGGAAATAAAAGTTATTTATAATTAATCTATTTTTGTCCTTGGATTACCCTTTATGTGTTACCCCGAACATTCCTTTTATTCCAACCAATGGCTAGTAATTGGACTCGGGCTGACAACCGATGAGAATATCAATGTGATGACTATTCAAAATGAGATGCAAAATCCAATGGGAGAGGGAATCGGGAACATTGTCATGATACTCTCTCAGTTAAATCAAGATTTGAATAGAAACATGGGTCAATAGGAACGTTAATCCCCACCCTCCACCCCCAGAAAGAACAATTAAAAATTGAGTGCTTCATGAGACAAAGGCCTCCTACTTTTAATGGATCACTTGATCCCCCAATTATCGAATAATGGATCAAATCCGTTGAAAATGTCTTCTCCGTCCTTCAATGTTTTGAACAAGAGAAGGTTCTTCTGGATGCTTATAATATGCAAGGTGAAGCCGATAAATAGTGGACATTGATAAAAAAAATACGAATCCTAAGGAAAAGATTGAGGAGTTGTAGTGGAAGTATTTCCAGAAAATGTTTTTCGAAAAAATATTTTCCTCGCACCCTCCGACTTAGGATAGAAAGAGACTTACTTTACCTCCAAAAAAAAGATGGAAAATACATTGGAATGTATGAGTCAAACTTCACAAGTCCTTCACGATACACCTTTGGCTTTGTTGTTACCCCTAAATTCAAGGATTAATGCTTCTTTTGTGGGATGAAACCTAGCCTACAGAAAGCCCGGGCGATCTGTGAGTTCGATAACTATGAGGAAATTGTCTGATGTGACCTCATAGTCGAAATGGAGATCGGCAAATCTCAGGGGTATCATGAGGATAAGAAGAATAAGGTGGACTTCAATTCTAGTGGTCTGATGGATAAATCCAACGGTGCTATGAAAATCATGCACCTCACTTTCCAATGGTGCGGAAAGAAGAACCCCGAAAATTGCCTGAAGGGGATAAGGAAGTGCTTTAGGTGTGGAAGAGAAGGGCACCTAGCCATTAACTATCGACAAGAAAAACCTGAGGCTACGACAGAGGAGATAAATGCTTCATTCAACCCTCAATGCATTGTTCATTACTTCAACTACTGGGAACCAGGGCACCTTGCAAACCAGTTCTCTAAAACAACGGTTTTCAGAGGCAAAAAACAACCTCCAAGGAAGCTAGAGAGAGCTTTTTCCATCACTGCCACTAAAGTGAACCCTAAAAATGAAGTGGTGATAGGTACGCTAGTTATTAATTCATGAATATAGAACATACTTTTTTATTCGGGTTCTACACATTCTTTTATATCCCAAAATTTTAGTATAATAATCCAAAAACCACCATAATTTTTGGAAGTAAATATGTCAGTGAGTACGAATAATGGGAAAATCATTGAAATCCATGAATATAACTCCTCCCCTGTCACAATTTGTGGATTGAAATTCCTATAGAACCTTTTAATACTCCCTTTGGTTGAATTTGATGCAATTTTTGGCTTGGATTGGATTTCTTTATATAGAGCCACTGTAAATTCCCATGAGAGGGAAATCACTCTCCATATAGAGAATCAACCCCTGATTCTGTACAAGTGCAAGGAGGAGGATGAATCTTCTTTATCACAATAATCTCAAGCGTGGATATTACTTCCCTATAAGCATTCATATCTTCCTCGGATGGTTGAGTCTAAGGAATCAACAATCCTTGAATACATGACTATTGTGAGGGAATTCGCTGAAGTGTTTCCCAAGGAATTGTCAGGTATTTCTCCAAGAAGAGATGTCGAATTCTCAATTGATATTATACCTGGGGAGTTTCCAATATCCAATACTCCATATATAATGGATTTTCTAGAGCTCGAGGAGCTGAAGAAACAACTACAGGAGAATCTGGATAATGGGTTTGTACACCAAAGTGCTCCACCATGGGGTTCACGAGTCCCCTTCATCATGAAGAAGGATGGTTCAATGCACCTTTGCATTTATTATCGTGAGCTCAAAGAATCATAATAAAGAAAATGTATCATCTTCAATGAATTTATGAGTAGTTCAATTAGCTACATGGAGCACAATACTTCTCCAAGATAGATCTGTGGTCGGGATATTACCAAGTAAGGGTGAAAAAGGAGGATATCCCCAATACAAATTTTCTTATAAGTTAGGGGCACAATGAATTTATTGTAATGTCTTTTGGACTCATTAATTCTCCAGAAATATTCATGGAATTTATGAATAGATTATATAGAGTTTACCTCAATAAATTTTTGGTTGTATTTATTGACGATATTCTAATATACTTCAAAACCAAGGAGGGGCATGAAGAGTATCTAAGAACTGTACTAAAGACCTTGTGAAAGGGGAAGCTCTATGCAATGTATAGAAAGTGTGAGTTATGGTTCAAGGAGGTCTTATTCTTGGGTCATATCATCCCAAGAAATGGGCTATCTTTAGATCCCTCCAAGACAACTACAATTGAGGGATGGCCGAGGCCAACATCAGTAATAGATATCCATAGCTTCCTGGGGTTATTTTGATATTATCTCCTATTTGTGAGAAATTTCTCAAGATTTTACAACCCTCTTTCCAAGATAACTCAAAAGAGTGTAATGTTTTCTTGGAGTGTTGAATTTGAAGGGATATTCAAGGAGTTTAAAAGGAGGCTTATCACTACACATGTTCTCACATTACCCACAAGTGGAGAACTTTTTGTGGTATTTAGTTATTCTTGGAAGAAGGGTGTGGGTTGTGTGTTGATGAAAAGTAACAAATTCATTGCATGTACTTCAATGAAATTGAACGTTCATGCGAAAAACTATCCAACACATGACCTGGAGTTGGCTGTAGTGATCTTTACTTTGAAAATTTGGAAGCATTACCTCTTTGGGGAGAAGTGTGAGATATGTACAGACCACAAAAGCCTCAAGTATATATTCACACATAAATATTTTAATATGCTCCAAAGAATATGGTTAGATGTCATCGAAGACTATAAATTCTAAATCCATTACCACTCGGGGAAAGTGAACAAGGTGGAAGATTCTCTATGTTGAAAGGACCGAGTAGTTCTATCATTGATGAGAATTGAAAAGGATCCAATCTTCTTAGATTTGATGAATATGGGCATGGGATTCATAAATAAGGGAACATCATCAATCCTTTCATAAATTAATTCCCAAACATCTCTTTTATAGAGGTTAAAGGGTGCTTAAAAGGATGATGTTGTAATTTAGAAGAAAGTGGAAACTATTAGAAAAGAGAAATCATTGACGTTCAATATTAATGAAGAAGGAATTGTGAGATTTGGATCAAGGCTATGTGTTCTATCGAATCTGGATTTAAAGATGGAACATTTGGATGATGCACATAGTTAAAATTTCTCCATTCACTCATGAAACAAAAAGATGTATCAAGATCTCCGAGAGCATTATTAGTGGGATAGCATGAAGAAGGAGATCCCTGAGTGTTCATCAAAGTGACTGGAATGTCAAAAATTGAGGCATGAGGGGCAGAAGTCTAAGGGGATGATGCAACTATTAACCATACCAGCATGGAAATCTGAGAACAACACCATTGAATTTTTCACCAGACATACTAATACATACTAAAGAAACAATGATATATTGTTCATTGTGGATCTTCTTACAAAGACTACACACTTCATTGCAATTTGGGAGGATTTCTCATTGGATCAAATGGAACGGATATAAATTAGAGAAGTTTGTAAGGCTACATGGAGTACCACTATTGACTGTAACTAATCGATATCCAAGATTCACCTCCATGTTCTAAAATATTCTTCAACATGATCTAAATACTATGCTAAAATTTAGTACGACATATCATCCTCAAACTGATGGCCAATCTAAGTGGAATATCCAAACACTTGAGGACATATTGAGAGCATGGTCGATGGACTTTAAAAGAGGATGGGATCAACATATCCCTCAAGTTTAGTTCTCTTAAAACAACAGTTTCCACTCAAGCATCCTAATGGTTCCTTATGAATCCTTGTATGGGAATAGGTGCAGAATACCAACATGTTTGGATGAAGTTGGGGAGATAAAACTCCTGGTTCTGGAAATGGACGAAGAAATAGTGGAGAAGGTTAAGGCTATCCAGCAGTACATTAAAGCTGCTCAAATTCAACAAAAGAGCTATGCTGACAATCATCTAAGAGACCTAGAGTTTGATGTCAAAGACATGTTATTCCTCCGCATATCACCGTGGAAGAGGGTTATGAGATTTGAGAAGAATGAAATGCTTAGTCCAAGGTACATCAACCCTTTTGAGATCCTTGATCACATTAGTATAGTGGAATATCAAATATCACTCCCACCAAACCTATCTTGTAACACCCCAAGCTTCCAAGGTACGCTTCCCTTGGAATAATACAGTAGCGTGTGTTGTACGCAACTTCGAGTTATAACACACCACAACCAATCAAACAAGCCGTTATGAATAGTAATACCCACTTTTTTAAATTTTATAAATCTATCTTTCAAAATGGACATCATTTTTGGATTTTTAATATCGAAATTAGCTTAGGGTGAATTTTTGGTATTTTTCTGAGAACATTCAATTTTTAATGAATAGTTAAAAACACTGAGTTATAGTTTAAACCTGAATTTTTATTTAAATTATTATTTATTATATTTTAATTTATTTTAGGTAAAAATAGACACATAATACCTATATAAGTTTAATGTAATTCATTGGAGTCAGTTTATAATAATTTTATATATGTAAAAAATTTATTGAACATTTCACCGTCTTTTACCTACCTCCTATGAGAATTTGAAAATTCACATAAAACATAATTTTATCACTTCTGTGAGTGGAATTTCAAAAATACGAGAGATATTGTTGATATCAGTAAGAAAAATTTGGTTCAATAAGATGAAAATAATTTTTGGTAAATAGTAACTTTTTACTTTTATTTACCACGGTTAAAAGTAAATAGGGTAATTAAGGGTAAAAATGATATTAATATTACCCTATCACATGTCCTAATTCTATTTTATAAGTTTAATTCTACCAAAAAAAATATTAGGAATAAAATATGAACTTTTTTGTAAACTTTTATTAGATTAGGTTATTTATTAATATTTAATTCAAAGAAGAGTTTAAAGTGTTAAATCCAATGTTTAATAACTAAAAAATTTTTAATATAGGGTTAAACATAAGATAAATTCAACTATGAATATTCATTATAAAGATAAAAATATTTCCTACAAAATGGTATTTTATTTATAATTTTTAAGCATTAAATTATTTAATTTATTTATGACACAGTGATGATGTAGTAATTACCTAATTAATGAAATATTAAAATAATTGATATTATAAATATCCAAATAAATGTAATTTGATACTTTTTATGAATTCCACTAATTTTATAGGTTAATATGACATATTATGGTTGGTTATATGAATTCTTTTCGAAGTAATAATACTATTATGAATTTAGAAAAAACAAAATACCAAATAGTGTCAAAATTGACATAAAAGAGTTTTTAAAACAAATATTAAATTATTAATTGATATTCTATTACTAAAAATATAAGGTTCCTCCAAAGCAAATATATAATGATAGGTGTTTCAATAATGAACCACTATGGGTTCCCTTGAAGTATATAGTAGGTTTACTAACCATATAATATAAAAATACAAAGAGACATGGTAAATGTCAAACTATTTTACTAAGAGTTAAATCTAATAAATAAAGTTAATATAGTGCCCAAAACTATCTAAAACCTATTGGTTGAGTGGGTTTCGACCCAAACCCACCTTATACTTTAAATAGTCCATTTTTGATGCATTATAAACCTAAAACTATTTTATTATAAAATAATATTTCTGGCTTTTCCAAAGGTGCCCCTCACCCCTCTTATAAAAGGGCACTCCCCCTTCCCTAAAATTCACACATTAAAATCCTTTTGTATCAGCCAAAACATGCTCAAATACCCTCTAAAATGTCCTCACTTCATCCTATAGGCCTTATTTTAGTCCTAAATCCAACCTAGGTAGCCCTTTTGATCAAATCAAAAGGAAGAACCCGAAGAAGAGGTAAATATTTCATCACCTATTTCAAGTTATTTTCTTCTTCCACTTCCTCTTTCTTTGTTGTTTCTATTATAAAATAATAACTACAATATATTCTATATACTATGAAGTTATTATAAATATTTTAGAACCATATTCATTATTTTATCCATCCTTTGAATGACATGTCACCATACGTGCGTATGTACGACTTACCCTCTCCACGTCGTGGTGTAATTGTTATTCAATACACTATTATTTGGATGGGTATAATAATGATTTTTAATTGATGTAAATAATAAATATAACATGATAATTATTATTTATGTATGATATACCATCCCATTATATATTATTTTAATATCTAAATAATGATATTGTCGATCGTACGTACGTATGGATTACCGTCTCCACGAACGCGATGAGATCCATACCACATCATATCCATTCAAGATTAATTTTCATTAGATGATTAAAAATAATGTATAAAGACATGATATCATTTTGTATATGAATAATATACATCCCATCCATAACAAATATGACTCGCATAACAAATAATATAAAGCAAAATGAATCCGTTAACACCAAAAATGACGATAATACTAAGATATTATTAACAAAGAAATGTTAAAAGATCATATATGAAATCATATTAATGTATATGATTCTTGTATAATTTAATAACAATTATTTTACCATTATAAAGGAGGTTAACCTAACCTATTCCAAGGAAAATTACAAGGTAAGGGTTAATTCTACAACCTCTTCATCATTCACGGTTGTTTATATGTAATTATCTATTGGGACCTCTTTATCATCCACATCCATGTTTCTAAAAAATATATTTCAAAACATTATTAATATTTTATTTACTATGGGTTAAGTTCATTTATACCCTTGTTTAACTTTTATAAGATGTTTATAAAGAACTCTTTCTGTCGTTTTCCAAACAAGGTTCTTTTTGACCATTTCGACAAATTTAAGGTAAGAATGATCTTTTAACTTATACGGAAGGTGCGGCAATTTTCCGCCATTATAACATCATCAAATCTTACCTTACGATATTATAAAAATATTTCCAAAATAAATGTTTTCTTTTATAATTATATTAATTTTAAATGATTTCAATATAGAAAGTGATATTTCTATAAAAAAAGTTTTTGATTTTATCTATTTCAACATCCTTTGATGGATTTTAAGTTTGTTTGAAGTTTAATTATTATGATACCAAACATGCATATTTTATTGAATGTTTTGTGATATGTTTGGTTGTGGATGTGTTATTTTTACACCATTCATGGTTGAGGAATAAAGTATTGACATTTTGTATGCTTGTTTTAATATGAATGTTTATGTTATGTTTAAACCTTTTCATATGAGGAATTCATTGGACTTAGTATTTGATGGGTGGAGCCCGCTATAGCTCCTCGATACATCGGTAGGTCTCATTATAAAAACTCGTTTCTTGGAACAAGGCCTTGAAAAAATCTTCTTTTTAATCTTGGCACAAGGCCTTGACTGTGTGGTTATGATGTCTAGCATTATGCATTCCATCGTTATGAAAGTGGCTATTGATATTGCATGTGATTATTCGACTAGTAGAATATCCATGTGATTAAATAAATGGAATTATTTTGATTTATATTTTCTATATTATGATGAATTTTATGTTGAAAAGTCTTTTGTTTTAGTTTTATACATTTCCATAAATGGTTATGCTTATTTATGAAAGCTTCTACTATATTGTTATCCATACTAAGAATATGAGCTCACCCCTTTCTATGTCTTATTTTTTCCAGGATGTGAAGAATTATATTATGACTGACCTGAAGGGATAGTGTGTAACACCCCAAGATTCCATGGTACCCTCCTCTTTGAATAATAGAGCAGCGTGTGTTGTACGCAACCTCGAGTTCTAACACACCGCGACCATTAAAAGTAGTAGTTATGAATAGTAATACCCACTTTTTGAAATTATATAAATTTTATATTTAAAAATGGACTTCATTTTTGGATTTTGAATATTGAAATTAGCCTATGTTGTATTTTTTGTATTTTTTTGAGAACTTCCAATTTTTTATGAATAGTGAAAAATACTTAAAAAACAACTTTTTTAATTAAAATAATTTATAGTGATAAATTAAACAATTGAGTGGTTATAAAGTGTAATTAGAATATATTTTTACCATTTTATCCAATGGTGGTCATTATAATTAATTTCACCTTGAAATTGGACATAAACAATTGTCAATCTTTTGATTGATATTTATCTTAAAAACACCCTATTTGTTGTGACAGCGGTAATTAATTATTAAATTAATTAATTCAACTTATATGTTTTTAATTTTGTAAAATAGAAAACATTTTTGTATTAGGAATATCAAATTTAGCTTAGGGTTAATTTTTGGTGTCGTTCTGAAAAACTTCGATTTTTTATGAATAGTGAAACCACTAAGTGGTAGTTAAAAAACTGATTTTTTATTTAAATGAAATTTTACCACCTCTGTGATTTGAATTTCAAAAATCCTACATACATCATTTTCATTAGGAAGTAAAATGTGATTCAATGGGAATAAAATAATTTTTTGGTGAATAGTAGCTTTTAAGTTTTATTAATCACAATTAAAGGTAATTAATGAAATTTAAGGTAAAAATGATATTATAAAAATATGAAATTACCTTTACACTTGTCCTACCATTATTTTATGAGTCATGTCCGACCAAGACAATCCATGGGTCAACTTGGGGACCCCATGGATCCACTTGGGTAAGAAAAGGACATTAATAACTTTTTATTTAAAGTAAAAATAAAATTGTCACAAACATCTGTTGTTTTACTAAAACAATTATTACATGGGGTTATATAAGTTAAATTTTCGACTATAAATATTAATTGGAAAGATAGAAAGATTTTCTAAATCATTATATTTGTTTTATAATTTTTAGACATTAAATAAATTAAATGTTTTATGAAACCATGATGATGCAGCGATTACCTCATTAATTGACGATTTAAATAAAATGAGAAGATAATGTAAAATCTAAGACTTAGACATGTCAAAAACTTATTGGATGAGTAGATTTAGAACCCTTATCACCTTATCCTCTAAATATATCATTTTGGGACCTTTAATATCTGAAAAGAATTTCATAATAATGTAACATTTCAATCTTTCCAAGAGTGCCCCTCCTCTCCTCTTATAAAAGGCCCCCACCTCTACCACATTATTAACACCATCAAAGCCATTTGACTGGGCCAACATCTACCCAAATAATCTATAAAAATCCCTCTATTACTCTTAGAATCCTCACTTTGGGCATAATTCATCCCAAGGAAGCCATTGTCTCAAATCAAAAAGAGTTACACGATTTTAAGGTAATGTCTTCTCTTATGTTATTTTGTTTTATTTTGCTTCTCCAACCCCTTAAACTCTTTTTATTCCATTATTTTGTAACAAAAATAGTATCTTAAATATACTGTGATTTTTTTATGAGAATTATTTGATTTAAAATTACACTCACCTTCGTCTATTTGTTAAATAACATACTGTTTCGGTGGTTGGTGAATTTCTGCCTCACGAAACGATGATTGTTCAATCTTCTTTTAACACCTCTCATGGTGGCCATTAAGATGTCACTATATTTATATATGATATATATTATGTTTATGTTTTATTTATGCTTCTGTATTTCTCATTTATGGAATACCTTTATGATTTCCATTATGGGTAAACGCGATAATTTCATTTTAGGAAGTGCGGACTACCGCCCCCTCAAAGTGATTTGAATCATTAATGCCATATGTGGGATGTATAAAGGATGGAGTAAATGATATTATATATGATATTATACTGGAATTATAATATACCTTTATATCATTATGATTTCATTACATTAAATACGAAATAGAAATGAAAGTAGCGTTCATGCGTACGTATGGCTTACCGTCTGCATTTCATTTCTTACCTCTAAATGTTACGTAATATTATGAATGATTTTATATAATGGATATATATGATATATATGATATCTTCATCATGAATATAATTCTGGATATAATGGATATTTTACCACATGAACAACTTGTAATTATAAGAAGTTTATTTTTGACTCAAGTACCAAAGATCGACAAAACGACCGTTATTAACATAAATAATTACATAATGTTCATAACATGGTAATAAGTGATAAAAAGGAATAATATAGTTGAAAAAGGTTCTTAAGAAAGTATATAATAACTCTAGTTTATTATTTAGGAGATTAAAGAATGGTCAAGTGAAGTCGGACACCAGGTAAGGGAACTTCTTAACCCAATTTCTATTCATTAGGTTAATATCTGACTTTCAAATTATGTCATGATATTATTATGTCCTATCTTGTATTTGTAATTTCTTTATGTTTACTTATAGTGAATACACATAATAGATTTTTTTTTATTTTAAAAAAATGATCTTTGTAAGTGACTTCGCCTCAATCTATATTCGTTGAGGCATATTTTGTTTTCTTCTATATGGTGTATAAACCCCTTTGAATTTTACGTTTATTCAAAAGGAATCTTTTTATACGATTTGTTTTACTAAATGACAAAAAAAAAAGAATGTTTTTCTTGTCATACATATGTGGAGACAACAAATTCTCGGCCACCGTGACCATTATTTGAGTTTCTGCTTCTTCTACAATCCATAACTTTTTTAAAATGAAAAATAAATACAAAGTTTTAATTTTCTTTTATTTTGGTATTGAAAATGGTTTTGAAAGTGTTTTTATTATATCAATGTGTTGTATTGATATCTTGTGATTGAAATGTGGAAATATTATGTTTCCATTATGAATGTTTTATGTGATACGATTATGTTATGGTTTATGATATGTTTGAACCTATTCTTATGAGGAATGCATTGGACTTAATAAGTGACGGGTGGATCCCGTTATAGCTCCTCGATGCATCGGTAGGTCTCATGAGACAAACTAGTGTCTTGGCACGAGGCCTTGACAAAATCTTATTTTTAGTCTTGGCACGAGGCCTTGGCTATGTGGTTATGATAGTATGGCATTATGTATTCCATCATTATGAAAGTGGTTATTGATATTGCATGCGATTATTCAACTAGTAGAATATCCATGTGAATAAGTAAATGGCATTATTTCATTTTACTTTTTCCATATTATTCTATAGTTCAAGTTTAAAAGGCTTTTGTTTTAGTTATACATTTCCTTAAATGTTTATGTTTATTTATGAAAGCTTCCTCTATATTGTTATCCTTACTGAGCATCTGAGCTCACCCCTTTCAATGTTTTATTTTTTCCAGGATGTGATGAAGTATATTATGGATGACCTACAGGGATAGTATTAGGGGATATGAAGAAATGATGTTTTTTTAGTTTTATTTTACTTTATGATGTAATGTAAGACTTATGAATTTATCTAGTGTTTCCAAGGTTACTAAACTAATTGGTCTTTCGAGACTTGATCTTTTGTGATCATGCCAATGTTACGCAATAATGCACCGAATCGGGGTAACTGGGGTCGGGGCGTTATAGTTGGTATTAGAGGCAGATTAGTACTAACCTTGGAAGCTAGATTTAGATAATATCTGATTAGATCACATAGACCTAAGATAAACTTTGAGGATTAGTATAGAAGAACTTCCTAGAATTTTGGTATTATAGAGATTTTGTGAGTTTTCTGAGCAATACATCCCTGTCTAGATACGAGCAGGTAGAGGCGGCTCTGGCACAGATGTACCTATAGGTAAAACCCGAAAACACCGCTTTGAGCTAGACTTGAATGGGAACTGGTGCACGACAATGGGCCTTACTACACTCTTGGTTACGATACTTCCGGGGGATATGCTTAGGATAATTCTCATTTTCTTTACAAACCATTATGATGGGTTTATGAGTATATACTTTCTCAAAGAAAAAAATTTTATGATTATGGATTATATCCATAAAATGTTCAATTTATGTTAAGTGTTTTTCAAGTATTGAATTATATATTTTGATTCATAAACTAATCTAGTTTATGCCATTGTTTAGAAATGGCTCCTTGTGGAAGGAATGGAAACCGTATCAATGCATGCACTCCTTGTAGGGATTTCCCTCCCGCTCAAGATAATTATAATGGAGTTGGTCATACAACTGGTGCTGATTAGCTTATCACTATACTGGGACAACTCACTCAAGTTATGAATAATAACCTTACTCTTATGGAGCACCCTGATCCGCAACGTGGAGGATCAATGTTAGACAGCTTCATGAGGAAACAACCTCCAACATTTAATGGGGGTACAAATCCATTATTAGCTGAGCAATGGATAAACTCCATAGAGAAAATATTCCATGCCTTGGGGAGTAACGAAAGGGAGAAGTTTGTCATGGTAGTTTACCACCTCACTGAAGTTGTCGATCAATGGTGGTCGCTGATTCAAAACACAAAGGAAGATGAATAAGTATCAAGTATAGAATGGAGAGAGTTTAAGGAAATTTTCTGAGAAAAATACTTTCCACATGACCATCGAGTAGATATGGAAAGGAAATTTCTGAGTCTGAGGCAGAAGGAGGATGAGAATGTCGCAAAGTATGAGGCTAACTTTACAAGGTTAGCAAGGCATGCTCCAGATTATATAAGTAACCCAAGAAGTAAGATTGATTGTTTCTTTGATGGGTTAAAACCATTTCTCCGTCGAGCATTAGTCTCACAAACCTTCTTGGTGTACGAAGATATAGTCTCATGTTCTATCAAGATACAAAATGAATTCTCTAAGTCTTATGACAACAAGGTAAAGAAATAGAAGAAGAGAACGGTGGAACAAGAGAAATATAAAGGGAAAAAGGGAAAGAAGGATTTTCCATTATGTGATAATTTTGGGAAGAATCACCCCAGTACTTGCCTAAAAGGAATGGGAGTTTGTTATAAATGTGGAGAAAAAGGTCACCAGGCTCGTGATTGCAAGGGAAAGAAAGAGTCTATCATTGTTGAATGCTACAATAGTAGGGAAATGGGGAATTATTCAAATGAATGTCCTTAGAGTCAGGGAAACATACCTCAGAAAAGGCCAAGGGATCAAGGATAATATTATGCTGTTACTACAATTGAAGGGGAATAATTAATGTATTGGTGCTTTTGGACTCAAGGATTATATTCTGGTTTTAAGAATAATGTGATATATATAAGGATTTTACTTCAGTACTTGTTGTTTTCATTAAGGTTATAATATTATGAAGGTAATCATATTTTTGTATGTGACAATAATAGAAACTTTACTCTGTTTGAGGAATCTGATGATACAATTGATTTTAGAATTTAGAGACCTTTTAGAATAAGTCTGGATAGAGGTATTTTGGATAACTATAAAGGTTGTAATTGATTAATTTGAACATTGGGTAGTATTGTTTAAGGCTAAAACATTTATTAAGGTTATTTTTGGAATATTATAATACTATTGTTTTAGGAAAAGTACAACCTGCAGGTCGGGGGATAACCCGTCGCGTCGGACAAAGCTGCAGGAATCGAACCCACAAACATAGTGTGACATGCCTTTATTACCTACCACTAGCCTACAAGAATTCCATGGTTATTACAAAATAGTTTTCCTAATCAAAATGGTATGTGTTAATATTTGGAACCTTATAAGATTAGGATAAATATAATATTTTTGAGTTCTATTATCTTTTTGAGTGAAAGATGGGTTTGTGGTGAAAATTTATTAAAGAATGAAAGTCTACATTACAAGTATGTATATTTCCTTACGTTCTTAGTAAATCTCCTAAATAAATTCCTCAACTTTATGAAAGGTAACATAATACAAAAATGTTTTCGATTAACTTTTTCTTCTGGGGAATCAATGATCGTTTAACCAATCACAAGTTTGTGGTTTTCTTATAGTTAAACTTTCTCCTAATCTTGTTTTATAGAACTCTCCATCAGACCTTGATGGTTTGTTTTTCCTCCATATCCATATTTTCATAGAATCCTAGTATGGGCTATCTCGGGTGACCTTTTTACTTCTCTTTATTTCTTTTAAAGTTATATTTTTATTAACCCTATTTCCAATGTGGGTTTTCCACAAAGGTATTTTCTATTTTGAACCTTTTATTTTCAAAGAAAAATTTTAAATTGAAATGACGCAATTTAATGAAGGAGGGGAGAATTTAACACCTCAAGCTTCCATGGTACGCTCCTCTTTGAATAATAGAGTAGCGTGTGTTGTACGCAACCTCGAGTTCTAATACACCGCGACCAATAAAAGTAGCAGTTATGAATATTAATAACCACTTTTTGAAATTATATAAATTTATATTTCAAAATTGACTTCATTTTTGGATTTGGAATATTGAAATTAGCCTATTTTGAATTTTCGGTATTTTTCTGAGAACTTCCATTTTTTTATGAATAGTGAAAAATACTTAAAAATAACTTGTTTAATAAAAATAATTTATAGTGATAAATTATACAATTGAGTGGTTATAAAGTATAATTAGAATATATTTTTACCATTTTATCCAATGGTGGTAATTATAATTAATTTCACTTTGAAATTGGACATAAACAATTGTCAATCTTTTGATTGATATTCCTTCTTAAAAACACGCTATTTGTTGTGACAACGGGAATTAATTATTAAATTAATTAATTACACTTATATGTTTTGAATTTTGTAAAATATAAATCATTTTTGAATTAGTAATATCAAATATATCTTATGGTTAATTTTTTTTGTTCTGAAAAACTTCGATTTTTGATGAATAGTGAAACCACTAAGTGGTAGTTAAAAACTGATTTTTCGTTTAAATTAAATTTTACCACCTCTGTGATTTGGATTTAAAAAATCTGACATACATCACTTTAATTAGTAAGTAAAATGTTATTCAATGAGATTAAAATAATTGTTTGGTGAATAGTAACTTTTAAGTTTTCTTAATCGCGATTAAAGGTAATTAGTGAAATTTAAGGTAAAAATTATATTATAAAAATATTAAATTACCTTTACACTTGTCCTACCCTTATTTGATGAGTCATGTCCATCCAAGAAAATCAATGGGTCAACTTGGGGACCCCATGGAGCCACTAGGGTAAGAAAATTACATTAATAACTTTTTATTTAAAGTAAAAATAAAAGTTTCACAAACATGTGTTGTTTTACTAAAACAATTATTACATGGGGTTATATAAGTTAACATTTCGACTAAAATATTCATTGGAAAGCTAAAAAAATTTCTTACATAATTATATTTTATTTATAATTTTTAGACATTAAATAAATTATATTTTGTATGACACCATGATGATGAAGTGATTACCTCATTAATTAACGATTTAAATAAAATGAAAAGATAATGTAAAATATAAGACTTAAACATGTCAAAAACCTATTGGATTCATATATTTAGAACCCTTATCACCTTATCCTAGAAATATATCATTGTGTGACCTTTAAAATCCGACAATCATTTCATAATAATGTAGCATTTCAATCTTTCCAAGAGTGCCCCTTCTCTCCTCCTATAAAAGGCCCCCACCTCTACCACCTTATTCACACTATAAAAGCCATTTGGCTCAGCCAAACTCTACCAAAATACTATCTAAACTTCCCTATATTACTCCTAGAAGCCTCACATTGGGCAGAATTCTTTCCAAGGAAGCCTTTCTCTCAAATCAAAAATAGTTACCCGATTTTAAGGTAATGTCTTCTCTTATGTTATTTTGTTTTATTTTGCTTCTCCAACCCATTAAACTCTTTTTATTACATTATTTTGTAACAACACCAGTATCTTAAATATACTAGGATTTTGTATGAGAAGTATTTGATTTACACTTACACACACCTTCGTCTAATGGTTAAAGAAAATATTGTTTATATGGTTAGCGAATTTCTGCCTCACGAAACAATGATTGTTCAATCTTCTTTTAACACCTCTCATGGTGGCCATTAAGATGTCACTATATTTATATATGATATATATTATGTTTATGTTTTCCTTATGCTTCTTTATTTCTCATTTATGGAATACCTTTATGATTTCCATTATGGGTAAACGCGATAATTTCATTTTAGGAAGTGCGGACTACCGCCCCCTCAAAGTGATTTGAATCGTTAATGCCATATGTGGGATGTATAAAGATGGAGTAAATGATATTATATATGATATTATACTGGAATTATAATATACCTTTATATCATTATGATTTCATTCCATTAAATATGAAATAGAAATGAAAGTGGCGTTCATGCGTACATACGGCTTACCGTCTCCGTGAATGGTGCATTTCATTTATTACCTCTAAATGGTACGTAATATTATTAATGAATGTATATAGTGGATATATATTATATATATGATATCTACATCATGAATATAATTCTAGATATAATGGATATTTTACCACATGAACAACTTGTAATTATAAGAAGTTTATTTTTGAATCAAGTACCAAAGATCGACAAAATGACCGTTATTAA
Source organism: Viscum album (assembly GCA_963277665.1). Classification (NCBI taxonomy): domain Eukaryota; kingdom Viridiplantae; phylum Streptophyta; class Magnoliopsida; order Santalales; family Viscaceae; genus Viscum; species Viscum album. The sequence goes on from OY728158.1 coordinate 1,617,755,391, forward strand.
TATAAATAATTACATAATGTTTATAACATGGTAATAAGTGATATAAAAGTTATAATAAACTTGAAAAGTGTTATTAATAAATTAGAGATTAACTCTAGTTTATTATTCATGAGATTAAAGAACGGTCAAGTGAAGTCGGACACAAGGTAAGGGAACTTCTTAACCCAATTTCTATTCATTGGGTTAATATCCTACTTTCAAATTATGTCATGATATTATTATGTCCTATCTTGTATTTGTAATTTCTTTATGTGTACTTATAGTGAATACACATAATAGATTTATTTTATTTTAAAAAATGATCTTTTTAAGTTACTTCATCTCAATCTCTATTCATTGAGGCATGTTTTTTTTTCTTCTATACAGCGTATAAACCCCTTTGAATTTTACGTTTATTCAAAAGGAATATTTTTATACAAATCATTTTACTAAACGACAGAAAATAATGTTTTTATTGTCATACGTATGCGGAGACAATGACTTCTCCGTCGCCGTGACCATTATTTGAGTTTTGGCTTCCTCTACAAGCCATAAATTTTTTAAAATGAAAAATAAATACCAAGTTTTAATATTCTTTTATTTTGGTATTGAAAATGGTTTTGAATGTGTTTTTATTATATCAATGTGTTGTATTGATATCTTGTGATTGAAATGTGGAAATGTTATGTTTCCTTTATGCATATTTAATGTGATATGATTATGTTATGGTTTATGATATGTTTGAACCTATTCATATGAGGAATGAATTGGACTTAATAAGTGATGGGTGGATCCCGCTATAGCTCCTCGATGCATCGGTAGGTCTCATGAGAAAAACTAGTGTCTTGGCACGAGGCCTTGACAAAAACTTATTTGTAGTCTTGGCATGAGGTCTTGGCTATGTGGTTATGATAGTCCGGCATTATGAATTCCATCATTATAAAAGTGGTTATTGATATTTCATGTGATTATTCGACAAGTAGAATATCCATGTGAATAAGTAAATGGCATTATTTCATTTTACTTTTTCCATATTATGCTAAAGTTCATGTTTAAAAGGATTTTGTTTTAGTTATACATTTCCTTAAATGTCAATTTTTATTTATGAAAGCTTCCGCTATATTGTTATCCTTACTGAGCATCTGAGCTCACCCCTTTCAATGTTTTAATTTTTACAGGATGTGATAATGTATATTATGAATGACCTGCAGGGATAGTTTGAGGGGATATGAAGACAGGATGTTTTTTAGTTTTGTTTTACTTTATGATGTAATGTGAGAGTTATGAATGTATCTAGTGTTTCCAAGGCTATTAAACTAATCGGTCTTTCGAGACTTGATCTTTTGGGATCATGCCAATGTTACGCAAAAATGCACCGACTCTGGGTAACTGGTGTCGGGGTGTTAAATAGTCTATGGGATCTCAGTGTTTTCCATGTAAACAATGTTGTTGTAGTTTTCCTTTTATGTTGTAATTTAAACCTTATGAATGTATATAGTACTTCCAAGGCTACAAAACTAATCGGTATTTCGAGACATGATCTTTTGTGATCATGCCAATGATACGTAATAATGCACTGACTCTGGGCTTCTCGAGTCAGGGCATTACATATCTCAGGTACATGATGTATTCCATGTATCACTCTTGAGGATGTATATACTTTACCCAACACATGCACTCAATCCAGAGGTGGTACCATTGGATAAATACCTCTCCTATGAAGAGAAGTCGGTAAAGATCTTATATCATAGGGAAAAAGTTCTACAAAATAAGAAAATTCCCCCCATCAAGGTGTTGTGGTGAAACCACACATTTAAAGAAGAAACTTGGTAACTAGAGGAAATGATAAGGCGGAGTTAACCACATCTATTTTAGTGTGGAAAAAGGAAATTTCTAGGGAAAAAGTTCATAAGGGGGAAGATTTTAATAACCCAATCTTTTATCCATGAAAGTTCCTATTGATCTAATTAAATGTATTATTATGTAAAATCATTTTAAAAAATAATCACTTCTATAGTTTTATGTTTTTTGATTTCAAAATACCATTAGGAATTGTTACTGTTGCCCATATAGCTGTTGAATAGTGATCACATGATTAGTATATATATATATATGGCTTTAACAAATCCAATTAACTCAGGCAAAGGAAGTGATGGCCTCATCCAGTAGAATTTATCCATACGAATCCCATTTGTAAGATCATGGAAAGAAGGTTTCATTATTGGTATTTTCTCTTGACTAAGCCCATGCTGAGCTTCAACATGTTAAGCTCGAGCGGAACCGCATATGGGAGAAGTGTAAGTTGATAGAGATTACCACCCGAGTGATGTTATCCAAGCCACCCCAAGAGTTTTTTATCGTCACACACCTTACCATTAGGTATTATGTAGTTATTATAAGGGGTTATGTAACATGACCCTATCACTAATATTATGTACATTATTTTTGTATAGAGAATATACATTCATTTTATTAGTGTTACTTTGAAAAAAGTTTTTAAAGAAAAAATAGCATTTTTGGTTAATATTCAATTAAGAAATCCAATTTGATGAATTAATATATTTTTTAATTAAATAATATTTTAATGAAATATTATTACTAAATTACTTTTTATAAAATATAAATTATCTTATAATTTTTATGAATACAATTAAATTTTTATTAATGTTTGAAAGCAGTTTTTGTCAAAAAAAACCATGAATTTTCCATAAATATCGGTTTTTATTTTAAAAGTAAAAATTCACATATTTAAAAAATTATTTAAATAAAATTAATATTATTTTTGGAATCATGATGTTGAAATTATCCAATGGTGAATTTATTTGTAATTTCATGAGACAATCTAATTTTTGGGTAAAAAAATTAAATACCGTTTAAATATATAATGTGTTTTATGACATCATAATGACCCAATAGTGATGTAATACAATATAATAAACATTATATTCAGAAAATATATTTCATACCATTAAGAATATTTGATTTAAATATTATTTTATTTATTTTACAATGCTTTAGTGGTCCCTCCAAGACTTATATAACATTTTAACTTTTTTAATTGATTTCCTTAAGAGCATGACTCACCTCCACATAAACAAGCATGATATTTTAAGAAGATAGGATATTTTCTTTATAAAATAATTTTCTCCACTCATCTTTTGAAAAACCAATTTGATAAAACAATGGACTGGTTTTTAGTTTTGATTTGTTTAATGTGTGGTGTCCAAAACCTAAATAATAAATAATTCCCTCTCTTTTCCTCTATAACCTCACCCAAGCTCCCACTTTCTCATCACTTAAAGCCTTTGAATTTAGACCAACCTATAACCACCTCTATATATAATCCTCCCAAGGTTCCCCAATCTCCCAATAATCCTCTCTCAAGCCTCTTCCAAGCCTTTGGTATCACACTTCCAAGTAATGGATTCCTTCCTTTCTCATTTTATCCAAGCTTCTTAAAATTGTTATGCCCTTTTATTTCCAATTATAAATGTTGGGGTATGATATTTAACCACCCCTATACTACCCTCATTATGTTTTAATGATTATATACCCCTTTATCTCTCATTAATGTCTTCCATGTACACATGTTACTATGTCAAAATTCCGTAAGGAATTTCTCTCTTCTCCTTTACATTCATGCAATTCTTTTGTTTTATAAATATAAATTCCATTAAATAAGTTTGGAAATGTATTTATATGACCCCCTTACTTTATATTTCATGTAAATATTATGATACACCCATTTATACTTTATAAAACATTTTTATGAATTATTATGTCACATTGTGATGCTGCTGAAATTGGACTGCGATTTTCCACACCAAAGTCATTGTGTACTGAATACCATGCCCATTTCTCTATCAAGGGTATTTAGCTTTATAAACATTTAATTATTTATTACAGAGTTTAATATATGAATTACACATTCCTTTATCATGGAATAAATGGTGATATTTAATGAATCCATGTTATATGATCCATGTGGAACACTTATGCTTGAAATGAAATGATTAAGAAGGGTGCACCCTGATTGCACTCCAATGCATTGTGTAAAGATTAATATCAGGATAAGTCAATTTATATGAGAGTTTACTCATTATAACTCATGTTAAATGATGGTTTACTCATTATCCATGTCCAATGATCCTTGGCTCAGTCTTATACCATGTTAATTGTTGTTTCCACATTTCCATGTTATGATAATCATTCTATATGATGCCTTTATGTTCATGTTTATTTTATGCTCATTTGATATACTAATTGAATAACATGTACAATATTATTCATGTCATTCGTTGTTTACACCCTTACTGGGTTTTATAGATCACCCCTTTTCTTATGCATGTCTTCAGGTTATCTCATACAATGTTAAGTACAATGGAATATAGTGGTCATGTAAAAGAAGTTTTCAATAAAGATGTTGTGTTTCATGTTTTAAGTAATTATATAATGTTCTTAAGCCTCAAAGACACTATACCTCTCAATATTATATGTTTTATAAAGTGAATATTTTATGTAATAAATCATGTTTATGTGTGTAATAAAAATCAAGTTTGTAATATAAATTGTGTCCAGTCATGTTATTATCCCCATGTTTTACTTTAATAATATAATACTTAGATAACAAATTCCTAGTCTTTATGGAACTTTTCACTATCTCTTCATCTGATGAAAAGGTTTGAGAGACTAATTCCCTTCATATAGTTTATTTTATTCCATAAAATAATTAATTGATATTTCATTCTAGTTTTCATATATAATCTGTAACATGAATCGCTAGTCAAGTAAAGTTTTACTTATACTCAGTAATGGTATCCTCTTTGACTTTTCATGAATTTAAAATTTAAATTTCCATGCCAACTGGTTTCCCATGAGAAATTTTTTTTTCAAGGAATAATGCCTTAAAATAATTCAATTCCATGATTTATATATCTTCCATCATCTTAGTATTTTGAATCAATAACCGTAATTGATATACTTATCCTTTTAGATGATATACAATCGTTATAACCTTATCACTTTCACTACATCCTAAAGTAATGAATATATTCTCTTAAGATTTAATCCATTTCTATTCCTCTAATGGATTAGTGGTTCAATTTAAAAAATATATGTTGATGCCTCGTGAAAAGAACCAATGTTATTGCACCTTATAGAGGGGAAATATGTTGATTGATATGAGAAGGTTTATTTTTTATAACATGATTTAATTTACATAGTATAGTGAAAATCTTATTATCTCATAATAATGTTTAATTGGTCCGATTATTAGGGATAAAACTACATTGATTACGAGTGTTAACATGATTTCTAATCCTTTTATTAGGTTTTATTTCTAAACAATGAAATATACTAATTGGATCATGAATAAAACTCTAAATTGTTAATAATAGTTTATAATGCCTATGAATTTATTATAAATTTACATCAAATAATTTATCTATTCATACAGATTTTTTATAATTTTATAAGGTTCTATAAAATTTTTGTTATGTAGTTTGGTTCATATAGATTTAGTTCTTAAGTATTATACAAAACCTTCTATAATAAAAAATATAACAACCACAAATCTAGATACCCATATTCGGTGGTCATTTAATACATTGCCAATTTCTAGAATCAAAATTCCATTACTCTCATTATACTAGATACATATTTGAATATTAAATTACATTGTAACATAATTAAATTATAAAAAATAATAAAACATTGTTATTCCTTCATTTCTTATCATTAGATCATATATAAAATTAGTCATTATCTCTTAGATAAATAGGAAAATAAAATAAGGGGTGAGATAAAAATCTCTATAAGGGACATATTACAATAGAAGCTAATAGGGAATAAACCTGACAAACAAAATATTTCAAGAATAAAGAAAAAAATAAATTTCATATAACAAAATATATAACATATCATATCAATAAAAATGAAAATTAAATGATCACAAGGGTAATAATAATGGATCCCATAATACTGTAATGTATCATATCAGTCATCATAATCATACTAGTTGAGGCCTTTTACTAATACATCATAAACAAAATGTAAAGAAACTCCCGTTATCCTATGCTAGTTTGTCTCATGAGACCTACTAATTCATTAGTGGGATATATAATCATTGACCATAACCATTACATAATAAGTATAATGCATTCATCATAATTAAGATATGAATAAACAATATAATACATAATTTTCCCTAAAAAACCTCTTATATCACCCTGGATAAGTATTCAATAATTATCTATATTGAATTAACATATATACAAATCATAAATATTTCTGAGAAAAATACTCACCATTATCCTTGGTTTTTAAAATCTCAGTACACTCTTGTTAAAATATTATTTTGAACTAACAATTTAGATGATTTTTTTGAGTGTTTTTGTGCAATATATATTATCTGATTAAATGTTTTTTTTTACTATTATATTCACAAGATGACATGATTTGATGTTTTTCAAATAGGAAATGAATGAATTGTGATGGAATTGAACTCATCAGATGATAAATGATAAATTATAGCATTTTATGATATTACAAATAAACCTAAAATATATAGAATATGACTATTGGAGTTAGTCATATAGATGTCTATAAATAAAACTTGAGGATCTGCAGATTAGGTGAAGTTACCCAGAGAAAGCTAAATAGTTTGAAATTTTTTTAAAGTTTGTAACTATTTTCTATCAATTGCACTTCCTTTTTTTCTCGAGAGAGATTTTCTTAGAGAACCCATGTGTGATTTTTAAATTGTAAATGTTCTAAGATTTCCATGATATATTTTATATTTTTATGATGAATGTATAAGATCTAATAGACTATAATTCAATTTTTCTAATCTCACCTAGTCAAAGGATTCTATAAATATAAATATATAGTGTGTGTTTGATCCTTCGGGATCGCAGGATTACATGTTTTTGAAGATAAAGCTAATCTGACATGGTTAATTGAGGGATTTTATAGCTAGTAATATATAGTTTCTATGTTTAAGAAACTCATACCATCCAATGGGTATATAATGAAAGAAATTTCATGTGTGGAAGTGGGATAACTTAGTTCAGGTTACGAACCTCCTACTGCTTCAGTCTAAAAGTGAAGGATTCCTTTATTGGATTTTTTTTGTAATTAATATCCTTTTAGGGGTATTTTAATTTTTTACACAATACTCCATGAGTTTTTTATATTTTATTTGTTTTATTTTTCATTGTATTTTTATTTCCCCAAAAAAATTATTTTTCAGAAAATGTTTGAACTACTAATAATTTTATATCCATCTTTATTTATGCTTTTTTACTCTAATTTGATTGGAAGATTATAGCATCCAGTCAAATTACACTGGATTGGGATGAAATTTTTTCGTTAATTCTCATAATAAAATTCACCCCCCCACTTCTAGTGTCATATCAATTCTTTTTTGGGACTAACACTTCATATCAAAGGTACTCTCTTGATATCTACAATTAAATCTTATTTTGAGTAAATATATTGTTTTTTATTAACCTCTTGTTCTATAAGAATTTTCATTATTTTTAATACAATGATGTGTACAAGAAAAAATACTTTTTTTTTGATATATGGAAAGTGAAATTTATGTTAGAAGTATGTAAAATTTAAATCCCAACAATCCTCCAATTGTTGATTGTGGTGACTATGAGTACTACGAATAATGTGTGGAGACATAGAAGTTCAATACTGGTGTTGAAAATTATATGGTTCTTATTATTCTTTATAACTTTCTTGAAAATAATATTTTATGATTCCCTTGAGATGAAGGATAAAATTTTCAACACAAATTCCATGTAAAAAAATAATCTTCTATGAGTGATTCAATGAAATTTATACAGTAAAGTATCATCTCTTTATATGGATAATAAAATTTAGAATAAATAATAAGTAACGTATTTTGTAACTTAAAAATTTCCAAAAACTAAATGTGTTATTCTCATGGATTATTATCAATGTTCTGACTTTCAATATGGTGAAACTATGGCCCAAATGTGTTAATATTTTAAGATTATTGTGAACATTCTATAGACACTTAGATTAAAATATATCTTAGATGAAAAACTCTTTGAGGAAATCATTAATATCCTACCAAAAATATGGGACTGAAATATACACCCATTAATGATACTAATTATATTAGTTACAATATCCTGACTCAACCCATTAGCTTAAGAAGGACTAAAATTTCACTAACCAAACATGAAATCCCTAAGGAACCAAAGGATAACAATAAATGTTAAGGTATATTTTAAATTATGGGGGGATATTTTCCCTTAAAAAATCAACCTAAAATCAACCCATAATAAAGAGACACAATATGTCTTATGATAAAAAAACTATAATAAACTACAAAGGTATACGAAAATAATTATCAAATTAATAGAATAATAGAAAAAAAAAGTATATAATCCCATGAAAAATAAAAGTCAAGGATAATAAAACATAAGGAAAATAAGACTCAATTCAATTAAGACTAAAGGAAAAATAATATTCACGGTATTAAGGTTGAACCACTCTAGACTCTAAGACCCGACCACTATTCTAAGATCAAAATCGAGACACTCATGACCTTATCATCAAAATTAGTAAAATATGAAAGTGTAACCTTACCTATATAAAGATAAATAGTGTTTTCAAACACACCAAGGTGCATATACAGGGGTGAGTATACAACCCAGTAGGAAGACTCTGAGACTTCCCCCAAATTCCACAAAAATAAGAAACTAGAAAGAATACATTTTATTTTAAATATAATATAGGAAGAAAGAATAGAAATAAATTATAAATTTTTAAGAATATCCATAAGGTAGTGAAATTACTTACACACAAAAATACTCTAATGGAATGAAACCACACACACATGAAAAACACTCACCAAAACAACCTCTTCCCAAAATCCCCCCCCCCCCCTCTTAAATAGTCTAACTCACGAGCAATATTAGTCCTTCCAGACCCAAGTCATTATTTAGTGGTATAATTCATTGTGCCGCAATATTTTTCACCATGACCACATCTAACCCACACGGACCTTTCTATATACATACAAACATATACCCACCATGTCCATGATATGTTCACACATAGAAACCCATTATTTTAAAAAATAATTATATTTAATCATTTAATTGAACAGCTTGTGGGTGTCACTCACAATTATTAATTTTAATGTCAACCAACAAGATGAATCACCAATAGGTATTTCAAAAAAAAATTATACCAAAATCATACGTAATTAATTTTAAAAAAAAATTATCCTTAGTATTCTAGGAGAAAGTGTAAAAGAGGAGAATCTGCCTACCCTCGATGCATTCAACATGAAGAATTGACTAATGATCTCATGAATCTATGATATCTTTTTTATTCCATAAAATTTCTCCAAAAAAATATTTATTGAAATGTTCCAAAAACATAGATATGGGAATGGTATCTCTAGTATAAGTTTTCTCTTTAAATAAAATTAGTGAATCAAGAAGAGAGGGGAAGAATGAAACTCTTAAATTTAATATCCAAGATCCAACAATATTTGAACTATTTAAGTCAAGAACTATAATGAATAATATCATAAAAATTCCATATTAAATGGACAAGGGTTGAGATCCTATGTCAAGAGAGATAGAATGAGGGTTGCAGGCGAGTTTTTAGTTTACAAAATGAGTTTTAAGAGTTGATTAATCATGTTGAAAAGTTAGGATACATAGTTTTTAGAATCATGTTCCAACTAAATAGATCACCTATATCCTCAAAATTACCAATATTCATTTTTTCTAACTGGTCTTTCTAAACCAAGAACCAATTGTGTGCCTTCTTATAAGATCCCTCCAACTCTCAAATGGATAGATAGAGAGAACCACATAGTTTCCCATAACTGTGGTCAAACTTTGAATCTCTTAAAACCCTAGAAAAATGTCCCAAAACACAAAAAATATTTTGAAAATCAACCAAATTATTATTTGACAAGAAAATATATAATATAATAGATAAAATGCCTCAAAATTGGGATGTTCTTATCACCCCACCATGGGGTTTTCCATCCTTGGAAAGTTAGAGGTCAGTTGTGCCCTAAAAGAGTTTAAACTATTGATTGAGAATAAACATATCTCACTCCCAAGTTTCCTACTAAATTGGACCATGATGCCATAATATCTATAAATCAATATTTATCTACTGCAAAACATATTTTCTATTCTATCCAGAATAAAAATTGGGTCCTAAAAAATAAATCATCTAGTTCAAGGATGACATGGGCCCATCACATCACATGGCTAGAGACATTATGGGATTTTATTAACCGTTAGACACAAAAACATTTTGTAGAATACTAAATCTTGGTGGTAAGGTTAACTGATATGAAAAATCACTAATACATTCAAAAAACTCAAATGGATTGACATACCGAGGATCTAATTCTCTTAACTTTCCCAAATGGGGTGACCCATTCCTGAGGATACTTTTAAGAATATGTTGTCATTTAAATCAAAAGATAAGGGTAATCAGTGGTGATTTGCATATGATTTTTAATATATTTGGGTCATTTCCAACCATTTCTTGGTCATATAGATATTTTACACAGTCTCATGGAAAATACTTATTCTAGTAAATGATGTTCCCCTAGTCTCTTCCCAATAAATAAGATATTGACATGGATGACCATAAATTCCTAAAATGGAGAAATGTTTATCATGTTCTGATAATTGTAATTAAATAAAAACTCCACCAAAGGTAAATGGTCTTCCTCAGAACCACTAAAATCCATAAAATATGCATATAGCATGAATTCTACTGTTTTGATCCTATGTTCCAACTAGAAATTCATTTTGGGATGATATACAATATTCATGGTCAACTAAGTGCAAAGGGATTGTTGTAAGGATCACCAAAAAAATTAAGTGAATCTTGTATCTCAATTGGAAATAATTGATATTAACACTCCATGAAAGTTTACCACATAAATGTTATGGAGATTTGTTAATTATTCCAATATATTGTCCTCATGAATTGGAATGAAATGTGATTAATTGGTGAGCTAGTCCATAATCACCCAAATAACGTTATTCTTTATAAGTGACCATGGTAGGCTGGTGAAAAGTATATGGAAATCTGCTCCCATTTTCATATGTGTATAGGCATAGACTATAACATGCCATCAGTAATTTTTTTTTAGTATTTAAACATTGAAAGTAGATACATTTCATAACATAGACAAACAATTTGTATTTTATAACTGACCACCAAAAATGGGTCTTCATTGTCCTTTATATTTTCTAAATACTATAGTCAACTACCCAATTTTAATGATGATAGGAAGAAATAAGATATTCTTTCCATGATACAGGAAATGTGATTTGATCCTAAAAGTAAAACGTATAGTTTTTATCCTATTTATAGTCATTAATGTTCTCCCCTCTATTATATTTGGGCTTCATAGAAAGGCAATCTGGGTCTAATTGATTATCCTCCTTGCCCAGTCTTACTAAACCAGGAATAAGAGTTACTTGAAATAAAAAAAAACATCCTAATTTTTTCCTTAAAATATCAATTCATGTTGTAAATTACTCTCATAATATTCCAATGGTCACGATATTCTCTAACCACCTCCTTATATGATTTTTGACACAAAGAATCAGCCACTAAATTTACATTTCTTAGTGTATTAACCAAGTCAAAGTCAAAAACCTAGAGATAATCCATCCATTTTCATTACCTTAGGTTCAAATATCTTTGTTAAAATTTATTTTTGAATATTTTATGATCCATAAAAATAGTTAAATTTTCACCAAAGATTTATTTTTGATATGTTATGTGTCGATTACCATAGTTAGTCCCAATTCATGCATTAGATAATTATTTTCATGTGATTTCAACTATTTAAGACCATAAGTTATGTCATGGTCTCCCTGTATGAGAACATATCCCATTCCTTATCCAGACACATAAAAATATACCACATAATCTTTAATTTTTTATATAAATATGGGATAGGTGTGGAAGTGATTAAATCCTTAGGATCCTAAAAGTTTTTCCAATTATCAATACTCCACACCTAATAAAATACCTTTCTTAGTCAAATCCATCATAGGATAAGAAATAATTGATAATTCCTAGAGAAAGTGATGATAATAACCTATGAATCCCATAAATATCTATATCTTGAATATATTCTTAGGTGGTTTCATATAAATTTTTTCTTTGATCTTTTTAGGATCGACTAATATTCCACTTTTACAAATTACATGACTAATGAAACAAATATATTATTTCCAAAAGTCAAGATTGGAGAATTTAGAATAAGGATAGTGATCACACAATGTACCCAATACAATATCTAAGTAATCCTCATGGTCATTTCTAGTTCAAGAGTAAACTAAAAGATCATCAATAAATACCATAACAAAAAATTCATGATACTTGTGGAGGATACAATTAATTATGTTTTTGAAAACTGCTTGTTCATTTGTAGGTCCAATGAGAATGACTACATATTCATAGTAACCATGAAATATTATAAAAATTATATTTGGAATATCTTACTTCCCAACTCAAAGTTTCTGATAACCAGATCATAGATCAATTTTTGATAACCATTCATCTCACATAAATTGATAAAAAAAATTCATCGATTTTAGGAAGAGGGTATCAATTATTAATAATAACATGATTCAGTTTACATTAGTCAACATATAATTGATGTAAATTGTATTACTTATCTACAAAGAGGCCTATAGAGGATGAAGGCATAGTGCTTGGTCTAATGAACCCCTTACTTTCTAGTTCTTCTAGATGAACCTTTAATTCCTATAATTCTTTTGTTGTCTTTATACATGATGGAAGTCAAATAAGACTTTTTCCCAAAAGTATATTAATAGAAAAGAAATTTTATCATTTAGTTGGTAACTAGTAAAAACCATGCAAGAAATAAATCAAGGCATAGATCTGCTATAGTTGGATGAACCATATACCCACTTTCTTTTATAACACCCAAATTCATAATCATCATCTAAGATGATAAGGTTTAATATATTTTCATTAAAGTACTTAGTTTATTAGCCTTTATATCTCAATACCCTGGGGATAAATTACTAGAACCATCTCGGGATTTGAAGGTTACTTGTTAGGAATAATAATCAATATAATATTTAAATTCCACCATCCAACCCATTTCAATATCAAATAAAAAAATTTCATATCCAATACTGTAAACTCCCATAAAGAGTGGACCTCACCGATAGAAATGGGATAACCTAAACACTTAAATCCTATACATTCTTGTTGCTCAATATGTGTTTTGATCCTAACTACATAAGGCATCATTTATATCTGTAGACATAATTGATTTACTAAAAGAGAAGGAAGAAATTAGTGGGATGTTATAATATAAAAAATTATACTTAACATATTTGAGTGGTGAATAATGGTACCTCACACCATTGACAGATCCCGTTACTCAACTATTATTTATTTATCATCTCAATATAGTTTCCGGTAAACTCTCACTCAATATTCCTTGCATCCATATTGATGTTGTGTTAGTTATTCAACGAATGTGTTCCTATAATTATATATAATTACTCTACTTTGAGGGAAATGACTATTTTTATGTGACCGCACTGGTAGAGCATGAGAAATCTGAGACTGATTTGATCCATCTACCCAGGTTTTCTTTATTTATTTCATATAATAATTCTTAAGGTTTCTTTTTCATTCATATAAGTTCCAATATTAAGGAAGTTATTCTCACTCATTTTCTTATGCAAGAATGGGCCACATTGAAAATAACCTCAATCCATATTGTAACGTGGTGGTAAAGTGACCAGTCTAGTATTCTAGTTCTTTGGTTCTCTTCTTTCCAGGGAGTAGGTTTACCTCCACTTTTTTATGGAATTAGAGTTTACACCCATGTTTATGAATAAAAAAATATTTACTGCACAACCATTCTCAACTATGTCTTTTTTATAATATATCTCCATTTACCATGTCTATATAAAAATTGATCAAGAACATGACCACCTAATAATGAATGTCTGGGAATATCCTTGCCTCAAAGATATGATCCTTTATATTTTTGATAACTTCCACATCTAGATAAAAATTATCTATGTACATTAACTTAGCATCTTATTTCTTCACAAATAAATTTACTTTCTTGAGACTAAATACATTTATCACTTTTGTTACTTTAATGAAATGTAGATAAATGTTTTTGTTTAATAATTCTTAAAATCCATCCTAAGTAATGACTTAGTAAATTTTATCTAGAATATCTAATTCACCCCATTATCATGTGATATCCTCCAGCATGTATACTAACAGCTTCACCTTTATATATTGGTTTTCTAAGTAAACAGGATGAAATTATTTATAACATAAACAATCCATAATTACATGATTTATAATAACGGTTATACTATGTTACATTTCAACGATCCCTTATATTTAGAGTTTTAGATAACTGGGAAAAACATTTACATATGAAACCCTTATAATAAAAATTATACCCTTCCACTCAATATCCATTTTTTCAACAAAGAAAGGATTCTTAAATTTATACTCATGTCTTATTCAAAACATGTTTTCTTCTTTTAAGATAAATCACCATAATGGATATATAGTCCTTAATATAGTTCCTACTAATCCTTAAACACTATCAAAAACATTTGAGAACCTGGGATGAGAAGAAAATATATCACTAAGGGATTTAAAAATAAATTAAACATGTTATTATATTTGATATTAATGAAACCCCATAAGGTTGTTTTATTGTTCTCGTAATAAAATTTGAATTTAAAATAATCTATTGATTTATCTTGAAATTAACTCTTTGACCAATGTTTTTAATGATACATTTAATAAATAATAATAAAGGAAAAAATAATTATTCATGATGGTTTCTTGAAAAACATGAAATCATTTCCTTTAAAATAAACATTTTACCCATTTGTGATCATAAACATTCTTTTAAATCAAATTTCGTTTTATTATCTTATGAAATAAAAATATTTCCATAAAACATTAACAACTAGAAAATGAGATATATCCAGGGATAACAACAAATTATTGAATAATGATAGAATTTTTAATTTCAAACATCATAATCATACTATCAAGGCCTTATTTCAAGACACCATAAACATACATTCAATTATGTGTGCTAATACATCATAAATAATTGGGTAGGAATACACCAAATATCCATACTAGTCTATCTCATGAGAACTACCAATTCATAGAGGGGTTATATATAATAAAATCTTACATGTCACTTACTAAGTCCAATTAATTCAACATATGAATGAATGAAAATATAAAACGTAATAAATATAAACATTCATATTAAAAAACTAGAATATAAAATGTTTATATTATCCTCGGTTAATAGATAGAATAACATGGTCATAAGTCATCCAAAGAAATAATTTGGAGGGTATAAATGCATTATATTCCCATTAAATCATAAGAATCATCAAATTATGTTGACATAATTTAAAAATACCTTTAAATTAAATATTTCGATGAAAATATGGGAAAAACATCATTTTATTTTGATAACATTTTAAATAAAAAATATATAATAATGAGAAAAGACATTATTTAAAAATAAAAAATAAATGTTATAAAATAAGTTTCATATAAAATAATGTTCAGGATGGTAAGAAACTTTTTTCATTTCCTACATATTAAAATAGAACATTCGTATAGCACTATTGAAGAAATTCAAAAGTGATTCATATGGAAGACATTTGAAAAGATTCTTTTAAATAATTTATAATGAAAGTAAAAATTAGTTAGAAACAAAATTTATCAATAATTTAAACATATCTAATAAAATTATTGAAACATTTTATAAACATGGAGGTAGAGGAGAATGAAAATCCATAAAATTAGGTTTTAAAGAAAAATCCCTCACCCTGTGTCCCCAATCATTTTCTATACTATATAACTCCTAAATAATAAAATTATATTAGTTTTATACTTGATTAATAATATTTTTCATGTTTATTACATTATCATTATTTCATTTATTTCATGTACTACTGTGAATTATTTATTTACTAAATTAGTTAAGATTACATCTGAGGTTTTGAGGATATTCAGTTCATAATTTCAAAATAGAAATGGTAAGTTAACCATGATTAAATGGGTCATGGTTACCTTATATCCAAAATATTAATCATGAAATAATTATAATTTTTATATATTAAAAACAATTTTAAAATCGTTATTTAAATTATTACATGAAAAAATGAATCAGTATGCTTAGTGAAGGTTGTATTCTACACATAAGCACGACCGACATTATCATTTTTTAAAGGGTTGAAGTGTAAAAAGGTCAATGATATGCTATATTAAAAAAAATAGTATTTATGTCCAGAATATAATATATATTCATTAAATTAATTATAATTACCATCCTTGTGAAGAGGTGATGATAAATGATATGTGTCGCTTTGTGAAGGTGGTAGCCCACACTTATGCAACAGTGATGTTTTCATTTCTTTTAGGACATAAAAGAAGATGATAAAGAGTTTTTACATCAAAATAATAAAATTTCAGTATATTTAAGATAATTATGTTCTCATATGAGAGTGGTTATATATTATTTTAATTATATATAAGAAGAAACCAACATGAAAACACCTAGTTAATATTTATACCTCTTCTTTGAGAAACCTCATTTAGGTTACACCTTAGTCCTTCTAGGTTGGTATTTTGGTGAGTCCAGAACCTATTATAAATGGATGGTCTGTTTTTCAAGTAATGTTTTATGATATTTTTCAATCCAAATATATCAATAAGTTTTATAAAGAGAGGATAGGTTGTTCCCTTTTATAGTTGAGGTAGGTGGCAATCTTGTAAATACATGAAATTTTAATATATATAATGTGTCTAACACATTAAACAAAATTCCATATATTTGAATATATGTAGTATAAGGTATAACTACATTCTTAAAGTAAAATTTATAAAATTTTAAAGGGGAATTTTGAACCTTATATCTTAATTTAACCCCTTATTGGCCCTTTTAACCTTAATCATGGTAACAAATTTTTAAATCTCTATGGGTCATAAAAGTAATTTTAAAAATTAAAAGTGGATCATTCCTAATAAACTCATTAATTTCCAATAAAATATTGTTATGATATTATTTTAATTATTTTATCTAGATTTAAAAGAAGTTTTTAAATATTAAATAATATTTAAGTCCATTTTCAGGATTATTCCAAAAATATGACTTTAAACATATCAAGACAAAAATAGAATTTGAATATAAACTATTTTACCATAAATTATTAGTTATATTTATCCTATAAATTTTTTAAACATTATAATACATCAAAAACATATTAATTTTAATGTTTTTAAACTAATTTACTTTATTTTTCTACTGCTTGTACAAACATTGTGTCGGTGTTGCGTAAACGATCAAGGTAATTATAACATCTTGAAAAATTAAAAATAAATTAATATCATAAATATATTTTATTATTATGAAATTTTATTATATATATTATTAACATATCATTCATATCTATATCTAAATCATGAAAACATAATAAGTGAGAGGGGGTTTCATTTTATAATTACTCTACTTCAAATAATATAAAGTCCATAATCACAAACAAATGGCATAAAAGTTCCATATTTTAGAATTTTTGCTGATTATGGATCGTATACACACATAAAATGTGATTAATTCATGTTCTTGAGATATTTTAAAGCCTTATCCTAAAATTTCAACCTTGATTAACCCATTTAATGCATTAATGTGGTGATAAACTTTTACCATGGTTATTATTCATTGTGACTAAAAATGAATTATAGATTATTATAAAATTTTAAAATGATTATTGTAAATATAGAATCAATTTTCTATTATTTAATTACCAAAATTGGGAAAAATTAATTTTAATATAAGTGTGTAAAGCGCAATGAAAAATAGTTTTAAGAAAAATACATGTTTTAAAAATAAAAAATATTTTATATCAAAATCAATAATAATGTTGATTCTAATGTAATTAAAATTACTATGTTTAATAAAATGAAACATAAATTTCTTTAAAACAAATCCAAAACCAATTGGTACACTGAAATTACTTTAATTAAAATCAATAGAATGGTAGGTTTTGAAAAATTGATATTTTTCATTATTCATCCAAAAATCAACCTTTTTAGATTAATCCCAAGAATTTATCATAAGATTATATTTAAATTATAATTTCAAAAATTCTTCCAATTTTATCAAATAAAATTTCTAAAATATTTCTAAATTAGTCATGATATCCATGCATAAAAAAATAAAAACTATTTTTGATGAAAATGTATTTTTGAAGTATAAAATGAATTTATACACATTCTTGATCCAGTAACCAAAATTTGGTAAATGTTAATTTATTTTATTAAATAGATGATCTATAAATTTTATTAAAAATTTTAATATATATTAACTAACTTAATAAATTTTGATAAAAATATTTTGTGTGTATAAAGTATTTTTCTAGAAAAAAAAATTCTGCTTTAATATTATATGATTTTAGTTAAAATTTGATTTCTTATTTCCTATGAATTAATAAGTGAATTTGTATTAAGAAAAATTTTATACAAGTATTTAATAATTTTTTCACTATAATACATACCAGATAATCCAATGGCTAGTTTATAATAATCATATTTAAATAATAATATTTTTTAATATTTCATGATTTGTTAAAGCTTGGTTTTGTGTGTGGTGTGCACTATCAAAAATAGTATTCATTTAAAAAATAATAGTATATTGAAATTTAGGGATTTATATTCCCCCCCTCTTAAAAAAAATTCATCCCCAAAGTTTTCATTTGATTCTCAAAAAATGAGTTTATCAGAACACATTAATAAAATTATATACATATTTTATTGTTAATAGAAATTTATTGGTAAATAATTGAAAATAATTTTCTAAAAGTGTGTCATGATATTTGAGTGTTACTTTTTTTATGATATTTTTTATATATCTATTGTTTTACCATTTAGATATTGATTTTAAGGAAATATATATACTTTATTTCTGTCCACTTCATAAGTGGAATTTCAACCTTCATTTGTGATTCCTTTAGTTTTCCTTTATATATCATCTCTTATTTGATGTAATGAATATTAAAGATGGATTTTTCATACCTAAATCGTTAAATTTAACTTTAAATAGATCACAAGATCCAAAAAAGCTTGAATATTTATTTCACCTGCTCATATCTATGAATCAAAACCAAAAAACAAGTAGCACAATTTAAGATAATATCCAATATAAATAAATATTTATATGATGATATATTGAATAAATTTATAAATAATCAAAAATAACACCCAAATATTCAGCTTAAACCATTCCCAAAATAACATACCTTGAAATTATTCAAAATATGATTATCCAAGTTCAAAAAACAAAAATCAAAAATATTTGATCACATATGCTTTTGAGTTCAATTTAACATCTATATCAAAACAACATTAATCCCTCATAGTGTTATGTACTAAAAAAGTATATTTTGTAATCTTACAGTATCCAAAATATGATAATATTTTTCATAAATAACCCAAATCACTATAACAACAAAATAAAATCTTATATTCTTCAAAAAGATAATTCAATCGTTATTCCTTATATTAAAATCCCATCATAGCCAAAAATATTTCTATTTACAATAATCATATAATGTTCCCAATATAGTGAAATTCTTTAAAGTATCTATAGTGATTGAGACAAAAAATCAATTTTCAATTCCATCATTATCTATATAATAAAACATATATAATTTCCCACTCTGGATCACTCTAATCCAGTAGTCGAACCAGTTCTACACATGACATCAGGTGCACCTTCCCATATTCTATAGGATACCAACTAGTAATGAGGTTCTAAGTTGGTACTAAGGGGACACTATACCTCCTATTTTAGAGTGTGAAATAAGATATAAAATATCTATATGCCATCCATATAAGTAAATAATCATATTAATCATAATTGAGTAGACAGAAAACAATAATATATTATATGTATTAAATTCCTAAAAACCCATGGTATAAATAAAATGGCCTAACCACTGGGCTGGTCAAAAATAAATACCATTATAAGGAAATAAAACGAAAGGGTTATTCCATATCTTCTATTTGAACCTCATCTTATCTGATAGTAATGTCCGAGCTATCCTGCTCAACCAAGTTTTGTTGGGCCGTAGCCCAACCTATGTCTTCAAGAATTTGAATATATGCTTGGGTACCCAAGTGTAGTGGTATCCCAATTAGGGTGTGATTATAAAAATCTATAGGTAACTACCCACATGGTATTGTGATTACCAAAATATACAGTGATGTGTTCATGTGACATACTCAACTGAAAATAAATCACATCTCTAATTAAAAAATGAAAAACATTATTGTCAACCCTTACTTCTATGACCCTGATATACTATAGCAACTATTTCTGGTTTTACAGTGTTACTGAGTATGTCTCAATGACCATTAATCCCTTTAAACATAAAAGCCCAAAATACATTGAATCCCTCATATGGTCATTATTAATTTTGGAATGCATCACATGGAGGTACGATAAAATTTCCCAACTTCAGGGATACACCTATACACTGGTAGTCCTGTGAATTCATGAGGTCTTCACGAATCCAAGGATGTATCCCATGAAAGTATAATTGTACTCCTCAACTCTAGGAATAATCCTCTACCCCTATAAATTTGGTCATGTCATGAGGTTTTCACGACATCGAGGATGAATCTCACGAAAGTCTGATCAAATTCCTAGAATTTGGTGATACACACCCCCCCCAAGACAATCATGTGAAGTCACGAGGAATTCACAACATTGAGGATGAATTCCATATTATTCTAATCATATTCAAATACTTTGGGACTCACCTCCCACCCACCCCCATGTATGTCATTTCATGACAAGAGGTCTTCACAACACTGGGGATGCATCCCATAGTAGTACCCTCTAATTACTTGACTTTAAGGATATACCTCTCCACCACCCGAAAGTCTTGTCATGCCATGAGGTCTTCATGACGCTGGAGATGCATCTGATGGAAATCCAACCATATTCCTTGACGTTGGGGATACACCCCTGGTTATCCTATTATGATATCCATATCTATGGCATCCCTCTAGGGTGAACCCATGTAGTATGGGTTCTAAGGTTACACCTATAACACCCAAGGATTTTGTGGAATGTCTCTTTTTAAATAAACATAATATCTTAGATTTATTACCTTTCATGAAACACTAAACTTAAATGAACTCCATAATATTATTATTATTTAAACACGACCTTTATAAACTAGCTAATAAATTATAAGGTTTTAACAGGATTAACTGTGTTATTAAGTATATATGAATTTAATTTTCAATAAAAAAATTTTGCATAGTAAATAAACACATAATTATTACTAAAGTCATTTTATTCTTCAAAATATTGGTTTTCTTCAAAAATAGATTTTTATTTCTATCTATGATAAAATAAATATAATTAATTTTGGATACTTTTTGAAAATTTATTTTATTATATAAGGCCCTAAACTTAAACATTACAAAATCTTCAGTTAATTCAAGAATTTTACTTTCTTTCACATTGAGGATCTTCTCATATTTTGGGTTTCAGATAACTAGTCCATAAATTATACATAAAAACAATTAAAATATAATGTGTACACTTCTAAATAGTATCTATTTTTTCCATAATTTAAAACTTTTAGAATAATTCATGATCTCTTTTAAGAATACTCTTTGAAAATTTCAACAATATTACTTAAAATCCATTAATCACCAACAATTCCTATGAAAAACATTAAAACATGGGATGATCATAAAAATCTCAATAAGGGATATAAAAATAATGAAACTCTTAGTCTATTTATAAACATTAAAACTTATGAAAATACTTACTGAATAATAAAACATTTTACCCAAAGAAAGAAATATCAATGTTTAATAAGTATCATTTACTTTACTTATTGAAAACAATTTATTTCTTTGAAAACACATTAAAAACATAGAAAAAATCATGTAGGTACCTTGGGACATCACCACATTGAATCCTTACAGAACCCTTACTGAATACTTATATATTATAGTAACCATAAGGCCACCATCCATATATAATTATCCAAAACATATAATCATTACCCAATTTATCGGAGTGCTCACTGGGTGCACCCAATTTTTAAGCTAAAACAGGATCACTCGGTGCTATCTGGGTGCACCCATCAATTATAATTTTCAAGAACCACAACCCGAAAAAAAATATTTCATCATTTGGAAAACTCGTTTAATCTCGTATAAAAATCACATATTAAAATACCATTTTCAATAGAAAATATATCTTTCTTTTTAAAACCCAATTTCAATACAAAAATACCCAAAAAAAATAATAAATTTTTTTTCATTTAAATAAACATTAAATCTTGTAAAGGAACCCAAAAATAATATATTGGCCATTGTGGGGAAAAATTCATTGTCACCATGTATGTTAATAATAGAACATTCTTTTTCTCTTTTTTCAAAACATTCCGTAAAAAATAAGTAAAAATATTCCTTTTTGAAAAAAAATACTGGAATTAAAAAAATACATAAAATTTCTATTACTATCCTTTAATATCCATATAAATAAATATTTAAAATAATATCAAGAATATTGAAAGTAAATGATATAAAATTTAGACAATGAAAGTGTCCCATACCACTTTGAACATTTAAATCATAAGCACCGTGAAAGAATGACATTTAACAAAAAAATAAATTTCATGAGAATAGATAAAATATTGATATAAAATGTAAAAGTGGTTGTGTATACACCTTATTAAGGGATAAAGGTTCATATTATTAAAAAATGTCTCAATAGAATTAGATTGTTGTAAAATACCATACCTTGAGTCCAACTTGTCACATGGGTCTTTGTCTTCCTGAATAATAAACGTATGTTAATTATATACATTCATGAGAAAAATTTTCAAGTTTATCATTAATTTTATTTTACTTTTTACAATGTTATAAGAAACTACATAAAAATAAATTTTACATTGAATGTTTTGACCTTATTCGGTTCATGGGTCAAAAACGACTTTGGTAGGTAAAATATGGTCGAATGGGTCATTATATAAACATATACATAATAATAATCATGTAATAATTATAATATTTATAAATACATTATACTTTTAAAACTAATAATGACTTATTTTTATGAAAAATGAATAAGCATTACAATCAGGGATATGGTAGGTTGTACATACACATGATAACGTTCTCATTTTTTAATGATCATTATGGAAAGAAGGAAAGTAACAATTATTTTTAAAAAAAATTACATTATATCATAAAAACTATAATATATAATCATGTATAATTATATATACAATTATTTTAATGTTAAAGGAATCACATCGCATCGAGGAGGCAGTAGTTTGTATGTCCACAAACGACGTTATCACTATTTTAGTGGGTGAAAACATGTTAAAGAAAATGATATATTTTATTTAATAAAAGTTAATTATGTCATTAATATAATATTTATGTTATTTATGTCACACATGTTTAATTCAAATTCATATTATTACATTACATGTAGTGTTTGACCATATCGCATCGCTTTGAGGAGGCGGTAGTCCACACTTCCACAAACAATGTTATCATATTCCAATAAAATGGGAATAATAGATGTATGTGTTATAAAAGATAAAGAAAAAGAAATACATAATAAATATCATATATATCATATATAAATATCATATCTTTCATAATTCCAAACCATGAGATTTGATAAAGGAAAAACGAATGACATCGTTTTGCGAGGCGGTAGTTCGTCGTAAACATAAATGGTAAGTTCATTACCAATTAGCTGGAAGTGTTTGTAAGTACGTGTAGAATCATTAACATAAAAAATATATCAGTATGTTTAGGATACTTAATTTATTATTTAATCATAGAATAATAATATTTTATGGGGTGGATAATGAAAATAAAACAAAATAGCTTGAGGAAGGATGTCACCTCTTCTTTGGGAAACTCCTTTTGGTTTTCAACAAAGGGCTTACTTGGATGGATTTATTCCAAATTAATGCTTTTATGGAGAATTTATGGATGTTGTAAGATTATTTTAGCATAATTTGGTTGATAAAAATGGCTTTAGAGGTGTTAATAAGTGGGAGGGGTGAGTGCATTTAATGGTGGAGGAGTGGAATTCTTGTAAATTATTGAAAAGGGAATTTCACCCACATTTTTCCTATTCCATGTAGCCATAATAATGAACCAAATTTTATATAAGGAATTATATAGTATAAATATGTCCATAAAATGGGTTTTTGAAAATTTTCTAGGTCATTTTGGACTTTAGGAATAAGTTTTAGTTCTTTGTTAAGAAAAGTTTATCTCTCAATCACTTTCACTAATATTTTTTCTAAAAAAACTATGTTATCCTTATTATAAATTATAAATTTTTCTGATTGGAAATAAGGATTTTATTTTTCCAAATTCTTATCACATAATTATAAGAAACTAATTTAAATTTAATCCTACAGATGGGACAACAAAGTGGGTTTATAAACTAAAAATGTTTAATGGTTTGCTAAGTTTTTATATCTAAATTCAATGTGATATTATTTCCATTGACCTAAATTAGTTTAAATTATAAAACATTTATCTAATTATACTTTAAAACCAAGTAAAAACATAATTTAACTATGTAAATAATTTATATGAAAACACATTTTTGAACTAAAATTCAGTATTATTCATTATTCATCAAAATGTGAAAGTTCTCAAAAAATACCAAAAATACACCCAAAGAAAATTTTGATTTCCTAATTTAAAAAATTAAATTTATTTTCTCATATATAAATTATAAATTTTTTAAAAAATTTATTTAAAATGGTTTCTCCATTAAACGAAGATAAAACTACATTTTAAAAATATAGAGCTTTTTATGCTGAAAATTGGGTTTATTCTTATTTTAAGCCTATCAAAAATATTGGATGAATGTAAAAATAATAATAATAACGTTTAAATATAATATATTTAGTGCAATTAATTCCCATTAAAAAAATCTTTTCAATAATTACCACTTAAAATAATAATTTTAACAATATATTATTTTTCAGTATAACTCAATCTTACGTGCAACATAAGATTTCAGAAAGAAGTAATTATTTCATGTTGGGTACGCTATCATACATAGAATCACTTTTAAGGTAACAATAATATTAAAGGTTTAAATATTAAAAAATATAAAAAATATATCTTTTACCACTACCTAGGATGTTACATCCTTCCCACCTTTTGGAAATTACATCCTTGCAATTTTATTCACTTGTTAAATAAATGAGGATATTTCTCTCTGATAGAATTTTCAGATTCCCATGTTTCCTATTCAACCATATAGATTTTTCATAAAACATTAACTAGATGATTTTCCTTATTCCACAACACTTTATCTTTGTGTTCAATAACCAAATCTTGTTGTTCCTCATAAGAAAGATTATCTTACAATTAAACTACTTTAAGACTCCAAACATTTGTTGAATCAGGTACATACCACCTTAACATTGAAAAATTAAATACATTATGTACCTAGGAAAATAATTGAGGTAAATTCACTCTGTAGGTAACTAATATCCTTACAGGGCATCAGTATTTCCCAACATTACTAATCAAAAAAAATTATAAAACCCTAACTATGCTACTCAGTTAATTAAAATGTGGTAAAGGGAAGTTCAGGTTCTAACACACAGAGACAGTGATTTTAGTTTGATTAGGAATTAAAAATATTAATTTTATTCATTTGAAGAGGGTGCTGAGAAAATATTGGTTTTATTGATTTGGAGAAATGAAATGATGAATTCAAATAAGATTGATTGATTGATTTGAAAACAGTTTTTAAGAAGCATGCCATGGTAATGAAATTTCCAGGTTCACAAGAAATGGGATTTTAGAAAATGTATTTCTTATTTCATGATTGGTTTCAGAGCCGAGACAAGGAAGATCCAATGGTCATGGTATCCCCTCTTCAACATGGTTATACCTAATTTCCCTTGGTCCAGTAATATAGGATTTTCACTGATTTTAGTTTTTCTAGATACTGTATTTAAATTAGATTTCCCCTAAAGTTGACAATGGTCATGACTCCTTTTATGGTCATTAATAGTGAAATTTTAAAGTTCCTTATTTATTGAAATATATGTGGTCATGATAAAAGAAAAATTAAGGGGTTGGAGTTTAAGAACTAAATTATGAAAACCAAAGACATGAATTATTTAAAATAGTTAAATACAATGCACCTTTCCCCATTGATTACATTACCATAGAACATTATGGGATTACCCCTTTATCTTAGTGCTGTGATAATGATACGGAGGTAGAAAATAAAACATAATGAAAATAAATAAAATAAATAAATCTGATAGAGCGTGGCAGATTCGCTCCAAGATTTTTTATCCAGTCTAATATGGATACCCAATGGTGCATCCAGGGGCTCTATTGATATGTAACAGAAGGGTTCTTCCCGACTGATTTCACATTGTGTACTTGGTGGTCATGTCGTGTAATGGAAATACACTTATTTGTGAATCTACATAATGGGTACACAGATATCAGATGAGATTTTGGAAATTTGACCACCAAAATGATGTGTTATTGACCTACATTTTATATACTGGTGATCTGTGTTGCCTTTGTGTATGCAAGAATCTTGCACGATTCTCATCCATAAATTTGATGTTTTACCATCGTCACGTCATGTAATGAAATTACATGATGTGTACTTGTGTCTCATAGCTTGTATGCTCATCATGAAATGTGATGGGGACAGACTACTTCTCTGATGAGGTCACAATGTGTACTTGTGGTACACGACGTGTAACATTTTTTCGAGTTTTTTAGATTCATTCTTCCTCAAAATTATGGTTTTATTTAGCTCATTTTCCATCCACTTTGCATTTATTTTTCTAATATATGTGATTTCCTTCCATAAAACATAATACTATTAAATTCATTGCAAAATTGGTAAGATTATTCATTAAAGTAAAAAAATCAACACATTAAACTACTCAAAAATATATGCATTAAATACACGTATCTATAATTGATCCTACTTTCTATAGGATTTTATATGGTCCAATGAACCATGCACTCAGCTTCCTCTTATTAGGAAAACACATAACACTTTTCTATTGAGAAAATTTTAAAAATACATGATCACCTACTTAGAAATAAATATTATTCCGTTGTTTATCTGCATAACTCTTATGACCACTCTGAGATACCATCATGTGTTTCTCAATTAACTAAATTTTCTCAATGGTTTCCTCTAAAAACTCTAGTACCATCAACATACTTTCTCTTACATCTTCTTAAAAACATGTGTCCAACAAATTTCTTTATAAATCCCCTAATGGGGTCATTTTCATACGGGAATTAAAATTATTATTATAAGAAAAATCAACCAAATAAAGAAGTTGATTCCAACTTACCTGATAGTTTCTTGAGAAATAATGAAACATATCCTCCAAGGATTGAACCATCCACTTATACTGTCCATCATACTGAGGATGAAAGGTCATACTGAAATTTAATTTAGTACCCAATGACTTCTAAAATCCTTTAAAAATTGGATATGAACCTAGTATCACATTCTAATATAATAGAGAGAGGCACTCTAGGTAATCTAATAATCTGTTTCAGATACAGAATATAAAGCTTCTCACTAATCTTCTTTTTAATTCTTAAAAACAGTAATCACATTATTTTTTCTAGATGAACTTAACTCCAAGTTGAGTAAACATAGTTATTGGGCTAGAAAACGGATCAAAGTTTCCAATAAACTGCCAATAGTATCCTACTAATCCAAGAAAACTATGAATCTCAGTGATATTTGTGGGTCTTTTCCATTATTCAACAACTTTCGTTTTAGTAAAATCAATAGTTCTTACATATTTTTAAATAATGTGTCCAAGGAATGAAATTTATGACTGCCAAAATTCACACTTTCTAAATTTTCCATATGGTTTATTTTATTTTAAGGTTTTTAAAACAATCCTTAGATTCCTTTAATGTTTCTCTTGGATTTTAGAAAATATGACAATTTCATCAATAAACACAACCAAAAACATATCCAAAAAATATTAAAAAATTATATTCATATGATCCATGAATAAAAAAGGTTTATTTGATAACCCAAAAAGAATAACTAAAATTCATAGTTGAAATATATAGTTCAAAATGAAATCTTCATAATGTTAGATTCCTTCATTTTAAACTGATGGTACCCCGACCACATTTCAACCTTTGAAAAATACAACGCTCCATAGAGATGATCAAATAAATTGTCAATATCATGAAAATGATACTTATTGTTAATAGTGATGTTACTCAAATCTCTATAATCAATGCAAATTATCATTGATCCATCTTTATTTTTACTAAACAAGATAAGAGAATACCATGGTGAAGTGCTAGTTTGGATGAAACCTTTACTTAATAACTCCTAAAGTTTTTTTCAACTCTAAAATTTCTAGATGAGTTATTATATAAGGGGGATTAGAAATAGTCTTAGAATCGGGTACTTAGTCAATTTTAAACTCAACTACTCTATCAAGAATATCATCATGAAAATCATATAGAAAACACACATGTATTCATTTACTACTAGAACATCACTAATTTAAACAATTTCTTAATTTTTGATAATATGATCTTGGTAACATTAATTTCCATATCTAATAAATTTATCAGCTTCTGGGTATGTTATCAAAGTCATGAAATCATTGAACGCAAATTTATTAGAACTACAATCTAGCTTATCATGATAAACTGAAATCCAATCCATATTAAGAATGATATCAAACTATACTATGGCTAGTTCAATAAGATTTGTAGGTAAGACCATCCCACTAATGGCAATAAAAATATTCCTATAAATATTTGTTACCTTAATAATTCCACCTAGAGTTTTTACCAAAAGTTAAATATTACTTTTATGAGGTGATATTACTAATTTTATAACAAATTTATTAGCAATGAAAGAATAAGTATATATAGAATCAAATAGGGTATTGTCATAATTTAAAAACAGAATTAAAATTCATGACAACACCTCATTTGATATCCCAACATCAATTGTAGTTGTATAAAATAAACTTTCTACAACTTTCTATTTTCGATCATGAAGATTTCCATCCTATGAAACTAACATTTGACTTGAATTAGCGTAATGATCCAAGTCATTATAGATAAAGAATATTATTATTGGATGGATATCAGTTTCCACATTATTTGATTCCTTGGGATTATTTTCCTTGAATTTTTGAGTCATTTGGCAAAAATTTACTCATCGGTAACACTTTTATATCATCATCATACATTCTCCAAGGTTCTTTTTACCACACTTACTACAATATTGGAACTTTATTTTTTTACCTCCGTATTTCTTTATTGTATGTTTCCCCATCTCTATCCATCCTAAAAACTTCATAATTTCATCATCACAAGTCACATATGTATCATAAAACTCTATATCAACCTTTTTAGCACAACAAAAAAATTCATTGATTTTAAATTCTCACATGGACAAATATCTTCATAAACTTGGTTTCAATCTTGATTAAAACTGATTAATTTTTCTATCAGTGTCACGAATAAAATCTAACATGTACCTAGAAAATATTTTGATGTTCTATTTATATGAATATATATAATCTTCATATGTTTCCTCAATTCTAGTAATGTATTTTCCATTTAGAGAAACCTTAAGGAAATATTTATCAAGGAAAATTTCCAAGAATGTTTCTTATTCCATAGCATCAATATCACCTTTTTATATGGTATTATTGACCAAAGATAATGATTTATTAGCTTCACCTTTAAAATAATAAATTTACAATTCTATCTTTGGATTTTTCGAACAACCCATGACATCAAATATCTTTTCCAGATCATTGATCCAGCCTTCAGCTACCACTATGTCAGATGATCTATTGAATGATGGGGGGTGTTGCCTCGTGAAATGCTCCAAAAAAGATGTGTTACTTTAGGGTAGATTGATTTCCTCTCTAGCAAGGATACCACTACCATTTTTCACCTAATACAACTAATACATCACTATAATAAATTGTTATGTTCTGATTCTGACCATCTTAGGATGTTGATTTGGAAAGATATCTTCATCTCAGTTCCTTCCCACCATAACTTCCCAATTTTCTTCTGGAAAACCATTCTAAATAGAAATGTTTAAAATGAAGAAACATGGTAATTCTAAATATCTATACCATCTTAACTTGACCATAGGGTAAAATATTTTAAGGGAAAGATATTAATGTTACCCTAACCTCTAAATTTATCTAAACCGGCCTCTAATTCCAACTATAAAGCCCCACCCTTAAACATTTCAAAATCTTGAGTTATGTCAAGAATTTTACTTTCTTTCACATTGAGTATCTTTTTTAGGTTTATAGTTTAAAAGAATTAGGACATAACTTATACATAACAAAACCATAAAAATAAAAAGTGGAAACTTCTGAATAGTATCAATTTTTTCCACAATCTAAAAATTTTAAAATAATGCAGGATCTCTTTTAAGAGAACTCTTCCCAACTTCCAACATGAATTATTCCAATCCATTAATCCCCATTAAGTCCTACAAAAAACCTTAAAAATGTGGGATGAGGATAAATATATTAGTAAGGTATATAAAATTAATAAATCCATTTGTCCATTGATAAACATTAGAACTCATGAAAATAATTTCTTAAAAACATAAAATTTTACCTAAAGAGGTGAATATCATTATTAAATAAGTATAATTTACTTTAAATTTTGAAAACTAATTATTTCCATGAAAAATTGTTAGAAACATAGAAAAATTAATTTAGGTTACTTGGTAAATCATCACATTGAACCCTTACAGTACCCTTAAAAATTGTAATAACCATACGGCCACTTTCCAATATAATTATCTATAAAATATATTCACTACCCAATGCATTGGAGTCCTATCTGGGTGCACCCATAATTTAATATATAAAAGTCTCACCCGGTGTTATCTGGGTGCACCCATGATTTATAATGTCCATGAAAGAAAACATGAAATAAAATATTTCATCAATTTAAAAACTCTTTTAAACTCATATGAAAATTACTTTCAAATATTCAAATACCATTTTCTTTCAAAATTCTCATTTTCAATGCAAAATACACCTTTATTTTGAAAAACAATTCAAAAATAAATACCCAAAAAATAAGGTTTTTTTCTTTTAAATTAAAATGAATTTTTAAAAAGGAATACCAAAATAAAATAATTTCCACAGTGGTGGAAAATTCATTGTCATATATAGGTTAAAAATAGAACATTCCTTTTTTCATTTGTCAAAACATTCTATATAGAACATATAGAAAGATTTATTTTTCAAAAATAATGAATAGAATTAAAAATAGAGATGAAAATTCCTTTATAAAACTTTTATATGTATATAAATAAATATGTAATATAATATCAAGAATATTGAAAGGAAAAGATTAAATCATTAAACATTCAAAGTGTCTCACACCACATTGAAAATTAAAATCAAAAAACCCATAGAGAATGGAATTTAACAAAGTATTTAACAATATGATAATAGGTAAAATATGGATATATAATATAAAATGTTGTTTATATAAACATTATAAAAGGATAAAGGTACATATCATTAAGAAATGTCTTAATGAAAGGAGATTGAGATGAAATCCCTTACCTTAAGTCTGACTTGTCATGTGGATATTTATATTCCTAAATATTAATATTATATTAATAATATACTTTCTTAATAACCTTTTCAAGTTTATCATTTCTTTTTTTTCACTTATTAAAATTTTGTAAGCAACAACTTAAATAATTAATTTTATGTCGGGTGTTTTGACCATATTCGGTTTTTGTGTCAAAAATGACTTTGGTTTGTCAACTATGGTCAAAAGGGTCATTATATAAATATATATATAATAATAATCATGAAATTATTATCATATTTATACATAAAATATACTTTTAAAACTATTCAAGAATTATGGTTAGGAAAAATGAACGAATTTTACAGTCATGGAGACAATAGGTCGTACGTACGCATGAGTGAGGTTCCCACTTTTCAATGATAAATATGAAAAGAAGGTAAGATACACTTATTTTTATAGAAATAAAATTATATAATAAATACCATATTATTTATTCATTTATTCTTACATATATAATTATTTCTATGTAAAATGAATCACACCATGTTGAGGAGGCGGTAGTCCACACATCCACGAACAACGTCACCACTTTCTCAGTGTGTGAAAATGTGTAAATTAAAATGTTATATTATATTTACAGAAATTTAATTATGTCATGGATATCATATTTATGTTATTTCTGTCACATATGTTTAATTTAAACTCATTTTTAACACATTCCATGTACTTTTTGAATGTAACACATCGCATTGAGGAGGTGGTAGTCCACACTTCCACAAAGGATGTTATCATATTCCAACAAAATGGAAAGCATAAAGGCATGTGTTATAAGAATTAAAGATGAATAAATATATAATAAATATCATATCTAGCATATATAATCATCATTTTCATCATAAATCCCAACCATTAGAGTTGGTAAAGGTAAAATGAATGATATCGTTTTGCAAGGCGGTAGTTCATCGTACACATAAACGGTAAGTTAATTACCCATTAGATGAAAGTGTGTGTAATTTATATATAACCATAAACATAAAAACAAATTAGTGTATTTAGGATACTAATTGTATTATGTAATAATGTAATAAGAAAATTTTAGGGGTGTAGAATGAAAATAAAACAATATATCTTGATGAAGGATGTTACCTCTTCTTTGGGTAATTCCTTTTGGTTTGCACCAAAGGGATTCTTTGGATAGATATATGCCCAAAAAAAGGTTTCTAGGATAAATTTAAGGATTTTGGGAGCCTATTTTATAATAATTTGGGTGATAAAAATGGCTTGAGAGGTATGACTAAGTGGTAGGGGTGACTACTTTTTTATAGTGGAGGAGTGACATTCTTGTAAATTTTTCAAAAGAGAATTCCACCCACGTTTTTTCTATAAAAAGTGGCCCCAATAATGAATGAAATTGTAGGAATATTTGGATAGGGTCTAAATGTGTCAACTAAATATATTTTGGACAAGTTTCTAGGGCATTTTTTCCCCTAAGTTTAAGGCTTATTTCTTTGTTAAGCTAATTTTTTCTTAATCACTTTAATTAATTTTAACCACTTTTACTAATATTTTTTGTCAAAAACTATGTTTCCCTTATTATAAATTATATTTATGGTGATTAAAAATATTAAATAATTTTTTCCAAATTCCAATTGCATAATTTTAATAAATTAATTTAAATTTAATCACGCAAATTGAAAAACAAATAATTTTTTTAAAGTAAAAATGTTCAAAAGTTCTCTAAGATTTTATATCTAAATTCAATGTGAAATTGTTTCCAATGACCTAAATTAGTTTAACTGATATAAAATTTATCTAATTATATGCTATAACCAAATAAAAACATAATTTAACTATATAAACAATTTAGACGAAAAATTGATTTGAACTAAAATTCAGTATTACACATTGTTCATCAAAATGTAAGAGTTCTCAGAAAAATACCAAAAATACACCCAAAATAAATTTTGATGTACCTCTTTAAAAAATGAAGTTTATTTTTACATACAAAACTTATAAAAGTTTCAAAAATTAAAATTAAAATTGGTTCTCCAATAAAAGGAGGTAAAATGACATTTTAAAAATATAGATCTTTTTATGCTTATAATTGGATTTATTCTTATTTTAATCATATCATTCTTATTTGATTAATGTAAAAAATAATAGTAAACATTTGTAAACATTATATATTTATTATTATTCATTACCATCGATATAATGTCTAGGTGATAATTACCACATTAAATAATAATATTAATCATGTATTGTTTTCAATATAACTCAGTCTTTCATGCAACATAATATTTTTAATAAACTCATTGTTGTGTGTTAGGTATGCTATCAGATTTAGTGTCCCCTATAAGGTAAAATTAATATTTAATCCATAAATATTAATAAATAAGAAAATGTATTATTCTGTAATTACCTGGGATATTTCAGATAAAATGAAAATCATTTTTCTCTTAATAATGTAAAAATTATTTCAAGATGAAATTTTGGGAATTTTCTGAAAAGTTAAATTTTTTAGTGAATAGTAAAACAATACTGATTTTTGTAAAAATGTCATTTATTTTCAATAAATTAAAAAATTTCAAAGTATAATTATTTTTTTAATTTGATTTAAAATAAGATAAGTATTATTTAAAAACATTTAATCCACCTAAATATTTTTTAATCAACTTTATATTGAATTTTTGAATAAGTTTATTTTTGGGATTAAAAACTGGATTTTTTCTAAAAACTGTTTTAAATTACATAATGTTTCTCCTTTTAATTAATTAAAATAATAACTAATGGGGAATATTTTAAATTAAATTTATAGATTATATATCAGTAAATATTTATTTAGTTTCATAGAATTATAATTATTAATCATATAATTTCATCTTTTTCTTGAAAGAAAACACTGCTTGAAAATCTAGTTTTTTCATCGCATCTGAGGGTTTTGTTTTAAATTTAATTTTTCCAATTATTTCAATTTAATTTGTTAAAATGAATTCCATATTTGGAATAAAAAGGTCTAAATTATCTAGTAAGGTCATTTTTTTATTCATAAAAAAATTTATCATGGTAAAAAAATATTTACAGCAGTATAGGTAAAATAATAAAACAGGTTAAAGTTAAAAGGTAAAATATTACAATAAATTATAAAATATAAAATTAAATGGGTGTGTGATTTTTTTTCTTGACCTAAAATAGACTTTAAAATATTAATCATGTCCCAAATTTATAGGAATTAATTCTACCCAAATGTGGTTGCATTTAAATATAAAATAATCATTATTTAATCACTTAAAACTACCCCTCCTCAAGTATAAATACCATCCCTCCCCACCCATTTTATCCTAAAAAACATGAATATCCTAAAATA
Organism: Viscum album; assembly: GCA_963277665.1. Classification (NCBI taxonomy): domain Eukaryota; kingdom Viridiplantae; phylum Streptophyta; class Magnoliopsida; order Santalales; family Viscaceae; genus Viscum; species Viscum album. Next base: position 1,617,790,480 of record OY728158.1, read on the forward strand.
TCTAGAAAAACCTATCATACCCACTATACCCATTCCTAATTTCTGCTCTTCACACCCAAATACCAATTCCAAGTTCCTTAAGGGGTCCTTTAACGAGGTGATATTCAAGAGACAAATTTCTAAAACAACCTCTATTAATTTCTTTTATTCTTCTTATTTATCCTCACATCCTTCATCCATTAAGGATAATAAATTCATTATCATGTATATACTATTATTTTATATTACTAATTTAATATATTATATTTATCCCTTTTATTACCTACTCTTATTCAAAGAAACGAAACCATTTTTTAAATTATGGCGATTAATCATCTTCGTGGATAATGATTTTCTATTTTCCATTACCAGCTCCATAGATGGACATAAGGGTATTATTATAGATAAATTATATTTTAATTTTTATATTATAACGTATTTAATTTTATATAACTAATATATAGACATAATATTAAATAAAACAAAACTAGTTCGTGATGGTCGGAAAAACTGCCAAATTAAAGTAAACATTTATCATTAACATTTTATCAGATGAATAATCATATGAAAGAGATCACCATGAAATATGGGACAATATAAACTTATATAAGTTAATTAAAATTATTACATTTCACATATAGTGTTTTATCTCCATTTGATAATAAAATCCATAATTATACACAAGTAAATTGACCGTGAAACAATGAAATGAATGCATCTAAAACAATAAAAATCAAGAAAATAATATTAATGAATTGGTGGTAAGATGTTATAAAATTATAATATGAGGTATTATAAATCTTAATATTTCTCTTGAATTAAATAATAAATTTATTTAAACCTTTATAAATTCGGTTAAAGTACGCAAAACTAAAGGGAACCATGAGGTAAGGGTTTCTCATCTCACTTTTATTTCTATGAGATATATGCCTTATTCACAACTTATTTATTTACTCAGGTGTCTATATTTCCCATTGATATATCATATCAATAATATCATTATATTAATTTTACTGAATGTTACACTTGATAATTATTACTTTTATGGGTCATATGATTCAACTGATTACAAAGTGTTAAGGGAATTTTTAACCCAATTTCCATTATTTTGGTTAAACTTGTACTTCCTTGATTATGTCATACTAAGATTATTTGTGAAACAATTTTTTAATACCATATGTTGTATTTCAAAAACAATTATATGGAATTATAGTGGGTAAACATATTATATTCATATAATTAATTCTCACTTCAGTGATATGATATTTAAAAGGGATATTCTTTTAAAAATCATCTTTTAAAAAAAGTCCCTTAAAACTCCCTTTTCTACCATGTACATGATTTCTAAAATTGTTTCTTAATTTTTTTTTTACTATATTATAATTTTTTAAATTCTTTTTTAATCCTGTTTTATTTTTTACAAAATGGTTTCAAAGGATTCTTATTGTCTTTTTAAAAATTGGGATCTTTGGGACTTTTCTGACAAAAATAAGAAACAAATGGTTTTTAACTTATATGTAATGAGCTGAATTTCTCAATATCATTATGCTTTAATACATTAATTTTTCCTTTAAAATATTACAAGGTCATTTTAAAACATTTTTTTCCTTTATAATCTCATGTATGTTTAGAATGAAATGATTGGATAATGGAAATGTTATTTTTCAAGAATTATTTTAAGTGATATTTAAAAATTATTTTCCATATAGGATAACATTATTTGATGTCAATTGTGATTTAATGGGTATATTATCCAAGGATATTATTCTTATTCTTTTTATTATTGGTTTATATATATGTTCTTATGATATTTATGAAACTCGTTTCTTTTCCATTGGTTATGCTATATTGAAATGCATGAAAACTATTTTTATCCATGGGTTCTTTTTTGATTAATGATTTATTTTCTTGTGGAACACGTATGTATGGTTTAAATCTTGTGACAGGGGGGACATATAACTCCAATTAATCAGGTAATTATTTATATATCATGAGATAGACCAGACTGAAATAGAAAGTTAAACCGATTCTTTAAAGGTATATCTTCACTACTATGGTTTGGGGAGTAAACTCAATACACTTTTATTGTATTGGGAGTTAATATTGGCTATTATGATGGTTTAAAAAGTGAACCCATTACACTATAATAATCTTGGAAAGTATCCATGAAAACTAAGGAAATGATTTTCTATGCTTATGTGTATTCCACAATTCTATGTATTATGCCAATTTTATTCTCTCATAGTCCATTTCCTTTTATGTTTCATGTATTATAAACTTCTATGATTTATTCTATGACTCTAGATTGTGATCTTTGATATGCATTGTATAATTTCAGATGTTATGTTCATGTTCATATACCCTTATGTTATCATTTATTTCTCCTTTATTTACCCTTATTAAGAACCTTAGATCACCCTTTTCTTATGTTTATTTTCGCCAGGAAATGAAAAAAGGTATTAAGTATGATCAGTCAAAAAGGGTTCTAGTAAGGAAGGAATAAGAGAAAGATAATGTAGATGTTTTATAATCCTATTCTTTTTTGTTTCCAAGTATCCAAATAAACTAAAAACATACAATTATAGAATTATTTTGTTATGTTATGTAATGAATATTCATCCATTGAGATGAAATATATATGTATGAAAAGTATGGGTCATTATCATTAGTATCAGATCAAGGTTTAAGTAATCTTTGGAAACTAGGATGAGAAAACCCTGGTAAGAACCCATAGGGTAATTATAGGTTATAATACTATATATATTTTTAATGATCCTTATATAAACCCTAGAATTTTACACATATCATTACAAGATTTTAATTATAGTAAAGTATCATATTATAATCCAGGGATATTAAAGTCTACTGTCTACGAAGACAAGGTACATAAAACATAAAAACTAGAACCAAATATAACTTTTCATTATTTATTATTCATATATATCCCTTAATATCCATTGTGATCATACATATTCATAGGATAAACTAGGTATAACATGAAAAAAGGGATGAGATAAAAAATCAGAGTAAAGGAATAAACATAACAATAAAGATTTAGCACATGGGTTAGAAGACATGACATAATGATATAAAAATGCATGGAACATAAGGAATCATAACATATAAAAATAGGATCATATAAACAATTATACAAAGTAATGTAGTAGAAACCTAAATCTTGACTTTATCACGGTTCAAGGCTCATTTCATATAGAGTAAAACAAGTCAAGTTTAACTAATAAGAACGTTGCACACGGTAGCACGAATCATGGCTAACCACCAAGAATGTTGCACATAACATCTCATGAGACTCAACCATAATCAATGCATTAAAGTTATATATGGGAACTACCATATTAACATGTTCCTAAACATTCTTACTGCATAAATAATCATACGTAATCAATCATACATAAATATAAGGGTAACCATGGAATTAAATGGGTATCATAATCATGTCATAAAGCATAATGAATGGGAATATCATACAAGTGTCCATGAAATAAAAGAATTAAAAAAATAAATAGAAATTAATAAGTTAAAATAATAATATACAATGGTAAGTTATTTCAAACATAAGTGACAACATTTAAGAATATTATTTAAGAAATGTTAGCATTAAAACATTTTAGCGCGGTTTTAACTAAAATATTATAGGGAATTTAAAATATAAAAGGGAATTATATTTTATATAAGACCATAAGTTAACCAAGACTTTTTTTCATAATAAAAGAATATTTTTATTAAAAAAATGGTAGATCAAAACAGATTATATAGTGCTCTTGAAATTGATTAAGTATTCGGGAAGCTCCCTTAAAACAGGTTTTCTTATTGGGAAGTATTGAGGAGGTAATCATTTAAAATATGTATATCTCTAAAGGATAATGACTAATGGATCTTGATCTATGAGTTTGGATAATATAAACATATTTTGAAATATTTAAATAAAAATAATATATAACTTAATTTGGGTAAAAATAATGATAGAGAAACCTGAAGAAATAAAGGAGGTTCGGGTAAAATCTTTTACCTTAAGTCTGATAGTGTCCTTCACCTGATCCTAATGTCATGGATAAAAACATTACCTTCATTAATTAATATTTCTTGAACCTATTATTCATGTAAATTGTTTTTATATCCTTATTAATTTATTCATGGTCTTTTTCAATGGTTGAGAGGTTCAATTGCATTGTTTGGGAGCATTTGTTTCCTTGGTTTCCATGATTGGTTTACTTATATACATGTTAGGATAAACATGTAAGATGATAAACATTGTCTATAATTTTTTTTATATGTTATTTTTGATCATATAGTAGATTAATTGGTTAGAAAATTCATTTGGTTATTATTAGTGAAGATAAATCATTATATAAAACTTTAATGATAACTGTTTTGGTTAATTAGCAGTTTTTTATCGTATTGAACACATTTTGATTTATAAATTAATATCATGTGAACAAAAGATTTTAGAAACTCAAATTAGAAATAATAAATATATTATAGTCTGGTTTATACATAAAAATGTTTTCATGACCATAATTGAATACAATAACAGAAATTGAAAACCCATTTTCCGTGATTATGAGAAATTAACACATCTCAGATGGTATTTTCATTTCTAGTATAAAAGGTTGGGAAAGGATGGATGATGATGAACTATTAAATTATTTTAAAAAACATATATTACATGTAAGGTACTATAATTATCATAACATTTGTTTGAAATGAGGTGAGGAAATAAAAAGAAAAGAATAGAACTTGAAAGGGAATAAAATAATGAAAAGAGGAAATTACCTCTGGAATATATCTTCCTTGATAACCTGTGTAAGGGAGAGGAATTTGTCTTTTGAAGAGACAAATGGATTCTAGACATGGGAGAGGGGATTAGGGATATATTTTAGTAGAATTTGGACTAGGCACAAGGCTTGATAAGTGTGAGTAGAATAGGGGTGGGGGTGGTTTTTATAGTGAAGTAGAGAAGGGTTTTCTCCATATTTTATTTATTTTTTTAATATTTTGATCAAGACAAGAAATAATATTCACTGTTATAAAAAAACGTAATATGGGAATGTGAGTTAGAACCCAAGGTTCTTACATCATCCATGTCTGAATAAATAGTGTATTTAACCTACCATGTATATATATGGAAAATTATCATATTTTACTACTAAGTAAAACTTCCAAGTATTTCAGAAAAATCCCAAAAATTCACCCCAAGAATTTTTCAATGTGTATAATTCAAAAATTAATTTAGTTTATGAAAATAATTTTATAAATATGTGAAATTAAATTTTTAATTAAAATCATAATTTACTTGAAAAATACAAATTTTTAAATTAAAACAATTTTTATACCACTTTTAAAAATTAATTAAGGAGCCTTACAATTATCATATAATCATATGTCATCAAAATAATTATTTATGAATAACTCTTATGAAAATAAATTTTCTTATAAATTATTAAATTAATCCTAAAATTTTAATTAAATATACATGACTCAAAAAAATATCAACACTAAGATTATATTATATTTTCATTTATAAGATGGATAAATTTTATTTATAATTTCATTGATAAGCTTACTTATTCACTTGGATTGTTTACTATTCATAAGGTTTGTATTACTATTCATAAGGGTAACATTAAAATTCATAAGGGTTTTTTACTATTCACCAATAATTAAGATTGTCTTATCAGACTCCAAACATCATACTTATCACAAATGTGTATCTCATATTTTAGAAATTCAAATAAGAGATGTGCCAATATTATGTTTAAAGGTCACATAGTACTTAGTAGTTTATTGTGTTGTAATTTCATGTGATTATACTATATGATATAGTTATAATAATATAATTTCCATTAATTAAAATTTGGGTCATTACAATCATGAATAGACTATTTAACCTAATATTTCATATATTGAAGTTTTATAAGTAATTTCCCTTGATTATGAGGTTTTCCCGAAATGATTAATGTTTCTCACAGTATTATTTTCAGTTTTTTTCAATGCCTAGAACCTGAAGGAACCTTGTTAATACTGAATGTGATGGAAAATGAAATTATTTTCCTCTTGAGGAACCTAATGTAATGGAAGCTGGAATGAAAAATCTTATTTTTATGCTCACACAAGCTATGAAGCACGTTGGACTTCCAAATGAGCAAAGGAGGGAACAAAATTCTATCAAGTCCTTAATGAGGAAACATCCATATAACACCCCAATAATTTAAAATATTTTTATTTTAGAATAAAATTAATTTTTTTTCTATCATTGTTTTTATGAAACACCATGTTAAGCCTATACTACAAAAAACACTGAATTATCTTTCATTACACGCAAGACCATATTTTACCGCCTTTCAATGGTGTACCTATTTTGAAAATAAATTTTGAAATTTTTTTAAATTTTATTTGTTAAAGTAAACTTTATTTTTTATTTTTTAATTTAAAAATTATCTTAGGGTGAATTTTTGGTGTTTTTATGAGATGTTTCATTTTTTATAAATAGGGTAAAGTACTACATTTTAGTTGAAAACTGCCTTTCTTTTAAATAATTAAAAATGTTAAATTATATTTAAAACTTGTTTTAAAGTAAAAATAGATTTATTATATATATATATATTAATATAATGTATCTCATTAAAATTATTCTAATATTTAATTTAGATATAAAAACATAATGAACATTTGAACATTTTCACTTTAAAACCCCACTTTCTTACCAAGTGTGTGGGGTTAGCTTTAAAATTAATATTTTCACTTCTATGAATTAAATTTGGAAAATGGGTATACATAGTTGTAATTAGTATAGTATTTATATTCAAATAATATCAACTTAGTTTTTTACCATAAATATTAGTGAAAATGATTAAAATTAATTACATCAATTAAGGTAGAAATTAGTTTACTTAATTGTTAAACTTTAATATTAAGGGGAAAATAAGATAAACACTTGTCCAAAATTCATTTTATGCCCATATTTCGACCATATCATCCATAAGGTTAAATTTTATGAGTTATTAGGAGATATATTCATAAAATTGACCCATATAACAATTTATGTGAAGAAAAAGACAAAAAATGTACTCACTACTGAAAATTGAGTTATTTGCGACAAGGGAATTTGCAATGAGAGGGAGGGTCTTTTGGAGGAGCTAGATGAGATGGAGAAGATGGAGGAAATTGTGGAGGGAACTTGTTATGAACTAGCCTGGGTTAACCTTGAACCGGTCACCCAAGCTGCTCCGCAACAAGTCCCAAAAGGCATTCCGGATCCTCCCAGGATGGAGAAAAGAACCAAGGGAATCAGTATAGTGACAAGGGAATGATTTTTCCCAAATAAAAACAATTAAATAAACAAAAAAATAAAAAGACAACACAATATACAATTATATAAAAGTTGAACTGAACATTATTCACACATGAAAGTGAAAGTACAAATGAACCAATAACTTAACCGATAAAATATGACCACCAATTAACTCTATGTAACCCCATCGGTCACTCTCCAATACAATGATCAAGCATTTCCCAAGGTGTTCGGACTCAAGATAAAACCTTCACAAGGGCTAAAAACATAAGAATACTATAGGCGTGAGTATTAAAACTCAGTAGGTGAGCCCAGTATTATATTACCAATGCACTTCCTTTATAATAAAAGAAAAATAAATTTCAAGTTTGAAATTAAATATATAAAATTATATTTTCCAAAAAAGTCTCCAGGACAAAAACATTACAAAATAAAAATTCTTACAAGTTTTCATAAACAGGAAATGCTAGTAACCAATTTCAAAGTGATGTAACTTCAAAGTAAAAATAGTTTTCAAGAGGGCTGCTTTAATTAAAATATATAATTAAATAAAACACAAATTCTACTGGATTTTCTAACCAAACTCACCATATGACTATGGTGAATACAATATATCCAATGATCATAAGTTACGGGAACACCCTTAGGCACTAGATTAGATATGGGCCCTAGGTACCTCATATCTCGGTGAAAAGTAATTGTAACAAACATCTATTATAAAGTATAATCCACCATTAAGTTACACATCCATTACCTACTTGTCCCCAAAATTATCATAATTTTTTAGTTATTTTTGTCATCGTCAAACTTGCTAGGTGAAACAGGGACAAAACCACTCCGGATCACTATTATACTAGTACATGTCCTCCAACCTAGAAACTCGGGTTTCCCTTTTGTGCTCAAATAAGTTACACATTATATAAAATATTATTTACATAGAAAACACCAGTTCTGGTCACACACACTCTAAATATTAAATAAACATGGTTTTCACCCTTTGTGTAACTCAATAAACCATTTAACATTTTCATAAAACAATTTCAAGAATTTTAACAAAGATTTAACATGAATTCCATTTGAAAATGCACTTTCTAAGCGAAATTCCCACCAATGACATACCAAACAAGATTTTTCATCCCCAAAAACATTTACTAAATCAATTTCATGAATGTTAAAATTACCCCAAATGGTACAACATGGAATACACATGAAACCCACTTTTTAAGAGAAATGCCAAGCTTTCCATTAAGATTTTTACCAAACCAACGTATAACAAAGGTACAAATTTTAATTTTCATAAATATGTGTACATAAACTATTAGTATCATAAAAAACTTTATATAACCACTTTAAAACATTTAGTTTACACATTTAAGATCAACCATTTTCATAAGAATATCAAACGGGCCACTTACAGACGACTCATGCCGAAACGTGTCAAAAACCAAAACTCATCTCTTTATAAAACTAAAATCACATTATAAAACCATAAAAGGACACCAAAACACCACATTTAATTCTTCCCATACTTTAATAAATTCATAAAAGTTATTCTATATCACATTTAACACACAAAGGCCAACCAGGAACTTTTTCGAATACTAAGTGAGCGACATTTAGCAGAACAACTTCTATTTAACACCAAAAGGGGTAAAAACCCAAATTATCATGTCAAAAAATTATTAAAGTAGTTAAATAATGTGATTAACAACGCAATATATATGAAAAAACTATAGGAACATTTATTTGAACAAGCGGTATGTACTTTTACAACGAAAAAACTCTATTTTACACAAAACAAGGCATAAGTAACCATTTTGCACACTAAATAAATCACCCAAAGGTTGAAAAAAATACTTAACATGTATATAAGGTGAGAGAAATATAAAAAATATGAAACTTAAATAATAAAGGTATGTTCTTGGGATAACCTACCTCAAAATCATGGTGAAATGGAGACGCACACCCAAAAACAACCACCACGGGTTCCAAACCTTATATCTATGAAGACGAGTCCTAAACAAAAAAACCATAAAAATGATGGTAAAACAGGAAAATAAGTCAATTATATATAGGGAAGAAAATAAATCTAATAAAAATTGAAAGAATATGGAATAGGGAAGTGATAGGTGAAATATTTGATGTATAAATTAAGAAGAACCGCTAACCTTTGGTGATAAATTTTCCAAAAAGAGGAAAAAATGAAGAATAATGAAGGGGGAGGTGCCTCTAGTTGATATCCAATAGTTAGGGATCTTTTTGGGATTTTTAATCATCAGAAAACTAAAAACTAATAATATATAAAAAAACAAAATATTTGTTTAAAACTGGAAATGGGCTCATGGGCTGGCCTAATACCTGAATAAATCACCAAAATTCACCATGTAATGAGTTCCCAGGGGGTAAAAATGGATATGGTGGTTTGAATAGGTCAGGGGATTCTAAGTGATAAGTTCAATGGGTGAAAAATATAGAAAAATAAAGGATTTATAAACTAAATAAATTGTATTTTTAAATTTGGAAATGGGCTCACAATTGGCCCAAATCTTAAAATAACCACCCTTTTCTCCAAAAAATCCTAAATAAGCTCTAGGGAACCCATGGTTGGATGAATATACATAGATATATGTTCAAAAATTAATATTAATCTCACCCAAAACCCAAAAAAATTATTGGTATTTCCAAAAAAACTTATCATAACCAAGACATTAAAACACGAGTGGGACAATTCTCGCCACACTTAAATCTTTTTTCCCTTTGAAATCCATAACACTTTCCAGATGAAATATCAATACCTAAGGATTCCTTATAAACACATTCCAACCTCTCAAGCCAATGAAATATCATCCACCATCAATAGAACTCAATCCTATTGCTCAAAAAAACATCAACTCACAACCACTTCCTGAGAATCAACAGAAAGATCAAGCCACCACCTCCACAACCAAGCCAAGAACCAGATTGTTGGGAATTCTCCCAATGAACCCAACAATCACCCAAACCAAAGTGAACTCACAAAAGACAAAAACATGGGGGGAGGCTGAAACGGGCTCCCCACCATTAAATAGCAAATACCATACATGAAATCCTTAAATGAATGATCTTGAGACCCAAAGTGGGGTTCCCCGCCATTAGAGACCAACTAGAAATGAAGAAAAAAGAATTCAGCGTGAACTAGAATCGGGCCTCACCCACACAGGCCCACCAATACTCTCACATAACAACCTACAAACCCAAGTTAAGAGGGTTACAACATGAATATTTAAACCACCCACTCTTGAGCTGAGGGGACAAGAACTTGGCCAATACTTTCAGCGTGGATCAAAACCCCCACCACTCAGGGTGGGGAGGGAAGGGGACCCAATAGTTGGGTCACTGAAACCAAAAAACGGAAACGAGGAACCACCCCTCACTCTCCACCTATTAATATGTAAAACCAATATTGCACCCGGTTCACATTAGTAGTCCACACATAGACATTGATCGGAAACCCACCTCTGAGAAGGAATAACCATAGATACTGCGTGAGGGGTAAGACCCCATGTTCTTTGAAAAAAAATCACAATGATGAGAAACCACAATAAAAACATAAAAACTACCTTACCAAAATTGTGAAGGCAGGATCTTAGTTGATCTCCCCATGCCTCTGGAGATTTCCTGACTATGCGAAAAGATTCATTCTAAGACCTATGGATGGAGCCCTGATATTTGAAGCATCTGTTGCGCCATAGCTAGGAGCTATGGATCACAACACCCCATGAAACTCACTTTCTTAAGAACATGCCTTTATCTTAAAAGGAACTCAAAGATAGATAACATCATTCTCTCCCACTCCGAACAAGGGTCATAATGGACAAGGAATACGACGAAACACATCAACATCACCGAACACAACTTCTATATCCAAAAGAATCATCAAAATATGAAACCACATTAAATAAATCCCAAACATATCTATATTCCATCAAATTAGTTAAGGATCCATCCAAATATGTGGATTTAATGTTTGAAATGAATCCTTTGGATGATTAACTGGATGTCTTACCAACAGAGAACTATTTGTGGCCACATCACAACATCCAACATACCATTAGAAACCTATTGAACATTGATCCAAAACCAAACCACCAATAATATCCCTTCTCAAGACACACCTAGTGTATCACTTCTAGATCATGAGGAAGTATACCAAACAAACCACACTTCTAAAACATGAAAAAGAAACACACATAAACCCTTGTTTACAAAAACACAACAAATTTTCAGCTTAAAACACTTTTGAAAAACAAACTAACTTGGTGGATTTTCAAATTCATCAATGGTGTTTCATCAAGTCTCACTCACATGCACATTCATGTGCCACCCCAGGCACCCAACCACTATGCCATACCAGGCATCGATAAACATATCTATGAAAAACCATGCATGTGATCACCCATGGAAACACCAATGGATAAAACAAGCATCCCCATTTTGCAAGCCAAAAAATTCAACCCATTTCAAAAGTCATGTACCTTACATAGGAAAACTAACTACCAAGTCAAAAAAAAATCATATTTCCACACAAAAAACCATTTTACCAATCTTGAAAAAGAAACCCCATAGGTCTCCATCAAAATCATCTTTGTTTCTTCAAAATATTTTTCAGCATCTCAAAAAACCACACTTTTTTAGGAACCATTTTTTTTAGAACCCATTTCATTTATTTTAAAACAAAAAACAAAACAAACATGCAATTCAAACACCCTTTTCCCATTTTCAAAAATTCAGTGAGGTATCCTTTCTTAATCTGATAGCCACAAAGGTCAAAACACTTTTTAGGAAAACACAATATGCTCAAAACCAATTCCCAAAACCAATTTATCATATTCAAACACTATTCAAAAGACCAAAACATCCTATTTTAAACAAATTTTTAGAATAATCTTAAAATAATTCATGCCTTCGATACATTTTATTTCAATAAACCATATGTTTAGATTAAGGAAATTTGATCCTATAAAATCATTCCACTTTCTCCCCAAAAATTTGTTTCACAAAAACCCAACATTCTTAAAAATATTTTTATATTAAGAATTGAAAACCCACTTCCCCAATTCTCACACAAGGATTTTCAAAAAAAAATTCCGAATTCAAGAAACGTCTAAGAGACCCACAAAAGGGAACTAGTGTTGATGGGTGACTTGACCGTATGCTTAGTGGCCATATATCAAATACACCACAAATATGGAGAGCCTTATTAGGGCCATGTCCCATATCCACATGGCTATCCAGGCCCTGAGAGCTCACGGAGGCCATTAGTCTGAATCCCCTTGTTATATCCCAATCACCAAACAATACTTAAGAACCAAAGAAACTAATAAAATCGAACATCCCATAGACACCTGAGGATTAGAACAAGAAATAGATCGTGACTCTCTTCCCAAACCTACCCCTAAAATTTATAAAATCCTACTCCATATACCTTGACATCCCCCAATGAACAAGGGTGATCTAGAAATCAAGGTCTACTATGATCCAGCCTCCTCTGATACCATTTTATCACGAACGAGCACAGGTCAACCCTGAATCGGTCACCCAAGTTGCTCCATGACAAGTCCCGAGAGGCATTCCAAATCCTCCCGAGATGGAGAAAAGCACCAAGGGCATCAATAGAGTGATAGGGGAATTATTTATCTCAAATATAAACAATTAAATAAATAGTAAAAAGTAATGGACTGCCTGATATACATTTATATAAAAGTTGAACTGAACATTAATCAAACACGAAAGTGAAATAATAACTGAACCAACAACTCAACAGACCTAACATGACTACCAAATAAATCCTTGTGACCCCTATAGTCACTCTCCAAAATAACGATCACATGTCTCCCAAGATGATCAGACTTAACTAGAAACCTACATATGGGATAAGAACAGAAGAAGACTATAGGCATGAGTATTAAAACTCAGTATGTTATCCTGATATTCTATTCCCAAAGCTCATCATTTAAAATAAAATAAAAATAAATTTCAAGTTTTAAATTAAACATATGAAAATATTTTTTCCAAATAAGGTTCCATGTTTTAAACATTAAAAAATAAAAATGATTGCAATTTTTCATAAATAGGAAATGCTAGTAACCAATTTCAAAGAGATGCAACTTCAAAGTGAAGACGGTTTTCAAGAGGGTTTCTTTAAATAATGTACACATTTAAATAAAACACACATGATACTGAATTTTCTAACCAAATTCACCATATGCTAATGGTGAAAGAAAATATATCCAATGAGCATAGGTCACGAGAACACCCCTAGTCACTAGCTCGCTATTGGCCCTGGGTACCTCATATCTCGGTGAAATGTAACCATAACAAACATCTTTTCATGTGAGTGATCCACTAGTAGGTAACATACCCATAAACTAGTGGCCCCAAACATCATCATATTTTTTTAGTTATTGTTTTCATCATCAAAATTTCTACATGAAATAGGGATGAAACCACTCTGAATCACTAGCATACTAGTACACATCTTACCACCCAGATACCCGGGTTTCCCTCATAGTTCTCAAAAATGTTCCACATGCTATAAAATTTCATTTACACATAAAAAAACCAGTTTCATTCATACACATTACAAACATTATCTAAACATGTTTTCACCCTTTTTGTAACTCAATAAACCATCTAAAATTTTCATAAAACAATTTCAAAAAATTTTAACAAAGCTTTGGACATGAATTCCATTTAAAAATGAAGTTTTTGGAAAACAAATCCCCCCAATGTCATACCAAAACATGTTTGAAAGCCCCAAAGCAATTTACTAAATCAATTTCATGAATCTTAAAATTACCCCAAATGGTACAACATGAAATACACATGAAAACCCCTTTTTTCAAGAGAAATGCCAAACATGCCTTTAAGTATTTTTCCAAACCAACATATAACAAAGGTAAAATTTTCACTTTTTATAAAGAGAGGTATACAAACAATTATTATAATAAAAAAATTTACATAATCCCTTTAAAACATTTAGGTTACACATTTATGCTCATCCATTTTCATAAGAATACCGAACGTGCCACTTATCGGCAACTCGTTCCAAAACCTGTCAAAAATAAAAACCCATCCCTTTATAAAACCAAAAACCACTTTTTAAAGACATAAAAGAATACCAAAATATCTTATTTAATTCTTACCCTAATTTAATAAATTCAAACATGTTATTTTATATCACATTTATCACACAAAGGCCAACTGGGCACTTTTCTGAAGACTAGGCCTGTGACATTTAGCAAAACAACTTCTATATAACACCCAAATGGGTAAAAAAACAAATTTTCACGCCAAAAGGTTATTATATTAGTTAAACCAGGTAATTAACATCACAATACATATGAAAAAACCCATTTGAACATTTATCTAAAGAAGCGTTGTGCACTTTTATAACAAAACAAGTCCATTTTACACAAAACAAGGCACAAATAACCATTTTTCAGAACAAATAAACCATCAAAAGGTTTAATAGAATTACTAAACATGTATACAAGTTGATAAAAGAAATAAAAATATGAAACATAAATAATGAAGGTAATTTCTATGGAGAACCTACCTCAAAACCATGGCGAAAATGGAGACGCACACCCGAAAACACATGTTGCGTGTTCCAAAACCCTATATTTATGAATACCAGCCCTAAACAAACAAAAAATCCATCAAAGATTATGGAAAAATATAAAAATATGCCTATAAGTACTATGGTATAAGTGATATCCAAGAAAAAATGAATGAATAAGGAGGAGGGAAGAGAAAGGAGAAATATTTGATGAAGAAATTAAGAACCAATAACCTTTAGTGTGAAATCGACCAACAAGAGGACTAAACGAAGGATTACAAATGGGGAGGTTTCTCTAGTAGATATAAAATATTTAGGAATACATTTGGGTTGTGTAATCACCAAAAAAAATTAAAAAATGAATAAGATATAAAAGAAACAAAATTTTCTTTTAAAACTATAAATGGGCTCACAGGTTAGCCCAATAGCCAAATAAATCACCCAAATCCACCATGATTATGAGTTCCTAAAGGGTATAAATGGATATTTTGGTTTTAATAGGTTATGGGATTCCAATTTTGAAGTGTCATGGGAAACAAATGTTGAAAAATGAAGGATTCATAAAGGAATCATTTATTTTAAAAACTCTAGAAATGGGCTCATGGTTGGCCCAAATCATGAAGTAACCAACCTTTTCTCCAAAAAGCCCCAAAAAACTATGGGGAACCCATGGTGGGATGAATAGAAATATATTGAAGTTAAAAACTCAAAATTAATCTCACCCAGAACCCAGGAAAAGGATTGGGATTTCCAATGAACCGTATCAAAACCAAGACATAAAAAACCGGGTGTGACAATTCTCCCCACCATTAAAGATTTCCACCCTTGGAAATCCATAACACTTTCAAGATGAAAGATAAACACATAGGGATTCCTTACGAGCATTTTCCAACCTCTAAATCCAAGGACATATTATACACCATCAATATAACTTAATTTTATTTCTCAAACAAAACACCATCTCACAACCACTTCCTGTGAATCAACAGAAAGATCAAGCCACCACCTCCACAACCAAGCCAAGAAAACGATTTTTGGGCCTTCTCCCAATGAACCCAACAATCAACCAAACCAAAGTGAAATCACGAAATACAACAACTTTGGGGGAGGCTAAAACGGGATCCCCACCATTAAATCATAACTACCATTCAATAAATCCTTAAAAGAATGGTCTTGAGACCTCTAGTGGGTCTCCCCACCATTAGAGACCAATTATAAATGAACAAACAAGAATTAAACATGAACTAGAATCGGACCTCACCTACACAAGCCAACAAAAACTCTCCCAAAACAAACTAAAAACCCAAGTTAAGAATGTTACAACATGAACATTTAAACAACCCACTCCCAAACAGAGGGGATAAGAACTGGGACAACACTTTCAACATGGATTAAAACCCCCACCACTCGGGGTGGGAAGGGAAGGGGAACAAATCATTGGGTCACTGAAACCACAAAATAAAAATAGAAACCACCCAAAACTCTCCACCTACGAATAGGTAAATCCAAGACTTCACCTGATTCAGATTGGTGGTCTACATATGGACATTGATCGGAAACCCATATCCAAGAAGAAATAACCATAGACACATCGTGGGGGGTAAGACAACCATAATCTTTTCAAAAAAAATCACAGTGACGAGAGACCAAAATAAAAACCTAGAAAAAACCTTACCGTAATAGTTAAGGTAGGATATTAGTTGAGCTACCGATAACTCTGGTGATTTCTTGACTATGCAAAAATATTCACTCTGAGTCTTATTGTTAGAGCCCTGATGTTTGAAGCATTTGTTGCACTGCAGCTAGAAGCTATGGATCACAACACCCCATGAAACTCACTCTCTCAACAAAAAAACCTTCATCTAAATAAAAACTCAAAGATACATATCGCCATTCTCTCTCACTCCGAACAAGGAGCCGAATGGACATGGAATACGACAAAGCACATCAATGTCACAGAAAAAAAACTGCTATATCGAAAAGAATTATCACAATAGGAAACCACTTTAAATCAATACCAAATAGCTATCTATTCAATAAAACTAGTTGATTCATCATTCAAAGAGGTGGATTTAATTTTTCAAATGAATCCTTAGGCCGATCAACTAGAAGTCTTGCCAATGGAGAACTATTTGTGGCCACATCACAACATCCAACATATACTTAGAATCCTAATGAACATTGATCCAAAACCAATCTACTTACAAAATCACATCTTAAGAGACACCAAGATTATCACTTCCAGATCATGAGGAAGCATACCAAACAAACCACACTTCTAAAACATGAAAAAGAAACCCACATAAACACTAATTTACAAAAACAAAACAAATTTTCTGCTAAAAACACTTTTGAAAAAATCTAACTTTGTGGATTTTCACATTCACAAATGGTGTTTAAACAAGTCTCACTCACATGAACATTCATGTTCCACCCCAAGCACCCAACCACTATGATATATCAAGAATCCATCAACATATCTATACAAAACCTTGCATGTGAGCACCCATGAAAACACCAAATGCTAAAACTAACTTACTCATTTTACAATCCAAAAAAATCGACCCATTTTAAAAATCATGTACCTTCCATAGGCACACTAACATCCAAATTAAAAACAATTTTCATATTTCCACACAAAAAACTATTTACCAATCTTGAAAGAGAAACCCCATAGGTATCCATAAAAATCACCTCCCTTTATTCAAATCATTTTTCAGAATCTCAAAAAACCAAATTTTTTAAAGAACTATTAGATTTAGAACCCATTTCATTTATTTTAAAATAACTACCAAAACAAGAATTCCATTCAAACATCACTTTCCCATTTTTAAAAATCTACCAAGGTCTCCTTTCTTAATCTGATATCCACAAAGTCGAAAACCCTTTTAAGGAAAACACTAACAGCTCATAACCAATTCCTAAAACCAATTCATCAGATTAAAACACTCTTCATCATACCAAAACATCCCATTTTAAATAAATTTTTACAATAATATTAAAATAATTCATTCCTTCCAAACATTTTATTTCAATAAACTATAAGTTTATATTAAGGAAATTTGATCCCTTTAAATAATTCCACTTTGTCCCCAAAATTTTTTTCACAAAAACACAATATTCTCAAAAACATTCTTATATTAAGCATTGAAAACCCATTTCCACATTTCTCAAACAAGTAATTTCAAAACAAAATTTATAATTCAAGAAAGGTCTAAGATACCCACAAAAGGGAACTAGTGTCAATGGGTGAATTGCCCATATGGTTGGCGGCCATATGTCAAACACGCCAGCAACACGGAGAGACTTCTTAGAATCATGCCTCTCCTCCACATGGATAGCAAGGCCCTATGAGCTCACGGAGGCTATTAGGATAACTCCCCTTGTTTTATCTCAGTCACCAAATAATCCTTAAGAACCAAAGAAACTAATAAAACCAGACTTCCCATGGACACCTGAGGATCGGAATGATCAAGAGTTCACAACACTCTTCCCGAACCTACCCCTCATGTTCTGAAAATCCTACTCCATATACCTTGACATCCCTAAAATAATAAGGTAACTCTAAAAATCAAGGTCCACTAATAGAATACCTCCTCTGATATTATCTTTTCATGAACCAGCTTGGTTTGACCCTGAACTGGTCACCCAAGCCGCTCTGTGAGAAGACCCAAGAGGCATTCTCAATCCCCCCAAGATAGATACAAGAACCAAGGGCATCATTATAGTGATAAAGTAACTATTTCTCCCAAAAATAAATAATCAAATAAATATTGGAAAGAAATGGACAGTCCAATATACATTTATATAAATTTTGAACTGAACATTATTTTCACATGAAATTGAATGTAAAACTTACCCAATAACTCAACCAAACAAACATGAATACCAAATAACTCTATTTGACCTAGTTGGTCACTCTCTACCATTACAATCACATGTCACTCAAGGCAATCAGACTCAATCTAAAACCTGCACAATGTCTATAAACAGATGAAGACTATAGGCCTGAGTATTAAAACTCAGTACGTTAGCCCGATATTCTATTACAAATGCACTTACTTTAAAATAAAAGAAATATCAAATTCAAGTTTGAAATTTAATATATAAAAATATTTTTTCCAAACATGGTTCCATGAAACAATCATTAAAAAATAAAAATGCCTACAATTTCTCATAAATAGGAAGTTCTAGTAACCAATTTCAAAGAGACGCAACTTCATAGTGAAAATGGTTTTCAAGAGGGATGATATAAAGAACGCACACATTTAAATAAAACACACATGATACTGAATTTTCCAAATAAACTCACCACATGACGATGGTGAATAAAATATATCCAATGATCACAAGTCACGGGAACACCCCTAGGCACTATCTAGCTATGGGCCCCAGGTACCTCGTATCTTACTGAAAAGTAACCATAACAAACATCTATTCTCATTCTTGAGCCACTTTTAGGGAACATAACCATAACTTATTGGTCCCCATAATCATAATAATTACTTATTTAGTGTTGTAATCATCAATCTTTATATGTGAAATAGGCGTGAAACCACTTGAGATCACTAACATACTAGTACATGTCTTCCCACCAAGATACTCAGGTTTCCCTATTTGTGCTCAAACAGTTCCACATGCTATCAAATTCAAATTACACATAAAAACACTAGTTCTAGTTACACACACTACTAATTGTATCTTAACATGTTTTTCACTCTTTATGTAACTCAATAAACCATCTAAATGTTTCATAAAACAATTTCATGATGTTTAACAAACTTTTCACATGAATTCCATTTGAAAATTAAATTTTTAGGAAAAACACCCACTAATTTCATACCGAACTAGAATTATCATCCACAAAAACATTTACTAAATCAATTTCATGAATCATAAAATCAACCAAAATTGTACAACATGGAATACACATGAAAATCCATTTTTAAGATAAATTCCAAACGAGCCTTTAAGCATTTTACCAAACCAACGTATAACAAAGGTAAAAATTTATCATTTCATAAAGAGGTTTAAAAACACCATTAAATACAAAAAAAAATTACATAAACCCTTTAAAACATTTAGTTTACACATTTAAGCTCAATCATTTTTCTAATAATGGAAAACGGGCCACTTACCATCAACTCGTGCCAAAACGTGTAAAAATCAAAAAAACAATATCTTTATAAAACCAATACCACTTTTTACAGATATAAAAGGACATAAAAATATCACATTTCATGCTTACAATACTTTAATAAATTCAGAAATTTTATTTTATATCACATTTATCACACAAAGCTCAATCGAGCGCTTTTCCGAAAACTAGGTGTGCGACATTTAGAAAAACAACTTCTATTTAACACTAAAAGGGGTAAAAACCCAAATGTGAAAGCCAAAAACATATTAAAGTAGTCTCAAAAGATCATTAACTTCATAATACATATTCTAAAACTTGTAGAACATTTATTTGAACAAGCAGTGTGCACTTTTATAATGAAACATCTTCATTTTACAAAAAAACAATGCATAAACTACCATATTGCACACCAAATAAATCATAAAAAGGTTGAAATGAAATAATAAAATTATATATAAGGTTATAAAAACAATAAAAATATGAAACTTGAATAATAAATTCAAGTTCATGGGAGATCCTACCTCAAAACCATAACGAAGTGGAGACGCACACCTGAAAACACCCGTCACGGGTTCCAAATCCCTAGATCTATGAATACCATCCCTAAAAAAACCACCATAAAAATGATTTTAAAATAGAAAACTATGTCTATAATTACTTGTGGAGAAGATAAATCCAAGAAAAAATTAAATAAGAAAGAAGAGGGAAGAGAAAGGAGAAATATTTGACGAAGACATTAAGAAGAACCACTAACTTTGGGTGAGAAATCTCCAAAAAAGAGGGCCAAAACTAAGGATAATGAAGATTTATGTTCCTATGGTAAATATAAAATAGTTAAGTCTCTGTTTGGGAGGTGTAATCATCAAGAAAATATTAAAAATTATTAAGATATAAAAGAAACAAAATATTTGTTTTAAACAGGAAATGCGATCACGGGATGGCCCAACACCGGAATAAATAACCCAAATCCACCATGATTATGAATTCCTAAAGGGTTCAAATTGATATTTTGGTTTTAATAGGTAATAGGAGGCATATTGGGAAGTTTAATGGGTGAAACATGTTGAAAAATGAAGGATTTATAAAAGAAACAAATTTTGTTTTTAAATCTGGAAATTGGATCAGAGTTGGCCTAAATCTTGAAGTAACCACCCTTTTCTCCAAAAAATACCAAAAAATATATGAGAAACCCATGGTGGTATGAGTAGACATATATGACCATTAAAAAATAAAAATTCATCTCACCTATAACCCAAGAAAAGGATTGGTATTTCCAATGAACCAGATCAAAACCAAGACATGAAATATCGGATGTGACAGAACTTCATCCTTAAACCATGAGTCAAACGTCGCATGTACTTCATTATCTTCTTGTGCTACTATTTCTAATGTCATAGACACATCTCCTCCCACTTTTGTTATTTCTATTGTCAACAAATCTCTTCTTACTCCCTATGCATACTCTCTATAAGCTCACCTTGAGCTCGCAACTGCTCCCGATACTGTGCAGCAGATGATGATGACTCTTCATGAGATCCTCTCGAGTTGCACGCCGACATAATTGTGCTATCATAATAACTCATAGGTTTCAATCGAGAGTTGATACCAAAAAATTGACCTTTCTCAAATGTATACTGAGTTTTCTGCATCCATACAGCCTCATCAAATCTTGTTGCACTGGTCTAATCCTTGGTCTTTGCCAAACTCTTAGTCTATGTCTGAGATGTTGTGGCATCATATGACTCCATAAATTGAAAATTAAAATTAAAATAGTTAAAATATCATTTTCAATTGATTTTGAAACTCAAAAAGAAATTATACTGGCCATAATATTACATTGTAGATCACCTCTAATCTCTCTAGTGATAGGATCATTGTACATCCTCTTATAAACATCAAACTCCATAATATCAGGTTGTTCTCTTACCTATAAGAATATAAAATAAATAGTTTACATTTAAATTTATATAAATTAATTAAAAAAGGTGCTTATAATGTGTTACCTGTGGATATTGAATATAAGTCTATCAACTCAATGTGTGACCTCAAATCTCCCTCGTTTTTTCAACCTATTAAGGATCTCCCTTGAAAATGACCACCCATTTAGTGTGAACATAATCCATCCCAAACTTGAGATGAAATCTAATTAGGTCAATGGGCACAGCAAGTCTGGTAAAACTCTATGAATCCATCTTTCCACATTGTTTTCCTCCTCAAATTGTGTAACAACTGACAGAAACAATCACTCATAAATCCATTACATGCCTTCCAGATAAAGTCACACAAGCTCTCATTGATGGGATACTATAGACACTACAAATAATTAATAAATATTATTTATTTACATATCATCTAATGATCTAACATAGAGTGATGAACATCAATGGAAATCTGATCCCATGTAACTCATACTTCAGAAAAATAATTTCCCAATATAGCACTCCCCTATCCAATAGATATATGTGAAAAACTGTGAACAAAAGAACAAATAATAAAATAATTAGTACATATATAAATTAATTATAATTAACAGAAACTAACTAAAATACAAAGGTAAACATACCTCGGTATGCATGGATTGAAACCAAAATGTTGACATTTCTTGGGGGTAGAGTTAGGATTCATCAATCTCGTATGACCACAACCCCTCTGAGTAATCCCAAAACTTTCAGTAGTCTAAGGGTCAGATGATCCAACATCATGCTCATCATCTAGTAAGTCAGCCTCTTAAAACTCACAAAATAGATCTGTGTCCTTCTAAAACATGAAATGGTTAGTGTTATAAAATAGTTGAAAACAACTATTATATATAGAAATATATATATATATATATGATTATAATTGGAATTTAACTATGTCCATATTCATCTCCATCATCATATGCATATCTAACAGTGCCAATATATTCATATTTCTCCTCAGTATCATCAATTTACATAGGATTTTTAGTTTCATCATATCTTATCATTTCAAATTCATTTTTTACATCAATAACATCATTGACCCTTAACTGTGGTGTATCATCATCGATATTGATGTCTCTTCATGGAAAAGATGGATTTGGAGTAGTCTCTTAAAAAAATTCAATTCCTTTCACTTTAGCAGAACCACATTAATTTTGAATAAATTGATTTTTCTGAGATTTCATTTTTATTATGCTCCACCAATCACTTAAATCTCTTAAAGTAGAACAATAATTTGCATAATAAATTTGATGTTCATGATGATCAAATAAAAATGGTTCATTTATTGTAATAAGTGTTTTATATTTAATATAAATGATTTCATGGAATGGATAAAAACAAAATACTCTCTCAGTATCCAACCACTTACATTTAAACATCGTTACATAATTTTGACCCAGATAACACAGTTTAGTTATTTGTTCCAGCATATCGTAAAATTCAACTTCACTTTCTCTATGATGAGATCATCTTAAGAAAACACCATTATTCATTATTATTTTTGATTCCCCATATTCAAGTGTATGAAATCAAAAACCATTCACCACATATGAATTATAATATATAATAATTTTGGATGGTGGGTTACTTAATACAAACAATCGGTTGTCAATTTTATCTGTATGTTGAGATACCTGAAATTTTTTAAAACAATTATCAATATAAAAATTAATAAATTTATTTTATATGTTAATACAAAAATATATATATATTACTAGTTCTTTAAATGGGTAGGAAAAATTAATTTCTCTGCATTCTTCAAGAGAAGTTATGGTAATTTGGGGAAATTGTTTCTTGATATAATTATCATTCAATCTATATATACAATAATATAAATTTATTGTATGAAAATATTATAGAATAAGTGATAGGATCATTCACAATACAAATAGTGTCATTTATTCATAGTTTTACATAACATATGTATGATCCATGTGATGGTCATCATCTAAAATCCATTATTCATGAACTCCACCAAAGCCAGGTTCAGGATGATTAAAAACTGATAATTGATTTCTCATTTCATCATCAAGGTTTCCCTCATTATATCCCTTGTGGTTTTGTTTTGAGCGATATTCAGTTTGAATGTAATGAGAGTATAAAAAAAGAAAGTTCCTCCTTTAAATAAGATTCTGTAATTGATCCTTCAACCGATGCTTTGTTACGTACCTTTTTCTTCAATTTTTGCATGCATCTCTCAAATTGTTATATCCATAAGAATTGTACCAAACCTATTAATTTTACTTAATATAAAAAGTTTAATATCAAATGTTCCATTAGATCAAAGAAATCCAACGGGAAGATTTTTTTTCCAGTTTACTTAAAATTAAAACATCTTCTTACAGTCTACTTTCTGCATCATAGTCTGTTGTCACCACAAAAATGTCTTAGAAAAAAATATGATATTTATATTAGTAGATCTCAAATCATATAATTCAAAAAAACCTTAAATTGAATTGGAAGATTTCTTTCCATTATAACATGATAGTCATGAATTTTTAATCCGATAATTTGACCATTTTGGAAAAATATAGACAATTGGAAACTTAACCATATAAAAGCCTAAAATATGAAATCTACTAATAAAATAATAAATGATGTTTTTTGGAAACTATATAAGCTGATTTTGGCTCCATTAACTTTTCTGATATTTTATTTTCAAATAGTTCAAGTTCTGTTCTCCTGTATATTTGGGCAAGATCTAATCATGAATTTACATTATCTTTGGTCTTACCTGGTGTGTACAAAATTGTATTAAATATATTATAAAAATACTTATTCTCAATATGCATGACATCCAACATGGGATGAACCAACAAATTAGACCAATATGGAAGATCCCAAAAAAGGCACCGTTTTATCCACTTGTGTTCTTTTCCAAAGCCATCAATTTTTTATTGGTTTATAGTTGGTCCAAATGTAATGGGAGGTAATTAACAGAAAATGGATTTTAACTCAATACCTAATATCATTATTGGAGGCCCATATCTTTCATTTTTTCCTTTTCTGAAATGATATATGTTTCTTCAAAAAGGATTATCCTTCAGAAATAATCTTCGATTATTGTCAAAGAAATAAGGTTTTCTCCCATTAATGAGCATAAACTCTTTACTTTCTCTCATATAGTAAGGACCGGATTTTTTACCATGTGTACTCTAACTACATAGAATTCTATGTACAGGGATGTCACTAATTTTCCACATTAATATAGCATTCAATAAGAAATTTTGTTTCGCAACAACATCAAATGTACCGACACTATTACTCCACAATAAATTTAACTCATCAATCAATGACTTCAAATAAACATCAATATTATTTTTCAGATGTCCTAAAATTAATAAGGTCCAAAATATATATGGCTCATTCATCAACGTCCAATGAGTTAAATTATATTGAGTTATAAATGTGGGCCAACAAGAATATTGAATACCATAAGAACCAAATGGATAGAAACCATCAGTAGAAATCACACATTTTGAGATTATGAAGCAAAATATGGATGTACATGGTCAAAATGTTTCAATCAATTTCCATCAACATGATGGTTTAAGACTTTACCAATTGAAATATTGGTTTTGGGTCATGAAATCAATGATGTTGTGTTTTGATATAAAAATAAATTCTACAATATAGGTGTAATCCGGAAATACCTCAATTGTTTTACATGAATCAATCTAGACTTCGCTAGTTGGTCCACTTTGTACCTTGATTTTCCACATGTAGGAAAACTATCAAACGACTCATTTTCAACATAATATACGATGCAATCATTTGAGTATGCATGAATCTTCTAAAAACAAAGACCCAAATTTTGAA
Source organism: Viscum album (assembly GCA_963277665.1). NCBI lineage: Eukaryota > Viridiplantae > Streptophyta > Magnoliopsida > Santalales > Viscaceae > Viscum > Viscum album. The sequence goes on from OY728158.1 coordinate 1,617,816,294, forward strand.
GAAGCCTCTTAATCTCCTAGAAATTTGAAGGCAAAACATTTCGTTCATGTATCAGTACTTTAACCAAAAGGAATATATAATCAAAATAGTTATTTGACATTCTGTTATCTGATTTAATAGCTATAAATTTTGTAACCACTTCAAATTTTCTAATCTTGCAACCAGGATATAAAGCTTCCTCAACAAACTTCAACAACTCGTAAAATTGGGATGGTTTCAAATATGTAGTTGAATCAATATCATCCTGATTTTCAATTTTTTTAAAGATGGACCAACCACATTATGCACTAAATTTTGAAACTGTGATAGATCTAGAACCAAATTATTAGTATCTTCTCAGGAACTACGTACACCATGTTGATTCCAAAAAAATAAAATAATTTTGAAAACCAAATCGTAATAGATGACCCCCAATATTGTCAAATGTGTCAAACCTCCTCAGTCCACATTTCTTGCATGAACACTTAATTATCCCTTTTGAAACAACTTCTAGTTTTGATGATGCAAATGATAAAAATATTCAACACCCTCAACATATAAAGGATTTACACCATAACCATTTGGATTCCTGGGATGATTTATCCAATCACAATCATGTAATAAAGATATTTTACAACATCCTTGCTATATATTACTCTAAAAATATAAAATAAATACATTTTTTATGATTAATTTGATATAATAAAAAAATATCAAAAAAAAATTAATGCAATCATAATTTCATTTTAAATAAAGTAAATTTTATCTATTTTCCACTGATTTTTAAAAATTATCATTACTTTTTACTAATTATAGTGATTTAATGTTCATTTCTACTAATCATTAAAAATTACTGCTAATTTTTAATAATTTTTTCTTATTAATTATCACTAATATTAACATATTTTTTTATAAATTAATAAAATAAAAATAAAAATTACTATAAAATCATAAAACATATTATGAATTACTAAAAATGTGTGAATCATATAATTTCCAATCATCAGGCAATGAAAAATGACTAATTTTCTTTAACCATATATACATAATTTTTTTATTAATTATGGCATAAAAATTGATGACCTATTTCATTTTCACCTTTCTAGTAATTTTACATAAATTCTATTATTTCACTGTGATTTATAGTAAATGGTTTAAAATTTATACAAATCTATATAAATTTATAATAATGTATACTAATTACCATTAATTATTACAAATTACCACTAATTATTGCTAATTAAAGCTAATTAGCACTTATTATTACTATTTTTTATTAATTTATAATAATATTTTACTAATTACTACTAATTATAAATAATTATATTGTTTTACCTCTAATTATTACTATTTACTACTAAAATATACTATTTACTACAAGAAATTACTATTTTCCACTATTTATTAAATTTATTAACATCTATTACTAATTATTACTATTTATTATTAATTATTAATATTTATTACTATTTATTACTAATTATAACTAATTATTACCAATTATTACTAATTGTTACTATTCATAAATATTTACTAATATTTAGTACTAATTACTGCTAATTACTTCTAGTTAACAAAAAATATTCTTAATTATTACTAATTATTACCATTTATTACCAATTATTACTATTTATTACCAATTATTACTACTTATTTCAATTTATTACTATTTATTATTATTATTTTACTATTTATTACTATTTATTACTAATTATTACAATTTTTTACAAATTATTACTAATTATTAATAATTATACTAATTATTAATATTTAATACTATTTATTACTATTTACTACTATTTATTAATATTTATTGCTATTAATTACTATTTATTACTGTTTATTACTAATTGCCGCTAATTATTACTAACTACTGCTAATTATTGCTAATTATTACTAATTACCGCTAATTACTACTCATTATTACTAATTATTACTATTTTTTCTAATTATTACTAATTATTACTATTTACCACTAATTATTATTATTTACCGCTAATTGTTATTAATTATTACTAGTAACTACTATTTATTACTATTTTTACTATTTATTACTATTTATTACTATTGATTATTATTTATTTATATTTATTACTATTTATTAACATTTATCACTTCAAATTACAAATTATTATTATTTATTACTATTTATTACTAATTATTACTAATTATTGGTATTTATTGGAATTTATTAATAATTATTACTAATTACCGCTAATTGGTACTAATTACTGGTAATTATTAATAATTACCGATAATTATTACTAATTACCGATAATTATTACTAATTACTACTAGTTATTTCAAATTCCCACTAATTAATGTTAATTACTGCTAATTATTACTAATTATTACAAATTATCACTAATTGCCACAAATTATTACTATTTACCACTAATTAATACTAATTAATACTAATTATTTCTAATTATAATTAATTATTACTAATTATGATTAATTCTTACTATTTATTACTATTTATATCTAATTATTACTATTTATTACTATTTATTACTATTTATTACAATTTATTACTATTTATTACTAATTATTACTAATTATTACTAATTGTAACTAATTATTACTATTTATTAAAATTTATTTCTATTTGTTGTTATTTATTACGATTTATTACGATTAATTACTATTTATTACTATTTATTACTAATTACTGATAATTATTACTAATTACCACTAATTATTATTAATAATTATCCCTAATTGCCACTAATTATTACTAATTATTAATATTTACCACTAATTATTACTATTTGTTTCTAATTATTTCTATTTACAGCTAATTATTACTAGTTACCACTATTTATTATTAATTATTATTAATTATTACTAATTTCTACAGATTATTATTATGTATAAATATTTTTACCATTTATTACTATTTAATACTTTTTATTCCTATTTATTACTATTTATTACTATTTATTACTATTTATTACTAATTATTACTGATTATTACTATTTATTACTATTCATTACCATTTATTACTATGTATTACTAATTACCGTTAATTATAACTATCTATTACTATTTAATACTATAAACCGCTAATTATTACTATTTACAACTAATTATTACTATTTACTGCTAACTTTTACTATTTAATGCTAATTATTCCTATTTACCGCTAATTATAATTATTTATTACTAATTATAACTAATTATTACTATCTTTATTTATTTTTTACTATTTTTACAATTTTTTATGATTTTTACTATTTATTGCTATTTATTGCTATTCGTTAATATTTATTATTATATATTACTATCTATTACTACTTATTAATATTTATTACTAATTATCACTATTTTTCCATATTTATAACTATTTGTTACTATTTATTACTATATATTACTACTTATTTCTATTTATTACTAGTTATTATTATTTATTACTATTTATTAATATTTGTTACTGATTATTACTAATTACTGCTATTTGTTACTAATTACCACTAGTTATTACTAATTACCGCTTGTTATTACTAATTACTGAAAGTTTTTACTAAATACCTCTAATTTTTACTAATTATTGCTAATTATTACTAATTATATCAAATTATTACTAATTACCACTAATTATTGCAAATTAACTTTAATTATTACTAACTACTCTTAATTACCACTAATTATTACTAATTATTTCTATTTTTTACAATTTAATAGTAGTTATTAATTATTACTATTTATTACTATTTATTACTAATTATTACTAATTATAACAAATTATTCGTATATTACTATTTATAAATATTTATTTATATTTATTTCTAATTACTGCAAATTTTTACTAATTAACGCTAATTATTACCAATTATTACTAATTAGCGCTAATTATTACGAATTAATACTAATTATTACAATTTATTACTAATTATTTCTAATTAATACTAATTAACACTAATTAATACTAATTAATAATAAATAATACTAATTACTACTAATTAATAATTATTAATACTAATTACAACTAATTAATACTAATTACATGTAATTATTATTAATTAGTGATAGTTGAACCAATTTATTACTAAATAAAACTATTGAATTTTAAATACAGAAATTAATTCTTAATGAAACAACATATTTGTATAAATAAATAATGTAATATAAAATTATCTAATTCTAATTTAATTTAATTACCACTAATTAACAATAATTATAAATAATATAAAATAAAATGTATTAACTAAAAAACAAAAGCAATGGATAAATACCTTAAAATTGAACCTTTCAAAGGACGCAAGGCTTAAAAATTGCTCTCATGTAAAAAAAAATTAACTTTGAAAAAAATAAGAGAAAACTATTAGAGTATAGAGGGAGAGAGGAGTTGAATGAGTTGTGAAATGAGAAAAAAAATCAGATGATGGTATATATAGGTTAGATTGTTTATGACGGGAGTATTTGCGATGAGACCCATCACAATTGTTAACCCCCTATTAATTAAGGGCGGCCATTAAAAAGGTATTTGCGACGGGACCCGTCGCAAATACCTACCTGGAAACATTGTATTTGCAACGAGAGATAAATCTCGTCGCAAATACTAAAAACCATTGAAGGGTATTTGCAACGGTTGGTTACACCCACCGCAAATACCCTTCCCAATTAGTTATTTGTTAAGGTCTCGTTGTAAATATTACCTCACATCAGACTATTTGCAATGAGATCCTTCCTCGTCGCAAATAACGCTCTTTCCTGTAGTTACATCCCTTTCTTTTAATTCCTATAACGCTTTGGAGTATGGAATAATCTACATAGTTTTAATTATAAATATTATTTTGAAAGGTAAATGAGTTTTTTATCATGAGAATTTAACTGTACTTTTTAAAGATGAATTAGTTACATAAAATTCTTAATAAACACCAACACAATGATTATTTATTTAATAATTAAATAAAATAAATGATACTAGAAATATTATAGGTGAATAAAATTGAATGAAGTATTGTTTTCACTTGTTTTTTAAGATTAATAGTCCATGTTGCATGGATGTGAATGTAATATATTTTTATTTCCATCATTATCTTGATTTTTTAAAATTTTAATTAAGTAAATAATGTCACAATTAACATTAATGTTATTTTATAATAATTGATATTTTATTAAAAAATTTAAAGTACTAAAATCCTATATTCTTCCAATTTATTTTTAAATCTTATTAGATAAAAAATGTTGTCTATTTATGGACCAATTTATCTTTTGTAATGAACATATTGACCCCTAAATAGTAAAAACATTGTAAGCATGGTTCGGGTTAAAGCTGTATTTTTGCGCGTTACATGCGCTTCTGTTTAAATTAATTTACAACACACATGGATTTTTTTATTTTGTAAATTAGATATTATTTTTAGAATTATGTTTGTCTATATTTTTTAATAAATCTCACTTTAATTTATTACTGATGGTTAAATTACTTAGGTTAGAGAACTAGTTACCTTAATAAAAACCAAAATGGTAAAAGTGGGGAAACATAGAAGTTAAGGAAAGAAATTATAGAAATGAAATTATGTTTGTGTTTTTAAGGTTTCTATCGACCATAATTTCACTTTACTCTATTTGTTCAATTTTGGTGGCACATGAGGTATGTGAGACCTCCCAATAGTGTTTACCTTTTTAAATTTACAAGAATGGCAATCCCCCTCCACAATAAAAAGTTACTCACCCCTCCCACTTTATCACATCTATCAAACCATTTGGATCATAAAAACCCTATCAAAATAAGCTCCAAACATCCCTCACCCAAACATAGAATCCTCACTTTGGGTAGAAAGAAATCCAAGGAAGTCCTTTGGTGAAAATCAAAAGGAGTTACCCAAAAAAGTGGTAACATTCTTTAATGATCACTTTTGTTTTATTTCATTATCAAACCATTCAATTATTCTTATTCCATGCTTATATAATAACATAATTATGATCACTATATTGATATTTTTTTAATTTTAAGTTTCAACCAACACCTACACACACTTCCAACAAATGGGTAACGAAATTATGTTTGTATGTGCGGTGGACTATCGCCTCACGAAACTACGTCATTCATTATTTTAGATGTATGCACAAGTGATATTTTTATTTCCCATATAATATAAAATAAGATAATAATGGGTTGTGACATAAACAAAATAGAAATTATGTATATGGAATATACAAAATTTATTATATCTTCATGGTTATAGAATATTTGAAAGATATGGAAGGAGAAATAAACATGAAAACACCTGGTTAAAAGTTATACCTCCCCTTTGAGAAAATACTTTTGGATTACACCTTAAGACTTATATCTTGGAATTTTTGTGAGAAAATAACTTCTAAGAAATTGATGTGATGTTTTTGAGGTAATTGGGTAAATATTGGTTGAGATAAATGGTTCAATAGTTGTGAGGAAGAGAGGATAAAAGGGACACTTTTATAAGTAAGGTGGGTGGTAATCTTGTAAATACATGAAACAGTAATATATAATATGTGTCTAATTCATTAAAAATGGATCCAAAGTATCATATCCTCAAATATAATTAGGATATGGTTTAAATAAATTCAAAAAATAAAATTTAGTCAAGATTAAGTGGATTTTTAAACATTATCTCTTACTTTAACCACTTTGTTAACCCTTTTAACCTTTGTTAGGTAACAAAATTTTCAATCTCCAAGGGTCATGAAAGTAATTTTAAAATTGATAAGTGGCACATAAATAAAAAATTCAGGATATCTTTAATATATTACCTTAAAATTTATTTATTATATGATTTTTATGACTTTATAATGATTTTAAAATAATTTTTAAACATTAAATACTACTTAAGGTCATTTTCGAGACTATTCCAAAAATTTGACTTTACACATATCAAGAAAATAATGGAATTAGAATATAAAATATTTCTATAAAATTTATTAATTATATTTATCTAATAAATTATTTTAATACCATAATTGATCCAAAACATATTAATTTTAATGTTTTTAAAATAATTTACTTACTTTTTTTGTTGCTTGCACAAGCATCGTGTTGATGTAGCGTAAGCTTTCAAGGTAATTATAACATCTCTATAAAATTTAAAAAAAATTAATATTATAAATATATTTTATTATTAATAAATTTTATCATTTATATTCATTCATATATCAGTTTTATCAATATAAAAATCATGACAACATAAAAAGTGAGAGAGAGTGGCATTTATTAATTACTCTTTACATAAAATAATATAAAGTCCATAGTCACAAAGAAGTGGTATAAAATTAAATTATTTTAGTAGTTATGAATATTATGGATAAAATAAATATATTCAATGAGATTAAGGTAGTTTTTTTATGTATTTTTAAGCCTTATCCAATAATTTCAACCTCAATTAACCCATTTTACCCCTTTACGATGGTCATAAGCTTCTACCACGTTTAATATTCATCATAACTAAGAAGAAAATGGACCTTATTAAATAATTTTAATATGATGATTACAAATATGGAATCCATTTTATATGATTTAGTTTTCATAATTTGTAAAATTAATATTAATATAAGTGTGCGAAGCATAATAAAAATAGTTTTTAGAAAAATATTTATTTAAAGAATAAAAATTGATTTAAATCAAAAAACAATTATAATGCTAATTATCATGGAATTCATTTTATTTTTTTAATAAAATAAAACATATATGTTTTTAAAAAAATCCAAACCCAAAAGGAAAAAGGTAATTACTATGATTAAATGTAAGGAAATGATAGTTTTCACAATATCGTTATTTTCACTATTCATCTAAAAATGAACTTTTTAGAAAAATCTCAAAAATTTATCTTAAGATTATTTTTGATATGATGATTTAAAAAAAATTCCATTTTATAATATAAAATTTTAAAAACTATTAGAATTTAATCATGATACCAATGAGCAAAAACTAATAAAATCCATTTTAAAAGAAAATGTATTTTTGAAGTATAAAATGAATTTACACTTATACATTATCAGGGAACCACCATTAGATGAATTTTAATTTATATTATTAAATTTATAATCTATAAATTTCATTAAAACATTCATCTATAGTGATTTACTTATTTTATTTTGATAATAATACTTTGTGCACATAAAACAGTTTTCTTAAAAATTATCTCCTTTAATATTATATGATTTTATTTAAAATTGGGTTCTTATTTACTTGTAATTAATTTGTACATTTGTATTAAGAAAATTTTTCAATATAGATTCTATAATTTGGTTACTTCTATTCATACCCTCCTATCCAATGGCTAGATTATAATAGTAATATTTAAATAATAATATTTTTTATTATATATCGTGACTTGTTAAGGCTCGGTGTTGCATATGGTACACACTATAAAAAAATAGTTTTCATTTGGAGGATAATAATATATTTAAATATCATTGTGTCACAATAAAATATTAAAATTATCCTATTAAGCCATGTTTCTTCTTGATCAGGTCCTAAATCCCCTCAAAAGTTTAGTGGATTCTATTTCTAGAATTGAAAAGTATGATCACTCTAGCTTGGGTCCCTAGATTCGATTCCTTTTATAAAAAGTTTGTAATTATTGCAGAATGATCTGGAAAATTTCCCAGTTCACTTGTGGTTCAAGTACCACCACATTCTCAATGGTCCCCTCTTGTTGTCTTTTGGGTCTTCCAACTGGTGCCATAGTTCTAGACCCATAGTAACAATATCCATTGAGTTATCATAAATTTATTTAATTCTTAGTTGTAAAGTATATTACAGAACAAAAATCAAGGTTATAGTAACATAATTTCCAAATACATGATACAAGACTCTCATAGATTAGACCCATGATGATGAGTTGACGAAATGTCTAGATGTTTTTATCAACACTTTTTCTACTCAAAAAATCATATTAATTTTAAGTTTAATTTAAAGATGTATGATACGGAATTTAATTATAAAAATTTCAATACCTAGCACATCATATCTTCTTGATACCATCCTAGTTGATAGACCATAATAAAATGATACCATTTGTAACATCTTATCCCAAACTGTTGGCTTGGTAAGGACTAAAATGACACTAAACTTAGGTAAAATCCCCAAGGAACAAAAGGTTGACAATAAATGTCATGGTTTTTACTAATTCATGAGTGAATATTTCCAATTAAATAAACAACCTATTATAAAACCATAAATAATAGACTCAATATGATGCATGATACAAAACTAGAATAAACTCTGTAGGTATAGCCAAACGATCATCAGAGTAACAACAAAAGATAAAACAAAATAGTATTCTATAATCACAAGAAAAACAAAATTCAATGAAAATAATACTAATGGAAAATAAGGCTCGTGTCAATTACGAATCAAGGAAAATAGGACTCAAGGAATTAGGGTGGCAGCAATCTAGACTCCAAGACTCAATTGTCACTCCAAGATCCAACTCCAAACACCCATGACCTAGTCATTATGAAGCTCCACTTGTAAAATATGAAACCTTACCCTTAATTCTATCATGATAAATAGAGTCTTCATATTCAATAAGGTGAATATATTGCGGGTGAGTGTACAACTCAGTAGTCAAACCCCAATACTTCTCCCAAATTCCACTAAAATAAGAAATAGGTTAGATCAGATTTTATTTTAAATATAATTAAGACATTAAGCATATAAAATAGTGATCAATATATAAAAATATCTATATGGGAGTGAAATAACTAACAAAAAAACACACCCATTACATTAAACCACATGTGCATATAGAAAATCCACCAATGCAACCATAGCCGGAAGACCCTCCCTAAACAGTCCAACTCACAAGAGGTATCCATCCCTCCAGTCCCAAGTCAACACTCAGTGGAAGAATCTAATGTTCCATAATATTTATCACCATATCAATATCTAACCCACCTAGACATTTCCATATCTATATGAACACACACCCACCAAGCTCATTCCATGTTCTCTTATATAAAAATTTTAATATAAAAATCCATTTAATCATGTAATTGAACACCTTGTGGGAATCACCCAAAATTCTATATTTTAAGACCAACCAAGAAAGAGGAATATAAAACAGGTATTTTAAAAGAATTTTCCAACCAAAATTGGAAGAAATTTATTTATAAAAAAATGAACCTTCACATTCTATGAGAAAATGGAAAATGAAGGTAAGTCGCGTACCTCTAATGTGTGTGACATGAAGAATCATCTCACAATCTCAAAGATACAAGATATACTTATTGTTCCTTCAACATATTCTAAAATAATTTTGTAAAAACATTCCCTAAAAAATATATTCAGGCATGGAATCCCCAGTAAAAATTTCTATTTAAATAAAATGATAGGATTAATGAGAGAGATAAATTTCAAGACTCTAACCTTCAATCTCCAGGATCCAATGCTCTCTAATATTTTAAAATTTAATAATGGAAAGAAGGATATTTTTAAAATATATAAGGGAATATTTTTATCTTAAGAGCCTGTGTCAATATAGGATGAATGAGGGTTTGGGTGGAGTCTCTAGGTTAAAAAAATTAGAATTAATTAATCTCACCACATGGTTAGGCTACATGGTTTGGAAAATCATGCACCAATCGCGTGGATCACCATTGTCCTAAAAATTACCAAGTTTCATGGTTTACACAAGGTTTTTCAAAACCATTCACTAACCTTTAGCCTACCCAGATTACCCCTCTAACTCTCTCATAGTTACCTAGAGAAAACCACATTATTTACCCTAACCATGCTCAAACATTATGCCTCCTAAAACTCTATAAAAACATCCAAAACATACCTAGAAGATTTCAGAACTGAACCCAAACATTATATAACTTGAAAATACATAATAAAATAGGGAAAATACCTCAAAAAGTGTTTTATTAATAATTTGAGTTTATATAATATTATTGGGTCTCTCATTCAGTGTGTGAATTGGATAAAAATAGATATTGAAAAGGAGAAGAAGAATAATTATGTAGGTTTCACTTCAACTTCAAAAAAATAAAATTTTGGAGATCAAGAATTCAAAGCCTAGTACATCAATAAAATCTTTTTAAAAAAAATAGAATGATAGTTTTCATGAACTTACAAAAGGAAAATACACTAAAAATGTTGGAAATATGTTTATAAGTGGTAATAGCTAGAGAAATTACTGAGATTATATAAGTGAAAGAAATCATAAAAAAGGTTGTCGTAAGAAGAATGATTCTTCAGAGATTAACTATTATGAATATAAGGAACTTAGACCCATTTAACTGGATTGTATGAGATTCAAATGAAAATATAAGGAATTAAGAGACATTATAAAGTTAGTTAAAGTGAAGATTTCAAAGATATAAATGATAAATGGGTCATAAGTAATGATCAATCATCTAATAGATCATCATAAAATAGTGGTGATAATAGTATAATTACTGTATTTTATTTTAATATTCCTAAATATACTCTAATAAATCAAAAGTGTTTTCAAGTAAATATGATAGCTAATGTTTTATAAGATTTATCTTCATGGCCTAAGTTTGTATGTCCATTGGATAGAGAATATGATGATTAAGTGGAAGGTATTACTAGAAATAAGTAAAAAAATGGCAGAATATATAGATGAGGCAGAACATACATATCAAAGATTATGTAAAATATATACAAAAATAAAATCTTAAATTTCAAAAATAAGGAGGAGCTTATGAAGGTTCAAATATTTTATCAAAAATTATCTATGAAATAACCAAAACTTAAAAGTGAATCTAAAAAATTAGTGAATAATTTTTTAGGTTTATGGGAGAGTTAGTCAAAGTAAGTAATAAGAATAAAAAACATATCTCAGAGTAGGATAAGTTAGAGAATAAAAATTAAAAAAACTTTTGATAAAAATGGAAATATTATATCCTTTACAGAAGATAAAAATTAGCTAGTGAGACTCAAATATAAATTTGAATGCCTTTAAAACTGTTAACTAATTTTTATACTGAGTGAAATACATTTGAGAATCTTTTTATGTAATTGAGATCAAAGTAAACAACCTCGGTACTTGGGAGTAAATCCCATAAAAGTTCCATGATGTATTAGTGTAACTATTTCATACCAAAGGCAATCTTTCCTGTAAAAACTTTCAAAGAGGTGGACACTGGATGAATAAGTGTTCAATAAACAAATTTTAATCTTTTGGTCATCATTGAGCTTATATTTCAAAAGATATATCCTATCATAATCATAGAAGAATCGAACATATCTAGGTTTTGAAGTTTCTCTTCACCAATATGTTGAGACCCAAAAAGGTCCCCATTCTATAGACATAATATCCTTTTAAATGAAGTTATTGTGTACCAATATTTGACATTCAATATCTTTTACCTCATTAATTTTCATTTTATTAAAACTTACATTATATATATATATATATATATAGTTTTATGTTCCTATAAGTTTCAATTATTATAAATTTTTTATTTATATTAAAACTCTCTTATTGATAGGTACTTTTTTGGATAAATTTCTTGTAGAGAATTTATTTTCTACTATTAAATTAAAAATAATATAGTGATATTGTTTTTGAACTATTTCTAAAACCATATTCTATGAAAGAAGATTAGTTTGTTACTAAGAAAGATAACTCCTAAATTTTTTTAATCTTTTTCATTTCTATCTTATGATTTTTTAACTGGTTGTCATTTTACTTTTTATACTAATATGTTTTTGAACTTAAAATTTTGAGTTTTCATTTTTTTTAATCTATCACATTTTATTCCTTATAAATTTTAAATTTAAACTTTTAATGAGATTAATAATTTTTGGATTCTATTGGGAGTTAATATATAATATTGGATGATTTAATATATATAGTTAGTTGGTTTATTTATTTAAAGGACTATGGACTCTCTTGGTTCAAAATTCTATATTTTTTAGTAGAGATCTAACCCTCTCGATTTTTAAATTCTGATATCTTTTTATTTTTTTTTAAAAAAACCATGTTTGTTTCAGAATATATTTCTATAAGAGAATTTTTTTTGGAAAGGTTTATTGACTCAGCATAGTTTAATAATCATAAGTCCCTTCTGAAAAATTTGATTGTATTTTAAGGCTAGGAGTCAATGGATCATCCGTTTGAGGAACATGTACCAATATATCCTTTTATTATTCATAATCATCGTCATCAAGTATTTATATATTGTTTTTGTGATTCTGATGGAGAAAATAAAATTAAGTTCAATATTTAATACCATGATTTTTTAATGACCCTAAGGAATTTATAAGAGGTTATTGGATTACCACTTAAAGGTGAATCACTTTTTTATGCATAACCATATTGAATCTTCTTGATCTTTTATTAAATCCAGGGATGAGTAAACCCAATTTGTTATAAAGGAGAATGTTCACAAAATCAACCATATTTATCCTTAAGGTGGAATTTTTTAATAGGTTCAAGAATTATTATTTCTATTAAATGGTGATTAAGGTAATATTAATGTTAAATTCATGCATGTGATTTATTCCCACTATAGAAATAGAAATTTTAATCCTATGAAATTTATCTAGGATTACACAAAAGTTAAATGTTATAGTATGGTTAAAATTTAATATTTTATCCTATTATAGTTTTATTTAACAAATGATAGTGAAGATCCTTTAGATGTAAGTTTTCGTAGACATTGGAACTAGGGAGAGATTTAAATAAGTCTTTTTTGTTCATGAGACAATAGCAACGATGAAACAAGTTTTTGTAATTGGAAAAAAATAAATTTATTAAATATAGAGTGAAAGATAAACTTTTTTACTTGAATGATTTATATAGTTTGTTTATGAATGAGTATAAGTTAAATATATCAAAGTATATGGAACTTTCTATGTCTGATAAACTCTCAAAAAAGGTGAGGAATTATTAGACAATTTAAGAGAAATAAAGATAATTTTTTATTAGTATAGTGATTCATGGGCTCATAAAGTATATTAGATTCTTCAAATAATATAATAAAAAATTATAAAAATCCATTTTTTAGACTATAAAATTATGTACTTAATATTTAAGAGAAGAGGGAGTAATTCATACATTTCTTCTTAAGAAAACGAGTTCTCAATAAATTGTAAGAAGTCTCAATTTCTTTTATCCCTTCATATATTATGAATCATCCATTATAATATCATAATGTTTTGAATAAATATAATCTACCTAGAAATTAAATCATAAAAGTATAATAGAAAGTAACAAAAGGTGAGTCTTAAGTATTGTTTGAAACTCTCTCATAAAATCTTTTTAAAAAAGCTTGTATAGCTTGTTCTCCAATCAGAATTTTGGAAAGAAGTTTCTTAAAATAAAATTTATACTTTCGATGAAGTTAAATTGGAATCAAAATAAATGGAATATGGACCTTTGTAAGATTTATCTAAGAGAGATAAGTCTAATTCTAGAGATGTACAAGTGAATTCAATCAGAATTAAAATTCATAAAGCATATGGAATGGACAAAGAAGAATTCCATTTAGATTCTTATACGTTGAATCATTTTTACAAAAATATAGTGGAGAATATAGTAAATGAACCAGAAGATAAAGATGAAGTTGAATTTAATATAGAATGATTATATGAATCCTCATCAAGTCCTAGATGTCATGAGTTATAAAAGGAAAAAGGTTTTGAAAGTTTCTTGTATGATGTCTTTTGTTCCTGATGTTAAATCTATGCTCAGTTTGCTACAGTCTCAAATATTAAATCTTAAGAAATCAAAATAGAAATGTAGGTTTCATATTATCTTTTAGATATTAAGTTATATGTTCTTGATCTTAATAAATATTATGATGTAAGGTTTCAAAATATCTTATGTTTTGAGAAATCTATTGAACCTATGGACTTTGTTTTTTTGTCTTTAGTTAATAATTCGGATGAATCTAAGTCTCTCTCAGATTATATTTACTAGAATTTGGAAAAATATAATATAAAAAATCATAATATGAGGATAGTTATAAAAGAGAATAATCATAAGATAAACTAATAATATAAGATATTGAAAAATCTATAATAAATCATCATTAAATCTCATAAGAAATTATAAAATTTAGATCTCTTTGTATTCACAACTCTCTTTAATTTAAATATATTGAATGTTATTATCTTGTGTTTAAATGATTGTATTAATCAAGAATAAATATCTAATAAAAATGGAAACATTTGAAAATATAATAATATTTCTACCATGGGGGTTTTTTTAAAAAAAATCACAAACAAAGTAAATCAAAATATTAAGGGGATGACTAAAGCAAGTTGAACCTTCAATTTAGCACCCTCAGTTTCATATACTAGAGACTTTATTTTATTATTTTAGGTATATATAATGATCAAATTGAGTTTTGAAAGTCTTATAGGATTTATGACATGAATTTGAGGAATTTATGTATGTTCATGATATGAGAATAGTTTGTAAAAACCATACAACCCATCCAAAAAAATGTGTGGATTACGGAAGGAGATTCATTATCTCCACACATTTGATGCATGGTTTTTCCAAATTGTGTAGATGTACAAGAGAAGCCATGTATTTATAGACAGATATGAAAAGCATGGTTGGTTTATGGTATATCTAATCATGATATCCAACCATTTAAGGGGTTTTATTAAGGTATTATAACTACTTGGTTGGCATATAGTCATATAAACTGTGATGCCAAACAATACGACAAACAATTATAGATCTAAAATATTTTGATCTAATTCAGATTAAGTCCCAATACCCCATTTAATTTCCTAATATTCATAAATCTCAAATTACTTTTCCTCCCAAGGCTTGAGAGGCATTTCCATTTGATCTAGGAGCAAGTTTTAGGTGGTTTAAAGCTCGTTATATATCTAGTTTCACCTTTAAGTCTATGTTATTAGTTATTCTTCTGAGATATCTTCTCCCCATCTTTCCCTGAACCTTATATCTAATCCAATGTTTATATATTCATGTTCCTTTATGGTAATTGTGATGTTTTATGGTTATATCTATTGAAGGAGAGGATATATAAGGACCATAATTTCATTCTTCATTTTTTTCCAACCGTTGCGAGGCATGTGGATTCTCTCTTGACTCTAATTGATTAGAACTTGAAGGATTATATTGAAATGAATGTTTTTCTTAAAATTATTTTTAAATTCATGTGTGATTATTTTTTGAAAACCTCTTTAGTGATGGTTTTGATAAAATTTGTAAAATGGATGGTTTTGTGGAAAATCATCTTTGATGATAAGTTTAAAATGGTGATTTTAAAGTTATAGTTTTGATTTGATACATGGAAAATGTTTTATAAAATTTTTTAAATAAATAAATGTTTTATGTGAAATATCTTGGCATGAATTTTGGTATACATGGTTGGTGTGAGTTGATTTTCACTAGACGTGACCCTATGAAATGGGTGTGTTCCACTGGGGTACCTGGTATTAGTTATCTTGTGACGACTTGGTAGATCGATGAGAGACTGCTCATGAGTATGGAACAATTAATTGGGAATGCATGTTTGGATGTGTGGACATATAGAATAATAGTATGGGTATGCTAAATGAGATGAGAAATTTTTTAAAGGCTTTTTTTCTTTCTTTCCATGGAAAACTATTTTATATTTGATATAAACTATTTTAACTATTTTGAACTATTTTATATAAATTTGATAAGAAGTTTTTTCTTAGTGGTGTGAGTTATTAAGTCATTGGGGAAATACTATTGAGTTTAGACTCACCCCATTCTTGGGAGATATTTTGAGTTTGTGGATGTATTCTATGGAGACACAGTTAAAAGCAAGAAACATCAATTTTTAGTGATTCTTTTTGATACCATGGGAATGGATTTTCGAGTTGGGGTTAGAGAATGTTGAGATTTACTGGTTGGATGTATTTGGTGTCTTTGAGTTTTATTGTCGTTTTGTTCATTTGGTTATGTCACTTGGTTTCCACTTGTACTCTGATATGGTTGTTTTCTTGGTTATGTTTTCAGTTTTACTTTTGTACTCATGATTTATATAGAGGTTTTTTTGTTACTGTATATTAGTTTGGATGTTTATATTTCAAATGGAAAATCATCCCCAAAATGTTCTTGAGTCCCTTGGAATTTATTTCTAGGATTTTGTGTCTTGTTGTTGTTACCTGAGGCCATCAACACCCACTACCTCTTCCAATTCCAATGGGTGAGGGACAAGATGTTATAAATGGTATCAGATCTTGGTATTTCCTAATATATTTTTTCTGAAAAATGGTATCAATTTGTTAGATCCTTGGGTATCAGTTATGTTCAGTCCTAGAGTTAGAAATTGTATCAATTTCGATAAGTTATTTTATTTATAGGTATGGTAGTAAGGATTAGGATTTTCAGAGCTTGAAATGTATATCATAAAAAAGGTGAAACTAACCTTTTTATACTAAATATAATGTCACCATGGTGTTTGGGTACATAAGTGTTTAAGAAACTTCAAACTGAGTAGTCACCACATTTTCATGGGTTTAACCAATGAGAGTTTTATGACATGAGTTAATAATAGTAATTTCCACTATGAATTTGTTTTTTATTATTAAGTTAATTATTTTTGGAAATGGATAAAATTAATTCTTTTTGAAAAATGTTGGAAATATTTTCATGTGATGATATTTAAAAAAGGGGTTGATGGTGGTATTTTGAAAATGGTTAAAATGGTTTATAATGGAAGAAAATGATTATGGAACTTGTTAAATTAGTAATTTAAAATAGCTAATACTTTATTTTCTAGGAGTGAGACTAAATGGAGTTTGTTTTGGTTATAGGTAATGGCACCATGTAGGTATTGTAGAAACCAATCGGAAGAGGAAACTGAGAATATGGTTACACCTCATCCACAAGTGAACCAATAGTTGGTCCAAATTATTTTCTAGTATTTTCATGCCATCGATAGAGGGAACATAAAGGATAATCCAAGAGAAGTGGAACATTTAGTTTAGTTTCAAAAGTAGAATCCACCCATCTTTTGGGGTGTTTTGGAATTTAAAAATACATAAGTGTGATTAAATAGGATTAATTGAATATTTTATTTCCTTGGGTCACTATCAAAGTTAAAAGTAAAGTTATCAATGTATATGTTTGAGGATTTAGCATTCTAATGGTGGGATTTAGCAGTTTAGGCTAAATTGGATTATGTCATGGCATGGGGTAATTTTGAATAATTATTTAGAATTTCTAGAACAAGTTACTTCTTTAGTTTGAAGTGGGGTAATCTCTTGATAATAGTGTATGTGGATAAATTTATGAATTTAGTCCTATTTCCACTAGAAGTTACCGAAAGTATGTCCTTAAAGGAATGAATTTTTTGAGTCTGGGTTGAAAATATAAATTCAATCCAAGATTATCATTATCTATATTTTGGATTATACCGAAATGTCCAATATATTTAATGTGGAAGAAAGATACATCTCGTGAAATAGGGTCAGAGGAAACATGTTCATTCCTATCGTAATAAGTGGGAACTCCAATGATAGAAATATTTGTATGGGGGACACCTACTCTCAAGGGGGTGGTATATCTCACAATCAGACTATAGGATCTTTCAACTTACCTCCTCAACCAAGGAATAAGACTAAATGTTTTCATTGTGTTTTTTTTAGCATATGAAGCGATATTGTAGGACACCACTAAGATCATTTCATAATTATAACTAGATATGACATCTTTAGTTATATTGTCATAGTTTTTCATGGTCAGGTGCTATGGAAACTTCTCATGCTTATTAGGAATAATATTCCTCAATGTGATGATTGAAATAAAATATCTATCTTTATAAAAAATGAGTATTCCATGGTGATCCTTGTAACACCATGACTCCTCATCCTATGCAATATCAATAAGGTAATAAAGAGAAAAGTGCCCTGAGTAAGAAATTTCTTGGAGATAAGAAAGTTATCATGGATGATCAATCAGTACCTTCAATGGAGAGAGGTGAAATTATTTTTAATTATACCCTTATGAAATATTTTTTGATTTGGTTGCGTACTAATCAGTTATTACTTCTCATTCCATTAATCTAATGGGTTTACATGTTGAGATAATGCCTTCAATTTTGAAACTCCAAAAACCTTTGGGATAACAAGAGTGTTGATCCTTGAAATGTGCAGAATTATTGATGAAAATCAATGGAATTGATTGGTATGTGATTTATTTGTTCTATATATGGATGTTTATGACTTGATTATAATAATGGAATGGGTAAAAAACATTGAGTCCTATATCAATTCTTATTCACAACATGTGAATTTAAAATACTTCATTGGTTCTAGGAATCACTTTAATGGA
The DNA here is from genome assembly GCA_963277665.1 of Viscum album. NCBI lineage: Eukaryota > Viridiplantae > Streptophyta > Magnoliopsida > Santalales > Viscaceae > Viscum > Viscum album. Next base: position 1,617,835,524 of record OY728158.1, read on the forward strand.
GATTGGGTAGTGGATGAAAGTAGAGAAGGACCCTAGTAATGGGTGGTTAGAAATATCTCTTATTAGATAGAAGTAATTACCTTAGTATAGGTTGATCTAATTAGGAATAGAGATTTTCCAAACATAATGGACAAGTTTAATGATTTTTTCCTAAATATTTCTCAGTATTTCCACCCAAAATAGAATTAGAGTTTACAATTTATATCCTATTGGGGACTAGACCTATTTCCTTTACATCATATCATATGGAGCCAACAAAATTAGTGGAATTGAAGGATCGATTGGAATAGTTATAAAGTAGCGTTTTCATCTGACCGAGTATGTCTATGTGGGAAGTACTCGTTATTTTTGTGAAGAAGGAAGATATAAATCTTAGAATTTGTATAGATTATCATAAGATTAACCAAGTTTTGATAAAGAATTGGTATCCTCTTTCATTAATTTATGATCTAATTGATAAATTTAGGGTATCCAAGTGGTTCTCTAAAATTAACATACATTCAAGATATCACTGACTGTGATTTTGAAAAGATAATATTATGAGGATTATTTTTAGTAGTAGATATGGCCATTATGATTTAATTTTTATGCCTTTTGGTGTTATGAATTAACTAGCCACCTTTAGGGAATTTATGAATTGGATATTTTAATGGTATTTGGATTTCTTTATGGTGGTTTGTGTGGATGATATACTGGTGTATTCTAGGAAAAAAGTGGATTATGAGAAACACTTACCTATAGTGTTGGGTATCTTGTGGGAGCATCGTCACTATGCTAATTTATCACAATGTTATTTCCTGATGTAAGAGGTATGTTTCTTTGTCCATGTCATTTCTAAAAGATGCATTTTTATAGATCTTGAAAAGATAAAATCTTTTATCTCTTGGAAACCAGTGAATAATGTCTTTGACATATTTTTTTTTTAACTTGATAGGATACTAAAGACACTTTGTGTGGGATTTTAACATTTTGCAACATCGATGATAGGTTTTATGGTAAAAGGAATTTTATGCCAATGGAGCAAGGAATTTCATAAATCATTCCAAGAGTTTAAGGTTAGCCTTACATCAACACCTATCCTTACATTTTCAAAGTATGGATAGGGTTGTGAAATCTATTGTGGTGAATTGGGATCTAGGTTGGGATGTGTTTTCATGTATGGACATCATGTTATTGCTTATAGATTGTGACAGTTATGATAACATGAGAAGAAATACTCAATAAATGATTTTTATAATCGGATACTATAGCCCATGCTTTGAAGGCTTGGTGTTATTTTCTTTTTTGTGAGAAATTTATGGGGTTTACAGACCATAATAGCATGAAACACATTTTATATCAAATAGATTTAAATCTAAGGTAAATAATTTACATGGAATACCTTTAAATATTTTACTCTAACATGATGTATACACTAGGTATAGGAAAAATGGTGGTGAATACATTAATCATGAATTCATACAATTATTTGGATAAATATGCTTCAATTCAGTGGTAGATAATGTTAGTTATAGTAGTCATGCACCTGGATTGTACTGACCAAGATGATGTTATAGTTTTATTCTCAAAATATTTGGTTCCTGATTTGGTTCAGTATATGAAAAAGGCTTAGATAACCAATCATGAATGTGTTACCCTGAGGTCAAAAATCAAGGTGGGTGAACATTGAGGGAGGTAAGTTGTATGAGAGTTTGGTTTGGAGTTTTATAGATTATATCATGGTACCTTTTTATTTTTAGGAACATATTCTTAGTGTCTACCACTATTGGAGATGGGTTATACACCCTAGGATTCAGAAAATATATAGAGTGATGAAAGAAATGTTTTGGGAAGAAGGGTAAGTTGTCTCATCGATGCATAGGTCCTTTTAAGATACTTGAATTATCTTATGAGGTGTCATATTTGTTGGATTTTCCACCATGTTTTAGTTCATTATATAACATGTTTCATATATCTCAATTGAAAAAGTGCCAATTTGATCTTGACTTTGTGATTCAATGAGATCACATTGACCTAGAGCTAGATGATACATTGATTCATGTATCAGTACAAATTGTGGATAGGTAAGAGAAACAATTTTGTGGTAAAATAATTGGTCTAGTTTGGGATTTATGGAAACATGGTCAGATTCAGTAAGAAATGTGGGTGCGTGAAAAGGAAATGTTGAAGTAGTGGTCCAAACTCCTACAGGAAAACTCTAGTTTTTTAATTTATGGGGACAGAAATCCCAATAGTGGGGAGAATGTATCACCTCTTTTTTCTAGTACATTAATAGTTATTTAAGTATTTAAAGTATATATAATGATCAATTTTTTTGGGGAGGTTCAAAGGATCTTGTTCGTGATTTTAAGGATTTTTTGGAGGTGCACGGTTTGAGCACTGTTAGTACAAACCCTGCACCCCATCTAGGAACCTGTGTGGATTTTGGTAGGAGGGACAGTAAATCTATTTAATTTTTCAATGTTTTATCAAACCCATGTCGATCTCAAGGGGAAACTATGAAATTATGGATAGAGGGGAAAATCACGGTTGGCACAATGTTTGTCAAACCGTGCAAGAAAACTGTGTAAGGGGTTGTCTTAAGGCAGTAACACTACAACACCCCAAATTCATATGAATTATTTTTCAAATAAATTATATTTTTTTGATATCTTTCATTACACATAACACAAACTTAATCTTGTGCTACATGCAACACTAGGTTAGCATGTGTTACACATAACACTGAGTTCTAACAAAAGAATGATATGTTATTGATATAGTAATTTAAAGGCGACCATTATAACCTAGTTGTTAAAAATAGTGATATGAATAGTAATAATTATTTTTTAAATATCAATTATAATGGTTATATATAAAGTAAGCATATTTTTTAAAAAAGTTCTTATTTTTTATAAAGACTTTATACATTTCAAAAATACTTTTTCACAAAAAAAATGTTTTTTATTTATTTGTTTGAACATTAATAAAATTAAATTTTCACAATTTTAGAAAATTAATTGGATAAAACAAACATAATTTTTTAAATCATCACAAAAAATTATCTTAGTGTGAATTTTGTGGATGTTTCTGAAAGTTTCATCTTTTGATGAATAGTTAAAAATAATGAATTTTAATTGAAAAAATGCCTCTTTGGTTAATTTTTTTTAAAGTTTAATTATATAAAAATTGGTTTTAAAGTAAAATTGGTTCAATTATACATCTATTAACCTAATTTATTTTATTTTAATCAATTTAATATTGAATTTTGAAACAAAAATATTGTAATCTTTTGAATATTTTCTCTTTAAAAACACACTTTTTCATCACGTCTGCAGGATTCATTTTAAAATAGATTTTGAATCTTATGTGAATTGAATTTGAAAAAATGGATTATATATTTGGAATAAGAATAATTTATATTATCAAATATTCACAACTTAATTTTTTACCATAATTAAAAGTAAAAACAGTAAAAATGATTTACCATGGTTAACGTAAAAATGGGTCTACTATAAAGTTAAACTAAAAAGATGAGGGTTAAAAATAAACCAAAACATGTAAAAATATCCATTTTACAGAACTATTTAGACCTTATACCTTATATTTTATATAATACTTCATTTTTGATCCATGTGGTATGAGAAAAATATCTTTTCACCATTTTATTTTCAAAAAATTGCAAGTGTACCACTCACCTTACTTATAAATAGTCACTCCTTCTCCTCTCATATTCACACATTCAAACCATTTTGGTTCTTTCAAACCTTTAACTAATAACATCCCAACTTCTATAACTTTATAATCCTTAGTATTTACATAAATATAAACTAGTGAGGTTTTTGGGGGAAACCTAAGGAGGATATCTAAAGAATAGGTAACGTTCATCAATCGGTGTTTTTGTTTTATATCTTCCTCAACCACTTTTAATTATTGTTAAACCATACTGATATAATAACCTATGTATATAACATATAATGATATGTTTTTATGATAATTTAATGACCTAAAAACATCCCATATTCCATCAAATGAGCTATGAGATCAGTATTTATGTGTACGACAAACTACCGCCTCACGAACCAATGACATTCATTTTTCCATTACCACATCTCATGAATAGTTATAATAATGAATTAAAATTTTATATATTATATTTATGATATTAATATTCTTTTGGAATAAAAATATCACATTTTCCTTTTTTTACAGTCCATTCTATGGGAATATGATAAAGTTGTTCGTGTGTGCGAAAGACTACCGCCTCACGAAGTGATGTGCTTCGTTAACTCTTTACATGGAAGGTAATAAAGATGTTTTTAATGAACATAAAAGATATATATGAAACAAAAAATATTATATAATTTTAATATATTATTTACCTTTATTTATTTTTTTCCTTCAATAAAATGGAAACAATGTCCAAGCGTACGTACAACCTACCGTCTCCATGAACGGTGTATTTCATTTTCTATGTATAGCATTTGTGGATCACTATAAATAAATATTTAATTAATATATATTATATTTATATAATGTTTAAAAGTATGGATATTATGTAACCATGATCAAATTAAGAGTATTTAAAACAACAAATCAAAACATATAAGAAAGAATAAAGTGGTTATTACTCAAAACATGACTTTAACATTGAATTGTAAATAAATGGGTAATAAAAGGTCATAAGTAAATGATATATAGTATGATATATATAATATATTTTTAATATATTTATAATAAATTTATCATTATTATACAATAGTTTCTCATGTGTACAAAGGAAGTCGATACTTAACGTAATTGATTTCCATCTCACGTTTTACTTATGCGAGAAAAATGTCATATTCAACACCTTTTTCTTTTATGTGGTACATATACTAAACATGAATTTATATTATAATTATTCTTCTAAAAATATATTGGGTTTTACATATTCATTTGAGGATCTCTCATTCATGGGGTTTGTGGTTCAAAAGCTAAAAAATAGGTAAGTGATTTTTGTCTCAATTTTCCTTCTTTGAGACTTATGTTATATTGTGCACCTATATTCCTTTACAAGTTGTATATAAATCTTTTTCACTTATAATATCATTAATTTATCCTTCCCCAAAATATTTTAAGTTTCAATTAATTATTTTACTTTATGGTTCTTACATTTCAAAATTTCCAAAGTGGTAAATATTTTATGTTACAATCTCATCGTTTATCCGGATTATTTATGATTATGTTTTCGATGATAAAATATTATAATCCATATCTCACAAAACTCATGACTTTTCTTCACCTGTGATTATTTATGATATTAATCATACTATTTTCCACTCTTTGGTACTTAATATAACTGAGAATTGTTTTAATAAAATCTGACTTTATTTCTCTCTGGTCAGAAATGCATTTTCTTCCAAAACCATGTTTTATAAAAAAATTCAAAAGTGATTTATTATTATCCTATACTTTTTAAAAAAATTACCCATTTTTTACTTTTTAAAAATAATTCAAATCAATCTTCATGTCGCTTTCCAAAAAATTCATGTTTGGATTTTACAAAAAATGTGAAAATAATCTTTGTTTTAACATGTATGGCATGAATGGAATTTCAATTTGTCATAACCATTATTTTATTTCAAGCATAATTTATAAGTTTTCTTATTTTTTTCGAAGAAAAATATTTTAAAAATGATTTATATTTTATTTTAATTTTCAAATAATAATGGATATTTTCCTCATGAAATTTTTTAAATTATTTATAAAGCTTCATTTATAAGTTTTCAAGGTTATTTTTAAAGAACAAAATTGTGAAAAAAATTTATGTTTTAAAAATTGATTTTCAAAGAAAAGGTATTTTCCTTAGGAAATATTTTAAGTGGTCCTTAAAAATCATTCTCCATATAATATTAAATCCTTTGACATAACTTATGATTTATTGAGGTATTAACCAAAGATATCATTCTTATTCTTTATCTGAATGGTTCATGTTTATAATGACATTATATTTATGCAATCCATTTCTCTTTTATAGGTTATACTATGATAAAATTCTTATGAAATCATCTTTATCCATAGGTCATGAAATGAGGAAATGATGAAATTATTATGAAACTTGTATCTTTTACATAGGTTATGATATGATGAAATTTTTATGAATACCATTTCATTTCATGGGTTTTGATATTGTGAATGTTTTATGATCTTATGGAACACATATGTATGATTTTCATTATGTGATGGGTGGGACCTATATCTAACTTCAATAAATTAGTTAAATCTTTATATCTTATGAGATAAAAATGGTAAACAAGTTCATGTGATTGATCCACTATGGGAAATAGTTGTTTCTTGATCAACTATTAGAAACAGGTGTTTCCTAATATATAATGTGAAACAGGTGATGAGTAATGATCCACTATATTGATTGTATTGGTTGTTTACCTTGAAATATGAAATTATATTCAATATATATGATAGTTACACACTTTTATGACATGATATTATGGTTCATGATTGATTTATGATAATTTATAATGCTTATGGGCCATATTTTTGGAAATGATAATGTTTTATGCCATGAATCTTGTTTTTGATCTATGATAGGTTGGGTATGAACTTTGTAAGTTATTTTCATGATCACATGATCTTATACTTATCTTATTATTTCATATGATCATATATTCATATCTCTTATGTTTATCCCTATTGATTATCTAAGCTCTCCCTCTCTTAAGTTTCTTTCCCTAGGTTATGAAGAATGGTTTAGATGTGGTATGCCTAAGAGGAGTACAATGTGATAATATTTCTGTGTGAGATGTTGAATATATTTCACCAAATTAGAATATTGTGTAACAATACTATAAGGAAACTAAACTATTATGTTCTTCGTGCATGTATTTTTGTAATGTATTGAATATTCATATAAAAAAATGTAATATCTATGTATGAAAAGCTTTGGTCGCTATAGTTGGTATCAAAGGAAAGGTTTAGTTAACCTTTTTAAACTAGGATAAAAAATATTTGGAGTACTCCTTAGGGATATATCAAATGATATTACAAGGTATATGTCTAAGGATAAGCCTAAGGCTGACTCAAAGTATAGAAAAATGTCCTAGAATTTCGGTAAAGGATAGAGTGAGTTGTTTCCAACCAATTACATCCTTGCATAGATACTATAAGTGGATGTGTATCTAGAACAAAGGTATCTAGGTGTAATAAATCTAAAGAGGGTGCATTTATCTATACTTGGTTGTCACCTGGTTCATGAAAACGGGTCTTGTTGCACAACTAGTTTAACTCTCTCAGAAGATATGCTTTAGCAATTCACAAACTCTTTACATACTACCATAATGAATGATTTAAATAGATAGTGACTATAGATTACCTAGGATAAACCTAAGGTGTCATAGATTGAAAATAAGTTTTATGATTTAGACATCTTATAAGTTATTTTTCATGATTATGTAATTTTTCACTATGATAATTGTTTCTCACGCTATACTTTTTGGTTTTATTTAATGGATAGAACCCAAAGGAACCATGTTATTTCTTAATTCATATGACTAGGAAATGATTTTACTCCTTTGAAACCAAACATTATGGGATCTATAATTAAAAGTTTTATCAATGTGCTCATACCACTTTCTCAAGCTATGAATCATGTTGAACTTCCAAATGATCTAAGGAGGCAAAAATGTTCTGTTAAGTCCTTCATGAGGAAATGTTCACCTTCTATAATTAGTTCCAATGATCCACTAGTTGTTGAGAAATGGATCAGTACCACTGAAATGATATTTTTTTTATTAAATGTTCAGAGCATGAAAATATTATTTTGGTTGTTTATAATTTGGAAGGTGAAGAAGTTCAGTAGTAGACTCTAATTAATAATAAGGGGGAATAATAAGAAATTTAATTTATAGAATGGTAAGATTTTAATGGTATATTTCTCAGTAAGTAGTTCCCTCATATTCTATGAGTGAATATTGATAAGGAATTCCTTAAACATAAGAAAAAGGATGTTGAATATATTGGTATCTATGAATCTAATTTTACAAAACATTCAATGTATGCTTCTTGTTTATTTATCAGCCCTAAAAGAAAAATTGATCAATTATTTAGTGTCCTAAAAAAATTATTCAAAATACGTTGGATATAAGAGACTTTAGTATCTAAAAACAAGTCATTTGATGGAAACTGAAGTTAGAAATTGAAATTTGATATTCCTATAATTCCTATGGGTTCTGATAAGAAAAATAATATTGAGTCTCATAAAAACTCAAGTGGTGGAAAGAAATTCTATCCATCTGTATGCGAGAAATGTGGGAAGAAGCATCAAAGAAATTACTTGAATGGAACTAGTAGGTTCTTTAAATATGGAAAGGTAGGTCATAATTCCCATGAATTTCAAAATTTAATTAATGGGATAGAAAATTCAATGGAGGAAAATATGATTCCAACTAATTCCCCACCCACACTCTAGTGTTTCAAGTGTAAGGATTTTGGGAATTATTCAAATAAATTACCCAATCCAAGGGATAATGTGGATGATAATCCAAAACAACCTCTAAATACAAAGGAAAAAAGGGAAATCTTTTGAAATCTCAGTAGATTAAGTTAATCATGAATATTAGACAACACGTATCCTCCCATACTTGTTTTGGAATTTCATGTTTGATTTTGTATGAATAAGAACTATGAAGATCTTATTTTTCATCCGTTTTCAAAATTTCATGTGATTAACTCCCTCTACCTGGATTCAAGAATAATGAAATCAAATTTTATATTCTATCAGTATAATGATGAAACCGTTATTTAAATAGAAATTTTTTGTATAAGATAAGAGCTTATATAAGGGGAAAAGGGTGAATTAACTTTTGGAATTATATATGTCTCCAAATAATATTAACTTAAGGGTTATAGATACCATCATGGGATAGTGATTTTAATACTTAACGTAAGTCCAAATTAATTTACACATTTTTTGAGGTTTTATGTGATGGGAGTTATATCATGATTAAGGATATTTAAAGATACATTTATGGAAATACAACCCTTTGGTTTTGTATATGTTTTAGTGAAAAAATTATTTTATGAGGAATTAATTAAAACTTTCTTCCCCTATGATCAAAGTTACTAGTAACCATTAGGGTTTATCTTATATTTGATGGTGAGGTGATTATGGGTTTTAATAAATCACCTTAAAAAGTAATCAAACTTCATTTATATGAGATAATATTTATCTTTGGATCTGATTAATATAACATACATTAAGTGGTAAGGTTTAATGGGGTACCACATTAAATTGTATCTGATATGAATCTGAGTTTTAAACTGAAGTTTTAGAAAATTCTTTAACAAGATATTTATACTTAGTTATGTTTTAGAACAACGCAACATCCTTATATAGATGGTCGGTCTGAGAGAGAAATTCAAAGGTGATTGAGATCAAAACCTTCCCCAATTGTGTTTTCCTACAATAATAGATTTTAATAAAGACTTCATATGGATCCTGATGAATCCCTCCATGGAATGAAATGTATATCTCCAATGTGTTGGAATAAAGTTTGATAAAGAGATCTATTAGGACCTAAGATGTCCAAGAAAATGGAAGGTAAGGTTACAGACATTTAACAAAACATCAAGAAAACATATATTCGGTAGAAAATTCATGCTGATAAACATTGGCATGATCTATAATTTGAATTTAGTGACAATGTATTTCTAAGAATTTCTCTATATAAGAAGGTTATTATATTCAGGAAGAAAGGGAAACTAAGCCCTAGGTATATCATTCCTTTTGATATTATTGATTATATCAGGATGTTAGAATATTGGTTGGTACTTACACCAAACCTCTCTCAATTATATTATGTGTTTCATGTATCTATCATGAGGAAGTACGTACCTGATCCTTCACATTTACTGAACTCATAGGTCAAACCATTGGAGAATGATATTTCTTATGAGGAACCACTAGTGGGGATTTTGTATTCTAGAGAGAATGTTCTCCAAAAAAGGATAACTCGCCTAGTCAATGTTTTTTGGTGAAAACACCATTTTGAGGAAACTATGTGGGAACTTGAGGATATTATGAGGCATAATTATCCTCATTTTTTTTATCAAAATGATGAATTTTGAGGGTGAAATTAATTTTAAGGGGGTAGAATATAACACCCTAAGTTTTTATGAATTATTTTTTTTAAAAATAAATTAAATGTCATTGATATAATGTGTTATACAAAACACCAAGTTAATCTTTCACTATACGCAACACTAGGTTATCTTACATTACACAGGACACTAAGTTTTAACAAAACCACGATATTATAAATATAGTTATTTAAAAAAATTGTTATAACCAAGACATTAAACTTAGAAATATGAATAGTAATAACTAATTTTAAATATTAATTATAATTTCTCAATATAAGGAATTATATTCATAAAAAAGTTCTTAATTTTTGGTAACGTCTTTATATGTTTCGAAAATACTAATTCCGTAAAAAATGATTTTATTCCTTTCTCTGAACATTAAGAAAATTATTTTTTCACACTTTTAGAAATCTTATTTTATAAATTAAAAATAAATTTTTAAATAAACTTGAAAAAAATATCTAATGGTTATTTAATGGTATTTTTATGAAAAGCTTTTTTTTTGATGAATAATGAAAAATGCTGAATTTTAATTGAAAACTACCTTATCATTTAATTAATTTATAAAGTTAAATTATTTTTTAAATTATTTTTACAGAAAAATTAGTTCAATTATACATAAATTAATCTAATTTAGTTCATTTTAATAAATATCATATTGAATTTTGCTATAAAAACTTTATAAGCTTTTGAACATTTTCTCTTTAAAACCCCACTTTCTCATCTCATCTGTGACATTAATTTTAAATTAAAATTTTCCACTTCTATGATTGGAATTTTTGAAAATTAATTCCATATTTTTAATAAGAATAATTTCTGTTCTCTAATAATTCAACTTAATTTTTTACCAAAATTAATAGTAAAAACTATAAAAATAATTTATCGTAGTTAAGGTAAAAATGGGTTTACTATGGGGTAATCTAAAAATATAAGGGTTAAAAATAATCCAAAACATTTACAACACCCATTTTATGGAAATATTTCGACCTTATCACTTATAATCTATATAATACTCCTTTTGGGATCCTTTTTTATGAAACAAAACGTGGGTATACCTTTTCTTTTTCAAAACATTACAAGTGTGCCATTCACCTCACTTATAAAAGGTCACCCTTTCTCCTCTCCTCTTCACACCTTAAAACCTTTTTGGTTTGAATAATATCCACCTTAATGACTTCCAAAATTCCCTCCTCCCATCCTAGATCATTATTTTGGACATAAATCTAACCAAGACTTTTGGTGTAAACCTAAGGTGGATACCTGAAGAAGAGGTGACATTCATCAATGAGCGTTTTTATTTTTTCTCTTCCTCCACATCCTTAAATTCTTATTAAATTATGATGATATTATAACCACAATATATTCCATATAATTATATGTTTTCATTTTAAGTTAATGACCTATAACTATATCATATTCCATCAAATGGGTTATGAAACCATTATTCATGTGTACGACAGACTACCGCCTCACGAACCGATGTCAACTGTTTTTCCATTACCACTTATCACAGATGGTTATAATGATTTATTAAATTTTTAAATATAATATTTATGATATTAATATACTTATTTAATCATAACATCACTTGATTCTTTTTACTTTCCATTCTGTGATAATATGATAACAAAATTTTTGTGTATGGCAGACAACCGCCCTACGAAGTGATGTAATTCATTCACACTTTACATGGAAGGTAATAAGGATAGTTTTAATGAAAATATTTGATATATATGTAATAAAAATTATTTTTATGTTAATATATTATTTAACTTTATTTCTTTCTTTTCTTTTGGAAAATGGAAACAACGTTCATGCATACGTACTGCCAACCATCTCCATGAATTATGTATTTCATTTTCTATCTCTAACCTTTATGGATCACTATAAATACATATATACTGAATATATATGATATTTATATAATGGTTAAAATTATGGATATTTTTTAACAATTATTAATGTAATATTACCCAAAAAAACAAATCATTTCATATACGAAAAAATAAAGCGATTATTACCCGAAACCTAACTTTAGCATGGTGTTATTAATAAAATGGGTATTAAAAAGTGATAAATAAATCATATATGGTATTTTATATATAATTATGTTTTTAATATATTTATAATAAAATTATATTTATTATACTGGAGTTTCTAATGTAAACAAATTAAGTCAAGACTTAAGGTAAGGGATTTCCCTCTCAAATTTTAACTGTTGTGAGACGCATGTCATATTCACCACCTATTTATTTTATGTAGTGTATATACTACCCATGAATATATATTATTATGATTCACATGAAAAACTATTGTTTTTTACATATCCATTTTAGGATCTCTCATTCATGTGGCTTACGGTTCAAAAGTAAACAAATCGGTAAGGGGTTTTGTCTTAATTTTTCTTCTTTGAGACATATATTATGTTATGAACCTATATTCCTTTACAAGGTTTATATACAGAACCATTTACATTTAATATCATGAAATTATATATACCCATGATATTTTATATTTCAATTAATGATGTTCCTTCGTGATTCTTACCTTTCAATGTTTTCAAAGTGGTAAATATTTTATGTTATAATCTCATCCTTAATTAGGATTGTTTATTATTATATTTTTTATGGAAAATATTATGATCTATATCCCATGAAAATAATTAATTTTATTACCATATTTTTATAAATGATATTAAAAGTACCATTTTTCACTTTTTAGAACTTAAAATAATTGCGAAAATATATTTAAGAAAATTTTACTTTATTTTTCTCTTCGATAAAAAATCCATTTTCTTCTAAAACCATGTTTTCCAAATATGTTTTCAAAAGTGTTTTATTATTAACCTATGATTTCTAAAAAAATTACACATTTTTTAATTTTTAATTTTTTTAAAGTAATCTTCATTTTTTTTCAAATAATTCACATTTAGATTTTACAAAAAAAATGTGAAAAGAATATTTGTTTTAACATGTATAATATAAATTGAATTTTATATAGTATTGAACATTATTTTATTTGGATATTACTTTATATGTTTTCAAGTTTATTTTTCAAATAAAACTACTTTTAAAAAAATATGTTTTTAAAAAAATTCAAAAAAGAAATGGTATTTTTATCATTAAATGATTAACATGATTTTCAAATATTCCTTTATAATTTTTTAAGGCTATTTTTAAATACATGGAATTTGAAAATTATTTATGTGTTAAAAATTTATTTTCACTAAAAATTTATTTTCATTAGAAAATGTTTTAAATTATATTTCAAAATCATACTCCATCTAAGATTACATACTTTAAAGTAACTTATTCTTTGTCGGGGATATAGACCAAGGACATAATTCTTATTATTTATTTGAATGGTATATTTTTTTGATGGCATGATGTTCATGAAACCAATTTCACTTCCATGGGTTATACCATGATAAAAAATTTTATGAAAATATCTTATTTATCCACTGGTAATGAAGTTATTAAATAACTAAATGATTATAAAACCTGCCACTTTTCAATAGGTTATGATATGATGAAATGTTTATGAAGTCCATTTAATTTCTCTGAGTTTTATATGATGAATGTTTTATTATCTTATGGAACATATAATTATTATTTTCATTATGTGATGGGTGGTACATATATCTCCCTTTAATGAATTGGGTAAATCTTTGTATCTCATTATATTTAAATGGGAAACAAGTCGATGGGTTTGATCCACAATGGGAAACATGCATGTTATGATCTGCTATGAGAAATAGGTGTGTCCTAGTCCACAGTATAAAATAGGTGATGAGTCTTAATCAACTATATTGATGGTTTTGGTAGTTAGAATTGGCATATGAAATTATTTTCAATATTTATGATGGTTCCACGCTTTTAGGACATTAGTTTATGGTTTGTGATTGATTTATGATGATTTATCACCCTTATGATCCATGTTTTTATAAATGATAAATTTTTATGCCATGACTCATGTTTATGATCTATAAAAGGTTGGGTTTGAAATTTATAAGTTATGTTCATGATAACATACTATTGTTATTATCTTATACATTCATATGATCATAGATTTATATATCTTATGTTTACCCTTAATGAGTATATAATATCACCATGTATTATGTTTCCTTCCCCAGTTTATGAAGAAAGGTTTAGGTAGGGTATTCTTAAGAGGGGTACTATGTGAGAAGTTCTTTTTGGTGGATTTTGAATATCTTTCACCAAATTAAGAGATTGTGTACCTAGTATCCAAATAAACTAAATTATTTCTATACTTGTGCCTATTTTTTTTAATATATTGAATACTCATTCAAAAATATGAAATATATATGTATGAAAATCCATATCCTCTATAATCACTACATATTTTACTAAACGGTGTGGCCAAACCATGCTATATATAGTTGTAAATCAGAAATTTTTAGATCAAATTAATATTAAATCCTAAGACCCCATTTAATTTCTTAATCTTCCCAAATATCAAATTATTTTTCCAACCAAGGATCTAGAGCTGTTTCTATTCAATCTAGGAGAATTTTTTAGGTGGTTCAAATCCCATTGGAGGTCTAGTTTCATTGGTATGTTTCTATTATTGGTCATTCTTCCATGATCTCTTCTCCTCATATTTATCAGAACCATAGATCTAATCCACTTTGGATAGATCAATATTCATTAATGTGAATTGTAATGTTTTATGATTGTATATATTGAAGTATAGAATATCCAAGCTCAGATCGTAGGGTCCGTAGTTTCATTCTACATTTTCACCAACCGTTGCGAGGAATGTGGATTCTCTCTCAACTCCAACTAATTATAACTTGAAGTATTATCTTCAAATAAGTGTTTTTATTGCGATTATTGTGAAATCCATGTGTGATTTTTGTTGGAAACCTCTTTAGTGGTAGTTTTGATAAAATCTGGAAAATAGATAGCTTGGAGTAAAATAATCTTTGATGATAATTTTAAAATGGTAAATATAAAATTATGGTTTTGATTTGATACATGTAAAATGGTAGTTTAAATGTTTTAAA
Organism: Viscum album; assembly: GCA_963277665.1. Lineage (NCBI taxonomy): Eukaryota > Viridiplantae > Streptophyta > Magnoliopsida > Santalales > Viscaceae > Viscum > Viscum album. The sequence goes on from OY728158.1 coordinate 1,617,850,672, forward strand.
TAAGAAAGGTTTTATGTGAAATGGATATAAATATATTATGGAATACAAGGTTGGTGTGAGTTCATTTTCCTTAGACATGACCGTATGTAAGGGGTGTGTTCCATTGGGGCACCCAGTATTGGTTATCTTGTGATGACTTGGTAGATCAATGAGAGACCGCTCATGAGTATGGAAAATCCCCTAGGAATGAATTTGTTGATGTGTGGATGTGTGTAATCAGGTAAAGGGTATGAAAAATGAGACGGGAAATGTTTTAATAGCTTATTTTCTTTCATTCCATGAAAAACTGTTTTGTATTTGATATAATTTGTTTCAACTATTTTAAATTTATTTTATATAAATGAGTTGAAAAGTTTTGTCCTAGTGGTATGAGTTTGGTATTCAGTGGGTAAATCTTACTAAATTTATAATCGTCCCCTGCTTGGTAAATTTTGTAAATTTGCAGGTGTCATCTATCGATACACAACTAAAGGAAATATTTCTTAGTTCATTAGTGATGCTTCTTGATACTGTGGGAATGGATTGTTGATTTAGAGGTTCCAGAAGGTTGGGAGTTACTGGTTGGATGTATTTGGTGTCTTTGGGTTTTTATTGTCTTTTATTCTTTTGGTTATATCACTTGGTTTCCTCTTGTACACTGATATGATTATTATCTTTGTTATTTTCTGAGTTTTATTTTTATGCACATGAATCATATAAAGGTTTTTTGTTATTTTTATATAGTTTTGATGTTTATATTTCAAATGGAAAATAATACCCCATATTTTATTAAGTCCCTTGGGATTTATTTCTTGCCTTTGGTGTCATTAGGAAGTCACTTAAGTCCAATAGCACCCACCGTCTTTTCCCAATCCAATGAGTGAGGGGTGGGATGTTACATTAGAAAAATATACATTTCACTTTCCTTGAATGTTAAATAAAATAGGAGTTTTATTTATTTTATTCCTATGAAATCTTTATCCAATGCTTCATAAATTTTATCTTACTCAGATTTTATTTTCCATGTATTTTTTTTAAATCACAAAGGGACGATATTTATGAAGATTAATTTTTCTAGTTTTATACTAATGTTTGTTAATGTTATCTATATAAAAATTTAATACAATTAGATAATAATTTAAAAAAAAATTTCAAATGTTTTATAAATGCAGTAAACTGGAGAAGTTGACAGAAGTTTAAATATTATGAATGGTAAGACATACCATAAAAATTTATAGGGACTTATTATTTAAATTATATCATACTTAATCTTTTTTATCCGTGATTTTTATTTTCAAAAGGAGGATATTTTTGAATCAAATAATCTTCTTTGTCCTCAGTTTTGAAAATCAAAATACACTCATGTTACAATATTATTTTGAACTGACTGTTTGGATCATTATTGTTTGAATTTTTTTCTATGTATTATGAAGTTTCTAATTTCAAGTTCTATTTTATTGTTATGTTCACTAGATAGCATGCACTGAAGTGGTTTCAAGGTAAGATGCAGGTGTTTGGATGGATTTTACTCATAAGATGATACCATATTGTAGAGACCCAAAGCCTGACGTACATGTACATTACTTTTCTTCTGCGAAATACTTAATACATAACAAAAACAGACACACAAGGACCATAATAGTTTTGTGCCTTTGGAAACTTCGAATATAAACTTCTAATCTTGTTGAAAGTTCTTCAACATCTCCCATAACGATCATCCCCTTTTTGTTTCCTTACCCAAAACCTTTCTTTTAATCCTGGGGAAAAGAAAACATATAAAGGGTGAGATCGAATTCTCAGTAAGGGTAAGCATGGAGAAAATAAAACCAACCATATACATTTGAACATAAAAACATGAAAATAATGTTTAAACATCGAAATCTTGAGCAATGACATAAAACATGGCAGTACGTAAGCAATATATCATAATAGAATATCAATCATGATAAAATAGATTGGAAATAAAACTTGTAATTGTGGAAAAACATTAATCACATGATATGATTTCTATAGTATCCAAGGCATTGTTTCCAAGACCATCTTAGTGTACAAAGTTCCTTTCTGAATCGAGTTCACTCCTCGTTCCTATCCTGTATCACTGAACTGGATTAACTTACCATTCCATCCATGTCTATCTCATGAGATATAAATCTTTACCCAATGCATTTGAGGGAGATATAGGTCCCACCCATCTCATAATTAAATCATTCTTTTATGTGCCACAAAATCATAAATCATACATCATTGCATAACCCATGTAATAAAATGGGATTCTTAAACATCATGCCATCATAAAATAATCCTTATTAAAAAATGGATATCATTTCATCATAAGAAGAATCAAACCATGTAAATAATGGAGACATTATACTTGAAACATAAACAAATTAAATAATGTCATTTTAGAAGGAAAATAGTTTTGATAAAACACTTGTAATGAATTCTTGAGGAAAATATCCTTTCATCTTCAAAATCATTTTATTTTCACAAAATGCCATGAAATTTTAAAAGAAAATGGTTTTGTTGAAAATAATCATGAAATCTGGTAGAGGAAGCTTCATGAAAATGATTCAATATTAAACCGTAAAAATCCATTCACGCCGTATAAGTTAAACGTAACATTCTCCTCGTACTTTTGTCAAAAAAGTCAAAAAGTTCCTTGTGTGGTAAACAAAAGTAAGATTCCTTTCATAACATGTGGTAAAATTAAAAAATTGGTAAAAAGGCCATTAAAAATACATGAAATCATTTTTATAAAACATGGACATGGATGATAACAAAAACCCCAGTAAATACTTACGAATAAACAATCTCGGATAAGAGCGAGATTGGAATAGTTATCCCTTACCTTAGGTCTAATATGCTTCGTACGTATCCAAACCTACTGTATAATGATTTAAATAATGTAATTGAATTATTACATAATTATGTTCATTTTTATGATATCATATATGGTTTACTTATGACTTTATATTACCCGTTCTTTTGTAAATTCGATGTAAAAGCAGTGATTTGGGTAAAATCGTTTCATTTATTGTACGTGTTTTGACTTGTTGTTCTTGATATTATTACTTATATCCTGATTTAAATAATTCCATAATTTAAAACATGATTTATATATAATATATATTCATCATATACATATATACATGTGATATATCAATAAATGGAATGAAATACACCATTCATGGAGATGGAAGGTCGTATTTATGCATGAACGTTGTTTTCCTTTCCTTATTGAATTGAATGGAATTAAGTAGATGAAATACATACATATATATATATATACATAAATCCAGTATCATTATTATTTCATATATTTCATGATTACTTATTATGTATACTTTATAATCATTCATGAATGGTTAACATGGAGAATGAATCTCATCACGTCGTGGAGACGGTAGTCCGTACGTACGCATGAGCGATGATACCTTTCCCTTGATCGTGGAATTGTATTGAAGTGTATGTATAATATTTCAGAATCAATATAAATTTATAATAATCATATATATTTATTTACACCATTATACCCATCCATGTAAGGTGGTGGTCGAAAACAGATTACACCACGGTGTGGATACGGTATTCCGTACATACGCACGCGCGGTGATTTTGTTTTCCGTGGGATGGATAGAAGGTGAAATAAGGTTGTTTCATGTTTATAATAACATATCAGTATACAATTAATACTAATGTTATTACTTTATAATGATAAAACTAAATAAGAATAAGTATAACAAGAAATAAACTCGAGATAATCGAAAGAAGAGATTACATCTTCTTCGACGCACCTCCTTTAAGCTTCCTCTTAAGGAAGTAGAGTTGGTCTTTTGAGAAGACCAGAACCTCCAGAACTTTTCTAGGTAAGTGAAGAAGAGAAATCGGCAGGGGTTGGCCGAGCTTCAAGGCTCAAAAGGGTGTGAAGAGAAGAGGTAAGGGGTGCCCTTTTTATAAGGGGGGAGAGGGGCACCTTTGAAAAAACTTAAAATATTATTTTATAATAAAGTCATATTCGGTTTTAAATAGCTCCAAACTGATTTATTTAGAATATAAGGTGGTTATGGGTATAAATACTCTCAACCAATAGGTATTAGACAAGTTTAGGTTTCTATTTTAAATTTATCTTTTAGATTTAACTCTAAGTTAAATAATTTAACTTTTATCGTGTCTTCTTGTTTTCTTACACTATATGGTTAATAAACTTACTATAACAAGCCAAACGAACCCCAAGTGGTTCATTATTAATATATATAACGTTATATAAGTCATTTGGATGAACCTTATATTTTTAGGAATATAATAACAATTAATAATATAATATTTGTTTTAAAAACTATTTTATGTCACTTTTGACACTATTAGCTAATTGATTTTTGTGAAAATCATAACAGCATTATTAGATCGAACAAAGTTAATCAGATCAATACTAACATGTCATATTAACCTATAAATTTAGTGTAATTCATAAAAAGTTTAAAATTACATTTATTTGGGTATTTATAACATCAATTATTTTAATATTTCATTAATAAGGTAATTACCGCATCATCATTGTGTCATAAATAAATTAGATTATTTAATGTCTAAAAATAATAAATAAAATACCATTAGGTATTAAATCTTTTTATCTTTCCAATTAATCTTTATAGTCAATTTTATCTTACGTATAACCTTACATTAAAAATGTTTTAGTTATTAAACATTGATTTTAACTATTTTAACTCTACTTTAAATAAAATAATAATAAATTTCCTAATCTAATTCAAGTGGACCTAAAGGGTAATATTTTATTCCAAAGTTTTTTTTGTCGAACTAAATTTATCCAATAGAATTAGGGCATGTGTTAGGGTAATAATAATATCATTTTTACGCTTTATTACCCTATTTACTTTTTACCGTGGTAAATAAAAGTAAAAAGTTGCTATTCACCATACATTATTTTTATCTTATTGAACCACATTTTACTCCTTGATATTAACAGTGTCTCTTAGATTTTAAAAATTCCACTCACAGAAGAGGTAAAATTATGTTTTATGTAAATTTTCAAATTCTCCTAGGAGGTGGGTAAAAGACGGTGAAAAGTTCAATAAAAAAATTTATATATCTAAAATTATTATAAAATGACTCCAATGAATTACATTGAACATATATAGGTATTATGTGTCAATTTTGACATAAAATAAATTTAAATAAAATAAATAATTATTTAAATAAAAAGTCAGTTTTCAAATAGTAACCCAGTGTTTTCACTATTCATCAAAAATTGAAAGTTTTCAGAAAAATACCAAAATTTCACCCTTGGCTAATTTAGATATTCCAAATACAAATAATGAAGTCCATTTTGAATGATAAAATTTATAAAATTTCAAAATGTGGGTATTATTATTCATAACGGCAAGTTCATAATATTATAATAATATCTCGTTTAGTGAAACTCGGTATTGTGTACAACACATGCTATCATGGAAGGTCGTGATTGCGTGTAAAGCAAGCCAAGTTAGGGTTGCGTGTAGTTCAAGACTCTTTTTTTGTTTCATATAACAGAATACAATCATATTTCATTTATACATTGAATATATATATATATATATATATATATACACTCAATGTTGCGTAGAATAACTACTATCAAACGAACTTGAAATTGTGTGTAACACGATCCCAGAATAGTGTTGCGTACACTCCAAGATAATACGGTATTATGTATAGTGTAAGATAATCTTGGTGTAGCTTACAACAAAAGACATCAAAGAAATGAAAAATAATAATTCTTATAAAATCTCAGGTTGTTACATTCTACCCCCCTTAAAATGAATTTCGCCCTCAAAATTTTTTGGGGTTATAAATGGTTTTCTACTTGAAAGTTTCTTTAATTGGAACCCACATCATAAAATGGAATACCAAAACTTAACTTTAAAAACTAAATTATGAAATGTAACGGTTACCCAAATTAACTAATCACTGGGTTTCCACATAGGAGAACATAGGTGAAAATATTGATATAGAAGAGAAATCTAACCATCATGTTCTGATGGAGAGTGGTAGAGAACATGGATATGAAAAATCCAATAATCACAAAGCCATCAATTTGTGATTATCTAAGGTACCATCTGATTCATCAGATATAAGAGCACTAGAACAACATTTTTTGTTTTCAATATTATTTCCCTAAAGTTGAAAATTTTGAATTAGAAAAAATACTTACTTGATTTTGGTACAATCTCACCGTTGTTTGTTCCTTGAACAATTTCCACTTCATCTCTTAAAGAAATGAAGTTGAATTTGACTTCCGTGAAGTGTTAGGAGATCAAGTGATACAATGATAGGTCATTCCATCTGTCTCATACATAAGGTTAGCAAAAGTTATCAAATATATATAAGTCCATCTATAGTGAGATTAATCGTATATGGTTCCTAAAATGGGTGTATACTTCGTATATCATACCACATAATAAATTAAAACTAATTTATACTAACCAGGGACTTCATGTTGGCCAGTGGTATGTGATAAAGCCCTATCACACTTCGGTTGTGGGTTCGATTCCCGCATCCTTGTCTGACGCGATGGGTTGTCACCCATCCTACCGGTTGTCCTTTTTCTAAAACTACACTATTATAACATTCCAGAAATAGTATTGAAAAATAGTTATAGCTTTAAAAAAATCTATCTAATGTCCAAATTCATCAATTCCAACCTTTAAGCTTATCGAAAATACTTTTGTCCAATCTTATAGTATAAAGAAAATGATTACTAGAACTGTCATCAACCAAGCATGTGAATACCATCATTTATCCCCCATATATCATAAGATATATCTTGTTGTTCACATTCCAAACATGTGAATATCTTAATCATGTATTCTTTTGAAACATGAATTACCATATAACCTTAATGAAAACATGAATGCTGTTAAAAGTTAACTCTTTCCACATTCAAAAATCCCAAAATTTCTATATACTCAAACCATGATATCACTTTTTCCTTATATCAGTCATGAGCTCATTAATACTATCACACATCTCATTATCTCTTTATCACTTAATTATGTGCATATCTGAATAACCTTTCATAGTTACCAGTACCATTCAACATATACTTTCAAATACTTTAGGAAAAAAATAGTGTAGCAGTCCTTAGATGTGTCTTTATTCTATAGTACCATTACCTATACAACATAACTCTTGATAAACATAAATCATTCCAATACCTTCTTAAACCATTGACCAAGCTTCAACAGTTCTTTCATCTCATATATCATTTGTAGTCTCCTCATTATCACCCACATAAATACTACCCATATGACCATGTTGATTCTATCCATGAGATTTTCTCTTAGGGCATTGGTTTGCATAATGCCCACACATTCCACATTTAAAACATCTAATCATTGTTGATGTCTTAGAAATACCATTATCCTTCTCTATGGTGTTAACTGAACCTTTTCTTTTGCACTTACTAGATTTGTGTCCTTCTTTTCCGCAACCAAATCATCTTCTAGTTCCTTTGAAACATTCTCCTTGATGGCTCTTCCCACATTATTTACAAGATAGAAATTCAACTTTCTTTCTTCTATGATCATCATGAAACTCCATATTTCTCTTATTAGATGAGTCGGGAAACATAACAAATTTGAGATTATTGATCATATTATGAGATTGCTGATTAGGCATAATAACGATGTTTGGACTTCCAAATCCCATTTCATTTGGTTGCTCATGAAGAATATCATTCCATTGTCCATAATATCCTCCATTATCGTGAATCTTTCTATTTCCAACCATCTTCTAAAACCCAAAAAGAATAGTGTGAGAGGAAACAATCATGCTAGGGAAAACAACATAATAAAGGGGGAGTACTGTCAATATCTAACATCTTAGGTAAAATTCTAATATTCTTACCGTAATTCTTGGACTATAACCTATACATATACTTATCCTTAGGGACATCCCTAGACATACCTTAAATATTTCTAGGGATTTCACTTATGTTTTTGCATCCTAGTTTCCAAAGGATAACTAAACCTTTCCTCTGATACCAACTGTAGAGACCCAAAGCCTGACATAAATGTACATTACATTTCTTCTACGGAATACTTAATACATAACAAAAACAGACACATAAGGACCGTAATATTTTAGTGCCTTTGGAAACTTGGATTATAAACTTTTAATAATGTTGAAAGATCTTCAACATCTCTCATAAAGATCATCCGCTTTTTGTTTCCTTACCTAAAACCTTTATTTTAATCCTGGGGAAAAGAAAACATAAAAAGGGTGAGATCGAATGCTCAGTAAGGGTGAGCATGGATAAAATAAAACTAACCATATACATTTGAACTTAAAAACATGAACATAATGTTTAAACATCGAAATCATGAAAAATGACATAAAACATGGCAGTACATAAGGCATAGATCATAATGGAACATCAATAATGATAAAATAGCTTGGAAATAAAACTTTTAATTGTGGAAAACATTAAGCACATGATATGATTTCCTTAGTAGCTAAGGCATTGCTTCCAAGACCATCTTAGTGGACAAAGTCCCTTTCTGAATCGAGTTCACTCCTCATTCCAATCCTGTATCACTGAACCGGATTAACTTACCGTTCTAGCCATGTATATCTCATGAGATATAAATCTTTACCCAATGCATTGGAGGTATATATTGGTACCACCCATCTCATAATTAAATCATTCTTTCGTGTGCCACAAAATCATAAATCATACATCATAGCATAACCCATGTAATAGAATGAGATTCTTAAAAATCATGCCATCATAACATAATCCTTATAAAAAAATGGATATCATTTCATAATAAGAAGAATCAAACCATGTAAATAATGTAGACATTATACTTGAAACATAAACATATTAAAAAATTTCATTTTAGATGTAAAATAGTTTTGATAAAACACTTGAAATGAATTCTCAAGGAAAATATCCTTTCTTCTTCAAAATAATTTTCTTTTCACAAAATACCATGAAATTTTAAAAGAAAATGGTTTTGTTGAAAATAATCATGAAATCTTGTATAGTAAGTTTCATGAAAATGATGCTTTATGAAACTGTAAATATTTATTCACACCGTATAAGTTAAAAATAACATTCTCCTCGTACTTTTATCGGAAAAGTCAAAAAGTTCATCGTGTGGTAAAAAAAAGTAAGATTCCTTTCATAACATGTGGTAAAATTAAAAAATGGGTTAAAAGGCCTTTAAAAATGCATGAAATAATTTTTATAAAATAGGGACATTTATGATAACAAAAACCCCAGTAAATACTTACGAATAAACTATCTCGGATAAGAGCGAGATTGGAATAGTTATCCCTTACCTTAGGTCTGATATGCTTCGTACATATCCAAACCTCATGTATAATGATTTAAATAATGTCATTGACTTATTACATAATCATATTAATTGTTATGATATCATATATGGTTTACTTATGACTTTATATTACCCGTTCTTTTGTAAATTCGATGTAAAAGCAGCGATTTGGGTAAAATCGTTTCATTTATTATACGTGTTTTGACTTGTTGTTCTTGATATTATTACTTATATCCTAATTTACATAATTCTAAAATGTAAAACATGATTTATATATAATATATATTCATCATATACATATATATATAATAGATCGATAAATGGAATGAAATACACCGTTCATGGAGACGGTAGGTCGTACGTACGCATGAACGTTGTTTTCATTTCCTTATTGAATTGAATAGACTTAAGTAAATGACATACATATATATAGATAGATAAATTCAGTATCATTATTATGTCATATATTTCATTATTACTTATTATAGATACTTTATAATCATTCATGAATGGTTAACATGGATAATGAATCTCATCACGTTGTGGAGATGGTAGTCCGTACATACGCATGAGCGATGATACCATTCCCATGATCGTGGAATTGTATTGAAGTATATGTATAATATTTCATAATAAATATAACTTTACAATAATCAGATATATTGATTTATTTACACCATTATACCCATCCAAGTAAGGTGGTGGTCGAAAACATATTACACCACGGCATGGAGATGGTATTTCGTACGCACGCATGCGCGGTGATTTCATTTTTCGTAGGGTGGATAGAAGGTGAAATAAGGTTGTTTCATGTTTATAATAACATATCAGTATATAATTAATACTTATGTTATTACTTTATAATGATACAACTAAATAAGAAAAAGTAGAAGAAGAAACAAACTTGAGAGAATCGAAAGAAGAGATTACCTCTTCTTCGACGCACCTCCTTTAAGCTTCCTCTTAAGGAAGTAGAGTTGGAATTTTGAGAAGACCAGAACCTCTAGAATTTTTCTCGGGAAGTTAAGAAGATAAATGGTCTGGTTTTGGCCTAGATTCAAGGCTCAAAATTTTGTGAAGAGAAGAGGGAAGGGGTGCCCTTTTTATAAGGGAGGAGAGGGGCACCTTTGAAAAAACTTAAAATATTATTTTATAATAAAGTCATATTCAGTTTTAAATAGCTAAAAAATGATTTATTTCTAAGATAAGGTGGGTATGGGTCTAAATACTCTCATCCAATAGGTTTTAGATAAGTTTAGTTTACTATTTTAACCTTATCGTTTAGATTTAACTCTAAGTTAAATAATTTAACTTTTACCGTGTCTTCTTTTTTCTTACACTATATGGTTAAAAGAACCCCAAGTGGTTCATTATTAATATATATAACATTATCTAATTCATTTGGATGAACATTAGAGTTTTAGGAATATAATAACAATTAATAATATAATATTTGTTTTAAAAACTATTTTATGTAAATTTTGACACTATTTGGTAATTGATTTTTGTGAAACTCATAACAGCATTATTAGTTTGAAAAAAGTTAATTAAATCAATACTAAAATGTCATATTAACCTATAAATTTAGTTTAATTCAAAAAAAGTCTAAAATTACATTTATTTGGGTATTTATAACATCAATTATGTTCATATTTCATTAATAAGGTAATTACTGCATCATCATTGTGTCATAAATAAATTAAATTATTTAATGTCTAAAAATTATAAATAAAATTCCATTAGGTAGGATATTTTTTTATATTTCTAATGAATATTTATAGTCGAATTTATCTTATGGATAACACTACATTAAAAATGTTTTACTTATTAAACTTTGATTTTAACTATTTTAACTCTTCTTTAAATAAAATAATAATAAATGTCCTAATCTAATCCAAGTGAACCTAAAGGGTAATATTTTATTCCTAAGGTTTTTTTGGTCGAATTACACTTATCCAATGGAATTAGGACATGTGTTAGGGTAATAATAATATCATTTTTACCCTTAATTACCCTATTTAATTTTTACCGTGGTAAATAAAAGTAAAAAGTTACTATTCACCAAAAAAGTATTTTTATCTTATTGAACCACATTTTACTCCTTGATATTAACTGTGTCTATTGGATTTTTGAAATTCACTCACAGAAGTAGTAAAATTATGTTTTATGTTAATTTTCAAATTCTCCTAGGAGGTGGGTAAAAGACGGTGAAAAGTTCAATAAATATTTTTATATATCTAAAATTATTATAAAATGACTCTAATGAATTACATTGAACATATATAGGTATTATGTTTCAATTTTAACCTAAAATAAATTTAAATAAAATAAATAATTATTTAAATAAAAAGCCGGTTTTTAAATAGTAACCCAGTGTTTTCACTATTCATCAAAAATTGAAAGTTTTCAGAAAAATACTAAAATTTCACCATAGGCTAATTTCGATATTCCGAATCCAAAAATGAAGTCCATTTTGAACGATAAAATTTCAAAAATTTCAATAAGTTGGTATTACTAATCATAACGGCTAGTTCATAATATTATAATAATATCTCGTTTAGTGAAACTCGGTATTGCGTACAACACACGCTATCGTGGAAGGTCGTGATTGCGTGTAAAGCAAGCCGAGTCAGGGTTTCATGTAGTGCAAGACTCCTTTGTTGTTGAATATAATATAATCCAATCATATTTCATTTATACATTGAATATATATATATATATATATACACTCATTGTTGCGTAGAATAACTACTATCAAACGAACATGAAATTGTGGGTAACACGATCCAAGAATAGTGTTGCGTACACTGCAAGATAATACGGTGTTGCATATAGTGGAAGATAATCTTGGTGTAGCGTACAACAAAAGACATCAATGAAATGAAAAAGAATAATTCTCATAAAATCTCGGGTTGTTACAAAGATGATCTAAACCCATCAATCTGTGGAGTATAACCTATGATGTTGTTTCAAATGAACTCAAATAACTCTAAATTCAACCATTAGAGTTATTTATGATGATATCTATAAATATAACTTGAGGCTTCTATAATTGGGAACAATTTCTTTGATAAAGATAAAGAGTTTTCAACCATTTTAAAGTTTTCAAAAACTTTTTTCCTAGAGTGATTAAGATTGTTCTTGTCTTCAGAGAGATTTTCTTATATCATCCATGTGTAAGGTTTTAATTGTATATTTTATAAGCTTTTATTGTTGTAATTTTTTTTCAATCATTGAGATTGAAGTTCTTCTAGGCTGGAATCTGGTCTGTCAGATTCTTTTTGATTGAGGGATTTCATGTATAATAAGATATATGGAGTGTATAATCCTTCATGATCGAGGTATTCCATGGTTTAGAAAATAGATCTTGTTTGACCCATTTGATCGATGCCTTTCATGGATAGGAAGGTAAAGTGTTTGTGGTCAGGACACTAATATTTCCCAACAGGTTTATAGATGAGGAACGTCTAAGTGTGGAAGTGGGATACCTTGGTTCAAGTTACGAACCACCTACCTCTTTGGTCAAAAAGTGAAAGGTTCATTTATTGGATTTTTTTGGTAATTGATATCCCATTATGGGTATTTTAGTTGTTACTCAACACTTAATTAATGGTTTTAACTTTTCTTTATTTTATATTTACTTTTATGATTATTTATTATGTTCTTTTTTGTATTTTTTATATAGTGTTTTCATTATAAAACATTTTATATTCCACTAGATATATTATTTTTTTACTATGATTCTATCAAAATACTATATCATTCGGATAAATTTTACTTGAGTATGATAAAATTTTGTTCATTTACGGAATATTATTTACCCCCCACATGTAGTTCCATATCCATACATTTTCTTGGACAAAAAATATTTCCCTAGTTAAATAAATTGAATAACACTCTAAATAAACACCCTTCAATCTCAATTATGAAATATATGGTGTTCACATAGTATAAGTAATGGGGATTTTAAGGCATAGATATTTTTTAATATATATATATATATCTAAATTAATATTATGTTCAAAATCTTGTTCTACATGCAACAATGAACTAAAATAACCCTCAACAAATTTATTATTAAGAAAATTTAATAATAATAATAACTCTAGTAAATAAAATAATTATTACAATAAATTTTAAAAGGCATTAAAAATATGATTAAGAACACTTAATGTTTTAAAAGGCCATTTTTTTAATAAAATCAATTTTTATTTATATATATTTAATTTTAATTTAAAATTTATATTAATAAATTTTATAATTTTAATTTTATAAAATGAAATCAATTTTTTAATTACACGTAAAAAATTATTTTACAATGAATTTTTGATATTTTTCTAAAATAATTGATTTTAAGGTGAATAGTAAAAAAATAATTTTGCTAATACCATCACTTTTATGACATTGTCATAATACAATAATGGATTAAAAGATTTTGAATCATTTTATATATAAAAATAAATATTTATAAACTAATATAAATCATTTAAAATTAATATGCTGAATTTATTAAACACGTGTGTAATGTTTTGGAAACTTAAGTGACATTTTACTCTAAAAACTATTTTTATTTTTTATATTAATAATTAGTTTTTATGGCTTATAGAAATAAAATATATCAAAATATAGTTCATATTTTAGGTAAAAATGATCAAATTATGTAGTAAGTTCAATTTCATTTTTGGGCATACAAGTATGATTAATAAGAATAAAATTAATAAACTTTATAATTGTAAAACTGTTATTTTCATAGAATCATTTTATTAATATTGTGTAATTTTTATCTAATAAAATAAATTAATAACTTATAAAAATGAATTTAATATAATTTTCAAACCCATTTATAAATATATTGTCACTAATTTAATTTTTAATCAACACTAAATAAGATTAAAATAGTTAATGGTGAACGAATCATTTTTTCTACAAAAGAGTTTTTCTATCTAATAATTGTTTTATTTTAAAAGATAATATTATCATAATTATAAATTAAACTATAATATATAGGAAGTAAATTTATATTCATCACACCCAAATTGGGAAAGTGGGGATACCTTATATTTTTAATAAAATATAAATTACTTGTGTAAAAACTAGTTGCCAAGGAAAAAACAAAAAATGGTGAAATATAAAAATAAAATAGTTAATGTCTTGAAACATGTTTAAAATATGTGTTAAAATTATTGTTAGAGGATATATAAACCTTATTTCATCCCAATATCCATTATTTATCACTTTAGGAGTAATTCACCCATGAATAGTGTCATACCGTTATCGAAAAATAATGGGTATTCACAAAAGTTTCATTTTCTCCACTTATAAAAGGAGATCACTTACACCACTTCATGATACACTTATCTATTGAATTTTAATATTTTAACACTTCAATTTTTCCCTTCCCATATTACTGTATCTATTTCATAATTATATAGTCTCAATTAGATAGACTACCGTCTCCATTTCCAAGGATATTTCCAAGAGAAACTCAAGTTCTCAAAGTGTGTATTTCTTACTCGTTTTCATTTTATTATTAATGTTTCTCTTTATTAGTTATTCTAGAAACCATAATATAATTACACCAGTATTATTAATATTTTTTTAATGTTATTATGTTAATGTATCAACCATTATTTAATCCTTTCCATCCACTAAGAAAACCAAAACAACATTGATCGTGTGTGTGTGTGCAGACTACCGCAACCATTAAATAATGTGGTTTGTTTTTCATCACTATATTTCATGGTTAATAACAAGGATGGATTTGAAAAATTATTATTATGAATATTTCAAAAATATATTTAACAAATGATAATTCATTATATACCTTCATTCCATCCCATTCTATGAAAAATGGAATTGTTTATCATGTGTATAGCGAACTATCGCATCCACAAACAATGAATTTCATTTTCATCGCTTCCCTTGATGGATGTTTCTAAGAATGAATGTAATAAAGAAAAATGATATTTATGAAATTTTTAAACTTCTATAATATTTAAATTAATATTATATAAAAATATATCCTTACTTATAAAATCATTATAACACGCTCTCGTTTGGGATGATTTTACCACCTAAGTGAACAATATTATATGTTTACATCAAGAATGATTAAGTAATGTTATATAATAGTAATATCATGCAATAATAATTTATTTAATATTTTTTAATTATTTTGTAAATTTTTTATTGATATTTAATATGTTTCCTAATATATCACCCATTGATCGTTAAACACAATGAAAATAGTTCTTCACAATTTCCATCTTCATAAACCATATCATTCTAAAAATAAAAATGGGATATAATGAATCATTGAAACACCCTGATTATAGTATCTTTGATATTATAATAATCATCAACTTTTTTTAATAAACAAGAATCGATAATTCCATTACAAAACTAGTACAAAATAAGAAATAAGAGTTTCTAGTATCTAGTAATGAAAATAAACTATAACCGACTTATATTTTTATAATAAATGGTTATAAATGAACTGTATAAGTGGGGATATATATAAATATGGTTCTGGAATAAGTGATTAAGGTAGTTATGTCTATTATACAAGAGATTATATCATGTTAGAGTAAGTAGGAATACATGTTCATGGTTTATATGACCCGTTTTCAAATCCATGAGGCATGTTTGATATTGTGCACTATCATCTCTTTTATATAGTGTATTCAATTACCTATTTCATTTAGGTATAATTAATATAATTCATTTAAAATATTTTAATGTCTATCTAATTTTATACCTCTTATGTTATTTTTATTCCTATGTTACCAGTATGGTAAGATTTTTTGGTAACTCAATCCTCATTCATTAAGTTATGATTGTTCTCTTGAACTTATTTTATATAAGTTGGGTAAATTCTACTCATTGATTTTATTATGTGGTATTTTCTTTTTTTTATATGGATTTAAATTTCTACCATGTAAACTCCTTTTTAGTGTCTTCTACATCATGAATTATAATATCCATAAATAATTTGGTTAACTCAAATTTCTTTTCTTTGAGTTAAAATATTATTCCATGAGAATTATTCTTCTAAGTCTGACTAATTTTTCATATTCATATTTCATAATGTATTTTCTCATTTCTATAGAAGGAAAAATATTTTGTTAACTCAAATATGTTTTCTTGATGAATTTATTTCTAATAAAAGTGGAACATTTTTATGAAAAAATATTAACTCCTTTAAATATATTTTTCCCCAATATTCATGTTTTTTATTCCCAAAAATTTTTTGATTTCATATTTTTTAGATCCAAATATGTGTTTAATAATGTTACCTTACTATTTTTACATTACCACATTTCAAAGGGAAATTTTACCACCTCTTTTTATAATGTGGGTTTTCAACAAAGGTATTTCAAAATATTCAAATGATTTTTCATCTTTTCCAAATCAAATATTTATCTTACACTCTACATTCCTTTTGATAACATTTATGTCTTTTTAAAGCTCTATTATTGAAGATTATTTTTAAAAGTAAATTTTTTCAAAATGTTTTCACTTCACCTTTTTGAAATCTTTGTTTCATTTTTAAGGATCCATTATTGATCATTGTATTTTAAAAGGTAAAAATTTTCAAGATGTTTTCACTTTACCTTTTTAAAATATTTATTTCTTTTTCACAGATTTTCTATTGAAAGTTCCTTTTAAAGTAATGATTTCTCAAAAAAAACACTTCACCTTTTCAAAAATTACTTTTTAAAGGGACAATTACTTCTTGTTTTACAGAAAAGATAAAATTATTTACTAAAAACCATTTTATGATTTCACTACCATTTTCTTCTTTATTTATAAAGGCTACATTTCCTTAGAAATTGTTTTTCATGAATCTCCCTCTAAATTTTCATATGAATTACTCTTTTTGGGTGATTTAATTTTTAGTATCAAGCATTCACATCCTTGAGTTCAATTTTTCTGATACCCCATAGAAATATTATGAAACCCATTTTTATTTCAATGGGTTATTAATGATGTGGCTAATGATTGTCTTCAAGTGGCACACATTTGTATAGAAGAATAATGAGTAAGTTTCTATATCCCCCTTTAATGCATTGGTAAAGTTTATATATCATTATCTCAAAAGGGTATATGGGATCACTACGGAAAAAAGGATTATTTATGATGGGGAGGGGTCCTATTGAAAAAGGTTTGGCGCGTATAAACTATAGGAAGGGTAATTGTGACAGGTGGTTACACACGTCGCAAATACCCTTTGATGGATTTTAATATTCACTACTAGAATTTGGACCTACGGCCACAGATCTATAGCCATAGACAATACAAATTGTGGCTATAGATCACTTATACCCACGGCTATTTTGCTCTCCGTAGAATTAGCTCCCTACGTGAGCCCTTTCCTCCCCCCGTCCTCACGAGTTTCTGATCCCCACTGCCCTATGATCGTACTCCCTCCCGTGATCCTCCTCCTCTCCCAACGTCTCCGACACGTCCACCCCACCTGCCCGTGACCCTCCTTCTCCGACGCGGCTCTGGCACGGTTCCGATGCGACCACCTCACCCCCCCCCCCCCCCGCGATCCTCCGCCTCTCTTAACGTCTCCGCGGCCACCCCACCTCCCCCCGACCCTCCTTCTATGATGAGGCTCCAGCACAGTTCTGACACAGTCACCTCACCTCCTAGGATCCTCCTCTTTCGACATGGCCACCCCAACTCCCGGGATCCTCATCATACACAAGGTCGGCCCTGGAAATGCCATTGCCCAAGGTAGGTCCTGAAATTGTTTCCATTTCATTTAGTTAGAAAATTAGCACGAATAATCTGGATTTCAAATGAATCAAAGGGTTTTTACATGGGCGTATTGACAATCAAGACCAGTTGATGATCCCCTTCAATAACAGTAATTTCCTGGACTGGAAACCTCAGTCATCCCCTTCATTTATGGGTATCCCCATCTAATATTGTGTTTTCCAACCTCTATAATTAGGCTCTTGAGCCAAAAAATCAAAATAAATAAATAAAGAAACCAGGCCAGGTGAAACTAGTGAAGAATCACGCAAGGATTAAGTGGTTGCAGTGAAAATGGACGTGATGTATATGACAGCCGCAGCAAGAGCGATGAGTGAGGCAAAGGTGTGGTAGGGGCCAAACATGTTGTAGGCAGTGACCTAGACGAGCATCCTGTTACTCTTAGATGAAATCCTGTAATTGACAATGTCTATGGCAGCGATGTTGGGGTTTTCAGGATCGTAGGGAGGATGGGTGGCGTGCAAAGATGGAGATGAAGCAGGCGAAGAAAAGGAGTGGCTGGTTGCCCCCAGCCTGCTTGTTTCCCTAACTTGGGAGCTTTTGGGGATTGACATAGGGATGGCCCAGATCATACATGTGATCGATCCATGAATAATGTACATTTATCTAGTGTTGATTTCATTGGTACCCTATATGGGTATGATCCCTCACTTAAAAAAGTTTCTAGGTATGGTTGATAGTGGGGATCAAAATCTGGAATACCAAAAAATTGAAATAGACATTCTAAAATCAATTCCCATTCCTGCTATTCAAAACAATTACTTATAGGATCCCGCAATTGGTTTGTTGGTTTTCAGGTGGGGTGACATCAATTACTATAAATAAAACATGTTAGTTCATTTTCACTTCATCCCTAGATTCCCAATCCCTCACATTTACTCTAGGAATGTGAGAATAAACCTTGGGTTTATATTAGCATCCCTCGATGAGGATCATAAGATTTTTTTATGATAGGATTTATATGATCGATGAACCAGATATGTCCACATTCTCGAAGTTTACATTAGGATAATTAAATTATTTGGAGTTTAACTTGTTATTAATATCCAACCAGGAGCATGATCAGTGGGTGAGCAAAGTCTTGTCTAAATGAATCCCAGTTAATTTGAAAATACATTTCTGGAGGTTTTGTAGTATGGGCATACCAACTGAAATTAATATCCATAGAAAATTAATTTAAATACCCTCACCATGTATGTATTGTGAGAGGCTAAAATCTGAGTTAGTCTAGAACATATTTTTTGATGTAGAATGGGTCATCTTTGCTTGGGACCTTGTTGGGAAACTTATGGGATTTCAATTTTAGGGGGGGATACATCTCTTACTTTTTGTGTAAATTATTTCAAAGTGTTGAGAAACATTCATATATGGTTTACCTTCATGTAATAGAGTTTTCAGTGGTGTTTTGGGTGGTTTAGGAGACAAGGAACAAGGGTCGTGAAGGAAAGAATAGCTCCTTATATTCATTCATGTTCATGTGCTCTCTCTCATGGACAAACTAGGTTCCCTTATTCCTATTGAAAAGGGAATGGCTACTAGTAAGTGGATCCTCCCTAGGGATGTGCTTACAAATGATAGAGCTCCTCTAGGGTGGTCAATCAAGTGGATACCCCCCAATGTTGGACTAAAACATAATGTGAATGGGTCATGTAAATAGAGAGTTATGAGGATTGATTGTGAATGATTCTAGGGGATCTATGGTTATCGAATATAGTTTCTTTTATGGTTTAGGTAATTCTATCTGGGTGGAGAAAATATCTTTACTCAACGGCCTTTAAATTTGGATGATAGATAACCTCAATATTTTTATGGATGAGTAGAACTCCAAGATTCTTTTAAGACTCTTACATGATGATGCAAGTTCTCCTTGGTATTCAGTTTATAATATTAGGAAGTTTAGGTCCCCCATCTATCAAGGCACAAATATCACTTATACTTAGGGGGAGGGGAACTTTTCTGCATAAAATTTATCCATTAAAGAGATACCTTATGAGATTCTTGTTATCTATCACATTATAGGGGATCTTCCACATTACTATGAAATTATTGTTAGTGGTGAAACCTTCATTATTCACCACATTAGACTCCCAAAGTGCAAGATTTTCCAATAAAAGTTTCTTCTTGAGTGATAAATAATATCCCAACTATTACATCAATCCAGGAAGTTCTTCTAGGGATAACATTAATGGAGGAGAATGATCTGAATAATGAATATATTTACGAATAAAAAAATTTCCATCACTTGTACAATGAAAATACTAAATTCAATTGGTTGGATAATCAATTACCCAATCAAATACATGGTCTAAATCCTAACCATCTGGAAAAAAATTTGAACCCATGGCCAATTTTAATCCCAACCATCTCAACATCGAATCCAATATTTTCCATATAAATTTTTAGAATAATTTTTTAAAAAAAATATTGAAAATTAATTATCAATTTTCATCATTGAGATTAGATATATAAAACATTTAAATGGTTGTGGAAGCCATTCCCACTCAGGTATACCCTTCCTCAATATCTTAGAAGAATCTTGTCAGACACAAACCTCTCATGAATAACTCAATGTAGTTATTATTCCCAAGAGTGGGAAAACTATTTTAAAACCTAAACTATTGATTCCTAAACAATTATAGTCTTAAAAATCATTGGAAAAAACTGAATAACCAACATTAGAAACTGAAAAATCAGAGCTGGATAATGAGTGAATCGGTTAGGTAATGTTGAAATTCAACCAGAAGAACATGTGGAAATTGTTGATGGGTGTTAATATCTGGAGAAAACTGATTTTCTATATTCAAACGAGATAAATTTGACATCTTGGAATGATTTTCCTAAATATTATTGTATTATTTATGGGAGATTGTCAAGAAAATATAGGAGATTGAAGAGTTTAGATAAAGACATAACAACCCTCATAGATAGACACATGTAACCCATCCAATGAATAATGAGATTGATATTTCTTATCGATATGGAAATAATACGTGGAAGATGACCTTCATGTGGCCATTATATAAATAACCCCATACCCACTTATAAATAGATTGATCTCAAACAAAATTATAATATATCATAATGGTTTTTGATTAGTTAATTGTTTTATTTGTTGATGGTGTTTAGATTACTGATCTCTTCATCATCGATGAAGTTGGTAAAATAGAGATTTGTAGTTCTCATTTCTTTCCAGAAGTATCAAGTGTTCTCAATTCAGATATCCTAGTACTGTTTTCTATCCCAATCTCAAAAAGAGGCAATGATATTGCTGGACTTGAAGAATTAAGGAGACATCCAGGGGCATCCATTTTCAAGTTGAACGGGAATAATAGGGATGCCGTTAAAGAAGAGATTTTCTCACAGTGGGCAGATTTTCTTTGTAAGCGTTAGGTGGTGAATGCAGCTGTGGAAAGAATCATATTCAAGAGTTAGGTATGGCTGCAGTTTAAATCGAGAGTTATATGACTGGATTTATGTCAAATTTTATTTTCTTGATATATGTGAACCAAGTTTTTGTTAAGATGTAATACAACTTAAAATAATAATAAAATACAGCTTAAAAATATTTACTTTAAAAGGAGAGACATTCCCCCATCAAAATCCATTGATTTAAATGAATTTGTATTTTCATCTCTCTAGTGTAATTTTCATGAAATCGGATTATTTTTATATGAGTAGTAGACTATTATCCATGTGCCTTAAAATTTTATCATGATTTTCTCAATTAATTTGGTTTACACATAATTCTACCACAATTTTCATTCATTTCTAAAATGATGCAAGGGAGCGTAGAGTGATTAATGTGTGATTAAGCATTCTGAATTACCATGGGTAGGTGAATTTAGTGTATCAAAAATCATTTTTTCACTAAATAACCTAACACACTGAAGAGAGAGTGAATGGATTGAGATCATATGTCATTCCAGGGTATTATTTAGGGGGTTAAATTTATTTTTTAAGAGATTATAATATAATTGATGAGAGAATTATATAAGGGCACCCTTCATTATATTAATCATTTTTCACTTTTATTTTATTTCTTCTATTCACTTGTGGTTCCAATCCTTCATTATTTCATTATTTTAAAAGTAATAATGTTATATTAGTATAGGTGTGAGGAGAATGAATGATTATATCCTTCCATTCACCATTTGTTCCCTATCTCTTTTTACCATAAAATGTAGTATTTTTAATTTTCTATTGTATTAAATTTCCATATTGGAGTTGCAAATTAGTTTCAATCAAGTTTTGAGGTTTTCATCAGATCTACCTATTGAATTATAAATCACTGGTGTTTTGCATTCTGCACTTTTATCATCCTTTTGGAATCATTCTTTGGTTTAAGGACATTCTTAATGCCTATCTGATAGAATTATTTAAATTTCTGTTTCATATAATAATTCTCAGTTGAATCCACGTTTGATTAACTTGGATAGAGGGCTAAACAGTGCTTATTTACTTGATTGTCAGGTTGGTCCGAGAGGAATATGAAGACTTTTTGTTGATGAAGTGAAGCACTTCTAATTATGAAAGAGTAAAAAAAAGGGGATGTTGCAGTAAGGTTTTATGTATGGAGTTTTGTTGCACGTTTTTCTTCATAAGGCGACTCATTTTCCTCATTATGTGAGGTTTTATTATATGTCATGTTTATATCCTCTTTCATTTTATTATAATAAATTTTTGTATTGGTATTATTCAAGTATTCATGATTCTATCTTTTATTTATAAAATAATACCTATGTTGAATTGTTGTTTTGAACATTTTAGAAGAAAAATAAAGGACACACCTATCCTCTAGTTATTGATTACATTATATAAATTGGCCACTTTATAAGTTATAAACTATTTAGGGATGGGGAGGTTAATTATATATTATTGATACACTACTATATAAATAAGGATAAAAAGATATTAATATTATAACTCCTTTTAATTAGGGAGGGCTGGTTTGGGGGGGCTAGTACAGGGGTGGGGTGGTGCAGGGGGTTGGGGGGTTGGTGTAGGCTAGGGGGTTGGGGGCTGGTGCAGGCTAGGGGCTGGGGGTGCTGTATGGGGGTTGGTGCAGGGGTGGGGGTTGGGGGGCTGGTGGATGCTAGGGGCGGGGGTGGTTTTGGGGGAGGGTACTGTTTTGGGGGGGAGGATAGTACATGGGAAAGGGTGGTGGTGGTGGTGTAGGGGGGTTATGGGGCCATTCTTTTTCATTTCAAAAAAGAAATAACAAACCCAAGAGAAGGTCTTTGCTAGAGATGATTGAAAAGGAGGAACTAGACACTGAATAGGAGGTTATAAGTAACTTCAAGTTGGCTGCTAATAATATTTTTCATGTTTCTATACAGGAGAAAGTTGTGCTAGGCACTAACGCATCTATTGATTAAAAACAAGAAGTAAAGGAAACAATGAGTTTCAACACTACTAAGAATGTGGAAATTCAGGACATGGTACTAGGGGTAGACTCACTAAGTATCCTCGATAGAATTCTCAAGGAGGCTCAAAAGGAGAAGGGAAAGGTCGAAATAATTTTAATGCCAGCTGATAAATTCTCTATTCTTGTTGTACAGGAATGGGATGAGAAGGATATAAATCCTTAAGATAAGTAGGAACAGGGTGGGAAGGTCTTGAGCATGCCTCTTGTGGTTGATTCTAGGGAGGAATAAGGAAATCCATGGAAAATTGCCAAATCATGGAGCAGGGGGCAGGGGGCAGGGGGCAGGGGGCAGGGGGCAGGTCTACAGGTCTGCCAGGCAGGGGGCAGGGGGTCAGGGGTAGGGGCAGGGGGCAGGGGGAAGGGGCAGGGGCCGGGGGCAGGGGGCAGGGGGTAGGGGCAGGGGGAAGGGGGAAGGGTGCAGGGGGGCAGGGGGAAGGGGGTAGGGGGCAGGGGGAGGGGGCAGGGGGCAGGGGGCAGGGCGTAGGGGGTAGGGTGGAGGGGGCAAGGCGGAGGGGGTAGGGTGGAGGGGGGTAGGGGGTAGGGCGGAGGGGGAAGGGTGGAGGGGGCAGGGCAGAGGGGGTACGGTGGAGGGGGCAGGGGGGAAGGGGGCTGAAAACATTCATGTCCTTGCTACAATAATGCTTAGATTTCCTCCAACTAATGTCTTGTCTTGAGACAGATTCATAATTCTCGAAAATCCCCATGATGAAAGAAAGTGATCGATCATCATTTTGACAAAAAATGAGAATTTTATCAACATAAAACAAGTGGGTGGGTGCTCTTATCTTTCTATTGGCCTTAACTGGTGATAAAGCCCCATAATCTGTAGCTTTTATGAGGCATTTTATATGTTATTCCCTGATAATTCCAAATAAAAAAGTTGAGGGAGGATCCCCCCTATCTCACCCATTGGGTATGACCAAATTATCTTTTGTAAGACCCACTAATAATGAAAGAGAGTCTTGATTTGTAGATAGGTCTGGAATAAGATTAATAAATATGGTTGAGAAACCAAAACTTTCAAGTACTTAAAAAGTGAAATCCTAGCTAAGAGTGTCAAAATCTTTAGAGATGTCAATATTTAAATCAATATTTCTAGGCTTGGATCTCCTCTATAATATATTCACACATTCAGAGTTATTATATAAATAATCCTTTACTTCCATGTATAAGCACCAACTAATACTTATTCCATATTCAATTATCGAAGAGTTAAATGAGTTTTTCATGTTATTTTAGAACCATACATTGTAAATCGTAGCCATGTAGCTTCTCACATATTAAAACCCCTCACTAGTTAAAAACTCATGTAACATCAGTGGCCTTTTCTGGGAGATCATATTTCTTCTCTTGTCTAATTCTTATGCAAAGTTAGATGATTTTGCTGTTGTTGATGCATATGTTGATCTCTTGACAATTTCATTATCCAATTCCATGCTTGGTATGGATGCCAATGATCCTCCTAAAACATTGGCAACCATGAAATTTATTGGTTCCATATTTTCCAGTGTAAGAACTAGCTTTCATAAAAAAAAACATGATATATGTGCTTTTACATGGAGAAGAAAACTTCTGTTTCATTTGAGCATTGTTACAGATAGATGCCCTGGAAGATGATAATGATGGTTTATCATTCATGCCAATGATCTAATTTTCTGAATGGCTGGATGAGTTCTCCTTTCATCTATTTTCTTTACTTTTACACTTGGAACCAAACAGTGTTATGTAAGTGTTTATGCCTCTTTTTTTCTGTCCCTTTCTTTAATCATTCATGTGTTATTCTAATATTTAGTTATGAATTGTCTAGTTATTAAGTAGTTTATGGTATTTCATAAGTTAAAGGCTACACCTCTCATCGGTTTTAGGAATGTTCCTGATTGAGGATGGTCCCCTATTATTTTTTCATGCTGAAAATCCTGCTTGGGAAGCTCCTTCAAAGTCTCTATAGTCAGGTATGTCCAGTAATTGAAGGTTGTTCAATCTAGTAGCTTCAAGAATCCATTTTTCTTCATTTTTTAAGATGATTTAATCTTTGTAAAATCTATATAATTACCTAAAGCATGTAAAATGTGTCCTTTTTCTATCTACAGTTGACACACTAATCACATATATATAAGAAGTTGTTATATCTCATTTCTTTTCCCACTATTTTCTAATAGGTGGTTTCTTATGATAAGACTGGTTCTATCCACCACCATCGAAGAAAATGAGTTCAAGATTTTGGTAAGGTTTATTCCGTTTTTATTCATTGGCCCAATTTTAATTAGAGATTTTTTTGATTTTTGGGTTCATTAATTTTTCATGTTTATATTAAATTGCAATTCTTGAATAAGTGTTAGTTAATATAATTGTTTAGTTTGATAAATAAGTCATGGTTTTGTAATAAAACCCCTCCAACGGAGGTGCGCTGTCTTCATAAACTCACAGTGGTATACCTTTCTTAACATTGTTGCATTGATGTTTTCCTTATACTTGATGTCATTGTTAGTCATAAAGCACACATCGTACTTGACCCTTTTTATATCCTTGTAGGGGGTTTCCCTTTTTTTTATTAAAATGGTTGTTTGAACCAAGACACTCTTTAAGTGATGTTAGACTTTTAAGATGGATCCCATGTTGTGTGACCATGTCACATGGCATGTGATATTTTAATCCCCCAGCACCTGCAGCTAGCCCCCTTCCACCTGCATTCGAGCCATCACCGAATTAGGTATATGAGGGGTCATCCAATCCTCTAGTAATCACAGATTAGCATTCATTTCCTTAAATATTCTGAGAAAACATCCTCTCATGCCATCCATATCATCCTATTTGAAACTAAGTAGAAGATGATGCCTCGCAGATGTCGCTGGACCGGGCCAACACGCTGCGGTCATGCCGCGGTCATGCCGCGGTCACGCCGCGGTCATGTCGCGGTCACGCCGCGGTCAGGCCACAGCCACGTCGCGGTCATGCCGTGGTCACGCTGCGGTCACGCCACGGTCACGCCACAGTCACGCCGAGGTTTGACCCTGCTCCAGCCACATCCAGCCCACACCAGCCCCCTTCCACCTTCATTTGAGCCCACTGCCACCATCCAGCCCGCAACAGCCCCCCTTCCACCTTCGAATCAGCCTGCACCATCCCCCAGCACCTGCAACCAGCCCCCTTCCACCTGCATTCGATCCCTCACCGAATTAGGTATATCATGGGTCATCCAATCCTCTAGTCATCACAGATTAGCATTCCTTTTTTTATATATTATGAGAAAACATCCTCTCATTCCAT
Source organism: Viscum album (assembly GCA_963277665.1). NCBI lineage: Eukaryota > Viridiplantae > Streptophyta > Magnoliopsida > Santalales > Viscaceae > Viscum > Viscum album. The sequence goes on from OY728158.1 coordinate 1,617,877,465, forward strand.
CCATATCATCCTATTTGAAACTAAGTGGAAGATGTTGCCCCGCGGATGTTGCTGGACCGGGCCAACATGTTGCGGTCACGCCGCGGTCACGTCGCGGTCACGCCGCGGTCACGCCGCGGTTTGACCCTGCTCCAGCCACATCCAGGACACACCATCCTCCTTCCACCTTCATTTGAGCCCGCTGCCACCAGCATTCCAACCCGCAACAGCCCCCTACCTCTTTCGAATCATCCCGCACCATCGCCCCAACACCTGGAACCAGCCCCCTTCCACATGCATTCGAGCCCTCTCCAAATTAGGTATATCAGGGGTAATCCAATCCTCTAGTCATCAGAGATTAGCATTCATTTTTTTAAATATTCTGACAAAACATCCTCTCATGCCATCCATATCAATCCTATTTGAAACTAAGTGGAAGATGCTACCCCGCGGATGTCTCAGGACCAGGACAACAGGTTGCGGTCACGCCGCGGTCACGCCGCGGTCATGCCGTGGTCACGTCGCGATCACGCCACGGTCATGTCGTTGTCACGCCGCGGTCACGCCGCGGTCACGCTGTGGTCACGCTGCGGTTTAGCCCTGCTCCAGCCACATTCAGCCCACCACCATCCCCCTTCCACCTTTATTTCATCCCGCTGCCACCAGCATTCCAGCCCGCAACAGCCCCCCTACCACCTTCGAATCAGCCGCACCATCCCCCCAGCACCTGCAACCAGCCCCCTTCCACCTGCATTCGAGCCCTCACTGAATTAGGTATATCCGGGGTCATCCAATTCCTCTAGTCATCACAAATTAGCATTCATTTATTTAAATATTCTAAGAAAACATCCTCTCATGCCATCCATATCATCCTATTTGAAACTAAGTGGAAGATATTGCCCCGCGGATGTTGCTGGACCGGGGCCAACATGTTGCGGTCACGCCGCGGTCATGTCGCGGTCACGCCGTGGTTTGACCCTGCTCCAGCCACATCCATCCCACACCAGGCCCCTTCCACCTTCATTTCAGCCCGCTACCCACCAACATTCCAGCCCGCAACAGCCCCCCCTGCCACCTTTGAATCAGCCCACACCATCCCCCCAGCACCTTCAACCATCCCCCTTCCACCTGCATTCGAGCCCTCACCGAATTAGGTATATCAGGGGTCATCCAATCCTCTATTCATCACAGATTAGCATTTATTTCATTAAATATTCTGAGAAAACATCATCACATGTCATCCATATCATCCAATTTGAAACTAAGTGGAAGATGCTACCCTGCGGAAGTCGCTGGATCGGGCCAACACGATGCGGTCACGACGCGATCACGACGTGATCACACTGCAGTCACGCCGTGGTCACGCTGCGGTTTGGCCCTACTCCATCTACATCCAGCCCACACCATCCCCCTTCCACCTTCATTTTTAAGGTGTTTTATGGTTTTTAGATTTTTTTTAGGGTTTTTAGAAGTTTTAATTTTTTTTATTTTTTTTTGCAAGGAAAAAATAGTACTATAAATATCAATGAAAAGATGAATTGCAACAGATCACTCAATGGTGAAATGACAATTGACCAAGAACCCAAATTCATAGCTCAACCACATCAGGACATGGTAACCAGGAAAAGTTCCCATTAAACACCAAGAAACCAAGAAAATAAGCGAACATGAGACCCTACGATGTCCAACCAAACAGAAACCGGATGGTGAGGTTCGCTTCCAAACTGGCAAAGCAACATCGACGAATGCAGCAAAAAACAGTAACAAAACCATGACATCATGAAGAAATAACCCAGAAGTCATAGACTGCAAGCACCAGTAACAGAAACTAGGGAATATGGGAACATCTAAGAGCCGCCCCAAGCCCTTCCATACTCCAAGAGAGGCAACTAGCATCACCATTAATCGCAACCAGTAAGAGATGGGTATACACAAAACTAACAGGAGACATGGTGGATCCCCCTCCCATCCAGTGTCACTCGAGAACTGTAGAGACATCACCTATGAACTCATAGAAAGTAGTGACAAAAAAACCCATGAACGTAGCAAGAAAGACCTACAAGTGAAATGAAGATTCCCAAAAGGAACAAGCCAACCAAACTGCAAGCCAAACTCAGAATCTATATCAACCAAACCGATAAACGCACACTCTAACATACCACCAACCACTGACACTACCCAATCCACTCACTCACACACACACACAGATGTACACACCCACTCATGAAATACCACCCAATAAATCTCCACTCAAATACCAATAAAGTAGCTACAAGAAAAGAAAATGGAATCCCCCCTAATCAACGACCAGCCCCTAACCACCTATAAGAAACCACTCCCACGCACCAGTTCATATGAGCCTGCACCGCACCAAACAAAAAAATAACCAACAAAAACTTTCACCATGTGACAAAAAAGAACAACTCTAGCACACCCATGACACCTGACCACCGAACCCAGCAAAGACCAGCCCCATGCAAAGCAACCTGCAAACCAGCTGATGCCCACCCAATAGACTTCTAATCAAACTACTCCAAAAATGTCCTAATCTACACCTCAAACTATCCAACTCCACTCCTCCATCCATCAACACCCAAGAACCACTAGAAACCTTATCCCACACCAGCCCTAGCACCGCCACCAATCAATGACCAAGGAATCCCCAAGAACCTATAGAAAACCTAGGAGAGTAGGCATGTTATTCCCTTCACCCCACCAATCCACGAGCACACTAGAAGCAAGCCACAACCCAAATTCTCCTAGAAACCTACTCTAAAAAAGATAACATGAAACCTCACTAATCAAGAGACACACACCATCAACATGCCCCAAAAAGAAACCACCTGCACCGAGAAACCCATCCAAACAATCAACTCAGAAACCATCAAAAAAATATCCATACAAGAAAAATTGCAAAATAATATAGCATACCTAATGAACAACCATGAAAAAAGACCAAGCCTCACAACAAGCTGCCTAAACCAAATACCATTCAAGGGAATCCCACTCCAACCGAGCATGCATCTAGCACAAGGGCAGCCATAAGACCTACAAGAAGAAAACAACAATCAAGGAGGAAGCATTCATTCGCAATAGCCCCTGCCAAACTAGAAGAACACACCTCTATGGGTCGGCCACACTAAGATGCACCAGACACAGCCTATAATGAGAACCCAACCAAAGATATTCGAGACCAACACTAGAAAAACAAAACACAAAAAACCCACAAAAAACCATCAAATCCACTTCAATTTGCTCCAAAACTAGCATGCTCCATGCCACGATGAGAACCCAGTGGAAGGAAAGACAACCAGTAACAACGGAAGCCAACAACCCGCCCAAGCATCACAACAGTTGCACCGCCAACACATCCCCTCTACCCTAGAAAAGACCCATTGCTAGCAGCACCAGTAGCTCTGTCCAGAGACCCCAACACCACAAAATCAAGGGTACCTATAACTGGCTGAAGGCCTGATAAGAAGAGAGTCCCACAACACATGAAACCACACCTTCAAGTACCACAAAGCCACCCACAACCAACTCCAACCACATAAAACAATAGCCAACGACCTCACGAGTCCAGAAACCAAAGACATAAAAATGGATGGCACAACATCAGACTTCACCAGATCCAAGACACTCCATGTACACACATCCAAACCCTGCACTAACAAGAGCATCGCAACCCCATCCAACATCACCTCAACAAAACCCTCAAGTCCAAAAACCAGAACCCTTACCCAAATCCCAACAACAAACATCTAGTTCCCTCTCAACCCAATAGGGGGGGAGGGGTGCTGTCCAGGGGAGGCTTTGCAGGGGGAGGGGGCTGCAAGGGGGGTGGTCTGTGCTGGGGAGAGGGTAGGGGCTATTTTTTGGGGGGGGAGGGGGGGCTGTCCATGAAGGGAGGGGTTGTCCAGGAAGGGCTTTACAGGGGGGGCTGTCCAGGGGGGGCATTGCAGGGGGGTTGTCTACTACAAGGGGAGTGGGGGGGGCTGTCCAGTGGGGGCTTTATAGGGGGTGAGGGGATGTAGGGGGGATGGGGGCTGCAAGGTGAGTGGGGACCGCTAAGGATATTATGTTACATTAAAGGATGGGGACCCACCATACATTAAGTAAGGTGATGGTGGATTGGTTATCTAACTCTATAATAATGGATCATATTCCCTCAACCTTGCACCGATTATTTTTTCCTTAGAATACATCTACTTCTCTCTTTTTGACCAGCTCTAAACATGACTCTCTCTGTTGGAAAATATGAAAAGAACAACTAGAGTCTAGGACCCACTCTTGATTGAGTGTATAAATGGACACATTCAAGATTTAAACAAATGTCATAGCATGAATCAACCAAAAAATACAGGTTAGTGGGCTGTTTTGATTCTAACTCACGCATGAGTTTCCTACGCTCGGGCTTAATGTGCCCAGGTTTTTCCATAGTGAAAACATATTACTTTTCTATCCATAGAGCTTGTCCTAGATTTGGGTTATTTATTAATCTTATTTTTGTCCCTACTGAATTGTTTTTTCTTACCTTTAGTTTAAGGTCTCCCCCTTGTGAAAAACTCTTATCCTCACCTTTTATTTTTGTTCTAGAATGCAATTCCTTAGACAGATGGGATGATTTGATATCTTCTAATGTTAAATAGACTCAACCATACATCATGGTCGTAACAAGTGTTCTATATCTATTTTCAAGGGTGATTAATATGATCATTTATGGATCCTCATCATCTACATAAACATTTATATTGTCTAAATGTAACATGAATTTATTAACCTCATCTAAATGGTTTTTTATAGATGTACTAGGGGGTGTGCTGGGGCAGGGGGGAGGGGGTGTGCAGGTGGGGGGGAAGGGGGCAGGGAGAGGGGGCAGGGGGTGTGCAAGTGGGGGGGGGGGGGAGGGGGGGTGTGATGGGGCAAGGGGGAGGGGTGTGTGCTGGTGGGGGGGGAGGTAGGGGGAGGGGGGTGTGCTGGTGGGAGGGCAGGGGGAGGGGGGCAGGGAGGTGTGCAGGAGCAGGGGGTGGGGGTGCTAGGGCAGTCCTCCCAACAGCCACCACGGTGCACCGTGCTGGCTTTTATTATATGTAGTTGAAATACCTATAGCCACGGTTCCAAACCGTGGCTATAGGGATTTAGCCACGGTGACTGTGGCTTTTACTGGCATCTATCGGGCTGACCCTATAGCCATGGTTTTGAACCATGGTTATAGGCCTATAGCCACGGTTTGAACCGTGGCTATAGGGTCAGACCTATAGCCACGCCAATACCAGCCACGGTTCATGAAACTGTGGCTATAACCTATAACCACGGTTTTGGGGCCTATAGCCACGGTTTAGAACCGTGGATATAGCCCAAATTTCCAGTAGTGATTTTCAACAAGATTTATCTGTCATCGCAAATACTATCTCGGAGGTAGATATTTTCGACGAGACTCATCTTAAATAACTTTTCAATAAGGTTTAGCATTTATGACAGGACTCGTCGCAATAATATTATTTGCGACGTGATGTATCTCCCATCGCAAAAACTATGTCTATAGGTACGTATCTGCGACCGGTCTCATCACAAATACATTTTTAACTATCACCCCTAATTAATAGAGGGGTTAGCATTTGTGACGGGAGTCCCGCCGCAAATAATCTAACCTATATATACCTCATCCGATTTTTTCCCATTTCACAAATTTCTTAACTCCTCTCTCCCTCTCTACTGTCATATTTCTCATAGATTTTTTCAGTGTTTCGAATTTTACATCAGAGATATTTTCAAGCCTTACATCATACTAAAGATTATGTTTTAAGGTATTTTTCTATTGCTTTTATTTTTTAGTTAATTCATTTTATTTTATATTAGTTATATTTATTGTTAATTAGCAACAATTAAATTAATGTAGAATTAGATGGTTTTATTTTTCATTATTTATTTATACAAATATGTTGTTTCATTAAGATATAATTTTTTTATTTAAAAGTAAAAAATATTAATTTTTAATAATTTGGTTCAACTATCATTAATTAATAATAATTACGTGTAATTAATATTGATTATTATGAATTATTATTAATTAGTATTAATTAGTATTAATTAGAAACAATTAGTAGTAAATACTAATAAATTATATTAATTGGTGGTAATTAGTAATAATTATTTGTAACTAATAATAATTAGCAGTAATTAGCAATAAATACCAATAATTACTAATAATTACTAATAATTGGTAATAATTAGTAATAATTACTAATATTTAGTAATAATTAGTAATAATTAGCGGTAATTAATAATAATTAGCAGGAATTAATAATAACTAGCGGTAATTAGTGGTAATTAACGGTAATTAGTAACAAATAGAAATAATTAGTAATAATTAGTAATAATTAGTGGTAGTTAGTAATAACAAGTGATAATTAGTAATAAATAGTAATAATTGTAATAAATAGTAATAAATAAGAATAAGTAGTAATAAATGCTAATTATTAGTGGTAATTAGTAATAAATAGTGGTAACCAGTGGTAATTAGTGGTAATTAATAATAATTAGTAATAAGTAGTGATAATTAGTAATAATTAGTAATAATTAGTAATAATTAGTATTAATTAGTAATAATTTATATTAATTAGTATTAATTAGTATTAATTAGTAGTAATTAGTATTAATTTGTATTAATTAGTATTAATTAGAATTAATTAGTAATAAATAGCAGTAATTAGCAGTAATTAGTAATAATTAATCATAATTAGCAGTAATTAGTAATAATTACTAATAAATAGTGGTAATTAGTAATAATTAACTATAATTGGTAATAATTAGTGTTAATTAGTAAAAATTACTGATAGTTAGTAATAATTAGCGGTTATTAGTAATAATTAGCGGTAAATAATGGAAAATAGTGATAATTAGCAGTAAATAATATTAATTAGTGGTAAATAGTATTAATTAGGGGTAAATAGTAATAATTAGCGGTAAATTGTAATAAATAGAGGTAATTAGTAATAAATAGCGGTAATTAGTAATAATCAGTGGTAATTAGTAATAATTAGAAGTCATTAGTAATAATTATGAATAAATATTAGTAAGTAAGAATAAATAGTAATAATTAGTAATAATTAGTACTAATTAGAAATAATTAGTGATAAATAGTAATAATTAGTGATAAATAGTAATAATTAGTAATAATTATTGGTAATTAGTAACAATTAGGGGTAATTATTAATAATTAGGAAAAAATATTAATAAATATGAATAAATAGTAATAAATTGAAATAAATTGTAATAATAAGTAATAATTAGTAATAATTGGTAATAATTGGTAATAATTAGCAATATTTAGTAATATTTAATGGTAATCTGTAATAATTAGCAGTAATTAGTAATAAATATTAATAAATAGGAATAAGTATGAATTAATTGTAATAAATATTAATAAATATAAATAAATAGTAATAACTAAAATTAATTAGTAATAATTAGTTATAATTTGTAATAATTAGTAATAATTAGTGGCAATTAGTAGTAAATAGTGGTAATTTGTAATAAATAGTGGTAATTAGTAATAATTAGTGGAAATTAGTAATTAGTAATATCAATTGTAAATAGTTGTAATTAGTAATAAATAGTAATATATAAGAGTAATTAGTAATAAATAGTAATAAATAGGGGTAATTAGTAATAAATAGTAACAAATAGTAATAAATAGTAATAAATATCAGTAGTTAGTAATAAATAGTAATAAATAGTAATATTTAGTAATATTTAGAAATGAATAGTAATAATTAGTAATAATTAGCGGTAACTAGTAATAAATAGTGGTAATTATTACTAATTAACGGTGATTAGGTATAAATATCAGTAATTAAGAATAAATAGTTGTAATTAATAATAATTAGCGGTAATTAGTTATAATTAGTACTAAAAAGTAATAATTATTCATAATTAGTAATAAATTTTAATAATTACTAATAATTAGAAATAATTAGCAATAATTAGCTGTAATTAGTGGTGATTGGAATTAATTAGCATTAATTGGCGGTAATTAACACTAATTAGAATTTATTAGAAATAATTAGTAATAATTACCATTAATTACCAATAAATAGAAATATTTAGCAATATTTAGAAATAATTACTAATAATTTGGAATGCATAGGAATAATTGACATTTTTTTCTTTTCTTGGATCTTTTTTTTCTTATATCAAATTATACATAAAAAACTAATTATTTTAAATTTTTGTGAGAAATATGGAATAAGGAAGTAGAAAACAATCATTATTAGATGATTGCACTTAGATAAATCAGTGTAGGAATCCAAACAGTTCTGGTATAAATCATATATATATTGAGGGTGTTGAAACTTTCTATTAATTTGCATCAACAAAACTAGAATTTGTTTCAGAAGGGAAAAATAAGTGTCCATGTAAAAATGTGGTCTCGGGACGTTTGACACATTTGATGACATTGGGGGTCATCTATTGTGTTTTGGTTTTCAAATAGATTATGTTTTTTTATTGACATGGAGAATACAGTTCTAGAGAAGATACTAATAATTTGGTTTGAGATCCATCATGGTTTTAAAATTTAGTAAATGATGTGGCAGATCCATATTTTCAACAAACGAAAACTCGGGATGATATTAATTTAAATATTGAGTTGGAACTATCTTAATTTTATGAGTTTTTGAGGTCCACTGAGGATTCCTTATATCCTGGTTGCATGATAAGAAAATTTGAAGTGCCTGCAAAATTTAGGGATATTAAATCCGATAATGGAATGTTAAATAGTTGTTATGATCAAATGTTCTCTTTGGTTAAAAAAATATTACCTACAGGACATGTGTTGCCTAAAATTTCTAAGAGAGAAAGAGGGTAGTTTGTAATCTGGGTCTTAATATTTAGAAGATTCATGAATGTTAAATTGATTGCATCTTATATTATGGTATAAATGATTCGTTGGATAGTTGTCTTGCATGTGGACAAATGAGGTATAAAGAGGCTCAACTAGGGAAGTCTAGATTGATTCCTATAAAACAGTTGATACATTTTCCGCTTACACCCAGATTTCAATATTTATTTATGTCCTAGAACACAATGTTATTGATGTCATGGAACAAAAACAATATTTCAATAGGTAAAAACTTAAATCATCCCTCTAATGGTGATTCATGGAAATAGTTTGACCACGTACATTTTTAGTTTTCTTCAAATGCCTGAAACATGTGATTTGATCTATTTTACTGATGATTTATATTCATTTGGTTCTTACTGTAGTCTACATTTTTGTTGGCCTATATTTATAACTCTATACAATTTACCTCCTTGGATGTTGATGAATGAGCCATATATATTTTTGACCTTATTAGTTCCAGGATATTCAAAAAATTATATTGATGTTTATTTGAATTCATTGATTGATGAGTTAAATTTATTGTGGAGTAATGGTGTCAGTACATATGATATTACTGTGAAACAAAATTTGCAAATGAAAGCTGCATTGGTGTGGACAATTAGTGACTTCCCTTCATATGGCATGCTATATGGCTAAATTACACATGGTCCAAAATCATTTTCATACTATATAAGAGACAAAAAGGCATTTATGGTCATCAATGGAAGAAAACCTTTTTTTCATCTATCATCGCAAATTCCTTCCAACCGATCATCCTTTTTAGAGGAAGAAATATCATTTAATAAAAGTCACAATTGAAATAGATGAACCTCAAACAATGAAATCAGGTACATAGTTAAAATAATTTATCTCTTCATTACCTGCCATTAAATTTAGACCAACTATAAACCAATAAAAAATCGATGTCTCTGGGAAAGAACACATTTGGATAAAATGGGGCCTTTTGGGGATCTTCCATATTAGTCTAATGTGTTGGTCCATCACATGTTGGATTTCATGCATATTGAGAAGAATTGTTTTGGAAATATATTATATGTAGTTTTGGATACACCAAGTAAGACCAAAGATAATGTAAATTCATGTTTAGATCTTACCCAAATTTGCAGGCGACTAGAACTTGGAATATTTGAAAATGTCATATCACATAAATTAATGAAGACAAAAGTATCTTATAAACTTTCCAAAGAAGATAAATTATAATTTTTTTAGTGGATTATTGATTTTAGACTTCCATATGATTATATTTTCAAATGTTTATATTTCCAATTTGGGCATATGTGTTAGAAGTGGTCATATTATCATATTAAAAATAAGGATTGTCATGTTATAATGGAAAGGATTCTACCAATTTAATTAAGAGGTTTGTTGAATTATATGATTTAGGATTCACTAACAGACATGTCATATTTTTTTCTGAGACATTTTTGTAGTGAAAATAAATTATGATGCACTAAATAGAATGCATGAATATATTGTTTTAATTTTATGTAAACTGGAAAAAATCTTCCCACTGGATTTCTTTAACTCAATAGAACATTTTATATTACATTTTCTATATGAATCAAAGTGGGGAGTTTCGATATAGTTCTTATATATATACCCATTCGATATATGCATGTAGAAACTGAAGAAAAAGTATGTCATAAAGCATCAGTTGAAGGATCAATTGCATAAACTTATTTTTATGAGGACATTTATTTTTTCTTATCTAATTATTTTTCAATATGAATATACCTCAAAACAGAAATGCATAGGCTATAATGAGGAAAATTTTGATGGTGAAATAAGAAATCAATTATCAGTTTTTATTTATTCAAAACTTGGCTTTGGTGGAGTTCATGAATGATGGATTTCAGATAATGAACATTAAAGAGCTCATATTTGTGTTCTACTAAACTGTGAAGAAATGACCCCATTTGTACTATGAGTTATCCTATCACTTATTCTATAATCTTTGTTAAAATAAATTGATATTATTTTATTCGTAGGTTATATGATAATCATATCAAGAAATAACTTCCACAAATTACAGCAACTGATCTTTAAAAATGTCAGAAAATTAATTTTTCCTAATGGTTTCAAAAACTGGTAACATAAATTATTTATGGTTTAACATATAAAATCAATTCATTACTTATTATATTCATAATTGTTTTAAAAAAAATAGGTATCTCAACATGCTGATAAAATTGATAATTGATTTTGTGTATTGAGTAACCCACCATCCAAAATGGTTAAATCTTATAATGCACATGTTTTGAATGGTTTTCAATTTCATATATGTCCATATGGGGAATCAAAAAAAATGAGTAATGGTGATTTCTTGAGAGGATATCATAATAGATAAATTGAAGTGGGATTTTGTGGCATGATTGGAGAAATTATTGAACTATTTTATCTGGGAAAAAATTATATAATGATGTTTAAATGTCATTGGTTGGATACTGAGAGAGGCTTGCATGTTCATCCAAGACAAGGAATCAAAGATATTAAATATAAAAGTCTTCTTGTTGTAAATAAAACATTTTTATTGGCTCATCAGCCACATAAAATTTGTTATGAAAATTATTATAATACTTCAAGAGAGTTGGGTAATTGGTGGAGAATAATAAAAATGAAATCTTGGAAAAATCGGTTTATTAAAAGTGAATGTGGTTTCGTTGAAGTTCAAGGAATTAAAATTTTTCAGAACACTACCCCAAATACTTCTTTTCCATGAAGGTACATGAATATCGATGATGACACACCTTGTTAAGGGTCGATGGAGACGACGATGTTATTGATGTAACAAATGAATTTGAAATTAAAAGAGATGATAAAACTGAAACTCCTATGGAAATTGATGATACTGAGGAGGAATATAAAGAAATTGACACCATAAAATATGAATATGTGGATGAAGATGATGATTAACAAAGTTAAATAATTCTTATATTTTTATATAATATACATCTATATATAATAGTTGTTTTAAAATATTTTCTAACAATAATCATTTCATGTTTCAGATGGACTCAGATCTATTTCATGAGTTATAAGAGGCTGATCTACCTGATTAAAAGAATGGTGTTGGATCATCTGACCCCCATACTACTGGTGGTTCAACAAAGAATCAGAGGGGTTGCGGTCTTGTGTGATTTATGATTCCTGAACCTATCCACGAGTGACGTTTATGTGTTGCCTTCGATCCATGCATGCAGAGGTATGTTTATTTGTGTATTTTAGTTAGTTTTTATTAATTATCATTAATTTATTTATATAAAAGTTATTTGATAATTTGTTTGTTTTTCATAGATTTTCACAGATAGTTATTGGACAGGGGAGTTATATATTGTGAAATTATTTTTTCAGAACATGGGTTACATGGGATCAGATTCCCATTGATTTTCAGCACTACATGTTCGATCATTGGCTGGTATGTAAATAAAAATATTTATTTTGAAATATATTTAATTAATAACAATATATTATTAAAAAAATTTAGGTTTTATGATATCCCATTGATGAGAGCATACATGACTCTATCTGGAGGGCATGGGAGGGTTGTATGTATGGTCGTTGTCGTCAATTTTTTCTCAATTTGAGGAGGATAATAATGAGAAAATCATGAGTCACAGATTTTGACTAGCCTTGTTTTTCCCATCGACCTAATTACATTTCATTTTAGGTTTGGGATGTGTTATATTAACACTATATGGGTAGTTTTTTTAGAGGAGATCAGTAGTTGGATGACAGAATTGAGGGAGATAGGAGGTGACACATCCAGCTGGTAGTCGTACATTCAGTACGCATAGGGAACATATGGTAAGTTCCTTTTTTAATTAATTTTTATAAATTTAAATGTAAAATATTTATTTTATATTCATATAAGAACTTAAATAGTCTGATATTACAGATTTCAATATTTGTAGGAGGATGTACAGTGATCCTGTCACTAGAGAGATTAATGGTGATCGCCAACATCAGATTTTAGTCAGTATAATTTCATTTTAAGTTTCAAAATTAACTATAAATAATATTTTAAAAATATTGATTTTAAATTGAAATTGAAGGATTCATATGAGGCTACGATATCTCAGATATGGACTGAGAGTCTGGCCAAGACCGATGATCAGACTAGTGCAGCATGATTTGATGAGGCTGCATTGATGCAGGTGACCTAGTATGCCTTCGAGAAAGGTTGATTTGTTGATATCATATATCAATTGATGCTTCGGAGTTATTATGGTACTGCTTTGATGTCAGCATGCAGCTCAAGGGGAGCTCATGGAGAGTCATCATCATCTGCCGCACAGTGTCAAGAGCAATTGTGAGCTCAAGGTGAGCTTATAAAGAGTATACGTATGGAATAGAAAGAACTATGTCGACCAAAGTAACAACAGCAGGAGGAGATGCATCGAAGACAGAAGTAGTAGCATGACCAGTTGATGAATTACATGTGATGTTTGACTGATGGTTTAGGGATGTTGTTCCCTCCACCATCTCCTCAAGCTCCTCCAGAATACGCTCCCCCTCAGTGATGTAGTTACTTTTTTATGATAAAACATTTGAATGTAATTCTTTTGTAACATTATTTATTTACATTTCTATAAAGTGTGTTTTTATATAGTTGTGAATATAGAGTTTTTTATTATTTTATTATTTATTTAATTTTATAATAATTTATTACTTTATTATTTATTTAATTTTTTTATTATTTTATTATTATTTTATTATTTTATTAAAATTACTATTTTTTATTATTATTTTATTTTTATTATAATATAATTATATTAATATTATTTATTTTATTATTATATTATTATTATATTATTATTATTTATATTATTATTATTATCTTTATTTTCTAAAATTATTTTATTAATATTTTTTTTTGTTATTTGTGATGGGGCTATCAGAGTATGAGTTTTTAAAAAACTCTGAGAAACTATTTACAACGGGAGAATTTCCCGTTCTAAAAGATACTATTTGCGATGTTATTTTCTACAACAAGGCATTTATAATGGGATCTCATCACAAATAACTCAATTTCCAATAGTGGATTATTTATCTCAAGTCAAAGGGTACATAGGTGGATTTAACCCATTCCCAAGGGTACACATGATGATTTATCCCATGAAAAAATAGCACATGGGAGGATTTATCCCAAGTCAAAGGGTAGGTGAGAGGATATGTCCAAAAAAAGGTACACAGGAGGATTATCCCATGCCTAAGGTATACAGAAGGATTATCCCAATCCTAAGAAGGTACATGGGTGATTATACTAAGAATACCATATGATAAATGTCTTGGTGAATAGACTTGACATATAATTTCTATGATTATGTTTATTCCACACTCTTATATCATAATCTTACACCTATGATTATGCTCCTTGACTCATATTATATGTATTTTGATTACACACACTTTTACATGGTATATGTTTGTTCATTTGTGATTACATAACCTTCTTTTATGAATTGTGGACAACTCTTATTATTTTCTTTTCTTTTTTATAATATATTTCTCCTATGAATATTTTTCCTTAAATGATATTTATTTAACCCTTCCTGACATGTTGATATTTTTTTCATTATTGAGTATTTGAACTCACCCTTTCTTTTGTTTAATTTTCCTATGAAATTTTCTGTAGGTCTATATTTTGAAGGAAGTTTTATGTAGAGATTATTTGTGGGTGTAAGATCCGGATATTTTTCTAGAGATGTATCAAGCTATTTTTTAGGTACTATTTTACCTTATTTTTGTTATATATTGTTTGGTAATTAATTTGGGGAGTTTTGCGTGAATTTGGAGATTTTTTTAGGGGGATTTGGTAGTTCATGGTTGGATCACGGTTTTCCCAAACCGTGCGCCCTACCTCAGCAAACCGTGAAACCACAGACAGATAGGGATTACACAGTCGGAGCATGGTTTTGAAAACTATGTACCCTCCTAGTGGTAACTGTGTGACCCCTAATAGGAGGTTTATAGTTAGGGAAAACTCTATTCCCTATATAGAAAACCATGCACGTAGTATTTTAATCCCCCCAAAAATTATAAAAAATTCCGATCCCCCCCCCCCAGATATTAACCCCTAATCTCCCCCGCTTAGACCTAAACTCATTCCAATGTTTTTTGAATCCTACAAGATGATTTTAAATCCTTGTGAACCCCATTCTTGATGAATCGAATACCGGATTGAAGAATATACACCTCTGCTGGTAAGAGATTCTCATCCCAATTGTTTTCCTCCCTCTATTAGGTCTTTATATCAAGTTTTCAAGGGATTTTATCCTCCATTGTTGATTTGTTTAGATATAGGTTTTCTTTTATTTAATTGATTTGATCTTAGAGCTAGGCTTTGGATCTTCATCTCATTCTTCGTTGTGAAATTTAACGTTCTACTAAAATTTGGTGATTTCCATTGGCGAGTGTATGTCAATGATCTTGAGGTAGGTGGTCTAAATTTTAAATCCCATAATCATGATTTAATTACATGTATGTAATTTTAAAATTAAAATTTCCATGATTAGAAAATTGAATCAAAGATTGAATTGATTAAATTTTATTTCCATGTGATAATGAATTGGGTTAAACTTGGGGAAATTTAAATTTGTTGAATTGTGGTCACAAAATTGATGGGTTAATGGGATTATGTAACTAGTTAATTGATGGAATAGTGAATTGGTTGATAATGGGAATTAATGGACGTTTGGAATAAACTATAGAGTTAATGGGTTTTTGAATAAATTTTGATAGATGGTTTAATGGTTAATTGTTTATATTATTCTATGTGATTAAAGGGGAAATTGTGATTGATTTGATAATTGAAATGGTATACCATGATATGAAATGTTGATAGGAGAGTTAATGTTTATTAACCTTGTTTAATGTGATATATGTGATAAAGGTGAATGATTGAGAAATGGGGTGTAGAACATGGACTAATGCTCCAAATACCCACATGGTGCTAGACATGACGTTTTAGACCCAAATGCATGCATGTGATTATTATTATATGGTATAGGGACTAATGCTCCAAATAACCATGGGGCGTGGGACACATACTAATACTCTAAATACCCATAGGGTGCTAGACATGTTGTTTTATGCCCATGATATTGGATTTGGACTATGGTTCTAATTGGTTATGATATGAATTGAATTGAGATAATAAATGATAAACATGGTATTGTGATATTTGATATACCTTGGGGATAGTTTAGACACTAGCATGGTCCCAAGCAGGTATTGATGGATTGGGTATCTTCATGAACCCTGGGAAATTATGTGGTTAATTAAAGAATAATGAAATGTGATAACTATTTACTTTATTCATTTTACTCTATTATTTTACAACTGCATAAAGTGTTATTGATCAGATATTGTTTTAGATATCATTGGTGGTGGCCTCCTGAGGTGTTGTCACACCCTACTCAAGCTACCTGATTGATACACTAATAGAACCCATGTTTGTCGGATAAGATAAGGCCAAGATCCATATGTTAGATGGAAAAGTTGGCATGGATCATGGATGAGGGAACCAAACATTGTGTAGGGACCTATTTAGGGCTTGACCAAGAAGGTTGTAAAGTTAGAATGGTCTGAATCATGTGATAATGTTTTCCAATAGTTGAAAAAGTAGTTTACTACTACTTCAATCTTGATCATACCTGATATATGGGAAGAGTATGTGGTGTTTTATGATGCTTCAAAAGTGGTTATTTGAGTAGTGTTAATGCTGGGTGATAAGGTTTTTTCATATCTGTCATGTTATTTTCATCCACATGAATGGAATTACCCTAATCATGACTTTGAGTTGGCTACAATGGTTTATGATTTGAAGTTTTGGAAGCATTATCTATTGGGAAAAAAGATTACAGTGTATACTGATGACAAGAGATTAAAGTATATATTTTCATAATGGAAGTTGAATCTCCGACAGTATAGATGGGTATAGTATATATAGTTGTTTGATGTTTAGATATCATATATTATAGTGGGAGGAAATAGTTTTGTTGATGATTGGAGTAGAAAAACGCGGACTTAAGAAGTTTAAGAATCTAGTTTTAAGTGGAAGATGATAACCTTTCTGGATGATATGCATGTTGTTTTTCAAGAGGGCCAAGAGTATATTAATGTCATATTAATTTAAGTAGATCCAATACTTGTTATCCGAATGAGGGAGAGGTGTTATGAGGATTCAAAGTGTTTGGACTTGAGGTAAATCCTTGTAGGTGGGGAGTCACCTTCATATTGAACTATAGATAAGGATGAGATTATCTATTTCTAGGGTCATTTAGTCATACCTACTTATATGAGATAGGATCTGATGTGTGAATTTCATGACTCAATGTGGTTGGTGCATTCTGGTTTGACCAAAATGTATCGTGACCTACGATGACAATATTAGTGTCCGAGAATGAAAAAGTAGATTGTAGGGTTCATAACATGATGTTATATCTATCAGCAAGTGATGACCAAGAATTAATTACATGGTGGGATACTAAATCCATTGAACATTTTGGAATTTAAGTGGGATGATGTTACTATGGACTTTGTGGTGGGTCTTTCGAGGAAACCTCAGAACAATGATGTTATTTGGTTTGTTGTGGACTGACTGAAAAAAGTTGATCATTTCTTTCCTATACGAGAGACTCTCTGAGTGGATAATTTGGGAGACTTGTATATTTGGGAGATATTCTATCTTTATGGGGTTCCATAGATAATAGTTTATATTGTGAATCATGTTTACTTCATTCTTCTAGTAGGGCTTGCAGAAGGTGGTTAGTACATAGGTTTTTCTAAGTATAACATTCCACCCATAAACAGATAGTTAGTCGGAGTATACTATTCATGTGCTTGAGGATATTCTTAGATTTTTGTGCTCTAGACTTTGGTGGGTCTTGGGATAATCACCTAGCACTTATGGAGTTATCTTACAATAGTATTTATTGGGAAAATATTCATATGGTACCATATGAGGCTCTTTATGGTAGGCCATGTGGATCCCCTCTATGTTGGATGGAGGCAAGTGAGTCTAAGAAGTTGGGACCGAGTCTCGTGAAAGAGATATCGGAGTATGTACAGTTTATTCGAAAACATATGGCTATGGATTAAAGTAGGAAGAAGTCATATGTTGATAGATTTTCATGACCCCTAGAGTTTATAGTGGGTGATCGTGTGTTCCTTCGGGAGTCACCTAGATTGGGTCACTATAGGATTTTAAGACATGGAAAGTTGGCACCCAGTTTTGTTGGACCATTCGAGGTTGTGGAGAAAATTAGGCTGATGGAATAATAATTGGATATTCCATAGAGGTACAATTCTACATATGATGTTTTTCATGTTTCATAACATTGGTGGTATCACCCCAACACATATCCTGTGATTGATATTGATGATATCGATCTTGAGACTAATGTTTCCTTTGAGGAGAATCTGATACGAGTTCTAGATCATAGTGAAAAAGTGTTTCAAGGAAATACCACACTGATAGTTTGAGTATTGTGGAAACATGGGTGTGTTTAGGAAGAAATATGGGAGAGATAAGGGGATATATGTGCTTAGTTTCCTAATCATTTTTACCTTAGAATTTTAGAGATTCTTGAGATTAAAGCTCAGGGATGAGCTATTATAAGGTGGAGAGACTGTAAGATTCTAACCTTTTTCTGGACATGTCTCAAGCTCATTTTCAAGTACTATTTTACCTTATTTTTGGTGTATCTTATTTTGAGTTTACATTAGGTAGTTTTTGGGTGAATTTGGATATTTTTTAAGTGGTTTTGGGTAGTGTACGGTTGGCACAAGGTTTCACCAAACTGTTCACCCTACCCCAGCAAACCGTGAAACCCTAAACATAGAATAATTTCACTATTGGCACACGGTTTTTCAAACCATGCACCCTTATAGTAGTAATTTTTCAACCCCTAAGAGGATGTACATGGTTGTGTGCATAGTTAGGGAAAACCATGCGCCCCATACAAGAAATCATGTACGTGGGATTTTAATCACCTGAAAATTTAAAAAAAAAATACCAAACCCCTTGATATTGAACCCTAATAACACCCAATCATACCTAAACACATTACATCATTTTTGGATTCTAAGGACTTCCAACCCTATTATTGATGAATTGAAGACCACATTAAAGAATCTACACCTCTCCCAGTAATATATTCTCATCCTGATTATCTTCTTTCCTCTATACCATATTTCTATCATGTTTTGATGGGATGTTTTATGTTGGATTGGGTTATACCAAATATACACAAGATGGGGGTGAATTGCATCTTTCAAAATTTCTTCGCATAATCATGATCTGTCTTTTTACCATTAAATCAAATATTTAGCAGTAGAAAATAAATATCATAGGACACACAATGTATTGTGGTTCGTGGAACAAAAGGTCTCTAGTCCACTCCACCAATGCTCTACTCCACGAGCTTGATGATTTTCACTATCTTGTCCTCTTATCAACAGACCATTCCAAAAATGAGTACAAGTAGTTGGCACCTTTACAAACTAAGGAAAAACATATCCTTCTGGTTTAATCGTAGAACCTACACAACTTAATACAAGAATATGGTCACCCAAGATAAAAAAAAGTATTTGTTCTTTGAAAATACTTTCTCGTTATTCTTCACAATTGTAATAGATGAAATTGAAAGTAGATGGATCATCATCTTCAGAAATAATGATCTTCATGTAAGAGTTGTTCTGATTCGATTCAGTTGTAGTAGATATAGAAAAATAATTCGCAACTTCAGTAGTAGTAGATTCACTGTAGATCTTTGATATCGAATGAGTGAATCTTCTGTTGTGTTTCTTCTTCTTTAATAAACAGAGTGTTGTCACTCTTCATAATAGCATACCTATAAGTCTCAATTATCTCAATTGTCTCTCTGTATACAAAATGATACAGGTATATAATGTTGAGCGTTCTCCTTTCAAATTTAGATTAACAAAAGTTTCCTTTATAATCGCGATATTCCAAAATTCAAAATAACATAACAGTCGTAACTCCCCTGAAAATTCGGCATGAAAATCTCCATTTAAATTAATCCTTTTAATCATAGATAAATGGATTTAAATAAGTCAAATATTTGATTTAAAATCATCCTTTAATCCTACTTTAAATCATCCTTATAATTCTCTTGAAGACTATTGTATAATAATATCATCTTTAATTCTCTGATGCCAAATGTATGGTTCAACTGTATAGCATGCATCTTCTGAACGTAAGGTAGATCATAAACGTAAGGTTGATAATGCATCTTTTAAACGTAAGGTTGAATACAAACGTATGATAAATGATCCATACTTTTATAAGATTCCAAACGTAAGGTACATGATCCATATGTTTTATTGAAATTTAAGGTTTTTCACAAAAGTAAGGTTGATGAACCATACTTTTGAGAAAAAAACGAAATGTTTAAAACTTAGGTATGGATCTTCTTCTATAATTTTCCAACATCCCAAATGTAGGGTTCCTTCCTAACGTAGGGTTCTTCTTCCATACTTTTTTGATAACGTATGGTTGTTTAACCATATTTTTCTGATATCTCATAAAGTATACACCGCATTCCATCCTTACTCTATGCTTCTCCACATAGGGTATGAATAGTGTTTTCGTAACACACTTAAGCAATTCCTGAATATGTAGAGCATGAAAAGTGTTTCCATAACATGCTAATGTGAATACTTTAGTAATTAATTCTCATTATCCAATAACATAAATATTTCTTCCAATAATAAAAATATAATGAAAAATAAATTCCTGAAATACACTTAAAATAAAATCATTATAAATCAATTAAGGGTATTTGTGAGCATCAAAATTATCATAAATAAATAAAATATTGTTCTAAAAAATCTCCCCCTTTTTAATAAAAAAATTATGTATTGTTGAAAACAACACTTTCTCAACAATCTCCCCCTTTTTGATGATCACAAAACCCATAAAATAATAAATGAAATTCACATTTTTAATTAATTACATATAGTTTAGAATTTGGATTAGATAAAAAAATATTTAATTTTAACAAGATTATTTCAAAAATAAATAAACATTTTGTTGTCCATAATCATAAAAAAAAAATCTCCCCCTTTTTCTAAATTGAGAAATAAAAAAAAATTAAAAAAAATGTTTATCAAAATTTCTACCCCAATAAAAAGAGTTAAAAAAATTTATCCAATAAATTTAAAATAAAGATATAGAATAATTAAAGTAAAATGTGAAATAGTTAAAATGAAATTTTTTGTTTACCCAAATTTCTCCTCCTTTTTGTGATATCAAAAAGAATGATAGAATATGGAAGAGAAGACATTTATTGTAGCACTAAACTTAAATAAATGCTATTATTATCTGTTTGTTAGTAAGCATTTCTGAATTATCGGCATATCTAAACAAAGACAGTAAAACTAATAGAAACACACAAATATAGAATGAAACAAAATTTCATTGAAAATATGTAACAGTTACAATCCTGAACAACACATGAATCAAGGTGTGGTAAGGGTATGAGATAGGGTCTATATCCTCTAAACTAATGCCTTGATTTCTGTCAAATTCTCCCTTAGCCTTCTCATTATTACATCCCCCAGTTTGATAATAAGATCTCTATTCTTCTGAGTCATATTAATATCTTCTATCATATTTACTCTTAAAAACTCATGTAGCCTTTCTTCCTTCTCCATAAACAGAGTCAACTTCGCTGTGAACTGAGTCAGTACAGTTCTAATACTTGGTTCACTTGAGGTGAACTGGTCATCTATAAACTTTTGATTATCTAACAGCATAGAAAAAGGGGAACTATTTCATTGAAGATCTTTCAATATAACATTCATATTGTTCGTTGCTGCTGTCATAGTCTGAAATATTCTGATTAAATTAGGTGAAGTACCTGATGCACTAGCCTTACATGGTCTGACAGATGAAAATTTTTTCTCCATGAAGGATTTCAATTCCATTAAATTTGTCTTCATAACCATCTCTGATTTCCACTTTGCAACTTCATTTAACATTTCCTTCTTAAAAACATTAACTTCTTTCTTTGAAACTGAACTAGTTTTCAGGTTCTGAAACTTTTTCCTCTCCCTTTCTAATGCACTTCGCAAAGATACATTATCATATTTAACTTTATTAAACTCTCTAATCAATTATTCCACATAACCATTATTATAATCAAAAGCACCTTGTGCGTGATTCTCTGTTTCAGCTTCATTCTGATGCAACAACACTATAGGTAATTATTCTGCATCATATTTCTCTTTATCTTCCTCCTGAGTAGGTTTTTCCACTTACATTTTCTCCAAGACTTTCCCAAACTCTTCCACAAAAAAATCCTCATTAAAAACCTCTGTATGTACTTCAGAAACATTTTCATATTGAATTTCAACATTTGATAGAGGTTTCTCCTTATGAGCATCATCTGTATCCATTTCCTCCACTGGGTTTTCTAAAACAATTTCCTCTTGAATTATATGAGGACTGGCCACTTCTACTTCACCATGCACGACATTCTTTTCTTTTTCATCTTCAGTTTCTACTACAGCCTCTACAATAGTTTCAACATCAGGTGAAACTATTATCTCTTCCTGAGCCTCTACTCCTTTTTCAACTTGAGGAGTCATCTCAATCTGAGAAGAAATTGGTTGAGTAGTGTCTTGTACTGCAGAGTCTCTAATGAATCTGTATCTCGAAATAGGTTCATTTTCATTTGGGAGTGCTTGAGTAGTCTATTCAATAACTTGATTCACTTGATGTAATGAACACTGAAGTTTGTTTTGACTTTCCTCATCAGTTGATAGATTAACTACTTCAAACTGTATCCTCCATGATACTGAACTTGTTCTAGATTCAGCTACCCCTTTTGATTTTGTCGGTTGGGCTTGAGCACTTTCTTCATCCTCTTCAGCTCCAATAGGTAGCAGTTATCCTTTGATAGTGCTCCAGAAATATCCAATTTTTCTCAATGTACCAGCATTGATGATATTACTATGGTGGCATCTCACCTGAGCGTCCACTAATCTTATCATATCTGTCTTAAACAGAATTTTTGTGATAAATCTTCCAAAAGGATAAAAACTCATTATTGCCTCTGGCTGGAAACAATATCTGACATACCTCACCATGTATCTTGGAAATTTTAATTTAATATCACTCATCAGTAAAAACATTAAATACATATCTCGATACATAATCTTTTCCATTTCTGACATCCTTAGTGCAATCCCAGTTTGCACAAACTTAACCAATATCTTCTAGTCCGGTTCCAAGTCCTTTACAAACATTTTCCTGATATTTATTGATCCAAATAGAAATGACATAACATCCTCATATTTATGTACACTATCACCAATATTTTTCAAATCGAAATGATAAACTCCCTCATGAGGGTAGTTTAGATTCTGAGCTATCTCTATAGAAGAGATAGAAACATCTCTGTCTTCTATTTTCTCTATCATGGAATATTCATATTCCCCCATACTAAACTGAACATATTTAAAGAAATAACGAAGCTTCACCCCATATAAAAACTCATTTTTCTCACCATTAAAAGTTTGTTCGATGTTTTTAAAAGAAAGAACCTACTTCATCAATATGTTCATCTGATATAACCATTCCAAACCTATGACCTTTACTTGCAAAATTTTCCTTCCTTCAGAGCACTGTCTATTGGTAGTGTTGGTCTCAAACTCATCAGTTCTCTTGGTCTTGGATATTTCTGTCGTAAATCTCTAAAGGTTTGAAAAAGGATTAGGGTTTCGAATGTTTTGGTTCGGATTGACAAAGAGCGGCAATACGTCGCAGGCTAGAAAGGGTTTTTGGTAGAAATGAAACAATTCAGAATTTGAAAGGGCTTTAAAAGCCTTGATTCTCATGTCATCAATAATCATTACATAAATTTTCAAAACAAATAAAATGTTACGCATGAAAAAAAATATCTATTAAAAATAAAAATTATTCTGTTTGAAAAACAATTGAATAATTTATTTTAAATAAAAAAATATAATCAGACGAATAAAATAAAACTTTATTTAAAAATAAATAAACCCAGCTCCCCCTTAATAAAATGAAACATCGCAGTGGGATGTGGTTTAGTAAAAATATCATCTAATTGAATTTTAGTACTTAAAAATTCTAAGAATATATCCTTTTTAAGAACATGGTCTCTTAGAAAATGATGTATGATATCAATATGCTTAGTCCTAGAGTGATTAATATGATTTTTTGAAATATTGATTGCACTTGTATTATCACATAAAATAGGTGTATTATTAAAATTTAGTCCAAAATCCATAAGACTGTTTTTCATCCACAAGACTTGTGTACAACAACTGCCAGTAGATACATATTCTGCCTCTGCTATTGACAAGACAACTGAATGTTGTTTCTTACTAGACTATGATACTAAGGATTTTCCTAAAAAGTGACAAGTACCTGAAGTTCTTTTTCTATCTAATATACAACTCCCAAGTCTATATCTGAATATGTAATTAAATTAAAATCATATGTTTTTTAATAGAGAAGAGACTGAAAAACATTTCCTTTTAAATATCTAAAAATTATTTTAACAGTAGTTAAATGAGATTCTTTAGGATTTGATTGAAATCTTGCACAGATAAATATTGAATACATTATATCTGGCTTACTAGCATTAACATATAATAAACTACCAATCATACCTCTATATAACTTATTGTCAAATGATTTCTCAGTTTCATCCAAATCAAGTTTTATATTAGTACACATTGGAGTTCTATATGTATTTATATTTTCAAGTCCCACTTTCTTTAATAAATCAGAAATGTATTTGCTTTGATTTAAAATATTTACAAAATCTTTTTGATAAATTTAAAGACCTAAAAAGAAATTTAATTCGCCCATCATACTCATTTTAAATTTTTATTGCATTAAATTTGAAAACTCATGACAAAGAGATTTGTTAGTTGATCCAAAAATTATATCTTCAACATAAATTTGATCTAATAAAATATTTGAGTTTATAGTTTTCTTAAATAGTGTTGGATATTCCATTCCAAAAGTAAAATAATTTTTCAAAATAAATGATTTTAATCTTTCATACCAAGATATATGTTCTTGTTTAAGACCATAAAGAGAATTAGTAAGTTTAAAAACAGAATCTAGTTTTTGTGAATTTTCAAAACCAGGAGGTTGCTCAACATAAACTTCCTTTATTAAATAATCATTTAAAAAGGCATACTTAACATCCATTTGAAATAATTTAAATTTCATATGATATTCAAAGGTTAAAATAATTCTAATGGATTATAATCTTGCTACAGGTGCAAAGGTCTCATCATAATCTATACCTTCTTCCTGATTATATCCTTTAGCTATTAGTCTTGCTTTATTCCTAGTTATTATTCCTTGATCATCTTGTTTATTTCTAAAGACCCATTTTGTTCCTATAACTGGATAATTATGTGGTCTTTCAACTAATTTCTAGACTTCATTTCGTTTGAACTGGTTTAGTTCTTCTTACATTGCTATCATCCAACTTTCATCATCAAAAGCTTCTTCTATGGACTTGGGTTCTAATTAGGATAGAAAGGCAGAAAACTCAACAAGATTACCTATATTCATTCTAGTTTTTATTCTTATTTCTAAGTCTCCTATTACAGTTTCTAAAGGGTGCTTCTTTAGGGTCCTTGACTGTCTAGGTAGTACACTTATAGGTTCTTCAGTGTCATGTTCTTCTGGACTGGATGGAATTTTATTTATATCTTTTTCAAAATCATCTTTCACATTCTCAAGTCTCATGTTATCATTAGAATCAAGTTCATCTATTTGATCTGTCCTTTTCTCAAAGGGATCATGTTCATCAAATTTCACATGACCTGATTCTTCAACAATCCTTGACTTTTTATTAAAAAATCTATAAGCTTTGGAAGTAGCAGAAAATCATAAGAAAATTCCTTCATCGGATTTTGGATCAATCTTACCAAGATTTTCCTTGGTGTTTAAGGGCTAAACCATGCATCAAAAAACTTTGATGTAATTTACATTAGGTTTTCTGTTATTCCTGAGTTCATAGGGATTCTTTTTCAAAATTGGTCTAATTAAAACTCTATTCATTATATAGTAGGCTGTACTTATAGCTTCTGCCCAAAAATAGGTAGGAAGACTGTATTTATTTAGCATATTCCTCGACATTTTTTAATAGTCATATTTCTTTTTTCAACAATTCCATTTTTTTGAGGTGTTCTTGGTGTAGAGAAGGTGTGTTTAATATGAATATTCGAGCAAAAGGAATTGAATTCCAGATTCTCAAATTATCCACCATGATTACTTCTTAATGAAATTATTTTAAAACCTTTTTCATTTTGAACAGCATGGCAAAAACTTTCAAATAATGCAAAACCTTCATTTTTAAATTTTAAAAAGAAAATCCATGAAAATATAGAATAGTCATAAAATAAAACAAATACATATAAATTACCAGTCAAGTTTACTACAATTAAAGGTCCAAACAAATCCATATGGATAAGTTCTAGAGGTTTAGATGTCGAAATTTTGTTAAGAGATTTGAAAGATGATTTGTACTGCTTGCCAAGTTGATATGCATCACAAAATCTATCATTTTCAAACTTGAGACTAGGAAAATCAGAAACTATTTGTTTCTTAAACAACTTATTTAAAGCATATATATTGCAATGTCCAATTCTTCTATGCCAGATCCTGGATTCATTTATCTTAGCATTTGAGAAGTTTACTTTTTTTTACACAAGGAAATTAAATTCAGGGTGTACACATTATCAATTCTAGGTGCTCTAAATTTAAGAAATTTAATTTTCAAAACAGAACAGCAATTGTTAGAGAAATCAACAGCATAACCATCATCATAGAGTTGAGAGATACTTATCAGATTGTGTTTAAATCCTTGTACATAAAGTACTTTATTTATTGAGATAGCTTCTGGATCTTCAACTGTTCCAGTTCCAATTATCTTGCCTTTGGCATTGTCACCAAAACTGACTAGTACAACATCTTTTTGAGTTAGTTTAGTGAAATTTGATTATCTTACACTCATATGCCTTGAGAAGCCAATGTTCATATACTATATGACCATTTTTCTTCTGTGACCTTCTTCCTACAAAGGCATTTAAACAAATTGCTTTGGTACCCATATTTTGTTGGGTCCATGAGTGTTAGCCAGCAATAATCTGGGAATCCAGACTTTCTTAGATTTTCCTAATTCTGCAGAATGAAATAAATTATTTGATACAAATTCTTTCTTAATGCCACTTATTTGAGGTTTTATTAAGAAACAATTTTTAGAAATATGTCCCCTTGTCCCACAGTAACTACAATTTATTTTATTTGTTCTTGGAACAAAATAATTCTTGTACAGATTAGGTTTTCCACCTTTACTTCCAATTCCAAATCTTTCTTTCTTAATGATATTTTTACCAAGAATTTCATTCAAATAGTTTTCTCATTTGGTAAAAACAAGGGCTGCAGTTTAATAGGTTTCTACTTCATTTTGTAGTGTTTTTACCTTTGATTCCTAATCTATATAGTTAGTGTTAATTGAATTATACTTAACAGTTAACTCCTTAAGTTGTTTAAATATTTTATCTCTTTCATTTGAAACATAATTTTGAATGTTCTTTAAAGACTTTTGCTTCTTAAAAAGAGAATCATATTTTTCTTCAAGCATGTTGCAGTAGGCTACAAGTATTTCATTAGAATAGCTTGTTTCAGTTGTTGAGTGAATATTAGAATCAGAAGAGTAGTATGATTGTACCTCATTTATTTCTGCCATAAAGCACATGCTGGCTTTTAGATTTACTTCTTATTTCTCTAAGACTGGTTCTGAAGATATTTTGGAGTCTTCAGACACACTCCATGTAGCTTTCTTTGCTTTATTATCTTTTTTCTCATAATCATTCCTTTTGAAGAACTTCTTCTTCTTGTCTTATTTTAACTGAGGACAGTCAGGTATTATGTGCCCCATTTTCTTGCACTCATAACATATAACTTCCTTTTCATCCTTTTTGAATGTTTTTCTGAAGCCTTTCTTCTTTCTGTAGAATTTACTAAACTTTTGGTCTAGCTAAGCCAGTTCTACATCAGAATTTGATGAATCATAACTTTCTGATTTCACCTTTACTTCCTTTTTCTTTATCTTTCTTCTTTTACTTTGTGATGAAACTTTTAAGGTAGTGTCATCTTTCTTGATAAAAATTTTATGATCATTTGTTTCATCTTGCATCTAAGCATCATACATCATAACTGTTCCAAACATCTCTCTCATGATTAAGTCTTTGATAGGTGTTGGCTGTCTGATTGCAGTAGAGATTCCATTCCATTTTGTAGGTAGTACTCTTAGTACTTTCAAAGCTAGATCTTCTTATTTGATTGGTTCTCCCAAAGTAGTTATATTGTTCAAAATTTCTATCAATATTCCATTAATTTGAGTAAGGCTTTCACCTTCAAACATTCTAAATGTATCAAATTTAAGCTTAGCAGTAGCATATCTCATTTTCCTGACATTGCCAGTTCCTTCACAAGCAAAAAAAATAGTTTGACACATCTTATATGTTGTCGAGCATTGAGATACTCTGTTGAAATCATCAGGTCCTATACTATATATAATTTCATTCATTGCCTTCAAGTTCATATCCTATTCTACTTCAGTAGTTTCACTCCATGTTTCAGGTTTCTATGGTATTTCATATGGAGTTAGAATCTTAGAATATACTATGTATACAAGGTTTTTAGATAAATTATCATTATCGAATTCCATCATCCATAATTTTCTCCATTGAAGTATGGTGCTCTAACCATACACATTCCCTCCCTTGTATCAGTCATCTTTCTCAATGTATAATCCTTAATCGCCTTCATCTTTTTAAGGCTTTTTCATAAAGCAACACATGTGATACCAATTGTTGGATTGGTTTATACCAAATATACACAAGAGGGGAGTGAATAATGAATTTCACAATATCTTTACATAATCATGATCTATCTTTTTACCTTTAAATCAAATATTTAGTAGTGGAAAATAAATAGCACAGGACACACGATGTATAGTGGTTCGGGGAACAGAACGCCACTATTCCACTCCACCAATGCTCTAATACATGAGCTTAGTGATTTTCACTATCTGGTCCTCTTATCAAAAGACCATTCCACAACTGAGTACAAGTAGTTGACACCTTTAAAAACTAAGGCAAAACAGAGCCTTTTGGTTTAATCGCAGAACCTACACATCTTAGTACGAGAAGTCAGTCACTCAAGATAAATAGAATTATTTGTTCATTGAAAATACTTTCCCGTTATTCTTCACATTTTAAATAGAATTCAATTGAAAGTAGATGGATCATTATCTTCAGAAATAATGATCTTCAAGTAAGAGTCATTCTGAGTTGATCCGGTTGCAGTAGATATAGAAAAATAATTCCCAACTTCAGCATTCGTAGATTCACAATATATATTCGATGTCGAATGAGTGAATCTTCTGTCGTGTTTCCTCTTCTTCAATAAATAGAGAATTTTTTCTCTTCATAACAGTAGATCTGTAAGTCTCGATTATCCCAATCATCTCTCTGTATATAAAATGATACAGGTATATAAATTTGAGCATTCTCCTTTCAAATTTAGATCCAAAAAAGTCTCCTTTTGAATCGTGATATTCAAAAATTGGAAATAACAGAGGAGTCGTAACTCCCCTGAAAATTCGGCATGAAAAGCTCCTTTTAAATTGATCCTTTGAATCATAGATAAACAACTTTGAATCAATCAAAGATGCACTTTAAAATGATCTTTTAATCCAGGTTGAAATCATCCTAATAATTCTCTTGAAGACCATTGCATAATAATATTGTCTTTAATCTTCCAATGCCAAATGTAAGGTTCAACTGTATAGCATGCATCTTCTGAACGTAAGGTATTTCACAAACTTAAGGTGGATGGCGTATCCTTCAAACTTAAGGTTGAATAAAAACATATGATAAATGATCCATAATTTTATAAGCTTCCAAACTTAAGGTACATGATCCATACTTTTTGATAAAACATAAGGTTGTTCACAAAAGTAAGGTTGATGAACTATACTTTTGAGAAACAAACATAACATTTAAAACATACGTATGGTTATCCTTCCATACTATTCCAATATCCCAAATGTAGGGTTCCTTCCTAATGTAGGGTTCTTCTTCCATACTTTTCTGATAACGTATGGTTGTTTAACCATACTTTTCTAATATCTCATATAGTATACAACGCATTCCATCCATATGCTATGCTTCTCCACATATGGTATGAACAGTGTTTCCAAAATGCGCTTAAGTAGTTCTCAAATATGTAGAGCATGAACAGTGTTTTTAGAACACACTAATGCATATACTTTAGCAATTAACTCTCATTATTCAAGAACCTAAATATTTTATCAGTGACAAAAATATAATGAATAATGAATTCCTGAAATAAACTTAAAATAAAATTATTAAAAAACAATTAAGGGTATTTGTGAGCATCAAAATCATCATAAAGAAATAGAATTTTATTCACAACGATCTCCCTTTTTTTCTTAAAAATATTATTTATTGTTGAAAACAAAACTTTCTCAACATTTTACTCCATTAGTGATGGGTTTAGATCTAGGTTTTCTTGTATCTAATCCATTTTATCTTGGATCTTGGATTTGGATATAGATCTCATTCTTGGTTTTGTAATTGAACAGTCTACTTCAATTTAAGGACTTTCATTGGCTAGAATCCATCAATAATCTAGAGGTAGGTGGTCTATATAGAAAAGCACGTATTCTTGATTTAATTACATGTATATAATTTGGAAATTTCAATTTCCATGATTGGGAAATTACATCAGATATCTAATTGATTAAAATGAATTTCCATGTGATAATGAATTTTTTTATACTTGGGGAAATTGAAAATTATTGAATTGTGATTTGGAAATTGATGGGTTAATGGGACTATATAATTGGTTGATTGATTTAATATTGAGTTGGTTGATAATGGGGATTGAGGGATGATTGGAATAACCTTGATAATTAATGGTTTTTTGATTAAATATTGATAGATGGTTTAAAGGTGAATTGTTCATATTATTCCATATGATTAAAGTAAATAATTGTGATTGATTTACTAGTTAAAAGGGTATACCATGATATAAAATGTTTATAGTAGGGTTAATTTTGATTAACCTTGTTGAATGTGATATATTTGATAAATTTGAATGATTGAGAAATGGGGTTTTTTACATTGACTGATGCTCTAAATACCCACATGGTTCAAGCCATGACATTCTAGACCCAAATGCATTCATGTGATTATTATTGTATGGGACAAGAATGAATTCTCCAAATACCCATAGTGTATTAGACACAGACGGATGCTCCAAATACCCACAGGGTGTAGGACATGATTTTATATGCCCATAAGATTGGCATTAGACTATGGTTCCAAATGTTCATGATATGAATTGAATTGAATTGATAAATGATAACTATGGTATTATGATATGTGATATCCCTTGGGGATAGTTCATACTTGGGAATGGGCCGAAGTAGGTATTGATGGGTTGGGTGTCTTCATGAACTCAGGGGAATTATGTGGTTAATTAAACAATAATTAAATTTGATAACTATTTACTTTATGCATTATACTTTATTCTTTGTTTAACTACATAAAATGTTATTTACTATATATTGTTTTAGATGATGTTGGTGGTGGTCTACTGAGTTTTACTCACAACCTACTTGGGCTACTTATTCGGTACCCGAGTAGACTTTATGTTTATAGAACAAGATAAGGGAAAGATCCCTATGTTAGATGGAATAGTTGGGATGATGAATGGATGAGGGAACCAAACATTGTTTCAGGACCCACTTGGGGGAGAGTTTTTAGTGTATTTATTTTTGGGTTTGAATTTTTACACTTGACTCTTATTTGGAATGAAGTATCTACTATTCGGTAGTGGATATTGTTTTTAATTTGTTTCATCAAGTGATGCTTTTTTCTTCTGGTTATTGTATTATCCTGATTGTTGGTTATTGTATTTTGGTTTTTTGTTAGTTATTTATTCTATTATTCTACTTTGATAGAGAGGTTATAGTCTCCCCATGTTATATATATTAGACCATATATGATATTTGATACCCTCTGGAATATGGGGAGGCACGCTTGAGGTCATGTAACTGATCGCTTTTGTCACGACCCGTCCCCTGGGGCCCATTCCATGACTACCCCAACCCCACCCTCCATAGGCCAGGGACTGGCGACTAGCACTAAAGGTGTAATTCTCTAAAACTAGGAAGGTATTGCCTTTATAAACTATAAATAAACACAACATAGTACACAGTTGGATAAAAACACTAATTAAAACTGTATAACAAAAGAGTACTGAAAAGTTAAGGGGCTAGAAATACAAGCCCAACTATAAAGTACAAGGAAACTGGAAATACATGTACAACTGAAAGAAAATAAACACAGCTATTGGGCTGTTCTCTGGGATTCCTACCTAAAGGGTAGGTGTAGATAGCCTCCTCATCACTCCACTTCTGTGAGTCACCTCCGTGTACTGATTCATCGTAAGGTCCACCTCTGGGTACCGTCCAGTCCTGGTACTCTCAGCCCCGATCAGCATTGTTCGTCACCTACATCCAACACAATGAGGTACAGGCATAGCCCGTGCAGGGGTGAGTATAACGATACTCAGTAGGGACCTCAATTCCCTCAAGTTCTCACAAAATCCAACAAGGATAAACCAGAAAGTATGAAATCAATAGATAACCCCACTTAAGTATATTCCCATACATATTTCTAAGTTATCAATTAATCCATCTCAATCATGAGGTAAACACAAAAGTTACTGACTCAGCTCACATAGGTATACAACTTATGTAGAGAGATAGAGATGATTAGATGTAGCCACTGAATCATCCACTCTGTCGAACCCACATAGGATCCTAGTATAGAAAATTAGAGTTGTCGAACCAACGTAGGATCCCTGAACAGAAGTTAGAGCTGTTGAACCCACGTAGGATCCAGGAACAGTATTCAGAGCTGTCGAACCCACGTAGGATCCAGGAACAGTAGTCAGATATTTCGATACATGAACTTCCACAAAGTCCAAAGTTGATGGGTCTATAAGATCCATCTTGTCATAATAAAACCAATGCGACAGACGGCACATCAATCAGACGCCTGGTCTGAGAGTTATTAGCATTTTAGTCCTGAGGGCCCGGATGGATTCGTGCATGATCCAACCTGACCGTATCTCAACTATACCCCAAAATCCAGTGGGGTATAGTCAAAGAGACCTTCAAGATTCAATATTACCAGCGTCGCTGATGGTTTGTCAAATGGACGTCTGGTGCCAAAGATATGGCCGAAAGAAAGTAAAGGGTCGGTAGTAGGCCCAGGTCCGGTCCGACCCAGTCGGACCGACCCGGCCCGACTTGGTTTGTGCCGACCCCATTCAGGTGGACCCGTTGGGTCCGGCCGGGCCCGTTTGGCCCAACCCAGCAGGCCGCGAGGGTGCTTCAGCCCGGAGGGGGCCGCGTAGGTGGCTCGACCCGGTGGCATGGAGCCAGTTCGTCCCAGAGCACCGCAAGGGGGAGGCAAGGGGCCAGTTCGGGAAGCTCAGCCCAGGAGGTCGGGGCCGGTTCGGGTGGCTCGTCCCGGGAGGCCAGTGTCGGGAGGCACAGGCCAGCGTGGTTCGGTCGGGGCGCACGAGAGGTCGATGGCTGCCGGAAGCCAGGTGAAACAGGCCAGCGTAGTTTTTTCGGGGCGCTCGGGTGGCCGGCGAGTGGCCCGGCGCCGGGAGGCGCGGGCCGGCACAATTCGGCTGGGGTCCATGGGAGGCCAGTGGCGGTCGGGAGGAGGGAGGCACAGGCCGGCGCGGTTCAGCTAGGGTCCACGGGAGGTCGGCGGCAGCTGTGAGCCTGGAGGCGCGGGCCGGCGTGGTTTAGCTGGGGTCCACGGGAGGCCGATGGCGGCCGAAAGCCGGGACGCGTGGGCCGGCGTGGTTCGGTCGGGGTGCATGGAAGGCCGGCGGGCGGCCGGGTGCCGGGAGGCGCAGGTCGGTGGGGTTCGACCGGGGTGCACAGGAGGCAGGCAGGTGGCCATGTGATGGGAGGCGCGGGCCGGCGTGGTTCGGCTGGAGCATTACGAGGGCAGTGTGGGTTGCGGAGACTGCGGGTAGAGAATTCGTTGCATGTCGCCTCCGTCGCCTCATCGTTTCATCGCCATGCTGAAGAAAGTCACAAAAGAGATCGACGAAGGGAGTCAGGCCATGTTATTTTGGCCCGCACCCTCCGCATTTAGGGTGATATAATTCGGTTCATAAGAACGAAGCACAACAACCCACCTGCAAAAGGAAAACATCCTCGTTCCTCGTTTTAAAAGAAATTAAGAACATGGCTCTTAATTTAAATTAAACCCCTACCTTTATTCATTGTTCATTGACGTTGGCGCGAGAAAGTAGACGTCGATTCGTTGTAGAGGAGCACGTCCTACGTCGAAGGATATTTCGAGGAATGAAGTCGATGTCAAGGTTGAGGTTCTTCATCGGTTGGAGTGTTCTTTGTCGGTGGAATACGTTCTTCGTTGGGAGCTTTCTCCCAAGTTCTCTCCTCTCCCAAGTTCCAATAAAATGATAATGCCAAGACAAAATAATAGATTAAGTTATCTATTATTTTGTTGGAAAGAATTCAAAAATCCAATTGATTAAAGTGGGTGGCACAATTAAATGTTAGAGGGGTTGGAACATTTAATTTCCATGTGTGTTGGAACAATTAATTGGGTAGAGGAGGTCAAGAGGCTCCCCTCATTTATGAGTGAGTTGAGTGGTTTCCTCATTTAATTGGGGGGTTTAGTCTCGGGTGGTCACCACACCGGAACCTCTAGTGGGAGGTTAGGTTCAGGTGGTTCCCACCACTATAACCTCTCATGGGAGGTTAAGGTGTGGTGGTCGCCACCTCAAACTTCCACATGGAGGCTTTAACCAACAAAAATAAAAATAAAGCTACACAACTTTATTTTTATTTAATTCTTTCACTAAAAAACCAAAAAATATCTTTTATTCCTGACTAACTGTTGTCAAGGTGAAAGTCTCCTTAAGTGAATATTGGCGCTATGAGTTCAACAGTTCCCTCGGATTTCAATTCTGAGCACTGGTTCAAAATTTATAAAATATCACTCGTGCGTTTACTGAATGTACACGAAAAAATGTTCAGAAAATTATTATTAGTCACCATAAACCCGCGCCGGTCAAGGTTAGGCTCTGCCTAGGTGAAACACGCACCAAAAAACCCAATGGTACTCTCATATTTTCAATCCGAGTTACCATTTAGAAGTTATGAATTTTACAGTAAAATAATTGTCACTTAATTATTTTATTTGCGGCCAAAAACCAACTTTATCTGGTGGCATGTGCCAGCCAAAGTTAGTATCTACTTAAAGAAAGCATACCCTCATGAGATTAGTTGTGGTCTAATATTTTTAATCCAATTTATTATTTGTGAGTTATAAGCATTTGAAAAATAAAATAATTTATTTAATTATTTTATTTATGATTATGTCATTTTTCGGTTCTCTCATAGGAGGCCCGTGCCGACTAATCTTAAGTCGCGCCTAGGGTAAACCCACCATCCTGAGCACAACGGTACCATTAGATTTCTGATCTGAGTATCTCTTTAAGAGTTATTCCACTTTTTCAAGAAAACTTCTTATGCGTGTTAACATAAGCTTAACAAAACTTCGACGGATCATTCCGGGCACTCCGGGCCTCGGAATCATGCACTGTCAGATTACGTGGACTCGTAAAATTCTCATATATTTAAAAAAATTACATGGAAATTCTGTGTCTTTATATTCTCCCCACCTAATGGTTTTATGTCCCCGTAATCCACAACTCATAACTAAGGGAGCAAGTGGGGATACTGAGCATGCATCTGAGCCTCCCGCTCCCATGTGCACTCCTGAACGTTCCCATGCTACTAGAGAATGAGAACCAGAGGTATATACCATCCACAATGGACCCACTCCTATCGATCCTCAATCCTTACTGGAACCTCCGTAAAAGTCACCCCATCGTTTACGTCCAACTCTCCAAGGTCGATGATGAGAGAAGGGTCGTGCACGTATCTCCTCAGCTGGGATACGTGGAAGACGTCGTGCACCCAGTGCAACTGAGGTGGAAGAGCTAAGTGGTATGCCACCTTTCCAACTCTACTGAGGACCTGAAAAGGTCTAATGAACCATAGAGATAATTTGTCGCCTTGGCCAAATCTCCGTAAACCTCGCCGAGGTGAGACTCGTAGAAGGACGTGGTCTCCATCCTCGAACTCCAGAGGTCTCCATATCTTGTCGGCATATGACTTCTTCCTTCACTATGCAGTCCTTATCCGCTCTTGGATGATCTGCACCTTCTTCGTGGTAGCTCATACCATCTCTGGTCCCACGAGTGCTGACTCCACTGGGTTAGTCCAGCACAAGGGTGATCTTCATGGTCACTCGTACAATGCTTCAAAAGGTGCCATGCCAATGGTGGAGTGATAGATATTTTTGTATGCAAACTCCACTAAAGGTAAGTGATCCTCCCAACTGCAACCATAGTCGAGGACACAAGCACGCAGCATGTCCTCGAGAGTCTGAATGGTCTGCTCGGTCTGGATATCCGTTTGAGGGTAAAAGGCGGTGCTCAAACGAAGCTGTGTTTCGAAAGCCTCCTACAATCCCTCCCATAGCCAGGAAGTAAAATGTGTGTCATGATCGGAGAAAACCGTCGAAGTTACTCCATGTAGCCGCACAATCCTCTACACATAGATGTGTCCCAAGCTCTCTACTGAACCCTACTCTCTGATCAATAGAAAGTGGGCCGACATGGTGAGTTGGTTGACGATCACCCAAATCGAGTCATGCCCCCTTCCTCTAAAAGCGTTATGGCCTCCCTATACCTCGCGCTCCTCGTTCCCACCCTAAGGTGTCTCAACCCCAACTAGTGGCTCCCTCGCAAAGCAGCCACCCTTGTGTCAGCGACCTCCACTTCACCTGTACCAGAGACGACCCTCTTGCTCGCCTGGTTTCCAGTGGCCGTATCTCCCGGTGGCGGCCTGAGCCCCCCCCCCCCTACACATGACCCTACCTCTTGTGGCCTCCCCCTCTTGTTCGACCATCACCACACGGCCCTCCTTCGGCTTTTCTCTTCCCTACTTGGCGCACGACCAGCCAACCCGAACCCCAGCCCGCACCCCATTTCAGTGCGACCGAAACCATATTACACAGCACCTCTTCCCTGCTCTAGTGAAGCCACAGTTCCCCTCATCGTCAAACCACGGTTTGTATCTCATTATAATTTTGGTGTTCTTCTTGATTTAGGGTTATTTGGTTTCAGATTAAATCATGTTTTTGTGCATCGAACATTTTCCGTAGGGTGTTATTGGCTTCTCGTTGGGGCGGTTGCGATGCGAATGAGGTTTCTCACCGGTTTCGGGAGCTCCGTCAACTTTTGAGGTAGTCAATTCCGCCTATAAAAAAATTTTGATAAATTAAATCGCCCATTTAATTAATTTGGTAATTCATTGATCAGTTTTCTTATTGTGGATATAGCTTTACTTGAGGTTTAATATATTTTTGGATGTGTTTCACATGTAAACTCTTGTTGTGCCACTTAATATTATTTTATAAGTTGTGTGGTTGGTTTATTAAATTAGATAATGGTTTCAAGTCATGTTTTAATATGGTGTTTGTGTACGGTTGGTTTTAAATGAGGATTTTGGGTGCGTTTTTGGTGTAAAAGACTTGTGGAACTTCTTGAATTTTTTTTATAAAATATTTTAATGGTTTATTAAATTGTGTATAAGATGAGAAACATGTTTGGGATTGGTTTTGTCTGGTTTTGGTTTAAAAATATGATTTGAGTGTTTAGGTATAACAACCTGTGGTATTTCATGAATTTTTTTTATAAATTTTCAATGGTTTGTTAAATAATTTGGGTGCTGTGAATTTGGTTTTGAAAATTTGTTTAGGTGCACGTGCTTTTAAATGTATTTTTCAACGTGTCGTGCGCTTTTGTCGGGTTTTTCACTCTTGTGTTTTCTTGAAATGAAATATTGGATTTTTAAAATTATTAGTAAGTTATTTTGGTGTTTTTTGGTTTTTGTAAACACTTTCAATATTTTTAAAGTGGTTTAATATGTAATGTTGATGGCACACGTTGTGTTTTGAAAACATGTCGAGCTAGTTCTTTTGTGCTATTTGTTCATTTGAATTGTTTTAAGTCAGTGGTTATGTGTTTTTAGTTTTTGTGTGTTTGTTGCACCACGTTGGTGGAGTAACCCCGTGATACCGCGATCATCAACTTGTGCAAGCTTGTGCGCTTGTGTGAGGCGTGTCGCATCGTCGTAATCGAACTGCAAGTCGAGGTAGGTCCCCCACTGCACTTTCCTTTAAATTTATAATTTATTAATTTCATTATATTTTATAAATTTTAATAAATAAGAAATATTATTATATGATAAATTTGTAAATGATCACTCGATGTAAAAAGTGTTGTTTATTTTATACATGACACTTGAAATATTTTCTTGATGAGCGAACACCTAGTAGTGAAAGATTGCTCATTTGGCCTTTAAACATAATTCATGGAATTTTAAATTTATTTCTGGTTTATTGATAAATGATTTATTTTGACATGCGAAAAAGTGTTTTGGTTCACTTGAGAAATGAGTATTTTCCTTAAAATTGGTGAAGGCATGTTTGGCACTTTAATAAAATAAATTATTTTGGAAAACTCTATTTGGGGTGACTCAGATGTGATATTTGGTGTACATTGACTGCATGATTTGTTTGTGATCTTTGTACTACTTGATTGACCTTGTTGTCTCACCCCTTTCCTGTTTATTATATGTGTTGACATGGGAACCTATCATAGTAAGTGAATCTTCTGAGAACGATTGATGCACTAGTTTAGATTACACACTGGCAAGTGGCCTATAGTATGGATGACACTCTGCTAGGGGATTGGGCCCCTTGGTTAGGCCATGTAGGGAAACACCGGGCGTTAAGTTATTATGACATCATCAAGAGTAGGCATGCCTTCAGGATGAGTCACATGTATAGTACGTTCTGGATTGTTCATGATCTCCTAGGTTCGACCCATGTTTTCTTTAGTGTTTATTTTTATGTGGTGTACGTTTGAGAGGTCTAGTTTGGTTGTTGGACCCTATGTACCACTTCTTTTCCATTTCCCTTAGTGTGTCTTGTGTGTTGTGTGTGGTTTTCCATTTAACTAACAACTAAAATTTGAATTTTTAAATTGTTCATAGAAATGTTTTAAAATAAAATGCACATATTCCTTTCAAACATTAAACTTGTTTTTTTAAAATTAAAAAGGTCAATGTACAGTTACTTGTCTTAGAAATGTAAGTGTGTCTGTGGAAACCCATATTTTTTATAATTTAGTTCAAACCTAGAATTAGTAAATTTCTTTATTTAAAGGTAGTGCATTTGGAATAGTTTGTTAGGAACGCCTACTGAGTTTTAATACTAACACCTATAGTGTTTTCCTATTTTTAGTTTTTTTGCAGGTTTGACTTGAGCTCGCTCTCCATGGGAGAGAGTTGGTTATGGACTGGTGATCAACTCTTGGAGTCACGAGGAGTTTTGTTCGTGGTTAGGTTAGTTTTTTGTTGTTGGTTGTTCTTCCTTTTTTTGTCAATTATTTTCCTTGAATTATTCTACTTTTTTTCGCTTCTTTATTTATTTTAATTGGGCCAAATAATTCTATCTTGCTCTCTTTTTATGCCTTGGTGCTTGTTGCCAGCCCAGGAGGATCGAGAATGCCTCTCGGGCCATGTCGTGGACCGGATCGGGTGACCTATTCAAGGTCGACCCGGGTTGGTTCGTGAAAAAAATGGTATCAGAGGGGTTCTCATTATTTGGGGTGTCTGGTAGAAGGGGATTAGGATTATAAGGGCTTAAAAGGTTGGTTATGGGTTAGTGCTTGATCACCACCACTCGTGATGAGACCTGAGTTACCAGGGTTAGTCCGGAATTTGAGTCGTTTTCCTTTGGTTATTTTGGACTAAGGGATGACAATAGGGGGGAGAATCGGTTCACATTGCGGCCTCACATGGGGTGGTGACCCATGTGGAATCCAAGTGCCTAGTTTAAGGTCCTCTAAGTGTTATGTCTTCCTTGGGGCATGGCTCACCACCATGTCACCGGGTTAGTCACAGACACTAGTCCCTCATTCCGATGGTTTATAGTTGGTTGTTTTTTGTTTTGAACTCAATTGATGTGAGTGTGTGTTAAAAATATAAGTGTTTGCAAAATGAAAAAAGGGTTTTCTTCCAAATTGTTTTTGACATTAATAAAGTGGG
The DNA here is from genome assembly GCA_963277665.1 of Viscum album. NCBI lineage: Eukaryota > Viridiplantae > Streptophyta > Magnoliopsida > Santalales > Viscaceae > Viscum > Viscum album. The sequence continues at coordinate 1,617,917,716 of OY728158.1, forward strand.
TTTTTAAAGAGAAAGTGTATCAGTTTGGAAAACTTGGTATGGGTTTGGATTTGGTAAGGAAAAGAAGTGTTCGAACCTTGGCACTCCTTATAGAGGGTCACTTGTGCATGGGTATGTATGGAGAGTGCATGGGGGAACTTGTTTGTAGATTATATGAGCGAGATTGAATGAACGCACATGTGAAGGTTCATAAGGTTCCATTGGTGGGTTTTAAATTTTTAAAGAAATAATGGTTTTTGAAAAGTGATTTATGATTGTGTTTTTATATGTTTGGATTATGGGCCTATTTCCTGGGGATTTTTCTGTTTCCTTGATTGAGTTTTGGCTTGATGTCAGTTTTGATGTTGTTTTCTGTGTAGTTATGAGTATCCCACCTAGAAAGCCTCCAAAAGTTGTTAATGAGTTATGTCCAGTTCCCAGTTCTTTTTGTGTGTTGCTTGCTTATCGAGGTAATCGAAGTCTATTAGGGGTAGTTGTATAGTTTTGGGAAGAGAGTGTGTCTTCGGGTTGTTGGGAACTCCCAAGGTAGTTAAGCTTCGTACCGTCCCAAAGTTATTAGAGGGTTCAGTTTTGGACTAGTAAATGTGGGATGTCTCATCGTCGTTAGATTCTCAGGTGTTGTTGGTGGGGGTTGGCTCTTGTGAAGATTTTCCATCTAGCAAGGATCTTCTTCTGTACCGACTCCCAGGTTGTGGGACCATTCTCTCGCATGCCACTTGTCTGGCCAATTCAAGAATTCTAAGCTGCTTTTTCACATCCCTCTGAAGTCTTCCTATCACGCTATTGTTCGGGCCACCGGGGAGAGATCTGAAAGAATCGTCATTCGGGACGAAGGAGCTAGGTACCGGAGGATGAAAATTCTTGACTGTGAGGCAGGATATGCTTTAGCCATCAGAGCCCTAGCCACAGGTCTCAGGGTGAAGCTCGCGCACAGTCAGGAGTTTTCGAGGCTGTGTTGAACCTCGGTCCAAATAATTTTTTCATATTTGTGATGGAAACACCTAAAATTTCCTTGTTCGATTCTCGTCATTGTCGTAATCTCATCCTTGTTGTGGTGGAATGAAGAGAGCATTCTCCCACAATCCAAGCGGTCTTATCTTCTCTTAGTGTGGTTTTTAAATTGTTCGATCTCTTTAAATGGTGTGGGCCATGAATGAATGGAAATGTTCTGATTATGTGTTGGTCTTAAATGTGTTTTTTAGGGTGAGGTTTGTTTCATGAAATTTATGGAAGGTGTTGAGTTAATTCTTCATCCTTAAGTGGCTAGGTTGTTTAGTAGAATGTTTTCTGACAAAGTCCCATGTATGTTATTTGGTCCATGTTAGGAAAATGAATGAGTTTTGTTTGGGATTTCTCGTATTGGCCCCCTTGGGGGTAGTGTGTTTGAGTTTCAAGGGCTTCCATGTTAGTGAATTCTTGTGTTGGGGATAACCCTCTCGTATTCTCCCCTCAACTTCGGGAAGTGATTGTTCATGAGTTGGTTGGGTGTGATGTGTGTTGGTAATGGTCACCCTGAGCCTCTTGGTTTCTTCTGGTTTGGTTTGGTCATGGACTCTAGTTGTGTCAAATATTGTCTTGGTGACTCTCTGGAGGTAGAAAGTGTTTTTGGTGGGGATAATTGTCACACCCCGACCTCGAACGCCTGTTTATTTTATTTTATTTTTACTGTTTAGTCGATCTTGCGTCATTTGGACGAGGTTTAGTTGGGAACCGGTTTGGAATTTTTGATATTTGATGTTTCGGTGGGCCTTGGGCCGGTGTACGGTCACTGCACTATTAGCAGTGACCATGCGTTTGGTCCTAGTGAATGTGCAGTGGTGCGACACTTCAAAGAAATAATAAATTAAATTAATTAATTAAGTTAATTGAAAGTGGAATCAAAATAAAATTTTATATCAATAAAACATGGTTAATGTTTAAATTATAATAATGATAATATGTTCACACAAATGGTAATTTTATTATTATTTAATCTGGTAATAATACTCTTATTATTAAATTGTTATAAATATAATTATTAATGAAACGTAATAAAATTTTCACCTTAATTATCAATAAGTTTGTTATTAATTTCCTTTGTTGTTATAAATATTTTTACTATCATTTTTCTATTAATATTATTACTAATATTATTATTGTAACATTGATTTTATTATTATTATTACTCAAAATAAAATGGATAAGAAGTGAAAATAATAATAATTATTTTTATTAATATTTATTAGTTTTATTATTATTATTATTATGTTTTATTATTATTATTATTATTTACCCTAACCCTAGCCATTCCCGCCCCCTTCCCCGTTTCTTTTTGGTGTCGTGATCCCCTCCTGCATACCCTCCGTGAACGCCCGCGACTCCTGCCCTCCCGTTCAGCACTCTCCCCCTGCGCTGGCAGCCCCTCCTCTCAGTCGTGCAAGCCGCCGCCCCTCTAGCCTCTTCCCTTACGCGAGCGGCGTCCCCCCTTTCTCTATATGCATTGCAACCTCTCCAACGGCACACCAACCACCACTCCCCTTACTCCAACAGTGTTTCGGCCTCCCTCTACCTCATGCTCCTCATGCATGCCCTCCGGTTGCTCGACCCCGACCAGCAGCTCCCTCGCAAGGCAGTCACCCTTGCATCGGTGACCTCCAGTTCACCTGCACCAGCGAAGACCCTCTTGTTCACCTGGTTTCCAGCGGCCATATCTCCAGGTGACACCCTGATCCCCCCCCCCCCCCACGCACGACCCTATCTCCTATGGCCTCCCCCTCCTGTTCAACTAGCACCACACGACCCTCCTCCGGCTTTTCTCTTCCCTGATTGGCGTGCGACCAGCCAACCCAAACCTCAGCCCGCACCCTGTTTCAGTGCGATCCGAACCATATTGCACATCGCCTCCACCCTGCTCCAGCGAAGCCGCGTTCCCCACTTCGTCAAACCACAGTTTGTATCTCATTCTAATTTTGGTGTTCTTCTTGGTTTAGGGTTTATTGGTTGCATAAATCATGTTTTTGTGCATAGAACTTTTTCCATATGGTGTTATTGGCTTCTCGTTGGGGTGGTTGTGGTGCGAACGAGGTTTCGCACCGGTTTCGAGAGCTCCGTCAATGTTTGAGGTAGGCGATTCCGCCTATAAAAATTGTTTTATAAATTAAATCTCCCATTTAATTAATTTGGTTATTCATTGATTAGTTTTCTTTAATTTGTTTTCTAAAATATATTAATGGTTTACTAAATTGTGTATGAAATGAGAAACATGTTTGGGATAGGTTTTGTGTGTGTTTGGTTTAAAAATATTATTTGAGTGTTTTGGTATAACACCTTGTGGTATTTCATGAAATTGTTTTATAAATTTTCAATGATTTGTTGAGTAATTTGGGTGCTGCGAATTTGGTTTTGAAAATATGTTTAGGCGCACGTGCGTTTAAATGTAGTTTTCAATGTGTCGTGCGCTTTTGTCTGGTTTTGCACTCTAGTGTTTTCTTGAAATGACATGTTGGCTCTTTAAAATGATTAGTAAGTTATTTTGGTGTTGTGTGGTTTTTGTAAACACTTTTCGGATTTTTAAAGTGGTTTAATAAGTAATGTTGAAGGTGCGAGTTGTGTTTTGAAAACATGTTGAGCTAGTTCTTTTGCTCTGTTTGTTAATTTAGATTTTTTTTAAGTCAGTGGTTATGTGTTTTTAGTTGCTGTGTGTTTTTTGCAGCGCGTTGGTGGGGTTACCCCGTGATACCACGATCATCGGCTTGTGCATTCTTGTGCGCATGTGCGAGGCGTGTCGCATTGTCGTAATCGAACTAAAAGTCAAGGTAGGTCCCCCACTGCACTTTCCTTTAAATTTAGAATTTATTAATTGCTTGATATTTTATAAATTTTAATAAATAATAAATAGTATTAGATGATAAATTTTTAAATGGTTTTTTGATGTAAAAAGATCCGTTTATTTTATACACGACACTTTAAATATTTTCATGATGAGCAGAAACCCAATAGTGAAAGAATGCTCGTGTAGACTTTAAACATAATTCACGGAATTTTAAATGTATTTCAGGTTTATTTATAAAGGAATTATTTTGATGTGAGAACAAGTGTTTTGGTTCACTTGAGAAATGAGGATTTTCCTTAAAATTGGTGTGAAGGCCCATTTGGAACATTAATAAAATAAATTATTTTGTAAAAATCTATTTGGGGTGACTCAAATGTGATATTTGGTGTGTGTTGACTGCGTGATTTGTGTGTGATGTTTGTACTGGTTGATTGACCTTGTTGACTCACCCCTTTCCTATTTATTATATGTGCTGACATGGGAACCTATCATAGTAAGTGAATCTTCTGAGAATGATTGCTACACTAGTTTAGATTACGCACTGGCTAGTGGCCCTTATTATGGATGACACTCTGCTAGGGTATTGGGCCCCTCGGTTAGGCTATGTAGGGAAACACCGGTCATTAGGGAATTATTACGTCATTGAGAGTAGGCATGCCTTCATAATGAGTCACATGTATAGTACGTTATGGATTGTTCACGAGCTCCTATGTTCGACCCATGTTTTCTTTAGTGTTTATTTCTATGTGGCAGACGTTTGAGAGGTCTAGTTCAGTTTCTGGCCCCTGTGTACCACTTATTTTTCATTCCCCTTAGTGTGCGTTGTATGTAGTGTGTGGTTTTCAATTTTACTAACAACTGAAATTTGAATTTTTAAATTGTTCACAGAAATGTTTTAAAATGCAATGCACAGGTTCCTTTCAAACATTAAACTTGTTTTTTGTAAATTAAAAAGGGAAATGGGCTATTACATGTCTTAGAAATGAAAGTGTGTGTGTTGAAACCCATATTTTGTATAATTTAGTTCAAACCTAGAATTAGTAAATTTATTTATTTAAAGGTAGTGCATTGAGAATAGTTTATTGGGCACGCCTACTGTGTTTTAATACTCATGCCTATAGTGTTTTTCTGTTTTTAGTTTTGTTGCAGGTTTGACTTGAGCTTGCTCGCCATGGGCGAGAGTTGGTTGTGGATTGGTGAGTGATTCTCAGAGTCGTGAGGAGTTTTGGTCATGGTCAGGTTAGTTTGCTGTTGTTGGTTGTTCATCCTTTTTCGTGTCATTTATTTTCCTTGCATTATTATACTTTTTTCGCTGCTTTATTTATTTTCATTGGGACAAATCGTTTCCTCTTTCTCTTTTTTGATTCCCTGGCACTTTTTGCCAGCCTTGGAGGATCGGGAACGCCTCTCGGGCCATGTCGCGGGCCGACTCGGGTGACCGGTTCAAGGTTGACCCGGGTTGGTTCGTGACATGCCACTAAGAGGTTCCAACCGAAACTCTCGCCTCAAGGGTCAGATCAAACATTTAGCGTAAGTGTGATTATATAGTCTCCTCCCAAAGGTATCTCCAAATGTGAGGGTCAATTCAATGGTTTAACCAAAAACTCTAGGTCCCGGAAAAGATTTGTGGAAGGAAGGAATGATTAGTACCTATGTCTATTGATATGGAAATTATTAGTAGATATAGACCATACCTAGAATCATCCCTAGATCCCTTGGGTCGCATTTCTTGACCACATGCAACTACTCTCTTCCCCTGTCCTCCATCTCCCTAAGCCTGGAGGGGTCCACAAAAAAGGGGGGGTTGTAACATGTCAAAAAGTACACCACCTCATGCTACTCTCCTAACTCTGCTTCCACATCTGCTGCCCTACAGTCTCATATGTCCCCAACACTTCCTCTTACCAAATCATTTTACATGCCCAAGTCTCTGAGACTGGAGAAAGTTTCATGCTTTCCCACTACTAACATCCACTGGCTGTATCCGCTTAGCCAAAGAACATTCAACAACAAAGGTTCTCTCTAGCATGCTAACATAAGTAGGAATGCATAGAGGAATGGTGTTGGCTCGGATTTCCTTTAAACACACCTCTGTCAGAAGTTCGAGCCCTGAAGCATTGATCGTATTGTATTCATCAAGTACCAGGAAATATCGGTACGCCTTGATGAATACTTAGCTACCGACATGTCATCCTACCGAAGCTGTAGAAGTTCTAGAGAACTCTAAGCCACCTCCTCAAGCCAGTCCTCAGTCACCTGTGAGTTGGATCACCTCGAAACCTGAGGGGTATCTGATATTGAATCACGTGTAAGGCACTAATCTTACATGTGTCATCTACCAGTACTGCCGGTTATAACTGCTGACCAATGGGTAGTGATATAGAAGGCATAATACCCGAAGGTATTATCTCAGGGAAAAGTCCATGAACCGAATCCTCATCAATAAGCGGAACATACTCATGGTCACTCATTGAAAAAGACTAGCAAATTAGATCACCTTCTGCTCTACTGGTGTCTCAACTATATGGGAAACTCTAGCAATCGCATTCAGCCAGCCCTTAGCAGCGTGAGAATCTGTCTCGCCTCAAAACCTCAGAGGCCTCTGCTGCTGGAACTCATGCAACACACTCAGTCATCATTCAATGTATGCCAGTGTGGCTGGTGGAATCTTCTTCCCAAAGGGTGGTGGTGCTTCTGGTACACCACCCAAAGGTTCCAACATAGTAAGAGGGCCCTACACCGGAGCCTCGTCGCTCGGCGGGCTGTTAGTGCATACAACTCTCAGAACTCTAACTTGTTGTCTCCGTGGAGGCATCCTAAAGTAAAAATATGCGACACAGTGAAAAGATTATACCTGGTGAGATGACCTGGTGATCTGACTTAAGAAATCATAAATAAAACACACATGCAGTCATTGTTTTCGTGCACTAAGTTGGAAATCAGAAGTCAGGGTCCTGGTGTATGGATACATCGGCCACCACACCAACACTGGACTCCCTGAACTGAAAACCACACTCACTACACATAAAAATACTTCTTCATAGATAAGATTATAGTCCTATGTTTTTTTGTAGAACCAACTCCTCTAATACAAAATTGTCACGACCCGTCCCCCGGGGCCCATGTCGTGACTACCCCAAGCTCGCCTTCCATAGGCCAGGGGCTGGTGACTAGCACCAAAGGCATAATTCTCTAAAACTGGGAATTCATTGCCTTTATAAACTATAAACAAACACAATAGATTACAAATCTAGATACAAAACACTAAGTAAAACTATATAACAAAAAAGTACTGAAAAGTAAAGGGTCCAGAAATACAAGCCCAACTATACAGTACATGGAAAATGTAAATATATGTACCACTGAAAGAAAAGAAAAACAGCTGCTGGGTCATCCTCTGGGATTCCTACCTAAAGGGTAGGTATAGATAGCCTCCTCATCACTCCACGTCTATCAGTCACCTCCGTGTACCGATTCTTCGTATGGTCCACCTCTGGGTACCGTCCAGTCCCGGTACTCTCAGCCTCGATTAGCATTGTCTGTCATCTGCATCCAATACAATGAGGTGCGGGCATAGACCATGTAGGGGTGAGTATAACGATACTCAATAGGTACCCCGAGACCCTCAACGTCTCACAAAATACAACAAGGATAAATGAAAAAGTATGAAATCAACAGATAACCCAACTTAGGTATATTCCTATACATATTCCTAAGTTATCAAGTAATCCATCTCAATCATGAGATAAACACAAAAGTTCCTGACTCAGATCACAGAGGTATACAACTTATGTAGAGAGATAAAGATGATTAGATGTAGCCACTAAATCATCTTCTCTGTCGAACCCACGTAGGATCCTGGTACAGAAAATCAGAGCTATCGAGCCCTCATAGGATACAGGAACAGTAGTCAGAGATGCCAAACCCACGTGGGATCTAGGAATAGTAGTCAGAGCTGTCGAACCCATGTGGGATCCAGGAATAGTATTCAGAGTTGTCGATACATTAACTACCATGAAGTCCCAATTTGATGTGTCTAGAAGATCCGTCTTGTCATAAGAAAACCAAGGCGACAGACAGCGCGTCAATCAGACGCCCGGTCCGAGAGTTGTTAGCATTTTAGTCCCGAGGGATCAGTTGGATTCGTGCATGATCCAACCTGACCGTATCTCAACTATACCCAAAACTCTAGTGGGGTAAAATTTAAGGTACCGTCAAGATCCAAGATTACTATTTCCGCTGACGGTTCGACAAATGGACGACCGGTGCCAAAGATATGGTCAAAAGAAAGTAAAGGGTCGGTAGTAGGCCCGTGTCCAGTCCGACCCAGTCGGACAGACCCGACCCGACTTAGTCTAGGCCAACCCAGTTCGGATCATCCCAGCCTAACCCGTTGGGTTCAGCCCGGATCGTTGGGTTCATTCTAGCCCGTTGGGCCCTGCCCAGTAGGCCGCGAGGGCGGTTCGGCCCAGAGGGGGCCGCGTAGGTGGCTCCGCCCGGTGGCGCAGAGTCGGTTCAGCCCGGAGTGCTGTGAGGGGAGCGATACATGTGGCTTGACATGGGAGGCTGGGGCCGGTTCAGGTGGCTTGGCCCGGGAGTCCGGGGCCAGTTCGGGCGGCTTGACCCGGGTGTCCGGGGCCGGGAGGTGCGGGCCAGCGTGGTCCGGCTGGGGCGCACGTGAGCCCGGCGGCGGCCAGAAGCCGGGCGGCACGGGCCGGCGTGGTTCAGCCGGGGTGCTCGAGAGGCCAGAGGGCGGCCAGTGGGTGGCCGATTGTCGGGAGGCGTGGTCCAGCGTGGTTTATCCGGGGTCTAAGGGAGGCTGGCGGCAGCCGGGATCCCGGAGGCATGGGCCGACACGGTTCGGTCGGGGTCCACGAGAGGCCAATGGCGGCCGAGAGCAAGGAGGAGCGGGCCGGTGCGGATCGTCTAGGGTCCACGGGAGGCCGGCGGGGTTTGGCTGGGGAACACGGGAGGCCGGCGGGTGGCCCATTGCTGGGAGGTGCGGGCCGGCGCGGTTCGGCCGGAGCAGCGCGAGGGTAGCACGGGTTGGGGAGACTGCATGTAGCGCAGTCATTGCTTGTCACCTCATCGTTCCATCTCCATGCCGAAGAATATCACAAAAGAGATAGACGGAGGGAGTCAGGCCATGTTAGTTTGGCTCACACCCTCCGCGTTTAGGGTGATAGCAATCGGTTCATAAGAACGAAGCACAACAACCCACCCGCAAAAGGAAAACATCCTCATTCTTCATTTTGAAATAAAGGAAGAACATGGAACTTAAATGGAATTAAACCCCTACCTTTGTTCGTTGTTCATTGACATTGACGCGAGAAAGTGAACATCAATTTTTTGTAGACGAGAACATCCTATGTCGAAGGAGATTCTGAGGAAGGAATTTGAAGTCGAGGTCAGGGTTCTTCTTCGGTTGGAGAATTCTTCGTCGGTGGAATACGTTCTACATAGGGAGCTTTCTCCCAAGTTCTCTCCTCTACCAAGTTCCGCCAAAATGAGAATGCCAAGACAAAATAATAGATTAAGTTATCTATTATTTTTTGGAAAGAATTTGAAATGCCAATTTATTAAGGTGGGTGGCACAATTAAATGTTAGAGGGGTTTGCACATTTAATTGGCATGTGTGTTGGCACAATTAAATGGGTGGATGAGGTCAAAAGGCTCCCCTCATTTATGAGGGAGTTGAGTGGTTTCCTCATTTAAATGGGGGGTTTAGTCCCAGGTGGTCCCCACACCGTAACCTCTCATGGAAGGTTAGGTTTGGGTGGGCCCCACCTCGAACTTCCACATGGATGCTTTAACCAACTAAAATAAAAATAAAGCTACATAACATTATTTTTATTTAATTCTTTCACTAAAAACACAAAAACTATCTTTTATTCCTGACCAAATTCCATCAAGGTGAAAGTCTCCTTAAGAAAATATCAGCACTACGAGTTCAACGGTGCCCTCAAATTTCAATTCCGAGAACCTGTTCAAAAGCGATAAAACGGCGCTCACGCGTTTACTAAAAATACCCAAAAAAAAGGTTCATAAAATTATTATTAGACACCATCCACCCATGCCTGTTGAGGTTAGGATCTTCCTAGGTGAAACACACCCCAAATAACGCAACAGTACTCTCGGATTTTAAATTTGAGTTACTGTTTAGAAGTTATGAATTTTATAATAAAATAATTGTCAGTTAATTATTTTATTTTCGGACAAAAAATAACTTTTTCTGGTGGCCCGCATCGGCCAAGGTTAGTATTTTTTTTGAAAAATCATTGCCTCATGAGTTCATTGGTGGTCTCAGATTTTTAATCTGAGTTACCGTTTGTGAATTATAAGCATTTGAAAAATAAAATAATTATTTTAATTATTTTATTTATGATTATTCCATTTTTGGGTTCTCTCACATGAGGCCCACGCTGACTAATCTTAAGTCACATCTAGGGTAATACCACCATCCTTAACGTAGCAGTGCCCTCGAATTTTTGATCTGAGTAACCATTGAAGCGTTATTCCCCTTTTTTTCAGGAAAATTGCTTACACGCATTAACTTAAGCTTAACAAAACTTTGACGGATCATTCTGGGCACTCAGGGCCTCGGAATCGCGCACCATCAGATTTTGCAGACTCGTAAAATTCCCATATATTTAAAAAAAATACATGAAATTTCTGGGTCTTTACAGCTTTAGGGAACTAGTATGTGGTGCCCAGTTTAGGATGTTACAGTGGGAGATGTTGAAGATATAAAAAGTAAATACTAGTATAGTGGAGCAAACATCCTTATGGATTGGAAAGACATGGTATATAATCCTAAAAACCATTAATAATTCCATTATGAGTATTTTGTGAATATTTTTGGGATGTAATGTTCAACTTATGAAAATTATGTAAAATAATGATATGTTTACCTTGGGTCTCTATGGGTATATAATCATGTAAATATTAGAAAAATTTATAAAAATAATGTTAAATTTACATAATATTTCTGTAGAGACCCGTATCCTGACTTACATGGACATTACATTACATTTGCGGAATACTTAGTACATAACAAAAACACACACACAAGGATCGTAATAGTTTAGTGTCTTTGGAAACTTGGAACGTAATCTTCTAATCGTGGTGAAAGATCTTCAATATCTCCCATAAAGATCTTCCCTTTTTTTTACCTAAAACCTTTATTTATATCCTGGGGAAAAGAAGACATAAAAGGGTGAGCTCAAATGCTCAGTAAGGGTATACAAAAGAAAAATCAATCACATCATATTCATAAGAACATAACTTTTGGAAATCTTAACCTGCAAAAGAGAGAATAATTTCATAACATGGGATAAATCATAGTAGTGAAATGAAATCCCAATAATCATAACTTAAAACATGAAACTTTGTGGCATACACACATAATCATAGAGAATCATTTCTTGTTAGTCAAGACTAATTGCCAAGACTATCTTAGTGGACAAAGTCCCTTTCTGAATCGAGTAACCCTCGTTTCAGTCCTGTTTCACTGAACCGGTATAACCTACCATTCCAGCCCTGTCTATCTCATGAGATATAAAATATTTACCCAATGCATTGGAGGGAGATATAGGTCCCACCCATCTTATAATGAATCCGTTCTTATGTGTGCCACATAATCATAAACCACACATCACAGCGTAACCCATGTAATAAAAATGGGATTCTTAAATAACATGACATCATAAAACAATTCATATAAGATAAAGGAATTCATAAAAATAATTCCATCACAACATAATCAAATCAATGTAACAATAGGGATAAAAACAGAACCCTATGTTATCTTAGATGGAAAATAATTTTGATAAAACACTTGAAATGAATTCTTGAGGAAAATATCCTTTCTTCTTCAAAATCAATTCCTTTTCACAAAACATCATGCAATTTTAAAAGAAATAGATTTTATTGAAAATTGTCATGAAATATTTTGGAGGAAGGTTCATGAAAATAAGGCTTTATAAAACCGTAAAAATCCGTTCGTGCCGTATAAGTTAAAAAAAACATTCTTCTCGTACTTTTTTCGGAAAAGTCAAAAAAGTACCTCGTACGAAAAACGACAAAAGCTTCCTTTCATATCTTTTACTAAAAACTCACCGAAGGGTAAAATTGGATTTAAACAATTGTAGGTGGATAGAAATAATATTACATATTGAAGAAACATGGATGTGGATGATAAAATACACCCCAGTAAATACCAAAGTATAATCAATCTCGGATAAAAATGAGATTTTGATATTTCCCTTACCTTTGGTCCGATTTGCTTCGTAAGTGTCTGAACCTCCTGTATAATGATTTAAATAATGTCATTTACTTATTACAGAATCATATTCATTGTTATGATATCATATATGGTTCACTTATGACATTATATTACCCGTTCTTTTGTAAATTCCATGTTAAAGAAGCGTTTTGGGTAAAATCGTTTCATTTATCGTAGGTGTTCTGACTTGTTGTTCTTGACATTATTATTACTTATATCATGATTCACTAACTTCCAGAATATAAAATATGATTTATATATCATATATATTCAGTATATATATATATATAATAGATAGATAAATGAAATGAAAAACACCGTTCATGGAGACGGTAGTCCGTACGTACGCATGAACGCTGTTTTCCTTTCCTTATTGTCTTGAATGGAAGTAAGTAGATGACATACATATATATATATATACATAAATCCAGTAGATTTATAATGTCATATATTTCATTATTATTTCTTATATATACTTTATAATCATTCTTAAATGGTTAACATGGAGAATGAATCTCATCGCGTCGTGGAGACGGTAGTCCGTACGTACGCACGAGCGATGATATCATTTCCATAAATATTGAATTGAATTGGAGTGGATTATACAATATATCAGAATCAATATGATGTTGTAATAACTATTTATAGTTATTCTTTACACCATTATACCCATCCATGTAAGGTGGTGGTGGAAAATAGATTACACCACGGCGTGGAGAAGGTATTTCGTACGTACGCACGCGCGGTGATTTCTTTTTCCGTAGGATGGATAGATGGTGAAATAGGGTTGTTTCATACTTATAATAACATATCAGTATATGAGTGATACTGATGTTATTACTTCATAATGAAACAACCTAAGAAGAAGAAGTGGAAGAAGAAATAAAGATGAAAGAATTGGTAATGGTAATTACCTCTTCTTTGAAGCGCCCTTTGGAGACCTCCTCTTAGGGAACTAAAATTGGTCTTTGAGGAATACCAGAACCTCTAGGATGTTTCTAGGGAAGTGGAGAATAGATTTTGGTAGGGGTTGGCCGAGCTTGAGTGCTCAATTTGGTGTGAGGAGGAGGGGGAGGAGGTGTCCTTTTATAAGGGAGGAGAGGGGCACCTTAGGAATATCTCAAAATATTATTTTATATTAAAGTCAAAATCAGTTTATAATGGTTCCAAAGGGTCTTATTTAGAAGCTAATGTGGGGATGGGTCGAAATCCTATCATCCAATAGGATTTAGACAAGTTTAGGGTATTATTTTAACCTTATCAATTAGATTTAACTCTAAGTTAAATAATTTAACTTTTACCGTGTCTTTTTGTTTTCTTTCACTATATGGTTAATACACTTACTATAACATTCCAAACGAACCCCAAATTGTTTATTATTAATATATATATCCTTATCTAAGTCATTTGGCCGAACCTTAGATTTTTAGGAATAAAATAACAATTAATAATATAATATTTGATTTAAAAACTATTTTGTGTCAATTTTGACACTATTTGATATATGATTTTTGTGAAAGTCATAACAGAATTATATGTTCGAACCAAGTTGATTACATCAACACTAATATATCATAGTAACCTAGAAAATTAGTGGAATTCATAAAAAGTCTCAAATTATATTTAGTTTGGTGTTTATAACATCAATTATGTCAATATTTCATAAGATAATTACTGCATCATCTTTGTGTCATAAATAAATTAACTTATTTGATGTCTAAAAATTACAAATAAAATATCATTATGTGGTAAATCCTTTTAGATTTCTAATGAATATTTATAGTCTAATTTATCTTATGTATAAACCCATATTAAAAATGATTTACTTATTAAACATTGATTTTAACTATTTTAACCCTTCTTTAAATAAATTAATAATAAATATCCTAATCTAATCCAAGTGGGCCTAAATGGTCATATTCTATTCATAAGGTTGTTTTTGGTCGAATTACACGTATCCAATAGAATTAGGACATGTGTTAGGGTAATAGTAATATCATATTTACCCTTAGTTACCCTATTTACTATTAACCGTGGTAAAAAAAGTAAACAGTTACTATTCACCAAAAATTATTTTCATCTCATTGAACCACATTTTAGTCCTTGATATTAACCGTGTCTGTCGGATTTTCTAAATTCCATTCACAGAAGCGGTAAAATTAAGTTTTATGCAAAATTCAGTTTTTAACCTACCACTTAGTGGTTTCACTATTCATCAAAAATTGAAAGTTTTCAGAAAAATGCCAAAATTTCATCCTAAGCTATATTTCATATTCCGAATTCAAAAATGAAGTCTATTTTACCAAATTCATAACATAGAAGTTTCATTAATTATTTTTATAATTAAATCCCGTTGTTAAAACAAATAGCGTGTTTTTAAGAAACAATATCTATCAAAAGATTGACACTTGATTATGTCTGGTTTAAATGTGAAATTACAACCAATGACCAACATTGTATTAAATTTTAAAAATATATTCTAAATATACTTTAAAACCACTCAAATTAATAATTTATCACTATTAATTATTTCGATTAAAAAGGTTGTTTTTAATTAAAATTTAGTAATTTTCACTATTCATCAGAATATGAAAGTTATCCGAAATGTACCAAAATTTTACCTTAGGCTAAATTCGATACTCCGAATCCAAAAATGAAATCCATTTTGAAAAATAAAATTTACAAAATTTCAAAAAGTGGTTATTACTATTCATAACGGCTAGTTTTAATAACATTTTAATAGCATATCGTTGTTTAGTGAAACTCGTTATTGCGTACTACACACGCTATCGAGGAAGGTCGCAATTGCGTGTAATGCAAGGCAAGTCAAGGATGCGTGTTGTGCAAGATCCTTTTGGTGTAGCGTACAACACAAGACATTAGTGAAATAAAAAGAATATTTTTCATAAAATCTCAGGCTGTTACATTCTACCCCCCTTAAAATGAATTTCGCCCTCGAAATTCGTCGGGGTTATAAATGGTTTACTATTCGAAAGTTTCTTTAATAGAAACCCACATGGTAAAAAGGAATACCAAAACTTGGCTTTAAAAAACTAAATTATGAAATGTAACGATTACCCAAATAAACTAATCACTGGGTTTCCACATAGGTGAAAATATGGATATAGAAGAGAAATCTAACCATCATGTTCTGATGGAGAGTGGTAGAGAACATGGCTATGGAAAAGCCAGTAATCACAAATCCATAGATTTGTGATGATATAAGGTACCATCTAATTCATCAGGTATAAGATCACTAGGACAACATTTTTGGTTTTCAAGATCATTTCCCTAAAGTTGAAAATTTGAATTAGAATAAATACTTACTTTATTTTGGTAAAATCTCACTGTTGTTCATGCCTTGAACAATTTCCACTTCATATCTTAAATAAATGAAGTTGAATTTGTTATTCGTGAAGTGTTAGCAGATCATGTGATAGAATGACGGGTCATTCCATCTGTCTCAAACAAAAGGTTAGCAAAAATTATATACATAAGTCGATCTATAGTGAGATTAATCACATATGGTTTCTAAAATGGACTTATACTTCATATATCATACTGCTTAATATAATAAAACTAGTTTCTACTAAACAGGGACTTCCTGTAGGCCAGTGGTAGGCGATAAAGGCCAGTCGCACTTTGGTTGTGGGTTTGATTCCCACAGCCTTGTCCGACACGATGGGTTGTCGCCCGTCCTGCAGGTTGTCCTTTTTCTAAAACTACATTACTATAACATCCCATCAATAATATCGAAAAAAAACTTATATCCTTAAACAATACTCACTTATGTCCAACATAATCCATTCCAATCTTTAGGCTTATCCATAATACTGCAGTCCACTCCCATATATCATAAGATATGTTTTGTTGGTCGCATTCCAATCATTCAAAGTCCTTAATCATGTATTCTCTTGAATACCATAGTGAAAACATGAATGCAGTTTAAAGTTAACACTTTCCACATACCAAAATCCTCAAAATTCTATATACTCAAACCATGATATCACTTAGTCCTTATATCAATCATGAGCTCATGAATACTATCAAACATATTAGATTCTCTTTATCCCTTCATTATGCGCATATCATCCACTTTCCAAAAAAAATATCTGAATAACCTTTCATTGTTACTCATACCATTCATCATAAACTTTCAAAACTTAAGGAAAGACAACAGTGTAACAATCCTTAGATGTCTTTTTATTCTATAGTACAACATTACACTTGATAAACATGTAATCATTCCACTACCTTCTTAAACCATTGACCGAGCTTCAATAATTCTTTCATCTCACATATCATTTGTAGTCTCTTCATCATCATCAACATAAATACTTCCCATACGACCATACTGATTATCTTCATGAGACTTTCCCTTAGGGCATTGGTTTGCATAATGCCCGTACATTCCACATTTAAAACATTTAACCATTGTTGATGTCGTAGCAATACCATTATCCTCATCCATGGTGTTAACTGAACATTTTCCTTTGCACTTACTTGCTTTGTGTCCTTATTTTCCACACCCAAAGCATCTTCCAGTTCCTTTGAAACATTCTCCTTGATGCCTCTTTCCACATGATTTACATAGGGGAAATTGAACTTTCTTTCCTCTATGATCATCATGGAACTCCATCTTTCTCTTATTAGTCGAGTCAGGAAACTTACCAAATTTTACTTTATTGATCATATTATGAGATTGCTGATTCAACATAATAATGATGTTTTGACTTCCAAATCCCATTTCATTTGGTTTCTCATGAAGAATATCACTCCATTGTCCATCATATCCTCCATTATTGTGAATCATCTTGTTTCCAGCCATTTTCTAAAACCCAAAAAGAATAGTGTGAGAGGAAAAAATCATAATAAAGGGGGAGTAACTTAAATATCTAACATCTTTGGTTTAATCTAATATCGTTACCATAGTTCTAGGACTATATCCTATACGTATACTTATCCTTAGGGGCATCCCTAGACATACCTTAGAAATATCTCTAGGGATCTCACTAAAGTTCTCGCATCCTAGTTTCCAAAGGTTGACTAAACCTTTCCTCTGATACCAACTGTAGAGACCCGTATCCTGACTTACATGGACATTACATTACATTTGCGGAATACTTAGTACATAACAAAAACACACACACAAGGATCGTAATAGTTTAGTGTCTTTGGAAACTCGGAACGTAATCTTCTAATCGTGGTGAAAGATCTTCAATATCTCCCATAAAGATCTTCCCTTTTTTTTACCTAAAACCTTTATTTATATCCTGGGGAAAAGAAAACATAAAAGGGTGAGCTCAAATGATCAGTAAGGGTATACAAAAGAAAAATCAATCACATCATATTCATAAGAACATAACTTTTGGAAATCTTAACCTGCAAAAGAGAGCATAATTTCATAACATGGGATAAATCATAGTAGTGAAATGAAATCCCAATAATCATAACTTAAAACATGAAACTTTGTGGCATACACACATAATCATAGAGAATCATTTCTTGTTAGTCAAGACTAATTGCCAAGACTATCTTAGTGGACAAAGTCCCTTTCTGAATCGAGTAACCCTCGTTTCAGTCCTGTTTCACTGAACCGGTATAACCTACCGTTCCAGCCCTGTCTATCTCATGAGGTATAAAATCTTTACCCAATGCATTGGAGGGAGATATAGGTCCCACCCATCTTATAATGAATCCGTTCTTATGTGTGCCACATAATCATAAACCATACATCACAGCGTAACCCGTGTAATAAAAATGGGATTCTTAAATAACATGACATCATAAAACAATTCATATAAGATAAAGGAATTCATAAAAATGATTCCATCACAACATAATCAAATCAATGTAACAATAGGGATAAAAACAGAACCCTATGTTATCTTAGATGGAAAATAATTTTGATAAAACACTTGAAATGAATTCTTGAGGAAAATATCCTTTCTTCTTCAAAATCAATTCCTTTTCACAAAACATCATGCAATTTTAAAAGAAATAGATTTTATTGAAAATTGTCATGAAATATTTTGGAGGAAGGTTCATGAAAATAAGGCTTTATAAAACCGTAAAAATCCGTTCGTGCCGTATAAGTTAAAAAAAACATTCTTCTCGTACTTTTTTCGGAAAAGTCAAAAAAATACCTCGTACGAAAAACGACAAAAGATTCATTTCATATCTTTTACTAAAAACTCACCGAAGGGTAAAATTGGATTTAAAAAATTGTAGGTGGATAGAAATAATATTACATATTGAAGAAACATGGATGTGGATGATAAAATACACCCCAGTAAATACCAAAGTATAAACAATCTCGGATAAAAATGAGATTGTGATATTTCCCTTACCTTTGGTCCGATTTGCTTCGTAAGTGTCCGAACCTCCTGTATAATGATTTAAATAATATCATTTACTTATTACAGAATCATATTCATTGTTATGATATCATATATGGTTCACTTATGACATTATATTACCCGTTCTTTTGTAAATTCCATGTTAAAGAAGCGTTTTGGGTAAAATCGTTTCATTTATCGTAGGTGTTCTGACTTGTTGTTCTTGACATTATTATTACTTATATCATGATTTACTTACTTCTAGAATATAAAATATGATTTATATATCATATATATTCAGTATATATATATATAATAGATAGATAAATGAAATTAAAAACACCGTTCATGGAGACGGTAGTCCGTACGTACGCATGAACGCTGTTTTCCTTTCCTTATTGTCTTGAATGGAAGTAAGTAGATGACATACATATATATATATATATACATAAATCCAGTAGCTTTATAATGTCATATATTTCATTATTATTTCTTATATATACTTTATAATCATTCTTAAATGGTTAACATGGAGAATGAATCTCATCGCGTCGTGGAGACGGTAGTCCGTACGTACGCACGAGCGATGATATCATTTCCATAAATATTGAATTGAATTGGAGTGGATTATACAATATATCAGAATCAATATGATGTTGTAATAACTATTTATAGTTATTCTTTACACCATTATACCCATCCATGTAAGGTGGTGGTGGAAAATAGATTACACCACGGCGTGGAGACGGTATTCCGTACGTACGCACGCGCGATGATTTCTTTTTCCGTAGGATGGATAGATGGTGAAATAGGGTTGTTTCATACTTATAATAACATATCATTATATGAGTGATACTGATGTTATTACTTCATAATTTAACAACCTAAGAAGAAGAAGTGGAAGAAGAAATAAAGATGAAAGAATTGGTAATGGTAATTACCTCTTCTTTGAAGCGCCCTTTGGAGACCTCCTCTTAGGGAACTAAAATTGGTCTTTGAGGAAGACCAGAACCTCTAGTATGTTGCTAGGGAAGTGGAGAAGAGATTTTGGCAGGGGTTGGCCGAGCTTGAGTTCTCAATTTGGTGTGAGGAGGAGGGGGAGGAGGTGTCCTTTTATAAGGGAGGAGAGGGGCACCTTAGGAATATCTCAAAATATTATTTTATATTAAAGTCAAAATCGGTTTATAATGGTTCCAAAGGGTCTTATTTCGAAGCTAATGTGGGGATGGGTCGAAATCCTATCATCCAATAGGATTTAGACAAGTTTAGGGTATTATTTTAACCTTATCAATTAGATTTAACTCTAAGTTAAATAATTTAACTTTTACCGTGTCTTTTTGTTTTCTTTCACTATATGGTTAATACACTTACTATAACATGCCAAACGAACCCCAAATTGTTTATTATTAATATATATATCCTTATCTAAGTCATTTGGCCGAACCTTAGATTTTTAGAAATAAAATAACAATTAATAATATTTTATTTTATTTAAAAACTATTTTGTGTCAATTTTGACACTATTTGATATATGATTTTTGTGAAAGTTATAACAGAATTATATGTTCGAACCAAGTTGATTAAATCAACACTAATATATCATAGTAACCTAGAAAATTAGTGTAATTCATAAAAAGTCTCAAATTATATTTAGTTTTGTGTTTATAACATCAATTATGTCAATATTTCATAAGATAATTACTGCATCATCTTTGTGTCATAAATAAATTAACTTATTTGATGTCTAAAAATTACAAATAAAATACCATTATGTGGGAAATCCTTTTATATTTCTAATTAATATTTATAGTCTAATTTATCTTATGTATAACCCCATATTAAAAATGATTTACTTATTAAACATTGATTTTAACTATTTTAACCCTTCTTTAAATAAATTAATAATAAATGTCCTAATCTAATCCAAGTGGGCCTAAATGGTCATATTCTATTCATAAGGTTGTTTTTGGTAGAATTACACTTATCCAATAGAATTAGTACATGTGTTAGGGTAATAGTAATATCATATTTACCCTTAGTTACCCTATTTACTATTAACCGTGGTAAAAAAAGTAAAAAGTTACTATTCACCAAAAATTATTTTCATCTCATTGAACCACATTTTAGTCCTTGATATTAACCGTGTCTGTCGGATTTTCGAAATTCCATTCACAGAAGCGGTAAAATTATGTTTTATGCAAAATTCAGTTTTTAACCTACCACTTAGTGGTTTCACTATTCATCAAAAATTGAAAGTTTTCAGAAAAATGCCAAAATTTCATCCTAAGCTATATTTCATATTCCGAATTCAAAAATGAAGTCTATTTTACCAAATTCATAACATAGAAGTTTCATTAATTATTTTTATAATTAAGTCCCGCTGTTAAAACAAATAGCGTGTTTTTAAGAAACAATATCTATCAAAAGATTGACACTTGATTATGTCTGGTTTAAATGTGAAATTACAACCAATGACCAACATTGTATTAAATTGTAAAAATATATTCTAAATATACTTTAAAACCACTCAAATTAATAATTTATCTCTATTAATTATTTCGATTAAAAAGGTTGTTTTTAATTAAAATTTAGTAATTTTCACTATTCATCAGAATATGAATGTTATCCGAAATGTACCAAAATTTCACCTTAGGCTAAATTCGATACTCTGAATCCAAAAATGAAATCCATTTTGAAAAATAAAATTTACAAAATTTCAAAAAGTGGTTATTACTATTCATAACGGCTAGTTTTAATAACATTTTAATAGCA
Source organism: Viscum album (assembly GCA_963277665.1). NCBI lineage: Eukaryota > Viridiplantae > Streptophyta > Magnoliopsida > Santalales > Viscaceae > Viscum > Viscum album. The sequence continues at coordinate 1,617,938,921 of OY728158.1, forward strand.
TATCGTTGTTTAGTGAAACTCGTTATTGCGTACTACACACGCTATCGAGGAAGGTCGTGATTGCGTGTAATGCAAGGCAAGTCAAGGATGCGTGTTGTGCAAGATCCTTTTGGTGTAGCGTACAACACAAGACATTAGTGAAATAAAAAGAATATTTTTCATAAAATCTCGGGTTGTTACAATTTCTATGATAGAAATATCCTAAAAATGATAGAGAAATATAAAGTCAATATTGAAAGATAGAGAGTAATGGTGAACATAATTACAAGTAACCAAAAAGGATTAAAAGAGACACCTTGTGACAATGTTAGAGTTGAGCTATAAATAAATAAGAGAGGTTAAAAGAAAATAATAACTAAATGATAAAGGGAAAATAAATAATTTATACATACCAAAAAATCATTTTTATAAATGACATAAAAGGGGTTATGGATAATGGATAAAAAAATTTTAAAAAGTAAGTAGATTCTGAAGAGAGACCTTTACCTCAATCCCATATCATTTTAGATGCCCTTATAACCTCATGGATAAAAAAAACTTTATTTATTAGTTAGCTGATTCAGAAAAAAAAATCTTTTTATTTCATTATTAAAATTCATTTTAATTCATTTATTATAATTTATTATTCATTTAATGGATTACCTTTTCTTCTATTGTCCATTCTGAGGTTGTGTAGGTCATAGTACTAAAATTGCTTCACTTTAATGGTAATCGTCAAAGGTCACTATAAAATGGTTCCATAAGATCTGGAAGTTTCAAGGTATATTTTTTGTTTTGTTCCATATGCATTTGGGAACAATAGTTTAATATAATGTAACAATTCATAAAATCTTCCTCAGTAATAATTTTTTAGACGACTAAATTGATTGGGATTGTTTACTTTTAATATCATTAATATCATGATTTTTTTATTATTCTATAATCCTGAAAATTATGTTATTTTATTATTAAATTTATATTAAATAATGAAATAAGTTTTTAAGAATAGATATAAAATGAATTAGTTAAAATAAAACAACACTGTTAACTTAGGTAGTGTAAAACCACTACGGTGAATAATGTTTTCTTTAAACTAGTTTTAAAGAAGGGAAAACTAAGATAAAAATTAGCTATATAAAAACATCATAATATAACCAAGAAACTATTTTAAAGTAACTTTTAATTATTACTTATATTATAGAAGTGGTAAGAGGATAATTTAATGGAGAAGATGTGAGTTTTGAAACCTATGTTTTGGCATTCTAACGTCTCGTGAAAAATAGTTTGATGAGAGGGATTGGTTAATATATCATTGATAAAGGGTTAAAATAAAATTAATAACATGGAGTTATAATTATTTTATAAAAATAAATTTAAGTTTAAAGTATTTTTAAGATAAAATAATCTCAAATAAGAAAGAAAGAAATACTTTGTAGCCCTTACATTTCTCTTTCTGTCTCTTCCTTTAGATTGAGTCTAAAGATTTTTATGGAGGGAAATTTCAATATAATAGATACTTAAGAAAATTTATATGGGAGTTAAGAGACATATTTGGGTAGATATTTATAAATTTAAAGAGTTTTGGAAGTGAGGAGAAAGGAGTAAAAAAGGGTTGTTTATTTAGCCAAGGGGGACAAGTATCTTGGAATAAAGAATTGATTATTTTATTATTTAGTCTCAAGACTGATTATTGTTGATTATTTTGAATTTTATTAATGTATGATTAAATTATATAAGTTTATTTTACATTTTATTATACCAAGAAAATCACCTTGTAAATATTTTATACAAATTAAATAATCAAATAAAATTTCACATTCAAATAAAATGTAACTTGAGTTTTAAAAATTGGTTTATAGGTTTTGAAATTTAGTATATTATTTTTAAATACATTATTTTACTTATTAAATACATTTTAAGACATAAAAAATGTTTTATTAAATTTTTAATCACATTTATATCATGATTAATTCAAAAAAACTTGTGGTATATGTAAAAACTATAGTTTTCACTATTCACCTAAAAATCATTTTTTTTGAAAAATAAAAAAAATCAACCTAAAAGGAATTTTTCTAGGATAAATAATATTTCTGTTACTCTGAGTTATTAAATTTTTTTATTAATTATTATATTATTTATAATTAAATATATTATATCCTTTAACCAAAATAAGTTTAAAAGTTAAGTAATTATAATATTTAAATTTTATAAATAAAATTAATATTATAATAAATATGTTAAAACTCAACTTAACAAAAATTTATACTAATTAATGGTTTATGTTACATGATTTCATAAATAACATTATAGAGTTCTAATATTTATAATTAATTGTTTTAATCATTGTAAATATTAATTTGTAGGTTTTTTACTACATTCAATGGACTGATTGTTGTGTTAATGGCCATTTATTATTTCTAATGGTCAGTTACTATTCCAATGGCCATATAGTAATTATACTTCCCCTAAATAATTCATTATTCATTCAAAAAATATTCATTATAGTTGTTTACATTTCATATAAAAAAGTTCAATATTTTTTCTAATAGTTTTATTTTAATGAACGATGTTCTTTTTAGATGCTGTAATTTATAAAGACCACGATGCACTGGAATTTCAAATTCTAGTTTTGTTATTCACTTGTGTTTATTATCTCTTTGAAATATTTTCAATATTAGGGTGTTTATTTATGATTTATATATAATATTAATCATTAATATTTGTAGTTATGTTAGTAATTGTAACTCTATAGTTTTGTTATACTATTATGATGAAATAAATGGACTTGTGTTGAATTTATAGTAGAATATCAGGACTTATAATATTTTTAAACTAAGGAATTATATTAAAAAATAGAATTTATAGGTGGTTTTCATTGTAATAGATTCTTTTTTCTCTTTAGGGGGAATTATGTGTTACTAGATAGCACTCTTGGTCAGTGGGTTAGACCTAGTTCCATTGTGGAAGAGGCCTAGAAGGTCTCACACTTATTGATGATTTTTTTCCTTAGAGAGTGTTTAAACTCACCACTTTATTTTGTTTCCTTTTCCCAAAAAATTGTCTACAAGGATGTATTTAGAAGGCAGTTTTATGTGGATATGATTTGTGGTAGATGTTGAAGATGTAAAAATTTAATATTAGTATAGTGTAACAAACATCCTTTTGAATGGGAAATGTGTGGTATTTGATCCCAAAAGACACTAAACCTTCCATTTTTATGATTGTGTGACTATTTGTGAGATGTAATGTTTAACTTATGGAAATGATATAAAATAAAGATATGATTATCTTGAGAATCTATAGGTATATAGTCAAATAAATATTAGAAAAAAAAACATTTAAATAATGGAAAATTTATAGAATATATCAATGATGTAATGACCATGGACATGACAGAAAAATAAAAAGTTAAGATTGAAATATAGAGATATATGGTGAACATAATTACAAGTCACCAAAAAGGAGTAGAAATGAATCCTTAAAAAAATGTAAGGTATGATCTATAAAACAATGAGAAAGGTAAAAAATATTTAAATGATAAAGGAAAAATAAATAAGGTATACACAATAAAAAAATCTTTTTTAGAAATGACATATAGGGGGATATGGATAATGGAGAAATAATTTATAAAACGTAAATAAATTCTGAATATAGACCCTTAATTGAGTCCCAACTCATTTTAGATGCCCTTATAACCTTTAGAATAAAAAAATATATTTATTAGTTAATTTATTTATAAATTTTTTCATTTTATTTAATTATAACAAAAAAAATTAATTCTTTTATTATTATGTATTATTTATTTAATGGATTACTTTTTCTTCTGTTATCTATTTTGAGGTTGTGTGGTTCATAGTTCAAAAACTGCTTCAATGTAATGGTAATGGTATAAGGTCACTATAAAATGGTTCCATGATATTTTTATGTTTCAAGGTATATTTTTTGTTTCATTCCATTGGTGTGGGGGTGTAATAGTTCAATATATTGTAACAATTCATAAAATCATCCTCAATAAGCTTGTTTTAGATGGCTAAATTGACTACGATTGCTTACTTTTAATATTATTGATATCATGGTTTTTTATCATCATAGAATCATCAAAATTATATTATTTTATTATTAATATTATATGAAATCCTGAAATAAATTTTTAAGAAATTATATAAAAGGAATTCATGAAAATAAAACATCAATGTTCACTTAGGTAGTATAAAACTACTATGATAAATGATGTTTTCTTTAAAATGGCTTTAATGATGGGAGAAAATAATAAATTTTTTAGTTTTATAAAGACATTAGATTATAATTAAAATTATATTTTAAAGTTACATTTAATTATTACTAATATTATAGAAGGGGTAAGAGGATAATTGAAATGATAAGACATGAGTTTTGAAACTTGTATTTTGACATTATAACAACTTGTGAAAAAGAGTTCGATGGGATGGAATGATTAGTATATAATAAATAAAGGGTTAAAATAAAATTAGTAAGATGAATATGCAATCATTTTAGAAAAATAAATTGAAGTTTAATGGTGTTTTAGGATAAAATAATCTCAAATAAGAAAGAAATAAAAACTTGGGAGCCCTTACCTTTCTCTTTGTGTCTCTTCCTTTAGATTGAATCTAAGGATTTTGTAAGATAGAAGTTTTTGTATAATAAAGCCTTAATAACATGTATAGGGGATTTTATAGTGGTATTTGGGTAGATATTTATCAATGGAAAAGTTTTTTTCGAACTGAGGATAAAGGAGTGAAGGAGGGGGTTTTATTTTACCAAATAGGGGGGAGTATCTTTGAATAAAGCAAAAGTTATTTTGTTATTTAGGATAAAGAATATGATTATTGTTGATTATTATGAATTTTATTAATTTATAATTAAATTATATAGGTTTATTTTACATTTTAGCATACCCAAAACTAAAATTATTCTTGGAAATATTTTATACAAAGTAAGGAATCGAATAGAATTTTATATTCAAATAAAATGTAACTTGAGATTTGAAAATTGGTTTATAGGTTTATAAATTTTTTATATTATCTTTAAAAAATTTGTTTTACTTATTAAATTTCATTTTAACCCATAAAAAATGTTTTATTAATTTTTTAGTCACATTTATATCATGATGTAGTCATAGAACTTGTGGTATACGTAAAAAATAATATTTTTCACTATTCACCTAAAAATCAACTTTTATAGAAAAATAAAAACAAAATCATCCTAAGATAATTTTTAAATGATGATTCTATAAATTAGTTATATTTTTTAATATTTAAATTACAAATAATATAAATTTAATTTTTAAATAAAGTCATATAATACATAGAAATGGAATTTGTCTATGATAAATGTTATTTCTTTTACTATGAGTGATTAAATTTATATTTTTTATTATTTATTAATTATTATATGATTTGTAATTGAATATATTATTTCCAATAACCAAAATAAGTTTCAAAATTTGATAATTCTAATAATTAAATTTTAACATAAACTTAATATTTTATTAAATACATTAAAACTCACATTACTAAAAATGTATACTTATTAATGGTTTATGTTACATGATTTGATAAAAAGGAATTACAGGGTTATACAATTTATAATTAATTGTTTTAATAGTTTTGAATATTAATTTTTATGTATTTTACTACATTCTATGGCTAGGTTACCATGTTAATGATCATTTAGTATTTCCAACAGTTAGTTATTATTCCAATGGTCATATAGTAATTATAATTCCCATTAATACTTAATTGTTAATTCACTAAATTTACATAAGATTTATTTAAATTTCATATACAATTTTACTATATTTTTCTAATAGTTTATTTTCTATTCACAGTGTTCTTCATAGGTGTGATAATTTTTAAAGACCAAGATGCACTAAAATTTCAAATTCTAGTTTTGTAATTCACTTTTGTTTATTGTATCATTGTACTATTTTCAGTATTTTGGATGGTATTTATACGTTTTATATAATGTGCTACACTACTAGTTGTAGTTTTTTTGGTAAATTTAACTATGTAGTTTTGTTTTACTACTATGATGAGATAAAAGGACATGTGTTTATTTATAGAAGGATATTTGGCCTTATAATATCAATTGGAAAAGATATTATATTACAAAAATATAATTGGTAGGAGATTTTTATTGCTATGAATTATTTTTATGCCTTTGGTGGTCATGATGTGTTTCTAGATAGTTCTCTTGGTCAGTGGGTAAGATCTACTTCCAACGTGAAAGGGGACTAGAAGGTCTCACACTAAGTGGATATGAAATCTAATTAGATTCAAATAAACTAAATCATTAAAATGGAATAGGTAAAAATTTTGTGAATTGATATATATTCAAGTTATGTTGATCATAATTCAATCCCAAGTGACTATTGATTGGGAAAATGCTATCAAATTATATTTATTAAATATTCAATAGTTATTTGGGATAATGAATAAGAAAATGTTTATTTATGGGAGAAGACTAATTGAGTTAATGATCTATTTTAATGTAATTATTTAGAATTTCAAATTATTTAATCACGTAGTAATTTTATTTAGTTTATTTCTAACCTTAATTATATTTTTATTTAAGAACTAATATATTAAATAATAATGAAATTCACGATGATCATTTATTTATTCAATAAATAGATGATTAATGGAAGTTTGTGATTTATTTTTAAGAATGGGTAAAAGTCCATGGGATTTATTTATATTTTCTATATCTCAAACCTTATATTTAAATTCATCATTATTTCATAGATTAGGGTTAAGAATTATAGAGATCTATAATCCTCAAACATGAGAGTTTAGTTCATAATAAATATAATTCTCACAATTATATCAATATTTTGGGTGAAATACACAAGTTCATTGTATACGATCGATACAGAGAATTTGGAGAGATCTATATTTACCACACTAGAACCCAACACATCAAGACTAAATTCTTAATATTTGTGGATTCACATATAAAATTCATATAAGGATTTATGTTTAGATCCTATAATAATAGAAAATTATAACAATGATTGAGAATAGATTGAATTGAGGTAATTGTTTTTTGTAAAAAAATTATTGTACAATGATGTATAGATATTGTTCTAGGATTCAGAGATAAATTGTATGGATCAGAATTAATTATATTAGATATCATTACCCAAATGGCCCAAAGGCCTTATTTTTTATTGATTTTTGATAACCCCCCTTTCATGGGATGAGGGGGAACCCTTACATGGCCCGTAGGCTTAGAGATTACATGTACTATAGGATTATGAGACATTACATGACCCTAAGGTCGTAGGTGATTAAACCAGACTATAACAACAAGGAACTACCCCTCCACAGCATCTACATCATGATGGTAGCTCTCCACCTTTGCTTGGTCGTTCGGCTAAGATTCTGATGCAAGAACAGGCTGGTCCCGATGGAATTTCCATACCCTCTCTTTCTTCCAAATATGTTTATTCTACTCTGGTGAGTGTGCCTGCTCTGAATCCTGCTTTGGGGTTGTTCCTTTTTGTAGAGTATGTCTGGGGAAACTGCATTGATCATGTGGCCCAAAGGCCTGGTGGTATCCCAAAGGCCATGAGGTGTCCTAGAGGCCTTGAGGTGGACCAAAGGCCTTGTGGTGGCCCAAAATCCTTACTGCCTTGAAGGCCTTGGGTGGCCTGAAGGCCTTGAAGGGCCTAAAGAACACACCGGTGGCCCTAAGGCCCAAACGGGTGAATAGTTTCGGATGCTACAGTGCTAAACAATCCTTATATAGTACCTGAAATAGTCTTTCTACAGTACTACTACATTACCCTACAATCATCCCTCCAGTTGGTTTTAATCTCGGGTCACTTGGATGCACTTGTCGAGTCCTCACCAACTGGGTTGAGGCTCTTATAAAAGATTATATGTGCTTACAAATTTTAAATTTGTAATCCTACCAACATTCTTTCACTGTTATCAGATCCTTTATCTATTTCACTGCACCTAACAAAGTTATGTTAACTTGAACTTTCTTAAATATATCAATGATCTATTTTTCCATTTCATTTTCATTTGGTTTCTTCATTAGGGGTAAACTCTAAGGAAAATGATATTATGGTTTTGTAATTTTTGGGTCATCTACCTAGTTGGTTTTATCTTTCCATGGTCTCATTAACTTTCTAATATTTCTATGACATGAAATATTTATTTTACCCTAGTTTTATCTCACATTTTGGGCTCAAATATTGTGGAAATTTATTCTAAAAGTTCTGACTTAGGTACTATGACCTGTTGTTTTTTATTATAGTTCCACCCTTAAGAGTGGTTACAATTATACTTCCTTTACATTTATAATTGATAATAGGATATGAAGGTAATATATCATTTCCTATGCTATTAAGGTTGATGATATCATTAACTATTTATCCCATTTGATTCTAAATATTTGTTAAAATTATTTTCTATTGTTTTTCAAGGTACTTTAAGGTATACTCTTTCTTGGTTTGTGGTAGTGGTGGATAAAAATATATAGCAGGTTAATCATTATATTGGACTTATTAATACCTAGGATATTTATTTTTTTATTAGACTTGTAAAGATCTTTTTTCCCTACATCCCAGTTTTTTCCTCTTATATTTGTTATATACTTGCTAATAAACCCCACTACATATGTTTTGTCTATTCAAGTGAAAACCACGCCATAAATAAAACTCCCTATTGTTGATGCATATGGGATTTTCTACATGTTGTAATATACATCATTTATCTTATGTGACTACTTATTTGATAACTTGAAGTGATTCTAAAAAGGAATAGAAATCAATTTTTCCACCATTATGTTGAATCTATTCAAAAAATTCTCTACATAGGCTAGTTTTAATACCTTCAAGGTTCTTTCAAAATAATCCCATATGATCCTCATTCCAAGAATTATCTCCTCACAACTAAGATCCTTCATTTCAATTTCAATTGATAATTTCATCTTCAATTCATTGTTCCTTTGATAGAAATCCCTTACAATGAGAATATCATCCACATAAAATTATAGTTTGATAAATCAATTATCAAATGATTTAAAATTGAAACAATAATTCATGTTTTGTCTTTTTTAATAATTCTTCCCCAATAATTCATTGAATTTTGGATTCCACTACCTTGGTTCTTACTTCATCTCATATAAACTCTTATTAAGTTTGAAAACAATATCCTCTCTTCCAGGATAAAAATACCCTTCTAGTTACACTATATAGATATCCACCTCTAAGTATCTATAAAGGAAGGATGTCTTCACATCTGTCTACTACAAATATAATCCCACTTCAACTATAATTATCAATAGAACTATAATAGTATTTATCATAAAAACGGGATAAAAATTTTCAATGTAGTACACAACATCCTTATATTTAAATCCCTTTAAAAATAGTATTTTTTTAAGCCTTCTACTATCATCATGATCTTCTTTGATATGGTATACCCATTTATTATTCATTTTTTTATTTTTTTTGGTAATGTGGAAAGTTCTTATGTATTATTATTGTGCAATGATGAAATTTTATCCTTCATTTCTAACTACCAATTTATCTAAACCTTTACCTAAACTGATTATTCATAGCACTCGATTTCCCCAGCATTATTCAATAAAAAATAATGAACATATGATCCATATATTTATATTGTATTATATACCCTTTTTGAACTCCTAAGTGGTATCTCCATGCCAGGGTTCACCAACTAATTTTTTGTCTATACAATATCTTTTTTTGGGATGCCTTCATGTTCAACCTACTAATGATACAAGGGTTCCTTTATCCCACTATCAAATTCAATATCATGTATATCCATATAATGAACGTGTTCAGGAAATATTAAATTCTAAATTCTAATCATATTTCAATTTTCTTCATCCTAGAAGTAGTAACCAAACTATTCATTTCCATATCCAGTGAAAAAAATATTTTTGGGACCTAACATCAAATATATCTCTAGAGTCTGATTTAAAAAGAATATAATATAGGAAAAAATTAGTTTTAAATGTGAAATATTTACCTTTTCCTATCCATACATTCTTGGTTATTTCCTCTCCAAATGGTACTGATGAATCATAATTTATTTAGTATGCTTCCAGGCTAACATCTTCAGCACAAAAACCATGGGTATTACAACATGTAGCCTCATACTCCTAGCATTATCAACTATGATTTTGTTCATGTGATCTACCATGCCATTTTTTTCATCTATTCTAGGAACCTTATTCTCCGTAATAATTCCATTTTCATATATAACTCTTTAAACTTCTAACTATTATAATCACCACCAATATTGGATCAAAAGAACTTTCTATTCAACCCTATTTAATTCTCTAAAAGACTCTTCAAATTTTAAAATATAAAAAACAATTAGACTTATTTTTTAGAAAATAAACTCATTCATTTTGATTTGGTTCATTAATGATTTCCCCATCCTAAAGTGATCCACCAAGATAATGTGCTCGAATTATCCCCATTTATCAGAATGTATCAACTCCAGTTTTCCTACCTTTGGTCCTCCTACTCATTTTGAAAAGGAAAATTTCCTCTACTTTTTGAGAATGAAATCCTTATAGAATATAATATCCAATAATTTTAAATTTGGTATCATTTTATTCACTATAAGAACCTTAATTATCTTCTAACACATATAACCCAATCCATAATTCCATGTTTTGGAATATATTTTTAAAATCCGGGAAGTCAACATATAGTTAGAATCATCAATAATGTTAAGTGTTCCATTCCTCAATATTCATGTTATAACCATATAAAAGTTTTTTATTTTAAATTATCCTTTAAAAATGTAGTGAAATATCCATTATCATAAATTTTATTGAAGGATATTAAATTTCATTGAAGTCAAAATATATGTATAACATTATTCAATATCTAGAAATTTCTATTTTGTATTTTAATATTCATATCACATTTACTGATAATATTAATAGGTTCATCATCAGTGATGTATTCCTTAGAAAATATCCTAAAATGAAATTTAATAGAGATTTTTTCTCTTTGGTCTAATGGAAGGAAACATCAGAGTCTAATTTCAAAGACTCCATGTGATTTTTAACATTGGGCACTAGTACACCATCAAAGATTTTTTAAGTAGTATTAATAATCTCACTACATAATGTCTTTTATCTCATATTTCATTCCATTATTACACATCCCTTATTTTTACAAATCCATCAGGTGAGGCCTTCTAATTTTTATTTATCCAAGCACCACATTCTTGAGTTTGACCTACAACTTGAATTTCTGTGATTTCATGATCTACCCATACCTTCAACATTCATACAATTTATAGAGAATTTTATTGATTTTTTTGTGAATATATTCACTAAAAATTAGGTCAAAAACATTATTTAATTCAAATTTAAAAGATCAATTATAACTACTAACCTTTGTGATTGTCATATGATAACTTTCTACCATTGATGATAAGAGAAACAATACATTGATTTTATTTCTGAAATCAATCTGTACTAAACTCAATTGGCCTAAAACAATTTAAAATTCATTAATATGATATGTGATTAAATTACCTTCACCCATATATGGGTTTAATGATCATAACATCAAGAAAAACTTGTTCGATACATAATATTTTTCATATAAGTTTTAAAAATCCATCATCAAACTTGTAGTTGTCATCTCCGCCAAGATATTGAATGTGACATTTCTTACCAACTACGAGTCTATAATTCCTATGGAATGTCTATACAAAATGGCCAATCCACATATTACATTGTTTCTATCACCCCTCAATGATATCTCCATCTTATTTAAATACTGATAATCTTAAATCTATATCTTTGAGATGTCGAATTCATTTTCTTCTAAGAAATTGATCAACACCTTTCCTAAATCCGCTATTATTTTTTCAAAACAATTTATAGACCTCTAAATTTAAAGCAGGCTCCGATACCACTTATTATAGAGATCAGAGAAAAAAAATTTAAAGTGGAAATAAAATTAAAACCAATGATTTATGTGGTTTAGGTAGAATAACCTACATCCACAAAGGGGAATAATAATTACATTATTTTGGGTAAATGATACCTAGATTTTGGTACAATTGAATAACACCCAAATATTTTGACGCCTAGTTATGTATGTGTTGGGCCTATTTTCTATGGTTTCAATCCTAACATGTTCAACCAATGGTTTATAGTCTTTTTACTTAATAATTTTCAATACTCTTAAATGAAATGTCATATTTATCTTGGGGTCAAACAATATAAGATATGTGTGTGGGTTTTTGGGAATACAATTGATAATTGTGGAAATTTAGTTAAATAAAATTAGAAGTGAGATTGTTAAAAAATAAAAAGAAACCAAAATAATGAAAATTTGAGGAACATTAGGAAACTTCATCAATAATAGTGCCAAATTTATGGTATGATTTTTTTGTGACAAAATTCTACTAAATAATTTTAATATTTAAGAATGTAATAAAGTAGTATCAATGTTTTCCCATGTTGAGATTTGTCTAATTTTTATGCCACTTATTATTAATTTTTTGAATTATGAAATAGTTGATAGATGTCATAAAAGTATATGTTTGAGATAAAATGTAATGTTTATGAAACCAATATAATGGAGTATGAATACAGAAATATTAACTAGATCTTGGTTTATCCTATGATAAAATTGTACTTCATTGTCTAAATGGATTTTACTCACTCCAAATAACTCTAAGAAAATCATATAATCATAAAAAACATGCCTCACACTATTCAATGATGAGTACTAAAACTAAAATCTCAATGTGTGGACTCTTTTCTTATGAATATGGATTAATATAATTGATAATAAATAAGAATAAATATGTAACTAAGAGAATAATTCTACTCATAACTATCAATTGAAAGAATGAAATTTGAACAATGAATATCAAGGTCAAATATACTCCCATATCATGTATTCACATAATATATCACTTAACAATCCAACATATTCCAATTTATATGAATAAAATAGTTAAAAACTAAAATTATTTTAAAAAAAGTAATAATAACACTTTAATCACAGAAAAAATTGGTGTCATAGTTCATTTTCAAGTAAGGAATCTCAAATAATAAAAAAAAGGAATTAAAATGAGTAAAGGTTAATGCCATTATAATTGATCCTTGGATCTAGTTACTAAAATATTAGCCTATCATGGACATTAATTTTTATCTCTTCATCTTCCTACTCTTCTATCTTGGAATTTTAAGTGTCTCTAGAAAAACTGACCAAATATATAGACACCAAAAATTTTCCCCCTTTCTAAATCTCTAATATATTTTAAAAATAAAAGAAATGTTGTACTTAATACATGCTCAACTTTACTTCACAAGGATTGATGTGGCCTTGAATTGTTATAATACTTCTTATTTTTCTTAACACGTAGTTACTCAATCATAATTCCTCTAATTGACTCAATGCTCCTCTACTAATTCCAAATCAACTCTATATTATACTATCTTCATACAACTAATGCTTATCCTTCTTACTAATCCTTAACATGTTATAGTTAATTGCTTTAGATTAAAATTAAATACAAAAGTTCATCAAGAAATAGTGATACAAAAAATTTAACTCTAGGAAAGTTATTCACTTAAAAACTATAAATAGTATCACGGGCTCAAAAAACAATTAAAACCCATCCCTTAATCATAAAATAGTATAATTATCCATAGGTATTCATACATCTTTTATCAGATGTTATCAAATTATTTGGTAGAAATCTAATGAAATCCATATAATCATAAGATAGAACATTATGGGTCCAATGTACAACACATCCTGACTAAGGATCACCCTTTTTTTATCTACAAAATATATATATACAACAATGTAAAAGAATAGGTTGTAAGAAATTAAAAAATGTATTTGAATAATTATTATTATATAATTATTGTGAATATTAAATATTATTAAATAATTTCCAATAATATGCAAACACATGTATTTCCCAAAATTAAATAAATAATGGAATTATTTCTCCATTGAAAATTATGTAAAAATATTGAAATAATGGACTTTATAAGGTACCATCGATCACTATCTATATCATATCATCCAATTATGACTCTCAATAAATAAGTAGTCAGAAAACAATCATTATTTACCTATATCATTTCAGTGTTATTTTGTTTTTTTTGGTAATTTGGGTAGTTAGATAGTAATTTTGGTATTTTTATGCAGTTTTGATCATGATTGTAGAACTCTGACTAAAATGTTAAATTTCAAGGTATAATTTATTCTTTTTATATTAATGTTTACGGATAAGGATTTTAGATACTTTCATGTTAAATAATTCAAGGTAACTAGTTGTGGAAGAATAATTGGAAAATTTAAAAGTTTTCATATGATTAGAACTGGAGGGTATAAGACAATGTCAAAGGGTAATGAATCATGTATTAGAACATATAAGTTTGTCACTTGATCAATGTTGCCTCAATACCATAACATAAAAATCCATTGGGGAGAAAATTTATCCTATACTAACCCATGAGAACATGTCTTCTCCCAATATATCCACTATTAGATACCTAATAAGGCATCATAGTGCCAATATTTTCCCATAATAAAAGCTTAACACTGCATATATCCCAATGTATTTTGCATGAACTATCCAAGATAGTGATCTCACCTAACTTAGGTTGGATCCCCATTTCACATTATAAAGCCTCTATAATATAATCAGTGTCATTATTAACTATTTAGGGGAATTTTAATCATCATAATGATTTAGTTTGAGGGAATCCCAATATAGCTTTAAGTGGAAATGTAGGAGGCACCAACACACCGACATACTATTATGACCCAAAACCACATGATTCATAACACCAATGTGGCCTAAAGATCATACGTAACAATAAAAAAACACCCAACAAAGCATGTGATAACCCTTAAGACTACATCAATTAGCTAATGTAGTGTTCCTTGCTCATAAAATAGAATATACATGTCTATCACCCAAGAACATAATTCGAGAAAAAGTTCATTATAATATGCATAGTTAACTCTAGGAAGAGTCTCTAAGTATACTTTTTGATCCAAGTAGATAATATACAATAATTAGGGGACTATATGGGATTCCTTGTACTAAACTACCTAACCTAATTGGGTAATGCCTAAAAAAATAATCCATGTATTGATAAATTCAATGTAGAGAAAGTTTTTGGATATCATGGGAAAGAGTACTAAAATTAATTCTTAAAATAAGATGAACTTAATTATCTATGTAGAACAATTACTATCATACCTTTTCTATACATAACAAATCTATTTGTTCTAAAGAAGAAATTTTATATAGATGTTTACTTAAGAACATGAGGGAAAATAGATATGTTGATTGACCCTTAGTGTATTGAGAGTATATGGGCTAAAGGTTTATTAGAGTTAAGATATAAGTGATCTCTAAGATTAAGAAAAATCAAGAGAAACACATCATAGTTGATAAGAGTTTTTTTATGGAATTCATGGATCATTGGTCTTTCTTTATCCCTTGTTTTTATTTCTTAATCTAACTATTTATTCCTTGAGATAATCTTTATGTATATATAATATTTAGTTTTTAATTAATTTTTAATTTTTTTAATCTAATATAAGTTTTTATTTTATGATCCTATATAATTTCATAAATACTATTTAAAAGTTTATTGGATTAATTTGTAGATAGTGTTAGTGAGGTAGTGATAGTTGAAGTCCACAAATCCATTTGATTATTTTTACACAACTGCTGGATAGTGAATGGTGAGTGAAGGGTATAAAAAAAATTTAACCTTGTAATAAGAATATTAGGTATAACACAACTGATATTAGTAAAGGGAGTGCAGAGGAGTTATACCCTTTAAAAATGTTATTGATAACCATGCTAACAAGGGATTGATATATTTGAGATGATACCCAATCTAAGAGTGGTAGTGGAAATA
Source organism: Viscum album (assembly GCA_963277665.1). NCBI lineage: Eukaryota > Viridiplantae > Streptophyta > Magnoliopsida > Santalales > Viscaceae > Viscum > Viscum album. Next base: position 1,617,954,839 of record OY728158.1, read on the forward strand.
CAAAAACATGGAATTAAAAAATTCATTGCTCATAGTGAATAGGGTTACACAAACTTATAGGGACATATGTTTTCATTGAGAAAGATTGGGGATAAGATCAAAAGATATTCCTTAGTAACAGTTGTTGTTTTTCATAACATATGCATGACCAGTAGGTAGACATTGGTGATCTTAGATGATTTTCTTATTTCCCAAAAATATGTTGTCAATCTTGTGAAGGTGAATTCCTTAGTTGTCAATTATTTTTTAGGTTTATTTTTTTTATAATTATGCAACCATCTCTACCATCTTTGACCTTTTTTATTACTTTTAAATTAATCCAAACAAGGAAACTAGAGATACCCAACATTTCCTTATATATTGACCTAGAATCAGAGTAAATATTGTATGTCTAGTCAATATACATCAACTCAAAAATCATAATCATTTTTCGGAAAAATTTTAGCTTTATATAGTAATTTTGTGGTAAAGTAAAAAAATTCTAAAAAAATAAATAAAATCATAAAAAATAAATAAAAACATTAAAAATATATTAGAACCTTCAAAAACATATTATTTTAAATAAATTCATTAAAACACTAATATTGATAGCATTCATTTTATAATATATCTTGTTTTGGTTAATTTAATTTAAATATATTTTTTATTATAAATTATTTTGTAGAAAAGGAATAAGTGTGAGTGGAGTGATAAAACAGAGACAAAATTTCATGTTTTAAGAAATATTAGTCACCCATTTTGGTTTTTTGCTATTATTATTTTGGGTTACCCTCAACTAATTTAAGAAAAGTATAAATAGATTTAGTCCCAAATACAATAGTTTATAAAGAGATTTAGTCCCATAATCCAGGACAATATAGATAGATAAATTATTATTTTGACAGAGTGGGTAGTCCAAATCCTAGCACTATAAGATTAATTAAATATTTTATTGAAAAAAAATAAAAGATAAGTGGGATAAAAAAATCCAAGACCACAACAAATGAACTGCCTAAGAAATAGGATGTCCAAATAACTGAGGATATGAAGAAATCCACAAGTGAGGTGGAAAGAAGCTATTAATATCATGAGAAACCCAAGGATTACACCCATACTATAAAAATAACCTCTATATAGTCGATCTAAATTATATACATTGAGTATAAATTTGTTTTCCTTCTATATTTCACTAGATATAGGGAACTCCAAGGCTTAATTTTAGTGTTAGGAGTAGAGTTTTCTACCATAGAGCCTCTTAATCACAAAATAAAAGGTTTGATCTAGAGGAGTATGGTAGAAACCCATTATTGTTTATTCCTAATGGGGAAGTGGAACCCCCCCCCCCCATTAGACTATGGATATATCTTTAAGGATATCATAACAAATTTTTATAAAGTTATTATTTGGTGGAAACCAATGCATAATGAGATTTTAATTTATTTGATTTCTTTTAAAAAATTAATATTTCACATTTCATCCCACTGAATTACTGGTTTATTTTATAGAATGGTAGAAGAAGGAAGGAAATAAGAAAAAATAAAAGGAAATCACATGGTATGGAAGAAACAATATAGAAGGAAATCATTCCATTATTATCTTTATTAAATTTCAATTTCATTGACATATCGTTCATTATATCTCCTTGATTTTGTTCACATTGTTTATAATGTAAGAACCAAGTGTGGTGGGGTTGGTATAAAACGTGTTGTGTTTGTGTAATGCTACTTAGAAAACTCTAGGAGATAAAATAACCTTTGAAATAAGGAAATATTTATTTACAAAACCAATGTAATATAGTTTAATTTAATATGATTTAAATGAATATAAATTGACATGATTTTACACTGTTTTTAACTAAAACTTGGGTGATGGGTTTATAATAATAAAAAATCACCTCTATGAGCCCACTTAAATGAAAACTTAAAAATTCATATTAACTAGATTAAAATAAGTTGTTAGGAAATAGAAATGTTTTATAAGTTAGCTTAGCCCTGGTGTGTGAGTAAAAAAATAAAGTCCATAAATAAGAGTCTAAGGAAATCTGAGAGTCATCTAAGTTTAACTTAATTTTATATCCTAGTAATCACAATTATTCTTGGGATATGTCTGCTTTAGTAAATTTTTTAGTTTCAGATTATTCATACTCAATTAATATGTTTAAATCACATGTAATGAATTAAAAACAAAACAAAATATTTTTTCCGAGTTATTTAGGGATATGTATGGTAATGGGAACACTAAAATAAAATGAATAAGGGTAATATGACTTGTAAGATTGTTTCATAAGTTGAATCAAGAAAATTTGAAATGAATTTGTGGATACAAATTCTGATAGAGATGGATTTAAGAAGTTATTTACTATTAAAGTCTTAATTTATCTAATCTCTTTTCATTTAACCTTCATTGACTTAGAATCAAATTTGAGATAAACTAAAAAGGGGTGAGTATTTTTATTGAAATTAATTACTTGAGGAAAATTAATTGATCAACTGAAGTAGAATGTGATTCAAATAAATTTTCCATTTTTTTAGGTAGTTTTTCAATAGTATTTTGTTTTTTCTGGTAAATTTGTTGGTCATATAGTAGTTTTAAGATTTTTTTAAAATTTTGATCACAATTTTCTGAACTCAGCCTAAAATGAATAATTTCATGAAAAAATGATGTTTTATAGATTAATGTTTATGGTTGATAATTTTAGTTTTTTTTTTGTTTTAAATAAGACAAGGTAATTGGCTATTGAATAATAAGTTGATAATTTCAAAGGTTGTGACATATTAACACTTACGGTATTAATCAAATATTAGGGGAGAACATGAATTCGATCTTACGAGTGTGTCACTTAGTTAATGTTGTCTTGATCCCTCACCTTAAGACAGACTTTGGGAATCGATATATCTTATACTGGCTTATAAGAATGTGTGTGGTCCCGACACAACCACTAAGAGATACCTAAGAATGTTTTATAGTGTAAATGATGTCCTGCAGACATATTTTAATACTACATTCAACCCAAAACATCCTAATTTTACTAGATAGAACATTAATCTCACCTAATGTATTGTGTATCCCCAATTCACATTATGAAACCAACATTTTGATGCTCTGTTTGGGGGAATTTCAACCATCATAGTGACGTATTCTAAGGGAATCTCATCATGGACTTAAGAGTCAACATGGGAGGTGACTATGCCAATGTAATCTTAAGAGCCAATGTAAGCTAAATCCTAATGAAAATACTGTATAAATATCATTCTTAATATTATGAAATCCATACAACATAGAATGAATTCACCCTTAAGACTATATTAACTAGACAACATAGTGTTTGTAACTCAGAAAAAAATCATGTCTATCACCCATGACCATAATTTAAGCACAAATTCATCATCGTATGCATGGGGAAATCTTAGAAAAGTTGAGAAATATATTTTTTGTATTTTTATTCCATCACTTGTCTAAATTTATAACATGAAAACCCAAAGGGGCCATCTAGAATTCATCATACTAAAATACCAAACCAAATTTTAAAATTTCTCAATAAAAAATCCATGTGTTGATGGATCCAATAGAGACAATTTATTTAACGATCATGGGAATGGGAATTTAAATTCATGCTTAACTAAAAATGAACTTCACTATCCTTGTAGAACCATCATTTTAATACCATTTCTATATAGATTCAACCTATGTTTCCTAAAGAAAAAATTACAGAGATGAATACTTAATAATAATATGGAAAACATAAAAGGGTATTGAACCTTGGTGGATCAAGATCAAATGAGCTAGAGGAGGATTAAATCTAGGCTAAAAGAGATATCAAAGGGTGAGAAAAGGTTAGACGAGCATATCAAAGTTGGGAGGATTGGATAGAGACTTAATGGGTCATTGATGTGACACCCCATATCACTAAGGTATTAGATATTATTTAATTTTAGGTCATTTTTAATTTCATGGGTGTTTCTATATATTTTCAGGTGTTTTATGAAGCTTTGGGGAGTTACTAGCTAGGATGGAAATAGAACACACAATGTCCTTGGGAGACCTCAACACATTCTACATCCATAAAAATTGAATTTTCAAGGGTGATGGGTGGATACTCCATAAGGGGTGCGGTTACATCATGGTGGTGTTTGTGAGGGAGGTACCATGCTGCAATAACTAGGTTGCACTAAAGAGGGCTCTCATATGAAAGAACCTAAGTTTTATGTATAGGAGGTGATTTGTGATGTAGAGGAGGCTAACATGGTGTAGTGTCTAGATTTGGGGTCCTCATATCTACCCAATCAAGGATCCATGTGTAATATATGATCAGGCTACACCATGGTGGATACTTGGGGAAGGGTGTTGTTTCTTGGTGGTAGGTGATGAACTGTCGGTAGTCTTCCTCAATGTTTAGTTTTTTTAATTTCACCCTTTTCCCCCCATAGAAATTTTAGGGTTTTTGGTCCCTTTCTACCCTCTCTCATGTTTCAAGACCTAAGGGGCTCATAGAGCTTCCATATATTCCTCTTCTTCTCTCTTGTATCTTGGATCCTTCTCCTTTGATTTCAAGTGGTTTTTCGAGGTTATTTCCTTATTCCTTATTTTCCTCTCCTCCATTCCTCCTTCCCCTTGATTTATCCCCTTTCTAGAAACCCTAAACCATATTTGGGTTGAATTTAAGTTTTTTTTGTTTTTATTTTGGGTTTTGGATGTCTAGGTATTAGTGATTTCATTCTCTTACTTAGTTTTTCTTCCATCATGGAAGGCGACATGTTACGACTTATTTCCATTTGAATTGATGAAGGTGTTTTATATCATTACTTTATATTATATTCCATGAAATTATTGGTTGTTTTAAAATGAATTTATTTCCAAATTATACCTATATTTTATACCCTCATTTTATTGATGTAATATTTTCATGGTTTCCACACTTTTCATAAAGGGAATTTTGTGAGTTTTTCTTATATCACTCTTTAAATTTAATTTTTTTGCATGCCAAGTGTTTGATAAAATATATAAGTGATTTTAAAAGAATAATTGGTGATTTAAAAGGGTTTTTTGACACTATTTTTTATTATTAATGGATGTTATTGTTTTAAATTAATATTCTCTAAAATGGTGTGTGTTTGGACCATGTTAAAGTGTTTTGAAACTTGTTGGTATTATGATTATTTCCATGGTGGTTTTAAAAAAGGGGTTGATTTTCAAATAAATTTCAAGGTATATTTTCTATTTTTTAGTTTTAATGTATGTTTTAAAGTGGTATTTCAAATGTTTTGGTAACATACCAAGTTTTTAAAAAGAAATATTATGTTTGATAGCATATATGATACCCCGAATCAAGTTTAAATAAAAAACAAAATATTATTATTTTAATGTTATCATTATAATATAGTCGCTAGAATGGAGGGAATGAATAGTATTAATTTAATTATGAAAATATGGTTTAAACTTTTATATATAATTAATTATTTAACCAATTAATTATAAATTAATGTAAAACCCTTTATAAAATAAAAGAAAATGTTTTTCTGAAAAACTATTTAAATGTGAACAAGTGTATTTTATACCAATAAATAACCAAATCAATATTTTTGGACTATATTAATGAAATATATATATATATAATATTAAATATAATTTTTAAAAATCATCTTATGTTTTTTATGACATGATATCATAAAAAAATAAATTTTATATATAAGAGAGGTATTTTTCCAAAAAGACATATTTACCGCCTTTTGATGGTGCACCTATTTTAAACCTAGTTTTTGAAAATTATAAACTCTATTTGAAAAAATAAACTTCTTATTTGATATAATGGAATCAAAATTTACTTTGGTTGAATTTTTGGTATTTTTCTGATAAGTTTCTTGTTTTGATGAATAGTGAAAAAATAATGTATTTTAATTGAAAACTACATTTTCATCAAATTTATTTATAGTGTTAAATCATATATTTGAATACTTTTAAATTATAATTAAATCAATTTTTTAAATTTTAATCCAATTTAGGTCATTGCAATAAATTTAACATTGGAATTGGATATAAAAACTTATTGAACTTTTAAACATTTTTACTTTAACTCGCTTTCTCACTACATCTACGGGATTAGCGTTAAACTTAATTTTGCAACTTCGGTGAATTGAATTTTAACGAATAGATATAAGAAGTAATAATTAGTATGGTATTTATAGTCTAATTGGATCAACTCAATTTTTTGAAAATATGAACAATAACTTTAGTAATTATTTTTATTACCATAGTTAAGGGTAAATCGGGTAATTAAGGGTAAAAATAATATTATAAAATATTATAAAATTATCCAAAAATATGACTATATTTCATTAGATGAGTAATTTTAGACCAAAACCATCCTTGGGCCGAATTTTTGAGCTCTTGGTTCCACTTGTATGACATTAAGATATTTATAATATTATATTCAAAGGAAATTCAATTCAGTCATTCTTTTTTTTAACAAGTAAAATATTTTTAATATGGGGATATATAAGGGATATATTCGACTATAAATAGTATTTATGAAGATAAATTTTTAACTATATCATGGTAATTTATTTATGATTTTTAAGAAATAAATAATTAAATTAAATGGTGACAAAATGATGATACAGTAATTGATTCATTAATGGAAGAATCAAATAAATGATATTAAATTTTTAAAAATAAATATAATTTTATATAATTAATTTCATCCACAGATTTTATATATGAATTTGACATGTTTTGGGTTATTTAATATATTTTTTAGAAGATATCAAGTTGTTAGGATATTTTAAAAAGTCATACAATTAATAGTGTCAAAATTGAAATTAGTTATATTTTAAAATAAATAATATTTTATTAAATGATATAAAATTCAAAAAAATATATAATTATCTATAATAATTATTATAAATCCTAAAATTTCATAAATGACTCGTTTATTGGTCTTTTGGCATGTTATGGTAATTATATTAACCCTCAAAAGGTAAATTACATGATAACACAGTATGAGTTAAAAGGGTAAATAAGGGTTAAAATACAAAGATAAGGATTAAAAAATTAAAAAACTATATAATTTTTATTGGATGAATTTATTTAGAACCATACTCATCCTATATTATACATAAGTCAATTTGGATCCATTTTTAATATAAAATTAATTTATATTAAATTAATATTTTGAAGAATTCCAAGAGTTCTCCACCCCTCTCCTATAAAAGGTAACAAATTCTTATCATTTCAATACACTTAAAAATCTATATGATTCAGCCAATATCTATCCCAATACCTTCCTATAATTTATCCTCACATTCTAGAGTCCTTATTTTAGGCATAACACCCTCTTTAAAGGTGTTAATGTGATAATCAAAGGAAATCGCCCGAAGAAGATGTATCATTTTTATTTAAGTGTTTCTATTTTATTTCTTCTTCAACTAACTTAAAATATTCTTTAACAATGATTAAATAATAAAACTAGTATCCAAAATATACTGGTATTTTATTATGATAATATCATCACCTAAATCCATATCCACTTCCATCAAATAGGAAAATAATTATTCATTTGTGAGTACGTGTGAATTATCACCACTGCGAATCGATATAATTTGTGTTCTATTACTGTCTCTAAATACTGGTTATAATGATGGAATTAATGTTTACATATGATATTCATGATATATTTATCATTGACTAAAAATTATGTTTTATTATCAACACTTATAAGGAAAAATGAGAAACCAACAGATCTAGATTACAAATGATTAAAACCATAAACCTAGAAAAAAACTATAGGGACCACCCCTCCCTATCTGCTACATCGAGATGATAAACCTTCACCATTGTCAAACCACTCAAAAAGATATCTCGTGCAAAATGGAACGGGCTTAGAACTGATGGCGTAGGCATTCCCTCTCAAACAATCATTTTCAAATAGCCAGCACTGGTGAAGGTTTGATGCTCTGATCCCCATCTGAAGTAGATCTGTATAGAATGATGGTTGAGTATCACCAAGCAACACTTCAAACAAAATCAAATGTTTCTCCAAAATCCAACACAACCCGATCCATCATACATCCCAACTGCTTCAACAGATTTAACCCATTTAAGCAGAAACATTGAAAAATAATTTAAGCTTACTAGAGACCAATTCCTTATACAACATCCAAGAGATAGAAGTTACCTAAATATTTGGAATAGTCAACATCATATTTTCAACTTCATAATCCAGCTGATCCCAAGTATGTATATACTATTCCAGAATAATCTTACCATTATTGAATCCTCCCAAAAGAATTAGGTCATGTTTATCAACCCATGAGTATTTTTCCTCATTGAGGTTCACCCTTAGGGGCCTTCCAATAATCTTAGTTTCCTCCTATTCAGACGCATTAATCAAAAAAACCTATTCAACCACTTTATATTAAGAACTTAACATTAATTCCTGAGTCTGATTACCCACACCCTCTACTTCTGTTTTCTTTGCATTTAGCTTTTTAGAGGATCGGGTCTCAACCGGCGGGGGAAACAAGAAGTAATACTTCCTCCATATCCTCCTCCTATTACTCATGCCACTCCTTAGTCTTGCATCCAAAAGACTAGGATAAGTTCCATTCGGTTCTATCACATGATCCCCGTCTACATCAATCAGAATACTGAGATTATAACCCAAACCAACATCTACAAGAACTGCAAAACTATTTCTCAACTGAATTGGATTACAGGACCTTGAGATAGAGTCTCCTAGTTTCCCAACACTAGATTGGCTACCCAATTCCTGCCTCCCCATACATGAATCATCCTTACCTGATCCCAACACCTATGCATAAGAAGCAATTGTAACATCCACATCACCACCTTACCTCTGTTCCATAGCTATTGAGCCCCCTTTAGTATGACTTTCCTCATGAGAAGCCTCAAAATGGACCAGACCATCCCCCACTATTACACCCTCAAGAGGGGTCATCTCATTTCAAAAGGAAGGATCAAAAATATACTTCCTCAACCTATTAAAAACCTTAGAAACCTTCGGATTAACCACTAATTCCATTACCTTCTTCTCCAAAGTCATAATAGGACTAGACTCTAATGAGACATTTGGGACCAACGAGATACAGTTGGGCTACTTCTCCTCTACATACATCGACTACTGAGGCACATCCCACCCATTCCAAAAGCTATTGGTATTGACCCCCTTCCCTCTACCATCCATATCCCTAGCCAACTTCTTCGACGATCCAGCCTCATCACAAATCTTCTGGGACCTTGCCACTGGCTCTAACCTTAATAGAAACATCACTCCTCGATGATAGTTATCCGAAGAATTACCAAACTGATTTCAAGTAGAATAGAAATCCACCCAAGACTCGTAGACAACCCATTTCTTGCACCTTTACTCCTCACCAACTATTACCCACAAATACTCGAATGGAATCCTTGAAACATCCATTTCCACACAAATTCACGGGTTTATGGGATGAAAAATAGATAGAGTATGACTATAAGATTAGAGAAATCTACCAAAGAGATTCCCAATCATCTTAATGACTGAAGTATTCTAAAATGGAAAAGGTAAATTTGGAAAACTCACCCAGACCGCAGCTATAGGAGATTCATGATTCATATGGAAGTCGAAGGTCCAACGAAAAAGGAAGAACTAATATCCGTTCAAGCATAATGGAGACCTCAACTATGCACTAATGAGATCCTTATCTGATATGAAATTAATCATAATGTGGTGGCTATCAATAAATCCCACCTTTACCCTCTCCTGCAAGTTCTATGAGCCAAAGACAAACCTGTTGAATGAATCAACTGAAGGGCGCCTCTGTTTGAACCGATCCCCCAAGGTGCGGTTAATGAGTGCTGAAGTTTCATTGAACTTAGAAGTTGAAAAATGAAAGTTAGGGAAGACATCAACTAGATCTAGGAATTTTGTTCATAAAGAATATTTTGAAAAAGGATGGAAAATCTGGGTTGGAGAAGGGACAGAACGACTCAGCTCTCTAGAGTGACGTTGGAGATCCCTCCCCCACCGGGTGGGGAGGGACTGGAATGAACATCTCCATCATTGCTACGAGGGAGAGAGAATCATCCTAGGGTTGCCTCTCAAAAAAACTTTCACATATTTATCATTATAAGTGAATAATATATCAATTACATTCTTACTTTCCATGCACATGAAAATGATAATGTCATTCGTGCGTACGTGTGAACTATCACCTCCACAAAGCGATGTGATTATTTTTTCCTCACCACATCACATGTATGATATATATATAATGATATTTAAATTAGTAATATTATATTAATAATATTATTACTATTCTTGGAATATAAAATAATATTTACTTTTTCCCATAATGATCATTGAAAAATTGAAATATTATTCATGTGTATGTACGACCTGCCATCTCCATGATTATAATGCTATTAATTTTTCATAATCATACATAATGGTTTGAATTAAACTATAATTTATGTATAAAAATGATAATAATTTCATGAATATTGTTCTAGATATGATGTAGTAATGACCACTTTGACAATTGACATCATACCAAATTCATTTTGAACTCAAGTACCAAATACCAACAAAACCTTCGCTGTAAACATAAATAATTAAGTAATTTTTATAACATGGTAATAAATCATATAAAAGGAATAATAAAAATGAAAATTTTATCAATAAATTATAATTTAACCTAAGTTTATTATTCAAGAAGATAAATAACTTATGTGATGAGTTGGATTCAAGGTAAGGGACTCTTTAAGTAAAACACCATTTTAAATGTTTTAAATATTTACTCTTCTAAATCTTTCTCTTTCATGTCCATCTTTTTCAAAATAGTTTCTATGAATGTATTTATATGGACATTGAAGTTTTAAAAAGATAATTTTCAAATTTTTCTCAAATTTTTCGAAGTGGTATGGGACACTTTAGTCAAAAATCTCTTTTTAAATGTTTTAAATAGATTTTAAAAATAGATTGATTATATCTATAACTTTAAATATTTTATTATGAGTGTAAATGAAATTTTAAGATTGACATGATGAAAATTGAAATATTTTATGTGTTATGATTATATAATGGTACTTGGAAATTTGATTGGTTGTTACGTGATAAACCAAGTATGTGTGGTTTCATGATAAACCAAGGATGAGTGGTCACATTATAAACTCTAATTTATTGGGTTTGGAAGTCGGTTCTATGGTTATTACATTAATAAGAGAAACATGTACAGAATTCAACCGTATGATTATTCAATTTCAGTATAATTATGCACCAAGTTACCTACTTATATATTATATATTTCCATGGAAATAATTCAATTTTCAAAACATAAGATAATGAACTTTTTGAAATGAAGATCCTTTATCCATGGCAAAAAGGTATGTTTTTAAGGAATTTTTTTTTCAGGTTTTCACTGGACTAATAGTTTTCTTTCTATATGTTTCTTACTGATCATTTTATGATCATACTAAGTTTAAAAAATTTAAAGGTCTTAATATTGGTAAATTCAAATAATATTTCAGGATGAAATAATTTAAGGTGTGTCTCCAAAATAAGTTGTGTTTTATTTTAAAAGGGTTTCCTTTGGTTGAAAAAATGGATACTAAGAATGAGTATCCACATGTAATATATGGGTCTAATTTTTAAAATTATGTCCAAATTATCTAAAATTCTAAACTAAAGTGATCCTAAAATAAGAATTATATTTCAAAAACACTAGAATAAGTTATGTTTAAGGTCAAGTCCTTACAAGTGTAAAATGGATGGGAGTCCCAATCATTTTTTTAAAGGCCCATTTGGAAATTTATAAGTGAATTTATCTTATGTGGTAACTCCCCTTAGTGTTTATACCCTTTTTTGTTATAAATTTTATGGATTGTGACCTTTTAGGGGATTTTTTTATTGATAATTACTCATGGATGTAAAAAAAAGGTCTATTTATTATGAGGTTATTGGAGGTTAGGTGAGGTTTCTTCATTTTAAAATAATTATCTATTAATTTTATTTATTGATCACCTCCCTTATCTTATATCATGGGAATACTAGGTTTCTATGTATAATTTCAAGATGAGTGAACCTCTGTGGGTATAAATTATGCACTGGTTAGGGATTATGTCCCAGTTAAACAAAGTGAGATAACAGGGTATATTATAACCTGGTGACACTATGTGATCTTATAGAATCATTAGGTTAACATAATTGGCTAGAATCGAATGATCTATTTCCTATACAATTTAATATTTAACCAATATATTTTCCCATGATTCTTAGTTCTTATTGTGGATGGTTTATGAGATTATTTTCCTTAAATTTTTATATCCACCAGAATTTATGTGATTTTGTTGAACCATTTCTTAGTTGTACTCATTGATCATTATTAACATATTGGTGCCTATTTATATTTATATTCTACTTTTTTTTGATTTTTTTAATTTTATATTAATTTATAAACGTTTTTGGAAGTTTGGTTTCTTTAAAATGAACGTGGTGTTTGTTTAGAAAAGGAATTTGATGAATATTTTAGGAAAAGAGGATGAAAATATTTTTTTCCTTGCAGATTTTAAATTCATCTTTCCATTGTTTGAAAGTGATTTCAAAGGAAATATTAAATTTATTTATTTGGTTAAAAATTATTCTATAAGAATGGATGGGCCTCACTTTTCTTAAAATGGTTTTACTTTATGGGTTTTATAAAGATAATGCATTAAACATGATTCTTGTTTCTTTATGCATGATTATGTAAAAAACAATTTTATAAATTATGTTCAAAATATCATTTATAGAATGTAATATAAAAGGAAGTACATAGAATCTTTTTCAAAATCAAAATATGGATATTTAGATCACATATTTCATATACAATCATGTGTTTGTGTGAATATTTTATATTTTCTCTCAGGTTCCCATTATTATATCTCATTTTTTTGATGCATGTTGAGTTCATGGTCAGATGTCGTGGGATATAATGAGTTATCATGGGTCATGTGGAGGTTTTTTTGGATCTCCTTGAGTTCCATTTTATTTTTTGGGATATTTTATTAGAAAATTTTTCATAGTGTATATTTTTTAATATTTTTTTCTCATTGTACCTACTTCTACTATATTTTACTTAGTGATCTAGTTATATGTATTAATGGATGTTTATGCACTCATTCTTTGTTTAGTTGGTTTATTTATTTTATTTTCTTATTTGATATGTAAGGATGTCCAATTTCAAAAAAAATCATTAAAAATTCTTGGTGTAGTTTTTTTTTGCTTGCTTATATGCTTGTGTGAAGGTGAAATTGTTTCCACCGGTTCAGGTTGATAACCTTGGTGATTTTCACCAGCCCATGGTAATCAGGAACACTATTTAGGTCTTGTCCTAGGTTAGTTAAGTTATTGGTTTAGTGATATCCTAGGTCGGTTTGTTACAACTTATCTTTTAGTCTTACTTGTTTTTATTACTATATCTGATTGTTTATGTCTCGGTGTAATCTTCACGTATATATGGCAATTTATTTTTTAATTGATTTTTCCTTTTTTTAATCTAATGTGAATGTTTATTATATTATCCTATAAAATTTCATAAAGCCTAATTAAATAGTGAGTATATTAATGTATAAGGAGTGTAAGTGAGGTAGTGAAATTGGAAGTTCATGCATCCCTCTAAGTATTTGTACACAGTTTTTGGATAGTGACCTATGAGTGTGGGGTATAAATAAAGGTTGGAGATACACTAAACACATTATACATAACTATAACGATCTTTGTTTTGAAACAGACTAAAATGAAAAGGTTTTTGAACTTTTTCAATTACTGAATGGGTCATTTTTAAAACAGAGAGTTGAAAATCAATTCTAAGAGATGGAACCTCTCAAAGTGATGTTTTTTGGACTCTGGTAAAAACCCTTTATGTTTCTTGGGTGGATCGAGGATTTTTTGGAGTGACAGACCTGAAAACACCAAGTTTTTAAATGCTGTATAGGGTGTATGGTTTTTCTAAAACCGTGCGGCCTACTTCAGGAACCATGTGGCCTTGTTTAGGTAAGGCAGAGGAGTTTTGCAAGGGTTGCGCATAGTTTTTCAAACCATGCACCTAGCCCTCACGATTGATGTTTTGAGATAGTACCTCGATGTTGTTCATCACATAGTCTATGCATAGTTAGGTTAACCATGCATAACAAACCATGCGAGGGGAGTATCTTAAGAAGGGGTGCCACATGGTCGGAACATAGTTTAGCTAACCATGAGGCCCAAACCATGTGATGTATTAATTTTTAAGAAATTAATTAATTTTAAATTGAATTAAAATAAAATAAAAACACAAAAAACCCAAGCACCCTTCTCTCTTTTTGTGACATAGCTCCCCCTCCTCTCTCTCATGGGTTGCACGACACCACCCTTCCATGGCTCCCTCTCCAACCATCGATCCACCTAGATTTCATCATGAATCTCCATCGATCTCTCACAGTAATCTATATCCTTACTTCTCCTCCTAATTTTCAGCCAATTTTCAGCCACTTCATCACCTAGTGTAGTTCAGCTGAACACCCTAAGGTTATGGATAACCTCGATTTTGGTTTTATTTTGATTTAGGGTTGTTCAAATGGTCTTCTGAGTCAGTTTGGTGTGAGTTCTGGAAATTACAGCCAAAGGAGGAGTAGTTTGGGTTTTTTAAGTTCATCATCTCCATCCAATGTAAGGATTTTATACCCACTATTTAGTTTCACAGCCTTTTTAGAGTCTTATGGTGTTTATGAGTTCTTGGTATTTACCTTGTAGTGTGTTGGTTCATATCGTGTGGTTTCAAGTCATTAGGTCTAAGGTGAATTGAATGTGTGTGCATAGGTAATTATATATATATATATATATGTGTGTGTGTGTGTGTAGGTTCCCCCATTATGTGTATATTCTTCCATGGAATTGAATATACATGTATGGGGCTAGGTGTGCCTTTGTATATTCATATAAGTATATATGTAAGGATCCTCTGGAACATGTTCATGTCCATGTGGGTGTGTGAATAGGGTCTAGGTGTCCTTACATGTATGTGAAGATGCATATTCTTATTAGGAGAGCATAATATTTAAGTTTTAAAGTTCCAAGTTCCAAATGTTCAGTTTGGTTCCACCCTGAGGTAGGATCTTTTCCTTTCCCTTTAATTTATGAAATTATTAATTTATTTATTGCACATAATTTAATTCTTAGTTAAAGTGGATTAGTTTTTTATAAAGTGGTTCATTCATAAAATTAATGAAATGTTAAATGTGATACTCAGATGATTGTCTTCATTTTTTCTTGAGTTTGCTTATGCCTTTATGCCATGTTTGATAAATGACATGCTTAAAATTTTTTCTATTTAATAAACTGAGTGACTTTCCTTTCTAAATAAATTTTCCCTAGTCTCTTATGTATTTAAATTAAACCAAGAAACCCTAGTGGCTTCTGATCCACTTAGACTTGGAATTACTCAAGTGGGTAATTGAATTTTTTCTATAACCCTTCCTTTGAACATGCCCCTTAGGTTTAAAAGTTACTTTTTATTTCCTTAGTTGAGCCCTTAAATTTGTTAAGGTGAATGAATTGATTAAGATGGATTAAGTGAGATAGAGGCATACTCTAATTGAAATGACCATACCATAAATCAATTGGCCATATTTAGGTAAACTGAGAGTAGAGACTTGAGTAGGAGGTCTCACATATAGTGAATAGTTTCTTTATTAATGAATTAATTGAATTTCACATATTCAAGATGGTTTAGTCCATGCCTTTACCTTGTGATTATAAATCACCATGTGTCAATTGAAATGGTATCAAATGAATTGGGAATGGTTAATATCTTACATGATAGGGATTTTCCTCATGATTTGAATTGCACATGTGACTGTGCCTTGAATAATGTATAAATTGAAATACTTAAGATGGTTTTTCTTAAGTATATATGTGAATGTGGTTGTTTATATGTAAAATGGTATGGCCATTATAAATGCATAAGAGGTACTGCCTTATGAATTGCATTATAATTATGGAAAGTATATGAAAGATAATGGATGGGAGGAATTCTTACCCCATGCGAGTTACACATTATGGATGGGAGGAATTCTTACCCCATGCCAGTTATACATTATGGATGGGAGGATTTCTTACCCCATGCCAGTACTACGTAAATGATTATGGGTGGGAGTATTTCTTACCCCACGCTAGTTATATTTGTTATGGGTTGGAGGTATTCTTACCCAACGCCACTTATGTTTTTGATATATATAAAGATGCTTTCATGACAAGATACTAAGGGCTCTTGGAACTGGGTTTGGGGAAAACTATGAGAGATATCCTAGAATTTGGATGGCGGTGGTATGTCCTGATCCACTCCAACATAAATCTAATGCTTGGAGGCCAAGAGACTAAGGGCTCTTGGACCTAGGTTAGGGGTAGACCATGAGTGCTCCCCTAGAATTAGATAGTGGAGGTATATCATGATCCACCCAAACATATATTGATATATATATATACTACCTATATATATATATATATGAATTTTAAATGATTATACTATTAATCTAGTATTGATTCGAAGCTGGTACGGTCATCAGGTGTCCCTTAAGAACCTGGATGGGTGTTTATTTATCTGTTCAATTATATTATAGATTCTATATAATTACACACAATTTAACTTATACTACACTATCTGAATCGAGAAAGACATCATGGGTGCTATCCTACTGAGATTCCATCTCACACCCCGCTTAGGTACCCTTTGTACCCAATTAGACCTTTTATTTGTAGGATCTGGGTTTCTTATGCTGTGTTTCTTATACCAGGGACTTAGGAGCAAAGGATCGAGCTAGAGTTTGGGATCCTCATAAAGAACATCGCGGGGCTTTGTTGTCTTTACTTTATAATTATACTATATTTTAAAGCATGTTGTTTTGTTTACTTCTTTTCATCATGTATCATTACCATTTCATGTATTCAACTGTTGTATAATCTAGCATTGGAAACTCTTGTTTAGTTATATATGATTCTATTTTCTAGTAATTTAGCATTTATATTTACTGCTTATACTATTTTCTATTATTAATATTATGTTATACCACGGCATAACTATGATAAGAGGGTATAATATCTCCACTATCACCTCTTGAGACCCATACTGCTATTCAGAAACCTCTATCATATGGGGAGACGCACATGAGGACATGTGAACCACCGGTCTGACTACCAATTTGATGGTAAGCCGGGTCAGGATGTTAAAAAGTGGTATCTGAGGTTATTTTTTTCCTTTATCTTGTTTTTTTGGGTTGGTAGAAAGGAGACTAGTAATGTGTCATTGTTTGGTTAAAATTAGTGCTTGGTACTGATCACCCCACATACGGGAAATGACAAGTGTCTAGGGCTGCGATTTTTGATTATATTGTTTGCCATTACATTTGATATCATTTAACCTAGAGTGATTGAAGTAATTTACACTACTTTTTATTTATATACTTTATGGAATTTTACCCTTAGACTGATATAGAAAAAAATCTACATTTCATGCATCATATTTGGAACTTATGGAATTCACATGCAATGAATAGTTCCATTCCATGTAGATACATTGTAGTTTTCCTACTGATTTGATTATGTGACTTTCTTGATATGCCATGCTTAGTTTTATAGCATGTTTTGGTCATTCTCAGCATGTTTCTGTGTGTTAGCTACTTATAATGACATGACTTTCCTTGTTGATATATATAATTGGTTTCTTTTCTAAATTAAATGGTCTTGATTATGTGGGGATTAAATTTTCAGTTGTAAGGTGTATACGTGCCTTAAAATTAGGAAAGTGTAACCCATTTATTTGAAACCTTGTAAAAGGTTTTTAAGGTTTTAATGATAAGTGAATTAATCTAGATTAAATAGGAACCAAATGCCAAATGCTAAAGTGTATTTATGCTTTACATGTTGGTAGGTGGCCACCCATTTAATTGGACCATTATATTTGAGCATGTTATAATCTGAAATGAGGTTGGTTTCGATTAACAGGATCCAATTTTCAACCCATGGATTGTATGTGAGCTTCATGTGTTGGGAAATGGAAACCAATGTAGTCAAACTCTTGTATTTGATTGTTATATTGTGAAATTATTATAAATGTAAAAGATGGTATATTTTGATCTAGTGTGAATTATCTCAATTGGACCCTCATAGGTCACCTTGGTTTTTTAAAAATGAATTTTCTAATAAATTTCATGTTATGATGGGATGTCAATGAATGTTTAATTATTTAAAATAAAGTTTAAATTACTTTCATGTATGTATTGATGTATTGGTTGATCTTTTAAATGGTTAAAGGTTTAAATGTGATAAATGAAAAGGGCTTGGAAATGGAACCTTTAGTTGTGTCCTGGTTTCAGACCCTCATGAAAGGGTAGTTGAGTTTCTCTTAATATGCCTTGGTATGGAGGTGGTAGCTTCCTCAGTGGGCTATTTTCTTTTTAGAAATGGCTTAAAATTTTTGTCTTTTGAGAAGAGTGACTTCTATTGGCATGACCAAATGCTTGGGTCAATGCTTGTTCTTTATAGGGGGATAAACCAAGGTAGGCAGCACCCTTAGAACTTTATTTCCTTGCTAGTGTCATTTTTTTTATATTTGGTATCATTTAGGTATCATTTCCCCCGTAGTAATTTTGTTTCCAATGACTCTCTTGTTCGGATGGGTTGTCATTGTGGTGTTGATATTTTTATGGGCATGAGTGGTAAGTGATGCTTAGTTTCAGTTTCTTAGACATGCCACGAGCATAGTTGCCTATTCATTGGTCATTTGAACCCTTATCTTTTCCTCAAGTAGTATGAGTTGATATGCATGTTATCATCGAGTGTTAATTGTTGTAATGAACTGATTGAGTTCAATGGTCTTGTTGAGCCTTTCATTGTTGAGTAATTACTCGGGTCACCTCCAGGTTAGAGTGGCTTGAGCATTAAAGAGTCAGTCTCAAGCTAATGCTCAGGATGAAGTTTCAAAGATGTGAGTGTTTTAACATGCTGGTAATTTTGGTTTTGAATCTCTTTCTTAATGCTATGATGGAATGAGTGTGACTGATGTAAATTTCGCACATACGTTTAAGGTAGTTTTAATCAAGTGTTCTTACATGTGTCTAGTGTCCTTTCCTTTTTCAACTAAGACACTCCTAAGGTAGGAAGCATCATGTTGAATCTTGTAAATGTGGCCTTACAAGTACAAGGGACACTACCTAAAATTCTTTTTGGGAATAGTTGATCATATTTAAATTTCTTTGAGGTATGAGAGTCTTAAATCATGATGATGCATCTGCAGGTGAAGCTAAGTTCCTTCTTTGAAGTCAACCAGTTGTGATTTGAATGATCTTTTTTCTAGTGTTTGGGTGTGATTGACTGGAATCTATTTCAACACTCTTAGTGTATTCTATTTGGAAACGAGCATGTCCCCTATATTTTCATCATCCTTGATTCACTAAGAGAGCGTTGATCTTACATTGCGCTAAATACTTGAAACATTTTGAGATTTTTGGGTGGTTATCTTTTGGTGTTACATGATGGTTTCAAGGTATCCTTTGTGGATTGATCGCAGGATGTCACTGGAAGTTGGTTAGGGACTTTAGTGAGAGTTTTCATTGTAAATACAGGATTCCTTGTGAGAGGAAATCGTAGTTTAGTTATAAAACATCGAAGGTCTAAGTTGGGTGTTTTCTTGAATAGTTGGCCAAGAGTCTTGACTCCCTCCTCTCTTGTTTAA
Organism: Viscum album; assembly: GCA_963277665.1. Classification (NCBI taxonomy): domain Eukaryota; kingdom Viridiplantae; phylum Streptophyta; class Magnoliopsida; order Santalales; family Viscaceae; genus Viscum; species Viscum album. Next base: position 1,617,974,557 of record OY728158.1, read on the forward strand.
TGGTTATTGTCAGTGAAAGACCATCTTCTACAACATCTCTGGTGGAGATGAGTGTGGGTTGTGTCAACTGGTGATTTTCATGAATAGTCGGTTTAGCTTGGGCTTTGAGGTCAATGGAGATCTATTGTTTAACCATTTCGATAATCACAGGAGAAGAATCGTGATAATTCTTAAGGTGTGATTGTAATGACAAATCAAATGTTGGTTGAGTCGTAGTTTTGAATTTTACTGCTTCATGTTAAATCCTAAGTTGGGAAGTACTTTTGGCTGAATTCTTAAAGAGATGATGAAGGTATCATGTATTTGGGTTAACGAGATCGAGAAATCTCCATTTCAAGGTTTCTTTTGGAAAATGAGAATTGGATAGAGTTTTAAATGGATTAAGTGCCACTTTCATAAATGGATGATTAAGGGTGAATTGGGCATTGGGAAAGGCAACATGACCTTTTAAATGAAGGTTCATGATCCCTATAGATAGTGTGAGGATTTTTTTGTTCCTAAAGGATTTTTGGGGATTATAAGTTCTAAGGTGGGAAGGTTGTAATGATCCACATTTTTAACCGGACTAAAATACAAAGGTTTTTGAAATTTTTCAATAACTTAATCAGTTTTTTTAAACCGAGCTTTGTAACTCAATTATGAGAGTGTGAACCTCTCAAAGTAATGTTTCTGGACTTGGGTGAAGACCCTTTAAATTTCCATAGTGTCTTGAGGAGTTTTGGGAGCACTAGACCCAAAAAAATAAAGTTTTAAAAGACTGTATAGGGAGCATAGTTTTCTAAAACTATGAGAACCATAATAGAAACCATGCGACCTTGTGCATATAAGACAGAGGCATTTCGCATGGGCTACACATAGTTTCTCAAAACGTTTGCCTATCCCTCACGGTTGATGTTTTGAGGTAGTACCTCGATACTATTCATTGCACGGTTTATGTGTGATTAGGCCAACCATTCGGAACAAACCATGTGAGGAGATTCTCTTAAGTAGGGGGTGTCGCACAGTCAGCGCACGGTTTGGAAAACATTGCAGACAAAACCATGCGGTGTATTAATTTTTAAGAAATTAATTAATTTTAAATTTAATTAAGAAAAAATAAAAACAGTCAAAACCCTCACCCCTCCTCTCCTTCTCATAACGTAGCTTTCCCTCCTATCGACTATGGGTCACGTGAAACCCTCTTCAATGGCTCCCTCTCAGACCATCGATCCACCTAGATTTCTTCATGAATCTTTGTCTATCCACCATGGATCCTTCCTTACCCTCCTAGTTTTTGGCTTATCTTTAGCCTCTTCATCACCCAGTGTAGTTTTTCCAAACACCCTAGGGTTAGGGATAACCTTGATTTCAGTTTTCTTTTGATTTAGGGTTTTTAAAATGGTCATCCAGGTCAGGTTGGTGTGAGTTCTGGAAACCGCTATTGAAGGTGGAGTGGTTTAGGTTGTTTCAATTAACCATTATCATATTAGGTAAGGATTTTATACCTTTTTTAGTTATTCATCCATTATTTGATATTCTTATGGTTTGTATGAGTTCTTGGTATTTATCTTGTAGTGTGTTGGTCCCTATTGTGTGGTTTTGAGTCACTGGGTCTAAGGTTACTCACTTGTGTGTTCATAGGTAAGTACATATATATATATATAGGTTTCCCTGTTATGTGTATATTCATCCATGGCATTGAATATACGTATATGAGGCTTGGTGTGCCTTTTTGTGTGTGTGTGTGTGTGTGTGAGTGTGTATGAAAATGCATACATGGGTGAGGGGAGATGGTTATATGCATATAATCATATATATAAGGATCCCCTTGCGCATGTTCATGGAAATGTGGGTGTGTTCATAGGGGCTTGGTGTCCTTACATGTATGTGAAGATGCATATTCTTAGTGGGGGAGAAGAAGTTTTAAGTTAAAAATTACCAAGGGATGAATGTTCAGTTTGGTTCAACCCTGATGTAGGATCCTTTCCTTTCCCTTTAAATTATGAAAGAATTAATTTATTTATCACATGTACTTGAATTCTTAGTTTAAGTGTGGTAGTTTTTTCTAAAGTGATTCATTGATAAAATTAATGAAATGTTAAATGTGATACGCTAATGATTGTTTACCTTTAAGCTGGAATTTTCTTATGTCTCGATGTCATGTTTCATAATGGAATTCTTAGACTTTTTCCTATTTAATAAACTGGGTGACTTTCATTTATAAATAAATTGGCACTGGTCTCTTATGTATTTCAATAAAACCAAGAAACCCTAGGGGTGTCTGGTCTACTTAGACTTGGAATTACCCAGGTTGTTAATTTATTTGTTGTTATAACCCTTCTATTGAACATGACCCTTGGGTTTAAAAGTGGCTTTTTCTTGACTTAGTTGAGCCCTTAAATCTGTTAAGTAGAATTACTTGATTAGGATGGCTTAAGCGAGATAGTATAATCCTCTAATTGAAATGGCCATGACTTAAATCAATTGACCATGTTTAGGAAAATTGAGAGTGGAGACTTGAGTGGGAGGTCTCACATATAGTGAATGGTTTCTCTTTGAACAAATTATGTAAATTTGACATATTTGGGATGGTTTAGTCCATGTCTTTACTTTATGCTTATAAATCACCATGTTTCAATTGAAATGGTATCAAAGGAATTTAGAATGTCTAGTAATATACATGAGAGGGATTTTCCTCAAGCCTGTAATTGAACATGTGACCATTCCTTGAATAATGTTTAAATTGAAATACTTAAGATGGATTTCCTTAAGTATAAATGTGAATGTGGTTTATTATATGTAAAATGGTATGGATATTAGAAATTCATAAGAGTTACTACCTTATGAATTACATTACAATTATGTCATGTATATGAAAGATTATGGATGGAAGGCATTCTTACCTCATGCCAATTATACATTTTGGATAGGATGTATTCTCACCCTATGCCAGTTATACAGTATGGATGGGAGGAATTCTTACCCCATGAAAGTACTGCATAAATGATTATGGGTGGGAGGAATTCTTACCCCATTCTAGTTATATATGTTATGATTGGGAGGCATTCTTACCCCATTCCACTTATATTTATGATATATATAAAGATGCTTGAATTCCAGGAGACTAAGGGATCTTGGCACAAGGTTAGGGGAAGACCATGAGAGCTCTCCTAGAATTTGGATGGTGGTGGTATATCCCAATCCATCCCAATAAGAATAAAATTCTTGGAGGCCAAGAGACTAAGGGCTCTTAGACGTGGGTTAGGGGAAGACCGTGGGAGATCCGTTAGAATTGGATGGCAAAGGTACGTCCTGATCCACCCCAACACACATAAAAATAATCCTCCTATATATGTATATATATGAAGTTTACATGATCAAAATATTAATCCATCATTTATTTTAAGCTGGAATAGTCACTAGGTGTCCCTTAAGAACTTGGATGGGTGTTTATATATTTATTCAATTCTACTATTGATTCTATATACCTAGACACTGTTTAATTTAAACTGCACTGTCTGGATTGGGATAGACATTATGGGTGATAGAATAATGATATTTCATCTCACAGCCTTCTTAGGTACCCTTGGTACCTAATTAGACCTTTTATCTGTAGGATCTAGATTGCTTATGTTGTGTTTCGTGTACCTAGGAGTCAAGAGCAAAGGACCGATCTGGAGCATGGGATGATCCTAAAGATCACTGTGGGAATTTATTGTCTTGCCTTTATAATTATACTATATTGTAAAATATGATGTTTAGTTTACTACTTTCTATCAAGTATCATTACCATGTCATGCATTCATCTGTTGTATAAACTGGTATTGGCCAATATTAAACACTTATATAAGATTTCATCTTCTTCTACTTTATCATTTATATTTAATGCTTCCATTATTTCTTGTTATTAATATTCTATTATACAATTGTGAAACTCTAATAATAGGGTATAATCTCCCCCACTATCACCTCATGAGACCCTCACTGCTAGTCGGAAGCCTCTAGCATATGGGGAGACGCACTTGAGACCAGGTGCCCCACCGTTCTGGCTACCGATTTGATGGTAAGTTGGGTCAGGATGTTACAATAAAATTGTTAATCTTAATGATGGGAGTATAGATGAGTGACATCTTGTACAAGTTTAACTAAGAACCACACTAGTAAGGGATCAAAAATCTTAAGCTGATACCCAATATGAGTGAGGTAGTGGAAGAAAAAACCATGGAACTAAGAACTCATTAAGGGAACATTCATTCTTCTTAAGAAATATTTGGGATGAGATCAAAATATATTTGTTAGTTAACAGTGGTGGTTTTTCATGATATATTCATGATCAGTAGGTAGAAATTTATGATCTCAATTTATTTCCATCTTTCCTTATAATAGTTTGGCACTCCAATGAAGGTGAATTTCATTATTTTTAATTTTAATCTATGTTTATTTTCTTTATACTTATCCACCATTCTTCACACTTCACCCCCCTTTCATTACTTTTAAATTCATTCAACCAATTACAATAGTGATACCCAACTTATCCCTGTATTTTAACCTTGCCTCCCATTACAAATTTTATTTATTCTTGATTTACATCAATTCAATAAGCATATTATTTTCTCTTAATCAAAATTTTTATTTTAGAATAAATCTACCTTAATGGGTTTTAGGGGAACCCTACAATCACTGAAAACAACAAAAATCACCAAACTAATAAAAAAATACATAAGGAAAAAACTAAAACAAAAAAAATACCCTCACCAACACTATGAACACAAAACAAACACCAAGTATTCATAGTAAACCCGTATTTCATATAAATTCATTTTCTAAATTTCTTGAACCATACCCTTTAGAAAATAATGACATTAATATTTATACCATGTAATAAATACTATAATATTTGATTTTATCAACCACCTAGAGATTACTAAATGGTGGTCATTATTGCTTCATCGCTAAAGGATTAAACAATCATCATTTGGAAGTCACTAAAGGCCAACAAAAAATGAATAGTTTTGGTTGTTAGATGTAATCAGATACATGAGGATGTAGTTGAATATTTAGGGGCATCAAGGGATGTATAGGGAATCTCTCACTCATCAATCATGGCAGACTCAAGGTTTCTAAAAGGTTATAGGGTGTATCGGGGGGAATCGGGGGTGGTGGGGGAATGTTAGGGTTAATCGAAGAGATACAGTGATTCATCTATGAGATTCTGTTTATGTTATGGGAATTTCAGTAGTGTTCAAGGGTCGAACGTGGTGGGGGAAGTTATAGTGGCGGAGTAAAATGGGATGTTATAAAATTCCTACAGATTTTTTATGAGTATTAAATACTATCATTTAGAGATCACTAATAACCCATTTAGTGATCACAAAATAGTGGTAAATGAATTACTCTTATGTGTAAACACAAATTTACCATAGTGAATAGAGACTTAGGTTCCTCTTTAAAAAAAACCTCCCTGGATGAATTAAAAGTTGCCTTGATCCTCAATAGACTCATCCAAATATTTTTCACATTGACAAATAAGAGCCTCCCCATCCACAACTCCTATTCCATTTTTGAGTCAAATAAAGTCAATGTTGAGTGGTTCCCATCTCCTAGAGAAATCCTAGGTAGACCTAAAGTACCTAATCCTTCCTAGAAACTAACCTCGCTGTAAGGTAGGGGAGTAATGTATCTAAATCCCTCAATAAAAACTATCACACATAAATATTGAATGACATAATAGTCATGATAATAAAAAACAATAGGAATTACACATCCCAAACCCTATCCCTTGAATAAAAATATTAGAATCCCAAGTGTCACATATTTCAGCACACTATTCTTGGAGCTTAACCATCCAAAGAAGATATCATCATGGAAAAGTTCATCTATCATATAATTACACATCTCATAGTTCACTACTCATAATTCACACACATAAACTCTTAGGTTGAATAAAATTTCATATAAAACTAAAAAAATACCATTGGTGGGACACCTTTCTCAGTCATAAAGAGTCAAACTTGGTCGTGGACCCTTTACATGATCACCTATAAAGTTATTTCACACACTTTAGAATCCTTGTTCTCTAAAATTCATATTCTAAATCTGAGGTGACCCAATCAACACTTACATAAATATTTCATCATTTTAGTTCAATAATCAATATGTATCACAATAATAAATTTCCAAGAACCATAAAGGTTTAGTGTCTGTGGAGGCTAAATACACAACTAACTTATTTATGAATAATCTTCAATATTTTCCACAAAAAATCTTCTCGCATGGAACCCTTCCAGACTTATCATACTTAACACCCTTTTTACAACCGATTTAAAATACAAACATAATAAGGGGTGATATTAGATACTCAATATAGTTAAAAATGGAAGATAAAAATTGATGATCATAAGTGAGAATAAAAAAATAATAAGGTTATGAGAATATGATCATAACTTACAAAAACATACCGAATAATTAATATACCATAAATCATGATTCATTTCATAAGACATTGTCATAAAAAAAGACATAAGTCATAAGAATTAAGAATCATAAATAATCAATCATGATCCATGAGATCATATCATAAGCATAAGACATAAGTTTTTTTCATATATAAAATAATAGAAAAATAAATTCTTTAGTCAAGGTTGACTGTCAAGACCATTATAACATTGTGGATACAGTCCCATAGTGTATTAAGTTCACTCATCATTATATTTCATATTATTTCATGATATATCAATATTTACCCAATTAATTATATGGCTATATAATTCTGGACCCACCCATTATATAATAAAAACCATATATATGTGTGCCACAATATTATAAAAACATTCATCATTTTATTAGAGCTTAACTAACATGTGGGAAATAAATGAGATTTATTAAAACATCCTTAAAAATCATCATCATAATCCATCCAACAAAATAAAGTAAATTTTATCCTACGATAACATCCCTAGTGAAGCATAAAAATCCTTATATTATTCTTCATTAAATTAAAAAAACTTTTATAAAATAATTATAACAACGCCTTGAAAAACAAAAGGAAATATCCTTTTTTTTTAAAAATTTTTAAAGTTAGAAATTACTAGAAAAAAAATAATTGTATTTTCTTTATAAAACCATGGAAACTTGTAAATTATGATTTATTATTAATAAATTTAATTATTCTGGGAAAATCCATTCATGTTGTAAATGTTAAAAAACATTCTTTTACACTTTTGTACTAAAAGTCAAAAAAGGCCCATTCAGAAAATGACAAAAATATTCCATTAAAATGTTTGAAAATAAATTCAAAGATACTATAAAAAATCTTTAAAAATAAATTAAATTTATATAAGAAATTGGATAAAATAATTTTAAAGAAAATGGATTCGAGGGGAAAATATTCCCAACCAAAAAGAAGAAATAAGGTCAGATTTTCTTAAAAATAATATTCCAATATTTTTATGGACCAAAGAGGTAGGAAATAAAAATAATACTTTAAAACAATATAAATAACTAAATTATAATAAAATATTTTATATTTAATATATAAATAATATACAATTCCCTTAGTGAAACTTGAAACATAGATAATTCTAATAAAAAGTGAGATTGTAACATAAACCTTTACCTCATGTCCTAACTTAATTCATACACACTCTAACCTCATATATAAAAAGATTATATTTATTATACATATATAACATAACTATATTCATATTATATTACTATATATCATTTCCTTATAATTTCAAATTACAAATTTATTAACAATTCTGTATTAAAATCAATAATCGAGTGTCAAATGTTCTATTTTCCATGGATGTTTTAGTTCAACGATTCTGGTCCTTACACCTTGATAATGGTTTAATAATTTATATAATTTTATTCATATCATAAATATCACATTTATTCATTATATATAATTTTATAACCATCCATGTAATGTGGTGAAGAAAAATGAGATGTTTCGCTCTATGGAGGTGGTAGTCCACACGTACACATGGGTGATGTTTTCATTTTAAAATAAAGGTAAATAAAGGAAGATAAATAATTATTATTATTTAAATAATAATTATTATATATATATATATATATCATATATATTAAGTATATCCATCAATATAACCATCCATGAGAGACAGTGATGAAAAATGAAATACATTGCTACATGGAAGCATTAGTCTGCACGTATGCATGAGTGGCATTTTCATTTTATGTTAGATATAAATAATATAGATAATGATTTTTACATAAACATAATTAAATTTAATTCTACTAATTACACTGATTATATCATGATTAGGTTGTTATATAAGATTTAGAGAAGTTGTAAGAAGAAATAAACTTGAAATAACTTAGTTAGAATAAATACCTCATGAACCTCCTTCGATTTATACCTTAAGGATTCTTATATTGGTATTTTGGGAATCATATAACCTATAAAACGAGTATAAGATTTTTTTGGAGGTATTTGGGTAGGTATTAGTCAAGATAAAGTTAGTTGGAAGTGGTTTTCCAAAGGAAATCTTATGTGGTATTTATACTTGTAGAGAAGGGTATTTTAAGGTTAAAATATTGATTATTTTGTCATTTAGGCCAAATGATTTTGATTGGGGATGATTACCATTAATTATTTTCTTTATTTTCAAAAAAGAATTAAGGTTATATAACATTATAAACTGAATATAATCATTGAACTATATCATTAAATATAAAGAATCAAAAATAGTTTTTTATTTGAATAAAATGTAGCTTAGGCTTCAAAATTTTAAACATTGGTTTCAAAATTAAAATTAATATTTTTAAATTAATTATTTTACACCTATATGCATATTTTTAATGAAAAAAAACTTTTATAATTAATTCTTTAATCATAATAATTTCATTAAGGTTGTGGTATTCCTAAAAGTGATATTTTTCACTATTCCCCCAAAAAAGTAACTTCTTTAGAAAAATTGAAAAATATCACCCTGTGGTAATTTTTAAATAAATAATTAAAAATTTAATTTAATTTTATAAAGTATAATTTTAAATTTTAGAAGAAATTAATTATAATATAATCACTCAAAACACAAAAATCAGTTTTGAGAAAAAAATTATTTTTAAAGCGTAAAATGGATTTTTTTTCTCATTACATAACATCTAATAATATTTAAACGAATTTTAATTTATTTAATGTTATATATTATAAATTTACTTCATTAAAATTATTTATAATTAATGTTTGTTTTAATTTATTTAAGGATAAAAATATATTACACATAAAAAAACAGTTTCCTAAAAAATATTTTTTTCTATCAAATAATTTTATCATCATTTCTAAAAAATTGATAATAAATGTATAAATTATTATAAAGAAGTTTAAATGTCTAAAAAATAATTTTTCAATAAATTTAATGCTCTAAATAAGAGAAAATTATCTTTTAAATATAACATGTTTTATATAATAAAAACAATATTTTTAAACAAAACATTTTTCTTAGCCATGAATAATTAAAGTAGTAATACTTATAATTACTTAAATGATTTTACTTGTAATATATTTTATTTTATTTATAATAATTAATTATTCACATATGTTCATCGTTTCATTTATTACTATCTATCAGACTTGTAAAATTTATTTCAGAGGAAAATATTTACTAAAATCATAGGGTGTTACAAAACCCTTAGGTGAACCATCCATTGATAATTAACACACTAGTCCAATCCTGGGAAAATATCCCCCTTGGCCACATTTTTTTACACTAGTCCTTCCATTATCCCACCCTTGCTATATTATCTATTTGACTTTAGTGTAATTTCCCAAATTTTTAAGACCATTAATCATTCTCTTCTTGAACCACAATCCACAAGGTAAACTCTTCATAAAATAATTAATGAAATGATCCACTCCTAGAGAAACTATATTATATAGACACAAGAAAAAATACACCTTGTTTCCAACCACACCCTTAAACTCCTATTAAAAATCCATCACATCCACTATCCTAAGTATTATATGGTGAAACAATAACTGATCGATCCCAAAATCATCCCACCATATATAGAACATTCATTTCAACCTAGAAATTTCTTTCTATCTCATGAGAATGAACCTTGTTGATCCCTATTTTATTTATCAAAATAAAATCCCAATCTTGCATACCATATCATATAAAATACATAAAATTAATGGATTAATAATTTATATACCACCAATATATTTTCATAGAGTAAACCCCTTGATTGTAGATCATTAATTTCCATATAATTTCACACCAATCCTACTTGATGTCCATGAACCCCTACTATATAGTAAACTTCCTAATTATATAATTTAGTCAATTTATAAAAAATATATATGAGGAATAGTCCATTAAAATTCACCAAATTACATTGATATTACAAAACTTTAACCAATGTTAATTGAAAGGTCCATGTTGATCTATGGAATACTCTAGGTTCTCGTATACTAAAACATCCCATGATTTGTAACCCAATAAATCTTTAATTTTAAGTAAAATTGACAAAATCCATAGAAAAATCACTTGGTTAATTATATAAATTAAAATAGAATTAAATGGTTTGTTTTTACCCTTTCTAATACTCCTTTATCCACTATACGTGAAATATTTATTATTCATGGAGGATTTTACCAAACTCTGGGGAAATTTGACATCAAATTCCTGGTCTAAAACTGCCTAAAGTAGATACAAACAAGGAAATGGAAAAAATAAAGAAGAATAGGATAGATCATACATTCTTTAGTGTGAGAAATAAAACTCAAAAAACTCTTAATTAATGAGAAAAAAATAGGAAGAAAATGGAATGGGGAGATGCACTAACCTTCCCATGGTTAGTTAGAACAAGAGGATCTTGAGGGGAATTTTAAAAAAAAATCCCCAAAATTATTAAAATAACACTTTTAAAAAATGGTTAGGGACCACCATTGTACTACTGGTAGAATCCTACCAGCAATACGATAGACCACAAGGATTTTGGTGGTAAGGGAATTTGTACTATACCACTACCCATCCCATAATACTCCTCATAGACTCATCTATATCCCATAAATTCCTAGTTTTTTTTCAACCCTTAAATTTTTTTTCTTCAAGTATTTACCACTTTTCATTCCACCTCTAAAATATTTTTTATGCATCCCAAACATGTTCATAACCATATCTCCACAATTTTAATCTAAAATATCAAAAAACACCAACTCTAGTTCCACTAGAGTCCTCTCTTTTCCTAGTTTCACCAATATAAGATAATGTGATTCATTACAAGCTCCCCAGTATATGGATTCGCATCCCCAAAATCATCCTCATCCATCTCTAGTGAATTTCTCCTATTGCTGAGACTTAATTTTCACCTCTCATTCCTAGGTCTAATCCTAGATATTATAGTGCCACATCATATCCAAAATAGATTATTTCCCTCTTCTCTAAAATCCTCTCACTCTAATTCATAACAAACACCCATAATTTCTATAATAATCCATTTAACTCTAATTTTACATTACTAAAATTAATAAAATGTAAAACTTTCCACATGATTCTATATTGTACAAACTTTCTCTAAAATCTCAAGGGCCCATGCATTGTAGGACCACTTTTTCTAGCTCCTTATTTTCAATATTCCCACTAAAGAAACATCTATAATAAAATAAAATTATCTATTTTAACCCCTACTAGTTGGCATCACTGGCTTACACAATACCATCTCCACACAGATCTATACTCATACATTCCTCGATCACCTTCTCTTAATTTAAAATCCCATGTTCAAGAATCATTCCACTATATAAAATCCCAATTAAGTTATTTATAATCATACCCCATTCATGATTATTTGAATTACCTAAAACCCATGTTATACTCTAAAAATTCACCAAAATGCACACCCATTTAGTTACCACAAGCACAAACTATGCCTTGATTTCACCGAATAAAAACTACTAAAAAAGGTTATACCAACAGTTTGGAACTATTTTTATAGGTCCCCAAACCTTTGGTATAACCTATACCAATGGTTTTATGGGTTATTGGTTGATTTTATATCGATGTAGAACTATGAAAACTATTTGGATGAACTCTTTGTATAGTTATTCTATACCAATGATTCTCAAACCATCGGTATATGCATTTTCATAAGAAATACTTATACCAATATTTTTCAAAAAAATGTTGTTATATGTTATGTGTAAAAATAATAATGGTGGAGAGTTTTAAACCCAAATCCTTTATATTAGAATAGAACAGATTAACCAATAACCTATAATCAATTTTGGGTATATAATTAGATATATCTCTGTGTGTGTGTGTGTGTGTGTGTATAAATAATATTAAATTTTAAAGAATTTAATTTTATTATATATAAACATTTAAGGAAATTTCTCTTACCTATACCAATAGTTTTGGAAAACCATTGGTATATATCTATACCAACTGCTTTCTGAAAATTTTGGTATAGATCTATTGATTTCTTAGACCTATAAAAATAGTTTTAGAAAATCATTAGTATAGGTACCCAAAAGAGACCTGTATTAATGGCCTTCTAAAACCATTGGTTTAGCTCAATTAATTTCTAGGACCTATACCAATGGTTTTGTATAACCATTAGTATAGGTACCCAAAAGGAACCTATACCAATGGAACTAAAAAAACATTAGTATTGGTGACACTTACACCAATGGTTTTTTAAAACCATTAGTATAGGTCCCTTGGTATAGGCCATATTTCCAATAATGAAAATTCTAAATCAAACATTTTCTCTAGAACAAGATGAATCTTGTTCACTTTCATATTCACATATGAAGACATACTAAAAGTCCTAATAGAATCATACAGACACACCTAATAGGGGGTGGATTGGGTGTGGCCAAATTCAAAACCAATTACTTATTTTAATTTTTTTCTTCCCATTCAGTCTTTTAAACCTATGTCACCTATTAGGATGTAAATGGGTCTCTTTTAATTTACCCTAGAATACACCTATATGAAATATAGATACTGAAATTAAATATATAATGGCTATTTTCCAAGGTTTAACCTCAACGTGGGAAACATACTCCTTTCCATCTTCATCTCTTGTTGATACACGGATTTTACACTAAAAACATGGTATCTGTTATAGTGGGATGGCCAGGGATTATCCTAAAACTAGTTTCACCATGTTGTACAAGTGTTTTGATAATATGTATTATGTGAATAAATCATTCACAATGTTACACATGAGAAGAGATATTGATACTATATCCCACATTCTTAAAATGGGAATCACACCTACTAGTCTCTTGGATTCCTCCCACCCCCCATAAATTAGATCAATAGGATATCCAAGGATGTCTTATACACTGAAAAAAATAAATTTCTTCCTCAACTAGACAGTATTAGACTACCAAGAAATTTTCAACAAATACTTATGCAACTTGGTATCTATAATACAATATTACTTCTGATTCTTATAGATTCTATACACACACTTCATTCAACTCAATATGTTTTCCTAAAAGTAAGAACTATAAGATCAAGTATATAAATAGACCATTTCACCAAAAACCTTATACTAAAGAATTTATCTTTCTTCATTCATCTTTATTGACTATATTTAACCAGTAGTATAAATTAGCCTACTTGGATTCAATTCTTATTCTCTTTATTTGAAACCCAGTAAGTTATATAGGCTCATTTCTCCTCTTCTTCCTCATTACAGCTTATAGTAGACCCCTTACTTCTTCTTCATTGAGATTATGTATTCCCCTCATATGCTGAATACCTTGAAAATTTATTCTCTTGAGTAGTATATTATTTTTCTATATGACACCACACTTTCCTTGATAGTCTCGCACCCATAAATACATTGGATGCTCAATTCCTTTTGTGGGTACTTCTCACATTTTCCATAACCAGTATTATATGTTAGATAAAGTAGATAGCTACATGTGCACATCACTTCCACAAAATTTTTGTATCTCCTTTTTTGAAATCAAATATTATTACTAGAATACCCTTATTTAATTTTCCTTCTCATTTTTAAATATCATCTGAATATTTATTTAGGATTTATATACCAAAACCTTGACTTATTATTATCCGAAAATACACACCATATTATTTAAGCTTAAAACACTTCAATAAGGCTATATAAACTAAAGATGAATCAGTTCATGGATTTTGGGTCTTCTTTCATTAAACTTCACTGAATTCACAATAAAATTTTATAGATTTATCATGAATCTTTATGAAATTATATCATCTCAGCTTCACCTTCTTCTCTTTAGATTTTTATCTTGAATGAAAAGTTTCTTATAATATTTATGATCACTAAAGATATGATCATTAGTCTCATGAATTTATATTTCCAAATTCACTGAAATATGGAAATTCCTTCTTCTTAGGTTGAGAAAACTTCCCATCCTTCCATCTTAGATTCTCTTTATTATCAATCAAACATGATCATATCATTAGTAGTTTTATATTTAATGGATATCTTGATAAATGATGGAACTTCATATGTATTATTATTAAAAACCCATGGGGTTTATCAAGAATCAAATCCACTTTATTTTACTTAGAATATAGTAGAATAATATAAAATCAAGTATCGTGTTTATTAGAACTTTAATCGTAGCTTCATCCTTTCCAAACTTCAATTTCATCATAATTACAAATTATAGAAACTCACTTTTCTGATATTTTGAGAAGACTCTAAAAAACTCTCTTTCTTTAAACTTATTATCCAGGCTTGAAGATCAACTCTCAAAATTTCAGGCTTGAATCATATACCCTTCTTACTTTTTTATATGTTTATAACCATAAATAATAGCTCTTACATCATCCCAAATTTAATTTATTCTACATATATTAAATATTTAAAAACTTGTGTTTTTCATCCAATATAATTTCATATGTTTTCTAAATCTAGAATTAAATATACACAGACTACATATGAATCATACGTAGACAATATTGGAACTTATATAACTCTAAATTCACATGTATGCAGCTCGTAAAATGATTAAATGGCTTATACAGAATTCACAATGACATACACACTACATCATAACGACACATACATATCTTCAATTCACTCATATGATGTTTTAGATAACACATACATTGAGTTCAATGACTCCTACACAAGTCTTCAATAGTTGATACATAGTTAGAGACTTTATAATTCTTTGGATTTATATTCCAAATTCCATCATTCTTTAATTCATGCTCAAGAAAATTCTAATCATATCATTTCATCTCCAATCACATCAAAAAATCATCCAAGAGATCTGAAACTCAATATTCAAAATCCTTCATGCCCGGTGACTCAATGATAGATTATCTAACTTTTAGGTTATCTTATATTCAACCTTTAAACCTATTTTACATTTTTTATTCATAGTTGAACAGGTTTACCATTAGGTTTTAGTTCATCCATCGTCTTCAACCTTAACATCTTCATTCTTAAAATATTGTAGAAAATGAATTTCACACTTATTCTCACTTGTTATAGCTATACATACAAGATCAAAAATCATCACATGTTAGTTAACCGTTGAATCTGTCTAGCCATGTATTAATAAGAAGATTAGATTCAATTTTATCATTTTTTATCAATACTAGTATCCCCATAAACCTACTCCATTGGGTGGATACTCACTCCATCATCCAAGACATCATCTTTTTATAATTAATAATTATATTGAAAATTAAAACAACTCTAATTGAAAGAAATAAAATTTAACCTAAGGAAACTTTAATATTCCCCTTCGGATATTTTTTTTTCAATTCCAAATTTACTCCAATTTTCAATGTAATTATTATCCCCTACCTAAAAATAAATTAAAAGGGATTAAAATGGATCTACCCTAAATGACATTGTAGGTTATATTAGAGAATTTTTTACTTCCCGCTTTGTGATCACACAACATATAATGGAGGTTTTTCTTATATCAAACTAACTCTTCTAAATATAATAAACTCATCTTATAACTATGTTTTTATCCACTTTCAAATTTCTCAATTAATTCTCATGAGAGAAGTGA
This sequence comes from Viscum album, assembly GCA_963277665.1. Classification (NCBI taxonomy): domain Eukaryota; kingdom Viridiplantae; phylum Streptophyta; class Magnoliopsida; order Santalales; family Viscaceae; genus Viscum; species Viscum album. Next base: position 1,617,990,548 of record OY728158.1, read on the forward strand.
AGAACCACTCTTTTATATCAATTTCGCATCAACTCATAAACTCTAATATATCGTAGGATAGCTCAAGAACCTTTGTGATAAATTATTTTATCAAAGTTTTTGTATTTTTTTCAGCTAAACTTTTTGTATTAGAATTTTTTTATTCAGGAATTGAACTCAATCCATCATAATGAGTTCCATAAGAAATTTGAAAGTTTCTGAATGTCCAAACACAAATATAAAGGGGAGAAACGGTTTTTTAAGAAAGTTTTTTTTCTGGACTCTAAGGATCAGACTGAGAAGCAGCAAACTCAAAGTATTGGATCTATTAGCATCGAATTTAGATCTTCAGATCCAAAATAATCAGAGGCATAAATTATTATTTTTTGGAAGTTTTCATTTACCGTAATTAGATAAAAAAATAAGTTGATGAGTTAGAAATTTATATGTTGTTTAGTGAAGAAGTCGTAATGATGCTGAAGAGGTTTATTAAAGAAATTGAAGTCATGAGTTGTAAAGTTATCAAACTCTCTAAACTAAATCATATGATTCTTTTCAGATCATGTAGTTCCAATAAATCATAAAACATGATCATGATAAAAGATTTTGAAGAAATTGAGGAATCGTAATAATTGAATCAATTCTTGTGATCAAAATAAAGTTATCATCATATCCAGAAGTGATAGTGTGTAAAGTTGATGAAGTTTGAAGAAGTAAAAAGCTTATAAGTGGATTCACCATTGAATACTTCCATTGTTATGAAAAAATTATCATAATCAGATTTCTATTATAATAGAAAAATTCATGTTTAATGTAATTCTTTCATAATAAAAATTACATCATTATGAGGATTCCATTGGGCTAAATATTACAATGTTTTTATTAATTATATGAAGAAAAAATGGAGATAATAATGAGATGATAAAGAAAGGTAGATTGTAATGAGCTAAGAAAAAAAAGATCGTAATGAGCTAAGAAATAATTACATATCGTAATCATATGATAAAGAAAAGAAGATCATAATAAATTAAAAAAGAAAGGAAGATCATAATAAGTACAGGAAGTTGAATCCAAGGAAGTTTCATCATAATGAGATGAGGAGGTTTAATAATATTGAATAAAATATATAAATTTCAAGAAAGCTGATTATGGAGAATAAGTTATGTAAAGAGTTGAAGTGGTCACACTTGAAATTAAATTTTTCTTAAATCTTGGTGAAATGTGAGTAGGATTGAAGAAGTAAAAGTTAAAGTATAAATGTGAGAGAATTTTTATGTTTAGAAATCTAAGGAAAGGGGAAACGTTTTCAAGTTTCCCACTCTTAGTTTTCTATGTATCTTATAAATACTTCATCAAATCATTTATTCATAATTAACTTTAATGTAAGAAGAAAAGGATGAGTGTTGAAGAATTTGAGTGAAAGTTCTTTCCCGAATGAGATCTCAGAAGAAGTTCATACACCTAAATGTTTTTTTACCGAACAGGAGAATCATATTGAGAAACATCCTACTGAGGAAGATCATATTGATCATTTGAGTAGATTTTGAGACTTGCATATTGAGAATGGGTTCGTCATATTAAGTCTATAGTATTGAGTCAATCGGGCTAAAGAAAGTAAGAATGAGTGTTTGAGAAAATTCTGAGAAGTGTAGATTGAGTAAAGGATAATAATATTGACCTCATCAGATTGAGAGAATCAGATCCGTCCAAATTAGACTAAAGATCCAAACTGAGATTTTGTGGAGAAAATTGAACAAATTCTTATTATTTTGTTTCAGATCAATTATTTTGTAAGACAACTTTGTAAACTACTAGGAGTTAGTATAATATTTTCTATTGATATATATAAGGTGTCTAATAGAAGTTGAAACAAGTTATATTCACTTCTTCATAATAGTGGATTTTTATTGACCCACGGGAGTGGATATGGAAAGGATATAGTTTCTCACACTAAGGTCATCCTTATAAATATTTTTTTCTTTACTTTATTTCTTAATTTTGAATTCATGATTATTTACTAAAAGGTTGATAAGAAAATAAATATTAATATCTTATAGGGGATAAGTTTTAAAAAGTTTTGAAACTTATAAAAAGTGAACAACTGATTCAACACACCATTCTAAGTTATTGTTTGATCCTTTGGAACTTCAATTAGTATCATAGGGACCTTATTGATTCCTTATCATGGATAATATAAATTCTTTCAATAGTATTGGAATTCCTACATTTTATTTAAAAAAATATTATGGATAAAAAATAGTATGATTCCTTATCTATTTTCTCTTGTCTTGGAAGTTGTTGATGCTGTTACAATTGGTTTTCCATCTATTAAGAAATATGATCCTATGAAGTTTACTGATAATAGAAATATAAAAGTTGATAGAAAGGAAAGAAATTCAATCATTATGACTTTATCATAGAATTTTTATTATAATTTGATGGGTCTCAATACTTTAAAATTTATGTGGGATAAGATGGAAAGTATTTTTGAAGGGAACAATAAAGTGCAGGAAGAAAAACTAAAAATCTAGCACGGTAAGTATAAAAAAAATCAGAATGAGAGATAAAGTATTGATGAATAATTCACCAGATTAAATGAAATTTTTTGCAACATCATAGGATTCAGATATGTAGTATAAGATTATACAATTGTGAAGAAACATATGAGAAACTTCTTAAATTTATTTGATTCTAAAATTTTATCTTTAAAATATATGGATGATTTATCTCTTGATTAATTGCATAAATTTATTGTTTTTTATGAAATGAGAAAAGTCATAATGTTTAAAAATAATATAAAAGATGAAATGACTTTTGAAGCTGTGAGAAAATTGAAAATTAAAGATTTTGATGATGTTGATCCTTATGACTCAGATGGTAAAGTGGATGATGAGTTAAATGATAAAATCATGTCTCTTGTATCGAAGAACTATTGAATAAGAAGAGGAAAGTGTAGAGGTAAAATTCCTCTCAAATGTTTTGAGTATGGTGGAATCAGATACTTTTCTCTAAATTTCCCCAAGAAGAATGTTGGTTAATATCTAGATGATTCTGATAAAAAAAACTCGATGGAAGAAGTGGAACAAAAATGAGAAAGAATAGAAGTCATCCAACAAATATAAGAAGAATTTTACTGGAAACAAGAGAAGTATGTTGAGTAAGAAAGATGAATCTAAATCAATTGAAAATAATTCTTTAGAAGAACAAAGTTTAGAAAATGTTATAACATTCATTTCAAAAAGTTTAGAAAGTTGAAGAATCCTCAAATAGTGAAGAAGAAGGAAGTAAAGAATCTTATATAGAGAATCAGCTCAGAATATAACTTCTAGCATGTCTTGAACAAAAAAAATCTATCAATAAAGAAATTATAATGATAAAGAAAAATAGTGAATAATTTTTTGAAGGAATAAAATATTTCATCAAACAGGAGGATAAATATATTCATAATATCTTAAGTTACAAACTAAGAATTATTAAATAGGGAAATATGATTAAAGATCTCATTAAGAAGTTTGAAGCTAAGTAAGAAGAAGTTAACAAGTTTCAATAAAAAATTATTGAGTCTAAAAATACATGGAAGAAGATAAATGAAAACTTCAAAAAATACTGAAAAGTAAAATCTGAGACTTATAATGTTGTTTAGAAAGCTCAAATCAAGAATCAGTTGAAATCCGTACCCACCAAAAATAATGTTTCATTCAGTTTTTTTAATACTTCATGTTTCATAAACAAGAATGAGGAAATATTTTTTGGAAAAAGGATGTGAGAAACCTATCACATATACAAAATTTAAAAAATTTCCCAAAAGGAAAGATGGTCCATGATAAGAGTATGTTGAAACCGGAAGAAGTTATTAACCTCAACAAGGCTTCTATAAATAAAGATATTAGTTCAATATAAAATCAATATTTTATAGATATTGTTGGTGTTTTGAAATATAAGGCCATAAAGATTATAATTGTGGTAAAAACCTATCTCTTCCTAGAAAAAGTTTTTATAAAAGAAGAATGAATAACTTTATTAATCCCTAGGAATTTAGAAAAGAAAAATATCAAGATGTGAGAAATATTACAACAACAAAAAATTGAATGTTTGGAAGAGGTTTGTGGAAGATGTGATGAGGTTTTCCATCATGTTGAATTTTTTTTGACACTCATTCCAAAAAAAGGTTTTTTATGGTGGAAAAGAAAATTAAGTTGGAAAGAATAAAGTCAAATAAAGAGCTCTTGTTATTGAGATAACTTTAAAATAAAGAAAAATAAATAAACCACGGATACTTGATAGTGGTTATTATTCACATATGATAAGTGATATGAAAATATTGAAACATTTTTAAATTAACTATGGAGGATAATTTACCTTTAGTAATGATAGTTTTTTAAAAATCATAGGAATCAGAATATCTAAGATTGAAGGAGAAAAGTTAAAATTTAAAGAAGTTTTATTTATTGAGGGGATAAAACATAACTTACTTAGTGTAAGTCAACTTTTTTATAATGGAAAATAAGTAATCTTATCAAAATATTCTTGTGTTATCAAATGTATGAAAAATAGAATAGTGATTAAAAATGGAGAAATAACTAGTGAGAATATTTTCCAAAAAGAAGAATTTAACAACTCCTATTACCTAAGTGCCGAAGATAAAAATAAATTATAGAAATGAAGGATTGTCCATCTTAGATAGAAAAAAATAAACAAAAATTTTAAATTTGATGATGTTAGAAACATTCCAGAATTGAAAAGAAGAGAATAAGATGTTTGTATCACCTTTCACAAAGTAAAAATGACTAATAAAAGTCATAATAGATTTGAGATTCAGTCTAATAGACCTCTTGAACTTATTAATTAGGATTTATGTGGGATTATGAGACATAAATCAATAAAAGTATATTTATACATTATCACTTTTATTTATTATATCACTTGGATGAAAACCATCATTTTCATGAAACACAAGTCAAAGGATGTGGAAATGTTCAATTTTTTTAGAAAAATAAATTGATAAAGAAATGAAGGTATATATAAATATGTTGAGAACATATAATAGTACTAAATTCACTAAGAATTATTTTTGAATATTATATAAGAAAACATGGTATCAAACATTAGTATAGTTCTGCCTATAATCCATAAAAAACGAAGTAGAATAAAGTATGAATGGAAGCTTGGTGGAAATGGGAAGAAGTATGTTAACAGAATACAAACATTAAATTTTTTACTTAAAATAAACTGTTAGTATTGTTGTACATATTCAAAAAAGATGTTTATCGATACTATAATTGAAAATGAATTCTTATGAAATTTTTTAATAAAAAATATTTATTTAAGTATTTCAAAATTTTCAGAAGTCCATGTTTACTTAAAATCAAAAAAAAATATTTGGGAAAGTTTTATGAGAAAGCTAAGTAAGGAACCTTTATATTTTATTCACTAAAAAGAAGAAGTCACAAATTATGTAACAAACATTTAAAAAAGTAAGCTGACTTATATGATGTGAAGGTAATTGAAAATAAAAATTCCTTATTAAAAGTTAATGATAATATTGTGGAGGATAAACTAGAGATTTACAACAATAGTAAAATTAATTCAAAACATCCTTACTGAGATTCAGGATAATCATGTGATGAGAAAAGTTAACCTGGGAGAGAAACTTTGAAATTTACTACCTTATAAATACAGGTTGAGTACAAAAATATTATTGGAAATTAGAAGGCTTCAGTTCATACTAGAAGGGAGTTGAGATTATAAAACTAGCTTCACTTATCTCAAAAGTTGAACCCGAATCAGGTTCAAAATCAATTAAACAAAAAGAATGGGTAGATGATATAAATTAATAGCTGGATTAGATTGAGAATAATTAAACATGAGAAGTTGTTACCAATCCAAAAAATAAAAAAATTATCATAATAAATTTTTTTTATAGAAACAATTTGAATGAACATATAGATGTTTTAAGAAATATATCCAAATTTTTTTTTAAAGGCTATGAACAGGTGGATGGTGTGTATTTTAATGAAACTTTTCCCTAGATTCAATATTAGAAACAATTATAATATTTATTTAAGTGTCTACATATCATAATTACAAAATTTATCATATGGATATAAAGTCAGCTTTATTAAATGGCGATATTGAGGAAGAAGTTTACATTTAACAACATTGTGGGTTTCTGCTTGATGAGGATAAAAATAAAGTTTGTAAATTGAAGAAATTTTTATATGGGATGAAACAATCTCCACATGTATGGTATTCTAAACTTGACAATTGTTTGGTAATGTCAACTTTTTCTATAGGAAAAGTTGATAGCAACATATATATGAAATATGTTGACTCTAAAACTATAATTATAATTATTTATGCAGATGAAATAATTTTTTAGGGGGGCAGATAAGATGTTTTTAAAACATATACATAATAAATGAAGAAGAAATTTGAAATGTCAATGTTGGGAAAAATAACTTTCTTCCTTGACTTACAAGTTCAATAAAAAGAAAAATACATTTTATTATCTCAATAAAACTATTCCAAGGAATTGTTAAAGGAGTTTGGCATGTCATAATCTAAAGAATTTACTACTCCTATATCTATGAGCAAAAACTTGAGAAAAATGAGTCCAAAAAAAGCGTGCATCGGAAGGATTTCCAAAAGATGATCGGAATTCTTCTTTACCTTACAGCCTTAAGACCTGATATAGTTTATATTATGACTTTGTATTCTAGGTATCAAAGTAATCCAAAATAATCACATATGTTGGTATAGAAAATAATTTTGAGATATTCAAAAGGAACAAATAAATATGGATTTTTATACAAAAGAAATGGTGAGATGAAGTTTCATGGTTTTGATTGATTTTGTTTGTCCTGGAGATTGTAATGATAGAAAATCAACCCCAGGAGGAACATTTGTTTGGGTGAATTTCATGTGATTTCGAATAGTAAAAAACAAATTTCAGTTACTTTGAGAATAGGTGAATCCAAATATTTTGCAGCTACTCAGAATTGTACTCAAATGTTTTGGATAAAAGTTTAATAGGAAGATTTTAAAGTAAAAGTTTATAAACCATTAAAGATACTTTGTGATAATAAAAGTGGAATTGATATTTATAAAAATCCTATAAAAAATTCAAGATCAAAACACATTGATATAAAGTTTCACTTTATAAAAGAGAAATTTTTGGCTGTAGATGTTGTGATGGAATACATCTCAACTAAGTATCAAAATTCTAATATTTTCACAAAATCCATGATAAAAGAATGATTTTTGGAATTGAGGCTTACAATTCATGTTCAGCCTCCTCCCATGACTTACTAAATCTCATAAGTACCCCCATCATGCTTTGGATTATGTTGAAAAATGGGTAGAGAAAGTAACAAACAACTTTGTATTATAAGAATTTTTTACTTATCATTATTTTATGAATTTTAAGTTATGGTTATCATAAAATGGGTGAGAGAAAAATAAAAAGTTAGAGAAAAAGGAAAGTGATAAAAGAGAAGATAAAAGTGAAGAAAGTTTATCTTTACATGGACACAGAACTTTTTTCCACTAAGGGATGGAATTCCTTCAAAAACATTACTTTATCCAGAAGTGTGGTGTCAGGACACTCTCTTTTGAGAAGTCTATGTTTTGATAAAAGTCAAAAAACATGAGTTGTTAACAAAATTGAGTCAAGAAAAATTTCTAAGAGTTTAAAATTTTGTTAACAAGGGTTGTAAACAAATCTAAAGAAAGATATTTAAGAACCTTTTGTGATAAATTTTTCTAACAATGTTTTTGTATTTGTTGACAACTAAAATTTTTGTATAAGAATGTTTTTTTATTCAAGAACCGAACCTAGTCCATCATAATGGTTTTTTTAAGAAAGATGAAAGTTTCTGAATGTTCAAACCTAAAAATGAATGGGGAGACTTTTTTTAAGAAATACCTTTTCTGGACTCAGAGGATCAAACTAAGAAGAACCAAATGCATGGTATCAGATCTATCATCATCATATTCAGATCATCGGATCTAAAATAATCAAAGGAATAAATTTTTGTTTTTTAGAATTTTTCTTTTACCTTAATCATAGAAAGAAATAATTTGATATGCTAGAAATTCATATGATTATGAGTGAAGATGTCATAATGATTCTAATGAGGTTTTCAGAAGAAAGTGAAGTTGGGAGTTGTAAAGTTCTAAAACCTTCTAAACTAAATCAGATGATGTTTTACTAATCATTAAGTTCCTATAAATCATGAAACATACTCATGATAAAATATTTTAAATAAATAGAGGAATTGTAATGATTGAATCGGTTCCTATGATCAAAAAAAAGTTATCATCATATCCAGAAGTTAGAATATGTGAAGTTGATGAAGTTTCAAGAAGTTCAAATTTGATAAGTAGATTCATCATTGAATACTTTCCATCATTATGAAAAAATAATCATAATGGTATTTCCATCATAATAGTAAAATCCATTGTAATGGTAATTCTATCGTAATGAGAATTCCATAATTATGAAGATTCCATTAGGCTAAAGATGAGGAATTTCTTCGTAATTATCTAAAGAAGAAAGGGAGATTATAATGAGCTGAGAAAGAAAGGAAAATCGTAATGATATGATAAAGAAAGGAAAATCATAATGAGTTGAGAAAGAATGGAATATCATAATGAGATAAGAAAGAAAGGTATATTGTGATAAGATTATAAATAAAGGATAGTATTCATATGTATAGAAATATGAATTCAAGAAATTTTCATTGTAATGAGATGAGGAGGTTTCATCGTACTAGAGAAAATATAGGAATTTCAAGAAATCTGATTACAAAGAAAAATTTATGTGAATATTTGAAGTGGTCAAACTTGAAATTCATTTTTTCATAAATCTCGAAGAAATGTGTGGAGGATTGAAGAATTAAAATTTGAAGTTTAAATGCGATATATTATTAAAGTTTCAAAATATGAGGAAGTAGGAAATGTTTTCAAGTTTCCCACTCATTATTTTTTTATTGGACTATAAATACTTCCTTATATCATTTGTACATCATTAACTTTCATGTAAGTGGAAAAGGCAGAACACTGAATAATTCGAGTGAAAGTTATTTTCAAACTAGGATATTAGAAGAAGATCATACACCTAAAATTTTTGTTTACTAGATAGTAGAATTTTATTGAGAATCTTTGTACTAAGGAAGATCATATTGATCATTTGAGTAGATTTTGAGTTTTGTAGATTGAGAATGGTTTCATCGTATTGAGTGAATTGTATTGATTCAACCAGACTGAGGAATATCAGATTGAGTGTTTGAATTTTTTTTTTTTTGAGAAATGTAGATTGAGTAAGGGATAATCATATTGCCAAAAGGTTCGAGAGACATGTAGAAACCTTCTCCCAACAAACTCTTATAAAAAAGGATAAACAGTATAATACAACTCTGAAAAACTCATACTGAGGATTTAGACTGAGATTTTGTGGATAAATTTGAAAAAAGTCTTATTATTTTGTTATGAATCAATTATTTTATAATAAAACTTTTTAAAATGATGGGAGTCAATATAAGTTTTCCTATAATGAGATAATAGGTGTCTAATAAGAGTAGACACAAGTTTTATTCACTTCTTCACAATAGTGTATTTCCATATACCCACAGGAGTTGCTATGGGAAGGATGTAGGTTCTCATACTGAGTCTAAACCTTGTAAATATTGTGTGATTTACTTACTTTAATAATTTTTTATACATGATTATTTACTGAAAAGTTGATAAGAAAATAAATCTTAATAGGTCATAGGGGTGAAGTTTTAAAAATAATTGAAACTTATAAAAAGTGAACAACTGATTCACCCCCCCCCCCCATTTGTTATTCGATCTTTTAGAACTTCAATAACCCTTTGTAAAAAATAAGAGATTATAGTTGAGATAATTAATTTGTCTATATACTCACATTAATGTGGTTCCAACTCTTGACCTTCTTTCTCAAGGGCTATCCAAACATATTTTCAAGAATAATTCATAAATCTAAACTCACTTGAACACACACACAAAAAATTAAGTGAAATATTTTCATCCTTATTAGGTTATATAATCACTCCCCATTGATAAACATAATGAATATGAGTTAAAAAAATCAATGGGGGATTGAAAATCATACTCCATCCTTCATTTTTGAAGGGTTTTTTCAAATTTCCAGGTTTAAGCAGACTTGTTAAAAATATGGAAAACTCATCTCTATTGAAATTTTACCCTCAATGTATGCCCTCCACACTTCATCACCAACAATTACCAACACTTAATCACAACCAAAATGATATGGGAATATGGTGTATTATAACTTCATAGGTATTTAAGAAGCATATCATTTCTATAAACTGTATGTTGATAATTCTAATCTATTATTTTATATTTTTTCAAAGGAATTGAAATAAATTGAGAAATAATTCATACAAGATGGGATTTAAACTAACAACGATTTATTAATTCATAGTAAAACATTAGAAAAAAATATAATGAAACTAAGTATTACACACTATGGATTATAACCCACCATGAATTTTTACGTCCATTAAAAGTGCATAAATTAAAAGGGGATAATAAATTGAAAAGAATAAAATATTCAACACTAGAAGATCTCATGGATCATCTCCACCTTTACGGTTCACAAATAGCCAAAGAAAACCTTTAATGAGTAGGAACATCATGAAAGGATAAATAAAATCGTGAAATCTAAATTAAAAACTATGGAAATGAGAAAAGTGACTTAAGAAGTGTGAATTGAATGAATGAGTTTAGTAAGGATTTATATAGAAACAAGATTCAGTAATTATAAATATGGACATTATATATACATGTATCCAATAATTATATTATAGTTTTTTATTGTTATTAGTAAATTTAAAATAATATAATTCATTAATAATAAATAATGAAATAAAAATATAATATGAAAATATTATATGTGTGTGTGTGTGTGTGTTTATGCATTATGTATAATTATTGATATTATTAATAAAGTCTGATATGATGTATTTATAAAATTCAAATAAATACATTAATATAAATGGGTAATTAAGATTGAATTTAATAAAATAAATAATTTATTTTAATGGTATTTGGTAATTATTATTTAATATAAAATTAATATTTTTTCAAAGAACTATTTTTAAAAGTGTTGTATATTTTACCCTAATAAATTAAATCTACAAATTTTAAATGATTATTATGATAATATATAATATTTCAATATATCAACTAATATATTGACATTCTTTAAATTATAATTTATCATGAAGTAATATTGAGAACACAGAATGTTTAAAAGGGTAATATTTCAATAAAAGTGGTTTTTCATTAGATTTTGAATTTCCATTTAAAAAATAAATTTATAAGTTTTAGAATTTTAATTTTATAAAATTAAATTTTTTTGGATTTATCATTTTAATATTATATTAAAATGATTTATTTTTTATTTTTCTAACATAATTTATTTTTAGGTGAATAGTAAAAAAATACAAGTTTTACTAAAAACACAGAAATATGATTGTATCAAGAAGTAGGTATAAATTTAAAACTAATAAAAAAATTCTTGATCAAAATTTTATTTATAGTGTTAAATAATTCATTTAAAAATACTATTCTAAATTTAGAAAATCCATGTTTAATATTTTAAAACCTAAGCAATGTGTTTTTAATAAAAAAAATTAGTCTTTCTCTTTTAATTAAGTTTTCGATAAGGGAAATTTGGATTTTGATTTATTTTAATGTAACATAAATATTATTTGTCTATTAATTAACAAATTAATATCATTTTAAATAAAACACACTAATAATATTATCCTAAACATAATTTTTATACTTAAAAATACTCTTTTTCTATAAATGAGTTTTTACGCTTTAGAAGCACTAATGTTAAAATTAATTTTTATTACATATAGAAATTTTATTTGATAAAATTTATTTAATATTTTTAAAAATTAGCTCCAAATTAATTATTTAGGTTCATTTTACTTTTATAAAATAAAAATAAATTAATTTGGTTAAAATTTAATTACCATAGTAAAAACCAATATGGTAAAAGTGAAAAATCTAAGAGTAAAACACTTGAAAAATGTTAAAAACATGTGCTAAAATGTTTTATTAAGGATTTATATAACATAAACCTTCATACACTCCATTATTTTCCATTATTGGATCCATTTGAACCTTTCATGGTGACTTTAATTTTTTCATTACAAAAATTCTACCCCCTCCATTTATAAAATATTTTTTCACAATCCCACTTGTACTCAAACCCAAAGACACTAATTTAAAAAAAATATCAAACAATACATACAAAAAATTCCTATACATGTTATATTGGTTCTTTTATCTACAAAATAACCCCCTTCAAAGGCTTAATCCTTTTTTCAAAATGAGTTTTCTGATGAGTAAGATAAAAATTCCTAATTACCCTCTTTCCATTTCAAATATTTTCTTTCTTCTTCCACCTATTTAAGATATATTTTATAAATTATATTATAATAAAATAATTATTATTAATATAATAAAATGTTATTATAAATATGGAAGATCCATTATTTATCATTTACCTCTTACTAAGAAAAACAAAATGTCAACATACGTACGTGCGGACTATTGCATCCATGAACGATGTGTTTTATTTTCCATAATTTCCATTCATGGTTTTTTAAAATTGAGTATTTAATGGATTAAAATTATATTTTTAACATTATTAATATTATATAATTATAAACCATTACCTACATTCTTCTTTATCAATATAAAATGAATACGCCACTTCTGTATATGTGCAAACTATTGCCTCCATGAAAGTAATGTTTTCATTTTTCACTCTATTTTTTTTATTATGCATACAGATATCTTAAAATATAGTTCAAAACATTAATTAAATATAAATAATATAATTATAATTCTGTGATAATGATATTATTCCAAAATAATCACTATCTTAACTGTACCCACCCTAAGATTATAGCTCATTCTTGTTTAGGTCGGATTAATAGCCAATATGAACAATGTTATAAATGTATATCATGGATGAATATGGAAACATAAATATATTTATTATTTTATATTAGTCATAATGAATTTTTTTATAAGGTTTTTGAAAGTTATATTAATTCTTAAACTCAATATTAATATATCAACTTTGTTTATCAAAAATTAATGAAAATAACCTTAACAGTGGTTATATTTTCATGAATTATAACTAAAAAAACTTATGGAATGAAAATATAAAATTACAAAAAAATTATAAAAAATTTATTATAGTACCAATAATTATATTATAAAGATTAAATTTTAATCTATCAACAACAGTCGATACCCCCATTCGAAGCTAGAACAAAATGAGAAATCAAAACTAATAACATTCGATGATGAAAATAAAATATAACTAACTAATGTGTTTGTAATAAATTAATAATAATGAAGTTTATAAAGGCTTATATCTATAAATAATTTTTTAAAATAATTTATTAAGAAAATTATTTTTTTATATAGGATATTTAAAATTTTTCATGGAAGTCGGGAATTGAGGTGAGGGGTTCCTCGTTTCAATCTCCATCCTTGAAATTTATACCATATCCACCACTAGTTATCTTTAGTGTGGTATATATATTACCCATGGATGTAATTTTATAATGTTTTTAAGGATAATATAAGGTATTATAGATCTATCCAAATTTATATATTTCAAGGAATTTTGGTTCAAGCGTTACCAATGTCATAATGTTTCATTCCAATCCTATTTTTAAGTCGAGATTGCTTATGAATGATAATCCATCAGGGGGAATTTCATGTACATATTATTTATTTGTTTATGAATGTTTTTATATCTACTAATATGATTATTTAAGGTCGATTTCAATGAAATTGACTCTATTTTTAAAATTAATCATATTTTAAAAAAATTAGTATGGCCATTTTCTAAAAACTTTGACCATTTTACCAAATGTGAAATGAATCTAATTTTGATAATTTTCCATATTAATGTATTTTACCAATACCATCATGGGATATCTTTATGAAAATTACTCTCTAAATTTTAATTCTACTATAAATAAATTTTTATTTTCCTTTTTTATAAACATTTTCTCAAAGGTGATCAAAAGCTTAAAGTGTATTTCTCCTTCTATCTCTAAGTAATTTTTAAAGATATTATAAAATATTTATTTGATATATATCAATATCCTTTTATGTTACCTTTATTTTAATAAGGGATGTATTCTTATTCCATAATCCACCTTATTTATCTTGGTATATTATGAAATTTTTCATTTACGTTTTCATAAAACCCATCTCTTTTACTTGAATTAATTAACTGATGATGGAAAAATGAATGTTTTTATGATATAATGGGGCACATATGTGTGGTTTTTTATTAAGTGGTGTTTGGGGTATATATATCCCTATAACACATTATGTAAAGCTTTATATCTCATGATATAATGGGAAACAAGTTGTGACACCAGATCCACCAAGGAAACGGGAAGTGATTCATGATCCATTAAGGGAAATAAGTAGTAAAGCCTAATCCACCACATAAAATAGGTAGTGAAAAATAATAAACCAAGGAAAGTAAGTATTAAAGCCCGATACACCTAGGTAAATAGGTATTGTTACCCTATCCACCATGTTAAATAGGTGTAGAACACTGATCCACCAATAGAAAGGGGTAGTGATGCCTAATCCACTCAAGGAAATAGGAAGTGGTTCCTGATCGACAATGTTATGATTCTTTTTTATTATTGTTCCATATTTCTATGTTATATTTCTATGATTATGATCTATGTCTCATTTTTATTATCTTAAAATCTTTTTCCATGGTATATTTTTTCATTTGATATTACATGTCCTCTTATCTTTACTTATGGAAAATTCTTATTGTTTTGTTATATTTTTAATAAGATATTTATCCCATAATCATGTTTTAAAATATTCTTATGATATAAACCTTAATTAAATGTTGATGAATTTTTATATTATTGAGTATCTAATCTCACCCCTTTATTATTTTTCCATTCTCTAGATTATGTAGATTTATATAACATATGATAAGTCTAGAAGGGGGTCTAATGTGGTTCAGTTATGGATAAATATTAAAAGTTTTCATAAAATAAGTTTCTTATGTAGATTATCTTTAAAGACAATAAACCTTAAATTCTTAGTATTGTGTAATTATTATGAGATATAATGTTTAACTTAAAGAAATGATGTAAAATAAATTTATGTTTATCATGGGTTATCTCACTTTATATCAAATAAAATTTTTAAGGAAGTTTTTTTAGAATCAAACCTGGGAGTGCGGGTCTCAGTGCCTTAGTAGGTATTAGAGTAAGTTTTAGTTATTTTTTAGGATTAGTTTAGTTATTTTAAGGATTATGATGAGATAAATTTAGTGAAATCCATATAGATAAATATAAATATTGGATAACATCCTAGAATTTTGGTAAAGCTTTGAGTATGTAGTTTTCCAAGAAAATAAATCCCTATCTAGATATTGGAAAGTAGATATGGATATGGAATAGGTGTACCTAGGGTTAATCATACTGAAAAAAACTGGTTGATTATAACTCAATCTTGAATCATTACATAATTAGTGGACCTAATACCACAAACCTAGCTAGGAACACTCGGGGGATATTCTTTAGTTTATCATATTTTATTTATGAACTATTATAAAGGATTTGAGCACATATTTATGGTATGGTTATAGAAACTAATAAGAAAATGACCATGAATATCCTAGATTAAACTGAAGGAGTTATAGGTTGAACCAAATATATCATAGTTGAACCAAAAGTAACATAAGTTAAAATGAATATTTAATTTGATAATAAATCTTAGGATTGAGTTTTTATATTCATAAAATCATTTATTATAATTTTATTATATGTTAACATAATCATTTTGGTTTTAATATTTTCTTGGAAATAGGAACTTAAAATTGAATTTTTTGATGGTTTGTATCTAGAAACTCATATGACTTAGATATAGAGGAATATTTGGAATAAATGGTTAAAAATATTAATATATTCTTATTATTAAGGAAAATATATATTACTTATCCTTCTCCAATATTGAAAGGTTTGTATCTCTTTAAAAGTTATATCTAGAGTCGGGATTATCTTTTAAATACTCTTAGGTGTTTTTATTAGTAAGTGATAACTAAAATTGGGAGGGTGTGATTTATTTAAGGGGGGATAATGTAATTCCTTAGGTTTTTAGGAATCATATCCTTTCTATAAGATATCTTCTTATAATTCTAGAATATTTTTTCTATTTGTTCAAAGGAATTGAAATATATTAGGAAATCATTCATATAAGATAATAAATAAACCAAAAAAAATTATTCATTTATAATAAATATTGCAACAAAAGAACGTGAAACTAAGTATTACACACCATGGATTATTACATCCATTAAAAGTTTATAAATTAAATGTGGACAATAAATATTAAAGAATAAAATATTTAACACTGAGAGATCTCCTATATCATCTTCACGCTTAAGAATCATCAATATCCAAAGAAACCCTATAATGGGGAATAAAAACATGAAAAAATAAATCATATTGTGAGATCTAAAATCAAAACTATTGAAATGGGAAGTGTGATGTAAGAACTGTGAATAGAATGAATGGGTTTAGTATGGATATATATAGGAAAGGAATTTGGTCTCTATAAATTCGTCATTGGATATACTTCTATCTAATAGGTATATTTAAGTTGTGTATTATCCGTAGTAAATTTAAGATAATATAAATAATGAATAATAAATAATTTAAAAAATATAATATTAAAATATTATAAATATTTATATGTTTATGCATTGTATATTATTATTAAAAATCTTATTGTTATAGTATGATATGATGTATTAATAAATTAAAAATAAATATATTAATATAAATGGGTTAGTAAAATTAAATTTTTAAAATATAAATAATTATTTTTAATGGTATTTAGTAAGTTTTTTTTAATATAAAAGTAATATATTTTCAAAGAACTATTTTTTTTAGTGTTGTATATTTTGTCTAAATAAATTAAATCGACCAATTTTAAATGATTATTATGATAATATATAATATTTAAATATATGAACTAATATATTAACATTATTTTAAATATAAATTAATATGAAATAATTTTGAGAACACACAATGTTTAAAAATGCCATTTTTCAATAAAAATAATTTTTCAATATATATTGAATTTTCATTTAAAATATAAATTTATAAAATTTAGAATTTTTATTTAATAAAATTAACTTAATTTTTTTATTTATAATTTCAATATTATCTTAATATGAATTTTTGATATTTTTTAGAAAAATTTTATTTTTAGGTGAAAAGTAAAAAAATGAAATATTCACTAAAACCATAATGTTTATGACTCTATTAGGAATTAAGTATAAGTTAAAAACTCATAAAAAATTTAATAAAAAAATTATATTTATGGAGTTAAATTATTCATTTAAAAATATTATTCTTAATTTATAAAACCCATGTTTAACATTTTGAAAATGAAGAAATGTTTTTCTAGTAAAAACTACTTTTTGTTTTTCTATTTTAATTAAGTTTTTTTAAGTAAAATTAGGTTTTTGATTTCTTTTAAAGTAACATAAATCTTAATATTTTCAATAATAAACTAATTAATTTCATTTTAAACAAACCACATTGATAATTTTATCCTGAACATAATTTTAATACTTAAAAATACACTTTTTTCTAAAAATGGGTTTTTACGCGTTGCATGCACTAATGTTAAAATTAATTTTTCTTATGAATATAAATTTTACTTGATAAAATTGATTTAATATTTTCAATAAGTAGGTTTATTTTATTATTAGTAATTAAAAATAAATTTCTGAGGTTAAAATATATTTACCATGTTAAAAACCAAAATGATAAAAGTGAAAAATCAAAGAGTTAAACAATTAAAAATTTATAAAACAAATGTGTGAAAAATATTTGGTTGATGGTTTATTGACCCTAATCCTTCCCCTAATCTATTATTTTATAATATTGGATTCATTTATACCTTGAATAGTTACTTTACCTTTTTTATTACAAATATTTCACTCCCTCCACTTAAAAAGGGACTATTCACCACCTCACTACTCCTCGCAAGAAAATCCACTTAGTTTAACCAAAACTTTACCAAAATACCTCACAAAAATTCTTATCCACATTCTATTGGTTCTGGTCTCCTCAAAATACCACCATTAAAAGGCTTAATCCATTTTTCAAAATGAGATTTCCAAGGAGTATGGGGAAAACTCTTAATTACTCTCTTTCCCTTTCAATTCTTTTCTTCTTACACCTCATTAAGATATATTTTATCCATTATATTATAATTACATAAATATTATTAATATATGAAAATTTTATTATGATGATGAAATAATCATTAAATACCCTTTCCCTTTTATTTGAATATCAAAAATGTCATCATGGATACGTGCAGATTACCGTCTCCAGGATTGATACGTTTGATTTTTCATTACCACCATTCATGGTTGGTTTAAATGGTATATTTAATGTATTAAAATGATATTTACAAAATTATTAAGATTCTATAATTATAAATTATAACCTACCTTTTTCTCATTTAATGGAAAATGAATACATCATTCGTGCGTACATGCGGACTACAACCTCTATGAAAGTTATGTATTTTTTCACTCTATTGTTTTTTATATATAAAACTCTATTCAAAAATGTTTCACCATTTTAATAATAGCTAAATATTATCATTATACTTATATTATATTGATATTATTACAAAACAATGACTTTCTTAACCATACTCACCCTGATATTATTGCTTGTTTTTGTTTAGGTTGGTTTAACCGTCTACATGAACAATTCTATAAATTTATAGCATGGATTACTATGTAAACTTAATTAGTGGTGTTATTGTAAATTAATGATCAAAAAATGTTTTTTCATTTTATTTAAAGGTTATATAAATTTTTCAACTCATTATTAATATATCAACTTTGTTCTTCAAAAATTACCAAAAATACGTTTTACCTAATTCAATTTTCATGAATTATAACTAAAACTATCATGGAATGAAATTATAAAATTATAAATAATTATAAGACCTTTATTATAGTACATATAATAATCTTTTAATGATTAAATTTAAATCTATAAACTATAATTGACAATGTCATTCAAATCTAGTATAAAATAAATAATCAAAATTAATAACATTTGATAATGAAAATAAAATATAACTAACTAATGTATTTGTAATAAATTAATATAAATAAAGATTATAAAAGATTAAATCTATGAATAAGTTTCTTAAACAATTGATTAATACATTTATTTTTCATAAAAAAGATTCAAATGATCTTATGTAAGTTAGGAATTAAGGTAAGGGGTTTCCCATATCAATCTTAATTCTTTAATACTTATGTCATATCCACCACTTATTATATTTTATGTTGTGTATATACTTCCCATGTATATCTTATTATCATGTTTTTAATTAGAACAAAAGGGATTATATATCAATACCAAGTTATATATTTTAATGGATTTTGGTTATAGGGTTACGAAAGTCGTAAGGTTTCTTTCCAATCCCATTTTCAAGTTAAGATTTCTTATGAATGATAATCCATATGGGGAATTTACATGTCTATATTATTAATTTTTTATGAATGTTCTTATATTTACTTATATGATTGATTGAGGTATTTTTCAGTGAACTTATATCTCTTTTCAAACTGAATCTTATTTTAATGTTTTCATCATAGTTATTTTACATAAACTTTGACCTTCTTACATAATGTAAAAGCAATAATATTTTTAAACATTTTCCATACTAATGTATTTTCCCACTACCTTCATCATATCTCTTTTTGAAACTTCCTCTATGCATTTTCATGTTACTATAATGATATTTTCATTCCCTTGTTTTATAAATGTTTTCTCAAAGGTGGTCACAAACTTAATGTGTAAATCTACTTCTTTCTCCGAGTAATTTTTAAAGAACTTTTAAAATTTATTTTTCATATATATCAATATCATTTTATGTATCTATATTGCATGAAGGGATATTTTCTTATTATACCATCCACATTATTTCTATATGTGGCTTCTGAAATTTTCTATTTATATTTTAATGAAACCCAAATCTTTTCCTTGGGTTAATTAATTGATGATGGAAAAAATGAATGTTTTTTTATATTGTATAAAAAAATATGTATGGATTTTCATTAAGTTATGTTTTGGACTTATATATCCCTACATTGAATTGGGTAAATCATTATATATCATTAGATAATGGTAAATGAGATGTGACGCCTGATCCACCAAGGTAAACAGGTAGTGATGATTGATCCACTAAGGGAAACAAGTAGTGAAGCCTGATTCGCTAAGGAAAATTAGTACTGACACCTAGTCCACCAAGTGAAACTAGTGGTGATGCATAATACTCTAAGGTAAATAGATAGTGATGATTAACCCACCAAGTTAAATAGATAGTGAATCATGATCTACCAAGGGAAACTAGTTAGTGACATTTGATTCACTGAGGGAAAGATAAAGTGATACCAAACCACTATGTTATGATTCCTATACTTATTATTGTTTCAAATCTATATGTTATATATCTATAATTATTCTCTAAGACTCATGTTTATTATTTCACACTCTTTTTCTTTGGTATATCTTTTTTTCATTTGATATTACATGTTCTTGTATCATGAATTATGGACAACACTTATTGTTTCGTAATATTTT
Source organism: Viscum album (assembly GCA_963277665.1). Lineage (NCBI taxonomy): Eukaryota > Viridiplantae > Streptophyta > Magnoliopsida > Santalales > Viscaceae > Viscum > Viscum album. The sequence continues at coordinate 1,618,011,286 of OY728158.1, forward strand.
TTAATAATTTATTTCTCCCCTAATCATGCTTTATCATATTATTATTATATAACCCTTGATGACATGTTGATCAGTTTTTCCCTTACTGAGAATTTGATCTTACCCATTTATTATGTTTTTATTCCCCAAGTTATGAATATGAGTATAACTTATGAGAATTATAGAAGGAGGTCTAGTGTGGTTTGACTATGGAGAAATATTTACAATTATCATAAAATAAGTTTCTTATGTAGATGATCCTCAAAAAAACTAAACCTTTAATTCATGGTATTGTGTGATTATTGTAAAATGTAATGTTTAAATTTTGTAAATGGTGTGAAATAAATTTATGTTTATCTTGGGTCATCTCACTTTGTATCAAATATAGTGTTTAAATAATGTGTTTTTAGCATTAGATCTAGGAGTACGAGTATGGGGAGCCTTTTGGATCATCCTTGGTGCTTTAAAATGATCCATAGATCTTGATAGTATTCTCATAATATATTCTCCCTTTAGTGAAGGTCTAAATTTCTATACCTCTTAATTCTAGATTCCTTTTTTAATTTAAAAATATGTTACCCTTTGGAAAGCATGGATTTATTTTAATTTTTAGTTTTTTTTATTAGTTGGATTAGCCTTCTTCACCTTAGAAATTAGATAACTTTATTTATTTTTCTTTTTTATATCTCTTTTTTCTTTTCCAAAAAATATATCCATATGATTAAAAACTATTTCTTCACATAATAAGGTTTATTTTTGTATGGAAAATCCTTATTCAAAATAAATTTATTAATTATAGGAGATACTGATACTTTACTTTTGTTTATAAGTTTCTTTTCTTGGTTAAGATTTGATGTCATACACTTATTATAAATTTTTAATACCTTACTTAACCTTCCACACACACTTTGATCAAATTTTTAATTTCCATTCTTAGGAAACTTCTTAACATATTTAGAAAGAGATTCAACCACTAATCTAATTCTAGAATCCCTCTCTATAATGGATTTTTTTCTTGACTCCAAATTTATACCTTAAACCTTGACCTTAACATACATTTTGAAATGATCCATGGTGCAGAATATCTTACCAGAATAGAAGCACCTTTTCCCTATAGATTGAATATTTATCTCTGTTTTCTTCAATGGATTCTTGGGTGTAATCTACTTCACTATTTTGAAACACAAGTTAGTCTCACTTATTTTCTTTTAGTTATTGAAATGTTATTGTAGAATTATCTTATCATAAGTATAAGAGTTTTGTTGGATTGGAACATACCAAAATTCATCATATAAATTTGCGTATATGTTAAAAAAATCAAAGAATTTATCTATAACAACCCTGGTCTTTATTACACTCATAAAAAAGATTTATTACATAAAATTTCACTTCAGACAACTCCGAGGATCGATAGGTCTAGTCTCTTGGGAAATTAGAAAAATGAAATGAAAACTTAAGACATGAAATACAACATATTTAGTGAAAACTTATTTTAAATGACCATAAAATTCCTTTGTACTTATCATTTTATGGGATAACCTGAGGACATACATAAGAAAAGGGTGAGTTAAAAAGCCCAGTAAGGGAGTAAACATGCCATAACATGAAAAATACAATATATGTTATTCAATAGGAATTTCAATGGATTAGAATTAGTAAACCTTCATTGCATATGAACTAGAATGAGTAAAACCTCATTTAACATGAATTATAATTAGTAAACCCTAATTTAACATGGTGTATAATTATACTAAACACTACCCAATTAATTAGATCCATATCAAGGCGCACCCTTTATAAACATTTCATTTCATGCATAAGTGTGCCACATGGATCATATAACATGGAATCATTCAACATCATAAGTTATTCCATGATTAGGGAAACTATAATACATACATGTAAGTACCATTAAATATGTATATGTTTATAACATTAATACCCTGGATTGATAAATGGGTAAGTTATTCACTACATGATGATTCTGGCTTAGAAAATCACAGTGCAATTTCAGCAGCATAACGTCATCATATGGAAATTCATAAGTTGGTTAAATGATATAAAAGGGGGTATATAATCATTTATACATGAAACAGATAGTAAGGTGATCATGGAACATAATATCCCAACATATGAAATGGAATTTAGATGCATAATATGGGAGAAATACTTGAATGGAAATAAGAAGAGAGAAATCCCTTACAAAATTTTGGTATGGTAACAGGTGTAGAAGGAAAAAATTAATGATAGATAAAGGGGTTATCATCATTAAAAAATAAGTAGGGAAGTATCTAGGAGGTTTAAAAACATACCCCCAACATTTTTAATTTAAAGTAAAAGGGTATTACAACATAATGAAACATGGATATAAATAGGAAAGGAAGGAATCCCATACTTGAATGAGTGACTTCAAGAGCTTGAAGAGGGGAATCTTGAGAGATTGGGGAACCTTGGGAGGATTCTAGAGAGAGGAGGTCAAAGTAGGTATGTGATCCAAAGATTTTAAGTGAAGATAAGTGGGATCTTGGGTGGGTTTATATAGGAAATGAGAGGGGAATTCTTTAATATTTCATAAACATAGGTTTTGGAATCTATGTAATTAAATATTCAAAACCACAAACCTTCCCATGGTTTTTGACCATGGTTTTTGAAAAATTGGAGTATAATATATTATTTTCTAAGTAAAATGGCACAACATAATAAAATATTAGGCTTTTTTATGTGGAGTTGATTCACACTCTCAAGGAAATCATTTTAAAATCATAAAATATATTTTACATTTTGGAGGATTCACTAAGGATTTATAAATAAGTCAAAATATCTAAAATCACTTTATTTTAATGGTAGAACATATATTGGGCCGTTAATACCCATTATATTATTTATTACATCATTTTGGGGCCATTATGATGTCATAAAACACATATTTTATTTATACGGTATTTATTTTTTACCAAAAAATTCAACTTTCTCTGAAAATTATGAAAAAATCATTTTTGGATAATTTCGACATACTGATTCAAAAAATAATATTCATTTTATCTAAATAATTTTTTAAATATGTGAATTTTCACTTTTAAAATGAAAACCGACATTTTTTGAAAATTCACAGGTTTTGACAAAAACAGTTTTCAAACATTAATAAAACTTATATTTAACTTCATAAAATTATCTACTCATTTATTATTAATAAAATTAATTTTATAATAATATTTTATTAAAATATTAATTAATTCAAAAATTCATTAATTCCTTTAAAAAAATTCTTCAAAAATACACTTTCTGTTTTATCGTATAAAAAATATAACTCTTATCAAATTGATTACCTAATCATTTACAGATAAAGAACTAATATAATAAGATTTTATAAGATTTTTTTTTATAAAACCTTAATTTAATATAATAATGTATATATTTCTCAAAATTACCATTTTTTCTAAAAAACTCAATTTATCAAATTTATCATTCTTTTAAGAAAGACTATTCTCAAAAAGGAATTGATGGAATAAGACATATATTTATAAAAATCGAATACATAATAAGTAACTAATTCTTTATTACATAACCTCTTATGACACCCGCATAAGACCTAAGGTTAAGGTGTGCGATGGTGACAGACTCTTGGGGAGGCTCAGATAACATCTCTCAGGTAGTAACCTCTATTTACTTGAACTTCTCCCATAGGTGATTCCATTCAAGATTAGCATGTTGAAGCTCATCTTGGGCTTGGTCAAGTTAGAATATTAATGATGTTACCTCCTTCCCAATCTTAGACAAATGAGCTTCATACGGCCCAAGTCTACTGGACGAGTTCATCCTCTCCTTTGTCTATGTTGAAAGTATTTTTTTAAAATTATATTTATATCAGTTGTGTGATAATTGTTCAATGGCTATATTATTTATAGTAACGATACTTAACGGTAATATGAACCCAAAAATAATAAAAAAAAGATTGAATATGTTTTCTATAATACATTAAAAGAAAGGGAATTTTATTCATAAAAGATCATATCGTTACAACATTCCCCCCTCAAGAAATTTCACCCTAAAAATTTCCTTTTCCCACACTAGATGAGGGTAACTTTGCCTCATCACTTCATCTAATTCCAACATTGCTTCTTCAAACTTTTGGTTTCTCCACAACACTTTGAAGAGGGGAATTGTCTTGTTTTATAGAACATTTTCCCTATGATCTAAGATATTCACCAACTTATCTTCATAGGAGAGGTCGTTCTTCAATGGTACCACCTCTGGATTGAGTACATGAAATAGTTTAGGTATTTAATTCCTCAATATTGATACATGGAATACATCATATACTTGAGATAGGTTCGGTGGGAGTGATAGTCGATAGGCCTCTTCTCTAATGCAATCAAGAATCTAAAAAGGGATGATGTACCTTGGACTAAGCATTCCTTTCTTCCCAAATCTCATAACTCTCTTCCACTGGGATATGTGGAGGAATACCATATCTCGGACATCAAACACTAGGTCTCGTCTACGGTTGTCAACATAGCTCTTTTGTCGACTTTGAACAGCTTTGATGTGCTACTGGATGGTCTTAACTTACTCCACAATTTCTTTAACCATTTCTGAACCTATAAGTTTTTTCTCCCCAAATTTATCCCAACATGCCAGTGTTATGAAACTCTTCCCATAAAGGGCTTCATAAGGATCCATTTGTATGCTTGAGTGGAAACTATTGTTGTAAGATAACTCAACCAGAGAAAGTTGTTAATCCCATCCTCCTTTGAAATCCATTGAGTATGCTTTCAACATGTCCTCAAGTATTTGGATAGTCCACTCAGATTGGCCATCATTTTGAGGATTATAATCTATACTACAGTTAAGATCTATATGTAGAGTGTGTTGGATATTCTTCCAGAACTTAGAGTTGAATCTTGGATCTTGATTGGATATAATCGATAGTGGTACACCATGCAACCATACCACTTATCTTATATATATTTGTTCCAGATGATCCAAAGATAAATCCTCTTAAATTGAAATGAAGTGTGAATTCTTTTAAATACAATCTATAACAACCCAGATAGCATTGTTTCCATTAGATTTCTTCAGATATCTAGTGAAAAATTCCATGGTGATGTTCTCCTATTTCCATGTTGGTATGGGTAATGGTATCACCATCCCCTTAGATTTCTGCCTCTCATCCTTCACTTGCTGACATACCAGGCACATTGATGTATATTCAATGATCTCCTTCTTCATGTTATCCCACCAATAATGATCTCAAATATCTTAATACATATTTGTGTTTCTTTGGTGAATGGGGAAATTCAAACTATGTGCATCATCCAAAAGTTGGTTCTTTAACTCTAGATTTGATGGAACACATATTCTTGACCCAAACCTCACAATTCCTTCTTCATTAACATTGAACTCTGATTATTTCCATTTTTTATAATTTCTACTTTCTTCTAAATCCCCACATCATCCTTTTGAGCATCCTTCAACCTTTCCAAAAGAGATGGTTGAGCAATAATTTTTGAAAGGATTGATGATGTTCCCTTCTTTATGATTCCCATGTCCATCTTCATCAAATCTAAGAAGATTGGATCCTTCTCAATTCTCATCAATGAAAGAGTTCCCATATCCTTTCTACTTAGAGTGTCTTCCATTTTATTCGCTTTCCCCAAATGGTAGTGAATTGAGCAGTCATAGTCTTTGATCAGCTCTAACTATCTTCATTGGTGCATATTCAACTCTTCCTGTGTGAATATATACTTGAGGATTTTGGGATCTATATATATTTTACACTTTTCCTCAAAGAGGTAAACTCACCAATTTTTCAAAGCGAATATCACTACGGGCAACTCCAAATCATGTTTTGTATAGTACTACTCATGAACTTTCAATTTCCTTGAAGCATAGGCAAGGACTTTGTCATTTTGAATCAACACACATCCCAAGCCCTTCTTCGAATCATCACTGAATACCATAAAAAAATATCCACTTGTGGGTAGTTTGAGAACGAGAACAATGATAAGCCTCTTTTTCAACTCCTTGAAGCCCTCTTTGCATTCATCATTCCAAGAAAACTTGACTCCTTTATGAGTTATCTTGGTAAGAGGGTTTGACAATCGTGATAAATTTCAAACAAATCGGTGATAATATCCAACTAACCCCAGGAATCTATGGATATCTATCACAGATGTTGGCCTCATCCATCTTTCAATTGAATTTTTCTTGGATTGATCCACAAATATCCCATTACTTCTAATGATATGACCCAAGAATGAGACTTCCTTAAACCATAACTCACTCTTTTTGTACTTTTCAAAGAGATTCTATTTTTCCATGGTCTCTAGTAAAGTGCTTAGATGCTCCTCATGATCCTCCTTGATTTTAGAGTATATTCAAATATTGTCTATAAAGACTACCAAAAATTTGTCGAGGTAGTCTCTAATGACTCTATTCATCAAGTCCATGAAGATTTCTAGAGAATTAGTGCTTCTAAAAGTCAGTACTATGAATTCATAGTTCTCATACCTTGTACGAAAATCATTCTTGGGGATATCCTATTTCTTCACCCTTACATGGTAATATCCTAACTGCAGATCCGCCTTGGAGAAGTATTGTGATCCACATAGATGATCAAAAAATTCATCAATTCCTAGAAAAAGATACTTGTTCTTTATCGTGATTTTTTTGAGCTCACTATAATCAATGCAAAGGCTCATTGACCCATCCTTTTTCTTGATGAAGAGGACCAGTACAACTCATGGTGAAGCACTTGGGCATATAATCCCTTTATCTAGATTCTCCTATAGTTATTTATTTAGCTCCTCAATCTCCTAAAAAACCATTATATATGGAGACTTGGATATTGGCAACACCCCAGGTATAATATCAATCGAGAATTGAATATCTATTCTAGGAGGAAGACCAAGAAATTCCTCAAGAAAAACATCAGCGAATTCCCACACAATAGGCATGTATTTGAGGATGGTTCCTTCTATAGACTCAATCATCTGAGAAAGATAAGAGTTCTCATAGGTATATAATATTCATTCTTGATATAATGGTGTTAAATAATATTCATCCTCCTCCTTTCACTTGTAAAAAACTGGGGGCCGATTAACCATATGGAGAGTGATTTCCCTATCATGGAAATTTATGTTGGCTCTATATAGGGAAAGCCAATCCATGCAATTAATTGCATCAAATTCCACTAGAGGTAGTTTGATGAGTTTTTCCAAGAATTTCAATCCACAAATTGTGAAAGGGGAGTATTTATATCCATGCGATGAAATAATCACCCCATTTTCCATTCTCACTGAAATTTATACTTTCATGATTTGTGGTGGTTTTTGGATTTTTATACTAAACTTTTGGGATATAAAAGAATGTTTAAACCCAAAATAAAAAAGTACTTTCACTATTCTTGAATGAATAAAAGTCATACCTTTCACCACTTCGTTGTCGGGATTTTCTTCAGCAGTAGTGATTGAAAAATATCACCCTTTCTTATTTGGAGGTTGTTGGTTGCCTCCAAAAACCCTTGGCTTAGGGAACTAGTTTTCAATGTGCCCTGATTCTTTGAAGTTGTAGTAATGAACAATTCATTGAGGTTCGAATGAATAATTCCTCACATTTTTCATAGCAGCGGGTTTTTCTTATCAGAAATTAATATCCAGGTGTCCTTCTCTTCCACACCTAAATAATTTCCTTGTCCCCTTCAGGCAATTTCTGGGGTTCTTCTTTCCGCACCTTTGGCGAATGGGGTGCTGTAATTTCTTTTCACCATTGGATTTATCCATCGGACCTCTAGAATTAAATTCCAGTTTCCACTTTTTATCCCCATGATACCCCTGAGATTCACTGATATCCATTTTGACTTTGAGGGAACATCAGACAATTTCTTCATAGCTATCAAAGTCATGGATCACTAGGGATTTCTGTAGGCTAGGTTTTATCCCACCAAATAAGCGGTCAACCTTGAATTTAAGGGTAACGAAGAAGCCTGAGGCATTGTTGACGCTCCTTTCGTCACAGAATCTAAAGATCGGAAAAGGGAATATCTCAGCTGAAATTGATTCATCCTTTGAAGAAAATATCAAAAATTGACAAAGGCATGAACAAAGGATCAATAGCAAATCCACCGTGCAAGTTATACCACTGTCGCGCAAGTACACTTGCACGACGCTCTTGGCCGCGCAAGTGACTTGCGCGACCTAAGTGGTAACCGCCCGGTAACTGCCCGGGGTCTTCTTTTGCCTATAAATAGACCCTGTGGGCCCCCCATTCGAGAGGATCTTTTTCCAGAAACTCGGATTGAAGCTCCCAACGCCCAAGTCTCTTCTCAAAGCTTCCGGAACACTTCTAAGGTAATTTCTTACCTAGAACGGAAGATCTAAAGAGAAGAAGGAAGGCCTGAGTGTTGAAACTTATCAAACACTTGCGCGCCGACTTATTTCCTTCAATATAACTTGTGCATCCCTTTTCTGGAGGAACCTCAAGAAAATTCTAAAGGGTTTAAAAAAGAGTCGCTCAAGTATTTCAATGCTGGTTGAAAATCGCGCAAGTACACCATGTGCCGCGCAGGTATACCTACGCGACCATACTTGCGCACCCACAGAATACTTGTGCGCCCTGCAAGACTTGCGCGCCCCTATCTTTTTGGGTGCCCATCTTGCCCATTTTTTACCCCTCTTAAGTCATCACACCTTTCCTTTTCAAGATTCAGTCTTCAAGACACTCTTCAAAGCCATTTATGGCATGATTTCTTGATTTGACATCCTTATCTAAAAGGAATTATGTGGAATATCTCTCAAAGTCTAGTGATTTAAATATCCTTATGTCATTAAATATGGAGAGTTCATTCATTCAACCTCATCCTTTAAGATGAGAGAATCCTAACCTGGGTCTCCTTTTCAGGAATAATCCCCAGTTATAAATCCTCTTATTTTGGGCATCCTCCTCAGGAGTAATCCCCAAACCTTAATTCCTTAACTTGGGCATCCTCCTCAGGAGTAAGCCCCAATCAAGTCCTCTAATCTTGGGCATCCTCCTCAGGAGTAAGCCCCAAACCTTAATTCTTAACCTGGGTCTCCTTTTCAGGAATAAGACTCAGCTATAATCTTGGGCTTCCTTTTCAGGAGTAAGCCCCAAATCCCCTAACCTGTGTCTCCTTTTCATGAATGAGACTCAGTCATAACCTGGGCCTCCTTTTTTAGGAGTAAGTCCCAGTCATAATCTTGGGTTTTCCTTTTTAGGAGTAAAACCTCAAGCCCCCCTTAAAATTCTCTTAACCAGTCATAATTTACCTTTGATTTGGGTTTCCTTTTCAGGAGTAAAACCCAATCATAAGTCCCCTCCTAACTTGGGCATCCTCTTTAGGAGTAAGCCCCAAGATTAGAGTATTCAAATCTCCATAAAGCACATATACCTTTATGGACCCTGTTCCTGGATTTTCTCCCTAAAATTAAATCCTAAACCTTCATCTATTTTGGGCAGTCATACATACATAAGCCCCAAACAATTTCTTATGATTGCATCTTTCATGGCACAATTGTCTAATTTTTACCAATACCTCTTGTTTCTCACACCGAGCATGACTCACGTGAGCTTAGAGTGTAAAAGTAATTAGGACATTCTTCTTTGAGCCATCAATCATAAACATCATACTCCATAAATCGAACTACGTGGGTTCTGATTCCTTTTCCAAAACAAAGGATATGTAGGTAGCCCATTTGTGGGTTCGATCCCAACTTTGAAATAATCTTTGTCCTTCTGAATGACGATAAACTTCAAGTGCCCCACTGAGTGGCTTTAAAACCAGCCTGGTCATCATAATGACCAAAGAGACTTTTATATAAATGTTTTGAAGGATACCATTGACCAAGAATCTCTAAACAGATATAGATGATTCTCTATTGATGAAGAACCTCAAATACATATAAAAGATTCTCTAAATTTATTTCATATTTAATCATTGATTTTTAAAACTAAAGGAAAGCTCATTTTTTACTTGGTAATGTAATAAGGATTCACGAACATAACTTAAATCTATAAAGAGAGTCCCGGAGTAGACAATAATTCCCCTCAAAAAGGTGTGATGAGTTCGACCTCCCATCCTCTCGACCAATGCAAATTCCTAAGCCTCATTAGCCCACAAGCTAATGAGCGCCTGCCTTTGGAAAGTAGGTCCAAACGGATGTGGAATCATTTGATGTTTCTGGTTCTACGAACAAACCCGTTAGACACCTATCGGAACGTTTGAATCTCCCGTCCAGGAGGTCATCCCCGGATTCCGTGCGAAACAAAAATGGTGAACCCGACGTGAATCCTTAACCAAGTTAAAGTGATGTTCTTCTTTTTTGTTAGGCCCCTTGGGCCAACAAAGAAATCATTGACATGTGCTCATCCAAAAGATGCAGTGGCCGGATTCATCTTGATTATGTCTGTTATATGGAACAGGCACTCTTTTCTCAAGATATTCTGCAAAATGGCTTTCCTTAAATTCACCCCTGTGAATACTGCTGCTGTAAACACCTCTACTGTGAGGTATGCTGCTGTGAAAACCAATGCTACTACTCCTGCTGGAACGTCGTCCGCTCTGAGGATGACATCACCAACTCAGCATCTTCAACGCTGGGTTTCTAATGCACTGGTTAAGGAGTACCGTCGCAACGGTACTATCCCAACTCTGGAGGCCGCTCGTCAAGCCCTCCAAGTTAACAACTCTACCTGGTCGTCCGGACAACGGTGGCCAGCAATCAAGAAGCAGGCGGTGCTGACTACCGTCTCCAACCGTTTCGGGTCGTTATCCCCAGAACGCAATTTCCATTTACTCCCTTACTCTGAGGAAGTGAATGAGCAGGTCTCGCGGGACCTTAATTCAAAAAGACAGGAATCCTTCCCGAGGGCTCCCATCAACAATCACCGCCAGACTCGTGCGGTAGTGCGCCCTCAACATGATGAGGGTACCGACTCCAGGCATTCAGCTCAGGTTCCTCGAACCCGAGCAGGCAAGATGAACCGCCAGAGACGGAATCCGGTTAACAATAGGCAGGTTGTCATCCCTTCCATCTCCGGAGAAGTCCACCAACCTAACTTGGTGGCAAACAACGAGCAGGCATACACACCTATCCGTTTTAATTCCGCTGTCCAACAGACTCATCTGGAAGCATCACGCCAATCCCGCCAGGCAATTCCGGCGGAGTACCATAGGCAGGAACATACACCTGCTTATACATCACCAGTTAGTCAGCAGGCTCGTCTGACTACATATGATGGATCTCGTCAACCGCGTTTGGCAAAGTGTAATCAGCAGGCACATACACCTGCTAATACTAATCAAGCCTACCAACAGTCTTGCTTGGTAGCGCACGGAGAAGTCAGTCGGAAAGTCCCGACGACAAACAGGAGGCAGACTCAACTCTCTGCCTCCACACTTGAGTACTTTCAGGATTCACTGACAGGAAAAGGAGGACAGGAGCAGGCACATACACCTACTCCAAGCCCGGAATGGACGTATATCCCCGTTCCGGCGGCTGAAGTCACCAAACATATTTTTTCAATGGTGAAAGAGCAGAAGAAAATTCCTGCTCATATTCTGGATGCTTGCCAGGATATCATAACAGCTTCAGCATCATCACAGGGACAGACACATAAATCTATCCCTAGCAATGGAGTGACACATCAACGATTCACTCCGGAACAGACACACACATCTATTCCAGTCCAAGAGGGTTATGGGGCATACTCCCCCATATCATACGGACAACCAAGTCAAGAACATACACCTGATTTGAGTGGAGATCGTCAGCCTAACCTGACCATCATTCCTGATCAGGCACATACACCTGCTCAGAGCAATCACTTTCATCATCAAGTGGTTTCTAAAGTGAGTAAGAAGGCATCTAAGAAAAAGATCCGCCCAGCACAGTCAGGAGATCAAAGGCCAATCTGTAACCAAGCCTTGCTCGATGCTGGAGTTCTTGAAGCCCTCAGACATTTATCTGTCAGAATTCAAGATTCTACTCCCTCATTTCCCAATAACGGGAACATTAATTCTGAAGGTCTTCAACAGACACTTCCTCATGAAGACTTGCTTCATGAAAATTCGGTCAATCTTGAAGTTTCTTCTTCAGATGAGAGCCACAGGAACCCTCTGTGTGGTCAGAAGACCAAGGAGCAAGAGATTTCATCTTTTTCTATAACCCATCATGATGGTCCTCCTCATGGTGATGAACTTCGCTGCGAAAGTCCTCTCCACAGTAGTGATTCACGTTGTCTCGAAAATTCTTCAGAAGGCAATGTAGTGACGAGAAAGCCCTCCTATCTCGAGGCACTTGAAAACGTAAAACCAGTCATGTCTGATGCTTTACTATCGGCAGGTGAAACTCTTTCTCCATCAGAAGATAGCCTGGGGTTCAGGTTATTCTCCGAACCATCCCTGGGTCATTCATCTTCCGGCATGAATAGTGATCTCTCTACCAATCTTGTTGAATCCGATGAAGCAACAAGGAAACACCAACTCTGGTCCAAACAGGTAGAAGAATCTTCATTTAATGATAAATAGGAAATGTTGAACATGAGGAAAAAACTGGCAAAAAGTGAAGTACCAGTCATGTTTTGGCCTTTGGCTGACTCCCAGAACGACATTCCAAAGATGTTGACGGATGATGGAATCCATGATATTCATCTCAACATATGGAAAACTCTTTGTCAATTAAAGAAGAAGGTATTATCTTACGACGAATATGAAAATCATCTTAAGATAATAGAAGGGATACAACGTCAGATTGATTTGGCATCTCTATCAGTCTCTCGATATCCGAAGGCTGAAAAGCAACAGAGAACCCTTCAATGTTCATGCCTTGGCGCACTAAGAAAATTGCGTCAGTTAATTGCCAATGCTCCATCTGATGTTCATATCAGAGGATGGGGTGTTCACGGAGCACTACATTTCACAGTGCTTTTCGGTCAGCAAAGCCCGCCGAAAATGGTCTCATGCAATGTTATTGCCCATGGTCGGCCATAGTCAATGGGCTTTGTTCATAATCAAAAGCTTGCTCAAGAACAGGCTTCAACTAGTTCCTCTCAAAATCAAGTATATAGAGAACAAGTTGTTGAATTGCTCCTACATCAAGTAGGCAAGAATATTGCACAAGCCTCTCGTCTGGAGAAAACACGTCATCAAATGACAGAAGTTTCGGAAATCATCCAACGATCTGTTGAACCAGGTGATAAAAGTGGATACAGGTTAATGCATCCAGCTAATTTCCGAACTAAGATTCGCAAGATCAAGAGAGATTTTAAGAATATCTCAGACATAGCATGCCAAGAGACACCCCAGCTTGTCAGACTGGGGACTTCTCTAACCCAACCCTCAGAGTCAACAAATGGGATTCGAGGAGTTGAGCGGAAGCAGCAGGAACATCCCCAGTCCACCGGACTGGGGACTTTTTTGAATCCTCAATTCCTCCCTCAGAGAAAGTCAGTATTCTCTCGATTAGGGAATAAGCCTCAATAGGAACGAAGAGCCAAGCTATCAGGAGATTCTCTCCAAGTGACGGTTCTCCAAGAAGTTCCTAAGGGATCAAGTCAACGGAATGTCATGTCTCATCATGGACATGGAAGAAGACAATATCACAGAAATGCTGATAGAAAGGATTCCATGCAATATGCATCCATTAATGTCATTAATGCCGTTGTTGCTGATTCACCAGATGAGGCTCAATCAGAGGGATCAGACGAAGAGGATCCTGCTCAAGAAGTTGCGCACACAGACCTAAATGAAGAAGGTGTGCGCACACGTAATCAAAGGCTTACCCAAAATCTGGGTATTCCTTCAAATAACCCACTTCCCCCTCTCCGAAAAGGATCCAATAAGGGGAAAGGAAAGAATCAGGTTACTTCTCACCCTTCCTCTGAAGGAGGTCAATCGCTCTCATTAGAGCAAAGGTTTGCACAACAGGAGGAAGAAATGAAAGAATTAAGAAGGTTGAATGCAGAACTACTTCAGAGTAGTCTTCTTCTTAAGAATGATGAAGTCCGACAGCCGAAGGAATTTGTTCTAACTACTGAGATGGATCAGGAATATCCTCCTTTATCAGTACACCCTCAGAGGTCTAATCCTACGGGTCAAATGCAACAACAGTTGGCAGCACTACCATCAGTTGCAGCACCAACCATCACGTCTGTCCAAGCTCCATTCATTGCACCTACCCAAAACCAAGTTCAACCTGATGTTTCTCAAAAGTTAATAACTACTATTGAGTCATTAACAGCTCGGTTAGAAACTATGGAAGGGAAACGGGCGCAAGTTCAACCTGAAAAGAAAGTTTACCCTGAATGGGTAGATTTAATTTCTCCTCCATCCAGTTTTGGAAACCCTGTTTTCCCTACTTTCAATGGATCAGGCGACCCCGAACAACATTTGATGCATTACGTGTCTTGTTGTGATCCTATGATGGGAACTCCAGAGCAGCAAGAAGCAGTGAAACTCAGATGCTTCGTGCGAACCTTGCAAGGACCAGCTTTTGTCTGGTATACAAGCTTGCAATCCCGGTCAGTCATCGGATGGGAGGATCTTCATCAAAAATTTCTTCTTTAGTTTAGCTCAACTTTGCCAAAAATGATAGTTTTCAATCTTACAAACTGCAAGAAAAGGGAAAATGAAAGCGTCTCTGATTTCATTGCTCGTTGGAAGGGATTAACGTATTCCCTGAGTTTAGCACTCCCTCAGGAGGAATTGTTGCCAATCTGTGTGGCAAATTTGCATGACGAATTATGCACGCCATTGATCCCTGTGAAATACACAGAAGGGTTTCGAGACCTTACTTTAATCGCTCAGCAGATTGAAGATTCCCTTATACAGTCTAAGGTTAAATCTCGTGTAATCCCATTAGCTCCAGGAAGAATAATGGGTAAAGCAGAAACTTCTACAGTTATGCTTAAACAAGCACCTGTACCTATTTCTACTTCAAAACCTTCATCTTCTCGAAGGGCTCCACCTCCTGAACGCCAACAACAAAGGCTGTTTCATCCAAATGATCAAAAAGATCAACGATGAAAACAATTTGAGGATATGAAGAGTAAAACATACTCTTTCCGAATTGAGCAAGTTCCTGGTAACTTCATTTCAGCTCTGGAAAATAATTTGGTTCAATTACCAGTGCCCAAGAGGCCAAACAAGGAAGGAGATGAAGACCGTCTCAATTATTGTCCCTTTCATAAAATGTTGGGGCATCCCATCCAGGAGTGTTTTGTCTTTAAAGACCTCCTGCAAAAGATGGTCGACTTGGGACAAGTCAAATTGAAGGGTTCTTCAGCTCATGTAGCATGTATTACTGTTACAGATCCAGAGGAAGGAGGCGAGTGGCAGGAAGTCAAAAGCAAAACTGCGAAAAAATATGATGATTGGATGGTCAGAAAGACAATCAATCGGACCCATTCCATTTTGCGAACACAATTGAAGAATCCAATTGTGTCTCCTACAAAAGCTACAGTAAAGCCTCCATCAAAAGATAAATCCTCAAAAGGGCAGCGCAATTCAAAGAAGAAAGAGGAATCAGGAGAAGATGAGTATGTATCAAAGCCTAAATTGTCTTTGACTCTGGCAGATTTCATGCCATCTACTTCAAAGCCACGGGCACCGCCCTATCAAACGGCACAGCCTAAACAGGCTAACCAGGCAGAGTCTTTATCAGACGAAGAGTTAATCTTTGGTTCTGTTAATATGATTCAATTAACAGATTCATATTCCAATCTTGATGAGCCTGAATTCCCTGTATCAGATAAGGGAATCCGAAGAGGTTCTAGAGGTTTAGGATATAGGGGAAGACGTGGATCTTTCCGAATCCACTACTCTAATTTTACCCCTGCTAGCACTGTATATGCAGCAGAAACTCGTGGTAGAGCCCTTCAGCGAGCTCAAAAAGAACAGGCAAGTTCTTCTGGCAATGGCCAACTCAGTTTTGGCACAGTTATTTTGGAAGACCGATTAAAAGTTCCATCTTCTTTATCTCAGCAAGTAAATGGATCTAATCAGTCTAATCTGCCAAAACCAAGGATGTTGCCAGCTTCAATACAAGATGCATCAGCTTCCAAAGCATCTGCTTCCAAGGTACCTCCTAAACCACATATTCCTATTGGGAAACGCAGACCTCTAGATCAAAAGTATGATATATTGAAACACTTGGCCCAAGTACTAGCCAAGTTATCAATTTTGGATGCTTTGAATCTGTCAAAAGATCTTCGGGAAGCACTCATCAAAGCTTTGTCAAGTCCTCAGGAGTTTGAAGCTGAAATTGTTGCAGCTGAAATCTATCACATAGAGAATAATCCTGCAGAATGCCATGCAGTGATATCTTTTACTGATAAAGATGAAGATGATGTTGTGCATGGGCACATAAATCCTTTGTACTTATCTGGAAAAGTCAATGGTATAGAAGTTCGAAGAGCTTTCATTGACAATGGTTCAGGAGTCAATCTCATGCCCATTCGTACACTTCGTCGATTGGGCCTCACGGAATCTGATTTATCTCCTTCTACCATGATGTTACAAGGATATGATAAAAATGAACAAGAACCACTGGGAGAAGTTACACTCAGAACTCAGTTTGGAGATCTTGTATCCAATTCGGATTTCATGATTGTTGATCAAGACTCAGTTTTCAATATCTTGCTTGGAAGACCCTGGCTACATCAGCATGCAGCTATTCCTTCATCATACCATCAATGTCTCAAATACTGTTTCGATGGTCAAGTTGGAACATTGTATGGTGATAAGTCCCCGTTCAAGACATGTGAGTCTCAATACATTAAGGCGGAATTTTATCACATGAAGGGAAGAGAAAAATCTACAATGAAGGAAATTACCAAAGTTAATGCTCCATATGGTTTGGAAAAAATTCCAATAAATCCATTTTCACATGTGAGTACAGATTATGTGTTACCTATCAGTCAAATTGACAAAATAGGCCCAAATCAAAATACTCTTATGGAAAGATCCATAATGTCAATTACGGCGATCGAGCCAGACAACATGGGAGAAATTGGTAACCTACCAAGCAGTGATGAAAGCATAAGTGGTGACGTTTTCATTTCATCTGCTGAAATCCAACAAGTCTATACTTCGCTAATCAGGCCAGAAGAAGTTATAGCAACACCAGAGGTGAATAATGATGTCGATTCTCAATCCATCATCTCCTCTTTATTTCCCAAAGAAGACCCTTTATCATCAATAGGGTCGGAAATGGAAGCTTCTTCTTCAAAATGTGAAAATTTTGACATCTCTTATGATCATGAGAATTTCGTTTTTTCATCTACTTTGCAAGTAGAAACGGAAGAAATAACACATGATGAAGAGGAAGAGGAAGATCTTAGAGATGCTCCTCCAGCATTTGAAGAGGGTATCTCTACCACTGTGGATGAACTCAGAGAAGTAAATCTGGGTACAGAGAAAGATCCACGCCCCACTTTAATTAGTGCAGCCATGACCCTTGAAGAGAAAGAGATGTATATTTCTTTTCTAAAGAAAAATAAAGATATTTTTGCTTGAATTATATAGAAATGTCTGGGCTTGATCCTGATGTTGCTACTCATCATTTGGGTTTGCCAAAAGAACATCGAGGATTCAAGCAAGCCGCGAGAAGAACACACCCAACCTATGCTTCCAAAATTGAGGCTGAAGTATATAAGCTTATCAAAGATAACTTCGTCAGAGAAGTTGAATATCCCAAGTGGTTGGCTAATATTGTCCCTGTAAAGAAGAAGAACGGACAAATTAGGGTTTGCATCGATTTCAGAGATCTTAATCGGTATTGTCCTAAAGATGATTTCCCAGTTCCGATTACAGAACTCTTAATTGATGCGACGGCTGGCTATGAAGTACTTTCTTTCATGGATGGATATTCTGGATATAATCAGATCCGAATGGCCCCAGAAGATGAGGAATATATAGCCTTCAGAGCTCCTCAAGGTGTTTTTTGTTACCGGGTGATGCCCTTTGGTTTAAATAATGCAGGTGCAACATATCAACGCGCCATGCATCGTATCTTCAAACCTCTTTTAGGGAAGTTTGTTGAATGCTATGTAGATGATTTGGTGGTTAAATCCAAACAACGTTATAATCACTTGGCTGATTTGGAAGTCATATTCCAAAAGCTTTGACAACATAGTTTGAAGATGAACCCCTTAAAATGTGCTTTTGGGGTAACCTCAGGAAAATTCCTCGGCTTTGTTGTACGCCATCGTGGTATTGAAGTCGGTCCTGAGAAGACCAAATCAATCCTTGGTATGTCACCTCCTCAGAATTTGAAAGAATTAAGAGGACTTCAAGGACACTTAGCCTATATTCGGCGTTTCATCACCAATTTGGCAGGCAAAAGTTTACCCTTTACCAAATTATTGAAGAAAGGAGTCACTTACCAATGGACTGAAGAATGTCAAGAAGCATTTTATGTTCTCAAGAAATACCTCTTAAGTCCACCAGTACTCATGCCACCTGTTGAGGGTAGAACTCTTATCCTCTATGTGACAGCTTTAGAGCGATCATTGGGTGCCTTTCTCGCTCAAAAGAATGATGCTGGGAATGAAAATAGTCTCTACTATCTCAGTAGAACTATGCTTGAAGCAGAAACCCGGTATTCAAGTATTGAAAAGTGATTCCTAGCATTAATCTTCGCAGTTCAGAAACTAAGACACTACCTGCAACATCATGAGGTCCAATTGGTGTCTCGTAAAAATCCGCTCAAATTCATCCTTAGTCGTCCAATTCTTACAGGACGTCTGGCAAGGTGGGCGGTCATTCTACAGCAGTTCGACATTCAGTATGTGTCTCAAAAGGCAATTAAGGGCCAAGCTCTGGCTGATTTCCTGGCTGAACATCCTTCAGTGGAAGACACGTATTCAGATATCGAACTCCCTGATGAGGAAGTTTTCTCTATTCAAGAGAGTTCTCAAACATGGGAAATGTATTTTGATGGTGCTTCTAGAAGTCCAACAGGGAAGAAAATGGAAAATACTAAATTCAACAAAGTTGGTTTAGGAATTGTGCTCATTTCTCCAGATAAGGCAGTGTTACCTTATTCCTTTTTGTTGTGGGAAGGTGGTACCAATAATGAAGCTGAATACCAAGCTCTCATTACAGGCTTGGAATTAGCGCTTCAAGCACAAGTGAATCACTTAAAGGTGAAAGGTGATTCAGACCTGGTAATCAAACAAGTCAATGGGGATTATGCCATCAGAAAAGAAGAATTAATCCCTTTGTATGATTACGTCAGAGAGTTAATGTCGGAATTCCCTTCAGAACCGACATTTTCTTATGTCCCAAGATCACAAAATGCTCAAGCTGATGCACTGGCTAATATAGCCACAGCTTTAGCAGATCCAAATCAGGACGAGACAACCATCTGTATTGCCCACCGTCGTGCAATTTCACCTTATGTTCAAGTCAGAACAGAGGAAATTAATGAAATTAGTCTCATTCCTGAAACGTATGGTCATACTACAGGTTGGATGTCACCTATCAGGGAATACCTTCAAAATGGAACACTTCCACCTGATAGAGCCGAGAAAGAAAAAATTTGGCGACGTGTGGTCAATTTTACTCTTTATGATGGCCCAAACCACCTCAAGAAAATTCTCTACAAATGTGGTTTTGATGGAGTTCTCTTCAGATGTATTGATGGTGAAGAGACAATGGCTGTCTGTTTCGCACGGAATCTGGGGATGACCTCCTGGATGGGAGATTCAAACGTTCCGATCGGTTTCTAACGGGTTTGTTCGTAGAACCAGAAACATCCAATGATTCCACATCCATTTGGACCTACTTTCCAAAGGCAGGCGCTCATTAGCTTGTGGACTAATGAGGCTTAGGAATTTGCATTGGTCGAGAGGATGGGAGGTCGGACTCATCACACCTTTTTTGAGGGGAATTATTGTCTACTCCGGGACTCTCTTTATAGATTTAAGTTATGTTCGTGAATCCTTATTACATTACCAAGTATAAAATGTGCTTTCTTTTAGTTTTAACAATCAATGATTAAATATGAAAGAAATTTAGAGAATATTTTATATGTATTCGAGGTTCTTCATCAATAGAGAATCATCTATATCTGTTTAGAGATTCTTGGTCAATGGTATCCTTCAAAACATTTATAAAAAAAAGTCTCTTGGTTATTATGATGACCATGCTGGTTTTAAAGCCACTCAGTGGGGCACTTGAAGTTTATCATCATTCAGAAGGACAGAGATTATTTCAAAGTTGGGATCGAACCCATAAATGGGCTACCTACGTATCCTTTGTTTTAGAAAAGGAATCAGAACCCACGTAGTTCGAGTTTATGGAGTATGATGTTTATGATTGATGGATCAAAGATGAATGTCATAATTACTTTTACACTCTAAGCTCACGTGAGTCATGCTCGGTGTGAGAAACAAGAGGTATTGGTAAAAATTAGACAATTGTGCCATGAAAGATGCAATCATAAGAATTTTTTTGGGGCTTATGTATGGATGACTGCCCAGATAAATGAAGGTTTAGGATTTACTTTTAGGGAGAAAATCCATGAACAGGGTCCATAAAGTTATATGTGCTTCATGGAGATTTGAATACTCTAATCTTGGGGCTTACTCCTGAGGAGGATGCCCAAGTTAGGAGGGGATTTATGATTAGGTTTTACTCCTGAAAAGGAAACCCAAATCAAAGGTAAATTATGACGGATTTAAGAGAAATTTAAGGGGACTTGGGACTTATTCTTTAAAAGGAAGCCTAAGGTTATGACTGAGTCTTATTCCTGAAAAAGGAGACCCAGGTTAGGGATTAAGGTTTGGGGCTTACTCCTGAGGAGGATGCCCAAGATTGGGAACTTTAAGAATTTGGGGCTTACTCCTGAGGAAGATGCTCAGATTAAAGGTTTTTATAACTGGGGATTATTCCTAAAAAAGAGACCCAGGTTAGGATTCTCTCATCTTAAAGGATGAGGTTTAATGAATGAACTCTCCGTATTTTAGTGACATAAGGATATTTAAATCACCAGACTTTGAGAGAGATTCCACAGAATTCCTTTCAGATAAGAAAGTCAAATCAAGAAATCATGCCATAAATGGCTTTGAAGAGTGTCTTGAAGACTGAATCTTGAAAAGAAAAGGTGTGATGGCTTAAGAGGGGTAAAAATGGGCAAGATGGGCACCCAAAAAGATATGGGCACGCAAGTCTTGCAAGGCGCGCAAGTCTTCCGTGGGCGCGCAAGTATGGTCGCGCAGGTATACCTGCGCGACTCATGGTGTACTTGCGCGATTTTCAACCAGTATTGAAATACTTGAGAGACTCTTTTTTAAACCCTTCAGAATTTTCTTGAGGTTCTTCCAGAAAAGGGACGCGCAAGTTATATTAAAGGAAATAAGTCGACGCGCAAGTGTTTGATAAGTTTCAACACTTAGGCCTTCCTTCTTCTCTTTAGATCTTCCGTTATAGGTAAGAAATTACCTTAGAAGTGTTCCGGAAGCTTTGAGAAGAGACTTGGGCGTCGGGAGCTTCAATCTGAGTTTCTGGAAAAAAGATCCTTTTCGAATGGGGGGCCCACAGGGTCTATTTATAGGCAAAATAAGACCCTGGGTGGTTACCGGGCGGTTACCGGGCGGTTATCACTTAGGTCGCGCAAGTCACTTGCACGACCATAAGGCGTCGCGCAAGTACTTGCACGACCACTAGGCGGCGCGCAAGTGTACTTGCGCGACCATGAGGGAACTTGCGCGACCTATGGGCAATGTTCTCCTTGTTCATCCCTTTGTCGATTTTTGATGTTTCTTCAAAGGATGAATCACATTGGGCTCAGATATTCCCCTTTTCCAATTTTTAGATTCTATGACGAAAGGAGCGTCAACAAAAGTCCCCCCTCGGAGTGGGATCTGGAGAGAAATGAGGATTTTACTTTGAGGAAATTGAATCCATCCAAAGGAAAAGGGGGCGCGCAAGACTTTAGGGCACAGAGGGCAGTGCGCAAGTGTGCTGGAACTTGACTTTTATTCAGAGTTCCTTTGTCTTTTGTGGGCAGTTTAAAGTCATGCATGCCGGACATAAAGGGGATAATGTTTAAGGTCGAAATAGCTTTGACCAAAATGGATTAAAATGGATTCAATTCCTTGACAATTTATCTGAAAACATATTACCATACTCAAGTATGAGGGAAAAAAATGTAAACTATGGCTTAAGAATATTTGAATCTGAGGAATGATATGAAAAAGAGCTAAAAGGCATTAGAAGAAGTAGTTTCCAAGAATGAAGTTACTATTATTTAACAAAACCCGTTAGGGGGTTGAAATATGTAGGGCCACCTATGGGCATTGGTTGCATGGTCAAATAAATAGCATCTTTTGGCTGACAAGTCTGTTATGTGGACTGTTTATGCAAGGCCACCTATGGGCACGTGCTGCATAGTCAGGCAAAAGAACTCCCAGAAATTTACTTTCCTAGTGCTAAAAGCCAGTGAAAGTTTATGGAGATTCAAATTTTCTAAAGTATAGAGTTTGTTGTATGGAAAGAGGTACTTGAATATGGAGAAGATATTTCCGAACAAGAACATCGAAGAACTGGATGAATATCACTCCTACGAAGGTCTGACCCAAACGTAGGGAAGAAGAATAAACCATAGACTTGAATACTTTCAGATCATGAAAAATGATATGGGACAAATATGTTGAGGATGGCTTTTTTTTTTTGCGGATCCCTACATACTGTCGTTTTAAGACAAATAAGGACAAAAGAGGCATTCTTCCCAAGAATGAAGTTACCATTATTTAACAAACCCGTTAGGGGGTTGAAACATGCAGGGCCACCTATGGGCATTGGCTGCATGGTCAAATAAATAGCATCTTTTGGCTGACAAGTCTATTATGTGGACTGTTTATGCAAGGCGACCTATGGGCACGTGCTGCATAGTCAGGCAAAAGAATTCTCAGAAGTTTGACATTTTTGTGACTAGAAGTCATGAAAAGGGTTATGAAGATCTGAAAATATTTAAGGTTAGGATTATAATACATAAAGATGGGTATTGTCCAATGTATATAGAGATACATAGGTCAATGAAAACCATAATCATGTTGTGGCTGGGTCCTAAATTGAAATTTTGGACATCACTACGTATCTCATAAGAATGAGAATCAAGCCATACGTAGTTCTTGAAATGCATTTTAACGTCGTGCAGGATGAAAGGGTGAGTGATCTTAGTTTAGGGTCATATAATTCGGACCATAATAATGAATACACAGTGTGTGTTTTCATTAGGACTTTTCATCCAAGGGACTGAAAGTGAAATTTGGGGTTATGCCCAAAAGACTTGGGACTGGATTCGAGGGACACTCAAATGTTCCTACGTATCCCATAAGGATGGGAATCAAGTCCACGTAGTTCTAGAATTACCCTTTGTACAAATTTGGTTCATACATGTGAAGGGTGAAAGGGGACTTTAGTGCAATGATGGTTTAACCTAAAAAAGTTCAGGCATTACCATGTATGCACGTAGTCTTTTGAAAATGAAAACCATGATTGAAAAATCAATGTTAATAATTGTTCTCTCTCAAATGAGGAAATCAAAGAATATTGTTGTTTATTGTCGTACCGGACAAAAGTTTTGTATAGTTTAACGTCATATAACAAGGACGAAAGTGAATCAATGTAAAGATATTGATTCCAGGGGCGGTTTCACGAATCAACATCATATGAGATGGTGGTGAACCGATGTGAAGAGATTGTTTTTGGGCTTGAACCTGGTGAGGTTGCCTACATGCCCAGCCTGGAGGGCAAGGATCAAAGTACGTGTAGTTCAATTAAAGAATGAATCAATGATCAAGTTGTTCTTGTGGACAATGATCTAATAAAAAAAATTGTTGGGACTTACACATGGTTAGTGGCCCAAAGGGAGTGTTATGGTTGATGTTCGCTCTAAGCTCACGTGAGTCATACTCGGTGTGAGAAACAAGAGGTAATAACAACCTTAACGATGTACAGTTTAATGTCATGTAGGACATAAAAAAGGGACTATGCAGTTTAAAGTCTTGCAGTTTGGACTATTGGTGTTGCACAGTTTAGTGTCATGTAGCAGGGACAAAATACAGTTTAATGTCATGTAGGACCTATCAAGGATTTTCTGTACAGTTTAGCGTCATGTAGTTAGGACGATGGGGATAAAATAGTTTAACGTCATATTGGACTAAAGGGGGACTGTGCAGTTTAATGTCATGCCGTAAGGACAAAATAACACACCATTTATATCATGTTGGACGAAAGTGCGAATAGTTTAAGGTCATATGCATGGACCGTGGATGGTGCAGTTTAATGTCATGCTGGACCTTTGATGATTATATAGTTTAACGTCTTTCCGGACGTGAGGGACTTTTATACAGTTTAGCGTCATGTAGTTTAGGATGTCATAGTTTAACGTCTTGCTGGACATAAGGGATTTGCAAATAGTTTATGGTCATATACATGGACCAGGGATGATGCAGTTTAAGGTCATGCTAGACGGTTTAGGGAACTTTTTCACAGTTTAATGTCGTGTGGGACGAAGTTGCAGTTTAATGTCATACTGGACCATTGCTGTATAGTTTAACGTTATATAGCAAGGACGAACTGGTGTTGTACAGTTTAAAGTCATGTAGCTCAGACTAAGGTGAACCAATATGAGGATATCAGTTCTGGGGACTTTTTACAGTTTATCGTCATGCTGGACGTTGGAAGTGCCACACAGTTTAATGTCATGTTTCTAGGACATTATACAGTTTAATGTCATGTAGGACATATAACAGGGACTATGCAGTTTAAAGTCTTGCAGTTAGGACTATTGGTGCTGCACAGTTTAATGTCATGTTGCAGGGACATAATAACAGTTTAATGTCATGTAGGACATTTCAAGGGATTTTTGTACAGTTTAGCGTCATGTAGTTAGGACGATGGGAACAATATTTTGTGTTTATACAAAATACTTCTTCATAAATCTGGCATTAGTTGGAGTCGTGATGTGTTCTCTATCCATTGAGATTAGAGAATATGCTCCATTGGAGTAGACCTTATGTATTGAATAAGGTCCTTCCCATTTTGGTTCAAGCTTGGGAGGCTTCTTTCCTGGTATCATTGGTGCTCTGAGAACCAATACCAATTCTCCCTGAATGAATGAACGAAGACGAACTTTTTTGTTAAAAGCTCGTGCTATTCGATTCTGATAGATTTCCAAGTGGTGCAAAGTGCACAATCGTTTCTCATCTAACTGTTCCAATTCATTCAACCACTTTTGGGATTGCTCATCTGTAGATAACTGATCACAAATGGCTATTCTGAGTGAGGGCAATTGAACTTCAATTAGCAAGACTGTTTCTGTTCCATATATCAAGGAATATGGAGTAGACCACGTTGCATTGCGAGTGGTAGTCCGATAAGCCCATAAAGCATGAAAGAGTTTATCAGGCCATGACCTCTTATCTTTATTCACCATCTTTTGCAGTATATTTGAAAGAGTCTTGTTGAAGGCCTCTATCTGGCCATTACCCGCTGCATGATATGGAGATGAATGGTTGGACTTAATGTTGTATTCTTGATACAATTTCTTTACCTCAGAAGAACAGAAGTTGGTGCCGTTGTCCGTCAATATGGTATGAGGGACACCAAATCTAGTAATGATGTTAGACTTAATGAAGCTAACAATGCATTTAGAACTGACTTCTTTGAGAGGTATTGCCTCTGCCCATTTGGAAAAGAAATCAGTAGCAGTAAGAATGTACTTAAACTGCTTGGCCGTGGCTGAAGGGTAAGGTCCCACCACATCCATTCCCCATGTGGAAAATGTCCATGAGTATTTAGCTGTATGAAGCAACTCTGGAGGTTGATGAATGAAGTTGGCATATACTTGGCATGAATGACACTTCTTTGTGAAATTAACACAATCTTGTATCATTGAAGTCCAAAAGTATCCAAGCCTTCGAATTTGATCAGATAGTCTATGTCCAGACTGGTGGGCACCACATACTCCTGCATGCACTTATTTTATGATAGTCATTGTCTCTTCACCATCAATACATCTGAAGAGAACTCCATCAAAACCACGTTTGTAGAGAATTTTCTCGAGGTGGTTTGGGCTATCATAAATAGTAAAATTGACCACACGTCGCCGAATTTGTTCTTTCTCGGCTCTATCAGGTGGAAGTGTTCCATTTTGAAGGTATTCCCTGATAGGTGACATCCATCATGTAGTATGACCATACGGTTCAGGAATGGGACTAATTTCATTAATTTCCTCTATTCTAACTTGAACATAAGGTGAAATTGCACGACGGTGGGCAATACATATGGTTTTTTCGTCCCGATTTGGATCTGCTAAAGTTGTGGCTATATTAGCCAGTGCATCAGCTTGAGCATTTTGTGATCTTGGGATATAAGAAAATTTCGGTTCTGAAGGGAATTCTGACATTAACTCTCTGACGTAATCATACAAAGGGATTAATTCTTCTTTTCTGATGGCATAATCCCCATTGACTTGTTTGATTACCAGGTCTGAATCACCTTTCACCTTTAAGTGATTCACTTGTGATTGAAGCGCTAACTCCAAGCCTGTAATGAGAGCTTGGTATTCAGCTTCATTATTGGTACCACATTCCCACAACAAAAAGGAATAAGGTAACACTGCCTTATCTGGAGAAATGATCACAATTCCTAAACCAACTTTGTTGAATTTAGGATTTTCCATTTTCTTCCCTGTTGGACTTCTAGAAGAACCATCAAAATACATTTCCCATGTTTGAGGACTCTCTTGAATAGAGAAAACTTCCTCATCAGGGAGTTCGATATCTGAATACGTGTCTTCCACTGAAGGATGTTCAGCCAGGAAATCAGTCAGAGCTTGGCCCTTAATTGCCTTTTGAGACACATATTGAATGTCAAACTGCTGTAAAATAACCGCCCACCTTGCCAGACGTCCTGTAAGCATTGGACGACTAAGGATGAATTTGAGTGGATTATTACGAGACACCAATTGGACCACATGTTGTTGCAGGTAGTGTCTCAGTTTCTGAACTGCAAAGATTAATGCTAGGCAGCACTTTTCAATACTTGAATACCGGGTTTCTGCTTCAAGCATAGTTCTACTGAGATAGTAGAGACTATTTTCATTCCCAGCATCATTCTTTTGAGCGAGAAAGGCACCCAATGATCGCTCTAAAGCTGTCACATAGAGGATAAGAGGTCTACCCTCAATAGGTGGCATGAGTACTGGTGGACTCAAGAGGTATTTCTTGAGAACATCAAATGCTTCTTGACATTCTTCAGTCCACTGGTAAGTGACTCCTTTCTTCAATAATTTGGTAAAGGGTAAACTTTTGCCTGCCAAATTGGCAATGAAACGCCGAATATAGGCTAAGTGTCCTTGAAGTCCTCTTAATTCTTTCAAATTCTGAGGAGGTGACATACCAAGGATTTATTTGGTCTTCTCAGGATCGACTTCAATACCACGATGGCGTACAACAAAGCCGAGGAATTTTCCTGAGGTTACCCCAAAAGCACATTTTAAGGGGTTCATCTTCAAATTATGTTGTCGAAGCTTGTGGAATATGACTTCCAAATTAGCCAAGTGATCAAAATGTTGTTTGGATTTAACCACCAAATCATCTACATAGCATTCAACGAATTTCCCTAAAAGAGGTTTGAAGATGCGATGCATGGCGCGTTGATATGTTGCACCTACATTCTTTAAACCAAAGGGCATCACCCGGTAACAAAACACGCCTTGAGGAGCTCTGAAGGCTGTATATTCCTCATCTTCTGGGGCCATTCGGATCTGATTATATCCAGAATATCCATCCATGAAAGAAAGTACTTCATAACCAGCCGTCGCATCAATTAAGAGTTCTGTAATCGGAACTGGGAAATCATCTTTAGGACAATACCGATTAAGATCTCTGAAATCGATGCAAACCCTAATTTGTCCTTTCTTATTCTTTACAGGGACAATATTAGCCAACCACTTGGGATATTGAACTTCTCTGACGAAGTTAGCTTTGATAAGCTTATCCACTTCAGCCTCGATTTTGGAAGCATAGGTTGGGTGTGTTCTTCTCGCGGCTTGCTTGAATCCTCGATGTTCTTTTAGCAAACCCAAATGATGGGTGGCAACATCAGGGTCAAGTCCAGGCATCTCTGTATAATTCCAAGCAAAAATATCTTTATTTTGCTTTAGAAAAGAAATATACATCTCTTGCTCTTCACGGGTCATGGCCGCACTAATTAAAGTGGGGCGTGGATCTTTCTCTGTACCCAGATTTACTTCTCTGAGTTCATCCACAGTGGTAGAGATACCCTCTTCAAATGCTGGAGGAGCATCTCTAAGATCTTCCTCTTCCTCTTCATCATGTGTTATTTCTTCTGTTTTTACTTGCAAAGTAGATGAAAAAACGAAATTCTCATGATCATAAGAGATGTCAAATTTTTCACATTTTGAAGAAGAAGATTCCATTTCCAACCCTATTGATGATAAAGGGTCTTCTTTGGGAAATAAAGAGTAGATGATGGATTGAGAATCGACATCATTATTCACCTCTGGTGTTGCTATAACTTCTTCTAGCCTGATTAGCGAAGTATAGACTTGTTGGATTTCAGCAGATGAAATGAAAACGTCACCACTTATGCTTTCATCACTGCTTGGTAAGTTACCAATTTCTCCCATGTTGTCTGGATCGATTGCCGTAATTGACATTATGGATCTTTCCATAAGAGTATTTTGATTTGGGCCAATTTTGTCAATTTGACTGATAGGTAACACATAATCTGTACTCACATGTGAAAATGGATTTATTGGAATTTTTTCCAAACCATATGGAGCATTAACTTTGGTAATTTCCTTCATTGTAGATTTTTCTCTTCCCTTCATGTGATAAAATTCCGCCTCAATGTATTGAGACTCACATGTCTTGAACGGGGCCTTATCACCATACAATGTTCCAACTTGACCATCAAAACAGTATTTGAGACATTGATGGTATGATGACGGAATAGCTGCATGCTGATGTAGCCAGGGTCTTCCAAGCAAGATATTGAAAGCTGAGTCTTGATCAACAATCATGAAATCCGAATTGGAAACAAGATCTCCAAACTGAGTTCTGGGCGTAACTTATCCCAGTGGTTCTTGTTCATTTTTATCATATCCTTGCAACATCATGGTAGAAGGAGATAAATCAGATTTCGTGAGGCCCAATCGACGAAGTGTACGAATGGGCATGAGGTTGACTCCTGAACCATTGTCAATGAAAGCTCTTCGAACATCTATACCATTGACTTTGCCAGATAAGTACAAAGGTTTTATGTGCCCATGCACAACATCATCTTCATCTTTATCAGTAAAAGATATCACTGCATGGCATTCTGCAGGATTATTCTCTATGTGATAGATTTCAGCTGCAGCAATTTCAGCTTCAAACTCCTGAGGACTTGACAAAGCTTCGATGAGTGCTTCCCGAAGATCTCTTGACAGATTCAAAGCATCCAAAATTTATAACTTGGATGGTACTAGGGCCAAGTGTTTCAATATATCATACTTTTGATCTAGAGGTCTGCGTTTCCCAATAGGAATATGCATTTTAGCAGTTACCTTGGAAGCAGATGCTTTGGAAACTGATGCATCTTGTATTGAAGCTGGCAACATCCTTGGTTTTGGCAAATTAGACTGATTAGATCCATTTACTTGCTGAGATAAAGAAGATGGAACTTTTAATCGGTCTTCCAAAATAACTGTGCCGAAACTGAGTTGGCCATTGGCAAAAGAACTTGCTTCTTCTTTTTGAGCTCGCTGAAGGGCTCTACCACGAGTTTCTGCTTCATATACGGTGCTAGCAGGGGTAGAATTAGAATAGTGGCTTCGGAAAGATCCACATCGTCCCCTATATCCTGAAACTCTAGAACTTCCTCGGGTTCCCTTATTTGATACAGGGAATTCAGGCTCATCAAGACTGGAATATGAATCTGTTAATTGAATCATATTAACAGAACCAAAGATTAACTCTTCATCTGATAAAGACTCTGCCTGGTTAGCCTGTTTAGGTTGTGCCGTTTGATGGGGCGGTGCCCATGGCTTCGAAGTAGATGGCATGAAATCTGCCAGAGTCAAAGACAATTTAGGTTTTGCTACATACTTATCTTCTCCTAATTCCTCTTTCTTCTTTGAATTGCGCTGCCCTTTTGAGGATTTGTCTTTTGATGGAGGCTTTACTGCAGCTTTTGTAGGAGACACAATTGGCTTCTTCAATTGTGTTTTCAAAATGGAATGGGTCCGATTGATTGTCTTTCTGACCATCCAATCATCATATTTTTTCGCAGTTTTTCTTTTGACTTCCTGCCACTCGCCTCCTTCCTCTAGATCTATAGCGGTAATACATGCTACATGAGCTGAAGAACCCTTCAATTTGGCTTGTCCCAAGTCGACCATCTTTTGCAGGAGGTATTTAAAGACAAAACACTCCTGGATGGGATTCCCCAACATTTGATGAAAGGGACAATAATTGGGATGGTCTTCATCTCCTTCCTTGTTTGGCCTCTTGGGCACTGGTAATTGAACCAAATTATTTTCCAGAGCTGAAATGAAGTAACCAGGAACTTGTTCACTTTGGAAAGAGTATGTTTTACTCTTCATATCCTCAAATTGTTTCCGTCGTTGATCTTTTTGATCATTTGGACGAAACATCCTTTGTTGTTGGCGTTCAGGAGGTGGAACCCTTCAAGAAATTGAAGGTTTTGAAGTAGAAATAGGTACAGGTGCTTGTTTAAGCATGACTTTAGCAGTTTCTTCTTTACCCATTCTTCTTCCTGGAGCTGATGGAATTATACGAGATTTGACCTTAGCCTGTATAAGGGAATCTTCAATCTGTTGAGCGATTGAAGTAAGGTCTCGAAACCCTCCTGTGTATTTCACAGGGATCAATGGCGTGCGTAATTCGTCACGCAAATTTGCCACACATATTGGCAATAATTCCTCCTGAGGGAGTGCTAAACTCAAGGAATATGTTAATCCCTTCCAACGAGCAATGAAATCAGAGACTCTTTCATTCTCCCTTTGCTTGCAGTTTGTAAGATTG
The DNA here is from genome assembly GCA_963277665.1 of Viscum album. Lineage (NCBI taxonomy): Eukaryota > Viridiplantae > Streptophyta > Magnoliopsida > Santalales > Viscaceae > Viscum > Viscum album. The sequence goes on from OY728158.1 coordinate 1,618,042,348, forward strand.
AAAACTGTCGTTTTTGGAAAAGTTGAGCTAAACTGAAGAAGGAATTTTTGACGAAGATCCTCCCATCCGATGACTGACCGGGATTGCAAGCTTGTATACCAGACAAAAGCTGGTCCTTGCAAGGTTCACACGAAGCATCTGAGTTTCACTGCTTCTTGCTACTCTGGAGTTCCCATAATAGGATCACAACAAGACACGTAATGCGTCAAATGCTGTTCAGTGTCGCCTGATCCATTGAAAGTAGGGAAAACAGGGTTTCCAAAACTGGATGGAGGAGAAATTGAATCTACCCATTCAGGGTAAACTTTCTTTTCAGGTTGAACTTGCGCCCGTTTCCCTTCCATAGTTTCTAACCGAGCTGTTAATGACTCAATAGTAGTTATTAACTTTTGAGGAACGTCAGGTTGAACTTGGTTTTGGGTAGGTGCAATGAATGGAGCTTGGACAGATGTGGTGATTGGTGCTGCAACTGATGGTAGTGCTGCTAACCGTTGTTGCGTTTGACCCATAAGATTAGACCTCTGTGGGTGTACTGATAAAGGAGGATATTCTTGATCCATCTCAGTAGTTACAACAAATTCCTTCGGCTGTCTGACTTCAGAATTCTTAAGAAGAAGACTACTCTGAAGTAGTTCTGCATTCAACCTTCTTAAGTCTTTCATTTCTTTCTCCTGTTGTGCAAACCTTTTCTCTAATGAGAGCGATTGACCTCCTTCAGAGGAAGGGTGAGAAGTAACCTGATTCTTTCCTTTCCCCTTATTGGATCCTTTTCGGAGAGGGGGAAGTGGGTTACTTGAAGGAATACCCAGATTTTGGGTAAGCCTTTGATTACGTGTGCGCACACCTTCTTCATTTAGGTCTGTGTGCGCAACTTCTTGAGCAGGAACCTCTTCGTCTGGTCCCTCTGATTGAGCCTCATCTAGTGAATCAGCAGCAACGGCATTGATGACATTAATGGATGCGTATTTCATGGAATCCTTTCTATCAACATTTCTGTGATATTGTTTTCTTCTATGTCCATGATGAGACATGGCATTCCGTTGACTTGATCCCTCAGGAACTTCTTGGAGAACCGTCACTTGGAGAGAATCTCCTGATAGCTTGTCTCTTCGTTCCTCTTGAGGCTTATTCCTTAATCGAGAGAATACTGACTTTCTCTGAGGGAGGGATTGAAGATTTGAAAAAGTCCCCAGTCCGGTGGACTGGGGATGTTCCTGCTGCTTCCGCTCAACTCCTCGAATCCCATTTGTTGACTCTGAGGGTTGGGTTAGAGAAGTCCCCAGTCTGGCAAGCTGGGGTGTCTCTTGACATGCTATGTCTGAGATCTTCTTAAAATCTCTCTTGATCTTGCGAATTTTAGTTCGGAAATTAGCTGGATGCATTAACCTGTATCCACTTTTATCACCTGGTTCAACAGATCATTGGATGATTTCCGAAACTTCTGTCATTTGATGACGTGTTTGCTCCAGACGAGAGGCTTGTGCAATATTCTCGCCTGCTTGATGTAGGATCAATTCAACAACTTGTTCTCTATATACTTGATTTTGAGAGGAACTAGTTTAAGCGTGTTCTTGAGCAAGCTTTTGATTATGAACAAAGCCCATTGACTGTGGCCGGCCATGGGCAATAACATTGCATGAGACCATTTTCGGCGGGCTTTGCTGACCGGAAAGCACTGTGAAATGTAGTGCTCCGTGAACACCCCGTCCTCTGATATGAACATCAGATGGAGCATTGGCAATTAACTGACGCAATCTTCTTAGTGCGCCAAGGCATGAACGTTGAAGGGTTCTCTATTGCTTTTCAGCCTTCGGATACCGAGAGACTGATAGAGATGCCAAATCAATCTGACGTTGTAGCCCTTCTATTATCTTAAGATGATTTTCATATTCATCGTAAGATAAAACCTTCTTCTTTAATTGACAAAGAGTTTTCCATATGTTGAGACGAATATCATGGATTCCATCATCCGTCAACATCTTTGGAATGTCGTACTGGGAGTCAGCCAAAGGCCAAAACATGACTGGTACTTCACCTTTTGCCAGTTTTTTCCTCATGTTCAGCATTTCCTCTTTATTATTAAATGAAGATTCTTCTACCTGTTTGGACTAGAGTTGGTGTTTCCTTGTTGCTTCATCAGATTCAACAAGATTGTTAGAGAAATCACTATTCATGCTGGAAGATGAATGACCCAGGGATGGTTCGAAGAATAACCTGAACCCCAGGCTATCTTCTGATGGAGAAAGAGTTTCACCTGCCGATAGTAAAGTATCAGACATGACTGGTTTTACGTTTGCAAGTGCCTCGAGATAGGAGGTCTTTCTCGTCACTACATTTCCTTCTGAAGAATTTTTGAGACAACGTGGATCACTACTGCGGAGAGGACTTTCGCAGCGAAGTTCATCACCATGAGGAGGACCGTCATGATGGGTTACAGCAAAAGATGAAATCTCTTGCTCCTTGGTCTTCTGACCACACAGAGGGTTCCTGTGGCTCTCATCTGAAGAAGAAACTTCAAGATTGACCGAATTTTCATGAAGCAAGTCTTCATGAGGAAGTGTTTGTTGAAGACCTTCAGAATTAATGTTCCCGTTATTGGGAACTGAGGGAGTAGAATCTTGAATTCCGACAGATAAATGTCTTAGGGCTTCAAGAACTCCAGCATCGAGCAAGGCCTTGTTGCAGATTGGCCTTTGATCTCCTGACTGTGCTGGGCGGATCTTTTTCTTAGATGCCTTCTTACTCGCTTTAGAAACCACTTGATGACGAAAGTGATTGCTCTGAGCAGGTGTATGTGCCTGATCAGGAAAGATGGTCAGGTTAGGCTGACGATCTCCACTCAAATCAAGTGTATGTGCCTAACTTGGTTGTCCGTATGATATGGGGGAGTATGCCCCATAACCCTCTTGGACTGGAACAGATGTGTGTGTCTGTTCCGGAGTGAATCGTTGATGTGTCACTCCATTGCTAGGGATAGATTTATGTGTCTGTCCCTGAGATGATGCTGAAGATGTTATGATATCCTGGCAAGCATCCAGAATATGAGCAGGAATTTTCTTCTGCTCTTTCACCATTGACAAAATATGTTTGGTGACTTCAGCCGCCGGAACGGGGATATATGTCCATTCCGGGCTTGGAGTAGGTGTATGTGCCTGCTCCTGTCCTCCTTTTCCTGTCAGTGAATCCTGACAGTACTCAAGTGTGGAAGCAGAGAGTTGAGTCTGCCCCCTGTTTGTCGTCGGGACTTTCCGACTGACTTCTCTGTGTGCTACCAAGCGAGACTATTGGTAGGCTTGATTAGTATTAGCAGGTGTATGTGCCTGCTGATTACACTTCGTCAAACGCGGTTGACGAGATCCATTATCTGTAGTCAGACGAGCCTGCTGACTAACTGGTGATGTATAAGCAGGTGTATGTTCATGCCTATGGTACTCTGCCGGAATTGCCTGGCGGGATAGGCTTGATGCTGCCAGACGAGTCTGCTGGACAGGGGAATTAAAACGAACAGGTGTGTATGCCTGCTCGTTGTTTTCCACCAAGTTAGGTTGGTGGACTTCTCCGGAGATGGCAGGGATGGCAACCTGCCTATTGTTAACCGGATTCCGTCTCTGGCGGTTCATCTTGCTTGCTCGGGTTCGAGGAACCTGAGCTGAATGCCTGGAGTCGGTACCCTCATCATGTTGAGGGCGCACTACCGCACGAGTCTGGCGGCGATTGTTGATGGGAGCCCTCGGGAAGGACTCCTGTCTTTTTGAATTAAGGTCTTGCGGGACCTGCTCATTCACTTCCTCAGAGTAAGGGAGTGAATGGAAATTGCGTTCCGGGGATAACGACCCGAAACGGTTAGAGACGGTAGTCAGCACCGCCTGCTTCTTGATCGCTGGCCACCGTTGTCCAGACGACTAGGTAGAGTTGTTAACTTGGAGGTCTTGACGAGCGGACTCCAGAGTTGGGACAGTACCGTTGCGACGGTACTCCTTAACCAGTGCATTAGAAACCCAGCGTTGAAGACGCTGAGTTGGTGATGTCATCCTCAGAGCGGATGACGTTCCAGCAGGAGTAGTATCATTGGTTTTCACAGCAGCAGACCTCACAGTAGAGGTGTTCACAGTAGCAGTATTCACAGAGGTGAATTTAAGGAAAGCCATTTTGCAGAAGATCTTGAGAAACGAGTGCCTGTTCCATATAACAGACATAATCAAGATGAATCCGGCCACTGCATCTTTTGGATGAGCATATGTCAATGATTGCTTTGTTGGCCCAAGGGGCCTAACAAATAAGAAGAATATCACTTTAACTTGGTTAAGGATTCACGTCGGGTTCACCATTTTTGTTTCGCACGGAATCCGGGGATGACCTCCTGGACGGGAGATTCAAACGTTCTGATCGGTTTCTAACGGGTTTGTTCGTAGAACCGGAAACATCCAATGATTCCACATCCGTTTGGACCTACTTTCCAAAGGCAGGCGCTCATTATCTTGTGGACTAATGAGGCTTAGGAATTTGCATTGGTTGAGAGGATGGGAGGTCGGACTCATCACACCTTTTTGAGGGGAATTATTGTCTACTCCGGGACTCTCTTTATAGATTTAAGTTATGTTCGTGAATCCTTATTACATTACCAAGTATAAAATGTGCTTTCTTTTAGTTTTAACAATCAATGATTAAATATGCAAGAAATTTAGAGAATCTTTTATATGTATTCGAGGTTCTTCATCAATAGAGAATCATCTATATCTGTTTAGAGATTATTGGTCAATGGTATCCTTCAAAACATTTATAAAAAAAAGTCTCTTGGTCATTATGATGACCAGGCTGGTTTTAAAGCCACTCAGTGGGGCACTTGAAGTTTATCGTCATTCAGAAGGACAGAGATTATTTCAAAGTTGGGATCGAACCCATAAATGGGCTACCTACGTATCCTTTGTTTTAGAAAAGGAATCAGAACCCACGTAGTTCGAGTTTATGGAGTATGATGTTTATGATTGATGGCTCAAAGATGAATGTCATAATTACTTTTACACTCTAAGCTCACGTGAGTCATGCTCGGTGTGAGAAACAAGAGGTATTGGTAAAAATTAGACAATTGTACCATGAAAGATGCAATCATAAGAATTTGTTTGGGGCTTATGTATGGATGACTGCCCAGATAAATGAAGGTTTAGGATTTACTTTTAGGGAGAAAATCCATGAACAGGGTCCATAAAGTTATATGTGCTTCATGGAGATTTGAATACTCTAATCTTGGGGCTTACTCCTGAGGAGGATGCCCAATTTAGGAGGGGATTTATGATTAGGTTTTACTCCTGAAAAGGAAACCCAAATCAAAGGTAAATTATGACGGATTTAAGAGAAATTTAAGGGGACTTGGGACTTATTCTTTAAAAGGAAGCCCAAGGTTATGACTGAGTCTTATTCCTGAAAAAGGAGACCCAGGTTAGGGATTAAGGTTTGGGGCTTACTCCTGGGGAGGATGCCCAAGATTGGGAACTTTAAGAATTTGGGGCTTACTCCTGAGGAAGATGCCCAGATTAAAGGTTTTTATAACTGGGGATTATTCCTAAAAAGGAGACCCAGGTTAGGATTCTCTCATCTTAAAGGATGAGGTTGAATGAATGAACTCTCCGTATTTTAGTGACATAAGGATATTTAAATCACCAGAATTTGAGAGATATTCCACAGAATTCCTTTCAGATAAGAAAGTAAAATCAAGAAATCATGCCATAAATGGCTTTGAAGAGTGTCTTGAAGACTGAATCTTGAAAAGAAAAGGTGTGATGGCTTAAGAGGGGTAAAAATGGGCAAGATGGGCACCCAAAAAGATATGGGCGCGCAAGTCTTGCAAGGCGCGCAAGTCTTCCGTGGGCGCGCAAGTATGGTCGCGCAGGTATACCTGCGCGACTCATGGTGTACTTGCGCGATTTTCAACCAGTATTGAAATACTTGAGCGACTCTTTTTTAAACCCTTCAGAATTTTCTTGAGGTTCTTCCAGAAAAGGGACGCACAAGTTATATTGAAGGAAATAAGTCGGCGTGCAAGTGTTTGATAAGTTTCAACACTTAGGCCTTCCTTCTTCTCTTTAGATCTTCCATTCTAGGTAAGAAATTACCTTAGAAGTGTTCTGGAAGCTTTGAGAAGAGACTTGGGCGTCGGGAGCTTCAATATGAGTTTCTGGAAAAAAGATCCTTTTCGAATGGGGGGCCCACAGGGTCTATTTATAGGCAAAAGAAGACCCTGGGCGGTTACCGGGCGGTTACCGGGCGGTTATCACTTAGGTCGCGCAAGTCACTTGCACGACCATAAGGCGTCGCGCAAGTACTTGCACGACCACTAGGCGGCGCGCAAGTGTACTTGTGCGACCATGAGGGAACTTGCGCGACCTATGGGCAATGTTCTCCTTGTTCATCCCTTTGTCGATTTTTGATGTTTCTTCAAAGGATGAATCACATTGGACTCAGATATTCCCCTTTTCCGATTTTTAGATTCTGTGACGAAAGGAGCGTCAACACTGTCATAAAAGAAGTGCATGCAGGAGTCTGTGGTGCCCACCAGTCTGGACATAGACTGTCTGATCAAATTCGAAGGCTTGGATACTTTTGGCCTTCAATGATACAAGATTGTGTTAATTTCACAAAGAAGTGTCATTCATGCCAATTATATGCCAACTTCATTCATAAACCTCCAGAGTTGCTTCATACAGCTAAATACTCATGGCCATTTTCCACATGGGGAATGGATGTGGTGGGACCTTACCCTTCAGCTACGGCCAAGCAGTTTAAGTACATTCTTACTGCTACTGATTTCTTTTCCAAATGGGTAGAGGCAGTACCTCTCAAAGAAGTCAGTTCTAAATGCATTGTTATCTTCATCAAGTCTAACATCATTACTAGATTTGGTGTCCCTCATACCATATTGACGGACAACGGCACCAACTTCTATTCTTCTGAGGTAAAGAAATTGTATCAAGAATACAACATTAAGTCCAACCATTCATCTCGATATCATGCAATGGCTAATGGCCAGATAGAGGCCTTCAATAAGACTCTTTCAAATATACTACAAAAGATGGTGGATAAAGATAAGAGGTCATGGCCTGATAAACTCTTTCATGCTTTATGGGATTATCGGACTACCACTCGCAATGCAATGCGGTCAACTCCATATTCATTGGTATATGGAACAAGAGCAGTCTTGCCAATTGAAGTTCAATTGCCCTCACTCAGAATAGCCATTTGTGATCAATTATCTACGGATGAGCAATCCCAAAAGCGGTTGAATGAATTGGAATAGTTAGATGAGAAAAGATTGTGCACTTTGCACCACTTGGAAATCTATCAGGATCGAATATCACGAGCTTTTAACAAAAAAGTTCATCTTCGTTCATTCATTCAGGGAGAATTGGTATTGGTTCTCAGAGCACCAATGATACTAGGAAAGAAGCCTCCCAAGCTTGAACCAAAATGGGAAGGACCTTATTCAATACATAAGGTCTACTCCAATGGAGCGTATTCTCTAATCTCAATGGATGGAGAACACATCACGACTCCAACTAATACCAGATTTCTGAAGAAGTATTTTTTATAAACACAAAATATTGTTCCCAGATCCAAAACAATCACATTGGTTCATGATATTTTGTCCGAGATGACATTAAACTATATTTTGTCCTACATGACACTAAACTGTATTATGTCCTATCTACATGACATTAAACTGTACAGAAGTTCCATATTTTGTCCGAGATGACATTAAACTATATTTTGTCCTACATGACACTAAACTGTATTATGTCCTATCTACATGACATTAAACTATACAGAAGTTCCATATTTTGTCTGAGATGACATTAAACTATATTTTTTCCTACATGACACTAAACTGTATTATGTCCTATCTACATGACATTAAACTGTATAGAAGTTCCATATTTTGTCTGAGATGACATTAAACTATATTTTGTCCGAAATGACATTAAACTATATTATGTCCTAGCAACATGACATTAAACTGTGTGGCACTTCCAACGTCCAGCATGATGATAAACTGTAAAAAGTCCCCAGAACTGATATCCTCGTATTGGTTCACCTTAGTCCTAGCTACATGACTTTAAATTGTACAGTACCAGTTCGTCCTTTCTATATGACATTAAAACTATACAGCAATGGTCCAGTATGACTTTAAACTACAACTTCATCCCACATGACATTAAACTGTGAAAAAGTTCCATAAACCATCCAGCATGACCTTAAACTGCATCATCCCTGGTCCATGTATATGACCATAAACTATTTGCAAATCCCTTATGTCCAGCAAGATGTTAAACTGTGAAATCCTAACTACATGACGCTAAACTGTATAAAAGTCCCTCACGTCCGGAAAGACGTTAAACTATATAATCATCAAAGGTCCATCATGACATTAAACTTCACCATCCACGGTCCATGCAAATGACCTTAAACTATTTGCACTTTCATCCAACATGACATAAATGGTGTGTTATTTTGTCCTTACAGCATGACATTAAACTGCACAGTCCCCCTTTCGTCCAATATGACGTTAAACTATTTTATCCCCATCGTCCTAACTACATGACGCTAAACTTTACAGAAAATCCTTGATAGGTCCTACATGACATTAAACTGTATTTTGTCCCTGCTACAAGACACTAAACTGTGCAGCACCAATAGTCCTAACTGCAAGACTTTAAACTGCATAGTCCCTTTTTTATGTCCTACATGACATTAAACTGTACATCGTTAAGGTTGTTATTACCTCTTGTTTCTCACACCGAGTATGACTCACGTGAGCTTAGAGCGAACATCAACCATAACACTCCCTTTGGGACACTAACCATGTGTAAGTCCCAACAATATTTTTTATTAGATCATTGTCCACAAGAACAACTTGATCATTAATTCATTCTTTAATTGAACTACACGGACTTTGATCCTTGCCCTCCAGGCTGGGTATGTAGGCAACCTCTCAGGGTTCAAGCCCAAAAACAATCTCTTCACATCGGTTCACCACCATCTCATATGATGTTGATTTGTGAAACCACCCCTGGAATCAATATCTTTACATTGATTCACTTTCGTCCTTGTTATATGACGTTAAACTATACAACACTTTTGTCCGGTACGACAATAAACTACAATATTCTTTGATTTCCTCATTTGAGAGAGAACTATTATTGACATTGATTTTTCAATCATGGTTTTCATTTTCAAAAGACTACATGCATACATGGTAATGCCTAAACTTTTTTAGGTTAAACCATCATTGCACTATAGTCCCCTTTCACCCTTCACATGTACGAACCAAATTTGTACAAAGGGCATTTCTAGAACTACGTGGACTTGATTCCCATCCTTATGGGATATGTAGGAACATTCGAGAGTACCTCGAATCCAGTCCCAAGTCTTTTGGGCCTAACCCCAAATTTCACTTTCAGTCCCTTGGCTGAAAAGTCCTCATGAAAACACACACTGTGTATTCATTATTATGGTACGAATTCTATGACCCTAAACTAAGATCACTCATACTTTCGTCTTGCACGATGTTAAACTGCATTTCAAGAACTACATATGGCTTGATTCTCATTCTTATGAGATATGTAGTGAAGTCCAAGTTTCAATTCAGGACCCAGCCACAACATGATTATGGTTATCATTGACCTATGTATCTCTATATACATTGGACAATACCCATCTTTATGTGCTATAATCCTAACCTTAAATATTTTCATATCTTCATAACCCTTTTCATGACTTCTAATCACAAAAATGTCAAACTTCTGAGAATTATTTTGCCTGACTATGCAGCACGTGCCCATAGGTGGCCTTGCATAAACAGTCCACATAACAGACTTGTCAGCCAAAAGATACTATTTATTTGACCATGTAGCCAATTCCCTTAGGTGGCCCTGCATATTTCAACCCCCTAATGAGTTTGTCAAATAATGGTAACTTCATTCTGGGGAAGAATGCCTCTTTTTTCCTTATTTGTCTTAAACGACAGTATGTAGGGATCCGCAAAAAATAGCCATCCTTAATATATTTGTCCCATATCCTTTTTCATGATCTGAAAGTATTCAAGTCTATGGTTTATTCTTCTTCCCTACGTTTGGGTCAGACCTTCGTAGGAGTGATATTCATCCAGTTCTTCGATATTCTTGTTCGGAAATATCTTCTCCATATTCAAGTACCTCTTTCCATACAACAAACTCTATAATTTAGAAAATTTGAATCTCCATAAACTTTCACTGGCTTTTAGCACTAGGAAAGTAAATTTCTAAGAGTTATTTCGCCTGACTATGCAGCACGTGCCCATAGGTGGCCTTGCATAAACAGTCCACATAACAGACTTGTCAGCCAAAAGATACTATTTATTTAACCATGCAGCCAATGCCCATAGGTGGCCCTGCATATTTCAACCCCCTAACGGGTTTTGTTAAATAATAGTAACTTCATTCTTGGAAACTACTTCTTCTAATGCCTTTTAGCTCTTTTTCATATCATTCCTTAGATTCAAATATTCTTAAGCCATAGTTTACATATTTTCTCTCATACTTGAGTTTGGTAATTTGTTTTCAGATAAATTCTCAAGGAATTGAATCAATTTTAATCCATTTTGGTCAAATCTATTTCGACCTTAAACATTAGCCCCTTTATGTCCGGCATGCATGACTTTAAACTGCCCAAAAAAGACAAAGGAACTCTGAATAAAAGTCAATTTCCAGCTCACTAAATATACATTTTTGTATGATTTAGGTAATATTGAGCAATTAAAAAGTTCAAAGTTTGTAGGATTATTTGTAATAATCCTAGTAAAAATCAAACTATGCTTACTAGGCCCATTGGCTTAAGTAAATTTGAAGCAGGTAATGAAAGAATGCAGGTACAAATGATTAAAGGTGAAAGTGTTTTTCATTGACGCATAGGAGATAGAAAGACATCCACAGACTGGAGTCTCTTCTCTTTTTCAAGAATTACAGAAGATTGTCAACATAAGTCTTCATTTGATGTATAGCATCCTGAGCCTTATCAGTAGTTACTTGAAGCTCGTGCACTTGACCAGCTTCACTCTTTTCTGCTTGTTGAAGTGCCTTGTTAGCATCTGCGATGGCTTTCATGCAATTCATATGAGTTTCATCCAATGATTTATTAAGATGATCAAGTTCCCCAGTAACAGCATCTAACTGTTGCTGGAATTGCACCTGCTGGACGACCTTTTCTTTGATTTTTTGCTTCAGATCCTTCATCTTGGTATCATAATCAGCTTCAGCTTGGGGTATCACAGCCTCAAATTTGCCTATGTTGACTAACAATTTCACTCTGGTCAAATCTTCGCGACTTGTCTGCACTTTCTCCCTCCTGAAAATGATCTGTTTCACCGCAGCATGGATCTTTTCATACCCAAAACCACCAAGTCCCAGTATAACAAATTGGGATGACAATCGAGAAATTTTTGATGGTAGCTCTTCTAAAGGCACCCCAGATATGATGTTCCATATGTTGTTCCATGCCTTACGTCGTGAAAATCTGAATGCTTTAAGCATCTCTGGATCTGATTCAATATCATCGTCAGAAGGGGGTATGTAATCTGGAATTAGCGCGCTTAGGGAAGTGCCTTGTCCTTCTCTTTCCCCCCTGACTTGTGCTTCTTCACTTTCAATTCCCGTTGGGACAGAGGCTGAGGCCTCATCTCCGGATCTAGTCATTGCAGTTGATGGTCCTGCATGATTAATTGAAAGGTTTAGTCAACTTCAAAGGATAACAAAAGAATAGATTGTCTTCCGAATAAAGTACAATCACAAATATTGTTATCCCTTACCCAAGGGTGGTTCGGAAACCTGAGAAGACTTCTCCCCATCTTTCCCGGTTTCAACAGGATTTTCAAGATGGGTCTCAGGAGATTTTATTGGATTTAGCTCTACTTGAGCTAATGTTTCCGCAATGATAGGGTTGACATCAGTGTCCACACCCTCTTCGGGAATTGGCAGTTCAGCGGCTTCTACGGAAGAAACTGCATATTATTTTCCATCATGGTTAGAAGTATATTTTTTAAAAAAAAATTTGGGCGAAGGGTAGCACTCATGCCCAAGGTCTTCTAAATCATATGACAACTTAGCATGATCATAAAATTCTTCAAAAGTCATTCCTTGATTCATCATTTCATCCGATGATACTTCAGAATCTTGATTAGTCTCACCAGTGGGAGCATTTGCTACATATTCTTGCCGACTTATGTCCTGCAACCCCTGACCCTGGACAGTACCTTCAGTAGTAGGAGGGATACTGGGAATGGATGGTAGCTCTTCTCCAGGAGCAACCAAGTCAGCCTGGGTCTGTGATTGTTCTACAGCACCCTCCACGACCTTTGAAGGAGGGTCATTCCTTTCCCTCAAGGGGGAAATTGAAGAAGCCCCTGCAATTCTCAGAAATATGAGTGTAACCATATGATTGTGGGTATAAACTCATGATTGTTCAAAAGACTTACCACTGCTAATGAAACGTTTAGCTATGGATTTCCTCCTTCGTTGCCATGGCTTCTTTTGTTTTTTCGGAGTATCAGTAGTCTCCCTTATTGGCACTTGGATTGGCGAATGGAAGGCTATGTCCAGTGCCTCATTCATGGCCTGCTGGCCTGGAGATATCTCGCCTGGTTCGCGAGGAGAATCAACAGCAGCCCCGATAGCAGTACCACCAGGGATATATTGTGGCGAAGGAACCCCGGTCCCTTTCTTTGCAAGCTGCAAGATGAAGAAAATAACTTCCTTAAGTAACAAAGCTTCAACTGAAATCAAGTTGCAAAGAAAATAAGGAAAGAAAACTTACATCTTCAGGAGCCACATACTCTTGCCATTCCTCATCTCCAGAACCACCAACCCCCTCAGTGGCGCCACGATCAATCATTTCCTTCACCCGCCTGGTGATAGGAACTGAGTCATCAGTGGCATATATGAGCATTTTCAGATCTCTGATGTAAGCTCGCACTTCATTGGGGTTATCTCCGTATTGAAGATTTTTAGAAGCTACAAGATATCCTATTCCAAGAAGTTGTAGGCCCTCACACAAATCCAGCCAGGCGGTCTCAGTATCACAGTATAAGCTCTGCCATAGCTGAACAGCCTCTGGTCTTAGATATAAAGGCTGTGAGGAAGGTCCTACAATTTTTTATTTTAATTTCTTCCCAACTCCTGCAACTACAGATAGAGAATAAGAATGTAAGACTTATTACTTTATAAATTAGCAGTGATTGAAATTACTACAATGAAATAACTCACCAGGAGTTGATGGAGTGGGTCTTTTAATTCTGGCTGGAGTATTATATCGGGCACGAAACCGCTTTGCTGCCGGTTGTGCCTCATCATCCCCATAGTGATAATCCAATGAATCAGTTCTAGAAGAGGAGTCTGTTGAATCTATTTCAGGTGGAGAAGCATCACCTTCATGAGGAAGGGTTTCTTTCTCTACAGTCCTCTTCCTCTTTCCCACTTGATATACTGGGTGATTCAATATCCCTTTGGGGTATGATTCTATCCAGTGTTCGGCATAAAATGTAGTCAGATTATGTGCCGCTTTTTCAACTGGTAGATCAAATACTGCCCCAGTCTTCTCTCTTGATGTCAGCAACCATAGTTGTCGAGCAACCATCGGATGTTGCTCTAACCTAACATGTACTGGAGGGGATACAACAATCTTTTGCAAACATTTGAATTGGCGTGCAAATCTATATGGAGCATAGTCCTCACATATGATTTCTCCATCAATCCTGGCTACTACCACGCCATCCCTGTAAGCTAGCATGTATGCCCTCAAATCCAAATGGGTTGTCCCATCATCAACAAATCGCCCGGATGGCGGACTTCCATAAGTAAAGAAGTTGAATTCCTTAAACATGATTAGTCTTACTTTCATGTCATAACCATTAACATCTAATGGAGCAATTCCATAGAATGCTTGGACTGACGGTCTGAAAGAGCTTCCAGGAATTTGTAATCCATTCTGTACGTTGTAAGTCCTGAAGTGAGTGGCAATCCATCCCCACAAAACCTGGAATGGTCCCACTATTCTTAAAGGAGATTTACCCTAGAAGACGTGAAGTAAACTCCTGTGAATCTTTGCTAAAATGGGGGTAGCTAACCCAACCATTTTTCCCTCAGCCAACTTTTCCGCAATGACGAAGGTCCCTGGCCTAACGCCTCCCTTCGAATCCCTGACCGGCAAGAGATAAACACTGAGCCACATTGCCAAGAAACCCGCCAGACGAGTTTTCTTTGGAATTCTTTGATTCACTTCATATCCTCACTTTTCAAACTCTCCTGCTTCTAGAGTTGGCCAAAATGTGCCAGGAGCTCCTCTCTTCTCAGATTTTGGACAAGTGGTAGGACGTCTGGGCCTGGTATCCTTGGATTTCTTTTTCTTGGATCCTTTTTATTTTAGCTCCATCCCTTTCTTCTCAGTAAGAAACACATTCATCCATTCTTCCGGATGAATATCTTTTCTAAAATGAGTTAATGAGGTCTCTGAACTCTTGATCCTGTGAAAGATTTTAAATAATTCTCAAGCCAAAGCAGGAGTCTTCTCTGAATCATTCCAAGTCACCTTGGGAGGAATGAATTCATCATACATGTCGCCCAAGATTGGAGCTCCTGAAATCTTGTGGACATCCCACAAACTGATACCTACTTCTCCATGAGTCAAATGGAAAGAATTAGTCGCTGGGCTCCAGTGGCTGAGTATCTCTGGCACGAAGTTATGATGTCTGTAAACATATGTTTTCCCAACCCAAACGGCCTCATATATTGCAGCTCTCTTCAGATCCTCAATAAAATCTTCGCAAGTCTGTTGCACCCAGTATGCCCACATCCAAGTTGGCTTCACACCTCCCCCAGGACGGAAATCCCAACTTTTCTTCCAGCCTTTGGATTAATCCATCTGAGCATTTCGGAAGATTGAAGGATGAAAATGTGGTTGAAGCTCAGGTGTATGATCTTTCAGATCTGGTGTGCAAGGTCTATGATGCATCACATAAGCCTTCTCCACTGTTCCAGCAGTTAGAAATGATCCTCCACCTGAGATATTTGCTGAAGCAAAATTGGTATAATTCTGAAACCACGAAAATGGAAGATATTTCTTTACTTCTGGAATAATGACTTCTTGTAGATGACCATAGCCATACAAAGGTAGATAAGTGCAGTGAGGAAAGTTGCGATGATATTTCTTCAGATACTTAGCCAAATCTGGAAGAGTACTATCTTTGACAGTATAGTAATCAGGGCCAATGATATCCATCATATCATATATCCGCTTGCTAGCCAGTTCATCAATTAATCCAGGTCTAAGAGCCATTGAATCTTCACAAGAGTTGAATAAATTAAACTCTTAAATGGGTTTATTTTTCATAAAATTTTTGAAAGAATTTGGAAAAAATGGCTAAGGAATTAAGGCGCGCAAGTATGGAGATGTCGCGCAAGTGATATAAGTGACGCACAAGTTTTTGTCGCGCAAGTATTACCGCGCAAGACCTATTACCTTGAGATTAGCGCGGCAGCGAGGAAACAGTGGAAAAAGAGACTTGCGTGGCGAGGGCTCGAGAAATTCGGGATCAGATGTTATCCACGGCCAAAAGCCGTGTATTTATAGGCGAGGAAGCTTATCTGTGCGCCGCACCCAGAGCGCTTAAGGCCTGCGCGACGCAAACTTGCGCGCCGCCCTCTGTGCGCTGAAGACTTGCGCGCCTCCCTTTTCCTTTGGAGGTATTCGATTTCCTCAGAGTCAAATCCTCATTTTCTCTCCGGATCCAACTCTGAGGGGGGACTTTTGTTGACGCTCCTTTCGTCACAGAATCTAAAGATCGGAAAAGGGGATATCTCAGCTAAAAGTGATTCATCCTTTGAAGAAAACATCAAAAATCGACAAAGGCATAAACAAAGGATCAACAGCAAATCCACCGCGCAAGTTATACCACTGCCGCGCAAGTACACTTGCGCGACGCTCTTGGTCGCGCAAGTGACTAGCGCGACCTAAGTGGTAACCGCCCGGTAACTGCCCGGGGTCTTCTTTTGCCTATAAATAGACCCTGTGGGCCCCCCATTCGAGAGGATCTTTTTCCAGAAACTCGGATTGAAGCTCCCGACGCCCAAGTCTCTTCTCAAAGCTTCCGGAACACTTCTAAGGTAATTTCTTACCTAGAACGGAAGATCTAAAGAGAAGAAGGAAGGCCTAAGTGTTGAAACTTATCAAACACTTGCGCGCCGACTTATTTCCTTCAATATAACTTGCGCGTCCCTTTTCTGGAGGAACCTCAAGAAAATTCTAAAGGGTTTAAAAAAGAGTCGCTCAAGTATTTCAATGCTGGTTGAAAATCGCGCAAGTACACCATGTGCCGCGCAGGTATACCTACGCGACCATACTTGCGCGCCCACGGAATACTTGCGCGCCCTGCAAGACTTGCGCGCCCCTATCTTTTTGGGTGCCCATCTTGCCCATTTTTTACCCCTCTTAAGCCATCACACCTTTCCTTTTCAAGATTCAGTCTTCAAGACACTCTTCAAAGCCATTTATGGCATGATTTCTTGATTTGAATTCCTTATCTAAAAGGAATTCTGTGGAATATCTCTCAAAGTCTAGTGATTTAAATATCCTTATGTCATTAAATATGGAGAGTTCATTCATTCAACCTCATCCTTTAAGATGAGAGAATCCTAACCTGGGTCTCCTTTTCAGGAATAATCCCCAGTTATAAATCCTCTTATTTTGGGCATCCTCCTCAGGAGTAAGCCCCAAACCTTAATTCCTTAACTTGGGCATCCTCCTTAGGAGTAAGCCCCAATCAAGTCCTCTAATTTTGGGCATCCTCCTCAGGAGTAAGCCCCAAACCTTAATTCCTAACCTGGGTCTCCTTTTCAGGAATAAGACTCAGCCATAATCTTGGGCTTCCTTTTCAGGAGTAAGCCCCAAGTCCCCTAACCTGGGTCTCCTTTTCAGGAATAAGACTCAGTCATAACCTGGGCCTCCTTTTTTAGGAGTAAGTCCTAGTCATAATCTTGGGTTTTCCTTTTTAGGAGTAAAACCTCAAGCCCCCCTTAAAATTCTCTTAACCAGTCATAATTTACCTTTGATTTGGGTTTCCTTTTCAGGAGTAAAACCCAATCATAAGTCCCCTCCTAACTTGGGCATCCTCCTTAGGAGTAAGCCCCAAGATTAGAGTATTCAAATCTCCATAAAGCACATATACCTTTATGGACCCCTGTTCCTGGATTTTCTCCATAAAATTAAATCCTAAACCTTCATCTATTTTGGGCAGTCATACATACATAAGCCCCAAACAATTTCTTATGATTGCATCTTTCATGGCACAATTGTCTAATTTTTACCAATACCTCTTGTTTCTCACACCGAGCATGACTCACATGAGCTTAGAGTGTAAAATTAATTATGACATTCTTCTTTGAGCCATCAATCATAAACATCATACTCCATAAATCGAACTACGTGGGTTCTGATTCCTTTTCCAAAACAAAGGATACGTAGGTAGCCCATTTATGGGTTCGATCCCAACTTTGAAATAATCTTTGTCCTTCTGAATGACGATAAACTTCAAGTGCCCCACTGAGTGGCTTTAAAACCAGCCTGGTCATCATAATGACCAAAGAGACTTTTATATAAATGTTTTGAAGGATACCATTGACCAAGAATCTCTAAACAGATATAGATGATTCTCTATTGATGAAGAACCTCGAATACATATAAAAGATTCTCTAAATTTCTTGCATATTTAATCATTGATTGTTAAAACTAAAGGAAATCTCATTTTTTACTTGGTAATGTAATAAGGATTCACGAACATAAGTTAAATCTATAAAGAGAGTCCCGGAGTAGACAATAATTCCCCTCAAAAAGGTGTGATGAGTCCGACCTCCCATCCTCTCGACCAATGCAAATTCCTAAGCCTCATTATCCCACAAGCTAATGAGCGCCTTCATTTGGAAAGTAGGTCCAAACGGATGTGGAATCATTGGATGTTTCCGGTTCTACAAACAAACCCGTTAGAAACTGATCGGAACGTTTGAATCTCCCGTCCAGGAGGTCATCCCCGGATTCCGTGCGAAACAGGCATATCATGAAAGCCTTGTAAATATTTCCTCATACGCTCCGATGGATTCATCATATTTTTACTTGAGGTAAAGGAATTCTCTTTCCATCTTAAGATGGAGGGTGTGGGGAAAATATTTATTGACAAAAAATTTCCAGAAATCCTTCCATTCCAATGCCTCAATCCCTTCCTCAAGCTTCGTATTTTGGATCAATTTACACCATTAATCAGCTTCATCATCCATATGATAAGTAGACATAAGAACCTTCTCTTGTTCAGAACATTTAATGATGGATAATATCTTCCCAATGGAGTTTATCCATTTTTCGGTGATTGAGGGATCGGATGATCCAATAAAAGTGGGAGGCCTTTGTCTCATGAAGCTCTTGATTGCGGATTTTTTGTTTCTTATGGGGGATTGTACATTCCTCTTGACCCATGATTCTATTCAAAACATGAGTTAACTAATAGAGTATCATGACAAAGTTTTTGATTCCCACTCTTATCATATTGGGAATCTCATTAGAACAGTAATCACATTGATCTTTGTATCAGTTGTTATCCTGAGTCATCCTATTACCGGTCAATGGATAGAAAAAAAATAAAAGTTAGGTGTAAGTATTTTAAAATATTAAACACATAAAGGGGAATCCAATGAAAAAAGTGATAACTTATAAATTACATTTATTTCCTTAATTAATGAATTTATAGGCTTCAATCTAAGGTATACATGATCTACTTCCCAACATATATTCTTTGGGGATTTTTTATTCCCTTAATAATGGTTCATACTAATATTTTTAATTTACCAAAGCATATACCTAGAGAATTTCTAACTAAGAGTGTATCAAGGTTCATTTTCATGCACCATTTCATGTTCCAGTCTAGCTCAAAGTGTTGTTTTCAGAGTTTTACCCTAGACACATCAGTACCAGAGTGACCTATACTTGTTCATATCTAGATAGGGATGTATTTTCATAATAAACCACTTACTCTATACTCACCAAAATTTTGGGATGTTATAAGGCCCCAACCATAAACCTTACATAATCTTGAATTAATTTAATAATTCACATTGAGGATCTTTTCAGGTTTATATTTTTAGATAATTAGTCCATAACTTATTACATTACTTCTTGAATATTACATTTTAGACACTTCTACTTAGTATCAATTTTTTTCATAAATTAAAAACTCTTAAAAAAAGAGTCATGTCTAGTTTCATATTTTAGATAGCATGACTTTTCCTTGATCCCATCCTTGACCCTATTCATCTTTAAGTCCTATGAAAAACATTTAAAAAAACTTAGGATGAGCATAAAAAGCTCAGTAAGGAATACACAAAGAAGGAAAACTTTTAGTTTTTCAAAACAAAAATAAACCATGAATACTTTATCATAAGTAATAATTTTTACTTTCATGAAGTAGTAAATACTCTTCACTGAATAAAATATCATTTCTTACCCTTTTGTAACCAAAATATTTCCATGAAACCCATAGAAATCCCACAAAACATATAAAGGTAACTTGGGACATAAACATACTCAGATGGAATAACCATATGGTCGACTTCCACACATATCACTAAATGGAATAGTCATACGGCCAACTTCCATACCGAATGAATTGGATGTTATAACGTAACCTCCCATCCTAGTTTATAACAACACCACCCATAATTTTGTTTATCACGTAACCACCCATCAAATTTCCAATTACCATTATAAAATCATAACACATAAAATATTGAAAATATAAATATTTCAATAATAACATTTCATTTTCAATCACAATAAATCATTTCAGGATAGTGAAATAATCAGTCCATTTAAAAACCCATTTTCAATACCAAAATACCCAAAAATAGAATAAGGTGTTTTTCATTTAGAAAAACATTAAGGCTTATAGAGGAATCCAAATAACGATTGTGGTGGCAGAGATGTCATTTTCGCTGCATATGTTAAAATAACATTCCTTTTTGTCATTTAGTAAAATTATTAATAGAAAAATATTTCCTTTGAATGAAAATAAAATTCAAAGGGTTTTATTATACACCGGATAGAAGAAGGAGGTGTATATTATCAAAACATGCCTCAATAAAAGGAGATTGAGACAAAATCCCTTACCTCATGTCTGACTTGACTCATTCGTTATTTAATTTCCTAAATAATAAACTTAAGTTAATTTATACTTTATTAAGAACCTTTTTCAAATTTATTATTCTTTTTATGTCACTTATTATCTTTCTATAACAATTATTTTATTATTTGTGTTCATAACGGACATTTTGTCGATGTTCAGAACTTCTGTCAAAAATGAACTTGTTATAATTACAAATTTTTCATGTGGTCAGAAGTCCATTATCTCCATAATTATATTCATGATTTAGATATAATATATATCAATTATATCAATTATATATTTATTTATAATATTCCATAAAATTTGGATATAAGAAATGAAATTCATCGTTCATTGAGACGGTAAGTCGTACGTAGGCATGAACGCTACATTCAATTCTATTTCATATTTAAAGGAATAAAAAATAAATGATACATAGGTATATTATAATTAAAGTATAATATCTATGTTATATATGTTTCATAACTTCATTAACACCATCCTTTATATGTTCCATGTATGGTATGAACGAGTCATATCACTTTGAAGGGGTGGTTGTCCGCACATCCCCAAATGAAATTATCATATACATACAACATGAAAATAATAAAGGAATGTTATAAAAGAGAATTAAAAAATAATGGAGATAAAATAAATATCATAAATATCATATATAATTATAGTTCCATCACAATGGACACCATAAGAGGAGATAGGAGAAGATTGAACAATCATCGTTTCGTGAGGCAGTAGTTCGTCGTCCACAGAAACTGTATGTTCTATACCCATTAGATGGTGGTGTGTGTAAGTGTAGTTAAAATACTTCTCATAACAAAAAAATAGTATATTGATGATACTGTTTTTGTTATTTAATCAAATAATAAGAATATAATAGGGAGTGAATAAGTAAAATAAAATAAGAGAACTTGAGGGAAGACGTTACCTTTAAATCGGGTAACTCCCATTGGTTTGAACCAAAAGGCTTTATTGAAGTGATTTATCACTAAGGTAAGGCTTATATAAGGAAGATATGGATGTTTTGAGATTATTTGGGTAGAGTTTGGATGAGAAAAAAGCCTTGAGAGGTGTGATTAATGGGTTAGAAGTGGTGTCCTTTTATAAGAGGGAGGAGGGACTCTTTAGGAAAGTTTGAAAGTATTATTTTATTATAAAATGATTTTCTATTTAAAAAGGTCCAAACCTTATTTAATTAGAATATAAGTTTCATACAAGTCTAAATAAAATTATCCAATAGTAATTTGATAGGTTATGGATATTTTCTAATCCTTATCTATTTTTATTTAACCCTTTGTTAACTTATTTAACTTTTACAATGTCCTCTTATATATTCATACTATATGGTTAATGTATTTACTATAAAATTACAAGAGACCCAAAATGTATCATTAATGAAATTTGTAACATCATACATGTCATTTTTTCAAATCTTATATTTTTAGGATTATTTTATCATTTAATAAAATTTTGATTTATTTAAAAACTCTTTTAGGTCAATTTTAATACCATTCATATCATGGATTTTAAAAAAATTTAATCCAACTTTATTCTTTTGAAAATTCTTAATTAATTAAAATATAACAAGTCATATTAATCTATAAAATTCGTGTATGGCATAAAAAGTTTCAAAATAAATTTATTTTAATATTTATAATCTCATTTATTTAAAACATTCATTAATGAGTTAATCATTACATCATCATTGTGTCATAATTAAATATATTTATTTTATTTCTAAAAATTATAAATAAAATAACATGATATAGAAAATCTTTTTAGATTTATTTTGACTATTTATAGTAAAAAATATCAATTATATGACCCTGCATTAAAATATTTTTAGCAAAATAATATATGTCTATGATATTTTTATTTTTACTTTAAACAAAAAGTTATTAATGTCATTATCTTACCCAAATGACTTTGAAAGGACAAAAGTCTCACCCAAGGATGTTATTGGTCGTCCATGACTCATCCAATAAGTTTATAACAATTTTTAAGGTAATTTTATATTATTATAATATTATTTTTACCTTGAAGTACCCTATTTACCTTTAACCACGGTAAAAAAGTCAAAAGCTACTATTTAACAAAAATTATTTTCATCTCATTGAACCAAATTTTACTTACTGATTACAACCATGTATGTTGGATTTTGGAAATTCAATTCACAAAAGCATTAAAGTTTCATTTAAATGAAAAAGTTAGTTTTTACCAACTATGCAGTGTTTTCACTATTCATCAAAGATTGAACGTTTTCAGAAAAATACCAAAAATTCACCCAAAGATAAATTTAATATTATGAATCCAAAAATGATGTTTATTTTTTCAAATTAAAATCACAGAAGTTTCATTAATTAATTTAAAATTAATCCTCATCGTCAAAACCAGAAAGTGTGTTTTTAAGAAATAATAACTATCAAAAGATTGACATTTTTTTATGTCCAATTTCAAAGAGAAATTACTTCCAATAAACAAAAATGGATTAAATGGTAAAAATATAATCTAATTACACTTTAAAACCAATTAAAAAGATAATCTAACCATATAAATAAATTAGATTAAAAGGTAGTTTTGAATTAAAATGCTGTATTTTTCACTATTCATTAAAAATGAACTTTATCTGAAAAATACCAAAAATTTTCCAAAATTAAATTTTGATTCCCTTTTTCTAAATAATAAGTTTATTTTTGTCAAATAGAACATATAAAAGTGAAAAAAACTATATTTAAATAGGGTTTGTCATCAAAAGGTGGTAAATCGACCTTTTAAAGAATATTAGAGTATTTCTGCTTAAAATTAGATTCATTCACATTTTAAGCCTCTAACTTTTATTGGATTAAGGTAAATACATTTAACAAACATGTATAATAATATTTTAGTTAGTTCTGTTCATTCTCACCAATACAACAGCTATGCATTAACTAACATTTAAAATAATAATATTATATTATTATTTTTCAGTATAACTCAACATTGTGTGCAACGTAAGATTTCAAAGAAACCCGTTGTTTCATATCAGGTATGCCATCGAACATAACATCCCCTTTAAAGTAAAATTAATATTTAATTCACAAATATTAATAAATATGAAAATATCATATCCTTTATTTACCTGGGATGTTACAAATGTTTTTCTTATACTTAGTCTTATCCCTAAGGATTTCACTAGGGTTTTCCAATCCTAATCCCAAAAATAACTAAACTTATCCTTTGATACCAACAATAACAACTCTAATCTTTATTAAAAACTTGAACATGATTTACTACATAAACATTCACTTAATACAACATTGAGGATCAAGAGGTATAGTGTCTTGGGATATTAGAAACATTACATGACAACTTAAGACATAAAATACAACCTCTTTATTGAAAACTTCTTTTACATGACAACAACATTCCTTCATACTTAACATTGTATGGGATAACTTGAGGATATACATAAGAAAAGGGTGAGCTATAAATACTATTAAGAGAGTAAAAAAGGAATAACATGAAGAATAAAATACATTTTAGGAAATAGTCATATAAATAGAGAATAAGAGAAACATGAACATAAAGGCATGATATAGCATGGTTATCATAACATGGAAATGTGGAAACAATATACAACATGATATTAGCATGAGCCAAGGCTCATTGCACATGGATTATCATGTGTAAACCCTCATTATACATGAATTAGCATGATTAAACCCTCATTACACATAAATTATCATGAGTAAAACCACATTTCACATGGAATATCATGATACTAAACATTACCCAATGCATTGGAGTGCTATCAGGGCACACCCTTTATAAACATTTCATTTCATGCATAAGTGTGTCACATGGATAACATGGAATCATTCAACATCATAAGTTATTCCAAGATTATGGAATATAGAATACATACATGTAAATAAAATTCAATATGTATATGTGCATAAAGGTGAATACCCTTGATAGAGAAATGGGTATGGTATTCACTACATGATGATTTTGACTTGGAAAATCGCGGTGCAATTTCGACAGCATAACATCATCATATAGAAATTCATAAGTTAGGTTGATGATGTATAAATGGATCTATCATCATTTATAAATGAAATGGATAGTAAGTGGATCATGGAAAATAATATCCCAATATATTAAATGTAATTTAGATGCAAAATATGGGAGAAATACATAAATGGAAGTAAGAAGAGAGAAATCCATTAAGGAATTTCAACATGGTAACAGGTGTACATAGAAGGAATTAATGAGAGAGAAAGGGGTTTCTTGTCATTAAAACATAATTATGGAAGTATGGGGGGTTATAAATCATATCCCAACATTTTTAATTGAAAGTAAAAGGGTATTACAACATAAAGAAACTTGGATAAAAATGAGAAAGGAAGGAATCCCTTACTTGAGTGTGTGACTTCAAGAGCATGAGTATGGGCTTCTTGAGAGTTTGGGGAACCTTGGGAGTATTATAGAGAGAGGAGGGAAGAGTAATAATGTGATTAAAGGATTTTTAATGAAGATAAGTGGGAGCTTGGGTGGGTTTATATTGGAAATGAGAGGGAAAATATTTAATATTTCACAAACTTAGGTTTTGGAATCTATATAATTAAATATTCAAAACCACAAACCTTACCACGGTTTTTGCCCATGTTTTTTGACAAAGTGATTTGGAAAACATTATTTTATAAGTAAAATTTCTGAACATAACAAAATATTAGGTTTTCTTATGTGGAGGTGAGTCACACTCTCAAGTAAATCATTTTAAAATCATAAAATATATTTTACATTTTGGAGGAATCACTAAGGCTTTATAAAATAAGTAAAATAAATCTAAAATCACTTTATTTTAATTTGAAAACATATATTCGGATGATAATACCCATTAATGTATTTATTACATCATTTTTGGGTCATTACGATTCCATAAACACATATTTTATTTATACTGTATTAAATTTTTACCCAAATATTCAACTATATCAGAAAATTGTGAAAATTTCATTGTTGGATAATTTCGACATCCTAATTCAAAAAATAATATTTATTTTATCTAAATAATTTTCTAAATATTTTAATTTTCCCTTTTAAAATAAAAATCGATATTTATTGAAAATTCAAGGATTTTAACAAAAATAGTTTTCAAACCATTATAAATTTTACATTTGACTTCATAAAAATTATATACTAATTTATTATTCATAAATTTAATTTGATAATAATTTTTTATTAAAATATTAATTAATTTAAAAATTCATTAATTCCTTAAAATAAATTCTTTAAAAATACACTTTCTGTTTTATCGCATAAAAAATATAACTCTTATCAAGCTGATTACCAAATAATCTATAGATAAAGAACTGATATAGTCATCATTTATAATAATTGTTTTTATAAAACCTTAGTTTAATATAATAATGTATATATTTTTCAAAATTATGATTTTCCCCAAAAATTCAATTTATCAAATTTATCATTCTTTTAAGAAAGACTATTCTTATATAGGAATTGATTTAATAATACTTTTATTTATACCAAGTGATTACACAATAAGTAATTAATTCCTTATTACATAACCTCATATAACACTCACATAAGATCTAAGGTTAAGGTGTGCGATGGTGACAGACCATTGAGGTAGCTCGGATAACATCACTCAAGTGGTAATCTCTATTATCTTGAACTTCTCCTGTAAACGATTTCATTCAAACATAACATGTTGAAACCCGACTTGGTCTTGGTCAAGAGCGAAGCCCAGTGATGCTACCTCCTTCCCAATCTCCAAAAAATGAGCTTCATACAGCCTGATTATACTGGATGAGGCCATCTTCTCCTTTATCTGTGTCGAAAGTATTTTTTTAAACCTTATATTTATATTCTTTGTCAGATCACTGTTCAATGGCTATATTATCAATGGTAACAATACTTAATGGTAATTTAAACCAAAAAATAATAAAAAAACAGTTCATGTGTTTTCTATAAAACATTAAAAGAAGGGGAATTTTATTCATAAAATATTTGGTCGTAACATTGTCCAATATTTGATATGTATTTCTCATAGGCAGATTATTCTTTATTTGTGAAATATTTTTTCTCTTAGAGGGTTGTCTTATGACTTCATATTTTATCCCCTATCTTTAGGCCTTTAAGAACATGTACACATTGACATGTTATGTTAGTAATCCATGGTCCTATACCCAAACATCTAGTAATACCAACACCTCCCAATTAATATCTATCTTTTATTGGAATATGTATCAATCAAAAATTTAGTTCCTTTCTGATTATGAGTGGAATCCTCAGTCTAATGGAATATAATTGGTTAGGGAATTATTTGTTACATTATCACCATCACCCTTGAATTATTTGTTGAGTTATCATAATTTTTACACTTCCACATTTGTATAGATTTTAACATTTTTATTATGCTTCCTTAAAAATTATATTCGGTGTCAATTGAAATAATAAGGTTATGAGATACCTTTTTAAATGTGTAGGTTTGTAGGATCTCAAATAATTTTGTGAAATAACTTTTATTCTTAGTGGATTTCGAATATTTGTATTGTGTGGCTATTATATTTTTCAATTTAACTTCTAGCTATAAGCACTTCAGGATGAGAGTATATTTCTCATCCTCGATTGAAATCAATGTTTCTTCCCATTTTCTTTTCATCCTTCCAACCTCATCCTAATGTATCTTGATACTTTAATTTATAATTATCATGTTATTTTATATTCTTAGCTTTAACATTTATTTTTGCATCCTTTATATTCATAGATATTTTATATAGCTTCTCAAAAGCATGGAACACTTTTTTTATAACCTTTTCAAATAATTCTTTCACACAAATAACTATGAAAATATTCATCGTCTTTAGAGTATCTTTAATTTTAAAGATAAATATTTTATTCTTTAACTTTCACATGATTTTTTAGGGTGTTTTAGGAACTCATATTCTTTGTTAATTCTTCTTCCATGATAACAGATTCGACTTTCATCTATGGTTTCTCATCATGAATTCCCTTGATGAATCTGAATATATAAGTGATGACTTCAATAGGTACATCCTTTAGATAATACATAACCTCAAGGTATATTTATTTAATATAGTTAATTCAACCTGACTCACAACCTGAACATTCATCACTACAAGAAAAATAATCAGCATATTCATCAAGATGTTTATCACTCTTAACATATTTAGTTAGTGGTTGTTCCTCTTTATTCATTGAATATTTTCTTAGATTCTTGGACTCATATTTCTTTCTATATCTCAAGGCCTTGTATAATACCCTTAAATATGTCATTATAGTGATAGAAACAAATTCTATTATCTAATACACTTAAAAATTACCTTCCAATATGAATTCAAATATTTACTTCAATTGCACTAAAGTAAAAAATTAGGGAAAATTTCATAACCAATAAAAGATATCCTTTTCTCTGATATCAATTATAATAAATATTATATCAAAATTATAGGGAATACAAGTTGTGATACCAATAGAAAGTGCTAGTAGGATCATGCAGACACGCCTGAGAAGGGGTGAATTAGGTGTGACCAAATTTTACCAAAACCAATTGCTTATTCTATGTTCTTCCCACCCATTTAGTCTCTTAAAACTATTATAATATAAATGGATCTCTTGTAATTTACCATATAGTACACCTATATGTAATTTAGATATAGAAATTAAATATTGCACAAGTATTTTTACATGGTTCGGGCCGAATATGGGAAACCTACTCCTTGTCATGTTCATCTCACATTAGTACACAGATTCTCCAAAAATAATCTAGGTATCAGTTATTGTGTGTTAGTTTAGGATTATACTAAAACTAATTTCATCATATTACACTATTGTGTGTACAAAATTATGTATATGAACAAATCCTGATCGCATCAAAATTCACTACTTTATTTCACCCCTACATCATTGTTTTAAACAAGTTTTGTATTTAAAATTAAAAATATAATCTCAAATTTCATATCCCATTTGATTCAATTATTAAATGTTTACCACTTTTAAAAAGTGAAATTATTCTTGTTTTGGTTATTTCTTTATAGGAGGAGGTGACTTGGAGGGTCGTAGATGATCCAGAAGAGAAATGGGCCAAATTGTACGGAAGCCCAAAGACATATGTACACTATCTTTCTCATTTTTTAAAATTAGTTCCTCAAAATGGGATTAAATTTTGTGTTCCACTACAAAACATCATGGTATACAACTCATCTCAATGATAATAATCCCAATTCATTCATTAAGGGTTCCATCCGAGGCAATCTATCTAGGGGATAGAATCTACACAAAGTCAATGATTTGGTTCTGTATTTCAGCCATATCTCACGGTGTCATCCTCCATTGGCCACTGACTTTGACATGGAGATAGTAAAGTTTTTTTCCTTAAACTTTAATATTTATTTCAACTCTAGATAATTCCATTTACCAACTCCAAACTGATACAAAAGTGGTGTCTTGAAAACTAGGTGCCCAAAACCACCCCCCATTTTGGCTATAAATTGACACCTTGGGCACCCCATTTGTATGTTTGGAAAAGGAGTAATGTTCTACCATTTTGGAGTTATATAATAGTCCTCTCACTACCTTAGAGGTTTTGGAACTCTCTATACTCATAGGGGTAGCTCTTGAATCAATGGTCCCTTCATCAAAGTCTTCCTCTCTTTCTTGCTTTGTAATATTTATGTTTGCATAATCATAATCTTTATTCCTCTTCTATTTCTTATATTTTCTTCTTTATTCCCCTATTTTCTTCTATTTTATTCTTATTTATTCTTACTAATTGGGATTTAATAAAGAGTATAAATGATATTGGGTTTTACCCTTTCTAAACCATTGCACATGAAAAATGTTTCTACGATGACTACACCACCCATGGAAGCGTAGTTATTTTTAGTAATCAATATACCTCTAAGATTATTCATTCATTTATTTTGAATAAATAAGATACTTTAATTCACTTAATATTATATTTGAATTTAGATTTAAAATTATAAGAAACTATGTAAGCAATTTAGCAATTAACACAAAAAGAAGCGAGGTTGAGAATTTTTGTAAATTGTGAGAGCGCAAACTTAATCAATAAAACAGAACCATGAGGGATAAATTTGTAGAGTTAAAATATTATACCTAAGCTCAATTAATTCTCATTTTCAATAATTGACATGTTCATTAATTTAACACTGACCATAATCTATCCTTAGAACATCAATCAAAGCAGGGTGCTTCGATTGCATGTTCTGAAGATAGCCGAGGGCTTAATTCTATTCATCTTTGTGGTAAAGTTAATTCTTGTAGGCTTCAGGGGTTAATAAATTAAGGGATCATAAATAAGTGGATATTAATTTAAATTATAATTATTAATAATTAAATTAATAGGTAGAGTTAGATCGATTACACCTTTTAAATATTGTCAAAAAAAGCATCTTCTTGTTGTGTCTTTTTAATCGAACTTCTTTTCAAAAATAAAAACAAAAATATTATACAATCTTCTTCCAGAAAACTTCTTCTGGTTTTATGAATGGTAAAAACCCCACACATACTTTCAAGTAGTTTCATTATTCCCTTTTGTGTTATTTTTAAAATACCTTTAATATGTTTTCAAATTTACATCCTCCTTTGAGAGACGACCTTGGTCAGCCACTCTGCTACACCTAGGTACGCAAAAAAAATCACTAATCATTTGAGGGCACCCACGATAGTTCCTTTAAAATTGGTGTAGTTTTTGGGTATCCAAGTAATTTATTCAACCAATTATAGGTATTTATTTTATTTTACATTTTATTCTCTTTCTCTCTTCTTTCTTCCTTCTTTACCCAATCTGAATTTTTTCTTCTTCTTTTATTTTATTTAACTTCAAATTGGACCATCAACTCAAACTTCTCATTTTTATTTTACTATGGTCCACTTTACTTCTTTTAATTTTAATTTTATTTATGACAGTAAATAATCCCGATGATCTTTTAGATCTTGACCGTGAGATTGAACATAGCCTTATGGCTTGAATCAGACATTCTCAATCTATGGGAAGTTTCAACGTTCAAACAATTGGATAATTTCTCCACTAAAAGAATATGGAAAATGGAAACACTTCTAAATCAAACCTAAAACAAGAACCAATGGCTGAAAATAATGGAAATGAATAGAATAGAACCATTCGAGAGTTGGTTTCACCTGATATTAATTATCAACCAAATTGCATTGCATACCCAAATATTGAATCTGACTTTGAACTAAAATATGGGTTAATTCACCTTCTTCCAAAGTTTCATGGTTTATCTAGTGAGGATCCAAATAAACATTTAAAAGAATTTAATGAGGTTTAATCAACCTTAAAACCAAGGAATGTTTCTGAAGATCAAATCAAACTAAGAGCATTCTCATTCTCACTTGATGGAGATGAAAAATATTGGATGTATTATTTACAACCTGAAGATGTAACATGTTGGAACAATTTGAAACATCTTTTATTGAAAAGATTTTTTCCATCATCAAGGACCAATTCCATTCATAAGGAGATCTTAGGGATCAATCAATCATATTGGGAGTCAATGTATGAGTACTGGGAGCGATTCATGAAGTTGTGTCCAAGTTTCCCACATCACCAGATTAGTGAGAAACTCCTCATCTAGTACTTCTATGAGGGACTCACACCTATAGAGAATAGAATGGTGGATGTCACGTTTGGAGGATCATTGGTGTATAATACACTAGTAGCTTCATTTTTTTTGATCAACAAGATGGCACAAAACTCCCAACAATTTAGGGATCGAGGTGCATCACATGTTAGAGGAGTACATCAGGTAAGTCCATATTCTCTTGAAATTCATTTGATTGATACCAAGTTGGGAGAATTGAAAACTATGGTGAGACATATTTATATGGAAAAAAAGACATCCCAACCCCCTCTTTCATGGCCTTATGACATTTTCACTGAGACAAGCCACCTAACTGATTGGTTCCCCGAACTACAAGAAACAGAAGATTGTGTAGTAGTGTTTCCTGGGAGACCATATAAGCAGCAAAAATAGTCACATCCTCAAAATAAGTTTGATTCATTTAATCCAACATACAACTAAGGGTGGAAGGATCAATCATACATGAGGTATGACTCTAGACAACAACAAAGGCCCCCTTTTCAACAAAACATCCAGCAATCTCCACCTTACCAATAGGGTTTCCAACAACCCCAAAGGAGATTTGAGGCCCATGAATCAACAAGCCAAAAACAAGGGAATCCCCCACCAAAGGTATATTCTAATACTGATGATCTTTTGAAACAAATTTTTCTTAGTCCACAAATGAGTTGAAAAGTCAAGGTTCAGAGCTGAGGGAGTTGAAAACTCAAATGATCCAGATTTCCACCACCCTGCATGAACTGGTAAGTAAGAATTATAGAAATTTACCTTCCCAACAAACTCCAAATCCTAAGGGTAATGTCAGTGTCATCACATTGAAAAGCAAGAAGAAAATAACTGATGCTTCTCTACCTACCATTCCATTGGGATTCACCTCAACTCCATAGAAGCCCCATTTTAAACTGACTGATGAGAAAACCAAGGAGAAAGATAAAGGTAAGAGAAAGATTAATTATGTTCCTCCAAAACCCATTCCTTTTTCCAAATAGGGTTGTTCAAACCAAGAATATGGCTAAAGAGGCAATGTAAAAGGAGGTTTTGGACACATTCAAGCGTGTGGAGATAAACATCGCCCTTATTGAGGCCATTAAGAAAATCCCAAGGTATGAGAAATTCTTAAAAGAACTTTGTACCAATCTAAGAGGGATCAATGGAAATTGGAGGATCAACCTTGGAAGGAATGTGTCAGCACTCATTACACCAACTCTAACAATGCCAAAAAAGTGCAAGGATCCAGGGAAATTCACCATCCCATGCACCATAGGGGAGTTACACTTTTCTAATTCTTTATGTGAATTAGGAGCTTCCATAAATGTAATGCCTCACTCTATATTCTCTTATTTGCAGGTTGGGGAGTTGAAGCTAATGATAGTAATGGTGTAGTTAGAAAATAGAGCTACGGAATATCCAGCAGGATTTCTTGAGAATGTACTTGTTCGGGTAAGAGACATGATCTTCCCAGTATATTTTTATGTGCTTAACATGGAGGACGATTAGGTAAGTTTACATGATCCCATTATATTAGGTAGGCCCTTCCTAAAAACTACAAAAACAATCATAAATGTACATGAGGGTAAACTTTCCATGGATTTTGGAGATGAAGTTGTGATATTTAATATTATCGATTCCATGAAGTACCCCTTAGAGGACCATTCTACTTTTTTTATCTCCCATTTTGAACCAACAATAAAAAAAACCCATGGATTTTTATTGTCCTATGCTTAGAGATATTATGAGCATTGGTTCTAGTTTTATGTCTAAGAGTACTTCCACACCTATTTCTAATGCACAAGACTCTCTTATATTTGATTTTGAAAAGGAATCATATTCTTATTTTGATCATGTGAACTCTGATTATGACATGGCTATTGAGTATACTGGTGGATTTGATGCTTTATTCTCTGATTTTGATGATGTATATTCTGATATTGATGTTCATTATGCACATATTTCAATTCCTTCAATTTCTCTATCCATAAATCACACCCCTACATTGGAACACAAGCCATTACCACCAAATCTAAAATACTCAGACTTGTTAAGTGGTGAGAAATTACCTATTGTAATTTCTAAAAATCTCCCTTTTGAACACGAAGAAAAACTTTAGAACCTTTTGAGGGAGAACATCAAGGCAATTGGGTGGACCTTGGGTGACATATCAGGTATTTTCGTATCCATTTGCATGCATAGGATTATTTTGGAGGATGGGGCTAAACTGGTGAGGCAACCACAAAGGAGACTCAATCCAACCCTTCTGGTGGTTGCTAAAAAATTGGTTGAAAATTTTATTGAGGAAGGTATAATCCACCCCATTTCATATTCCCATTGGGTGAGTCCTATTAAGGTTGTGCCTAAGAAAAGTGGTGTTACTATTGTTAAAAATGAGAAAGATGAGTTAGTTCAAATGAGGGTGAAAAATAGTTGGCATGTGTGTATTGATTATAGGAAACTAAATTAATCTACTCGCAAATACCATTTCCCCCTCCCATTTATTGATTAGATGCTTGAGAGACTAGCTGGGAAAACACGCTATTATTTCTTGGATGGATTTTCTGGATATTTTCAGGTTCCTGTTGATCTGGAGGATAAGGATAATACAATATTCACTTTTCTATTCGGTATGTTTTCCTACCAAAGGATGCCATTTGGACTTTTCAATGCCCCAGGTACCTTCTAGAGATGCATGGTGAGTATTTTTTCTGATTTTATTGAGACCTTAATAGAGGTATTCATGGATGGTTTTACAGTGTATGGGTCTTCATTTGATGATTGTATCTCTAGTTTGGGAAAGGTTTTTAATCGTTGTATTGAGAATAATCTAGTATTAAATTTTGAAAAGTTTCATTTCATGGTAGAGAATGGGATTGACATAGGGAATGTAGTGCCAAAACATGGGATAGAGGTTGATAGATCTAAGGTAGATATCATTTCACCCTTACCCTATCCTTCATGTGTTCATGAGGTTAGATCTTTTCTAGGGTATGCCTAATTTTATCGGCGCTTCATCAAATATTTTAGTAAGATTTCTTTTCCTATGTCACGATTACTTCAAAAATATTCTGATATTGTGTTTTATGTTTCTTAAAGGAATTCATTTAATGAGATAAAATAGCATCTGACCACTCCACCAATCATATAGCCTCCATGATGGGAGCTTTCTTTTGATTTTATGTGTGACGCCTCCAACTTCTCAGTTGGAGATGTTTTATCTTAGAGGGTGGATGGATATACACATGTGATTACCTATGAATTGAGGACACTGGATTCAGCCCAATAAAACTACACAACCATAGAAAAGTAGTTTCTTGTTGTCATATTCACTTTAGATAAATTAAGTTTGTATTTATTGGGCTCTAAAGTAGTTTTTTTTACACCATGCAGCTCCAAGGTACCTCTTGAAGAAGCCAAATGAAAAGCCCCAACTTATCCGATGGATGTTCCTTCTTTAGGAATTTGATATTGAGATAAAGGATATGAAAGGGTTAGAAAACTTGGTGTTAGACTGCATGAGTAGGCTTAATCATACACTATAGTATGACACCTTGGACTATGTACCACTTCGGAACACTTTCCCCGATGGGCATATTTATTCCATCTCAGGCATGAATCCTTGATATCCTAATTTAGTTAAGTACCTTTTTGCCTCTAAAATTCCTACAAATTTAAAGAAACATCAGGTCCAAAAGTTAAAGAGTGAGTCTATATTGTATGTGTGTGATGATCCCTAGTTATGGAACATGTGTAGTGACCATGTTATTAAGATGTGTGTTCCTAATCATGAGTTTGGGTATGTTCTGCAATTTTGTCATAGACTTTCTTGTGATGGAAAATTCAGACCCCAACAGACAGATAGGAAAGTTTTGGACTTGGGATTATATTGTCCAAGTTTATTCCATGATGCTCATTTGTTTTGTATGTCGTGATCATGTTTCCAACACACTTGTAATATTTCTAGGAGACACGAGATGCCACAACAACCCATATTATTTTTTGATATTTTTTATGTATGGGGAATTGATTTTATTGGTAATTTTCCTAGTTCATTTAGGTTTTTTTATATTTTGGTTGTTTTTTATTATGTGAGAAAATGGGTAGTGGATAAGGCCACCAGGATTGATTATTCACATGTTGTTTTGGACTTTGTCAAAGCACAGATTTTTTGCATGTTTAGAGTACCGAAGGCCATCATCAGTGACCAAGGAACACACTTTTTCAATTGGAATTTTTATTCCTTACTTCGGAAGTATGGGGTGACACACAAAACATCACCATCATACCACCCCTAAACAAATGGTTAGGATGAGGTTTCAAATAAAGAGTTGAAACAAATTTTAGAGAAAAATGTGCAGCCGAATAGAAATGATTGGAGCAAGCACTTGGATGATGCACTTTGGGCTTATATAACATCATAAAAGACACCCATTGGTATGTCCCCATTTCAGATTGTTTTTTGTAAATTGTGTCATATCCCCATGGAAGTTGAGCATCGGGCTTATTGGGATATAAAGAAATGCAACATAGATTTGGCACAAGCTGAAATCCAAAGGAAGTTGCAAATTCAAGAGCTTGAGGAGATTCAATTATCTTCATATGAGAACTCAAGGCTCTACAAGGAAATATCCAAATAAACTCATGATATAATGATCCAATAAAGGTGGTTTCATGTTTCAGAGAAATCCCTTCTCTATAGTTCACGACTAAAGCTGATGCCTAGTAAGTTATGTTCCATATGGTTAGGTCCTTATGTTGTGACTAATGTTTCTCCTTATGGTGTAGTGGATATCACACAAGAGGACATAGAAAGGAGATTTATAGTCAATGGGAAATATTTTAATAAATGAATTGAGGAACTTCCTACTGATGCAGTGGATTTCATATAGCATCCCGCCCTTTTTATAACATGAACTCTCATTAAATTACACAAAACTGAGGATCTTTAAGGTTTAGTATCTTGGAAACCAGGAACATAATACAAGAAAACAACATAAAACATTCTTCTTAAAAACTTGAAAGGCTTCTCCTTAAGGTCATCCTAGGTTCATTACTGCATCTCATAACCTGGGGATATACATCAAAAGAAAGGGTGAGCAGAAGGCCCAGTAAGGGAAACAAGAGAAACATTTTACATGTGAACTTGAGATACTTCCATAAGGCCATGAAAAGAACTTTAAGGCGTAAGAAAGAATTCAAGAGGCATATCATAATAAAAATAACATTTTTCATAACTTGAAGATGTGGCTGCAACATTTAATATTGACAATCATGAACATATCACCAAGGTCCATCCCCAAGGTGCCATTTGAAAATTACCAAGGTTATTCACCAAGATATCGTGAAAATTGTAATCTCTAGTGGTTACATCATTACCCAATGCATTGGAGCGCTATCAGGGCGCACCCTTAAATTTGCCTTTATTATCACGTGAGCCACATATATCATCATCAATAATTTCATAAACAACCCATATAGCATAAAATAAATGGGTTTCATTTCATAATCTTAACGTTTTAAAAACTGCTTTAAAGACATGATCTATATGTCACTTTTAACCCACGGAAAAGGGAAAGCGGGTTTCATGTATGTAAATCCCAGAATTTAAAATAGAAAATTTTGATATACATATGTGAATAACCCTGAAGAAATAAGAGCTTTGAGTATTCACTTAATCAAATAATTTTGAGAAAAGAGAGAGGCATTTTGAGACGAAAATTCTGCATCATAACGGCTCTGTTACAATGTTTTTAGAAGGCATTGAAAAGAGAGGGGACATGGGTCAAACATTCATAAATGACCCATAAAACAGTAGAGGGAAAGAATATCATGGATTTAAGAACATGGTAATGAAATTTGAAAATATACCATATGAAATGAAGAACATGAAAGGAAGACAAAAATACGATTTCTCTTATGAAAATTCGACAGCCTAACGGTGTCACATAAACTTCAACCAAAAAAATGAATTGATGAGATCAAATAGGGTATCTCATCATGTGAACATAAAAGTCCAGTATGATATATATATAGATAATACCCCAACATAAAAGAAATGAACTTGAAAGAATTGACATGAAAGTAGAACTTCAAAACGAGAAGGGTGAAGAACCCCTTAAAAATTCGGCAGCCTAACGGCGCCACATAAAACTTCAAAATACTGAATTGAAGAGATCAAATAGGGTATCTCATCATATGATCATAAAAGATCAGTATGATAAATTTAGAGATCATACACCAACAAAATAAAAAGGAACTTGAAATACTTTACATGAAAATAGAACTTAAAAAAAACGAGAAGGGTGAAAGAATCTCTTAAAAATTCGGCAGCCTAACGGCGCCACATAAACATTCTTAAAAAGAATTGATGAGAGAAAGGGGGGGTATCTCATCTTATAAACATAAAAAGGACATTAGGATGAATATAAAAGAACATCCTCCAACATAAGAACATGGAGCATAAAAGATATGACATAAAAGAGAGTACTTGAAAAGAATGAGAGAGGTCGGATCCCTTACCTTAAAATGTAACTCTTAAACCTCAAAGGTTGGGACCTTGAGGGCTTGGGGGCACCTTGGGAGGACTCCTTGGGAGGTAATGAGACCTGAACTTCGTTGGGGAAGAGTGGGGAGTCGAATGGATGAGAGGAGTGCTTGGTATTTATAGGGAAAGTGAGGGGACAAGGCATTAATGGCCAAGGGACACCTCACATGTGCTTTTCTCAAACCCATGTGCTCTCTCATGATATTTCCCGTAAAGTTAGGCCACATGGGGCCCCCAAAACAATAATTCATCACCCTTGTCCGGCCAACCCTTAAAATATCTCATGAAATCACCATGACACAACTATGATGTCATTAAACATACTGAAACCCTAAAACTATATTTTTACTATTCACTGAAAATTCAACTTTCTCAGAAAAATCCCAAAATTTCACATTAACCAAATATCAATGCTCTGATTTCAAAAATGAACTCCATTTTATAAAAATAATTTTATAAATATTTTTAATTTTATTTTTAAATAAATACACTATTCACCAAAAATTAATTTTTTTCAGAAAAAACCCCAAAAATTACCTTAACATAATATCGATGATCTGAGTTCAAAAATGAAATCCATTTTATAAAAATAATTTTCTAAATATTTTTAATTTAATTTTTAATTAAAAAACACTATTCACCTGAAAAAAATAATACTTGAATAATAATTT
This sequence comes from Viscum album, assembly GCA_963277665.1. Classification (NCBI taxonomy): domain Eukaryota; kingdom Viridiplantae; phylum Streptophyta; class Magnoliopsida; order Santalales; family Viscaceae; genus Viscum; species Viscum album. Next base: position 1,618,080,442 of record OY728158.1, read on the forward strand.
ATGAAACTGTTTTTTAACCATTTTATTGAATCACATTACAAAATCAAGGTGCCTAGTTTATTTTAAAACTTTCCTTAAGTGAGATTACTAATCCATTTGGTCACATTACTAATCCTAAGAGTAAAATCACTATTCATAATTTACTATTCATCAAAAATCAAGTTGATCTTATTAGACTCTAAATTTCGTGCTGAACATAATTGTAGAAGACCATTTTTTGAAAATCATTACACATCTTTAATTATTTAAGGTTTACATAAACATTTTTTAAATTATCCTTTTTTAAAATTCATCAAAAATATGCATACTATTTCTATCCGGTCATTTGAAAATTCATAAACTTCATCATAAGAAGAGATCCCTTTTTTTTAAAACAAGGATTACACAAGGAAGTTACGGTCTCATTACATAGCCCCTTATAATACCAGCATAGGACCTAAGAGTAAGGTGTGCTAGGGTGATAGAATCTTGGGGCGGCTCGGTTAACATTGCCCGAGTAGTAATTTCTATCAGTTTGAACTTCTCGCGAAGGAGATTCCGCTCTAGCTTGACATGATGAAGTTCGGGTTGGGTTTGGTCCAGAGTAAAGCCCAATGGTGCTACCTCCTTCCGAAGTTCTGTTAGATAGGCTTCGACCGGTCCAAGACTACTGGGTGAGGCCATCGAATCTTCTTTCTATAATAATTAACCAAGGTTACTTGTATTTAGAGACAATAATCAAAACATTTAGTTTCTAGTATTCATATTGAACAATGGTCATATAATAGTCAAAACCCAACGGTCTCATTTTAATTATACTCATGTTATCAAATAAAACAGTTTTGTTGAGTATAAAAAATAAAATAAAATAACACACAAAATTAGGAAACAAAATTTATTCAAAATTTCGGGTCGTTACAATCTTCCCCCCTTAAGAAATTGCGTCCTCGCAATTTTTTTTTTTTAAATAGGGTTTTGAAATTTAATTGAAAGTACCACATCGGAAAAAGAGTCAGTAACACTATTACTTTAAAAGAAAGAAAAGTAATTACAAAGGCTACCCGAGTTTACTCATACTAGGATTCCATGTAGGAAACATGGACATGGAGGAGAAAACAAAGGGTCACTTTCTAAAGGAGAGTGATATAAAACATGATTAGGAGGAAGTTAACCACCAGAAAATCCCAAAATTATGATGTGTGTAAGTGGTCTTTGATTACCTAGTAGGAAACGTAAACCAACAACGTTTTTGTTTACGTTCCTTTTCATAATTTTGAGGAATTCATTTACAACATAGAACAAAAACATAAGAAAATATATCTACCTTTATGTAGAGTTTCATCCTTTAATAAGTTTCTACCAAAACTAATCTTTTCTACAAACAATGAGCAATCAAAACTACTTGGTCTCATCAAAACACAAGAAATCTTCTAGAGAATCACATAATCCACAAAAGATTAACTATCTATTTCTTCTATCTTTAAACATTAACCCAAAAACAGAAAGGGTAAGGTAAAACAACTCTTCAAAAAGAATGAATCCCATAGTAATGGAAACTAATTTTAAATCTTCAAAGTTCCATGGTACTAACCAAAGTTTATCATAGACCATTCCATAAATAACAGTCCATAAGATTCCTCAAAATAAACCAAACTATGATTGAAACACAAATACAAGAAGGATTTGATAACATAGTCTTCCAAAATAAACTTCATTGTTTATCTCCAAACAAAATCAACCACTCCTAACATCTTATAACGAATGTAGCTAACCTAAACATATTTTTCCCAAGATAGGTTAATGATTTCTATAAGTAACCTAAATTACTATAAGTACACCTTAAATTCATCGATTCTTCGAAATATAATTCAACCTTACTCCTCAATGAAAATACCATAGTAATCTATTTACCTCAATCATATAGGGTCCCCAAGATAGTGAACGTCTTCCAAAATAATAATCATCTTTTAATCCCCTAATCATCTATTTCATATTAATATGGAAATCATTGAATTTCCTATCACATTGGTTATTGGGACATGCTCTTCCATTTCACACCATTAACTAAGAAGAGAAATTATAATTAGAGGCTTAAATACTTCACCAATAATCATGAAAAGGAGCTTAAAGCATATAAGGATAACTTGTAGAAGAAAAGTATACCCTAACTTTTGATCCCCTAGGTTTCAAACTAGGTTATCCATGATCATATATTCTTATGTGAATCTTTATTTTATTTTATCTTTGTTCCTTTAACAATGGTTCATACTAAGCTTATGAATTTACCAAAGCAAATCCCTCAGGAGTGTCGTAACCAAGAGTGCAGCAAGGCCCGTTGTCGTGTACCATTTCCCGTTCGAGTCTATCTCAAAGCGGTGTTTTCACGTTTTACCCCTATGTACATCTGTGCCAGAGCCACCTCTACATGCTCGTATCAAGACATGGATGTATTTTCTTGGAAACCCCTTACTCAATACTCACCATAATACCAGGAAGATTTCCTATATTTGAACTTTTCTATAGGGTTCCTCCTAGAGTCTTCATATCCTAATTTCCACAAATAAATAAACCATCCTTTGATACCAACTATAGCATCCCGCCCTTTTTATAACATGAACTCTCATTAAATTACACAAAACTGAGGATCTTTAAGGTTTAGTGTCTTGGAAACCAGGAACATAATACAAGAAAACAACATAAAACATTCTTCTTAAACACTTGAAAGGCTTCTCCTTAAGTTCATCCTAGGTTCATTACTGCATCTCATAACCTGGGGAAATACATCAAAAGAAAGGGTGAGCAGAAGGCCCAGTAAGGGAAACAAGAGAAACATTTTACATGTGAACTTGAGATACTTCCATAAGGCCATGAAAAGAACTTTAAGGAGTAAGAAAGAATTCATGAGGCATATCATAATAAAAATAACATTTTTCATAACTTGAAGATGTGGCTGCAACATTTAATATTGACAATCATGAACATATCACCAAGGTCCATCCCCAAGGTGCCATTTGAAAATTACCAAGGTTATTCACCAAGATATCGTGAAAATTGTAATCTCTAGTGGTTACATCATTACCCAATGCATTGGAGCGCTATCAGGGTGCACCCTTAAATTTGCCTTTATTATCATGTGAGCCACATATATCATCATCAATCATTTCATAAACAACCCATATAGCATAAAATAAATGGGTTTCATTTCATAATCTTAACGTTTTAAAAACTGCTTTAAAGACATGATCTTTATGTCACTTTTAACCCACGGAAAAGGGAAAGCGGGTTTCATGTATGTAAATCCCAGAATTTAAAATAGAAAATTTTGATATACATATGTGAATACCCCTGGAGAAATAAGAGCTTTGATTATTCACTTAATCAAATAATTTTTAGAAAAGAGAGAGGCATTTTGAGACGAAAATTCTGCATCATAACGGCTCTGTTACAATGTTTTTAGAAGGCATTGAAAAGAGAGGGGACATGGGTCAATTATTCATAAATGACCCATAAAACAGTAGAGGGAAAGAATATCATGGATTTAAGAACATGGTAATGAAATTTGAAAATATACCATATGAAATGAAGAACATGAAAGGAAGACAAAAATACGATTTCTCTTATGAAAATTCGACAGCCTAACGGTGTCACATAAACTTCAACCAAAAAAATGAATTGATGAGATCAAATAGGGTCTCTCATCATATGAACATAAAAGTCCAGTATGATATATATATAGATCATAACCCAACATAAAAGAAAGGAACTTGAAAGAATTGACATGAAAGTAGAACTTCAAAACGAGAAGGGTGAAGAACCACTTAAAAATTCGGCAGCCTAACAGCGCCACTTAAAACTTCAAAATACTGAATTGAAGAGACCAAATGGGGTATCTCATCATATGATCATAAAATATCAGTATGATAAATTTAGAGATCATACCCCAACAAAATAAAAAGGAACATGAAATACTTTACATGAAAATAGAACTTAAAAAAAACGAGAAGGGTGAAAGAATCTCTTAAAAATTCGGCAGCCTAACGGCGCCACATAAACATTCTTAAAACGAATTGATGAGAGAAAGGGGGGTCTCTCATCTTATGAAAATAAAAAGGACATTATGATGAATATAAAAGAACATCCTCCAACATAAGAACATGGAGCATAAAAGATATGACATAAAAGAGAGTACTTGAAAAGAATGAGATAGGTCGGATCCCTTACCATAAAATGTAACTCTTAAACCTCAAAGGTTGGGACCTTGAGGGCTTGGGGGCACCTTGGGAGGACTCCTTGGGAGGTAATGAGACCAGAACTTCGTTGTGGAAGAGTGGGGAGTCGAATGGATGAGAGAAGTGCTTGGTATTTATAGGGAAAGTGAGGGGACAAGGCATTAATGGCCAAGGGACACCTCACATGTGCTTTTCTCAAACCCATGTGCTCTCTCATGATATTTCCCATAAAGTTAGGCCACATGGGGCCCCCAAAACAATAATGCATCACCCTTGGCCGGACAACCCTTAAAATATCTCATGACATCACCATGACACAGCTATGATGTCATTAAACATACCGAAACCCTAAAACTGTATTTTTACTATTCACTGAAAATTCAACTTTCTCAGAAAAATCCCAAAATTTCACATTAACCAAATATCAACGCTCTGATTTCAAAAATGAACTCCATTTTATAAAAATATTTTTATAAATATTTTTAATTTTATTTTTAAATAAATACACTATTCACCGAAAATTCATTTTTTTCAGAAAAAACCCCAATAGTTACCTTAACATAATATCGATGCTTTGAGTTCAAAAATGAAATCCATTTTATAAAAATAATTTTCTAAATATTTTTAATTTAATTTTTAATTAAAAAACACTATTCACCCAAAAAAAATAATACTTGAATAATAATTTATGAAACTGTTATTTAACCATTTTATTGAATCACATTACTAAATCAAGGTGCCTAGTTTATTTTAAAATTTTCTTTAAGTGAGATTACTAATCCATTTGGTCACATTACTAATCCTAAGCGTAAAATCACTATTCATAATTTACTATTCATCAAAAATCAAGTTGGTCTTATTAGACTCTAAATTTCGTGCTGAACATAATTTTAGAAGACCATTTTTTGAAAATCATTACACACCTTTAATTATTTAAGGTTTACATAAACATTTTTTAAATTATCCTTTTTTAAAATTCATCAAAAATATGCATACTATTTCTATCCGGTCATTTGAAAATTCATAAACTTCATCATAAGAAGAGATCCCGTTTTTTTTAAAAAACAAGGATTACACAAGGAAGTTACAGTCTCATTACATAGCCCCTTATAATACCAGCATAGGACCTAAGAGTAAGGTGTGCTAGGGTGATAGAATCTTGGGGCGGCTCGGTTAACATTGCCCGAGTAGTAATTTCTATCAGATTGAACTTCTCACGAAGGCGATTCCGCTCTAGCTTTACATGATGAAGTTCGGCTTGGGTTTGGTCCAGAGCAAAGCCCAATGGTGCTACCTCCTTCCCAAGTTCTGTTAGATGGGCTTCGACCGGTCCAAGACTACTGGGTGAGGCCATCGAATCTTCTTTCTATAATAATTAACCAAGGTTACTTGTATTTAGAGACAATAATCAAAACATTTAGTTTCTAGTGGTCATATTGAACAATGGTCATATAATAGTCAAAACCCAACGGTCTCATTTTAATTATACTCATGTTATCAAATAAAACAGTTTTATTGAGTATAAAAAATAAAATAAAATAACACACAAAATTAGGAAACAAAATTTATTCAAAATTTCGGGTCGTTACAATCTTCCCCCCTTAAGAAATTGCGTCCTCGCAATTTTTTTTAAAAAAAAATAGGGTTTTGAAATTTCATTGAAAGTCCCACATCGGAATAAGAGTTAGTAACACTATTACTTTAAAAGAAAGAAAAGTAATTACAAAGGCTACCCGAGTTTACTCATACTAGGATTCCATGTAGGAAACATGGACATGGAGGAGAAAACAAAGGGTCACTTTCTAAAGGAGAGTGATAGAAAACATGATTAGGAGGAAGTTAACCACCAGAAAATCCCAAAATTATGATGTGTGTAAGTGGTCTTTGATTACCTAGTAGGAAACGTAAACCAACAATGTTTTTGATTACGTTCCTTTTCATAATTTTGAGGAATTCATTTACAACATAGAACAAAAACATAAGAAAATATATCTACCTTTATGTAGAGTTTCATCCTTTAATAAGTTTCTACCAAAACTAATCTTTTCTCCAAACGATGAGCAATCAAAACTACTTGGTCTCATCAAAACACAAGAAATCTTCTAGAGAATCACATAATCCACAAAAGATTAACTATCTATTTATTCTATCTTTAAACATTAACCCAAAAACAGAAAGGGTAAGGTAAAACAACTCTTCAAAAAGAAAGAATCCCATAGGAATGAAAACTACTTTTAAATCTTCAAAGTTCCATGGTACTAACCAAATTTTATCATAGACCATTCCATAAATAACAGTCCATAAGATTCCTCAAAATAAACCAAACTATGATTGAAACACAAATACAAGAAGGATTTGATAACATAGTCTTCCAAAATAAACTTCATTGTTTATCTCCAAACAAAATCAACCACTCCTAACATCTTATAACAAATGTAGCTAACCTAAACATATTTTTCCCAAGATAGGTTAATGATTTCTATAAGTAACCTAAATTACTATAAGTACACCTTAAATTCATCGATTCTTCGAAATATAATTCAACCTTACTCCTCAATGAAAATACCATAGTAATCTATTTACCTCAATCATATAGGGTCCCCAAGATAGTGAATGTCTTCCAAAATAATAATCATCTTTTAATCCCCTAATCATCTCTTTCATATTAATATGGAAATCATTGAATTTCCTATCACATTGGTTATTGGGACATGCTCTTCCATTTCACACCATTAACTAAGAAGAGAAATTATAATTAGAGGCTTAAATACTTCACCAATAATCATGAAAAGGAGCTTAAAGCATATAAGGATAACTTGTAGAAGAAAAGTATACCCTAACTTGTGATCCCCTAGGTTTCAAACTAGGTTATCCATGATCATATATTCTTATGTGAATCTTTATTTTATTTTATCTTTGTTCCTTTAACAATGGTTCATACTAAGCTTATAAATTTACCAAAGAAAATCCCCCAGGAGTGTCGTAACCAAGAGTGCAGCAAGGCCCGTTGTCGTGTACCAGTTCCCGTTCGAGTCTAGCTCAAAGTGGTGTTTTCAGGTTTTACCCCTATGTACATCTGTGCCAGAGCCACCTCTACATGCTCGTATTAAGACAGGGATGTATTTTCTTGGAAACCCCTTACTCAATACTCACCATAATACCAGGAAGATTTCCTATATTTAAACTTTTCTATAGGGTTCCTCCTAGAGTCTTCATATCCTAATTTCCACAAATAAATAAACCATCCTTTGATACCAACTATATCATCCCTCCCTTTTTATAACATGAACTCTCATTAAATTACACAAAACTGAGGATCTTTAAGGTTTAGTGTCTTGGAAACCAGGAACATAATACAAGAAAACAACATAAAACATTCTTCTTAAACACTTGAAAGGCTTCTCCTTAAGTTCATCCTAGGTTCATTACTGCATCTCATAACCTAGGGACATACATCAAAAGAAAGGGTGAGCAGAAGGCCCAGTAAGGGAAACAAGAGAAACATTTTACATGTGAACTTGAGATACTTCCATAAGGCCATGAAAAGAACTTTAAGGAGTAAGAAAGAATTCATGAGGCATATCATAATAAAAATAACATTTTTCATAACTTGAAGATGTGGCTGAAACATTTAATATTGACAATCATGAACATATCACCAAGGTCCATCCCCAAGGTGCCATTTGAAAATTACCAAGGTTATTCACCAAGATATCGTGAAAATTGTAATCTCTAGTGGTTACATCATTACCCAATGCATTGGAGCGCTATCAGGGTGCACCCTTAAATTTGCCTTTATTATCATGTGAGCCACATATATCATCATCAATCATTTCATAAACAACCCATATAGCATAAAATAAATGGGTTTCATTTCATAATCTTAACTTTTTAAAAACTGCTTTAAAGACATGATCTTTATGTCACTTTTAACCCACGGAAAAGGGAAAGCGGGTTTCATGTATGTAAATCCCAGAATTTAAAATAGAAAATTTTGATATACATATGTGAATACCCCTGAAGAAATAAGAGCTTTAAGTATTCACTTAATCAAATAATTTTGAGAAAAGAGAGAGGCATTTTGAGACGAAAATTCTGCATCATAACGGCTCTGTTACAATGTTTTTAGAAGGCATTGAAAAGAGAGGGGACATGGATCAAACATTCATAAATGACCCATAAAACAGTAGAGGGAACAAATATCATGGATTTAAGAACATGGTAATGAAATTTGAAAATATACCATATGAAATGAAGAACATGAAAGGAAGACAAAAATACGATTTCTCTTATGAAAATTCAACAGCCTAACGGTGTCACATAAACTTCAACCAAAAAAATGAATTGATGAGATCAAATAGGGTCTCTCATAATATGAACATAAAATTCCAGTATGATATATATATAGATCATACCCCAACATAAAAGAAAGTAACTTGAAAGAATTGACATGAAAGTAGAACTTCAAAACGAGAAGGGTGAAGAACCGCTTAAAAATTCGGCAGCCTAACAGCGCCACTTAAAACTTCAAAATACTGAATTGAAGAGATCAAATGGGGTATCTCATAATATGATCATAAAAGATCAGTATGATAAATTTAGAGATCATACCCCAACAAAAGAAAAAGGAACATGAAATACTTTACATGAAAATAGAACTTAAAAAAAACGAGAAGGGTGAAAGAATCTCTTAAAAATTCGGCAGCCTAACGGCGCCACATAAACATTCTTAAAACGAATTGATGAGAGAAAGGGGGGTCTCTCATCTTATTAACATAAAAAGGACATTAGGATTAATATAAAATAACATCCTCCATCATAATAACATGGAGCATAAAAGATATGACATAAAAGAGAGTACTTGAAAAGAATGAGATAGGTCGGATCCCTTACCTTAAAATGTAACTCTTAAACCTCAAAGGTTCGGACCTTGAGGGCTTGGGGCACCTTGGGAGGACTCCTTGGGAGGTAATGAGACCAAAACTTCGTTGTGGAAGAGTGGGGAGTAGAATGGATGAGAGAAGTGCTTGGTATTTATAGGGAAAGTGAGGGGACAAGGCATTATTGGCCAAGGGACACCTCACATGTGCTTTTCTCAAACCCATGTGCTCTCTCATGATATTTCCCATAAAGTTAGGCCACATGGGGCCCCCAAAACAATAATTCATCACCCTTGGCCGGCCAACCCTTAAAATATCTCATGAAATCACCATGACACAGCTATGATGTCATTAAACATACCGAAACCCTAAAACTGTATTTTTACTATTCACTGAAAATTCAACTTTCTCAGAAAAATCCCAAAATTTCACATTAACCAAATATCAACGCTCTGATTTCAAAAATGAACTCCATTTTATAAAAATATTTTTATAAATATTTTTAATTTTATTTTTAAATAAATACACTATTCACCGAAAATTCATTTTTTCAGAAAAAACCCCAAAAATTACCTTAACATAATATCGATGCTTTGAGTTCAAAAATGAAATCCATTTTATAAAAATAATTTTCTAAATATTTTTAATTTAATTTTTAATTAAAAAACACTATTCACCCGAAAAAAATAATACTTGAATAATAATTTATGAAACTGTTATTTAACCATTTTATTGAATCACATTACTAAATCAAGGTGCCTAGTTTATTTTAAAACTTTCTTTAAGTGAGATTACTAATCCATTTGGTCACATTACTAATCCTAAGCGTAAAATCACTATTCATAATTTACTATTCATCAAAAATCAAGTTGATCTTATTAGACTCTAAATTTCGTGCTGAACATAATTGTAGAAGACCATTTTTTGAAAATCATTACACATCTTTAATTATTTAAGGTTTACATAAACATTTTTTAAATTATACTTTTTTAAAATTCATCAAAAATATGCATACTATTTCTATCCGGTCATTTGAAAATTCATAAACTTCATCATAAGAAGAGATCCCTTTTTTTTAAACAAGGATTACACAAGGAAGTTACGGTCTCATTACATAGCCCCTTATAATACCAGCATAGGACCTAAGAGTAAGGTGTGCTAGGGTGATAGAATCTTGGGGCGGCTCGGTTAACATTGCCCGAGTAGTAATTTCTATCAGTTTGAACTTCTCGCGAAGGAGATTCCGCTCTAGCTTGACATGATGAAGTTCGGGTTGGGTTTGGTCCAGAGCAAAGCCCAATGGTGCTACCTCCTTCCCAAGTTCTGTTAGATAGGCTTCGACCGGTCCAAGACTACTGGGTGAGGCCATCGAATCTTCTTTCTATAATAATTAACCAAGGTTACTTGTATTTAGAGACAATAATCAAAACATTTAGTTTCTAGTGGTCATATTGAACAATGGTCATATAATAGTCAAAACCCAACGGTCTCATTTTAATTATACTCATGTTATCAAATAAAACAGTTTTGTTGAGTATAAAAAATAAAATAAAATAACACACAAAATTAGGAAACAAAATTTATTCAAAATTTCGGGTCGTTACAATCTTCCCCCTTTAAGAAATTGCGTCCTCGCAATTTTTTTTTAAAATAGGGTTTTGAAATTTAATTGAAAGTACCACATCGGAAAAAGAGTCAGTAACACTATTACTTTAAAAGAATGAAAAGTAATTACAAAGGCTACCCGAGTTTACTCATACTAGGATTCCATGTAGGAAACATGGACATGGAGGAGAAAACAAAGGGTCACTTTCTAAAGGAGAGTGATAGAAAACATGATTAGGAGGAAGTTAACCACCAGAAAATCCCAAAATTATGATGTGTGTAAGTGGTCTTTGATTACCTAGTAGGAAACGTAAACCAACAACGTTTTTTTTTACGTTCCTTTTCATAATTTTGAGGAATTCATTTACAACATAGGAAAAAAACATAAGAAAATATATCTACCTTTATGTAGAGTTTCATCCTTTAATAAGTTTCTACCAAAACTAATCTTTTCTCCAAACGATGAGCAATCAAAACTACTTGGTCTCATCAAAACACAAGAAATCTTCTAGAGAATCACATAATCCACAAAAGATTAACTATCTATTTCTTCTATCTTTAAACATTAACCCAAAAACAGAAAGGGTAAGGTAAAACAACTCTTCAAAAAGAAATAATCCCATAGTAATGGAAACTAATTTTAAATCTTCAAAGTTCCATGGTACTAACCAAAGTTTATCATAGACCATTCCATAAATAACAGTCCATAAGATTCCTCAAAATAAACCAAACTATGATTGAAACACAAATACAAGAAGGATTTGATAACATAGTCTTCCAAAATAAACTTCATTGTTTATCTCCAAACAAAATCAACCACTCCTAACATCTTATAACGAATGTAGCTAACCTAAACATATTTTTCCCAAGATAGGTTAATGATTTCTATAAGTAACCTAAATTACTATAAGTACACCTTAAATTCATCGATTCTTCGAAATATAATTCAACCTTACTCCTCAATGAAAATACCATAGTAATCTATTTACCTCAATCATATAGGGTCCCCAAGATAGTGAACGTCTTCCAAAATAATAATCATCTTTTAATCCCCTAATCATCTATTTCATATTAATATGGAAATCATTGAATTTCCTATCACATTGGTTATTGGGACATGCTCTTCCATTTCACACCATTAACTAAGAAGAGAAATTATAATTAGAGGCTTAAATACTTCACCAATAATCATGAAAAGGAGCTTAAAGCATATAAGGATAACTTGTAGAAGAAAAGTATACCCTAACTTTTGATCCCCTAGGTTTCAAACTAGGTTATCCATGATCATATATTCTTATGTGAATCTTTATTTTATTTTATCTTTGTTCCTTTAACAATGGTTCATACTAAGCTTATGAATTTACCAAAGCAAATCCCTCGGGAGTGTCGTAACCAAGAGTGCAGCAAGGCCCGTTGTCGTGTACCATTTCCCGTTCGAGTCTATCTCAAAGCGGTGTTTTCACGTTTTACCCCTATGTACATCTGTGCCAGAGCCACCTCTACATGCTCGTATCAAGACATGGATGTATTTGCTTGGAAACCCCTTACTCAATACTCACCATAATACCAGGAAGATTTCCTATATTTGAACTTTTCTATAGGGTTCCTCCTAGAGTCTTCATATCCTAATTTCCACAAATAAATAAACCATCCTTTGATACCAACTATAGCATCCCGCCCTTTTTATAACATGAACTCTCATTAAATTACACAAAACTGAGGATCTTTAAGGTTTAGTGTCTTGGAAACCAGGAACATAATACAAGAAAACAACATAAAACATTCTTCTTAAACACTTGAAAGGCTTCTTCTTAAGTTCATCCTAGGTTCATTACTGCATCTCATAACCTGGGGACATACATCAAAAGAAAGGGTGAGCAGAAGGCCCAGTAAGGGAAACAAGAGAAACATTTTACATGTGAACTTGAGATACTTCCATAAGGACATGAAAAGAACTTTAAGGAGTAAGAAAGAATTCATGAGGCATATCATAATAAAAATAACATTTTTCATAACTTGAAGATGTGGCTGCAACATTTAATATTGACAATCATGAACATATCACCAAGGTCCATCCCCAAGGTGCCATTTGAAAATTACCAAGGTTATTCACCAAGATATCGTGAAAATTGTAATCTCTAGTGGTTACATCATTACCCAATGCATTGGAGCGCTATCAGGGTGCACCCTTAAATTTGCCTTTATTATCATGTGAGCCACATATATCATCATCAATCATTTCATAAACAACCCATATAGCATAAAATAAATGGGTTTCATTTCATAATCTTAACGTTTTAAAAACTGCTTTAAAGACATGATCTTTATGTCACTTTTAACCCACGGAAAAGGGAAAGCGGGTTTCATGTATGTAAATCCCAGAATTTAAAATAGAAAATTTTGATATACATATGTGAATACCCCTGAAGAAATAAGAGCTTTGAGTATTCACTTAATCAAATAATTTTGAGAAAAGAGAGAGGCATTTTGAGACGAAAATTCTGCATCATAACGGCTCTGTTACAATTTTTTTAGAAGGCATTGAAAAGAGAGGGGACATGGGTCAAACATTCATAAATGACCCATAAAACAGTAGAGGGAAAGAATATCATGGATTTAAGAACATGGTAATGAAATTTGAAAATATACCATATGAAATGAAGAACATGAAAGGAAGACAAAAATACGATTTCTCTTATGAAAATTCGACAGCCTAACGGTGTCACATAAACTTCAACCAAAAAAATGAATTGATGAGATCAAATAGGGTCTCTAATCATATGAACATAAAATTCCAGTATGATATATATATAGATCATACCCCAACATAAAAGAAAGGAACTTGAAAGAATTGACATGAAAGTAGAACTTCAAAATGAGAAGGGTGAAGAACCACTTAAAAATTCGGCAGCCTAACGGCGCCACTTAAAACTTCAAAATACAGAATTGAAGAGATCAAATGGGGTATCTCATCATATGATCATAAAAGATCAGTATGATAAATTTAGAGATCATACCCCAACAAAATAAAAAGGAACATGAAATACTTTTCATGAAAATAGAACTTAAAAAAAACGAGAAGGGTGAAAGAATCTCTTAAAAATTCGGCAGCCTAACGGCGCCACATAAACATTCTTAAAACGAATTGATGAGAGAAAGGGGGGTCTCTCATCTTATGAACATAAAAAGGACATTAGTATGAATATAAAAGAACATCCTCCAACATAAGAACATGGAGCATAAAAGATATGACATAAAAGAGAGTACTTGAAAAGAATGAGATAGGTCGGATCCCTTACCTTAAAATGTAACTCTTAAACCTCAAAGGTTGGGACCTTGAGGGCTTGGGGGCACCTTGGGAGGACTCCTTGGGAGGTAATGAGACCAGAACTTCGTTGGGGAAGAGTGGGGAGTCGAATGGATGAGAGGAGTGCTTGGTATTTATAGGAAAAGTGAGGGGACAAGGCATTAATGGCCAAGGGACACCTCACATGTGCTTTTCTCAAACCCATGTGCTCTCTCATGATATTTCCCATAAAGTTAGGCCACATGGGGCCCCCAAAACAATAATTCAACACCCTTGGCCGGACAACCCTTAAAATATATCATGACATCACCATGACACAGCTATGATGTCATTAAACATACCGAAACCCTAAAACTGTATTTTTACTATTCACTGAAAATTCAACTTTCTCAGAAAAATCCCAAAATTTCACATTAACCAAATATCAATGCTCTGATTTCAAAAATGAAAACCATTTTATAAAAATAATTTTCTAAATATTTTTAATTTTATTTTTAAATAAATACACTATTCACCGAAAATTCATTTTTTTCAGAAAAAACCCCAAAAATTACCTTAGCATAATATCGATGCTCTGAGTTCAAAAATGAAATCCATTTTATAAAAATAATTTTCTAAATATTTTTAAATTAATTTTAATTAAGAAACACTATTCACCCGAAAAAAATAATACTTGAATAATAATTTATGAAACTGTTATTTAACCATTTTATTGAATCACATTACTAAATCAAGGTGCCTAGTTTATTTTAAAACTTTCTTTAAGTGAGATTACTAATCCATTTGGTCACATTACTAATCCTAAGCGTAAAATCACTATTCATAATTTACTATTCATCAAAAATCAAGTTGATCTTATTAGACTCTAAATTTCGTGTTGAACATAATTGTAGAAGACCATTTTTTAAAAATCATTACACATCTTTAATTATTTAAGGTTTACATAAACATTTTTTAAATTATCCTTTTTTAAAATTCATCAAAAATATGCATACTATTTCTATCCAGTCATTTGAAAATTCATAAACTTCATCATAAGAAGAGATCCCATTTTTTTTAAAACAGGGATTACACAAGGAAGTTACGGTCTCATTACATAGACCCTTATAATACCAGCATAGGACCTATGAATAAGGTGTGCTAGTGTGATAGAATCTTGGGGCGGCTCGGTTAACATTGCCCGAGTAGTAATTTCTATCAGTTTGAACTTCTCACGAAGGCGATTCCGCTCTAGCTTTACATGATGAAGTTCGGCTTGGGTTTGGTCCAGAGCAAAGCCCAATGTTGCTACCTCCTTCCCAAGTTCTGTTTGATGGGCTTTGACCGGTCCAAGACTACTGGGTGAGGCCATCGAATCTTCTTTCTATAATAATTAACCAAGGTTACTTGTATTTAGAGACAATAATCAAAACATTTAGTTTCTAGTGGTCATATTGAACAATGGTCATATAATAGTCAAAACCCAACGGTCTCATTTTAATTATACTCATGTTATCAAATAAAACAGTTTTGTTGAGTATAAAAAATAAAATAAAATAACACACAAAATTAGGAAATAAAATTTATTCAAAATTTCGGGTCGTTACATTTCATCACACTGCATGACCCCATCATCACTTGAGCATATCAGGTTGTTCCTAATCATTTCACTTCTTTATTCTTTGTCCTGTTTAAAATTATACATTTCATGTTCACATATCATCTCATGGGTTCACATTGATGAAAATGAAATATTTTAAGTGTGGGGGAGGGAACCTTTTAGTCTATTAATTTCAATTGTTTTCTGGTTTTTCAAAGTTTTTCAAAAACAAATTGTGTGTTTTTAAAATTGTGTGTGTTTATTTTTTAATTTTTTGCATGTTTTTGAAACTTTTGAGTTGAAATTATTCTCATCACAATTTTGAAATCCATATCAATAAGTGAAACAATTTATCCCATGAATCTAATCTTAAATGAATGCTGAAAATGACTTTGTTTCAAGTTCAAATCTTTAGTAATTTCATGAAAAGTACTCTGAATTTTGAATCCCATGCCACATCTCACTGTCTTTATATTTGAAATAACTTTCCTATGAGGCATATGAACCATTCTTTTCATAATCTTTAAATTTATCTCAATTCTTGAGAGAACCAAACCATGCTTGATTTAACCATAATTTGATTTATTACTATCAAAACATGAGGGTTTGAGGTACTTATGTTTAAATGATTGAGGCATTTGTTTGGTATTAAAGCCCCTATTTCAAAGAATCTTTTTTATAATGGCCTACCTTGAGTATTTAATCCTTTTATCCCTTATAATCGATGAATAAAATGTTAGGTTAGCCACATTACAATCCAATTTTCCCTATCCAACCAACTCTTGAAGTAAAATATCATAATCTAGTTGAAATTATGTGTGGGGGAAGTTTTCTTGTGTTGTGCTACCACATTTTGTGATACTTTGGGTTGGAAATTAAATTCTAAAGAGATGTGTTTGCTACTGAAAACAAAATCATTATATTGAAAGTTGTTCCTTTTATTGATCTTTCATGATAAGTGAATTTGTGCCTTTCTAATGATTATAATATAGGGAAAACGTTGTGCCTATTTGGATCTTTCAAGGAAATAATTTTTGAGAATATTGACATTTTTACTGCTGAAATGTTAAATGGTGTGCACATTCCTTTATTTTTCATGATGATGAACATGAATTGATGCTATGGGGATTGAGGAGTAGACCATTTTTAAGTGAAAATTAGATTAATGTAATTTTTCTTCAAAAAGAGTCAAGCCCTCCTCATTCAGCCTCAGAATTTTTCACATCTAAATTTTACCAACCAAATGCCATAGAATAACCCAGAAAATTCCTCATGATAAACATATGTCCTTGACTCACATCGGGTGGAGATTTAGGAATTTATCAAGCCTATGGTGACCCTTGTATGAGTTTAGATGAGAAATACATTGGTGAAAAATTGACATTTGTGTGATAAGATAAAATTCAAGCGAGGTAAGTGTTTTGTGCATGGGAGGATAAATGAAGTGGAAATATATTGAATGATATAAATGGAGAACAAAAAATAATGTTTTTTATGAGGCGTGATATCTTTTGTTTCTTGGTGTTGAATTGTTGGATCTCAAGGTTATATGTTTTAATTTTTTTTATTTGATATTGATTTTTACTTGTCAAAATTTTTCAGAATACATGATATGAGGTTTTTTCCAAGAGTGCAAAATGGTAAGTGTGGGTGTGTGATCGCATCACAATTCACTACTTTATTTCACCCCTACATCACTATTTCAAACTAGTTTTGTATTTAAAATTAAAAATATTATCTCAAATTTCACATCCCATTTTATTAAATTATTAAATTTTTATCACTATTAAAAAGGGAAATTATTCTTGTTTTGGTGATTTCTTTATAGGATGAGGTGACTTGGAGAGTTGAAGATGATCTAGAAGAGAAATGGGCCAAACTGCATGGAAGCCCAAGGACATCTGTACACTGTTTTACTCATTTCTAAAAATATTTGGCTTTAAATGAGATGATATTTTGTGGGCCGCTCCAAAACATTATGGGATACAATGCATCTCATGTATCTGAATCCCAATTTGTTTATTAAGGGGTCCATCCGAGCTAATCTGTCCCGGGGAATGAATCTGCACGAATTCAATAATTTGGTTCTGTATTCTAGCCATATCATGTGTTTTAATCCTCCATTGGCCAAAAAATATTACATGGATATATTCAAGATTTTTTCCAACAACTTTTATATTTTTTCCAACTCTTGATAATTCCATTTACCAATTCCAAACCGATACAAAAGTGGTATCTCGAAAACTGGGTGCCCAAAACCCCTCCCCATTTTGGTTATAAATTGACACCTTGGGCACCCCATTTGGTAGTTCGGATAAGGAGTGAAGTGATGAAATTTTGGAGTTATATAGGAGTCCTCTCACCACCTTAGAGGTTCTGTAACTCCCTATACTCATAGAGGGATCTCTTGAAGCAAGGATCCCTTCATCTAATTCTTCCTCATTTTCTTACTTTGTAATATTTATGTTTGAATAATAAAATTATTTGTTACTCTTCTATTTCTTATATTTTCTTCTTTATTCCCCTTTTTCCTCTATTTTATTCTTATTTAATCTTCCTAATTTTATTTAATCAAGAGTATAAACAATATTGGGTTTTACCCTTTCTAAACCTTTGCACATTCAAAACATTTCTATGATGACTACACCGCCCATGGAAGCGTAGTTATTTTTAGTAATCAATATACATATAAGGTTATTCATTCATTTATTTTGAATAAATAAGCTAATTTAATTCACATAATATGATATATGAATTTAATTTTTAAATTTTAAGAATCTAAGTAAGCAATTGAACAATTAACACAAAAATATGTGAGGTCGAGAATTTTTGTAAATTGTGAGAGCGCAAACTTAATCAGTAAAACAAGACCATGCGAGATAAATTTTTAGAGTTAAAATATTATCCCTAAGCTCAATTCATATTCATTTTCTAGAATGTACATGTTTATTAATTTAACACTAACCATAATTTATCCTTATAACATCAATCAATACAGGGTGCTGTGATTTCATGTTCTGAAGATATCCTAGGGATTAATTCTCTTTATCTTTGTGGTAAAGTTAATTCTCATAGGGTTCAGGGGTTAAAAAATTAGGGGATCATAATTAAGTGTATATTATTCTAAATGATAATGATTACTATGTAAATGAAGATGTAGATTTAGATCGATTACGCATTTTAAAAATTGTCTAAAAAACATCTTCTTGTTTGGTCTTTTTAATCAAACTTCATTTACAAAATAAAAACAAAAATATTATACAATATTATTCTAGAAAACTTCTTCTAGATTTATGAATGGTAAAAAAAAACCCACATACTTTCAAGTGGTGTTATTATTTCCTTTTATGTTATTTTTAAAATACCTTTAATAATTTGACAAATTTACTTCCTCCTTGGAGAGACGACCTTGGTTAGCCACTCTGTTGCACTTAAGTACCCAAAAAATAACTAATCATTTGATGGAACCCATGACAACGCCATTAAAATCTTCCTCCATATTTCACATGTGAAGGGATCTTTATATTCTATCCCACAATCTTCAATCTATAATCACACTAGCTGGCCTCTTGGTTTCCTTACTCCTATTGAATTATATTTACATGATATATAAGGATATATTCTACACCCACAAAAATGATATTCTTACTGAAATAGAGATTCTTATACTAGCTAGATGTATTCAAAAAAATAGTCATGAAACTTGGTCTCTCGAACACAACACTACTTCCAGTTCTTATAGAATATAGAATATATACATAAGCTTCGCTCAACTCAATATTATTCCCTAAAATTTATCACTATAAGATCTGGTATACAAATAGATCATTACAAACTAAACCTCGACTCCTTGCACTACCCCTTATTCCTTATTCTTTCTCAATTTTATCTGACCAGTAGTAAAATTTAGCCTGCTCATATTCTCTTATTTTTCTTCTTATATTTTTTGAAACCTAAAAGGTTTAATAGGATTGGTTCTCTTCTTCTTACTCACTGTAGTTTATATAATATCATCCTACTTCTTCTTCCTTAAGAGTTTGTGTTTCTCTCAAATTCTCAGTACCTTTCAACTTTATTCTCTCAAACAATTTATTATTTTTTATATATGGAATCACACTTTCCTTGAGATTATTGCACCCATAAATTCATGGGAATATCAATAACTTTTGTGGGTTTTTCTCCTGTTTTCCATAACTAGAAATGTGTGTGATATAATATAGATAGTCGCATGTGCATAGCACTTCCACCTTGATTTCCATATATTATTTTTCAACTGATATGATATTACTGTAATTCCATTATTTAATTTTCCTTATCATTTTTAAATCTTGGATAAATAAGTCTAGGTATTCTATACAACATCCTTGACTTTATCTTCTCCTCAAATACACACCATATCATCTATACTTAAAACAATTCAACAAGGATATATAAAATATAGAAATTATAATATATATATATATATATTGATCCTTATTCTAATTTTCTTGAGTGAATTCATAAGAAACCTATAAATATTCATATTTAATCCATACATAACAATATAATATCATCTTTACCTTCACCTATTCTAATTATCAACTTGAATCACATTGTTTCATATAATATTTATGTACACTGAAGTTCAGATCATGCATCTCCTAAATTTACATTTCCAAATTCACTAAAATTTGAAATTTATTCTTATTAGGTTATGAAAACTTCTCAACCTTCCATCTCATATTCTCTTTATTCTCACTTAAATAGGATCGAATCAATAATTACTTTTACTTTGACAAACAGATCAATAAATAATGGAACTTCATCAACATTATTCTTGAAAACCTATAAGGTTTATCAAGAATATCATCCATTTGGTTTCATCCAGAACATGTTATAATCATGGATATACAAGAATCATGATTATGTGAACTTGAATATATCTTTAGAAACTTCATACTTCAATTTTATTAAAATTATAAATTATAGAAACTCACTTTTTTAGAATTTGGAAAGTCTCTCAAAAATCCTTTTACTTTGACAATCTTCTCCAGTATTGAAGATCATATCTCAAAATTAGGGTATAATCACAGACCCTTCTTGGTTTTTTTATGTTTAGAACTATGAATAACAACTCTTGCATCTTCCCAAATTGAATTTCTTCTTTAGATATTAAATGTGGAAAACTCATGTTTTTTATCCAGTAAAACTTTTGTTTTTTATAAGTATGTAATGACACATATGAAAACTATATATGAATCATATATAGAAAACTTTGACACCTAAATATCTCTAAATTCACATATACTAAACTCTTTGTATCAGTGAATGGCTCATACAGACTTCACAATGACACATATGTTGCATCCCAGTGATGCATACACAACTTCAATTCACATTTATACTACTCTAGATGACACTCATATTGAGGCCAATGACTCATACTCAGGCCTTCAATCACTTATATATAGATAAGGAATTTTCCATTTTTTGGATTTCTGCTTACAAGTTTCATCCTTATTCAATTCAAGTTTAATCCACTTAAAATCATCTCTGGGCCTCTTCAATACCTTAAAAACATCACCCAAGATTTATTCAACTCAATATTTAGCATCCTTCATACTTAGTGACTCAGGGATGGATTTTCCAACTTTTAGCATATCTTCCCTTCAACCATTGAACCTATTTTACACTTGTTATCCATAATTGTGTAATATATCTAGTAGGGTTTAGTTCTACGAGTATCTACCATAACTCCATCATTCATAAAAAAATTTAGAAAATTATTTGGACCCTTCTTAGAACATTTCACAGACATACTTACTATCTCAACGATCATCAAATGTTGTCCGCCCTTTGAATCTATCTAGCCATGTATTAAAGGTAAGATTATCTTCACTTTCTTTATTTTCTATTTATAATGGTATCACCTTTAACATAATTTATTAGGTAGTTACTCACTCCATCACCCAATACATCACCTTTTCATGATTAATAATTACATTTAAAATGATAAAAATTTTATCTGATAACAAATTAAAGTTCAACCCAAGGTAACTTCACATACCCCAATTACTACTTTTTGAGTTTAATAAACATATTATCATTATCATTCACATAACATCCACCCAAATATTATTTTACTACCAATAGATATATATGGGTTACTCCCCGCTATAGGACTTCCTATATCATCATCCAACTAACACTAACACATCCAAATTCTAACACGAATTGAGAACTACATCTCATCAATTATGCATAGAATAACCTAAAAATTATATCCCATGAGTCTCACTCTAGGATCCTAAGACACCATAGTGTTCCATGCCATCATTTTTTCATCCACATAAACCACCAGTCATCACTATCAATAATCATCATCCCTTGGTACCTATGGACACTTCAAATATAGCTCAAATGAACCAGTTTCCCAAAAACACTAATCGATATACCTTTATTTATCCATTTAAACTAAAATATTCAAGTTTGAAATTTATTGGAAACCCATATTCATTTTCTCTTATTACATGTATTAAAAATTTCCATGGCTCTACACCATCCTATAATAAGTCATACAACT
Organism: Viscum album; assembly: GCA_963277665.1. Lineage (NCBI taxonomy): Eukaryota > Viridiplantae > Streptophyta > Magnoliopsida > Santalales > Viscaceae > Viscum > Viscum album. The sequence continues at coordinate 1,618,102,583 of OY728158.1, forward strand.
TTCACAAATTCATGAATCATTATGGTTGAGGAATTTATTCATCTTTGCAACCTAGCTTAATGGTCCTTCATCCTCTCAACACCACATTCTAAAAGGGTAAACACACTGGGAGCTAACCCTTAGTGGCATATCCAACACCTCCTCTCAATATTACACTAACAATATCCTCTCAAGCATTAACCTTCCAATAATCCATTAAGGATTCCATAATTTATTATCCCTCAAGCTTATCCCAAAGCATTTAGTACCCATGAACATTCTTCATTTACTATAATTCTAAAAATCATTTCCCATTCAAACCCAAAGGTTCCACCAATCCTTTCTATCAAAAACCTTATTTTTTTATAAATACTTATTACTAGAATGTAACACATGCAGTGGTGTATGATTTTAAATCATTATCATATACAGTTTATCACTTCATTCATCAAAATTCAAATATATTTCATCTCTTTAAAGAGTCTTGTTTACATTCTCAAAAGTTTTCACATCCATCATTCATGATCACTATTCATAGAAACCATAAAATCATTCTTTATAATACACAAATTTATTCCCCTTATAATATACACATTCCTCCCTAGTCATACTTAACAATATCTAATTATGTTATCACATGGCCAAGAATGCATCTCATGCACATTATATATTGTATAAAGATTTGGTATCTTACCTCCATGATAAGAGGGAACTAGTAAAACCACATCTTACAACCACCAAATCTATCTCACTCTTGACTTTAACCAATTCTAAACATAAATAGGCATACACTATCATATTTTACTTCTATTATATCCATGAATCACTCTACCATAACCACTATATCAACATCACTAGGATAATACACCTAATAAACTAGGCTATTCATTCAACGAATCCAAGAATTTTGTACACATCATCCATATATTAAAAAACTACTTGTGATTTTGATATCACAAGAACATAAGGAAACCTACATGTCAATTCTAACCACTTCAAGGTTCTCATCCACCAAGGAATTTAATTCCTACATAGAATCACACCCAAGGCATCTAATTATTGTACTACCTTCTCTAATGTTGTTATCACATTATAGGTCTATATCTACAATAATAATCGAAATCAAACAATAACACCCACAAACCATTTCCATTGGTTTAAGATAATTAACATGGATCCAATAAATTAATTAGAAAAAAAACTGAATAATTTATTATTGATGCACATGTCCACACCCACCTACCATGTCAGGATAATAGAAAAACATTTAACACATAAACATTATACTTTTATCAAAAATAGCTCATTTTTAACTGTAAAACCAATAAAATCATGTTTCTCACCCTAGAAAAATTATACTTCCAATATGAATGTGTGTTACAAGCACAAAAACAAACTTCCATTCTGAGTTCCAACCATGTATATTTATCTACCAGAATCCAAATCATAAAACAACCAAAAAGGTATAGATACCATTTGTAATATTCTAAAACAAGTTTCCTAACCTAGTCCAGAACTCTACATCACCTTAGATGTGCCTATCCATACACCAATTTTTGATGACTAACAAAAAGGATCTAATCCATAATATAGGGAGATTATACCCTTGATATCATAACTATACAATAATATTAAATAAATGAACCATAAATAAATAGAACATAAGAATACACATTTAAAGTTACAACAAAAATACAACCATAACAACAACATAACCCCCATAAATAATAAATCAAACTCATTATCATGTCATACATCATTCATATATAAGAATGAATTCCTAAATGGTTCAATCATATACACCAAAAAATTTAATAAAAAAATAAAAAAAATAAAATCTCATTGCTAAAAATTTCATCAACCTCACCTTAGATTCAACTTTACATCCTTACTAAGAAACTTTAGTTCAATCACCTATCATCGGTCCCGTGAAAAAACTTCTATAACAAAAATGAAATCTATACTTCCACAAAGGTGCACATGTCAGGTGTGAGTACAAAACTCGGTAGGAAACAACGAATAGGCCCCCAAAAAATACCATGATTTATGCATGTTAGTATATGTATAATATTTAATAAAATGTGATCAAACCCATAATATATCATGAAGGTCAAGATATTGTAAACTAATTAATCCACCATAATGTTTGATCCTATATTCTTTAGTTATTCCAAATAAATATGCTAAAATTCACTAGGAGTTAATACCAAGTGGTACCATGACCTTTAATATGGTCCACTAAGTAAGATGTTATCATATTAATCATGAGAGAGGTGTAACATAGAAAAAACCGTGGGAAAAACACATGGATGGGTACCGTGGCTCATTTTCGATCCCCTAAAATCTATGACTATCCCTTAGGAGATTAATATTTGAATTGTATGATCATAAAAAATCCAATTCTCTTAAAAAACATTTAAATCATGGTAAGGAAATAACATATCCAAATATCTTAGGAAACCCATTAAACATACATCCTATATCACATTAAAGTAAAAATAACATAGAAAACACCAAGTATCATACAATACATGTAATGGATCAGACATTATGACCCAGTGTTTTATGGTAATTCTAGTGTTAAAGGTTTCTAGGGGAGATCCTGAGGTGTTTGGAGGTGTTTAAGAGGACACAGGAGGTTATATTACCATTTTTTATAGGGATATGGTATGGATCCTCAGGCTATGTCATAATGGAGGCCTTTGTGGTGTAGGAGGATATAGTTGTGTAATAGGGATATAGAGGAGGTGTTTTGGTGCTACTATTATTTTGGGGGGTCACTATGCTGTGGAAATTTATCTGTGGCATTCCATATCTCAGCATGTGATGGCTACGATATGGGGAAGAACCTGTGGAGTAGGGTGTTTTATGAGAAATTTTGAGTCTACTTCCTTTTTAGTCATAGCTATTACATAGATATGAAGCTACTGCATTTCCATTTCCCAGATATTGGCCTCTGTAGCTTAGTTTTCTCTAGTTGTGTCATAGTCTCCTCCCCCATTTATAGGATCTATATCATGTAAATAGTTGTGAAACTCGGAGGAATATTTGATTGGATAGTGTGAAGCATAGTGGGGAGTGTTGTGCTATGGTCATCTTGGTTTTTAGGCATTATACGACATGTTTATATGGGCTATGTCACGGTCTTATGTTTTTTAGCTAAGTATAAATTCCCAAATCCATCTAAACCCAATCACTCTTCCTGATTTTCTATCATTTATTAGGAAACCCAAGTGCATACTAAGGAGAAATTTTAGTCCCATTTGGTTGTATTTTTATTATGGTCTTGTAGATTTGGTCCTTCGTGGTTAAGGTATGTTTACCTCATTTTGTTCTCCCAGTTTTCTCTTGTTTCTTCATCTAGGAAGGTTTCTACCAATGGAAAACCATTTTTTTGTTTTTTTTTATAAGAGGTGTTTTCGGTTGATGTGTCCTAGGTTGGTGGAGGTTATATCTCTCATTATGGTGTTCATTGGTGGGGTTTCTCTTATTTTAACCTTGCACAGTGGTTTTGAAAACATCATTTTAGGTAGGGGTTTCCTTCATTTATCACCTAATGTCTCATGCAAGATGGGTTATGCTTTTCTTACTTTTGGTAAGATGTTTTTAATCTATATTAATAAAGATAATTAACCAGTTTATTTGAATTTAAGTGAATATATGAAGTCAAATTCTTTTAAAAAAATTATATTTTTATATTATAATTGTATGGGTTAAATTCCTCATTGAAAACCATGGTTGTTTGGAGACATGATTGTTATGAATTATATGTGTTATGAAACCCTTGATGTGTGATTATTGTGACATCACCTGGAATAAATGGTTAATCTCTTATACTTGGCCAATTAATTGACCACACCTAGATATATGGATTGTGTTATAATTCCCCTAAAATAAAGAAGTGGAATTAATGAAAGGCTAGTTGAAAATCTGAAAAATATTATTTGATGTGATAAAAATGATGTTGTGATGTGTGGTTTAGTTGTGTTTCCATATTTTGGGGTGTTTGTGGTGAAAAAGTTGTTATGATTGGTTTTTTATAAGAAGGAAGTGAATATAGCTTTGAAGGGTGGTGATGTGGGGATAGTTGGATTGATGAGAATGTTGGTTTGTCTATTTTTGTAGTGTTGTGATGTGATAGTTGCTTGGGTAATTAAGAAATTGTTTGATAATGATTTAAAAATACATGGGCTAGTTTGATTAAATAGTTGAATGGATAATTCATGAATAATAATGGGAAGTGTGGAAAAATGGGGTTTATGTTTAATATGAAATAAATGGGATGGAAAATGAATAGGATTAATGAATGGAATGTAGTTTATAGATTGTGTCATGTTATGTGGTGTTGTGAATTTAGTGGCGGTAGTGAAATTGGTGGTATTGTGAGGATTTGGGTGATTTTGTGAGATGGTTAGTTCTTTTATGTGATCTAATTGGTTGGGACTGTGTGTGGTTATATATATATATATATATACATACTTTGTATATTCCTTGTGTTTTATATATTCATTCTACCCATGTCGAGTGTCATGTGTCGACACCCATATATTTATGGGGGAGTTTTTTCCTACCTCTCAAGGGGGTGAGTATGGATGGTTGGATACCCCCTTTTCCCACACTCTCTTATCGGTGAGGTTGATATGCACAAGATGTGATGGCCATAGGTCAAAAGTATAGTATTGGTGTCGTGATGTGAAAACTTGGGTGTCTATGGGTGAGATGTGATGTGGTGAGATTTCTTATAGTGGGAGTCATGTATGGTGGGATGTGGTCCTGAGTTTGATGTCCTTTATGTTCATGATACCCTACTACCTTGGATATGTGGTTGTTATGTGATGTGATGGCCCAAGTTGTGTGGGTGTATCATGATGTAACTGTGTTGTGGGCAGTGATTTGATGTGATGACCCAAGTATCTTCAAGCATGACATGATGTGATCATGATATTTGGAGTTGGTATTTAATGTTTTATATGGAATATATGGGAGTGTTATAACATATGATGTTGGGGTGTGAGAGCAATAAATTAGTGGGAAAGTAGTGGGGTACCCTTTTATTGATGTGATTCATATTATTCTATTATACTTGGATTCATTATTCAATGAGAAAGACTTAGTGAGGTTGGGATTGGTTAGTTAACATGTTTAGCTGTTGTTGGTTCTACTATTTTCTCATAGGGTCATCAGTATTCTTCTTTCACATGTAATTGAGAGACTTTTTTTTCTTACTAAGTATATTTGTATGCTCACCCTATGTATATAAAACTATTTTCAAGTTTCCAAGAGGATTAAATGGATTTTGTTGGACATTACTAGCTCAGACCTCTATTCTATTTCTATGCTGCTGCCTTAGGTTTTCCTTTTAGGTATTTATTTGGAGACTTTTATCGGTAACTGTTTCACTTACACATGCAATGTGGGATGGTTTTAGATTTCTTTATCTTATGTTATTTCCTGGATTTTATTATGGTCAATTTATCCTATATCTTGATCCTATTATTTTAGATCACAATGCCTCTTATTTGTTATTTTTATACTCTCAATTCTAGTCACCAACCCAGGGCCTGTTAGAGGCAGTCATTGGGGGTCATTATCTCTCTTCCTTCATTCATGACCCAAGAGGGGTACCTTTGGAGGTATGGAGTCGTGATAGAGAGGTATCATAGGTGATGGTTGAGAGATATGATGGATTTTGGAGTTATGCACATTGGGGATTTCATGGGTTTGTATGGAAATAGTGTCAATTGATCTTAGTGTGTGACATAGGTCAGTGAGATTGGCTAGGACAGGATATTTTTGGGGCCCCCATAAAATAGTGCATGGTATCTGATCTTATTGAACAACCAAGTGTGGTGGACCTATTTTTAGGTTAGAGACCTAGGAGAGGTACATTCATTATGTTTGACTTGATATCTTCTTTGAATTGGGTGGTTTTGGGGGAAGTTAAAATAAATTGAATAAATATTAAAAAAAATTATACTATCAGACTTAGGAAATCCTTGTTTACATTTTAGTAATGGATCTAATCATCGTTCATGTGTGGTTTAGGTAGTGTATGTTCAACAAGATGGTTTGGTAGATCACTATAGGGTTGATCTGGTATAGGATGACGAGGCTTGGTAGAGGGTGTTGCGTACTTTTCAGAAAAAGTCTTTAGGAAAGTAACACGGTAGTGTGTCAAATGTGGAGACAGAGATTTGGTTGGAGGCTATTGAGATCACATTAAGTTTAATCTAGGCCTCGATGATGTACGAGATCCCTTTGGTATTTAGTCATATGCAGGGATCTACGCATCAGTGGTGGACATTGTATCTGGGTGAACGAAATGAGGAAGATGTGTTGTGGGTTGAATTTCAGAAATTTTTTTAAGAAGAGTTTCATTCATGAATCATAAATATGGTAAAGAGGTATAATTTTCTCTCCCTTTAGTAGGGGAGTATTTCTATATGAGAGTTTGAGATTAATTTTAAGGACCTTATATGTTTTTTCCTAGATATTTTTTAAGATGTGGATTATTATACGATATGTCTTAAGGAGTTGCTTCATTCTTAGATTCAATATATAGTTACTCCCTTTACATTATCAACATATCTGGAGGTTTAGAAGAAGGTGGACGTGAATGAGTGGATACACTCATGATGATGTTTTTTATAAGATGGGAACCAGTATGGTTCTTTGAGGAGTAGAGTTTCTAATGGCAAGCCTTTGGCACCAAGGCATTTGAGGTTTAAACCAATAGGGAGTCGACCTCATTAGCTGTCATTCCAACATTATTTATAAGTACCCAACCTTAAAACAATACATAATCTTGAATTAATTTAATAATTCACATTGAATATCTTTTTAAGTTTAGAGTTTTAGAGAATTAGGCCATAACTATTACATATCAACTTTAAAATTACATGTAGACACTACTACACAGTATCCATTTTTTCATAAAATAAAAACTCTTAATAATAAATATGTCTAGTTCCAAATTTTAGACAGCATAACTTTTCCTTGATCCCATCCTTGACCCAATTCATCTTTAATTCCTCTGGAAAACATTTCAAAAACTTGGGATGAGCTTAAAAATCTCAGTAAGGGTTATAAAGTAAGGAAAGGAAACATTAACCCATCAATAAATACAAATCAATGAAACCATGCTTTTTTATCATAACATAACTCGTGAAATCACAAGATTTATGAATAATACACAGAAATCAAAAATCATAATGGTAACTTATGGAATTCATAACATACTTACATTATATATTTCACACTTATGTAGGTAGTTGTGTTTGGAATACCCATCATAGTATATTCCATAAATCTCTTAGTAGAAACATTAACATTTACCTCTGTCATGTTACCCAATTCAATGGAGAGCTATCTCGGGCTCACCCGCCCAAGGTTTATCACAGAACCACCCATATATGTTAACAATGCACAATAACCATAACATATTTATAAAAAATAAAACAAGCATAAAGGAAAGATAACATTTCCACATTGCAATCTTAATATATCATTTCAAGATATTGACATAGTCAATTCTTTATCAAACCATTTACAAAACCATTTAAGGCACTTAATAAATAGATTTTTGAATCAAAGTGTCTCATACCACTTTGAATATTTTAAAGGAATTAAAATTTTAAAACATTAATGTCCATATAAATAAATCCTTAAAACCATTTTTAAAATATGGACATTAATGATAAATATCTAGAAGAATAAATCTTTAAAATGATATTTTAGTTAAGGAGTTCCAAACCAAATGAGAGATGCTTGAAAACAAATAATTGAGGAATAAAATTTAATAAAAACTTTATAATATCATGAGAATAAATGTATTCATGATATAATATTCCAAAGGACAGTATATACACCATATAAGAGTGAATTGGTTTATAACGACAATGAAGTCTCAATGGAATGTAAATTAAGACGAAATCCCTTATAAAAATTGTATCCTTATATTAAGGATAAATCAATTACATAATAATGTGTTACAAATATAAATAAACTCAATATGATTGGATATTCATTGTAAATCAATCAGAGAACATTCACACATATCTTTTTAAAAACAACACCAATGACTTGGATGTTTAACTCAATTAATGGAAATTGAGTGAGAATTACTCTTATCAAGTTCATATCGATGACATGAGAATTTATCAATGGAGTGATTATGTTTATCAAAAGTATATCCACACAAAGGTGAGTGGAAATTACAACATAAATAAATAAATAGTGATTTCACAAATAATCATAGCATGACATAATTAAGAATTAGAAGAATAGCCCAAGGAATGGAAATTGGGTTAAAAAGATCCCTTACCGATTTGGTAACTTACGAAACATACACCACATGAAATAAGGATAATAAAATGAAGATGTGAATACCCATAAATTAAATTATATTATACAAAGAATAAAATCATGGGTATTACATACACTACACAAAAGGAAGTAGTGGCAAACATAGCATGAATCTCACGGGAATAAAAAGTGAGATGAAAACCTCTTACCACATTGTAATCAATCGAGTCGTATGAAAAAAAGTTAATAAACACCAAATGAATAATATAATACCATGAATATAAATATAATAATGATAATATATATAAAATCTTAGTACACAATACACCACATGCAATAAATAAGTGGTGAACAATGGAAATCTCACAGAATTAAAAGTGAGATAAGAAACCCCTTACCTCGTCTCTGACATGACTCATTCGTTATTTAATAACCTAAATAATAAAATAAAGTTAATTTATACATTCTTAAGAAACTTTTTAAATATTTTTATTCCTTTTATATCACTTATTACCATGTTATAAACATTATGAAATCATTTAAGTTAATAATGGTTGTTTGGTTGATATTTGGTACTTAAGTCAAAAATGAACTTCTTATAATTACAAGTTGTTCATGTGGTCAAAAATACTTTATCTCCAAAATTATATTCATGATTTAGATATCATATATATCCAGTATATGTATGTATTTATACTATTACATAACATTTGGAGATAAGAAATGAAATGCACTGTTCATGGAGATGGTAAGTTGTACGTACGCATGAATGTTACTTTCATTTCTATTTCATATTTAATGGAATGAAAACTTAATGATACATAGTTATATTATAAATATAGTATAATATCATATAATATATATGTTACATAATTTCATTAACACCATCCTTTATATGTTCCATGTATGTCAAGAATGAATCATATCACCTTGAGGGGGCGGTAGTCTACACTTTCTCAAATGAAATTATCGTATTTACACATATTGGAAAGCATAAAGGTATGTATGTAAATAAAAATTATAGAAGAATAGTGAAAAAATAAACATAATATATATCATATATAAATACATTTCCATCATAATGGCCACTATGAGAGGTGGTAGGAGAAGATTGAACAATCATCATTTTGTGAGGCAGTAGTTTGTCGTCCACAGAAACAGTATATTCTTTACCCATTAGATGGAGGTTTGTTTAAGTGTAGTTCGAATAATTATCATAAAAACAACCTAGTATATTTAGGATATTGTTTTTGTTTTAAAATAAAATATTAAAAAGATTTTATGGGGTTGGAAAAGAAAAATAAAACAAAAGAACTTAAGAGAAGATGTTACCTTTAAATCGGTTATCTCTCTTTGGTTTGAACCAAAAGGTTTACTTTAATTGTATTATTCCTAGATGCAGGCTTCTAGTAGAAGTATAGGGATTTATAGAGCTTAATTAGGTAGAGTTTGGACGAGTCAAAGAGCTTGAGAAGTGTGAGGAATGAGTTATAAGTGATGGCTTTTTATAAGGGGGAGGAGGGGCTCTTTAAGAGTGTTTAAAAATATTATTTTATTATATAATGATTTTAGGTTTCTAAAGGTCCAAAACTTATGATAGTATAATAAAAGATGACTCATGTTCGAAATAAAATCATCCAATAATAATTGGATAGGTTTTGGATATTTTTTTAATCTTTATAATCTTATTTATTTGAATCATTCATTAATGAGGTAAACAATGCATCATTATTGGGTCATAAATATTTTTATTTACTTGATGTCTAAAATTTATAAAAAAAATATCATGATGTAGGAAATCTTTTTATCTTTGAAATTAATATTTACAGTTGAAGAGATAACTTATATAACCTTATTTAAAAATTTATTTACTAAAAGATATATTTTTATGTAATTTTAGTCTTTGTTTTAAATTAATTAATATAAAGTGTCATTATCACTCTTAAGTGGCTCCATGGGGTCCCACAATCACCCCAAGGGTGATAATAGTATGAAATGTTTTAAAAATGGGATCAATACACATTTTAGTGTAATTTTATATTATTATAATAATATTTGTTTACCCTTATTTACCAGATTTACCCTTTAACCATGGTAAATAAAAGTTTTACTGAAGTAAATATCCATATTGTATAAAAATAAAAGTTACCTATTTATATAATTTGGACCTCATTATTCCAAATATGGAATCATTTTTTCCAAATTCAAAACACATAATAGGGAAAAATTAATTTAAAATTAATTCCCAATGTCAAAACAAAAAAACGTGTTTTAAGAAATAATAACAATCAAAAGATTGACACTTATTTATGTCAAATTTCAAAGTGAAATTACTTCCAATGACCAAAATTGGATTAAATATAAACAACATAATATAATTACACTTTAGAACCAATTAAATAGATAATCTATCCTTATAAATAAATTATATTAAAAGGCAGTTTTGAATTATAATACAGTATTTTACTATTCATTAAAAAATGAATTTTATCAGAAAAATATCAAAAATTTAACCAAAGTAAATTTTTGTGTCCCCATTATAAAGAAGAATTTTATTTTTTCAAATATAGCATATAAAAGTGATCAAAACTATATTTAAAGAGGGTTCACCGTCAAAAGGTGGTAAATTGACCTTTTAATGAATATTAGAGTATTTATGCTTAAAATTAGATTCATTCAAATTTTGAGCCTCTAACTTTTATTGGATAATTGTAAAAACATTTAAGAAACATATTTTATCATAATATGGTTAGTTTTGTTCATTCCCACCAATACAATGGCTATGCGTTAACAACCATTTAAAATAATAATATTATTTTAATATTTTTCAGTATAACTCAATGTTGTGTGCAATGTAAGTTTTCAATGAAAACTATTGTTGCATATCAGGTATTTCAATAAACATAGAATCCCCTTTACATTAAAATTAATATTTAATTCACAAATTTTAATAAATATAAAAAATTTATATTCTTTATTTACCTGGGATGTTACATCCTTCCCCCTTTTGGGAATTGTGTCCTCACAACTTTGAAATTGGGCTTGGAATCTTTATTAAAAGTTCCACATCGGAAAAAGAGTCAATAAAAAATCAATTTATAATAAAGGAAGAGAATTAAAAAAGGCCACCCGAGATAACAGATACTAGGATTCAATGAAAACATGGATATGTAAGAGAAACTAAATCTCATAGATTTATAGAGAGTGATAGAGAACTTGATCATGGAAAGTTAACCACCACAATATCATAAATTTGTTGTTGGGTAAAAGTCTGATGATAAAATAGAGCTTATAAAATTTTTTCTTAAATATACTTTTCATAGAGTTGAATAATTTTATTAATAACTAGAGTACAATTGTGAGAAAATGTACTTACTTGTCATGTAGAGCGTCATCCTTTAAAAAAATCCTACCACAAAATCATCTTTTCTCCAAATGGTAAGTATTCAAGATGACTTGGTCACACCTGAATTGCTAGAATAAACTTATAGAGTATCACATAATCTAAAAAAGATGAATTATATATTTCCCCTATCTTTAGACATTAACCAAAATAAAAATTGGTTAGTACAAGATCAGATAATCCCCAAAAAAGGATAATACTTTATAAAAATAAATACTAATCTTAATATCTAAGATTCAACAAAAATAACCCAAAGTTCAAGAAAGACTATTCAATATACAATTGTCCTTAAAATTCTTCAAAATAATTCAAACTAATATTGAAACCCAAAACTCATAAGGATTTAATCACATAGTCTTCCATGGTAAATTTTAACATTTATCTCCAAAAAAATCAATTATGCTTAAAGTCTCATATTGAAGTGTAATTAACCTAAACACATATTCTCTATGATAGATTAATCATGTCCATAAATAACCCAAATCACCTTATGCTCATAATAAAAACATAGATTCTTCCAAAATAATATTTCAACCATTACTCCAAAAATTAAATCCCATAGTATTTTATTTTCCTTGAGCATATAGTGTTCCCAAAAGAGAGAATGTCTTCCAAAATAACCTTTATTACTTAATCAACAAATCATTTTCCTATACTAAGTATGTCCTTTTGATAAAACACAATATCCTAAATAAACTTATTCTTGATCCATAAAATCATTTAACTAAAAATAATTAGTCATACTAACTATGGACTTCACGTAGTCCAATGGTAGGTGATAAATCCCAATCACACTATAGTTGTGGGTTCGATTCTCACTGCTTTGTCCGACACAATGGGTTTTCACACGGTCTGCATTTTTTCCTTTTTCAAAAACTATACAATTTCATAACATTCAAAAAAAATAGGCAAATTCTTCAAAAATAACCATAACATATTTTATCCTCAAAGGTTACCAAATACCTTTCATTTTGCACCCCGAAATGTAATATCCATTTATCACCTCTAAAAAACTATGACTCTTTCTAATATGCTAACAATTATGGTAATGTAACTTATGATTAAATAACACCCTAACCTCTAAAGTTATCTAAACTGACCACTCATACCAACTATAAGTAATCGACCTTAAAACATTACATAATCTTGAATTAAATGAATAATTCACATTAAGGATATTTTTAGGTTTAGAGTTTGAGAGAATTAGGCCATAACTATTACATAACAACTTGAAAATTACATGTAGACACTACTACTCAGTATCCATTTTTTTCATAAAATAAAAACTCTTAAATAGAAACATGTCTAGTTCCAAGTTTTAGACAGCATGAATTTTCCGTGATCCCATCCTTGACCTTATTTATCTTAAAGTCATATGGAAAACATTTCAAAAACTTGGGAGGAGCATAAAAATCTAATTAAGGGTTATAAAATAAGGAAAGGAAACATTAACCTGTAAATAAATACAAATTATTGAAACCATACTTTTCGATCATAATATACCTCATGAAATCACAAGATTTATGAATAATACACAGAAATCATAAATAATAAAGGTAACTTATGGAATTCATAACATACTTACATTCTATATTTCATAGCTACTTAGGTAGTTACGTTTGGAATACCCATCACAGTATATTCCCTAAATCTCTTAGGAGAAACGTTAACATTTACCTATGTCATGTTACCCAATGCATTGGAGAGCTATCTCGGGCTCACCGGCCCTAGGTTTATCACAGAACCACCCATATACGTAAACAATGCCCAATAACCATAAAATATTTATAACAAATAAAACAAGTATAAAGGAAATATAACATTTTCACATTGTAATTATAATATATCATTTCAAGATATTGACATAATCAATGCTCTATCAAACCATTTACAAAACCATTTAAAACATTTAATAAATATATTTTTGAATCAAAGTGTCCCATACCGCTTTGAATATTTTAAAGGAATTAAAATTTTAAAACATTGATGTACATATAAATAAATCATTAAAACCATTTTTAAAACATGGACATTAATGAGAAATATTTAGAAGAATAAATCTTTAAAACGATATTTTAGTTAAGGAGTTCCAAACTAAATGAGAAATGCTTGAAAATAAATAATTAAGGAATAAAATTTAATAAAAACTTTATAGTATCATGAGAATAAATTTATTCATGATATAATATTCAAAAGGATAGTATATACACCATATAAGAGTTAATTGGTGTATAATGACAATGAAGTCTCAATGGAATGTAAATTGAGATGAAATCCGTTATAAAAGTTGTATCCTTATATTAAGGATAAATCAATTACATAATAATGTGTGAAAAATATAAATACACTCAATATGATTGGATATTCAGTGTAAATAAATCAGAGAACATTCACACATATGTTTTAAAAAACATCACCAATGACTTGGATGTTTAACTCAATGAATGGAAATTGAGTTAGAATTACTCTTATCAAGTTTATATCGATGAATTGAGAATTTATCAATGGAGTGATTATGTGTATAAAAAGTATATCCACACAAAGGGGAGTGGAAATTAAAACATAAATAAATAAATAGTGATTCCACAAATAATCATAGCATGACATAATTAAGAATTAGAAGAATAACCCAAGTAATGGAAATTGGGTTAAAAATTTCCCTTACCGATTTGATAACTTATGAAACATACACCACATGAAAGAAGGATAATACAATGAAGATGTAAATACCCATAAATTAAATTATATTATACAAAGAATACAATCATGGGTATTACATACACCACAAAAAAGTAAATAATGGCAAACATAGCATGAATCTCACGGGAATAAAAAGTGAGATGAAAACCTCTTACCACATTGTAATCAATCGAGTCATATGGAAAAAAGTTAATAAACATTAAATAAATAATATAATACCCTAAATATAAATATAATCTTGATAATATATATCAAATTTCAGTCCTCAATACACCACATGCAATAAATAAGTGGTGAACAATGGAAATCTCACAGAATTAAAAGTGAGATAAGAAACCCCTTACCTCGTGTCTGACTTGACCCGTTCGTACTTTAATCTCCTAAATAATAAAATAGAGTTAATTTATAATTTATTAAGAACCTTTTTAAAGTTTTTTATTCCTTTTACATCACTTATTACCATGTTATAAACATTATGAAATCATTTAAGTTAATAATGGTCATTTGGTCGATATTTGGTACTTAAGTCAAAAATGAACTTCTTATAATTAGAAGTTGTTCATGTGGTAAAAAATCCATTATCTCCAAAATTAAATTCATGATTTAGATATCATATATATCCAGTATATTTATGTATCTATAATATTAAATAACATTTCGAGATAAGAAATGAAATGCACTGTTCATGGAGGCGGTAAGTCGTACGTACGCATGAACGCTACTTTCATTTCTATTTCATATTTAATGGAATGAAAACTTAATGATACATAGTTATATTATAATTCAAGTATAATATCATATGATATATATCTTACATAATTTCATTAAAACCATTCTTTATATGTTCCATGTATGTCAAGAACGAATCATATCACCTTGAGAGGGCGATAGTCCGCACTTCCTCAAATTAAATTATCGTATTTACAAATATTGGAACGCCTAAATGTATGTTTGTAGATAAAAATTATAGAAGAATAGAGAAAAAATAAACATAATATATATCATATATAAATACATTTCCATCATAATGGCCACTATGAGAGGTGGTAGGAGAAGATTGAACAATCATCGTTTCGTGAGGCAGTAGTTCGCCGTCCAAATAAACAGTATGTTCTTTACCCATTAGATGGAGGTGTGTGTAAGTGTAGTAAGAATAATTCTCATAAAAACAACCTAGTATATTTTTGATATTGTTTTTATTATAAAATAAAATAATAAAAATATTTTATGGGGTTGAAGAAGAAAAATAAAACAAAATAACTTAAGAGAAGGTGTTTCCTTTAAATCGGGTATCTCTCTTTGGTTTGAACCAAAAGGTTTACTTTAATTGTCTTATTCCTATAGGAATGATTCTAGGAGAAGTATAGGGATTTATGGAGCCTAATTAGGTAGATTTTGGATGAGAAAAGAAGCTTGAGAAGTGTGAGGAATGGGTTAGAAGTGATGGCTTTTTTAAGGGGGAGGAGGGGCTCTTTAGGAATGTTTAAAAATTTTATTTTATTATATATTGATTTTAGGTTTCTAAAAGTTCAACACTTATTAATGTCTAAGATAAGATGACTCATGTTCGAAATAAAATAATAAAATAATAATTTGATAGGTTTTGGATATTGTTTTAATATTTATAATCTTTTTTATTTAAATCATTCATTAATGAGGTAAACACTGCATCATTATTGTATCATAAATATTTTTATTTATTTGATGTCTAAAATTTATAAAAAAAATATAATGATGTAGTAAATACTTTTATATTTGAAATTAATATTTATATTCTAAGAGATAACTTATATAACCCTATTTAAAAATTTATTTACTAAAAGATATATATTTATGTCATTTTTTGTCATTATTTTAAATTAATTAATATAAAGTTTCATTATCACTCTTAAGTGGCTCCATGGGGCCCCACAATCAACCCAAGGGTGATCATGGTCTGAAATTTATTAAAAAATCATATTATGACACATGTTAGGGTAATTTTATATTATTATAATAATATTTGTTTACCCTTATTTACCATATTTACCCTTTAACCATGGTAAATAAAAGTTTTACAGAAGTAAATATCAATATTGTATAAAAATAAAAGTTACCTATTTAAATAATTTGGACCTCATGATTACAAATATGGAATCCATTTTTTCAAATTAAAAATTCATAAGTGGAAAAAAAAATAATTTAAAATTAATTCCCACTGTCAAAACAAAAAGCATGTTTTTAAGAAATAAAAACTATCAAAAGATTGACACTTATTTATGTCCAATTTCAATGTGAAATTACATCCAATGACAAAAATTGGATTAAATAGTAAAAAAATAATATAATTATACTTTAAAACCAATTAAATAGATAATATAACCTTATAAATAAATTAGATTAAAAGGAAGTTTTGAATTAAAATACAGTATTTTCACTATACATTAAAAAATGAATTTTATCAGAAAAACATCAAAAATTTTCCCAATGTAAATTTTTATGTCCCTATTCTAAAGAAGAATTTTATTTTGTCAAATAGAACATATAAAAGTGAACAAAAATAGATCTAATGAGGGTTCACCATCAAAAGGCAGTAAATCGACCTTTTAATGAATATTAGAGTATTTATGCTTAAAATTAGATTCATTCAAATTTTAAGCCTCTAAATTTTATTGGATAATTGTAAAAACATTTAAGAAACATATTTAATCATAATATGGTAAGTTTTCTTCATTACCACCAATACAGCGGCCATGCATTAACTACCATTTAAAATATTAATATTATATTAATATTTTTCAGTATAACTCAATGTTGTGTGCAACATAAGTTTTCAATGAAAACTGTTGTTGCGTATCAGGTATGCCAGCGAACATAGCATCCACTTTACGTTAAAATTAATATTTAATTCACAAATTTTAATAAATATAAAAAGGTTATATTCTTTATTTACCTGGGATGTTACATCCTTCCCCTTTTTGGGAATTGCGTCCTTGCAATTTTGAAATTGGGCTTGGAATATTCATTGAAAGTTCCACTTTGAAAAAAGAGTCAATAAAAATATCAGTTTAAAATAAAGTAAGAGAAGTGAAAAGGTCACCCGAGATAACAGATACTAGGATTCCATGAAAACATGGATATGGAAGAGAAACTAACTCTCATAGATTAATAGAGAGTGATATAGAACTTGATCACAGAAAGTTAACCACCACAATATCATAAATATGTTGTTGCGTAAAAGTATGATGATAAAAGAGAGTTTATAAATTTTTTTCTTAAAGATCCTTTTCATAGAGTTGAAGAATTTTATTAATAACTAGAGTACAATCTTAAGGAAATATACTTTCTTGTCATATAGAGTGTCATCCTTTAATAAAATTCTACCCCAAACTCATATTTTCTCCAAATGGTAAGTATTAAAGATGACTTGGTCACACCTGAACTGCTAGAATAAACTTATAGATTATAAAATAATCTAAAAGAGATGAATTATATATTTCCCATATCTTTAGACATTGACCAATACCAAAATTGGTTAGTACAAGATCAGATAATCCCCAAAAAAGGATAATACATTATAAAAATAAATACTACTCTTAATCTCCAAGATTCAACAAAGAGAACCCAAAGTTCAAGAAAGACCATTCAATATAAAATTGTCCTTAAAATTCTTAAGAATAATCCAAACTAATATTGAAACATGAAACTCATAAGGATTTAATCACATAGTCTTCCACGGTAAATTTTAACATTTATCTCCAAAAACATCGACTTCGCTTAAAGTCTCATACTGAAGTGTAATTAACCTAAACACATATTCTCTATGATAGATTAATCATTTCCATAAATAACCCAAATCACCTTATGTCCACAATAAAAACATAGATTCTTAAAAAATAATATTTCAACATTTACTCCAAAAATTAAATTCCATGGTATTTTATTTTCCTTAAGCATATAGTGTTCCCAAAAGAGAGAATGTCTTCCAAAATAACCATTATTACTTAATCACCAAATCATTTTCTTATATTAAGGATGTACATTTGATAAAACATAATATCCCAAATAAACTTATTCTTGATCCATAAAATCATTTAACTAAAAATAATTAGTCATACTAACCAGGGACTTCATGTAGTCCAGTGGTAGGTAATAAATCCCAATCGCACTTTGATTGTGGGTTCGATTCTCGCAGCTTTTTCTGACGCAACGGGTTGTCCCACGGTCTGCATGTTTTCCTTTTTCAAAAACTATACAAATTCATAACATTCCAAAAAAATAGACAAATTCTTCAAAAATAACCATAACATGTTTTATCCTCAAAGGTTACCAAATACCTTTCATTTTTCACCCCAAAATGTAATAACCATTTATAGCCTCTAAAATAACTATAATTTTTCTAATATTCTAACCATTATGGTTATTTCACTTATGATTAAATAACACCCTAACCTCTAAAGTTATCTAAACTGACCTCTGATACCAACTATAAGGACCCGACCTCAAAACATTACATAATCTTGAATTAAATGAATAATACAAATTGAAGATCTTTTCAAGTTTCGATTTTTAGAGAATTAGGCCATAACTATTACATAACAACTTGAAAATTACATGTCGACACTACTACTTAGTATCCATTTTTTTCATAAAATAAAAACTCTTAAAAAGAAACATGTCTAGTTCCATGTTTTAGATAGCACGACTTTTCCTTGATCTCATCCTCTACCTTATTCATCTTTAAGTCATCTGGAAAACATTTCCTAAACTTGGGATGAGAATAAAAATCTCAGTAAGGGTTATAAAATATATAAAGGAAACATTAACCCATTAATAAATACAAATCATTGAAACCATACTTTTCGATCATAACATACCTCATGAAATCACAAGATTTATGAATAATACACAGAAATAATAAATCAT
This sequence comes from Viscum album, assembly GCA_963277665.1. Taxonomy (NCBI): domain Eukaryota; kingdom Viridiplantae; phylum Streptophyta; class Magnoliopsida; order Santalales; family Viscaceae; genus Viscum; species Viscum album. Next base: position 1,618,121,874 of record OY728158.1, read on the forward strand.
AAAGGTAACTTATGGAATTCATAACATAATTACATTGTAGCTTTCAGATATATGTAGGGAGTTATGTTTGGAATACCCATCATAGGATATTCCCTAAATCTCTTAGGATAAACATTAACGTTTACCTATGTCACGTTACACAAAGCATTGGAGAGCTATCTCAGGCTCACCCACCCTAGGTTTATCACGAAACCACCCATATACCTAAACAATGCCCAATAACCATAACATATTTATAACAAATAAAACATGAATAAAGGAAAGATAACATTTCTACATTGCAATCATAATATATCATTTCAAGATATTGACATAATCAATGCTTTATCAAACCATTTTTCACAACCATTTAAAACATTTAATAAATAGATTTTTGAATCAAAGTGTCCCATACCACTTTGAATATTTTAATGGAATTAACATTTTAAAACATTAATGCTCATATAAATAAATATTTAAAACCATTTTTAAAACATGGACATTAATGAGAAATATTTAGAAGAATAAATCTTTAAAATGATATTTTTGTTAATGAGTTACTAACCAAATGAGAGATGCTTGAAAAAAAATAATTGAGGAATAAAATTTAATAAAAACTTTATAATATCATGAGAATAAAGGTATTAATGATATAATATTCCAAAGGACAATATATACACCATATAAGAGTGAATTGGTGTATAACGACAATGAAGTCTCAATGGAATGTAAATTGAGATGAAATCCCTCATAAAAACTATATCCTTATATTATGGATAAATCAATTACATAATAATGTGTGAAAAATATAAATACACTTAAAATGATTAGATGTTCAGTGTAAAACAATTAGAGAACATTCACACATATTTTTGTTTTAAACAACACCAATGACTTGGATGTTTAACTCAATGAATGGAAATTGAGTTAAAATTACTCTTATCAAGTTCATATCGATGACTTGAGAATTTATAAATGGAGTGATAATGTATATAAAAAGTATATCCACAAAAATTGGAGTGGAAATTACAACATAAATAAATAAACAGTGATTCGACAAATAATCATATCATGACATAAATAAGAATTAGAAGAATAACCCAAGGAATGGAAATTGGGTTAAAAAGTTCCCTTACCAATTTGGTAACTTACGAAACATACAACACATTAAAGAAGGATCATACAATGAAGATTTAAATACCCATAAATTAAAGTATATTATACAAATAAAACAATCATGGGTATTACATACACCACAAAAAAGGAAATAGGGGAAAACATAGCATGAATCTCATAGGAATAAAAAGTGAGTTGAAAACCTCTTACCACATTGTAATCAATCGAGTCATATGAATAAAATTTAATAAAAACCAAATGAATCACATAATACCATGAATATAAATATAACCATGATAATATATAACAAATTTCAGTACACAATACACCACATGCAATAAATAGGTGGTGAACAATGAAAATCTCACAAAATTAAAAGTGAGATAAGAAACCTCTTACCTCATGTCTGACTTGACCCGTTCGTTCTTTAATCTCCTGAATAATAAACTAAAGTTAATTTATACTTGATTAAGAATCTTTTTCAAGTTTATTATTCTTTTTATATCACTTATTACCATGTTATAAACATTATGAAATCATTTAAGTTAATAATGGTTGTTTGGTTGATATTTGGTACTTAAGTCAAAAATGAACTTCTTATAATTACAAGTTGTTCATGTGGTCAAAAATCCATTATCTCCAAAATGAAATCCATGATTTAGATATCATATATATCTAGTATATGTGTGTATTTATAATATTACATAACATTTGGAGATATTAAATGAAATGCACCGTTCATGGATACGGTAAGTCATACGTACGCATGAATGCTACTTTCATTTCTATTTCCTATTTAATGGAATGAAAACTTAATGATACATAGTTATAATATAATTACAGTATAATATCATGTGATATATATGTTACATAATTTCATTAACACCATCCTTTATATGTTCCATTTATGTCATTAACGAATCATATCACCTTGAGGGGCGGTAGTCCGCACTTCCTCAAATGAAATTATCATATTTACACATATTGGAAAGCATAAAGGTATGTTTGTAAACAAAAATTAAAGAAGCATAGATAAAAAATAAACATAATATATATCATATATATATAAATTTCCGTCATAATGGCCACTATGAGAGGTGGTAGGAGAATATTGAACAATCATCGTTTAGTGAGGCAATAGTTCGTCGTCCACAGAACAGTATGTTCTTTACCCATTAGATGGAGGTGTGTGTAAGTGTATTTAGAATCCTTATCATAACAACAACATATTATATTGAGGATACTATTTTTGTTATAAAATAAAGGAATAAAATAGTTTATGTGGTTGGAGAAGAAAAATAAAACAAAAGAACTTAAGAGAAGACGTTACCTTTAAATCGGGTATCTCCCTTTGGTTTGAACCAAAAGGTTTACTTGAATTTCCTTATTCCTAGAGGAAGGATTATAAAAGGAGTTGAGGGATTTATGGATCTTAATTGGGAAGATTTTGGACCAGTGTTGGCACCAAAAATGTGGCCCGAAAGAAAGGAACGAAAAAGAAGGCCGGCGCGCTGCCTCGCGAAGCCCCGTCGCGAAGCCCCACCGCGAAGCGCCCCGACCATGGAGCCGCCGCGAAGCTCCAGAGGCGGTAATCCTCCGCGAACCCATTTGACGTTCGCGAGCCGCCGCGAAGCTCCAGAGGCGGTAATCCTCCGCGAACCCATTTGACATTCGCGAGCCGCCGCGAAGCTCCAGAGGCGGTAATACTCCGCGAACCCATTTGACGTTCGCGAGCCGCCGCAAAGCTCCAGAGGCGGTAATCCTCCGCGAACCCATTTGATGTTCGCGATCCGCCACGAATCCCTTGAGGCGGCGCGCAGGTGCTGCTTCGCGGCACCCCTTCCCTATAAATACTGGACTCCCCCTGAGTCCCGAGGATGTACAACCGGACCTTTCGGCTTCTCCTCTCTCGAATAGTGAAGCACGCTTTGCCCCGGGAATCATGAGCTCCGCGAGGTACTTCTACTTCGCGAGACGACTCTGCTTTGTCTCGTTTTGAGCTCCTCTTCCGAGAGGGATGCCCTTCGCGAAGCTCAAGGGCATTCGCGAAAGAAGGGGATTCCTAATGGAACCCGGGCAGCCGCGGAGCACTTGTGCTTCGCGAAAAACCCAACCCATACGAGTGATCCCTATGCTAAGGCAGGATCGCTCCACATCGCGAAGCACACTGCTTCGCAGGACCCTGCTTCGCGAGACACTCCTTCTTCGCGAGGCAGTGCTCCGCGAACATTGTTCCACTTCATGAAGCGCATTCCACTCACACCTATGCCCCATGCTAAGGCCAAGGAACCCCACTTCGCAAAGCACACTCCTCTGCTTAGCGATTCCTCTTTCCATGCGACCCTCCAGGTTTGCACGATGTGATTTCAAAGTCCCATGGACAATACCTCCCGTAGCGTTGCTTCGCCTAATGCTTCTTCGCATAGGCACGCTAACGGCTATTGCTTCTTCGCATAGCCACGCTAACGTGGACCCCTCGATGGTTCGTTCCACAACCCCCTCATGACCATGGCCTTACTGGTACCTTCCCTTCCCCAAGGACCAGAGGGTACCGGTTATGTAAGTCCTAGGGGTGTGGAGTGAACCCACCTCGTCCGAGCTGCAGGACGTTAAACTGCCAAGAACCATGTCCTCAACACATGACGTTAAACTGTGACCCAACCTCGTCTCCCTCACAAAGGGTCCCCCCAGCTCGAACATTTTTTACACCACTCGTCTCCACGGGAATGGAACTCTTCCGCACATGGAATGAGATCCTCCTTGTCGGAGTGGCGTATGTTCGTAGGGGAAGGGCTGCCTCAGATCGTAAGCCCCTAACCTTTCGTACGGATGATTGCACCTGTGCATCTCTGTACTTCCCCACTACCAAGGTTAGTGGAGGGAGTGATAGGGAACAAGGCACCCCCCTCTGGGCCTCCATCCTGGAGTAAGTCCCAACACCATGGGCCTCCTAACGCGTAATCCCCTTTTCACTTCTCACGGACGCACCCCTCGCGACGTGATCGTCAGGTCCTTGCAACCTCTTGTTTCTCACACCGAGCATGACTCACGTGGGCTTAGAGTGAGCACCAACCCTGACCCCTTATCCGAACTACGAGGACTTTGATCCATGTCAAGGCATGGTACGTAGGAAGCCTCTTTGAGGTTCAAGCCCACCCATCGTTTCTTCACATCGGGTCCCATCTTTGTCCAGCATGATGTTAAACTACATTCCCACTATGAACTACGAGGTCTTTGATCCATGTCAAGGCATGGTACGTAGGAAGCCTCCATGAGGTTCAAGCTCACCCGTCATTTCACGTCGGGTCTCACCCTTGTCCTGCATGACATTAAACTGCACACCCATTCCCATCCTGAACTACGCAGACTTTGATTCCCTGCCACGGGGATACGTAGGAATCCTCGTCAAGGCTCAAGCCCAACTTCACCTTCGTCCTTACGATGGTCCCATTTCATTCCCCTCCACTCCATTTATCCACCTAGCACCCATACCGACTCTCTCCCGGACCGTAGTATCTCGGTGAGACTGTGTCGGTATGACCCTCTTCACAGCCACCCATGGGCTGACCCGTCTCCGCTGGACGTTAAACTCGCGGTGTGCCCTGTGTTAAACACGAGAAGCTGAGGAAAACCTCAGATATGTGTCTATGACATAATTCCCCGCACTCGTTGTGGGATGCCTCAGGCTTCCACGCCCTCGAGAATCCCTGCAATCAGGGATAATAGACAAACACGATAGATTCCCCAGCATCCAGACACGCTACTGGTGCCTCAACGTGACTACTCCCCCGAGCGAAGGTTGCTGCCCTGACTGGACCCTTTGGAATGTCCCGACAGAAGCAGTGTAATTAACTGGCGTCCATGGAAACATGGCATTGGGAAGAGTTTCACGAACTACGTATTAAATCTATGAGGGAGACCCGGAATATGTGACAAGTTCTGAGGAGGAATCCACGGAAGGAAGAACCGACATCCCATCATCCTGTTTCGATCAATGAGAAAACGTACCTGAACAAGGAACGAATGCCGCCCGCCTTTGGAAAGCGGGAACGCGGGGCAACAAAGCGGCGCGTCCTCCTCCACGGACGGACGGGCGCGCGCCCCGGCGAAAGCGTCGGAAACAGAAATGGTGAACCCGACGTGAAATTATTCTCCTCAATATGGAGATTAGTAGCGTTCGAGACACCAGTAGATTGACGTGTCACCGGATCCATATATCTGGTGCCTGGTCCCGCCAAGCAAATAGCGGGCCTGTCGTGAAACTCATCGGAAGTCGGGGTAGTAGAACGCGGGGCACTCCGCTCTGCAGCGTGTTGGCGTGGATCCTTCTCACAAACATGGAGAATGGAAGAACGTTGGGGCACTAGCTGTCAATCCTTTTCCTCTCAGTACTAATGAGTTGATCCCTTCGTTTCTCAGGAACCAGGTTGCTATTTCAGAGATGCGATCACCATCCGCTCCTCGCCCACGCAGGGGCTGGGGAACACCACGACGACCACCCCACGTAGCGCCGCTACCGCCACGACGGCTGCCACGCCACGGAATACGGGACGCCCATGTCCCCTTTACCCATCAGAGGTCATCCAACGAAGGGTGATCAACAGCCTCGTGCGCAGGTATGAGGAAGAAGGGGTCATCCCAACCCGGGATATGGCCCACCTGGACCTGGAGGCCTCCAGGCCCCGCCGTCAACGCCGCCCTAACAGGCCGCGCAGGGAGCCCCTACTCCCCACCCCGACATTCAACCGTTTCGGGAGCCTATCCTCAGAACGCCTTGACGACTCCTCGCCTTACGCTGAAGAGGCGGGCGCTGTCCGGCTCAGTCCGCTCAGGGCCCCGACCCGGGGGGCCCAGGCGAGAGCTCCCGTCCGGCCGCATCAGCGCCGCCGTCTGGCCCCACAGGAAGAGCAGGCAGACTAAGTCCCTGCACCACCTGCACCGGCCCGCCTGACCCGACGTCAGCGCCGGGCCTGGGCTGAGGACGCTCGCTCAGGCGCGTCCACGTCGACAGCTACAGTGGCCCGAGCCACCGCCGACGTGCATCATGAAGCCCCCACATACATTGAGCAGGGGCACCCCTTCGCCCAACCAAGATTGAGACCCCAACCGCCCCATGGGCAGGCTGGGTTGACTCTCCGGGTTGCAGGCCCAGGTGGTGATCGCCGCGAGCTAACCCGTGGTAATGTCACCCCGTACGGAGGTCCTCCCCGTACCACTACTCCACAGAGCGTGGGCCTTCCCCGCTCCGAGGTTCGTCATGGAGGCATGCCTCGTGCTACCCCCATCCTGCAGGAAGACCTACCCCGCGGCAGTGACGCTCAGCGCGGAAACATTTCCCGCGCCCACTACACAGGGTACGGATCCCATTCTCCTGCCCCCAACTGCCAATCGGAAGGCACCATGCATCCGACCCTTCTTCAACGTGGGGGTACCCCCTACGTCCTCTCTACGATTGGCGAAGGTCCTCCTCGCCCCAGCAACTCAAGGAGTGAAGGTCAGCCTCGCTCCGCCCGCATTGACCAGGGAGGTCCTCCCCATGCTCCTGCCGATCCCAACAGAGGCTCCGCCTACATGGGTGTTCGTGGAGGCCCTCCCCACGTACCCTTCGATATTTTCCCTGGTTCCCCTCTCACCTCGGGCATCTCGAGCGGGGGCCCTCTCCGCCACGACGCCAGTGCCGCCCCGCGACTCCATGATAGGGATCAACCCTGTCCCGAAGAGCCACCCCGGGGCAGGATAGCGGGTCGCTGCCGCCACAAGAAGAATCCTGGGAAAGCCAGGGTGGAGATCAAACCTGCTCGTTTCTCCGACTCTGAAGTGGAGTACGACTCAGCCATGGAACCTTCTCCCAGCTCCTCCGTATCATGGACCGGGGCAGGAACCAGACGCGTCAGCCTCATTCTCCCAGAACATGAGGTCCACCGGATCCCCATATCCCTCCGCAGATACATCCAGGAGGAAGAGATTCTGGGAACTTCGCAGGTCTCGACCGCGCAGTCACCGCCATCGTCACCCGAAGCGCCCTCTACCTCTACTCGAGATCACAGGGAGCTGTTTTGGGGGTCAACGGTGGTAGAGAAACGACATGACCAGGCACCGGTAACGGCGATTCTCGTGCCTGAAGCAGTGGCTGTTAGCCCATCCTATCGTGACATTGTGATCAGGTCACCTCGCTCTTCAGAGGAAGGCCCAGAATTCGGTGGCCAGTCCGCTCGCTCACCGTATTCTCCGTCACCGAGTTTGCTATCCGAAAGGTCCGCCTCGGTACCACTACCGGTCCCTCATCCGCCCCCGGTTGATGAGTGGGGTAATGCAGGGCCAGACCCTGAGGCCGAACCCAGGAGCTTCTGAAGTATTCTTGCAGCGGACTATTTCCCAGAGAAGTTCTGGCCCACGGCGGTGCTGAATTTCCGCGTACCCGAGTCTCTTACCCCTGAAGAAGTGGGATGCTTTTGTCGAACCCTCTGGGAGACACACTTTCGCCTCCGTTGCGAACAGGTGGTATACCCCAGGAGTCGAGAGAACTTCGAGGAGATTGGCGAACAGTGCCGCCTGATCGATGTCGTCGCGCTCCTTGTGGCCCAGCACCCCGAGTCGCCAGGTCACCAGAGTGCCCTCCAACGAAAATGCGTTCAGAGTTTTAAAGCACTCCGCAAGATCATCAGGGAAGCCACCCCCCATGTGCAAGTCCGTGGTTAGGGACACTATGCTGCCCTTCTTTTCGATCCTATTCGACGACAACCCGATTCTCTATGCGACATCGAGGACATGCCCTCGAGAGGAATCGCGGTCCACATGGCCGACATTGTGGACAGGGAAGACGAACTGGAACTCCTTGATGGAGACTTCCCCCCAGAGGGCGCACCTCCACTGCTCGACCCATCATGGAGAGTTACCCGTCAGCAGAGGAACCTGCTAGCCCTGCCCGTACCCACAAAGTCGCTGGTACTCAGTCGAAACACCGGCAAGGGTAAAGAGCACGTAGGAACCATCAAGCACTCCGACCCGTCTGCTTCTGTGCAGAAAATGGACGAGGATCCTGAGAAGGCTGCGTTACGCCAGCAGCTTGCTGAGCAGAAGAGGCTGGTTGACGAACTCTTGGCTGAGCGTACCGCAGAACGGCGACCCGACTATGGTAATCCCAGGCCGGGGCAGCAGGGGCAGGAACAATTTCCCCCCGATTAGGTGCCTCCGAGCAACCCTGATCATGCTACTGCCGCAGACAGGGCAGAAGCCGGAACGTATGGCAAGAGGGCGTGATACGTTTCTCCAAGCCCCCCTGAGCGACGGGGAAATCTGAAGAATCCAACCCGGGTTCCCCCAGTCGCCCCGCAGGTCGTCCAGCCAGTTGACCCACGAGCGGCCGAAGCCGTCTACCGTGTTGAAGAACCTGGAAATACACTTGTGGTTAGGGATCCCTGTCAAGACAGGGACCCCCACCTGGAGGACCTTATTGCGGCACTCACAGCCCGCCTCGAGGCGTTGGAAACGCGGCAGGTGGCAGTCCCACCGGATGGCAAGCCTTATCCCGCGTGGGTGGATGATATGCCCGCGTCTCCGGGTTTTGGGAACCCCACTTTCTTGCCTTTTAACAGGACAGGGGACCCGCCCCAGCACTTGGCTCATTTCTCTTCCAGGTGTGGCCCCATGCTGGGGACCCCGGCTCATCAAGAAGCCGCCAAACTCCGATGTTTTGTACAGACATTGGAAGGTCCAGCGTTCGTCTGGTACAGTCAGCTCCCTATAGGATCGGTGACCGGATGGGAGGTTCTCCGCCAGCAGTTATTATACCAGTTCAGCTCTACCACACAAAAGACCAGCATTGCAGACCTCTTCAAGTGCAAACAGAAGCCTGATGAGCGGGTTGCAGATTTCATCGCCCGGTGGAAGGGACTTACGTATTCCCTCGACATGCTACTGACTCAGGAGCAATTACTGACGATGTGTGTGGGGAACGTCAAGACAGAGCTGGTACCCTCCCTAATTACCCAGAACTACCCTGGAGGGTTCAGAGATTTTTCAGATAAGGCCCAGCGCCTCGAGGAAGCCCTGCAATAGGCTAGTCAGGCACGTTTGTTGCCCCCTATGATCCCAGCCAGGAGGACCGCCAGGGCTGAACCCGCTGCGGTGGCTCAAATAGAAGCCCCGAGGCAGCTGGTGTTGCTGCCGGTGGCACCACCCCTGCAACCCCGTAGAGGTCCTCCACCTCAAGCACAGGCTCCTGCCCAGCAGCGACCGCCTCAGAACCGACAGGTTCCCCCGCGCAATGCGCCACCGCCACCTAGGCGAGACAATCAGGCGCCGCCTCCTCAGCAGGCCCCTCCGGCCCCTCGTCAGGGCCAGGCCCCCAGGGCCCCCTATCCGGAAAGAAGGTACCAGACCTATTCGTTCAATGAAAATCAGGTCCCTGGCTACTTCTGAAGTGCTCTGGAGCAAGGGATTGTGCGCCTGCCTGAGTGCAAGAGGCCGGTGGAGGCGCATCTCACCGATCACCCCAACTACTGCCCTTATCATCGGATCCTATGGCACACCCTTAAGCAATGTTATGTGTTTAAAGACTGGATTCAAGACCAGTTCAATAACAACATAGTCAAGTTGGGCCCGGCTCCAGCCCAAGTGGCGGGTGTCTTTGCAGGATTAGGGATCAGCAGCGACAGCGAGGGTGAATGGCAACAGGTCCCCAACCGCGGGTCCTGGAAATACAATGACTGGATGGCTCGAAAAACTATTATTCGTGCCCATGGTATCATCCAGGAACGCCTGAAGCAGTCATAACCTTCAGAAGAAATGGCTGGTACCTTCGCATCGTCTTCACAGTCGACCTCTTCCCAAAAGGGAAAGCAGAGGCGACGCAAGAAGAAGCAACGTGCACCACCGTTGCCGTCGTCATCCCGCACATTCGGCGACTTTCTTCCCCCTGAAATGGGGATTCCTCCTATAATCCACCCAGCAGTGGATGACTCCTCGAGCGACAGTCAAGGGTACGCTTCGGTTAACACCGTGGAGCTGGTAAAGCCCTATATGACCCCCGACGAGGGGGAATGCCAGGCGGACCTCCCCGATGTTTCCAGATGACGTCAACGTCAGCGGAATCGCAATCGCGCTGGTCATCTAGGCACATCAGCAGGCACTTGTGGCCAAGCCGTGCACACTACCGAGACCAGGCAGCAGGCTCAGCACAGAGCTCAGCATGTGCAGCCCCATCTAACGCCCTCGGTTTTACCTCCACCGCCGTTTGTGCTACTGGATCGGGGAGAGCTGCCTCGTCCGTATCATAATCAGTCTTGCCCGGCTACATGCCAGCCTCTGCTGCCCGATCCTAGTCCGGTGACTACTCTACAGGCTTCTACTAGCATGCAGCAGGATGTACCTAGTGCTAGCCGACCGCCAGTTCAACCGGCAGGACCCGCTATGCTTCCAAACGCTGAAAAACCCCCTGTAAGCAGAGGTTCGCGTTTGGCACGCAAGTATGATGTCCTAAAGCACCTGGTCGGCATTCCGGCGAGGCTCTCCATCCTTGAGGCCCTGCGCCTATCATCCGAGATGCGCGAGGCACTTGCCGAGGCCCTAAGGAGCCCCCTCCAGTTCGAGACGGAGGTAGCAGTTGCAGAAGCCTTCCATACCGAGACGATTGAAAACGCCGAGTGTCAGGCGGTTATCTCATTTTCCGGTAAAGATGAGTACCCTCCGATATAGGGGCACATTCGCCCGCTGTACATCACTGGCCACTTCAATGGCGTGGAAGTCTGTCGCTGCCTCGTTGACACGGGTTCTGGAATCAACCTAATTCCGACCCGGAAGCTGTGAAAGCTGGGTCTTTCTGAAGGTGATTTGACCCCCTATGACTTCAGGATCCAGGGGTATGACAGGACAGAGCAAACCCCAGTCGGAAAGATCCGCCTGAAGACTCAGTTCGGTGGCTTAATTGTCAGCACCGAGTTCATGGTCGTCTCTCAGGATACCGCCTACAACGCATTGATGGGTAGGCCATGGCTTCATCTGCATGCAGCGGTCCCCTCGTCGTATCATCAATGCCTCAAATAATCCCTCAATGGTCGAGTAGGCGTGCTCCAAGGAGATGCGTCCCCTTTCGCTTCTTGTGAGGCCCGCTATCTGGATGCGGGTTATTACAAAAGTAAGGATAAACATATCCTAGTAAGTGAGGACGGACCCGCCCCGATCACAGGTGATCCTTGGGCAAGCATGGATGACGCCTACATCCTTCTGATCCACCGGTTGGAGGCCACGACCCCCGACATGGGGAAATGTTTTGTTGTTTCGGGTACGCAAGGAAGGCATGTTCCCGTGTCCAAGCGACGGCGGAAAATCACCTCGTACTCCTACATCAACCAGGCTCGGGTCATCCCGAAACCTCCTACCCCTGTACGGTACTGGGACGTCAAGATCATGACGACGGCGGTACGCCATACGTGTCTCTTCCGTCGGGCTGGAATCCACCGACTCGGGCTGACACGTCACCACTGCTTTGATATTATCAGGCGTGGCCCCTTAGGTCGGAGGCCAGATGGGATAGGATCAAATGCATTCATTGCTATGGTCTCAACGACAAGTGAGTCTCCGGATGTGATGACCGCTGCTGCCCAAGCTGGCACCAGCTACCCCTCGGGTTTTGAGAGCCTATATGTATCTCCCGTCACGGGAAGTTCCCCCACGGGTGGGGAGGAAGACTTGGAGGATGCTCCCCCCGCCTTTGAAGAAGGCGTCTCTACCACGGTTGATGAATTGGTGCAGGTGAACCTTGGTAGCGAGGTAGATCCGAAACCCACATTGATCAGTGCGGCCATGTCCATCGAGGAGCGGCAGCAGTACATAGACTTCCTCAAACAGCACCGTGATGTGTTTGCCTGGAGTTACAACGAGATGCCAGGACTGGATCCCCAGGTAGCCGTTCACCGTCTGGGCCTCCCGGCAAAACATCGTGGGTTTAAGCAGCCTCCCAGGATAATGCACCCTTCTCATGGTGCTATGGTTGAGGCCGAAGTTGACAAGCTTATCAAAGCCAACTTCATTAAGGAGGTCCAGTACCCCAAATGGCTTGCCAACATTGTGCCGGTCAGGAAGAAGAATGGGCAGATCAAAGTCTGCATCGACTTCCGCGATCTCAATCGCCACTGCCCAAAGGATGACTTCCCACTCCCGGTGATGGAGTTGTTGATTGACGCCACAGCCGGATTCCATGCCCTCTCTTTCATGGATGGGTACTCCGGGTACAACCAGATCCGGATGGCCCCCGAAGACGAGGAGTCCACTGCCTTCAGGGCTCCTCAAGGTACCTTTTTCTACCAGGTTATGCCATTCGGTTTGAAGAATGCAGGTGCCACTTATCAGAGGGCCATGCATCGCATATTCAAACCGATCCTCGGGAAATTGGTGGAATGCTACGTGGACGACCCCGTAGTCAAGTCACATCAGCGCCAGGACCATCTCAAAGACCTCGAGAAAGTGTTCGGTTTCCTCCGTTCCCGTCGCCTGAAGATGAACCCGTTGATGTGTGCCTTCGGTGTCACCTCGGGGAAGTTCCTGGGCTTTGTTGTCAGATACCAAGGTATCGAGATCGACCCGGAGAAGATCAAGGCCATCAGCCAAATGCCTCCCCCGAGCAACATTCGGGAGCTTCGAGGCCTGCAAGGCCACCTAGCCTATATACGCCGATTCATCGCGAATCTGGCCGGCAAGTGTAAGCCCTTTTCCCGGCTCATGAAGAAGGGTTCCGCCTATGAATGGGATGAGGAGTGTCGGACCGCCTTCGAGGAAATCAAGCAGTATCTGCTCCAACCACCAGTCTTGATGCCACCCGTCTCCGGAAAGCCGCTGGTCCTTTATGTGACCGCCCTGGAGAGATCCCTCGGCGCGCTGCTCGCCCAGAAGAATAACGAGGGCACTGAGAACAATCTCTACTATATCAGCCGCATGCTTCTCGATACGGAGGTCAGATACTCCCCTATCGAAAAGAGCTTCCTTGCGCTCATCTTCGCCGTGCAGAAGTTGTGGCACTACCTGCAACACCACGAGGTGCAATTGATCTCTCGGGTAGATCCGCTGAAGTACATCCTGAACCGCCCCATGCTGACTGGCCTACTAGCACGGTGGGCGGTGATTCTCCAGTAGTTTGATATCAGTTTCATGCCTCAGAAGGCCGTTAAGGGACAGGAATTGGAAGACTTTTTAGCTGCCCATCCAACCTCCACGGATCAATCCCTGGACCTGGATTTCCCTGACGAGACGATCCTCTCAGTCGATCATGTTGTCCCGTGTTGGCAAATGCATTTTGATGGCGCCTCCCGGAGCCCCACCGGTAGAAGGCTCAATGACCCCAAGCTCAACAGAGTGGGTCTGGGTATTGTTTTCATTACCCTGACGCAAGCCGTCCTTCCGTACTCGTTCCTGTTGTCAGAAGGTTGTACGAACAATGAGGCAGAGTACCAGGATCTCATCACCGGCCTCGAGTTGGCCCTTGAGATCCATGTCCCCCATCTACATGTGAAGGGAGATTCCAAGCTGGTAATCAAACAGGTTAATGGTGACTATGTCGTCAGGAAGCCAAAGCTCGCACCGTTGCTGGAGTACACCCTCCGCCTAATGGCCCAGTTCTCCTCTCGACCAGAGGTTACCCATGTCCCGCGGTCGCAGAACGGTCGAGAAGACGCCTTGGCTGGCTTGGCCGCGTCGCTCGCAGAACCCGAGCAAGATGACCTAATCATACATGTGGCGCACCGGAGAGTCATTGCCCCCGTCACCCAAGAGGACGATGATGGCCTGCGGGTAAGTCATCTCACCGCGGGACCCTTCATATTGGGAGTCCCGGGTTCGTCAGACGCAGTGGTGGAAGCCACTCCCGACTGGAGGGCGCCTTTTGTTGAGTATCTCCAAAATGGCGCCTCCCGGATGACCGGGCCGAGAGTGAGCGAATCCGACGCCGCGCACTTCAATTTACCCTCCAGAGCGGCCCCAGTCTTGAGCAGATCCTCTATAAACGGAGTTTCGATGGTGTCCTCCTCCGTTGCATCCAAGGAGTAGAGATACCTCAAGTTATGCAAGAGGTTCACGCCGGTTCTTGTGGCGCCCATCAAGCTGGGCCGAAGCTGTCCCATGAAATCCGGAGGTTAGGGTACTTCTGGCCCTCCATGATCCACGATTGCATTGGGTATGCCAAGAGATGCCACGTGTGCCAAGTACACGCCAACTTCTTGCATCAGCCACCAGAACCCCTCCACCCCACCAAGTACTCTTGGCCATTTGCGGTATGGGGACTTGATGTAGTGGGACCGTATCCACCGGCAACAGCCCGCCAGTGCAGATTCATCTTGACTGCTACAAATTTCTTCTCCAAGTGGGCAGAGGCAGTTCCGCTCAAAGAGGTCAAGGCCCGTTCTATCATTGATTTTGTGAGCTCCAACATTATCCACCGGTTTGGGGTCCCTCACGCAGTCCTCACTAATAACGGCACCAACTTCCGAGCGGCTGAACTGAAAAAATTGTACGCCAAGTACGACATCCGGTCAAACCATACTTCCCGCTACTATACGCAGGCAAATGGACAGATCGAGGCGTTCAACAAAACCCTCTCTAACATTCTGCAGAAGATGGTTGGACAGAACAAGAAAAGTTGGTCGGACAAGCTCCCCAACGCCCTCTGGGCTTACCGAACGACGACTCGCAACTCTACCCAGGTGACCCCATATTCCCTGGTGTGTGGAGCTGAGGCCGTCCTACCCATTGAGATCCAGCTGCCGTCACTACGCACTGCAGTTTATGATCACCAGACATCAGATGAGGTAGCCGAGATCCGTCTAGCTGAATTGGAAGCACTGGACGAGAACCGACTTCGTGCCCTGCACAATCTGGAAAGGCATCAGGACAAGATAGCGAGGGCCTTCGACAAGAAGGTTCGTCTCCGCTCTTTTCTACAGGTTGACCTGGTACTGGCCCTTCGAGTGCCAATGATTCCCGGTAGGAAACCGCCCAAATTAGAACCCAAATGGGAAGGGCCTTATATCATCCATAAGGTTTACCCCAACAGAGCATACTCCTTGGTGACCACAGATGGAGAGCGTATAACCCCTCCCACCAATGCCAAATTCCTCAAGCGATACTTTGCCTAGGGCAAAAGTGGTCCTGCACGACCCTAAACTGCGAGAGGGTCCTGCACGACCCTAAACTGCGACTTGGTCCCGCACGACCTTAAACTACATCCTCGTCCTCTTTGCAAGACGTTAAACTGCAAGCCAGTCAGGCCTTCTTGACCGAAGCTTAGCCTCAGGCCCCTTGGCCTCCTTGGGTCCCTGGCCCCTCGTCTTCACCACGAGACGTTAAACCACAAGCTGGTCAGGTCTCCCTGACCGCGGTCTGGCCCCAGACCCCTTCATTTCTCCCTGACTTACCCTCTTACGGGATCGTATGGTGTGGTGTAGGACCACGTCCTCATGCACGACGGATTACTTGCCGCATCGTACACATCCCCGAATGAAATGCCCCTCGTCCCGCATGACGTTAAACTACATGTCAAGAACTACGTGTGGATTGATTTCCATCTTCATGGGATACGTAGGAACTCTCGGACACCTCGTCTTGAGCCCAGCCCCAAGCATTTTTCTTCCACTATCCCCCCTGGGGGTAGTTTCCTTGGAGAATATTTGTGCAGCAGGAGTAGGGTTTTTAGACCCATTTATACAACCCCGCTTGCGCAAGGATTGTAAGGGTCACACCGTGTGCCCACTCCCATTCTTCTATCCTCCCACATCCTCACCGTACGACGTTAAACTGCATGGCTTTCAAGAACTACGTACGTCTTGATTCCCATCCTAATGGGATACGTAGGAATGCCTGGACATTTAGTCCGTAGGCCCAGCCCAAAAGCCAAAATCTTCCCTTTAGGTCAAGACACGGCAGGGTGCACACTTTTTCCCCAACTCACATCGAGCAAGCCTCGACCCGGCTGCACATCCCCCCTGGGGGATGTTTTCCTCTTTCACGGATACAGCTATGCTTCGCCCACTCCTTGACTGGGATCCCATCATTTTTGCACACCCCGAGGGACCCCCAAGAACGGCCTGGATACAATGCCCAAGGGCTCTCCTACCGATACGGGCCAACGCCCCCAAGGGTTTTTCAAGCAACAAGCCGATACAAGTCCCGCGTTGCGAATTTGGTCAGCGGTCGACGCTCACTTGTTACTCCCATATCAGGTTACCATAGGAACGCTGTGTTTCGAACATGGTCAACAGTGTCCTGGATCTTCGGGTCCACCCCATCACGAGGTAACAAACTTCTCCCGGGGTGGTGCCTGCAATCGGGCCCATGGCCCTGATCCCCCATAGGAGTGTACGCATGGTAAGTAGGACTACGTCCTCATTCACGTCGGGATCATGTACCATGCCGTACGACTCCCCTTACGAGGCCCAGCCTCAGGCCCCTTGGCCTTTTCGGGTCCCCGACCCTCGTCCTCATGTAAGACGTTAAACTACAAACCAGTCAGGCCTTCCTGACTGATGCCTGATCTTAGACCCCTTGTCCGTCTCCCCAATCTCTCACCCGGAGTGTACGGTGTGGTGTAGGACTACGTCCTCATTCACATCGGGATCATGTACCATGCCGTACGACTCCCCTTACGAGGCCCAGCCTCAGGCCCCTTGGCCTCCTTGGGCCCCTGGCCCCTCGTCCTCTTTGCAAGACGTTAAACTGCAAGCCAGTCAGGCCTTCCTGACCGAGGCTCAGCCCCAGGCCCCTTGGCCTTTCCGGGCCATAGCCCGAGTCCTCTCTTATAGGATTGCATGGTGTGATGTAGGACTATGTCCTCATTTACGTCGGCTTCTTCGCCATACTGTACACCTTTCTTAGGAGTATATTACTCCCCTCCTCGTCCAGTATGACGTTAAACTGCATTTCAAGAACTACGTGTGGCTTGATTCCCATCCTAATGGGATACGTAGGACCACCTGGATGTCCAAGATTCAGGTCCAGCCCCATCTCTCGGGAATCCTCATCCCATCTTGGCCCCTTGGCCTATCCTTCCTCCATGAGAGGATCATATGGTGTGGTGTGGGATTATGTCCTCATTCACGACGGTCTCGTAATGACCACGCCATGTTTCCCCCCTACTGAGCAGTTTCGTCGATCCCTTCTTCAGCGGTTCACCGATGTGCCTAAGAGTACTCTGGTTTATTACCTGGAATGCCAAGCTTTACTCGGACACGTCCGCACCCGCTTTCCAGGCTTTGCGTATCCCTGAATCAGGACTTTCATCATCTTTCACACCCGGAGGGACCCCCAACAACAGCCTGGATACCACGCCCGAGGGCTCTCCTACCGTTACGGTCCGATGCTCCGAGGGTTTCGGACAACAAATCGATAAAATCCCGCGTTGCGAATATGGTCAGTGGTCGATGCTCATTTGGTGTTCCCACCTCAGGCTAACGCGATATGGACGCTTGTTTCCATCATGGTTAGCGGTTTTCCTCTATCGCCACGCCAACCCATTAAGGCCAAATGCCAGGTACATGATTCACACCCTTCATCACTTCATCGTGTCCAAGCAGAGTCTCGGAACACTTGGTACATTTCCTCTGCGCATGTCTGCGCGTTGGGTGAACAGGTCATGTCGAAGGTGTCCTTCGAAACTCTCCGCTGACTCCCCTTTGATGGACGCCCCAAGTATTGCGATAAGGATCTTCCCCCCTTGTTTCCCACACCGAGTTTATCTCACGTGGGCTTAGGGATTGGGTTGACATTTGTAATTACTCTGGAGTTGTCACCATCCATGGTCCGAGCTCTAAGACCATAAACTAAGACCCTCATCTGGAACTACATTCAAGACCCCTTGTCTTTGGGTCCAGCTTGAGTTCAGCCTCTCAGGTCCTACCATTGGGACCCCGACCACGGGACCGCGTGGCGTGGTACAGGATTATGTCCTCATTCACGTCAGGTTTGCAACAGCTGCACCACGCGTACCCCGTTCTGAGAGTTAGCCCTCATATTCCTTGTCCAACATGACATTAAAAGGCACCCTTCAAGAACTATGTGTGGCTTGATTCCCATCCTCATGGGATACGTAGGACCACCTGGATGTCTAGACTCCGGGTCCAGCCCCATCTCTTGGAAATCTCTCGATCTCCCGGTCACCAAGGCCACATGGCCTATCCCTCTCCAGGAGAGGGATATGTGGGTGTGATACAAGGTTTTGGGAACCATGCCCCCTTCCCCCGGGAACCTACCATCTCTCGATCACCCTCAAAGTTGAGTCCCTTGACTCCTTGTAGTGGTTCACCCATGTATTAAGAGTACTCTGGTCTAGGACCAAGAGTGTCAGATTCAACTTGTCAAGCTTCGTGTTCCTCTCCATTCGGACTTTCATCACCTTTCACGCCCGGAGGGACCCCCAACAACGGCCTGGATACCACGCCCAAGGGCTCTCCTACTGTTACAGGCCAACATCCCCGAGGGTTTTGGACAACAAATCGATAAAATCCCACATTGTGAATATGGTCAGCGGTCGATGCTCATTTGTTTGTCCTCATTTCAGGCTAATGCGACAGGATGCTGTGTTGCGAACATGGTCAGCAGTAATTCTATGTCGTCACGCCAGCCTCTTCAGTCCTCGAATGTTGGTTGCATGATTCACATCATTTTCCACCCCATCATGACCGGGTGGAATCTCGACACTTTTGGCGCTATCCCTCAGTGCACCTTTGCATGTCAGGGGGACAAAGCTGCAATCTGGCATCCTTTGGGGATCCCACGGTCCGAGCTCTAAGATCATAAACTAATATCCAAGATCTATCTAGAACCACGTTCAGCTTGACTACCATCCTCATAGGATAGGTAGGACCGCCCGGA
The DNA here is from genome assembly GCA_963277665.1 of Viscum album. Classification (NCBI taxonomy): domain Eukaryota; kingdom Viridiplantae; phylum Streptophyta; class Magnoliopsida; order Santalales; family Viscaceae; genus Viscum; species Viscum album. Next base: position 1,618,140,822 of record OY728158.1, read on the forward strand.
CGCCCTGTCTTCGGGTACAGCCCATTTAGGAAGCTAGTTTCTCCCCCTGTTTCACATCTTATTTTCACGTCTGCGCTGCATGACGATAAAATGCATGCTTGGTCCTATCATACGACCCTAAACTGTGACATTATCGTCCTGGCCGCACGACTAAAAATGGCACCGCATTGTGGTGACCTCGTTGTAGAGGACATCACGTTGGGTATTGGTCACGTGCCATGCCATTTGTCAACGCCCATCACGACTTGATCCTTGTGGCAACATCACGACCAACTATTCTAGGTCTGTCGCTTCACAAAAAAAAAAACCATTCACCTTAAAGAACAAACAAGAGTTATCAAATCCCGCATCTTTTAGTGCAAGGTCCATGCCCACACTTCCCTTTTCCCCTGGCACTGGTACCTTACCGTGCCACCTTCCAGAACTACGTATGGATTGATTCTCATCCTTATGAGATACGTAGGAGCACCCGGGTGCTTCCCCGCGGTCCTAGCCTAACCCTTGTGTTCGGTCCCTCAACTTGAGCATTTCCTCAGAGAACGCATGGTAAGTAGGACTATGTCCTCATTCACGTCAGGTTTTGATGCCATGCGTCCCCTGATCCCTTTACCCATCCATGGTCCGAATTCTATGACCCTAAACTAAGATCTCCCCAAGGGAAAGGAATCTGCTCCCTCTCTCTAATACGTTTCGTTGCCATATTCAGATGTGTTTTGACAAAGAGCCCGAAGCGTGGGATTTTCACAGGGACATTCCCCTCATCCCATGACCAAGATTTGTGAGCTCGCTATTTGGATCCTCATTCTCTTCCACATCCAAAAGGACCCTCGGACGACGTGGATACTAAGCTTAAGGGCTCTCTATGAATTCTGGACCTAAGGGCCCTTCAATCGTTTCGGGCCAATGTCCCTACGGATATCTGACAACATTTGTGACATGGTCCCGTGTTTCGAACATGGTCAACGGTCGACCCTCATTTGTTTGTCCCCATTTTAGGCTAATGCGACAGGATGCTGTGTTGCGAACATGGTCAGCAGTAATCCTCCATCGTCACACCGCCATCATCATGATCCGAATCTCGAGCGTCATGATTCACACATTTCCACTCCCTCATGTTCAAGTGGAACTCCATCATACTTGGCTCTTTCTCTTCACGCATCTAGGTGCGCTAAATGATCGTGTTAGTGTCATTGGGCCGGTAGTCACCGAGCGTCCCTTTGCCCTAACCTGCCCCTTTTGTGTCAGGAAATTCCCGCCACTACTGCTTGTTTCCAGCACCGAGCATGACTCACGTGGGCTTAGTAGTTTTGGTAGGATGTGTGCCAATACAGTCGGGCTGTTCCCCGTCCCGCATGATGTTAAACTGCACTTCCAGAACTACGTACGGCTTGATTCCCATCATCATGTGGGATACGTAGAGACACCCAGGCATTTGACCTAGGGTTCAGCCCCTGGAATCACAAAGTCTTGTTCCTCCCCATTTCCAACCCTCGCCAGAGAGGCCCTATCTGGAAGAAAGAATGATCCGTGATCAGACCGATGCGCCCATCTGGCGTATTCCCACCACGGTGGTGTAACTACCGAAGTGTTGGATTCTGTTTGAACAAACCATCACTCCATATTCCACGCTTTGTGTGCCCCTTATTCGGACCCTCGTCCTCTTTCATATCTGAAGGAACCCCCTAACGGCCTGGTCTCATGCCGCATCGGCTCACCTACCGTCCTGGGCCAACGTTCCGAAAGACGGTTCATGCCTGGAAGGACCCCCTAACAGTATGAATGTCTGACCTATGGTCCGCCTACTGTCCTGGGCCAATGTCCTGAAGGATTGATCGACAACACTTGTGACATGGTCCCGCGTTTCGAACATGGTCAACGGTCGACCCTCATTTGTTGTCCCCATTTCAGGCTAATGCAGTAAGGATACCGTTTGTCCGCCACGGTTAACGGTTGTCCTTTATTGTCACGCCATCCCCACAGTGTTCTGAATTTGGGTATCGTGATTCACACTTCCCATTTTCATCTGTTTGGACCGATTTCAGCGCCCCTGGCGTTGCCCCGTTCGTGCATAAGAGCACGCTGAAGAAACGGTAATTTGGCTATCTTGGAAGTTCATTCTCCGATCAATCCAACTACCTCCTGCATCTCACATTGGGCTCGACCCATGTGTATTTGAAGGATTGTCGCCAAACGTCCCGCAAACATTGTAGGGATGTAACAAGGCAATTCAAACAGTGGAAATCGTGCGTGCCACGGCACTCAAAACAAAGGAGAAAGAAAGAGTTGAAGCACAAAAGTACTAATAAAAGTTTCTTTTGGGTTTGTTACAATACTCGGGGGTTGAATTCCCCCATGGACGGTTTGACCCCGTCAAAAGAGCGTTGCAGCTTCGCCACCCGCTGACTTGCGGCGTCCAAAGCTTGTTGCCGCTGATTCAACTCCCGCTCCTCTTCAGCAGCGGCGGGGCGTAATTCATCAACTGTGGCCCTAGCCCTTTCTACCTCGGCCTGGACGGCAGCCATCCTTCCAGAGGTCTGCCCCATATGCTCCTCAGCCTCTGCCAGCTGGGCCTTCAACCGTGAGACCAGCTCAGACTGCGTATCAAGAGTGGATGAAAGCTCATTGGCCCGGATCTGCATCTGTTGGACCTCGCCTTCAGCCTCCTGGAGCTTCCTAATGCTGGTCTCCTTCCTCCGCTACCATCCCACGCTCAGCCCACGATCATGCTCCCGGATCTTCTCAGCCATGAGGTCTCGGATGAGTGCGTGAGGGCGTTGGGCATCCACTCCCCCGGCACACAGTTCGCGCAACCGCGAGCGGAGCCTATCCATTTCGGCCAGCCATTGCGCTTGGGGAGTGTCCCTGATAAAGCGCGTGATCAGCTTCCACGACCGGCGACGGACTATGCTGCTGTCTTCCTCATCGGAGGCCATTTCATCCCAGTCTGCGTGGTTGGCAGGCTCGTACACAAGATATGCCTGCAGGAATTCCTCAGCGGGATCTGCATCTGGTTTTGAATCTGGTACGACACCTGACGCCGACGCAGGCACGACAGGACTGGGACCAACTGGTTGATCCTCTTCCTCAGAGTCCACCTCGATGACTTCAGGTACGGCCCTTCTGGTGGTCCCGCCAGTGATGGTGTGCGTCGCAGCTTGAGGAGGTGGGGGGACTATCGCCACCATCACCGGCATGCCCTTAGGAGGGATGCCACCAGACATCCCGACCAGTCTTGCTGCAGCAGCCCACGCCAGTCGGAGAACTGTACGACAGAGAGGGACATGAACGTTAGTTGGCAGGCATAGTCTACATATGGAGACAAGGGAACCGGTGGAGGAGACTTACAGAGATCGACCTCCTGGTGCTTCTCCTGAGCCGGTACTAAGGGGACCCCGAGGCGAGGCCCTCCATATACTGTTGGAAGATCTGGGGAGTCCAGAGGAGCCACCTTAGGCCCCCTGGTCCCACCAGACGTAGAACTGGACGCAGCCATATGCGCGGGTTCTGAAGGTCCCGCATCATCACCCGCCAAGGGGCGAGAACGAGGCCTGCGAACAAGTTCCTCCTGCATGGCCTAAACATCGGTGAGAAGCCCATAGTGGCTCAAGAACAGATCGTAAGGAGAGAAGTTCGGAATGCTACCTCAAGAGCCTCTGCAAAGTCTTCGGATTCTGAGCCTCAGTCTCCGACCTCGCCCTCCTCCAACGGGCTCCCTCCTCCAGCCTCGTCCCCCCGAGAAGAGTCCTCTGATTCCTCCGGCAAGGGGACGCGCTCCCTCAGATCGGCAGCCGATAACTGCGGGGGGACCGTCTGATTCAACAGTACCATCACCTGATCCGTCATTGGGCGAGGAACACCGCTGGAGTGAACGTAATCCTCCAGCTCGTCCAGGTATTTCTCCACCTCTGCCGGAGACACCATGAATCCAGCCCGAACTGGGCCTATGCCCGGCAATTCCATCCCGAGGCGATTCAGGTGGGCCCACATCTCAGGTGGGCTGAGGAATTGCCGGTTGACATCTCAAATGTCCCAAGCTTCCGGGAAGACAGTATCTTCTGCCATGTCGATGTGACGCAGCTGCTTCCCCGGAGCCTGAGTGGATATCTGACGAAATCCCCTCAGTGGCCGCCCCTCCGAATGGCCCTGCTCTTCCGGAACCACCGGATCCACCGTTGCTGCCATACCCTCGGTCGGTGCGGGTCTCGCCGCCATCACAGCCTCGCTACCGCGAGCGGCCCTAGCTACCCTCGGACCCCGACCTCGAGATAGAGAAGACCCACCGTCACCGACCCGGATAGTTGATTGCTTTAGCATCTCCCCTGGGTAGGCAGCCTCCCAACTGATGGCATACTCCCTCACCAATCCGAAAGCAGCGGTGGGTGGGGGAAGGACAATCCGCATCTTCTCATCTTCCTGTGTGAACATGAGCCACAACTACCTCATCACACACGAGTGCTCCTCGTGGCGCACCTCCCAGTAGACCTGCGGGGTCAGCCGCTGGAGGCACCGGAACTGCCTCGCAAAACGATGCGGGGTGTACGGTTCGCAGATTGGCTCACGATCTATCTGAGCCACCAAAACTCCACCTCGGAAGGCCAGAAGGTAAGCCCGATGTTCTTCCGTTCCTCGCCCGTCGTCATCAAGTATTCCCGTCGGCAATGGGAAGGGGTGTAAATTAAACTCATCCACCCTCCACACCCGATTCAGTACCATCGGGACAGCCAGTTTGAACGGGAAGCTCCCAACTGCGTTCAGGATGGAGGGGCAAAAGTTCGATCCCGGTGGCGAGATGGGGTTTGGATACTCGTAAATCCCCCTGATGTGCACTGCGATCCACCCATATAGGAGGTGGAAGGGCCCGCATATCCTTGGCGGCTTCTTGCCCTCACTAATGTGCCGCAGCATTCTGTACAGCTTGGTGAGCATCGGAATCCCCAGGTTGATCCGCTGCCCCATGGCCAACATCGATGCCATGATGAATGAGCTAGGCCGCACCCCCATGCTTGTATCCCTCACTGGTAGGATCCACCCACAGATGAGAGCCGCGATGAACGCCGCCAGCCTGACTATTGGCTGTTGTTCAGTGCTGACACTGAAACCCCAAGTCTTCCATTGGCTGTCCTCCAAGACCCGCCAATACGAGTGCCCCTTGCCCTGTTGGGCCTCCCTCGGACAAGTTCGAGGCCTCGACGGGAACTCTCGATCTTCCGGGAAATTCAGGAAGCATTTGAACCATCTCCTAAAGTGGACATCCCTCACTGCCTCCTTGTCCTCTCCAGGGATGAGCGCCATCAGCGCTGACGCCAGTCGCGGCATTTACTCCGGATCCCCCCACGCGCTGATGACGGGGAGGAATTCGTCATACATGGCCCCCAAGATCGGGACCCCGGAAATCTGGTGGACATCCCACAGGCTGATGCCCACCTCCCTATGATGAAGGTGAAAAGTGTTGGTCCTGGACGACCATCTACTCAGCAGTTCTGGCATTAGCTGCTTTGGTTGGTAAATGTGGAATTGGGAGGCCCACGCCGCCTCATACAATCCCACTCTCCTCAGCTCGGCCCCGAACTCCTCGCATAAAGCGCCTACCCAGTAGGCCCAGGCCCAGTCGTCGGTAAAATTGCCACCCTGGCGCAGGTCCCACTCATCAGACCATCCTTTCCTTGGATCCTGCAAAGCCGCCTTCATCATGGTGCGGTAGATAGGAGGGGACGTCTCCGGTTGCAGTGGCCTCCCGTCGATATCATTCACATGGTTGTAGAGACAGTCAGCAGTGATGGGTGTGAAATCCTCCCGCGCATGACCATCAGCCGCCCTGAACCATTGGTGCTGGCACGGTGTGCTCCTGAACCAGCAAGCTGGTTCATCCCTTCTCGCCTTAGGGATGAAGACATCATCCCTCAGCCCGAAGTCGTACAACGGAAGTTTCTTGCACTGCGGATAATCCTTCTGACCTTCCGACAGCAGATCTGTCAAAGAAGTGTGGTCTGAGTGGCTCCGAACCATTTCCCCCAAGCCTGGACGGTTGGCCATCTCATCCCGACGAGCAGCATCTGCAAGCACTCCCAGCACAGCCTCCTGATGGGCCATTTTGATGCCGACCCTCAAAAAAGTTTTTTTCCCTAGATCACGAAGCTCGGCCACGAAAGTGAATCGCGAAGCTCGGCCGCGAAGTTGAATCGCGAAGATCGGTCACGAGACCAAGCCGCGAAGTCTGGACAAGGCCGACAAGAAGTTCGCCTAGTGCGGACGCGGAGTCGGAGACCTGCGGTTCGCCGCGAAGCTCGATTCGCGGAGGGCTGTCGCGGAGTACGCGGAGCTTCGCGAAGTCGAGAGCGCAAAAAGACAAGGCACGTGAAGACAAAAGAGGTCAGACCCCCTTTTTTATAGGTGGTGACCCCAGAGCATCGTGGCGCGCCTCACCCGCGTGGAGCATCGCGGAGCGTCCGGATCTGTGGCCCCGGTCAGCACTGCGGCCCCCTTCGCGAAGCCGCTTCGTGAACCACCGACAATTTTGGCGATTTTCCCTCAGACATCGACCCTTCACCCTCCGCGGCTCCCAGTCTGAGGGGGGGCATTTTGTTGGCGCCAAAAATGTGGCCCAAAAGAAAGGAACGAAAAAGAAGGCCGGCGCGCTGCCTCGCGAAGCTCCGTCGCAAAGCCCCGCCGTGAAGCGCCCCGACCATGGAGCCGCCGCGAAGCTCCAGAGGTGGTAATCCTCCGCGAACCCATTTGACGTTCGCGAGCCGCCGCGAAGCTCCAGAGGCGGTAATCCTCCGCGAACCCATTTGACGTTCGCGAGCCGCCATGAAGCTCCAAAGGCGGTAATCCTCCGCAAACCCATTTGACGTTCGCGAGCTGCCGCGAAGCTCCAGAGGCGGTAATCCTCCGCGAACCCATTTGACGTTCGCGAGCCGCCGCGAAGCCCTTGAGGCGGCGTGCAGGCGCTGCTTCGCGGCGCCCCTTCCCTATAAATACTGGACTCCCCCTGAGTCCCGAGGATGGACAACCGGACCTTTCGGATTCTCCTCTCCCGAATCGCGAAGCACGCTTTGCCCCGGGAATCATGAGCTCCGCGAGGTACTTCTACTTCGCGAGAAGACTTTACTTTGTCTCGTTTTGAGCCCCTCTTCCGAGAGGGATGCCCTTCGCGAAGCTCAAGGGAATTCGCAAAGGAAGGGGATTCCTAAGGGAACCCGGGCATCCGCGGAGCACTTGTGCTTCGCGAAACACCCAACCCATACGAGTGATCCCTATACTAAGGCAGGATCGCTCCACATCGCGAAGCACACTGCTTCGCAGGACCCTGCTTCGCGAGACACTCCTTCTTCGCGAGGCAGTGCTCCGCGAACACTGTTCCACTTCGCAAAGCGCCTTCCACTCACACCTATGCCCCATGCTAAGGCCAAGGCACCCCACTTCGCAAAGCACACTCCTCTTCTTAGCGATTCCTATTCCCGTGCGACCCTCCAGGTTTGCACGATGTGATTTCAAAGTCCCATGGACAATACCTCTCGTAGCGTTGCTTCGCCTAATGCTTCTTCGCATAGGCACGCTAACGACTATTGCTTCTTCTCATAGCCACGCTAACGTGGACCCCTCGATGGTTCATTCCACAACCCCCCATGACCATGGCCTTACTGGTACCATCCCTTCCCCAAGGACCAGAGGGTACCAATTATGTAAGTCCTAGGGGTGTGGAGTGAACCCACCTCGTCCAAGCTGAAGGACGTTAAACTGCCAAGCACCACATCCTCAACACATGACGTTAAACTGTGACCCAACCTCGTCTCCCTCACGAAGGGTCCCCCCAGCTCGAACATTTTTTACACCACTCGTCTCCACGGGAATGGAACTCTTCCGCACATGGAATGAGATCCTCCTTGTCGGAGTGGCGTATGTTCGTAGGGGAAGGGCTACCTCAGAGCGTAAGCCCCTAACCTTTCGTACGGATGACTGCACCTGTGCATCTCTGTACTTCCCCACTACCAAGGTCAGTGGAGGGAGTGATAGGGAACGAGGTACCCCCCTCTGGGCCTCCATCTTGGAGTAAGTCCTAACACCATAGGCCGCCTAACGCGTAAGCCCCTTTTCACTTCTCACGGACGCACCCCTCGCGACGTGATCGTCAGGTCCTTGCAACCTCTTGTTTCTCACACCGAGCATGACTCACATGGGCTTAGAGTGAGCACCGACCCTGACCCCTTATCCAAACTACGAGGACTTTGATCCATGTTAAGGCATGGTACGTAGGAAGCCTCTTTGAGGTTCAAGCCCACCCGTCGTTTCTTCACGTCGGGTCCCATCTTCGTCCGGCATGACGTTAAACTATATTCCCACTATGAACTACGAGGTCTTTGATCCATGTCAAGGCATGGTACGTTGGAAGCCTCCATGAGGTTCAAGCCCACCCATCATTTCACGTCGGGTGTCACCCTTGTCCTGCATGACATTAAACTGCACACCCATTCCCATCCTGAACTACGCGGACTTTGATTCCCTGCCACGGGGATACGTAGGAAGCCTCGTCAAGGCTCAAGCCCAACTTCACCGTCGTCCTTGCGATGGTCCCATTTCATTCCCCTCCACTCCATTTATCCACCTAGCACCCATCCCGACTCTCTCCTGGACCGTAGTATCTCGGTGAGACTGTGTCGGTATGACCCTCTTCAGAGCCACCCATGGGCTGACCCGTCTCCGCTGGACGTTAAACTCGCGGCGTGCCCTGTGTTAAACGCGGGAAGCTGAGGAAAACCTCAGATATGTGTCTATGACATAATTCCCCGCGCTCGTTGTGGGATGCCTCAGGCTTCCACGCCCTCGAGAAGCCCTGCAATCAGGGATAATAGACAAACACGACAGATTCCCCAGCATCCAGACATGCTACTGGTGCCTCAACGTGACTACTCCCCCGACTGAAGGTTGCTGCCCTGACTGGACCCTTTGGAATGTCCTGACAGAAGCAGTGTAATTAACTGGAGTCCATGGAAACATGGCACTGGGAAGAGTTTCACGAACTACGTATTAAATCTATGAGGGAGACTCGGACTAGGTGACAAGTTCCGAGGAGGAATCCACGGAAGGAAGAACCGACATCCCATCATCCCGTTTCGATCAAGGAGCAAACGTACCTGAACAAGGAACGAATGTTGCCCGCCTTTGGAAAGCGGGAACGCGGGGCAACAAAGCGGCGCGTCCTCCTCCACGGACGGACGGGCGCGCGCCCCGGCGAAAGCGTCAGAAACAACCAGCCAAGCGGCTTGAGAAGTATGAGTAATGGGTTATAAGTGAGAGCTTTTTATAAGGTGGGAGGGGCTCTTTAAGAAAGTTTAAAAATATTATTTTATTATATAATGATTTTCGGTTTATAAAAGTACAAAACTTATTACAATCCAAGATAAGATGACTCGTGTTATAAATAAAATCATGCAATAAGAATTTTACAGGTTTTGGATATTTTTTTAATCTTTTTAATCTTATTAATTTAAATCATTCATTAATTAGGTTAACACTATATCATTATTGTGTCATAAATATTTTTGTTTATTTGATGTCTAAAAATTATAAAAAAAAATATCATGATGTAGGAAATAGTTTTAACTTTAAAATGAATATTTATAGTTTAACAGATAAATTATATAACCCTATGTAAAAATTTATTTACTAAAAGATATATGTTTATTCCATTTTTGTCTTTATTTTAAATTAATTAATATAAAGTGTCATTATCACTCTTAAGTAGCATCATGGGGTCAAAAAATCTACCTGAGGATTCCCATGGTTGTAAATGTATAAAAAATAAGATTAGGACACATTTTATGGTAGTTTTATACTTTTATAATAATATTTTGTTGCCCTTATTTACCATATTTACCCTTTAACCATGGTAAATAAAATTTTTACTGAAGTAAATATTCATATTGTATAAAAATAAAAGTTACCTATTTACAGAATTTGGACTTCCTGATTACAAATATGGAATCCATTTTTTAAAATTCAAATCATATAATTGGCATAAATTAATTTAAAATTAATTCCCGCTGTCAAAACAAAAAATGTATTTTAATGAAATAATAACTATCAAAAGATTGACACTTATTTATGCCCAATTTCATAGTGAAATTAATTAAAATGACGAAAATTGGATTAAATAGTAAAATAATAATATAATTACACTTTAAAACCAATTTAAAAGATAATATAACTTTATAAATAAATTAGATTAAAAGGCAGTATTTTCACTATTCATTAAAAAATGAATTTTATGAGAAAAATACCAAAAATTTACCCAAAGTAAATTTTTATGTCTCTATTCTAAAGAAGAATTTTATTTTGTCAAATAGAACATATAAAAGTGACCAAACTAGATTTAAAGAGGGTTCTCCATCAAAAGGCGGTAAATCGACCTTTTAATGAATATTAGAGTATTTATGCTTAAAATTAGATTCATTCAAATTTTAAGCCACTAAAATTTATTGTATAAATGTAAAAACATTTAATAAACATATTTAATCATAATATGGTTAGTTTTGTTCATTTCCACCAATACAATGGCTATGCGTTAACTACCATTTAAAATAATAATATTATATTAATATTTTTCAGTTTAACTCAATGTTGTGTGTAGCGTAAGTTTTCAATGAAACATGTTGTTGTGTATCATGTATGTAATTGAACATTGAATCCCCTTTAAGTTAAAATTAATATTTAATTCAAAAATTTTAAGAAATATAAAAAAATTATATTCTTTATTTACCTGGGATGTTACATTCTTGGTCCAGTGTGTTCCATGATTTTCATGGGGAATTAATTCTAGTTTAATTTGTCTATGGGGATAAAATAAATCGCTATAACTAGTGCCTAGTTTTACTTTGATCTTAGTTGGGTGGAGCTAGTTATGTTCAACACTATCCTCAGCATCAGTTTCCAATGAGGTTGTTTTAGCAGCAGGGGTAGCAAGTTTATGCCCCATTGAGAGGGGATAGAGTATATTGGGTCCAACCTTGATATTTTCCTCATGTTTAGGGAACTTTTACTATGTATTTCAATGGATTTTTACATTAGTAGAGAGGTATAGGATCTAATCATGGTTAGTTACATATAGTAGATTTGAAAACTTCATAGGGGCCATAGATCATTTAGGGAATGATCAATTTATTATCTGACCCTGTTTGTAATTTTTTATTCAAGATCTTCACACTCCTTTGTTTCACCCACTCTAGTTCATTCTCTAGGACTAGATGTAGAGAGACTTTTCATACCCATGGTCTTGACTATTTCAGTTGGAGGCCAAGCCATCTCATTTGATGTGTGTCGAGGATATAGACTTATTATGGGACCATATAAGTCTTTTGAGTATCCCTTATTTCTATATATATATATTTGTAAAAATTCATTATTAGCATTGACTGGTAGTATTCTATTCATAATATTATCAAATACTTGTGGAGAAGAGTTATATTCTCGGTTGTGGATTTCCAACATGTGGTTTTGTTTTTGTGATTGGAGTTTTCAAGATGGAAGTAGATGTATAGAGACACTTCTTTCCATGGAGGATGATTTTTTTATGAAATTAGTGGATGATTGGATAGAGGAGGTTCCTAGGGTTTTCAATGAGTTTCTAGATGTTTTTCTTTAGGATGTTGTGATGTTACCCTCTTGATGTGATGTTGAGTTTGGGATAGACTTTCAGCCCATTGATTCTCTAATTTCAATGGATCCCTATTATATTGAACCTTTTGAGTTATATTGGTTAAGGATTCAAATAGATGATCTGATATAGAAAGGTTTTATCTGGGCTAGTGTGTCACTGTGTGGTACTCCAATGTTGTTCTCCAAGAAGGAGGACGAAAATATGAGACTGTGTATATACTATCAAAGGTTTAATCAGGTGATGATCAAGAATCATTACTCTCTCCATATGATAGATGGTATTTTAAACCATGTGATATGGGTGAGTTGGTTTTATAAGATTGTTCTATGGTATAGATATCACTAGTTTTGGATGAAGGAGGATGATATCATGAAGACTACCTTTATATGTAGGTATGGGAACTTCAAGTTTATGCTTATATCATTTAGTGTCACAAATACACCATTTATGTTCATGGTGATTATGAAATCTTTGTTTAAATAATTCATGGACCATTTCATAGCCATGTTCATCGATAACATATTGATCTACTTAAAGTTAGAGGGGTGTCATGTCAATCATCTCAGATCTATCATGCAGGTTCTTCGACACCATCATCTCTATATAAATTTGTTTAATTGTAAGTTATGGACATGAGATGTGCACTTCCTTGGGCACGTGGTGTCTCAATGGGGTGTGTTCATGGACATGTGGAAGGTTGAGGAAGTTTTTTCTTAGTCATTACCCAGTAATGTGGTGGAGGTTCATAGCTTCTTTGGTCTTGCAGGCTCTTACCATAGGTTCATATCTGACTTCTCATGGATTGAAGAATTGTTTAAAACTTTGACTAGGAAGGACCATGCATTTATCTAGACTAATCAGTGTTAGGAATCATTTGAATACCTAGAATAGAAGTATGATAGTGCTCTATTTCTTTGATTTCTAAAGGAGGGAGTGGTGTTTTAGGTGTTCTATGATTCTTCTTGTATGTTCTTGGGATGTGTATTGATGAAACAAAAATTTTTGATCCCTTATGGGTCTAGGAAGTTACGTCCCCATGAGAAAAACTATACCACCCATGATATGGAGCTAGCAGTGGTAGTTTTTGTACTGAAGTTGTGGTGACATCACCTTATTCGGTAGCACTTTGTGTTCTTCATAGATCACAAGAGATTGTGTTACATCTTTTCTTATCATGATATGAATCTAGGACAATGGATATGGACAGTGTTTCTTCAGTTGGAGGAGTCTTGGTGGGGAGACTCAAAAGGAAAGGTGATGTAAGATCTTATTGTCCATGGAGATTCTCCAGATGGATGGTTTCAAGATGGTCATAAGCAGGTTTTGTTTTAGGTTAGTATGTTTGTTCCAGTAGAGATTTGTGAGGGATTCCTTCATGAGTTTTCTAGCTCACATTTTGTGGTACACTTAGGAGTATAAAAGATATACCATGGATTGAGGATGCAGTTTTTGTGGTCTGGGATGGAATGGGTGGTGGTAGAGTTTGTAGCTTGGTGTTTGGTTTTTCAATAGGTAAAGGTAAAGCATCATGTTCCTGGCCATTTTTTACAACCTTTGAATATTCCCAAGTGGAAATAGAATGACATATAAATGGAATTCATCATAGGTTTACCCCGATCTCAGGGAGGTTGTGATGATATCTAGGTAATTGTGGATTGGTTTATGAAATTAGCCCACTTTATAGCGGTCAAGGATTCATGCATCATGGATGTTTTGTCAAGGAGGTATGTGGATGAGGTGGTGTGATTTCATGGATTTACAATTTCCATTATCTTAGATAATGATTCACATTTTACCTTGTGAATCTAGAGGGGATTACGTCATTCTTTTGGTACTCATTTACACCTCATCACTTCTTTCTACCTTTATATGGATGGACAGATCGAGAGGACTATCCAGATGATTGAGGATATGTTACATGCTTTTATATTAGACATCGGTAGATCTAGAGCATAGAAATTTCCTTTGGTTGAGTTTTACAATAATAATATTTATCACTCATCCATTAGTATGGCCCCATTAAAGGATTTGTATGGGAGGCGATGTCATTATCTGTTGTATTGGACTGAGGTTGGGGAGTTGTCTTTTCTTGGCCCCAATGTGTTATAGAGCATGATAGAGAAGGTTTTTCTTGTTCATGAGAGGATGAATGTAGTGTACGAACATAAGAAGTCTTATTCCAATTATAGGAGGAGGCCCTTGGAGTTTTTGGTTCGAGAACACGTGTTCTTGAAATTTTCCCCTTGATATGGGAAGCATGGCTTTGGAAGGAGGATTAATCTATGACCTCGATTTTTTGGGTCTTTTGTGGTGTTATCACGCATTGGTGAGGTTTCTTATCAGTTTTAACTTCCACTGAAACTAGACTAGATTCATGGTGTCTTCCATATCTATCAGCACTTTTGATTCCTTCACAATGACTCCCATTTCATTTACTAGGGGTAGTTGGATATCAAGGATGATGTGACATTTAGGGAGTGTCCAATAGAGATCTTGCGTCTTTGAAATAAGATTCTATATGGATGGACCATTACTTTGGTTCATGTGTTATGGAGGCACGGTTTCCTATAAGATATTACTTGGGAGTGTGATACATAGATTCATTCCAAGTAACTAGAGTTTTTTTAGCTTGCCTTGTTTTTACCTGTTTATTTTGGTTTGATGATGTAAAGTTTGAAATATTTTTGGTTTATGATAGTTATTTCCCTTTTTGTGATGTGTGAATTAATCTTAAAGAATATAAATAAGGGAAGACATGATTTATAACCAAGGAATTTTATACCATAACATGATTAAAACCATACGGGTGAGTTAGTTCCACCTAAAGTGTACAATATTTTGACATGGGAGAGGTAATTTTTTTTATTTTTACACTTAGAGTGGTGTTGTATAGTGGTTTTGGGGATTATTGACTTTGGCCTTATGGGGGATGAGATGGTGGTATAGATGGTTTTGTAAGGGAGGATGTTTGTGGCTAGTATCATATAGTTTGATGTTGTTCCTGGTGTGGAGATGGTAAATTAGTGTGGTGATGAAATTGTGATGAATTTTTGGTGAACATTTTTTGTTGAGTTCATCGGGTCTTGGTTGGAGGTGTGGTTTTGTTTGGGGCATAACATGATCCTTGATAGGTATCTCAAGGGATGGTTATTTGGACCTCTTACTTTCTTCCTCCTAGGTTGTTTTTGATTCTTGAGGGTGATAATAGTTTAAGAGGTATCTTATGTAACGTCTTAGACCTTCTTACCCGTTACTTTATAGGAATTATATTGTCAAAGGTGCTCGGGGTATATCGCAAGGGGTTTAGAGGTTTTCAAGAGGATAAGGGAGGTTCCACTACCATTTTTGGTAGGGTGATGGCATGGATCCTTGGGTTTCACCATAATAGTGGTTATTGTGGTGTACGAGGAGCCGGTTTCAGTGTAGGGAGCCTGAGGAGGTGTTTTTAGTTTTACTTCCATTTTTGAGGTAGCTATGTTTTGGAGCATTGTATGTGGTGTATCAACTATCAGTAAGTGATGGTTGTGGTGTGGGGATTAATCTATGACTTAGAGGGATTTCAGGAGAAATTTTGAGGCTTCTTCCTTTTCATGCATAGTTATATCATAGAGTTAAGTCTATAGAACAATATTTTCCTAACTTTTGGGCTCTATGGAATAGCATTATCCAATAGCACTATGATATCCTCCCCTATTTGTAGGATCTAAAACAAGTAAATATCCATGAAACTAAGAGGGAGATTTAACTGAATATACTACAGTGTAGTGGGGAGTGTTTCTCTATGGTTCTCTCAATTTTTAGGCATAATGAAACATGGTTCTATAGGCTATGTTGTGGTCTTATGTTTTTTATTTAGGTATAAATTCCTAGAGACATCTAAAACACTCCACTCTTCATGCATTTATCTCATTTTTTAGGTGACCTAAGTGTATCCAAATGAACAATATTGGTCCTCTTTTAGTGGATTTTTATTCTAGTCTTGGAGATTCAGTCCTTGGTGGTTAAGGTAAGTTTCCCTTCTTGTCTTCTCCCAGTTTTCTCTTATTTCTTCATCTAGGAAGTTTTCAATCAAGGGAAAACCATTGGTTTTGGTTTTTCTATAATAATTGTTGTAGGTTTATGTGTTCTAGGTTTTAATAGGTTCTCTCCCTCATTGTGGTGTTCATTGGTAGTGTTTATCTTATTTCAACCTTGAGCAGCGGTTTCAAAAATCTTTGTTTGAGGTAGGGGTTTCCTTTGTTTCTCACCTAGTGTATCATTCGTGATGGATTATGATTTTTTTGGTTTGGAAAGACATTTTACAGCCAGGTTATTGAAGATAATTAACAATTTTAT
The DNA here is from genome assembly GCA_963277665.1 of Viscum album. Classification (NCBI taxonomy): domain Eukaryota; kingdom Viridiplantae; phylum Streptophyta; class Magnoliopsida; order Santalales; family Viscaceae; genus Viscum; species Viscum album. The sequence continues at coordinate 1,618,156,810 of OY728158.1, forward strand.
TTGAATTTAATGGAAGTTATGAAGTCACATTCTTTTATATTTTTTGATATTTTGATATTGGAATTGTATGTTGTAAATGCCTCACTAAAAATTATGGATGTTGGGAGCCTTGTTTATGCTAAATTTATATGTGTTTTGAATTCATTTATGTGTGATTATTTTGAGACCAACTGGAATAAATGGTTAATCACATATATATAGCTAATTAATTGGATGCGCCTGGATATATGGCTTGTGTGAGAATTCCCCTAAAACAAAGAAGTGGAACTAATGAAAGTCCCCTTGAAATTAAAAAAATATTATGTATTATTATCCGAATGATGGTGTTCTGTGTGTTTGAGTTGTCTGGTTATTCTATAGCGAATTTTTGGAAGAAAAAGTGGTTGTGACATGGTTTTGGTAAGGAGGGAGTGGATGTGGGTGTGAATAGTGGTGTTGTAGGGTTGGTTGGCTTGATGAGAATGGTGGGTTGTTTGTTTATGTAGTTTTGTGATGTGATAGTTTTTTGGTAATTAATAGAGTTATTTGATAATGATTTTAAAATGCATGGTTTGGTTTGGTTAATGATTTTAATATCCAATGAATGAATAATAATGAGAAATGTTGTTAAATGGGTTTGATATTTAATATGAAATAGATAGGATGGAAAATGAATGGGATTAATGAATGAAATACAATTTGGACCGGTGGGTTGTTGTGTGTTATTGCGCACTTAGTTTTGGTAGTGGAAGTGGTAGTGTTGTGAGGATTCTGGCAATGTCATGATTTGGCTAGTGCTTTGATGTGAACCCATAGGTTGGGCTTCAGTGTGGTTATATATAAACTTTGTATATTCCTTGTGTTTTTTATATGCACCCCCACCCACATTGAGTATCATGTTTTCACACCCATATATATTTATAGGGGTTTTTCCCTAATATCCTAGTGGTGAGGATGGATGGACATCTACCCCCTCTTCCATATTCTCTCTTAGGTTTATATAAATGAACTTTGATGGCTAGTGGTCAAAATTATTGTAGTGGTGATGTGATGTGATGGACCAGGTGTCTACGAGTGGGTTATGATGTAGTGAGATAGCTTATGGTGGGGGTCATTCAAGGTAGGATGTGGTAATGAGTCTGATTTCATTTATGTTCATGATACTCTACTACCCTAGATATGAGGTTGTGATGTGATGTTATGGTCTAGGTGTCTGCGATTGTGGTGTGATGTAACCATGCTATAGGGAGATGATTTGATGTGATGGACTAGGTGTCTAGAAGCATGATATGATATGAACATTATGTGTGGAGGTGATATGCAATGTGTTATATGGAATATATGGTAGTTCTAGTACATATGATGTTGGGGAATAACAATATAAAATCATTGGGAAACTGGTGTTGGGTACCCTATCATCGATTTGATTCATATTATGCTATTATATTTGGATGTGTTATTTGGTGAGCGTTCCTTAGTGAGGTTGGTATTGGTTAGTTTACATGTTTATGTGCTTTTGGTTCTAATATTTTCTCATGGGTACATTAGTATGATTATTTCACATGTACATGAGAAACTTCAATTTTATTACTGAGTACACTTATATGATCACCTTATTTAAATAAAATAATTTTCTGGTTTCTAGGAGTAATATGTGGACCGGGATGAACATTACTAAATTTGGAACTCTAGATCATTATTGTGTCACATTCTTAGCTTTTCCTTTTGGGTATTTATTTAGAGCTTTTGTCTATATATCTTTCACTTATACATGCATTGTGGGATGGTTTGGACTTTCTTTATCTTATGTTATGTCATGGAGTTTCTTGTAGTTGATTTATCCTATCTATATATCCTATTATTTTAGATTTTAATGCATATAATTTGTGATTTTTATACCCTCAGTTCTATTCGACAACCCGGGGCCTCCTAGAGATGGGACTTGAGGGTCGTTATCTCTCTTCCTTCATTGTCAGCTCAGGAGGGGTACCTTTAGAGGGAGGGGTTGTATTATTCGAAACCCTATCCCTCAGTTAATAATTATAACATACCATGTGTCTAGTAGTCTAACACACTATCTTTGAATCTTTCACATCCTGAGTGAAAATCATTATGCCAAGGATTATCTCTCGGGTGATCAAATAGTATGTATTCCATCACTCATCATTCACACTTTTTTACTCTATAATCAAATCATGTTTCATAGAATACTAATTATTCTATGCTCAATGGGTCACCTCACTCGGTTACAAGGACCACACTCAATACTTTACCATTTACTCAATCGCCTATAAGGTTATTTCATATCCCTTAGAATCCATCAAATCACCTCTCAAACTCTAAACCCATTAGGTGGACTATCCACCAATGATTAACACACTATCCTCCTGCTAGGTAAATATTCTCCCTTATTGAACCATAACTTGCAAGGAAAACCATAGTTGAATCATCAATCACATAATCCAATCCCAAAATAACCCTCTTTATGTAGCCTCAATAGACTATCTGAGTGCTTCCATGTTTTGCCTCACCCTCACACACTCATTTAAAATCCATCACATCAAATATCTCATAGATCACATGGTTACATGATCAGGGATTGATCCCAAAATCATACCTCCATGTGAGAAACATCCATGTTAATCCTAGAAGGAATTATCTACTCAATCATATGAGTTTAAACCCTATTAGTCCTAATTTGAGTCACCTGAACCAAAATTATAATCTCACATACCAGGTCATACACAAAACACACAATGCATGGTTGAATAATTTAGGGACCACATACCTCTTTTCATGGAGTAAACCCTTTGAGTGGTTCTCATTCACTTTCATCCAATCCCACACTAATCCTCATTGATTCCCATGAGACTATACATTTCTATAAAGCTCCTAATTAGATAATTTGTTCAAATTATAATAAAATAAATAATAGGAATAATCCATGAAAACTCTCCTAGAGATGTGATGATACTAAAACTATAACCAATAACATTCAAAAGGTCCATGGTGTTCTCCGAGTACTTTGATAAGAAAAATATCCATGATTTATAAACCAATTTATCATAAATTATACTCAAAATTGATGAAATTCTTATGGAAATTTACTAAGTGGATTACCTCCATTGAAATGGAATGAGGTAGCATGTGTTCATCCTTTTTTATCCTCTTCAAGATATAGCACATGAAAGACCCATCATTCAGGATAGATTTCACCATAATCTGATGAAATATGAAATCAAATACCTAGAATTGAACTACCCATATCATAGATAAATAAGGAGAATGAGAAATAAAGAATAATAATATCTATCCTCTTTTGATAAATAAAATTGAATCCAAATCACATTGGATTGATGAATAGAAAAATTCAAAGAATGGGGAAAGGGATAGTCCATCCCCTTCCTATAGTTAGTTGGAATAAGAGGAGCTTGAGGGGGGTTATAAATTACACCCCAAAAATTACAAAAAAAGTTCCCTTTAAAAAAAGGTGGGTCAATATCCATTATTAGACTCCCAATAAACCCCCACTAGTAGTTTGGTGGGCCACTAAGATCTTGATAGAAAGAGAAATGGTAATGCACCAATTACCATCCAACCAAACACTTAATGAGCTACCATAGAGAACCCAATTGTATTTATAACAACCCATCAAGTCCCAAACTTTTCTATGACACACAAAATTTATTTATGGATCTTTAATGCCCATTTTTTCACATTTTAAATATTTTTTTAAACATCCTAAACACATCAATGACATCCTTCCCCTAATTTGAATCCAAAAATTCAAAATCACATAACCTTAGTTCCATAAGATACCAGTACTAACCTATTTCAAATAACATTCAATGAAGTGGGTAATTAGAAACTCCCCACCATATGTCTTCTTTTCCCCATAAAGCATCCCCATGCATCATCAGTGAATTTCTCCAGCTATTCAGACCTAATGACTTCATCACATTCTTAGATCTCATCCTAGATATTGTAGTGCCACCAATGTATCTAGTCTAGATAATCTTACTTATCTCTAAAATTCCCTCACTTTAATCCATAACATGAACCCATCATTTTTTGAATGATTCATATAACTCCAATTTGACATCAATATAACTGATAATTCCTGAAAGTGTTCATTGATACTCCACTACACTAATGTTATTTGAAATATCAATGGTTCACACATCAGAAAAACAATTTCCACCTCCTCATCAAGTGATGTTCTCATTGATTTTACCTCTATGAAAAACCCAATTAATAATTTCAACCCTCATTGGTTGATGTTTTTATTCTATGTGAGTTTATAATTTTCCCAAAGATATACATAAAAATTACATTGATCGCTTTATTCTAATATGCATTCTCATTATTGAGGCTCATTCTATCAAACAAAATACCAATTAATTAAGATTTTCATTGTACCCTCCTCTTGAGTTCTGAAATTACCTAAAACCTAATTCATAATTGGAATATTCACTGAAATACACACCCCATAAGTTACCACACACACTAAATCTACATGAATGTCACCAAATGAAATTCCAAAATCTAGTGTTTTTTCAAAACCATATGAAAATCACCATCTTTTATCTCGGTGTCTGAAGTGATGCCCCGATTACCATTTTTGTGGTTAGACAAACATGTTATCCTAAACATTCATCTAATATCCTTCTGAATGGGGTCATGACACAAAGTGATTGATAGTTTTATACTCACTATAATATTATCCATATTTTCATCCAATTAACACTAAAATGTATAAATATTAAAATGAATCGAGAACCACCTCTCATGTTCCCTGTTTATCATAACGTAAACAGCCCATCCCAGGAGACTCACTTTAGTAACCCTAAGATATTGTAGCATTCCACACTACCACTATCTAGAATTATAGTCCTCACTATAAATAATCACTACCTCTAGGTCACTATGGACATGTCATATACAACTTGAACAAACCAATTTCCTGAAACATCGTAACGTCCCAGGTTTTTGGAATAGGTCATTTTCTGAGTAAATTTGAATATTCATGTTTGGTGAATAGGAAAAATTTATTTTTAATCCTTCAAACCTAATTTTGAGATTTTTATTGACCCAAAGGATTTTTTATGGTTTTTAAGTTCTAGAAAGTTCCTATATTTAGGAAAGTGAATACTGGGGAACACAGTTTGGAAAAACCATGAGGCCTCCCAAGAGTAAGAATATGGACCTCCAATGTCACTATACATGGTCTTCCAAACCATATAGAAGGGGTGATATAGTCTTGTGAGAACCTATACGGTTTTTAGTAGAAATTATTTTCATAGTTTTTGCATGGTTTATAAAATTGTGCACCTGACTGTGCAATGTGGTGCCTTGGAAAATGGCATCTGCACAGGTTGTGCATGGTTTTGTAAATGATTTTCCTAGCCTTGAGAGGGGTGAATCCTTTTCAACAGTGATTGTGTATGGTTCGCATACAGTTATCCAAACCATGTGATATAACCATTAACCTCATTTAAAAGTGTGAAATTATAAAATTTATCCTCCTTCTATTTACCTATTTTCCTCCTCCTTCCACCCATTTCATCCACACACAACAGGGGGCCTCTCCCATTTCCTTCTCCGATGAGGCTTTGAGCCAATACCTATGAATGAGGTCTGATCTTCGATCTGTTGGTAGATATGGATTTCTCTTGGTAGTACCTTCGATCCACTGACCTCTTTTCTTCTTTTATCTTTCCATACAGAACAATAAATCCCTATGAGACCATTTAACCTATTTTTGGGTGTTCATCTAGAATTCTATTTTTATATGATTCTGTTCAAGTTATAGGCTGATATCATATGAGTGAGATTCTACTAGTACATGGTAGGTGGTACCTTTCTTGCTCCAAGTTTTTGTGAGTGTTTTGGGGGTTTTCTCTATATGATTTGTGTGGGTAGTCTAAAAAGGAACCTAATAAATTAAATTCTTGTTATTAAATTTTTTTAGTGATGATATGAGATGTTTATGTGCATGCTCTAGCTTTTTTCACATGGTCAATCCAAGTAAGGGGCTTGGACCGGCTTGGGAGGTTTAGTCCAGGTGTATAATTTGAATTAAATTGAATTTATTATATAAAATGAATGAGTTCCATGGGAACATGATGGGAAAGGTCCAAAGATTTAGATGATGTTGAGCACATAGACTAAGGCGACATTGTTTGTCAGGATGGTCTTAGCCTAAGTTACATGGGTGATGTTGAACACAGGTTGAGGTGACATGGTCATTGGATTGATATGATGAGGTCTTTATGATTGGGGCATGGCTCATATGATTTGAGATACTGATGTTACTCGTGTGGGTGGTGGCCCCCATATACTATGTGGATTAGGTGATGGTATTGACTATCGGTTATGTTTGGGGGTGCTCATTATAGAAATCCACATGGATAGTGATGGACCATCAGTTGATGATGATGAGACTATAAATTAGGGGATGAGGTTCACTGTGATTATTTAGGCCATTAGGTCGAGAATATGGGAGATAGAAATCAATGTGCCTTGGGAAATTGGCATCAAGCCGACAGTTATTATAATATAGGACATACATCACTATGCCTTAGGATGTCAGGCTTTGAGCCGATGGGAATTTTTATGATATGAGGTCTGAGGGACCATATAGTTATTATTTTGGTGTGATGTTTGGATGGCGGTTATTCAAATTGATTACACGATGTTCCAGGTGAAATTTTATGGGTGGAATCCAAGGGTTCACTAGGTATGGCATTCAGTTGGGGATTCCTTGGGTGCTAATTCATAGATCCTCACTATTATCATTATATATATGTAGACATGTGTTATATACCATATATATAACTAAGGTCACATGTTCATACTTACTAGAGATAGTTAAAGAAGGTGATATCTTCCTTGTGGGTGTAGAGAACAAGAAGAACGGGTCATTTATATGATGTGCATGTGTTGTTTTTATTTGTATTTAGTACATTTGTGTTATCGTGGATGTAAGATAGAAACACATTGGTGGTTTCCTATAGATATTTATTCTCGCACCCTACACAATCCCTTGGGATGTTCATAGACTTTATATCTCTATGATCAGGTAAGGGAATAAGCTTAGGATATGAACCTTAATGGTAAAGTTAGGCCTTTTTCATGGGATGGATGGAAAGGGACCATAATACTTCTTTCATGAGTTGGAGTTTTCTTTTGAGTTTTATTTTGATCATAATTCTTATGTATGTATGTACTGATGTTCGACCATGGGTGACCATTTTGTTTATTTTTGTATAAGACCTATTGTAGCATGTTGTCTACAAATGTTTGCCTTCATATTTTTTTATTCATTTTTTTACTACTTTATATTTTCTTCTTCTTGTTTCATATGGTTTTATTGCTTTTTCTAAGTATGAGTATTCTTCTTCTACTATATTTATATATGAACCATTATTATTATCACCACCATCAGGTATATTCTTTCCACCATCACCTCCAAAAACCTCACTACTAGTCATAAATATTTTTCATATTGGGAGACGTGCCTAAGTCCCAATGGTACTCCATCCTAGATAATGGTTTTTTTAAGTGGATCCCAAGTTGGGGTTCTAAAAATAGTATCAGAGAGATTTTATTCTCTCAGATTATGTAGTAGTGTTTGGACAGATACTAATGATATCAAATGCTTACATTTCTATTGGTATTTCTATTTAGGATATGGTAGACCAGAGACTAGAATGTTGTATAGAGATCATGTTTGGATACCTTCAGCCCCATGCACAGGGAACAGACTAAGTTGATAGGGGTGGGAAATTGATTTTCTACATTTCTCTTTTATATATTGATTTGATTTCTACCTTGGGTGGTGAACTTGGGTGTGATGTTTATTTATTATATGGATTTTTACCCTTAGCTAGGTGTGGAAAGGGAGGCTTGATTATGAATCATGATAAGCATTTAGTAAGATATGATGTGTTTTGGATTGATATTTTCATTGGTAACATGGGTTAATATAAGAGGGGTTGTTCTATTGAAAGTGTCAATAGAGAAACTAAATAGTGTTTTCCTGCTTATCCTCATTTGGTGGAATTCTACTCATCTAGCCCAGTCATGTGGTTCCAATGAGATATTTATGTGATGTATGTTATCTAATATGAATTTCATATTTATGGTCCTAACCCTGACATGGTTAGGTAGGGATTATGATAGGGGTGATCTATTTAAAGTGTCAACAAAGTAACTAAATGGTGTTTTCCTATATGTCCTCTTTGGTGGCATTCTAATAAGCTACCTCAGATGATATGTAGTGCATGAACCTGTTATAGGAAGACGAGGGACCATGAGGCAAGACTATATTTTATGCCTGAATCTGATGTGGGTAGGGTCCATGATGTCAGATGATACTTGACACCTAACTCTGATATTGGTAGGCGAGGGTCCTTGAGGATGGATGTCATGTGACATGGTGTGATAGGGGATTGTAAGGGTGGTGAGATGTGTTTCCTTTTACATAGTTTCCTATCTATGATATATATATATATATATACTATTATGTATTTCTAACCATGGTATTGGTATTTAGTGAGATGCCACCTACACGGGCTCGGGTGGAGTGTCAGGAGGGCAGTGATGTGGTGTCTCATGAGCGTGCATATGATAAGGCCCCTAAGGGTTTAGATGAGTCCTTAGAGGGTCAGTATGGTCATGATACATAGGTAAAAACATAGTTATAGGCTTAGGTACATATAGTAAAACCACAAGATATAGAAACTTTTGGGCCATGGCTTGATGAGAAGCTCGGTGTGAGCCTGGTTCAAGTTATACAGGGCATCAACAGAGGAGCTCAGGGAGATGATCAATTGATGGAATACCTGACTCGTTAGTTTTAGTCTCAAAACCCACCTATATTTTAGGGTGAGGATGGACCAAAGGAAGTAGATAAATGGATTGATATGGTCCAGACCATCTTCAATCATCTTGAGATACCCCCATGCTAGAGGGTGAAGCTGGTGATGTACATTCTCAGAGGACCGAAAAAGAACTAGTGGGATATATAGGTACATGTAGATAGAAATGAGGGACTATATTTGAAGGATTTAAAATCCAAGTTCTTGTAGCACTTATTCATGTAGATTCTAAGGGTGGACAAATCCTGGGAGTTCATGAATCTCCGACAAGGGGATATTTTTGTCATGGACTATGTGGTCAATTTCATAGACCTGTCACATTTTTCACCTACCATGGTGGGTGACAACATTGACAGGGTTTGGTTCTTTAAGGATGTATTGAATCATTCCATCAAGGTTTAGGTGAACATATTCATGTTTTCCTTCTTTTGAGAGGCATTCAACTAGGCATCAATAGTTGAGGGGAATCTAACGGACCAGTCTTATACAAGCTAGGTAATGTAATTAGATGATTTTAGTGTAAATACTCTAGGTGGTATGAATTGGTAATGTGAGGAGTCTTTGTAGGGAAATAAGTCCAAGAATTTAGGGAGACCACTGAGGATTGGGTGTTTAGTAGTGTGTTTCTAGTGTGGGTATCCAGGACATGTTCACACCCAATGTGTTCAGGTTCCAAAGGAGTGTCGGGCATGCGGCTAGATGGGTCATATGGAGAGGTTCTTTAGGAAGCCTTCTCATATTATTGGAAGCCAGGGACTAGGGAAAACTTGAGGATATGAGGCCAAATCATAAGTGTTACTAGGATCTGGTAGCTGGGTGTCAGCATGTGCTGAGATTGTAGCAGAGATAGTGGGACCCAGTAGTCGGATCAGTGGTCAGCAACTAATGCAGCCCCATAGGGAGCTCAGGCCTCAGGCAGTCTGGATTCAGGCTAGGTATATGCATTGGAGTTTCCAGGTGTAGATCAGTACAGGGATCCAACCATGGATAGAGGTATTATATGATAACAAGCATGACTGGTTTTTCCTTTTTGATATGGATTTGGGTAGTTTGATGCACGAGGTGCATGTGTATGGTTTTTGGACTAACTGAAAACTGGCTAATATGACGACATTAGATATGATGCAGGATATATATATATATATATATATATATATATATATATGAGGTTCATGGATTTGACAATATTTATGGGCATCGATGTGGTGTGTGTTTTATTTAAGGTGCATTGGAATCTAGGCATTTAATGAGATTTGGGACCTCATAGTGTTGTGTGGAACATGGGAACGATGTGGGAATATGATGAGATGAGGGACATGATGGGTGCCGAATATGACATGGGTATGACATGAGAACCTTATAAGGTGTAGGAGAGGTGGATATTCATAGAAGTACTTTGAGTCTAGGGATGTTCGGTGGATCATCGGAATTTTGTTTTGGGTCAGGATGTGATTGGGTAGGTAACTCATAAGGTGGGGATCACCTTGAGGGAAGTTGACCTATGACTTAATGTTCGGGGTCAAATATGTTTATTTTAACGAGATATATATGTTTGGTACCATTTCTTAGTAATTCTTGATAGCTTGGGGATGATCTATGTTAAGGTAGGGGTATTATAAGGTCCCAAGTTTTTGAAACGGGTTGTTCTCCGAGTAAATTTAAATTTTTGTGTTTGGTGAGTAGGAAAACTTCCTTTTTGATCCTCATTAACAAATTTTGAGAGTTTTATTGACTTAAGGAATTTATTTTGGATGGTTGTTAAGTCCTAGAAAGTGCCTCAGGTTTTTAGGTGACTTTTGGGTGTGTCGGGCCCCAAAAACCCAGTTTCAGAAAAGTGCAGACTAGGATGTATGGTTTGGACAAATCGTGAAACCTCTTGGGAGCAACCATGTAGCCCTCCAATTTCACTAGAAATAGTTTTAAAAACCATGTAGTATGGGGAAACCGGTCATGCAATAACCTCTATAGTTTTTATCATAGGTGATTCACAAATTCTGGGTACGGTTTGGCAAACCGTGCACCTAAACGTATGAGTTGGTGCCTTGAATTGTGGCATCTACATGGGCTATGCATGGTTTGGTAAACAATGATCCTAGTCCTGTGAGGGGTGAATCCTTTTGAATAGTTAGTTTTCATAGTTTTTACATATTTATCCAAACTTTCTATGCTAACAGTGTGCCTCATTTAAAAGTTTTCGATTACAAATCCCCCCTTCTATTTACCTATCTTCCTCCTCCTTCCTCCCATTTCATTTGTGCATAGTAGGGGACCTCTCCTATTTCCTCCTCCTATTAAGATTTTATCCAATCCATCCTTATGATCTTCGATCTTATATATATTGGTGTCTATGGATTCATCTTGGTAATTCCTTTGATCTGCTAGCCTCTTTTATTCTTTTCTCTCTCCATACGGAACATTAAATCCATGCAAGATATTTTACCCTATTTTTAGGGTGTTCATTTAAAATTCCATTTTACTCTGCTTTGGATTGATTTATAGGATAATATCTGACAATAACGTTCCTACTATAATTAGTTAGGTAGTTCCTTTGATTCTTCATGTTTTTGTGAGTGTTTTGGGGGTGTACTCTATATGCGATGTGTGGGTAATCTGATAGATATGCTAATAAACTAAATGATTTTTATTAAATTTTTCTAATGATGATATGAGATGATTATGGGAATGATCTATCTCCTTTACACATGGTATATCTAGGTAAGGTCATGTACTATCTTGGGTAGTTTAGGTCGGGCATATAATATGAATTGAATTGAATTGCTTATGTTAAATTCAGGAGTTCCATGGGAATGTGATGGACAAGGCCTAATATTTGAGGTGATGTCAATATCCAAGACTGAGGTGACGCTGTTTGTCAGGATGGGCTTGGACCAAGTTACTTGGGTGATGTTGATCACAGGTTGAGGTGACATGGTCGTCGGATTGAGATGATGAGGTCATAAGGAATGGGGCATGACCCATATGATTTGATATGGTGTTGACCATCATGTTTTAGCAACATGGTTAAAGGGTAATGAGGTGCCATATAATGTGTTTTAGATACTTTTTGGTTGATTATTTCTCACCATCTATTGGCCTACATGTCGTTGGAGTCATGCGCACATATATATGACTCAGAACAAGGTATTGTTGGCCACTAATGTGGGTGGAGGCCCCCATAGACTATGTGTCTTAGGTTATGGTGTTAACCATTGGTTATTTCTAGGGGTTCTCACCATAGAAAGCCATGTATATGGTGATGGACCATCAATTGATGATGATGAGACTTTTATTTGGGGGTTGAGGATCATCATGATGCTTGAGGTCATTAGTTCAAGACTTGGGAGGATATAAATTATCATTCCTTGGCATGTCGGACATCGATATGATGATGATTATATTAAAGGACAGACAACATTGTGCCTTGAGACATTGGGCTTTAAGTTGATGGGGATTTTTATGAGCTAAGGTACAAGGGACCAGGTACTTAATTTTTGGGAATAACATTTAGATGTTGGGTATTCTTATTGATGTCACAAGGTTCTAGGTGACATTTTATGGGTGGAACCCAAGGGTTCACCTAATATGATATTCGATAGGGGTTTCCTTGGGTGTTAATCCATAGATCCCCATCTCTACAGTTATATATATGTAGACACATATTGTGTAAAATATATATAATTCAGGGTTCATTTTCAAACTTACTGACAATGTCCAAAGCAGGTGATTGCTTCCTTGTGGTTACAGAGGACAAGGGAAGTAGGTTATTAATATGATATGCATGTGTTGTTTTTATTTATTTTTAGTACATCTACATTATCATGGGTGTAAGATAGGAACACATTAGTGGTGTCCTAATAATATTTACTCTTATACCCTACAGAAGCCCCTTGGGACCCATGTAGATTTTATGTATATGTGATCAGGTAAGGGACTGTGCTCAGGAGTTGTACCTTAGTGGTCAAATTGGACCTTTTTTAGGGGATGGATGGAAAGGGACCGTGGTGGTTCTTGCATCAACTAGAGTTTACTTTTTATTTTTTCTTTTAATCATTATGATTATATATATATATATATTGATGGTCGACCATGGGATACCCTTCAATTTATTATTTTTTATGACATTTTATAGCATTTTGTCTATAAATAGTTTCCTTTAGGATTGTTAATTCATTCTGGTGCGTTTTTATAATTTCTCCCACTGAGTTTGATATGGTTGTATTGCTTCCTCTATGTATGAATCTTCTTCCACTAATATATTTATATCTAGAGCATTATTATTAACACCACCATAGGGTATAGTCTCTCTACTATCACCTCTCAAACCTTAACTACTATTCAGTAGCCTTTGGTGTACAGGGAGGTGTGCCAAAGGCCCAGTGGTACTCCGGCCTGGAGTATAGGTTTTTTAAGGGATCTTGAGTTGGTTCACTAAAAACATCAATCAGTCTCCCTATATTTTCTAAATAAACTCAAACATTGAATTATGACACCAATTATAGACCCTCTATCATTATCTCTCATTATACACATTCAAAATTAGTATGACTCCACACCTTCCTATTATAAATCCTTCATTTATTACTGACTTATCACAATCGAGGAAGTCATTCATCATTTTAATCAGACTCAATAGTCCCACATCTTACCAATGTCTCATTTTAAAAGGGTAAACCCACTTGGTGCTAAACCATGATTGTGTCTCCAACTCCCCCTCTCGATACTCCACAAATGGTTACCTATCAGGATTCTCCCTTCCAATGATCCATTATACATTAGAAAAATTTATATCGCTCACACTTATCCCTAATAATTTTCTACCCATGCACATTTGAAATTTACTATATTCCCAATTCTTATTTCCCATACCAACACCAGTATACCAACCTAAAGGTCCCTCCAAGCCTTTCTATTCAAAAGATCATTCTCATCCAAGACATTATCATTATCTTGTTACACATGTCAAGGTATAAAATTCAAAATCATTACTATAGTTGATTCATTTATTATTTTATCATAATTCATCTATAAATCATCTCTCTCTAGAATCTCATCTATATTCCCCATGGTATTCACATCTATCCTTCATATTCATTGTTCACATAAACCACAACAACATGGTCACCAATACCCAAATTAAATTCCTCAACCATATCTATATTACACCCTATCCATATTCAATGATATTTACATAAATTTTCATCGCACAACCAAACTCACATTGTACCATCCCACACACCTTGTACATTATATGAACACACACTCTCGTGGCTCCATGGGATGAGGGAACTGGTAAAACTATGTCACACAACCATCTAATCAATCTCTCACATGACTAAAATTTATCCACAAACAAAGAAAAAACACACACTCATATTTTCATATAGGTATATACCTATCTCACAATACCATGATATATATTTCATAGTCACTTGGATTGAGTTCCTAGTAAACTAGGATATCCTCCCATAAAATATTTCTCCTTGTACATATAAACCATAGCTCAAAATTAATACTTATATCTTTCATTTCATAAGTGCATAAGTAAATCCACATGTATACTCTACCCACTCCATGGTTCTCATCCACTAAGGCATCCAATGCTTGTATCGAATCATACCCAAAGAATCTAGTATCAATAATACCTGGTCTAAGGTTATCATCACATTACAGGTACATATCTACACCGAAATTCACCATTAAGTGGTAACACCTAGAAACCAACACCATTGGTATCATTTAATTAATGTTCCCCCAATAAGTTATTTAGGAAAACACTAGTTAATTTATTATTAATGATTTAATTAACAAAAAACCACTCACATTCCAATTATGATGCATGTATGTGTTCCCTTTTACCACATAGGGATAAGAGAAAAACAACCAATGCCTAAACATCATTATTTAATCAAAAAAATCAATTATAACCACAAAACCAATAAAATCATACACCACCACCCTAGAAACTCAAACTTCTAATATGAATGTAATGGTTAGGAACCCACATGACTTATTTCTATGGTTTCATCTGTATGTATCCATATAACAGTCCATAAATCATAAAAAAATCAAAATAAGGATTGGATTCCATTTTTAATACCTTATCCTAGGTTTCCTAGCCCAATCTTGAATTCCATGTCACCTTAGGTGCACCTCCTCATATGCTAATGATTGCCGACTAGTGGTAGGGTTCTAATCCATACTATAGAAAGATTATACCATCATAACCATAACCATATATTAAAATTAAACAAATAAACTATAAATAAACATAACAAAAAAATACACTTATGGAGTTATAGTGAAAAAATCAATTATAATATCTTAACACCATGTTATAAAAAATGAAACTCGTTCCCATGTTATACATAAATCATGCATATAAAGGATTTACTTAGGAATTCAATCATATACATGGAAAGATATAATAATAAACAAAATAAAATAATGTAAACTTAATCACAAAAAATGTAACACCCTAATATTTTAAAAGAACATTATGTTCAATAGCGTATACAACATGCAACACTGAGCTTAAATGAACCATGATTTTTTTATTATTTAAATGTTACAATTATAACCCATCCATTGAATTAGAAGGTATGAATATGATTAAATGAATTAATAAATATATTTAAATTTCCTGATAAATATAAATATATTGATTAATTATTAGTAAATAAGTAATCAATTTTTAGTAAATTCATTTTATTCTTCAAAAATATGTTTTCTTCCAAAATGGTTTTTATTACATTTTATGAAAGAATGTTATAATTAATTTCTACCAATTTTAGAATTTTTATTTTATAAAAATGATATCATCTTAGAAATAATCTTATAAAAATTATCTTAGGGTGAAATTTTTGGATTTTTTTAAAAATATTGATTTTTAGTAAATAGTGAAAAATATTGATTTTTTGTAAAACTATCATTTATTTTCATTGAAAGGTCCCATTATGATTTGAATTTTATATTAAATTAAGATAATTATTATTTATTTATAAATTATAAAATTAATTACATATGAATCATATTTATACTTTATTTTGGTGTAAGTTAATTTTTGGGCATAAAAATACATTTTTCTAAAAACTATTTTTCATTACGTTTTATCCAATTGTATTAAAATAAATTTATGTAACTTATATGAATTGAATTTGATGAAATGTGATTTATTTTTTCTTTCATCAAGTCAAATTTATCCTTGGATTAATTTTTTATATTTTTTTGAAGAAGTTATATTTTTGTGAATAGTAAAAAATACAGTTTTATAAAATACGGTATCTTTTATGATATCAACAAGACATAAGTATGATATAAAAAAATATTAAAATTATAAAAAAAATAATTTATTATAATATAATATAAAAATATAAAAATAATTCAAAATATAAAAATTATAATCTATTTCATGATAAATCTGAAAATTATTTTCAGTGCCGATGTAGTGCTTGTACAGCACTGGAAAAGTCAAATTTGGTGTACTAAATATAATATTTGAGAATTAAGAAGTATTTTAATGAATTTTCAATAAATATAAATTATTATTGATTATTTTTATTGATATATACTATTTTTGGATTTATATAACAAGTGACTTGTCTAAATGCTTGTGCAATACTTGTGCAAGGCTAGAAATTTCAAAATAACATATTAAATAAGATGGCATGACATAGATGTGAGTAAATATACATATTTAATTAATATAAAAGTTTATATTGAAATTTATTTATTTATTTTTATTATGGTAATTTATTTTTAATTTTTATTAGTGATATAATTACCTTAAATGCTTACGCAGCACCAGCTCGGTGCTTGTAAAAGTAGTAGAAAAATCAAGTGAATGATTTTAAAAACTCAAAAAGAAATATTATTTAGGTAAGTTATAGTGTCCTGTGAATTTTATAGATAAAAATAAAATATTATGTATGTTTTAATGGATCGTATTAAAATTATATTATTTTCATGTTGTTTTCAAAATCCAATTAATTGAATAGTTCCAACAATTACATTAATGATATTTTATATCAAAAAATATTTTACTAAATGATTTAAAATTAATAAAAAGAATATATTTATAAAATTTAATGGGATATTATTGAAAATATTATTCATGGTCTATTTATCAATCGCATATCCTTTTATATTAACTTTCTTGACCCCTAAAGTGTAAATTTTTTTGATATGATTGTAATTGTCAAAAGGGTTAACGGAGGTTAAAACAAGGAGATAAGGGTGAAAAAAACCCCAACTTATCCAAATTTTGTTGGATGAGAGTATTTAGACTCAAAATAATATTATGTTTAAATTATATCAATTTGGATCCATTTTTTATGAAAATTAATTTATATTAATTCAATACTTTATATAATTACAAAAGTCCACCTACATATAAAAGGAAAACTCCTCTCTCACTCTTACTCACACCTTTTGAGAAATATATATTTGTAAATACCTTAATAACATACATCCGCACATTATATAGGTATTATTTTGTTTATAATAAAAAACTTTAATGGATTCAGCTGTAAATAAAAGGAATTTTTCTGAATAAGATGTATAGCTTTTAACTGAATGTTTTAATTTTTTTTTTTTTTGTAACTCCTTAAAATATTCTTCAAACATGATGAAATAATAAAACTAGTACATTAAATATTATTAGATATTTTTATAAAAATTTAATAACTTATATCCAATCCCTCTTCTATCAAATGGGAAACAAAACTTTCATTTGTGTGTACATCGGACTACCGCCTCACGAACTGATGAAATTATTTTTCCATTTCCACCTCTCACAGTGGGTTATAATGATGTATTTAATGTATATATATGATATTAATTAAATATTTATTATTTTATAAATATAAAATATTATCTATTTTATTAACATTCCATCAATTTAAATGTAATAATTTTGTTTTTGTGTATGAGTGGGTTACCACAATTACGAAGCAATGTGATTTGTTTTTCATGAATATATCACATTGTTGTTATATATAAATTCATTTAAGTAAATAATATTATATTTATGATATATTAATAATTATAGAAATATAAAATTATATTTACCTTCTTTCTGTCATGTTCTTTGAAAAATGGAATTGTTACTCATGGATGCATACGACCAACTATCTCCATTATTGTAACATGGTTCATTTTTTATAACCATATTTCATGTTTAGTTTTAAAACATTAATTTATATATAAAAATTATAATTATTGTATTATTACTATTCTATATATTATGTAATAGTGACCTTTGACCATAGTCAACCTACTGAATTCATTTTGGACATATGATCTAAAAATCATCAAAATGTCTAATGTGAACTTAATTGATTATGTAGTTAAATATAGAATGATAATAAATAAAATAAAAGGAATAATAAACATTAAAAATGTTATTAATAAAGGAAATAATTAACATAAGTCTATTATTCAAGAATATAAACAATGTACGTGATGTTTTGGACTTGAGGTAAGGGACATTTTACCTTAAAATTTCATTTTAAATGTTTCTAAAGATCTATTATTCTAAATATTTTTCTACCATGTATATATAAATTATATTATAGAATTATTTATATGGGCATAAATTAATTATAATGGACATTTTATATCATTTTTTCTTTATTTTAAATTTTTTCAAAATGATTATTTTTTATGTATTTTGTTTTGGAATGTTTTGACTTTTTATGCAAATGAAAAAAATAAATGTTCTATTTTAATATATACGGCGTCAATGGACTGTCCAACCACCAAATACATTATTCGATATTTATATTCATTAATAATCAACCATGTTTTATTTAAATAAAAACCCTAATAGACTCTATTCTGAGTATTTTAATTTTGAAAATGGGTTTTTAAAAGAAAAAGGTATTTTGATACATGAAAGTGTTTTACATATGGGTTAAAAAGAGTTTTTAAAGGGACATGTGATTAAAATTTGAAAGCTTAAAATTTTTTATTTATGATATTTTCCTTGGAAATTTTTTATGATTAGGTAATCCTAGTATATATCTCTAATCCATTGGAAAATTATTTTGTTCTTCAGAGAATTATGTTAGAAGTTGACCGTAGTGGTTATTAAAATTGTATGGGTTATTATAAGGGTTATTATAAGGATTCTATAAAGAATATGTCCCAAGGAACCTACATGAATTTTATATACTTTATAATGAAAATTTTTATGAAACAATTTGGGTAGTAAAATTGATTTTATGTGTAAATAAATCATTATTTGAACTCAAATTTTATTATGTTAAAGGAAAACACTACTTAATAAACTCATGGTTTTAAAATTGACTAATAGGTTTCTTTCTTATTGTTTTTTTTTTGTCCCTTACTAAATTTTTTGTGATCATCCAACATTTTTAAATTTTTTATTTCTTTAAGGATTAGTATAAACAAATAAGAAGTCTAACTGAAAAGTAAAGATTTGTCATGAAAGAAAACATGTTTTATTTTAAAAAAAATTATTGTGGGAAAATGGACACTAAAAGGAAGTTTCCAACTTATAATTTATGGGTTTCTTATTTAATATTAATGAAATAATTCTATAAAACGCTAAACCTGAAAAGATCCTTAAAAAGAAAGAAATTGAATTATTTTATAAAGATTAAATTTACAAATTATTTAAGGTCTAGTCCTTAAAATTGGTATCATATGAAAGGTTTATATGAATTTGGTAATTAATATTATTTCAAGTGAGGTTAAATTAAGATTTATGGATACTATAATGAGTTTATAAGTTTAAGTTTGATCATAAGTTTAATGGTATATATACCCATTTATATATTATGGGAATACTTTAGGAGACATTTATTGAGTTTCGATAGATGTTTGAGGTATATTTGACCCTTAATTTTAACATGTAAAAAATCTATTTAAGGAAGAATGCATTTACATATTATGGAAACAAGTTTTTATGTTTTGATAACATTTAGGGTTTATATGTGTTGGGCGCCTTCCTGGTTGGTGCGCCACGTAATCCCTCCTCAATTGGAGCACCAAGCAGTTTCGCTATTAATGAGGTGTTTTTAATGCGGATCAAGATCGCGTGAATTAATTCACGCGGAGACGCGTTTTTGACATGGCGACACATCGTCACGCGGATTGTTTTGCTATAAAAGGAGGTAGCGACAAGACTTTTACAGGACATCCACAATATCAAGAGCAGAGCCAATTTAGTGATCGCCTTTCATCGACGATCATTTTTCTCTGCATTGGAGAGTATTACTTTTGAGATCCCTTCCATTTTGGGGAGTCTCTACCGTGTACTTATTCATTTTAGTGGATTCCTCTTTTTGGACTAGGTCCCGTGGTTTTTCCCTTTCGGGTTTTCCACGTAAAAATTTCCGGTGTCAAATTTATTTTTTTTCTGCACATTTAATTTTGTCGCTGCACATCCGCTTCTATTTGGGGGGAAAGATTCAATTTCCGTTGCGCGTTCGCTTTGTCTTTTGTTTGCGCGTTCGTCGCTTTCCCGTCTTTCCCAACATCTGGTATCAGAGGGATTGGTTAAATTTCTCAGTTGCAGAACACGGTGGCAGACATCTGGTAGAACAATTTTTTCAAGGACTCAAAGGACGTTATCAGAAGACAGCGGCGGTACCAGAGGTGTTTCTGGGATATCGAAAGTCTGATTGACTATCAAGAGTCATGATGCGTGTTCCGTTGTTGATGATAGTCAGAGTTTGTTTTTGGATTTCATTTTGCAGTGGAGGCTGATATTTTTTTTTATCAGAAGTGCAAAAGGGTTGGCAGTGATCCCCACTTGAGTCGGAGGGGGAGTTTGTTGGGCGCCTTCCTGGTTGGTGCGCCACGTAATCCCTCCTCAATTGGAGCACCAAGCAGTTTCGCTATTAATGAGGTGTTTTTAATGCGGATCAAGATCGCGTGAATTAATTCACGCGGAGACGCGTTTTTGACATGGCGACACATCGTCACGCGGATTGTTTTGCTATAAAAGGAGGTAGCGACAAGACTTTTACAGGACATCCACAATATCAAGAGCAGAGCCAATTTAGTGATCGCCTTTCATCGACGATCATTTTTCTCTGCATTGGAGAGTATTACTTTTGAGATCCCTTCCATTTTGGGGAGTCTCTACCGTGTACTTATTCATTTTAGTGGATTCCTCTTTTTGGACTAGGTCCCGTGGTTTTTCCCTTTCGGGTTTTCCACGTAAAAATTTCCGGTGTCAAATTTTTTTTTCTGCACATTTAATTTTGTCGCTGCACATCCGCTTCTATTTGGGGGGAAAGATTCAATTTCCGTTGCGCGTTCGCTTTGTCTTTTGTTTGCGCGTTCGTCGCTTTCCCGTCTTTCCCAACAATATGATCATTGATATTGAAATAATTATGGGTCATTATAATTTGGGAATATATGCTTTATCATAGAGATAACTATGGGATTAAAAATTGATTTTGTGATTAAGTGATTAATGTTATTTTAGCATAAGTTCACTATTTTGGGAACCTTATATGATTAAGGTATTTTTGGATAATATGGGATTTTATTTGTGGATTAAAGTTTTAATTATCTTTTGGAAGAATATATGATTTTAATGTGGATTTATGGTGATTCAAGTTATTTATAGAATTGATTACAATATTATCTCATGTCTCAGCAAAAGAACGCGTTCCACGCGCCAGGGGAATTTCGAATTGAGTTGACTGTTAGGCCTCCCGGTGTCGGTCTCGCGGCGTCGCCTTTAGCCCAGTCGGTCCCTATGGCCTCTCCCATCCCCCCGGTGGCTGAATCCTCCCTCCCCCAGGCGCTCCCTAGCCCCCCGCCCTGGCCCCGGCATCCCGTTTCCTATAAGGAGGCGCTGTGCTCCTCACCCGGAAAATTTCAGAAGGCCTGATTCCCAGAAGTGAGCTCGACGGCTCCGCGGGCATCCAGGGAGGGTTCAATCTTGTCGGTGGAGATCCCTGCGGAGGCTTTTGAAGATGTTGTTTCATGCCTGAAATGGACCCTTGTTGCGTGTTTTGGATCTGGGAAGCCTCCTCTCCCCGTATTTAAATGGTTTGTGGACTCTTGGGGGCTGCAGGCCTCGGCTCGCGTCTCTATGGTTCACCAGAACTCGTTTTGCATGGTGCTGGCTTCCGAAGAGGAATTTGTGCAAGCTTGGTGCAAGGCTCCTCGGATCCTTGGCTGTTGGTGTTTCAACCTATCGCGCTGGTCGATGGAGGTCAACAAGGGTAGGGAAAGTCCCCGTGCTACTGTTTGGGTCTCCTTCCCTGGCCTTCCGCTACACTTCCAGAATGGTTGTATTCTCAAAGTCCTTGGTGATTCTCTGGGTGGTTTTCTCTACGTGGAAAACTGCACCCGATGCTGCGAGGGAGCCTCTGTGGCCTGGGTTCGCGTGGAGATGGATCTATCCCTCCCAGTTCCGTACAATATCCAGTTGCAGGTGTCAGATGAGGTGGTGTGGATCCAGGAGGTCGTCTTTCCTATCTTCCGCATTTTCTGCCCCCACTGCCTTCTCCAAGTCCACTCCCCCCAAGTTTGCAGGAAACGGGCTCCAGGTCCTTGGCGGCATGAGGCTAGTGGATCTAAAGGTAAGGGTTCTGCTCATACGGCGCTTTTATTTGGGCCCTCCTCTGATGCGAGTATGGCGCCCCGGGGTCCTCCGAGATAGCCTTCCTTGGTTATCTCCCCTGCTTTCGAGTCCCTACCTGGTCCTTCTCCAGTCAGTGTGGCCTCCTCCAGACTGGATCTTGTGCCCTTTGTCCCCCGGGTTCCCTTCCCCAATATGCATGGCCTCGGGGAATGTCCCTTTCGTCCTTCCAAAGTGTTCTCAGAGGTCTTCCTTCTGGAGCACTTTTTGAGGATTCCATCCGGCTCCCTAGGGCCCCTGGGTCTTCCCTCTCTGGAGTCAGCAATCAGCCTGAGTGTAACATGGGGAATGCTCTTGGGGTCGGGAGGACCGGGGTCCTGCCCCTCCTCAGCTCTGAAGGTGGTTAGTGTTGTGGATGCCCAAGAACCCGCTTTGGAGGGGGTTCATGGTCTACCTTCTCCCATGGTTCCTGCAGCTGAAGCCCCATTGAGTTCTCCTCCAAGCTCAGTGAGGGGAAAGACCCCCAAGCCCTCTATCCGTAGGGCCCACACTTCTTTATCCTCCTCCTCTCGGTCCTCAGGGGTATGCACGAGGCAGCAATCCAAAAACAAGCAAAGGAAGAATAGGGAGTGTTTCTTCTCCCATCCGATAGAGACCATGGTGCCTGGGGCTAAAGCCGAGCCACCCCACGTCCAATGATTCTGCTGATCATCTGGAACAATCATGGACTAGGGTCGCGAGTTAAGTCGGATTACATAGCTTCAGAATCTAATAAGAATAGGGCATGCGTTGTGGTCATCCTCGAACATAAGAAAAACCCTGCCAAACTCAATGAATTCACTCGGAAAATCAAGATGCATGCATCCATGCATGCAGACCCTACGAACCGGCACATTTGGATTTTTTTTGGAATAAAGACAATGGTGGACTTGGTACCGGCGGGCGACCAATTCATTACAATGAAGGTTAGGCATGGTACTGACCACTTCTTAGTGTCTTTCGTGTATGGCAGTTGTTATATGAAAAGGAGGGAGTCTTTATGGAATGATCTCAACACCTTCGACCTAGGGGATCTTCCCTGGGTCATTGGTGGGGATTTCAACACCATTACGGAACTGAATGAAAATAAGGGAAGAGGAGCTTTCCCTCAGAAAGAGAGTATGGATTTCTCCCATATCATGGGGGATAACGGTCTCAAAGATATGGGATACTCTGGAGATCGCTACACATGGTGCAACAACCAAAAAGGGAGCAGGCGATGCTGGTGCAGGTTGGACCACTGCCTGGCTTACTTGCATGCCATCACTAGTTTTCCTAATTCCACAGTCAATCACCTGGTACGTGGAATATCTGATCACTCTCCTTTGCTTGTTTCCTTTTCTCTAATGCAGGACACCAATAGCAGGTTCAAGTTCTCGAACCACTGGACTCACATTCCTAGCTACCAAGATTTGGTAACCGAGTCTTGGGGAGGCCCTCCTTAGGGGGAATATTGGGCGGTGTTACACAATATGCTTAGGAGGCTTAATCTTAGAATGAAGGAGTGGGCTAACGATCTACCCCCTGTGGATCAAATTATTGAGGAGATCAAGCAGGAAATTGAACGTCATGAAGTCAGTTTGGAGGAGGGATGGAACGAGGTGACGTTCACTTCCCTAGTGGAGAAAAAGAGCAACCTGGCGGATATGATTCTTTCGAAGGAACGCAAGGCTAGGGAAAACTCAAGGATAAAATGGCTCCAAGAGGGGGATAAGAACTCTGCATATTTCTATACTTGCATCAGGGAGAAAAGGCATGTATCTAAGCCTAATATATTACTTGATAATGGGTCCTATACCAATGACAGGGAGGTGGTTGGGGCGATGGCACACACAATCTTCAAGGATCTCCTGGCTGGTCTGAATGAGAGGATGCTGCAAGGTTACCCTGGAGGCAGTGCTGGACTCTGGGATGTGATCCCTCGCCTAGTTACCACACAGGAAAATGACCTGTTGGATGCCTTGCCGGATGAAAGGGAAATCAAAGAAGCGATGATGCACCTTAACCATGATAGCGTGTCGGGGCCTGATTGCTTTCCAGGATCATTTTACAGAGCATCGTGGGAGCTGTTCAAAAGAGACA
The DNA here is from genome assembly GCA_963277665.1 of Viscum album. NCBI lineage: Eukaryota > Viridiplantae > Streptophyta > Magnoliopsida > Santalales > Viscaceae > Viscum > Viscum album. The sequence goes on from OY728158.1 coordinate 1,618,181,356, forward strand.
TAGTGGCTGCAGTTTAGGACTTCTTCCGGGGGGAACTCTTCCGAGGGTGGCCAATGATACAACTCTAGTGCTAATACCAAAGATCAAGGACCCCTCCTCCCTGCATGATTACAGGACAGTGAGCATGTGCAATTTTCCTTACAAAATTCTGGCATGCACTATCAACTTGAGACTCTCCAAGTACCTTCCCCACTGGGTTTCAATGGAACAACATGGCTTTGTGATGGGGCGTTCCATCCAAGGTGCCATCACCTTATCTCAAGAAATATTGAGAGATATCAACATGAAAACTCACGGATCCAACTTGGCTGTTAAGTTGGACATGAGCAAGGCTTACGACAGGATTGAATGGGGTTTTATTAACAGAGTGTTTGCGAGAATGGGCTTCTCCTCCCGAATCATTGATCTCCTTTTTAGATGCTTCATCTCCTCATGGATGGCGGTTTATTTCTTGGGGAGAACCCATGGCTTCTTCAAGGAAACGCATGGACTTCGGCAAGGAGACCCCTTATCTCCAAGTATTTTCATCCTCATGCAGGACTCTCTTAGTCGTCTTATTAACAAGGCAATATCCAGCAGGGATATCCTTCCTTTTTGCAGAAAATTGAATCTCCACCCCATATCCCACTTGATGTTTGCTGATGATACGATTATCTTCTCCAATGCTAGAAAACGTTCTATTCGTAGTCTCAACATGATTCTGGAGGAGTACTATTATTGGAGCGGCCAGATTATCAACAAATCCAAAAGCAAATTGTATATCTCAAACAAATGTACTTCCAGAAGGGCCACACATTTGTGCAGCAGGCTTGATATGAAGCGCGGATCCTTTCCAATGGAGTACCTTAGAACCCCAATTTCTTCAGGAAGATAGAGAATCTGCGACTTTGATCAGGTTGTGAACATGATCACTAGCCGGGTCTTTAACTGGAAAAATCATTACCTCTCTTTTGGGGGTCGGATAGCTTTGGTGAACAGCGTCTTGTCCGCTATCCCTGTGCATGCGATGGAATCAACCCATGTGCCGAAGGGAGTCATTAGATCCATTGATAAGGTATTGGTCACCTTTATTTGATAAGCTCTCTATGAATGAAAAAGACATTGGACATCATGGGACAAGATCGCCAGACCTATCATTGAGGGCAGGATCAATGTTAGAAGCTTAAGCGACACGATCCAGGGAATGTATGCTAAACTTGCTTGGGAAGTCATTGAAGAACGTACACTTTGGGGGAAAGTAATGTCACATTTGGCCAGAAGTAGAGTGGATATGGTGGGAACTCATGGATCCCCTCTCTGGGCTAGGATATCCCCCCTCATCCCGAGCATCCAGGATCACTCTCATTGGGTTGTTGGAGAGGGAAACATTAGTTTCTAGCATTGAAACTGGGCTGGGGATGCACTTGGCTTCCCTAGATGTCCATTCCCTGAAATTTACTTTAAGGAGGAAAACCAATACCCACAATTTATCAAGGTTGTACTGAATGAGGGTCAGTTTGGTATTTATAATCTAATCTCCTTGAATGTCGAGCTGACATTTGTGTTTTCACCCCTTCCACTTCGGGGAAGTTCACGATGAGGGACTTCCACCGGAGCTTAACCTACAAGGATCACCATGATGCATGGAATGGGATATTGTCGTGTAGTAAGATTCCAACAAAATATAACTTTCTAATCTAGATAATGAGGAACCAGCCTCTCCCTATGGATGATAACATCAAAAAACTAGGTATCCCTCTGGCATCGAGTTGTCAGTGTTGTAGTAACAAAAATAAAGAAAGTATCAAACACATGTTCTTCGAAGGCGGTTGGGATCAGGACGTCTGGAGGTACTTTGGAGGTTTCACTACTACTCTCTCCCACGATCCCCATGATGGCACTTTCTTGCAATGCTATTTTCAGGGAACAAATGATAGAAGGTATGAAAGGATGGCTCATTCCATCATCATCAACACTAGTTGTTGGTGCCTATGGCAAGCTCGAAACCAGGCGCACTTTGAGGGGTCTTCTCCAACAGGGAGGTCTATCACTATCCATGATAGATGCCTCCAGACTGACCTGGTCAATATTTCCAGCGGCTGGAAGGATGCTCCTTCCCTGAGGATGCTTCAAGTTCTCCCTCCTGTGGCCCAACCCCTCACTAAGCAGGTCCAGTGGGTGTGGTGGAAGTCCCCTGACAAAGGTTTCAAACTCAACATTGATGGATCTTACAGCGTAGGGGAGATGTGCGGGGGAGGGTGGTATGTGACTCTCGAGGTAGTGTAATTCTTGTTTTCACAACCCACTATGGCCCAGGTAATTCCTTGCAAGCTGAGGCCAAGGTTGTATTAACAGGACTGAATCTCTGCAAGCAGCGGAAGATCGAACTCACCCATGTCAAAACTGATTCCAAGATTATTCGTGAAGCCATGCATGGGAAAGGGCCCACTCCATGGGCAGTTTCTTACACGATCCGGAAGTGCAGAACCCTCATCAACAACAATGCACGTGTAACCCAAACATGGAGGTAGGGGAACAAGGTCGCAGATAATCTTGCCTCCTTGGCCATCCAAGGCTCTAATGTCACGTGCCTTAAAACAATATCTAGCTTTAAACCCGAGTGGGTGAATCTGATTCGAGGGGATGCCCTTTGTCTCCACTACCTTAGACCCCCATAGGCCTGTCTTGTTTTGCATGTGTCCCTTGCTCCTTTACCTTTGAATTAAAAATCTAATGTTACAATGATTAGCATATCTTGGAGATTATATGATTAGAAATGGGAATTTTTATTATGAGACTTTAAGAGTGATTAATTTTATTTAGAGATAAATATTAAATTTAACTTAGAATAATATGTGATAAAATCATTATAATCTTTGGTTTTCAATCTTATTTGAGATTATTTTTAAAAATAATTAAGGATACTTATTTATGGAATTATTTATTTTGAACTTTTAGTATTACTATTGAATTTTGAAGATTAATGTATTATTTCTTCATATGAAGGTTTATACTTTTTATTAATTATCTAAACATATGTTATCCATTTTGGTTTGGGTTAATTTCTAAAATAAGAAGAATATATTTTCATCCTTTTATGGTTTATGTGATCCATTAGAAGTTTATTATAGTACTACAGGCATTAAAAATTTATTTTAAATACTCATTATTTAAAGAAAAATATTATATTGTGGTGGAAATTGATTAAAGGATAAAATTATACTTGTTAAGTTAGTATATTTGATTATGTTATTATTTTAGTTGGTAAATTAATTCCTCAATTATAGGTAAAAGATGTTGAAATAAAAAACATTATCATATTATCTTGGTTTCTGATGAATCAATGGCCTTTTTCACACCTTATTGATTTATGGTTTTATGGTAATTAGCTTTATCATGATCATTCACTTTCATGTGATCAATATTCTATATCACTCTCCACCGCTATTTGGACAATAAATTTTCCTCCATGTCCATATTTTCTCTTCCAAATAATTTTCTCTTATTTAGAAACCTAGTTTTATGTTATTCCAAATAACCTTCATATTTCCCTTTTTCTATTTTCAAAAGGAAATTTTATTATCAATTTTTATGATGTGAGTTTTCAATAGAGATATTTTCAAAAGTAAAATCCTTGATTACCATGATCAAGTGAAAATTATGAGTATTAAATTTATTAAAGGTGGGGTAATGTAATAACCTAATATTTTAAAAGAACACTATATTCAATATCATATACAACACGTAGCACCGAGATTAATGAAATATGATTTATTGTTATTTAAATGTAATAGTTATAACATAGCCATTGAATTCGTGGGTATGAATAGTATTAACCACATTTTTAAATATATATATATATAAAGTTCCAAATCAATACAAATGTATTTATTAATGCTTAATAAATAAGTACTCAATTTTTAGTAATATTATTTTACTCATAAAAAATAATTTTTATTCAAAAATGCTTTTTATTTATTTTTATGAGATAACTTTATAATTAATTTATAAAATTATATAAATTATATTTTAGAAAAATGATATCATTTTTGAAATTATTATATCAAAATTATCTAAAGGTGAAATTTTGGGATTTTTCTAAAAATGATTATTTAGAGAATAGTAAAAAATACTGATTTTTGTAAAACAATAATTTCATTTCAATGAAAGTACCATTGTGATTTTTGAAATTATTACATAGGAATCCTATTTTTACCTGATTTTGAAATAAGTTCATTTTTTGGCATAAAACGCATTTCTCTAAAAAATATTTTTTATTTCGTTTTATGAATTTATAGTAAAGGTAATTGTTATCACTTATAGGAATTTAATTTTAATTAAATGTATTAAATTTTTGTTTTATAAATTCAAATTTATCCTAGTATGAATTTTTTATATTTTTTTGAAGAAGTTAATTTTTTTCAGAATAGAAAATAAAATACAGTTTTTATGAAATACAGTATCTTTTATAATATCTCTAAGAAATAAATATGATATAAAAAATTGTTAAAATTATGGAATGGATCATGTGTGGTACTATAATAAAAATAAAATACAAAAATAATTAAAATAAAATAAATTATAATTTATTTCATGATAAATATGAAAATCATTTTCGGTGTCGACGCAGTGCTTATGCAACACAGTAAAAAGTCAAATTTAGTGTCCTAAAACAAATATTTGAGAAGTAAAAAATATTTTATATAATTTTTTAATAAATATTAAGTATTATTAATTATTATTATGGATATATATTAATTTTATAGTTATATAACAATTCACTTATGCCAATATTTTTGAAATATTGTGCAAGGCTGGAAAAGTCAAAATAACATATTAAATAAGTTATCATGGAATATATGTGATTAAATATACATATTTAAAAAACATAAAAGTTTATATTGAACTTAATTTTTTTATTTTTTTATTATAATTTATTTTTATTTTTTAGTGATGATATAATTACCTTAAATTCTTATGCAATCATAGCTCAGTTTTTTTGCAAACAGTAGAAAAAGAAAGTTAATAGTATTAAAAACTATAAAAGAAATATTTTTTGGGTAAGTTATAGTGTCCTATAAATTTTATAGATAAAAATAACAAATTATATATATATTAATGTATTATATTCTAATTAAAATTTTTTCATGTTGTTTTCAAAGTCAAATTAATTGAATAGTTCTAAAAATGGCATTAATGATATTTTATAATAAACAATATATTATTAAATGATTTAGAATTAATAAAAATTATATATTCATCCAATTGGATTGGATATGGTTCTAAACATAAAAAATGGTCCGTTTATTGGTCAATTTCCCTTTTATATTAACCTTTTTAACCCCTAAAGAGTAAAAAAACTTTGATACCGCGGTGATTGTCAAAAGGCTTAACGATGGTTAAAACAAAGAGATATATGTGAAAAATCACATAAACTTGACCATATTTTTTAGTATTATATTAATTAGAAAACAAATATTATTATATTCTAGTTAAATCAATTTAGATCCATTTTCTCATGAAAATTAATTTATATAAATTTAATACTTTAAGTAATTTTAAAAGTATATGTCCCCTCACTTATAAAAGGGAACCTCTTATCTTATCTTATTCAAACATGATGAAATAATTACACCATTATATTAAATATATTAATATGTTTTTATTCCAATGGAATAACCTATATCCATCTCTACTTCCATCAAATAAGAAATGAAACTATCATTCGTGTGTACAGTGGACTACTGCCTTGCGAACTGGTGAAATCGTTTTCCATCACATCCTCTCATGGATGGTGATAACGATGGATCTAATGTATATATATGATATTAATTAAATATTTATCATTATTTAAAGATAATTTACTACTATAAATTTAGGCTATAGCCACAGACCTATAGTCACGGTTTTATAGGTTTGAGGCTGTAGATTTTTTATTTCCACGGTTTAATTAAACCTTTGTGGGTATATCACAGCTGTCAATTTTTTCTCCCAATCTATATTGGGCTCCTCCTCCTCCCCTTATCCACAACCCTATAACCACGCATCCCTTCTCCCTGATGATATCTCCTCCTTCCCAACAACTTCTCCTACTCCCCGACAACCTCTCCTCCTCCCCCAAAAACCCCTCTCATAGTGGCACCCTCCTCCCTGATGACCTCTCTCACAGCGGCACCCTCCTCCCTGATGACCTCTCTCACAGTAGTTCCCTCCTCCCTGAAGACCTCTCTCATCGTGGTTCCCTACTCCCCAAAAGACCTCTGTCACCACGACACCCTCCTCCTCGACGTTTCCAATCAATGTCACACTCCACAGTATTTTATGGGTTTATTTATGATTTCAATCGCACTCTTATTGTCACAATAGATCACTATAGGATAAAAAATCATGATTTCAATCATACTCTTGTCTTCTAAAGATCTTTTCTACTAAATTTGGCCTTTTTAGAACAAACTATCATGATTTTCTTCATCACTGGAAAACATAACTAATCCACCTTTCTCATATTTGATATCTGTAATAAGATTTTTATTTCAGGACTTGTGTGAGGTACATCTTCTATCCAAAAACCAAAAAATGGGAATGTATATATCATTAAAATAAAAATTGGATACATTTTCCTTCTAAAACCATTTCAACTTCTTCTATGACCATTGAGGAACTTCTTCTGATGTTTGATACTTATGAGGATTTTTTTGTTCAGAACACTCCCTTTCATCATGAAAAACTAAAAACCATTTTCTTATATGTGTTGGAAGATGTTTTAATCTACTGATATCATCATTTATGGGTCTCAGGAGTCACCTCTCATTGTACCCTAGTGGTATAGTAGGAATCCTTGTGTCTATATCCATCACACCAAAAATAATAACCGTTAAAATAAAAATATTATAATGGAAAAATTATTGCCTTTTTTTTTCTCTCTAAAAAATCATTATCCGTGTATAAATCATATTGGATTTGTATTAAAAAATTATAGTAAAAACAACTAATATTTTTTTTCATTCTCCCATTTCTCACAACTTTATATTTAAGCTATTAATATTATCCCAGTTTCACTTTCCTCTAGATATTTTAGGCCCATGTTCTGGCATGAGGTGTGGTTTTATACTCCATTTTAACACATTACATATTATATTTCCCTTTTTTATGGTGAAACACCTTTCGAATGGAAATACTCACTTTTTAAAAAACTCCTGGGATATATTTTTCTTCAACTAGAAATTGTTTCTTTGAGTAACCAAATTTCATGTCAGGTGTAAAGAGTCATTTCATTAATTACACTTACACCACCAAACCCTAAATTTGACATCATGTTATTAATCCCTCCTAACCTACTATTTTACAATATTGGACAAACCATCATTGATTTACACTCATTCATCCACATTGAGCTTGATATCCACTCTTTTTCTAAGTTACCAAAATTACAATTTTCAATTTTTCAATCTATGCTATCATTTTTTATTTATCTACCTCTAATTATTGTATATAGAGATTTGGGTTAGGAAATAATATATTTTCTTTAATGGTTTTATCCCTTTATTTGTAATTTTACTGAATTGATACCTCAAACAGAGCTTTCATATCAACTCACCCCAATAAATCATTGTTATTACTATTAATTTTGCCAATTAATGTTCTATCAGTAACATTCACTAATGAATATTAACCATGGTACCTACAATTATCAACTTCTTCTAATTTAGACTCATCTGAACTTCCATATTCATGAGACAAAAGATTTTTCTTCTTGATGAATTTTCATTTTGGTTATCTTCTAGTTTTATCACTTTTAATAAAAAAATATTCATGTACACCTCGTCGTCATCATCTTGAATGTTTTTAAAACACTTAGAAATGAGGTAACCTTCCTTGACACATAAAAAACAATCAACTGGAATTTTTCCTTTGAATTTTCATCTCCCCCTCTCCGGGATTTTTGGGAAAAATTATATCACATCTTTTACCTCATATTCTTCTAGAACAACTTTAATAAAGAATGTATCCATTACCTTGAATAAAACTTCCTATGATTTTTTATTTTCTATGATATCATTGTCATCATTTTCTATTTTATATATGACATGTGTGATTTTAAGGATATAAAGAAATATATCTTTTGGGTCCTTGTCTTCAAGTATAGACACTTTGGGATTAAACCATTATTGAATTCTGCTCATGATTCATTTCAGGATCTTGGTGTCAAAAATATATTTCCAAATAACTTTCATGTCTTCATCAAAAGGATTAAGATTATTTAAGAACTCATCAATGGTTTTGGTCAAACTCACATTTATATTTTCATATTTATTCAATGTTACATGCATCATTATATAAACTAGAAAAAAGAACTCCTTTAGTAGAATAATCATAAATGAGGATACGAGCCTACACATAGACTAAATATGATGATATTCTTCCTCTTCCTATCATATAAATCTCACATGGTTGTTAATAGTAATTATTATTTGATACTGTAGTGTATTAGTTCTACTTCTCAAAATTATCCCCTCATGAATTCTTAGAACATTATATTTCATTTTTCAGATTTTCTCTTCTCTAATTCCTACATGAATATTATTTCCATAAATGTTTTATAAACTACCATGATTTGAGATTTCACATATGTTATCATAAAAAATCCGAATCGCTAACTCAGATTCAAAGTTGTATTTTTCATTGTGATCTGAAGAAAATCATCATGGTTGGTTAAATAGAAATTAAAAAGGAATTTAATGGGTTTTTTAAAGAGGAAAATGTCTCAGATAACCATATTTATTTTATTGTAATCCTCCTATTAAACCTTATAATCCATAAATTCTTATTTCTCTTTAACCTTTGGTAATCTAACACTTCATTGAACTTCTAAAAGTTCTTATAAAATGGTAATATCACACTCTTATATCAAGATAATTGGAGATGCTTTATTCTAAGGGGAGGGGTTTCTATTTAATTTATTCATTTATATTTCCATACTATTCTTTGGGGCCTAATATTTTTGTTTTGGTATGGTGGATGGGCTTATTTTTATGCTTTTTTATATTCCATGTATAACTACCTTATCTTGGGTTTGGTGTTGTGAGTTTGGTTATAGAGTAGTGGATGTTGTATGTTTATGATTCTTTTTAATTATTCATTGTTAGTTTTATCATGACTTTATTGTTATAATGTTTTCTTACTCTAACTTTTTCTTTAAAATCGTGATATCCATATACCAATATATTATAATGAAATGATTAATATATATACTACCAATACAATGTTTTATCCTATGGTAAATGTGAAGTATTTTTAAAAAATAATTGAAGAACTAAAATATAGAATGATGATGAAGTGTATGGAAAGATGAAATTTTAACTGGATTATTCATTATACTATCTTCAGTTAATATTTATTGAATATATGATGCAATGTTTCATTGATGATATTATGTTGAATCATATGTGTAACAATAATTGATTTAATAATGGTAATATAATTTAAATTAAAATAAATATAGGAACTATAGATTCAATAACATGGAAATGTATTTCTAAGGCATGTTCTCTTGAGATGAATTTGAGGGTTGGTTCATGCTTAGAATGAAAATTACTTCATTTAGTTTTAAAAACTTTAGTTTAGATAAGGTATAATTATCATATTTATGTGAGATTAAGAGTTTTTATTAGTTACTTTAGAGTATTCATTAATTTTCAATCTTTTTTCCTCCCCTAGGACGATGTCCTTCAGTTTTGGGTTGGGTAGAGAGAAGTTTGAGGGAAGAAGAGAGGGAAAAAATTTTCTTTTTAGGGTAATTCCATTATATGTGTATTAGTATGAGGTGTGTAAGACATTAAGAGATATGTGGGATTGTTTATGATAGGGTTGGGTAAGTCTTAGATATGGAATTCATGATAGATTATGGTTATGATTTAGGCATTAGATTTGATGTGTTGGATAGCTATTGGAATTGGGTTTCATTACCATCTTACCTTATGGGTTGAGCCAACCATTTTATTTTTTTTCTTCCCTCTTTGTTCTTTAGGTCATATAAGGTATGTATATACTCATACCTACATGGGATTTTCCTATACATTTCATGTCTTTTATAGATGGTAGAAATATTGGATTTGAATTTAGTGGACCTAGTATTAGTTGAGATTAGAAGTTCATAGTGGTGTTGAACATGTTTGGTAGTCATATCCTGGTAACCTTATCCAATATATACACTTCTATTTCCTTTATAGTTGTTCTTAGGTCCAGGCCTTCATTTCCTTTATGTTAAGGAAATTATTTTCCCCTTATAATTTTGTATTTCCTTTCTATTCATTGATATAATTTCTATAGTATTTTTCTTATAATGATTACTATATAGAGGGGGTGTAGGTGGGGGTAGTGGGGGTGGATGTGGGGGAAGTGGGGGTGAAGATGGGGGGGAAGTGGAGGGGTGAGGGTTTGGGGGCAGTTGGGGTGAAGGGGGAAAGGGGGAAGTGTGCATGGGGTAGTGGGGGTGAAGGGGGTAGGAGGAAGTGTACAAGGGGAAGGGAGGGGGTAGGGGTGTAGGGGTGTGGGGAAGGGGGTGTCCAGGAGGGGGTGTCCAGTAAGGATGGTGGGGGTGTCTAGGGGGTGTCCAGGAGGGGGGTCTGGGGGGGTTAAGGGGGATGGGGGTAGTGTGCAGGGGGTCGGGGGTTAAGGGGGATGGGGGCAGTGTGCAGGGGGTCGGGGGTGCAGGGGGAGGGTGGTTGTCTAGAAGTAGGTTTCCTAGGGGGTGAAGGGGGATTGGGGTAGTGTGTCGGGGGTATGGGGGTGAAGAGGGGGTAAAGTGAGTATCTAGGGGGGTTAAGGGGGCTAGGGGTCAATGTGCAGGGGTAGGGGGTGCAGGGGGAGGGTGTGTCCAGAAGGGGGTACGGGGGGTGTACAGGGGGTGAAGGGGGTTGGGGGCAGTGTGTAGGGGGTGTGGGGTGAAGGGGGGATGGGGGAGGGGTGTACAAGGGGGTGTATGGGGTGATGGGGGCTAGGGGCGGTGTGCAGTGGGAAGGGAGGGGGCAGGGGTGTGGGGGTGTAGGGGGAGGGGGCGGTCTAGGAGGGGGGGTTTTTAGGAGGGAGGGGGTATCCGGGAGTGTCTAGGAGGGGGGTTTCCATGAGGAGGGGGTGTCCATGAGGGAGGGGTGTCCAGGGATCTTGATCTCTTCTAATTTGAAATATCTTCTTAATTGCGTGATTACTTTATTTTTGAAATTATCTTGTTTTCCTCCCATAAAATATGATAGTTTTCCACCTGATTGACCACAATTTTACTCTTGAATTGGCCTCTGATCAAAAAAATTATATTAATCTCGAAGAATTTTCAAATGAATATATCGCTATCGAATTAGCCTGGTCTTGCATATAGGGAAAATGTTATTGTTTCTGCATTTTAATTACTTTCTTGCGATTTGTGATAAGAAATGTTCTACTACTGAGAAACAACATGAAATGGAACTCTAACATAGTAGAGGTGTCATGGGAAGCATTTATCTCCCTGGTTGTAAAACGCTTAATCGATTCAAATGGTAATGTCAAAGTAATTTCCTTGTTTTTTACTTCCTGATGGATTTTCCTTTTCGATAATTTGTTGATTTTGATGACTTGTATTGGTATGCAGGATAGGGATTCATGCTGTGCAAAGAACCAACAATAAAACATAGCCGATGCAATTTATTTTCTTCCACGACTTGCAACCGGGGTTAACGTGAATATAAAATTCAGGTGGTAATGGTTATTTTATACCATTTTTTCAAGACATTAGTAACCATTTGTTGTGTTTTTAATCAAACTGACTTGGCATACACCATGATTACCGAATTAAGGACTTCAAGTTTACTCCTGAGTGTGCAGTATTTGATCTTTTAGACATTGATCTGTTTCATGTTTGGATAGTTCATCCCTAGGTATTCACTTTTTATTCTTGTAAATTTATATTTTTTTAGAAAAAATATTGTATACATTATCTTAGTTTATATTTTTCCTTTTCCCTTTTTCTTATTTTCTTTTCTTAATATGCATGTTTGCACGTATATGCATGCATGGGGGTGTCCAGGGGGTGTCTAGGGGGGTGTCCAGGAGGAGGGTGTCTGGGGATGTTTGGGGGGTGTCCAGGGGATGGTGTCCAGTGGGGGTGTCTATGGGGGTGTCCAGGGGGTTTCTGGGGGGTGTTTAGGGGGAGGGGTGTCCAGGGGGTGTCTAGGGGGAGGGGGTGTTCAGGGGGTGTCCAAGAGGTGTCTAGGGGGTCTATGTGATGTCTAGGTGGGGGTGTCCAGGGGGAGGGGTGTCCAAGGGATGTCCAGGGGTGTCCAGGGGGGTGTCTAGGGGTGTCCAAGGGGGGTGTCTTGTGGGAGAGGGGTCCAAGGGGGGTCTAGGGGGTGTCTCCTCACCATCTGTAAACCCCTCCTCTCACACTTTATCCATTTTTAGGGATCTTGATTTCTCTTACAATTTGGAATATCTTATTAATTGTGTGATTACTTTATTTTTGAAATTATCTTGTTTTCATCCCATCAGATATGGTAGTTTTCCACCTGATTAACCAAGCTTTTATTCTTAAATTGGCCTCTAATCAAACGTATTATATTAATCTCTAAGAATATTCAAATGAATATATCACTATCGAGTTGTCCTGGTCTTGCGTACGGTGAAAATGTTGTTGTTTCTGCATTTTAATTACTTTATTGTGATTTGTGATATGAAATGTTCTACTAATGAGAAACAACGTGAATTCAAACTCTAACACGGTAGAGGTATCATAGGAAAAATTGATCTCCCTGGTTGCAGAATGCTTAATCAATTCAAAAAGTAATGTCAAAGTAATTTCCCTATTTTTTGCTTCCTGATGGCTTTTCCTTTTCGATCGTTTGTTGATTTTGATGACTAGTATTGGTATGCAGGATAGGGATGCATGATATGTAGAGAACTGAAAATAAAACATAGTCAATGCAATTGATTTACTTCCATGACTTGCAACCGGGATTGACGTGAATATAAAATTCAGGAGGTAATGGTTATTTTATACCATTTTTTATAATACATTAGTAACCATTTGTATGGTTTTTAATAAAATTGAATTGGCATACACCATGATTACAGAATTGATGATTTCGAGTTTACTCTTGACTGTGAAATATTCAATCTTTTGGACATTGCTATGTATCATGGTTGGATAGTTGATCCCCAACTATGAACTTTTGAATCTTCTACCATTATATTTTGTTAGAAAAAATATTTTATACATTATCTCATTTTAGAGTTTTCCTTTTTCCTTTTTCTTCTTTCCTTTTCTTAATATACTTGTTTTCACTTATATGCATGCATGGGGGTGTCCAGGGGGGTGTCCAGGGAGGAGGGGGTGTCTAGGAGGGGTGTCTCGGGGGTAGGGGTGTCTAGCGGGGTCTAGGGGGGGTGTCCAGGGGGTGTCTATGGGGTGTCCAAGGGGGTGACCAGGGGGTGTCCAAGGGGTGTCCAAGGGGTGTCCATAGGGTGTCCAGGGGGTGTCTAGGGGGTGTCTATGGGGGGGTGTCCAGTGGGGGGTTTCCAGGGGGTGTCTAGTGGGGGTGTCCATGGGGGTGTATAGGGGGGAGGGGTGTCTAGGGGGTGTCCAAGGGGTGTCTAGGGGTGTCTAGGGGGAGGGGGTGTCCAGAGGGTCCAAGGGGTGTCTAGGGGGTGTCTAGGGGGTGTCCAGGGGGTGTCCAGTGGGTGTCTAGGGGTTGTCTAGGGGGTATCCAGTGGGGGTGTCTAGTGGAGGGTGTCCATGGGGTGTCCAGTGGGGATGTCCAGGGGGTGTCTAGGGGGAGGGGTGTCCATGGGGTGTCCAAGGGGGTTTCAAGGGGTGTCCAGGGGTGTCCAAGGGGGTGTCTAGGTGTCTAGCGGGTGTCCAGTGGGGGGTGTCCAGTGGGGCTGTCTAGGGGGTTTCCATGGGGTGTCTAGGGGGAGGGGTGTCCATGGGGGTGTCTATGGGGTGTCCAGGGGTGTCCAGAGGGTGTCCAGGAGGAGTCTAGGGGTGTCTAGGGGGTGTCCAGTGGGTGTGTCCATTGGGGGGTGTCCATTGGGGGTGTCTATGGGGTGTCTATGGGGGAGGGGTGTCCAAGGGGGGTTTCTAGGGGTCTCCAGGGGGTGTTTAGGGGGTGTCTAAGGGGTGTCCATGGGTGGTGTCCAGTGGGGGTGTCTACGGGGTGTCCAGGGGGTGTCTAAGGGGGGTGTCCAGGGGTTGTCATGGGGGAGGGGTAAAAGGGTGGTGAAAGGGGGTCTATCCAAGGGGAGAGTGGGGGTGTTCAAGGGGGGAGGGGGTGTGTCGGGGGGTCTATCTAGGGGGGGGAGGGGCTACAGGGGGAGTGGGGGTTGTGGGGGTGTGGGGTTTTTTTTATGAAATTGGAAAACCTATAGCCACAGTTTTAAACTATGGCTATATTCCCTATGTGGATTAAGGTTCTGCCATGGTTTCAAACCATGGTTATAAGTCTTTAGACACGGTTTGAACTGTGGATATAGGTCTTTATTCATTGTTTAAAGCTATGTCTATAGGTCTTTCCCTATAGCCACACCAATACCAACCGTGGTCCATGGAACTGTGGCTATAACTTGTAGCCACGATTTTCCAGTTTATATCCACAGTTTCAAACTGTGGATATAGCCTTAATTTCTAGTATTGATTTATAATCTATATTCTTACCTTTCCATCTATTGAAAAATGATAACATCATTCATGCGTACGTGTGGATTTCCACCTCCATGAAGCAATGTGATTCCTTTTTCATGACCATATCACATGGATTCTATAAATCAATGTATTTAAATAAATAATATGATATTGATGATAAAATAATAATTATTTAAAAATAAAATAATACTTACCTTATTTCCATCATGTCCATTGAAAAATGTAAATGTTACTCATGCATATGTACGACCTATTGTCTCCATGATTGTAACGTGGTTCATTTTTAATAACTATATTTCATGGTTGGTTTTAAAAGTATAATTTATGTATAAAAATTTTAATTAAATCATGTTTATTATTATTTATATTATTTAATAATTACATCATTGCCCATAGTCAACCTACCAAAGTCATTTTGGACATAAGAGTCGAATATCATCAAAGCATCCGACATAAACTTAATTAATTAAGTAATTAAATATAACATGGTAATAAATAAAATAAAAGGAATAATAAAATTTAAAATGGTTATTAAGAAAGTAAATAATTACCATAAGTTTATTATTTAGGAATAGAAATAATGTACATTATGAGTTAGACTTGTAGTAAGGGACACTTTACATTAAAAATTCATTTTAAATGTTTTTAAAGATCAATTTTTCTAAATATTTTTATTCCATATAAATATTATTATAATTATTTTATAGAAGTATTTATATGTAAATTAATGAATAATAATGTACATTTTATATCACCTTTTAATTTCTTTTAAAGGTTTTCAAAATGAATCTTTTTATGTATTTTATTACATAATGTTTTAACTTTATTTGAAAAAGGTAAAGGGAATGTTCTATTTAAACGTATATGAAGTTAATGAATTTTACCATTGCTAAAACCATTATTTTATATTTGGATTAATTTATAATTCTATATGTTTTCTTCAAATAAAAATCCACAATCCCCCTTTTCTGGTAATTTTAGTTTTGAATAAGATTTTTTAAAAGGAAATGGTATTTTGATATCTAAAAGTGTTTTACATACGAGTTCAAAAGATCATTCCAAGAGACTTATGATAAAAAGATGAAATATTAAAAAAATCATGATATGGTAATTGGACATCATTTATGATCAGGTTCACCTAGTATAGATCTCCAATTCATTGGGTAATTATTGTTCTCTTAGAAAAATTATGTTGGAAGATGGTCGTATTGGTTATTCCACGTGTAATGGTTATTGTAAGGGTTCTATAAAGATGATTTCCCAAGTCACATACATGAATTTTCTATCATTTTTAATTGTTTTTCATGGAAATTATTTTATTTCAAAATCTAGACTAATGATCTTTTGTTTAAAGGAAAGATTATATGCTTTCAAAGTAAAAAATGTATGTTTTTAAGAAAATGTTTTTCATGGGTTCTCGTGTTCTATAAGAAACACTCATGATCATGATTTTTGGGTTTATATTCTCTTATAAAGTGTTTATGAAAAAATTTGGGTAGTAAATTTTATTTCATGTTTAAGTAAATGGTTATATTATCTCAAAGTTTATTATGTTAAAGTCTAAATCTCTTTTATGATCTCATGGTTTTAAAATGGTCTCAAGGGTTTTTTTTTATTTTTTATGTATGTTACTAATATTTTGGTGGTCATATCATATTGTTAAATTTTTCTCATGGATTTTAAGGATTATTTGGAAAAAATAATATTTCAAATTGAAAATCATAAAGATTTTTCATGAAAAAAACATATTTTATTTTAACATTTTTTGTATTGTGGGAAAAATGGATTCTAAGAGGAAGTTTCCAACTTGTAATGTATGGGTTTATTATGTAGTAGTTATGAACTTATTCTCTAAAACTCTAAACCTAAAAAGATCCTTGAAATTAAATAAAGTGAATTCTTTTCTAAAGATTCAATCTACTTATTATTTAAGATCATTTCCTTACAGTTGGTACTAGAGGAAAGGTTTAGATAACTTTGGAGATTATGAAGTTCTCAAATGTGGTTAAATTAAGATTTATAGATGTAATGATGAGTTTATAAGTTTAATGTTGATCATAAGTTTAATGGCTTATATACCCATTTTTATGTAATGGAATATTTTGGTGGAAATTTATTGAGTTTTGATTGATGTTTGGGGTATATGTAACCATTAAGTTTAATATGTGAAAAAATTATTTGAGGAAAAGTGCCTTTACATTTTGTGGGAATAATTTTAAAGGTTTTGAAAAAACTTGAGGGTTTATATGATCTTTTATATTGAGTTAATTATGGCTTATTATAATTTTGTAACATATGTTTTATCACTACAAAAAAATAGGGCAAGGGAAGTGCTACCATTTATTAGTGCTAAGCAGAAAGCACTGATAAAGGGGTGGGCCTTTATTAGTGCTAGCTAAAAGCACTGATAAATGTGACCTTTATCAGTGATTTTCTTAGTGCTAATAAAGGAAACATTTATCAGCGCTAATAATAGAGCTGATAAAAGTTTTTAATAAAAAATATTATGAATTTATATAATATTATTATATTTATATTCAAAAATAATGTTTATTTGTATACATTAAATAAAAAAAATTATAATTAATATATATTTTTTAATAATTCAAAAATATATATATAATGTTTTAACTGAAAAAAATATTTATAAGATTATAATTATATATATATATAATTAAATAATTATAATATTATAATAAATTACATTAAATAATAAATATATTTATTATATTTATTATATTTATTATATTTATTATATTTATTATATTTATTATATTTATTAGAGATTTATTAGATTTATTAGATTTATTGGATTAAGTCATTATATTTATTATATTTTTTACATTTAATATATTTAATATATTTATTTTATTTATAAATATATATTACTTTTTAATATATATATTTATAATTAAAATTATTGAATATATATGTGTTTTCCAATGAATTTGGTTAGTGAATATATTGATCATGGGTATATATATGTTATGTATCATGCATGAATGTTCATTTATACATTACATCACGTTGTCCATTGATGTAGTATGTTGATTAATTCATAATGTTACCCATATAAACTATATATGTTCTAAAAATGTACTTATAAAATGAAATTAAATATATTTAATTAATAAATATATTTTATTATATTTTTAATGATATATGTAAATACTTTTTTAATACATTTGTAATTATAATTATAACTATATATATATATTTATAAAATTATACATATAATTTTATAATTTTATTAATATAAATATATATATTAACAATTATATACAAATATTTATAAATATATAAACTTTATAGTTATAATTATAAATATAAATAAATAAATATATATGTGTAAATAATTATAAAATTATAATAAATATATTTATTATACTACTTATAAAGTTATAAATATATAATTAAATAGATATATTTATAAATATATAGAAATAACTATAAATAAATACAAATAAATTTATATTTATTTAAATAATTATTTAATTGGTTGGGAAATTGTTTTGATAACAATTCCCTTTATCAGCACTAAAAAAGTACTGATAAAAGACATATTTATCAGTGCTATAATTTTAGTGCTAATAAATAGGTCTTTTATCAGCTCTTTTTTAGTGCTGATAAAGATATACTTTATCAGCTCCAAAAAAGCACTGATAAAAGATGTCTTTATCAGTACTATAATTTTAGGGTTGATAAATATGTCTTTTATCAGTGCTTTTTTAGCACTGATAAAGGTCTATCTTTATCAGTTCAAACAAAGCACTGATAAAGGTATGTTTTATCCATGCTTTTTACTTTAGTGCTGATAAAACATACCTTTATCAGCACTTTTAACTAGCGTTGATAAAGGTTCCAATGAGTTTTTTAAAAGAACCCTAACAGGCTCCTCCTCCCTCACACCCTTTCAAGCCTTTATGGATGCAGACCCCTGCGTCGTCGAGCCCTACTCCGTCATGACCCTTCCTCCTCATCCTCCTCCTCCATCGCGACCCCTCCTCCTCATTCTCTGTTGTCGTTTCCTCCTCCCCCTTCTTCACGGTCGCTGACTCATCCTCCACCATCGTCGCCATTGTCTCCTCCTCCTCCTCTGCAGTCACCACTATCTCTTCCTCCTCTATTATTTCCACTGCCTCCTCCTCCTCTGCCACCGCCGATTCTACCTCCTCCTCATCCTCCTCCTCTACCCAAATTCATTAGTATGTTCTCATTATTCTTCATTCTTCATAGATCCATGGTTCTTCCCTCTCTTTGAATCATAGGCCAAGTCTATTAGGGATAGTTCTTTGTTCTTTGTTGTTGATCTCGATGTAATTTTGTTGGATCTAGTTAGGTTAACATGGTTTGTGATCAGATATTGAAGTTTTTTATGTCATTATTCATTTTTGATAATTGTTGTGAGGTATGTTGCTTCCCCCTAATCTCCAATTCTCTTTTAAAATAAATAATTTGTTTTGATTAAATATTTTTATTGAATATTTTTTGCAAAAACATGTATGTTTCTTGAAGGATATACCTTTTTATATGGTTTTTGAAAAATTGGTTGGCATTTGGAAAACCCTCTTATTATATGATTTTTAAGTTATTGTTTTAAAATTATGGTTTTCTTTTGACACATGTAAATTATTTGATGAAATGATTTAAATGAGGATTTTTTTTTTGATTTTTTTAGAATGGTATTTGTTAAATATGGTTTGCATGAGTTCATTGGTTGGACTTGACCATAAATAATGGGAGTACGCCATTGGGGAACCTGGATATTTTTCACCTTGTGATGACTTGGTGGATCAATGAGGGATCTCGCATGAGTATGGAAATTTCAACTGAGAATGAATGGTGAGTGGGTAGAGACATAAATGTGTCCATTCATAATAATGGAATTAAATTTTTTTTGTACATACAAAGGTTTTCCTTGGATATTATTTATGATTCTAGGATAAGAAGTTTAAATGATTTCAAATGGTTTTATATAAAACTTTTTAACATTTTTTTCCAAGAAGATTGAGTTTAGAAGTCATTGGGAAAATAATACTGAGTTTAGTTTTACCCCCTTTCTTCGAAACTATTTCCTATTTAAAATTATCATATATCAATACACATAGAAGGGAAAGGTATCTTAGTTCTTTAGTAATGTTTCGTGATACCATTGAGTGGGATTTGGTGTCATGTTTTTCAGAATCTTTCATATGTGATGGATCAATATGGACAAAGCATCAGAAGGTGTGTGGGATATTCTTTAGAATAATATTTTCTAGAAGTATAGGGTTTTGTTTAAGGGTGTGGGAGTTTTACATGGGGGCTTCAGGGTTATGGGAAGTGTGGATAGTTTCAAGCTCTGGAAGTAAGATTATTGGCATATAAGGGATCAGATGACTAGAAGAACGAATCTAATGCATGTGTGTCATGATTAAATTGTAGTGAGATGGAATGAAGGATGAGAAATATTAGTTGTGTGAAGTATTGCTAAAAATCATTGGTAGATGGTGCAATATTCAGTGGTCACAATAAAATTGCATGTTTCAATGGATTCTCTCATGAAGGCCATTTTACTTCAAAGTAACTTTCACATTAACTTGGGTTACTTATAAAATTATTTATACTTTGTCTGGCCTACAAAAAAAAATTGTTCATAAACTGGTTATCTTGTTATAAAATTGTTTATAAACTGGTTGAGTTGTTTATATAATTGTTTAAAAATTGTTGGGTTTGTTTTTTAAATTGTTGATAAATTGTTTGGTTTTTTTATAAAGGTATCATCATTTTAGAGTTTTGATGGATCTTTATGGAAATGATTTGGTGTGTGTTTGGAAAGGATAAGGGCCCTTTTAGAAATTGTGAAATGTTTGGGTGTGTGTGTGTTTAAAACTCAAGGGCTCATTTGTCACTTTCATATGCTTTGTGTGTTTTACTTTCCCAACCTCTAGTTTTAGTCTATGATGCGCATCCTTGGATGCTTGATGCACCTCTTCTTATTGAACCTCATGATGGAATAACACAACCGAACTAAATATAACTACTTAAACTAACCTCATTATAATTAAAAATTTAGAATAAATATTTAAACAAACGTCCACATCATCATTTCCATCAACATGTCCACATCATTCACCCCCCCCCCCCCATCTTATTATTTACACATTCCACATCACTTGTAACTATATGATGAATGAAACAAAACCTATTAAGATTCAATGAGGTTTGTAAGATATTTCCTATATTTAAATGGACATGGTTCAGTTATAATTGGAAATGTAATGATACAGCCCGAGCTGGTATCATAACCAACAACTAACCTGACTTTCCACTAAACTAAGAGGCGTTAATGATCCCTACGGGATAGAAACGATCCCCTAGAAAAAAGATAAAATTAATGTGGAATATTTTACCTCTAAATTATAGTAAATTAAAAATTATCTTTCTCTTGAAAACTAGACATGTACCATTCATAAGTTGAACAACTAAGAAAATAGTAGATATAAAAAAATAAAGAGGAAGCATATATCATAAATGGAAAATAAAATTCCACTATTGACCAGTAAAACTATTTAACCAGACATGTCTCATTCCTAAATCTCATTGGACCTATTTTGGATAGGTATAAAATATGAGTTCTCATTTTATGTTTTATTTTCAGTTGTAAATCTCCTCTATTGTGCACCTCTCCCCCGCTGCAAACACACCTTCACTGTGCACTGAACGACACCTTTGCAGTGAGTTTTCTCCTCTTACTCATTGGTTTCCTCTTTTTTTTACGTTATTATTGTTTGATATTGATGTTTATGTTGTAAATTGTACGGTCTAAACTCCAAAATAAAAAACGTGGTCGTTTTTTGTCCTTGTTTGTGCACTAAATGAATTGCATGTTGGTAGGTTCCTGTTGAACATTTGAATATAGAAATTGGTAATTTACATATACTCGGCTAATGGATGAATTCCCCAAGATGATAAAAATTCTGTGATAACCCTTGAATTACCAAGAGTAATTGAATAAGGGATGATTTGTAAAATCTGAAATTGTGTTTGTTTGGCTTGTATGGTGTTGTGATTGTGAGCACAATTGTGTGTTTGTATGGTGTTGCGGTTGTTGGAATGATTGGTATTCCATTTTTTTCATGTTGTGGTTCCTCCACCATTGAATATCAATCCAAACCTTACCCATTTCAATGGAACCACCACTTTTTTACTAGCGCAATTCCACTGAATCTTAGAAAACCACTTCACTACAGGACTTTATGGGACACTATATGGACACCCTAGTTCAATAACCATGACAACACATGTAATGAATCCTTCCACCTGAAATTAATCTATAAAAAATCATACCATCTATTAGTTTAGTACCATAGTTCTTGACTCGATATATTATGTTTCTAGAGAAACACTAAAAAACTAGTTTACAATGCATATAGATCACATTTGGGATACTAAAAAATTATAGTGCGTGGGATTCTCATAGCTAATTCCATTGATCAAGTTGTTTGGAAGATGGGTGTGATCTACTTTGGTCTTGAGTAATGCATGGAGAGGTAAGGGTATTGTTTACTATAGCTAGTTCCATTGATTATAGTTGGATGATAACCCTAGTTGAACATCTTTTTTGTAATTATTTTGTTGAATATTAAAATTACTAAATCAAATAGGATGAATATGAATAAATAATGGATGAATGACAATTGGTTTACAAAAGAGTATGAAGACTGCGTGAAAGATTTTATCAAGTTTGAAAAATATCATGCATGTGACCCTTCGGGGGGTTTTTTTTCATATCATCTTGCTATCCGGTGAGGCTTTGAACTCGGTGTAGAGCATGGGAAATTTTCAGTTAAAGCCAGGACTCCTTTGGTTATCTGAATGGGATGTCAACTTTAACCCTTTCAATCTCAAGCAATCCAATGCACAGATTTGGATAAGGTTTCATGGTCTAAATTGGGTGTATTGGCATCCAAAGATTTTGAATGATATAGCCTCCTGTATTGGCACTCCAATCAGAATGGACCAAAGGACCATAGATGGAGAGTTGGGTATCTATGCTCGTATGCTGATAGATGTCAATCTGGAATTGAAGCGTCCTAGCAATATTTCCTTCCTTGCTAAGGGTAATAGATCAGAAGTGAAAGTGGATTATGAAAATGTCCCTCCCTTCTGCGAGGTCTGTAAGATGGTGGGGCATTCGGTGTCCAACTGTATAATCTTATAAAATAATGTAATTGTCCCAAAAGACTCAGAATGGATTACCGCAAGCAAAAATAAAAAATAAAAAAACGTTCCTACTGAGAGGAGTGGAATCACCAAGGAACAGGTTGGTCCGTCACTGGGTCCGCTGAAGACCCAGTCAGCAATCATTCCTGCCATTCAAGAACAGAAACAATCCTCCATCCCAGAAAAGACCATGTCTGGGTTATCCAGTAAGAAACTGACCTGGGAAGACAAAGTTGAGGAAGAGGAGGCCCAAGATGCAGCAGAAGCACACCTGGATTCTGAAATTTCAGAAGACATATTCAACATGGTCTTATTCTGTCAGCAAGAAATAGAGGAAGAAGTCATCTCCTTTTAATTTCATTGCGACATCTGCAATCTGGTCTTATCATTGAGGGATGGGACCAAATCAAATGTGAATGTTCAAATTGACCCCTCTAATCTGGAATATCCATCCAGGGCTGCTGGGACAATCACTCAAAGTAGTGTTGATAATAATTTGAATATGCAGAATTTGGAGCATGCTGTTCAGCAGAATACTGGTCCTGAACACTCAGGCAACAAGGATTCAGCTATCATTCATACATCCCATGTGAGAAATGCTGAACAGAATGCAATTTGCATCAAAGGCAATGACTCAAGTACTAAGGAAAAACAAGAAATTAGGACAAACCTGGGGAATACATCCCTGAATGTCAATGGTGAAAGCATCATGAATAGCAAGATGGATGTCTCTGACCTTATTGAAGGCTCCATAGCTCCCAAGAAGAAGGTTGGTCGACCTCCCAAAAAACCAATGGATAAGAATATGAGGGGCTTCACCCCTAGAACCACTTCCAAATGAAAATTTTGTTCTGGAATTGTCAGGGCCTTGCTAATCTAGAAACCACCAGATCCATCCAGATGATCATCCAAAGGCATAAACCTGCTCTTATATGCCTCTCCGAGCCTAAAAAAATCTTCCTTCCTAATCTTTCTAACTTTAAGAAGTTGGGATTCTCATTAATTGAAACCAATAGGTGCTCAACTGATGTCAAAAGGCTATGGGTTCTAGCTCATTCTTCTCTGGCCAGCACCTCCATGGCTATCTCTAGTGATCAGCAGGTCACTTGTTCCTTCAATTTCCTTGGTTTTGACTTTGCTTGTACTTTCATTTATGCTAATAATTGGTACCAGGATCGTAGGAATCTTTTTCTTGAATTGGGATCTCTGAACTCTAGTATCTCGATCTCTTGGATCATTTTGGGGGACTTCAATGTAATTTTAAATCCGGATGAGAAAATGGGTGCTCATTACAACTCCATTTCTTCTAGAGAATTTCGTGCCTGTGTAGACCAAAATGATCTGGTTGAGATCAATTTGGTTGGTTCTAGATACACCTGGTATAGAAAACATCTCAACACCTTTGTTGCCAGCAAAATTGACAGGGCCTTCATCAATGCAGTTTCTCTGGACACCTGGGGATCTATCTCATGTTCAACCCTTGCCAGAATAAACTCTGATCATCATCCAATTCTTATAGATCTTGCTGAAAAGGAACCTAAGCATCCACATCCATTTAGGTTCAACAAAGCCTGGACGACTCACCCAGAATGCAGGGTCATAGTGCAGAGCACCTGGAATTCTGTTAAATGCAGGGATGATGCCTTTGCTTGTATCACAAAACTAAAAGTCCTAAAGAGAAATCTGAAACTTTGGAGCAAGGATAGGTTTCATACTCTTGATTCTGATATTTCCTCCCTTGCTGACTCTTTGCAGATTGTTCAGGAGGTCAACACTTACAGTGATTTTTCTAATGGTTTCAAGGATGAAGCTGAGATAACCAATAAGATTAAAAACCTTCTTAATCTAAAGAACACTTTGCAAAGAGACTCCTTCAAGATCAAATGGTTAAAATATGGAGATAGGAACTCGAAATTCTTTAACACCCTTCAGAAAATTTGAAAGATGCCTAAACATATTTCCCTAATAAAAAATGGGGATACCCGCATTGATAACAGAAAATACCTTGTGGAGCACATCATCCCTTACTACAAGAATCTATTCAATGGCTCAAATACCACCACCACCCCCCCTTTGGATGGTGTGATTCCAAGACTTGTTAATCATGAGGATAACTCCATTCTCACTGCTATCCCTCTTGAACCAGAAATCTAGGAGGATGTTTTTAGTCTCAAACCTGAGAGATCTCCAGGTCCGGATGGCTTTGGTAACTTCTTCTTTCAACACTTTTGGGACATTATCTATGTTGATGTTTGCAGTCTTGTTACTCATTTTTTCAAAGGAGGTCCACTCCCTTGGGGTCTGAATGCTCAGTTCCTTGATCTCATCCCAAAAGTGGATAATGCGAATGAAATTCAATTATTCAGGCCTGTTGCTTTGGTTAATACTATCTATAGGATTATTTGCAAAATCCTTGCTAGCAGGCTTTCATGAATTGCTTGCAAGATTGTGTCTGCGAATCAGTTTGGCTTCATCAAGGGGAGATCGATCCAGGATTGCCTTATTTCTACCTCAGAATGTGTGAACCTTCTCAAAAGTCCTATCAGAGGTGGAAACATTTCCCTCAAGCTGGACATCAGGAAGGCTTTTGAAACAATGGATTGGGGATTCATATGAAAGATTCTTGCCATGTATGGGTTTGATGATGTCTTTATCAATTGGGTTAAGTCTATCTTGTGCTCAGATCACATTTCCATACTAATTAATGGAGCTCCTGAAGGTTACTTTGAATGTTCAAGGGGTGTTAGGCAGGGTGACCCTTTATCAGCGATCTTTTTTTCTATTGCAGAGGATTATCTAAGTAGATTCCTCTCCATCATGGCTGACAATGGGAAGTTGAATCCAATACATGCTAGAAGAGGGTTGGTTGCCCCATCTCACCTTCTTTACGCTGATGACGTCATTCTCTTCACTCATGGAGACAAGGCAAATATCATGGAATAGATCAAAGTTATACATGTTGGAATAAACATGGGGGAAAATGAATGTAGGTAGTGATTAGGATAGCACTGCGTTTTATAGACCATCTGATATGATTACAAGCATGAACAATGAAGAGGACCGTATGGAGGATGTGATTACAGATGTGAATGATGATGAAGATAGTATTAAGGATGTGACAAGGATAGTTGAAGATAAACTTCTTGATTGCCCAAAATTGTTTGAGAAGTTAAAGAGTTATGCAAAGATGCTATTGTATGTTGGTTGCACTAAATATAAAGAATTTTCAACCATACTAAAGCTGTATAATTTTAAAGCAATAAATGGGTGGAGTGACACCAGTTTTACCGAACTACTTGATCTCATGAATGACATGCTCCCATAATATAATGAGCTCATGAGCCAAACATATGAAGCCAAACAAATGCTACGCTCGATGGGTATGATCTCTCAAAGAATACACACCTATATGAATGATTGTATACTATTTTTCAAGGACCAAAAATCACTTAAAGAATTCCCAAAGTGTGGTGTTTCTCGATACAAGAAATATGAATCCAGACCTACCAAATTTGTATGGTACTTTCCAATCATTCCAAGGTTTAGGCGCCTATATGAAAGTGAGGAGACTGCATGACAATTGATATGGAATGCAGATACAAGAATTAAAGATGAGAAATTATGTCACCCAGCAGACTCTCCTAAGTGGAAGATAATTGATCATGAGTATCCTGAATTTGGAAATGAGCTAAGAAACCTTTATCTTGCGTTATCTACAGATGGAGTGAATCCTTTTGATTTTCAAATTAGTACTCATAGTACATGGCCGGTTATGTTGGTAAATTATAACTTACCACCATGGTTATGCATGAAATGAAAATACATCATGTTATCTATGCTTATATCAGGAACAAAAGTGAACGCTGAATGATGATATCATAGAGATGGTGTTGGATGAGAGCATCATGGGGACGTTGGATCAGAAGTTCATATCAGATTCTATGTTAAGCGGTAGTTAACCAATAGTAGTGAAGTGCACAAAGAATCATTAGTTTTGTTATTAGCTTATATCTGGACCAACAAAATACTTTTGAAAGATGTAAAGGTAATGTTACAATATAATATATCTATTTTAACAAAAAATTATATAATGAAATGTTGATTTTATTATCATTATTTCTTACAGGGTTTGTTTATTTTAGAATATTTTTTTCCATGTGACATGCCTTTGTAAGAAGAGAAAAGACATTGTGTTTGATCAATCACAGAGGTAATTTTGATGTTTTCATAGTAAAATAATTGTCCATAGAATTAATTCATTGTTTTATATTTATATTTAATTTATTTCTTTTATGTAAGGAATATTAATCTACTCATATGTGATATCAATGTATGAAATGTTTAGGTCATTGTAGTTGGTATCAGAGTAACTAACCAATTCAAAATAGAGAAAATGCATTCATTTGTTTTAATACTTTAGGGAGATGATCCATAAGTCATTTGAAATGTGTAGGAATCAACCCCACCTAAATACAACACACGATGTGATCAGTATGACTCAAAGTGTCTCTTTTTATTAAAAATTGACATTATTTTTACTAAAAAGAACAAGTCACATACTGAAAACTGAGAAAACACATTCTTATTGTTTTGATACTTTAGTAAAATGATTTATAAGTCATTTTTGACATGTAGGAATCAACCGCACATCAATTCAATGAAAAATGTGACTAGTATGACTCAAAGTGCCTCTTTTTATTTAAAATTGACATTAATTTTAGAAAAAAATACAAGTGACATACTAAAAACTGAGAAAACGTATTCTGGTTGTTTTGATACTTTAGTAAAATGATTCACGAGTCATTTGTGATGTGTAAGAATAAACTACACCTCAATATAATGCACAGTATAACTGGTATGGGTAAAAGTGTTTTTTATCAGTTTAAAATTGACATTTTAGCTCAAAATATGTCACTCACTAAAAACCAAGAAAAACTGATCCAATTGTCTTCATAATTTAGGATAACGTTTCATAAGTTCTTTGTGATATATATGAATCAGTCTTATTTCAAACCAACGCACGATGCAACCAGTATGACTCAAAATACATGTTCCCAGTTTGAAATGACATTTTAGTAAAAAAACACAACTAACATACTAAAAACTGAGAAAACACATTCAGATTGTTTTAAGACTTTAGGACAACAATCTATAAGTCATTTGTAACATGTAGGAATCGACCTCACCTCATCTAAATGCATAATGCAACTAGTATGACTCAAAGTGTCTCTTTTTAATTAAAATTGACATTAATTTTTAAAAAAACACAAGTGCCATACTGAAAACTGAGAAAATGTATTTGAATTGTTTGGATACTTTAGGACAAAAATCCATGAGTCATTTTTGACGTGTAAGGATCAACCGCACCTCAATCTGACACACGGTTTCACCGGTATGGATAAAAGTTTCTGTTATCAGTTTAAAATTGATATTTTAGCTCAAAATGTGTCACTCACAAAAAACCAAGAAAACCCCCTCCAATTTTAACACCCCAAGCTTCCACGGTACGTTTCTCTTTGAATAATAAGATAGTGTATGAAGTACGCAACATCGAGTTCAAGCACACCACGACCTTTCAAACTAGACATTTAAAAAACAATTATGAATTGTAATAACCACATTTTTAATTTTATATATATCCCATATAATTTTAACATTCATCTTTTGTGTTTCTTAGACATAATATAAGGACAAATTCATTTTTTCAGATAAAAGAAGTATTTTTCATAAAAATGCAGTTTTCCCGCCTTTTAATGGGGAACCCTATTTAAATCCAAAATTTCAAACCTTTATATATTCAATTTTATGAAATTAAATTCTTCTTTATAAGCGGGACATAAAAATTTAGTTTGGATAATTTTTTGGTGTTTTTCTGATAACTTTCATATTTTGATGAATAGTGAAAAAAACTAAATTTTAATTGAAAACAACTTTTTTAATAAAAATAATTTACAGTGTAAACTATATATTTGAATGGTTTTTAAATATAATTAGATTATATTTTTTTCATTTAATCCAATGTTGTTCATTTGAAATAATTTTACATTTAAATTAGACATAAACACATATCAATATTTTGATACTTTTTACTTCTCAAAAACCAACTTTCTAGTTTTGACAATGGGAATTAATTTTAAATTAATTAATGCTAATTTTATGTTATGAATTTTTTAAAAATAGACATCATTTTGAATTTGGAATATCAAAATTAGTTTAGGTTGAATTTTTGGTATTTTTCTGAAAACATTCTGTTTTTGATTAATAGTGAACAATATTGCCTAGTACATAAAAACCAACCTTTTATTTAAATAATTATTATTTTTATTTAAATTTATTTTCAAGTACAAATATATACATAATATCTATACAAGTTCAATGTAATTCATTAGATTCATTTTATAAAAAAATTAGATGTATAAAATTTTATTGAACATTTTGACGTCTTTTACCCACCTTCTAGGAACATTTGCAAATTTGTATAAAACATAATTTTACCACTTTTGTGAATTGAATTTCAAAAATCTGAGAGACACGGTTGACATCAATAAATAAAATTTGGTTCAATAAGATGAAAATAATTTTTGATGAATAGTTACTTTTGAATTTTATTTACCACGGTTAAAAGTAAATAGGGTAATTAAAGGTAAAAATGATATTATAATTGCCTAACACATGTCCTAATTCTATTGGATAAGTTTCTTTCAACCAAAATAAACCTTAGGAATAAAATATGATCATATTTTACCCACTTGTATTAGATTAGTACATTTATTATTATTTTATTTAAAGAAGAGTTAAAAGTGTTAAATTCAAATTTTTATAACTAAAACATTTTTAATATAGAGTTATACATAAGATAAATTCGACTATAAATATTCATTAGAAACCTAAAACGATTTTATACATAATTTTAT
This sequence comes from Viscum album, assembly GCA_963277665.1. Taxonomy (NCBI): domain Eukaryota; kingdom Viridiplantae; phylum Streptophyta; class Magnoliopsida; order Santalales; family Viscaceae; genus Viscum; species Viscum album. The sequence continues at coordinate 1,618,211,125 of OY728158.1, forward strand.
TTTATTTATATATTTTAGACATTAAATAATTAAATTTATTTATGACATAATGATGATGTGGTAATTACCTTATTAAGGAAAGATTAAAATAATTGATATTATAAATATCCAAATAAATGTAAATTGAGACTTTTGATGCATTAAACTAATTTTATAGGTTAATATGACATGTTAATATTGATTTAACTTATTTTATTTTAAGTAATCAGGTTTTTTTGACTTTCACAAAAACCAAATACTAAATAGTGTCAAAATTGACATAAATGAGATTTTAAAACAATACTATATTATTAAATGATATAATATTCCTGAAAATATAAGGTTCAGCCAAAGGACTCATATAATGATATATATGTCATTAATTAACCACTTTGGGTTTACTTGGCTGTTCATAGTAAGTTTATTAACCACTTATTATAATAATACAAGAATACATGGTAAAAGTTAAACTACTTAACTAAGAGTTAAATCTAAACAATAAGATTAATATGGTGACTTAAACCTATCTAAAACCTATTGGTTGATAGTTTTTCAACACTAAAACACATTATCCTCGAAATAAATCCTTTTTGAGCCATTAGAAACTGAAAATTATTGTATAATAAAATAATATTTCAAGTTTTTCCTAAAATGACCCTCACATCTCTTATAAAAGGGTACTTCCCCTTCTCTCAAAATCACACCTCCAAATCCATTTGACTCTGCCAAACCCAGCTAAAATATCCTCCCAACTACCCTCACTTTAACCTAGATTCCTTAATTTTATCATAAATCCAACCTAAGGAGACCTTTTGATCAAATCAAAAGGAAGCACCCGAAGAAGAGGTAATTATTTCATCACCACTTTCAAAGTTCTTTTCTTCTTACACTTCCTCTTTTATTTGTTATTCCCATACCAGAATAATAACTCTAGTAACTTCTACAAACTTTTATGTTATTATAAATATGGTACAACCATATTCATTATTCTATCCATCATATGAATGACAAAGTCACCAAACGTGCGTACGTACGTCTTATCGTCTCCACATTGTGGTGTAGTTTGTTATTCAACACTTCATTATTTGGATGGGTATAATAATGATTATAATTTATGTAAATAAAAAATTTAACATTTTAATGATTATTTATATATTATATACCATCCAATTACATACGATTTTACCATCCATAGAATGATATTATCGCTCGTGCGTACGTACGGATTACCGTCTCCAAGAACGCGATGAGATTCATTCCCCATCGTAACCATTCAAGAATAATTTTTATTTTTATAAAAAAAAATAATTTTAAAGAACTTAATATTATTTTCTATATGAATCAAATACATCCTATCCATAAAAAACATGACTTACGTAACAAAACATATAAAGGAAAACGAATCAGTTAACACCCAAAACAATGATACTACTAAAATATCATTAAAAATGAAATATTAGAAGATCATTTATGATATCATATTTATTTATGTTGTTCTTGTATAATTTAATAACAATGATTTCACTATTATAAATAAGGTTAACCTACCCTCTGCAAAGAAAAATTACAAGGTAAGGGGTTTTCATCTCACTTTTTATTCCCGTGAGATTCATGCTATATTTGTCACTATTTCCTTTTGTGTGATGTATGTACTTACCATGATTTTATTCTGGGTGTAATATATTTTAATTTATAGGTATTTACATATTCATTGTATGATCCTTGTTTAATTGAGTGTATGCTTCTTAATTTACCAAATCAGTAAAGGAACTTCTAATTTAAATTTCAACTCATTGGGTTTTACACAAATTTCACTGATTATTTTACTCCAAGATTATGTGTGAATCACTATTTATTTATTTATGTAGTAATTTACACTCCCTGTTGTGTGGATATAATTTTTATACACATAATCACTCAATTTATAAATTCTCAAGTCATCGATATGAACTTGGTAAGAGTAATCTTAACTCAATTTCTATTCATTGAGCTAAACATCCAAGTCATTGGTGTTGTTTTTACAAGAATATGTGTGAATGTACTCTGATTTATTTACACATAATATACAATAATATTGAGTAGATTTGTATTTTTTACACATAATTATGTCATTTATTTAGCCTTAACCTAAGGGTACAGTCTTTATAAGGGATTTAATCTCAATTTACATTCCATTGAGACTTCTTTGTTGTTATGCACCAATTCAATTTTATATAGTGTATATACTGTAATTTGACATAGTATATCATGAATACCTTTATTCTCATGATATTATAAGGTTTTTATTACCTCAATTATTTGTATTCAAGTGTCTATCATTTGGTTAAGAACTCTAACTAAAATATCATTTTAAATATTTTAAAGATTTATTCTTCTAAATCTTTCTCATTAATGTCCATGTTTTAAAAAATGGGTTTAAGGATTTATTTATATGGACATGAATGTTTTAAAATTAAAATTTATTTTAAAATTTTCAACGTGGTATGGGAAACTTTGATTCAAAAATCTCTTTTAAATGGATTCTTGTTAAATAGTGATATTTTTAAATGTTTTCAAGAAAAAAGGGTTATTTCTATCAAATATTTTTACTAATTATTTTCATATATGTAAATATTCTTAATTATTCTTGATTGAGGTCGATTTATTATAATACAATCTTCCATATTGTATTCAAAGAGTTATGTTTGGCTGTGGATGTGCTATTTTTATACCATTCATGGTTTGTGGTTAAAATATTGACATTTTGTATGCTAGTTTTAAAATGAATGTTTAGATTATGTTATAACCTTTTCATATGAGGAATGCATTGGACTTAGTAAGTGATGGGTGGATCTCACTATAACTCTTCAATGCATCGGTAGGTCTCATGTGATAAACTAGTGTCTTGGAACAATTCCTTGAAAAAATCTTATTTTTAGTTTTGGTACGAGGCATTGACTATGTGGTTATGATGTCTGACATTATGCATTCCATCGTTATGAAATTAGCTATTGATATTACATGTGATTATTAGACTAGTATAATATTCATGTGAATAAGTAAATGGAACTATTTTATTTATCTTTTCCATATTATGCTAAATATTATGTTTAAAAGGATTTTTTTTAGTATTATACATTTCCTTAAAATGTTTATACTTATTTATAATAGTTTCTGCTATATTGTTATCCTTACTGAGCATCTGGGCTCACCTCTTTCTTATGTTTTATTTTTCCTCGGATACGAAGAAATATATTATTATTGACCTGTAGGGATAGGTTAAGGGATATGAGTGTGTTAAAATGGGACACATTGTTTTTTTATAATGTAATGTAAAACTTATGTATGTATCTATTACTTACAAGGCTACTAAAATATTTGGTCTTTCGAGACTTGATCTCTTGTGATCATGCCAATGTTATGTAATAATTCATCGAATCTGGGTTGCTGGGGTCAGGGCATTATATTTGGTATTAGAGGAAGTTTATTATAAACCATAGAAGCTAGATTTAGAAAAACTATGATTAGAGAACATTACCCTAAGATATACTTTGAGGATTAGTATAGAATAACTTCCTAGAATTTTGGTAATATAGAGATTTTGTATATTTTCCAATCAATATATCCATGTTTGGATAGGAGCAGGTAGAGGCGGCTCTGGCACAGATGTTCCTAGGAGTGAAAAATCTGACAAGGAGTTTTAGGCTTGACCCAGGGTATCCTGGTACACAACAACAGGCATTAATTCACTCTTGGTTACGACACTCCTAGGTGATATTCTTAGGATAATTCACATTTTCTTTACAAACTGATTTGAAGGATTTTAATATAAGATCAGAATAAATAACCTTCATTAATCCTATGTTGTTTTAGATTGAAAATAAGGTGTCATGATATTCTCTAAAGGATTTTATGACTATTGTTACTCACACTCTTCTTTCTAGTTTTATTCAATGGCTGTATTACAAGGAAGTCATAGTAACATTGAACATGATGTACACAGTGGACACGGTGGTGGAAATGAGAAACGAAATAGAATGTTGATAGGCATAAAATATATCACATTCATTCCGAATCAATTTTCCAAAAATATGATCAACAACATATATATTAACAAAATCTCAAACTCAACAAAGAAGAGAAAGGTGGACAATGATAACATCTCCAGTAGTGGAGACCATAGAGAAAAGAAAACTAATTTTCCATCATGCAGGAAATGTGGAAAGAGAAACCTAGGAAAGTGTCTCAATGAAACAAATAAATGCTTTATGTGTGGGAAAGAAGGACATAAATTAAAGAATTTCTGAGGAAAAATGAACAGTACTATGGACAAAAATAAAAATAATCCTAATAATCCATTTACTGTTATTTTCCATAAATGTAGGGGACCTGGGCATTACCCAAGTCATTGTCCTATTCTATAGGATAACCTATAATTCAAGGAAGAAACTATGTAGAAATAAATGGATGGAGAAATGTTTAAAATTATTAATGCTCTTTGTTGATGGGATTACTTTGGAAAACTTTTCTCTTGTATGTGTAACCCTGTAGTTTGTTATGTGAAAATGATATTTGAGGAATAATTATATTTTTTTGTGTGGATATAGTTATAAAGAACCATTTGGGTTTGTATGATCCTTGAATTTGAGTCAATTACATGTTATTACTTTTTGGGAATAAAATGAAAGGTATGAGATGACATTTGTGGTTAAAATATGTTATGGTTAGTTTTGAGGAATTTATCTCATTTTTGGGAATGGTATAAAATTATTTAGTTTTTTAAAAAAGGATAACACATAGACCATGTGACAAATCGTGACGTTGGACAAAGCTATGGGAATCAAACCCACAACCAAAGTGCGACTGAGATTTATCGACTACCACTGGACTACGTGAAGTCTCTGGTTAGTATGACTAATTATTTTTAGTTAAATGATTTTATTGGTCAAGAATATGTTTATTTTGGGAACTTATTATTTATCATTAGTATAGGAAAATGATTTGGTGATTAAGCTATAAATGTTATTTTGGAATATGTTCGCTCTTTTGGGAGTAGTATATGCCTAAGGAAAATAGAATACTATGTGATTTCATTTGAAGAGTAATGGTGGATTTTTATTTTGGAAGAATGTATGTTTTTTTGTGGGCTTATAAAGATTTGTGTTATTTTTGAAAAATGATTAACCTATCATAGAGAATATGTGATTAGGTTAATTACTTTTAAGTATGTGACATTAATAGTATTTGATGTTATTTGGAGATAAATGTTATGATTTATCGTGGAAGACTATGTGATCAAATCCCTATGAATTTTGGGTTTCAAACATAGTTTGGATTATTTTGAAGAATTTTAAGGACAATTGGTTTTTTTAATGGTCTTTTTTGAACTTTGGGTATTGTTTGTTTAATTTTGGAGATTAAGAGTAGTATTTATTTCTATAAAGGATTATCCATTTTAGGGGTCATCTGATATTGTACTAACCATTTTGGTTTTGGTTAATTTCTAAAGACAAGGGAAATATATAGTTCATAATTTGTGGATTATGTGATTCTTTATAAGTTGATTCTAGCGCTTTAGGTGTGACCAATTCATCTTGAATACTTATCATTTGGAGTGAAAGATGAGTTTGTGGTAGAAATTAGTTAAAGGATGGAACTCTACTTGTCAAGTATTCTTTTTCTTATTCTATAAATAAAATAATTCTTAAACTTTATGGAAAGGATATTAAAACCAAAAATGTGCAATCCTAATACCTTATGTTTTGTCGAACTGGCGATATTTCAAATCATCATAGATTTATGGCTTTGAGACTTTCAATTTTCCATTCACTCCCTATAAATATTTACATTTTCCCTCCAATTATAATTTCCACCAATGTTCTCCTATTAGAAATCCTACTTTAGTGCTGACTTTTTCATTTCCCTTTCCCTCTTATTAAGACTAAATTTTATTAAACCTATTTCCGATGTGGGTTTTCCACAAAGGTATCTTCTATTTTTTAACCTTTAATTTCAGAAGAATAATTTCAAATTGCAAGGATAAAATTTATTGAATGATGGAAGAATGTAACACCCCAAGCTCCCACAGAACGTTTCTCTTTAAATAATACGATAGTGTGTGAAGTACGCAACACTAAGTTCAAGCGCACCACGACCTATCAAACTAGCCATTTAAAAAGCCTCTATGAATAGTAATAGCCACATTTTTAATTTTATATATATCCCATATAATTTTAACATTCATATTTTGTGTTTCTTAGACATAATATAAGGACAAATTCAATTTTTCAGATAAAAGAAGTGTTTTTCAAAAAATGCAGTTTTTCCACCTTTTAATGGGGAACCCTTTTTAAATCCAATATTTGACACCTTTATATATTCAATTTGATGAAATTAAATTCTTCTTTAAAATCAAGACATAAAAATTTAGTTTGGATAAATTTTTGGTATTTTTCTGATAACTATCATATTTTGATGAATAGTGAAAAAATACTAAATTTTAATTGAAGACAACTTTTTTAATCAAAATAATTTATAGTATAAAACTATAAATTTGAATGTTTTTGAAATATAATTAGATTATATTTTTATCATTTAATCCAATTTTGTTCATTGGAAATAATTTTACATTTCAATTAGACATAAACACATATCAATATTTTGATACTTTTTACTTCTCAAAAATCCGCTTTCTGGTTTTGAAAACGGGAATTAATTTTAAATTAATTAATTCAACTTTTATGTATTGAATTTGTTAAAAATATACATCATTTTTGAATTCATAATATCAAAATTATCTTAGTTTTAATTTATTTATTTTTCTGAAAACATTCTATTTTTTATTCATAGTGAAAAATATTGCCTAGTACATAAAAACCAACTTTTTTATTTAAATAATTATTATTTTTATTTAAATTTATTTTAAAGTAAAAATAGATACGTAATACCTATATAATTTCAATTTAATTCATTGTATTCAGTTTACAATAAAATTTGATGTATAAAATTTTATTGAACATTTTAACATCTTTTACCCACCTTCTAGGCACATTTGCAAATTTGCATAAAACGTAATTTTACCACGTCAGTGAATTGAATTTCAAAAATCTGAGAGATGTGGTTGAAATCAGTAAGTAAAATTTGGTTCAATAGGATGAAAGTAATTTTTTGTGAATAGTAACTTTTGAATTTTATTTACCACGGTTAAAAGTAAATAGGTTTATTAAAGGTAAAAATGAGATTATAATTACCCTAACATGTGTCATAATTTAATTGGATAAGTGTTTTTTAACCAAAATCAACCTTAGGAATAAAATATTATCCTATTTTACCAACTTTTATTAGATTAGGACATTTATTATTATTTTATTTAAAGAAGATTTGAAAGTGTTAAATTCAAATTTTCTTAACTAAAACATTTTTAATATATGGTTATACATAAGATAAATTCGATAATAAATATTCATTATAAACCTAAAAATATTTCATACATAATGGTATTTTATTTATAATTTTTATACATTAAATAATAAAATTTATTTATGACACAATGATGATGCAGTAATTACCTTATTAATGAAAGATTAAAATAATTGATATTATAAATATCCAAATAACTGTAAATTGATATTTTTGATGCATTACACTAATTTTCTAGGTTAATATGACATGTTAATATTGATTTAATTTATTTGGTTCTAAGTAATCAGGTTTTTTTGACTTTCACAAAAACCAAATACTAAATAGTGTCAAAATTGACATAAATGAGCTTTTAAAACAAATACTATATTATTAAATGAAATAATATTTGTAAAAATATAATGTTAGCCCAAAGGACTCATATAATGATATATATTTTATTAATGTACCAATATGGAATCTCTAGTCTTTTATAGTAAGTTTATTAACCGTTTATTATAATAATACAAGAATACATGGTAAAAGTCAAACTATTTAACTAAGAGTTAAATATTAACAATAAGGTTAATATGGTGACCTAAACCTATATAAAACCTATTGGTTGAGAGTTTTTCGACCCATACCCACCTTATCCTCGAAATAAATCCTTTTAGAGCCCTTATAAACCAAAACTTATTGTCTAATAAAATAATATTTCAAGTTTTTCCTAAAGTGACCCTCACTTCTCTTATAAAAGGCCACTTTCCCTTCTCTCAAAATCACACCTCCAAATCCATTTGGATCATCCAACCCCTAATCAAATATCCTCCCAACTACCCTCAATTTAATCTAGAGGCCTTAAGTTTATCAGACATTCAACCTATGGATCCCTTTTGATCAAATCAACAGGAAGCACCTGAAGAAGTGGTAATTATTTCATCACCTCTTTCAAAGTTCTTTTCTTCTTCCACTTCCTATTTCTTTGTCATTTCCATAACAAAATAATAACTCCAATACCTTCTACATACTGTGATGTTATTATAAATATTGTACAATGATATTCATTATTCTATCCATCCTATGAGTGAAAAAGTCACCATACGTGTGTACGCACGGCTTACCGTCTCCACATCACGGTGTTGTTTGTTATTCAACACTTCATTATTTGGATGGGTATTGTAATGATTATAATTGAGTTAAATAATAAATATATCATGTTAATTATTATTTATATATTATATACCATCCAATTACATATGATTTCACCATCAATAGAATGATATTGTCGCTCGTGCGTATGTACGGATTACCGTCTCCAAGAACGCAATGAGATTCATTCCCCATCGTAACCATTTAAGAATAATCTTCATTTTATGAATAAAAATAATTTTTAAGAACTTAATATCATTCTATATATGAATAAAATACATCTTATTCATAACAAACATGACTTATATAACAAAAAATATAGAGGAAAACTAATCAGTTAACACCCAAAACAATGATACTACTAAAATATCAATAACAAAGAAATATTAGAAGATCAAATATGATATCATATGTAAAGACCCAGATTTTTCCATGTATTTTATTTAATTATATGGAAATATTACGATTCCTTAAAAATTAATGGCGTGTGATTATGAGGCCCGGTGTGCCCGGAATGAATTTTTGAACTTTTTTTCAGGTACGTTCAATAAACGCGCGAGTGGCATTTTGTAATTTTTGAACTGGTGCTCAGAATTGAAATCTAAGGGCATTGTTGAACTCAGAGAACTGATATTCACTTAAGGAGACCTTCACCTCGACCATATTAGGTTGAGGGTGGAAGTTAGTTTTCCAGTTTTTTGTGGGAGAGTTAAAAGAATAAAAATAAAATAAAACAACAAATTTTATCTTATTTTCTTGAAACCTCCATTTTGAAACTTGGTGGTGGGGACCACCCAAACTCCCCTTTAATGTGAGGCAGCCTTTGGAATTCTCCCAATTTAATGAGCTAACTTATTTGATTTATTGTTCCAACTTTAATGTGCCAACTTTAATATGCCAAATTTAATTGAATTAATAATCTTAACTCAATTAAAGTTGGCTCCTCACTTCTTTGTTGGGAATCGTTGGAAAATGAGAGATTGGAAGAACCTTTGGAGAAATATTATCCAATGAATAAAAACCCTTTTTATCAAGAACGTTGACATTGGAGCGTGGTTTAGAAGTGAGTTGTGGGAGCGACGAACGTCGGCGTCCCATTCATTGACTTCATCTCCTTCCTCACAACAGCTCCAACAAATGTCAAGGTAGGGGTTTTAATTTGAAGTATGATTAAATCTATTTTGTGATTCTTAATATTCTTGATTCACAATGATGATGGTCAAACAAACATGGTTATCATTTCTCACTTATACCTCGTCCCCTTTTTTTCATTCTTTGTGTGTTCTTTGTGCGTTCTTCGATACCAAATAATTAGGTGTGCTGAAAACACAAATTTTTGTTAGGCGTGACATATGGACGTAGAGATCTGGACCCGAGGATCATGAATATGAAAATTCCATAATTTTTGGGCTTGGAATGAAGCTGTGATGGCTCGCAGAAGAAGGTGGCGGCCAGCACCTGGTCGGCCGCGTAGAAGGAAGGCGACGCGTGTCTGCACCGCCGGATGAGGAGGCTGCGGCCCATCATCCACGACAGAGAAGGGTGGCGGCCGGAACATCGGTAGGACATGTGGAGAAGCGGTGACGCACATCCGTGCTGCTAGATTAGGAGGTTACGGCCGCTTGGTCGTGGCAGAGGCCAGAGGCCGGGCGACACCTGGTCAGCCGTAGGTGGGCAGAGGCGTCGTCGCGCTTCTGGAAGGAGGACCGGCTGGGAACCTGACCGATCGTGATGCACCAAGCTGGACCATCGAGCAGTCCCACGTACCAGCAAACCGAATGATCTGATGGACTATTTGGGAATCTGGGGGAGCACCTCCCCCCGGTACGGTTCAGGCAAGCCACACCATGGGGAACCACACCAAGTCGGGCGGACCTCACCTAGTCGGGCGGGCCACCCCTTCGTGGGTCGGGCCGGACCATGGTCCAGCGGGCCAGGCCCACCGTGGCCCAGGAAAATCGAGCTGGACCCGAACCGGGTCAGGTCGTCCCAGGCCGGTTCGGGTAGGTTCGGACCGGACCAGGGCCCATCTAGGCCAAGATACGCCTTTGTGGCCATATCTTGAGAACCGGGTGTCTGTTTGATGAACCGTCAGGGGAATTGGGATCCTTTGATTGAGATAGTCCTTTTGGTATACTCCACTTGAGTTTTGAATAAAGTTGGAGTATTTATGGGTTGGATCAAACCCTGAATCCAACCCGGCCCTCGGAGCAGAAACACTAATAACTTACAGATTGGGTATTCGATTGACGTGTTGTTAGTTCTGTTGGGTCCCTTATGACGTTACAGACCTTTGGGATACATCTTCATGAAACTTAGTGGTAGTTGAGGTATGATCGATGGCTTGAGGAGCAGTTCTCCCAAACGTGCTATTAGCGAGAATCCAATAGCTGCCAGTTAGGTGAAGGTTGGAGAGAGATCATACGGAGGTTAGTGCCGAGTGATCCTGTGTGGGTCAATGCTCAGTGATCATGTGTGGGTCAGTGCATACGGATCCTGTGTGGGTCAGATCCTATGTGGGCCAGCACTCATCATTCCTGTGTGGTTCAGTGCATACCGATCCTGTGTGGGTCAGATCATGTGTGGGTCATTGTGGGGGTTAGTACCTATCGATCCTGTGTGGGTCAGACTCTATTTAATCAGCAGTAGTACCTCTTGACAGAATAAGATGATCTATCTTCGCGACTGATCATTTGTACTTCTATACTTCACTTATACCTGGTGTGAGATGAGTCTTCTACCTTCATGTTGTTACCTGTGTGGTACTTCTACCTTCGTGGTGTTACCTGTGTGGTGCTTCTACCTTCGTGGTGTTACCTTAGTATATCTTGATAAATTAGGTATATTTATGGGCATATACCTAAGTAGTGTTGATTAATTTTGTTTCATTATTGGTGGGTTTTTCCTTTTTGGAACTCTAGGAGACCTATAAGGATATTGGGGTCCCTACTGAGTATCGTTATACTCACCCCTGCATGGGCTATGCCCAAACCTTATTGTGTCTTGTGCAGACGATGGACACTGCTGGTCGAGGTTGAGGGTACCAGACTAGTGGTTGATCAGAGGTGTACATTATATGAGACGATCCGTAGGGATGACCATTCGAGAGTTGTACCTACCCTTCAGGTAGGGTCCTTGGTGGGTGTTCACAGGAGTTGTTCTTTTTTAGTTTTACTTGTACTTTCGAGTTGGTTTTTTATTCTGACCCCTTTACTTTCTGTACACACCCTATTTACTTTATAGTTTACCTTGTTCTTGTATCTTTTTGTTTGCTTGGTTTGGGTGAGTTTACAGGTTTAGAGGTAATACCTTCCCGATTTTAGGGATATGCCTTTCTGGTGCTAGTCGCCATCCCTGGCCTATGGAAGGCGGGCTTGGGGTAGTCACGGCACGGGCCCTGGGGGATGGGTCATGAAAAATTGGTATTAGAGGAGGTCGGTTCTACCAAAGAACTAGGAATCTGATCTTTTCTATGTGGAGAAACATTGTTAAGTGTTTTGAGTGTGGTTTTTAGTTCAGGGAGTCTAGTTTTGGTGCGGCGGCCGACGTATCCATACATCAGGACTCTGACTTCTAATTTCTGACTCAGTGCATGAAAACACTGATTGTGTGTGTGATTTTGAAAATTTTTCTTTGTGATCTTTTTGAGTCATCTCATCAGGTATAACCTAATAATTGTGGTGCACCTATTTCCTTTTAGGATGCCTCCACGCAGACTGCCAGCCAGGGTTCCGGGTAGAGTACGTGATGACAGCCCACCGAGCGATGAGGCTTCGGTGTAGGGCCCCCTTATGGTAGTTCTACCATAGGGTGGTGTACCAAAAGCACCACTACCCGTTAGGCAGTCGATACCACTAGCCCCTTTAGTAGAGGGTTCATGTCGCTTGAGCACGTTGCACGATTTCCAGTGCCATAGACCACTGAGGTTTCGGGGTGAGATGATTCCACATGTCGCTGAGGATTGGCTGGAGTCCGTGGTTAGAGTTTTTCAACTGGTAGGGAAACCAGCTGATCTCTTGGTGATCCTTGATCCCAGTCTTCTTCAAGAAGCAGAGGGCAGATGGTGGAGCTTGATGCTCCAGGTTCACGATGTGGTGAATCTCATCTGGGAAAACTTCTAGAGCCTTTTCAGGGCAGAGTTCGTCCCACTGACCTTACGCTCAGTGTGTATACAGGAGCTTCTCCACTTGCAGTAGGGTAGCATGATTGTGGCTCAGTATTCAGTGAGGTTCACTGAGTTCTCACGCTACTCCACTGACATGGTGCGAGACCCTTTATTCAGGACCCAGACCTTAGAGAAGGGGATCATACGGGAGATTAGAGATTCAATTATTTCTCTCAGTATCTCAACGCAGGCGGGGGTGTTAGAGAGAGCACTCTTAGTGGAGAGATTCTTTGTTGAGCAGTCACCGGTAGTGAGACCCACCACTGGACAACACATATTAGAGTCATCGGCAGCTAGCAGTAGATAGATGACGCAGAGGTCTAAGAGGACCAGACCTACAGGTGCACGATCGCAAGATATAGGGTTGGTGGTGCGGGGTTCTCGAGACAGAGCAGTACAGGCAAGGGACAGGCAGTGTTACTAGTGTGGCGGGTAGGGTCACATGGCTTACGACTGCCCAACCCACCATACGGAAGACCAGAAGATGGTCAAAGGACCGCCTAGGCAGAGTCAAAGATTTGATCGAGGAGGTCCGCAAGAAGGAGTTGGACATGGAAAATTCATTGGTCGAGCAGCAGGTGATGGGCGGCGATACGAGGTTCCACTACCACCACCACCAGGTGGTCCACCCCGACCATAGGGAGTAGGTGGGTAGGGACGAGCTCAGCTTCAGGAAGCTAAGGCCTATGACCACGGCGCTCCGGAGATGATACGAGGTACAATCTGTCTCTACTCCACTCTAGTTGCAGTACTTATAGACACAGGTGTCAGTCACTCATTTATTTCTATGGCCCTCGTTCAGAGCTCGAAGATTATGGTGAATCCATTGGCTCGATCCTTACAGCTAGATACTCCTATGGGAGCAGATTCAATGACTACGCACTAGTTCCAGAAGTGTGATCTTACTCTAGAAGTTGAGAGCTTCGGCTGGGATATTCTAGTAGCAGCGTTGAGGCCTTATGACATCATCTTGGGTATGGAGTGGTAATCCACAGTCCATGCTCAGATTGGCTGTATTAGGCACAAAGTGCGGTGTGTCCGCATGGATGGGACCAGGTTTTACTTCACCGGTGAGAAGGGAACCTTTGCAGCATAGGATGGCCTTACCCAGAGGAAAGTGCAGCCGATCACACATCAGTTGGCTAGCCTTACCCTCAAAGCGGTTGATGTTGAGAGTCTCAGCTATCCTGTAGTGGTCGACCGGTACGCTGATTTTTTCCCTGATGAAATTCTAGGTCTACCTCCTCATAGAGAGGTGGACTTCTACATTGACTTTTACCCCAAGATGACACCAATATCTACACCAGAATATTGGATGGCTCCTATAGAGCTACGAGGGCTGCGAGTACAACTGGAGGACTTACAGAGCAATGGGTTTATTAGGCCCAGTGTTTCTACTTGGGTAGACCTGATTTTATTTTCCAAAAATGCGGATGGGAGTTTGAGACTCTATGTAGACTATTAGTGCCTGAACCAGGTGACAGTGAAGAAAAAGTACCCACTCCCAAGGATTGTTGATCTCTTTGATCAGCTGAAGGGATCATGGTGGTTTTTGAAGATAGACCTCAGATCAGGCTATCACCAGCTCGGGATATGATACGATGATGTGCAGAAGATGACCTTAAGATGTCGATATGGCCATTATGAGTTCTTTTTTATTCCATTTGGCATGAAAAACTCCCCAACAGTGTTCATGGGACTCATGAACATGATCTTTCAGCCATACCTCGATCACTTTGTGTTGGTCTTCATTGATTATATCTTGGTATACTTAGTGATGGAGGAGTATTCTTATCATCTGCAGATAGTTTTAGACACACTCCGAGAGCACCAGCTTTATGGTAATCTCTCAAAGTGCCAGTTCTATACCCGAGAGGTTCACTTCTTAGGACATATTATCTCGGAGGCTGGAGTTGTGGTGGATCCAGTGAAGATTGAGTCTGTACTTTCTTGGGATCCAACCAAGAGTGTGATGGAAGTGCAGAGTTTTCTAGGTTTGGCCAGTTACTACCGTAGGTTTGTGCCGGACTTTTCTAGAGTTTTATCACCCTTATAAATGTTGACGAAGAAGGGGAAACCCGTCGTGTGGTCGAAGAGATGTCAGTGGATTTTCCAGGAGCTAAGGTAGAGACTGACGAGTTCCCCCATCTTGACACTACCAAAGGAGGGTGTTGGGTATTTCATCTACTATGACGGATCAGGGACCGGACATGGATGTGTGCTGATGCAGGAGTGAGTAGTGATCACATATAGTTATTGACAGCTGAGACAGCATGAGCAGATCTATGTTACCCATGACCTGGAGTTAGCAGTAGTGGTCTTCTCCTTGAAGATGTGGCAACATTACTTAATGGGTGAATGTTTTATAGTCTACTATGATCACAAGAGTATCAGGTATATCTTATCTAAGAAGGACCTGAACCTGAGACAGCGGTGTTGGATTGAGTTCCTCCAGAACTATGACTTTGAGATAGTCTATACTTCTGGGAAGGGGAATGTAGTTGCAGATGCACTCAGCAGGAGATCTAGTGTACAGTTGTTGAGTGAGGCGACAAAGCAGTTATCCACTTTGAAGATATCCTACATGGGTCAAGATAGAGCATATTATCTTCAGTCTCTTAAAGTAACTCCCCCACTCTTTCAGCAAGTCAGGGAGGCGCAGCTTGGGGACACTGACTGCAAGGATCGACGTGCTCAGATATACATAGGATAGACACCTGATGGATTTTCTAAAGGTGTGGATCACGTCATCTTCTTAAGAGGACATACTATGGTACTGATGGTTCTTATGGGGGAATTGCTGAGGGAGTTCCATACATCCCCTATAGTGGTGCATCCAAGAGTGGTGAAGATGTACTAGGACCTTCAGCATCAACACTGGTGGCCGGGAATGAAGAAATTTGTAGCAGAGTTTGTCTCTCGGTGCCTCACTTTTTAGCAAGTGAAGGCAGAGCATCAGGTTCCAGTAGGCTTAGTTCAGCCACTAGAGGTTCCAGAGTGGAAGTGGGATGGAATTTCCATGGACTTTGTGACAGGACTTCCACACACGTCCAGGGGTCATTATTCTTTCTGGGTGATCATTGACCGACTCACCAAGTCAGCCCACTTCCTACCTATCAGAGAGCATGGATCAGTAGAGATCATGGGACACCTCTATGTGTAGTAGATTGTACGGATTCATGGAGTTACATATAGGATTGTCTCCAATCATGATGCACGTTTCACTTCTCGGTTATGGAAGGGGTTGCAGGAGGTGTTCGGGACACAGCTTCGGTTGAGCACCGCCTTCCATCCTCAAATGGATGGTCAGACAAAGAGAACCATTCAGACCCTTGAGGACATGCTATGTTCTTGCGTCCTAGATTTTGGCCGAATTTGGGAGGATCACTTGCCTTTGGTGGAGTTTGAGTACAACAATAGATATCACTCCACTATCGGAATAGCACCATTCAAGGCATTGTACAGTCAACCTTGCAGATCACCTCTGTGTTGGACTGACCCCGGGGAGTCAGCACTCATGGGACCAGAGATGGTACAGGCTATGACAGAGAAGGTGCAGATCATCTCGGAGTAGATGATGACTGTACAGAGTAGACAGAAGTCTTATGCTGACAGGAGATGGAGACCTCTGGAGTTCGAGGATGGTGACAATGTCTTTCTACGGGTCTCAACTTGACGAGGTTTGTGGAGATTTTGTCGGGGCAGAAAGTTATCTCCAAGGTTCATCAGACCCTTTCAGGTCCTCAGCAGAGTTGGAGAGGTGGCTTACCGCCTAGATCTTCCACCTCAGTTACACCAGGTGCACGATGTTTTCCACGTATCCTAGCATAGGAGATATGTACATGATCCTTCGTACATCATTGACTGGGGTGAGCTGGACATTGACGATGGGGCAACATTTTCAGAGGTTCCAATGGATATTGAGGATCTACATGAGCGAGTCCTTCATGGGTAGTTGATACCTCTGGTGCACATTTTTTGGCAGCACAGGAACCTCTAGGAGAGCACATGGGAGCGGGAGGCTCAGATTCATGCTCAGTACCCCCACTTGTTTCACTAGTTTGTGTTGTGGATTTTGGGGATGCAAATCCCTGAGGTGGGGAGAATATAAAGACCCCAATTTTTTCATGTAATTTTTTTTAATTATATGGGAATATTACGAGTCCACCAAAATTGACGGCGCGTGATTTCGAGACCCGGTGTTCCCGGAATGAATTTCTGAACTTCTTTTCAAGTACGTTCAGTAAACGCACGAGCATAGTTTTGTAACTTTTGAACCGATGATCGGAATTGAAATATGAGGACACCATTGAAATCGCAACGTCAATATTCACTTAAGGAGACCTTCACCTCGACCGCAGTAGGTTGAGGGTGGAAGTTAGTTTTCCGGTTTTTCGTGGGAGAGTTAAAAGAATAAAAATAAAATAAAACAACAACTTTTATTTTATTTTCTTGAAACCTCCATTTTAAAACTTAGTGGTGGGGACCACCCAAACTCCCTTTTAAGGTGATGAAATCTTTGGAATTATCCCAATTTAATGAGACAACTTATTTGATTTATTATTCCAACTTTAATGTGCCACCTTTAATTGAATTAATAATCTTAACTCAATTAAAGTAGGCTCCTCACTTATTTGTTGGGAATCATTGGAAAATGAGAGGTTGGGAGAATATTTAGTGAAATATTCTCTGATGAAGAACAACCCTTCGAATCAAGAATGTTGACATTGGAGCGTGGTTCAGAACCGACTTGCGGGAGCGACGTACGTCGGCGACCCCTTCATCGACTTCATCTCCTTCCCCATGACACCTCCAACGAACGTCAAGGTAGGGGTTTTAATTTGAAGTATGATTAAATCTATTTGTTGATTCTTCATATTCTTGATTCAAAACGACGATGGCTAAAAAAACATGGCCATCATTTCACACTTATACCTCGACCCCTTTTTCTTTCATTCTTCACACATTCTTCGTGCGTTCTTCGATGACAAATAATTAAGTGCGCTGAAAACACAAAGTTTTGTTGGGCGCGACATATGGACGCGGAGATCTCGACCCGAGGATCGTGAATATGTGAACATCATAATTATTGGGCTTGGAATAAAGATTCGATGTCTTACAGAAGAAGGCGGCAGCCAGCATCCGGACGGCCATGTGGAAGGAGGGTGGCGCATTTCCTTACCACTGTAAGAGGAGGTCACGGCCCATTGGCCGTGGTGGAGCTGGGTGGCAGTCGGCACGCCAGCCGACCGTGTGGCGTAGAAGCGGCGTGCGTCCGCGCCATCAGAGCAGGAGGTCCCGGCCACTTGGCTGCAGCGGAGGCCGGAGGGTGGACGACACCCAACCGGCCGAAGGTGGGAAGCAGCACCGTCGCGCTGCTGTAAGGAGGATCGGCTGGGAACCCAGCCAGCCGTGACGCACCGAGCGGTCCCACATGCCAGAAAATCGAACGGTCTGATGGATAGTTCGGGAATCTGGGGGTGTGCCTCCCCCCAATGCAGCTCGGGCGGGCCCCTCCACAGTGGAATACACCCAGCCGGGCGAACCGCACCTAGTCGGGTGGGCCGCACTGCGGGCTGGGCCGGGCAGCCCCTTCATAGGTCGGGCCGGACCATGGTCCAGTTGGTCGGGCCCGCCGCTGCATAGGCCAATTGGGCTAGACACAGACCGGGTCGGGTCGACCCAGACCGGGTCGGCCCGACTGGGTCGGACAGGACCCAGGCCCATCTAGACCCAGATACGCCTTTGGGGTCATATCTTGAGAACTGGGCATCCGTTGGACGAATCGTCTATGGCGTTGGGAAGTTTAGATCGAGATGGTCCTTTTGGTATACTCCACTTTATTTTTGGATAAAGTTGGAGTATGGTCGGGTTGGATCAAACCCCAAATCCAACCGGGCCCTCAAAGCGGAAATGCTAATAACCTACAAACCAGGCATTTGATTGACGTGTCGTCTATTGCGTTGGGTCCCTTATGACGTGATGGACCTTTGAGATACATCTTCGTGAAACTTTTTGGTGGTTGAGGTATGATCAATGGCTTGAGGATCAGTTCTCCAAAATGTGCTATTAGTGAGAATCCAGTGGCTGGTAGTGAGGCGGAGGTTGGAGACAGATCATACGGAGGTTAGTACCGAGCGATCCTGTGTGGGTCAGCACCGATCATGTGTGGGTCAGATCCTATATGGGTCATCACTCAGCGATCCTGTGTGGTTCAGCGCATATCAATACTATGTGGGTCAGATCCTGTGTGGGTCTCCACTCAGCAATCCTGTGTGGGTGAGCGCGTACTAATCCTGTGTGGGTCAGATTCTGTGTGGGTCATTTCAGGGGTTAGTACCTATCGATCCTGTGTGGGTTAGACTCCGTATAATCAGTAGCAGTACCTCTTGACAGAATAAGATGATCTAGCTTTGCGACTGATCATATGTACTTCAATACTTCACTTATACCTGGTGTGAGCTGAGTCTTCTACCTTCATGGTGTTACCTGTGTGGTACTTCTACCTTTGTGGTGTTACCTGTGTGGTACTTCTACCTTCGTGGTGTTACCTTTGTATATCTTGATAACTTAGGTATATGAATGTTTATATAACTAAGTAGTATTGATGAATTTTTCTTCATGTTTTGTGGTTTTTCCTTTGTGGAGCTCTAGGAGACCTACGAGGATCTCGAGGTCCCTACTGAGTATCATTATACTCACCCATGCACGGGCTATTCTCGCACCTTGTTGTGTCTTGTGCAGACGACGGATAGCACTGATCATGGTCGAGGGTACCAGACTGGAGGCTGATCGGAGGTGGACATTAGATGAGACAATCCGCTGGGATGACCGTTCGAGAGTTGTACCTACCCTTCAGGTAGGGTCCTTGGCAGGTGTTCACAGGAGCTGTTCTTTTTCAATTTTACTTGTACTTTCCAGTTGGGTTTGTATTCTGGCCCCTTTACTTTTTGTATACACCTTGTTTACTTTATAGTTTACCTTGTTCTTTTATCTTGTTGTGTTCTTGGTTTGGGTGAGTTTACAGGTTTAGAGGCAATGCCTTCCCAGTTTTAGGGATATGCCTTTCTGGTGCTAGTTTTCAGTCCCAGGCCTATGGAAGGTGGTCTTGGGGTAGTCACGGAATGGGCCCCATGGGATGGGTCATGACAACATATTTATATATGTGGTTCTTTTATAATTTTATAAAAATTATTTAACCTTTATCCAGGAGGTTAAACTACCCTCTACTAAGGAAAAATTACACGGTAAGGGGTTTTCATCCCACTTTTTATTCCTGTGAGATTCATGCTATATTTGCCTCAATTTCCTTTTGTGTGGTGTATTTACTACCCATGATTTTATTATTGGTGTAATATACTTTAATTTATGGGTATTTACATATTCATTTTATGATCCTTCTTTCATGGAGTGTATGTGTCGTAAGTTACCAAATCAGTAAAGGAACTTCTAATTTCAATTTCAACTCATTGGGTTTTACGCGAACTTCATTGATTCTTTTACTCCAAGATTATGTGTGAAATCACTATTTATTTATTTATATAGTAATTTCCACTCCCCTTTGTGTGGATATACTTTTTATACACATAATCACTCCATTTATAAATTCTCAAGTCATCGATATAAACTTGATAAGAGTAATCTTAACTCAATTTTTATTCCTTGAGTTAAACATCCAAGTCATTAGTGTTGTTTTTGTAAGAAAATGTGTGAATGTACACTGATTGACTTACACTAAATATACAATCATATTGAGTTTATTTATATTTTTCATACATTATTATGTCATTGATTTATCCTTAACCTAAGGATATGGTCTTTAAAAGGGATTTAATCTCAATTTACATTCCATTGATACCTCTTTATTGTTATGCGCAAATTCAATTTTATATGGTGTATATACTATACTTTAACATAGTATATCATGAATCCCTTTATTATCATGATACTATAAGTTTTTTATTACCACAATTATTTGTATTCAAGCGTCTCTCATTTGGTTAATAACTCTAACTAAAATATCATTTTAAATGTTTTAAAGATTTATTCTTCTAAATATTTCTCATTAATGTCCATGTTTTAAAAATGGTTTTAAGGATTTATTTATATGGAAATGCATGTTTTAAAATTAAAATTTCTTTTAAAAGTTTCTACGTGGTATGGGACACTTTGATTTAAAAATATCTTTTAAACAGATTCTTGATAAATAGTGAGACTTTTAAATGTTTTCAAGAAAAAAGGGATATTTCTCTCAAATAGTTTTACTGGTTATTTGTATTTATGCCAATATCCTTCATTATTATTTATTGAGGTTGATTTATTATAATAAAATCTTCCATATTGTATTGAATGAGTTATGTTTGACTATGTATGTGCTATTTTTATACCATTCATGGTTTGTGGTTAAAATATTGACATTTCGTATGCTAGTTTTAATATGAATGTTCATATTATGTTCCAACCTTTTCATATGAGGAATTAATTGGACCTAGTAAGTGATGGGTGGAGCCCTCTATAGCTCCTCGATGCATCAGTAGGTCTCATGAAACAAACTAGTGTCTTGGCACAAGGCCTTGACAAAATCTTATTTGTAGTCTTGGCATGAGGCCTTGACTATGTGGTTATGACATTTGGCATTATGCATTCCATCATTATGAAATTAGCTATTGATATTACATGTGATTATTTGACTAGTAGAATATCTATGTGAATAAGGAAATGGAACTATTTGATTTATCTTTTCCATATTATGATGAATTTTAAGTTTAAAAGGCTTTTGTTCTAGTCATATACATTGCCTTAAAATGTTTATGCCTATTTATAATAGTTTCTGCTATATTTTTATCCTTACTGAGCATCTGATCTCACCCCTTTCTTATGTTTTCTTTTTCCCAGGATGTGAAGAAGTATATTATTCTTGATCTATAGTGATAGGTTAAGGGATATGAGTGTGTTCAAAGGGGACACATTGTTGTTGTTGTTTTATGACTTAATGTAAAACTTATGTATGTAACTAGTACTTCCAAGGATACTAAACTAATCGTTCTTTCGAGACTTTATCTCTTATGATCATGACAATGTTATGTAATAATGCATCGACTATGGGTAACTGGGGTCAGGGAATTACACCAATTATCTTCATAATTTATGATAATGATTCATTAGTTCTTTGTGATGTGTATGAAGTAGTCTCATATCAAACCAATGCACTATATGACTAGTATGACTCAAAATACGTGTTTGTAGTTTGAAATGACATTTTAGTAAAAAAACTGACATAATCCAAACTGAGAAAATGCATTTGGATTGTTTTTATACTTTAGGACAGTGATCCATAAGTCATTTGTGACATGTAGGAATCGACTTCACCTTAATTCAATGCACAATGCGACTGGTATGACTCAAAGTGTCGCTTTTTTTTTAAAAATTGAAATTAATTTTAGAAAAAAACACAAGTTACATACTAAAAATCAATCAAACATATTTGGATTGTTTTTATACTTTATTAAAATGATCCCTGAGTCATTTGTGACATGTAAGAATCTATTGCATCTTAATCTGACACACGGTGTCATCGATATGGCTAAAAGTGTATGTTATCAGTTTAAAATTGACATTTTAACTCAAAACGTGTCACTCACTAAAAACCTAGTAAACTCACTCCAATTGTATTCATAATTTAGGATAATGATTAATAAGTTCTTTATGAAGTGTATGAAGAAGTCTTATATAAAACCAATGTATGATGTAACTGGTATGACTTAAAATGTGTGTTTCCAATTTGAAATGACATTTTATTAAAAAAACACAACTGACATATTACAAACTCAGAAAATGTATTAGGATTGTTTTTATACTTTAGGAAAACAATCCATAAGTCATTTTTGACATGTATGAATCTACCGCACCTCAATTCAATACACAACGCGACTGGTATGACTCAAATTGTCTCTTTTTATTTAAAATTGACATTAATTTTAGAAAAAAACAGAAGTGACATACTAAAAACTGAGAAAACGCATTTGGATTATTTTGATACTTTAGGAAAATGATCCATGAGTCATTTTTGACGTTTAATAATTAACCACACCTCAATCCGACACATGGTGTCACCAGTATAAATCCAAATGTGTCATTTAAATTTGATATTAATTTTAGTAAAAGAACAAGTGACATACTCAAAACCAAGAAAACCCATTCAGATTGTTTTAATATTTTAAAACAATGATATATGACTCATTTGTGACATGTAAGAATCAAACCCACCTCAATAAGACACACGGTGTGACCGATATAACTCCAAATGTGTCTTTTTTATTAAAAATAGACATTTTATTATTATTATTATTATTGAATGAGGTGTGAGACCCCTTAAATTCAGAAATGTGGAAAATTAAAAAAGTGTAAAAATACAAAAATAAGGAGGATACAAACTGACTAATAACAAAACAAATCCAAATTCATCTCAGCAAACTCGATAGAGAGTGCTCATACCGTGATAAGAGGAGCTTCCGCCCCAACCATGAGGGTGGCGACCCCTTCACCAAGTTTTTACAAGCACCCATAGGCCATCAAAATCATCAGAGTGTACAATATCACCATCTTCCTTTATTGCGTTCACAACAGGTACACAACAATCTTCTGCACTATTTTTAGAAGCAAGTAAATCAAATGGATTATGAGTGCATACCTTTTCATTAAACTTTTCTTTAAAATGATGAGCAGGAGGAGATATTCCATTCCCTTTAATTTCTAAGCCCTGCACTAGTGCCAAGGTTATATTAGATTTTCCTTACAATCCCCCTTCATCTTTATCAGATGGGGAGGCTAAAAAGGGATAGATCCAATACTTTTCCATGATGGATAGAGGATTCAGGAACACTACACGAAACAAGGGCAGTAGGAGTATCAGAAATCACTTTCCCTGCAGAAAATTTTGAGTCAGCATCAGGTGTAATTGAATCCCTCCATTGAGTAGGGGTTTCTTTGGATGGGAGAGCTCCTCTATATCTAGTATTTGGAAAATAGACTGCATCTAGATTAGCCTTCCCCTTGTGGTTCTTATCATATATAATATTTTGTTCTTTCTATATGTTGAGGTCCACCACCTCCTAGGAAAAACATTCCAGGGAAATTTGACTATCCTCTGAGTCTTCGGCAACTTGGTCATCATACAGACCTTTGGATAGCATTTCCTTGAAAGAAACAATGTCCTTATATTCCCTTTCTCCCAAATCAGTCTAAGAGATTGTGGGTTTGTTTAGAATAGACAAGACAATAGTACACAATGTACTATCATGATTTGGAGAAAAATTCCTAGAATGTGTACCTTCTAAGTTTTCTTTTTCCATCATAGTGCAATCTAAAATGAGACCACCCTTATCATGTAATGAGATATAAACATTATTAACAGAACTCAAAGTTGGAGTTACGATAAGAGGTGGAACTACTCCAACATCTACATTCCCCCTACCTCATTAAGAAGTGTAACACTCTTGTCTCTTCTTCTACAATGATCTAAGTCATGACCCTTCAAATTAAATTTAGGAAAAATCATTTTTCTTCTACAGTCTGTGGTAGTATGACCAATAACAGTACATTCTTCACAAAAGAGATGCATTTTTTCATATTCCACTCTAAGATTAATATCATCCTATGGAGTAGAAAGTACAATATTATCAATCCCTAGAATACTTAGATCAACCTCTACCATCATATGAGAAAAATGGCCAAAAGACGCCATTTATGTGGCATTTTTCGTCCTTATGGGGACTCCTAATGCAGATGTGATATCAAATAAAATTTCTGGAAGCCATAGGATCTAGTTTAAGCCATGTATTTTTCCCCAAACCTGGGCATAAGTCTCCTTGAAATCAGACAGGTTTGAATTTAGATGTCAATCATGTAATCTCAAAGTTCCTTGCCTTTAATTGATCGATCCAGTGCTCCAAGATTTCCCTTTCAAGTCTGCAGAAGGAAACATAATTTGTAAAAACCCACGACCTAAAGAAACACATTTAAAATTGGAAAACCCACAAATGGTTGTAAGTCGGTCAACAAGATCTACAAGTTTCCACAGTTTCATTCCTTTTCATATGTTGATCCAAGCCATTATAGAGAACTTATAGAGATCTACAAGTTTCCACAGTTTCATTCCATTATTTTCAAGTTGTTTTCAAAGTCAAAATAATTTAATATATCCAAAATTTACCTTGATGATATTTTATTATAAAAAATATTTTATTAAATGTTTTAAAATTACTAAAAATACTATATTCATCAAATTAAATGGTATATGGTTGAAAATATAAATTTTGGTCCATTTATTAGTCACTTTTCCTTTTATAGTATCTTTATTAACCCTTAAAGAGTAAAAAAATATATTACAGTAATTGTCAAAAGGGTTAGTGAGGGGTTAAAATAAAGAGATAAGGGTGAAAACATCACCTTAACTTGTAAAAATTTTATTCTATGGGAGAATTTATACTCACCCTCATTATATATTTAAATTATATCAATTAGGATCCATTTTTCTATGAAAATTTATTTATATTAATCTAATACTTGATGTAATTCCAAAAGTGCCCCTCCCCTCACTTATAAAGGGTACCTCCTCTCCTATCTTCCTCATATATTTTGATAACTCTATCTTGAATGATACCTGACCAAATACCTTCCTAAAATACCTTAATGAATTCTAGAGGTCTTTTTTTCATAATACCAACCTTATAGGGTTTAAGGTTAAAAGAAAATGTGGTTGTTTGTATAAGAGGTATTGATTTTATTCGAAAGTTTTAGTTTTATTTCATCTTCTAACATATTAAAATATTATTCAAACATGATGAAATAATAAAACCAATATATTAAATATACTAATATTTTTTTATTTTAATGTAATAACCTATATCCATCTTCTCTTCGATCAAATGGAAAATGAAACCATCATTCATTTGTACAATAGACTACTACCTCACGAACTAATGAAATTTTTTTGATCACCACCTCTCACTGCATGTTATAATAATGGATTTAATGAATATATATTATATTCATGAAATATTTATAATTATTTAAAGATAATATATTATCTATTTTCTTACATTTCCATTCATTTAAAAATGATAATTTCACCTATGTGAACGTGTGGATTACCACCTCCACGAATCACTGTGATTCGTTTTTCATGAACATAACAAATGGATTCTATATATAAGTGTATTTAAATAAATAATATGATATTTATTATATAATAATCATTATTAAAATATTAAATTATACTTACCTTCTTTCCATTATGTTCTTTGAAAAATGGAAACGTTACTCATGTGTACGTACGACTTATCATCACCATGATTTTAACATAGTCCATTTTTATAACCATCTTTCATGGTTGGTTTTTAAAATATAATTTATGTAGAAAAGGATAATTATTTAATTATTATTATTATGTAAATAATTTAATAATTTCCTATTTGATCACATTCAACCTACCGAAGTCATTTGGGACATATGATCCAAATATCTTTAAAATATCTCACATGATCTTAATTGATTAAGTAATTAAATATAACATAGAAATAAATAAAATATGAGTAATGGTAAACTTTAAAAGGTTTATTAATTAATAAATAATTAAAATAATTTTATTATTTATAAATACAAATAATGTATGTGATGATTTGAACTCGAGATAAGGGGTACTTTACCTTAAAACTTATTTTAAATGTTTTTAAAGATCTATTTTTCTTAATATTTTTATACCATGTCCATATTCTATAAATTATTTTATAAAAGTATTTATTTGGATATAAATGAGTTTTAAAGGAAATATTAGGTCACTTTTTACTTTATTTTAAAGGTTTTCAAAATCAATCTTTTCATGTATTTGGTTATAGAACATTTTGACTTTATTTACTAAAGTAAAAAAGGAATGTTATATTTTAACGCATATAGAGTCAAACGATTTTCCCATAGACACAAACATTATTTTATATTTGGATTCCTTTATAATAATCCTTGTTTTATTCAAATAAAAATCCTCCTTACCTCTATTTTGGGTATTTTAGTTTTGAAAATGGATTTTAAAAAGAAATGGGTACTTCGATATCTGAAAGTGTTTTACATATGGGTTAAAAAGAGTTTTACAAGGGCCTTATGATGAAAAGGTGAAAAATTAAAAAAATCATGATATAGTCCTTTTAAATTTTTTATGATCAAGTGATCCTTGTATACTAATCTAATTCATTGGGTGATTATTATGTTCTCTGGATAATTATGTTGAAAGTTGGCCATATTGGTTATTCCACTTCAAAGGGTTCTTGTAAGGGTTATATGAATATGATGTCCCAAGTAACCTACATGAATTTTATATGCTTGGTAATTCATTTTCATAGAAATATTTTAATTCCAAATGTATGATAATGATATTTTGTTTTAAAAGATAGATTGTTCTCTTTCAGGGTAGCAGAGTATATTTTTAAGAAAACATTTCACATGTGTTATCATGTCTTCTAATAAATCCTCATGATTATGATTTTTCTATAATTTTTTCTTATAATGTTTTTTACAAAAACCTTTTAGAAGTAAATATTATTTCATATACAAGTAAATTATTATTTGAGATCAAATTTTATTATGTTAAAGGAAAACTCTCTTTTATGATCTCATGGTTTTAAAATGGACTAACAGGTTTCTTTCTTATTTTTTTTTATGTCCTTTATTAATATTTTTTGTGCTCATGCCAAATTTTTAAATGTTTTTAATAGGTTTTAAGGATTATAGGTAAAAAATAAGAAGCTAAATAGAAAATTATTATTATTTTTCATGAATGAAAATGTTTTTTTAATTATTGTGAGAAAAATGGATATTAAGAGTAATTTTCCAACTTATAATATATGTGTTTATTATATAAGAGCTATAACCAAATTATCTAAAACTATAGACATGAAAATATATTTAAAATGAAATAGGGTGAATTATTTTCTAAGTATTAAATTTATTAATTATTTAAGATCGGATTCTTATAGTTGGTATTAGAGGAATGGTTTAGATAACTTTAGAGATTATGATGTTTTAATGTGAGGATAACTTAATAGATATGAATACCATCATGGGTTTATAAGTTTAAGGTTTATCATAAGTTTAATGGAATATATACCCCTATTATGTGATAGGAATACTTTGGGATACATTTATTGATTTTTGATAGATGTTTGAGGTATATATAACCCTTAAGACTAACATGTGAAAAAGTTATTTGAGTAAAAATGCCTTTACATTTTTTGGACATAAGTTTAAAGGTTTTTATAACCTTTAGGGTTTATAAGATCTTTTATATTGAGTTAATTGTGGGTTATTACAAATTGTGGATGTATTTTTATCATATAGATAAACATGGGATGGAAAATTGATTTGGTGATTAAGTGATTAATATTATTTCAGAATAAGTTCACTATTTTGAGAACCTTATATAATTAAGGTAAATGGAAATATTTTTGAATAAGATGGGATTTTATTTAAGAAATAAAGGTTTAATTATAATTTAGAATCATATATGATTTTAATATGTATCTATAGTGATTCAAGTTATTTATGGAAATGATTTTCATATCTTGGAGATTATATTATTAGGGAATATAAATTTTTGATATGAGACTTTATGAGTGATTTATGTTATTTGAAGATAAATGTTAAATTTATCTTGAAATAATATGTGATCAAGTCATTATAATATTTATGTTTTAATCTTAGTTAAAAATATTTTAAATAATTTTAAGGATGTTTATTTATGGAATGATTTAGTTTCAAATTTGGGTATTGTTGTTGAATTATGGATATTAATGTATTATTTATTCATATAAAGGTTTATACATTTTAAAAATTTATGCTAATAATTTTTTGTTTAAGTTAATGTATAAATACATAAGGAAATATTATTATCATTTTATGGATTATGTGATCCATTAGAATCTAATTTTAGCTCTTCATACTTGAAAAAATCATCTCAAATAATCATCGTTTGAAGTAAAAGATGAGATTGTGGGGGAAATTGATTAAAGGGTGAAATTCTACTAGTTACGTATGTATATTTTCTTATATTATTGTTATATATGGTAAATTAATTCCTTTAATCTATAAAAATAATATTTAAACAAAAATATTATACTATTACCATCATTTCTAATGAATCGATGGTCTTTTTCACACCTCATTGATTTATGGCTTTATGGTCATTAACTTTCTTATGATCATTCACTTTATTGTGATCAATATTCTATATCACTATCCATCATTATTTTGAAGTTAATTTTTCCTCCATGTTTATTTTTCCTCTTGCCGCTAATGTTCTCCTATTTGTAAACTTATTTTTGTGTTATTATAGAAGACCTTTATATTTCCATTTACCTCTTTTCAAAAGGGATCTTTATTATCCATTTTTACGATGTGAGTTTTCAACAAAGATATTTTCAATTTTCAAACACCTAATTTTCAATATCAAGCTAAAATTATGAGGATGAAATTAATTAAAGGGGTAGAATGTAGAACCCAAGATTTTAAAATAACACTATGTTCAATAGTATATACAACATGCAACACAGAGCTTAAACGAACTATGATTTTTTATTATTTAAATGTAAAATTTATAAAATAGTCATTGAATTGGAAATATTAATAGGATTAACCACATAATGAAATATATAAAAATTTCATACTCAATAAAAAAATATTTATTGATACTTAGGAAATAAGTACTAAATTTCTAGTAAAGTCATTTTATTCTTCAAAAATACTTTTTCTTCAAAATTAGTTTTTATTTATTTTTGTGAGAAAATATTATAATTAATTTTTTCCACATTTAGAAATTTTATTTGATAAAAATTATATCACTTTTTGAATCATTATATAAAAATTATCTTAGGGTGAAATTTTGTGATTTTTAGGAAAAGATTGATTTTTCAATGAATAGTGACAAATGTTGATTTTTGTAAAACTGTCATTTATTTCCATTGAAAAGTCACATTATTATTTTAAATTTATATTAAATTAAAATAATTATAATTTATCTAGAAATAATACAATTAATTATATATTAATCCTCTTTGTACTTGATTTTGATATAAGTTTATTTTTGGGCTTAAAAACACATTTTTTTAAACTATTTTTCATTGTGTTTTATGCATCTATATTAAAAGTAATTTCTTCAACTTATATGAATTTAATTTTATGAAATAGACTTTATTTTTGGTTTTATAAAGTTAAATTTATCCTATGATGAATTTTTGATATTCTTCTAAAGAATATAATTTTTTAGTGAATAGTAAAAAAAATATTATTTTTATGAAATACGATATATTTTATGATATTTCCAAGACATAAATGTGATATAAAAATTTATTAAACTTATGGAATTAATAATTTATGATAATATAATACAAATACAATAAAAAATATTTAAAAAATAAATTAGAATTTATTTCATGATAAATATGAAAACCATTTTTAGTGTCAACGTAGTGCTTGCGTAACACTGGAAAAGACAAATTTGGTGTCCTAAATATAATATTTTAGATGGAAGATGTATTTTATAAGATTTTTTAATAGATATTAATTATTATTTATTATTTTTATGTATATATATATATGAATTTTTTAGATATATAACAAGTGACTTGTCCAAATGCTTATGCAATGCTTGCATAAGACTTGAAAAGTCAAAATAACATATTAAATAAGTTTTCATGACATAGATGTCAGTAAATATACATATGAAGTTTATATAAAATTTTTTATTTAGATTTATTTTATTATTTTCATTATGTTCATTTATTTTTAATTTTTATTGATGATACTATTACCTTAAATGCTTATGCAGCACTGACTCAGTGCATGTGAAAGCAGTAAAAAATCAAGTAAATGATTTTAAAAACTCTTAAAGAAATATTTTTTGGGTAATTTATAGTGTAACAAAAATTTCATAGATAAAAATAACATATTTGAGATGTTTTAATGTATTATATTTTAATTTAATTTTTTTCATTTTATTTTTAAAATCAAATTAATTGAATAGTTCCAAAAATTGACATTAATGATATTTTTTAATTAACAATACTTTATTAAATTATTTAAAATTATTAAAAAATATTATATTTTTTTAATTTATTTTTATATGGTTGAAAATATCAATCATCGTCCATTTTTTTATTTACTTTTTCTTTTATATAACTTTCTTGACCCCTAAAGAGTAAAAAACTTTAATATCGTGGTATTTTTCAAAAGGGTTAGCAAGGGTTAAAACAAATAGATAAGGGTGAAAACATCACCTAAACTTGTCAAAATTTTATTAGAGGGGAGTATTTAGAATAAACCTAATCTTATAATAAAATAATAAAATTTTGGATCCATTTTTACTATAAAATTATTTTACATTAATTTAATACTTTAGGTAATTCCAAGAGTGCCCCTCCTCTCACTTATTAAAAGAAAACTCCTCTGCTCTCTTCTCTTCTCTACACCTTTTTAATACTATAACTCAGCCAATACTTGATCAAATACCTTCATAAAATCCTTACCCATTTTATATAGGTATTATTTTAGGAATAATACCAACCTTAGAGGGTTTAAGGTTTAAAAAAATGGAGGTTTTCTAAAGAGGTTGTATTGCCTTTAACCAAATGTTTTGATTTTATTTATTCTTATATCTCCATAAAATATTATTCAAAAACATACTGAAATAATAACATAAGTATATTCCATATACTAACACGCTTTTATATAAATCTAATAATGTAAGGGCTTAGATCTATATGGATCGAACCCTTGCGTGTTTCTGTGTCTTGAGGTGTCTAGAGGAGGCTCAGAAGAAGTATGGAGTAGTTTGTAGCTAGAAGATGGAGGTAGGGAAGGATTTCACATCATGAAGAGTTACACGGCACGAAATTGGGTATCATTTCATGTAATAGATCAGAATTTTAAAAATAAAAATAAAGTGAAGAGTTTGTGGGTTTTTCAGTGGAAACTGAACCCTAGGAATTACACAACATGAAAGGGGATTACACATCATGAAATTCCCTGATGCTGTATATTTTAAAATATTTACAATTTTTCGGGTTGTTAAGAACTATAGTTATAGAAGAACTATCTCAAGTCCAAGAAACATGATGACCCTATCTTTAATTTTTTGTGGATTCCTTCATCAATGATTGATTCCTAGCATCCATCTTTGATCTGTGGTGACTCGGGTAGATTCAATGTGTGTTTTCCTTCATTTTCTAACAATTTCTCTGGGTTTTATCTCTTTTACTCTTGTATATTCTTTTAATGCCATTTATTTTTCTTACCCATGGTTATAATGTGGTTTCTCATGGTTTTTTTTGCTATGGTTGTGTCACATCATCCTCGAATGGATGCAGTTCTTGTAGGATGAGTGATCAAAGATCCATTGTGTGGTTTGTTATTATGCAAAGAATGTCGACAACCTTTTGAGGTAGGATATTCATTGATTTGATATTAATTCATATGAAATCATAGAGTTATCATGATTTATCCCCTTTGATCACAATGAAATTAACCTAATAATTATTTTAACTAGGTTAAATAATTGGTATTGATCGCATGGTGATGTTTTTGTTTGTATCGTGATAATGATTTGCCTCTTGATTTGCTATATAGTGATCAAAGATCTGTTCCATGGTCATCTATCATGAAAATAATGTCGATGACCTTTTGAGGTAGGTGATTCATTTATTCTATATTTATTTATGTTAAATTGTAGAGTTAGCATCATTTATCCCCTTGGATCATAATAAAATTAACCTAATAATTATTTTAACTAGATTAAATAATTGGTATCAATCACATGGAAATGTTGTTGTTTGTACCATGATAACAGTTTGCCTCTGGATTTTCTAGATATTGTGATATCTATGCCTTTCTTCATTTATAATGATGTTATTTATGGAAATTGGTAAATAACTTAAATCCATAATTAATTTATAATTAATTGGATAAAAGATAGAGTGGCATGTTTAATGAATCCAATTTTTTTGCAATTTGATGATAATCAAATTGATGCAGATATGCATGTTTAATTGAATTTGATGATGAACTTGAATCATGTTTATGCTTGTTGATAAAATAATTATTGACGTATTAAATTAATTTTTTGATTAATTTTTGATAGCTTGGGATATCTTGTTGTATAGGTTTCCTATAGTTATAATGTGTTAAAAATGAATCGGTTAATTCAAGTTGGAATAAGAAATGATTATGTGATAAAATATTATGCCTTTTGGGGCCTAATTTTCCTATTTTCTTGTAAATGTTGAGTGTATTGTGCTATGGATCCATGAGATCTTGTTGTGTGTGAAGGCTCGATGCCTTACTTTAGGGCCAATTTCCCAATAACTATGTTTGTTTACTGTTGTTTGGGATGTGACGTGAGCTTGTGATGGCTGATCCTGGAGGGTTGTTATGGTATGTGGGGCGGGTAGGCCCAGATGTGTTGTGAGCCTAGGATGGCTAAGCATGGAGTCCTATTGTAGTATGTGGGTGGGGAAGCTCGGATGTATTGTAAGCCTAGGATGGCTGAGCCTAGAGGGTTTTTGGGATATGAGGGGTGGGGAGGCCCAGTTTTTGTGGCATCAATTGACATCTGGAGTAGCAAGATGCATCAGGATATGCATGTGGGTGTTGAGGAGGACATCGAAGATGATAAAATGGGTTGAAGCTAGGATTAACCATTTTTATGAAATTTGGATGCTTGTTTGAATCATTTGCTTGGACGAAAGCCATGTTTTTGTTTATATACTTTCCTTTCCCCGCTACTTGAGTTAGATGGTTTTGGTTACTCTCCTTCTAAGAGTGGAAAAGACATGTGGGGTTTTCCATGTGATTTCCATGTTTATATTATCATGGTTGGATGGGTCTATGCTCCTACTATAGGTTGAGAAGGCTCAATGGGTAGTTCATCTAATCACTGTGATGAGTCCCTTGTGTTTGGTATCTTAGAATTTTTTCCTAGAACCCCTGGTAATATGGGAAGTAATGATGTTAATGAATGAATAAATTTTTAACCCATAGGGTTTGATCTTTCTGGGATGCAATGTTGAGGTTATAATTCTGAGAAGTTGGGGACTCGGTTTTCTTATGTATAGAGGGCATGGATCTTTATTATATTACTAATGTAATGTAATGTGGAAAATATTAATGGTTAAATAATTAATTAATTTAAATTGAAACTGATGAAAAATGGATAAAATAACTTAATTTATCTCTTTAAATAGTTGTGTGCTTATAGGATATTTGGTCTTAGTAGTGGCAGTCGGGAGTCTGAGCGACATTAGATGCAGTTGAGTCCAATAATAGGATATTCCCATAGTGTGGTTGTGAGCTATATTATATCATGTACTTTTTTCTCTATATGATACTCCACCCTATCGGTTAGGGAAACTGACACCCTGGGGATTCTGAGCCCTGGGGGGTGTTTTCCCCAATATCCTGGTGGGAGGATGGATGGATGGCTACCCCCTTTGGCCCTGATCTCTTCTCTTGGTAGTTACTTGTGCTGGTATTCATGGTGGATAGTTTTCCTCATATATGTGTGTAGAGGTATGTCATGGATTGTTGTTATTTTACACACATGTATTCTAGAGATAATTTCATAAGGACTGTTATAGTTACAACATGTATAGGTTGTAATGGATTGAGTATCCTTACTCAATGTATGGGTTGTAATAGCTTAAGGTATAATAATTGATGTAAAATACACATTATACAAGTTTTGGTGTCTCTTAGAAAATACCTAGTTACTTTTGGTTATATGGACGTGGTGGTGTGATGCACGGGGTGCATGTTGTGGTGCTTCACCTAGGTGTTTGCATGCTATCATTTTTAGAGAGAGATGCTCAGGAAGTGTGATGCTGGGTAAAAGTGGAAAACTAGTGGGGAAGTGGTCGAGGGGGTACCCTTTATATTATTTATTATATTTCCTTGTATGAAATAATTGGTGGTAGTAGCCATGGTGAGGCTGGGAACTTAGTATACCTGTTTAGGTGACGAGTTAGTTTCACTTATTGTTCACTATTCTTTAGCATGATTTCTTTACCTTTTTCATAAGAGGATCTAAGGATGATCCTATTGATTATACTATTATACTGAACCAATGTATATCAGGTCATTTAGAGAAGGTTGGAGATCATGCTAGTTACTACTAGATTGGGGTTTAGTAAGATATTTTTGGGCTTCGTAACCACTGTCATCTTTACTTTTATTTTGGTACTTGTAGTTTTCCTTTCAGTTGTAGTGTTTCTTGCATGAAATTACATTTTTGTACTTTTTTCCTATATATTTTATTCTGGGTAGGATTTGGTTGTTTTCTACCTTATCTCTCTATTCCGCATGTGTTCTCTTAGAGGGTAATTCCTCTCATCTATGTGTTCATTATACCCTCAGTGCTAGTCACCAACCCGGGGCCTACTGGAGGTGAGACTTAGGTTTCACTATCTCTCTTATCCTATTGTTGAACTAATAGGGGTACACCTTGTGGGGAGAGGGTCTTGAAAAATAAACTATGACCATCTCCTCTTCCATAAAATGGGAAATGAAATTGTTGTTCGTCTGTGCAGTGGACTACCACCTCACGAACCGATGAAATTAATTTTTCATCATGACCTATCACATCTAGTTATAATGATGGATTTAATTTATATATATTATATTAAGAACATATTTATAATTATATAAAATAATATATTATCTATTTTCTTAACTTTCCATTCATTGAAAAATGATAATGGTGCTTGTGCATGCATATTGATTACCAACTCCACAAAGAAATATGATTCATTTTTCATGAACATATCACATGGATTATATATATAAGAATATTTAAAGAAATAATGTGATATTTATTATATAATAATAATTATATGGAGATAAAATAATACTTACCTTTCCATCATTTTTTTGAAAATTGGAAACGTTACTCATGTATATATACGTCCTACCATCTTCATGATTGTAACGTAGTTCATTTTTCAAAACCATATTTTATGGTTGGATTTAAAAGTATAATTTATGTATAAAAATGATGATTATTTGATGACTATTATTCTGTATATTATTAAATAATGATCTCTTTTACCTTATTCAACCAACTAAATTCATTTTGTACATATGATACAAATATCATCAAAATGTTAATTGATTAAGTAATTAAATATAACATGGTAATAAATAAAATAAAAGTAATAATAAACTTTAAAAAATTTATTAATAAAGTTTAAAATTAATATGATTTTATAATTAAATAATATAAATAACATACATGATGATTATGAATCGAGTTAAGGGACACTTTACCTTAAAAACTCATTTTAAATGTTTTTAAAGATATATTTTTCTAAATATTTTTCTCCCATGTTCATATTCTTAAAAATATTTTGTGGAAGTATTTATATGAAAATAAATTGTTTATAAAAGATATTTTATGTCACTTATAAATTTCTTCCAAATGTTTTAAAAATAAATCTTTTATGTATTTTATTATGAAATGTTTTAAATTTATTAACAAAAGGAAAAAATAATGTTCTATTTAATGTATACAATGTTAATGGATTTTCCCACCGTTGCAACCATTATTTTATATTTGGATTCATTTATAAGCCTCCATGTGATATAAAAATAAAAACTCTCCTTCCATCTATTCTGGGTATCTTATTATTTGAAAATGGGTTTTTAAAATAAAAGAGTATTTCGATATCCAAAATTATTTTACATAAGGGTTAAAAATATTTTTTCAATGGATTTATGATGAAATGGTGAAATATTAAAAAAAAATATTCTTGATATAGTCCTTGGAAATTTTTTATGATCAGGTGATCCTGGTATAACTCTATTTTTCATTAGTTAGTGATTATGTTCTTCGGAGAATTTTTTTGGGAAGTTGGTTGTATTGGTTATTCCACTTGAAAGGTTAATTGTAAGGGTTATATGAAGATGATGTCCCAATGAATCTACATGAATTTTCTATGATTATTAAAGAGTTTTTATGGAAATAGTTTTATTTCAAAAGGTAATCTAATGATATTTTGTTTTAATGGAAAGATTACGTTCTTTCAGGTTAAAAAAAGTTACATTTTTAAGAAAAAAATATTATGGGTTATCATGTTTTCTAAGAAACCCTCGTGATTATGATTTTTCCTTTATGATTTCTTATAACATTTTTCATGAAAAAATCTAGGTAGTAAGTCTTATTTTATGTGTAAGTAAATTATTATTTATGTTCAAATTGTAATATATTAAATGAAAACTCTCTTTATGATTTCGTGGTTTTAAAATGAAATAAGCGGTTTCCTTGTTCTTATTTTTATATCCCTTAATAATATTTTTGTTCTCATATTATGTTTTTAAATTTTTTTCATATAGTTTAAGTATGATTAGAAACAAAGAAGTTAAATGGAAAATTATAAATATTTTTCATGAAATAAAATGTCTTTTATTTTAAAAGTTTTTTGTTGTGGAAAAAATGGATACTGAGAAGAAGTTTCTAAATTTTAATGTAAGGGTTTATTATGTAAGTTTATAACCTAATTTTATAAAAATCTAAACCTAAAAGAATCTTTGAAATGAGAGAAAGTTAATTATTTTCTAAAGATTCAATATATTGATTATTTAAGGTTGGTCACTTACAAAAGAGGCCTTCAAACTTGACTTGGAACCATCTCTCGTCTTCATTATGCCACTCTAACTCAATAACCCATCATCAGTCCCTTTACTTAGTATTTCTATCAGTCATAAGATTTTCATGCCCACTAAGGTGAATGTGCATGGTATGAGTATGAAAATCAATATGACACTACTATCAGACCCCTAAAACATGCCACAATATATATGTGTGTGTGTGAGTGAATGTATAATATCATATGAAAATTCATAACACTCATCATATAGAATACAATTTGGGTCATCATGTGTTAACATTTTTACCTCCCTTGGTAATTGCATCTGAATCATGAGAGGGGCATAACATATCCATATCCCTTGAGAAACGCATATGAATCATGGGAGGGGTGTAATGTATCCATATCCCATAGGAAAAACCAGGGAATACACCCTTAGTTAAATCACAACTAGGATAACATAACAAACACCATGCATCACACAGCCCAAAACCTATCCCTCAACAAATAACTGTCACATCCCTACTGAAAATCAGGCCTTTAGCGACCGCCATTGGCGGTCGCTGTTGCCTCGTCGCTAGAGGCTTTCAGCGACCGCCAATGGCGGTCGCTATAGACGGCCGGCAGATCGGCCTTCAGCGACCGCCAAGCGGTCGCTGCAGCCCCTCTGCCGGGCACCCTATAGCGACCGCCTATGGCGGTCGCTAGTATAAAAAAAAATTTAATTTTTTTTTATTGAATTGAAAATATAAATATAAATATATATATATATATATATATATATATATATATATATTCATATATATACTATTAAATACAATATATTAAATATATATATATATATATAATATATTTTAAATGTTTTAATATATATATAATATATATATAATATCAAATCATTGTGCTATAATAATTTAAAAACTTCGATTCAAGAAATAATCTCATTTCAGGTCTTTCGGAGCACGTTTGCTCCGAATGGGACCGTCGCACGCCGTTTTGGTGTTTTATGGCGCCGGAAAAACGTTTCCGGCCACCGCGGTCAAACGGCACCTCCGAATGAGGTGCCGTCTTGCCGACCATTTCACAATTCACGCCCCAGATGTTGTCGTACGGTTTCATGGCATTCGGAGGTCGTTCGAGTGGTTTTGACCCCCCAACGCGCCATTTCAGCGCGCGCCGCGCTGCTGAAAAGGACACAATCGGACGTGTCGCGCGAACCGCACGTCCGATGGACGTGCGGCCTCCTCCTGCATCTCAGGAATAATATTTATATCGTTCCCGTGCGGTTTCAGGTCGTTCGGAGCACGTTTGCTCCGAATTGGACCGTCGCACGCCGTTTTGGTGTTTTAGGGCGCCGGAAACACGTTTACGGCCGCCGCGGTCAAACGGAACCTCCGAATGAGGTGCCTTCTGGTCGACCATATCACAATTCACGCCCCGGATGTTGTCGTACGGTTTCGTGGCATTCGGAGGTCGTTCGGGTGGTTTTGACCCCCCAACGCGCCATTTCAGCGCGCGCCGCGCTGCTGAAAAGGACACAATCGGACGTGCCCTGCACACCACACGTCCGCTGGACGTGCTTCCTCCTCCTGCATCTCAGGAATAATATTTCTATCATTCCCGTGCGGTTTAAGGTCTTTCGGAGCACGTTTGCTCCGAATGGGACCGCCGCACGCCGTTTTGGTGTTTAATGGCGCCCGAAACGCGTTTCCGGCCGCTGCGGTCACACGGCACCTCCGAATGAGGTACCGTCTAGCCGAACATTTCACAATTCACGCCCCGGATGTTTTCGTACGGTTTAGTGGCATTCGGAGGTCGTTCGGGTGGTTTTGACCCCCCAACGCGCCATTTCAGCGCGCGCCGCGCTGCTGAAAAGGACACAATCGGACGTGCCACGCGCACCGCACGTCCGATGGACGTGCGGCCTCCTCCTGCATCTCAGGAATAATATTTCTATCGTTCCCGTGCGGTTTCAGGTCGTTCGGAGCACGTTTACTCCGAATTGGACCGCCGCACGCCGTTTTGGTGTTTTATGGCGCCAGAAACGCGTTTCCGGCCTCCGCGGTCACACGGCACCTCCGAATGAGGTTCCGTCTAGCCGACCATTTCACAATTCATGCCCCGGATATTGTCGTACGGTTTCGTGGCATTCGGAGGTCGTTCGGGTGGTTTTGACCCCCCAACGCGCCATTTCAGCGCGCGCCGCGCTGCTGAAAAGGACACAATCGGATGTGCCACGTGCACCGCATGTCCGATGGATGTGCAGCCTCCTCCTGCATCTCAGGAATAATATTTCTATCGTTCCCGTGCAGTTTCAGGTCGTTCGGAGCACGTTTGCTCCGAATTAAACCGTCGCACGCCGTTTTGGTGTTTTATGGCGTCGGAAACGCGTTTCCGGCCGCCGCGGTCACACGGCACCTCCGAATGAGGTGCCCTCTGGCCGACCATTTCAAAATTCACGCCCCAGATGTTGTCGTACGGTTTCGTGGCATTTGAAGGTCGTTCGGGTGGTTGTGACCCCCCAACGCGCCATTTCAGCGCGCGTCGCGCTGCTTAAAAGGACACAATCGGACGTGCCGCGCGCACCGCCCGTCCGATGGACGTGCGGCCTCCTCCTGCATCTCAGGAATAATATTTCTATCATTCCCATGCAGTTTCAGGTCGTTCGGAGCACGTTTGCTCCGAATTGGACCGCCGCAGGCCGTTTTGGTGTTTTATGGCGCCGGAAACGCGTTTCCGGCCGCCGCGGTCACATGGCACCTCCGAATGAGGTGCTGTCTGGCCGAAAATTTCACAATTAATGCCCCGGATGTTGTTATACGATTTCGTGGCATTCGGAGGTCGTTCGGGTGGTTTTGACCCCCAACGCGCCATTTCAGCGCGCGCCGCGCTGCTGAAAAGGACACAATCGGACGTGCCGCGCGCACTGCACGTCCGATGGACGTGCGGCCTCCTCCTGCATCTTAGGAATAATATTTCTATTGTTCCCGTGCGATTTCAGGTCGTTAGGAGCACGTTTTCTTTGAATGGGACCGCTGCACACCGTTTTGGTCTTTTATGGCGCCGTAAACGCGTTTCCGGCCGCCGCGGTCACACGGCACCTCCGAATAAGGTGCCGTCTGACCGACCATTTCACAATTCACGCCCCGGATATTGTCATACGGTTTCGTGGCATTCGGAGGTCGTTCGGGTGGTTTTGACCCCCCAACGCGTCATTTCAGCGCGCGCCGCGCTGCTGAAAAGGACACAATCGGACGT
Source organism: Viscum album (assembly GCA_963277665.1). NCBI lineage: Eukaryota > Viridiplantae > Streptophyta > Magnoliopsida > Santalales > Viscaceae > Viscum > Viscum album. The sequence continues at coordinate 1,618,251,730 of OY728158.1, forward strand.
GTCGTGCGCACCGCACGTCCGATGGACGTGCGGCCTCCTCCTGAATCTCAGGAATAATATTTCTATCGTTCCCGTGCGGTGTCAGGTCGTTCGGAGCACGTTTGCTCCGAATTGGACCGCCGCACGCCGTTTTGGTGTTTTATGGCGCCGGAAACGCGTTTCCGGCCGCCGTGGTCACACGGCACCTCCGAATGAGCTGTCGTCTAGCCGACCATTTCACAATTCACGCCCCGGATTTTGTCGTACGGTTTCGTGGAATTCGGAGGTAGTTTGGGTGGTTTTGACCCCCCAACGCGCCATTTCAGCGCGCGCCGTGCTGCTGAAAAGGACACAATCGGACGTGCCGCGCGCACCGCACGTCCGATGGACGTGCGGCTTCCTCCTGCATCTCAGGAATAATATTTCTATCGTTCCCGTGCGGTTTCAGGTCGTTCGGAGCACGTTTGCTCCGAATGGGACCGTCGCACGCCGTTTTGGTGTTTTATGGCGCCAGAAACGCATTTCCGGCCGCCGCAGTCACACGGCACCTCCGAATGAGGTGCCATCTATCCGACCATTTCACAATTCACGCTCCGGATATTTTCGTACGGTTTCGTGGCATTCGGAGGTCGTTCGGGTGGTTTTGACTCCCCAACGCGCCATTTCAGCGCGCGCCGCGCTGCTGAAAAGGACACAATCGGACGTGCCGCACGCACCGCACGTCCGATGGACATGCGGCCTCCTCCTGCATCTCAGGAATAATATTTCTATCGTTTTCGTGCGGTTTCAGGTCGTTCGGAGCCCGTTTGCTCCGAATTGGAGCGTCGCACTCCGTTTTAGTGTTTAATGGCGCCGGAAACGCGTTTCCGGCCGCCTCGGTCACACGGCACCTTCGAATGAGGTTCCGTCTGGCCGACCATTTCACAATTCACGCCCCAGATGTTGTTGTACGGTTTCGTGGCATTCAGAGGTCGATAGGGTGGTTTTGACCCCCCAACGCGCCATTTCAGCGCGTGCCGCGCTGCTGAAAAGGACACAATCAGACGTGTCGCGCGCACCGCACGTCCGATGGACGTGCGGCCTCCTCCTGCATCTCAGGAATAATATTTCTATCGTTTCCGTGCGGTTTTAGGTCGTTCGGAGCACGTTTGCTCTGAATTGGACCGCCGCACGCCGTTTTGGTGTTTTATGGCGCCGGAAACGCGTTTCCGGCCGCCGCGGTCACACGGCACCTCCGAATGAGGTGACGCCTGGTAGAACATTTCACAATTCACGCCCCGGATGTTGTCGTACGGTTTCGTGGCATTCAGAGGTCGTTCGGGTGGTTTTGACCCCCCAACGCGTCATTTCAGCGCGCGCCGCGCTGCTGAAAAGGACACAATCGGACGTGTCGCGCGCACTGCACGTCCGATGGACGTGCGGCCTCCTCCTGCATCTCAGGAATAATATTTCTATCGTTCCCGTGTGGTTTCAGGTCGTTCGGAGCACGTTTGCTCCGAATTGGACCGCCGCATGCCGTTTTGGTGTTTTATGGCGCCGGAAACGCGTTTCCGGCCGCCGCGGTCACACGACACCTCCGAATGAGGTGTCGTCTGGCTGACCATTTCAAAATTCATGCCCCGGATGTTTTCGTACGGTTTCGTGGCATTCGGAGGTCGTTCGGGTGGTTTTGACCCCCCAACGCGTCATTTCAGCGCGCGCCGCGCTGCTGAAAAGGAAACAATCGGACGTGCCGCGTGCACCGCACGTCCGATGAACGTGCAGCCTCATCCTACATCTCAGGAATAATATTTCTATCGTTCCCGTGCGGTTTCAGGTCGTTCGGAGCACGTTTTCTCCGAATTGGACCGTCGCACGCCGTTTTGGTGTTTTGTGGCGCCGGAAACGCGTTTCCGGCCGCCGCGGTCACACGGCACCTCCGAATGAGGTGCCGTCTAGCCGACCATTTCACAATTCATGCCCCGGATGTTGTCGTACGGTTCCGTGGAATTCGGAGGTCGTTCGGGTGGTTTTGACCCCACAATGCGCCATTTCAGCGCGCGCCGCGCTGCTGAAAAGGACACAATCGGACGTGCCGCGCGCACCGCACGTCCGATGGACGTGCGGCCTCCTCCTGCATCTCAGGAATAATATTTCTATTGTTCCCGTGCGGTTTCAGGTTGTTCGGAGCACGTTTGCTCCGAATGGGACCGCCGCACGCCGTTTTGGTGTTTTATGGCGCCGGAAACGCGTTTCTGGCCGCCGCGGTCACACAACACCTCCGAATGAGGTGCCGTCTAGCCGACCATTTCACAATTCACGCCCCGGATATTTTCGTACGGTTTTGTGGCATTCGGAGGTCGTTCGGGTGGTTTTGACCCCCCAACGCGCCATTTCAGCGCGCGCTGCGCTGCTGAAAAGGACACAATCAGACGTGCCGCGTGCACCGCACGTCCGATGGACGTGCGGCCTCCTCCTTCATCTCAGGAATAATATTTCTATCGTTCTCGTGCGGTTTCAGGTCGTTCGGAGCCCGTTTGCTCCGAATTGGACCGTCGCACGCCGTTTTAGTGTTTAATGGCGCCGGAAACGCGTTTCCGGCCGCCGCGGTCACACGGAACCTCCGAATGAGGTTCCGTCTGGCCGACCATTTCACAATTCACGCCCCGGATGTTGTCGTATGGTTTCATGGCATTCGAAGGTCGTTCGGGTGGTTTTGACCCCCCAACGCGCCATTTCAGCGCGCGCCGCGCTGCTGAAAAGGACACAATCGGACGTGCCGCGCACACCGCACGTCCGATGGACGTGCGGCCTCCTCCTGCATCTCAGGAATAATATTTCTATCGTTCTCGTGCGGTTTCAGGTCGTTCGGAGCACGTTTGCTCCGAATTGGACCGCCGCACGCCGTTTTGGTGTTTTATGGCGCCGGAAACGCGTTTCCGGACGCCGCGATCACACGGAACCTCCGAATGAGGTGTCGTCTAGCCGAACATTTTACAATTCACGCCCCGGATGTTGTCGTACGGTTTCGTGGCATTCGGAGGTCGTTCGGGTGGTTTTGACCCCCCAACGCGTCATTTCAGCGCGCGCCGCGCTGCTGAAAAGGACACAATCGGACATGCCACGCGCACCGCACGTCCGATGGACGTGCGGCCTCCTCCTGCATCTCAGGAATAATATTTTTATCGTTCCCGTGCGGTTTCAGGTTGTTCAGATCACGTTTGCTCTGAATTGGACCGTCGCACGCCGTTTTGGTGTTTTATGGCGCCGGAAACGCGTTTCCGGCCGCCGCAGTCACACGGCACCTCAAAATGAGGTTCCGTCTGGCCGACCATTTCACAATTCACGCCCTGGATGTTTTTGTACGGTTTCGTGGCATTCGGAGGTCGTTCGGGTGTTTTTGACCCCCCAACGCGCCATTTCAGCGCGCGCCCCGCTGCTGAAAAGGACACAATCGGACGTGCCGCGCGCACCGCACGTCCGATGGACGTGCGGCCTCCTTCTGCATCTCAGGAATAATATTTCTATCGTTCTCGTACGGTTTCAGGTCATTCAGAGCACGTTTGCTCTGAATGGGACCGCCGCACGCCGTTTTGGTGTTTTATGGCGCCGGAAACGCGTTTCCGGCCGCCGCGGTCACACGGCACCTCCGAATGAGGTGCCGTCTGGCCGACCAATTCACAATTCACTGCTACCTCCTTCTGGTGGGCCAGGTGCCTACAACAAATAAACATTATAAATATTTTAATAACAAAAATAATTTAAATTAAATAAATAAATACAGTATATACCTGGGTCGTATGATCCCCTGTACCATCAGCTCGACGCACATATTCCCGCAGTGCTCTAACCTCAGCTGTCAATTGCGCATTTGTCTCCTCGGAAGTGCGCAGCCGTGCCTCAAAATCTGACATCTGTTGTGTCATATGAGCAACAGCAGGACCGACAACCGCAGCGCGTGACACTACAGAACGAGGAATCCCTGCTCCATAGGTCAAACTATAGCCATGCCCGTCCCGACCAATAATGCGATGAAAGATCTCATCCCGTCGCATGGGAAGCTGTCGTTGGTCCTCTGGCAGATGTTCTAACTCAGCTTCAAATTGAGCCTGTGAAATATTTAAATATATATAAATATATATATGTTAATATATAGATTTATGTAATTATTGGTAAGTATAGACACTTACTATCAATGCTGCAACCTCTGGATCATTGCGATCACGAGTCCTTATCCACACTGACATTTTATCAGTTGCTGCACCTTTCCCTCGCAACTGTATATTAAAAGAATATAAACACAAAACCATATTAATTAATAAATTAAAAAATGAATAATATATACCTCATGTCGGATCTGAGACACGTGACGAGTCCCGAGCCTGTGAGCTGGTCCCTGCAACGCTCGATTCTCCGAATGGCGTGTTGACACCTCCTACATTCAATTCATTCAAATTTAAAAAAAATCACATATTCTTGAAAATATATATACAACAAAATAATTAATATACAAACCGCAACACCCTCAGTAGACCAATATGCAACCAAGTCACGCCACTGAGCCGGGAGGACACCTCTCGGGACTTTTTCCAAAATGTCAAGGGCACCCACATTTGGTACCCAGTGGTCCCTCTTCACTTTGCCTTTATAATCTTTCCACATCTTACGGAATTTGCTCATACACACGGGCCGAAACTCTTCAGGGCATACTTTCAAATTTTTCTATAAAGAAAATAATCAAACATATTAGTATTCTTTATAAATAGAAAATAAAGTAAAATTATTTTCTTACCTGAACCTCCCTCCATAGACGATCTAATGTGTCCTGAGGGATAGAAGCCCAATCACGCGTGGTCAATGGAAATCGATGTGGGTCACGTATGATATGACCCAGCTGACGAATAAATGCCGGGGCATTCGGTCCCATGGGATGAAATACCTCATCAAATGAAACATCTATCGTCGTGTCGGAATTCCATGATAATATGCCACAACCAGGGCCTCTCCTGCGAGAGGAAGAAGCAGCCGAGTCTGATCCTGTTGAAAACAATTTTATATATAAATTAACAAATGTTATATATATATATATGTCAATTACATAAAAAATATAGATAATGACATTCAAACATACCTTGACCCTGAGACGTAGATGCCTCAGATGGATGATGTGGATCTTCTACCTCTTCCCCTGACATGTCTGCAGTCATAGAAAATATCAGTAATGAGTCCAAAGTGTTTAAAAGATAAATTGGATTGTTCTTAATAAATCAAACTTGTACAACTATTAATCAAACAAAAAATGGATTGAATAATTAGTTGTGAATGAATTTTAAAAAATCAGAAAGTTAATCAACCTAAATATTTATTACTGAATTAACTTACAAAAGTGAGGATTAAAACTTATAAGGATTTATAAAATGATTAGATAATTTATGATATCCTAGGACATTCTACTGAATAGCGGGAAAACAATTATACCTTTCATTAAGCATGCAAATCGACCATTTCTCCTTCAACAGTCGCTCTGACCCAATAAATATCTTCTTTATGTTGAACTATGGTATGTTGATCAAGTTGTTGGTAAACAAACAGAACAGTCTCGGGTTCATCTTCTTTAAATAAAAACACTCCTCGCCGAGACATTTTGACAACAACTTGCCAACTTGGATCCGAAGGCAAAGTAACGAAGAATACTTGTTCCGCTTGTGATGTCAAAATGAAAGGTTCATTCTCAACTCGTTCATTATTTCTGTATAACATATAGTTAAAATTCACCAATGAAAACTGATATTGATCGACTTTACATCCACACACTGGATCAACCCAATTACACTTTAACAATATGTACTTCAAACCGTGTGTGTATACAACTTCAATGATGTCTATCAATTGACCATAGTAATAACCAGAATCGACAAAGGGACAACCGATGCCACTGTTTTGTGTTGCTCGTTTGTCGTCAACATCTTTAATGCGAAATCGAAAACCATTAGCATCAATAGCTTTATAACGACGAGCCGTTATAGATGGACCCTCAGCCAGTTGGATAAATACTTCAGGTAGCGTGGGGTCCCCTAACTCCCTCAGCTTACGAACCTACATAATTTATAAAAATCAATACTAATATATGCAGAAAGAATTAGTTTAATACTTCACTCATAATGAAAATCAATTTATACATACATAATCCTTGAACCAATCATGAAATGCCGCATAATGAGATTGTTGAATTTGCAACTCAGTCGCACGATGCATATCTTCTTTTATCTCATTAATGTGTTTCCTGCAAATGATTACGCGATGTTTAAAAGATCAAATTATGCAAACAAAACATGTAAAAATTATACAAGCACATTGATAAGATACTTACTACATTAATGGTGCAACTGATGGAGTATTGAACAAGATATATCGATGTGCTTGTATCCACTCGATGTTGTCCATATCAAATGTGGTTCCTTCTCCAACTGGACCATCATGAATCCGAGAGGTCTTATCTAATTTTGTTTCAACATCCGTAAGATATTCTGCACAAAAGGTAGTACACTCATCCATCAAATAACCATTGGCTATTGATGCCTCTGGACGAGCTCTATTGCGTATAAATCTTTTCAATGTACTCAAATACCGTTCAATAGGATACATCCACCTGAATTGCACTGGACCAGCAGCCATTACTTCATCAGTTAGGTGCACTGTCAAGTGGACCATAACATTGAAAAATGAGGGGGGGGGGAAAGTTTCTCAAAGTGACAAAGCGTAAGTACAATTCGGTCCTTCAAACTTTTTAAATCACTCATTCGTTGATTTCTTAAACAAAGTTGTCTAAAAAAATTACTCATCTCAATCAAGGGCTGAACAACATTGGGGGATAAACAATCACAAATTGCGATTGGAATCAACTGCTGAAGTAATATGTGATTGTCATGACTTTTCAACCCTTGCAATGTCTTGCTCGTCAGATTCACACACTTTGAAATATTAGAAGAGTAACCATCAGGCACCTTGACCATATTCAAAATGGAAAGAAATGTCTATTTCTCCTCTGTAGTCATCGAATACTGTGCAGCAGGCATATATGCCTTGTTTCCCTCAGCTAACTGTAAATGCAACTGTTTCCTTAAACCCATTTCTTCTAAATCACGGCGTGCATTAACATGGTCCTTTGACTTTCCACTGACACCTAAAATGGTCCACAATATGTTATCACAAACATTTTTTTCAATGTGCATGGCATCCAAATTATGCCTCAACATGTTAGTTTTCCAATACGGAAGACTATAAAAAATACTTTTCTTTTTTCCAATTGTGACTGCGCTGCCTACCCGCAGCACGAATATTACGTACTGGAGGAGCCACCAAATCCTGAATTTCATATACCGTGCGGATGTTTTCTTCCTCAATCTGCGATAACATTTCGACTCCTGTCATGATCTTTGGTGCTAGGATGAACTCTCTAGAACCATCAAATGCCACTCTGTCCTTTCTGAACCTGTGCTGGGGAGGGAGAAAATGCCTGTGACCCATGTATGCCCATTTTTTGGAATGTTTAAGCCATACAAATTTTTTACTTTTATTGCAACAAGGGCAAGCAAATTCCCCTTTCGTACTCCAGCCTGATAAATTTGCATAAGCTGGGAAGTCATTGATTTTCCACAATAAAGCAGCATGTAGTTTGAACATTTCATTCGTTTTGCAGTCATAAGTCATCACACCATCGCCCCAAAATTCATTCAACTCATCAATCAATGGCTGAAGGTAAACATCAATTTTATCCCCTAGACTTTTAGGTCCATCAATAAGAGTGGAAAGTAATATAAATTGTTGCTTCATACAAAGCCACGGAGGAAGATTATATGGAACCAACACCACGGGCCATGTGCTATGAGTTGCACCAACCATAGACTTGAATGGATTGAAACCATCTGCTTCCAATACCAATCGTACATTACGAACATCTTTAGCAAAGTCGGGATGTCTCTTATCAAAATCCTTCCATGCATGAGAGTCTGCCGGGTGGGTTAACATGTCACTTTCATGAACTCTTTCTGCATGCCATCTCATTAAATTAGAAACTTTAGATGACATAAAAAATCTTTTCAACCTCGGTTTAAGGGGAAAGTAACGCATTTTCTTTACGGAAATCGGTTTCCCCTGTATCGCAATCTGACTTTGATGAGTCTTATTTCCCCTATTCTCTTTCCACCTGGAAGCACCACAAACCGTACAAATATCCAAATGAGCAGTTTCATTTCTAAACAACATACAGTTGTTTGCACATGCATCTATAGTCTCATATGTAAAACCTAAGTTCTATGTCAACTTACGAGCATAGTAATACGACTCAGGAATCTTAGCGTCGACAGGAAGAACTTTTTTCAATAAAACCAAAAACATGTCGAATGATGTGTCTGGCCAATTATTCAAAGTCTTCAAATGCAACAACTCCACGATAAACGACAGTTTATTATAAGAAGTACATCCAGGATATAATTCTGTTTTCGCATCATCAAGTACTTCATAAAACCTCCTCGAATCACGATCTGCACCATAGCGAAGATTTATCTCACCGGTCTCAAGATTCTGGATGTCAATGCCTTCAGGATCAAACCCACGTACCATTTCAGTAAGCATTTCATGCATTGGATCAGTCATCCTTGCATCAACATCCATCTGAGTTGCATCTGTATTTTGACAACGAACATATTCTTCTCCATGACGAGTCCAACTCTTATAATTTTTCAGAAATCCATTAAAGAAAAGGTGCTCCCTCACAATATCTCGTGTGAATTGATATCTGTTAGCACATTTTCTACATGGACAACTAATATAGTCACTTTCAAATCCTCTCGTGAAGTCAATAAACTGCATAATGCCATTGAAATATTCTCTAGACGTTCGATTTAGAAGATCAATCCAACTCTTATCCATAATAATATCTGTATAACAAACATTTACACAATACTTATTACATTTACATTTTTCAAATCAACTATATTCAAAATAAATATTAACCATTTGTTTATGAACCATTGATAAAATAATAATGTAACTGAAAGCTCATGTTACCTGATTGAGCTACAAACCTGAAAGGGAGGGGAGCCGAAGGCGGTGCTGCGAGGGAGAGGAGGCAGCGAAGGGGAGCCGGATCCAAAGGCGGTGCGGCAAGGGAGGGGACGGGCGGCGGCGGCGGCGGGGAGCTGGAGGAGAGGAGGCGGTGAGGGGAAGGGGGACGGGCAGCGAGGGGGGGGGGGGGTGTCCGGGGTCGAGGGGGGGGGGGGCTGTCCGAGGTGCGGGGAGGGGTGTCCGGGGTGTCGGGGGCCTGTCAGGGGTGCGGGTAGGGGTGTTCGGGGTGCGGGGGTGTCCGGGGTGCGGGGGGGGGGGGGTGTCCGGGGTGCGGGGGGCGGTCTGGAGTGCGCGGGGGGGGGGGGGGGGGGGCTGTCTGGGGTGCGGGGGCGGTCCGGAGTGCGCGGGGGGGGGGGGGGGCTGTCTGGGGTGCGGGGAGGCGTCCGGGGTGCGGGGGGCGGTCCGGAGTGCGCGACGGGGGCTGTCCGGGGTACGGGTGCCGTTCGGGGTGGGGGGAGGGTCGAGAGGCTGGAGGGCGGTGGCCGGAGGCCCGAGGGCGGAGGGCGGTGGCCGGAGGGCAGGCGGCGGGGGAGGGCGGGCGGCGGGGGAGGGCGGGCGGCGGGGGAAGCCGGGCGGCGGGGGAGGCCGGGCGGCGGGGGAGGCCGGGCGGCGGGGGCGGGGAGGGTGGCGAGGGAGGGCGGCGAGGGAGGGAGGGGGTTAGGGCGGCGATCGGGGGATCGGGGTCGAGGGGGCGCGGGGGGGGGGGGGGGGGGGGGGGGCGCAGAAGCCCCCCGTTTTTTTTATGTAGGTTAGCGACCGCCATTGGCGGTCGCTATTGGTTAGCTATAGCGACCGCCAATGGCAGTCGCCCGAGTCTGGGGGGCTTCAATGCCCCCTTTTCTACTATACTAAGTGATTGGTTATCCTAGAAAAAACTCATCAAACTAAGGATCATCTCTTATATGATCACACATCGCATAATCCATCACTCATCATTCACACAATTTGACTCTTGGGTTGCATCATGTTACATAGACAACTATATTATCCTCAATAGATCATGTCACTGAGTCACAAAGAACCATACTTTCTCATGTTCCATTTAATTGGTCACCACTAAGTGATTTTACATCCCTTAGACTCTATCCCCATCCCCCTTCACATGTTAAACCTCTTAATAAGACCATCCATCAATGGTTAGCAGACTAATTCTCTCCTAGGATAATATTCCCCTTGGATATATTTAAACTCACTAGTCTCTCCATGATCCAAACAATGTTATTCTAACCATTCATAACTAAGGTGATTCCCAAGATCCTAATACCATGCTTTATCTCCTTATTTAACTACCAACCATAATGTGAACCCATCTTTGAATCATCAATCACATAATCTACTCCCAATGGAACCCACTTACATATCCATAATAGACAATCTCAGGGAATTTGTCTTCATTATCACCCTTGAACACTTATTATGAATCCATCACATTCATTATCTTGAAAATTAGAAGATTACATGATCGTTGAGAAATCCCAAAATCATACCACCACATTAAAATTTCTTATTCTAATCCAAGAAGTCTCTATATATTCCATCACATGATTCTAAACCCTTTCAGTCCTTACTTGAGTCACTATACCCAAAATCCCATGCCTGCATACCACATCATACACAAGACACGCAATGCATGGATTAATAAGTTATGGACCACCTACCTCTTTTCATAGAGTTAACCCCATGAGTGATGCTCATTAATTTTCAACAAAATTTCCATTGTTCCACCTCAATGTCTATGAGGCATGGTTATATAAAAAACATTCTAATTAGATAATTATATCAATTTATAATAAAATATATAATATATATAATCCATGAAAACTCACTTAGTGGCATGGTAATATAGAAACTACAATAAAATACATATGAATAGTCCATGGCGTACAGCTGATACTCCTATAATAAAAATCCCTATGATTTTTAACTTAATCATCCATCAATTTTAAGTGGAAATGAATAAAATCCTAAGGAAACTCATCAGGAAACTTTCCTATATAGAAATTATATCCAATTACCTATGTTCATACTTCTCAATCATCCTCTAGCCACCACACATGAAATACCCATTTTTTAGGAAAATGTTCATTCTACTCCGATGAAATATGACATCAAATCCCTATATTAGAATAGATTAAATCTAATATAAGAAAGGATAAGTGAAAATAAAAAAGAAGGGGGGATATCTTACCTCCTTCATCATGATAAATTAAAACTAAACCACCCTAGATCAATGAGAAAACAAAAAGAGAAGAATAGGGTAAAGAAATAGGCCCTCTCTTTCTTATTGAAATATGGACCAATAACAGCCTGAGGGTTATTATAAATAAAACCATCAAAATTAATAAGAAAAAAGACCCTCCACTGAGATCTTGGTGGAAAGGTAAATGGAACTACACCAATACCCATCCTACCAATTCTTGGCCCATTACATAACCCTTGAAATTTCTCTCCAAGTCATTAATGACCGTATTTCCACCTTTGAAATCTCTATTTAAACGTCACAAACATGCTCATAACCTCCTTATCCAAATCCAAATAAAAAAATAAAATTCCATAGGCTCTAATTCTATTAGACTCAAGTCATTTCCCAATTCCACTTACACATGATGGTGTAGGTTTTTACAACCACATCAATGAGTTTTTTTAAAATAATAATAATCAAACCAAGTTAATGTGAAAATCAATTTTGTTTTATTGGATAAAAATATGATCATGCACTTGAAATTAGAGAAATAAAATTTATATAAGTCATAGAAGAGTGATAATATAAATAGATACTATGGAATAAAAAGATTAATCTATAAAGATCCAATTTGGTTAATTTGGCATTAAAATCAACAAAAAATGAAGAAAATTGGATTACTAGTAGTGGATACTCATCTTGAATAATTGGGAGTATCAACTTACAAAAGAATATAAAATCAAATGTATATATCTCAAACTGGATAAGTAATGATGAGGCTCTCAATATTAAAGGTAGTGGAAGATCTAGACTTGGAGGTAAAGACATGGTTAAGGCATATCACAACATGGATCCATTAGGACTCCTCCTGAGTTGGTAATGAGATTGAGAGTAACCCTTGAATACCACTTCTAATAAGATAGGGGTGGTGACTAGTACTAAGGATATTCAAACACAATCATGGGGAGGATTACCTTTTTGTTTATTTAAAACCAAACTAATACATCCATAATAAAACATTAAATTATCTTTAACATATTAAATAAACACAAGAATGGGTATGTCACATACACAAAGTCACCCAGATACTAACAAAATAATCTACCATCTCCAAAGAATAGAAGAATACATAACTCCTCCTACTCCTAGATATATCACCTTGTTCCCAAACTAATTTCATCTGGAACCACCTTTGACTCAATCCTATAAGTGTAAAAAACAACATATAAAAGTTAGAGTTAACATATAATATACTCGGTAGGTTAGTTACTAGAAACTATCATGTTTCTATATGAATATATTAATTTAATGCATTCATGAATGACATATGTATTATTATTAAATTTATACACAAAAAATATCAAGGAAAAGATTTAATTCAAGAATAACTTTATTATATGACATTCACTTTGTCCATCCTCATCATCAATCACTATCCTCCATATCATGGTCATCCACATTCCATCATCTACAATCCCATATACACATTTTGTCATAATAATTACCATAGCCCCCTCAAATGTTCCATCTCCTCTCATTATCCTTGAATATAATAAAATAATAGCTACAACCACATTAATCATCACCCATTGTAGCTATAATAACAAAAATTTCATATAACGAATATATATCTATAATAAAAACAACAGAATTATGGTATGACTAAAACTACAATAACCATAATAGTGTTAGGAATACAACATTCCTTAGGTTATATGATATCCCTCCATATCACATCATTCTTTTCAAATAAATCATCCCTTCGGACCACATTAACATCTAAGAATACAATATCCCATCATACTACATCACATAAACCAGTCAATTATCAAATTGAATCATTAATCATAACATAATACCACATTTCACAATATATCAATTCCCCTAAATACATTTTCACATATGCCTTACCCAATCTAGATCCTAGAAAGTTAATTTTCACAACTTGAAAACATTCCTAAAATCCTAATAATTTACAAGTGTTATAATTTATTCACTGTCCATTTTATATCATAAATCAACATATATAATAGTATCTCTATTCACCTCAAACTTTTACATTCACACCTCTATTTAAACGCATAAGAGAGGTTTATAAAAGGGTTTAAGCGATATTCATAATTCATCATAACTAATTTCATGTTTATCAAGTTACACTATATAGGCCCATGTTAAAATGAGAAAACATGAAGGAAAACATCAATTATAATGACCCATATGTTGATTTATCACACCCCTATGGTAATTTTACATAGACCCATTCCTAACTAGAATGGACCATGTGGGAACTACAAGAACCTCATGTAAGTCATTGCATTTCTATCTCATGAAAATTCATCAACTAGGGTTTCAAAAAAAGAGTGGCATGACCCTCATGTCATTTGGAATAGACCCTGTGTTTCTTAGAATTTTCCCCCATTTCAAATATCATAACTTGATATTAATACTTCCAAATAAATTACACATTTATTTTATAAACCCAAGATCATCTTATTTTCAAAGATTTAATAAAATTTCTCAATATCAATTTTTATTATCATTATAAGAACTTTATCAAAAAAAATATCATTATTTCCAACACTTAATTATTTATAATTTCATAAATAATATATTTCTCAAAAAATATGGATAATCATCACCATTTATATCATAACCAAACTTCATCATAAAAATATCCATTCACCACATATCATATATCTCTAATTATTCATACTCATCCTTCTTCTAATATATTCATCATGTAATTTATTCTACATCATACTCTCATTATCAAATAATTTAATTTCTCACAGATTATCATGAATTATTACTCACCCCGGAAAAAAAATATACTAAATTCATATAAATTTAAGATAGATAAGAATATAAAATCTCCTAACTCTATTTTCATGATGATCATCAATCCTCAATATTCACCCTTCATTCAACTCATATCATTCTTCACCCACCTCCCATAATTATCTGAAACACAAAAATCTAATAAATTCTCTTAAGAGGAAAGAGAATATGCTCTCTATGGAAGGGAAAATGAAAAATCATTCAATAATCCATCCCCTCAAATTTCTAATAATAATGGTCCATTAATTTTTATAATGCATCATTTTTTAATTTCCATTGAAACGGTCACTTAAACTCACTAACTAGATGGAACCTCATGTCATTGACTGAGGAAGATTACACCACTATCTTATTCTAACAATCCATGTCATCCTACACCCATATAATATATTATTACTTAAATAAAAATATAAGAAAATTCCATTAAAATTCAGCATCATCCAAAGATTTTAACTATCACAGAAAATTACCAAAATTCCACCCAAGGATAAATATCATGTTCAAAATCTAATGGTGTCCTTATAATTTTATTCTAAACCCACTAAATTTACCATTTTACCCTTCATAGTTAAAAAAAGACCAATATAACTTCATGAATTTTAAAAATTATGAAACATTAAATTTAAAATCCTCTAAATTATATACCCCTTAAAATATTTTCATCCTCAAAAATAAAAAATATATAATTTTGAAAACAAATTAAGTAATCACCTAAAATTTAAGTCAATACATACCTATAAAATTCTTTTCTTTCCCAAAAATATTAACCATATCATCTTATTAGAAAATTCAGAAATTACCATATCCCATTTCAAGAATTCAACTTCTTATTTCATGTAATAAAAATTTCAAAATAACTCTAGATATTAAACATTAATTTGTGAATCTATTTCCCAATTACACTCCTCCATAACATTATGCTTCCATAGAACTCACACTAACATAATGACCCATACATATTATAGATTCTATTAATAATCTTGTTTTTTCATGGATTTTCTATGAACATTATACCATCCTCAATATCAAGCATGCCTTAATAAATCACATGTGACTCGTCATAAAGATAGTTCAAAATTTGTGAGAAATTTTTATTGATATGTCACTTTACTAATGAAATTCAATGCTTTGAAATTTCTAGTGAACCTCAAATATATATTGCTACCTTGGTCAAATTGATGATGTACATAATGGTGTGAAATATTCAATAACATGTGATCACTAACATTAAAGTCTAATAAATTATTTATTTGATCATCATATGAATTTTTAAAACTTTTTATCATCCTCATCCACTTCAAGATCATCTGCACTTTTTGCATCATACTAAATCTAGTCCAATAATGAGTGTTTCTTCAATATCAACCCAAAATATGGTTGTTATACATAGTTTTTATAGAAATACTTTAAATTGAGTTAGTAAAATATATTATTTGTTGGTATTTTTATAATCAAACCCATATAATGATAAATGCTTAGCCCATTATCCACTGAAATCTAGAATATACATCCCCAACATGTCCTTCAATGTCTAAATCACTCACTCGGTTTGACCATCAGTATGTGGATGAAATTTGATGTGAAGAAAGAAATGTTTACCAAAAATACTTTCAAATATTATCTATATTTGTGATGTAAACTATGTCCCTTGGTCTAAAATAATCATTCTTAGAACCCCATTATGATTCATTAACTCTGCTGCATAAAATCTTTCCAAACTATCCATTAAGAAAGATTCTCTAATCAAAAAGAAATGGATTTTTTTCATGAACCATCACAGGTACCTTTGTAACCTGATAACTAAACCATACCTATCATAGCTTGAAGGGCATTCCCAATCCCCACAGGTCAACGACTAGCACCTGGCATCATACAACATGCAAGTGGGAACAAATTTTCCACAAAACATAATAGAAGAAGGACAAGGTAGTCAACATGCATACAAAAGAAACTTCATTGGCAGTAATGTATTAGAAGTTAGAAAGGAATTAAAGACAAAAGTACAAAAACCCAAGTACCAAAATAGAGTAAAATATCCCAAGTCTCTAAGGACAAAACTCACCAAGTCCAAGGTTCAATAGTTGGATCCAACTCAAAGATATCCTTTCCCCTTTCTCAAATTTGGAAGGAGATGATCTATAAATACCCAAAGGAACAAGTAGGGTGTGAGCTAAAAATCACAATAGGTTCTCACCAAGGATTACATAATATATGTCAATTTCAAATTAACCAAAGGAATGATTTCAATTTTAAAATAAACAAGTTTGGCATTTTAAAGAATTTTTAAGAAAAGCATGCTATACTGATCAAAGGATGGAAAAATACTTCAAGAAAAGGCTTTAAAATGATGAAATATTTCTAAAACAATGGGTTAAATAAAAAAAATTATACAAAATAGTTTATATAAATTTATAAGGCACATAAATTAGTTAAACAACATTGTTATTCATTTATATCTCAAATACAAAACAAGTGAGCAACATGATCATCTGCCAAATAGGTATGAAAGTTCCATGATATAGGACTCAAACCTCTCTAAGAGATCAAGGAAATATGTGTATACACACTTCCCTCTGACACTATCCAAAGGTGACTCATCACCATCCCATCAGGGATGTGACCTGATGAATTTATGTTTTATAATGTTTTATAATATTAGAGTGTCTCCATATAACCCACAATATACCTAAGGCTGGTATGTTCTCTTACACAATCAATGATGGGAAATTTATTCTAAGACTGCTAAAAATAATATTAAATCCAATTCCCCCATTTCAAATTCTAATTTTCTATTTAAATCCAAAAACTATTTTAATCAAAAACATGCCTTTCTAATTAGATAAAACTACTGGGTTTCTATCAAAACTATTTAAGAAATTTTCAAAATTTAACAAATTACATCAATTTCATTTCAAAAAATAAAATTCCACAATTCAATTAAAACTATTTCCATCCATTTTCAAATACACCCCAATGCACCGAATTTGGGGGTTTTCCTAATTTCTTACCAAAACCATTTCAAATCTCCCAATTCACTGGAATTAGGTTTTAATCAAACCAAATTAAATAAATTTTAAACAATTTAATTTAAATCAACAACTAAAATAAATCAAGAAATTTAAGGTTAATCAATTTTGACAAACGGGATGGAACCACCTACCTTTCTCCATGAAACAACGCCTGAAATGATACCTACCAACGAGAATGAAGGTGTAGAAGACCCTGAAATTCAACCTAGAAATGATATCTAGAAACACGGAGTATAAATCCATAAATTTCAGGATGATCTATTGAAATCACAAAGGAGGAGAAATATATGAAGATGATGAAAAAGGTAGAATTATTACCTAGGAATCACACCACGAGCTCAATAATGATTGAACACCGAACGAAGGGATCCAGAAGGGTTGGAGAGCTCCAAGATCACCTGGGGAAGGATTTGGGTTAAGAGAAGTGAAATTGGAGAGGATCCAAAAGGGATAGATCAGTCATTATTCCTTTTTTAAAATATAATTTAGGGTATTACATGATGTGTAATCCCATTACACGATGTGGAATATTTAAGTTTCATAACTGCTAAAAAATATGTTACTTTTAATGAAAAATAATTCATTAAATAACTCATGATGTGTAAAGTCTTGTCATGTCATGTAACCTTTCATAGTTTTAATATTATCACGACATGAGCCTTCTCATGATATGACCCTGGAAATCTTTACATGGCATGTAACCTAGTTACATAGCATGTAACCCTCCTGTAGCATACAAAAACACCCAGTTAAAGATGAGAGTCCAAAAAATCTATAACTTCACCATTATAGGTATCCTCCCAATTCATTCTCAACCCTACCTAGTTAGAAAAAAATAAAAACCAAGACAAGTTTAAAGATGTACCTTTCATATTGGTAATGGTATGTTATAACCTCCCCACCATAAAAACTTTCTATCCCCAGAAAGCCTATGAAGAAGCTTTAATTCCAAAAATATGGGGTCACTACTCTCTCATCAGTGCCTCACATTACCACATCTCATAACTATTAGAACCATACTTCCAAATCATATGAACCAAAGATATCTTCCTCCCATTAAGTACCTTGGTCTTAGATTCAAATATCCTAAATGGCCGCTCAATCAAAGATAAATCAGGTTCAATCTCAAGATCACTCCAACTCAAAACATGAGATGGATCAGAGAGATAATTTCTAAACTGTGATACAAGGAACATGATATGTATCAAAATTATCAATGGGGGAAGTGATAAAAGGTATGAAACTTTACCCAAATGCTCAACAATCTCTAAAGTCCCCATAAAATGAGGAGAAATCTTCCATTTCCTCCCAAGACGTCGATGACCCTACCGGGATGAAACATTAAAGAACACTTGGTCACTAAATGAAAAATATAAGGGTCTATATTCATGATTATCATAAGACTTATATGGGCTTTGTGCCATCAACATTCTCTGGAAAATCAACTGAATCCTTGTATTCTTCACTTGCACCAAACTTAGCCCCACCAATGAATTTTAACCAATATTTGACCAACACAATGGATATTTACAAGTCCAACCATACAAGGCCTCAAAAAGGATCCATTTTAATTATGAAATGGTAACTATTGTTATAATAAAACTCAACCATCCTCAAATGATCATCCCAAGCCCCACCAAAGTTGAGAACACAAGCAAAAAAGTATATCCTCAAGAATCTGTATATCTCTCTCTATTTGGCCATCCAACTGCAGATGGTAAGTCATACTCAAATAGACCTGAGATCCTAGTGCCTCCTGAAGGCCTTTCCAAAAATGAGAAGTGAATTGATGATCCCTATTAGAGACTATAGAAGATGGAACTTTGTAAAAACGGACAATCCCTTTCACATAGATATTTCCCAACTCCTCAACTTTAGCTATATCATGAATGGGTATGAAGTGATCTGACTTGGTCAGCCTATAGATCATAACCCATATTGCATTATTCCTTCTTTAGGTACATGGAAACCCAACTAAAAATTCCATATAGATCTCATCCCACTTTCAATTAGGTACTGGAAGTGGCTTAAGAAAACCTGAAGGTTTATGGAGCTCGGCCTTAACCTATTGGAATGTATAACAATGGGAAACAAACTCAGAAATTTCTCATCTCATACCTAGCCACTAGAACTATTACCTCATGTTTTAAAACATCTTCATGGTTCTTGGGTTCACTTCCCATTCATAATTATGACAATACCACATCGCATCCTTTCTTGTTGCTAATGGAACCACGTAGCAATTTTGATAACATAGAACACCCTCTTTGGATAATGACCATTGCACAACTGTCTCCCCCCCATAAAAAGAGTCTCTAATGCTATTGAATTAATCATCAAGATATTGATTCTGAAGAATCATCTTGAGAAGAGAGTATATAAATTTAAAGGTGGATAAAGAAACCTCATCCCCTGATTCCTAGACTCCAATATGCAACTATGCAAAAAGAGTCATAAAATTCCACTATTCTAAATATTCTTTCACTGCTTAGGTTAGAAGTTTCTTGCTCAATGTATCTACAATGACATTCCCTTTCCTTGCGGTGTAGGAAATTTTAAAGTTAAAAGATTGTAGGTACTCCACACAAGGACTCTGGAGAAGATTAAAATCTTTTTGAGAGAAGATATAACTCAATCTATTATGGTCTGAATATATAGTAAACCTTTCTATGTAAAGGTAATGTTGCCAAATCTTAACCACATGCATCACAGATACAAGTTCAAGGTCATGGGTAGGATAATTATTCTCATGTTCCCTAAGTTGATGAGATCCATAGGTAACGATATGATCTCCCT
Organism: Viscum album; assembly: GCA_963277665.1. NCBI lineage: Eukaryota > Viridiplantae > Streptophyta > Magnoliopsida > Santalales > Viscaceae > Viscum > Viscum album. Next base: position 1,618,271,659 of record OY728158.1, read on the forward strand.
ATATAATAACATAGCACAAGGTTGAGCCCAATGCATCACAAAATACCGCATAGCCCTTCCCAACCTTTGGAAGATTCAACACTAGCATAGTAGTCAAAATACATTTCAACTCCACAAAATAACTCTAAAAATTATCATTCCAAGAAAACCTCACTCCCTTACAAGTTAAACCAGTCATCAGAGAATCTTACTTTGATAAGTCCTTCATGAACTGATGATAATATCTGGCTAATCCTAAGAAGCACTGAATCTTGAAGACATTTTGTGGTTTCTCACAAGTTATAACAGCCTTCATCTTCTCAGTATCAACAGATATTCCTTATTTTAACTCTATGTATCCTAATAATTTCACTTCTCGAATATAGAAATCGCACTTTGTAATATTGGAATAAATTCAGGGATTTATCAGTAGACTCGGAACTATTCTCATATAATTGTACATGATACCCCTAAAATTTGGATTAAATGAGGATGTCGTCCATAAATACTACCACAAAGGTATCCAGATACTCATAGAAAATCTTATTCATCAAATCCATGAAAACTACAGGAGTATTTGTTAGACCAAATAGCATGACAAGGTACTCATAATGGTCGTAAGTTATCTAAAAGGTGGTTTTCTGAATGTTATACTCTTTTATCCTTAAATAATGGTAACCAGATCGAAGGTCGGTCTTTGAAAACCACTTCTCCCCTTTAAAATGATCAAAAAGACCATCAATATATGGAAACTGATACTTTTTATTTACCATAACTTGATTGAGCTTTTAATAATCAATACATAAGTGAATATAATCATCATATTTCTTAGCAAAGAGAACCAACTCTACTCAAGGTGAAACACTAGGGCATATAAAGCCTTTATTAAGAAGATCATCCAACTGGGACTTCATCTCTTTCAATTCAACTAGTTCCATGTAGTAAGTGGGAATTGAAACTGGTTGAGTACTACATATTAAGTCAATAGAAAAATCAATCTCCTTTACCGATGGAAAACTAGATAAATTGGAAGGGAACATGTTAGAAAACTCGATGACAACTGGAGGGTGATCACCACTCAAAGATTACCACTCCATATCAAAATCAAACACTAATATTACCTTCCCTTACTCTGGATAAGAAGTTTCAGTCATTCTCTACCTTAGGTCCCATTCTTCCTGAAAGATAAGAGACACACCACTGGGTGTAGTAAGGTAAACCCATTGAAGATAACAATCAATCTGGGATTTATTGGAAATGATATAATCCATTTTTAAAATGATGTCAATAAGTTTCATGTTGAGGACTAGAAAACTCAAAACTAGCTTGACATTTTATAGAGAAAATAAACAAGAAGGACTAAAAAGACCTTTCTCTTTCTTCATTCCAGGGGTGTATTAATATAAATTACATAAGAAAAAATATACATAGGAAGATTTGGTTGATTAACAATATGTGTTGAAATAAATGAATGAAATTCACTAGTATCAAATAGAGTAGTCACTAATGATGAATCTATAGTAATGGTACCTCTCACAGTCATTGGACCCGTATATGATTCCTCTAGAGACTCTTACACTATGTGAAGTACCTTTGTTCCAGATGTCTATGGATGGAACCCTTTTATATATAAAGCATTTGATTTTCCCATAGTTTTAGGAGGATATGATGATCTTGTTCCACTATGTGGAGTAGAAAATATATGGATGAATCTTTATAAGTGTCCTGAACATCCTTAGGAGCTATAGTTCTTGGGTTACTCAGTGAAAAATCTCTTAGAATGTCCAAGATTTCCACACTGATAACAAATCAAAGGACTTCCTCCTAGCATTGTAGGAGGTATGGATTGAACTTGTTGTTAATAGATTCAATGAGAACCATTATGCTTCTACTTTCCCTTGAAGGAAATCACACTACCACTAGGAGAAAAAAAGGAAATCTCGTCAACCCTGAATTTCCAACTAGGTTTATCTCAACCATAATCTACCTATCTAGCACATTGGAATAAGTGGAAATCTTAATCAGGAAAAGCTGAGAATTGATATCTAATAGAAGTCCCAACTCAAAATTTCAAGCCTTCATCCTCTCATTATATACAATCTCAGGAATAAACTACACAAGTTCAGTAAAGAAATTTGAATACTCAATCATGGTTATGTCAGCCTACTCAAGCTTGAAAAAATCCATAGCCTTGGCCAACATCATTGACTCTAGATAGAATTGGTCGGTGAAAGGAACCCTGAAGTCTTTACATTATAATCCCTCATGTTTATTTACTTTCACCATCATGTCCTACCATCTCTTACTTGTTCCTTCCATCATGAAGGTGGAACACTTCACCTTGATCACGAAGGGTGTCTCTAAGAACTCAAATAGACATTCTATCTTTCCTAACCATTCCTCATGATGTTGAGTATTAGTGGAGCCTTTGAAAACTGGTGTATTCTTTTAAAGGAACTCATAAGAACTAACTTTAAAAATTTTACTCTGAGGTTCCACAGCTAGAACCTAAACAAGAACTGGAGGTGGTGCTTGTCCCAGATCTTGTATAGTGCGCACAATCACCTCAACTAGATTCGGGTCCATAGGAGTGTTCACTCATTAAGGTTAAGCATCATCCTCTTTCTGGATATGATTTACACATCCTCTCATAGGTATGATTCTATACAACATCATCAGTCAATAAGGAAGAAATCACATAATGCTCAAATATACCAATGAGGGAAACATAATCCTAGTCGATAGAAAAAAAAATTTGGATTTCACTCTATACAAATCAAAATAGGGAAATGACTATAACTAATCCATAAGACTTATTTCCCTAACAAACCCTGGAAACTCAAGGTTTATTGAGGTGAGATATGGATAATCACTTAATCACAACTACCTCCTAAATCCTGACAAGATTTCACAATTCATACTAACTTCAATACAAGAAGTTCAATGACCTCTTCTGATATCACTTTCTCATGAACCACCCCAGGTACCCTAGAAACCCAATAACTAAGCCATACCTGACATATCATAAAGGGAGTTCCCGATCCCTACAGGTTAGTGACTAGCACCTGGAATCATACAACATTACAAGTGGGAATAAATTTTCCACAAAACATAGCAGAAGCAAGACAAGAAAGTTAATATGCATACAAAAGAAACTCCTCTCAGAGTAACAGAAGTAAACAAGGAATTAAAGCTTAAAGTAATACAACCCAAGTACCAAAATAGAGGAAATTAACCCAAGTCTCTAAGGACACAAATCACTAAGTCCAAGGTTTAACAGCTGGATCCACATCCATGAGATCATTTCCCATTGCTCGAACCTAGAAGGAGATAATCTACAAATGCACAAATTCACAAGTAGGGTGTGAGATAAAAATTACAATAGGGTCTCACCAAGTATTCCATAATAGATTCCAATGAAAAAATAACTAAAGTAATGCTTTCAATTTTAAAATAAATAGGATTGGTATTTTAAATCATGTTTAAAAAAATCATGTTATACAATTCAAATGATGGAAAAATACTTCAGGAAAAGGATTTAAAATGATAGAATGTTTCTAAAAAAATGGATTAAATAAAAAAAATTATATAAAATAGTTTTTATAATTTCATAAGGCACGTAAGGTAGTTTAAAATTTTTTTTAATACATTTATATATCAAATATAAAACAAGCGAATAACATGGTTATCTTATAAATAGGTATGAAAGGTCCATGCTATAGGACTCCACAATCTCTAAGTGATCACAAAGATATGTGTATACACACATCCCTCTAAAACTGGCTAAAGGTGACTCATCACCTTCGCATCGAGGATGTGACCTACTAAATTTATGTTTTAGAATGTTGTATAATTGTAGATTGTGTCTAAATAAATCACAATATACCTAAATATTACATATGATCTTACACAATCAATGATTTAAAATTTATTTTAAGACTTATTAAAATAAAATAAAATCTCATTCCCCCATTTCAAATGTCAATTTTCAATTTAAAGCCAAAACAAGTTTTAATAAAAAATGTGTCTTTCCAACAAGATAAAATCACTTGGTTTCTATAAAAACTTTTCAATCCATTTTCACAATTTAAAAAAATAAATCAATTCCATTTCAAAAAATTAAATTCAACAATTCAATTTAATTAATTTCCATCCATTTTCAAATACACCCCAATTCACCAGATTTGGGGGGTTTCCCCAATTTCTTTCCAAAACCATTTCAAATCTCCCAATTCACTGGAATTGGGTTTTAATCAAACTAATTGAAATAAATTTCAAACAATTGAATTTAAATCAACAACTAAAATAAATCAAGAAATTTAAGCTTAATAAATTTGTCCAAATGGGATGGAACCACCTACCTTTCTATGAGACATAACACCCACAAAGAAACCCGCCAAGGAGAAAAAAGGCACAGAAGACCCCAAAACTCATCCTAGAAACGAGATATAGAAACATGGAGTATAGAACCATCAATTTCAGGATGATCTATTGAAATTACAAAAGAGGAGAAAGAGATAAAGACAAAGAACAGGGGAGAACACTTACCTGGGAATCACACCACAAGCACAACAACGATCAAACACTGAACAAAGGGATATGGAAGTGTTTGTATGACCCCAAAAATATTCTCATGGCATGAACCTTCTCATGGTATGACCTCATCAATCTTTACATGGAATGTAACCGAGTCACATGTCATGTAACCCTCCTATATCCTAAAAAAACACCCGGTTAAAGTTGAGAGTCCAAAAAATCTCTAACTTCACCACTATAGGTATCATCCCACTTTATTCTCAACCCTACCTAGTTAACAAAAAGAAAAAACCAAGAAAATTTTAAATATGTATCTATCATATTGGTAATAGTATGTTATAGATTTATTAATTGATTAACAATAACCCAAATAATATCATTCCCTCTCAATATAAAATATAATCCAGTCAAAAAATCCATAAACATTCCCTCTCACTTCCATTGTGGGGCACTCAAGGGATGTAACAAACTTTTTAAAGCCTAATATTCATCATTCACTTGATGGCATGTAAGGTATATGAATACAAACTCTATCACCAACTTCTTCATCCTAGGATACCAAAATAGATTATTCAAAACATGATACATCTTCATGATGCTTGGTTGCGCTGTTAAAGTTAGAACTCATGTAAAATTGATTTAAAAATGATTTAGGGAACATATAGATTTCTACATAACAAATTTCAATGTTTCTCATCCTTTATTAAACCATCAATAACATCACCATTAACTAATTAGTCTCTCCAAACCTCTACTTTAGGGAATCCAAGAAAATACTCTCCTACTTTATCATAACTCTCTCTCACAAAAGATAACCCTCTTGGGCCAACAATGAGATAAATTAGATGATGACACCTGAAGCCTACCATCAATAGGACAATGGTTGGAGAAAAGCACTGAGGGTATATCATACACACATATAAAAGTAATTATCCTCTAAGATATGAGATGTGAGAGATAATATACAAACACCCAACAAATCCTAATCAAGATAAAAATTAAAATATCTTAAGTACATGAATATTATGTTATACAAAACTGATACAAATAAAAAGAGACTACAAGTACCAAAAAGAAAAGCCTCAATAATTTCCTTGAATCCCAACAGCTCCAGAAAAAATCTCCAAGCTAGAAGTATCCAAACCAATATCTAACCATCTCTTGTGGTCCTAAAAATGGTTTATATGAATTAAGGGTGAGTATAACATGTATACTTAGTAGTATCCTCCCTAGATCCTCTCATTTAAAATAAAAAAATCATGCTAAATCCCAAAAAACAACAAGTAAATCTAACTCATCACCTAAATAGGTTTTTTAAGTTCCCAACCTCACCATGGATATCTCTCACCAAGTATCACATACAAGAGATCATATAATATAATAACAAAAGAGGGTACTCTACTACTACTTCCCTACTAATTTTTCTATCTACTCCAACATGACACGTCTTAAACCATCTCTATCTAAAAGTAAGATAGACCTAAAACACCTGGTCTAAAGTAGTAATCTATCCTGATGACTCCTAGGATAAAGTATCATATCATGCACCATGTTTACCACAACATCTCATCATCCCATACACATCTCCAAATAGTAACTGAGTAGTTCCTGGGATCTACTATAGCCCATACATCATATATTATACCTCAATCCATCATAAAACATAAATTTCATACCTATAATAATTTATAGGATGCTATACCTAGAGATACATGTGTGTGGAAAAACAACAATCCATTACATCCCTCTACACACATTTATGGGAAAGATAACCACCATGCATACTAGCACATAATACTACCAGGATAAGAGAGTGGGGTTAGAGGGTGTAGTTAACCATCTATTCCTCACCAACCTAGACGTTGGGGAAAATTACCTCTTAGAGTCCACTAGGTGTTAGTATCCCTACCAATATGAGTGGGGTGGAATATAAAATAACATAACATACAAGATATAATATAGCTCAGAACCACACTATAGAAATTAACCTAGTCATAGGATTAATTATAGATATCATATCTTGAACACCCAAATACCACCACTAAGAACTAGATATCTTATAAAAACACAAACATTAAAGGATATTCATTTAATTAATTCATTCCTTTTAACATTTCAACTTACATTAATTAGTTAATTATTCATTAATTAACATTATTCTATTCTACATTTAAATAACCTCAAAGTGAAATACATGACCTCCATGCATAATCCAACAGATTCCATGGTTCCTCAAGATTATAAACATTTTCATTCCATTAAAACACTGACCCCATAGGTTAAAACATTTATTAATCATTATCATTTCATAATTTTAGGTACTATAGGAAACATCCTAAGCTGTCATAAAAGAGATGCATAACTAAGAACATCCAGCTGCCTCAAGTAGTGGGGAAATGAATGCAGGTAAACAAAAAACCATGCCATCTGACCTTAATAGAAAAACATTATAAATCAAGCATCCAGATTTTATCACAACATCAAGTAATCCCATATTCAACTCATTCCATCAATCACAATGCCATCCCTAACACCATCATACATATAACCATACATATCGTCATCATTGGTATCAATTTTTTCCACAAAACTGAGCCTCCCCAACTATATCTCATTAACCAATAACCATCCCAAGCTTGCATCACGTCGCATATCAAGGCTCACATCCTGAGAAAACATAGAATGCAGCAAAAAAAATAGATCCAATAAGGAATTTGTTCCCTAGAAACAATGAATCCAGTCTTCACATTAAAATGGACTCGATTGACCCTAAACATTTATCTCTATATAAAAATTGGTTACTTACCATCTTAGATTGGTTGATTATATTATCATAGGTTACAACCATGGGTAACCTATGGCATCATCTATCAAAATCTCATAATTGTTTTAAAAATATTTATATTATAACTTCTAGTTTCAATAAACATTAGGGAATAAAATTATATTTTACATGCCTTTAATTATTTACAACAACAAGAAATTTTAGTTTCATTTTCTTTATCCAATTATATTAATATATGAAAGAACAAATTAATTAAACATTCATTAAGTATCAATTTTATTTCCATCAAATTTTAAGAAGAATGATTTATAAAACATGACTCTTTAATTATTTAGCCATCAGAAATTACTGGATTTATATTCTATTACCATTTTAATAAAATTAAACATTATAAACCAAGTATAAATATAGATATCACACTATATATTAAAATCAATAGGAAATTAGTTATCATAGTGTAAAAACATGTGATTATTAAAATCTATAAACCATTTCTTCCATTATTCTAGTTTAATCTTTATTATGGTCAATTCTATAGCCATTAAAATGATAAAAGCATTTTAAATTTAAAATTTCCCATAAAAATAATATGATAAGTAGAGAATCCTCTTCCTGGTATTTTTTCCCTTCAAAAAATGTTGCAACTAAGGAATATAGGAGAGATAATTTTCTGCCTTGCCTGGAAATTTCAAAGGAAGAGTTCCGAAAAAACTACTAAAACTCATTGACTAGAAGAGAGGGTATTAGGGTCATCTATATGAGAAGAAATGGAGGAAAAAATAAAGGGATAAGGGTTTAGTTATTTCAAAATAGAAGTAATTCATATTCAAAAAATAGCATTGACCCCCACCCCATTTAATTTTCCCAATTATTTATTTAAATATCAGGACTTAATTTTGGATCAATTAAAATCTTACAAAGTCAAGATAAATTAATTCCTTGATTTTAGGAATTTAAAAACATTAAAATGGAATATGGGGGGTTACAGTTTGAAGATAAAGAATAAAACTAAAATAACAAGGTAAAAATTCTATTTATACATAGGTTATGTGGTCTCTATAAGAGTAACATATTCTATACTTATGAAAAACTATGGAAGAGTTTGGATAAAGGTATCTTGAGTTTACCCTTATGCATAATTTGAAAATTCCACCTTACCCATAAGCATGGTAGGTCATGTGCATAAGGGTAACTTTTTTACCCTTATGAAATGCTATTCCAAGGCTCAAGTATGGGTATCTTGATCTTACCCATACTAAACCTTTATAAAACATCATTACCCTAACATATTCAGTAGGTCCTATGTAAGGGTAATTTTATCCTTAAAAAATTTAAATTTTTAATGAAATAAACTTATTAATTAAAGGAAAACGTGTTTCTTAGTAACATAAAAATTATAAGCCACTTTCCAAAATATTTTATAATTATTTGAAAAAATTTAAAATCCTTTGAATAAATCCCCAAAACATAAAATACTTATTGTTTCTAAAACCATATTTTTAAATAAAATTTCCAAAAATATACCTGAACCCTGAAAACACTTGGAATAATCCTTAAAAGAAAGGGGTAAGGCCCAAGGAAAATTCATAACTTTATATCAGATACCTATCAAATAATTATTTCCCTGGAGAATTAAAACCAAACCTAAAGATAAGGAAAGGAAAAGTTTCATCCAAAAAACCACCCCATGACATACCTCTCAAGAATCTCTCCATCCTAAGAGCACAACCACTTCACTCGGATGAACATAGATCTAAACAACATAGCACTAACATCCAACTCCCAAATAGTATCCTAGGGGAGATACCTCTCAAACAAGAGAAATTCCATATGCAAGTAATTGTGAAGAGGGAATCATATCATAATCTAAATAAAGTTCAAAATCCAAAAAACAATGATACAAAATGGTTAATCATTAAATATCTTGGGATACTAAGCGTGTATCTATGACTCACATTCCTAGGTACTCTCCTACATGAAACATTTTTCCATAATACATGGACTAAGGTAATATCATGTCCACGAAACACCTTCTCTTGGTGTTCCTAAATCTCCATAAGCTTCTCCTCAAAGGCCTCATCATCATCAATGTCGATCTCTAATCGCATCGCAATTCACTGTTTCATTTTCACCCTTAAACCACTGTGCTAAACTAGTTTTGTATTGAAAATTATAAAAATAATAACAAATTTCATTTCATTTTTTATTCAATTATACTGTGTTTATCACTGTTAAAAATGGTAATGTTACTTTTTTTTATAATTTCATTGTAGGTGGTGATGATTTGGAAGGTCTGTGATGAGGTTCAAGAAAAATGGGCCAAACTGCATAGGATCCAAGCACACCAGTGGACTCAACCGCACACTTTTACTAAACCGTGCATCAAAATGGACTGATATTTTGTGGTATAGTCCAAAAATTAAGTGTGATACAACTTTTATAAAGGAACACAAACTCAATTCAGTAATATGGTGGCCCATCTGGACTGGTTTGTCCAAGCCATTGAATCTGCACAAAGTCAAAAGTGGTGTGCAGTGTTCTATCGATATATCAAGTTTTAATTGTCCAAATGGTGAAAAATTTTAGGTGGAGATATTCAGTAGGTGGGGATACAGCTTTTTTATTTTCTTCAAAGCAATATAGGAGTGTCTGGAGGTCAAACCCCCTAGGCGAAGTGGTTTCTTGAAATCTGGGGTCTCAAAACCACCTTCCAGTATTACTATAAAATGATACCTTGGGATCCATATTTGAAAGTTAGAACCATAATAATATATCTACCATTTTTGAGTTCCATAGTATTCATATCCTCATCCTATAAGTTCTTGAGTCCCCTATCTTCATAGGGGGGTTGAGGATGAAGAATGAGTTCCACCCGACTTTTCTCCTCCTCTCGATGTTGGGCTAAATGGTGGGTGTTTGTATGAGGGAGATACACATATTATAAAGGGATTTATAGAACTTTTACTAATATTGGTTTGATTTATTTTTGGTTTGAAAACATTTCATTTAGAATTATCTTACTTTGATTCATGTTTTAATGCTTTGTTTGATTGAATCGAATGGAATGCCCATTACTTTTAAATGATCGGTGTGAAGTCTTGAGTGTGTGACTTGTGTTATTAAAATTGGAAAGCACAAGGATCCTTTTATTCACCAATTATTTGATATTTAAATTTTATTTGGATATTATTATACCATGCATGAGATCTAGACCTTGGTTGTATGATTGTTATGTCAAGGTTTGGATCAACGTGTTTTGATATAAAAACATGGAAAGTAATCAGGATTATGATTAATTTCAACCAAATACTTATATCAAACCCTAATTAATATCAAAGAATGATGAAACTTAAATGTGTGTAGTGAACTCAAAATGAACCCTTTTTCTCAAAATTTTCAAAATCCACTTGGTTCTTCAACTATTAAACTCTTTAAATTAAGTTATTTTCTTTAAAATGTTTTCAAAACAACCCCCCTCTTTTAGTACTTTTTATTAAAAATACACACTATAAACCTATAAATTCTCATTTAGAGATGCCTTAGGTTCTTCCCTATTATTGACCCCAGAAAACGCATTCCCAATATTTTCCAAATGCTTCCATACACGAACCCAGATCGTAGTCCATTTCTCAAGCTTCGATTTGGTAGGTTGTAGGGCCCGAATGGAGCTAAGGATTAGGAGTTATAGAAATTTGAAGTTGGGATGGAAATCTGGTTCGTGAAGCCCATTCGCGAAGCCCCCTCCGTGATCGCGGACCACCACCGCGAAGTAATGAGGCGAGAGGCTCCGCGAACCCATCTGACGTTCGCAACGTGCCGCGAAGAACCGCCACAAAGTAGAGGAGGCGGTGACGCTCCACGAACGCCTTGACGTTCGCGATCCCGCCGCGAAGCATAGGAGGCGGGATGCTCCATGAACGAATTTGACATTCGTGAACCCGCCGCAAAGAAAAGGAGGCGGGATGGCTCTGCGAAGTACTTTGACATTCGCGACGCGCTGCGAAGATCCGCCGCGGAGCAAGCTCCGTCTTCGCGCCGAGCGAGCTTTGCTTCACGGCGCCCCTTGCCTATAAATACCCAGCTCACCCCCCCCCCTTCTCCGGACGGACGGCCATGGCCACTTCGCCCCTTGGGAGGCCGAGCGGAGCTCCGCATTGCGGCTCCGCGAGGCCATGCTCCGCGAGCAGCTTCCTTCGCATTGCTGCTTCGCGAGCCGAGGCTCCGTGAGTCCATGCTCTGCGGGTCCATGCTCCGCGATGCTGCTCCGCGGGTCCATACTCCGTGAGTCCATGCTCCGCGAGCCAATTCCCCGCGATGCTGCTCCGCGAGACCAAGCTCTGCGAGACCCATTTGCTCTGCGAGAGACCATTGCTCCGCAAGGCCATGCTCCGCGAAGCTACTTCGCGAAGACCTATCCTTCACGAGGATCCTACCTTCGCACCCACCGGTCCATACCGCGGGGGCTGAGCCCCCGCACTCCCACGGGCCGGTTGCAGCCCAACATAGACCCCCATGAAAAATGGAGAGTCGCACCGCGAACTTTTTGGGCCGGGACGTCGGGATTTTTCCATTGTGCACCCACCTTCAACCTATGGAATACCATGATTTTAGACACTCCTCCACACACCATGAAACACCTTGAGTTGATGTATTCCTCTTTGTTCATTTCCTATGTCGTGAGTTGAGGTTCTCATCATTAATTCCCCAAGTACCTTGAGTCGAACCATTCCTCATGAAACTCCTCCAAACCCTATCACTTGGCTCCTATGCCAGGTTGAACTAGAAAGGGCCGCCCTTGCGTAAGTCCCAACACCAACCATTTCTAGGCACCTTCTGCCTAACAGTCCTATCTATATGACTTTAAACTGTAGTACTCCCTATCTAACAAATGATAGGATGCCTCTTTCTCCAAGCAAGAGATACCTTATGCTTCAAGCATAAGATGCCAATAGTCCTATCTACATGACTATAAACTGTAGTACTCCCTATCTAACAAATGATAGAATGCCTCTTGCCCTATACGAGAGATTCCTTATGCTCCTATCATGATATGTCAATAGTCCTATCTACATGACTATAAATTGTAGTTTTCCCTATCTAAAAAATGATAGGATGCCTCTTGCCCTATACGAGAGATGCCTTATGCTCCTAGCATGAGATGCCAATAGTCCTATCTACATGACTATAAACTGTAGTACTCCCTATCTAACAAATGATAGGATGCCTCTTGCCCTATACGAGAGATGCCTTATGCTCCTAGCATGAGATGCCAATAGTTCTATCTACATGACTATAAATTGTAGTACTCCCTATCTAACAAATGATAGGATGCCTCTTTCCCTATACAAGAGATTCCTTATGCTCCTAGCATGAGATTCCAACAGTCCTCTCTACATGACTTTAAACTGTAGTAATCCCTATGTTCCAAACACAGGATGCCTCTTGCTCTAAACAAGAGATTCCTTATGCTACAAGCATAATATGCCTAATGCCATGATTACAGTGGCATAATTCCAACACCCCTTGGTGTTATCCCAATTGTACACTAGCGCATAGGTGTATAATCATAAACCTCAACCCACCAGTGAGTCGGGATGCCCTCATGTCCAGACATGAGGAAGACATTACGGGCATCTCCCTAGCGTAAGCCCCATTCACCGGTGTCGCTCCATAGCAGCACCCGGGAAGCTTCCTAGCTTAAGCCCCATGCACCATTGCCGCTCCCTAGTAGCACCAGGGCAGCTTCCTAGCGTAAGCCCCATTCACCATTGCCGCTCCATAGTGGCACCCGGGAAGCTTCCTCGTGTAAGCCCCCATCCATTGTCGTGATCCCGATCAGCGGTAAGCCGTTGTGATCCTATGCAGCGGTAAGCCGTTGACATCCTTTTCCAGCGGTAATCCATTGTGACCCAATCTAGAGGTAAGCCGTTGCGACCCCATTCAGCGGTAAGCCGTTCACATCCTTATCCAGTGGTAATCCATTATGACCCAATCCAGAGGTAATCCGTTGAAACCCCCAATCGGCAGTAAGCCATCATCATAAGAACTACGTGGACTTTGATTCCCTGCCACAGGGATATGTAGGAAGCCTCTTCAAGGTTCAAGCCTGAAATAATCTTCATTATTTTCTTCGGGCCTCCATCCTAGAGTAAGTCCCAGCACCATGGGCCGCCTAACGCGTAAGCCCCTATTTGCTTCTCATGGACGCACCCTTCGCGACATGATTGTCAGGTCCTTGTTGTCTCTTGTTTCTCACACCGAGCATGACTCACGTGGGCTTAGAGTAAGCATCAGCCATGGCAATGCCCTCGTCCAGCATGACGTTAAACTATATTCCATCGTCCTGCATGACGTTAAACTGTATGCCCTTGTCCAGCATGATGTTAAAATGTATGCCCTCATCCTGCAAGACGTTAAACTGTATGCCCTCGTCCAGTATGACGTTAAACTGTATGCCCTCATCCTGCATGACGTTAAACTGTATGCCCTCGTCCAGCATGATGTTAAACTGTATTCCCTTGTCCCGCAATGACATTAAACTACACACCCATTTGAACTAAGAGGTCTTTGATCCATGTCACAACATGGTACGCAGGAAGCCTCCATGAGGTTCAAGCCCATCTGTCATTTCTTCACGTCGAGTTCTACCTTCATTAGGCATGACGTTAAACCGCATTCCAGTCTGATGTCAAGCCGTTATGACCAACCCAAACTATGAGGCACTACTGGAAAATAGGTCTATACCCACGGTTTTGCAAAAAACTGTGGGTATAGGGTACCCCTATACCCATGGTTTTCCAAAACTGTGGGTATAGGGATAGTATGTGAACCTATACCCATGGTTTTTCAAAACCGTGGGTATAGGCCACCTATACCCACGGTTGTGACAAAAACTGCGGGTATAGTTTTCATTTAAGACCTATACCCACGGTTTGGGAGAAAATCGTGGGTATAGGGTATTTTCCGAAGATGTATACTGATAGTTCTTGAAAACTGTAGGTATTGCGGGTTTCTTTTTGAAGACCTATACCCACGGTTCTCAAGAACCATGGGTATAGCTTTCCCGCGTTATGGAGGGCAAATAAAATTAGGCGGGAAACGGGAAAAATTTGGCGGGGATACATTTTTTAACAGTTTAGATTAATATATTTATATAGATATAAATATAAATTAACAAATGTTGTATAACTGGGTTGGTTCGTTGGTGGGGCGCGGTCCCGATTCTCTGCGCGCAGGCAGGGTTCAAAACCTACGAGGTGCATTTTTTTGAATTTAAATACTATATATTAATATATATATATATATATACACACAAATATATGTATACGTAAGAGATGAAAATACTAGCTGGGTTGGTACGTTGGGTTGCGCGGCTGCATAGGACAGCGCGCGGCGCGGTTTCGAAATCCGCTGGGTGCTATTTTTTGAATTTAAATACATTATATTAATATATATACGTAGATATATGTATATAATACAAATAACATTAACAGTTGGGTTGGTTTGTTGGTGAGGCACGGTTGGGAGTGTTAGCGCGTGATGTGGGTTCAATTCCTCCTAGGTTAGTTTTTTTGAAATTAAATACCCCACGGTTTTAAAACCGTGGGGTCTGCTGTATGCCACGCTGGAGCAGTGGTGTGCCAAATTGCACTCCCCTATACCCACGGTTCTCCAAACCGTGGGTATAGGATGATACCCCTATACCAACGCCATTCCATCCCATGGTTCCCAAAACCGTGGGTATAGGCTATACCCACGGTTTTGGGGGCTATACCCACGGTTTTGAACCGTGGGTATAGGTCATTTTTTCAGTAGTGAGTACTTTGATCCATGTCAAGGCACAGTACGTAGGAAGCCTCCCTGAGGTTCAAGCCCATCTCCCATCGGACCAAGGTCCCTTCTTCACGTCAGTTCGCCGACACCCACCACAAGTGGACCCCCAGGTTCACCTTCACGTCGATTCACCGACGAAGCCCACCCAAACTACAAGGACTTTGATCCATGTCAAGGCATGGTACGTAGGAAGCCTCACGAGGTTCAAGCCCACCTCTCTTCGTTTATTCATGTCAGGGTTCATCTTCGTCCCGCACGACGTTAAACTGCATTCCGGTCCAGCGGAAAGTCGTTGTGACCAACCTGAACTATGTGGTCTTTGATCCATGTCAAGGCATGGTACGTAGGAAGCCTCCCAGAGGTTCAATCCCACCACCTGTCGGTCACTCCGACCTTCTTCATGTCAGGTCACCAGCACATGGGCAGCCTAGTGTGTAAGCCCCACACCATCTGGACCAAGGTCCTCACTCGTGTCGGTTCACCGACACACCATTTTGAACTACGAGGACTTTGATCCATGTCAAGGCATGGTATATAGGAAGCCTCCCTGAGGTTCAAGCCCACCTGCCATTTCTTCACGTCGAGTTCTACCCTTGTCCAGCATGACATTAAACTGTATTCCACATTCCATCTGAACTACGGGGACTTTGATCCATGTCAAGGCATGGTACGTAGGAAGCCTTCACGAGGTTCAAGCCCACCACCAGTGGACCCCCAGGTTCACCTTCACGTCAGTTCGCTGACGATTCCCATCGGACCAAGGTCCACCTTCACGTCGGTTCACTGACGACACCCATCGGGCCAAGGTCCACCTTCACGTCGGCTCGCCGGCACCATCCCGAACTATGCGGACTTTGATTCCCTACCACGGGGATACGTAGGAGGTCTCTTCGAGGCTCAACCCCAACTTCACCGTCGCCCTTGCGATGGTCCCATTTCATTCCCCCTTCTACTTCATTCATCCTTACATCATCCGCCATGCTTCTTACCAAGGCCTCCACATCCCGGTGGGATCATGCCATCCACTTCCTTGCTGCTCCAAGCAGTACATGGGCCACTATCCACGCGTAATCCCCAACATGTCTCCAGGTCATTGTTCTCTGTGTACACCCCGATTCATCACCCCTTCGAACTACATGTGTTTTGGTCCCTATCCTCTACACAGGGTACGTAGGAAACCTTCATGAGGTTCAATCCCAGCCAATGGTAGACCTTGGTGTCCCTCATTCTGGGGTGTACTTTCCCTGATCCACCCTCAGTGGTGTTCAGATCAACCATTACGGTGTGACATCTCCCCTCCATGGGCCGCACCACCCCAGATTCATCCTCATTGGGCATTCTGATCCATCCCCTTGGTAAATCTTCCAGGTGTTCCCTCCTAGGGATATACCAATCTGATCCGTCTCTATGGGGCGTTCTGATCACCCTCATTCCGTCTCCGTAAGATGTTAAACTCACGGCCTACCTCATGATAAACATGAGATGCCAGAGGAAAACCTTGGATGACACGCCTTTGGCATAACTGTCTCCGCAAGACATTAAAATCGCGGCATTACCCGTGATAAACATGGGAAGCTGAGGAAAACCTCAGATGGCATATGATTCCCCGCATCCGATGTGGGATGCCTCAGGTTCTTCACCCTTGAGATGACCTCTTATGAGGAAGAATACAGGTTCCACTATGTCCACACACTCATAGATGCCCCGACATGCCTAATGGTATCGTCTACTTCGACCGAAGGTCGCTACCATGTCAAGACTCTATGGAAAGTCTTGACGAAAGTAGTGTAATTAACCGGCGTCCATGAAGATATGGCACCGGGAATGAGATTCATGAACAACATATTAAATCTATGAGGGAGACCCGGACTAGGTGACGACTTCCAAGGAGGAATCCATGGAGGAAAGAACCAACATCCCATCATCCCGTTTCGATCAAGGAGAAGACGTACCTGAACAAGGAACGAATACCGCCTGCCTTTGGAAAGCGGGAATGCGGGGCAACAGCTGCGCGTCCTCACAGACGGATGCACGCGCCCCGGCGAAAGCGTCAGAAACACCTATACTATAAATTCCCTTTAAAATCATAATAAATTTGATGTGCATGACAACGCATTCAAATTTTGGCATCATTGTCGAGGAGAGATTTGGTTTTTAGTGCGTATTTTTTATAAGTTTTTTGTAAATTTTATGAATATTTATTTGTTTTATCTTATAACTTTACCTATATTTTTGTGTTATGGTTTATTTATTTTGTAGGTTCTTTGCATGACACATTCTACTCTGGGAAACTTACCACCTTTCGAACCCAAAGAAAAGAGTATCCTACATCAGCGACACCGAGACACACAAGAGAGCACTTTGAAGGAGGACACACAAAACATCAACACTCTTCTTGATACTTCTTATTCTTCTTATGAAAACCATGTTAAAATTGAAATTAACGTGTATAACATTGATGAAAATAATAGAACACTCAAAGAACTATCCTCATCTGATATTTATATCACCCACTTACATTCAATTACAAAGTGAGGCACCCAATTTTGAACTTAAATCCAATTTAATTCACTTATTACCAAGATTCCATGGAATCACGAGAGAAGATCAACATAAGCACCTAAAATAATTTCATATTGTGTGTTCTATACTAAATCCTAAAAATGTGGATGAAGAATAAGTAAAGTTAAGGGAATTCCCTTTTTCATTAGTATATACTACAAAATATTGGATTTACTATGTTAATTCACCAATTAGAGGCTGTGTGGACATGAAATGCCTTTTTATTGAAAAATACTTCCCAACCTCTAGAACTAAAAATATAAGGAAAAAAAATATGTGGTATAAGAAAATCACAAGGGGAAACACTTCATGAATACTATGAAATATTTAAAAGTATTTGTTTAAGTTTCCCACACCACCAAATAAGTGATCAACTTTTAATACAATATTTTTATAAAGGTTTGATTCCTGTTGATTGAAACATGATCGATGCTGCTACAGGTGGTACGCTAGTTGATAAGGCCCCAATTGTTTCAAGAACCCTAATTGAGAATATGGTGAAAAATACTCAACAATTTTGTTCAAGGTCCAATGTACCCATTCGAGGTGTCCATAAGGTGCAATCAACCGAATTTGAGAAGAATGCAAACACAATGTTCAAAGATCTAAGTACCCTTCTTCAAAAACTTTCTCTTCCCCAAGGGAAATCCCAATCTACTCCTCCCATACATTGTGGAATATGTTCTTCTGACACCCACTATTCTCACCAATGCCCTCAACTGAGAGAAAGATCTGATAGTTGTAAGGAAATCTTTCCAGGACACCCCTATAAAAAACCATTTAGGCAAGAACCTTACTATTAATATAACCCTAGGTGAAAATAAAACCAATATTATAAGAAATGGGGTATTCAAACCATTCTCAAAAACCATGAAACCAATCTGGTAATAGTATACATCCACCACCGCCTAGAAATCCTCAACCTCCCTAAAGGCCTTTCCAACAATCCCATCCAAAACCTGAGCCTAGCCTAAAATATATGATGAAACAAATGGCTAACAAAAATATCCAATTCCAAAAAACCACCCAAGATTCCATACAATACATAAAACCCCAATTAGGCCAACTAGCTAACTTTATGGTGGAAATCCAAAGTCATGGGTTGGGTAAACTACCCTCTCAACCACTATTCAACCCTAGGGATAAGGTAAATGTCACTGCCATCACCCTTATGAGTGGAATGCAACTTAAAATCCAAATGAACCCTCCTTTAGAGTCATCCCCTCCTAAGGAAAACACCATCCCAACCATTAAAATTAGTCCAAATATAGAAAAACATTATCATGGGAGAAGCCCTTCCAAATTAAAGAGTGTGTATGTTGATGAGTCACCTAGCCCAACCATTCCTATTCAATTTCTCCAAAGGGCCACCCATCCAAGAAAACTAAAAGAAACTAAACTCGATAAATAAATCTTAGAAACTTTCAAAAAAATACAGGTTAACATCCCCTTGATCGATGTCATGAAGAAAATTCCAAGGTATGCCAAGTTTTTGAAGGAGATGTGTACCCACCAAAGGAAACTTCAAGGTGATGAGAAGGTGATCTTGGAAAGGAATGTCTTAGCATTGATAGATCCATCACTTCCCACTAAATGAAATGATCTGGGAATATTCTCAATTATGTGCACTATAGGGGAGTATTCTATTTCCAATGATATGCTTGATTTAGGTGCCTCTATAAATGTGATTCCTCACTCCATTTACTATTCATTGAAGGTTGGGGAATTAAAGCCCATAGGAATTGTTGTTCAACTGGAAAACTGGAGTACTGCACACACCTCTAGTGTGTTAGAGGGTGTTCTTGTGAGGGTGGAAATTTTAATTTTTCCTACTGATTTTTATCTGCTTAAAATGGAAGATAATAGGATGAATGGACATGTCCCAATTATATTGGGGAGACCTTTCCTAAAAACTACCAAAAGAATAATTAATGTACACAATGGTACATTATCTATGGAGTTTGGTGGTGAAATTTTCCACTTCAATATCCTTTATTCCATGAATCACCCCTCGAAAGAACATCCCTCTCTCTGTAAACTCTAGAGATGTACTCCCTTCCCCTAAAAAAAAATTCATTTCCTTGGTCCTCTTTATAAGTTTTCACCATTAATTGAAATGTTGGGAAGGAAACATGCATAGAATTTTGTACCTATCTAGAAACTTTTCATGCATGTTTGTTAAATTATAATTTCTTAACACGGAGGATCACATGACTGTCGATGATATTGCTAATATTTTAAAATCTCATTTCTCATCTGAGGATGATACCATTGAGTAGTTAGATGAGATTAACGACCTCTCACTTTCACACACACTCTCATCAATCCAAAATACCACTAAATTCAAACTAAAACAATTGCCTCAAGATTTAAAATATTCCTATCTTGAGAATGGAAACAAGCTGACTGTCATCATTGATAGTTCACTCCCTTCAGAGCATGAATTGTGACTAATTGAAATTTTGAGGGATTATAAAAAAGCTTTAGGATGGACACTTTCTGACATTCCTAGAATTATCCCATTAATTTTTACACATCATATATTGTTAAATGATGAGGCTAAACTAGTGAGGTAGACACAACGACGACTGAACCCAAACCTCCTAGATGTTTTCAAAAAAGAGGTAATAAGATTATTGGTTGATGTAATCATTTACCCCATCTCTAATATCCAATGGGTTAGTCCAGATCAAGTGGTTCCTAAAATAATTTGTCTAATGGTAATAAAAAATGAAAATAATGAATTGGTTCCAACTCGTGTAAAGAATAGTTAGTGTATCTATATAGACTATCTTCGACTAAACCAACACACTAGGAAGGACCATTTCCCATTTTAATTTATTGAACAGATTCTAGAGAGACTAGAAGGGAAGTCCCGCTACTTTTTCCTTGATGGTTATTCTGGATATTTTCAAATCCATATTTCCCCTGAGGATCAAGAAAAGACAACCTTCACTTACCCCATTGGAACATTTTCATATAAGACGATGCCATTTGGTTTGTGCAATGCTCCAGGTAATTTCCAATGATACATGGTTGGTATTTTTTCATATTACATGGAGAATTTCATGGAAGTTTTCATGGATAATTTCACTATTTATAGATCCTCTTTTGGTGAATGTTTGAGTAGTCTGGGTTCTGTCCTACATCGCTGTATTGAAAATAATATCGTATTAAATTATGAGAAATATCATTTCATGGTGTGATAAGGTATAGTATTGTGACATGTAATTTCTAGGGATGGTATCCAAGTAGATAAATAAAAATTGGATGTCATTTCTTCCATATAATTCCCCAAAAATGTATGGGATGTGCAGTCTTTCCTAGGTCATGCTGGATTTTACTGTTGTTTCATTCTTGACTTTAGAATGATTGCACTCCCCATCTCCCAATTTCTCCAAAAAGAAAAAGAATTTGTTTTTTATAAATAATGTGAGGATTCTTTTAATAAATTTAAATGGATTCATACATTGCCCTCAATAATCCAACCACATCAGTGGGATTTACCATTTAAGATCATGTATGATGCCTCTAACAATGTAGTTGGGTCTTTCTTAATACAAAGGGTCAATCAAGATCCACATGTAATTGTCTATGCCTCATGTACTTTGAACCCTGCCCAAGAAAACTACACCACAATTGAAAATTAATTTCTTTCCATTGTGTTTTCCTTGGATAAATTTAGGTCATAACTTTTAGGGTCTAAAGTCATTGTCTTCTCAGACCATTAAGCCTTCCGGTATATCCTTAAGAAACCAAAAGACAAACCATGTCTCATTTGTTGGATTCTTTTCATTCATGAATTCAATCTAAAATTTTAGGATAAAAAAAGAGCTAAGAATGTGGTGGCTGACCATATCAGTAGAATCATGTCATCCTTATACATTGAATCATCCCCCTATATTCCCATAAAAGACATTTTTCCTGATGAGAAACTATACCGAGTGCAAGATGATATTATTTGGTATGATGAAATTGTAAATTATTTGGTAGCATCTGGAATTCCTGTTGATTTCAAAAAAACAAGATGATTGTCTAAAACATGAGTCTTGTTGGTACATTTTGGATGACCCATACCTTTGGCGCACATGTGGTGATAAATTCCTTAGGCGTTGTGTTCTCGATAGTGAATCTCAGTCTGTCCTTAGGTTATTTCACACTCTTTCTTATTGGGGCCACTTTGGTCCCCAAAAAACTTATCACAAGGTCCTTGATTCTAGTTTATTTTGTCCAACATTATTTCAGGATGCCCATGATTTATATAAATATTTTCCTTTTTTCAAAGAATAGAAAATGTATCTAAAAGAAATGAAATTACACAACAACCCTTGCTCTTCTATGACATTTTTTATGTTTGGGTCATTGAATTTATGGAACCATTACCCAATTCATTTGGTAACATTTACATTCTTATGGCATTGGATTATGTGTCAAAATGGTTAGAAGCATGCACCACAAGGACTGATGATTCCAATACTATTATGGAATTTTTGAGAACCCAATTTTTTTGTAGGTTTATATTATCTAGGTTCATCATTAGTGACCAGGGTTCTCATTTATACAACCTAACAATTAAATCTCTTTTGCATCGATATGGGGTTGGGCATTGGGTGGCTACTACATATAACCAACAGACCAATGGTCAAGTTTAGGTGTCAAATAGAGAGGTAAAACAAATTCTTCAAAAAATGGTTCAACCCAATAGAAAAGATTGGAGTCTTATACTCAATGATTTATTATGGGTTTATTGTACTGCCTTTAAAACTCCCACTGGAATGTCACCTTATAGGCTTGTGTTTGGAAATATTTGTCATCTCCCTATATATAGAGCATCAGGCCTACTGGGATATTAAAAAATGCAATTCTAGTATTTCTGGTGTAGGTTCTCGAAGGAATTTACAAATTTAGGAGCTGGAGGAAATGATAATAGATTCTTATGAGAACTCCTGGATTTATAAACAGAAAATCAAGGCTTCCCACGACTGTCTCATCCTTCATCATCAATTATAAATTGGGAAGAAGTTCCTTCTTTATAATGAAAGGCTGAATTTTCATCTAGGTAAGCTTCTTTCTCACTGGTTTGGTCCATAAACTGTTAATAATGTTTATCCATTTGGTGTTTTTTAGGTTCAAAATGAAGAAACCATACAAAACTTTACTATCAATGGGTAGCGGCTTACGCACTTCCATGAAGCCCTTTCGAAGACCCCAATGGAGGAACTCCAGGTTCAAGAAGAAATATAAAAATGACACCAACCAGGTTTTATCCTTCCTACCCACATTCTCTTTTATTATAGTGAGGAAACTGTATACTCTAGGTGTGGGGGATGGTCACATTCTTGGGTTAGTTATAAATTTCATCATCTTTCTTCTTTTTCTCTTTTTAGCTTGTTGAATAGTATTGTTACCCCCCCTCACTTTTGTGATGGAATTTTACTTTTTGATGCCCAATTTATCATAGAAAATGATTCCTTTTTAATCATGGAAGTTATTTAAAATGCATGAGGAATTTTTGTATTCCATCTTGTTTTAACATTCGAAAAAAAACTGGTGAAATGTGCATTTCAGAAAGAATTCAATATTTTGTGTAAATCTATTTTGAAATTTGGTTCCTTTTCAATGATATAAATGGTTGTATTATTTTGAATCCTTTGAGAATAATTCTACCCTTTATGTGAGTAGTTTAATAGAAAATTGTGTCACTTAATTTCTCCACACAGCTTTGCACCCAACCATGAAGTGTGAAAATTTCTTACTTAATAGAAGGTAAATATAAGTTAGGTTAATTTTTCTATACTTTACAAAATAATTTTTCTATATGTTCATTCCTTATCTGATCTATTTCATTACTTTACCATATTGACCTATTCATGTGTACTTGTTACTGACTATTCTACACCCTTAAAAAAACCCCAAAAAAAACAAAAACAAATTAACATTGATGGGAGTGATGAAATGTACAACATATGGGGATATCTAGGTTGGGAGATTATGGTTTGAATTTTAGGAATGATTAACTGATTGGGTCTTGAAATTTTATTTCAAAGGATGTAGGTCAGGTTCGGTGAAAAGGGTCGTGTAAGTAGATAATTTTTAAAATAACTTATATTTACTCGACAGAAAGTGGAAAAAATGGCATGAAATGGTTTTCACACACATAGGTGGAGAATCAGGGACATGATTAAAATTTTGAATTATTTTCTTCGATGGGTATCATACATCTCTTGGAATTTTATTTTGATATAGTTTTTGAGACGTTTTTTTTTTCATGATCACTTAGAATAACTCCCCTGTGTGATTTTTTATTTGATCACATTTCTATTAGGAATTAAATTTTCATTGAATGTTAATATTTATGAATTTGGATGTCATGACCCATCCCCAGGGGCCCGTGTCGTGACTACCCCAAGCCCGCCTTCCATAGGCCAAGGGCTGGCGACTAGCACCGAAAGGCATATTCCCTAAAACTAGGAATGCGTTGCCTTTATAACCTATAAACACACACAAAAAACACCCATAAAGATATGAGCACAAGTAAACTATATAGAAAAAAGAGTGCTGAAAGTAAAAGAGGGAAAGAATACAATCCCAACAGTAATAGTACAAGTACAATGGAAATACAATACAACTGAAGAAGAAGAAAGGTAGCTATTGGGTCATCCTCTAAGGTTCCTACCTGAAGGGTAGGTACAGATCACCTCCTTAGCACTCCATGTTCGCTCGTCTCCATTGTGTACCATCACACCATATGGTCCACCTCCGGGCTCGGTCTATCCCCGTAACCCTCAGCCTCGATCAATGATGTCTGTCGTCTGCACCAAACACAACAAGGTGCGGGCATAGCCCGTGCAGGGGTGAGTATAACGATACTCAGTAGGGACCCTGAGACACTCAAGGTCTCAAAAATCCACAAAGGATAAACCACAAAGCATGAAATCAACTGAAAACCCTACTTAGTTATGTGCCCATACATATACCTGAGTTATCAAGTATACCCATCTCAATCATGAGGAAACACAGAGTCTAACTCAAAATCCCAAATCTCAATTGTTCCACAAAGGAAGGAACACCATAAAGGTAAGTACCACACAGGTATGAGACATAGAAGAATACCACAAAGGTACTGACTTAGCTCACACCAGGTATTTCTTAGGTACAGAAGTAGAGATGATTAGATGTAACTACTGAATTATCTTACTCTATTAAGATTCTTTGTTGCTGACATACATAGGATCGCTAGGTGCTGACCCACACAGGATCGCTCGATGCTGACCTACACAGGATCGCTCGGTGCTGACCCACACAGGATCTCTAGGTGCTGACCCGCACAGGATCGCTCAGTGCTGACCAACATAGGATCACTAGGTGCTGACCCACACAAGATCGCTCTTCATTATTCACGTTACAGCCAGCTACTGGTTTCCCACGCTAATCTTGCTCATCTCCGGGAGAGTCTTCTCCTCAATCCACTGGTTGATACTCCAAATACCACAAAGTCCCATGAATAATTATCTCAAAGGACCTCCATGTCATAGGGGTCTCAATGCAACAGACAGTACATTAATCAGACGCTCGGTCTGTAAGTTATTAGCCTTTTAGTCCCGAGGACCCGGTTGGATTCATGCTCGATCCAACCCAACCATAATCCAACTTTATCCAAATATCCAGTGGGGTATACTCAAAGGGATCGTCTCACTCCAAGGTTTCCAGTTCCGCTGACGATTTGTCAAACGGATGCCCGGTGCCAAAGTTATGGCCGATAGAGCAAAAAGTTCAAAGTTGGCCAGGGTCTGGTCTGACCTGGTCGGACCGACCCGACCCAATTCAGATTGACCCGGTTCGTTGGGTCTGGTCTGGCTCGCTAGGTCTGGCCCAGCCTGCTGGGTCCGGCCTGGCCTGCACTGGGCGGCGCAAAGGCTGCGAGGGCGGCGCGAGGCCACGAGGGACGCGGGGCGATGAGGCCGCGAGGCCGTGGGGTGGCGAGGTCGCGGGGCAGTGAGGGGCCGTGAGGGCTTCGGGGCGGGGCGGAGGGCCATGAGGTGGAAAGTCCGTGGGGTGGTGCAGAGGTTCTCAAGGAGACGAGGCCGCGGGGCAGCACGGAGGGTCGCGGGGCGGTGAGACCGCTGGGCGGCGCAGAGGGTCGTGGGGCAGTGAGGCCACGAGGCGGCGCGGAGGGTCGTGGGGCCACGAGGGCGGTGAGGAGCCACGGGGTCGTCGCCTTCTTCGCGGCCGATGATGTTTCGGCCGCTTCATCCATTCATCATCGTGGCACAAGGTCGCCTTCTTCTATCACTAAGAACGCATCATTCAAGAATAACGACAGAGGGGTCGGGCCATGTTTGTTTGGCCCGCACCCTCCACGTTAGAGCGGTAGCAAGCGGCTCAAAAAAATCTTGAATGAAGAACATCAAACCCTACAACCTACCACAATGATTATTCCCAAACCCGCAAAAGAAATCATCTATGGATTAACTAGTTAGAGAGTTGATCTGTGTTCTTTGTTTTAGAAGGGAAGAACATGGGAATATATAATCATACACAACTAAACACCTACCTTGATTGCTCTTTGACATTGGAAGGGGTGAATTCGGTGACGTCGGTGTTTCCACGATCTTTAGTTCGTTGTTTTCAAAGACTTCCTACATTGGTTACCTCCGCGAGGTGCTTTCGATCTGGATCGGGGTCAGTTTCCTTGTTCTTCGATCTTTGGTGGGCGTTCTTCATTGGGAGGTGTTCATTGTTGGAGAGGTTAAAGTTTCTTTAAGTGCTTTTCCAACACTTCTCCCAACAAAAGAATAGCCAATATAAATTAAATTAGGTTTTATTAATTTAATTTGAATTGGAACCATCAATCAAGAGGTGTTGGCATAATTATTGTGGAGGAAGTTCAAGAGACTTCTCCACATTAAAGAGGGAGTTTAAGAGTTTCTCCCATTATGAGGGTTCGGTTGGCCCCACCTTTATGAATTCAAAGTTGGGGGGTTTTAGGATCGGGTGGTCCCCACCACCATAACCCAC
Source organism: Viscum album (assembly GCA_963277665.1). Taxonomy (NCBI): domain Eukaryota; kingdom Viridiplantae; phylum Streptophyta; class Magnoliopsida; order Santalales; family Viscaceae; genus Viscum; species Viscum album. The sequence continues at coordinate 1,618,298,372 of OY728158.1, forward strand.
ATATGGGAGGTTTTATTTTAGGTGTTCCCCACCTTTAAACCATCCACATTAGAGGTTTCAAAAAAAAAGAAAAATAAAATAAAATTTTGTTTTAATTTATTTCTATTTCCACGAAAAACCCAAATTCTATCTTTCACCATAAACCTACTACAGTAGAGGTGAAGGTCCGCTTAAGAGAATACCAGCATTGTGAGTTCAACGGTGCCCTCAGATTTAAATTCCGAGCACTGGTTCAAAAGTTACAAAAACTCACTCGCACATTTACTGAACGTACCAAAAAAAAGTTCAGAAATTCATTTCAGCCACATCGGGCCTCGGAATCACATGCCATTAATTTTCGTAGACTCATAAAATTTCCATATATTTAAAAAAATACATGGAAATTCTAGGTTTTTACATTCTCCCAACCTCAGGGATTTACATCCCTGTAAGACACAACTCAAACTAAGGGAACAAGTGGGAATACTGAGCACATATCTAAGCCTCTCGCTCCCATGTGGTCTCCTAGAGGTTCTCGTGCTGCCAGTGAACGTGCACCAGAGGTATAAAATGACCACGAAGGACCCACTCCTGTTAATCATCAATCTCTATTGGAACCTCCGAAAACGTCGCCCCATCATCGATGTCTAGATCAGCGTGGTCGATGATGTGAGACGGGTCGTGCATGTATCTCCTCAATTGGGATACGTGGAAGAGGTCATGCACCCAGTGCAACTGAGGTGGAAGAGATAACTGGTAAGCCACCTCTCCAACTCTGCTGAGCACCTGGAAGGGTCCGATGAACCTTAGAGATAACTTTTTGCCTCAGCCAAATCTCTTCAAACCTCATCGAGGTGAGACCCGTAGAAAGACGTGGTCGCCATTCTCAAACTCCAGAGGTCTCTGTCTTCTGTAGACATATGAATTATTCCTACTCTGTGAAGTCTTCATCCACTCCTGGATGATATGCACCTTCTCTATGGTAGCCCAAACCATCTTTGGTCCCACGAGCGCTGACTCCCCTGGGTCAATCCAACACAAAGGTGATCTACAAGGTCACATGTACAATGCCTCAAAAGGTGTCATACCAATGGTGGAGTGATAGTTGTTGTTGTATGAAAACTCCACCAAAGGAAATTGATCCTCCCAACTATGACCAAAGTCGAGGACGCAAATACGCAGCATGTCCTCGAGGGTCTAAATGGTCCGCTCAATCTAGCCATCCGTCTGCGGATGGAAAGCGGTGCTCAAATGAAGCTGCATCTCGAAAGCCTCCTGCAACCCCTTCCATAGCTGGGAAGTGAAACGTGTATCACGATAGGAGATAATATTTGAGGGTACTCCATGTAACCACACAATCTTCTAAACATAGAGGCATCCCAATCTCTCTACTTAACCATGCTCTCTGATTGGTAGGAAGTGGGCCGACTTGGTGAGTCGGTCGACAATCACCCAGATAGAGTCATGACCTCTGGATGTACATGGAAGTCCTATCACGAAGTCCATGGATATCACATCCCACTTCCACTCTGGGACCTCTAAAGTTTGAACCAAGCATGTTGGTACCTGATGCTTCGCCTTCACTTGCTGACAAGTGAGGCATCGAGAGACAAACTCTGCTGCTTCTTTCTTTATCCCCAGCCACCAGTGATGTCGTCGGAGGTCCTAGTACATCTTCACCACTCCTGGATGTATCGCTAGAGGGTATGTGTGGAACTCTCTCAACACTTCCTCCTGAAGTGACACTGGTACCATGGTACATTCTCTGAATAGGATTACGTGCTCCCCACCTTCAAAAAATCTATCAGGTGCCTGTCCTATGGATATTTCAGCACGTCAAGCCTCGCAGTCAGTGTCTCCACCCTGTGCCTCCCTGACTAGCTGAAGAAGTGGGGGAGTGACTGTAAGAGACTGAAGGAAAGCTGCTCTATCCTGATCCACAAAGGATATCTTCAAAGCGGCCAGCTGCTACGTCGCCTCACCTTGCAGCTGTATACCATACCTCCTACTGAGTACATCTGCTACAACATTACCCTTCCTAGGATTATAGACTATCTTGAAGTCATAATCCTGGAGGAACTCAAGACAACATCATTGTCTCAGGTTCAGGTCCTTCTGAGAGAAGATATACCTAAGACTCTTGTGATTAGAGTAGACTATAAAATGTTCGCCCATCAAGTAATGTCACCACATCTTCAAGGAGAAGACCACTGCTGATAACTCTAGGTCATGGGTAGTGTAGTTCTTATCATGTTGTCTCAGCTGTCGAGAACCATATACAATAACCGATCTCTCCTGCATCAAGACACATCTGATCCTAGTCCCTGATTTGTCGTAGTAGACTACATACCCTACACCCTCCTCTAGAAGCCTCAAGATGGGGGCACTAGTTAGCCTCTGTCTCATCTCCTGAAAACTCTACTGGAATCTCTCCAACCACACAAAGGGTTGCCCCTTCTTTTTCAACACTGAAAGTGGTGTTACAAATCTGGAGAAATCTGTCACAAATATTCAGTAGTATCCGGCCAATCCCAGGAAACTTTTTACCACTTTCACACTCCTGGGTGGCTCCCAAGCAAGTACCGCCTCAATATTCACTGGATACACTCCAACCCCATCCTCTGATATGACATGTCCTAGAAAGTAAACCTCTCAGATCCAAAAATGGCACTTCAAGAGATTACCATAAAGTCGGTGCTCTCGAAGTGTGTCCAGTACTACCCGCAAATGATAAGAATGATCCTCCTCAGTATTCGAGTAGATCAGAATGTCATTGATGAAGACTACTACAAAGAGATCAAGTTATGGGTGAAATATCATGTTCATGAGTCCCATGAACACTGCTGGAGCATTGGTCACGCCAAATGGCATAACCAAGAACTCGTAATGGCCTTACCGACATCTGAAGGTTGTCTTCTTCACATCCTCATCCCGTACTCTGAGCTGGTGATAGAATGATCTGAGGTATATATTTGAGAACCATCATGCTCCCTTTAGATGATCAAAAAGGTCGTCAATCCTGAATAGTGGGTACTTGTTCTTCACGGTCACCTGGTTCAGGCGCTGATAGTTGACACAAAGTCTCAAGCTCCCATCTTCCTTCTTGGAAAACAAAATCAGGGTTGTCCAAGGAGAAACACTGGGCTAGATGAATCCCTTCCCCTGTAAGTCCTCTAGTTGTACCCGCAACTCACGAAGCTCCACGGGATCCATCCAATACGCTGGTGTAGATATTGGTGTCATCCCAGGGTACAAGTCAATGTAAAAGTACACCTCTCTACGAGGAGTTAGACCCAGAACATCATCAGGGAAGACATCCACATACTGGTCCACCACTACAGGATAACTCAGACTCTCTATATCAACTGCTATGAGGGTAAGGCTAGCTAAATGATGTGTAATCGGATGCACCCTCCTCCAGGTAAGTCCATCCTATGCTGTAAAGGCTCCCTTCTCGCCGGTGAAGGTAAACCTAGTCACATCTGTGCAGACACACCACACTTTGTGCCTAATACAGTTAATCTGAGCATGGACTATAGATAATCATTCCATACCCAAGATGACGTTGTAAGGCCTCGATGCCGCTACTAGGATATCCCAGCCTAAGCGCTCGCCTCCTAGAGTAAGCTCACACTGCTGAAACCAGTGCGTAATCATCGAATCCACTCTCGTAGGAGTCTCCAGCCGTAAGGATTGATCTAATGACTCTGTCAGAATCTCTGAGCTCTAAACGAAGGAAGTGGTAATAAAAGAATGATGGTCGCCTATGTTTATAAGTATTGTAGCAAAGGTATAGTAGACACAGATCGTACCTCATATCATCTCTGGAGCGCCGTGATCATAGGCCTCAGCTTCCTGGAGTTGAGCTCTCCCATGCCCTCCTGCTCTATGTGGTTGGGGTGGACCACCTGGTGGTGGTGGTGGTAACATCTATAATTGTTGCCCACTATCAGCTAAACAACCATCTCCTCTACCATGTCTTCCTCCTCCCTACAGAACTCCTCATTTGAACCTCAATCTCTGCCTAGGAGGTCCTTTGATCGTCTGATGATCATCCGTATAGAGGGTCTGATAGTTACGATCCATGTGACCCTGCCCACTGCATGCGTAACACTACCCTCTCCTAGCATGACTAGATCTACCTCGGGTGTCCCACACAACCGACCCTGAATTTTGCGGTTGTCCACCTGTAGGTCTGGTCCTCTTGGACCTCTACGACATCTTTCTACTACCAGCTGCAGAAGAATCCACTACGTGATGATTGGTGGTGGGTCTCACTACTGGTGACTGCTCATCAAAGAAACTCTCCACTAAGAGGGTTCTCTCTAACACCCCCATCTGCGTCGGGATGCTAAGAGAAATCATTGAAGCCCTGATCTCCCATCTGAGTTCCTCCTCAAAGGTTCAGGTCCTAAAGAATGGGTCTTGTACAATATCAGTGGAGTAGCGTGAGAGGTCAGTGAACCTCGCTAAGTACTGAGCCACAGTCATGTTTCCCTGCTACAGATGAAGTAGCTCCTGTATGCGCACTGCGTGAAGATTCGCTGGAACAAACTCTGCTCTAAACAGGCTCTCTAAGTCTTCCCAGAGAAGCATCACCTCGTCATGAACTTGGAGCATCAAGCAAAACCATCTACCTGATGCTTCCTGTATAAGGCTGGTAGAAAGGATCACCATGAGATCAGCTGGTGTCCCTACCAGTCAAAAAACTCTCACCACGGCCTCCAACCAATCCTTAGCCACCTGTGGGTCCGTCTCTCCCCTGAACCTGGGTGGCATATGGCGCTGGAGCTCATGCAATGTGCTCAAGTGGCGTACACCCTCTACTGTTGGGTCTGGTGGCATTGGTGGCCCAATGGGTAATGGTACCGCCAGTGCCTCTGTTGGTGCCTTTACTAAAAGAGGGCCCTGCACCGAGGCCTCGTTGCTCGGTGGGCTATCAGTGCGTACTATATCTGGAACCCTAGATAGTTGTCTGCGTGGAGGCATCCTGAAAAGAAACAGGTGTGCCACGGTCAAAAATTTATACCTGTTGAGCTGACTCAAAGAGATCACAAAGAAAACTCTTTAAAACACACATGCAATCAGTGTTTTCGTGCACTGAGTCGAAAATCAGAAGTCAGGGTCCTGGTGTATGGATACGCTGGCTGTCGCACCAATACTGGATTCCCAAAACTGATAACCACACTCACTACTCTTAACACTATTTCCATTAAAAAAAATATCAGAGTCCTATGTTCTACAGTAGAACCTCCTTCTGATACCAATTTTTCACGACCCATCCCCCGGGGCCCGTGTCGTGACTACCCCAAGCCTGCCTTCCATAGGCCAGGGGATGGAAACTAGCACCGAAAGGCGTATTCCCTAAAACTGGGAAGGCCTTGCCTTTATAACCTTTAAACACACACAACCAAACACCCATAAAGATACGAACACAAGTAAACTATATAGAAAAAAGAATGTTGAAAGTAAAAAGGGGCTGGAATACAAGCCCAACAGTAATAGTACAAGTACAAATGAAATACAATGCAACTGGAGAATAAGAAAGGTAGCTACTGGGTTGTCCTCTAAGGTTCCTAACCTAAGGGTAGGTACAGATTGCCTCCTCAGCACTCTGTATCCTCTCGTCTCCTCTTCGTACCATCACACCGTATGGTCCACCTTCAGGCCCTGTCTAGACCTGGTACCCTCATCCTAGATCATCATTGTCCGTCGTCTGCACCAAACACAATAAGGTACGGGTATAGCTTGTGTAGGGGTGAGTATAACGATACTCAGTAGGGACCTCGATACCCTCAAGGTCTCACAAAATCCACAAAGGATAAACCACAAAGCATGAAATCAAATGACAACCCTACTTAGGTATATGCCCATACATACACCTAAGTTATCAAAAATACACATCTCAATCATGATGAAACACAGATTCCAACTCAAAATCCCAAATCTCAACTGTTCCACAAATGAAGGAACGCCAAGAAGGTAAGTACCACATAGGTACGCCACACAGAAGAATACCACAAAGGTACTGACTCAGCTCACACCAGGTATTTCTTAGGTACATAAGTAGAAATGATTATATGTAACTAATGAATCATCTTACTCTGTTAAGAGTCTCTACTACTGACCCACACAGGATCACTCGGTGCTGACCCACACAGGATCGCTCAGTGTTGACCCACACAGGATCACTCGGTGCTGACCCACACAGGATCGCTAGGTGCTGACCCACACAGGATTGTTCAGTGCTGACCCACACAGGATCACTAGGTGCTAACCCACATAGGATCACTAGGTGCTAACCCACATAGGATTTCTCAGTGCTAACCCACACAGGATCACTAGGTGTTAACCCACACAGGATCGCTTTTCATTCTTCACATTACAGCCAGCTACTGGGTTCCCGCACTAATCTTGCTTGTCTCCAAGAGAGTCCGCTCCTCAAGGCACTGGTCGATACTCAAACTACCATGAATTCCCATGAAGAAGTATCTCAAAGTCCCACCACATCATAGGGGTCTCAATGCAATAGACGGTGCGTTAATCAGACGCTCGGTCTGTAAGTTTTTAGCCTTTTAGTCCCAAGGGCCCGGTTGGATTCGTGCTCAATCCAATCCAACCATACTCCAACTTTATCCAAATCTCCAGTGGGGTATAATCAAAGGGACCATCTCTCTCTAAGGTTTCTAGTTCTACTGACGGTTCGTCAAACAGATGTCTGGTGCCAAAGTTATGGCCAATAGAGTGAAAAGTACGAAGTTGGCCCGGGTCTGGTCCTACCCGGTTGGACCGACCTGGCCCGACCCTGCCTGGGCCGACCGACCCGATTTGAGTCGACCCGGCCCATTGGGTCTCGTCCAGCCCGCTGGGTCCAGCCCATCCTACTGGGTCCGGCCCGGCCCGCACTGGGCGTCATGGAGGCCGTGAGGGCGGCGCGAGGCCACGAGGGGGGCCGCGACGGGGGTCGTAAGGGCTGCGGGGCAGCGATACCATGGGGTCCACGAGGCCACAGGGGTCGTGAGGGCCACATGAGGCTGTGGGGGGTGCGAGGACCATGGGTAGGCGAGGCTGTAGGGCGGCATGGAGGGCTGCGAGGCGGCGAGTCCGTGGGGCGGTGTAGAGGGCCGCAAGGCGGCGAGGCCCTGGGGCGGCGCGGAGGGCCACTGGGCGGTGTGGAGGGCCATGGGGAAGTGAGGTCGCGGGGCGCCGCGGAGGGAAATAGGGAAGAGAGGTCGTGGGGGCCGCAAGGGTGGTGAGGAGCTGCGGGGTCGTTGCCTTCATTGCAGCCGGTGATGTGTCGGCCGCCGCATCTGTTCGTCACTGTGGCACAAATCCCCTTCTTCCATCGTTAAGAACACACCATTCAAGAAGAACGGTGGAGGCGTCGGGCCATGTTTGTTTGGTCTGCACCCTCCGCGTTAGATCAGTAGCAAGAGACTCAACAAAATCTTGAATAAAGAACGTCAAACCCTACAACCTCCAGTAATGATTATTCCCAAGCACGCAAAAGAAATCATCCACGGATCAACTAGTTTGATAGTTGATCCGGGTTCTTTTTTTTAGAAGGGAAGAACATGGGAATATGTAATAAAAGACAACTAAACCCCTACCTTGATTGTTCATTGACATTGGAAGGGGTGAAGTCGGAGACGTCAGCGTTTCCACGATCATCAGTTCGTTGTTGTTTAAGACATCCTATGTTGGTTGACTCTGCAAGGTTCTTCTGATTCATCTCGGGGTCAGTTTCCTCGTTCTTCGATCTCCAGTGGTCGTTCTTCGTTGGGAGGTGTTCTTCGTTGGAGAGGGTAAAATTTTCTCCAAGTTCTTTTCCAACACTTCTCCCAACAAAAGAATAGCCAATATAAATTAAATTAGGTTTTAATAATTTAATTTGAATTGGCACCATTAATCAATAGATGTTGGCATAATTAATGTGGAGGAAGTTCAAGAGATTTCTCCACATTAAAGAGGGAGTTTAAGAGTTTCTCCCATTATGAGGGTTCGGGTGGCCCCACCTTTAGGAATTCAAAATTGGGGGGTTTTAAGCTAGAGTGGTACTCACCACCATAACCCACATGTGGGAGGTTTTAGTTCAGGTGGTCCCCACATTTAAACCATCCACATGGGAGGTTTCAACAAAAAGAAAAATAAAATAAAATTTTATTTTTTATTTTATTTCTATTTTCCACAAAAAACATAAATTCTATCTTTTATCCTCGACCTACTGCGGTCGAGGAGAAGCTCCCCTTAAGCGAATATCAGTGCTGTGAGTTCAACGGTGCCCTCGGATTTCAATTCCGAGCACTGGTTCAAAAGTTACAAAAACCCACTCGTATGTTTACTAATCATACCTGAAAAAAAGTTCATAAATTCATTCTAGGCACACCGGGCCTTAGAATCACGCACCGTCAATTTTCGTGGACTCATAAAATTCCCATATATTTAAAAAAAAATTACATGGAAATTCTGGGTCTTTACATTGGAAATATCTACATGCATAATTTTTGTAAATATTACTTTTCCCAGGAGTGAAAATGTTTAGGTGTGGGGGTGTGATCTCACTATGATTCACTATTTCATTTTCACCCTTACACCACTATACTAAACTAGTTTTGTATTGAAAATTATAAAAATAATAACAAATTGCACTTCATTTGTGATTAAATTATTTGGTTTTATCACTATTAAAAAGGAAAATGTTACTTGTTGTGATATTTTCATTGTAGGTGGAGGGGATTTGAAGGGCCCATAACGAAGTTTAAGAAAAATGGGTCAAACTGCGTAGGATACAAACACACCCATGGACTCAACTGCACACTAATACAAAATTGTGCATCCAAATGGGATAATATTTTTTGGTCTGGTCCAAAATTCATTTGGATGAAACTTTTATAAAGTAACCCAATCTCAACTTAGCTATCTAGGGGTCCATCCGGACTGATCTTTCCAAGCCACAAAATCTGCACGAAGTCAAAAGTGTTGTATTGTGTTCTATTGATATCTAGAGTTGTGGTTGTCCAAATGGTGCCAAATTTTTGGTGGAGATATTTATGAGGTGGGGATATAATTTTTTTATTTTCTTAAAAGTGATATAAGACTTTATGTAGGTCAAAAACCATGGGTCAAGTGGTTTCTTGAAATCTGGGGGATCAAAACCACCTTCCAATTTTTCTATAAAATGATACCTTGGGCTCCCCACTTTCAATTTCAAACCAGAAGAAAATGTATTCCATTTTAGAGTTCAAAAGGAGTCCTATCCTCATCCTATAAGTTCTAGAGGCCCCTATCCCCATAGGAGGATCAATGATTAAGAAGGAGTTCCACCTGACTTTCCTCTTCCTCTCGATGTTGGGCTAAATAGTGGGTGTTTGTTGTGAGGGAGTTGCACATCATGTAAAGGGACTTCTGAAACATATACTACTATTGGTTTGATGTATTTTGAGTTTGAAAACATTTAATTTAAAATTATCTTACTTTGATTCATGTTTCAATTCTTTTTTTGATTGAATCGAATGGAATGTTATCTACTTTTAACCGACCGGTGTGAAGTATTGAGTGCATTAATTGTGTTGTTCTGATTGGACAGTATAAGAATACTTTTCTTCCCCACTTATTTGATATTTCAATTTAATTTTGATGATATTATACCATGAATGAGATATGTACCTTGTATATATGATTGTTATGTCAAGGTTTGGATCAACATGCTTTGATATAAAAACTTAGAAATTAATCGGGATTCTAATTAATTTCAACCAAAGACTTATATCAAACCCTGATTAATCTCCAATAACGATGAACTTGAAATGTGTGTATTGAACTCACAATGAACCTTTTTTCTAATGATTTTCAAAATCCACTTGATTCTTCAACTATTAAACTCTTTAAATTAAGTTATATTATTTAAACTATTTTCAAAACCACCCCCCTCTTTTAGTACTTTTTATTAAAAAAATACAGACTCTAAACCTATCAATGCTCCTTTAGAGAATACCTAGGTTCTTCCCTAGACTATAAATACCCTTTAAAATAATAATCAATTTGATGTTTCATAACAACATGTTCAATATCACCCTAATAAATTACATGAGATTCATTGTGAAGATAAAGGTTAAGATATGACACATGGAATACATCATATATCTGGATCATCTATGGAGGAAGTGTTATATGATATTCCATGGATCCAACATGATTCAACACCTTAAAAGGCCCAACAAATCGGGGTGACATTTTACTCCCATGACCAAACCTTCACTATCTGTGATTAGGAGTCACCTTTTAGTAACACATGATCTCTATCATATAACTCTATAATTATCCTCCTTTGTTAGTATAGGACATATAATGATATTTCACTTCCATTATCCTCTCATGAATCATCAAAACTAACTATGACATGCTCTGAACTAGTTCTGACCTGAGAATTACTCACTCTCCAACCCCATTATAGAAAAATAGAGAATGTAAAGTTAGTTTGTATAAATATTTAAATGGTTTCATACCAATGTTGGAGTTAAAACCATTGTTTTAAGAAAACTCAACCAAATTCAGGTGCCTCATCCATGAACCTACAAAATCCAGGACACATGTGTGCAACATGTCCTCAAGAGTTTCAATGGTCTGCTCTATCTGATTATCCAAATGCATATGTAAATTATTATTAAGGAATAACTATGATCCAAAAGTATGTTGGAGACATCTCAATATAATGGAGGTAAAATGAGGAAACAATTAGATATGATCATCCTCAAGACTCCATGGAGTCTCACCACCTCCTCTAAGTACTACCTCGACAAAACCTCCACTAAGATCAACTCATTGATCATTATAATGTGGGATGATTTCATAAAATGGTACATTATCACCCATATACAATCAAAGTATCATAGATATTAAAGTAAACTAGTGATTAAGTCCATCAATATGTCCTCCCACTTTTTCTAAGGAATATTCAACATCTAGAGAAAATCATGAGGAACATGGTGCCTGACCTTCACCTTCTGGAAAACCAAACATCAAGACACAAACTCTGAAACTAAATGCTTTAACCTAGGTAACCAAAACTAACCTCTCAAAGATCAGTAAGAAAAATTTAACATTAGGATGTATTGCTAAAGGTGATCTATGTAAGTCATGGAGAACTAACTAATGCATCACCAAGGTATAAAAATCCTCCCTTATAACAACACCTAATGTTGTTCATCCTCAAACCAACCATTAGGGCCATCACCAAAGATAAATCGAATGGTCCAGAATCCAACTCAAAATCTATAACACCCCAGGATTTTAAAATATTTTTTTTCTTAAATAAATTTAATATCATCGATTGATTACTTTTTACAGAACACTGAGTATAAAAAAACTCCAAAATATTATTCTATATTAACACAACCATTATAACCTAGCTATTAAATTGGTGAGAATAAAACGTATTAAACACATTATAAAATATATAATTTTCCAAATTATTGTTAATTTATTAATTTATTCTTATTAAATAAATGCATAATTATTATTAAATTCATTTTATTCTTCAAATGTATGTTTTCTTCAAAAAAGTGTTTTTTATTTCTTTCTTTGAGAAAATAAATATAATAAATTTTTGAAACTTTTAGGAAAATTATTTTATGAAATTAAAATACTTTTTATATTCATCATCCCAAAGTTATATTAGGATGAATTTTTGTGTATTTACTAAAAATATTACTTTTTCAGTGAATAGTAAAAAATACAATTTTTTTGTAAAAATGTCATTTCTTTTCAATAAATTAAACAATTTAAATGTACCATTATGTTTTGAATTTGATTTCAAATAACATAAGTATTATTTATTTATATTTTATCCACTTAAATTATTTTTAATCAACTTTATATTGTATCTTAGAATAAGTTTATTTTTTGGTTTAAAAACAGGATTTTTCTGAAAACTGTTTTAAATTACATAATGTTTATCATTTTTATTTAATTAAAATAATCCTTAATTGGCAGATTTTAAAATTAAATTTATAGATAATATATTTTTAAATATTAATTTAGTTTCATATAATGATAATTATTAGTCATATTAAATCATCTTTTTCTTGAAAAATACACTCCTTGAAAACTCGCTTTTTGATCATGTCAGCGGGTTTTGTTTTAAATTTAATTTTGAAACTTATCTGAATTTAATTTGGTAAAATAGATTCCATATTTTTCATTAGAAGTTACAATTTATTTTATAAGTTCATTTTCATTTTTTAGGCATAAAAATGTTACCGGGGTAAAAAATATATTTACCGCAGTATAGGTAAAATAATGTAGCAGGTTAAAGTTAAAAGGTAAAAGCTTAAAATATCTAAAAATTATGACCTTAAATGTTTATTTGATGTTTTTATTGACCTTAACTATAATTTATAACATTAATAATCACCCAAATTCATTATAATTAATTCCACCCAAATGTAGTTGGATTTAAATATAAAATAATCATTATTTAATCACTTAAACCTACCCCTCCTCGAATATAAATACCACCCCTCACCACCCCATTTCTCATAAAAACACTTGAATCTCCAAAAATATTTTCCAAAATATTTCCTAACCAATATAATTACATAAAAGTACAATTTTTCTCACCCAAATACCAATTTAAAGTCCCTTAAGGGGTCCTTTAAGGAGGTGATATTCAAGAGGTAAATTTCCCAAACAACCTCTATTAATTTTTTTTCTTTTTATACCTTCTCCTCACCTCCTTAACACATAAAGGAATAATAAATCCAGTATAATGTATATAATTTAACTTTATATTGATAATTTAATATCTTATATTCATCCTCTTCATTACCCTCTCTTATTCAAAGAAACAAAACCATTGTCTAAATTATTGAGGTTAATCGTCTCCAGGGATAATGATTTTTCATTTTCCATTACTGACTTCATGTCTGATTATAAAAGAATAATTAGAGTTAAATAAGATTTTAATATTATATTATAACCTATTTCATGTTATGGAACTAATATATTGACATAATATTAAATAAAATTAAACAAGTTTGTGATAGTCATAAAAAACACCAAATTAAACTAAACATTTATCATTAACATTTTATCAAATGAATCATCCTCATGTAAGAGATAAAAATGATATATGGGACCATTTTAACTTATTTATGTTCATTAAAACCATTTTATTTCAATTCTGGAGTTTTGTTTCATTTTTACATGAAAATCCATAATTATACACAAATGAACCAACCATGGAAACCATGAAACAAATGCACCCAAAACAATGAAAATAATGAAATATAATTAATGAATGGGTAGTAATATGTTATAAAATTATCATATAAGGTATTATAAATATGATTATATTTCTTGAATAAATTAATAACATTCTTTAAACCTTTATATAGAAGGATTAATTATGAAAAGGTAAAGGGAACTGTAAGGTTAGGGTTTCTCGTTTCACTTTTTCTTCTATGAGATATATGCTTTATTCACTACTTATTTCTTGTGTGTGGTGTATATACTTCCATTTTATATATAATATCATGAATATCTTTATCTTAATTTTATTAAATGTTTCATTTTATAATTATTACTTTTATGGGGCATATGATTTGACTAATTACAAAGTGGTAAGGGAATTATCAACCCAATTTCTATTCTTTAGGTTAACCTTATAATTCATTTATTATTTCATGCTATGATTATATAGGGGATGAATTTTTATTATATTGTATTGTATTTTCAATTTTTTATATGTATTTTTAGTGAATACACATAATCGACTAATTTTATTAATTCTCAATTCAATGATATGATATTTATAATGGATTTTATTTTAAAAAATATCTTATTAAAGTTTCCCTTAAAACTATATTTTTATTTCATGTCCATGTTTTCTAAAATTGTTTCAGAAATATTTTTAATATTCTATTATGATTTCTTAAATTCATTTTTACTCATGTTTTAATTTTAAAAAATTGTTTGAAAGGATTCTTTTTTTCATTTTCTAAGTAAGGTTTATTGTGAATTTTATGATAAAAATATGAAAGGAATATTTTTTAACTTATAAAAAATGAGTGTATTTTCCCACTTTCATGGCGCCTTAATGCCTTGAAGTTTAATTTAAAAGATTACAAGGTTATTTTCAAAGAACATTTTTCATTTTATAACTATGAAGAAGTTTAAAAAAATGTTTTCAAAATAGAAAGGATGTTTTTTTTGAAAATTATTTCAAGTGATCCTTCAAAAGAATCATTTTTTCATCTCAGATAACATTATTTGATGTTACTTATGATTTTCTGGGGTTATTATTCAAGGATACAATTCATATTCTTTTTATGGTTGGTTTATGTTTATGATGGCATGATGTCTATGAATCTTGTTCCTTTTCCCTGATTTGTGTTGTAATGAAATTTTTATAAAACTCATTTATTTACATGGGTTTGTATATGATAAATAAATTATGTTATTTTGGATCACATATGTATGATTTTCATTATGTGATGGGTGAGACCTATATCTCCCCCCAATGAATTAGGTAAAGATGGATAACTCATTAGGTAAATATGTTATGTGTGAACCTAATTTCATGTTCACAATTATATGTGTGGACCTAGTTTTCATATCCATAATTTTATGTGTGGACCTGGATTTCATGTCCATAAGATTATTCATGGACCTAGTTTCATGACCATAAGTTAAGTGAGGGCATGATTTTATATCCTTTACTTAATGAGTGAACCTGTTTTTATTTTTACATGTTCACAATGTTATAAGTTTATGTGTATTCCACAATTTCATGTTTCATGTCAATATTATTCTCTTATATATTATGTTATTTTATTCTTTTATGATTTTGGTATTATGAAATTCTATGATTTATTCCATTACTCAATATTATTATCCTTGATATGTAGGGTAATATTTTCAAATGTTATTTTCACGTTCTTGTTCCATTATACTTATGTTGTGATTGATGTCTCCCTTGTTTACCCTTACTGAGCATCTGAGATCACCCTTTTCTTATATTTATTTTCCACTGGGATATGAAGAAAGGTATTAAGTATGACATTTCAAAAATGGTTCTAGTTATGAAGGAATAATTGGGAGACAATTTAAATGTTTTATAAACTAGTTTGTTTTCCTCTAAGTTTCCAAATACACTAAACCCATATGGTCCTAGCATGGTTTTGTTATGTTATATAACGAATAGTTATCTATTTAAATGTAATATATATGTATGAAAAGTATGGGTCATTATAGTTGGTATCAGATCATGATTTAGTTAACATTTAGAAACTAGGATGATAAAACCTTAGTAAGAACCCTAAGTGTAAGTCTAGGTTACAATCCTATAGTTTTGGTAATGATCATGAATAACCTAAGTTAAAACTAATGTGTCATAGATTGAAATTTTATAAGTAATTTAACTTGATTATGAGGTTTTCCCACTATGATTATTATTTCTCACACAATGATTTTTGGGTTCTAGGCAATGGATTGAACTAGGAGGATTCATGTTAATAGTGAATGTGATGGACAAAGGAATGATATTCCTCATGAGAAACCAAATGAAACAGGAGTTTGAAGTTGAATCCTTGTTATTATTTATAATTAGAAATCTCAAAATATGATAAATAATATCAAATTTAGGGAGTTTCCCAACCCATATAATATGAGAAATATGGAGTTCCATGGTGACCTTAGATGAAATAAAGTTCAATTTTTCCCATGTAAAACATGTTGTAAGGGGCATCAAGGATAATGTTTCAAATGAACTATAAGATGCTTTGGGTGTGGAAAAGAAGTGCACAAGGAAAGTAATTTCAAAGGAAAAGTGAAAGTTTTAGTTAACACAATGGATGAGAATAATGGTATTCCTAAGGAATCATAGATAGTTAAATGTTTTAAATATGGAATATATGGGCATTATAAAAATTGATGCCCTAGGGGGGATGCTTGTGAAGAGAATAAGAAAGGTTGTATGATTAATGTTTATATTTATGATGATGAAGAAACTATGAATGACATATGAGATGGAATAAGTTTTAATGAATAAAATGATGAAGCATGATTAATGATTTAAGAAGGAAGTGGAATGATTGAGTGTCTATGTATTAGAATTCAAGAATAATGTTGTAGAAGTACTTTTATAGTATTACAGAATAATAAAACATATAAGGATTGTTCCAATATAGTTTTTCCTTAATTATTTAAAAGTATATGTTGAATGGTACTGGTAATCATGAAAATTTATTATGGTGGTATGGTGATATTTTTGGAGAACATGTGATTAATAGAAAGATAACCCATAATATGTGCATGATGCTGGGATAATAATGAGATAAAGAGATATGTTATTATGATTAAATAAATGGGATAGTATTAATGACCTTGTAACCGATTAGTAATATGATGACAAGGTGGTTTATGGATTTAGTTTATAGGATTTTTGGATTTATGGTATGAGTAAAGAGTTGGTTTTTGAAATCATGTATGTTTTCACTAGGGTTTTATCGTAATTCAGGTTATTTCCATATTTTAATGGAATGCATGATAATGATATTCACATGTTTTATGTGTTAAAATTAAGAGTTATATCAAGTTATTTTGGGTATTAATGATAATTTTATTTTGAAATTTTAGTGACCTTCATTTGAAATTTTTGGATTATAATCTTTTGGAAGGTTCATAAGGGTAACCATTTATAAAAAATTTTACATTGAACTTTGGATGTGGTTTTAGATATTAATATATTTCTTAACCATATAAAGATTTATGTGTATTGAATAACCTATTATAATTATTTTTTTTAGGATGATAACTAGAGACATAAGAAATGACTTGTCATCCCATTATAGATATTCTGATCCACTAGTTTTTCAAGCATTAAGATTTCAACTTCATATCATGGAGTAATAAATGAAGTGTAAATTGATCAAGTAACAAGAAAAGAGTGAGATTATACTTATAAGATGAAATTAAGTAAGTATAACTTCTCAAAGGATTTTGAAATAAAATGTTATTATATTATCATTATTTATGATGATATCAATGATCTTTTTCAAACCTATTTGGTCTATGAATTTATGGTCATTAACCTTATCTTGACTATGTTCTCTATCATTCTCCATTAGAAATTCATAGTTATAATTCTCTCCTATTTCTATGTTTTCACTTTCCAATAATGTTATCCTAATTAGAATCCTAATTTTGTGGTGACCTTCACCATTTACTTTACCTCTTTTTAAGAGGAAGTTTTATTGACCCTTTTTATGATGTGGGTTTCTGGTAAGTTAATTTTCAAATATCCACCTTTGATTTGCAAAGTACAATTTTAAATTGTGAGAATGAATTTTTTTTTAAATTCTTGATCGTATCATGATAGTATCCTATTTATTTGTTCTTCCAATGAATCTCCCTCAATTTTATGATGTGTTACATATATCTCTCCTAAGTAATTACATATTTGATCCTTTATATGTACTAAACTCAATGGTCATACCATTGAAGAAATATCCTTATTATGAAGAACAACCAATAGAGGTTATGGATCATAGAGATAAAGTTCTACGAAACAAGACCACTCACCAAGTAAAATCTTTGTGAAAAAACAACCAATTTGATGAATCTATATGGGAACCTTATTATTTGATAAGGCATAGGTATCCTCATCGAAGGTGGTGTGTCGGTGGATTTTGCTTTTCAGTGAAGTGTTCTTGCTTGGTTTTGGTTTTGGTGATATGTTTACAGTGACAATGGTGGTCTTAGACGGTCTTCGATGTCTGGTGTATTGGTAGGATGATTATGATTATGTGGTGAAGGATATGATAATAGTGGTACTCAGGATGATGATGACTAGTGACAACAATAGTGGCACTCATGATGATGACGCGTGTGTCTCTCATATCTTGATCTCATCGGGTTTTGTGGATGTTTTTGAATTTTGAAATGTATAATTTGGTTCCTTTTGTTTTTATTCCTGCATAGAATGTGGTTACCACTCATCCTTAAAGTGGCATTTTAAAATAAAATAAAAAATTAATTTTCATTCAAATATACGTTTTCTTAAAAAAAGTGATTTTAATTGCTTTCTATGAGAAAATAAATATAATTAATTTTTGAAAATTTTTAAATAAAATATTTTATAAAATTAAAAATCATTTTTATATTCATGATTTCAAAATTATCTTATTATAAATTTTGATAATTTTATGAAAAGTTTAATTTTCCAATGATTAGTCAAAAATACCATTTTTTTTAAACTTTTCATTTATTTTCAAAAAATTAAACATTTTAAAACTAAAAATATGTTTTGAATTTTATTTAAAATAATATAAGTATTATTTAGTTATATTTTATTCACTTCAATTATTTTGAATCAAAATTATATTTTATTTTAGAATAAGTTTTTTTTTGGGTTTAAACACGGGATTTTTCTGAAAACTATTTTAAATTACATAATGTTTATCCTTTTTAATTAATTAAAATAATACCTAATGGATAATGATTTAAATGAAATTTATTGATTATATATCAGTAAATATTAATTTATTTTCATACAATTATAATTATTAGTTATATAAAATCATCATTTGCTTGAAAAATGCACTCCTTGAAACCTTGCTTTTTCATCATGTCTGTGAGTTTTGTTTTAAATTTAATTTTTAAAATTATGTGAATTTAATTTGGTAAAATAGATTACATATTTGGAATCATAAATTCCAAATTAGTTATCAGGGTTATTTTTATTTTTTAATCATAAAAAATTTACCGTGGTAAAAAAGATTTATCGCAGTATAGGTAAACTAATGTAGTGAGTTAAAGTTAAAAGGTAAAAGCATAAAATACCTAAAAAATAAAACATTAAATGGTTTTTGGTGTGTTCCTTGAACTTAACTAGCCTTTAAAATATTAATCATCACCAAAATTTATTGTAATTAATTCCACCCAAATGTGGTTGGCTTTAAATATAAAATAATCATTATTTAATCACTTAAACCCATCCCTTATCAAGTATAAATATCACCCCTCACCACCCCCTTTGTCCTAAAAAACCTTGAATATCTTAAAATATATTAAAAAAACTTTTTTCCACACTCTTCCCATGTCCAAGTGCTTTTTGTATCACCCAAATACCAGTTTTAATTCCCTTAAGGGATCCTTCAAGGATGTGATATTCAAGAGATAAATTTCTCAAACAACTTCTCTTAATTTCTTTCCTTTTTCTACCTTCTCCTCTCCTAATTCATCCATAAATTAATAAAAAATTAAAATATAATTTATATAATATAATATTATATTTAAAATTTAATATCTTATATTTATCCTTTTTATTAACTTCTCTTATTCAAATAAAAGAAACCATTGTCCAAATTATGGCGGTTAACCGTCTCTGTGGATAATGATTTTTCATTCTCCATTACCACCTTCATGGATGATCATAAAAGTATAATTATGTTTAAATTTTATTTTAATAGGTATATTATAACCTATTTCATGTTCTTTAACTAATATATATACATAATATTAAATAAAATGAAACAAGTATGTGATGGTCGGAAAAACTATCAAATTAAACTAAAACTTTATCATTAACATTTTATCAAATGAATCATCCTCATGTGATAAATAAATATGATATATAGGAATATTTAAAAT
The DNA here is from genome assembly GCA_963277665.1 of Viscum album. Lineage (NCBI taxonomy): Eukaryota > Viridiplantae > Streptophyta > Magnoliopsida > Santalales > Viscaceae > Viscum > Viscum album. The sequence goes on from OY728158.1 coordinate 1,618,318,001, forward strand.
TATTTAAGTTCATTAATACCATTTCATTTCAATTCCATAGTTTAATTTACATTTGATAAGAAAATCCATAATTATACACAAATGAACTGACCATGAGAACCATGAAACAAACGCACCCAAAACAATGAAAATAATGAAATATTATTAACAAATGGTTGGTAATATGTTATAAAATTATAATATAATGAATTATAAATATAATTATATTTATTTAAATAATTAAAAATATTCTTAAAACCTTTATATAGAAGCTTAAATTATTAAAATGAAAAGGGCATTGTGAGTTAAGGGTTTCTCATCTCACCTTTTCTTCTATAAGATATATGCCTAATTCACAACTTATTTATTGTGTGTGGTGTATATACTACATTTTTATATATGATATCATAAATCTCATTATTTAAATTTTATTAAATGTTTAATTTTATAATTATTACTTTTAATGGGCATACGATTTGACTGATTACAAAGTAGTAAGGGAATTATTAACCCAATTTCCATTCTTTGAATTAACCTTCTACTTCATTGATTATGTAATTCTATGATTATGTTTTGGATGAATTTTGATTATATTATGTTTTATTTCCACTTGTTTTATGTGTATTTAAAATTAATATACATAATCTACTAATTTTATTAATTCTCACTTCAATGATATGATATTTATAATGGATTTCCTTTTAGAAGTCATCTTTTCAAAGTTTCCCTTAAACCTATCCTTTTCTTCCATTCCCATGTATTATAAAATTGTTTAAAAAATGTTTTTATTATTCTGTTATGATTATTTAAATTCATTTTTACTCATATTTTACTTTTTAAAAAATGGTTTGAAATAATTCTTTTTTCCTTTTCTAAGCGGGGTTCATTATGACTTTCCCGACAAAAATATAAAAGAAATGTTTTTTAAAATTACACATCAAGAGAGGATTATACCACTATCATGATGTATTAATTCCTTTAATGTTACTTTACAATCTTACAAGGTTATTTTCAAAGAATATTTTTTATTTTATAATTGCGTGAAATTTTAAAAAAATCAAAATACAGAGGATATTTTCCTCAATAATTATTTCAAGTTATCCTTTAAAAGAATCAGTTTTCCATCTTAGATAAAATTATTTGATGTTAATTATACTTTACTAGGGTTATGATTCAAGGATATTATTCTTATTATTTTTATGTTTGGTTTATATTTATAATGGCATGATGTTTATGAATCCCATTTCTTTTCCATGAGTTATTTTATGATGAAATGTTTATGAAACTAATTTATTTACATGGGTTTGGATATGATGAGTAAATTATGTTATTATGGAACACATGTGTATGTTTTTCATTATGTGTTGGGTTAGACCTATATCTTCCTCCAATACATTGGGTAAAGATAGATAACTCATGAGGTAAATATTTTATGTGTGAAACTGATTTCATATTCATAATTCTATGTATGGACCTGGTTTTCATGTCCATAAGTATATAAGTGGACCTGGATTTCATGTACATAAGATTATGCATGGACCTAGCTTTATGTCCATAAGTTTATAGATGAGCCTTATTTCATGTCCTTAACTTAATGAGTGAGCATGTTTCTATTTATACATGTTCACAATGTTATAATTTTATGTGTTTGCTACAATTTCATGTTTCATGTCAATATTATGATCTTATGGATTGTTTTATTTGATTATTTTATGATTCATGTCTTCTAAACTTCTATGATTTATTCCGTGACTCAATATTGTGATCCTTGATATGTAGGGTAAAATTTTTAAATGTTATGTTCATGTTCTGATTCCATTATTCTTATGTTATGATTGATATATTCATTGTTTACCCTTAATGAGAATCTAATATCACCCTTTTCTTATGTGTATTTTCCCTCAGGATATAAAGTAAGGTATTAAGTACGACATGTCAAAAATGGTTCTGGTTATGAAGGAATAAGCAGGTGACAATGTAGATGTTTTATAAACCAATTATTTTGTCTCCAAGTTTCCAAAGACACTAAACCCATATGATCCTAGTGTGGTTTTGTTATGTTATGGTGAATATTCATCTATTTAGATGTATTTTCTATGTATGAAAATCATGGGTCATTATAAAATTCATCGGCTAGGACTCCTCCACCTACTATACCAAAGATGATTACACTATCATCTAAAAACTGTAACCTCTTCTACCAATCACTCCCATATCAAGATTCATCAATGAAATTTATTCCATTACTCTCTAGGAATCTCCATTTTCATGCACAGTATCACTATGTGACTGTATTCTCATCAAGTTAGTTGTAACATTAATTTTTACCTATTTATATGAAATATTGAAGATATAGTCTTATAAAAATTTCATCCACCGTCATTTTTGTAGGTTTTTTTCATGGTGGGAGAAGAAATACCTCAATCTCTTGTGATTAGTAAAAGCATCAAAATTCTCACTAATGGGGTAATATAGCCAAAACCTCATGGAAAATATAATTTTTTCCAACTCAATATCATGGGTGACATAGTTACTCTAATGGGGACGTAATTTATGAGACCCATAAGAAACAACTAAACTCCAATGCATCATAAAAAACCTAAACCAAGATGTAAAGAATTATAAAAAACCTAAAATTGAACTCCCTCTTTTGGAAAATGAAGAATGGGAGCATTGACTAGTTTCTCCTTTAGATGCTCAAATTCTTCCTGACATGGGTTAGTCCATGAGAATACTTTATCTTTCCTTGTCAAGGATTTCAAAGGAGTTTCAATCCAAGAGAAATCATGTACAAACCTCCTATAATAGACTCTAAGACCAAGTAAACTTTACACCTCTTCAATGGTCTTGGGGATTTCCTAAGAAGCAATTGCCTCATTTTTCAAAGGATCAATAGTTATACCATGTTAGGATATGACATTCCCAAAGGAATAAACTTTATGATCCCAAAACTCTCAGTTTAAAAGCTTCCCAAATAGTTGTTGATGATGAAGGACTCCCAAAACTATCCAATGTACTATGTGTTCTTCACCTCTAATGAAAAGTAGACAAGGATGACATCAATAAAAACTACCATGAAATAATCAAGGAAATATTTGAAAATATGTTCATCAAATTCAGAAAAATGGGTGGATAATTGTTTACATTGAATGGTATCACAATGAACTCATAATTCCCATAACAACATTAGAAAGGGGCCTTCAGAATATCCTCACTTTCACCTATATATGATGATATCCTAACTACAAATTAATCTTTGAGAAGCAAAAAAATATTTAATTTGATTGAATAAATAATAAGTCAATGGAATAGGATATAATTTATTCATTGTGACATGATTCTAGTGATGATGATAAATAAAAAGACATAAACTACCATTAGACTTCTTCATGAACAAAATTAGTCCACCCCATGGTGACACACTCATCCAAACAAAGTATTGTTGCAACAAATCATCAATCTATACCCACATATCTTGAAACTCATAAGGCACCATCCTATATGGAGATATCGAGATCGAATAAGTACCCAAATATAGATCTATTCCAAACTTGATCTCCTATCAAGGTGGGGACACTAAAACCCCCTCAAGAAAGACATCATGGTACTCCTTCACAACCCTGGGAAACATTTTCATCTGAACCTCTAATAAACTTAGCATAAGATTAGAAATCAAGGAAGATAGGGTTGGAATATGCCTCTGACCCATCATAGGGTTTTACTCACCGAAAAACATGATAGACACTCTGTCATCATCGTAGAACACAATCTTCCTCTTTAAGAAATACAAAAATATCCCAGACATAATAAATCTAGTATATATTGAGGATGTTTTCATATGTCTATATCTGTAATCATGGGAAGTCTCTCAAAGAGTAGTGTTACCCCATCACTAGCTCACACTCTCTATAAACTTCATACAGATAATCTTGACCTCCAACTAGTATAGTAAATTCCAAGGGCACTAGAAGACTCTCTACCTCAAGTATCAAAGCAAGGATTATGATATGTGATGTGAAGGAGTGTATAGGTATTGAGTCAAAAAAAGAATGCACCCAAGTAGAAAACAAGCAAAGAGTACCTATAAAGACAACTAGATTACCTTGAGATGGAAACTCCAGAGCATGTAGCCAGCTATAGCCTGCTCCACATCCTCTATAACCCTATTGTAAACCACCATTGTGGTCACACTCTACTCTATAGGGATGGGGAGAATCTAGAGGTTATCCTATGTCTTCTCCATTTACTCTATGTTGTTCCAAGGAAAGAGCACCCTGCTATTATTGTATTGGATAAAACTACCTCAACAGTGGAACCTGAAGTGAAACACTTATTGCACATTGGCTTCTTAGAAATTTCAGGAAATATCTCTGCTGATGACCTCATACTCCACAAGAAAAACAAGTGTGTGATCCCTTAGCACGGGCCTGAAATATTTCACCCTCAGAGAAATGAGATGATGAGGGGTTGGAATTACCCCTAATTATCCCAAAGCTCTTATGTTAGGGAAACTAGTAAACCTATACCACATCTCTGTTATGAAATATATCATGATCACTTCCCTCTTGTGATGATATGGTCATGACTAACATCCTCTCAATAACTTATTCTCTCTCCAAAACCTTGAGATACATTGAAAGTATAAATGAGGTGACTTGGAACTGAATCTCTAGATGTAAGGACTCCTTGAAATGTCTTTATTTGTCCACATCATCTATAAATAGGTCTGAAACGTAATAGAGAAAAAACTGGAAACGGATCTTGGACTCCCACACGTTGGTACCCCCTATTGAAGGGTGAGAAGCTACTGGAAACTAGCTTCCTTCACGGTCGGAGAAATAAATTCTTCTTAAAACTGACCTCAAAACATCTCCCATGAGACTTTTGACTCCTCGTGATCCCTATGGAATAAGAACCTCCACTAACTTAATTATTTGTGTAGCATCACCATCACCAACGAAACTCAGTGCTCCATATAAGAATAGATCGAACTGAAGGATATATCCACCTCCTCCAGCCAATCCACTATCACTAAGTCTAAAATGATCCCCTCATACTTATTCAGAATCTGTCATTGAAACTCTTATAGTTTCCTCCAAGTTTCATCATTGTTGACCAATAATATATGAAAATCTATTGGCAGATCCTACTGAATATCCTCAACCCAAACCTAACAGGGACATCAACCTAGAGCTATAAATCTAAAAGAAAAAATGGTTAGGGACTCTGAAACCTATAAAATGAAATACTTAATATTATTTATTTATTTATTAAATTTTTAAACTAATACCAAGGTCTACCCATTTCAAACATAGATGCAAGGAATAATCATGCATGATCCTTTCCTAAGTCTCTACCCTACAACAAGTATCACTTTTCTTAATAGGCTCGGTAAACTTAAAGTTCTATGAATTAGATCATAGGGGGGCCTAAATACTCATGTCTTAGCTGGTATCCCTTGTTTAAATTTCCTACTAAACTCAACTAACACTTTTTCCATACCAACCCATACAATATTCACTTGTTCCTAACTCCAAACTTTATCATATACCTCCAACTTAAACCTCAGATACCACTCTATCTTGACCCTATCCCCCAAAAGGTACCCATTATAGGGAAACAATGAGATAAGGGGGATAATTAAACCCAAAACCACCTCTGATAGGCCATGGGTTGGAAATGATCACTGAGGTTGTATCATACACACATATGGAAGGCATTACCCTCTAAGATATGAGATATGAGAGAAAAGATAAAAACACCAAACAATTATTGTTCAAGATAAAAATTAAAATATCCTAAGTACATGAATGTAATGACATAAAAACATATACAAATGAAAAGGGACTACCAGTACCAAAATGAAAATCCTTGGTAGTGACCTCGAATCCCAAAAATCTCCTGAACAACTCCATGAGCTAATAGTATCTAACCAAATTTCCAACTAGATCATGTGATCCTAAAAAAATAGTTCATATAAACATAGGGTGATAAAAACATGTATACTCATTAGGATCCTTCTTAGAGCCTCTCATGAAAAATATAAATAAATAATGTTAAGGTTTGGTAAACAAAAAGTGAAGCTAACTCGTCATCTAAACAGGTATTCTAAGTTCTCAGAATCACCATGACTATCTATAACTAAGTATAATATACAAGAAATCATATAATATCATAAAAAAGAGGGTACCCCACTACCACTTCCCTACTAGTTCGCCACTCTACCCCAATGTCGCACATCCTGATTCATCTCTCTCTAGAAGTAATTCAACCCAAAAACATCTGGGATAAAGTAGTAAGCCAATCTAAAGACTCGTGGTTTAAAGTATCATATCATTCACCTTGTGTATCACATCCTCTCATAATCTCATCCACATATCAAAATAGTAATTAAGTAGTTTTTGGGAGGCACCATAGCTTATATATCATGTATTATAACTCAATCTATCACATTCCATACACATCATACCTATAATAATCCATAGGATACTATGTCTAGAGATATATGTGTGTGAAATAACCATGATCCATTAAATCCCTCTACACACATTTATGGGAAAGGTAACCACCATGCATACCAACACATAATACTACCAGGAAAAGAGAGTGGGTTCAATAGGGGTATTCATCCATTCGTCCCTATCTAACCTATATGTTGGAAAAACCGCCCTCTTGGAGTCTTCTAGGTGTTAGTCTCCCTATCGACATGGGTGGGGTAGCATCTAAAATCACATAACATATCGGATATAATATATCTCACAACCACACTATGGGAATTAACCTAGTCTTAGTCTCGACTGCAGTAATCGTCTCGTAGACACTCAGCTACCACCTCTAAGAACTAGATATTTATAAGCACACAAGCATTCAGGAGGTGTATTTAATTATTTATTTCCTTTTGAAATTTCACTCTATGTTAATTAATTCATTATCCATTAATTAAAATTATTCCATTCCACATTTCATTAACCTAAAAGTGAATTCCATGATCTCCATGCATAATCCAACTAATTCCATGGTTCCTCAAGATTACCAATATTTACATTCTATTCAAACAGAAAACCCATGGGTTAAAACATTTATTAATCATTATCATTCAATAATTCTAGGTACACTAGGAAACAACCTAAGCTTCCATAAAAGATATTCATAACAAAGAAAAACTAGCTACCTCAAGCAGTGGGGAAAGGAATGTAGGTAGACAAGAAACTGGGCCATCTGGCCTTAAAATCATAACATTATCAAGAAATAATCCACCTTTCAACACAACATCAGGCAATCCCACATTCAACTCATTACATCAATCCCAGTGTCATCCATGACACCATCATGTATATCACCATGAATCTTGCCATCATGGGTGTCAACTGCTGACACAAACCCAAGCCCCCTCACCCATATCTCATCAATCAATAGTTATCTCATGATCACATTACATCGCATAGAAAGTCTCACATCCATATAAAACACAGAAGGAGGTAAATAAAATATAGAGTCAACAGGGCATCTTGACCCTAAAAACAAGGCATTCATCCTTCACATAAAAATGGTCTCACTCAGCCCCAATTATTTTTCATTATCAAAAAACTAGTTCTTTACAATATTGGATTAAATAATTCATTTATCATAAGTTGAAACTATGAGTAACCTATGGCATCGACTATCAAAAGCTAAGAATTATTTTAAAATTCTTTCAAAAATAACTTCTGGTTTCATTAAACTTTAAGGAAGAACGTTTCATTTAACATGAATTTAATTATTTACAACAACGAGCACTTATAGATTCATGTTCTTTAGCCAATTCCATTAACAAATGGAAGAAGAAATTAATTAAACATTTATTAAGCATCAGTTTTATTTTCGTTAAATTATAAGAAGAACAGTTTATAAAACATGCCTTTTTAATTATTTATCCGTCCAACATTACAATATTTATGTTATTTAACTATTTTCATAAAATTAAATATACTAAACCAAGCATAAATATAGATAGAGCACTATCTAGTAAAAGCAAAATCCAGGCTGTTATCATGGTGGAAAAACATATGATAGCTAAAATACAAAAATAATTTCTTCTATTATTCCATTTTAATATTTATTATGGTTAATTCCATAACCCTTAAAATTATTAAATCATGTTAACTTTACAATTACACATAAAAATAATATTAGAGGCAAAAAATCTCCTACCTATTATTTTACCCTTGGAAATATTTTATAGCCAAAGAATAGTAGAGAGAGAAGGTTCTACCTCACCTAAAAATTAAAAAGGAAGAGTTTCGAAAAGCTATTAAAGATATTTAACTAAAAGAGAGGGTCTTGGGGTCATCTGGGTGAGAGTAAAATGACGGAAACAATTAGATATGATCATCCTCAAGACTCTATAGAGTATCACCACCTCCTCTAAGTACTTCCTCGACAAAACCTCCACTAAGATCAACTCATTGATCATTATAATGTGGGATGATTTCATAAAATTGTACATTATCACCCATATAGAATCAAAGTATCTTAGATATTGAAGTAAACTAGTGATTAAGTCCATCAAGATTTCCTCCCACTTCTACTAAGGAATATTCAACAGCTAGAGAAAACCGTGAGGAACATGGTGCCTGACCTTCACCTTCTGGAAAACCAAAAATCGGGACACAAACTCTGAAACTAAATGCTTCAACCTAGGTAACCAAAACTAACCTCTCAAAGATCATTAAAAAAAATTTAACATTAGGATGTACTGCTAAAGGTTATCTATGTAAGTCATGGAGAACTAATTAATGCATCACCAAGGGATAACAATCCTCCCCTAGAACAACACCTGATGTTGTTCATCCTCAAACCAACCATTAGGGGCATCACCAAAGATAAATCGAATGGTCCAGACTCCACCTCAAAATATGTAACACCCCAGGATTTTACGATATTTCTTTTCTTAAATAAATTTAATCACATCGATTGATTACTTTTTACAGAACATCGAGCATAAACAAACTCCAAAATATTATTCTATATTAACACAACCATTATAACCTAGCTATTAAATTGGTGAGAATAAAAAGTATTAACCACATTATGAAATATATAATTTTCCAAATTATTGTTAATTTATTAATTTATTCATATTAAATAAATGCATAATTATTATTAAAGTCATTTTATTCTTCAAATGTATGTTTTCTTCAAAAAAGTGTTTTTTATTTCTTTCTTTGAGAAAATAAATATAATAAATTTTTGAAACTTCTAGAAATATTATTTTGTGAAATTAAAATAATTTTTATATTCATCATGCCAAATTTATCTTAGGATTAATTTTTGGGAACTTTCTAAAAATATTACTTTTTTAGTGAATAGTAAAAAATATAATTTTTTTTCAAAAATGTCATTTCTTTTCAATAAATTAAAAAAATTAAATGTACCATTATGTTTTGAATTTGATTTAAAATAACATAAGTATTATTTATTTATATTTTATCCACTTAAATTCTTTTTAATCAACTTTATATTTTATCTTAGAATAAGTTTATTTTTTGGTTTAAAAACGGGATTTTTCTGAAAAGTGTTTTAAATTACATAATGTTTATCATTTTTATTTAATTAAAATAATCCTTAATTGGGAGATTTTAAAATGAAATTTATATATAATGTATTTGTAAATATTAATTTAGTTTCATATAATGATAATTATTAGTCATATGAAATCATCTTTTTCTTGAAAAATACACTCCTTAAAAATCCGCTTTTTGATCATGTCAGCGGGTTTTGTTTTAAATTTAATTTTGAAAATTATCTGAATTTAATTTGGTAAAATAGATTCCATATTTTTCATTAGAAGTTAAAATTTATTTTATAAGTTCATTTTCATTTTTTAGGCATAAAAAAGTTACCAGGGTAAAAAAAAATATTTACCGCAGTATAGGTAAAATAATGTAGCGGCTTAAAGTTAAAAGGTAAAAGCTTAAAATATCTAAAAATTATGACCTTAAATGTTTATTTGATGTTTTTATTGACCTTAACTATAATTTATAGCCTTAATAATCACCCAAATTCATTTTAATTAATTCCACCCAAATGTAGTTGGCTTTAAATATAAAATAATCATTATTTAATCACTTAAAACTACCCCTCCTCGAATATAAGTACCACCCCACACCACCCCCTTTCTCATAAAAATACTTGAATATCAAAAAATATTTTACAAAACATTTACTAAACAATATACTTACATCCATGTACTACTGTTTTCACCCAAATACCAATTTCAAGTCCCTTAAGGGGTCCTTTAAGGAGGTGATATTCAAGAGGAAAATTTCCCAAACAGCCTCTCTTAATTTATTTTCTTTTTATACCTTCTCCTCACCTCCTTAATACATCAAGGAATAATAAATCCAGTATAATGTATATAATTTAACTTTATATTGATAATTTAATATCTTATATTCATCCTTTTTATTACCTTCTCTTATTCAAAGAAACCAAACCATTGTCCAAATTATTGAGGTTAACCGTCTCCAGGGATAATGATTTTTTATTTTCAATTATTGACTTCATGTATGATCATAAAATAATAATTATAGTTAAATAAGATTTTAATAGTTATATTATAACCTATTTCATGTTATGTAACTAATATATTGACATAATATTAAATAAAATAAAACAAGTTTGTGATAGTCATAAAAAAACACCAAATTAAACTAAACATTTATCATTAACATTTTATCAAATGAATAATCCTCATGTAAGAGATAAAAATGATATATAGGAACATTTTAACTTATTTATGTTCATTAAAACCATTTTATTTTAATTCTAGAGTTTTTTTCATTTTTACATGAAAATCCATAATTATACACAAATGAACCAATCATGGAAACCATGAAACAAACGCACCCAAAACAATGAAAATAATGAAATATAATTAATTAATGGGTGGTTAGATGTTATAAAATTATAATATAAGGTATTATAAATATTAATATATTTCTTTAATAAATTAATAACATTCTTTAAACCTTTATACATAAGGATTAAGTACGAAAAGTTAAAGGGAACCGTGAGGTAAGGGTTTCTCGTCTCACTTTCTCTTTTATGAGATATATGCTTTATTCACTACTTATTTCTTGTGTGTGGTGTATATACTTCCATTTTATATATAATATCATGAATATCATTATCTTAATTTTATTAAATGTTTCATTTTATAATTATTACTTTTATGGGGCATATGATTTGACTAATTACAAAGTGGTAAGGGAATTATCAACCCAATTTCCATTTTTTGGGTTAACCTTCTAACTCATTGATTATTTCATGCTATGATTATATAGTGGATGAATTTTTATTATATTATGTTGTATTTCCAATTTTTTATGTGTATTTTTAGTGAATACACATAATTGACTAATTTTATTAATTCTCAATTCAATGATATGATATTTATAATGGATTTTATTTTAAAAAATTTCTTATTAAAGTTTCCATTAAAACTATATTTCTATTTCATGTCCATGTTTTCTAACATTGTTTCAGAAAAAAATTTAATATTCTATTATGATTGCTTAAAGTCATTTTTACTCATGTTTGAATATTAAAAAATGGTTTGAAAGGATTCTTTTTTTTCATTTTCTAAGCAAGGTTTATGGTGAATTTTATGATAAAAATATGAAAGGAATATTTTTTAACTTATAAAAAATGAGTGTATTTTCCCACTTTCATGGCCCCTTAATGCCTTGAAGTTTAATTTAAAAGATTACAAGGTTATTTTCAAAGAAATTTTTTTATTTTATAACTGTGTAGAAGTTTAAAAAAATGTTTTCAAAATAGAAAGGATGTTGTTTTCAAAAATTATTTCAAGTGATCATTAAAAAGAATCTTTTTTTCATCTCAGATAACATTAGTTGATGTTACTTATGATTTTCTGGGGTTATTATTCAAGGATACTATTCTTATTCATTTTATGGTTTTTTTATGTTTATGATAGCATGATGTCTACGAATCTTGTTTCTTTTCCATGATTTATGTTATAATGAAATGTTTAAGAAACTCATTTATTTACATGGGTTTGGATATGATAAATAAATTATGTTATATTGGAGCACATATGTATGATTTTAATTATGTGATTGGTGAGACCTATATCTCCCCCCAATGAATTAGGTAAAGATGGATAACTCATTAGGTAAATATGTTATGTGTGAACCTAATTTCATGTTCACAATTCTATGTGTGGACCTAGTTTTCATATCCATATGTTTATGTGTGGACCTGGATTTCATGTCCATAAGATTATTCATGGACCTAGTTTCATGTCCATAAGTTAAGTGCGGGCCTGATTTTATATCCTTTACTTAATGAGTGACCCTGTTTTTATTTGTACATGTTCACAATGTTATAAGTTTATGTGTATACCACAATTTCATGTTTCATGTCAATATTATTCTCTTATATATTATGTTATTTTATTCTTTTATGATTTAGGTATTATGAAATTCTATGATTTATTCCATTACTTCATATTATTATCCTTGATATGTAGGGTAATATTTTCAAATGTTATTTTCATGTTCTTGTTCCATTATACTTATGTTGTGATTGATTTCTCCCTTATTTACCCTTACTGAGCATCTGAGATCACCCTTTTCTTATATTTATTTTCCACTGGGATATGAAGAAAGGTATTAAGTATGACATTTCAAAAGTGGTTCTAGTTATGAAGTAATAAGTGGGAGACAATTTAAATGTTTTATAAACTAGTTTTTTTCCTCTAAGTTTCCAAATACAATAAACCCATATGGTCCTAGCATGGTTTTGTTATGTTATGTAATGAATATTTAGCTATTTATATGTAATATATATGTATGAAAAGTATGGGTCATTATAGCTGGTATCAGATCATGATTTAGTTAACATTTAGAAACTAGGATGAGAAAACCTTAGTAAGAACCCTAAGGGTAAGTCTAGGTTACAATCCTATAGTTTTGGTAATGATCATGAATAACCTAATTTAAAACTAATGTGTCATAGATTGAAATTTTTTAAGTAATTTCTCTTGATAATGAGTTTTTCCCACTATGATTATTATTTCTCACACAATGATTTTTGGGTTCTAGACAATGGATGGAACTAGGAGGATTCATGTTAATAGTGAATGTGATGGACAATGGAATAATATTCCTCATGAGAAACCAAATGAAACAGGAGTTTGAAGTTGAATCCTTGTTATTATTTATAATTACAAATCTCACAATATGATAAATAATATCAAATTTGGTGAGTTTCCCAACCCATATAATATGAGAAATATGGAGTTCCATGGTGACCTTAGATGAAATAAAGTACAATTTTTCCCATGTAAAACATGTGGTAAGGGGCATCAAGGACAATGTTTCAAATGAACTATAAGATGCTTTGTGTATGGAAAAGAAGTGCACAAGGCAAGTAATTTCAAAGGAAAAGTGAAATGTTTAGTTAACACAATGGATGAGAATAATGGTATTCCTAAGGAATCATAGATAGTTAAATGTTTTAAATGTGGAATGTATGGGAATTATGAAAATTGATGCCCTAGGGGGGTGCTTGTGAAGAGAATCAGAAAGGTTGTATGAGTAATGTTTATATTTATGATGATGAAGAAACTATGAATGACATATGATATGGAATAAGTTTCAATGAATAAAATGATGAAGCATGGTTAATGATTTAAGAAGGAAGTGGAATGATTGAGTGTCTATGTATTAGAATTAAAGAATAATGTTGTATAAGTACTTTTATAGTCTTACAGAATAATGAAACATATAAGGATTATTCCAATATATTTTTTCCTTAAGTATTTGAAAGTATATGTTGAATGGTACTGGTAATCATGTAAATTTATTGTGGTGGTACGGTGATATTTTTTGAGAACATGTGATTAATAGAAAGATAACTCTTAATATGTGCATGATGCTGGGATAATAATGAGATAAATAGATATTTGATTATGATTAAATAAATGGGATAGTATTAATGACCTTGTAACCGATTAGTAATATGATGACAAGGTGGTTTATGGATTTAGTTTATACAATTTTTGGATTTATGGTATGAGGAAAGAGTTGGTTTTTGAAATCATGTATGTTTTCACTAGGGTTTTATGGTAATTCAGGTTATTTACATATTCCAATGGAATATCCAAAAGATTAGGGAATAGCCCATCTTATTAAAAAAGGAAAACAAAAGACAACATGAAAGATGATGGGGTCATACAAGCACACATGCCCTATTACCTAAGTTGAAGCATAGAGAAAAATTCAAAAGTCAAAGTCACATTGATATGATGTGTCATAGTCACCATCCCAGTCAGACTCAAAGTCCAGAGGGCCATGAGACCTGGTAACCATGGTTGGATTTAGGTATGAGTAATCCCTCCTCGGTCTCGCTTTCCTAGAAGGAACAGGATGAGATCCTTCAACATCCACCACAACATTTTTCCCTTTGGACAAAACCTGACTGTATGTTGGTTTTTTTGGAGAATCATCCTCAACTTCATCCCATCTTCTCATGATGTCATGTGAGTCCTTTAGTTTAAGAATTTCCATGCGAGTCCTTGAAATATGCTCACCTTGCTCTGCCAGAATAGGGTCCATTATCTCCTACTCCTTTCCCACAATCATTTCCGGCATCATGTCACCTTCACCCACAGTAGTGCACTCCTCTGTTTGATGCTCCGGATCTGCATACTTATCCACCTGAGGCTCATGGGTAGACTTTTGGTGAGCATCATCTGCCGCTCATGATGTGTTGGCCTACATTGAATGTTTCTTCACCTTCTTCCTACAAGAAGTCTCATGATGTCCTTTTAATGATCAAAAGGCACAAGCAACATTTTTAAAACACCTCTCTTTAGCATGTCCAATAAATTGACAGTCATGATAGAAATCAGGCAATCTCTCATACTCCACCTTGAGATAGATATCATCATCCAAAGAAGATAATAGGATATTATGAATAAGACAAGTACTTAAATCAACTTCCACCAGAACTCTAGCATAGTGACCAAATTTTGCAGCCTCGGTGGTCCAGTCCATTTTAATTGGAATGCCAACTGCAGAGGCAATGTCAAACAGAATTTTAGGATGCCATAAGATCCAGTGAAGATCAAAAAATTTGATCTAGACCTGAACTCTAGTGTTTTTAATAGTGAAAGGATTGAAACGGAAATCCCATTCTTGAAAACAAACCATACCTGGTTTTAGAGAAATTGAACCAAACCCCCAAGCTCTCCGCTTAAGACTGTCTGATGGAAAATTTAGTGACCTTCATTTGAAATTTTTGGATTATAATATTTTGGAAGGTTCATAAGGGTAACCATTTATAAAATTGTTTACATTGAACTTTGGATGTGTTTTTAGAGATTAATGTATTTCTTAACCATATAAAGATTTATGTGTATTGAATAACCTATTATAATTATTTTTTTTATGATGATAACTAGAGACATAAGAAATGATTTTTCATCCCATTATAGATATTTAGATCCACTAGTTTTTCAAGCATTAAAATTTCAACTTTATATCATGGAGTAAGAAATGAAGTGTAAATTGATCAAGTAACAACCAAAGAGTGAGATTATACTTATAAGATGAAATCAAGTAAGTATAACTTCTCAAAGGATTTTGAAATAAAATATTATTATATTATCATTATTTATGATGATATCAATGATCTTTTTCAAACTTATTTGGTCTATGAATTTATGGTCATTAACCTTATCTTGACTATGTTCTCTATCATTCTCTATTAGAACTTGATAGTTATAATTCTCTCCCATTTCTATGTTTTCACTTTCTAATAATGTTATCCTAATTATAATCCTAGTTTTGTGGTGACCTTCACCATTTAGTTCCCTCTTTTTAAGAGGAAGTTTTATTGACCCTTTTCATGATGTGGGTTTCCGGTAAATTAATTTTCAAATATCCACCTTTGATTTTCAAAGTACAATTTTAAATTGTGAGAATGAAATTTTTTTTAAATTCTTGATCGTATCATGATAGTAGCCTATTGATTGGTGCTTCCAATGAATCTCCCTCAATTTTATGATGTTTTCCATGTATCTCTCTTGATCAATTACATATTTGATCCTTTATATGTACTAAACTCAATGGTCATACCATTGAAGAAAGATCTTTCTTATGAAGAACAACTAGTAGAGGTTATGGATCATAGAGATAAAGTTCTACGAAATAAGACCACTCACCTAGTAAAAGCTTTGTGGTAAAACAACCAATTTGATGAATCTATATGGGAACCTTATTATGTGATGAGGTAGAGGTATCCTCATCGAAGGTGGTGTGTCGGTGGATTGTGCTTTTCAATGAAGTGTTCTTGCTTGGTTTTGGTTTTGGTGATTTGTTTACAGCGACAACGGTGGTCTTTGACAGTCTTCAGTGTCTGGTGTAGTGGTATGATGATTATGATTATGTGTTGAAGGATAGAGATGATAATATTGGTACTCAGGATGATGATGAATGGAGACAACAATAGTGTTACTCATGATGATGACCCGGGTGTCTCTCATATTTTGATCTCATCGGGTTTTGTGGGTGTTTTTGAACTTTTAAATGTATAATTGGGTTCCTTTTGTTTCTATTCCGAGCTAGAATGTGGTTACCTATCATCCTTAAAGTATAATTTTAAAATCAAATAAAAAATGAATTTTCAGTCAAATATATGTTTTCTTCAAAAAAAGTGATTTTAATTGCTTTCTATGAGAAAATAAATATAATTAATTTTTGAAAATTTTTAAACAAAATATTTTATAAAATTAAAAATCATTTTTATATTCATGATTTCAAAATTATCTTAGTATAAATTTTTGATAATTTTATGAAAAGTTTGATTTTCCAATGAATAGTCAAAAATGCCATTTTTTGTAAAATTTTCATTTATTATCAAAAAATTAAACATTTTAAAAGTACCAATATGTTTTGAATTTTATTTAAAATAACATAAGTATTGTTTATTTATATTTAATTCACTTAAATTATTTTGAATCAAATTTATATTGTATTTTAGAATAAGTTTATTTTTGGGTTTAAACACGGGATTTTTCTGAAAACTATTTTAAATTACATAATGTTTATCCTTTTTAATTAATTAAAATAATACCTAATGTATAATGATTTAAATGAAATTTATAGATTATATATCAGTAAATATTAATTTATTTTCATACAGTGATAACTATTAGTTATATAAAATCATTGTTTGCTTGAAAAATGCACTCCTTGAAACCTCACTTTTTCATCATGTCTGTGAGTTTTATTTTAAATATAATTTTTAAAATTATGTGAATTTAATTTAGTAAAATAGATTCCATATTTGGAATAATAAATTCTAAATTAGGTATCAGGGTCATTTTTATTTTTTAATCATAAAAAAGTTACCGTGGTAAAAAAAGATTTATCGCAGTATAGGTAAACTAATGTAGTGAGTTAAAGTTAAAAGGTAAAAGCATAAAATACCTAAAAAATAAAACATTAAATGGTTTTTTTGTGTGTTCCTTGAACTTAACTACCTTTAAAACATTAATAATCACCAAAATTTATTGTAATTAATTCCACCCAAATGTGGTTGTATTTAAATATAAAATAATCATTATTTAATCACTTAAACCCATCCCTTCTCAAGTATAAATATCACCCCTCACCACCCCCTTTGCCTAAAAATCCTTGAATATATTAAAATATAATAAAAAACCTTTTTCCACACTCTTTCCATGTTCAAGTGATTCTGTTATCACCCAAATATCAATTCTAATTCCCTTAAGGGATCCTTCAAGGAGGTGATATTCAAGAGGTAAATTTCTCAAACAACTTCTCTTAATTTCTTTCCTTTTTATACCTTATCCTCTCCTAATTAATCCATAAATTAATAATAATTAAAATATAATTTATATAATATAAAATTATATTTAAATTGGAATATATTATATTCATCCCTTTTATTAACTTCTCTTATTCAAATAAAAGAAACCATTGTCCAAATTATGGCGGTTAATCGTCTCTGTGGATAATGATTTTCCATTCTCCATTACCACCTTCATGGCTGATCATAAAAGTATAATTATGGTTAAATTGTATTTTAATAGGTATATTATAACCTATTTAATGTTCTTTAACTAATATATATACATAATATTAAATGAAATGAAACAAGTATGTGATGGTCGCAAAAACTGTCAAATTAAACTAAAACTTTATCATTAACATTTTATCAAATGAATCATCCTCATGTGAGAAATAAATATGATATATAGGATTAATTAAACTTATTTAAGTTCATTAATACCATTTCATTTCAATTCTATAGTTTAATTTACATTTTATAAGAAAATTCATAATTATACACAAATGAACTGACCATGAAAACCATGAAACAAACGCACCCGAAACAATGAAAATAATGAAATATTATTAAAAATGGGTGGTAATATGTTATAAAATTATAATATAAGGTATTATAAATATAATTATAGTTCTTTAAATAATTAATAATATTCTTAAAATCTTTATATAGGAGCTTAAATTATTAAAATGAATAGGGCACTGTGAGTTAAGGGTTTCTCATCTCACTTTTTCTTCTATAAGATATATGCCTAATTCACCACTTATTTATTGTGTGTGGTGTATATACTACCCTTTGATATATGATATCATGAATCCCATTATGTTAATTTTATTAAATGTTTAATTTGATAATTATTACTTTTAAGGGGCATACGATTCGACTGATTACAAAGTAGTAAGGGAATTATTAACCCAATTTCCATTCTTTGTATTAACCTTCTACTTCATTGATTATGTCATGCTATGATTATGTTTTGGATGAATTTTGACTATATTATGTTTTATTTCCACTTTTTTATGTTTATTTAAAATTAATATATATAATCTACTAATTTTATTAATTCTCACTTCAATGATATGATATTTATAATGGATTTCCTTTTAGAAGTTATCTTTTCAAAGTTTCACTTAAAACTATATTTTTCTTCCATTCCCATGTTTTATAAAATTGTTTAAAATTTTTTTTTACTATTCTATTAGGATTATTTAAATTCATTTTTAATCATATTTTACTTTTTAAAAATGGTTTGAAATAATTATTATTTCCTTTTCTAAGCAAGGTTCATTATGACTCTCCCGACAAAAATATGAAAGAAAAGTTTTTTTAAAATTACACATCAAGAGATGATTATACAACCATAATGATGTATTAATTCCTTGAATGTTACTTTAAAATCTTAAAATGTTATTTTCAAAGAAAATTTTTTATTTTATAATTGCGTGGAATTTAAAAAAAATCAAAATAGAGAGGATATTTTCCTCGATAATTATTTTAAGTGATCCTTTAAAAGAATCATTTTTCCATCTTAGATAAAATTATTTGATGTTAATTATACTTTACTAGGGTTATGATTCAAGGATGTTATTATTATTATTTTTATGTTTGGTTTTTGTTTATAATGGCATGATGTTTATGAATCCCATTTCTTTTCCATGAGTTATTTTATGATGAAATGTTTATGAAACTAATTTATTTACATGGGTTTGGATATGATGAGTAAATTATGTTATTATGGAACACATGTGTATGCTTTTCATTATGTGATGGGTTAGACCTATATCTCCCTCCAATACATTGGGTAAAGATAGATAACTCATGAGGTAAATATGTTATGTGTGAACCTGATTTCATATTCATAATTCTATGCATGGACCTGGTTTTTATATCCATAAGTATATGAGTGGACCTGGATTTCATGTACATAAGATTATTCCCAGACCTAGATTCATGTCCATAAGTTTATACATGAGACTGATTTCATGTCCTTAACTTAATGAGTGAGCATGTTTCTATTTTTACATGTTCACAATGTTATAAGTTTATGTGTATGCTGAAATTTCATGTTTCATGTCAATATTATGATCTTATGGATTGTGTTATTTGATTATTTTATGATTCATGTCTTCTAAACTTCTATGATTTATTCCATGACTCAATATTGTTATCCTTGATATGTAGGGTAAAATTTTCAAATGTTATGTTCATGTTATGATTCCATTATGCTTATGTTATGATTGATATATTCATTGTTTACCCATAAAGATAATCTAATCTCACCATTTTCTTATGTGTATTTTCCCTCAGGATATAAAGGAAGGTATTAAGTGTGACAAGTCAAAAAGGGTTCTAGTTATGAAGTAATAAGCAGGTGACAATGTAGATGTTTTATAAACCAGTTATTTTTTCTCCAAGTTTCCAAAAGACACTAAACCCATATGATCCTAGTGTGGTTTTGTTATGTTATGGTGAATATTCATCTATTTAGATGTATTTTCTATGTATGAAAATCATGGGTCATTATAAAATTCATCGTCTAGGACTCCTCCACCTGCTATACCAAATATTATTACACTATCATCTAAAAAGTATAACCTCTTCTACCAATCACTCCCATATCAAGATTCATCAATGAAATTTATTCCATTACTCTCTAGTAATCTCCATATTCATGCACAGTTTCACAATCTGACTGTATTCTCTTCATGTTAGTTATAACATTACTTTTTACCTATTTATATGAAATATTGAAGTCATAATCTTATAAAAATTTCATCCACCATCATTTTTGCATGTTTTTGTCATGGTGGGAGAATAAATACCTCAATCTCTTGTCATTAGTAAAAGCCTCAAAATGATCACTGATGGTGTAATATAGCCAAAACCTCATGGAAAATATAATTTTATCCAACTCAATATCATGGGTGTCATAGTTACTCTAATAGGGATGTAATTTATGAGACCCATAAGAAACAACTAAACTCTACTGCATCATAAAAAACCTAAACAAAATGTAAAGAATTACAAAAAACCTCAAATTGAACTCCCTCTTTTGGAAAATGAATAATGGGAGCGTTATCCAGTTTCTCCTTTAGATACTCAAAATCTTCCTGACATGGGTTAGTCCATGAGAATACTTTATATTTCCTTATCAAGGTTTTCAAAGGAGTTTCAATCCAAGAGAAATCATGTACAAACCTCCTATAATAGACTCTAAGACCAAGTAAACTGTACACCTCTTCAATGGTCTTGGGTATTTCCTAAGAAGCAATTTCCTCATTCTTCAAAGGATCAATAGTTATACCATGTTAGGATACAACATTCCCTAAGGAATAAACTTTAAGATCCCAAAACACTCAGTTTAAAAGCTTCCCAAATAGTTTTTAATGATGAAGGACTCCCAAAACTATCCAATGTACTATGTGTTCTTCACCTCTGATGAAAAGTAGACAAGGATGACATCAATAAAAACTACCATGAACTAATCAAGGAAATATTTGAAAATATGTTCATCAAATTCAGGAACATGTATGGATAATTGTTTACACTGAATGGTATCACAATGAACTCATAATTCCCATAACAACATTAGAAAGAGGCCTTCAGAATATCCTCATATTTTACCTACATCTGATGATATCCTAACTATAAATTAATCTTTGAGAAGAAAATAAATCTTTAATTTGATTGAATAAATAATAAATCCATGGAATAGGATATAATATATTCATTGTGACATGATTCTAGTGATGATAATAAATACAAAGACATAAACTACCATTAGACTTCTTCATGAACAAAATTAGTCCACCCCATGGTGACACACTCATCCAAAAAAAGTATTGTTTCAACAAATTATCAATCTATACCCACATATCTTGCAACTCAGAAGCCACCATCCTATATGGAGATATCAAGATCGAATAAGCACCCAGATATAGATCTATTCCAAACTTGATCTCCTATAAAGGTGGTGACAATAAAACCTCCTCAATAAAGACATCATGGTACTCCCTAATAACCCGGGGAAACATTTTCATTTGAACCTCTAATAAACTCAGCATCAGCTTAGCAATCAAGGAAGACTGGGTTGGAATACGCCTCTGACCCATCATAGGGTTTTACTCACCAACAAACATGAGAGACACTCTGTCATCATCGTAGAACACAATCTTACTCTTTAAGAAATACAAAAATATCCTAGACATAATACATCTAGTCTATATTCAGTATGTTGTCATATGGCTATATCTGTAAACATGGGAAGTCTCTCAAAGAGTAGTGTGACCCCATCACTAGCTCACAGTCTCTATAAACTTCATACAGATAATCTTGACCTCCAACTAGTATAGTCAATTCCAAGGGAACTAGAAGACTCTCTACCTCAAGTCTCAAAGCAAGGATTATTATATGTGATGTGAAGGAGTGTATAGGTCTTGAGTCAAAAAAAGCATGAACCCAAGTAAAAAACAAGCAAAGATTACCTCAAAAGACAACTAGATTACCTTGAGATGGAAACTCTAGAGCATGTAGTCAGTTATAGCCTGCTTCACATCCTCTATAACCCTATTGGAAACCACCATTGTGCTCACAATCTACTCTATGAGGATGGGGAGAATCTATTGGTTGTCCTATGTCTTCTCTATTTCCTCTATGTTGTTCCAAGGATAGAGCACCCTACTATTGTTGTATTTGATAAAACTACCTCAACAGTGGAACCTGAAGTGAAACACTTATTTCACATTGGCTTCTTAAAAATTTCAGGCAATATCTCCACTGATGACCTCATACTCCACAAGAAAAACTAGTGTTCGATCCCTTAGCACGGGCCTGAAATATTTCACCCTCGGAGAAATGAGATGATGAGGGGTTGCAATTACCCCTAATTATCCCAAATCTCTTATGTTAAGGAAACTAGGAAACCTATACCACATCTCTGTTATGAAAGATATCATGATCACTTCCCTCTTATGATGATATGGTCATGACCAACATCCTCTCAATAACTTATTCTCTCTCCAACACCTCGAGATACATTGAAAGTATAAATGAGGTGACCTGGAACTGGATCTCTAGATGTAAGGACTCCTTGAAATGTCTCTAATTGGACTCCTCATCTAGAAATAGGTCTGAAACATAATAGACAAAAAACTGGAAATAGATCTTGGACTCCCACACGTTGGTTCCCCCTATTGAAGGGTGAGAAGCAACCGGAAACTGGCTTCCTTCACGGTCGGAGAAATAAATTCTTCTTAAAACTTGCCTCAAAACTTCTCCCATGATACTTTTGACTCCTCATGATCCATATGGAATAAGAACCTCCACTAACTTAATTCTTTGTGTAGCATCACCATCACCAATGAAACTCAGTGATCCTTCTAAGAATAGATCGAACTGAAGGATATCTCCACCTCCTCCATCCAATCCACTATCACTAAGTCTAAAATGATCCCCTCATACTTATTCAGAATCTGTCATTGAAACTCTTATAGTGTGGTCCAAGTTTCATCGTTGTTGACCTATAATATATGAAAATCTATTGGCACATCCTGCTGAAGATCCTCAACCCAAACCTAACAGGGACATCAATCTAGATCTAAAAATCTAAAAGAAAAAATGGTTAGGGACTCTAAAACATAGAATATGAAATACTTAATATTATTTATTTATTTATTAAATTTTTAAACTAATACCAAGGTCTACCCATTTCAAACATAGATGCAAGGAAGAATGATACATGATCCTTTCCTAAGTCTCTACCCTACAACCAGTATCACTTTTCTTATTAGGCTCATTAAACTTAAAGATCTATGAATTAGATCATAGGGGGGCCTAAATACTCATGTCTTAGCTGGTATACCTTGTTTAAATTTCCTACTAAACTCAACTAACACTTTTTCCCTACCAACCCATACAATATTCACTTCTTCCTAACTCCAAACTTTATCCTATACCTCCAACTTAAACCTCAGATACCACTCTATCATGACCCTATCCCCCAAAAGGTACCCATTATAGGAAAACAATGAGATAAGGGGGATAATGAAACCCAAAACCACCTCTGATAGGACATGGGTTGGAAATGATCACTGAGGTTGTATCATACACACATATGGAAGGCATTACCCTCTAAGATATGAGATATGATAGAAAAGATAAAAACACCAAACAATTCTTGTTCAAGGTAAAAATTAAAATATACCAAGTACAATAATGTAATGACATAAAAACATATTCAAATGAAAAGGGACTACCAATACCAAAATGAAAATCCTTGGTAGTGACCTCGAATCCGAAAAATCTCTGGAACAACTCCATGAGCTAGTAGTATCTAACCAAATCCCCAACTAGATCCTATGGTCCTGAAAAAATAGTTTATATAAACATAGGGTGATAAAAACATGTATACTCATTAGGATCCTTATTAGAGACTCTCATGCAAAATATAAATAAATAATGTTAAGGTTTGGTAAACAAAAAGTGAAGCTAAATCATCATCTAAATAGGTATTCTAAGTCCTCAGACTCACCATGACTATCTATCACTGAGTATCATATACAAGAAATCATATAATATCATAAAAAAAGAGGGTACCCCACTACCACTTCCCTACTGGTTCTCCGCTCTACCCCAATTTCGCACATCCTAATTCATCTCTCACTACTGGAAAAATACCCTATACCAACGGTTTGTAACCATTGGTATAGGTCCCCAAACCGTTGGTATAGGCTATACCAACGGTTTGGAGGACCGTTGGCAAGTAAGCCGTGACAATAGGTCTATACCAACGGTTTTGGGAAAACCGTTGGTATAGGGTCTATACCAACGGTTCTGAAAACCGTTGGTATAAGTAATTAGAAAATCTATACCAACGGTTCTCAAAACCGTTGGTATATGTATTTCAAAAAAGAAACATCCGGTGGGATTTGATCCCAGGACCTCTAGTTTATAACGGAATGACTTAACCACTAACCTAACATGACTTTTGTTAACATAATTTCATAAATATATATATGTATTGTTCTAATTATTTTAAATTTTGATTTATATAATGTTCTCCGTAGGTAGATTCCAAAAAAAATCAAAGGACCTTTCCCAACGGTTTGCAAAACCGTTGGGAAAGGTCCTGCTTTTTTTTGGGAATTCTGGCTGAAGGTTGAATTGTGGACACCCTTTCCCAACGGTTTGGGCAAACTATTGGGATAGGCTAACATTTCCCAATGGTTTGGCCAAACCGTTGGGAAAGGGTGTCCAGAATTCATCCTTTCCCAACGGTTTGGCCAAACCGTTGGGAAAGGTGGCCAAAAAATTGGCTTTCCCAACGGTTTGGCCAAACCGTTGGGAAAGGGTACCTATACCAACGGTTTTTACAAACTGTTGGTATAAAATCGTTGGGAAAAATCATTTTTCCAGTAGTGTCTCTCTAGAAGTAATGCAACCCAAAAACATCTAGGATAAAGTAGTAACCCAGTCTAAAGACTCGTGGTTTAAAGTATTATATCATTCACCTTGTGTATCACATCCTCTCATCATCTCATCCACATATCCAAATAGTAATTAAGTAGTTTTTGGGAGGCACCATAGCTTATATATCATGTATTATACCTCAATCTATCACATTCCATACACATCATACCTATAATAATCCATAGGATACTATTTCTAGAGATATATGTGTGTGAAATAACCATGATCCATTAAATCCCTCTGCACACGTTTATGGGAAAGGTAACCACCATGCATACTAACACATAATACTACCAGGAGAAGAGAGTGGGTTCAATAGGTGTATTCATCCATTCATCCCTATCTAACCTATATGTTGTAGAAAAACACCCTCTTGGAGTCTTCTAGGTGTTAGTCACCCTACCAACATGGGTGGGGTAGCATCTAAAATCACATAACATATGGGATATAATATATCTCACAACCACACTATGGGAATTAACCTAGTACTAGTCTCGGATGTAGCAATCGTCTCATAGACACTCGACTACCACCTCTAAGAACTAGATATTTTATAAGCACACAAGCATTCAAGGAGGTGTATTTAATTATTTATTTCCTTTTTAAATTTCACTCTATGTTAATTAATTCATTATAAATTAATTAAAATTATTCCATTCCACATTTCATTAACCTAAAATTGAATTCTATGCTCTCCATACATAATCCAACTAATTCCATGGTTCCTCAAGATTACCAACATTTACATTCCATTCAAACAGCAAACCCATAGGTTAAAACATTTATTCATCATTATCATTCAATAATTCTAGGTACACTAGGAAACAACCTAAGCTTCCATAAAAGATATTTATAAACAAGAAAGACTAGCTACCTCAAGCAGTGGGGAAAGGAATGTAGGTAAACAAGAAACTCAGCCATCTGGCCTTAAAATCATAACATTATCAAGAAAGAATATAACTTTCAACACAACATCAGGAAATCCCACATTCAACTCATTACATCAATCCCAGTGTCATCCCTAACACCATCATTCATATCACTATGAATCTTGACATCATGGGTATCAACTGCTCACACAAACCCAAGCCCCCTCACCCATATATCATCAATCAATATTTATCTCATGATCACATCACGTCTCATAGAAAGTATCACATCCATAGAAAACACATAAGGCAGTAAATAACAAATAGAGTCAACAGGGCATCTGGACCCTAAAAACAAGGCATCCATCCTTCACATACAAATGGTCTCACTCAGCCCCAATTATTTTTCATTATCAAAAAACTAGTTCTTTAACATCTTGGATTAAATAATTCATCTATCATAAGTTGAAACTATGACTAACTTATGGCATCGACTATCAAAAGCTAAGAATTATTTTAAAATGATTTCTAACATAACTTCTGGTTTCATTAAACTTTAAGGAATAACATTTCATTTAACATGCCTTTAATTATTTAAAACAACAAGCACTTATAACTTCATGTTCTTTATCCAATTACATTAACATATGGAAGAACAAATTAATTAAAAATTTATTAATAATCAATTTTATTTCCATTAAATTATAACAAGAAAATTTTATAAAACATGCATTTTTAATTATTTATCCATCCAAAATTACCATATTTATGTTATGTAAATATTTTCATCAAATTAAATATACTAAACCAAGCATAAATATAGATAGAGCACTGTCTATTAAAAGCAAAAGTCAGGCCGTTATCATGGTGGAAAAACATGTGATAGCTAAAATACAAAAATTATTTCTTCTATTATTCCAGTTTAATATTTATTATGGTTAATTCCATAACCCTTAAAATTATTGAATCATGTTAACTTTACAATTACACATAAAAATAATATTAGAGGCAAAAAATCCCCTACCTATTATTTTACCCTTGGAAATATTTTGTAGCCAAATAATAGTAGAGATAGAAGGTTCTACCTCACCTAAAAATTGAAAAGGAATAGTTTTGAAAAGCTATTAAAGATATTTAACTAAAAGAGAGGGTATTGGGGTCATCTGGGTGAGAGTAAAATGAAGGAAAAATAAATGGATAAGGTTTTGGGTATTTCAAAACAGCAACAACACATATTCAGAAAAAGCAGTGTTGAAACCCCCATTTAATTTTCCCAATGGTTTTTTTAAAGATAAAAACTTAATTGAGAATAAATTAAACTCTTCAAAATTAAAAATCAACTAATTCCTTTATTTTATAAATTTAAAAACATTAAAATTGAGTTTTGGGGGTTAGTGGTTGAATAGAAAGAATAAAATGGGAAAAAAGAGTAAAACCGCTACCTATACACAAGTTAGGGGGTCTACATATGGGTAAATTATTTTATCTTACACAACACTATAGAATAGATCACATGAGGGTAGATTGATTTTACCTTAATGCATTATATAAAAATTACACCTTACACGGTATGTGTTTTGTGTAAGGGTAACTTTTTTTCCCTTACGCAGCTCTATTCCATGGATTATATAAGGGAATATTGATCTGGGCCTTATGAAACATTTATAAAAATTTCCTTACCCTTACATATACATTAGGTCCTATATAAGGGTATTTTTTTACTTAAAAACTGTAACACCTGAGAATTTTATGAGAAATATTTTTGTTTTTATGTTATATAAATCATCAAAGGAATCTTTCACTACATACAACACTATCTTGGCTTTCTTTACACGCAATCGCGACCTTCCTCGATAGCTTGCGTCGTACGCAATACCAAGTTTCACTAAAAAACGATATGCTATTAAAATATTATTAAAACTAGCTGTTATGAATAGTAATACCCACTTTTTGGAATTTCTTAAATTTCATCTTTTAAAATGGACTTCATTTTTGGATTTGGAATATCGAAATTATCCTAGGGTGAAATTTTGGTATTTTTCTGAAAACTTTCAATTTTGGATGAATAGTGAAAATACTGGGTTACTATTTAAAAACCGACTTTTTATTTAAATAATTATTTATTTTATTTAAATTTATTTTAGGTAAAAATTGATACATAATACCTTTATAAGTTCAAATTAATTCATTGGAGTCGTTTTATAATAATTTTAGATATATAAAAATTTTATTGAACTTTTCACTGTCTTTTACCCACCTCCTAGGAGAATTTTCAAATTTACATAAAACTTAATTTTACCGCTTCTGTGAGTGGAATTTTGAAACTCCGAGAGACACGGTTAATATCTAGGACTAAAATGTGGTTCAATGAGATGAAAATAGTTTTTGGTGAATAGTAAATTTTTACTTTTTTTTACCACGGTTAAAAGTAAATAGGGTAATTAAGGGTAAAAATGATATTATTATTACCCTAACACGTGTCCTAATTCTATTGGATAAGTGTAATTCTACCAAAAACAACCTTAGGAATAAAATATGACCATTTAGGCCCACATGTATTAGATTAGGACATTTATTATTAATTTATTTAAAGAAGGGTTAAAATAGTTAAAATCAATGTTGTATAACTAAATCATTTTTAGTTTAGGGTTATACATAAGATAAATTAGACTATAAATATTAATTAGAAATATAAAAATATTTCCTACATAATGGTATTTTATTTGTAATTTTTAGACATCAAATAATTTAATTTATGTATGACAGAATGATGATGCGGTAATTATCTTATTAATGAAATATTGACATAATTGATTTTATAAATACCCAAATAAATGTAATTTGAGACTTTTTATAAATTAAAATAATTTTATAGGTTAATATTACATATTAGTACTGATTTAATTGACTTTTTTTGAACTAATAATTCTGTTATGATTTTCACAAAAATCAATTACCAAATAGAGTCAAAATTGACATAAAATAGTTTTTTAAAAAAATATTATATTATTAATTATTATTTTATTCCTAAAAATATAAGGTTCGGAAAAATGACTTATATAAGGTTATATATATTAATAATAAACAACTTGGGGTTCTTATGGCTTTTTATAGTAAGTTTATTAACCTTATAGTGTAAGAAAACAAGAAGACACGGTAAAAGTTAAATTATCTAACTTAAAGTTAAATCTAGATGATAAGGTTAAAATAGAAACCTAAACTTGTCTAAATTCTATTGTATGAGATTATTTCGACTCATCCCCACCTTATATTTGAAATAAATCAATTTTGAGCTATTAAAAACCGAATATGACTTTATAATAAAATAATATTTTTAGTTTTTCCTAAGGTGCCCCTCTCCTCCCTTATAAAATGGCACCTCCTCCCTCTCTTCCTCACACCACTTTGAGCCTTCAAGCTCGGACAAACCCTGCCAAATTCTATTCTCCACTTCCCTAGAAACATCCTAGAGGTCATTGTTTTCTTCAAAGACCAATTTTAGTGCCCTAAAAGGAGGTCTCAAAGAGGCGCTTCAAAGAAGAGGTAATGTTTGTTACCGATTATTTCAACTTTATTTCTTCTTCCACTTATTCTTCCTTAGTTGTTTCGTTATGAAGTAATAAAATTAGTATCACTCATATACTGATATGTTATTGTAATTATGAAACAACCCTATTTCACCATCTATCCATCCTACTGAATATGAAATCACCGCGCGTGCGTACGTACGGAATACCGTCTCTACGCCGTGGTGTAATCTATTTTCCACCACCACCTTACTTGGATGGGTATAATGGTGTAAATAATAACTATATATGATTATTTTAAAGTGATATTTATTCTTAAATAGTATACATACACTCCAATACAATTCCACAATCATGGGAATGATATCATTGCTCGTGCGTACGTACGGAATACCGTCTCCACGATGTGATGCGACTCATTCTACATGATCTTAATTGCATAATGATTGTATAAATGAATTGAATGAATTAATATGATATATATTACACTAATACAATTCTGGAAATGAGGTATCTATAACCTAAAAATAATAATAAGAATTTATTCGACAAAACACGCATAAGAACAAAAAGTAATAAACACCCGAATAACAAGTAGTAATGAAATATTACTAATAAGAAGCTAAGAATATAACCATATATGATATCATAAAAATAATTATGATTCTGTAATAAGTCAATAACATTATTTAAATCATTATAGAGGAGTTTTTGGACACTTACGAAGCAAATTGGACCTAAGGTAAGGGACAATCTCGCAATCTCAATTTTTATCCGAGATTGTTTATAATTCAGAATTTATTGGGGAATATTTATCATCCACATCCATGTTTCCTCAATATTTAATATTATTTATATCCTCCTACAATTTTTTAAATCTAATTTTACCCTTCGGTAAGTTTTTAGTAAAATATATGAAAGGAATCTTTTGTCGTTTTTCGTATGAGGTACTTTTTGACTTTTCCGACATAAGTACGAGAAGAATGTTTTTTTTAACTTATACAGCATGAATGGATTTTTAAAACATTATTTCCAAGAAGCTTCCTTTACAAGTTTTCAAGTTTATTTTTAATCAACTTATTTTAGTTTAAAATTTTATGACATGTTAATAAAGGAAAAATGTTTTTGAAGTAGAGAGGATATTTTCCTCAAGAATGGAGTTCAAGTGTTTTATCAAAATTATTTTACATCTAAGATAATATAGGGTTCTGTATCTGTCCCTATTATTAAATTTATTTTATTATGTTGTGATTGAATTATTTTTATGAATTCCTTTATCTTATATGAATTGTTTTATGATGTCACGATGTTTAAGAATCCCATTTTTATTACATGGGTTATGCAATGATGTATGATTTTTGATTTTGTGGCACACATAAGAATGGTATCATTATGAGATGGGTGGGACCTATATCTCCCTCCAATGCATTGGGTAAAGATTTATATCTCATGATATAGAAATGTCTAGAATGGAAGGTTAATCCGGTTTAGTTAAACAGGACTGAAACGAGGAGTGAACTCGGTTCATAAATGGACTTTGTCTGCTAAGATAGTTTTGGAAATGAGTCTTGACTACTAAGAAATGATTCTCTATGATTATGTGTGTATGCCACAAAGTTTCATGTTTTAAGTTATGATTATTGGGATTACATTTCACTACTATGATTTATCCCATGTTATGAAATTATGATTTCTTTTACAGGTTAAGATTTCAAAAATGTTATGTTCTTATGAAAATGATGTGATTGGTTTTTCTTTTGTTTACCCTTACTGAGAATTTGAGCTCACCCTTTTGTATGTTTTATTTCCCCAGGTCAGGAAGAAGGTTATTAAGTAGGATATTCCAAAAGGGACTCTAGATATGATGAAATAAATGTGATACAATGTAGATGTTTTATGAACCAGTTGTTTATGTTTCCCAGTTTCTAAAGACACCATACCCATACGGTCCTTTCATGGTTTTGTTATATGTTGTAATAAGTGTACTTCAATTTTGAAGTATTAACAATGTATGTAAAGTATGGGTCATTATAAAAACATTAAATTTTAAATGAAATTAACTTATTAATTAATGGAAAAGAGGATTTATTAGTAACATAAAAATTATGAGCCACTTTTCAAAATATTTTATAATTATTTTAAACCATTTAAAAGCCTCTAAATAAATCCTAAAACATAGAACACTTATTTTTTTCAAAACTATATTTTTAAATAAAATTTACAAAAATTTATCCAAACCCTGAAACCACTAGGAAATATACTTGAAATACAAAGGGAATACCCAAGGAAAATCTAGACCTTTACACACTTGTTGAAGAAAGGGAGAATACACTATCATTTTATATAAGTAATCTTCATATCTTACCTTGTTTATATCCAAATACAAAGTCATGAGTTTCTCTATTATTTTCCATCTTTCACTTTCTTCCCAATAAACATCACAATATGAATTCTTGTTTAATGAATTGGTAAACGCATTACCTTACCCCAGAGTGTATGAAATCTTGAAATTGTAATCCTGAAAGAACTTCACCCATCTTTTTAGCATAGACTCATATCTATCTGCAAAGATATATAACATGAACTCTTTTGATCTGTGAAAATTATAAAGAGTTCACCCAATAAGTAATTTCTCCATGGTTTTAGAGTGAACACTATAACTGTCAATTAGAGATCATGGATAACTTAGTTATGATCATTATTTACCAAATTTATAAACTAATAAAATAGAACTACCCAATCCTATATCACATGCGCCCTAAGTCATGATCTTAAACATATATAAACTTAAAAACTAATCCATTCATTATAAAAACAAATAATAGAGACAATAGTCAAAATATTCTTCAAGAATTCAAATGTTGATTGGAACTGTGGTGTCAAAATGAAAGAAGGACTCTTCTTGGTTAGTGCCAATAAGGGTGTTTCAATAAAACAGAATTCAGATACATAATTATAATAATACTCAGCTAAAATAGAAAGTCTCGCAACTCAAATACATTCTTCAATAATTCCTAAGAAACCACTAATTTGATCTTAGATAGGTCAATAGGTACTCATTAAGACTCTCTAAGCCCACATAACCTATCATATACTAAGAGGTATCCCCACTCAAGTCACACCTCTAAACCATCCAACTCCCAACCCCTAATCTCTCACAACAATACACCCACATATCCCTCTTCTAAGCTAGCAGCTCACACCATTGTCCCTCAAATCATAATTAACAGCAGCAGCCCAAAAGGAACACTAGAACTCATTCACTAAGGAACCTCTAGATTATCACTAAACTACCCAAGGTTTAAGGCATCATCCTAAGGAAAAGAAAAACATATAAGAAAAAACTTACCTAAATATATGATCAATAATATTCCCTCACCATCCCATACTATAATACAACCCTTACTATCCTGCTAAAATGGAAAGGAAAGGAAGTTAATCATAACCAGCCCTAGAACCTACCAGAAGATAGTGACTTACAAGGAGACAAGTACCTAATCAAATTCAACAACACCACAACACTGTAAGAGCATAATAACATTACTTAAACATTATTCAATATCAATTATAGGTTACCTCCCTATTTATAATTCCATTTTAATGTGTTATATTCTATTAACTTTAATTACAGATTCACATTCTCATCCTCATGTTCAAATTCTATATATATTATAGCATAAGCTATTATATCAATGTAGAAGCATTTAAAACGGGATTAATAAATCTTATCTTATAAGGAATAAATAGGGTCCTACCAACTTGATCACCTTTCCATATCTCGTTCATAAACCAATCATGTCCCCTTTTAGTAAACATTCAAGTAAATTAAATATAATAACATAACAGTGCAATACTAGAGAAAAATTAATCAAATGGGAGAGTGATTATTATAATAAAGGTGTGATTAATCTCAAGAAATATCTAAAGAAAAAACACATAGAATTCCCTTCCCTCATACCAAACCAACACCATTAAGCCTGAGAGAAGGGGTTATTATTGAATAAAGAAAATCATACAATAACCCCTTCCCTTAGACCAAACAAAGGCTCGAGAGATGATTTTGATAGTAAATTAATAAGTTAATTAAAAACACTCCCCTAGACCAAACTATATCCATCAATCTTGAGAGGAGACTGATATATTATAGTATCTAGAGAATTTTATGGTGTTTGTTGAACATTAATTTTTAAAGTGGTACAAACAACCATGGATCATAGGATTCAATGGGTGGGTTTTAATCAAGAGAATTATGGACTTTATGAGAATTCATGTGAATGACTAACAATTGAAGAGGAATAATGGTAATTCCATTCATTTGATTCAGGGGGTATAAAAGTAAAAGGGTTCCAGGTTCAATGAGGGTAACTCATAGGTTCCATAGTATATAAACCAACATGTAATTTTAAAATATATAAGAAATATCAGAAATCTCCTACCTTAAGGAATCTAGGAAACTCCATGTTAAAAGGAACAAATATGAGCACTGATGAATCCATGAGAAACTTCCTTAAACTAATAACATCACATTCATTATCAAAATATCAACCATAATCCTTTTAAACCAAGAATCTATATTGCTTCCACCATCCTCAGAATAAGGAATAAGAAGAATGAAGGAAAAGTGATGAGAAAAACACCTCGTATTGAAGGAGGATTAAACACCATAAATCAATAAGGTTGGGATCCTTAAAAGTGTGACCAAACGCTATTAATATAGTCCCTAGGGTTTGAGATAATATAATAAGGTCAAATCAAAAAGAATGGGTGACCCTTATTTACAGAAAAACTCAAGTAAAATCCATCATAATGTAGAGACCTCAACTACGGTTGTGGTGCCCCTAGTCAAATCCAGATCCAAAATCCCAAATATTTAAAATGGTTAACTATACCTTCCTTGGTTTCAATTTTGACCATTTGAAATATGCCTCACTAACACCATCGCATGTTGGTACCCAATAAGTTTATGGTGCCTCTCGACTATAGATCCCTTCAGAATCCCACCATGATATGGAGGAATTCCTCTCTCCATTTTCATCTCATAATGATAAAGACCACAACATAGAGAAACCACACTTTTAGTTTCCAAAACTCTAGCACAACTCGACCTCTCCTTGACAGCACGCCACCATGTCCACTAAAATAGTTGTTTCTCTCTCCTTGTTTCCCATAGAGAAACTCTCCAAATTCCATGACCACAAAATGGATACCTCCCCAGGAATTTTTATCCACACACTAAAAAGGAAAAGGCC
Organism: Viscum album; assembly: GCA_963277665.1. Classification (NCBI taxonomy): domain Eukaryota; kingdom Viridiplantae; phylum Streptophyta; class Magnoliopsida; order Santalales; family Viscaceae; genus Viscum; species Viscum album. Next base: position 1,618,352,972 of record OY728158.1, read on the forward strand.
TAAGACTCCCCATAATGCCATGCTTTCCAACATGAGTGTGGATCCCTTCTCGTGTTATAAAAAGAACCTCTCTAGACACTGTGATCTCTGAAATGGGTGTTTCACTTCCCAGTTCCTCCAAGCACCACTATGGTCAGCTCCCATGACCATGGGTCTTAAATTGGTAGGACCAAAACCTCATTTACGGTTAGTTTCATCGGTGTTTTGGCCACCAAATATCCAAAACTTGACTCTCCACCTTTGAAACACCCCTGAACTCCCTCTTGACACCTCTAAATCCCATAAAACATAAAGGAATGGATTTGGAAAAAACATGCTCTTGCATTGGATAACTCTAAAACAATTCTCACCCTCTAGAATTCAAAAAATCTAGTAAAAGAAATCAATTCAAAATGAAGGAATATATAACTCAAGCCATTAAATTATATACAACTAAAGTGATGCATGATCTAAGAATCCAAATAAAACCCGAAATAAGAAAAACTTAAAACATAAGATACCTATTAAACAGGATAGACACACTAATAACACTACCCCTAGAACATGTTTCACCACCCAAACCACATCTAACTATCTATTTAATATTGAAAAGTTCACTAACCCTTGGGTAAATCATATTGATAATTCCACCACATCATTACAATAGAAACAGATCAACTCACCCAACACAATACACCTAAAGCTACTCAACCCCAAGGCTTGAAGTTATGCTCAAACTCTAGAAGATCACCTCATTGTCCTCTTCTATGGAGATCGAGACCCATAACTCATAACATTCATCTCAACCTCTCTAAAAACCATAGAATTCACTTTGTCGAAGCCTCCTATCATGGAAAGCCCCATCTCCAGGACGGTTTTACAATCCCTCACCTATTCCCAAGACTTCAACTAAAGAGCTATGATGGATTATTGAATCTCCAGCCTCAAGGTGGACTCAAAATATTGTGTTTGATCAAATCTATTGTCTAGTTAATATGGAAACTGACCAACCAAGTCTATATAATGATTCCAAAAGTCACACACATTATCCTACCACTATTGGATCACTTTAATCTTTTTCATGTAAATATCCTTTTCTATAATAGAAATAAAATCATTATTGAACATTTCAAGAAACTCTTCCAAAGGAATCCCATTCAGGTCACCATGCCTCATCTTCCACCATATTTGAGCCACCTTCCAAAATAGGCCAATCACTAGAGAAACGTTGAATCGATATGGAATCCTCACTATGTAAAAGAAAATTTCAATATCTTCTAACCATTCCTTAGACTCTTCACTAGAAGATCTTTCAAGGAACTTCAGTTCCTCCTACCATTGAAACTTTAGCAAATATTCAACCCAATATTTCTATTTTTCCTTCCCTCATGAAATGTCTCAATAAAATTTCTATGGAATACTTCAATTAAAAATTAAACAACCAAGTTAGAACACATCACATGAATCACAAAAACACCACAAAGAACATCATACCAAGTAGGGGAACACATACAAGGACTAAGAATACCCATAATTCACTTCCATACCATTATAACTAGTAAGAAAAATAAGAAATCCTAGCTCTCAACTTATTTCAATCATCCCATTATAATTCCCTTGCATCACAAATCTGCACACTTTTCACCATATAATATTTTCTCATAGTATTAATTCCTCCATATCATTTCCACATTTACCACATATCATTATATCAAATAACATCATCGATATCACCAACAATATCACAATAATCCATTACAAAAAATGTTACCAAGCATAATCAGTCAATTACTTAGTCCCCCAAACATGAAACTTTAATAAAAACATATTATCAATTCATAACTAATAAATTCAATGATTATAAATTCAATACATAATATTCAACCATTATTAGAAGAAATATTTCAAGAGGGAACACATGGAATAATCATATTAATTGATTTTTACCCTGAAATAATCACAATACTTGCATCTTATTAATTTCAGCAAGCTTCTTTAAAGTACCACAAGATTACATATGCTTTGTATTCGTGCTTCATGATTAAATCAATATGGAATTCATATTGAATTCCATAACCAAATCCAAATAATTACTTGAACACATAATTATTAGCATGGAATAATCAAAAATCTACTAGCTATATATAGCATCATGCTCGCATAACTTCTAGTGAATTTAGACATGATCAACACTTCAATAGACCACGCATATTAAAAAATATAAATTCATAATTATAGAATTATTTTTAATCAAATTAACTCACACATACATCTTGCATTTAATTAAAAAAACATCATAAATCATAAGTTCATATTAATATATAAAATGACATTTAATTTTAAGAAACATTATATTTTCAAACATGTTGCCAAAACATTTCATGAAAAACCCATTTAATTTAAATATTTAATCAATAGGGGCATGCCCAATTATAAATTTTTCTAGGAAAATTATCTCATGGAAAAAAATCTTCTAATCACACTTCATCATTAGTGAAAAAATATTATCATGATACTTTTATTAATGCAAAACTATGGATTTAATTCCTAGAATAATACTACATATTCATTAATTAACATGCATAAAACTCAAGATATAACTTAAATATGGAATACTAAGTGAATCATATCAAATCATACCCTAATTTTACAAGAAAGCATGTTTAAAGGTAGAATGAATCAATTTATTAAAATACATGCAACATAATTATAAATATTGCATCATATTGGCATAGGTTTCCATAAATAAACATAACAATCATAATCATGTACTAAAAATGACTTAGAATGTCACCAATGATAATGGTACATGCACCCTTCCTAAATTATCCTCTACCCCACAATTGGTGTATTTAAACCTAAACATGTTTAGTATACTAACAAGGTCCTTCTGTTAGGTCACAGAGATCTATAAATACTTGTTTCCTAGCTGGTATCTCCTATATACTTCACATGTTGGGTTTGGATGACACAGTTTCCCTATCAGTCCCATGCAATCCTCACATATTCCTAACTTCGAACTTCATCATATCTCTTAACCAAAAGATTTTATACCACTTTTTCATGACCCACACCTATTAAAACCCCTCCTGGGTTGGCAGTGAAGATGAGAGTAACCCCCAAAGCCTACCTCCAATAGGTCATGGGTAGGAAACTAGCACTGAGGGTATCTATCACAAATATGGGAGGCATTACACTCTTTATTCCTCATAAAATATAACCACACCAATAATAAACTTCATGTATATATATATATATATTTGTGTTTGTGTGTGTGTAAAATTTAACATTACCCAATCCCAACTATAACAACATGAAACACATAAAATACAACCAAAGATAATGTAAGACTGAGCTCCTAAGCTCTACTCAAGCTACCCGAACAGCAGCATCCCCATTCTCCCTTGAGTTATCCTAAAAAATAACTCAAGAAACATTATAAATGTGTAATCACTTAGGATTACTCAGTAGAATTATATTTCAAAAAAACAACAACCATGTGAAATCAATGTTATAGGGAAAATATGTGTGGAAACAACTAAGACAAGTTTGAAACAAGAGAAAGTTTATATCACCAATCACAATCAAGGGAAATGTGTCATGTTCCAGTAATGAATATAATCAAGGTATATGTCCCACATCTCAAGAACAACATAACCAGTGGTGATGTCCCACATATCGAGTTACCATAATCTCCACTAATAACCACATTCCATGAAACCATATCCATTACCAACATAACATAGCTATCAAACATCGAGGGAAATAACATCAATAATATAATAAGGAAGAAAAAGGCTCAAAAAACTTCCTTTTCTTTTACCTATCAATTTCAAGTCCCTTTCAACTCAAATTGGTAGTGAGATGGTAGGAGAATCCCTCACTAACTGATTAGGTTGCTGAAAATGAAATAACATAAACACATCATCCCACCTTTCTATCCAACCATCATGTCAATATACCCAAAGATCATCACCATAGCCAAAGCCATGCCATCATCCCTACATCATCCATCCATATAAAACATTCCTTGAGTTCAATATAGCTCACTTCCAAATATCATCTAATCATATGATCCAAACAGCAAATCATGTCAAATATGAATCAATATGCATTAAAATTATCATAAAAATAAGTAATTAATATTTAATAATAAATAAATATGATGATCAAATAAAATAAAAGAAATTATATCAATAAATATCATAATAAGGAAAAATCATCTCCAAAAGGGAAGTTTTCTTCTTACCCATTTACTCTCCCCTTTACTCATTCCATTACTTAATCATAATTTGTCTCATTATCATTTAGGAAACTCTAAAAAGTTCGTAATTAAGATAAAAAACCACTTAATAATTACTCACTCATCACCTTAAAATTTTAAACACCAAGATAGTATTACTAATCCTTTTACATAATCCAGAATCATATGATCTATCCCAATAATTAATTTTTAAACATATTTCCAACATTCCAATTAATGTTTGGTTTACCAATTCCTTTATAATTGTATGATAAGGAGTAAACTGTAGGATCAAAAAAGTGATGTAGATTCTCAATTACAAGATTGGGGTGAATTGTAAGTTTAAAAAATTTAATTTTTAATCTTAAGGAAAACTATGTTTAACAAAGTTAAATAAGGTAAATTCACAAGACCTATTTTAGTTCTACTTAAACAAACTTTCTAGGTTCCAAAAATATGGTTCTGGACATGAAACTTAAGGAAAGTTTACAAGGAAAAGATTCTACCTTAAAGCGTATAGAATCTTACCTATCAGGGTATACAAAAGTACAATAAAGTATAAGAAGGTTATACTTTTCTCCTTTATAAAATGTAGCTGAAATAAACTAGAAACAAAAACAAGTAATAAGTATGAAATCTTTTAACCCAAAGAGTAGGGTATCCAACAACCTTGGATAAAGGTCCCTTGATTTATACTTTCAAAAAAAATTGTCTTACCCACACTAGGGTAACACCTTGATAGGAATATCAGAATCTATCTTGCTATCCTTGCAAGCCATCAATCTTTAAGGTAATCGGAACCTATGTCTTCCTATCCCTAGAAGTCATTGAACTTTGAGGTAGTTGAAACCTATGTCTTATAATACCTGTAAGTCCTCTAACTTTAAGGTAGTCAGCACCTATGTCTTCCTATCCCCGAAAGCCCTCGATTTTACACAAAAACAATCGGAGTCACACAAAGGAATATGAACAATATGTTCAGAACTGCACAAAGCATGAGAGTCTCTCTCTCTATAAATCTCTTCAGCAACATGTAATCTCTAAAGTGATGGAATAGTATATTTGATCTCATTCAGATGAGCTCATATTTATAGGCACTTCTCCAATGGTCATCTCCCTCCTCCAACGGTTATATTTTTTCTTGAATCTTGGAGGGACCTATACACATGTCACTCAAACAATGATTATTTAGAAACATATTGTATGACATCGTGTCATAAAAAGTGTAAGGAAAATGAATAATATTAACCAAATCTATTTTTCGAAGTCTAAGGAAAAAATGGAATTAAGAATCTAACCAATTAAACATTCAGAGTCTATAAGACATGGATATTCAGATTCTATTTTACAAAGAATTTGGAATCTGAATTCAATAGATTTTGGAATCTGAATTCCAATGAATTCAGAGTTTGAATTATAAGGAATTCAGAGTCTGAATTTTGAGGGATTTGGATTTTTAATTCTGAGGAATTTGGAGTCTAAATTCTGAAGAATTCGAAGTCTAAATTCTGAGGAATTCAGAGTCTGAATTATGAGGAATTTGGAGTCTAAATTTTGAGGAATTGAGAGTTTGAATTCATAGGAATTCGGAGTCTGAATTCTGAAGAATTCAGAGTCAGAATTTTAGAGAATTCAAAACCTAAATTTCATAGAATTTAGAACCTGAATTTCAGATAATTTAGAACCTGAATTTCAGATAATATGGAACCAGAATTTCAGAGAATTTAGAACCTAAATTTCAGATAATTCAGAACCTGAATTTAGAGAATTAAGAGTCTAAATTATCGAGAATTTAGAACTTGAATTCAGAGAATTCAGAGTCTGAATTTCAAAGAATTCGGAATCTGAAAAAAAAAAAGAATACTCTATATCCAAGGATTTATAGGATCCTGAGATTTTAGATATGAAACCAAATTTTTTCTTATAAATAAAAATAGTTAGTTTTAGAGAGACTATAAAATAAACAATGAAAACATAAGTAAGGATAAAAATTTCCTTAGAGAAGGGAATTTTGCCTTATGAAAATAATCCTTAGAGAAAATATAATTTTCAATAAGATAAAGTGTTTGTGATTTACAAAACATAGAGAAATGGAAAATTCATAAGGAAACCTTATTGACTCAACAATCTCCCCCTTTTTGGAAATCACAAACATCCTTATGAAAAAGAATATAAGGAGTAAGATTTTTTCTTTATTAACTTAAAAGAAAAACTTATCTCCATGTACTTATAAATCATGGTGAATAAAAATAACTCACCCTTAGGTTTTTGAAATTCCTAAGGATTGTATTCTTAACTTCAATAAAGATATTTTTCTTTTTCTTGCATAAGGAAATCATCTTAGATAAAAATCCCCCTTAGATAGACTCCCTCTTACTTAGGAAATTTTCTTCTTTACTTAGTATTCTTTTTATCATTCCTTTATCCCCCTTTGTGATTTTCAAAAAAAGAATAAAGAGAATGAAAAAAATATGGTACCTGAAATATTAGTACTATACAACAAAACATATGAAGAAAAATAAAAATATCATTATGATTGAAAGAATTTATACAAGTAAATACAACAAAAGATCAAAGTTAAGGAAAAAAATCATCCTTCTTTTTCTTTCGGCATAAGCTTCTTGACAATGGTCTTTATCGTTTAAAGCTCATTATGATCCTATTCAAAACTCTTGAGTAGCTGATCTTGATCCTCATTTTTCTTTTCAAGAGCTTTGATTTCTTCTTCCTGAGCCTTAATAATTTATTCTTGAGTCTTCATAAATTAAACAACCAAGTTAGAACACATCACATGAATCACAAAAACACCACAGAGTACATCATACCAAGTAGGGGAACACATACAAGGACCAAGAATACCCATAATTCCCTTCCATACCATTATAACTAGCAAGAAAAATTGGAAATCCTAGCTCTCAACTTATTTCAATCATCCCATTATAATTCCCTTGCATCACAAATCTGCACACTTTTCACCATATCATCTTTTCTCATAGTATTAATTCCTCCATATCATTTCCACATTTACCACATATCATTATATCAAATAACATCATTGATATCAACAAAAATATCACAATAATCCATTACAAAAAATGTTACCAAGCATAATCAGTCAATTACTTAGTCCCCAGAACATGAAACTTTAATAAAAACATATTATGAATTCATAACTAATAAATTCAATGATTATCAATTCAATACATAATATTAAACCATTATTAGAAGAAATATTTCATGAGGGAACACATGGAATAATCATGTTAATTTATTTTTACCCTGAAATAATCACAATACTTGCATCATATTAATTTCAACATGCTTCTTTAAAGTACCACAAGATTACATATGCTTTGTATTCGTGCTTCGTGATTAAATCAATATGGAATTCATATTGAATTATATAACTAAATCTAAATAATTACTTGAACACATAATTATTAGCATAGAATAATCAAAAATCTACTAGCTATATATAGCATCATGATCGCATAACTTCTAGTGAATTTAGACATGCTCAACACTTCACTAGACCACGCATATTAAAAAATATAAATTCATAATTATAGCATTATTTTTAATCAAATTAACTCACACATACATCTTGCATTTAATTAAAAAAATATCATAAATCATAAGTTCATATTAATATATGAAATGACATTTCATTTTAAGAAACATTATATTTTCAAGCATGTTGCAGAAACATTTCATGAAAAACCCCTTTAATTTAAATATTTAATCAATAGGGGCATGCCCAATTAGAAATTTTTCTAGAAAAATTATCTCATGGAAAAACAATATTCTAATCACACTTCATCATTAGTGAAAAAATATTATCATGATACTTTTATTAATGCAAAACTATGGATTTAATTCCTATAATAATACTACATATTCATTAATTAACATGCATAAAAACTCAAGATATAACTTAAATATGGAATACTAAGTGAATCATATCAAATCATACCATAATTTTATAAGAAATCATGTTTAAAGGTAGAATGAATAAATTTATTAAAATACATGCAACATAATTATAAATATTGCATCATATTGGCATATGTTTCCATAAATAAACATACCAATCATAATCATGTACTAAATCCTGACTTAGAATGTCACCTATGATAATGGTACATGCACCCTTCCTAAATTATCCTTTACCCCAAAATTGGTGTATTTATACCTAACATGTTTAGTATACTAACAAGTTCCTTGTGTTGGGTCACAGAGATCCCTAAATACTTGTTTCCTAGCTGGTATCTCCTATATACTTCACATGTTCGGTTTGGATGACACAGTTTCCCTATCAGTCCCATGAAATCCTCACCTATTCTAACTACAAACTTCATCATATCTCTTAACCAAAAGATTTTATACCACTTTTTCATGACCCATCCCTACTAAAACCCCTCCTGGGTTGGAAGTGAAGATGAGAGTAACCCCCAAAGCCTACCTCCAATAGGTCATGGGTTGGCGACTAGCACTGAGGGTATCTATCACAAATATGGGAGGTATTACACTCTTTATTCCTCATAAAATATAACCAAACCAATAATAAACTTCATATATATATATATATATATATATTTGTGTGTGTGTGTGTAAAATTTAACATTACCCAATCCCAACTGTAACTATATGAAACACATAAAATACAACCAAAGATAATGTAAGACTGAGCTCCTAAGCTCTACTCAAGCTACCCGAACAGCAGCATCCTCATTCTCCCTTGAGTTATCCTAGAAAATAACTCAAGAAACGTTATAAATGTGTAAGAACTTAGGATTAATCAGTAGAATCATATTTCAAAAAAACAACATCCATGTAAAATCAATGTTCTAGGTAAAATATGTGTGGAAACAACTAAGACAAGTTTGAAACAAGAGAAAGTTTATATCACCAATCACAATCAATGGAGATGTTTCATGTTCTAGTAATGAATATAATCAAGGGATATGTCCCACATATCAAGAACAACATAACCAGTGGTGATGTCCCACATATCGAGTTACCATAATCTCCACTAATAACCAGATTCCATAAAACCATATCCATTACCAACATAACATAGCTATAAAACATCGAGGGAAATAACATCAATAATATAATAAGGAAGAGAAAGGCTCAAAAACCTTCCTTTTCTTTTACCTATCAATTTCAAGGCCCTTTCAACTCAAATTGTTAGTGAGCTGGTAGGAGAATCCCTCACTAACTGATTAGGTTGCTGAAAATGAAATAACATAAACACATCATCCCACCTTTCTATCCAACAATCATATCAATATACCCAAATATCATCACCATAGCCATAGCCATGTCATCATCCCTACATCATCCATCCATATAAAACATTCCTTGAGTTCAATATAGCTCACTTCCAAATATCATCAAATCATATGATCCAAACAGCAAATCATGTCAAATATGAATCAATATGCATTAAAATTATCATAAACATAAGTAATTAATATTTAATAATAAATAAATATGATGATAAAATAAAATAAAAAAATTATATCAATAGATATCATAACAAGGAAAAATCATCTCCAACAGGGAAGTTTTCTTCTTACCCATTTACTCTCCCCTTTACTCATTCCATTAATTAATCATAATTTGTCTCATTATCATTTAGGAAACTCTAAAAAGTTTGTAATTAAGATAGAAAACCACTTAATAATTACTCACTCATCACCTTAAAATTTTAAACTCCAAGATGGTATTACTAATCCTTTTACATAATCCAGCATCATATGATCTATCCCAATAATTAATTTTTAAACATATTTCCCACATTCCAATTAATGTTTGGGTTACCAATTAATTTTTAATTTTATGATAAGGAATAAACTGTAGGATCAAAAAAGTGATGTAGATTCTCAATTACAAGATTGGGGTGAATTTTAAGTTTAAAAACTTTCATTCTTAATCTTAAGGAAAACTATGTTTGACAAAGTTAAACAAGTTAAATTCATAAGACCTGCTTTAGTTCTATTTAAACAAACTTTCTAGGTTCCAAAAATATGGTTCTGGACATGAAACTTAAGGAAAGTTTACAAGGAAAATATTCTACCTTAAATCGTATAGAATCTTACCTATCAGAGTATACAAAAGTACAAGAAATTATAAGAAGGTTATACTTTTCTCCTTTATAAAATGAAGTGGAAATAAAATTGAAACAAAAACAAGTAATAAGTATGAAATCGTTTAACCCAAAGAGTAGGGTATCCAACAACCTTGGATAAAGGTCCCTTGATTTATACTTTCAAGAAATTTTGTCTTACCCACACTAGGGTAAGACCTTGATAGGAATATCAGAATCTATCTTGATATCCTCAAAATCCCTCAATCTTTAAGGTAATTGGAACCTATGTCTTCCTATCCCTGGAAGTCCTTAAAATTTGAGGTAGTCAAAACCTCTGTCTTCTAATCCTTGTAAGTCCTCGAACTTTAAGGTAGTCAGCACCTCTATCTTCCTATCCTCAAAAGCCCTCGATTGTACACAAAAACAATCAGAGTCACACAAAGCAATCTGAACAAGATTTTCAGAACTCCACAAAGCATGAGAGTCTCTCTCTCTAGAAATATTTTCAGCAGCATGCAATCTCTAGAGTGATGGAATAGTATATTTGAGCTCATTAAAATGAGCTCCTATTTATAGGCACTTCTCCAATGGTTGGCTCCCTCCTCAAACGGTCATATTTTTTCTCGAATCTTGGAGGGACCTATACACATGTCACCCAAATAATGATTATTTAGAAACATATTGTATGAAATTGTGTCATAACAAGTGTAAAAAAATGAATAATATTAACCAAATCTATTTTTTGAAGGATAAGGAAAAAATGGAATTCGGAATCTAACCAATTAAACATTCAGAGTCTATAAGACATGGATATTCAGATTTTATTTTACAAAGAATTTGGAATCTGAATTAAATAGATTTTGGAATCTAAATTCCAATGAATTCGGAGTTTGAATTCTAAGGAATTTGGAGTCTGAATTCTGAGGAATTTGGATTTTTAATTTTGAGGAATTCGGAGTCCAAACTCTGAATAATTCGAAGTCTGAATTCTGAGGAATTCAGAGTCTGAATTATGAGGAATTGGGAGTCCGAATTTTGAGGAATTGAGATTCTGAATTCATATGAATTCGGAGTCTGAATTCTGAAGAATTCAGAGTTAGAATTTTAGAGAATTCAGAACCTGAATTTCAGAGAATTCAGAACCTGAATTTCAGATAATTAGGAACCTGAATTTTAGATAATTCAGAACCTAAATTTCAGAGAATTTAGAACCTGAATTTAGAGAATTCAGAGTCTGAATTTTAGAGAATTTAGAACCTGGATTCAGAGAATTACGAGTCTGAATTTCAGAGAATTCAGAATCTGAAAAAAAAAATACTCTATATCCAAGGATTTATAGGATCCTCATATTTTAGATATGAAACCAAATTTTTCCTTATAAATAAAAATAGTTATTTTTAGAGAGACTATAAAATGAACAATGAAAACATAGGTAAGGATAAAAATTTCCTTAGAGAAGGGAAATTTTCCTTATGAAAATAATCCTTAGAGAAAATATAATTTGCCTTAAGATAAAGTGTTTGTGATTTTCAAAACATAGAGAAATGGAAAATTCATAAGGAAACCTTATTGACTCAACAATATTCCCTTTTTGGAAAGCACAAACATCCTTATGAAAAAGAATATAAGGACTAAGATTTTTTCTTTATTAACTTAAAATAAAAACTTATCTCCCTTTACTTATGAATCATGGTGAATAAAAATAACTCACCCTTAGGTTTTGAAATTCCTAAGGATCGTATTCTTAACTTCATTAAAGATATTTTTCTTTTTCTTGTATAAGGAAATATTCTTATATAAAACTCCCCCTTAGATAGACTCCCTCTTACTTAGGGAATTTTCTTCTTTACTTAGTATTATTTTTATCATTCCTTTATCCCCATTTGTGATTTTCAAAAAAGAATAAAGAGAATGAAAAAAAATATGGTACCTGAAATATTAGTACTATACAACAAAACATATGAAGAACAATCAAATATCATTATGATTAAAAGAATTTATACAAGTAAATACAACAAAAGGTCAAATTTAAGGAAAAACTCATCCGTCTTTTTCTTTCGGCATAAGCTTCTTGACAATGGTCTTCATCGTTTTAAGCTCATTATGATCCTCTTCAAAATGTTTGAGTAGCTGATCCTAATCCTCATTTTTATTTTCAAGAGATTTGATTTCTTCTTCCTGAGCCTTAAGAATTTATTCTTGAGTCTTAAAAAGTTCTTCTTGTTTATTGAGATTTGCTTCGAACTCAATTCTAAGATCTCTTTCTCTTTTTAGATTTAAATCTACAGAATTAATTTTTCCATTTAGATCCTTGAATTCATGCTTCCCAACTACTTTTTCTTGATTGATCTTCTCCTCAAAACTTGAAGTAAGGTCTTTTGCTTCTTAGATCTTGGAGGTGTGGATTGGGTTTCCTGAATAGCATGAGTTTTTTCTTTCACTTTTGGTTCCTTCACCTTTCTCTTCTTCCCACCTTTCTTGGAAGTCTCAGCCACTTCCCATTTCTTTGATAAAGATTCGATTTCATATTCAGATAAATCATAGAACTCTCTGGATTCACTATTAAATCCAACCTTCATCCTTATCAAGGTATCATCACTAAGAAACATAACCTAGAAATTCTTTGGCGTAGAATTACATGGGATTTTTAAATATTCTAGAAAAAAACTATGATCTTGGAAAGAATAGATGGATACATAATGATCTGATATTTTAGAGTGCCATTATTTATATTCATAATTGTAATAAAGACATACTTCACCAGATTAATCTTCCTGATGTTCACCAGAAAATCCATAATATAAATGTCACTCTTCTTCAGGGTGTCCTTATCCCATTTTCTCGGAATGAGAAATCCTTAAACCCATAACTCTAAGATTATTAGGTTCATAGAAATATGGTTTATTTTAGGTGTATTTACTTATGATAAACCAAGGAACTCTATGTCCTTCTCCTTATCAAAACTTCCTAAAACATTTGGTAGCTTGTGGGTGCCAAATTTAGCTTCTCCCTCATAAGGTATTCCAATGATATTAGCTTCCATACTGAATGCAAGAGAATATTTTTTTCACATAACTCTTAAAAGAAAACTTATCTTTTCCATTTTGAACAAAAAAACTTATAGTTTAATAAAATTATACCAGTAACTATGGATACAACGGGTCTTGTCCCTTTAGTTTTGATATACACAGACTTTCCCAGCCATTCAACTTGATATTATTTGAAATAAGAGAATCATATTTGGAAAAGAACTTCTGATCTACTAACCTTTCCCTGTAGATCTTCCATTAAAAAATTTCCTTTACATACAACATTTTCTTCTACGGGGATGCTTCCAAAGACATTCAAATTTTAGGAAACTAGAAAATTCGGAATGAGCCTTAAGTAAAGTAGTATATATTCAGCACACCAAATCTTGATAACCGATGTGGGACAACCATTTGGGGCCTTTATATAGGCGTTTAAGGAGACTTTTCATTTTCCCAAAAAGATCCAATGGTTGAGATAAGCTTGATATGATCTGACGGTTGAGATAAAATCCTAAGAAGGATTTTGATAGGTTCCAATATTTTGAGGTTTTTAAGATAAAAAATTGGATTTAAGGAAATTTAATCCAAAAATTTTTCTTAAAACAAGATAAAATACAAACAAGAAAAAAAATGATTACAAAAACTTCAGTAAGGAAACATACCTTCTATATTGCTAGGAAAATTATCAGTAATGATGAAAATTCTTCTTAAAGAACTTTATATTCCAAAAAAAATTAAAGAAAAATTTTAGATTCTGGATTTTTGAAAAGGGAAAAAATATGATTTTGGATATTTGACTTTGGATATTTGAGAAGGAGAAAAAAAATTGATTAAGAAAAAATTTGGTTATGAAAATTTTGATTAATAAAAAAATTGATTATAAAAAATTTTGATTACGAAAAAATGTATTTAACAAGAAAATGTACTCCCCCTATAAAATGAGTTTCTTACTATAAATAGATAGGTTTTAACAAAAAATTAATATGGAAGATTACCTTATCATTCCTAACTTTTTTTAATTGTATTCAAATCTATCAGAGGGTAAAGATTTTGTGAAAATATCATCAAGTTGATCTTTCATTCCGATAAATTGAAGAATTATATCTCCTTTTTGTGTGTGATACCTAAGAAAGTGATGCCTAATATCTATGTGTTTTGCATGAGAGTGATGTGTAGGGTTTTTTCTTAAGGAAATGGAACTATTGTTATAACACAATATATGTGATTTGGTAAAACACATTCCATAGTCTGTGAGTGTGTGTTGCATCCACAACATTTGAGCACAATAACTTCCAGCAGCTACATATTCAACTTTAGTAGTGGAAAGTGATACTGAGTGTTTCTTTTTGCATGACCAAGAAACTAATGAATCTCCTAATAAATGACAATTTATGGATGTAATTTTTATATCCATTATAAATCCACCAAAGTCAACATCTGAAAAACTTTTCAAAACAAAATCATTTCCATAAGTATAAAAGAATCCTAAATCCATGGTTCCTTTTAAATAGCGAAAAATTATTTTCACTGCTTTTAAATGAGATTCCTTAGGATTATATTGATATCTTGCACATAAGCATACTGAAATCATTAAGTCTAGACGACTATCTGTCAAGTATAGTAAACTTCCAATCATACCTCTAAATTTTGTTTAATCTACTGGTTTCCCAGCTTCATCAAGATCAAGAGAATTTGAGGTACCAATGGTAGTACTTATACTCTTAGTGTTGTCATATCCATACTTTTTAAGAAGATCTTTAGTATAATTATGTTGAGATATATAAGTTCCTTCTGGTTTTTGAGAAATTTGAAAACCTATAAAAAAATTTAACTCACCCATCATACTCATTTCAAACTCATATTTCATTAGATTTACAAATTAATCGGTTAAAGATTTCTGAGTTGAACCAAATATAATTTCATCAACATAAATTTAAACAATCAAAACATTTTTCTTATCTATATTTATAAAAAGGATTGTATTAGAAATTATCTTAATATAATTATTTTGTAATAAAAATTTTGTAAGTCTATAATACCAGGATCTAGGGGCTTGTTTAAGTCTATATAAAGCTTTGGTAATTTTGAAAACATGTTCAGGATGTTTTGTGTCTTCAAAAACATGAGGTTGTTCAACAAAAAATTCTTCTTGGACATATCTATTAAGGAGATCACATTTTACATCCATTTGAAAAAGTTTGAAATTAAAGAATGTTGCAAAGTCAAGTAAAATACAAATAGATTCAAGTATAGCTACTGGATCATAGGTTTCTTCATAGTTTATTCCTTCTTGTTTATTATAGCCGTTAGCAACTAATCTAGTCTTATTTATTACAATGATTCCATTTTCATCACATTTATTCCTGAAGACCCATTTTACTCCAATTATAGAAGTTTCCTTAGGTCTTTAAACCAGGGTCCAGACTTTGTTCCTTTCAAATTCATTTAGCTCATCCTGCATGTCTTTTATCCAATCATCACCACCTAAAGCTTCATCAGTGCTTTTTTGTTCTAATTGGGAAAGGAATGATAGATGTTCTAAATCATTTCTTAAGGAACTTCTAGTCATTATAGGTTGATTTACATCACCAATGATAATATCACTGGTATTATTCTTAAGAAACAAACGATTTGGGTTTTGTAATACCTGTTCATCAACATATGGTAGGAAATATTTTGGGGTAAATGCTTCAGAAATATTTCCTTTAACATTTTCCTTGTCAGAGGGATCTTCTATCAAGGATTGATAATCAGTTTTTGAAAACACATCCAAAGATGTAGTTTGATGTTGTTTAAAAACAAAAGTATCAGTTTCATCAAATTTAACATGCACTGTTTCTTCAACAGTACAAGTATTTTTATTAAAAACTCTATAATCCTTAGAAGTTGTGGAGTAGCCTAGGAAAATTCTTTCATCATATTTGGATGCGAATTTATGTAAATTATCTTTAGTATTCAGAAAAAAATACTTTTAAACTAAACAATTTGAAGTAGGAAAGTCTAAGTTTTCTACCATTCCACAATTCGTATGGATTTTTGTCACGACCCGTCCTCGGGGCCCGTGCCGTGACTACCCCAAGCCTGCCTTCCATAGGTCAGGGGCTGGTGACTAGCACCAAGGCGTAAATCCCGGTAAAAGGGAAGGAATTTCCTTTGTAAAGTAAACAAACACCACAGAGCAAGAAAGAAGTAGAAGTAAACACTGAGTAAAAACTGAGTACAGCAGTAAGTGCAGAAAGGTAAGTGGGCCAGAATACAAACCCAAACTGAAAGTAAAGTACAACTGGAAATGGAAAACAAAAACTGAAAGTAAAGTTGCAGCCTCGAGCCGTCCACTGGAACTCCCACCTGAAGGGTGGGTACAGATAGCCTCCATAGCTCCTCGAGTCCAGTCGTCCGCTCCGAGTACGTCCCACCCAGTGGTCCACCTCCAGGTATCGTCCTGCTCCGCAAGCCTCAACCACGATCAGCACTATCCGTGGTCTGCAACCAACACAACGTAGTGCGGGCATAGCCCGTGCAGGGGTGAGTATAAGCTACTAAGTAGGGACCCCGAGACCCCCGAAGGTCTCCTAGAATCCACAAGGATAAACCATAAAGGAAAGATACAATCATGAAGTAACATTCTACACTACTTTGGTATATGCCCATACATATACCTATGTCATCAATTCCAGCTCGCTCCAACCTCCGAGCCCAAGTACAACCCAGTCCACACAGGAAAGAAAAATGTAAATCCACACAGGATAGCACAACACAATCCACATAGGAAAGCAAAACTGGATTCAGCTCACACAGGTATACTACTCCGTAAGATGATAGAGATGATCAGGTGTAGCCACTGATTCATCTAAGTCGTCAGACCCACAAAGGATCGGTAGGTACTAACCCCCGCAATAACCCACATAGGATCGATCATGAAGTTGAAACCATAGCTATTGGGAAACTCATTATCCATCAAGTACAGTGGGTATGATGCTTCAACCAAGCACTTCTCTCTAACCTTGGACTGTTGTAGTACTCCACCTATCGAGTACTGTGGGCCTGCTGCTACAACCAAGCGCTTCCCACCATGGGTCTACTGCTACAACCAAGCGCTCCCACTCATAGCCTCTAGAGGTAATCCTTCTGTTGAGTACCACGGGTCTGCCGCTACAACCAAGCGCTCTTCTGTCGTGGGTCTGCTGCTACAACCAAGCGCTCCCTCGTGCTGCTACAACCAAGCGCTCCTCCATCATAGGCCTGCCGCTACAACCAAGCGCTCCTCTTTCGTGGGTCTGCCGCTACAACCAAGCGCTCTTCCATCATGGGTCTACCGCTACAACTAAGCGCTCCCCCTCATAGCCTCCAGAGGTACTCCTTCTGTTTAGTACCGCGGGCCTGCCGCTATAACCAAGCGCTCCTCTATCATGGGTCTGCTACTACAACCAAGCGCTTCCCACTGGGCTATCCGTAACACACCGAGTCGTTCGATCAGCAGTCGTCAAGTCTCAACCGGCTCTAGGGTTTCCGCACACAGCATGCTCGTTCCGGGAGGGTCCACTCCATGAGCCAATAGGTCGATGCGTCAACTGACATGTATTCTGGAGTTGATGTTTCCCAAAAAGTACCGTAGTGTTCACTACCGAACCCACGGAGGATTCTCGTATTGTCTTCATTGTCGTCGCAGACGCAGCCAGCTCTAGGGTTTCCGCACACAGCAAGCTCGTTCGGGAGGGTCCGCTCCATGAGCTGAGGGGTTGATACATAAATTGACACATAGTCTAGAGTTAATGTATCCAAAAGTTTCATATCGTCAACAGGAACTCAACGTCATAGACGGCGTGTCAATCGGACGCCCGGTCTGAGGGTTATTGGCTTTTTCGTCCTAGGGGCCCAGTTGGTTTTTAAGTCAAAACCAACCCGACCGTACTCCACCTGCATCCAAACCTTGGGTGGAGAAATCCAAAAGATCCGTCTCACTAAGAGGAATCCAGCAAAGTCGACGGTACGTCAATCGGACGTCTAGAGCTCAAGTTATGAGTGTTTCCGCTCCGAGGGCCCGGTTGGTTTCGTGTACAAACCAACCCGGCCGAACCCAAAGTACTCTGAACCCTTGAGTGTAATATACCGAAACGACCGTATCAATCCAAGGATCACATCGCCGCTGACAGTACGTCGATCGGAGGTCTGTAGCCCATGATATGGGCAAAAGAACAAAAGAGGTCCGAAAACGGGGGGTCTGGGCCTGAACCGACCCGGCCCAAACCCCCCTGGGTCGGCCCGAACTGGGTCGACCCAACCCGGGTCTGGGTCCGACCCGGCCGGCGCGGCCCGGCCCAGCCTGGGTGGCCCGGCCCGGCCTGGGCGCGACCCGGCCCGGCCGGCGCGGGCGCGGCCCGGTCGACAGGCGGCCCGGCCGTAAGGGCCGAGCGGTGCGCAAGGGGGGCGCCGCCCCCTTGAATGATCTGCGGCCCCACGTGGGGGGCCGCCTCTTGCCAACAGACGTGGTCAGGTTTCCGCGTCCCGCCTTCACCGGTCCCGCGCGGTCGCGGGACTGCCGGCCCGCCGCCGCGGCTGAAGCCGCAGCGGTTCTTCCCAGCGGCGCGCCGGTGAGTTGCTCCGCGGACCACCGGACGAGTTCCGGTGGTCAGAATTGCGCGTCGTCTTCGCCAAAGGCCCTCCCGGGGTCCGTCCTTCACTGCAAGGACCTCACATCGCCTGTGCGTCTTGTTTTTTCATCGTCCGTCGTTTCACACACCAAGAACGAAAGGGTGGTGGGTTCGGACTTGTTCGTTGGTCCGCACCCACCGCGTTAGCGGTTTTAAAATTCTCACAACAATCATTTTAACAAACCGCGGATATAATCACATAGATTAAAATGAACAAAAACCCATACCTCAACGTTGTCGTCGAATGTGAGTTTGTCGCGTAATTGACTGTCACGGAAGAAGAGGATCGTCGCGTCGCGGAAGGGGCGTCACTGTCGTCGCGGTACACAGCGTCGCGTAATCAAACTCCAAGGATTAAAAACACACAGATTTAATTACACCAATTAAACCCTATGTTGAGGATATAATTCACAAAGGAATTAAAAGAACCGCAATCCCCTACCTCAATCGGTTATTGATCGAAGATTGTCGCGGGGAAGGAAAGTCGCGGAAGAAGCATCGTGGAAGGAGGATTGTCGGCGTCATCAATCTTCGAGGGTTCGGCGCTCTTCGTTTCCCTTCGTCAGAGACCGGCGTTCTTCATCGGCAACGATGCGTTCTTCGCGTTCTTCGAGTTCTTCAACGAAGGAGGATGAAGATCTTCAAGCTTTAGAGTTTCTCCAAATCCTCTCAATAAGCAACCCCTCAACAAACCTAGTGTTGGTCTTATTTTATTCTCATGCCAACAATTTGAAATTCAAAGTTAAGAAACGAACAATTAATTCGATGAATTAATTATAACGACTTAACTACCCAATTAAATGGGGCGTTTCTTAACCAGAAAAATGCACGGTTGACTTTCATTAAAGAGGGGGTTTGCGGGTGCGTTACTTAGGAGGGAAGAAACGGTGGGGCTCGTGCAGGTCCTACCTCACAAATATCCTACCAAGTGGGTAGGATATTTTGGGCTCCACCCTATCCGCTTAACTTGTCTTAAGTGGATTTAAGTGAAATAAAATAAATTTGTCGCACCACTTTATTTTATTTCTTAACTTAACCCCAAAAATTAAAAACCACACCCGAGAAAACGCAACTCTAGAAAAGGCGTTTCTAAGCAAAAACTGGCACTGTGATTCCATCGGTGCCCTCATAATTCGATTCCAAGCACTGGTTAAAAAGTTATAAAAAACCCGCTCGTTCGTTCATTGAACGTACCCGAGCCAAACTTCGGAAAATGATTCCGGGCACACCGGGCCTCGGAATCAGGTGCCGTCAGAAACTGTGTTCTTGTAAAAATCCAAAGAAAATTAAGAAAAAAATTTCCTTGAATTTTATAGGTCTTTAAATCACTCCCACCTCAGGGATTTACGTCCCCGTAAAGATACATCATAAACTAGGGAAACAAAAGTGGGTACTGAGCACGCATCTGAGCCTCCCGCTCTCAAGTGCTCTCCTGGAGGTTCCCGTGCTGCCATCTGATGCGCACTAGAAGAATCGACTGTCCACGTAGGACCCGCTCCTGTCGATCCTCGATCTCCACCGGGACCTCCACAAAAGTCACCCCATCATCAACGTCCATCTCCCCATGGCCAATGATATGCGTCGGGTCATGCTCGTATCTCCCCAGTTGAGATTCATGGAAGTCGTCGTGCACCTGGTGCAACTGAGGTGGGTGGGTCAAGCGGTAAACCACCTCTCCTACCCTTCCGAGGACCTAGAAAGGTCCGTTGAACCTCGTTGATAACTTGTCGTCTCGGACACATCCCCGTAACTCACATCGAGGTGTGACCCATAAGGAAACGTGGTCACCATCCTCAAACTCTAGTGGTCTCTGCCTCCTGTCAGCACAAGACTTTTGCCAGCTCTGAGCTGTCCTAATCCGCTCTTGGATGACTTGGACCTTTCTGGTCCTATAAGAGCTGGTGAGATTTCTTCTTGGTCGAGAAGAGAAATTCGGTCTCATCCCCTGGATGAACCACGTTCTTCGCCTAATACAGTCAATCCCGTCATGGATGATACTAACCCATACCAAGGATGACGTCGTAAGGCCTCGACGCTACTACCAAGAGATACAATCGTTACTCTCGCCTCCAAGGGTTGAGTCACACTGTCGCCATCAGTGTGTGGTCACTCGGTCTCCTCTAGTAGGTATCTCAAAGTGAGGGTCAAGTCAATGGTTTTTTTTTAACCGGAACCTCTTAGTAACAACATAAAGAGAGGACAGGAAGGTAAACGCCAAAAGAAAGGTTTCTTTTATTACTACAGCTCAAAGTACAAAGACACAAATCATCTAAAAACAAAACTCAACAACGCTAGAAGCAGCATAAACAAAAGTCTCCAGGTCTGGAGCTAGTCCCGCTCATGTCCATCTACTCCCGGAGCTCCATGATCGTAGGCCACAGCTGCCTAAAGCTGAGCTCTCCCATGTCCACTAGCTCCCTACAGTCGGGGTGGACCTCCTAGTGGTGGTGGTGGAAACACCTCGAAGCGTCGTCCACCTCCAGCTGCATGGCCAGCTCCCCTGCCACGGTCTCCTACTCCATGCGGTCCGCCTCGATCGAACCTCTGCCTCTGCCTGGGAGGTCCTTCATTTATCTGTTGGTCATCCGTATGGTGGGTCAGACAGTCATGAGCCATGTGACCAACCTCGCCGCATGAGTAACATTGTCCGCTCATGGTAAGTCGGTGTCCACCCCGAGTGCCTCGCACAAATGATCCTGTGTCACGCGGTCGACCACCTGTAGGTCTAGTCCTCTTGGACCCCTATGTCATCTGTCTACTGCCCGCTACAGAAGACTCTGCCGCATGTCGGCTAGTGGTGGGTCCTACTGCTGGAGACTGCTTAGCAAGGAAACTCTCCACTAAAAGGGCTCGCTCCAACACCCATGTCTGTGTCGGAATGCTGTGAGAAACAACTGAAGCTCTGATCTCTCGCCTGAGTCCCTGCTCGAAGGTTCAGGCCCTGAATAATGGGTCGCGTACCATGTCCATGGAATAGCACGAGAGATCGGTAAACCTCGCCGCGTACTAGGCTACTGTCATGATGCCCTGCCGCAGCTGTAGAAGTTCCTGGATGCGCACCGCACGGAGGGTGGCTGGGACGAATTCCGAGCGGAAGAGGCTCTCAAAGTCCGTCCAGAGAAGAGATGCATCATCGTGCACCTAGAGCATCAAGCTCCACCATCTTCCTGCTGCCGCGTGTAGTAGGCTCGCTGCGAGGATCACCCTGAGGTCTGTTGGTGTCCTCACTAACCTGAAAACCCGTACAACTGCCTCCATCCAGTCCTCGGCTGCCTGGGGATCCGTCTCCCTACGGAACCTCGGCGGTCGCTGGCGCTGAAACTCGTACAATGCACTAAGGCGACGTGCATCGTCAGCGGCTGGGGCTGGTAGCATCGGTGGCTTGGCGGGTAGAGGTACCACTGGTGCCTCTGCTGTTAAAGGGCCCTATACCGAGGCCTCGTCGCTTGGTGGGCTGTCGTCACGTACAACTCTCGGAACCCTAGCTGGCTGCCATCGTGGGGCCATCCTGAAAAGAGACTGGTGTGCCACAGTTAGAACAGTATACCTGGTGATCTGACACAAAGTAATCACAAATAACACTTGAAACACACATGCAATCAATGTTTTCGTGTATTAAGTCAGAAATCAGAAGTTAGGGTCCTGATGTACGGATACGTTGGCCACCGCACCAACACTGGACTCCCTGGACTGATAACCACACCCAATAAGCTTAACACTATTGCTTCACATAGAAAAAAAAAGATTAGAGTCCAAAGTTCTGCGGTAGAACCGAACTCCTCTGATACCAATTTGTCATGACCCGTCCTCAGGGCCCGTGCCGTGACTACCCCAAGCCCGCCTTCCATAGGCCAGGGGCTGGCGAATAGCACCAAGGCGTAAATCCCGGTAAAAGGGAAGTCATTGCATTTGTAATGTAAACAAACACCACAGAGCAAGAAAGCAGTAGAAGTAAACACTAAGTAAAAACTGAGTACAACAGTAAGTGAGAAAAGGTAAGTGGGCCAGAATACAAACCCAAACTGAAAGTAAAGTAAAACTAGAAAGGGAAAACAACAATTGAAAGTAAAGCTGCATCCTCGAGCCGTACACTGTAACTCCCACCTAAAGGGTGGGTACAGATAGCCTCCACAGCTCCTCGGGTCCAGCCGTCCGCTCCGAGTACGTCCCGCCCAGTGGTCCACCTCCAGGTATCGTCCTGCTCCGCAAGCCTCAACCAAGATCAGCGCTATCTGTGGTATGCAACCAGCACAACGTAGTGCAGGCATAGCCCGTGCAGGGGTGAGTATAAGCTACTCAGTAGGGACCCTGAGACCCCCGAAGGTCTCCCAGAATCCACAAGTATAAACCACAAAGTAAAGATACAATCACGAAGTAACATTTGACACTGCTTAGGTATATGCCCATACTTATACCTAAGTCATCAATTCCAGCTCGCTCCAACCTCTGAGCCCAAGTACAACCCAGTCCACACAGGAAAGAAAAACGAAAATCCACACAGGATAGCACAACACAATCCACATAGGAAAGTAAAACTGGATCCAGCTCACACAGGTATACTACTTCATAAGATGATAGATATGATCAGGTGTAGCCACTGATTCATCTAAGCCGTCAGACCCACAAAGGATCATTAGGTACTAACCCCCGCAATGACCCACACAGGATCGATCATGAAGTTGAAACCATAGCTATTGGGAAACTCCTTCTCCATCAAGTACAGTGGGTATGCCGCTTCAACCAAGCGCTTCCCTCTAACCTTGGACTGCTGTAGTACTCCACCTATCGAGTATTATGGGCCTGCTGCTACAACCAAGCACTTCCTACCATGGGTTTGCCGCTACAACCAAGCGCTCCCCCTCATAGCCTCTAGAGGTACTCCTTATGTTGAGTACCACGGGTCTGCCGCTACAACCAAGCGCTCCTCTGTCGTGGGTCTGCTGCTACAACCAAGCGCTCCCCCATGCTGCTACAACCAAGCGCTCTTCTTTCGTAGGCCTACCGCTACAACCAAGCGCTCCTCCATCGTGGGTCTGCCGCTACAACCAAGCGCTCCTCCGTCGTGGGTCTTCCGCTATAACCAAGTGCTCCCCCTCATAGCCTCTAGAGGTACTCCTTCTGTTGAGTACCGCGGGTCTGCCGCTACAACCAAGCGCTCCTCCGCCATGGGTCTGCTGCTACAACCAAACGTTTCCCACTGGTCTATCCGTAACACACCGAGTCGTTCGATCAGCAGTCGTCAAGTCTCAACCGGCTCTAGGGTTTCTGTACACAGCATGCTCGTTCTGGGAGGGTCCACTCCACGAGCCAAGAGGTCGATGCATCAACTGACATGTAGTCCGGAGTTGATGTATCCCAAAAAGTACCATAGTGGTCACTACCAAACCCACGGAGGATTCCCGTACTATCTTCATTGTCGTCGCAGACGCAGCTAGCTCTAGGGTTTCCACACACAGCAAGCTCGTTCAAGAGGGTCCTCTCCACGAGCTGAGGGGCTGATACATCAACTGACACATATTCCGGAGTTGATGTATCCAAGAGTTCTGTATCATCAACAGGAACTCAACGTCATAGACGGCGCGTCAATCGGACGCCCGGTCTGAGGGTTATTGGCTTTTTCATCCCAGGGGCCCGGTTGGTTTTTAAGTCAAAACCAACCCGACCATACTCCACCTATGTCCAAACCTCGGTCTTAGTAATCCAAAAGATCCGTCTCACTAAGAGGAATCTAACAAAGTCGACGGTACATCAATCGGACGTCCGGAGCTCAAGTTATGAGCGTTTCCGCTCCGAGGGCCCAGTTGGTTTTGTGTACGAACCAACCTGGCCAAACACAAAATACTCCAAAACCTTGAGTGTAATATACCGAAACGACTGTCTCGATCCAAGGATCATATCGCTGCTGACGGTGCCTCGATCGGAGGTTTGTATCCCAAGATATGGACAAAAGACCGAAAGAGGTCCGAAAATGGGGGCTCTGGGCCCGGACCGACCCGGCCCAACCCCCCCTGGGTCGGCCCGAACCGGGTCGACCCGACCCGAGTCCGGGTCTAACCCGACCGGCCCAGCCTAGGTGGCCCAACCCGGCCTGGGCGTGACCCGGCCCGGCCGGCGCGAGCGCGGCCCGGTCGCCAGGCGGCTCGGCTGTAACAGCCGAGCGGTGCGCAAGGGGGGTGCCGCCCCCTTGAATGATCTGCGGCCCCGCGTGGGGGGCCTCCTCTCTCCAACGGACGCGGCCGGGTTGCCACGTCCTGCCTTCGCCGGTCCCGCGCGGTCACGGGACTGTCGGTCTGTCGCCGCAGCTTCACCCGCGGTGGTTCTTCCCGGCGGCATGTCGGGCGCCGCCGCCTCCCGCCACCGTGCCGGCGTGGCGCACCAGCGGGTTGCTCTGCGGACCACCGGACAAGTTCCTGTGGTCAGAACTGCGCGTCGTCTTCGCCAAAGGCCCTCTCGGGGTCCGTCCTTCACTGCAAGGACCTCACATCGCCCGTGCAGCTTGTTTTGTCATCATCTGCCGTTTCGCACACCAAGAAAGAAAGGGTGGTGGGTTAGAACTTGTTCGTTGGTCCGCACCCACCGCGTTAGCGGCTTTAAAAGTCTCACAACAATCATTTTAACAAACTGTGGATATAATCACATAGATTAAAATGAACAAAAACCCCTACCTCAACGTTGTCATCGAACGTGAGTTCATCGCGGAATTGACCGTCCCGGAAGAAGAGGATCGTCGCGTCGCGGAAGGGGCGTCGCTGTCGTCGCGGTACATGGCGTCGCGTAATCAAACTCCGAGGATTAAAAACACACAGATTTAATTGCACCAATTAAACCCTATGTTGAGGATATAATTCACAAAGGAATTAAAAGAACCGCAATCCCCTACCTCAATCGGTTGTTGATCAAAGATTGTCGTGGGGAAGGAAAGTCATGGAAGAAGCATCGCGGAAGGAGGATCGTCGGCGTCGTCGATCTCTGAGGGTTCAGCGCTCTTCGTCGCCCTTCGTCGGAGGTCGGTGTTCTTCACCGGCGACGATGCGTTCTTCGCGTTCTTTGCGTTCTTTAACGAAGGAGGATGAAGATCTCCAAGCTTTAGAATTTCTCCAAATCCTCTCAACAAGCAACCCCTCAACAAACCTAGTGTTGGTCTTATTTTATTCCCATTCCAATAATTTGAAATTCAAAGTTAAGAAAAGAACAATTAATTCAATGAATTAATTGTAACGACTTAACTTCCCAATTAAATGGGGCGTTTCTTAACCAGAAAAACGCACGGTTGACTTTCATTAAAGAGGGGGTTTGCGGGTGCGTTACTTAGGAGGGAAGAAAAGGTGGGGCTTGTGCAGGCCCCACCTCACAAATATCCTACCAAGTGGGTAGGATATTTTGGGTTCCACCCTATCCGCTTAACTTGGCTTAAGTGGCTTTAAGTGAAATAAAATAAAGTTGTCGCACCACTTTATTTTATTTCTTAACTTAACCCCAAAAATTAAAAACCACACCCGAGAAAACGCAACTCTGGAAAAAGAGTTTCTAAGCAAAAACTGGCACTGCGATTCCATCAGTGCCCTCGGAATTCGATTCCAAGCACCGGTTCAAAAGTTAGAAAAAACTCGCTCGTTCATTCATTGAACGTACCTGAGCCAAACTTCAGAAAATGATTCTGGGCACATCGGGCCTCAGAATCAGGTGTCGTCAGAAACTGAGTTCTTTTAAAAATCCAAAGAAAATTAAGAAAAAAATTTCCTTGAATTTTACGGGTCATTAAATCACTCCCACCTCCGGTCATTACGTCCCCGTAAAGATACATCATAAACTAGGGAAACAAAAGTGGGTACCGAGCACGCATCAGAGCCTCCCGCTCCCAAGTGCTCTCCTGGAGGTTCCCGTGCTGCCATCTGATGCGCACTAGAAGAATCGACCGTCCACATAGGACCTGCTCTTGTCGATCCTCGATCTCCACCGGGACCTCCACAAAAGTCGCCCCATCATCAACGTCCAGCTCCCCATGGTCAATGATACGCGTCGAGTCGTGCTCGTATCTCCCCAGTTGAGATTCATGGAAGTCGCCGTGCACCTGGTGCAACTGAGGTGGGTGGGCCAAGAGGTAAACCACCTCGCCTACCCTACCGAGGACCTAGAAAGGTCCGTTGAACCTCGATGATAACTTGTCGCCTCGGCCACATCCCCGTAACCCACGTCGAGGTGTGACCCGTAAGGAAACATGGTATCCATCCTCGAACTCTAGTGGTCTCCACCTCCTGTCAGCACAAGACTTTTTCCGGCTCTGAGCTGTCCTCATCCGCTCTTGGATGACTTGGACCTTTCTGGTCCTATAAGAGCTGCTGAGATTTCTTCTTTGCCGAGAAGAGAAATCCAGTCTCATCCCCAGGATGAACCATGTTCTTCACCTAATACAGTCAATCCCGTCATGGATGATACTAACCCATACCAAGGATGACGTCGTAAGGCCTCGACGCTACTACCAAGAGATCCAACTGTTACTCTCACCTCCAAGGGTTGAGTCACATTGTCGGCATCAGTGTGTGGTCACTGGGTCTCCTCCAGTAGGTATCTCAAAGTGAGGGTCAAGTCAACGGTTTTTTTTTAAACCGAAACCTCTTAGTAAAAACATAAAGATAGGACAGGAAGGTAAACGCCAAAAGAAAGGTGTCTTTTATTACTACATCTCAAAGTACAAAGACACAAATCATCTACAAACAAACATCAACAATTCTAGAAGCAGCATAAACAAAAGTCTCCAGGTCTGGAGCTAGTCCTGCTCCTGTCCATCTGCTCTCGGAGCTCCACGATCATAGGCCACAGTTGCCTGAAGCTGAGACCTCCCATTTCCACCAGCTCCCTGCGGTCGGGGTGGACCTCCCAGTGGTGGTGGTGGAAACACCTCGAAGCGTCGTCAACCTCCAGCTACATGGCCAGCTCCCCTGCCACGGTCTCCTACTCCATGCGGTCTGCCTCGATCAAACCTCTGCCTCTGCCTGGGAGGTCCTTCGTTTATCTGCTGGTCATCCGTATGGCGGGTCGGACAGTCACGAGCCATGTGACCAACCTCGCCGCATGAGTAACACTGTCCGCTCATGGTAAGTCGTTGTCCACCCCGGGTGCCTCGTACAAACGATCATGTGTCACGCGGTCGACCACCTTTTGGTCTAGTCCTCTTGGACCCCTATTTCATCTGTCTATGGCCCGCTACAGAAGACTCTGTCGTATTCCAGCTAGTGGTGGGTCCTGCTACTGGAGACTGCTCAGCAAGGAAACTCTCCACTACGTTGGCTCGCTCCAACACCCCTGTCTGTGTCAGAATGCTGTGAGAAACAACTGAAGCTCTGATCTCTCGCCTGAGTCCCTGCTCTAAGGTTCAGGCCCTGAAGAATGGGTCTTGTACCATGTCCATGGAATAGCACGAGAGATCAGTAAACCTCACCGCGTACTGGGCTACTGTCATGCTGCCCTGCCGCAGCTGTAGAAGCTCCTGGATGCGCACCGCACGGAGGGTGGCTGGGACGAATTCCGAGCGGAAGAGGCTCTCAAAGTCTGTCCAGAGAAGAGATGCCTCATCGTGCACCGGGAGAATCAAGCTCCACCATCTGCCTGCTGCCGCGTGCAGTAGGCTCGCTGCGAGGATCACCATGAGGTCTGTTGGTGTCCTCACTAACCTGAAAACTTGTACAACTGCCTCCAGCCAGTCCTTGGCTGCCTGGGGGTCCATCTCCCCACGGAACCTCAGCGGTCACTGGCGCTGAAACTCGTGCAATGCACTAAGGCGACGTGCATCATCAGCGGTTGGGGCTGGTAGCATCGGTGGCTCGGTGGGTAGAGGTACCGTCGGTGCCTCTGCTGTCAAAGGGCCCTATACAAAGGCCTCGTCGCTCGGCGGGATGTCGTCACGTACAACTCTCGGAACCCTAGCTGGTTGCCATCGTGGGGCCATCCTGAAAAGAGATAGGTGTGCCACGGTCAGAACAGTATACCTGGTGAGCTGACATAAAGTAATCACAAAGAAAAATTGAAACACACAAGCAATCAATGTTTTCGTGTATTAAGTCGGAAATCAGAAGTCAGGGTCCTGGTGTACGGATACGTCGGCCGCTGCACCAACACTGGACTCCCTGGACTGATAACAACACCCAATACGCTTAACACTATTGCTTCACATAGAAAAAAAAAAGATCAGATTCCAAAGTTCTACGGTAGAACCAAACTCCTCTGATACCAATTTGTCACGACCCGTCCTCGGGGCCCGTGCCTTGACTACCCCAAGCCCGCCTTCCATAGGCCAGGGGCTGGCGACTAGCACCAAGGCGTAAATCCCTGTAAAAGGGAAGGAATTGCCTTTGTAAAGTAAACAAACACCACAGAGAAAGCAAGCAGTAGAAGTAAACACTAAGTAAAAACTGAGTACAACAATAAGTGTGGAAAGGTAAGTGGGCCAGAATACAAACTCAAACTGAAAGTAAAGTACAACTGGAAAGGGAAAACAACAACTGAAAGTAAAGCTGCAGCCTTGAACCATCCACTGGAACTCCCACCTGAAGGGTGGGTACAGATAGCCTCCACAGCTCCTCGGGTCCAGCCGTCCGCTCCGAGTACGTCCCGCCCAGTGGTCCACCTCCAGGTACCGTCCTGCTCCGCAAGCCTCAACCACGATCAGTGTTGTCCGTGGTATGCAACCAACACAATGTAGTGCGGGCATAGCCCGTGCAGGGGTGAGTATAAGCTACTTAGTAGGGACCCCGAGACCCCCGAAGGTCTCCCAAAATCCACAAGGATAAACCAAAAAGGAAAGATACAATCACGAAGTAACATTTGACACTGCTTAGGTATATGCCCATACATATACCTAAGTCATCAATTCCAGCTCGCTCCAACCTCCGAGCCCAAGTACAACCCAGTCCACACAGGAAATCAAAACGTAAATCCACACAGGATAGCACAACACAATCCACATAGGAAATCAAAACTGGATTCATCTCACACAGGTATACTACTTCGTAAGATGATAGAGATGATCAGGTGTAGCCACTGATTCATCTAAGCCGTCGGACCCACAAAGGATCGGTAGGTACTAACCCCCGCAATGACCCACACAGGATCGATCATGAAGTTGAAACCATAGCTATTGGGAAACTCCTTCTCCATCAAGTACAGTGGGTATGCCGCTTCAACCAAGCGCTTCCCTCTAACCTTGGACTGCTGTAGTACTCCACCTATCGAGTACTATGGGCCTGCTGCTACAACCAAGCGCTTCCCACCATGGGTCTGCCGCTACAACCAAGCGCTCCCCCTCATAGCCTCTAGAGGTACTCCTTCTGTTGAGTACCACGGGTCTGCCGCTACAACCAAGCGCTCCTCTGTCGTGGGTCTGCTGCTACAACCAAGCGCTTCCCCGTGCTGCTATAACCAAGCACTCCTCCGTCATAGGTCTACCGATACAACCAAGCGCTCCTCCATCGTGGGTCTGCCGCTACAACCAAGCGCTCCTCCGTCGTGGTTCTGCCGCTATAACCAAGCGCTCCCCCTCATAGCCTCCAGAGGTACTGCTTCTGTTGAGTACCGCGGGTCTGCCGCTACAACCAAGCGCTCCTCCGTCGTGGGTCTACTGCTACAACCAAACGCTTCCCACTAGGCTATCCGTAACACACCGAGTCGTTCGATCAGCAGTCTTCAAGTCTCAACCGGCTCTAGGGTTTCCGCACACAGCATGCTCGTTCCGGGAGGGTCCACTCCACGAGCCAAGAGGTCGATACATCAACTGACATGTAGTCCGGAGTTGATGTATCCCAAAAAGTACCGTAGTGGTCACTACCGAACCCACGGAGGATTCTCGTACTGTCTTCATTGTCGTCGCAGACGCAGCCAGCTCTAGGGTTTCCGCACACAGCAAGCTCGTTCGGGAGGGTCCGCTCCACGAGCTGAGGGGCAGATACATCAACTGACACATATTCCGGAGTTTATGTATCCAAAAGTTCCGTATCGTCAACAGGAACGCAACGTCACAGACGGCGCGTCAATCGGACGCCCGGTCTGAGGGTTATTGGCTTTTTCGTCCCAGGGGCCCGGTTGGTTTTTAAGTCAAAACAAACCCGACCATACTCCACCTGTGTCCAAACCTCAGGCGGAGTAATCCAAAAGATCCGTCTCACTAAGAGGAATCTAGCAAAGTTGACGGTACGTCAATCGGACGTCCGAAGCTCAAGTTATAGGCGTTTCCGCTCCGAGGGCCCGGTTGGTTTCGTGTACGAACCAACCTAGCCGAACCCAAAGTACTCCTAAACCTTTAGTGTAATATACCGAAACGACCGTCTCGATCCAAGGATCACATCGCCGCTGATGGTGCGTCGATCGGAGGTCCGTAGCCCAATATATGGGCTAAATACCGAAAGAGGTCTGAAAACGGGGGGTCTGGGCCCGGACCGACCCGGCCCACCCCCCCCCCCCCCCCCTCGGGTCGACCCGACCCGGGTCCGGGTCCGACCCGACCGGCGCGGCCCGGCCCGGCCTGGGTGGCCCATCCCGGCCTGGGCGTGACCTGGCCCGGTCGCCAGGCGGCTCGTCCGTAACGGTCGAGCGGTGCGCAAGGGGGGCGTCGCCCCCTTGAATGATCTGCGGCCCCGCGTGGGGGGCCACCTCTCACCAACGGACGCGGCCGGGTTTCTACGTCCCGCCGCGGCTTCAGCCGCGGCGGTTATTCCTGGCGGCACGCCGGGCGCCGCCGCCTCCCGCCGCCGGCGCTGCCCTGCCTGCGTGGTGCGCCGGCGGGTTGCTACGCGGACCACTGGACGAGTTCCGGTGGTCGGAATTGTGTGTCGTCTTCGCCAAAGGCCCTCCCGGTGTCCGTCCTTCACTGCGAGGACCTCACATCGCCCGTGCGGCTTGTTTTGTCGTCGTCCGCCGTTTCGCACACCAAGAATGAAAGGTCGGTGGGTTTGGACTTTTTTGTTGGTCCGCACCCACCGCGTTAGCGGTTTTAAAAGTCTCACAACAATCATTTTAACAAACCGAGGATATAATCACATAGATTAAAATGAACAAAAACCCCTACCTCAATGTTGTCGTCGAACGTGAGTTCGTCGCGGAATTGACCATCGCGGAAGAAGAGGATCTTCGCGTCGCGGAAGGGGTGTCGTTGTCGTCGCGGTACACGGCGTCGCGTAATCAAACTCCGAGGATTAAAAACACATAGATTTAATTGCACCAATTAAACCCTATGTTGAGGATATAATTCACAAAGGAATTAAAAGAACCACAATCCCCTACCTCAATCGGTTGTTGATCGAAGATCGTCGCGGGGAAGGAAAGTCACGGAACAAGCGTCGCGGAAGGAGGATCGTCGGCGTTGTCGATCTCCGAGGGTTCGGCGCTCTTCGTCACCCTTCGTCGGAGGCCGGCGTTCTTCATCGGCGATGATGTGTTCTTCGCGTTCTTCACGTTCTTCAACGAAGGAGGATGAAGATCTTCAAGCTTTAGAATTTCTCCAAATACTCTCAACAAGAAACCCCTCAACAAACCTAGTGTTGGTCTTATTTTATTCCCATGCCAATAATTTGAAATTCAAAGTTAAGAAACGAACAATTAATTCGATGAATTAATTGTAACGACTTAACTGCCCAATTAAATGGGGTGTTTCTTAACCAGAAAAACGCACGGTTGACTTTCATTAAAGAGGGGGTTTGTGGGTTCGTTACTTATGAGGGAAGAAACGGTGGGGCTCGTGCGGGCCCCACCTCACAAATATCCTACCAAGTGGGTAGGATATTTTGGGTTCCACCCTATCCGCTTAACTTGGATTAATTGGATTTAAGTGAAATAAAATAAAGTTGTCGCACCACTTTATTTTATTTCTTAACTTAACCCCAAAAATTAAAAACCACACCCGAGAAAACACAACTCTGGAAAAGGTATTTCTAAGAAAAAACCAGCACTGCGATTCCATCGGTGCCCTCGTAATTCGATTCCGAGCACCGGTTCAAAAGTTAGAAAAAACCCGCTCGTTCGTTCATTGAACGTACCCGAGCCAAACTTTGGAAAATGATTCCGGGCACACCGGGCCTCAGAATCAGGTGCCGTCAGAAACTGTGTTCTTGTAAAAATCTAAAGAAAATTAAGAAAAAAATTTCCTTGAATTTTATGGGTCTTTAAAAAAAATTAAGAAAAGGTCTAATCAAAACTCAATTTATAGTATAGCAAGTAGTACTTACAACTTTAGCACAAAAGTGTTTAGTTATAGAATATTTTCTCAACATGGTTCTAGTTATCTATTGAAGAATTTGAGTTCTTCTTTCAAAAACACCATTATGTTGAGGAGTTCTTGGTGCTGAGAAGTTATGAGTAATGCCTTTCTTACTATAAAAAGTTTCAAAATTAGAATTTTGAAATTTTCCTCCATGATCACTATGAATAGTTATTAATAAAAGGTTTTTCTCATTTTTAACTTAGGCTCTAAAAATTTTGGAATAAGAAAAAGCTTCGTATTTCTTTGTTAGAAAATTGACCACGTAAATCTAGTGTAATCATCAACTAAGACAAATACATAATATTTTCCTCCAATATTTCTAGTTTGTATTGGACCAAAAAGATCCATATGCACTAATTGTAATGCATCAAAATTTGAGACTTCACTGATTTATTTAAAACTTGATTTATGTTTCTTTCCATATTGACAAGGATCAAAAACTTTTGAAGAATCAAATATAAGCTCCAGTAGATCCTTAACAAGTTTTTTCTTTGAGAGTTTACATAGGTTCCTAAGGTTACAGTGTCCTAACCTTCTATTCCATAACCTAGACTGATCTTCCATTTCACAAAGTCAAGGTATATCTTGGTTCCTAAGGTCTTCTAAGTTTAGTGTGTATACATTCTCTTTCCTATGGGCAGAAAGAATAAACTCTTCCTTGGAATTGTGTACTAAGCATTTTTCATTCCTAAAATTCAAAAGGTAACCTTCATCACATAATTGAATTATGCTAATGAGGTTGTTCTTAATACCTTTAACAAATAATACATTTGAAATAAAAAAATTTCCAAGAAGAACAATGTTACCTATACCAACAATTTCTCCCTAAGCATTATCTCTGAAAGTTACTTTTCCTCCTTTTTTCTTGATAATATTTTCAAAGAAGTTTTTGTTAGCAGTCATATACTGGGAACATCCACTATCCATGTACCATGTACTACTATTGGTACTTTCTTTATTTTCCTGAAAATAAAAAAGTTAGACTTTCAGAATCCAAACTTTCTTCGATCTGAAAATTTTAGAAATCAAGATTTTAGGTATCCGCATTTTCTTAGAAAAATAAGATTTATGAAAATTTAAATACTGGGTTTTATTTAAAGAACAATTTTTTTCCAATTTGCACCACACTGACATTTAGTGAAGAATGGAGAACTTTGAGGAAAAAAATAGTTATAATTTCAAACTAGTTTAGAATGGGTATAACCAAATCTAGAACAATTCCTTATAGGTTGAATTTGGGAATACATTTTGTCAAAGTTTTCCTTACCAGAGGTAAAGTTTGACAAACATTTCTTCAGTGAAAATGTTTTTGAATTTAGTTTTATAACCAAGTTTTTATCCTCAAAAAAATTAGTTTTAGGACTAGAGTTAGTCTCTAAAATATTTTTCTTAGAAATTACATTTTCAAGATCCTTAGAAATTTCATCCTTTATCAAAATGCAGTGAAAATAAACTTGAAACAAAAACAAGTAACAAGTATGAAATCTTTTAACCCAAAGATTAGGGTATCAAAAAACATTGGATAAAGGTCCCTTGATTTGTACTTTCAAGAAAGTATGTCTTACCCACACCAGGGTAAGCCCTCGATAGGAATATCAGAATTTGTCTTGTTATCCCTACAAGCCCTCGATCTTTAAGGTAGTCAACACCTTTTTCTTCCTATCCCTAGAAGTCCTCAAACTTTAAGGTAGTCATCACCTCTATCTTCTTATCACTGGAAGTTCTTGAACTTTAAGGTAGTCGGCACCTCTATCTTCCTATCCCCAAAAGCCCTCAATTTTACACAGCAACAATCAGAGTTGCACGAAGCAATATGAACAAGATGTTTAGAACCACACAAAGTATGAGAGTCTCTCTCTCTAGAAATCACTTCAGTATCATGCAATCTCTAGAGTGATGGAAGATTATATTTGAGCTTGTTCAAATGATCTCCTATTTATAGGCACTTCTCCAATGGTCATCTCCCTCCTCCAATGGTCATATTTTTTCTTTAATCTTGGAGGGACCTATACACGTGTCACTCAAACAACGGTTAGTTAGAAACAGATTGTATAACATCATTTCATAACAAGTGTAAGGAAGATGAATAAGATTAACCAAATCTATTTTTTGGAGTCTAAGGAAAAAATGGAATTTTGAATCTAACCAAGTAAACATTTTGAGTCTATAAGACATGGGTATTTGGATTTTGTTTTACAAAGAATTTGGAATGTGAATTCAATAGATTTCAGAATCTGAATTCCAATGAATTCAGAGTCTGAATTCTAAGGAATTCAAAGTCTAAATTCTAAGGAATTCAGAGTCTGAATTCCAAGGAATTCAGAGTCTGAATTCTGAGAAATTTAGAGTTTGAATTCTAAGGAATTCAGAGTCAGAATTCTGAAGAATTCAGAATCTGAATTTCAGAGTTTGAATTCTAAGGAATTCAGAGTCTGAATTCTGAAGAATTCAAAATCTGAATTTCAGAGAATTCAGAACCTTAATTTCAAAGAATTCAGAACCTGAATTTCAGAGAACTCAGAAACTAAATTTCAGAGAATTCAGAACCTGAATTTTAGAGAATTCAAAACCTAAATTTCATAGAATTTGGAACCTAGATTTTAGAGAATTTGGAACCTGAATTCAGAGAATTCAGAGTCTGAATTTCAGAGAATTCAGAACCAGAATTCAAAGAATTCGGAGTCCAAATTTCATAGAATTCAGAATCTGAAAACAGAATACTCTATATCCAAAGATTTATAGGATTTCTAGATTTTAGATATGAAACCAAATTTTTCCTTAGTAATAAAAAGAGTTAGTTTTAGAGAGACTATAAAATGAACAATGAAAACATAGGTAAGGATAAAAATTTCCTTAGAGAAGGGAAATTTTCCTTATGAAAATAATCCTTAGGGAAAATATAATTTGACTTAAGATAAAGTGTTTGTGATTTCCAAAACATAGAGAAATGGAAAACTCATAAGGAAACCTTATTGACTCAACATAAAATTATTTAGTTATTTCATTTTTATATTTTTTAGGTTGATTTAATAATTTATCCACACCTTTGGATGACCACAACTTACACCTCAACCTTATCTCACCATTACTAAGGAAACCCCAAATCAGGCCTATAGCTATGAGATTCTATAATCCCACATAACCTATCATATAATAAGAGGTATCTCCACAAAATTCCTACCACTAAACCAACCAAATCCCAGCCCTAATCTCTCATAATAATACACCCACATATCTATCTTCTAAGATAGTAGCTCACACCACTCTCCTTCTAACCATAACTAGTAGCACCGCTCCAAAAGGAGCACTAGACCTCCTTCTCTAAAAAACCTATAGATTCTTACTAAATTTCTCAAGGTTCAAGGCATCATCCTAAATAAAGGAAATATGTGCAAGGAAACAACCTACCTAAAGAGATGATCAACAATATTCTGTCACCAATCTAGACTATAATCCAGTACTCACTATCCCATCAAAATAGAAAGGAAAGGACTAGGATACTAATCATAATCAACATTAGACCCTACCACAACATAAAATCTTACAAAGAGACAAGTACCTGGTCAACTTTGACAACACCCCAACACTATAAGCATTGAATAACATTACTTAAACATTATTCAATATCAATTCTAGGTTACCTCCCTATTCATAATTCGATTCTGGGGATCTCTATCCTGTTAACTTTAATTCTAGATTTTTATGCTCATTATTTTGTCCATATTCCACATATATTCCATACTAAGATATCATATCAATGTAGCAGCATTTAAAACAAAATTAAGTAATCTTATCTTATAAGGAATAAGGAGGGGAACCTAATCACTTTTCCATATCCAATTCATAAACTAGTTCATGTATTATGTAAATCATATTTCAAGGAAATTAAATATAACAACATAATAGTGTAATAATAGAACATAATTAGTCAATAAAGAGAGAGATTATAACAAAAAAGGTTAAATTAATCTCAATTAACACAAAAAGAGGAGACACACGACATCCCCTTCTCCTGAACCAAACCAACAACACTAAGACCTAGAGAAGGGATTATATTATGGAATAAATAAAAGTATACAATATCCCCTTCCCCCAGACTAAACAATCTTGAGAGAAGTATTTGATAGTAAATGCATGAGTTAATTAAAACCTCTCCCCCCAGACTAAACCATCTCCACCAAGTTCAAGAGGAGTGTGATATATTACTATATCTAAAGTATTTTTTAGTGTGGGTTGATCATAAATGACTAAAGTGGTATAAAAAATCATGGCTCAGAAGATTAAATGGGTGAGTTTAAATCAAGATAATGATGGAAGCTCCAAGAATTCATGTAGAGGGATGAAAATAAAAAATTAATGATAGTAATTTAAATCATACAATTCAAGGGGGGTAACAATCAAAGGGTTCTAGGTTCAAAAAGGGTAACTAAAAGGTTACACAACATAAAATTTTTGAAGATAAAATAAATCTCAGAATTCCCTTGCCTTAAAGAAATCAAGAAAATCCACATCAAAAGTATCAAATCTAAGAATTAATGAATCCATTAGAAGCTTCTATGAACCTATAACATCACATTCATTATCATAACATTAACCAGAAACCACTAAAACCACGAATATATATTGTTTATATCATCCCTAAAATAAGGAATAAAATGAACAAAGGAAAAGAGATGAGGAAGGCACCTCATATGAAAAGATGATTCAATACCATGAATCAAGAAGGTTAGGATCCTTAAAAGGATGAACAATTCTCCTAAGAGAGGCCCTAGAATCAGTCAGGGTTTGATAGAAAAGAACAAGTTCGGTCCAAGAATAATGGTTAATGCCTATTTATAGAGAAACTTGACCAGCCTCCACCATGGTATAGAGACATCAACCATGACTGTGGTGCCTCTGGTCAAATAAAAAATTGAAATATCATCCATTTGA
Source organism: Viscum album (assembly GCA_963277665.1). Taxonomy (NCBI): domain Eukaryota; kingdom Viridiplantae; phylum Streptophyta; class Magnoliopsida; order Santalales; family Viscaceae; genus Viscum; species Viscum album. The sequence goes on from OY728158.1 coordinate 1,618,391,148, forward strand.
AACAGTTATATCCACTTTCTTTTACGTAATTTTCATCCATTTTAAATAGGCCTAACCACCACCACAATGTGTGGTACCCAAAATGTCTATGGTTTCTTCTGACCATGGATCCCTTCAGAATACCACCACAACATGGAGGAATTACCATCATCATTTTCATCTCACTATATCATAGATTGTGGCATATAGAAGCCATGATCGTCATTTCAAAAACTCAAATATAGCTTGACCTCACCTCAACACCATGCCACCACAGCGACTAAAACAACTATTTCACTCTCTTTGTTTATCACAGGGAAACTCTCGAAGAACCAAGACCACAATATGGATACCTCTATAACATATCATCTTGAGGTACATTATTTTTTAATCTTTGGGATCATTTTTTTCAGGTTTGGAATGTTTTGTAATGGATTGGCAGTTTAAAACATATATTTGGAATTTTACCACTACAAAACGGACTGGACCATAGTGTAGTCCAAGACATTTCTCCCTTAGGTTAAACCTATGCACCATGGGAATGGCCACCATTACCAAAGTAAGGCGTCATCTAGTACATGGCTCCTTGGTGGTCACCATGTGTGCCATATCCAATAGGCACCACCACAAGCATGGTGGAGGTTGTGGTTGGTCCCAAATGCCCAAATTTTTTGGGTTAGGGCATGGATACAGGGCATATCGGGCACCATGGAAAGGTTCCACCAAGCCCACCACAAGTGTGGTAAACCCCCAACATATTTTTGTTACATCTGTTTTGGAAAATTCAAACAACCGATTTGGCTACCCATTTTTGTGGAATGTATTACGCTTGTTGATGGAAACTTAGGGGATCATAATGAAGGTATTGTTAATGAAATTTTGACTCTTTTTTCACCTCTATTAAGCTTTTTGTTCTCATTCCCAATCTAGGGTCTTGAATCTATCAACTTTGAGAAGACATTTTGTATTTTTTTCCACTTTGGGTGATCTAGTTCCCTTGATATGTCCCTGTTGTTCTTATTTTACATTGGTTCCTAGAGGATGAATCTTATTAGCTTGGGTGTGAATATTTTTTTCAATGAATATCTTCCACTTTATGATGTTAGAATCCTTCTTATTGGTTTTTGATCCCTTAATTATTATTGTGAAAACCCAAGTTTGAGGTAATTCGTTCTGTCTCTAGGCTATGTTTGTTGAACCACATATTATTTGGTTTTTCTAACTTGTTTTCTAAATATTATTGGAATAATTTTTGATACTATTGATTTTCATGTGTAAGTTGATTTTAATAAAATATGTATTTTCCCCTTATTTTGGTGAAATAAAGTAGTTTTCAAAGAATTGTGAAATAGTTTGTGAAATTGGTTTCCAAAGCATAATTTTGATGGAAATAGGGTTGTTTTTTGGAAATTGTTTTATGAAATGATATGATCCCTTTTGAAATGTTTTGACATATGTAGCACATCGGGGCCTTGGGTACCTAGGATTTATTTTTAGTATTGGTTCTTGTCTTTTCTTCCATCATGGGGTTCACTCATGGGGTGTTTCATTATTCCCTAGGCCCTGATGTTCTAGGGACTTGATTATCTAACACCATATCCATTGGGTGTTCATTTGTTCCCCTAGTCCCTGTTTTTATAGGTAATTGTTTGTGCACACTAATTATTGACTTTATTATTGAGATATGAGTGACCTAGCTTTCCCAGACCTATGTTATCCTAGGGGTGATCTTTGTTCTAGATCGCTTCTTTTTTTATGTGGTTTTGATATGGATAAATGGTGTATGCTTTAATAAATGGTTTATTAAAAAAATTATTTTACCTATGTTACATGGAATATATTTTAGAATTATGGAAAGGGGGAATGTTTTATCATGATTTTGATATAAATGTGAAAATTGTTTTTATCATGACATGTTTTTCATAATAGATCATATTGGGATTATTTGACAGAGACTTTCTATGGAATACTTGGGTCAAATCATACTAAGTCTATTATTCTCACACCCTGCACACTCCCTTGGAGGTTTGTAAACCTTACTTTATCTAGTGAAGTAAAGGTAAATGTTTCATAGTGAGGTTGTGAGGTTTTATGTTATCTAGGCATGGGAAGCTAGTGGTGAGGTAGTGGGATGTTTCCCATGTATCATGTGGAGTATTTTTCACTGGTTGGGTTCCCTTTAGTTTTGTTCTGGGACATGTACCTTGGTTTTGTCTTGTTAACTTGGTTGTATAGCTATTTCTATTGGTTTTTTGTTGTTACATATCTCTTTTCTTGTTAAATTTATCTATTTTTATTCTCTATTGTTTTTTACATGTTGGGAAAATAATTCCCACTAGTTATTATTGGATGTCTGGGTGCTAGTCATCATCTTGTGGGGATCGAAAATTATGTTCGAGTATTTTCATGGTTTGGTTTGAAGCCTAGTTGGATGGGTTGTCTAGGTCGGGTCATGAAAATTTGGTATCAAAGGATGTTTATCCTCAAGTTTCATTATCTTGTAGTGTTTAGTATATGGGATATAGGATTGTTAGGATTTAAGGGGTATGTTGCGTTTGAGTTTCTTGTTATCTCTCGTCATAACAAGCCTTAAGTCACTACAGGGTGTGGGTTGTGTATCTCCCGTGTTGGGTTTTGACCTTGATATCAATTTTTGTTTATGTTCTCTTGGTGTATACTGAGAATTTTTCATTGTTTGACCATCTCTTTTCTATCTTTAGTCTATAGAATCATGCCTATGAGATGTCTTCTGGGGATTCCTCAAGAGGGTGCAGTGAGAAATTATCCTTAAGGGAATCCTCATATCGATAAAAATCTCACTGAGGCTATCATATGGGTAGTTTTTTTGTGGATTAGAATGTGTCTCCTATTCAAAAACAAACTAAATAGGTGAAACTAGTAGTTAGAGGAGACAAGGATCAAGCTCAAGAGTTCCTGCACCAGAAGCCCCCATATTTTAAGGGTACTAATGAACCTCTAGAGGAAGAGGATTAGTTGGGAAAGATTAATAAGGTCTTCAAATTCCTAGAGACACCTGATTCTATCAAGTTGAAGTGTGTGACTTTTAATCTTGAGGGTCCTATCAAGAGGTGGTGTGACTTTGTTGTTTGGGAAAATTGATACATGGGCTTGGAGTGGAAGGACTTTAAGACCCTTTTCTTATAGCAGTTTTTCTAGAATTCTTGATGATAGAGAAGTATATGGAGTTCCTTACCTTTTTTCAAGGAGATAGTTTGGTGATAGAGTACACCAACCACATTATTGATTTGGTTCATTTTTATCCATAGGTGGTGAATGATAAGCTAAAGGCATGGAAATACCTACAAGGCTTGTGACATGATATCCGATCATAGTTGTATATGTTAAATCTCACCACCTATGTTGAGATGGTCAAAATGACTATGACTAAAAAGATTGATATGGCTATAAAGTCAGGCTTGTTTGTGTTTTCCCTTATTCCCAGTGGAAATTCTAATAGAGCACATGGAAAGAAGAGGAAGCGGGATGATAATCGAAAAGGTAGGGGGTGGCTCATTGTAGCAATCTATTTCCACTACATCCATAGTGGATAGTAATGTACCTTTGAGGTGCTACCAGTGTGGAAAGGTAGGGTACACCTGGTAATATTTTCTCGAAACTCCAAAGACTCACAATTCTTTTTTTTCTAAGGTCATCTAAAAGGGTTCTTCTAGGCTCTTTCGACACCCCAATATGTTCAGGGGTCATTAGCTCTAAAGGGAACTATAGTGTAGTTAGAAGATTCAAATTCAAAATGGTTCTAGTCATAGGCCTCTAGAGTGAAGTAATTTCACACAGTGGAGGATCTATCAGCGTAAGTTGATGTGGATCCATTGATAGTGTGATGTACTATTTTTGTTTCATATTCTATATAAACTAATTTATTTTATATTGGTGTCTCACAATCTTTCATATCTTCCCATTTTGTAGATATTTTGAAACTTATGATAGAGATCATGTCTTATGTTATGGATTTAGTGATGCCTATGGGTAAGAGAAAAGAGCAGGGATTCTATTTTCCTTTATGTTCTCTTTCAATGGCCGATGTTGAGTTAATCTAGGACTTTGTAGTTCTTGGTATGTATTTTTTGATGATATCATCATAAATATTGGTTGGTTACTCATCTAGATGAGATTGATTGTTATCATCAGTGTGTTTTGTTATTTTTTATTGATGGGAGCTCTCGGGTATTTTAAGGAGAGTGGGACATGAGGTCTAGTCATGTAGAACCTTCTCACCTAGAGCTTAGGAATTTTTTGTCTATTTATGTGGTTGATCCTAATTATGTTTCTTCCCATATTGATCTTACCTTGGTTTTTAGGTATTTTTCTAAGGTTTTATCATACAAATTATCCAGTATTACTCTGGAAAGGGAGGTAGAGTTATCCATTGATATAGTGTTGGGTAATCATCCAATTTATATACCCTCTTATCTTATAGAACTTTTTGAGTCAAAATAACTTAAGATCCAGTTGGACAACATGTTAGAGAAGGGATTTTTTCATCCAAGTGTTTTTTTGTGGGTATCCCCTATTCTATTTTCAAATAAGGTTGATGGTTATCTTCTTCTTCGTATATATTATAGGAAGGTAAAGCATAACAATTAAGAATAAGTATTATTTACCCTGATGACCTATTTAATCAGTTAAAGGGGAAAAAGTGGTTTTTGAAAATTGATATTCAGTTGGGATATCACCAACTTAGATTTAAGGATTCAAATATCCTGAACACTTCTTTTAGGAGTAGGTATGGACACTATGAATATCTCATGATGTCATTTTCACTAACTAATTCTCTTATAGTGTTTATGGATTTTATGAAGAGGATTTTCCACCAGTATCTCAGTACCTTTATTGTGGTATTCATGGATTATATCTTGGTTTATTTGAGATCTAAGAAAGAGCATGAGTATCATATGAATAATATTTTGGGAATCTTGAGGAGTCATTGTCTTTTTGTGAACCTAACAAAATGTAATTTTTGGATTTGAGTGGTAAAGTTCTTGGGGAACATGATTTTGGAACATGGACTCTCACTTGATCCTAAAAAGATTACGATTTTATTATCATGGGAAGAACCATGGAATGTCTTCGAGATACGGAGCTTCCTAGGCCTAACCGGGTACTATCATTGGTTCATAAAATATTTATCAAAGTTGGAATCACTATTGAATGCTCTTTCCAAGAAAGGGGTGAAATTCACATGGGATGTTAAATGTTAGGCATCTTTTGATGATTTGAAATAGTGTCTAACATCAGCTCACATTATAATCTTTTTGAAACTCAATAAGGGATATATGGTTTATTATGATTCTTCTGGTGTTGGGATGGGATGAATACTTATGCAGGATGATCATGTTGTGGTGTACAGTTCTCATTAGCTTCATCCGCATTAGAATAATTTCCCCACTCGTGACTCAGAGCTTGTCTCTATTGTTCATGCTCTTAAATGTTGGATGTACCATCTTTTGGGGGAGAGGTTTATATTATATTTTAATTATAAGATCCTAAGTTATATATTATCTCAAAAGAACTTAAACATCAAGAAGATTCTATGGGTGAAGTACCTCTAAAAAATTTAATTTAACATCGCCTACACATCTAAGAAGGGGAATGTTGTTGTTGATGCTATTAGTAGTAAATTTCCTTCTCAAGATGTTCTGGAAGAAAAAGAAGAGTATAATATTATGGGGATTTACCCCAATTTCATTTGAATGTGTAGGAAGATGATTCAGGTATAGTTTTAACCAGTGTTCAATTGTCATCATCCCTCCTTGAGTTGATTTTTCAATATCGGTAACAGGATGATGAGTTTAGAGGAATTTTAGAATCCTTATATAGTGGGGAAATTTTCCTGGTGGGTCTCCCCCTCTGATGAAATTCTTCGCTTCAAGAGTTAGTTCTTCATCCCTTTATCTGTCCGAAATTCAGTGTTTTGTGATTTTTATAGTTCTTCATGGGTTGTTTATCCTAGTACTACTAAGATGAATTATGACATGAGACATCATTTTTGGTGGTTGGGTATGAAGCATGACATTGCAAATTATTTTTCTCATTGTTACACCTTTTAGAAGATTAAGGAAGAGCACTTGAATCCTTCTAGTTTTCTTTAACCTCTTCTGGTGCTGGTATGTAAATGGTATGAGGTATCCATAGACATCATATTTGGATTACCATGTAATCCCCAAGGAAATAATGAAATCTATATGGTGATTTATTGGTTGATGAAATTAACTAATTTCATTCTGATTAGGCACACCACCAAGTATGAATATCTTAGTAAGTTGTGCGTACAAGAAAACATGAGGTTACATGGGGTTCCCTCTTTTATTGTCTCTTACAGAGATCCTAGGTTTACTTATCTATTCTAGAAAACTCTCAAAAAGGCGATGCGGACTCAGGTAAAATTGATTATAGATTATCATCTGTAGGCATATGGTCAAAAAAAGCATGCAATTCAGATTATGAAGGATATGATCAGTGCTTGTGTCTTGGATTTCAGAGGATCTTGGGATATCCATCTAAGACTGGTTGATTTTTCTTATAATAACATTTACTAGTCATATATCATAATGTATCCCTTTGAGGATTTTCATGGTCACCCATGTAGGTCACCTCATTGTTGGTCATGGGTGGGTGAGGCCTCTCTCATGGGATCAAGTATCTTTCGGTAAACATTGGTGAGAATTTGGGATATACATCGATGCTTGGTTTCAACTCAAAGTCATCAGAAATATTATATGGATTGTATATTCCATCCTTTGGAGTTTGTTGTTGGTGATTGGATCTTCTTGAAAGTTTCCCCTCAGTTGGGTCACCATAAACATGGGAAGCGGGGGAAGTTGGCTCCTAGATGTGTGGGAATGTTTGAGATCACTGATAGGCTAGGATGAGTGGATTATTGGTTGGTGTTACCGACTTAGTTGACAGGTATCCTTGATGTTTTTTACATATCACAACTCAATAAGTATCATCTTGACCCTTCCCATGTCCTAAATTGGGAGGAAGTTGAGTTAGAGCTGTATGTTTTAGTTGTGGAGTAGTCGGGGGATATCATTGACTCTTAAGTGAAAGTTCTTTAGGGTAATTATATTCTATCGGTCAAAGTGTTGTGGTGGAATGGATCATATTCTCATGAGAATTCATAGCATGATTCATTGGTGAGGGAGCAATGGACTTATCTCTTTGTAGTTCTTCCTTCTTCTATATGACTTTATGGGGATAAAAGGTGTTATATTGGGGAGATTATAACATCCTGACTTGAGGTATATTATTTTTTTGTGATTTGGGATAGTTCTTTCTAGGTTCAGGATGTTTTGGAATAGATTGGTAGCTTAAAAAGGGTGTTTGGTATTTTCCCAGTGAAAAAAGGGTTGGACCATGGCATGGTCCAAACCATTTCCCCGCTAGGTTACACCTATGTACCATGGATAGGGCCACCATGTCCAAAGTAGATGTGGCTCCTTGGTGGTTTCCCTATGTCTCATGGCCAATAGGCCCAAACACGGGTGGTGGAGACCATGGACAATCCAAAATGACCAACATTTTGGGATAGGGTGTGGCCACAGGGCATGTCGGGCATCACGGCGGGGTACCACTGAGGCCACCATGGGTGTGGTGAACCCCTTTCATGTCATGGTGGTGTCTATTTTGGAAAATTCATATAGTTAATTTGGGATCTTGTTTTTGTGGAATGTATTACACTTGTTGAGGGAAACTTGGGGGTCATAATGAAGGGTCTTTTAATGTGGTTTTGACTCATTTTTCACCTCTATTAAGCTTTCATTTCTCATTCTCAATTTAGGGTTTTCAATTGGGCATCTTTGGGAAGATATTTGGTTTTCATTATGCTTTGCGTGATCTAGTTCCCTCGATCCATCCTTTTCTTCTTATTATGCATTGGTTCCTAGAGGCAAATCATATTGGGTTGGGAGTGGATCTTGTGTTCTATGAAGGGCCTCTTATTTTTATTGTTAGAACCCATATTATTTTTGGTTGTGGGTCCAATCATTATTGTCATGCGAAACCAAGATTGAGGTAGGTGGTTCCCTCTCTATCCTATATTTGGTGAACTGCATATGCTTTGGTTTTTCTAACTTGTTTTATAAAGATGATTGGCATGATATTTGGTACTATTGATTTGTATGTGTAAATGGGTTTTGATAAAATATGGATTTTCCCTTGTTTTTTTGAAAGAAAATTGTTTTCAAATTACTATGAAATGGTTTTTGAAATTAGTGTTCAAAACCTTATTTTGATGGGAAAAGGGTTGTTTTTTGGGAAAAAAATTTGAAATGATATGAAACCTTTTGAAACATTTTTACATAAGCAGCACATGGGATTATTGGGTACCTAGGAGGGGGGTTTAGAATTTGGTATTATCCTTATTTCATATAAGGGGTTCACTCATGGAGTGTTTCGTTGTTCCCTAGGACCTGGTGTTCTATTGACTTGATTATCTAACACCATAGGGAGTTCATCCATGGGATTTTCCTCTATTACCCTAGACCTTGTTTTTCTAGAGAATTTTTTGTGCACACTAATTATTGACTTGATTATTGAGGTATGAGTAACCTAGCTAGCTCAGACCTATGTTATCCTAGGGGTGATCTCTATTGTGTTTTGATTTGTTTGGATATGGTTTTGATATAGATAAATGGTGTGTGCTTTGATAAATGGTTTATTTGAAAATGTGTTTTGACCTGTGTTACATGAAATATGTTTAAAAACTATAGAAAGGTGAAAAAATTTACAATAATTTTAATATAAATGTGATAACTATTTTAGAATGACATGTTTTTCATATATGGGTAACATTGGGATTATTTAATAGAGACTGACTATGGAACACTTGAGTGGGATCCTACTGAGCATGTTATCCTCACACCCTATACACTCTCTTGGAGGTGTGTAGACCTTATTTTGTATGATACAAGAAAGGGAAAGTTATTGTAGTGAGGAGGTAAGTCTCATGTCAATTGGGAATGGGTAGATAGTGGTGATATAGTGGGATTTTTCTCACATGTCACAAGGAGTATGTAAGGCCCCAAGATTTTATGATATATTTCTCTTTAAATAAATTTAATTTCTTTGATAGCTTACGATATACGCAACCCCGAGTCTAAATATACTTTAATGAAGTATATTATTATAACTTGGTCAAAAAATTTGTAGAATGAATATAAATAATCACTTTTAAAAAACATATAAAGTTTTTTGACGAATCAAGTATATTTTTTTAGTAAAGTCGTTATATGTTTAAAAATATATATTTTTCCTCAAAAAATGGTTTTTATTTCTTTTTATGGATAAATAATATAATTAATTTATGCCAATTTTGGAAAATTTATTTGAATAAATGAACTTAATTCTTTAAATCATCAATTCATAACTATATTAGAGTGAATTTTTGATAATTTTCTGAAGAATTAATTTTTCGATAAATAGTAAAAAATACTTATTTTATTGAAAACTTCATTTTCATTTAAAGCATTTAGAAAGTTTACTTTTATTTTCAATTGTTTTAAAAGTAACATTATTTAATTTATAATAATCCAAATAATGTCATTGGAATTAATTTTATATGGATTTTGATATAAAAACTTTTTATACTTAAGAAAACATTATTTTCTAGAAAATTGTTTTTCGTCGTGTTTTATGAGTTTAATTTAAAATGAATTTATACCACTTATATAAATTTAATCTTGAAAAATGGATTCCATATTTGGAATTGGTAGGTTCAAATTTGGTAAATAGGACACTTTTTTAGTAATTATAAATGGTAATTATGGTCAAATTTATCACCTCAGTAAGGGTAAAACGAGTAAAATATGATTAAAGCTTTGGGATAAGGCTTTAAAATTTCTCTAACACTTTCCTTTATCCTATTAGATGAGTTGAGTTCATACATGTTCATACACGTATCGAATATATCGCTACTTGGTGCCATTTTTTTTGACTATGACCTTTATATTATTTTAAGAAAATAATAAATACATAATGTCACTCTCTTAACTTTAATATCTCTAAAATTTTTACATAAGGATAAAAGGGGTTAAGTTCGGTTCTAAATTTTTATTTGATAGATAAATTAATTTTTTTATCATGGTGATTTATTTTTAATTTTTAGCAATTTAATAATTACCTTAAATTCTTATGCAATGTCGACACTGTATTTATTCAATTAATAAAAAAATAAAATAAATAATTTTAAAAATATTAAAAGAAATACAATTTGGATGAATTATTGCGTTCCAAAAAAATTATATAAATATAACATATTAGGGATGTTTGAAAGGTTTATATCCGAATTACATGGTTATCTTGATGACTTTAAAGTCGAAGTAAATGAATAGTTCCAAAATGACATTAATGATATTTTAAAATAAATAGTATTTTATTTAATGATTTAAAATTCATAAAAACATGTATTCATCCAAGTGAATGGGATATGGTTTAAAATATCAACCATGGTCCATTTATGTGTCATTTTTTCTTTTATGGTAACATTCTTGATCCTTAAATAGTAGAAAACTATGATATTGCTGTAATTTTCAAAAGGATTAACATGAGGTTAAAACTAAGAGTTAAGGATTAGAACATCACTTAAACTTGTATAAATTTTATTAGATGATATTATTTCTAATTATAATCATATTATTTTCTAAATATATCCATTTTGAGTTACTTGATTATAAAAATTAATTTATATTAATTTAATACTTTATGTAATTCCAAGAGTGTCTTTCCCCACACTTATAAAAGGGCACTCCTCTCTTTTCTTTACACCACTTTGATACATGTAGCTCAACCAAAACCAGACAAATTTTATTCTAAACTTCCCTATACATGAATTAAAGGTGTTGGTATTCTTAAAAGACCATTCTAAGGGTCTTTAAGAAGGTATCTAAAGGAAGTCTGTCGAAGAAGAGGTAATCGTCCTTACCGACTCTTTCAGGTTTATTTATTCTTCCACTTCCTATAATTTTTTTATAAGAATCCTAAAATGATAATTATAGTGTAATAAATATTTTGATATGTTATTATTATTATTATGGTATAACCATTTTCCATCTATTTTCCATCCTACGAAAAGTGAAAATATCACTCGTGCGTACTTACAGTTTACCGTCTCCACGTAGCGATGTAATTTGTTTTTCATCACCACTTTACTTGGATGGTTATAAAGATGTAAATAATGAAGATATATTATATTTATTATATAATTATGATTCTGTAATTATAATATCATATCTACCTTCTTACCTTCACGTATTTTGGAAAACGATAACGTCACTTGTGCGTATGTGTGGACAACCACCTCCACAAAGCAATGTGATTCATTTTTCATTTCTGCTTTACATGGATGGTAATAAGGATATATTTAATTAATATATAAGATATATATGATATATAAATGATCCTATAAATGTGAATTATTATTTAACTTTCTTTTGTTTCATTCGTTGAAAAGTGAAAACAACGTTTATGCATACATACGGCCTATCATCTCCATGAACGGTGTAATTCATTTTTCTATCTCTATATTTTATGGATGAATAAATATATATATATATATATATATTATTGTTATAGTTAACATTTTGGATATGATGGAACCAAAATAAAAATACAAGGACTGAAACTACTGAGCTAAAACATAAATGAAAAATGAAGCAATTATCACCTAAAACAGTTGTTTTGATAAATAATTATCAATAAATGGGTGATAAGATGTTGTAAATAAATCGTATATAGTATGATATATGTAAGCCCCCACCCCTCTCCATTTGGATTGAGAAGAGTCAAAATGTCACTAACCTTGGGTGGCATCCCCAAGACACCAAATCCTGGCAATAAATGCCAAGGACATAAGAGAACATTGGGGAATGATTTGCCATGAAGAACACAAGACCTGCTAAAAATAAAGAATAAAATAAATCCCAACTACATGATGCATGAATAATAAATCTCATAACTAAAAGAAATACTAATACAAAACAATACCAGAGTATAGCGAAAAAAATAAGGTGCAAAGCTAAGACTCTAAATAGAAAGGCATTGGTGCCAAAGTGGTATCATCTCAGACCAAGATGCAGACACTCTCTAACTCCAGCTTCAGCAACCAAACCATGACATCAAGGATCACCACTAAAGAAGTATAAAACATGACCCTTTTATGTATATTGGTAGACAAAATCTGCAAAAACACCAAAGTTCCCAAGAAGGGGGTGAGTATATCACTCGGTAGGATTTCCCCAAAGACTTCCCAACACACACCACTATGACAAGAACATGTTAGAACATTTTATATAAAACAGATGAAGAGAAGATCAACAGTTTATATCAAAACCATAAAAAATCATGAAAACATTGAATAAATATTTTCAAACAATTTCTTAGTATTTGGTGTAATCATTCCAATTTCACACCCACACACACACATAATACATGAAATCTTGGACCTCCTTATACTCGATATTGGTGAGTCATATTTTTACCAAGCCATCACTTGGTGAACCCATTTAATGGTGGTAATTATAACCATGATCTATCCCAAGTTTATCATTAGTTGATGGTGGTACTTCTGACCATTATCCATCCCATATGAACATGTACTCACACCAACACTTTTATGTCGAATTTCCAATGAAACATTTAATTAACAAAAATTCATCTTTCAAAACCCACTATTTTGAAATCACATTATACAAGGGTTTTCCAAATCAATTCCACAAGGGATTTCCAACAAGTCACAAACATGATTTAAAAAAGATTGAGCCAATAAGTTCTAGAATGGTAAAGTGGGAGGGAAGCCACCTATCTCAATTAGGTTTGCACAAAGAATCTTAAACCATATTGAAAATCAACCCAATACTTTTATTCCTCTATAAAAACCCAAGAAGATCTCATTACCACAAATCCATAACCATAGATCTGATTTTACACATTGATCTAGGGTTCCAAGAGAAACAAAACTAGGATATCTAAGGTGAGGAAGAAGGAAGAGACCCTAACCTTTGATTTCTTGAACAAATGCTCAAAGATTTATTGTCGAAGGATTACAGATGTTATAGATTGTCGGAAATTTCCTAGGTTTTACCTTGGGGGTTGAGAGGAGAAGAGTAGCCTCATAAGGAAAAGATACAACTGTTGGATAATGTAATATTCATTGGGCTCAAATGATTTACATTATAAATTAATAATTTATGTTATAAATCCATCGAGGGTCACTTACACCGAAAAATCTATCACCATGTTTATTTTTCTGGGAAACTCCATCTAATGGCGTAAAGGTCTATTTTATGGAATAAATAGTTTTACACCCTAAACCTTTCTTATGGATTCAAGTTTGAATGATTTACATTACAAACCATCATTTACAACATAAAGTGCTCCTATGGATTTTCCAACTATCAGACTCTGGTTATTCTCCTCTTTCATGGATTAATGAACTAACCCATCAATCCTAAACATAAAAGAACAAGCATAGAATGATAGTGTGACTCAAACCATGGGGTGATACATTCTCCCAACCATTAGGATTTCTATCCTCGGGAAGTTGGAACAAATTATGTCATTTCTCCCATATAATCTTTTCTCATTCTCATGTTTCCTCTTGAACATAACCATGTTTCCACATACTCATACAAAGGAAATAGATCCCCCTCAAAGGGTATTTTACTTCCTTCCCAAAACCCATATTGGTTCATGGATAAAAATCACATCTTGCTCAAGAGTAACATGATCCCAACTGATCACATGTCGTGGATCGGGATGACACTTCTTCAGTTGAGAAACATGGAAGAAATTATGAACAACATTGAATCTTGGCGGTAATGATAACCAGTATGCAATAGTTCTAAACTATTCTATAACCTTGAATGTTCCCACATGTCATGGTCCTAACTTTCCTTGTTTCCCCATGTGTCAATGACCAAGTTTTGGTGACGCTTTCAAGAAAACATGGTCACTAACATCAAAAGATAAAGGTCAGTGATGATTATCTACATATGAATTCTGTTAGATTTGTGACGTAGACATCTACTTCCAGATTATTTGAATTTTCTCTATAGTATCATAAACAAGACTAGGAACAATCAAAGATTTCTCTATTATTTCCACCCAACATAAAGGATAATGAAAAGTCTGACCATAAAATGACTCAAACAGTGGCATTTGTATTGTCACCCAGTAACTATTTTTATAAGAGAATTCGACCAAAGACATATGATCCTCCTATAAACCACCAAATTCCATGACACATGCTCGGAGCATATCCCCCAATGTATGAATAATGCATTTCAATTTTCCATCCATCTTTGGATGATATGTTTTTTTGATAGTAAATTGATTACCAAGAGGAAATTACAACAATCACTAAAAATGAGAAATAAAATGGGGGTCTCTATAAAATACAATCGAATCTATAACTCCATGTAACCTGACCAATTCTCAAATATACGATTTTTCCAATTCCTCTTCCATGTTGGATTCTCTGAACGGGATAAAGTGTGCCAACTTAGTAATTCAATCCACTACTATCCATAGAGCATCATGTTTCTGTAACATTATCGATAGGCCTATGATAAAATACATCGCAATTTTCTTCCACTTCTGTACAAGTATAGGCATAATCTACAACATACCATCCAGTCTTTGATGTTCAGCCTTTACCTGGTGACATGTAATATATTTCATCACATAGTCTGCAATCTTGTATTTAATACCCGCCCACTAGAAATGTGTTTTCATCAAATTGTACATTTTCTGAACACCTAGATGAATAGCCCATTTTGAATGGTGGTATGATGAAAAGAGTTTTTCATGAAAATACTGAGGAACTAAAATTTTATTTTGAAAGAATAGAATAGAGTTTTCATTTTTTGTCCAATATCCAGAAGTACCCCACCATTTAGGTTTGACCTAATGGTGATAAAATTAGAATCTGATATCTGAGCTTCTTTTACCAACTTTATCAAGTCTGGAACAAGACTTGTTGGAAAGAAAATCATGTTCTCACCTTATGAAGTACAATATAAATTCATATCAACAATCATTCTCATAAACTACCATTAGTCAAGAGATTCTAGGACCACTTCATTATACAATTTCTCCATCCATATTCATTTCCTCAAGTCCAAGTCTTATTGAGAAAAGATTTATTTCAAACTCTTATGGTCGGTGAAAAATATGAACTTTTCTCCAAATAGTTAAGCCTCTAAGTCTTTAAGATATGGACAGCTACAGCTAATTCTAAGTCATGTGTAACATAATTCTTCTCATGCACTTTCAAATCCCTTGAACCATAGGCCACAACATGGCCTCCCTACATGAGAACACAACCAAGACTGAATCCAAACACATCACAATATACCACATAATTATTACCTGGTTCTGGAAATATTAGGATGGGTACTGAGGTGAGACGAGTTTTAAGTTCCAAAAATCATTTTTAACATTCATCATTCCATATGAATGAAACACATTTTCTTATCAGATCATTCATGGGAGAAGTGAGTCTTTAGAAATCCCAAACAAAACGGCAATAATAGCCTGCTAATTCTATAAAACTACGTACTTCAAAAATATTTTTCGGTGTCTCTCAAGAGACAACTTCTTCAATCTTCACAAGGTTAACTGGTATTCCTCCTTTGGAAATTAAATGCTTGATAAAACCTACTTCTTGGATCTAAAAGTCACACATAGAAAACTAATCATACAAATGATGATCTCGCAACATACTCAATACACTTTCCAAGTGCTCCTCATGGTCATTCCTATTTTTAGAGTAAACCATAATATCATCAATAATTAAAATAATAAATGAATCATGGTACCTATGGAAGATATGGTTCATCAAATCCATGAAAACTATCTGTGTATTCATCAAACGAAAAGGCATGATGACATATTCATAATGTTCATAGTGACTCTGAAATGTTATCTTTGAGATATCCTCTCTTCTGACTCTAAGCTAATGATATCTTGAGCGTAGATCAATTTTAGAAAAAAACGTGGCTCCCTTTAACTAATCAAACAGATCATCTATTCAAGGAAGAGGATGCCAATTTTTAATCGTTACTTGATTCAACTTATGATAATCAACACATAAATGGAGAGTACCATATGCTTTATTTACAAATAAAACTGGTGCAACCCAAGATAATGTACTAGGTCTAATAAAGCCTTTACTTTACAACTCTTCAAGTTGAACCTTTAACTCTCAAAACTTGATCAGAGTCATTCTGTAAGATGGTAAATAAATAGGGATTATTCCTTGGAGTAGTTCAATAGTAAATTCAATTTTCCTTTCAGGTGGTAACCTAGAGAAATTGTTTGAATTTTCATTCGGGTATCGATCCACTATTTCAGGAAGAGTCTCATTCCTTGTTTCATCTATTTCACTCAGGGTCATTATTGCCAATGGGATAGAAATAGTTCCATCAACTATCACTAAAGGTCCTACTCTACCAATATTTATATCCCAATCCCCCTTAAAAAGGTGAAGGACTCGATCTAGGGATATAAACATTAATTTTCATGCATAGAAGTCAATATGGGATTTAAATCCCACCAGCCAGTCCATCCCAAATGTTTGATCAAAAAAATCCATCTCTAAGACCGTAAACTCCCATAGAAATTTCACTCCATCAATGGTAATGAAACATGATGGGAATTTAAATCCTATGAATTCTCACAGTCCAAGGTGTTCTTTGATACTCATGACATGAAGCATAATTTTCATGTGAATCCCAATTTTTTAACCACATAAGAAGCAACTAAAGAATGTGATGCTTCAATATCAAACAAGACATGTATAATAGTGGAGTTAAGAAGAATCGTACCTCACACCATAGAGGGACCTGGTTTTTTCTCGCTACATCTTGTTCTTATCTATATAATTGTCACCCAACTATCAAAGGATGGATTTTTCTTCCCTATTGAGTTGTCGATTGAAAAACTAAAGTGCTCCTAGAAACATCATGGTTCACCTTTTTCTATGTACATGAACTAGTCTGATGGGACTATTTTGTACAAGCATACAAAATCTGAGGCTGAGTCGAGCCTATTCGAGCTTATAATCTCAAAAGTTTATGAGAATACTTCTGGAGATTCCCTTTATTTCTATAATAATGGCAATTTCTTTGTGGTGCAGTACATTCTTTCTTTTTGTGTGTTAATGAACCACACTAAAAAAACTTGTTTTGGCATTGGATCTTGTAGAAAAAATAATTGATTCTATAGTCTGAGTCTGAGGTACGCTACCTCTGTGAGAGTAAACATTCCTCTTTCTTTTATTTCCAGCATTAGAGTAGAAACATGTCCCAATGAGAACAAATAGACTACCTCCCATAGGATTCCCAAAAAAATCTCTTTCTACCACTATTTCCCTATTCACCATGTCCATATAATCCATAATACAAAGAGAAACTATCTTGGATCAAATCTCTGGTCACAATCCCGGCTCAAAGATAAACACCTTCAAGGACACACTCGTAACTACTTCCAGGGAAAATGAACTAAGTGCATAAACTTGGATACATACTCTGTCATAGAGATCTTTTCTTTCTTCAAGCTAATGGAATTTATTGTTCATGCTATTTTGAATGTGTATGGGTAGTTTTTTTATTAAATAATCCCTCAAAATCTTCCCACATATGTCATTGGTCGGATTTAGCTTGGATAGTTAAATTCCACCATTGGTGTGAAAGATCTTCCAACATATAAGTCACCAACTTAATCTTCAGTTCTTCTAATGTACCAAGAAAATTGAAGATTATATTTATTCAAATGAGCCACACCTCTAATTTTTCAGGTTCATAATCCCCTCAAAACATAGGTGGATTTTATTTATGAAACTTTACTAAATGGTCCACTTGTCTTGGTTCATCATTTCAATTTCCTCTATTAACGGATTGAAATACTTGCACAATACTCTGTACAAGTTGTTGGTTCACCTGTATCTCAGGTCTAACTACATTTTCAGCAGCATATTCCTTCTGATTTATATAGTGTCTTCTTGTTTCCATTTTCTATAAGTTGAAAAAGACACCATTTAGACCATTTCTCTCTAAGAACTGAATTTTTGAATAAATTCTAAGATATTATAAATAATTATCATCACCATGTGTAACAACCAGTGCAACTAACATTTCAAGAATAACCCATTTTAACTATTTTCAAAAATCATTTGAACAAAAAATGAATAATGCAGTCCTAGTGGGAAGTCTTTTTACTAATGCATGATATGAAACACTCATTGGCTAAACCATGATGATGAGATAACAACATTCCTATAAGTGTCATAGAACACCTTGTGCCTGGACACCCTGGTAAATTGAAGTTTAGAATAAAATGGTTAGCTACATATTTTAAAGCTATACATTTCATGTTTCCATGATCATATCTCCTTGCTACCAAACCAATTCAAGAACCAAATAAACTGATACCATTTTTTACAGAAAGGTAGATGAACCAACCTAGACTGATGACATTTGTAATACCCCGCCCCTCACCCATTGTCTTGAGAAGAGATGAAATGCCACTAACATTAAGTGACATTCCCAAGACACCAAAGGGTGAAAATACATGTCAAGGGATTAATAGAACATTGGGGGATGATTTTCCATGAATAACACATGACCTACTAAAAAAAGAATAAGATAAAGCTGAACTATATGATATATGAATAATCAATCTCATAACTCAAAGAAATACCAATACTGAACAATATCAGAGTACACTAGAAAAAGAAATAAGGTGCAAGGCTAAGACTCCAAATAGAAAGGCATTAGTACCAAAGTGGAACCATCCCATACCAAGATGCAGATATTCTTCAACTCCAGCTTCAGTAACCAAACCATGAAAATAAGGATCACCACTAGAAAAGTACAAAACGTGACCATTCCCTGTATCTCGATAGAAGACATCTGCAAATGCACCAAAGTGCCCAAGCAGAGGGTGAGTATATCACTCAGTGGGATTTCACCAGACTCCCTGACGCATGTCACTAGGACAATAACATTTTAGCACATTTTATATAAAAAAGATAAAGATAAGATAAACTATTTATATCAAAACCATAAGAAACATTCATGAAAACATTGAATAAATATTTTCAAACAATTTCTTAATATCTGGCATAATCATTCCAATTTCACACCCACACACACAAACACACTGCATGAAACCCTGGACCTCCCTATACTCACAAGTGGTGAGTCATCCTTTCACCAAGCCATCAATTGGTGAGACCATTTGACGGTGGTACTTCTGATCATGATCTGTCCCATATTTATCATTAATTGGCAGTGGTACTTCCAACCATTACTTGTCTCATATTAACATGAACTCACACCAACACTTTTATTCCAAATTTCCAATGAAACATTTATTTAATAAAAACTCATCTTTCAAAACCTATCCTTTTGAAATCACATCACATAGGGGTGTTTTTCCTCTAAGGGTGACACAGGTGCACGTGTGAGGGAAAATGAAAAGAATGGTCTGATAGGTGAAAAACATTTGTCCATTATTATAGAAACTTTCACGTTTCCATCTTTGTCTCAACCCGATTCGCATCGTTATCCTTTAAAGGAGGATTGGATTAACATTGTGGGGACTGGGTAGTTTACCCCTTATGTATTGCGAAGGATGTGCCACAATCAAAGGGTCCCAACGAGCAATTTCATGGGGTCAAGTACTTGTGCAATCGGTCCTCTTAGGATATAACTTCCTCGGATGGTCTCCAACGGGTTTATTCATGGATCCATAAACACCCAATGGCCCTAATATCCATGATTCATGGACCTGATTTCCAAAGGCAGGTGCTCGTTGGATAATGATTTGGCCAATGACACTTAAGGACTCCATTGATCAATAGGATGGAAAGTCGGGCTCACCACATCCTTTTTTTGGTGGGGGTTATTGCCTATTTCGGGACTCACTTATAGATTTAAGTCGTGTTTATATGTTCGTGAATCCTTGGTTCATTCCCAAAGAGTGTGTCCACGGTCTACCCCTGGTTTGCAGGATCGTCATAGGCATACATGGATTTGATGCTACAGAGGAAATGATAACTTAAGCCATGCAATAAGGAACTCTGGAGTTTACCATCATCCAAGGGGGTGGAAGGTGACTTGATGTTGGGATCAGACCCATAAGATGGGATTTCTACGTATCATCAGGAGAGGAATCAGAGCCCACATAGTTTGGGAAACTTGGGGCTTATGCCTGGGAGATTCCCATTTGAGGGTACATGGTTGGGTGGACCCTTTTGGAAGGGCGCCCCTTCTAATATCAGGAATTCAAGAAAGCGTCCTAGGTATCCTAGTTTGACCAGGAATTAGAGTTCCCGTAGTTCAAGATTGGTTTGGTTGTGTGGATGTTGGGATCATCACAAGTCTCTAAGCCCACATGAGTCATACTCGGTGTGAGGAACAAGAGGATGTGAGAGATCCTACCAACCACACACCTCCTCTCCTGTTGATGGGAGAAGGTAGGCCTATAGTGGAAGAGGTCGGGGCGACCGTGGGAAAGGGCATGAAGCGATGAACCTTTTAATGTGGGATGACATTGGAGGTCATGTGGTTCGGACCTTAGAAGATTGGGGACTTACCTCAGTGGGAGTTCCCCAATAACGCATTCTGGGAAAGGGGAGTAATGTCATCTCCTGTCAAAAGGAGGAGTAAACATGATTACTTCAACTGATCACCCTTCCTCGTTGAATGGAAAAGCAAGTGATCACCCTTAATCCCTATAATGGGTAGGTTCATGTCAGCATCCCAAGGTTGGACTCTGAGTTACCATGGGAATATAGACTTACAGATATCCCTAGAGTCTGAACCATTGTGGGGAGAGCCTTTGTGAATCTTCTTACCATGGGTATGTAGACTCAAAGGGGTGCGCTGATGCGCTCGATGATCTGATCATACGGGTCTGGTGGCTTTGGAGGAGCCTTTGGCCTGATGTCGGGGGACTTTTCATAGAGGGACTATAGAGGACTGAATGGTAACGGAGAGGCAAGATTGGATCTTGAGGGAATAATACCCGAAGACACCCCATTCTGCATACTATTTTCTTATGTGGGATGGGGGGAGATCTGCATACCATAGTGGTACGCCGGTAGAGGGGTTGCCTGCGTACCAAAGCAATACGCGGGCTTGGGAATGGACCACCATGCACCACAATGGTACGCGGTCTTGAATGCGGTCTTCCACGCCGCTTTGGGTTCCATCTATGTACCGGTGCACTATACAGCGCCAGGTCAAATCCTCACAGTGATACACTATGTGGAACACTATATCGAAGGAGGATCCTAAGGAATATCATTCGCGGGGATCCGAGAGGAATATGTGGTTCGTAATTTCACCAATTAGGTTAGTTTTTCTCTCTTTATTATTAAGTTCCTTCATTTTATGGTTCACGACCGGTTATACCTGCAAAAACGTGGTTTATAATTTGGGTTTCGCTGATGATTTGAGAATGAAACCAGAATCCTCTCTGAATTCTTACTTCCAACCTCTAGAGTCTCCTTCATGATTTCTTCATCCACCCTTTCTCAATTCCTTATGTGCTCCTTTTATAGAGTATCAGAAAAATCATATCTATAGGCATGTGGCACCATTTGCAGAAGCTCGTGAAGAGATATCTTAATCCACAGAAGACTCGATCAACCGGGGTTTGCGGAGGCTATGGATCACGAGTCATGGTTCGCAGAACCTTGCTAATTTTCTTTGTTCGTGAACTGCTGAGCTCTCAAGATGGTATGTGGATGGCCTTCACACGCTTGATTCCACCCAGGATATGGTTCGCGGACTTCTGGGTTTGTTGGTCATCGCTTTGTGGGCCAAAGCTTCGCGAGTCGTTCCGTATACTAGTGGTTCACAGACTTGTAGGAATGCTTTCTTCCTAGACTTGTAGGAATGCTTTCTTCCTTCTACAAAGTGATTGTGGGAGTATTTTCTTCCCTTGGAGAAATTTTTAGGACCCTAAAAATATCCCCATCGGAATGGGGTCCATTCAGAATGAAGAGAAGACTATTTCAATGTAGAAGCATTCCTAAACTAAAGTGGTTCACAGTAGAACAGATAGATCTAGTAGGAGGGGACCACACCTATATATAGGGGACCAGGTCATTTGTATTTTACTATTTCTCATGGTGAAAAGTTCTCTCGACTCTCCCTCGTATTTCTCTGCCTTCGTGTACCATCTCTTTTGCAAAATCCGTATTCGCGAACTGCTTTGTATGTGTCACGAGCCGAAATTTTCACCATTTCTTCTAACCGCAAACCAGATTTTGGGTTTCGCGAACTGTGTTGTGGAATTCAAAACTAAAATCTAAACCTCCGTATAGGAGAACGCTACGCGGTTTGCGTGTTCCGCACACCAAACTTGAACTGGTGAACTGAACTTTAAGCCTTAATAATCCAAACTTAAACTTTTAAACAAAAACTTTGAATATGGACTTAGAGAGGCCTTGGTTCATGGTATTTGCCTTCCATGAACCCTTATATTCACTGGCCAATGCTTTGTGGGTTAGCGCCTCATGGGAATTTCGCATACCGTGGATGTCTGCGGTATAATGTTTCTGTGTGCCATAGTAGTATACAGGGATTGCTTCTGCGTATCGTGTAGCACGTGGGGATTACTTCCGCGTATCATTTAGCACACGGGAAATGTCTACCATGTACCATTTCCAAGAACAGTATGCAAAGCCCCATGCGTACACCTTTTTGAGTCCTTTAGCAATTTTTTGTGGCCTTTATCCAACAATTTTTGTAGGACTAACTTTTTGTGGGATTTTGGATCTTTCTATGTAGGCTACAATGGCTCTTTCACAGGATTTGAAAAAATCAACCAATACGAGAGAAACCATGGTGGGGGACAGTGACAACCATATTTGGTCCTACATTGTTCCTCATGATAGCTTCTTAAAAGATCTCCTCTCGCCAGAGCTCCTAGCTTACCCGTTCTCTATACAGTTCCACTTTACAACTTTGGTCTTCTTGATGACGTTCCTCTACCGTTGGCTGACCCCAGTACTCCTTTCATTCTCTTAAAAGCACTACAAGTACATGATTGGGCCAATATTTCCCCATAAGGAGAAGTCATAGCTACTCTGGTTTAGGAAAATGTGTTCATATTAGAAGGTTCGGTGTGGACTTAGGGTGATCGTAGGTGTCGCAACACTACCTCAAGACTAGTCACCCGAGAATACCCATCTATTATCAACACTTCCCAAAAAAACTTTAATGGTGGGTAGAGAACCAAATTGGGCCTACGAGCTAGAGGATGCTTCTCTGACAAATAGGCATGGTCATTCTGGGTACATTAAACCTGTTTAGAGTCCCCTGACCAATTGGAGGTGGTGAACTTATATCAGGAAGCCTGGGTTTCTCAGTTTTCAACCTTCTCCCCAGGTGAAATCCTTCCTGAGATGTTGAGTCATTGGTATTCAAGCACTAACACCTTCCATTTGTTGTATGGGAAGGTGGGAATCAGTTTATGGGACATCCACCAACTTGGAGGACTCCCCATCCTTAGAGAGATGTATAACAATTTTATCCCATTATCCACTGCTTGGGATAATATCGACTATGTATCCCCATTGACAAGGATCCTACTGGTTATGGCAGAGGGATTACTTGATTGTCCCCTCCAGGATCGCTCACTTATCCCATTTGAGGCATGGATAGGGTCATTTCTGTAGGCAAATGGGCCTAAGCCGAGAGATATCCATAGTCAAACTCATCAATCCCACTAGTCTTGATAGATTCCAGGGTCATATTGCGCTACCCTCGAAGCAGGATGATATACCACCTGGGGATATGAGCTTCAATTGGACGTTCCACCTGTGCTTAGATTAGCAGGTTTCTTTGCCATGTTTTTTAGTGGATGGATCTTCCCATACCACGATGTATATACCAGGGTTCGAGCCTACACTTGGATGATGTCGGTTGTGCTGGAAGAGGGTCGACCAATTAATTTGGCCACTCCTACTCTCTCCTAACTTTATGAGCTATTGGGACAGATACAAGAAGGTAGATATCCACATCGTCTCAGCGGACCATTTCAATTCCTGTATGGGTGGATGGAAAAACACTTCCCTTGCTATGAATATCAATAAACTACAAAGGTTCCACACTCTAACTTTCAATCTGCCCTTCTCAACATTTCTGCTGTTCATATCAGGACTTTAAGCGTTAGTGATGCAGTCAGGCTACTAAATGACGCTTCTTGCTTCTCATTTGCACCGCATCCTACCCCTTATGGGTCATTAAGAGGTGAAAGGAGCAGTTATTTAGAGTAATTATCATACATTAAAACGCTTCGGGACAGGATTCTCACTGATCACATAGATTGAGTGGCCATTTGTGAGCCATACCTCCCTTACCGGTTTTCTAGGAAATTTAGGTGCCTTCAACAAACTGTGCTTCTTCCTGTTGTTCTGTTAAGGGGAGAACCTCATCCCGTAATTATTCACCAGTTATGGATCATGATGATGTGAGAATGTGCCTCTATAGAGGTCATCCCCAATACGACGGGATCCAATTTTCTGTCACTGGAATATTCCCAACTGTGGGTAGGTTGTTACCTTGACAGGGTGCTAAGAAGACCAGTTCAGCAGGTCCAGAAGCCTCTAACCATTCTTCTCCTTGTCCTAACCCCAATGAACATGCCATAAATTCCTTCTTATATGATAAGTACGAAAACTATGTCTCCTATTCTCGTCCCTACAACGGCCATGATGGTTATGCCATCTATTCCTGCCCTTGTGGTAAGAAGATGCTCGATTCGCCGCCAGAAGTGTCTGGAAGGAGCTTCATCGGTGTAGCCTATCTCAATGGGGAGTGATTCAGACTGCTCCTCTCCTGTGGATACTTCCCATGACCCTAATGAGGTTGGCCCCAGTAGAGTATCACCGGACACCCTTGAAGTCACGGTTATCCCTCCGCGTCTGGCTCCAGTGGTCGAACCATCTGAAGGTAAGGAGAGCCCCCATCTTGATTAACCTATCTTAGGTCCCTTCCCACTCTTATAATGACACTTCCTGCCTATATACCCATTATGGTGGGGGGATAAAGGTACTAGTGACGTGGGGAGGCACCAGGTAGTGAAAAAATGGGCATGGCGTTAGTTATGTGCCCTTTCCATGGAAACACTTATGGCCAGCTTTACTGACGAGACTGACAAATTTCATCAGTTATTCACTGAGCTGGGTTCCAATGCCTTTGATTATCGGCACTTACATCTCCTTATCTACTAGATAATCATATCCTAGGAAGACCTCACTTCTTGTGAGGATAAACTTTCCATGTTCAATTCTTCCCATCATCAAGTGACGACCTTCTGAGATGTTTCGGAGGCACTCGATCACCAAAAAGCTGAAGAGGTGAAGGCTCAAGATTTGGTGATCACCCAAAAGGAAGAGCTACAGGAGTGTGAGTCCTGTGTAGCAAGGTTGAAGGCTCAACTAGCCACTTTATGTTCCAATTACAAATCTATCTAGAAGAAAGGGTGGGACCTTAAATATGTTATGGAATGTGTGTGCCCAATGTTCAAGGCTAAAGAGAATGAGAGAGATTCTTTAGAACAAACTCTTGATGGCCCACGACAGTCACTTCCCATTTTTTTGGAAAGGAAGAGCTAGGCCTTATTGTAACTTTCCCTAAATCATGATGTGTACTCATCTTCCTTTTGATACTATGGAGAGACTCTGAACTGGGGATGTTCCTCCATTTTTTTGTTGAACTCAATGAAACTAATTTTATTTTAAATGATTCTTCTTTTCATTTTCCTATCATTTCAATTGATCACAATAAATCATATAAACATCACTTCGATCAGGTATTTACTTTAAACCAGTAAAGTGAAATAATCAAATCGAGCTCTAATTTTTGTCTAAGCCGCAGGACTTAGCGAACATAGTTAAACTATTGCTGAGGTTTTATGGAAAACCTCACGAAATTTTGTGTATTTTTCATTATCACCCTAATGTTTGCCTAATCCTACTTGATATGCGCTTAGCATGTACATATTGACTTTTTCTTAGGCCACCCTTTGTGGTTTTTAGACCTAACAAGATTTACGTCTCTTTTTATACCTCGACGTTCTTTTTTTTAAACCATGCATGGTATAGGTTTAACAAACTAATACTCGACTTTATATCCAGAGGTTCCCTTTGTGTATTTTTTCTCTAGAAAGTATGGAATATTTTTCACTGGCAGTTCACAGTCCTGCCAATCAAACTTATTGCTGATGTTTTAGGTCGAACAGCTTTGACCAAACTTAATGGGGCAAGGGGGGGAATTTGGAATTCATCAGCCGGGAATGTCCTAATATCTTTCAAACATGAATGAGGTATTTTTCCTGACCCTAAATTTGTGGGTTTTGGACATGTATGAGTCTCGGGAGCCGTTTTACGTGTACGGAGGTAGGAGAGGACTCTCCTGAGGAAGAATTTTTCTTTGATCGATGGCCATTTTGTAGGAAATATATGCAAATCCACTGGGGTATGATGTTCATAGTCAAAAAAAGGTGTCCGCAGGACACTGACCTTCTATCTCTAATGGCCTGGGAGGATTTGCAACACTTTGAATTTGTTTTGATGTTTGGAGTCACAGTGGGTGGCATGTATGAGTGATGATTTCCGAAAGTATTAGGGACATTCATATCAGCTTTGAGCGGGCAACCACTCCTATATGATTCTTACTTGCATAAGGGAGATCTGGTTAATGGTCAGTTCAGTTAGAAATATTTTTCATGTCTGGTAATTTGAAAAGGGGAGGATATATAAGACATTTTCTAGAGGGGTTTTCCAAATCCAAGGGGTGATATGGGACATTAATTTCATATGAGCATACAGAAATTGGAAAGGACTCTCCAAAGGATGAATTTACCTTTGATTAACAATCGTCTTGTAGGCATCATATGCAGAGCCACTGGGGCATGATGTGCACAGTCAAAGAAAGGTGTATGCAGGACACTGGCCATCCATCTCTGATGGCTTTGAAGGACTATAGAGATTGGGACTTTTCTGAACACGACATATGACCTTTGACAAGGGGTGCGCCTGAGCATGAAAAAGGTTATTTCTTTGAACTTCTCCAGGGAAATCCGAAAATAAGTGAGGGCATTTTTTTATTATATGCAGATCAACTTCACACATATGGATGGGGTATATTTATTTTATAAAAGCCTCAAGAGATATCAGAGGTGAATTAGGATAGCATGTCCTGATATATCCAGGATAGGGGTAGAAAGAATAATGTGAACCATAACTTTGAGGTCCCTTGAATCAGGAGGGATATCGCGAGGCTTGGAATCCATTGGTCATACTAAGATAGGAGAGGATTCTCCTGGGGATGAACTTGCCTTTGATTGACGGTTGTTTTGTAGGTGTCATATATAGAGCCATCGGGGCATGATGTGCATAGTTAAATAAAGGTGTCCACAGGACACTACCTTCCATCTCTGATGGCTATGGAAGATTATGGGGATTCAAGATCACTTAGAGCATGGAGTTTGAGGTATGGAAGGAGTGTATCTAGATACATTATAGACATTCGAGCTGTGATTCACTCATGGAATTAGGTATCCCTTACGTAGATCTGACTCATACGCAGGGTGAGTCATTCGTCCCCTCTTTGGGGTACCCTATATTTTAACATCGTATGGCTAGGATGTGGGGTTCCTTATGGGGAAGGGAACTATGACATGCCTTTTAAGGCCATGCTTCTAGGACCAAATTCCTGGACTAATTTTCCATGATGTCATGGTGGATCTCTCGTTAAGATACCTAAGCTCATGTGAGTTATTCTCGGTGTAAGAAACAAGGGATTACAAGGATTATATATCACCACTTAAGAATAGAAAAATCAAAAACAATGAGCACTTTAGGCTTAAACCAATTATATGTAGTTTAAAGTCATAGAAAAAGGACGATTTTGACCTTGTAGTTTAACGTCGTGTGGTGAGGACATTATGTTGTGCAGTTTAGAGTCATGCAGTGAGGACATTATGCTATCACAAATACCACTAATATCTTTGAGTTAATCGTGGTCGGGATATTCTGGAATTCCTTGGACATGGGTGATGATAGAAGGGGTAAACCAGAGTCCCAGGGGGCAACTTGGATTATGAGGAATCTCATGGGGCCTGAAAGACATTGGGCATACCGACATAGGAGAGGACTCTCCTAAGGATGAACTTGCCTTTGATTGATAGTCGTTTTGTAAGAGTCATATGCAGATCCACTGGGGCATGATGTGCATAGTCAAACAAAGGTGTTCACAGGACACTAGCTTTCTATCTCTGATGGCCATGAATGATTATGGGGATCCAAGATTTCCTAGAGTATGGAGTTTGAAAAATGGGAAAGATGTGTCTGGGAATGTAAGAAATACCCAGACCATGATTAGTTGTGAACTACTAGAGATTCCACATAGATCTAACTCATATGTAGGGGGAAGTATGATATTTTGACTCCTTGTGAGTGGGGGCATGTGCGGGATCTTGTAATATTGAGAATCGGGCCACATGTGAATCTTAAAGAATCTTGCAGTTTATTGTCATGTGGTTAGGACCTTTCATGGACTCCCCGTACAAGTCTGACCTTTACACGGAGGAAGGGGAATTTTTTTTTAAATGGTGGTTGGGATGGGATTCCATATCCAAGCATCACTACGTATCCTGCAAGGGCAGAAATCAAGCCATATGTAGTTCTGAACGTTCCCTACAAAGGTTTGGTCCATGTGTAGGGACATGAGTGGGAATTTTTTTTGTTGGTGGTTGGGCTAGGATACCAAATCCAGGCGTCACTACATATCCTATAAGGGTAGGAATCAATCCGTACGTAGTTATGAATGTTCCATGTACCGATCTGGCTCGGACATAGGAGTAGGGACATTTTGGTTTCATCTGCTACGGATGTCAGGTCTACCATATTTCTCTATAATTTTATTACATAAGGGAATCCTTACCACTGATCCTAAGCTCGCGTGAGTTATACTCGATGTGAGAAACAAGGAGTGAAAAGGGTTTCCCTCGTAAATGTGGGGAGATAGAGGAATGATATAGGCATTTTTTTCCTTTTTTTATGGGGTGAGATGGACCAAGATCGAGGGTCAAGGAATCTCTACGTATCCCACTTGTCAAATGGGAATCAAGTCATACGTAGTTCTCTGAGGTATCTTGTAGTTTATTGTCATGTGATTAGGATGATTTATGTTATACGGTTTAACATCTTGCAGCTAGGATGTTATGCTGTGCAGTTTTTAGTCATACAATAAGGACATTAGTATCCCAATTTAATATTGTATTGTAGGGACTAATACCATACATTTTAACATCATGTGTTCAGGATGATAACTCGTAGTTTAGGTTTATAGATTTTGGACCATATCATTGGTATTACTATTACGTGAAGTACTTCTTCAAAAACCCATTATTTGTGGGATCCATGATGAGTTGTCTTCCCATTGATATCAAGGCATATGCTCCATTGGAATAGACCTTGTGTATGACATATGGTCCCTCCCACTTTGGTTCAAGATTTGGGGGCTTCATCCCGAGTATCATCGGGGCTATGAGGACCAACATTATCTCTCCTTCGAGGAAAGATCGAAGGTGAACCTTTTTGTTGAAGGCTCATGCAATCCGATTTTGATAGACTTTCAAATGGTGCAAAGTGTGTAGCCTTTTCTCATCTAATTACTCCAACTCATCAAACTGTCTCTAGGATTGCTCATCCATGGACAGTTGATTGAAAATGACCACACGGAGTGGTGGTAATTGAATTTTGATAGGCAAAACCACCTTTGCTCCGTGTACTAGTGAGTACAGGGTTGCCTGGGTGGAAGTGTGGGTTGTGGTCCAGTAATCCCATAAAGAATGAAGGATCTTGTCTGGACATGATTTCTTATCCTTATCTACCATCTTTCAGAGTATGTTAGATAGAGTCTTGTTAAAATCCTTTATCTTCCCATTGGCCACTGCATGGTAGTGGGATGAACAATTGGATCTGATTCCATACTCCTAGTAAAACTTTTCCAACTTAGTAGAGTAGAAGTTGGTACTGTTTTCCATCAGTATTGTGTGAGGGACACCAAATATTCTAATTATGTTGGCCTTTACAAATATAACGATGCTTTTCTCCCTGAATTCTTTAAGAGGTATGGCTTTAGTCCATTTGGAAAAGAATTCAGTTGCTTTGAGAATGAACTTGAATTATCTGGTTGTGGTGGGGGGATATAGTCCCACAATATCCATCCCCCAGGTGTATAATGGCCAAGAGTACTTAGCTGTGTGAAGTAACTCTAGGGTTCGGTGAATAAAATTGACATGAACTTGGTAGGAATGACATTTCTTGCTGAATATGGCATAATCTTATATCATAGTGGGCCAATAGTATCCAAACCTTCGAATTTGATGAGAGAGATTAGTAGTTGATTAGTGTGCTCTACAAGATCTGGCATGCACCTCTTTCATGATGGCAGCAGTCTCTTCTCTATCAATGTACCTGAGAAGGACTCCGTCAAGGCCTCGTTTCTAGAGAAACTTTTCTTGGTTTACCCCATTGTACAAGACAAAGTTGACTATCTGTCTTTGAGTTTTTTACCTTCCAGTCCTATCTGGTGGGAGTTCCCCCCTCCAGAGGTAATTTTCAAGGGGATTCATCTAGTCGGTGGTGTGACCATAAGGCTCAGAAACAGGTCTAACCTCGTCGATCTCCTCTGTATTATTCTGAATAAATGGAAAGACCATCTGATGATGGGAAATACTAATAACTATTTTATCCCAGTCTGGATCAGCCAGGGTTGTGGCTGCATTCGCTAATGCATCAACTTGAGCATTTTGTGACCGGGGGGACATAGTTCAGCATTGGTTTTTTATGGGAATTCTTCCACCAATTATTGAACATGGATCATTAAGGGGGCCAATACTTCTTTCTTAATGTTATAGTCACCGTCGACTTGCTTGATGACTAGCTCTGAATTACCTTTTATCTTCAGGCATTTCACTCGTGCATGAAGTGCTAGCTCTAAGCCCACAATGAGGGCCTGGTATTCTGCTTCATTATTTGTACATCCCTCCGAAAGCAGGAAGGAGTAAGGAAAGAAGGACTTTTCAGGGGATATGATTATAACTCTCAACTCCACTTTGTTGAGCTTGGGTTCCTCCATCATTTTCCCTATTGGGCTTCTAGAAGCACCATCGAAGTACATTTCCCATGCTTGGGGGTTATTTTGGATGGAGAATACTTCTTCATCCAGAAGTTTGGCATCCAATGGGGTTGTTTCTTTCGAGGGGTGCTCTTCTAGGAAGTCTATTAATGCTTGGCCTTTGATGGCCTTCTAGGGAACATATCATATGTCAAACTATTGTAAGATGAATACCCATCCTGATAGGCATCCAGTTATCATGGGATGGTTGAGAATATATTTTAATGGGTTGCAGTAGGAGACTAGGTGGACCTCATGGTGCTGCAGGTAATGCCTGAATTTCTGAACTGCAAAGATTAAGGCTAGGTAGTTCTTTTCAATTCTTGAATATCGAGTCTCGGTATCAATCATTGTTCATCTAAGATAATAGAGGTTGTTCTTGTTGTTGGCATCATTCTTTTGTGTGAGGAAGGCTCTTAATGACCGTTCTAAGGCGGTTATGTACAAAATGAATGGTCTCCCCTCAACTGGCGACATCAGCACCAATGGGCTTAGAAGATATATTTTGAGATCTTTGAACATTTCCTGAAAATCATTATCCCACTCATATGTAACCCCTTTCTTCATTAACCTAGTGAAAGGTAAAAATTTACCCTCAAGGTCGGCTATGAAGCATCGGATGTAGGCCAGGTGCCCCTGTAGACCTCTCAAATCTATGAGGTTGTGAGGTGGGGACATGCTAAGGATGGATTTTGTCTTCTCGTGGTCAAATTTGATGTCGTGATGGCGTACAATGAAGTCGATGAATTTCTTATAGGTAACACCGAAGGCACACTTTAGGGGATTCATCTTTAAATTGTGTTTTCATAGTTTGTTAAAGATAGTTTCAAGATCGGCTAAGTGGTTTGAGCATTTTCATGATTAAACCACCAGATCTTCAATATAGCACTCGGCTAATTTTCCTAAGAAGGGCTTGAAAATGCGGTGCATGGCACGCTGATATGTAGTGCCAGTATTTTTTAGACCAAAGGGAATCACCCTATAACAAAACACTCCCTGAGGATCCCTAAAAGCATTTTATTCTTCATATCCTTGAGCCATTCGGATCTAGTTGTATACAGAATAGTCGTCGATGAAAGAGAGGGCCTCATGTCTGGTGGTCACATCGATTAACAATTCTGTATTTGGGACCATAAAATCATCTTTTGGGTAGTGACGATTAAGGTCCCTGAATTCAATGCAGATTCTAATTTTTCTATTCTTCTTTTTGATAGGGACTATGTTTTCCATCCAGATTGGGTATTGGACTTCCCGTATGAATTTGTCTTTGATCAACTTGTCAACTTCAGTCTCTATTTTGGCAGCATGCGTTGGGTGGGTCCTTTTAGCTGCCTGCTTATAGCCTCAGTGATCCTATGGAAAACCCAGATGATGAGTGGTGACCACAAGATTGAGGCCTGGAATTTCTTTGTAGTTCCAGGAAAACACATCTCGATTCTTTTTCAGGAAGGAGGTATATGAATCTTTCTCCTTGATAGGCATATCCACACTAATCAGAGTGGGTCGCGGGTTGTATTTGGTGCCCAGGTTTATCTCTCTAAGTTCGTCGATTGTGATGGAGACACCTTCTTCGAATGCAGGAGGGGCATCTTTGAGGTATTCTTCTTCTTCTTCCTCTTCTTCATCATATTCTTCCTCTTCTGATGGATAGATTATTCTCGAGATGAACTCTCCAATGTTGGGAGATAAATCATCTTTTTCCTTAGTGAGCCTGTATCCAGGATTTTCATGTCATCATAGGAGTCAGCCCGCTCTTCTGTGTCTTTGGACTCGGTGCCCGTAATGAAAATCATGCATAAAATTGAGTCTATATCTAGGATTAAACTTATGCATTCAACTTGGTTGATGGGTAATGCATACTCTTCCCCAAGCTGTTGGAGGGGGTCGGTAGGATCTATTTCCAATCCATTCAGGGTAGTGACCCAGTCAACGTCGTTGGCCAAAGACTGCTTCTCTTCTAGTTCATAGAACCCTGCATCGATGTCATATGACTCATAGGATTCGAATGGGGATTTATCATCATGAAATGTCCCGTTTTTTTCATTAGATTAATATTTGACGCATTTATGGTATGATGATGGAATTGTAGCATGCTGATGCAGCTAGGGCCTCCCTAACAGGACGTTGAAGGTCATGCTTTTTTTCACTACTAGGAACTCAGAATCATATGCGAGGTCTCCAAGCCAAGCTTTAAGCTTGATTTTCCCCAATGGATTCTGCTCGCTTTTGTCATATCC
This sequence comes from Viscum album, assembly GCA_963277665.1. Lineage (NCBI taxonomy): Eukaryota > Viridiplantae > Streptophyta > Magnoliopsida > Santalales > Viscaceae > Viscum > Viscum album. The sequence goes on from OY728158.1 coordinate 1,618,424,608, forward strand.
CAGCAAAGTTGTGGTGTAGGGTGTTAAACTATCCTCATCATAGCCTAGCCAATGAAGCGTTCCCAATGGGAGGAGGTTGACTCCAGAGTCATTGTCGATGAAAATCCTTCGTACATCAATGCCATTTATCTTACTAGACACATATAAGGGTTTGATGTGCCCTTGCATAATGGAATCTCCATCCCTGTCTGTGAAGGAGATGACGGCATGACATTCTTTGAGATTGGTCTCCATCCGGTAGACTTTGGTCGCTTCTACTTTGCCCTCAAATTCCTGGGGACTTAGTAAGTCTTCTATGAGCACCTCCCTAATGTTTGCGGACAGACTCAAAGAATCCAGGATTGATAGCTTTGTCGGTACTAAAGCTAACTACTTTAGAATATCATATTTCTTTTCTAAAGTTCAGTGCTTACCATCTCAGGGATTCTCTTTCATAGACACTTTAGGGGCTTGATATTTGGACGTATATGGTATGGCCTCTGTGACAGGAGCTGGTGGTGTTGCGGTCCTTTCCGATTTTGGCTGAACTGTTCTACCCATATTCCTTGGGTGATTTGGTATTTGTTCTTACTCTGACGGATACTCTAGGATAACTGGGCTCAGATTTCTTCCGATAGGGGTGGAGGAAGATTCTGGTTCCTGTTGTGTCTGACAGAGGGTCCTTCCGTGAGTTTCTGTAATGTTAACGGTTTGAGTTAAGGTATGGCTGGGAATTTGACTCCTGACATGATCATGCCTTCTAGGAAACCATTAGTCTCTGCAGCCTCTTCCTCCAACTCTCCAGTTGGGCATGGGGAATTCGAGTTTGTGGACATAGTCTCTATTAGAGAAGGGGTCCATAAAGTGAATAACATTAACAGAACCGAATATTAGTTCATGATCTGATAATGTTTCTATCTAACTGCCTCCTTTTGATGGTGTCGTTTGGTGGGGCGGTACCTATTGTACCATTTTGGCGGGGTAGTGCCTGTTATAACAAGTCTCTGGCATAAAGTCCTAAAGTGTCAAGACTGGTTTTAGCTTTAGTGGCAGCCCATATTCTTGCTCCTTCTTTCTACCCTTCTAGCCCTTAGAGGACTATGGGGATAAGGATGACAGCTATGTTGCCTCAAGATAGTTTGGGGGCACGGTTGGTTGTTTCAACTATGCCTGGAGGATGCCATGAACTCGATTGACCATTTTCCAAGTCATCCAATTGTAAAAATTTTGCTCCTTTTTACTGGTAACTTTTTTTCATTCTTTTTCCCCTCCTGGGTTTGAGGTGGAAACATACACCACTTGTGCTGGCAGTGGACCCAACTTGACTTGCCCAGAATCCACTATATTTTACAGGAGATCCTTGAAGATGAAGCATTCCTATATGGTGTGTCCCAATATTCGATGATAGGGAAAATAATTTAGAAGGTTGTCGAGACCCACTTTATCAGCTCTCTTTGGCTCTGGTAGCCAGAGCAAGTTGCAATTCATGGCAGCTATGAAGTAGTCGCAGGCCTGGTCATCTTGGAACGAGTAGAATTTATTTCTCCGCACCTCAAACAAATTTCTTTTAGAACCCATTTTCTCATATTTCCAAGGTGGGGGTGTTTGTTGGCATCTAGGGGGTCCTGCACAGTTTAGTGGAGGCCTCACAATTGGAGTTGGTGCTGGGGGTGGCTTAAGCTTGATAGAAGCCACTTCAGCTTTTCCCACTCTTTTTCCTAGGGTTGATGGGGCCACTAGGGACTTGAGATTAGTTTGATGCAAGGAGTATTCTATACTTTTGGAAATGGTAGAGAAATCTCGGATCCCACTTGTGTACTTCATTTGGATGAGAGATGTTCGAAATTCGTCACGAAGGTTATCAATTCACATAGCAAGCATTTCATCCTGGGAGAGCGGCCGATTCAGGGAATAAGTCAGGCCTTTCCATCTGACAATGAATTCTGAAACTCTTTTATTCTCTTACTGCTTTCAATTCATGAGATCACTGACCATTGTCTTAGGTAATTTTGAACTGAAATGGAAGAGAAACTGTCAACAGAGGTCCTCCCAACCTATGATTGAGTTAGCTGGAAAGCTATTATACCATACGAAGGCCAAGCCTTGCAGGGTTCACACGAAGCATCTGAGTTTTACTGCTTATTGCTGCTTCGAAGTTCCCATCATGGGGTCACAGTAAAATGTGTAGTGAATTAAATGTTGTTACGGGTCTCCCGATCCTTTGAACACTAGGAATACAAGGTTTTTGAAGTTCAGTGGTGGCAGAACATTGCTCACCCAATCAGGGTAGGGTTTTCACTCTGGTTGTATCGGAGCGCGCCGCTCCTCTGTGGATTCTAGTCGAGTTATTAGTTGCTCAACGGTATTCAAGATCCCTTAATGCATATCCTGTCAGGCTTGAGCTTGGGCTGGTGCAGCAGTGGCCAAAGATGGACGTGTTGGTGCTGCTAGAATTTGGGGTGGATACCCAACCAGGGGCATCCTTTGTGGGTTCATCTGAATATACTCTGTATGCCTTCCCAAAAGGGGGAATCCTTGATGTCCTTCTGGGGATGGATTCAAGTAGTCTGACAGTCCTAGTGTCGGGTTGGATGGGCATTTGAGCTTTACTTCATTCACCGGGGTGAGTGCATGTGGCAAGGTCACCCCTTCTGGGAATACCTATTGACGTTTCGCAGGGGGAACACATCCGGTAAGATAGCATACTCAACGCAGCTTAGCATTAATTCACCTAAACTCTTTCATTTATTCCTCCTGCTTGGTGAATCTTTACTCAAGTGTGAGGGACACATTCCCAAGGGGAGGAGGAGGTGGGTCATGGATGACCTAAGATTTATTCTTCTCCTTGTTGGGGTTTCTCTAGGGAGGTAATGACGGATTAACTGAGGGGGAACCTAAATTTAGGACCGCTCTCTGGTTTCGGGTATGCACACCATAAGGCTCGGTGCGGGATGCCTCTAGGAGGGAACCATATTCTCCCATGTCATATCCCTTTGTATCATTTCCTGTTAGATCTGTGGGGTTGAAGTTTACCACGTTCACTGATGCATACCGAATTGGGGGTGGTGTACCTAGTTCTGAATGCTAGGAAGGCTTTCTACGTCCTTTGTTGGAATTTCTCCTTCCATTATGCGGTATTCTTTGGGTTTCTTAGAGAATATTGACCAGAAGGGAGCCCTGATTTGACCTCATAATGTGCCTTCATCTTAGAGGGTATGAACCACGAGACGGGGTGGAACGGGTGACTTCTCTGCTCATCGTTCTTCCCAGATGGGAGAAGACAGATGTCTATTGTGCGGGAACTTAAGGTAAAAATTCCCCCAACCCTGCGGGCTGGGGTTGCTCCCATTCTTCTGCTGATATGTTATAACCTGGATGTGTTGGTCTTACAGGGGCATTTTGAGTTAAAAATGCCCCCAGCCCTATGGTCTAGGTTTATTCCCGTATTGCAGCGGTAGCTGCTATTATTGACACCCTTTTGATTTCACGTACTCCTGTGTGGGTGTGAGCTAAGTATGGCATTGGACTTGTACGGGATTTATGAGATTTTGAAGACATGAGCATTACTTGCTGGTTAGCTTTCCTTAGGCATGAATCCTATTGGATGTTCTTGTTTTCCAGGCTCAAAATCTTTTCAATGGCCTAATCTCATTGGTCCTAGCGCTTTTGAGACTTACTCCTGGCCAGTTTTTGTTGAGTATTTCATTTTTCCTGAGTAGGGATTTCATTTGATTGTTGTCTTTGGGTAATGGCATTGTAGGATTTCATTTCCAATGAGGTTTTCTGGATGGGACATGGGTGAAGTGTAGATCTCCATGTTCTCCCCATCCCTGAATATGAACTCCATTCGGGGAATTGCCAATGAGGCAACACAACTTGTGAAATGCATGGAGGCAAGCTAGTTCAAGGTTTTTCTTTCGCCTTTCTGATTGTGGATGTCATGTGGACGGTAGGGATTCCTGGTTGATTAGACGGAAAAGCTCCCCTAACATGTTGACATGGTCCGCATACCCTTCGTAGGGAAAGATCTTTTATTTTAGTTGGTGAAAATCCATCCATATATTGAGGCAAATGTCATGAATACATTCCCCAGACAACTCCCTTGGTATGTCAAAGTGAGAAGTGGTCGTAGGCCAATACATCACTGGTATGGTATCCTTAACTAGTTGTCCTCTCACGAGTAACATATCTTGTTGATGTTCTTCTGGGTACTCCTCTACTTGATATGCCTAGCTTTACTGCTTCTTAATAATTTCATTCCAAGAAGTCAGGCTGGTGGGAGCCTCATTGATATGTGAACAGTGCAGGGGTGGTTCTGAAGATGAGTGTGGCCCCGGACCGTTCTCTAGTTTAGAAAGGATATCACTCGTCATATACGGAGTGCCTGATATGTACGAATCCATCTTTTTGAGTGCCTCGGCATATGAGGGTTTTCCCACATTTTCTCCAACAAGGGGAGGTCCTTTTTTCAATACGAATTTTGATTATGAGGAGGACCTTCTCAATTAGTTCTGCAATGGTTAGGGATACCATTGAAACTTGATGCCCGACTGTAGGAAATTTATTTATGGTGTATACCCTGGGGAGGACCTTCAGAGTGGGCTACAGCAAGGGTAGAATCTTCTCTTTGCTTGATTTCACTGAGGGTAGGACCTTCTCGATGACTGTTATGATGGAGAGGACTACTATCACAGCTTGATACCTAACTGCAGGGAGAATTTTTGTAGTGTACATCTTGGGGAGGACCTTTAAGATGTACTGCAATGAGGGGAGGACCTTCTCGTTAATTGATATCACTATGGGGAGGGCCTTCATAGCAACCTCTATTGTGGGTAGGGCCTTCTCAATGATTGTCATTATGGAGAGGAATACAATCATGACTCAACGTCCAACTATAGGGAGAAGCATATCTGCAGTGTATACCCTGAGGAGCACCATTAGGGTGGACGACGTCAAGGGGAGGACCTTATTACTGTCTAATATTCAGGTCAAGGGTATGGCTACCCTGACACGCATCAAGATATAGGTGCTTGTGATCGATCATTCCTAGTCCACGGAGTAAGCCCCCATGGGTGTTCTGGGGAGGACCTTCAGAGCTGCTGGTAGCGACATTGCGGGGAGGGCCTTCGCAACTGTTACTACCACTCCATAATTTGTTAATGGATTGATAGGGTCTTGAACCTTTACTAATATATTCTCAAGGGCATCAAGAGCCCCAACTTCCAGTAGAATAGGATTGTGTATGTGCTCTTCATTTTCAGGTTGCATTTGGTGCATTTCATTTTTGAGAGCTCTCTTACAAATAACTGGGGCTTCCTGCTATTGGTAACGACCTTTATATATGGGTCCATGTCTTATTGAGTCCCTTGATGTCGTCGGGATAGGCCGATGAGCATCTTGAGTTTTTGTAGTGATATATGCCTACCCTGGAGTGGCCACCACATTGGACTAGCATCCCCCATTTAGAATGGGTATTTGTTCCCGATCCGGTTGTCCGTGTATCACGGGATATTGCCATCGACCCTCCTAGACTGAAGCAGGGATGCATAACTGCTCTGAAGTGAGTGACCCATTTTGTGAGTAAGTCATTCCATTTGAGAAAACCAGGTCATGGGCCAGGTTTCTCGCATTTTTCGCCGATGAAATGATATCTTGGCATGTGTGGATGATATGGTCTGGAATCGACGTATGATCTTCCATCATTGTCAGGATGTGTTGAGATACATATTTTGATGGAACATGTACAAAGTTCCATTCTGATGCTGAAGTAGGATTTTGTGCCTACTCTGGTCCCCCATGGGTTGCTAGTAGATATTGGCAGTTCTCCTATGTTGGGACAGAGGAACGAGTCTACCACTGGTTTCCTTCTCTAGTTGTCACTGTATTTGATTGATGGGCTTCATATTCACAAGTGGGGATTTTCATCTACTTGCTTGTCGCTGTATTTGTCTCATGGGCTTTGTATGCATCTGTAGGAATTTGACTCTGCTCATATTTTCTTGTCACCCTATTTGGATGAAGGGCTTGATACGAATCAACAGGTATTTGTGCCTATGTATAGCTAGATGTCTCCCTATTTGGATGATGGTCTTGTTGTGCATCGGGAGATATTTGCATCTTCCTATAGTTTGCTGCTCTGTCTGCATTTCAAGACCGGCGAGCACTGGCAGGAACATGTATGTGCTCGTATTGTGCCACCCTATTTCTATGGTGGGCTTGAGAGGAAAGGGTAGAGTAGTATGTCTGCCCGTTGAATGCCACTGTGTTTGTATGGTGGAGTTGCTCCTCAGGAATCAGGGTAATAGAATGTTCCTAATTATATATTTTCTTCCCTTGGAGGGAATCCCAAGGGACCCAGATCTTTTGGACTTCAGCAAGTTCCCTCGGCATAAGATCCTCTTCAGCATGAGGAGACATGGTCGCCCGGTGTCAGCGGCGATGCTCTCTGGTAGGGGCCCGTGAGTAGGACCCCTGTGCAGTTGAGATGAAGCTGTCAGTATTGAATTCATCTACCTCCCTAAGATAAGGGAGGTACTTGTTGTCATGTTCTGGGGATAGGCTCCTAAAACAGTTTGAGACGACCATTGGGGCCACCTTGTGTTGGGGCACCGGCTGTGGCCAAGGAGGCAGTTCGCGAGCCTTCGCAGACTGGAGGGCTTGTCTCGCAGCCTCCACCGTGGGGAGAGTACCATTTCAGTGGTACTCTTTGCTCAGTGTGTTGGATATCCAGCGTTGAAGACGCTGGGTAAGCGAGGGGGTCCTACTCTTCATCGGGGGCCTAGACATTTACGGGGTCGCTGAGGCAAATGTCTGCATTGGTCATCGGGATGTCATTTGGATCAAAGGTTACTCTATGGGAACCTGTAATATACATATATGACATATATAGACAAGAAATATAATAACCCTGCTCTTTATTACACACTTAAACATATTTATTACATAGAATTGTAATTAAGATGACTCTGATGATCAATAGGTCTAGTGTATTGGGAAATTAGGAACATTCTATAACAAATTAGAACATAAAAATACAACGTCTTTATTGAAAACTTCATTTACATGACCACAGCATTCCCTCGTACTTAGCATTTCATGGGATAACCCGAGGACATACATGTGAAAAGGTTGACCTATAAATCCCAGTAAGGGAGTAAGAAAGGCATAACAAGAAGTATATAGTACATGTTAGGAAATAGGTATATCAATGGAGTGCAAGATAAATATGAACATAAAGGCATGATATAGCAAGATTATCATAACATGGAAATATGGCAACAATATTTAACATGATATTAGCATGAGTCGAGGCTCATTGCACATAAAGCATGAGTAAACCCTCATTGCACTTAAATTATCATGAGTAAACCCTCATTTCACATGTTGTATCATGATATTATTCTTTACCCAATGCATTGGAGTGCTATCAGGGCGCACCCTTCTTAATCTTTTCATTTCATGCATAAGTGTGCCACAAAGATCATACAACATGGATTCATTAAACATCATTATTTATTCCATGATAAAGGAATGTGGAATTAATAAAAGAAACTCTATAATCAATAAGAAAATGTGCATAACAGTGAATACCCTTGATAGAGAAACGAGCATGGTATTCACTACACAATGACTTTGGCTTGGAGAATCGCGGTGCAATTTCAGCAGCATAACGGCATGACATAAGAATTCGTAAAAATTGTTGATGAGAGAGAAAGGGGTATCTCGTCATATGTACATGAAATGGACAGTAAGGGGGTCATATAGATACATGTCCCAACATATTTAATGGAATTTAGATGCATAATATAAAATAATTTCTTGAATGTAAATGAGAAGAGAGAAATTCCTTAAGAAATTTCGGCATGGTAACAGGTGTACATGGGAGGCATTAATGAGAGAGAAAGAGGTATATCATCATTAAAACATAATGAGGGAAGTATGGGGGAGGTGAGAAATCATAACCCAACATTTTTAATTGAAAAAAAGGTATAACAACATAATGAAATTTGAACAAAAATGAGAAAGAAAGAAATCTCTTACTTGGAAGTATGATCCCAAAGGCTTGGGAGAGGCTTGAGAGAGGCTTCTTGAGATCTTGGGGTGCCTTGGGAGGATTCTAGAGAGAGGAGGGAAGGGTTTAGTTGAGATCCAAATGATTTTAGTGAAGAGTAATGGGAGATTGAGTGGGTTTATATGGGAAAAGAGGGGGAATTCTTTATTATTTAGGTTTTGAACACTACACATTAAACTAATCAAAACCACAAACCATCCCATGGTTTTTTCCCATGGTTTTTGCTAAAGTGGAGTGGAAAACATTATTTTATAAGTCCAATGACTGAACTTATTAAAATATTAGTCTTTCTTATGTGGAGATGATTCACACTCTCAAGGAAATCATTTTAAAATGTTAAAATGTTTTATAAGTCTTGAAGGATCCACTAAAGCGTTGTAAAATAAATAAATAAACATAAAATCGCATTATTTTAAATTTAAAACATATATTGGTCGAACATACCATTTATAGTATTTTATTACATTATTATTGGGTCATTATGATACCATAAAACACATTATATATTTAAACGATATTTAATTTTTACCCAAAAATTCAATTGTCTCAGAAAATTATGAAAAATTCATCATTGGATAATTTCAACATCCTGATTCCAAAAATGATATTCATTTTATCTAAATAATTTTCTAAATATGTGAATTTTTACTTTTAAAATAAAAACCTACATTTATCGAAAATTCATGGGTTTTGACAAAAACAGCTTTCAAACCTTAATAAAAATTATAATTGTATTCATAAAAATTATACGATCATTTATATTTAATAAAAAGTAATTTAGTAATAATATTTTATTAAAATATTATTTAATTCAAAAATCCATTAATTCATCAAAATAGATTTCTTAATTGAATATTAACTAAAAATATTATTTGCGCTTTAAAAACTATTTACAACGTAACAATAATAAAATGAATGCATATTCTTTATTCTATAAAAAAAATACACATAATCATAGTGCTAGGGTATTGTTACATAACCCCTTATAACACTCGAATAAGACCTAAGGGTAAGGTGTGTGATGGTGACAAACTCTTGGGGAGGCTCAGATAACATCGCTCAGGTGGTAATCTCTATTAACTTCCACTTCTCCCATAGGCGGTTCCATTCAAGCTTAATGTGTTGAAGCTCAGATTGGGCTTGGTCAAGATTGAAGCACAGTGATGCTACCTCCTTTCCAATATCTGACAAATGGACTTCGTATGGAGAAAATCTATTGTATGAGTTCATCACTTCCTTTGTCTGATTAAATTGGATTTTTTAAAGCCCTATATTTATAATAATCATGTGGTGATTGTTCAATGGCTATACTAGTAATGGTAACGATTATTAATGGTATTTTAATATCCAAAAAACATAAAATCAAGTAAGTGCATATGTTTTATATAACCATTTTATATAATAAGACATTTAATTAGATCAAGATGAATTTTCATTAATAAAAGTTCAGGTCATTACAATCTTACCCACTTAAGAAATTTCACCTTATAAATTTCCTTTTCCCACACTAAAACAGATGTGGGTAACTCCGGCTCATCACTTCCACCAGTTACCACATTGCTTCTTCAAACTTGTGGTTTCACCATAACACCTTGACGAGGGAAATTGTCTTATTTCATAGAACTTTTCCCTACAATCTAAGATCTTCATTGACTTCTCTTCATGGGAGAGGTCATTCTCCAATGGTACCACCTCTAGATTGAGTACATGCGATGGTTTAGGTATGTACTTCCTCAAGAGTGATACATGGAATACATCATGTACTTGAGATAGGTTCGGTGGGAGTTCTAGTTGATAGGCCACTACTCCAATGCGATCAAGGATCTCAAAAGGGCTAATGTACCTTGGAATAAGCTTTCCCTTCTTCCCAAATATCATAAATATCTTCCACAGTGATATGTGAAGGAATACCATGTCTCCAACATCAAACTCTAGGTCTCGTCGACGATTATCAGCATAGATCTTTTGTCCACTCTAAGCAGATTTAATGTGTTGTTGGATGGTCTTAACCTTCTCCACCATTTCTTCGACCATTTCTAGACCTAGGAGTTTTTGCTCCCCAACTTTATCCCAACATAACAGTGTTCTGCACCTCTTCCCATAAAGGGCTTTATAAGGATCCATTTGGATGCTTGAGTGGAAATTGTTATTTTAAGAGAACTCAACCAGGGTAATATGTTGATCTCATCCTCCTTTTAAGTCCATTGAGAATGATCTCAACATTTCCTCAAGTGTTTGGATAGTCCGCTCAGATTGGCCATTATTTTGAGGATAATAAGTCGTACTGGAGTTCATCTCAGTATTCATAGCATTTTGGAGACTCTTCCATTACTTAGAGGTGAATCTTGGATCCTAATCGGATACAATAGATAGTGTAACTCCATGTAGCCTTACCACTTCTCTGATGTATATCCGTGCCATTTGATCCAATGAGAAATCCTCTCAAATTACAATGAAGTGTGCAGTCTTTGTAAGACGATACACAAAAACCCAAATAGCATTATTTCCTTTGGATGTCTTCATAAGTCTGGTGACAAAGTCCATGGTGATGTTCTCCCATTTCCATGTTGGCATGGGTAATGGTTGCATCATCTCCTTAGACTTATGCCTCTCATCCTTCACTTAATGACATACTAGCCACTTTGATGAATACTTAGTAATCTCCTTCTTCATGTTATCCCACCAATAATGCTCTTGGATATCTCGATACATCTTTGTGTTTCCTGGTTGAATGGAGAAATTCAAACTATGTGCATCATCCAAAAGTTATTTCTTTATCTTTGAATTTTATGGAACACATAGTCTTGTCCCAAATCTCAAAATTCCTTCTTCATTAACATTAAAATCTGAGGATTTCCCTTTTTATAGTTTCCACTTTCTTCTAAATTCCTACATTATCATTTTGAGCATCCTTTAACCTTTACAAAAGAGATTGTTAGGCAATTATTTATCAAAGGATTGATGATGTTCCCATCTTTATGATTCCAATGTCCATCTTCATAAAATCTAAGAAGATTGGATCCTTTTCAATTCTCATCAATGATGGAATCATTGGGTCCTTTCTACTTAGAACATCCACCACCTTGTTCGCTTTCCCTAGATGGTAGTGAATTGAGCAGTCATAGTCTTTGATCAGATCTAACCATCTTCATTGGAGCATATTCAGCTCTTTCTATGTGAATATATACTTGAGGCTTTTGTGGTCCGTATATATTTCACACTTCTCCCCAAATAGGTAATGTCGCAAAATTTTTAATGCGAAGATCACTGCAGCCAACTCCAGAAAATGTGTTGGACAGTTTTGCTCATGAACATCAACTCCTTGAAGCTATCTTCACATTCATCACTCCAAAAAAACATGACTCCCTTCTGAGTTAGCTTGGTAAAAGGGTTTGACAGTCATGAGATATTTCTCACAAATCGGTGATAATATCCAGCTAACCCCAAGAATCTATGAATATCCGTCATCGATGTTGGTCGCAGCCATCCCTCAATTGCAGTTGTCTTGGAGGGATCCGCAGATATCCCATTGCATGTGATGATATGACCCAAGAATGAGACTTCCTTCAACTTGAACTCACACTTTCTATACTTTTCATAGAGCTTCTCCTTTTGCAAGGTCTCTTGTATAGTGCTTAGATGCTCTTTATGCTCCTCCTTGGTTTTGAAGTGTATTAGAATATCATCTATAAAGACTACCACAAATTTGTCGAGGTAATATCTAAAGACTCTATTCATCAATTCCATGAATATTTTTGGAGAATTAGTGAGTCTGAAAGGCATTACTATGAATTTATAGTGCACGTACCTTGTAAGAAAAGTAGTTTGGGGGATATCCTCCTTCTTCACCCTTACTTGGAAATATCCCTACCGCAGATCCACCTCGGAAAAGTATTATGCTCTACCGAGCTGATCGAACAAGTCATCAATTTGTGGAAGAGGATACTTGTTCTTTATCGTGATTTTTTTGAGCTCATGATAATCAATACAAAGGCGCATTGACCCATCCTTCTTCTTGACAAAGAGGACCGGTGCACCCCATGGTGAAGCACTTGGGTGTATAACCCTTTATCCAGATTCTCGTGTAGTTGTTTCTTTAGCTCCTTAAGCTCCACAACAGCCATCCTATACAGAGTCTTGGATATTGGAAATTCCCCAGGTATAAGATCAATCAAGAATTGAACATATCTTCTAGGAGGAAGACCAGGCAATTCGTCGGGAAGGACTTCAGTGAATTCCCTCACAATAGGCATGTCTTCAAGGATGGTTGCTTCCTTAGACTAAATCATCTGATCAAGATACGTGTGATCATAGGGAAGTAATATCCATGCTTGAGATGATAGTAATAAAGAAGATTCATCCTCCTCCTTTCACTTGTATAGAATCGGGGGTTGATTCGCCATATGGAGAGTGATTTCCCTCTCACGACAATTTATGTTGGCTCTATATAGAGAAAGTCAATCCATTCCAAAAATTGCATCAAACTCCACCATAGATAATGAAGAGGTTCACCGGGAAGTTTAATCCACAAATTGTGACAGGGGAGGAGTTATATTCATGGGATGCAATGATTTCCCCATTTTTCGTTCCCACCGACATATTTACTTTCAAGATTTGTGGTGGTGTTGGGATTGTTCTACTAAACTTTTAGGATATTAAAGAATGCATAGATCCAGAATCAAAAAGTATATTTGTTATTCTTGAATGAATAACTGGCGTATCTATCACCACTTCATTGTCGGGGTTCGCTTCGGCGGTAGTGATGGAAAAAGCTCACCCTTGCTACCTTGGAGGTTGTTAGTTGCCTCTGAAAACCCTTGGCTTAGGGCACTGGTTTGCAAAGTGCCCTAGTTATTTGTAGTTGAAGAAATGAACAATGCGTTGAGTTTCAAACGTAGTGTTCCTCTTCTCTGTCGCAGCAGAAGGTTTTTCTTGTTGGCAGTTAATGGCTAGGTTCTCTTCTTTTCCACACCTAAAGTATTTCCCCATCCCCTTCAGGAAATTTCTGGGGTGCTTCTTTCCACACCTTTGGTAAATGGGGTGTTAGAATTTCTTAGCATCATTGGATTTATCCATCGAACCACCAGAATTAAATTCCACCTTACGCTTCTTATCCCCGTGATACCCCTGAGATTCACTGATCTCTATTTCAACTTTGAGGGCACATCAGACAATTTCCTCATAGCTATCGAAGTCACAGATCACCAGGTCTTTCTGTGGGCTAGGTTTTATCCCACCAAAGAAGTGGTCAACCTTGCATTCTGGGGTAATGAAAAAGTTGAAGGCATATTGTGAAAGCCTTATGAAGTTTTCCTCATATGCTCTAATGGATTCATCGTCTTTCTACTTGAGGGCAAGGAATTCCCTTTCCATCTTAAGTCGAAGGGTGCATGGAAAATATTTATCAAAAAAACATTTTCCAGAAATCCTTCCATTCCAACGCCCCAATCTATTCCTTAGGCTTTGTATTTTTTATCAATGTCTACCACTGATCAACTTCACCCTCCATACAATAAGCAGTTATAAGAACCTTCTCTTGTTCAGAACATTGAAGGATACAGAAGATATTTTCAATGTAGTTGATCCATTGTTCGGCGGTTGAGGGATCGGATGGTCCATTAAAAGTATGAGGTCTTTGTCTCATGAAGCTCTCGATTGTGGCTTGTTCTTTCTTAGAGGGGGTTAGATGTTCCTCTTGACCCATGTTTCTATTCAAAACTTGAGTTAACTAAGAGAGTATCGTGACAAATTTTGTGATTCCCACTCCCATCAGATTGGGCATCTCATTAGAATAGTCATTACATTGATCTTCGCATCGGTTGCTAGCCTGAGTCCTCCTATTACCGAACATTGGCTGGAATAAAAGGAATTTTAGGGGTAACACATAAAGGGGAATCCAAAGACAAAAAGGGATAACTTATAAATTACATTTATTTCCTTAACTTATGAATTTATAGGCTTTAATCTATGTTATCCATGATCTACTTCCCAACATATATTCTTAGGGGAATTTTTTTCCCTTAACAATGATTTATACTAAGATTATGAATTTAAAAAATAATATCTCCCAAGAGTGTTCTAACCAAGAGTGCAGCAAGGCCCGTTGTTGTGCACTAGTTCCTGTTCGAGTCTAGCTCAAAGCGGTGTCTTCAGGTTTTTCCCCTAGATACAAATGTGTCAGAGCCGCCTCTACTTGTTCGTATCCAAACAGGGATGTATTTGTTTGATAAACCACTTGATTTATACTCACCAAAATTTAGGGATGTTTTTATTATACTTAGTCTTATCCATAAGGCTTTCACTAGGGTTTTGTAATCCTAACCCCAAAATAACTAAACCTATCCTCTAATACCAACTATAACAACTCTTCTCTTTATTACACACATAAACATGATTTACTACATAAACTTGCAATTAAGATGACTCCGAGGATCGAGAGGTCTAGTGTCTTGGGAAATTAGGAACATTACATAACAACTTAGAACATAAAAAATAAAACATCTTTATTGAAAAATTCATTTACATGACCACAACATTCCCTCGTACTTAGCATTGCATGGGATAACCTGAGGACATACATGTGAAAAGGGTGAGCTATAAAGCCCAGTAAGGGAGTAATCAAGGCATAACATGAAGAATATAGTACATGTTAGGTAATAGGCATATCAATTGAGTGTAAGAGAAATATGAACAAAAAGGCATGATATAGCATGACTATAGTAACAAGGAAATATGGCAACAACATTTAACACGATATTAGCATGAGCCAAGGCTCATTGTACATGGAGCATGAGTAAACCCACATTGCACTTGAATTATCATGAGTAAACCCTCATTGCACATGGTGTATCATGATATTATTCTTTACCCAATGTATTGGAGCGCTATCAGGGTGCACCCTTCTTAATCATTTCATTTCATGCATAAGTGTGCCACAAAGATCAAACAACATGAATTCATTAAACATCATTATTTATTTCAAGATAAAGGAATGTGGAATTAATACATGAAACTCTATAATCAATAAGTAAATGTGCATAACGGTGAATACCCTTGATAAAGAAATGGGCATGGTATTCACTACACAATGAATTTGACTTGGAGAATTGCGGTGCAGTTTTAGAAGCATAACAACGTGGCATAAGAATTCATAAAAATGATTGATGAGAGAGAAATGGGTATCTAATCATATGTACATGAAATTGATAGTAGGGGGTTATATATATACATGTCCCAATATACATAATTGAATTTAGATGCATAATATAAAATAATTTCTTGAATGTAAATGAGAAGAGAGAATTTCCTTACGGAATTTCAGCATGGTAACGGTGTAGATGGGAGGCATTAATGAGAGAGAAAGAGGTCTATCATCATTCAAACATAAGGAGGACAGTATAGGGGAGGTGTGAAATCATACCCCAACATTTTTAATTGAAAGAAAAAGGGTGTAACAACATAATGAAATTTGGAAAAAAAAATGAGAAAGAAATAAACCCCTTACTTGGAAGTGTGATCCCAAAGGCTTGGGAGAGGCTTGAGAGAGGATTCTTGGGATCTTGGGGTGCCTTGGGAGGATTCTAGAGAGAGGAGGGTAGGGTTTGGTCAAGATATAAATGGTTTGAGTGAAGATTAATGGGATATTGAGTGAGTTTATATAGGAAAAGAGGGATAATTCTTTATTATTTAGGTTTTCGACACTACACATTAAACTAATCAAAATCACAAATCATCCCATGGTTTTTTTCCATGGTTTTTTCCAAAGTGGAGTAGAAAACATTATTTTATAATTCCAATGGTCTAAATTATTGAAATATTAGGTTTTCTTCTGTGGAGGTGAGTCATGCTCTCAAGGAAATCATTTTAAAATGTTAAAATGTTTTATAAGTCTTGGAGGGTCCACTAAATCTTTCTAAAATAAATCAAAAAAAAACCTAAAATCTCATTATTTTAAAGTAAAACATATATTGGTCTAACATCACATTTATAGTATTTTATTACATCACTATTGGGTCATTATGATGTCATAAAACACATTATATATTTAAACGGTATTTAATTTTACCCAAAAAATCGATTCTCATAAAATTATGAAAAATTCACCATTAGATAATTTCGACGTCCTGATTCCAAAAATGATATTCATTTTATCTAAATAATTTTCTAAATATGTGAATTTTTACTTTTAAAATAAAAAACCGAAATTTATCAAAAATTCATGGGTTTTGACAAAAACAGCTTTCAACCCTTAATAAAAATTGCAATTGTATTCATAAAAATTATACGATCATTTATATTTAATAAAAATAAATTAGTAATAATATTTTATTAAAATATTATTTCATTCAAAAATCCATTAATTCATCAAAATAGATTTCTTAATTGAATATTAACTAAAAATACTATTTGTGCTTTAAAAACTATTTACAACGTAACAATAATAAAATGAATGTATATTATTTATTCTATACAAAAATAATGCACATAATCATAGTGCTAGGGTCTTTTTACATAACCCCTTATAACACCCGCATAAGACCAAAGGGTAAGGTGTGTGATGGTGACAGACTCTTAAGGAGGCTCAAATAACATCGCTCAGGTGGTAATCTCTATTAACTTCCACTTCTCCCGTAGGCGGTTCCGTTCAAGATTAATGTGTTAAAGCTCAGCTTGGGTTTGGTCAAGAGAGAATATCAGTGATGCTACCTCCTTTCTAAGCACCGACAAGTAGGCTACATATGGAGCCATTCTACTGGATGAGGTCATCGCTTTCTTTGCCTGAGTAAATTGGATTTATTAAAGCCCTATATTTATACTGATCATGTGGTCATTGTTCAACAGCTATATTAGAAATGGTAACAATTCTTAACGGTATTTTAATATCCAAAAAACATAAAACCAAGGAAGTGAATATGTTTTATATAACCATTTTACATAATAAGACATTTAATTAGATCAAGAGAAATTTTCATTAATAAAAGATTGGGTCATTACAACAAAACCCCGTCAAAGTAGAATTATCTTGAACATATGCATATTTGACGATTCATCTTGGCCTCCTCCCCCCCCCCTATTGTTGTGAGGCGAAGGGTCTTGAGTGGGGTAAGACTGCCACCTTGGTTAAGGATTCACGTCGGGTTCACCATTTTTGTTTCACCTCCGAGGGCGACGCGGGTACACGTGTGGGGAAAATGCAAAGAATGGTCTGACGGGTGACAAACATTTGTCCATTATTATAGAAACTTTCACGTTGCCATCTTTGTCTCAAACTGATTCGCATTGTCATCCTTTAAAGGAGGATTGGATTGACCTCGCGGGGACTGGATAGTTTACCCCTTCTATACTGCGAAGGAGGCGCCACAGTCAAAGGGTCCCAGCAGGTGATTTCATGGGGTCAAGTACTTGTGCAATCGGTCCTCTTAGGATACAACTTCCTTGGATGGTCTCCAATGGGTTTATTTGTGAATCCAAAAACACCCAACAGCCCTGGTATCCATGATTCATAGACCTGCTTTCCAAAGGAAGGCACTTGTTGGATGATGATTTGGCCAACAACACTTAAGGACTCTATTGGTCCATAGGATGGGAAGTTGGGCTCACCGCACCCTTTTTTTGGGGGGGTTATTGCCTATTCCAGGACTCTCTTATAGATTTAAGTCGTATTCATATGTTCATGAATCCTTGGTTCATTCACGAAGAGTGTGTCCATGGGCTACCCCTAGTTTGTAGGATCTTTATAGGCATACATAAATTTGATGTTATGGAGGCAATGCTTACTTAAGCCATGCAATAAGGCGCTCTGGAGTTTATCATCATCTAGGGGGACAGAAGGTGACTTGATGTTGGGATTGGACCAATAAGATGGGATTCCTACGTATCCTCTAGAGAGGAATCAGAGCCCATGTAGTTCGGGAAACTTGGGGCTTATGCATGGGAGCTTCCCATTTGAGGGGACATGGTTGGGTGGACCCTTTTAAAAGGGCGCCCCTTTTGAGATCAGGCCTTCAAGCAAGCATCCTACGTATCTTGGTTTGACCAGGAATCAGAGTTATCATAATTCAAGCTTGGTTTGGTTGTGTGGACATTGGGATCATCACAAGTCTCTAAGCCCATGTGAGTCATACTCGGTATGAGAAACAAGAGGATGTGAGAGATTCGACCAACCATACACCTCATCTCCAGCTGATGGGAGAGGGCGGGCCTATGGGGGAAGATGTCGGGGTGACCATGGGTGAGGGTGTGGTGCGATAAACCTGTTAATGTGGGATGACATTAAAGGTCATGCGGCTTGGCCCTTGGAAGATTGGGGACTTACCTCAGTAGGAGTGCCCCAATAACGCGTTCTGGGAAAGGGGAGGAATGTCGACTCCCATCAAATGGAGGAGAGAACATGATTCCTTTGGATGATCACCCTTCCTCATTGAATGAAAAAGCAAGTGATCCCCCTTAATCCCTAGAACGGGGAGGTTCACATCAGCATTCCAAGGTTGGAATCTAGGTTACCATGGGAATGTAGACTTACAAACATCCATGGAGTCTGAACCATTGGGGGGGAGATCCTTTGTGACTTCACTTACTATGGGTATGTAGACTCAAAGGGGCGCGCTGATGCGCCCGATGATCTGATCATACGGGTCTGGTGGCTTTGGAGGAGGCTTTGGCTTTATGTCGGGGGATTGGTTTGTGGAGGAACTATGGAGGACTGGACGGTAACGGAGGGGCGAGATTAGAGCTAGAGGAAAGAATACCCAAAGACACCCCATTCCACATACTGGTTTATTATAGGGGATGGGGGGAGCTCTGCATACCATAGTGGTATGCAGGTAGAGGGGTCGTCCGCATACCGAATCAGTACGCGGGCTTGGGCATATACCACTGCACACCACAGTGGTACGCGGTCCTGAATGCAGTCTGCCATGACACTTCAGGTTCCATCCATGTACTGGTGCAGTACGTGGCGCTAGGTCAAATCCTCATAGCGATACACTATGCGGAACACCATATCGAAGGAGGGTCTTGAGGATTATCATTCGTGGGGAGTTCATCCGCAAGGAATATGTGGTTCGTAATTTCACCAATTAGGTTCACAATTCTCTCATTATTATTAAGTTCCTTCGTTTTATGGTTCGAGACCAATTATGCCTGCGGAAATGTGGTTTTCAATTTGGGCTTCACCGATGATTCAAGACTAAATTCGGAATCCTCTCTGAATTCTTACTTCCAACCTCTAGGGTCTCCTCCGTGCTTTCTTCGTTCGTCCTTTCTCAATTTCTTTTGTGCTCCTTTAATAGAGCATTGGGGAAATCGTATCTATGGGAATGTAGCACCGTTTGCGGAAGACCATGAAAAGATATCTTGACCTGTGGAAGACTCGATCAACCAGGGTTTGCGCAGGCTATGTTTCGCGAGTCATGGTTCGTAGAACCTTTCCAATTTGCTTCATCCGCGAACTGCTGAGTTTGCGAGACGGTATGCGGATGGCCTTCGCATGCTTGATTTTGTCGGTGATGTGGTTCACGGGCTTCTGTGTTCGCTGGCCATCGCTCTGTGGGCCAGCGCCTCAGGGGTCATTCCGCGTACTAGTGGTTCATGGTTCATGCGGTCTGCAAAACCTTCCTGGTGATGATATGAGGGTCACTTAAAACTCCTTGAGAAATTTAATTTCTTCAAGTTTATTTCGAAGTTTGCAACTCAATTTGAGTCAATTTGCTTTACTAGACTTGTAGGAATGTTTTCAGTCAGAAATATTTTTCTTCCATGTCCATATTTTCTTTAAAATGTTTTCAAGAATAATTTTACTATTCTCCAATTATTTATTAAATTCATTTTTACCCATATTTAGCTTTTTATAAAAAGTTTTAAAAGGAATCTTCTTGTCTTTTTCCAAATGATGCACCTTTTACTGAAGGTGTGAACGAAATATTTATTTTAATGTAAATAGCATAAATGGATTTTTAAACTGTCATGACTACTATTTTCTTTGAACCTTACTTTAAAAGTTTCCAAGATTCTTTTCAAAGAAAATTTTTTCCGTAATATTTAGTAAATTTTTAAATTCTGAATAATTGATTTCAAAATGAAAAGGGTATTTTCATCAAGAAATCATCCAGTGATCTTTTAAATGAATTTTCATCTATTTCAACATCTTTTGATGAATATTATATTTTAATGAGGTTATAATATAATGATATTATCCAACATATTTCCCCGAATAGTTTATGATCAGTTTGACTGGGGAAAGTATTGACATTTTGTATTTAGTTTTTCCAATATGGACAGTTATTGATTATAAGGCATATTGATTAAGTTGTGTTGTTGATTCATATGATGAATGCATGGACTTATTAAGTGATGGGTGGGGCCCAGAATTAGATAGCCCCTCAATGTATTGGTGGGTCTCCTCGGACAAAACAGATTGGGTATTTGGTTGTGGTCTTACCAATTTATATAAGATGTCTTGGCATAAGGCTTCGGCGGTAAGTTTAAGATGTCCAGCATTATGCACTCCCTCATTATGAAATCAATGTTTGATGTCCATGTGATTGTTTGAGTAGTTATGATATCCATGGATAAGTTTCAATCACATGTGATTATTTATATAGAATTATTTTATTATCATTTATTTATGCCATATTATTCTTTGTGCTTAAGTTATTATTTAAATGGCATGTGTTTTCAGTTATTTGTCTTATCATATTGATTATGTCTTATTTACTCATGATAGCTTCCACTATACGGAACTCTTACTGAGCATTTGAGCTCACCCTTATTTTATTTCCTTTTCCCCATGGTATGAAGAAGAAATCTTTGAATGAGTTCAAGGATGAAAAATAATTACTTTCACTGTGTTTTATATTCTATTTCCAATGTAAAATGGGAGAGATGTTTGTATCTAGTTTACCGAGTCTACTAAAATATTCAGTCATTTGGGATGTGATCGCTTGTATCTAATGCCAATGTAATAAAGTAACCACCAAATTTGGGCTACTAGGGTCGGGATCTTTATAGAGTAGTTGTCATTAGTTGGGTTGCCTCTGGTTTTGTTTCAGGATATGTACATTGGTTTTGGTTTGTTGGCATGGTTGTCTCACTACTGTTATTGGTTTTTTGTTATGGTGTATCTTATTTCTTATTATCTTTCTCTATATGTATGACATGTTGGTTGTTTTGGGTTGGGAAAATCATTCCCTCTGGTTAGTAATACAAAACGGGCCTATGGCCCATGGGATTTACAGATATGGGGCAGATACGGGGTGGGTCGGGCTTAAAAAAATTCACTGTTTAGAGTGTGGGCTTATGTGGGTTAAGCCCATGCGGATGTGGACCAAGGCGAGTAATCCTGTGTGGGTGTGGGCTTACCCATGGGCCTAATTTAATAAATATAAATTAGACACTTCCATAAAATTACTTATTTCCAAATTCATGGCTGACAAACCCTTTGGATATACAGTAGCATGCGCTGCCTTCTTCAACGCAACCTCGATCGCCTTCATTTGATTCCTTTCCTCCCCATCCATCACCTCCCTCACTGCCCTCACCACATCCCCCTTCTTTATCTCCCCCTCCATCTCCATCCCCACCCTCCACTTCACGCATACGTACTGATAGTCACAGTTCATCCACTGGTCCCTGTCAAACAGCCTATAGATCATCATCGGCACTATGTTGCACATGTTCTCCAGCGTCGTGTTTCACCCACAATGCATCATGAACACCCCGACAGACTCAAGATCGAGCACCTCCTCCTGAGGGCACCAGCTCGTGACGTCCCTCTGTGTTGGGGCGCATAGGAGGTGCGTGGTACCTCAAACACACAAAAACAGGAAGCAAGAACGGAGCAACGCAAGATTTAATGTGGTTCGGTCGGATAACCTATGTCCACGGGAGAAACATCTTTCTCTATTCACTTCTCTTTGGTTCTCGTCAGAGGCTTACAAACTTACAACCCCTCTCTTACAAATAAAGGGATTCAATCCTGTTTAAATAGAGAATGAAAAACCAGCTATCTTCTTTGGTTATTGGGGTGGTTCAGCTACCCTGAGAAATTTCCTACCCGCTAGCTGCTTCAATATTGGCAGCTTCAACGATGGATGCTACCCACCATGCTGCCCACCATGGAGGAACCCGCTACAGGCTGCTGCCGACAATTTCTCCTCCGCTGGAAAACGTCACCCCATATTGGGAGTGGACCCTACAAATCTCCCCCTCGCGACCAATTTGGGGTAGAATATTGACCTGCAGTCTCCTTGCAGGTGTCGAAAACTTCATCAGCAAATCGAACACGGTTCTTCACGCCAGATGACGTGGCACTTCTACCATCTTCACTCGATCTCGGGCTGATTACGGTCCCCATCAAATGATACAGCCCTTGGGACTCCTTCCCAGTAAACATCGTTGCATCCCCACGTGAGACTTCCAATACTCTACCTGCTATGGAAATCTTGAACCCTCTCGCATCGAGCCTACTCAATGATATCAAGTTTCGTCTCATCCTCGGAACAAATTTCACGTCATCCAGTTTTCGTACTCCTCCATCGGGTGTCTTCAATTTCACCGTCCCGACTCCTCGAACCTCGCATGTTGACCCATCACCAAGTCGCACCGAGTCTCACACCTGCTGAAAAGTATCAAATGTAACTCTCATCGTACATATGTGTGTCGAGCTCCCCGAATCCAGAACCTATCCGTCTTCCATTGGATTTTGAGCCCGCTCGTTCTTCCTCTTTAGAAATCGGCATTCCCGCTTCATGTGCCCGTATCTTTTGCAGTAATGACACTGCACTTCTCCCCATTCAACTCACTTATCTGAGTGCATGCTTCCCATTGTCACGCAGATTTCATCATCTGCTGATAAACCCGTGATGTTCGCATCCTCCTCTTCAACTTTTTTATTCCCAACAATGTACCTTTTGCGTTCTCCATAGTCACTTTTATAGTGACCCTTCTTCTCGCACCAGAAACAGGTGATTTCGCTAGGATCGCGTCCCCTGGATTTTGACAGTCATTCTTTACCTCTTGACTGTCAATGTCGGCTCCTCCCACGTTGATCATCTCACATCGCCATGATTTTCTCGCCTGAATGCATCACGGATCTTCGAAATGCTTCTGAATCTTGAAGTGACGCCATCACATCGTCCAGCTTCAATGTCTCCTTCCCCACAAGCAATGCAGTCACAAGCTCATCAAATGAGCTTGGTAGGGATGATAAAAGCAAAATAGCTTTATCTTCCTCTCCAACCTTCACACCGATCCCCAATAACTGTGTCAAGATTTTGTTGAATTTGTTGGTGTGATCCAAAGAATTTGTCCCCTCGTCCATTCGCAACTGGTACAGTTTCTTTTTCAGGAACAACTTGTTGGTCAGCGACTTCGCCATATCGCTGCTCCAACTTCTTCCAGATCTACTTCGGTGATGTCTCGTCCAACACCGAGTACTTTACCTCATTCGCCAGATATAGCCGAATTGTGCTAACGACCCACATCTCAAGCTCTTCCCAATCATCGGCACTAGTTGTCTCGGGCTTTTCTCCAATCAACGGTCTAATCATGCCCTACTGCACCAAAATATCCTTCATCGTGCTTTGCCACAAGCTGAAATTATTTCGACCATTGAACTTCTCGATATCAAATCTTGGTAGTGCTCTGCCACCCGTCATCGTCGCCGTCGCAAAATGTGATCACCACCGTCGATGTTGCACCCTTATGAAACCACCTGATGGAGTGTGAATTTTGAAAAAATAACTGTATGGATGTGTCTGGAATGGTCGAAATAGTCTGAATTGACTCCTGGATCGCCGAAATCGGACACCAATTGACTGAGATATGGTCAAAACACGTTCAACAGTCCAGATCACCCGTTGACGTGGCGCTGACATAGCGATGACGTGTCGCTGATGTGGCACGCCGGAATTCCCACCGGAATAGTCGGCGGTGGCGTGAACAGTGTCGTCTTCTCCAGCACGGGGTACTGTTCACCCGCGGGTTTGACCAAACTTTGACCGAGCCTACCGGGCTCGTTTCAACTTCGTTTTCTTCGCCGCTTGCGCCGTTGGATTCGTCTCGTCGTCCTCTTCCCGAATCTACTGTCGGAAAAATTTTCCGACCACTTTAAATTTTCCGGCCACCGGAAAACTCGTCGTCGCCTCGTCGGTTCACCTCCGTTCACTCCGACTCGCCTCTGATACCACTTGTTGGGGCGCAGCGGAGGTGCGTGGTACCTCAAACACACAAAAACAGGAAGCGATAACGGTGCAACGCAAGATTTAATGTGGTTCGGTCGGATGACCTACGTCCACGGGAGAAACATCTTTCTCTATTCACTTCTCTCTGGTTCTCGTCGGAGGATTACAAACTTACAACCCCTCTCTTACAAATAAAGGGATTCATTCCCGTTTAAATAGAGAATGAAAAACCAGTTATCTTCTTTGGTTGTTGGGGTGGTTCAGCTACCCTGAGAAATTTCCTCCCCGCCGGCTGCTTCAATATTGGCAGTTTTAACGATGGCTGCTACCCACCATGCTGCCCACCATGGAGGAACTCGCTGCAGGCTACTGGCGACAATTTCTCCTCCGCTGGAAAACGTCACCCCATATTGGGAGTGGACCCTACACTCTGGTCTGGTCCCTGGTTTCAGGTGGAAAAACGGATGAAATCCCATCGATGAGGAGATCTGGCCACATCGCCCATAAGAAGTCATGGTTGTCGCTTTCCAACCCTCAGGCTAGATCGGTTATGTGTTCCAGCGTAATGATGGCCATGGTGTCTAAATTTACATACACTGTAGGTGCGGGCTATCCACGAGTTTACACGTGGTAGCTACTAGAAATGAGAAAAAATATATTATTTAAATATATATAATTAATAATTTTAATTTTTTAAAAATGCAAGCAAGCCCGCGAGCTTATGCGGGGCGGGGCGAGCTTAACATTTTTTGTTCGTATTGTATGTGGGCTTTTACGGATAAACATGTGCGGGCCCAAACCTTGTGGGTTTCACCCATCCTGCCCATTTCACATTACTACCTCTAGTTCATGTTGGATGCTTGAGTGCTAGTCGTCAACCTGTAGGGATCGAAAACATCATTCGGGTCTTGTCACGTTTCATAGTTCGGAGCCTAGTTGGATGGGTTGTCCTGACCAAGTCATGACGAACTACTTGGGTGTGGTGCTCCATACGCTGAAACAGGAAAAGGCATTGAACTCCCCATGACACCACACCCACCAACACAGGCATGGAGCCTTTCCCATGTTATACAGGGAAACTCTCTAGACACCATGCCCTCTGAAACGGGTATTTCACTCCCCAAGTCCACCAAACATTACTATGATCATCTCCCACAACCACGACTCTTAAACGAGCAGGACCACGGCCTCCTCTACAGTCAATGCCACGTGTGCTTTATCCCCCAGAGAGCCAAAACTCGACTCTTTGCCTCTAAAGCACCCCCAAACTGCTTCTCAACACCTCCAAAGCCTAGAAAGCACAAAGGAAAGGATTTAGAAAAACCCATCCCTTATAAACACCACTACAAAACAATCAAGATAAAACCTAAACACTCAATACATCAATCTCGTGAACATTGTTAGTGAAGTAGTAACTCCAAAGGACATTACCAAGAACTTGAAACTCCCATATCAACGTTGGAATGCAGTCTTCTGAATATCTTCCTCCTTCACCCTCATATCTTGAACACGAGTATATCTTTATAAACCAACTAGCCTATTTCAGCTGATCAAATAAGTTATCAATCATCTCCAAGGTGTGTTGATTCTTCACTACTATTTAATTCAACCATTGGTAATCGATACACAACCATAATCTTTCATCAGACACCTTAGTGAAGAATATCAGAGCACCCCATGGAGATTCACTAGGGAGAATAAAACCCCTCTATTGTATATCATCAATCTGAATTTATATCTCCAAAAGCTCAGTAAGTTTTATTTGATAAGTAATCATTGATACATGAGATGTACTCGGATATAACTTTATGCCCAACTTGATCTCCTACCTCGGAGATAAATTGGAAATCTTAGTAGGGAACACATCAATAAAATCCCTGACCACCCTCAGAAATCTCTTTGTTTCTGCTTCAGATGCACTGGCCATTAAAATTTCAAGTTAATATGTGATACTTTGAGGTTCAATACACCATAACAAGTTTCTTTAATATCTCTCTCTGATAAAAATCATGTAATGTTCATCCATATTAGAAAAAATTACTCTTCCTCGGTAACAATTAATACAAGCTTATATACAATGTAAAAAATCCATGTCAAGTATGACATCATAAGGTTACATATGCAACAAGAATATATCTCACTTTTGTTGATCACTCTCCATCACTAACTTACACCTACGAATCACTTTTACTAAACTTGGTCGAGCTCATGTTGGAGTAGATAACTCAAGAGGCTGACGAATCCTCTCAATGTGAATCTTTAATCCTCTTACTAGACTAGGGATAATGAATGAATGTGATACACTATATTCAAGTAAAATGGATATAATGGTCGAAAAGATAAATAAACATATTGTGCACCACCTCAGGTCCTCCCAACTCATCAACTCTCATGGCATGGAGTTGTCCACAACCAACTCCTCTTCCACGTTGTCTTTCACGTCGACTTCCACCTCGCCCATAATCAATCGTTGGTCCTGAATGATGAGGAATATTCCTGGGTTTCCCTCTACCAATACCACCCTGCACTAGTAATTCATCGATTCATTGATGTTGTCGTGGTAAAATGGTCGGGGTATATATTTTTATTGATGAGGTGGTCCGCCCACCATCACATTATGCTCTAGGAAATGTTGAGCATCCTTATATGGCTATTACCTAAATTGATGATGACATATATCTCTATATAAATAGCATGCTACATCATTGTTCACACCTAAGGAGATTAAGCTACAAGCTCTCGAGAATCATGAATAATGTGATCTATGTCGACAACCAAATTGCCCTAAGAATGAAGCGCTCCTTTTCCTTGATCTACTTTGCACCAAACATTTTCATCCACATTATCAGAAAATATCAATCCTCACCAAAGTCCTCTCAATAATTTTAGCCTTCCGCAGCACCTCGGTATACGTCCTCATAGTAAAGGGACTAACTAGCTGCTAAATTTATAATCACAGTCCCCTCTCAAAATGGTAGCCTCTCCACTCCTCATCATCTAAAAAATATGGGAAATATCTTAATATACTTATAAACTTCACTATGTACTCTCGAACACTAGAATTCCCCTTTTGAATAGCCAATGTCTTATGTTGACAGTCCGATCGAAGAGAAGTTGTCAAGAACTCCTCTTAAAACTAATTTTGAAACTAACTCAACTTGACTATTAAAATATTATTATCTATAAGGAACCATGTCCAACACTATCGTGCTACTCCAAGCAATAAGCTCACCACTAATGGAATCCAGTACCCCTCGATTGGCTGAATAAGTATCTCTACTTCCTCCAACCATCGTCATGTCTCCTTGTCGGAAATAGATGCCTCGTACTTCAAAAATCCTATCATTGAAACTCTTAAGGTAACTCTCTATGCCTCCATGGTTGTCGAGTCTACCCTCAACCGAATAACAATAGGTGCTTCCTACACCCACTCTACCTCTACCACACGACTTTGATGCACAGACATCATAACTACAAACAAACAAGTATTTCAACCTAAGGAAATCATATATGTTTCTACTTTCACTACCTTAAAGATCAATAACAAACAGTAATTTAATACAAAGCACACAAAATCATCATGACTTAATGTTATATGATGCATGAACTCGAAACTATATAACTATCCACCAGACAGTGCGTCATTCATGTAGCAATCAAAATGTGATTAGAGTCTATGCTTAAAATCACGGGGAGGGGGGCCTCTGTGTCCTTAGCTAGCTTCCCCATCATAACTCTCATGCTAGGTTCAATTAATACAAAAGACTTACCAACCCATGTAATCTTGTGACGCCCCACTTTTGCTTATTTAAAATATATTTTATTATTTATATATTTTTTAGGAAAAAATTAAAATTTATAAATTTTTAATAAGTTACATTGTTTGACGCTTAATCTTAGAAAACGTGCATACTAACTGTGCATTGTGGTATGGACACACAGCTTAATGCATAATCTGGAGATTGTGCATGTTAATCACGCCTCCCTTGAAAATGATCCAAAACTTTGTTTTTTTATTTATAAACTCCCTGAGACATTCCATAATTGATTATAGATTCATGTAATGATATTTTTGTTGGATTGGTGTAGCCCGATCCATTCTGGATGATAATTGGGTCGAATGTTTCCGGATTATGCTACACACCAGGCCACAACTTTCACGAGTCGAGTTCTGCGACGAGTTCATTGGGGGTTGCAGGGGGCAACGTACCCCTGCTCCAGGGGTCCAGGGGTCGAAGGTCCTCAACCCAAATTTTTCGGGGATTGTAGCAACTCTGACCATGGTAGTAGAGCTGACCAACCAACATTGACAGGGCATTGTTGTTGTGCGGACTTTTAGCACGACTATTGTAGCTCTGTGGACCTCCAGCCGTCAGCCACTATAGCACTTTAGACTTAGGTGGTCGCGGCATTGTGGCGATGTGGACTTCCAGCCGCCTTTCATTGTAGCACAAAAGACTTTCTGACAGTTGATGGAATAGTGATTCATCTCTTTTATTAACCCATTTCGGGTTAGGGTTCTGTCTGTGTGAAGCTCTGATACTCCCTGTAAATTGTATTCCCAAATCATAGTGAAATTCTGCCTCTTCATGGATGTAGGGATCATTTCCCGAACCACGTAAAACCTTTGTGTCCAAGATCTTCTTCTTCTTCTTTTCCCTTTTACTCTTCTGTGAATTATTTCTTTCTGTCGTTGTGACACCCGGCGTTTCTGCATCAATTATTGGGTATTAAATTACAATTATATAGTTTATGAATTAGGTTTTAAATATTTTAGTTTATGTTTGACAAAATATGTGTAAATTATATGATATGTATATTTATTATATTATCATTATATGTTATTATTATTATTAGAAATTTTGTGCTGACATGGAATAAGGGGGTGATGTTATTAATTGGATGGTCATGATGCGGTTATCAATAGGTATTTTTTATAATTGATGATACTAGAGAGGAATTTTATTATTTTAGGGTTATTCTATTTTTTATTATTATTTCAGATTTTTGACATAAGAGGAATTCCCCTCTTTCTCTCCCCATTTTGGCCAAGCTCACATAAGGAGGGGAGAGTCCTCTCCATTATTCTTTTCTCCATTTCCATAGAAGATCACCCATTGGAGGTTTTGTCATGTCAAAGACAAAACATTTGTGAGCCATGGGGTTTTTGCGAGTAATGCTAAAAGGATCTTTCGCTTGTCATCCACTCTCTAATGTTGTTTCATTGCCACGTCGATTATCGAGACGTGATTTCCTAATATAGGCCTTAGCAGATCATGTCAAATGGGTATACAAATATTTGCGTCTATTTTTCTATGATTTTATAGGTCTAAATGAAGAATATTGTGTTGATAATACCCTCTAAAATTTGTTGAACTTTAAAGATAAGATGGGTTTATACCTTTCTTTTTATTTGACATGACACTAGGTGAGTGCGGTTTTAAATTGAGTTTTTTATATAAATTCTTCATTAAATATTTATAATGGATTTTTGAAAAGATTTTGATGATTCTCTATGATTTACACGTGACTTTAAAAGGGATTTCCATGGAAAATAATTGAAATTCTGCTTTTATGATTCCCTATGATTTACACATGGCTTTAAAGGGGATTTCCACGAAAAAAATTGAAATTCCACTTTGATCTGTTTTTTTGCACAATGTTTGGTGAAATTCCATGTGATTGTTTATTATGAAATGATTGAGTTTATTATGGTTTATGGTTTTGTTGATCTCAAATTATGAAATATTGAATATTTATATGAAATGGGTTAACTCTTTGAAAAATGTTTGGAGATGTGATGTGAGATTATTAAATATTAGATTGAATTGATTATTTATTTCAATTTGAAAAACTTCATGGGAAGCCTTGTGCATCTAAGTGGGGGTCTAGTGACATGTACATTACTAGGGAATGATTACACTTTACCAAGCCTTACCCAATCAAGCTTTGTATTTCGCTAGCTAGTATGGAATAGTTTGGTATTATGTTACAGCTAGTCTCATTCTAGGCATACTACTAGTTTAAGATCACACTTTAACTAGTGGCCAGGTTGGTAAATAAGATCTTAGATTTTCTCCTTAGACCCAAAGTAGTTATCTCATTATGCATAATGATGTTTGATGATGCACTATATTTGATGAGATAAAGAGAAATGTGTAGAATCTTACATGGCTTTCTGCCCACTCTCTACGTGTACACCTTTGGTGTGCATGTAGATTGTTCTTGATTTTTCTTGTAGGTACGGGTTGATGATCTCCGTTCTTTAAGAGCAAACCATGGGTCCAAGTATAACTACGCTATGGAGGCAATGGCATGGAAAAATGTTTGGGTCACAAGGAATTTTTTGTTTCTTTAAAGGTGTCCTTCAAGACTTTTTGCCCACTCTGTACATGTACACCTTTGGTGTGCATGTAGATTGTTCTTGATTTTTCTCACACGTACGGGTTGATGATCTTCATTCTTTAAGAGCAAACCATGGGTCCAAGTATAACAACACTATGAAAGTTGTGGCATGGGAAAATGTTTGTCACAAGGAAATAGTTGGGTCTTTATTTTATCAAGTCGTGGTTATATATCACTTGCATAAGCTCACCTTCAAATAATGTAACCCTTATGCTGATTTAGCACTGTTTGTGACTAATGGGAACGATGTGTGGGGGAACTACATTATTGTTGTCAAGTCATTTAATAACGCAAGGGAAAGTTATAAATTGGGGTTTAGATCAAGTCACCAAACCTCGTGGAATTGGCATAACCTTGTACCAAGCATTCACTGCTAGAAATTAAGGTTATTATCACTGTTTTTTTCCACGATTTGCAATAAAAAAAAAGTGACGGTAGATACCATAAATGCAACTTTGTGACCCATATTTCCATGGTTTTTAAAACTACGGTAATAGGTATCACCTATTTTAGTACTTTTTAAAAAAAAATAACAATAAAATTATTAAATTTTTATTTATGATACTTGATATTTAAAAATAAATAAACTGTATTATATAAAAAAAATACGTTTTAATTAAGTAGTTAGATCGCTTCCATTATTTTTTAAGGTTGGGGGTCCAAACCTATCAATTTTTTTCATTGAATAACCTATTACCACGATTTTTCATGGTAATAGACTATTTTTCCCGTAGTGATTGTAAATTTGATATCAAAACTCCAAATAAAATATAAATTTATTCTATAAACCTTCGAACATCCTATTTCCATAAATTCAAAAAAAATCTCAAAAGAAATTTTTATTCACTCCATGAACTTCATCAAAAACAAATATCATGGTTTCCAACACTAATTATTCATAATTACAAAAATAATATATTACTCAACATATATGACTAATCATAACCATTCCCATCATAAAAAAAATATGTAATCACTACATATCACTTATCTCTCATTATTCATTCATTCAACTTCTAATATATTCATCATATAATTTGATTCATCATACTCTGATTTTCATCATTAATAATTTTTTCCGAATTACCATGAATTGTTGCCATCAGAAAACAAAATCAAGTTGAATTCACATGATTTAAGATAGATGAGAATCATGAGTTGTATACCTCAATTTCCATGATGAACATTGATCCCCATCTTTCACCCTCTGTCTCATCTCGCTCTTCATCCACCTCCCTCAATTCATTGCGACATAAGGAATCCAAGAAATTCTCTTGAGAAAAGAGAAGATTTTCTCAGAGGAAGCAAGAATGAAAAATAATAGTCAAAAGAGCCTCCCACCAAATGCCTAATCATAACCGCCCAATAATTTATGTAACATCACTTTTTGACTTTACAATCAAGCACTCACCTAAACTCACTGAGGGATAACATATCATGTCATTAACTAACGAAGCTTCCTCCTCATCTCGTGATTACATCAATGAGCAACCAAATGGGATGGGAGATAACATGCAAATCTTCATGGAAATGTTATCTCTCAGATTGTTCAATATAAACTTCTTCCAACTCACAATTCAATGAGCCAGATCTGGCATCCATCAGATAGATATTATAAAAAACCAAGTAACTCCTCAATCTAACATGTTCGTCTGACCAAACAATTATTGGAGATAAAAAACACAATTATTTAAATTCACTTGCTACCTATTCCAATTTTTGTAAGTATTAATTAACTCTTTGAAGCCCAGGATCATCTTATGATTGCCATTCAAGAAGAATGGCATGTCATCAATAAAGAATAGATGGGAAGAGTATCATCAATCGAGTTGTTGTAGTGCTTATTCTTCTCATACCACTTCTACTTGCACAGCATGAAGTACACTTCTCTCTCTCTCTTCTTATATTCACTCTAATTCTCCATCCCATTCCCCATAAGACCCATGTTTAACTTAGTCATTCAAAACTAGAGTCACTTCTTGCAATTCAAATTTGAATTTCAAATTCAAATTCACCGTTAGTGCTAACCATACAACAAAGTCGTGCGAAAGGGGGAGAGCTTTTTAATAACATATGCACACTTGGCACACAAACCTCTAAACCATGACTGTGAATTTTACCTGCATGTAAGGAATGATCTCGCACGCTTAGCAAACATTTTGAAAAATTGTGCGGCCAAATCATGTAATCACCCCTCACATATGGGGAGTTTCATCCAATGACAATCGTGCGGATAATGACCAAAGTCCCTTGATGGATTGAGTTCTCTCCCCAATTTCCAACATGTCACCTCATGAGATATAATGTATATCTTTTCTTCAATCTTTGACCTGAACAAATCACAGAGCGAAAGAATTTAGTTGTGGTCGTGACTCTTGAACGCCTCACTCCCTCAACTAGCTTCCTTAACTTGTGCAATTATCATTGGCAATGGCACATCATCTTATGGGTTATATACCATTTGGATTGTTCGGGATATAGACTATTAGGGTAAATGAAGAGATAAACCATTAGGATCATTAGGCCAGAGAACATTAAGGGCATTGGGTTATAAACCATTGAGGTAGACACAAAATAGATTATCGAGTTCTACTTAAGGTTATCAAAATCATTCTGGAAATCTTCATTCCACTGATAGGTTGCTTCGTTTCTCATTAAGATCATGAAGGGTAAACATTTTCCTATAAAGTTTGGTAATGAAACACCTGATGTGAGACCACCCATAGATTCCTCTCGATTTTTGAAGATGTCCATGAGGGGGTATTACAAGTATCACCCTTGGTTTTTATCAATGACGTCCTTGTGTATTTTGAGAAAGTGGGGGTCATCTACGAGCCATTTTAGAGGTTCTTTGGTTGTGTGTCCTCTGAGGCATCCAGGTGTAAGAATATACACACACAATAAGGCACTGCCAACATACCTCAACATATCAGTGAATAAGCGGAAGTATGCCTCCACTTCTGTGCAACATCAAGGAGATAAAATCCAAAATCAAACCATCTCTCTCGTAAGTGCACAACTACTCCAGGCACCTAAAAGATCTAAATATCAAGTGACTTATGTAACACATATACTTGCATAAGCCCACTAGCATGGGAATGGTAGTGGAAAAAATTTGTCAACCTCGCCCATTTTCCAAAACTTGAGAAACCTTAACTTATAAACAATGTGTCATGATTTATAAGGCTCACGTCCGTGCACGTTGAATATGAAGGGGGCTCTTCTATTTTCTAAGATTTCATGGTTGATATGAAATATAATTGATATAAGGTGAAAACAATTTACGTACACAAATTTAATCATGTATTCTAGTTAAGAAATTTATTCCATAAAAGCACAGCTTTGCCGTCATCTAATATATATCACGAATTCTACTTGACTTTTGGAAACTAGAAATGTGGAAGGAAATAATCATGAGGAAATGAATAGATCCACTTAGATGTAGATTGTATTCAATTCCTTTAACTCTTGTGATATGTATAGATGACATTTCAGAATAGTGCATCGCTTTATTTTTAGTTTTGTGTATCATAATACATAAACAAATGAACTTTATTAAAATCCAGCATCATCCAAAGATTCAAACCATAGAAAACTACCAAAATTTCACCTAATAGTAAATGTTAAACCCTCTTATTCTTTTTATTATTATGGGTATTTTCGAGCCCCACATCGGAATACTCCTTTGTGTATTCCTCTTTCTCAATCTATAAAAGGTTTCTACCTCACCTTGAAGGTAAGGGGGTTTTCTCAATCTACATGGTATCAGAGGGAACCCTATTCCTGAGTCCTCCCTCTAATTTTTTTCCTCCCGACTCTGCCCTAAGTGGCATCCTTCCCTTATAGGTATGCCCTACGCGACACCCCCCCTCCCTCCTCGGTCTACCCTCTGCGGCCCCCCCAAGCAGCCCTCCAGCGACGCTCTTGCCCGGCACCCTGCACCTCCCTACACCGTCTGGCCCCGGCCTCCACGCCCCCCCCCCCCAACGATCATCCTTCTCTGCCCTAAGTGGCATCATTCCCTTATAGGTATGCCCTACGCGACACCCCCCCTCCCTCCTCAGCCTGCCCTCTGCGCCCCCCCCCCCCCCCCAAGCGGCCCTCCAGCGACGCTCTTGCCCGGCACCCTACGCCTCCCTACGCCGTCTGGCCCCGACCTCCAACGCCCCCCCCCCCAACGATCATCCTTCTCTGCATGTGGCGCCTCCAGCGGCACTCCTCTGCGTGTGGAAGGAAATAATCATGAGGAAATGAATAGATCCACTTAGATGTAGATTGTATTCAATTCCTTTAACTCTTGTGATATGTATAGATGACATTTCAGAATAGTGCATCGCTTTATTTTTAGTTTTGTGTATCATAATACATAAACAAATAAACTTCATTAAAATCCAGCATCATCCAAAGATTCAAACCATAGAAAACTACCAAAATTTCACCTAATAGTAAATGTTAAACCCTCTTTTATTCTTTTTATTATTATGGGTATTTTCGAGTCCCACATCGGAATACTCCTTTGTGTATTCCTCTTTCTCAATCTATAAAAGAAGGTTTCTGCCTCGCCTTGAAGGTAAGGGGGTTTTCTCAATCTACATGGTATCAGAGGGAACCCTATTCCCGAGTCCTCCCTCTAATTTATTTTTCCTCCCGGCTCTGCCCTAAGTGGCATCCTTCCCTTATAGGTATGCCCTACGAGACACCCCCCTCCCTCCTTGGTATGCCCTCTGCGGACCCCCAAGCGGCCCTCCAGCGACATCGGAATACTCCTTTGTATATTCCTCTTTCTCAATCTATAAAAGAAGGTTTCTGCCTCACCTTGAAGGTAAGGGAGTTTTCTCAATCTACATGGTATCAGAGGGAACCCTATTCCCGAGTCCTCCCTCTAATTTTTTTTCCCTCCCGACTCTGCCCTAAGTGGCATCCTTCCCTTATAGGTATGCCCTACGCGACACCCCCCTCCCTCCTCGGTCTGCCCTCTGCGGACCCCCAAGCGACCCTCCAACGACGCTCTTGCCCGGCACCCTGCGCCTCCCGACGTCGTCTGGCCCCGGCCTCCAACGCCCCCCCCCCCCAACGATCATCCTTCTCTGCGTGTGGCGCCTCCAGCGGCACTCCTCTGCGCGCGGCGCCTCCCGCAGCCCCCCCAGCGGCCCTCATATGCGCAAGAAACAGACTGTTGCCTCTCAATCCAGTGCGGAGTCTGAGTATCATGTCGTGGTCACCGTCACTACGGAGATCCTTTAGCTTCGTCAATTCCTTCAGGAGCTTGGCTTTCCTCAGCAGACATCTGCTCACATCTGGTGTGACAATCAGACAGTCACCAAGATTGCTTCGAATCCCATCTTCCATGAACGCACGAAACATATTGAGGTGGACTGTCACTTTCTTCAACACCGCCTAATCATGTCAGCTTTAGCCACATTCCGACGACGGACCAACTTGTTGGCATCTTCACCAAAAGGCCTCTCAGGGGCTCGCCTAGCCCAGCTCAATTCCAAGCTAGGCATCCACCGCATCTGCAGCCCGACTTAAGGGGAAGTGCGTCTGGTCTTATATGATGTCATTTTTTGTGGGACTCGTTGTCCAAGCTGGGGATGTCCAACTTGAGGGGAAGTGAAACCCTTTTTTTATTCTTTTTATTATTATGGGTATTTCCGAGTCCTACATCGGAATACTCCTTTGTGTATTCCTCTTTCTCAATCTATAAAAGAAGGTCTTTGCCTCACTTGAAGGTAATGGGGTTTTCCCAATCTACAGTAAACATCACGTCTAGAATTCAATGACTCCTATGTCAGGTTGAACCAGAAAGAGTCGCCCTCGCGCAAGACCCAACACCATCCATTCCCAGGAAGAGCCAAGTGATTGGGTTTGAAGGAGTTGTCTGAGGAATGGTTCGACTCAAGGTACTCGTGGAATTGATGATGAGAATCTCAACTCAAAACATGAGAATGAAACCAAGAGGAATATGTCGACTCAAGGTGTTTTCACGATGTGTGGAGGAATATCTCAAATCATGGCATTCCATAGCTGAAAGGTGGGAGCGCATAAGGGCGCAATGGAAAATCCCGACGTCCCGACCCGAAAAGTTCGCAGTGCGACCCTCCATTTTTCATAGGGGACTGTGACGGTAGCAAAGGGACCGTGACGTGCTCAGAATGTTATTCCAAGATCAGTAAATTTATCATTTTACCATTCATAGTCAAAAAAGACCAAAATGGCATTAAAAATTTACAAACTCCCAAACATCAAATTTCCAAGTCTCTGCAAGAAATGTTATTCTTATAAAAGGTTTTGAGCGCAATATTCTTAATGTGAATTGTGTAACATGGCCCATGCTATCAATTTCACCAAAAGGGGACGAGTAGATGAGGAATAATTGGATCCATTTTCATAAGATGGCACACGACCCAGGGAAATCAGTATCAAATAAATGGCAATGAAAGCACTAGATATTTTTCAAAAATGAAAAAACCTCCTAGCACAAAAGGTTAAGATCTCAATCAGGAATCCAAGGACACACTTGTAAGAAGTAAAACATCATTAGACATGCCCACGTCTGCAAAGCTTTCCAGGAAGGAAAGATAACTAGAAAATCATACAAGCTGAAGGAAAGAAGGCCACAAGAGTGCTTGAGTTGGTATAAATAAGTGTATAGACATATGAACAAGCGGAGAACTAAAAGAGAGCTTTACTGCATACTATTTTCGGATGATTTCAACATAATGGTATCATGCCTGTGTGTCACAAAACGGAAGTCTTTGGAAAGATACTACATAACGGTGTATAACCAACTCAGCAAGTAAATAAAAACTTTGAGATCGGATAATAAGAAAAAGGACACCAGCGGCGGAAAATTATTTGGAGAATCATGGAATTTTTTATCAAGTGTCCGCTATGAGAAAATTCCAGCAAAATGGGAGCAGAGAGAAGAAATAAAATAATAAATAACACAGTTAAATCAATGATTATCTCATGTCGAATTTCAAGACATTATTAGAAGTATAGGTTGTTGTACTGAATTTAACACATTTTTTCAGGAGAGAGGGTAACTTCCTGGGAGGTTTGGCTCAAGAAGAAGCCAAGTTTGAAATATTTCAAGTGTTTAGAAGCAAATTATACATAGTGAATAAAGAAGTAAACCGATTAAAATGTGACAGCCGAGGAGATGAAAATATTTTTCTTAGTTATTCATTCAAAATTAAAGTTTATGGGTGTGTTATAACAAGAGACTTCACAAAATTATTGAAAGTAATGATGCCACGGTAGATGAAATATATAATGGAATTTGTGACAGAGAAAATGGTAGTGAAGACGAGGAGAACGATCCAGTGAACCATCATGTAGAAACTCGAAGTGACTTAAAACGTTGAGTTGGATATGATGATGAAGGTGGGGAAGCTCAAGCTCCTGCTAATTCTAGAATAACATGCAGAAGAAAGCAGGTTGATAAAGACGATATTGTGAGAGACAGGTTTTCTTATGTTCAAACCAAAAGAATAAAAAACTTGCAAGGTACAATACTTTTATCCTGAGTGGAACCTAAGAATTTCACTGAAACTGACATGAATGAAAGTTTGGTCAGGGCTATGCATAAAAATTTTGACAAGTTTGAGAAGAACCATACTTTGTATGTAGTTTCAAGACCTCAGGACAAGAATGTTATAGGCACTAAATGAGTACATAAAAATAAGCTAAATGAAAAAGGCAAAGTGATCAGGAACAAGGTCGGGCTAGTATGTAAATGTTATGAATGGAATTGATGTGCATAGACTTTGATCCGGTGCCAAGGCTAGAAGCAATGAGATTAATTCTTGCAATTATTTTTCAAGGTTCAAAATATTTCATATGGATGTCAAGCCGGCCTTCATGAGTGGTGTTCTATAGGAAGAGGTCTGCATTTGTCAACCAGATACTTCCCACTTGACGATGATGGAAGCAAAGTGTAAAACATGCACGGGAGTCTTGTATTAAACACTTGACTCATTTTCGAAACAGTTGACGCTCACGAGAAATGAAGTTGATCAGATTTTGAAAGCTAAATTATAGCGTTGCTTTATGTGGCTGGTAATATATTTGGACGAGCAATATTATTACAGCAGTTCGGAGATGGGGATTACAAAGAAACAAAGCTATCGCGCCAACAAGTACTCGGGGAGACTCGATCCTGAGACCACCCACGAGACCCGCAGAGACGCAACCACTAGGCTGCACCCCTGGGGGCATTTGGACGAGCAATAAAATGTGAAAAGTTTCCAACATAATGAAAAATGTATTTGGGGTATATTTGATTAGTGGATTAACATTACTTTTGGGTTTATAAGCAGTAAAAAAGGGGAATGGGGCATTTATATCGCAACACAAGTATGTTAGAGAGGTGTTGAAAAGGTTTCATATGGACAAAAGTAAACTAGTCAATACCCACTCGCTAATAATGCTAAGCTTATAAAAGATGAACATGGGAAGCCTATAAATATTACGGGATACAGACAGATCATTAGGAGTTTATTATTGTCTCATAACCCCTAAGGCCAAACATAGTATTTTTTGTGTCTAATAAAAATATATCAGAGTGATTTTAAAGTGTCATGTGACAACAGTGAAGAGGGTCCTAATATACATTGAGAGTGCTATTGACTTTGGGTTATTTTATGTGGCAAGTACAGAACAGAAGTTGATAGCATTCGCAAATGTTGATTGGGTCAATTGATGATAGAAAGACCACCTTTGGAGGGGAATTTTTCCTGGGAAGTAAATGTGTCATGATTGAGCAAGAAGCTCGTACAATTTAAGTTGAACACGTATTCCACACATGATCGCACTCTCAACTGTTGTGGACGAAATAGTAACTTATTGACTTCAGGGATGTCCATATTCTGTGATAACAGCAGTGCTATCAAGTTTAGGAAAAACAAATTAAGCATTCCATAACCAAGGATGTAGAAATTAAATATAATTTCATCAGGAGCAAAATGGAATAGAATGTTTTGAAGTTCGATCATATTATAAAAGAAGGCCAGCTTACATATTCACCCATGCACTGCCAATACCTACATGAGAAAAGCACAAGCTGAATCTTGATGTTCAACCTTAGTGTAATGCTTGAATTTGATGAGGTACACTCATATTTTCCCTCATATTCAATGTTTATCAGTTAAAAGTGTGTTGTTAGAGTCTTACGAAGAAATTTGAGAAGGTGTTGTGATATTGCGAAAAATGGATAACTTCGAATCATTGATTATTTATTCTTATTGCCACCATAGATCATGTCTCGCATAAGCTTAGAATTTAATGATTAAATTTCTTAGCTGAAAAAAAGTTCGTTGAATTTATTGACAGAGTGGGAGATATAGCATCTTTCAAAGGGGTGGTAATTGAAAATTCAAGTAAAACCATTGTTGCATATTTAAATGTGTATGGAAGTTGACAAAAAAAAATCAAAAAGGGGGATTGTTTAACCCTAAGTCATTGTTAGAGTTGAATTTATCTTTAACAAAGGTGACTGATGTGTGATGAAGGTGTTTTTAGAGAATTACGGAGCTTTAGAAAGAGTTGATAATGCTTTAAAAGATAGAATATTATTTGAAAATGTTGTGGAAGGTTAGCATTTACTTTGAGAATATTTTGTATGATTATTGTAATATATGATTTCAAGAAAAATAATGATTTTATTTATGAAGAATTTTGGAGATCAAGTATAATAGAATCGGTTGTGCAATTGATTAATGTAAGAAAAAATGAAGATGTTGCATCAGATGTAAAATGAAGGAGTTGCATCCGGTGGAAAAGCACAAGCAGTGTTGTGCTTGGTAAAGTTGCATGAAGCGGAAGAATTCCATTAAGGTGTGTAAAGTAGAAAATGGAATTTGTCGCTCTGCGTTAAGCAAAAGTGAACACAATGTGTAAATGATGTTGTGTATGTGAGAGTTATATTTAGGTGAAGTGAAGGTGATGCTTATGTGAGAGTTGCGTTGGGTAGATTCCCACTAAAGTATTGCATGCAGTAGACTTTGATGTAATAAATGTGCATCTAATAGAGCTACATAACTTATGTTGCATAACCAATGTTTCATCAAGTAGATGTCGAGGAACAGTGATGTGTCCAGCAGATCAAAATCTCACATACGGACTGAAGAAAAAATTAACAATGGAAAATTGGATTGATTATGAAGAACAAGCGCGATTAATCATATAGTTATGATGAATCGACCAAGCCTGCCTAAAATTTACAAAAGAAATCGACCGTACAACTGATCTAAGATCAACCGTAACTAAAATTTTCAAAGGTTGGATCAAACATGTAATTCAAGTGGATCGACAGTGAGTTATTTGATTTGATGAGATGAAGAAATTCATTATACGATTAAGAAGTGATAATATGGCCACGGACCCCTGTTTTGGTGTTGTACATCTTCAAAGTGTGTTTATTTAAAATAAGAAATTGTTAAAATTTTGTGAAGGATATTTTGAAAATAATTCAAATAGAAGATAAAGTCCATTTAAATGCATTTAAATGGAAAAAATCAAGGAATCATATCCGTGACGGAGCACCCAAGGGGATTGCAAATTGATCAAGTCTTAAAGAAGAAAAAGATCCTCAGGTTTTTGGAGAAGATAAATTTAAATATTGAATTTGGAGTCATTTATGAATATTTTGACAAGGTGATATTCGTGGAAATTAAATGGGGGATTTTCAGTGGAAATTCAATGGGAGATTTTTAGTGGAAATTCGATGTGTTCTGTAAGGATAGGGAAAATAAGGTATTGATGATTTTGTGCAATTTGAAGAGAGAGAAGGAACGTGAAGAAATGTTTACAGTGGTGTGCAGTCACTGGAGACGTGAAGAACTTGAAGATCATTGCATTCCTAAAGGAGATTGTGTGTGGTAATTCACATCCATTTCGAAAGGGTGTCATTGTTTACTATATTTTATTGATTTCTTTGAGGCAATGAGTCATGGGCAGTGTGCTTACTAGTATTTATGTTCCAAATTTTATCTTAATCTTCATCTATAAAGATAACAACCTGATAGAGATCCAGACACCTGGAAATCAGCAGATTCTAGAAGGGGTATAAAGGTAACTATAGGGGAGGCATGCAAACTGGACAACCAAGTTCGGCTGAGGCTTGGGCGGGAGTGCTAGGTGTCTCGAGTTGCTCTTCTCTTCTTCTTCCATCTCTTCCTCCGGCCTGTAATTCTGTTCCTATTTCTTAATATACAAGAAGTTGGTTCTTTGTTCTCTATCAATTGGTCTGGTCTGTCATTCTTCCACTCTTTGTTGCCAGAATCATCTCGATCCACGGAGACCACTGTCATTCTTCACTACAAGCTTTTCACACAGTGGCAGCACTCACTGCCGGACTGTCACTTGGAGGTGGCACACCCAGCCGGATCGCCTTCAGGGGAAGCGCGCACCGCCTTCTTGCGTCAGAGGCAACCTGCACTGCCGGATTTTCACTTCTGGGGGCGGTGAGTGCGGCGGGATTCCCTCACACAGGAGGCACAATGCCGGGATTGCTCGCAGGAGTGACTCGCATGGCCAGACTCATCACCCCGTGTTGTCGCGCAACCATGGAGACTCGTTCCCAACCTCCTTTTGATGCCATGGAGCAACGCATGGGAAGCCTGGAAACAGCAACGTTCTGTCTGGCGTCTGGTAAGAACAAGACCCAGAAGATGCACTTCAATGTATTAAGGTAGAAAAGGAGGAGGGTACAGAGAGAAAACTGACACTTACATAAACAGCAATTCCCCGGGTGAACCAAAGCCCCACCTATTCCAAGCCTCCAGACCGAAGTACCAAGTATTTCCCCCCCTGACACACTACGACTCTTATACTATTTAAAGGATATTCAGGAGAATCTTATTAAAGCTGGCTAAAAGACTCCCCAGCTCCTAACAGATCGCTGGGACCACCACTACCCAAAACAGAACTGGGACCACAGGCTGAGTCACCCCAACTAACTGCCTGGGGAGTCCTTCAAACCCCTCGGCTAAACTGCCTATGGGGACTGCTTACTCCTCCTAGTGTAGACCTTCAAAG
This sequence comes from Viscum album, assembly GCA_963277665.1. Classification (NCBI taxonomy): domain Eukaryota; kingdom Viridiplantae; phylum Streptophyta; class Magnoliopsida; order Santalales; family Viscaceae; genus Viscum; species Viscum album. Next base: position 1,618,467,286 of record OY728158.1, read on the forward strand.
GTTCGGATCCTTCCTAGTTGTATCAATCGCCCCTTCAAGAAGTGCAGCCTTGTCCTCAAGGCTGCAGGAGGGAAATTGATTCTGAATAATGTAATCGTCCACTCAGGTGGCGTCTTCTGTGGAGTGGTCCTTCCACTTGATAAGGCTCCGGGGTGTAGCCACACCGGTGGAAGAGAAGCATCGGGCCAGAATGCAGTCCGGTTCCAGGACTGGCGAGGTATCGGTGTCCAGAGCAGACGGTAGCGACTGCTGCAGGAGATGATTGCCAATGGCCCAATTCAATTGGGAGACGTGAAATACAGGGTGAATCCGGGCCATTGTAGGTAAGTCGAGGAGATAAGCCATGCTGCCCACCCAACGGAGAATCAGAAAAGGGCCATAAAATCTAGGGGAAAGTTTTTCGTGAATGCGATGGGCGACAGATTGTTGACGGTGGGGGCGAAGTTTGAGGTAAACGGTGTCACCTGGCTGGAAAGAAATGTCGCGATGGTGCCTGTTCGCTTGATGTTTCATGTAATTTTGTTAAAGGGAAAGATGGTGGTGAAGCTGCTGGAGAGCTTCCTGACAATCAAAGTAATGCAGCGGCCACCGCTTCCACTTGGATTTCGTTGGGCAGCCAGGTCACCAGGGCAGGTGAACGGCATCCGTAAACAGCTTCAAAAGGGGATGTCTTAATGGAGGAGTGTCAAGTGGTATTGTACCAAAGTCAGCCCAGGGGGGCCAAAATGACCATTTTTTGGGCTTACCCGCAGCGATTGACAACTTTTGTTTGGCCGTCGGATTGGGGGTGGTAGGCAGAGCTCATTTGTAGTTTGGTACCCTGCAGTCAGAAGAGTTCCATCCAAAAGTGACTCACAAATATAGGATCCCACAATTGTTTTTGGGATGCAGAGGCGAACGACCTCTTTGGCAAATAAGTCGTTGACGGTCTTGGTTGTAAATGGATGCTTTAACGGAAGAAAGTGAGTGTACTTCAAAAATCTATCCATGACAACCATGATGGCATCATGACCCTCAGATTTGGGTAACCCCAGTGATGAAATCAGTAGAGAGGTCCTCCCAAATGGTTGCCGGAATGGGAAGAGGTTGGAGGAGGCCCGCCGGAGAAAGTGTAGAGTATTTGTAGCGTTGGCAGGTGTCACACTGCTGAACGTGCAGAACATGGCGGCACATGCCTACCCAGTATAGATTTGCACCAAGTTTGCAGTATGTGCGGTAAAAATCTGAATGGCCCCCTTGAGGAGAGGCATGGAACTCTTCGAGGAGGCATGGTATCCAAGAGGAGGTGGCTGAAAGGACGAGTCGGCCATGGAAAAGTAGGACATCCCAAGAAAGAAGAATCCTTTTGGAGTGGGACTGTCAGTCCGTAGACTATGAATAATATTGCTGGTGAAAGGATCGTCGAGCAGGCCAGCCGTTAATGTGGAACCCTGCTGCCGGAATGGGGAGGAGATGGATAATGGGCAGGCAGCGCATTCGTCGCGTCGAGAAAGGGCATCGGCTGCTGTATTGTCCCGGCCAGGTTTGCACCGAATGTCAAAGTTATAACAGAGGAGTTTGGCAATCCAACATTGTTGATCGGATGAAGTGATTCGCTGGTGCAGCAGGTATTTAAGGCTGCACTAGTCAGAGAAAACCACAAAGGGACGACCCAAGAGGTAGGGTCGCCAATGTTGGATGGACCAACACCATAATTTCTTTCTCATAAGTGGACTTGAGAGGTTGTGATCAGCAAGGGCCCTGAAATAAGCGATTGGGCGCTGATTTTGCATGAGGACCGCACCGACGCCGCGACAGGAAGCATCACACTCAACTTCAAAAGGGAGGGAAAAGTCTAGAATGGCCAGAACTGGGGTTGTTGTCATTGCTCGTTTGAGTGTGTCAAAGGCATGTTGAGCAACCAAGGGCACGGAGAATCCATCATTCTTGGTCAGGTGGGTGAGGGGTTGAGCAATCTTGTCGTAGTCTTGGACAAATTTGCGGTAATAGCCTGTGAGGCCTAGGACCCCCACGAACTCCTCGAACTGAATGGGGAATTGGCCAAGCAAGAACGGTCTGGATTTTGATCGGCTCCATCACAACGCCCTCATGGGAAATTATATGGCCCAAATACACTTGGGTTTGAGCAAAGGAGCATTTTCCTGCATTGACAAAGAAATGGTTGTCGTGGAGGAGCTGAAAAACCGCCTGCAGGTGTTGCACGTGGGAGTCCCAAGCCGGGATACTAAAATATCATCAAAAAAAAATGAGGACAAACTGTTGGAGATGTGGCCGGAATAAATCATTCATAGTAGCCTATAAAGTGGAGGGAGCATTGGATAGACCGAAGGGCATTAGCAGAAATTCATAGTGGTCATTATGTGTGCGGAAAGCAGTTTTCTCTAAGTCAGCCTCTGTCATCCGAAATTGATGATAACCAGACTAGAGGTCCAGTTTTGAAAAGAAAGTTGTGTCGTGCAACTCATCCAGCAATTAGTCTACGACTGGAATAGGAAATTTGTCTGAAATTGTGGCCTTGTTGAGGGCTTGATAATCTACACATAGGTGCCGGGAAGAGTCTTTTTTTTTAACCAGGAGAACCGGGCAGGAATAGGCACTGGTACTAGGGCGGATGAGACCCTGCTGCAGCAAAAGGGTCACCTGCTGCTCAATGACAGTTTTGTGAACATGTGGGTAATGGTACGGGCGAACCGAAATTGGGCCTTGGCCGGGATACAAAGTGATTTGTGATCAGGAGGGCATAGAAGAGGTAAACCGAGGAGGGCCTAGAAAATGGAATTAAATGTCCCAAGCATATGATGTTGTGGTTGTGGCGGCGCAGGTGGAGGGTCATCGGGGCTAGGGAGGAGGGAGGCCTGGGTAAAGAGGACAGCAGGTTGGAAATGTCGTGCATCCCCTAAGGGTGTGGAGTTGTTGGTCGGTGCGGAATTTCATTGTCATCGTCTGCCAATTGGTGTAAGCCGCATCCCCGAGCGTACGCAGCCAAGCAATACCGAGAATGAAATCCAGCCCACCAATATCTAAGACATGAGCATGAGCGTCAAGAGTGCAATGATAAGAGCCCAAATCCAACCATATCTGCTGGCAAAAACCTGTGGTAGAGAACAAGTGAAGGTCGTCGAGCTTAACGGGTCGTACAACAGTGGACTGGACAGGGAGGCTAAGTAAGGTAACCAAGTTAGGGGAAATGAAATTGTGTGTAAAACCGTTGTCGATAAGAACCGAGAGGGGAATACCGCCGAGTTTTCCCTCCACTCATGGGCAAAAACAAATCAGTGCGCCGGTGGGGAGGGTGTAGTGGCTGTGGAAAAATCCAAACCAAACATTCAGCAGCATCGGATGGAGAATCTTCCAGGGGATCCGAAAGTACCGGAGGGGCGGGTGTGTCAGCTGGCTGGGTGAGCTCATCCTCACCCAAGTGGATCACCCAAATTTTAGAATCTGAACATTTATGCATAGAGGTGAAAGGCTTTGCACATTTGAAACTGAGACCCTTTTAGCGTCGGTCCTCCCACTCGTGAGGTGATAAGTGGTGAACTCCCCGTCCAGCGGGGGAGAGGTGTTGGAGAGGCACAGTGGCGGGAAGACCCTTCTCCAGTGGGTAGCAACAGTCAGGGCGAGGAGGCTACCACGAAGTAGGGGAGAAACTGGGACGTATAGGGGGCGGTCCCGCAAACCCCTCCCGAGGAGACCAAGCGCGCCAGGGAGAACCGCGGACCTGGTGCACAACTCCACGATTAATGACGAGCAAGACGCATAGCCTGCAGACGTGTTTCCAAGCTATGAATGTGAACCCAATCACAGATTTCCTCCTGGAGGCCATGGACGAAATAGTCGATGTACTGTTGCTTGGGTAGACGAGGAATCAAGGAGCTCAAGCACTCAAAACTCTTCTACATAATCTTGCACCGAAGAGAACTATTGAAGGGCGACTAATTCTTCATAAGGATTTTGTATTTCGAGGCCTCAGAAGCGATCCAGCTGTTCGGCTTTCAAAATTGGCCAGGTCGTTGAAGGATGGAGTTCCTGAACAATGGTGAACCAGTGAATAACCTTGTCAGCCATACTAATATGCGCGAGGGGAACTTTGGCGTCATCTAGTGTGTGGTTGAGCTGGAAGAAAAGCTCTGCGCGGACGATCCAGCCTCGAAGATCGAGGCCATCAAACTGTGGCAAGTCGAGGCGGTTGGGTGCGGAAGGAGAGTGTTGGAGCATGGCGAAGGGCCACTAATTCAGAAGCCAGATATTTGAAGAACTCAGACTGTTCAGTGCGAACTGCAAACATAGTTGATTCCATTGTGGAGAGAGAGGACTCCAGGGTACCCACCCGTTGTTCGAGATTGGCTTGGCGGGCTTGGCGGGTCACTATGGCAGGGACGGCAGGTCGGACCAATTTGGTAAGAACAAGGCCCAGGAGATGCACTTCAATGTATTAAGGTAGAAAAGGAGGGTAAAGTGAGAAAACTGACACTTACAGAAAACAGAAATTCCCAAGGTGAACCAAAGCCCCACCTAGTCCAAGCATCCAGGCCGAAGTACCAAGTATTTTCCCCTCCTAACACACTACAACTCCTATACTATTTAAAGGATATTCAGGGGAATCTTATTACAGCTGGCTAACACTCCCCAACTCTCAACAGACTGTTGGGGCCACCACTACCCAAAACAGAACCGGGACCACAGGCTGAGTCACCCCAACTAACTGTCTGTGGAGTCCTTCAAACCCCTCGACTAAACTTCCTGTGGGGACCGCTTACTCCTCCTAGTGTGGACCTTAAGGGTTTTGGATCCTTCCTAGTTGTATCAGTGTCAACAATACATTCGTTTATAAAGAAGCAAGCAGAATTCTGAGATACCCTATCTAGTGTGAAGTGTCGCTTGGAGAAGAAGTTGTCGCCTCAATGAGCGACCTCACCTTCTCTGTCGACCACACTGCCTGAGGCGCATCCTGCAGCGTTTGGCGCTATAAGGTCGCTGGAATCCTAGAAAACCATACCGAGTCTGGTGCAACGTATGGAGATGATGATGCCACGGGACGACACACGGCCATTGGAGGACATGGCGAAACTGGACATGCATATGACGCTGATGTCACAGCAGGAGGCGACTCCGCCTTCTCAAACGATCGCACTGCCTATTTTGCAACGTTTGGTGATATGGAGGTGCAAGGGCGCGACGCAGCGGCACTGACTGGTTTGACTTCGACAGTGGAATCAGTTGCGCTGAAAATAAGGACCAGGTAGAATTCTGGAAATCTAAACACAATATGGTGCAACTAGACTTCGATCAGGAACGTCAAAACACGACGGGAAAGGGGGCAAGGGAGTTGGGGAACGAGCCATGAGCTGGTATGCAAGTGGGCGTATGCAGCCGTGGTTCAACTACACGGCCCAATTACAAGCAATCTGCTTGGCCAGGTATGTTGCACCAGCTAATATAGGAGTAGATCCCCAGGTTTATGGAGGAATATCATGCAGATTTTACAAGCAAGAAGAGGGGTTGTGGCAGCAGAACTCATGGCCCAGTTCACAGCAGAGCACAAGGGGCCTTCCCGGTGGAAGGAGGAGAAGTGTTACAGGAGAAGGAACCCCCAACTTCATCTCTCCAAATGGGGCCCCGCGAAGAAGGGGCATATGGGAGATTGCTTGGGATGCAGGTGTGGCAATGGCGCATTTTAAAAGACCTCAACAGCGCGGTCTTCAATCAGCAGTGCTGTTTGGTTCTGCCCAAAGTGCAAAAGAAAGGTGTGTCTGGGAGATTGCTCAGCTCATCTGTGTAGAAAGGACACCTTTCTTCAGTCTTGTGGACAAGACTGATTTCCAAAGCGGGGTGAGTGAGAGAGATCCGGACACTTGGAAATCAGCAAACTCTAGAAGGGGTATAAAGGTAACCAAGTGGAGGGATATAGCCTGGATAACCAAGTGGGGACAGCTGGGGGGGGGGGGGTAGGACTCCCGCATGGAAATCATCAGAGATTCTAGAAGGGATATAAAGGTAACCAAGTGGAGGGATACAACCTGGATAACCAAGTGAGGCAACCAAGTGGAGGGATACAACCTGGATAACCAAGTGAGGCAGCTGGGGGGGCGGTGGGGTAGGACGCCCACATTGGGATCAAGGGGAGATGGCAATGCTGTAATAAGGGGAGGGCTGGAGCGAGGGAAAGGTGCGAAAGAATATTCTGGAGCCTACATAGGCGGTTCAGCTGCTTGGGCGGGAGGGTTGGGTGTCTCTCAAGTTACTCTCTCTTCCCCACCCCTTCCTATCTCTCAATATACAAGAAGTTGGTTCTCTATTCTCTATCACAAGCCGACCTTATTTAAAAGATATGAATTCTATTCTCCTTCTCTATCACAACCCGACCTTATTTAAAAGATATGAATTCTAGGAGCCCCAACCTTATTTAAAAGATATGAATTCTAGGTATTCTCCTTCTCTATCACTACCCGACCTTATTTAAAAGATCTGAATTCTAGGTATTCTCCTTCTACATAGTATCAAAGCAGGATCCCCAACCATAAAGCCCTCTCTTCTCACTTTTCACTGCCCCCCCCCCACTCTAGGTGCATTCCCCTTGAAGTCGGTGCCGCCCACTCAAACTCATCCCTATATCTGGCGCATCTCGAACATGCCCTTTTCTGTTGACATGCCACCCCACCTTGTCACACAATCCCATCTACCCTCCGTGCGACTGACGGTGCCTCCTGCATTGATAATCCCCCAGCCCTCTGTGACGATCATTTCCCCGCGACACTCACCACTAAGCATGCTCTTTGTGCACCTCTTACATGTCTCTCTGTAAGAACCCGGTTCTTATTCTTGAGGTACGGGTTTCTTCTTTTCCTTTTTCCTTTAAGGTTTTTTTAGAAAATAAAGAAAATGAGGAAAAATCCCAAATTTTGTGGGCACACGCCGTGTACTTAGTATTTACACGTTGTGTAATCAGTCGGCAGGAGAATAGTAAGGCGGTGGAAGCAGCCGCCAGCGAAGCAACAGTACACGCCGTGTACTCAGAAATACAAGTCGTGTACTCATGTCGACAGATGAACAGTTCGACGGTGAAAAGTAGCCACTAGAGGAACAGTTAAAAAAAAGGAAAAGTACACACAGTGTACTTGAGAGTACACGCCGTGTAGTTTGTTTTGTTCGCTTAAAACGGGCAGTAGCCTCCTCTTTCGACAGAGGAAGCTTAGGACGTCAGAAGAGCGCGGGAGAGAGGGCCGGAGCTTGGAGGAGCTCCCGATCGTCCACCGGAACTCGGATTCCTTCGCTGTCGATCTCAATTGAACCGCGCGGGTGAGTTCTTCACTCTTCTTGAACCCTGTCTTCCAATTCTTTCTAGAGGGAAAGTTATTTGAGTTTGAATGGGTGAACGTTTATCCCAGATCTACGTAGTTCTCGGACGTTTTGGGAGGCGTCGTTCGCGTATATCGATCAGTGGAGATCAAGGTAAGTGGTCTGATGTTTAATTCCAACTGTTGTGTTGTTTTTGTGTACCATTGTGGTACGCGCCCATGTTTGGGGTGTCGTATGGCTGCGGCCTTGATTAATTAAATACCTAAAATTGTGTAGGATCATTGTTTGGATCCAAAGCCACCCCGTGGGTGCGTTTCCCTTGTTTAGCCGTTTGACTAGGATACTCGTGGGTATGCCGTGATTTAGCATGCTTTGAATTTTCTTGAGGGAAAATGTATATAATTGCTTGCTTATGTGTTGGGCTCGGCCCGGTTGCTTGTTTAGCCTGAGGGAAGTGTTCTCATGCCTGAGGGCAAGTGTTTCGTTTAGCCTGAGGGCAACTTCTCTTATGCCTGTGGGCAGTTGCTTCCGTGCCTGAGGGCATTATTTCGTACGCCTGAGGGCAATATTCATTATGTCTGTGGACAATCACCTGAGGGTTTCGATTCTGATTACCTGGGGGTAAGGTCTTGCATATCTGAGGACTCTGTTTACTTCGTATATTCACTGTGGTGATTTTACATGTTATACCTGTCAAGCTAAAGCACAGGCTTGGTATTGTTTTACCTAATACTTGTTAGATAGCTTGTTGTGGTTTTTGTTGCGGCACTGTATATGGGATTGTCGGTTGAGGCTGAGTCTAGGGAACTTATAATTCAATTATATTGAATTGTTAAATAATAATTGAATGGAATTAGAACTGGTAGGAATGTTTACTTTTTAGTACTCTCTGGTTTACTGCATTTCTATTACTGCACACTGCTGTCGCACAAATTCACTGACAGTTGGGCACGGGCTTTTGGTGTGGTTGCCTACTGAGATTTATTTCTCACACCATGTTTGGGTCATGTCTTGGGCTCAAACAGATTATATTGTTGCAAGTGTTGATAAGAGCAAGAGTCCCTATACAGGTACTTTATTGTTGCAGAGGAGTAGTAGAGCATAGGACCAAGCTTAGGCTTGCGATGCTGCTGAGTTCCTGCTGCGTTGTTTCTGTTTTGCTTTGTTGTACTTGTACCTTGAATTGTATTATTTTAGATTGCAGTGTATCCTGTTTTGACTGCTTTCTTAAACTTAGGGACATATTGCATCATTATATATATGACTATTGTCATCTTTTACTTCTGTACTGTTGTCCTTTTCAGCTTAGTATTGTTTACTGTTTCCGCTTTTAGCATGTTTGTATTTTATCCGCTGCGCTACATTTTGACAAATGAGGGCATAGTTTCCCCACTATCAGACTTACGCCTTCGCTGCTAGTCGGTAGCCTCTGGCGTTTGGGGAAATGCGTTTGAGGTCATGTGACCAACCGGGATTCGGGGCACCCGTTGAGTGGCACCCGGATCCGGGACGTTACACTCTCTAAGGTGATGACTATGCACGGGTTCAGCACACCTCCACCATTGCCCGGATCTTTATCGTCGTTGTCCGGACTCCAACCACTTTTGACGACCAAGACTTGTTTCCAATTATACGCTAGAGTTATCTTCACTCACGCCATAGCCTATTAGATCCATACAGCAGGCACCATTTCACCCGGTCGTTTGAGTCTGCATGAAAAGCGTTCCACCCGGCCGTTGGGTCAGCAAGACGTATGTCATTCCACTCGGCCTTTTGGGTTTACACAGAGGGCGTCGTTTCACCCAATTGTTTGGGTCCACAAATCAGGCGTCATTTCACCTAGTATTTTTAAGGCTACTCATCAATCATCGTTTCATCCGATATATTCAAGCCTTGGAGTTCATCAACGCACCAGTTATTTTTACTTCAATTTAAATTTTTTTTATCGCGAGGGGGAGCTAGCTCATGTAGAGGAGGACGCAACCACACAAGGCAGCATGCATTCAATGTTTTTATTTATCATTTTCTAGTCTCTTTTTATGTGGCATGTTGAGTGTGTCACTTTAGTGTTAGGAGTATATATTCAAGCATCGGCCATCGTCAACATGGGAGTTCATCGGCGCGGCAGTTATTTTTACTTCAATTTAATTTTTTTTATCATGAGGGGGAGCTAGCTCATGTAGAAGACGGAATCACACAAGGCGGCGAGCGTTCAATGTTCTTATTTATCATTTTCTAGTTTTTTTTGTGTGGCATGTTGAGTGTCACTTGAGGAGTATTAGGAGTATATATTTTGTTTTCTTTTATTATATATTCAAGCTAAGTAAACCTAGTTTGATGGGAAGTGTCAAGTATTTAGATATTTTAGGTATTAAGATACTTGACATATGAGTCAACGGTAAAAGATTTGACTGGGTCAATAGATTCAATTGTATTTATGTTCCAAATTGTATCTTTATCTTTATCTATAAAAAATATAAAACTCGGCCTCATTTCAGAGGTACAGATTCAGGGTATTCTATTTCTACAATGATATATGAGTCAACGGTCAAAGATTTGACTGGGTCAATAGATTCAATTGTATTGATGTTTCAAATTGTATCTTTATCTTTATCTATAAATATAAAACTCAGCCTCATTTCAGAGGTAGAGATTCTGGGTATTCTATTTCTACAATGATGAATAACTGGTTTCATTGGTAGCTAGATAGATTGAGTCGAGACTCAAAACAGGGAAGGGGGGATCTCTTATTTTTCAAAATCTCTTACCTGGACTCGTTTTGTTGATAATTGTTTGGGCATCCTTCTTTTGTACGTAGTCCTCTGGTTTCATTTATGTATGACATTAGTGCATATCATATAGTGGTTAGGTTCTTTATTCAGGGTCGTAGCTTTTGTACTGTTTTTGTACTTGTAATATATATTGTATACGTTTAGCATGATGGGGGCATAAATACAGACAGATCGGATACCATTATAGCTCACTTCCGCCTCCTCCCATAGTCGTCTGTGAACAGTTGCTTCCTCTTCTTCAAACCCAAATTTGCCATCTCCCCCGGCTGCCGTCCCATCCCACGCTTTGATGGCGTCACGTTCTGCACACTCCACTCGTTAAAAAACTCAAAAGAAAATAAGAGAAACCTAAAATGGAAGAAACTTGAGCCACCTTCTTCTCTTTACGAGTCTGCCTCTCCCTTTCATCATACTCCTGGTTCTCCCGCTCCACCAACCGAATAAGCGTGTCGCACCTCCGTGCTAGTTCTTGAGTCGTCCGAGATTTCACAAACCAATCAAAACGAAACAGCGGTGAAATCCTGAAGGCCACCTTCAGCTCATCCCAGTTCCCGTACCCCAGCCTGTGCACCATACAAATCATGAACCGATCACACTCCTCATTGTACAGCTTCCCTTTGTTCTGCCCATACTGGATTTTCAGTTCAAGCCAAGGATTCTTATAACGATCCAGCTTCTTTCCAACTGCTCTCATGATCTCATCCTTCCGAGAAATTCTTGCCTCCCCCCTTTCAATGTTCTTCATTATTCTATCATAATCATTCAACTCTCTGTATCTTTCCTTGAAAGCTTTTGCATACCGTTCAACTTCCTCCTCTGTTTTCCCTTCAATTTCAGAGGCAATACTCTTTATGTCATTCCGTCCATACTTCTCACAAGCTCTGATAAAAGTGTTGAAATCTCTTCTACTCCATGATGAAAAACCCTAAAAACACACCATTTTTCCAATTTTAAATGAAGGGGCTCATCGCAGGAGCCAATCTAATTACGGTTTTATTACTCACTTCTTCTAGAAGCCGCTCCTTCTCTTCCCTTTCTTCAGCAGTGAGGGGATCTCCCAGCTCTATCGTAGTACACATAACAGGCACTGGTTTTATTGAAAGCATAGATGAAGAAAAAAATTGCAATTGTGCTCTGTACAATACCTTCGGTGTCATCAACATCTATGGAGTCTTTTAATTGCTGATTTCTTTGTTGTGCCTGCAAGGTAAATATTAATTATATTATTTGATACAACCAGCACACTGTAGCTAAATGAGACTCAGATGTCACTTACCATGAGGAATCGTACTTCCTTTTCGTACAGCTCGCTTAGCCGTTGTGTGTTAAAAAACTGAAAATCATGCCTGATTTACAATTTCATGAAATAAAAGATGTTATAAACAGAAAGCTGCAAAATCGCCAAACAGGAAAAGAAACCTAAAAAATGCTTACAATGGGGGCATGCGAGGGATCCGGGGCTCTTTCGGTTTTGCAGGCCCACCTTGCCGCATTGTTTGCTTGAAGTAGTCGGACTCCGAATAACTATTTATCATAAATGACAAAATATTGAGAAAGTATGATTCAGACTTTCAATTTAATGTGCATGGAAAACACTTACTTGCGTTTCCGCTCTCTTTTTGGTGGCTCAATCCAGTTTTCACTCACTATTTTCTTAAAATCAAACTTGTTCTCATCCTTGTCATCATCAAAATCATAAAATTCAGCATTATCATCCATTTTAAATTGAATAGCTTCTTCTGTGAACTTCTTCATTTTCGCATCGAGCTCAGCTGTTGCCTCTTCTCCTTTTGCAATGATTCGGTCTATATCCTCATCTGTAATAGTGCTATCCTTGGAACTAAAAACCATTTCAGCACCAAACCTAACCATCTGCAGTAGCTCATCTTTATTAACAGCTGCACAAAACACATAAAAAAGGACATCAAGCAACTGGTACAATTTTCCAAATAAGTAGAAAGCGAAAAATGAAAATAAATACCTTTTTGCTCTGCCAATCGTCCTTGCTGGATTACCAAGGCATCAAGCGCAAGTTTCTTATAAGCCCTTTCAATGACTTTTTCTTCTATGGTAAACTGATTTCAAGAGAGATGTCATTAGCCAACAACATTAAAGCTTCGTTTAAACACATACTGAAAATTGCTCATGGCACTTGTCACTTAGGATGACAGGCACTTCTGAACAAGTGTTTGAAGATTGCTTATTGGGAAGATGCTTTTCTGCCACTTATTCAAGTGATTTGGTCATGGAATTTAAGTGTTAGTGTTTTTTTCATAAACAGAACAAACAACACTTGTTTTATTGACCTGTTTATAGTAAGTGCTATAAGCAGCTTTTATTAAGTGTTGTCAAACAGACCCTGAATGGCTGAACATTGTAAAGGATGGATATAAAAACGAAACCTCAGTGCAAAAGCGAAAAACTTGAACTTCTTTTTTCTGGCCAATCCTATGTGCGCGATCCTGTGCTTGCAGATCAACTTGTGGGTTCCTAAAATGTGATAGAAAAATCCAACAGCCCGAAAAGCAACCTAAGAGCGCCATAATTTCATTAGAGAAAAGTGGAACATGGAACACCTACCAATCACTGTCATAAAGAATGACAACATCTGCAGTTGCAAGATTAATGCCAAGTCCTCCAGCTCTAGTAGATAGTAAGAAAACAAATTTCTCACTCCCAGGGCTATTAAAGGAATCAATATAAGCATCACGATCTTCTCCACCAGTATTCCCATCAATTCGACAATAATGATATCCACAGAACATTAAATAGTCTTCGAGAATGTCTAACAGCCTTGTCATCTAAATTTCATAGAGCAAAAGAAATTAATGCCTACCTAAGATTTTCCATCTAGAAAATTTATTATAAAAAGGGACAGGGAGAGATTTTCTTTAGCCCAAGTGCCAGAAAGACAGGTTTCAGGAACGCGTACAACAACAAATCAAGCCTTGGACATCTAGGGCCAACTAAATGAAATCAAGAGAGAAATTACATGGCAGGTTGGCGTATCCATGATCCTGACTAGTATGCTTGGTTGTGATCGTATACACACAAAATCATCTTATAGATAATACACTATCACCTTTTCTAACCATTGAAACCACCTCTTACCTTTAGCAGATCTCCATGTTCCTCAAGCCATCATTCCAAGCATAGACATTTAAGAAAAACTTAGGCTATGTTTTGTGCTAAGGAACGGTGACAGGAAAAAAGAATGGGTGAGGAAACAGATATAAATCATGTTTGGTACAGGGCAAGGAAAATGCCAGTTCCATCATGCAAGGAAACCATAATCCCTTAAAATCAGGATGAAATGTCGATTCCTTCCTCAAAAAATAGATTTTATGGACTTAATTATCCCTTATTTTATACATTATTGACAAAAACGTCCCTAACAATGGAGAAAATTTATATTACATGTTTTCATTATTATATATTTCAATGGACATAACTATCCCTGATTTTATGCATTATTGACAAGAACATCCCTTAAACAATGAAAAAAATATATCTTACATTTTTCCATTATTATATGTTTATGTTATTTAACATATTCCACCACACATTTTCCATGCATGCCAAACAAACTACAAGCTCACTAATCCTTTTCTCATTCTCTCATGCATGCATTTTTCATTTTCATCAGAAATGCTTCCTGTAAAATGATAAAATGAGGTAGACCCGAACCCCCAATGTATTCTTTCTAAAGGAGCCCTTGGGGTTCTTTTATAACAAATACTAAAGACCACACCGGACCTCAAGTCCGATGTGAGATGCAGATTTCAACACTTCCCCTCAAGCTAGGTGTACATAGCTTGGACACATAAAGAAAAAACAAAGCAAGCAACAGGCTGCAAACACTTCCCTCGTAAGAAACATAGCTTGCATATGCATCTTGTATTTAAGAGAAGCTTACCTGTGAAAAAATAAGGACCCTAGAATCACGCTCCTTTAACTTCGGCAGCAACTTGTCCAGCAGAACCATTTTACCTGAAGCAAATCATTAGGGTTTATTCATCACCAATTTTGAACTTTGCCTTGGTAAGGTGAGCTGGCAGCTGAGCCCCACTTACCATACATAGAAATGATGAAGGGTCACTTTAAAATGCCTTACCGGCATTTGTAATGAGGTGATCTCCAGTTGTATAAGGTGGACCAGGTTCAGCACCTTGGAAAAGGTATGGATGATTACAACATTTACGAAGCTGCATTGCTATATTCAGAAGACGCTTGCGCTCTCCACCTGCATTTACAACTTCAAGGTCCTTTTGCAGTAAAGCCTTGTAGAACTGCTTCTGCATTTGGGACATGCCCACTTTAAGGATTGTCTCCTTTTTTGGAGGCAAACCTTTTTCAACATCTGACTTCAACCTTCGAAGAAGAAATGGTCGGAGGACCTTGAATACAAACATATACAAATGTAATTGCACGGCAAAAAATGAAATACTTGCTAGAATTTAGGTTAAAGACACACCTTGTGCAGCTGCTGAACAACCTCCTGCTGGTCATTTTCACCAGATATTTGAAACCATTCGTCAAATGTCTCCGCGGAACTAAATATCTCCGGCAGCAGAAAATTGAGCAGAGACCATAATTCATGCAGATTATTCTGCACAAAACACATAGATGTCTCAATTAGCTATATGAAAATTAAAAAAAAAACGCAAGAAATGAAAATTGATCAAAGGTTTGAATTATTGAATTCAATTTATTTTCCAGCCTCTCATCCAAACCGATAGCAAAGTTATAATTACAACAATTCAAATGCTTAGGTTAATAAATTTACGGTTACACTGAGCAGTGGATTTATAATCACCTATGGCATTCAAAAACTACAGGGTATTCACATGTGAAGGTAGGAGTGAAATATTAGCCTTCCTGGGCACCCTGCCCAAAGTTTGACCAGGACTGGCTAGGCTGCAAACCACATGGCAGGTGGCCCAACCCACCCACCCCCCCCCAAAAAAAAAAAAAAACAGGCCCGAGAGGAAAAAAATTGGGCTGGAATCAGGCAACCAGGTCCAAATTGTCCAAATGCTGAAAAAAAAAAGGTTTGGAGGACCAGGCCCGGTAGGGTAAAAAAAGAGGCAACAATTGTCCCCCATCTTCAGGGTGGAAAAGGAAATATGAAACATTGGAATCCACACACATAGAAATCTTTTTCAAATATATATATATACATACATACATACATACACACACGCACGAACACACACATGTGTGTGTGCGTATATATATCACCCACTTCAAATATAGGAACATAGAGATGTGTCGGCCAACTATAAAACAAAACACTCCTATCAAACATGGATTCATGTGCAGCCTTCACTTCTTAAAACAAAAAATGCCAAAATTAAATACTATAACTTCAGATTATTTATTTTTTAAATAAAAATTTGAAGACCAAAACAGCCAGGCCCGATCTGCAGACCCGCCCATCCTGGTGCATTGGCCTGGACCCATCTCAGGATAGAAAACTGGGGGTTTCTTATTCAGGCCAGCCCAGCCAAAAATTTTGTAGTCAGTCCCAGCCAAGGATGGCATGAACGAGCCTAGGCTGGGCCAAAATTACACCCCAACAAGCATAGAAATGGATGAAAAATTCCCCTGCAAATATTTAATAAAAAAAAACTGACTTTTTATCTTTGTGGTGATCTGCTGTTTTAGTGGCCAATAAGTAACCCTGCCCCTCATTGAAAATGAAGAAAGACAACTTGACATGCCAGATTCAATTAAGAATATTCCATGTGGTGCATACCTGAAGTGGTGTGCCTGTGATGAGAAGTCGATAGTTTGTATTGTATAGCCTCATAGTTTTTGAGAGAAGGGAATTTTCATTCTTGATGCGATGTGCTTCGTCAATGATGATGTAACGCCAGCTAAAGCGACGCAAGGCAGACTTCTCTTTAATAGCCATTTCAAAACTAGTGATACAGATATCAAATTTCCCAGCAACCAATAATTCCTCTCGTATATGTTTCTGTGCAATCAAGAAATGAAAAAATGTTAATAAGATAGCCTCGGTAAAGGAAAAGTTGAATAAATAAATAAAAATATGCAACAAAGACTGCCCAATTTACCCTATCATCTGGGTTGCCAAGTAGCTTAATAGCCCGCAGGACTGGGCAAAAACGCCGTATTTCATTCATCCAGTTTCCCAGGGTAGATTTTGGAGCAACAACCAGATGAGGACCAGTAATTCCCCTGAACTCATGCAAATATCCCAACAATGATATTGTCTGCAGTGTTTTACCAAGTCCCTGGTAATCAACCACAACATCAATTACATAACATAGATCCAAAAGTAAATGCTAAAAAAGACTACGGAGCAGCATGTTTTTATTTATCATTGAAAATACTAGTAGTCAGGGGTAAATGAATATAATTCGCACCATTTCATCTGCAAGAATCCCATTTATACCATTCTCATAGAGCCTTATGAGCCAATTTAAACCAGCAAGTTGGTAGTCTCTCATTTTCCCCTTAATACCTACGTAAAAAAAACACAAAAAACTTACTCAACATTAGAAATGAGAAATGAGGGAGAAAAGGAGAACAGGGCATGTAATCAACAGAAAACAAACATTCTATCATTGTGAAAATAAAACAAAAATGTTGGCCAATGGAGAATCCTACTTGCAACAGTGTTTCACATATTGAAAAATGATCTTAAATCAGCATAAAGATGTAGCTATCCCTTAATGAAAAAACTTGATGATGGTGAGAGAAATGACTACAGAGTGCGAATAGCAACATCAACCAGATGCATCTATTCAAGAAAAACAACATAAACTCCTTGCAAGTGCAAGTGTGCAATGATAGGGGGCACTAACAAGAGGGTTGTTTCACTAGCCGTGTATTTCCTGTGGAAAAATCATCTTCCTCGTCTTTAAGGTATTCTTCATCCTCTTCCTCCTCAGTAACTTTTGAGGCATGACGCCCCCTGATAGCAATTAAGAGTAGTCATTGACATGCCTTTTTATGAAACAAAAAATAAAGAATGGGGAAATGTGGGAATATTTATACCTTCCCTTGGTCTTCTTTAAGGCTGTAGAGTGATCTCCCTTCGCAAAATGTGCAAATATCTCTGTCTGCTGCAGAAGGAATTTCAACCGACCCTTCTCCTTCTTCTGCCAAAAAATAAAAAACGAATGTTAAGAACTCAAAAGTATATGACAAAAAAAAAAGTAGTAAATTAAAACCGTCACATGCCATCCCATCCAAAGTGAAAGAGTTCATGAGTGGTATGTTATCCAGCTAATCAATCGTGAGGTCATATGTCCAGTTTGTGGGCTCACAAACCATCATGAAAAAAACATGGAAAATTGTAAAGCAAGAGATGATACCATGTCAGCATCAACCGCAGCATTTTGCTGATCCAAAATCTCCTGAACCTTTTTTTTTCTTCAGCTTCTGCAACTCCTTGAGCCGTGTCTTCTCACGCTTGCATGCTACAGAATCTGCCGGGTTATTTACATCCTGTAGGTATAATGTGGCGCAACAATCCAATTAGCACAAATAAAACTGCAATGCCCAATTCAGTAGGGCGAGGGAATGCAGCAAGCAAACAGAAGCGAGTTCACCCAGCGTATCATCTGTTTCTAGACCCCGCCAACCTTCCATGCCGAAACAATCAAACTAGTGCTTCGATTTTTGTAGACAGCGAAAATAGTACTTGCCGCATTCAAGGTATAGACCGACAAAATTCAGAACAAAATTGTAAAACGGCGAAGGGGTGCATCATAAAGCACCCACCAACAGCATGAACCTATCGCTTTTGCCCGGTCTGCTAGCTAACTAGTTCCCGCAACATGTGATAATAAAGTACCTCTTCAGCCTGCTCGCTGCCTCTGTCAAAATTGTCGGCGATACCGTCCTCGCCGTCTGGTTCTTCATCGCCGGAGCTGGCAGACCTCGCCACCGCCTCAAGCTCCTCTTCGTCGTCTTCCTCGTTCATCTGCTCGTTGATTCGCTCATCCTCCGACGTATTCGAGCCGCTCGAAATTGTTTCATCGGAAGAAGGCGACGGCTTGGCCATGGCGCGTCTCGTCGAGGGTTTCCTCGTGCAGACGTAGAAGCACCGGAAGCGGACGAGTGTTTTTTTTTTTTTAAGTGTTTTATAAAAAAAATTAAAAATTGAAAATGCGTAGGCTAGAAAAAAATTTAAAAATGAGCGTTAAACCGACGCTGCCTTCGAGATGATGTCCAAATACGGCACGGGCGCTGCCGCCTTCCCTCCACCCCACGTTTGGCCCTGATGATCTGGCAAAGGCTCGCCTTGCATCTTTGCGTGAGGCGAAAGGCGGGCACCACGTCTTTCGCCCAATGCCCTCTAAAAGGGTACCGCTTTCTACTCCTCACTTCCATTTTCTCACATCTATCTTCATTTCACTGTTTCTATCTCTAAAAAACTTCTTTTCACGTGCGATGGAGTCGGTGGTCCGAAAAAAGGCTTGGTTTTTTGCGAAACATCATGTAGAGGTATTTTTTTATTTAATTTAAAGTTTTTAATTTATTTAATTTAATTATTTTTAGTTCTAAATATTTCATTTTTTAAACAGTTTAGTTAGTTCTAGATATTTTGTTTATTAAGTAGTTTAATTAGTTTTATATAGTTTGGAATAACAATTATTATTACTGATGATTAAGTATAGATTAAGTATATACTAAGTATAAAATAATTTATGATTAAATATTGTAAAATTTTGGTAGCATAAAAATTATGTGGTTATCTAAACAATTAAATCTATGTCTAGGTACAAATAAGTGGATGTGGCTCGGACACAAATGTACTTAGGGGTAAACCTCGAAAACACCGTTTTGAACTAGACTCAGACGGGAACTGGTGCACAACAGAGGGTCTTGTTACACTCATAGTTTGACACTCCCCGAGGATATGCTTTAGATGGTTCATATTTTATTTATAAACTACTAAAATACCTAAAAAAAGAAAAATCAAATCAGTATATTTATCAATGATAAAATGATAATTATGATTATATAAAATGAAATGGACAAAGACAAATACATTAAAGAATGAATGTTATTATTAGTAATTGAATTCTTTTTAGTTAGTTTTAAATATGTTATTCATTAAGTAGTAGTTATATATAGTTTAGAAATAATAGTTATTATTAATAATGAATAAGTATGGAATAATTAATGAACAACTTGTGATTAAAAATAAATACATATGATTAATTAATTATAATTAACTAATGAATATCATATGATTAATGATTAAAGAATGGATAATTAAAGAATAACTTAATAATGATTAACTAGTGATTAAAGAATGATTGATTACTTAAAAATTATACCAAGAAACATTAGTATCATTGTTTATGATATAACAAGATGTTCTAAATTTTTAGTATCATAAAGATTATATGGTTTATAAATAATAGTTTTTATTAGTAATGATTAGTTGTGGAATAATTAGTGAATAGCTTGGGATTAAAAGATGAATACATGTAATGATTAACTAATAATACTTACCATTGATAAAATAACAATTATGATTATATAAAATGAAATGGAGAAGAACAAACACATTAAATTACACATAAATGTTTTACAACATGCAAGAAATATCTTGACATTTTTTAATCAAACATTATTTGGATGAGATGAGCGTGACTTCATAAGTGAGTTAAAATCCAATTTATTTTTATTTGGTAACTTAATAATATCATCTAAAGATGCGTACTTAATAAGTTAAGTACATACTTGTATAAGATATTACCAAGCTATCAAATAAAAATCAGTTGGGTTTTACCTCATTTCTGAAGTTAGGCTCGTATCATCCAAACCATATTTTGTTAAAAAATGTTAGTATTTCTTGTATGTTGTAAAACATTCATGTGTTATTTTATGTGTTTGTTCTTCTCTATTTTACTTTATATGATCATAATTGTCATTTTATCAATGAGAAATAAACTAATTCGATGTTTTCTCTCTTTTTTTACATCGGTTTCCAAAACATTTTGTGACTTATATTCGAATAAACTTTAGTATCAAATTAAAGGTATAAAATTATGTTTTAAAATTTAAGTATAATAAATACTATATAGTCAACCATCATTGTCACTATCATAATCTTGATTAAAAAAACATTTTTGACGCAGAGAGTCGTGTTTGCCCGTGTGTACTACTATGAAGAAGTTATTTAAACCGAGTAAGGAACTTCTTACAATACACAACCAACAACAATGATTAGTACAGTTGATTATGTAACTCTAAGTGACCTTCAATACAGAATTCATGGTTCCTTAAATCTGGGACCCGATCAAGAGATCAAGTTTATGAGCTATAGACATTTGCAATTCTCAACAACACTGTGACATATAGCTTGTTCATTGGTTGTTGATGCACATTGAGTCCACGCAATAAACATGACATGTCTTGCATTATACAAGTCACAACATTATGCTGACTATAATGTTACATTTACATTTTACACTTACGACTCATTTCATTTGTTTATATACGCACTCCCACAAAACTAGGTTTCCGCAACACTACCCTTTAACAGCGCTAAAAAAACGTTGATAGAGGGGGCTTTTATCAGCGTTAAAAAAACCCACTGATACAGGGTACTTTTAACAATGTTAAAAAAAGTGATGTTAAAAGTGACCATTTATTAACGTTTTTTTTAGCGTTGTTAAAGGGGATCCCTTTATCAACGCTAAAAGAACTCACTGATAAAGGGTACTTTTAACAAATGTTAAAAAAAGTGATGTTAAAAGTGACCCTTTATCAACGCTTTTTTGAGCGCTGTTAAAGGGGATCCCTTTATCAGTGCTTTTTTTAGTAGCACTGATAAAGGGGGGGCTTTATCAGCGTTTTTTTCCTAGCACTGATAAAGTTTATATTTAAAAAAAAATATTTCATGAAAAATAATATATTGTTATATAAGTATATTTATATTGATATAAATACAATATATATTTTTTAGACATGTTTTAGATAAGTATAAATAGACTATTACATTTAATATATAAGAAATTTAGTAAAAATTGTTTTAAAATATTTTAAAAAATATTATTAATTAATAATTTTCTAATTATCATCGATTAATAATCATTTAATAACAATTTGAAGACACAAAAAAACCAAAAAAAATCAATAAAAGATCTAAAATAAGTTAAAAATGTAACTCAAACTTCAAACGGCCATAACTTTTGATCCGGGTGTCCGTTTGAGCTCTACAGCACATCAAATCAAAGATTGCAATGAGTTCTACGTTCTAATAACCCAAAGGAACTTTCTATCACATTTTTTTGAGGCCCAAAAAGGCTCATAAGGCCTCCAAAACCGAGTTTTTAGTCGGGATACCCTGGTTTTTTAACATTCAAACAAGTATAACTTCTGATACGGATGTCCACTAGGCCTGTACCACATATCATATCAAATATTGTTTCATTTTCTTCGATTTTACTGGTTGTGGAGTTGGAACATACTTCTGGATTAGAAGTTATGGTCGTTTTAACATTCTATGGATTTTTAAATACACATATATATGTATTTATTCATAAATATATATATGCGTGTGTGTGTGTCTATGTGTGTGTGTTGTATATACATATGTATGTATTTATTTATTTATTTATAAACACACATAAAAAACATATTTTATAAATGTATTTAAAACTAATCTTATAAATATACATTAATATACCAATAAATATACAGATAAAAAATTATAACTAAAAATATATAAATAAATAAATATAAATACAAATTAACATACTAATAAATATATATATACTAATATATGAATAAATATATATGTGTTAATATAACTAAATATATTTAAATCAATATGAATCTATATTAATATATGAATAAATATAATTATATATATATATATAAATAAATATAAATATATATTAATATATGAATAAATATATATGTATTAATATAACTAAATATATTTATATTAATATGAATCTACATCAATGTATGAACAAATATAACTATATATATATATAAATAAATATAAATATATATTAATATACGAATAAATAAATAAATAAATATATTAATATATGAATAAATATACATGTATTAATATAACTATATATATATATATATCATTAAATAGAGAAAAAAACTAAATAGCTTAGTGGTAAAGGTGCAGACGCGCAAGGGGGGAGGTCTCGAGTTCGAGTTCGGGTGGAAGTAGGGAGGGGCGCGCAGGCATGTGGAGGATGCGCGGGCAAGGGCACCGCGCGGGAGAGTGGGAGGGGGTCCGCCTAATGCTGATAGGGGGGCAAGCGTTGTTAAAAGCCCCCCCACATTATATATATATTTTTATTTTTTTTGACTTTTATCAGCGCTTTTTTTTAACGCTGATAAAAGGGTCATTTATCAGCGCTTTTCTGAGCGCTGATAAAAGGGACCCCCCTTTATCTTCGTCTCAATTAACAACGTTTTTTTAGCACTGTTAATGCACTTTTCTAGCGCTGATAAATGTCATATTTGTAGTAGTGACAAATAGATGATATCATACTACTCACTCAGTAGGATACCCATGTTTCTCAGGTCGTGTTAGACGGTGGTCAGGATCAATCGATCAGGGTGCGTCGAGCGGACTATTTTCATCACAGGGAGCCTCCACATGTCATTAGACCATACTTGCGCCATACTGGTTTCTATGGCATTGTCGTATTAAATTTCATATTTGTCGACCATCGCCTACTTATTGCCCTCGTGGAGAGGTGGAGACCAGAGACACACTTTCCACCTGCCTGAGGGAGATATGACCATCACTCTCCAGGATGCGGCAGTGCTTCTCAGCCTTCTTATCTAGGGGGATCCGTTATTGGACCCACTTGTGCATCTTGACCTGACCTTATTTAGTGATTGTTAGGCGTCGACATTTTGTCCGACCGTATGCCTACAGATGGAGCATCGATATCTATGCCTTTGTTGGAGGAGAAAATTCCACATTTACCTGATGATGTTGACAAGCAGACTCTCATGCGTTATGCTCGTGCATATATATTACGACTCGTTAGAGGGACCGTGTGTGCTGATCACTCGGGGATGCACATGCACATGATGTATCCACCCCTACTAGAGGACTTTGATTGGGTCGGGACGTATAGCTGGGGATCGACCTACTTGACATACACGTATAAAAGTATTATGTAGGCTATCCCATTATGACCACACAGATCACGGGGATGCGTAATCCTTCTTCAGATGTGGGCATGAGAGCGCGTCCCCTCATTCCGCCCTCAGCTTACTGGTTCGCCGATCGCTATGGAGGTGCTGCATGACGCTCTGCGTGAATGCTGGTATGATCACTCATCTCTATTAGTTTTTGATGCTACTAAGAGTTATTGGATTTAATTTCTCATTATTTTTTACTATCATTGTTGTATTTTACAGGTGGTGTCAGAGACACAGTTTCTGCACGGTTCTGAGACACCATTTGGGCGCATATCGGCTGAAGTTGGACTGTCTCTTACTCGACCAAGTATGTATATACAATCTATCACCGTCTAACAAATTTAATAATAACATCAATTTTGGTTTTTAGTAAGAAGATTTTTTGACAAACATCACATGCCATTTCAAATTTCATGGCTTCCATACTGGACTATAATGGACCAGTTGTCACCATACTGCACTGTTGGGCTTGAGGATGTAGTGCCCCTCATTCACTTCCATATTATTGAGTGACATCAGCCTGATAGAGTCATGCACTGATTTTGTTGTGTTCAGTCTATTCCATTGCCACCAAGACAGACAAAGAATCTTCATGACGTGAAGCTAATAGGGAAGCAGGATGATGACTAACACCAAGTACATGCCAACTTTCTCCACTGTTGGTGCAGACATGCAAAGTTTCGTATTTAGGGTGTACTTACAAATCAATTCTTTCTTTCGGAGCAGGTCGAGTATGAGCCATGGTATAGACTGAAGTCTATATTGTATCTTACTCGACACGACAAAGAGATTCATACGATTGTAAGTCAATAAATTTCCATTAGTTTGTTTATTGAATTATTTTTTAATTCATTTTGAATCTCTTTACACGACACTCACTCAGAGCATCTTGTTCGCATGAGTAATGAAGAAGAGGAGATGGTCTTTAGCCTGGCAGTTGTCCATGCTGAAGTGCTGGAGCTGATGTCATCTTATCGTGCGCTTTCTGAGAGCATCTTCGAGAGTCCAGCCCAGAGAGAGGAGGTTCCTACCCAGAGGAACATCCTACAGCAACAGCTAGCGCTGAGGAGCTGCAATGACGATGACATATACAACATCATGCTGCACATGAGGCCTCACATGTTCCACAAGCAGAGGTCGGCCCTCTAGTAGTCCAGCCTCAGTCGATCAAGGATGTGGCTTGGGTGGCATGAGATTCATCTTTCTTGACAGGATATTTGCAGTTCTCTCCAGCTTGAGGTCCAAATCTATCGCAGCCTTGGGATC
Organism: Viscum album; assembly: GCA_963277665.1. Classification (NCBI taxonomy): domain Eukaryota; kingdom Viridiplantae; phylum Streptophyta; class Magnoliopsida; order Santalales; family Viscaceae; genus Viscum; species Viscum album. Next base: position 1,618,491,819 of record OY728158.1, read on the forward strand.
CAGATCCATCACAACCTTGAGGTCCAGATTTATCGCAACCTTAGGGTATAACTCCATCGCATGCTTGATTCCCCACTGCAATGATGACATATCCTTCTACCATCCTAGTGAGAGTAGCACTACTAGAAAAACAGGCTACGACCATGAACCTATAGCCACAGTTTTAAAACTGTGGCTATAGGTGGCTATGACCACAGTTTTAAAATCGCGGCTATAGGTCTTTTTTTCATGGGCTATAGCCATAGTTTTCAAAACCGTGGCTATATCCCACACCTATAGCCACGATTTTCAAAATCGTGGCTATATGCCTTTTTTTAGAAGGGTTATATCCACGGTTTTGAAAACTGTGGCTATAGGTCTCCCGCCCTTGCGCGGGAGAAAAAATTTCCCGCCAAAAAAATGGCGGGAAGAACTATTCCCACGGTTTTAAGGATTTTGCCACGGTTTTTAATAATATATATAACATATTATATAGATATATACACAAAAGCCTTGGTGGTGTAGTGGTTAGTGTGCTGGAATATGAAGGGAAGGTGCTGGGATCAAATCCAGCTAGGTACACATTATTTTTAGGCTATTGCCATGGTTAAAATCATGGCCATAGGTCAATTGCCACGGTTAAAACTGTGGCCATAGGTCAATTACCACAGTTGACAACAGAGAAACCTATTACCACAATTTTCAAAACTGTGGCAATAGGCCACCTATAGCCATGATTAAAACCGTGGAAATAGGTCATACCCTACTACCATGGTGATAGCGCCCACGGTTGGGAAAAACCGTGGCTGTAGCCTACGGCCACGATTTTGGGCCCTATTGCCACAATTTTGAACCGTGGCAATAGCCTTTTTTTCTAGTTGTGTAGGATCAGGAGCACAGTACGACATGGAGTTGATAGCTTCTCCCACTGACACACAGGTGGAGGATGCAATAATCGATGTTCCAGTGCTCGAGGATTAGCCCTTTCTAGGTCATCATACTCCATAGCGAACTCGAAACGGGCGTCCTATTCGTAGACCACCAAGTGGGACGAGATCTCCTCACCATAGACATAGATATTGATCATACTTGTTCATTTATATGTTTTATTTCTATTGAAATGAAGATACTATTATTACTATCATCCCTTATTATGTTTTTATCCAGTGTTTTAGTTTTCATTAATATTTTAGGCACAATTTATATTTGAAAGCTTTCAAAGTCAACTCTTGAAACATAGAAATAATTATTAAATTTTAAGTAGATAAATTTAAAAGCTTATAAAATATACAATATAAAATCCATGTAAATAAAATTTAAAATATAGCCCAAACATATAAAAAGTTGTTTAAAATAAAAAGAGTTTCATAAATAAAATAAATAAATGAAAATGAAAGGAATGCAAGAAAAGTTACTCAGAAGTGAGAGAAAAAAGAAGGAATATCGAGGAGGATCCAAAGCCACCTACTTGACTTTGAAATCCTATAAAATATAAACTATAAGACTCATATAAATAAAAGTTAAAACTTCGACTATTTTTTATATATTTAATCAATGTTTTAATTTTTATTTATATTGGTCTTATAATTTATATTTTATAGGCTAGAAAAGTCACGTACTTAATACATTTTTAAGTTTCAAGTTGGTGGATTAGAAATCTTATAAATTATTTTTCATCAATAATTTTTAAGAAATTCTTTTTATTTTTGATTATTTATTATATGTTTAATCTATGTTTTAATTTTCATTTATATTGGTCTTATAGTTTATATTTTATAGGCTAGCAAAGTCATGTACTTGAAACATTTTTAAGTTTTATGTTAGTGGATTCGAAAGCTTATAAATTATTTTTCATCAACATTTTTTAAGAAATTCTTTTTATTTTCAACTATTTCTTATATTTTTAATCCATGTTTTAATTTTCATTTATATTTCTATTATAGTTTATATTTTATAGGTTAATAAAGTCACATACTTTAAACATTTTTAAGTTTCAAGTTGGTGGATTAGAAAGCTTATAAATTATTTTTCATCAACATTTTTTAAGAAATTATTTTTATTTTCGACTATTTATTATATGTTTAATTCATGTTTTAATTTTCATTTATATTGGTATTATATTTTATATTTTATAGACTAGCAAATTCACATACTTGAAACATTTTTAAGTTTCAAGTTGGTGGATTAAAAAGCTTGTAAATTATTTTTTATCAACATTTTTTAATAAATTATTTTTATTTTCGACTATTTCTTATATGTTTAATACATGTTTTAATTTTCATTTATATTGGTCTTATAGTTTATATTTTATAGGCTAGAAAAGTCACATACTTGAAACATTTTTAAGTTTCAAGTTGGTGGATTAGAAAGCTTATAAATTATTTTTCATCCACATTTTTTAATAAAATTATTTTTATTTTCGACTATTTCTTATATGTTTAATCCATGTTTTAATTTTAATTTATATTGGTCTTATAGTTTATATTTTATAGGCTAGAAAAGTCACATACTTGAAACATTTTTATGTTTCAAGTTGGTGGATTAGAAAGCTTATAAGTTATTTTTCATCAATATTTGTTAAGAAATTCTTTTTATTTTCAACTATTTCTTATATGTTTAATCCATGTTTTAATTTTCATTTATATTGGTCATATAGTTTTTATTTTATAGGCTAACAAAGTCACGTACTTTAGTAAGAGATAAATTCTACTAAAACATTTTGTTATATATATGTATATAAACATAACAAAATAAAAATAAAAAATTAAAATTTTAAATATATATAAAAAAATATTTAAAATAGTTTTTTTTTTGTTTTAGGGGAAAGACGACATCGCCACTGCCACCTTTCAACTTAACCAAAAGGCAGTAATGGCGATGCCGTCTTTGAGACACATTTAAAAAAAAATAACCTATGCATTTTTAATTTTTTTTTTCAGAAAAAATATTTAAAAAAAACTCATAAGTAGACCTATATCAATTTAAATCGATGAAAGTGTTTAATTTCATATTGAATATTAAGTTAAAGTTTAACTTTTTTATGAACATTGTATTTATTTTATTATTGACTTAATCTTTGTAATCAACTATTTTATTTCTTTTATCACTGTTCTCATTTGCAACTTTTTTTACCCATTAGATACAAATATGCTCTTTTACTTATAGTGGATTCACTAAAACAGTACTTTGCATAATCTATTATGATCTAATTGGCTTATGTAAATTGATTAATTTTATTTAATGTAGTTATGAGTTGATTATCATCCAGGTTTAATTTTTTATCTTGGATTAATTGATTATTGATCACTTGATTTACTTAAGTGTCATTTGATCAAGTTAAATCGCACGTCCTCCGTATCATGCATATTTCTCGAAACATAACATTAGACTTAAAGAGAGATCAATAAATATAATTAAGGGATGTAGATAAATTCCAAAAATGAAATAATTTATCGAAAGTTTCATAAAACTCACTATTTAATTATACAACGATCATTTAAAAAAAAATATTATCAATTAAACTCATTTATAATTCACATAAATGCTTGTTCTCAATAACAAAAACAATAAGATGAAAAAATATCAACATGTTTCGACCATCTGAAAAAATCAAATAAGTAAATAATAATTTTCAAGGTATTAAAAAATTAAACAGAAAAAATGATAGTTAAAGGTTCTTATAATAACTGAATTATGGTCAAGGATGTAATATCTAAATAATTAAATTTGGTTGTTACTACAATTGTAAGAATATTTTTTCTCTTGTATTATACCATTCATTATCATCAACATGATGAATTAAGCGAGGGTTACTTGGATTTCAAAATGTACCAATTGAAATTACAACTTTCTTCTTAAATTCTTTACTTGTGCATGCCCTTTATTAAGTTAAATGCACAACAACAATAAAAAGTAAATGATAGAGGTGTGCACGACCAATTAAAATCGATTAAGGAAAATGGTTTCAATAACTGATTGAAAAAATATTACCTAAGTGAAAACCCAAACTGATTGATGATTAGTCCAAAATTGATATAAACAAAATTGGTTGGTTTATATCAGTTAAAACCGGTTTAGATCAATTAAAAAATATGAAGAAAAAATCATGATGCAAGAGTGATTCATAAAAAAAGATAGAGTTCTAAACTTTGATATCCAGGGTTCTAAGATAATGCCAAGACCACGGTAAAATAAACAGTACATAAAGAAATGTTTTTGAAAAAATCAACCAATTCAGTATTAAAATAAAGGAAATAGTTTGATAAATAACCAAGAGAGTCAATGTGGAAAATATTTTAGGGGATTTAATAACATGAAGGGAGACCTCTAATGTTGTTTAATGATTTATATCTACTTAATCACCGCATATGTTCACATCGCTTCATTGTATTGAAAAATTAATAATAATTTATGTCATATTCAACTTTAATCATAGAAATTTAATCATCAATTCAATTTTCAACAATGGGTTATGTATTTATTTAATTGTTTGGTTTTTGTTAAGCGTGACTGAGGATAGTTAAATTTACCAAAACCAAACTGAAATATTCAATATTTATCAATCGACTTGAACCAATTAACCAATTTAAAATAAATTTTACCTGTTTAAGGTGGTTTTCTATGGTTAGTTTAATCCAGTAAATTTAACTCTACACACCCCTATTAAATAGAGGATAGGGCATAGGAAAATTTTACAGTGATTTTGGGTTTCCAAGTCAATCTTCTACTCCACTCCACGAGAATCCAATGCAAGTTTGGTGATTTTACTCAAGATTCTTTCATCAAAGGATCTTTATACTTGAATAAAATTAATTAACATTTAGATATTACAAATAAAAAACCTTTTAACTATACTTTTTTTACAACAAGACCTCCCAAGGTCTCCCCCCACACTCAGTACAATAAGTGTGCACTCAGATGAAAAAGAAACAGACAATTATAAAAGTAGCTTGCAATACACAATTGTGTATAATAATAATTGACAAAAGAATATGTTTATAGAAAAATATTTATGAAAATGAAGGCACCTTGAGATGTCCAGTGAACCATGTAGCCACACTAAGAGAAGGGTGAATCAGTGCAGGCAATTTTTTATCGAATCATTCCTCGGTATTTTATTCAAACTACTACACTTGTTAGAATCAATGGACTTGAAATATGATACCCAACACAATCAAACCACATGTAAAGTAGTAAATAAGAAAGGAAATTGGATCATGATGTAACATCCTGATCCAAATGTCACTAAACTGGTGTCTTGAGCCAGTTCGCCATAAGACCTCAAGCACGCCTTGTAAGAACCCGATTCTTCTTTGAGGTATGGATCTTTTACTTCTCATCAATTATTAGTTAAAATGTGTAAATATGGCCTAATATGAATTCTCTTTGAGGGTATGAAGGTATTTGGAGTGTTTGGGGCTAGTTCGGAGCTCAGAACCCAAGTTTGAGGGTGAAATGGCCTAGCACACAGTTAGTGAAAACTGTGCGAGTTGGGCCACATGAACGTGCGACCATACCTACAATTTTGAAAGTGGATATTTTCACAGTTTACACATGATTATTCAAACTGTGTGAGCAAACTGTACAAGTGTCCCTTCCCTACAGCTGACCGTGCATAGTTGGTGAACGGGTTTTCAAATCGTGCACCTAAAACGTGAGACCCAGTGTTTTGGGTGATTTTACAAAATTTTCCCTCTTTAATTTTATTAAATAAACCCTAATTTATATTATCTCCAATGGACAACAAGTTCCCCTTGAGAGATTCATTTGACGCCTAAAGTAAGATTTGTCGCCGAACCTCTATCCGAGCTCTAATTCAAGAATCGTCAGTCTTATTGGATCTGTCTTGGTAAGATCTCAATTTCTTTTTAACTATTATTTGTTTGATTTGGTATCGTCTGTGCTATTTAATTGAAAGCTAATATGATCTATTATTAGGTTCTTTGTCCATTCTTTGATTTTATCCTGATCTGAGCCAAATCAGGAGCTGATATTGGATGAGCTATCAACTATGGACCTAAGGTAGGTGGCCTCGTACCTTTCATTTAAAGTCGAGTGGTTATATATACATCATTGTGTTGTGTGCCCAATTCTCGATGATCCTCCCTTTTAAATGAGTTTTAATCCTTGAATTGAATTGTTTAACATTGCCTATGTATTTAAAGAGGCCACTGATGAATGGTTGTAGGTTGAATGACTTGAAATTAGAACCACCCCTTTGGGTGTGTTTTTTAATTAAATGGGTTATTTTGATGGTATATGACTTAGATACCCTTGAGGTGTTCCCTTTTACCCCTTTTCATGGAAAGTGAACATTAAATCGAATCCATGAATTGAATTGTAAATTGAATTGTAATATTAATTATGAATTGTAATTAGAATGGATTAATGGGAAGGGATGGATGGACATGACCTTGGCCTTGGTTATGTTATAGCTTGTTGAAGCTTGGGTTTCCCTCATGAGGTTGTGCCCACATGAGTAATTTAGGGCTAATCTTTCTAAGCTTAGCCAATGCTTTGAGTCACCTTTTAAGGCGAGGTCTAATTTCAATATTCTTGGTTTTGACCTTGACATGTTTAAATGAATTGATTAAATGAAATTAATATTGAATTGGTTAAATGTTTATATGCCACAGGTGACACATAGATTCATATGAGAATCACATGGATGGACTCATTTGGATTTTACCATGCTTATGCCCGAGTGACACTTGGACTCCTTATACGGACTCTCGAGGACATACTCATGGGAGTTGACTATTATATGTTGAGTGATACTTGGATTCTCTATGGAATGCCAAGGATGGACTAAAAGGGAATTTGATCATATATTCCATGGGTGATACTTGGGCTCCCTTAGTGGACCATCAGGGATGAACTCGAATGACAGTGACATTATACCACACCTAGAGCGATACTTGGGTTCTTGAGAGGCTCTCCATGGGCGGGCTTGTAGGGTGTTGGTTTATATTATACCTGGAGCGATATCAGGATTCTAAATTAGGAATTCCATGGATGGGGACAAGTTCATAATTGAATTATAATTGATATGGTTTATATGACGCATCTTCCAAGACAAAGCACAAGCTTTGATTCAATCTTTATTTATACATTATGAATGGCATGTTTAGGCATCCTTGATCATGTTATCACAGGGGGCGCAAGGCTATGCGATGGGTCTCAAGAGTTAATATTTAAATGAGAATGAATGGTTAACTGGACATTCTTATAAATGACACATGCCTTACTGTTAATTCAGAGACTTTACTTTTTAAATGAACTTGTTTATAAATGAGAACCTTGACTTTATAGGATGTTTACTTTGAGTACTTACTTGATTATTCTATTACTGCCTGCAATCTATTATATATATTCATCGACTAGATGACACTTAACCTTGGGTGGTTGCATACTGGGATTATGTATCACACCCTATTTGGGATAGCTTTGGGTACCCAAAAAAACTATATGATTGTAGGTATGGATAAGGGAAATCACCCTACTACAAGTTCTTGATTGCTGCTTAGGAATAGGGGAGCATGAGATTGAGCTGAGGCTCGTGATGTTACTGGGATACTTTTGGCCTTTTTTACTTTTGTTGCATGTATTGTAGACCTACCTTATATACCTATTTTGGATGTTTTGTAGAGACATATGACATGTATCATCTTCATCATTATATATAAGCTTCCTTTTGATATTGCTTTCTATTCTTGCTGGTTATCTATTGTCTGATTGTTATTACTGCTTCTGTTACTTAAATATTATTGATTTTACGTTGTTATACACTTTGGTGATGAGGGCATAGTCCACCCAAGGAAACACCTAGGCCCTCACTGCTAGTTGGCAGCCTCTGACATTTGGGGAGATACACTTGAGGCCTTGTGACCCACCAGGCTCGGGGCACTATTGAGTGGCATCCGGGTCTGAAACATAACAAAGTGGTATCCGGGCAATATTTTCTGGTTTTCTTTATTATTTGGTGACAATATAAAGAGACAAGAATGAAATGGAATTTGGTAATGAGTTGTTCCTGGGCATAGCTAACCCACATACAAGAAAAATCCAAATTGCCACGAATTAGATTATTATTTCTGGATTTTTACTATTACAGTTGATTTGATTCCATCACTGGGTGACACACTTGAATTGTGATGTTATTATTGATATGATTATGGTTTTATTGTGTTGCAACCCAATGAGATGAGGGTGTTCCATATCATGCATCATGTTAGGAACTTTACAGGAATCACATGTCATGCATTATGCCACGCCATTTATGAGGCAATACTTGTTGCATGCTGTTGTGATAGGTGTCGTGATAGATATACTTGCTATTGTGATAGGTATCCTAGAATGTGTTATTGTGTGAATCAGGTGGATTATATACTCTGGTTCTTGAGGAGTATGGACCCTTATGGATCAAAATTTGGTGAACCATTTGGTTCATCCTATTTAAATTGAATTGAGATATAAATGTAAAATGAGAATGAATTCAGATGAAAATAAATATGTGAATTCAAGTGAGAATTAAAATGGAAATTGAAACTGTTAAAGTAGAGAACTTAACTCAGACCCAACCTTAGTATTTGGAAGCAGGTAGTGTCTCTAGCTTATATATGATCTGTATGAAACCCAAACCTAACTCTTGGAGAAGACAGAGGGGTGTGTTCTTATATATGAAGTCTTGTACCTATCCTATTTTAGTTTTTGTGCTTTTGATATGTAAACTATGATAATGTTCTTGATCTAAGGTGTGTGCTTGGAATTTGTATAGGTATGTCATCGCAATCTCCTCCAGTCATATTCCAAAAGGGTGGAGATGACCAGACTCTGGAGGTGGTGGGTCGTGGGCTACCAATGGATCCTCTAGTAGTGCCAGTTGCGACACTAGTAGTTGTTCTAGACACAGGTGACGAGACACAGTTTTGTAAGGGGTTCTTGTGTTTTATGTAGATCATTCATGGAGCATTGCAGCTTGCCCTGATTATGGTAGAGTTGACGCATGAGTTCCAATAACAACATCAGCCCACATTTTCGGGGGATGGTGGACCACAAGTTGTGGAATTATGGCTAGAGGCCATGTTATCTATCTTCGATAATTTAGAGACCCCTCCAACGAGGAGGATAAATCTTACTATGTATATGCTGCGTAATTTCTCCAAGATATGGGGGATGTTATTACTTAGATGGATCGTCATCGAGAGATGGATTAGAGTTATTTTCATATAGCCTTCTATAACTACTTCTATCTCGAGACATTGAGGGCCGATAGAGCTTAGGAATTTTTTCATATGGACCAGGGAACATTATCATTTATGGATCACTCGACCCATTTTACTGAGCTCCAGTGCTTCACACCTATTCTGATGGGTGAAGATTTATCTAAATCCAGGCGATTAGAGGATGGTCTCAGGTACGAAATCCGATCGCAGGTGAATACCTCTCAGTTGACTACCATTTTTTGGAATAGTGAATCATATGCTTATCACAGAGCATAACCCGAGAGAGGCTGGAGGTGCGAGCCAGGGTGGTTCAATATCTTGATTTGGTATTACATCGATTGGTAGTAGGAAGTGTCGTCTATAGCTTCCACATGGTAATATTAGCAATTAGAGCACATACTCAGGTAGTTAGGTGAGGTGATACCAGCATGGTAGGTCAGGACATACGAGGCTACAATGTACGAGGTACCCAGTTGAGTGTCGATCTTGTGGTAAGATGGGTCATCTACAATGCTTCTGTAGAACTTTTCCACCATCCATCAGTGAGAGAGGGTCTGCACCATCTCCAAATTTAGGATCAGGGTCAATGACTTCTCATTAGGTAGGGAGTTGGAGTACATTCAACCGATCAGGCCGAGGTGGTGGTCGTGGTCATGGTAGTCAGACCCCAGTTTTTGCAGTGATAATAGAGCAGATATACTCAAGGTAGCCATGTAGTGTCATAAGGCCATAGTACATTCCAGAAATACATAGTGCAATAGACCCTTGAGGAGAAGGATCTCAGACCTTCTACTGTCAGAGGTACTATTCTAGTAGCCTCTACTTTAGCTTCTACACTTTTTTGATATAGGGGATTCACATAGCTTTATATCAATTCCCATTATGGATATCCTTGGGCTTAGTTTTTACACCTATTATGGTTTTATAATGTTTGGCACTCCATTGGGGATTAGAACGGAGGATGTAGGTCAGTGTAGGGAGTTCCCCATTGATATTGGTGGGTGTCACTTCGCATGATACCTCTTTATCCTCAAAATGATAGGTTTTGATATATTTCTTAGGATGAAACGATTGGTCTCCTTTCATGATTTCGTTAACTGCTATTACTTCAGGGTAACCTTGATATCACCAGAGGGTGTAGAGTCTATTCAAAAAGGTGAATGAGATGTCCAGGAAAGCCGAGATGGACCCGAGAATCATGGATTGGGCGGGATGACAGCTCAAATTGCAAGTTTATATCTGGATGATCAGGGAACATGTCAGGTATATTTCCTTCCACTAGTTGATTGTTTCAGAGATGTTTTCCCATACAACTTGTCATGATTACCTCCAGTGAGAGAGGTGGAGTTCTCTATCGAGCTAGTTCTAGGAGCTGCACCAATATCCATTACTCCTTACAGGATGACTACTACCGAGTTGAAAGAGTTCAAGAGGTAGCTAGAGGATTTAGAGGAAAATAGTTTTATTAAACCTGATACTTCTCCGTGTGGTTTGCTGATCCTTTTTTGTGAAAAATACAGATGATACCCTCAGGCTATGTATAGATTACCAGAAGTTAAAACAACTGATGGTTAAGAACTGGTATCCTCTACCATAGATAGATGATCTCTTCAACCAACTCCACGGAGCTCAGGACTTATCAAATATTGATTTGAGATTCAGTTATCATTAGGTGTGTGTAAGACCATCAAACATACCTTACATAAATTTTCATAACAGGTATGGTCTATATGAGTATTTGGTTATGTCGTTCAGTCTTACGAACGCACCAACGGTCTTCATGGAACTGATGAACCGAGTGTTCCATCCTTATATTGATTCATTTGTGGTGGTTTTGATGGATGATATCTTGGTGTATTCTCACAATCGACACGACCATGCCATACATCTTGAGAACATTTTGAATAAACTGAGAGAACATTAGTTATATGCTAAGGTCACAAAGTGACACTTCTGAATAGATCAAATTCACTTCCTAGGTCACATTATCTTAGAGACATGAGTATCAGTAGACCCAGTGAAGGTGAGAGCTATAGTTTCCCAAGAGCAGCCCAAGAACGTCTTTGAGGTTCAAAGTTTCTTAGGGATAACTGATTACTACAAGCATTTCATACAAGACTTCTCATGCCGATAATCACCACTTAAGAGCTTAAATAATAAGGGTGTGTAGTTTTTATGGTCATATTTTTATGAGACAACCTTTTAAGAGATGAAAGGAAGATTGAATTCAGCACCAATACTAATTTTTCCAAAGCCAGACAAGAGTTACACTATTTATTATAATGCATCAGGTATCGGTAACTCAGACAAATATGTTAATCCAAATTGAATGAATTTATTGAGCTCCAAACTGTATGAACCATCTATCCTTAAAAAATTATGATTTGATAGTATCTTATTTCTTTATTATTTTTTTAAATTTGATTCCATGAAATCTAAAATAACGAATATATAGCCCAAATGGTGAGGTGGTATCCATTTTTAGGATTCTAGTATAATTTTGACTTTATGGTCCATTAAATCCAAAAAAATGAAAGATATATATTGGATATCATAAATGATAGTTATAAACCATTTAATAAATATTTTTATTACATAATTTCGTCTTCAAAAAATTCAGAAAAAATGTCTAAAATACTATAGTGAACAATAAATTGCCATAACTGTAATTTTAGTCATATTTGAAAATGAATGATCAAATCTGAGATATCTAGTAAATAAAATTATTTAACACACTATGATGAAATTATTTTATCTATCATCAAAAGAAACGTTTAACAAAAATGTGTTTTTATAATAAATCGAAGGAATTTTCTCCCCATCATATGATTTAGAACTTCGTTGTTTATCAATAGACTCTAGTGTATAGGGTTACACACCTAATGTCATGTGGCACACTAGAAAATATACTCTTGTGTGATATAGGTTGGGTTATTATATTGTTGTGTGAGGTTGGGAATGGAAAACATGGAGAGTTTTCAAATCATTTAGATTTATTCCTAGGGTGACAACAAATTCACTATGGCTATGATACATGTCTTTATATATTGTTATAGTGATAAAAATTTCACTAAATGTTTTCCTTGTGGTGGTGGAGCATTCACAATTCATGCAGTAACAGTGATAGATCATCCACCATTAATATTTTGAATTGGTGGTATATTTTTCCTAAAAAATTCCAATTGATATATCATTCACTTGGTAAATTTTGGCTTTTTGACACCATGTCCACACAATGATGCACCATTCACAACCATTATTAATGGGTGATGTTATTCACCTATAGATGATTAATTTACCTAGTTTTTGATTAGTAAATCATAGTTCATTAATGATATTACATTTTTCAAGGTTTTAATATAATGGTATATCTCAAACCATGGGTTTTGGTGGGGGGAGGGGGGGGGGGTTATCCTTCACATTAGTGATTTTTATGGTGTTAAATAATCCAAATATGAATTAATTAGATGGTGATATATCATTCACCTAATGATATATTGATTTCCAAATTTTATTATTGATATACCATTGATCTAGAATTATAAATTTTTCTGGTTATTTATGTTTTTATTAGTGATCAACTGATCACATAGAAATACATCATTCTCCCCTTTTTTGTGTATTTATACATCATTCACTAGGTGATAATTTGTTTTCCATGTTGGATTTGGAGGTGTATCATCCATTATCAATTATTGGAGGTGATATATTGTTCACCATACATATGATTTAGTCTTATAACATTTTCCTTGAAGATAATTTATGTCATACACCATTCACTCTTGGTTTATTAGAGGGATATATTATTTTACATTATTGATAAAATGAGTGGTGAGAAATCATTTACACCCACAATATTTACTAGCAACGGGTATATCATCCCATTTAAGTAACATTTGAATTAGGTATATTTAAACCATGAGGGTGACTCCTTGAGTACCCAATAACAAATCTATGTATGATATGTTACACCTTAATTTCATTCATTACATGCATGTATACATTTATTGGTTTTATTATGTACACTATTAGTGGTCCTTACTAACATTTGTGATGAAGTTGGAAAATTGAAAAACTTTAAGTTTATGAGAATGGAGAGCTCCAATGAATTATGATTATAGGTAAGAGGCAATGTGGTTGATAGTTTGGGTAACCCTTTATACATTTTCATCTTTACTTTTACTTTTTCTATGATCAATTGTTGGGAAATCATGCATCAATTGTATGAATGTAAGACTTGTATGGGTTGAATTTACTTATAATATGTTTATGATATTATCTTATTTATAATTCCACTATAATTATATATACATATACTATGTTTACTACTATATTATGTATATTATACCACTATTTTGGACCATATAAGTATTTTTTAAAATAGTTTCCATCGGTTTTTCTGATTGTTTTCATGACTGTGGCCCCAATCTCCATTGGGTTAGGGGTATTTTCATGGTCCAAAGAGATTGTGGTTTTAGGTAATATACATCAATTGTTTTTAATGTATACATATATATATTATGTTTATCCATAGTTTTGATAGTCACATTAGGTAGATACAACCACAATTTAGAGAATGGATACATGCTTCTACAACTAAGCTTGGGAACATGGTTTTATGTAACTAATGAATATTCAAAATATACTTTCCAATATTTTCAAATTGACTAAATTGATTATCCAAATAAATAGAAAAAAATAAAATTTAAAAATTTAAAACAATCATATTATAATTATTGGAAACACAATAATGATCAATATGTCAATACATATAGTATACATAATGAATCTCACCATCAATACCATATAAACTCCCATAAATGACATCGTTGTCAGCACTAATATCAATATTTTCATGAATAGCATTGACACGACCACCCCATGTGAGATCATCATCATCACCAGTATCCTCACTATCATCATTATTTTTTCCACTTGAATAATGAATAGTGGCTAAAAAATCACCGACATCCTCATAAATTCATCACATAGTCAATAAAAAACCACAAATTGCTATTGAATTCTATAGAGAGAGTGATGAGTATATAGCCTGTATCACTTTGATCATTTGTTGATTCAATATATTTTTATTATATTCTTATAAATATTATTTCCTTTTTTTCTTAATGGATGCATTTAAATTTTGATATGTTACCATACTTGCATTGATGCTGTAATATTTATATCTCAAAGAAAAATACCTAGAAAATATGATTTTATATCAATTTATATAATAAACTCAACCATTATTCGCATCATTTGTGTCCTAATGTAAATGATCATTTTGTCTAAATATGTTTACACCCTTCTCAACTACAGATTATAGAGATTCATATAAATATGGTGTTAACATTTAATTATAAAAAACATAAATAATAATAAACATGAATATATCTTAGGAAATATAAAAATACAATAATTTAAAAGCAATGTTAATGTTTTCTCTTTTGTATAACTGTTCATAGTGATTCCACCTTTTTTATACAGGTACAAAATAAGGTTGAACAAGGAAGACATCCAATAATATTCATTTATATTTTATATAAGAATAATAATAATAAATAAATTAATATATATATATATATATTCAATGTTTAATGACATATTACCTTTAACTGTTCATGATATGTAATTAAAGTGCACCAAAATGTATGAATATTTTGCATAGAGCTATTATTTTTATGTGTTACATTTTTCAGAATTCAATTTGTAAACAAAGATATATATGAATTTTAATAATTCTTAATGGATGAAACATCACAATTTCTAATTAATAATTTATAAATTTAGATACATAACACAAAAAATCCATTTTTCAAAATCTACAAAACCAAATTGTCTCATAAATGCCAAATTTAATTTCAATTAAAAAACTTATTAATTTTAATATATTATGAACTTATCATCATATATTTTAGTAAATACATAAAAAAAATTAAAACCGTGGATTAAAGAACATTATAACTCTATTTGTTTACCATAATTAAATGTTCCTTTAACAAATACAAAAAATATATCTCAAAATAAACAATTAAATAATAAAAAAATATTTAAGAACATGTGAGATGTTACAATTAAACTAAATAATGTTTTTTCAGTACTTATTCTCTTCATTTTTTTTCTTTTGATTTCATTCATATTTATTGTGGATATATACTTTTCAGACCTAGATTTAGTGTTATGTAGTTATTATTTATTTGGGTATTACGTATGATTAAAAGACAGTGTAACTATGTGAGTATTATTATTAGGTTTTATCTATGGTTCTTATAAATTTTTAACAAGATAATTTTTGTCTCTTAGGTATTATATTGAGATTTTTCTATTGATAGTTTTCTATTTTAATAAAAATTGTTTCAAATACTTTCATAATGTATTAATTAACCATTTTTCAATAATGTATTTTGAATATACTACTCATAATATATCTCTCTTTTAGGTTATACATACATTTTTATATGTATTCTAAAAATTTTCTAAAGAAAATTATAGTTCACAATGGTTGTGAACAAATTCTTTTTTTATAATGAATTTATTGAGTTTTTATTTGGATCATATTGATTTAAAACAATTATCTTCTAAATTTAGGAATATATCACACATGTATCATGGTTGGTAAAGAATTTACCAATCATGTACTAACAACTATCCTATTTTGTTGAATATATAAAACTATAATTTTTATTTTTCTCTATGAAATATACATGAATATCTCGCTTTGAAATGGCTTGAAGTTGAGAAAATATTAATGGTAATGTGAATGTGGTTCTGAATAAATCTACTAGAAATATGTAAGATAGTCCATGAAATGGTCAAGGAGTAATCATTACAGGGGTCCTGTAAAATCACTTTTAATATAATATTTAAAAAATATCAATATATTTTTTATGTTTTAGATATTAATTTTCACTCTCTCTATAAAAAAGTTATAAAATTTTATAAAAAAATATATTTTGGTGGATGGAATTCTAGGTACAATGGATCAATTAAGGATAAATTCATGATACTAGGGCATCGTATAATGAAAAACTAATACCCCATACTAATAAGTTAAATGGAATATATAGAAACCAAACACATAAATGTAAGGTAAACTAATATAAAAACACATTCATTGGTCAAAAACATATAATTTGACTGTGAAAACAAAGGATATAGTTCAAAAAATGTTGGAACAAACTATAAAAGAATAGAATTACAATAGAGGATGAAAAAAATGGATATAGGGGAGAGCTAACACAAGTTTATCACTTACTATATTCTCACACCTTGGTCACTGAACTCATACATCGCTACTTTATAAACTCGTAGAGGAAGGATAGGCACAGAAAAATGATGTTAAAAATAAATAAATAAAACATAATACTTGAGAAAATTATTTATTGATTAGGAGTGGTAGAGACCATAATTAAAAATAATCTTAACACTCCCCCCAAAACCATTTAAATCATTAATAGAAAATATAAAATTACATAAATGGAGGAATATATGATTAAAGGCTATATATAAATAGAACAAAGAAATTTGATTTGTGGAAATCACATGTATAAGAAAAATGATGACTAGAAAAGTTTAACTACATCAAGAATAAAAAAGTTATGATAAAACCTACAACAAAATAATATTTGACCGATTTAACTAGAATCATAGAATGTCACACAACTGATATGAGGTATCTTCTCATTTATATATAAGGAACCTAGCCATTGTAGATTTATACACCTTCTCTAGAAAAATAGTATGGATCGATGACCTAAAAAGTAGATTTATTGTGATCCATGACTTTAATCAGGTCTCAATAAATGTGACCAATAATAAATTGTTAGAAGTTTAAACCCTGTGATTGTTTTTTTGTACTGGGGAGAACTTTTCTGGATGATTCAATGGAAAAATATGATGGTTTTTTGATTTATATATATTCTAGTTAATAAAATTCCACATATATGATTAATGAATATAATGATATTGATTATTTTTTATCTATAATAATAAATTATATAATTCAATATAATAGTGTGATGATATATTTTTTTTATAAAATTATAATATGTTCTCTAATATTTAATCTAAGACAAGGATATTGATTACTATATGTGGGCATAAGAAACATTATAATTTTATATTTGTTATGGTGTTGGCCTTATATAGGCAATTAAAAAAATATAATATGATCAAATAGAGTTTTTTAATCTACATTATTAAATTCCAAAATCATTATATATTATAAAATAATATATAATATGAAATTTTAGCAATAAAACTTGTTTTATAAAAATCCAATGACTCGAAATTCAGAATGACATATGGGTAATTATTTCTTCCAATTGTATAAGTATGTGAGAAAAAATATATGGTGACTAATTATTTTATCACATATATATAATTAAAATATTCCATTTTATATAATAATCACTCATAATAAAAATTTTATTGATATAATTTTTTTAGAGTTTTTATGTTAATAAAATAAAGATAAATATTTTTAAGAGAAAATATATATTTCATAATGAAAAGTCGATAAAAGTCATCAGATTCTATGATTATTTATATGAAAAAAATATAAATGAAAAAACATCAAGGATTTCATAATTAAGTAACTAATCTAGATAGAAGACATGAAATTAATTGTACAATTCAGTAAATTACTTTAAAATAATAATTTTTCCAGTGTAAAAATAAGTTATTATATTATGTAACTAAAAAATAATTAGGGATTTTTATATTCTCAAAAAAAAAATACCACATCCACTTCTCTATTCTATAAAAAAATATTTCTTTTATTCACAACACATCTCTCTTAATTTCATTATCCTTGCATTCATTTCTTATTAGCTATCTTAGAACATGTATCAAATATATATATTACACCAATTTGTAAATATTAATTCATAAATAAATTAAAGATGAATTTTAAAAAATATATTACCATATTTTATCACAAAAATTGTCTTTTATATTTTTTTTAAATGTTCCTTCAATGGGTTTCTCAAACAGAAATAATATTAATGTTTTTTGTTAGTGTTCCCATGAAACATAACAATTCCTTATAATTTTTCAAATTATTTTTATGCCTTCATTATACTCAAAAAACACTTGTGTGTGCCTATTCCAAAATTTAGACATTTCAGTATGTCAATATATTATACTATAATATGTCTCGAAAAGAATAAGTTAAAATTTATTACACATATATAAATTAAATTTAAAACATTAAATTATTTCATTATTTTTTATTCATTTACTAGAAGAACTGTTTACTCTCATAAAATTA
This sequence comes from Viscum album, assembly GCA_963277665.1. Classification (NCBI taxonomy): domain Eukaryota; kingdom Viridiplantae; phylum Streptophyta; class Magnoliopsida; order Santalales; family Viscaceae; genus Viscum; species Viscum album. The sequence goes on from OY728158.1 coordinate 1,618,510,293, forward strand.
TGTACATTGTGTTTGGGTATAACCACTATAGGGGAATCTTATGCACTAGAATGTGTCTTTTTATATAGGTTAGGATGGTATTGAAATATTATACTCATTAACTATGGATCGATATTCCTTATAGATGAAGGAGGATAATGATAAAATTGTTTAGGGATGGAAGGAGTCAGACTAACCCACATGTTAGTACTATGAAATAAAAAAAGGTGTTCCTCTCATGTTGGGGTATGACATATAAGGTGAAGGCATGATGAGAGGAAAATATATTGGTGACTAGAGTACCATAGGATATGAGGGAACAAGAAATGTAGGGGCACAACTAATAAGGTTCGTCATATATTATACACCATTAGACCTATTCATTGTGAATGAAAGTTTCCTTCTCACTGAATCATATCATTAATAAAAATGAGTTGTTTAAAATTACTATATAATAAATAAATATATAAGGTACACATAGGAATAATCATATTTTTAAACCCTACTTCTTCAAATCAGTGGTAAATTTTCTCAATGTTCCTTTTAAAAATTTGTTCCAAGGATATAATAACCAGAAAATTATTGAATTGATGTGAAATTATTGAAAATATAAAAAAAATTAAATAACTATAAAAAATTAAATAAAATTTCAATTAAATAAAGAAGTAATTACATCAAATCATAAATAATACTATAATAGTTTTTTATTCCTTCATAATTTTAATATTATGTATAAATTAGTGTCAAGTGTCACAAAATAAAAAATGTACTTTGTTTACTCAAAATATGGATATATACTATTTTACAAGAACTATATTAAAAATATATATAATTAATTAAATACTATTTAAGGGGGTCCATATTTATTTTAGTCTATTTCGATAAAAAATGAATGAAGAAAAAATGATTAATGTAAGGACTTATCAATTTAAAATATTTATTTTAATTAGAATTTTATATTTAGTTAATATTGTGATAACTCATATAAATATTTTTATAATTACATAGTAAATATATTTTGTTTAGAAAATAATTTTTTGTAATATAATTAACAAAATTAATTAGGTATCATCTATAAAAGGTTACAAAACATGTATAATGTCACTTTACTATAAACTAAATACATCAAAATTTATCAATTCTATGAATGATTTTTCATAGAGTCATATTTTTCATGTATATTTACAAATAAACATTTTTTTATACTTTAAGTGATTAATTATATCGATATTGATTTGTTTTCTCATTTATGGAAGGATATATTGTTTAACTAAATATTAAAAAAGGATTAATTTACCAAGCTAAAGGCACTTCATGTCATGATGTGAAGCAATGTAGAGTGACACCATAATATTGAATCCAAAATCCAGAAAATTAATTGATGATATAGAATAGTTCCAAAATATATATAGAGGTAGTTTCAAATTGTAAATTCAATTTACAGTGTAATATTTCTCAGACAAAAAATATAAGGCACACCATTCATGGTTATAACTTGACTTACATCAATAACATCATTTATATCATAAGTATATCATGGTAACTAGATTATGAAAGATAGAGCCTCTTTATTCATGTCACAAATCAACTTTTTTTATATAAAATTGGAGAGAATTTAGGTTTTTTTCCTCAATGAAATCAAGATGTAAATTCACCATTTACATTGTAAATCATCTTTATGGGTGCAAAAATGTGGATCTTTGAAATAATTAAGCACATCAATTTTTTATGACCATTCATTACTCAAGATCATAGAAGACTCATTTATTAGACCAATTAATGAAAAACTGTGGGATTGAAGCCTATAGGTATTAGCCCATATCACTTAAAAAAATGAATCAGTCATCCATTGAAGGGTTTTCAATTATTCTATATTGGGAGTACACTTGTTTATGTTTTATTTTGTTTTTGATTTATTCTTCAATATAACATGCATATTCATTTTTAATTAAAGTGCATGTTCTTCTTCCAATATCTTTAATCCATTCTTTATTTCTTTCTTGTTAATATGTGATATCTTTTCAGTTCAAAATGGTAAATAACTATACTGAGGTTTGGACCTGTGGAAGGATTTATGACATTCTTAATTATTACTCTTTTGATTCTTAATTTTTTAACTCTAATTTTTTATGGATGTGATAATATTGAATGGGTGTAACTGTCATCCACCATGACATTATTTTCAAATTCATTCATTTTTCTTTTATTCATTAATTTTAGCTCCCTTCTCTTTGGAAACTCTCCATATATGGGAATTTAGGATATTTTAAGGGATGAAATGACATACGGTAGAGATGAGACTTTTTGAAATTGAAACATTAGTCAAGGTAAAATCCGATATAGCAATTGGTGGAGGTGGGGTTTGTTGTTTCAAAGTGATTTCCTATGAAATCTAAAAACCCATAGTCAATAAAACAAAATAAAGTAATTAATTTTTTAGGATGAATAAATTGTATTATAAAATTGAGTTTGAACAAAAAATAAACAATGAAGGAAGTTGTGCCACCAAAACCAATGAACAAAACTTTCTTCAAAACCTATATTCTATCTACATTATGACTACATTTTCATTTAATTTAAATTTCATACTTTCCAAAAAACCTAAATTTATTTATTTTATAAAATAATAAAAATAAAAAGAAATAAATTAGCTGTTTAAGAAGTTATTGTTTGATTGACTGTGATAGTTCCCATGTGAGACAAAACTGGTCATCCCTTGTACTGTATTAGGAAAATACATCTTCTTTTGTACTCTCCTATGATATCCTGGTCAACATTGGCACCATTTCCAAAAAAGTGAAGCAGTCTATCATTAATTTTTATATGTTTTCATACATTTCATAAATAATTTTTCATTATTTTATTTTTAAAAAATAAATATATTAAAATTCAATGACCTATCCAAAATACTATTATTATGCTTGGACTAACTACTTTTAGGTGAAAAACCAATAATTTCCACACCCTTCACCATGGAAGATGGTGTTTCTCTTTTTTCTTGATGGTCAGGGGCAAAAGTAAATTCATTATAGAGGATAAATTCAAGGATCTCATCCATGATATTAAAGAGACCCTAGAAAAAACATTTTATTTGAAGGATTGGCTAGAAGGTTAACTAAAATTTGGGATTATTTCCACAAATTTTATCAAGAAATAGACGATGTATAAGTGAAATATTCATTATTTCCCCCAAATTTTTATGAAGAAATTTCAGCAGTGAAATATCAAGAAGAAGAGGTTCATAATGAACTAGATTTATAGTTGTAAAGGATTAGCGACATATTGGAAAACCAAGAGATAACAATAGAATTGATAATAGAATATGTCCATGTAACCTGGGAGACCAAATAGGGAAAGATCCTAAGAACGTGGTAGAAGAAATTTCCCCCCAAATTTTTGAAGTTGAATGTAACAAATCATGATCTTATGGTATATATCTTTTTAAATTTAACATCAGTGATAACTTATGCACTGAGATTAAACGATGCGTGATATACTATAAAATATTAACATGACTATTGGAATAGTAATGTGACCATTAGGAATAGTAATCCAGATAATAGAATAGTAACCTCAACTATGAAAGTATAAATAAAATTTAGGTATCTTATGACTGAAAATATAATATATTTATATCATGGGATAAGTAAATAAATGTTTTAAAAATGATAAATTAAGTATTTGTGTTTTTGTGAAACATAAATGTTTATTTAAAGTTCCATAATTAATATAATGATTTAAATGAAATTTTATTTTCACATAATATATTCATAAATGAATATATATTTTTCTTATAATTATATGATTATTTTATGAGACATAATTAATTTTCCATGGTCTTATAAAATCAGTTATAACACTAAAATCAGTATTTATGAATATATGATGATTTTAATTAAATTAAAATTTTCATATTTAAAATTATTTGTTCATAAAATGGAGTTCATTTTTTAACTATACATATCAAAAAATTGTTAGGTTGAATTTTTTAATATTTTTGTCAAATAGTTGATTTTTTGTGAATAGAGAAGTACAGAAATTTAAGATATTTGGCATTATAAGTAAATAAATGAATTTTTGAGTCATTGTTGAGTCATGGATGATGTAAGTGGTTGTTATCTCTAACTTACATACTCTAGTTACTATATTTAGTCACAATAATTAACACTATTGATAGTTCTGAGATGAAATAATAAACTAATGAATAAAATAATTAAAACACACCCCTCCCCTCCGCTATAAATACCACCCCTTCTCCTCACACCCTATATTCTTTGTATCATGATTATATTCAACCCAATTCCTCTCCCAAATATCTTTCCCACGTTTTGGTGTTTCTAGTCTCACCAAAATACCTTTTTCAAGCACCTTAAAAAGGTTCTCAAGGGGACTGTACTCAAGAGGTAAAACCCTCCTTATTTTGCATTTTATTTCATTTCTTTTTCTATACTCTCATAAAATCCCCTTTAAAAAATATCATGATAACTCCAGTATCATATAAATACTATAATTTTATTATGTTAATGTAATATACATCAATAAGACTCTTCTCTCCACCTTTTTTTCCTAAAAAAGGAACCATTGTTTGTGAGGTGTCGATTCACCGCCTTCTTGGATGATGGGTTTTCATTTTTTCCATTATCACCTTTAAGGCTGATCATAAAACCATGTTTATAGTTAATCTAGATTATAACATGTGTATGAAATCTTATTCAATGTTCTGAAACCATTATATAATCATTTTATCAAATAAAACGATAAAAATTTAAGAAGGTTATAAAAAAATCCAAAATAAATTAAATCATTTTTATTTACATTTTATCTAATGAATATTCATCATATCATCTAACCAAATTACATAAAATACCATTTAAAATATGATAATATCATTAAAAACATATAATTTCAATTTTATAGGATTATTTTCATTTTACATGAAATTCCTTACTTATATACAAGAAAAATGATCATGAAAACCAAGAAAACAAACGCACTCAAAAAAAATTTAAACATTATAACCCATAGAAATGGTAATTAAAGAACTTAATAAAATTATAATAAATTAAATATTTACTTAAGAGGTTATGAAATAAGTAATTAATGACTCTAATTTGATTTTCCAGGACATTGAGCACAAGTGTGGAATGATTTTGGTCATAAGGTAAGGGATTCTATATGAGCACCCATTTTCCTTCAGGTTACACATGCTAACTCTTTACCCCAATTTAATTATTAATTGTAATACCACTAAAATATAATATAGGAACATTGTATTCGATAGCATGTATGACATTCAATATAAAGAATGTAAGGGAATATAATATCCATAGAATTTATAATATATTTACTATTTTAAATAAATTCAATAAATTTTATATCTTGAAATACACATGATACAAAGTTATCATGAGAAATATGCAACAATTAGTTTCTTCAATGTCATGTGTTACATGAAAAACCGAGTTTTACTGAACAATAATACATTATTAAATTATTATTATTTAATATTATTAAATATAACATATCCATTATATTAGTGGTTATGAATATGATCAAATAACTTATGAAAATACATGTTTTAAAGAGATATATAATTAATTCATTGGTTATAGCTTAATTAAAAATAAATATAAGAAACGATTGAATATAAAGTGAATATTTTTAGAGAAAACTATTTATGATAAAAAGCTATTTTATCCTAATAAACTAAATTAAATAATATTAGTGAGTGATATTAATTTAATATATATATATATATATATATATATTATATTTTAAAAAATATTTTTTATAATCATCCAATATATTTTATATACATAGGATATGAATAAACTAAATATTACGTATAAAAACCTATATTTTTATTAAGGCACTTTAACCACCATTTAATGGATAACCTATTTTAAAACCAAATTTCTACACTTTTATAAATATAATATGTGAAAATAAACCTAATATTTAGAATAAAAAAAATTAGGTTTGGGTGAATTTCTTATATTTTTCAGTTAAGTATCATTTTTTAATGAATACTGAAAAATATTGAATTTTACTTCAAAAATACTTTTTTTCTAATTTATTTATAATGTCAAATTATATTTTAAATTGTTTCTAAAGTTTAATTTGATATTTTTTTAAAAAAATAATCCAATTTTGGTAATTGGAATAAATTTCATTTTGAAATTAAATATAAAAATCATAGCAAACATTTAGACATTTGTATATAAAAAACCCGTATTGTCTTCTCGTCTGCAGGATTAAATTTAAATTAATTTATTCCACATATGTGATTGAAATTTTGAAAAATGGATTTGATATTTTGAATCATAATAATTTATAACTTTTAATATGGTAATCTTAGTTTTTTTCCAAAATTTTTAGTGAAATTAATTAGAATTAATTACAATGATTATGGTATAATTAAGATTAATAAGGGACTAAACATTAAAATTAGGGACATAAATGAAGAAAAAACTTCTTTAAGAGAGATTGGATTGAAATATTTCAAACATATACTATATTTTATCTACGTGGTTCTATTATTGTATCAAATGTCAATGGAAAAAATGTGGGTGTAATTACCTTTCCTGAAATTTAGAAGAGTTCCACTCCTCCTCCACCATAAAAATGCCTCCTCTCCTCCCACATCTTCACACCTATAAATACACTTAGGATCAACCAAGATCTTACCAAATAGCTTTTAAAAACCCCTCACATATTTTTAGAATCACACCATTGGTCATAAATCCATCGAAGGAAGCCTTTGGGTACAAACTAAAGGAGGTCACCCAATTAAGAGGTAATGTCTTCTTTCAAGCTCTTTAGTTTTATTTCTTTTTCCCACTCCTTAAATTATATTTATTACATTATTATGTAAAAAAATATTATCCTAAATATACTAATATGTATTTATTTTAATGTTTCTACCTAAAATTTCATACACCTCCAACTAATTGGTAACAAACCCACTGTTTACATGTACTACAAACTACCACATCACGAAACGATGATTGTTCATTTTTCCATTAACACATATCGTGGTGTCCATTATGTTGGAAACTCTATTTATATATTTTATATATCATATTTATTATATATATATTTTTTATTTAAATCTTTGAAAACTAATAACCTTATAATTTCCATTTTGTGTAAATATATTTACATCGTTTGTTGAAGTGTGGACTACCACCCCCACAAGGTGGTGTGATCCGTTCACACTATACATGGATCATATAGAGGATGGTTTTAATTAAAAATATGTGTCATAAGAAACCTATATATGACATTAATGACATAATTTAATTTCTGGAATCATAATATATATATATATATCATTTTATTTATTACCCTTTTATACACACTAAAAAAGTGATTACATTATTTGTGGATGTATGGACTACCACCTCCGCAATCCGATGTGGTTCCTTTTACATAAAAATAATTTTATATATAAGTATGTATGCTTAAATAAAATCATATTTATGATATAATGATCATTTTGGAATTATATATTGTTGCTTACCTTCTTTCCATAATGATCATTGAAAAATGGGAACGTTATTGATGCCTATGTATGACCTATCGTCTCCATGATTGTAACATTGGATCATTTTTCATAACCATATTTAATTATTGATTTTAAAAGTATAATTAATCTGGATATATGATAATTATTTCATTATTATTATTCTTTATAAGATATATAATGAACCCTTTTACCAAAAATGACATACCAAATTCATTTTTGACACATAAATTGAATTCAGTCAAAACATATGATGTAAACTTAATTGATTAAGTAGTTTTATAAAAAATGGTAATAAGTGAAAAAAAGGTTATGATAAACATGCAAATTTTTAGTAAGTAATTAAATAATTAATATAAGTTTTTTATTCATGAATATAAAGACACACGAGGCAAGGCAGATGCAAGGTAAGATATTTTCATCTAATATTTTACTTCTTCGAAATAAATGTATTGTTCACCACTTACTTAAATTTATGTGGTGTATCTACTATTAATTTTTATATTATAAATCATGAATTACTTTATATTAATTGTATTTAAAATTATCATTTTATGTTATTACTTCATGAGTTATATGATTTAAAATGTTTCAAAGTGGTATATGACACATTGGAATGTTTAAAGATTATTTTCCTTAACAATAGCTTTAATGATCTTTCAATGGTATTTAAATTCGAGGAAATTATAAGAAATTTTTTAAATTTCCTTTAATTTTACTTTCCTAGGGTTATTCATGAATTTTTTCAAGTATTAGTACCATTTTTACAATCATTGGCACTCAAGGTGTTTTAGAAAATGTTTTTATAAAAACCCGACTTCATTTCCCTCTTTAGTCGAATAACATGTTTTCTTCTGGAAACAATTTTTTTTATTAAAATATTTTCAATTTTTTAAATGATTAATTAAATATTTATTTTCCATTATTGTATTTCACCTATTTTTATTAGAATATATTTTTCTTTTTTCTAAACAAAGAGTTTTTATAACCTTTTTACCATTAAAATGTAATGTTCTTTTATTTAATGTTATGATTTAACCACCATCATTACTTTTTAGGTACATTTTACTTGTTTTAAAGGATAATTTTTAAAGAAAATGCTTTTAAAAGTTTTTTTTCAAATAAAATGTTTTTTAAAATGTTTTTCAATACAAAAGGATATTTTTTTTGTGGAATGGTTTATTTTTAAAACATATTTTTATAGTATTTCTATTCATCAATGACAACAACCCTTTATTTTTACTCCACAAGGGTTTGAATATATTGACACCATCCTTATTCTTCCTCTGGATGGTTTATAATTTATTTGGGAAAGGATAACATTGATATTCATTTCTTTGATTATTTTAGTACCCCTGAAACATTCAATTTCCTATGATCATTGATCATTGAATTACTCTAATTATCCATATCATTTTTCATGGATATTACTATTAACTAAACTGTATACAATTTTATATATGATTTCTACATTGACCATTATTTGATTACTGAGGAAATATTGATAATTACTTATTCTTTATTCAATATGGATATTTTATAAGACATATTATTTATTTCAACTATTCGATATGAGTAATGATTTGGACAAGGAATGACAGGTGGAGCCTATAAATTATATAGCTCTTTGATGCATCAAAATGATCTCATGAGAAAATTATTTGTGAAAATAAGAATAGTTTAAACCATCTTGTGAAAGGCCTTTACAGTATAGTTTTTCATGATCCTCATACATGACATACATTAAGAAGTCATTTCCTTCGTTTAGTTTTAGTTATTATATCTCCGTGATATTTTTCATCTAAATATCTATGGAAAATTTTCATCTTAATTTCATTTATTTAATAGGATGTGTTTCAATTTCATACCTTTAAATATCTATTTTTCCTTATCTATTTATTTGAATGAAATGTGTTTTTAGTTATTTACCTTTCCATGTTATTTACACACTTAATTCTCTGCTATTGATTACATGGAATGTCTTCTCAATTATTAAATTTACCTACTAATTATTATTATTGATTCATTATTTCATCCACTATACTTTACTCTTAATGAAAATTTGAGATAACCCTTATTTTTTCCCCTCTACCCATGAATCCAAGAAGTAAACTATGAAAGATATGCATGGATAGACTTGATAGAATAAAGTTATCATCGATTTTATTTAAAAAAAATTATATTGGAATTATTGTGTTAATTTTAATGAAATAATAATGTATGTATCTGGATGACCAAGACTACCAAACTCTTGGCCTATCAAGATTTGAGTCCTTGTAATCATTCAAATGTAATTGGTAGCAGGCACCAGCTCTGGACCTTATGGGGCCGGGTCACAATATTTGGTATTATAGTATGTATAGAAGCAACATCAGGAACCAAATTTAGGAAAATATAGATTAGAGAATGTAACCCTAATGTAGAATTTTAGGATAAGTGTAGATGAATAGCCTATAATTTTGGTAAAGTAGAGATTATGTGGGTATTTCTTGGAATACATCCTTGTCTAGATTCTACAAGTCGATGTGGTTTCGTTATAGATGTACCTAGGAGTAACAAGTCCAACAAGGAGTGTTGAGATTGAATCGATGTAACTTGGTATATGAAAATAGGCATTACCGTGCACCTGGTTTGACATTCCTATCAGATATGCTTAGAAAAATTCACATTTACATTACATGCCATTTTGAAGGATTTAGATAGATAATGACAGTGATTTTTCTAGGTTAAACGTAATGTGTTTTAGATTGAAGATAAAATTTCATGGTTTAGAAATCCTATAAATGATATAATGAATAAACTCTAGACCAAGGAAGGATCTACATGGAAATAATAGGATGAAGTATTTATGTATAGGGGTTTTATTAAAAACCTTAGTTAAAAGGAGATTTGGTGATTAATCTTATTTCAAGTGCGTCTATTATATATATTTTTTGAGATTATATTAATTTGGTTTTAAAAATAGACAACATGTATGATGGGTGACAACCCATTGATTCTGGAAAGGCCATGAGACTTGAACCCATGACTGAAGGATGATAAGGGTTTCACTCTGACCACTGACCTATAAAATATCCTGGTTAATATGTCATTGTTTTTAGTTAAACAATTTTATGAATATATAAAAATGATAAGGCAATAGTGTAACTTTTTAGTTTTAGAGTTTAATAGCCTCAACATATTGGTTTCATAAAATATTTTGAGACAAATAGTTATAATTTTCACTCTTTTATGGGCATTACAATTCATTCAATTATTATTTTAGTACTTCTAGCATCAAAGTTAATTTTTGGATATCTATTCCTTGAAGTAAGGTATGAGTTAGAGTTTGATAGAAGAATAACCAAAATAAGGAATTATTTACATGAAATTAAAACATATCATGTAAGTAAATTTCCAAATATTCTTATGCTGTAAAAGAATTACCCAACATTAGAATAATGAATTAGAAATAAAATATTGTCCTAATACCTTTTTTTTGTTGTACCAACGACCTTCTAAATAATCACTGATTTATAGATTTGAGTCCCTCAACATTAAATTAAATATTTACTTATTTGTGATTGATGATCTTAATCACTTCCTATAAATAATTAATATTTCCCTCCAAGTAAGTATCTTTACTTTCCACTAATTTTCTCATACATAGATATGTAGTCATATGTTAGGCCACTTGACCATTTTTACTTCTCATTCTCTCTTTTCAATAGGATTTTTAAGAACCATTCTCACAATGTGGGATTTGAATAATTGTAAATTTCAAACAATATATTACCAATATTAATTTTAAATTGAAAAGAAAAAATTTAATTATGGTGAGGATAATGTAACACCCTGAAAATCTGAAGTAGGGACATTATATTCAATAGCATGTATAAAACTTAACACAAAGAACATAGTGGAATATAATATCCCAAGAATTTATAATATATTTTAAATTTTAAATAAATTCAATATATTCTACATCTTGACATACATGTGATACTTATTTAGCATGTGACATACTCAACAATGAGTTTCTTTGATCACTTGTGTTACACACAAGACTGAGTTTTTCCAAACAATAATATATTATTAAAATATTCATATTTAATATATTTATATACAATCTAACCATTAAATTAGAGGTTGTGAATAGGACTAACTACCTTATTAAAATATATAGTTTATACAAATATATATTTGATTATTTTGTTATAACTTAATTACAAATGAATATAAGAACCAGTTTAATGTAAAGTGAATATATTTATAGAAAACTATTTTTATTCTCATAAAGTTGTTTTTATCCTAATAAAATAAATAAATTTAAATATATATATATTTTATATTACTTAAAATATTTTTTATAATCATCCAATATATTTTAGAGACCTATGATAGGAATAAACTCAATATTACACATAAAGACCTATATTTTTATTAAGGCAATTTTAGAGCCTTTTAATAGAGAAACTATTTTAAATACATTTTTTGGAACTTTTATAAAAATTATATGTATCAATGAAATTAATAATTGAGATTAAAAACATAAAAATTAGTTTAGGGTGAATTTTTGTTTTTCTTATGTTAAGTTTCATTTTCTAATTAATCGTGAAGTATATTGAATTTTAGATCAAAATTGGTTTTTGTCAAATTTATTTATAAGGTTAAAATATATTTCAAATTGGTTTGAAAGTTTAATTTGCAATTTTTTATTAATTAATCCAATTTAGTTCATTGGAATCAATTTCACTTTGAAATTGAATATAAAAAATGCAACAAACATTCTGACATTTTTACTCTAAAAACTCACATTGCCATTTCATCTATGGAATTAAATTTAAATTTATTCCTTCCAATTATTTGATTTGAATTTGGAAAAATGTATTAAATATTTTTAATGATAAAAATTTATAATTTATAATATGGTAAAATTAATTTTTGTTTGAAAATATTAGTGAATGTAATTAAAACTAATTACAACGATTAAGGTAATAGTATGCTTAATAAGGGACTAAATCTTAAACAAAGGGACCCAAAGGACCCATAAACTTATAATAGATCTACTGGATGGAAATATTTTGACCCTATACTTCATTTTATCTAATTTTATCCATTATTGGATCCAAATTCATTATAAAAAATGTGGGTGGAATTCCTTTTCCCAAAATTTATAAGAGTGAAACTCCTCCTCCACTATAAAAATGACTCTAGTCCTCCCACCTCATCACACATCCAAATACACTTTTTCTCAACCAATATCATTCCCAAAAGATACTAAAATTCCTAAACTATTAATATAAGACTCTCATTGGGATTAAATCCATCCAAGTAAGTCTTTTGGTACAAACCAAATGAAGTTTCACAATTAAGAGGTATCATCTTCTCTCGAGCTCAACAGTTTTATTTTTCTTTTCCATTCCTTAAATTCTGATTATTAAATGATTATGTAACAACATTGGTATCCTAAATATAATAATAGTTTTTTATTCTAAGGGTTCTACCAAAACTTAAACACACCTCCATCTAATGGGTAATGAACATGTTGTTTACATGTATGGTGAACTACTATCTCAGAAAACGATGATTATTCATTTTTCATTTACCACATACCATGGTTTCCATTATGATGGAAAATATATTTATATATGTTATATAATTTATTTATTATTTATTCAATCTTATGTAATTATTTTACAACACATACCCTTATACTTTCCATTTTTGTGTAAATATGATAACATCGTTAGTGGAAGTGTGGACTACCACCCCTACAAAGCAATGTGATTCATTCACACTATACATGGACCATGCAAAGGAAGGTTTTAATTAAAAATATGTGAAATAAAATAACTCTTAATTTTATTAATAAAATAATTATATTTATGGAAATAATATATATATATATATATAATTTATTTATTACCCTTTCACACACACTTAAAAAGTGATAATGTCATTCATGGACATGTGGATTACCACCTCCTTGACAAAATGTGATTATTTTTACATCATAAGAATTATATATATAAGTATATATGAAAAAAATTACATTGTATTTATAATATAATAAACATTATGGAATGATATATTTATTCTTACCTTCATTCCATAATGATCATTGAAAAATGGGAACGTTACCCATGGGTACGTATGACCTTTCATCTCAATGATTGTAACATTGCTTAATTTTTCATAACCATATTTAATGATTTATTTTAAAATTATAATAAATGTATAGATCAGATTATTATTTCATTCTTATTATTCTTTATATTTTATTTAGTGATGTATTTGAAAATAGTTGACCTACTAATGTCGTTTTTGACACATAAACAGAATTTGGTCAAATCATCTGACCTAATATTAGTTGATTAAGTAATTGTATAAATCATGGTAATAAGATAAATAAAAGTTATGATGAACCTGAAATTTTTTATCAATGAAGTAAATAATGAAAATAATTTTATTTTTTAAGAATATAAAGATAGATAAGGAAATTCAGATTTAATGTAAGGGATTTTATCTCACTTTTTTACTTCTTTGAGATAAATTTCAAGTTCACCACTTACTTATTTTGTGTGGTGTATCTAATAATTTTTTTTATATTATATCATGAAATCATTTATCTTCAGGGTTTTTAAAACTTTCATTTAATATTACTCCTTCATGAGGTTTATCATTTTAAATATTCCAAAGTGGTATGAGACACTTTGGAATTTTTAAAGAATATTTTCTTCAACAAAAACATTAATTATATTTCAATGGAATTTTTATTAGAGGAAAGTATATAGAAATTGTTCAATAAACATTTAATTTTCCTATAATTTGGTTATTCATGAACTATTTCAAGTATTAATACCATTTTTTCATTCTTTGGTTCTCAAGGTGTTTTCAAAAATGTTTTCAAGAAAACCCGACATCATTTTTCTCTTTAATCAGAGAACCAGTTTTCTTAAAAAACATTTTTTTATTAAAAAAATCCAAAATGTTTTTTAAATGAATTGGTTAATAAAATTTTTCCTTTTTTTACCGATGTCTTTAATAGAATCCTCTTATCACATTCTAAATAATACATTTTTATATGAATTTTTTACCATCCAAAACATATATTCTTTTTTAGCATGTATGGATTTACCCACTGTCATTCCTTTGATTCTTCATTTTCATGTTTAAAAGGTTAATTATTCATGATTTTTTAATTTTTATTTCAATGAAATAGTTTTTAAAAAGGTTTTTCTAAACAAAAGGATATTTTCCTCAAGAATGGTTTATTTTTAAAATATATTTTATAGTATTTTTATTGATCAATGACAACAACCATATATTTTCACTACACATCAGTTATGTTTTATTGATACCATCCTTATTCTTCCTATAGATGGTTTATTATTGATTCCTATATGGTTATTATTGACATTCACTTCCTTGATTTCTTTTAGTCCCATTGAAATAATCAATTTCATATGATCACTGAACATTAATTTTCCCCTAATTATCCATATCATTTATCAGGGATATTACTATTTCCTAAACCGTATACCATTTTATATAAAGTGTATATTTTTATAGTTATTTGATTATTTGGGGAAATATTAATAATTCTATATTATTTATTCAATTCAGATACCCGATAAATAATATTATTTATTTAAACTATTTGATATTAGGAATGTGTTCTATAGGAAATGAAGGGTGGAGCCTGGTATTTATACGGCTCCTTGATTCATAGACATGTTCTCATGAGACAAATTAGTTGTGTAAATTATAATTGTTTAAACCACATTATTAAAGGTCTTAATGGTGTAGGTTTTTATGTGAATTAGTAATGATGTTCATTAAGAAAGCATTCCCCTCATTTAGTTTCATGTATTATTCATCAAAGATATTTTTCATCGACATATCTATGGATACATTTCATTTTTTGTTCATTGATTTAATGGAATGTGTTTTAGTTTCTCACCTTTCCATATTTATTTTTCCTTATCTAGTTATTTAAATGGAATGTGTGTTTAGTTATATACCTTTCCATATTATTTACTTACTCTCTTCTCAGTTATTGATTACATGGGATGTTTTCTCAGTTATTTAATTTTACATATTAATTATTCTCATTGATTAATTATTGCTTCTGTTATACTTTACCCTTACTCTGCATTTGATGTCACACTTATTTTTTTTCCTTTCCCCATGAATCCAATGTACTATAAAAGATATGTAAGGAAAAACTAGTTAGAATAAATTCATCATAGATGTTATTTAGAAAAAAAATTATGTTTTAATTAGTGTTTTAATTTTAATGTAAGAATCATGTATGTATCTATTTTACTAGGAAAACTAAACTCTCATCCCTTTAGGATTTTATTCATTGTAATAATCCCAGTGTAATTGATTTCAAACACTGACTCTGGGCCTTCTGGGGTCAGGTCACTACATTAATTCTTCGTATGAACTCTTACTACATTATGTGTGTATGCTCCAAAAATATGTACCTAGATCAATTATTCTTTCTTTTATGGGGTAAATACATGTGTAATAAGGTTCCCTTTTCAATTCCTCTCAATAAGAAATCCCCGTTTAGGGGAACTTCCCAATTTTATACCCATTTTAAAGTACACTCCATAATATATTTAATACACCTACATTTTCCTAAATCACCCTTTTTATCATGAATAGTTATCTTAGTTAATTACAAGTTTTATGAAAACAATTATTTCTTTTATCCTCTTTAAAGACTCTTTTATATGTTCCCTTATACCACACTAAAGTAGCACATTTATAAAGTTTCGTAAACAACTTTTTGACATGTTTTCACTTTAGTTAGAAATATATTATCATGATATATTCCAATTTTCCATCATTAATGTGGATTTATTATTTTAATCCATTCTTTTATGGGAACATTTTTGATATGCTGATTGTTTATGCCTTAGGACATGATTACGATACGCATTTCTTTCGATGTGTAATCATTATGTTAATTTCTCAAGCTTAATTGAGGATGATATCTTATGATACCATATACCATATTTTATTGAATGGTTTATGATCATTTTGAATGTAGATGTAATATCTTGGTTCCATTTTCCATATTACTCTGGATAGTTTATGATTTTATTTACTGATTGGGGGTAATTGTTTACATTTCATATTATAGCATCAATATGACTATATATGTTGATTATGTTTAACCCTTTTCATCTAAGGAATTAATTTTACATATTAAGTGTCCTATAGGGCCCACTATATCCCCTCGAATCATCGGTAGGTATCAAGAGACAAACATGACTAGGTTTTGATCAAGGTCTTTCCCATTTATGTAGACTTCTTGGATGATTCCTTGATGAGATGTTTATCAAGTTGTGTAGTATTAATTACCTCATTTGGAGATTATTTATTAATAATAAATTTAATTATTAGACAACTAGAATTTCCATGGATAAGTTTTATTCTCATATGATTATTTATGTGGCATTATTTGATTAGGTTTTATTCCTTAAATACTATGATCAATTTTATATTTCAATGGAATGTTTTGTTAGTTATTCAACTTTCATTGTTGTATATGTTTATTTATGATAGATTCCTCTATATTTATTACCCTTACTAAGCTTCTAAGATCACCCATTTATTGTGTTTTATTATTTCCTAGGATGCTAATATGTGTATTATTATTGACTTACAGGGATAATCTAGGAGAATAGGGATGTTTCCATTGGAGTTTCTACATTTTATTCCATTTAAAGTTTTAATGTAACAATTATATCTATATCTAGTCTTCTAAAACAACTAAACTATTCAGTCCTCTAGGACGTGACTTCCTTGATTATTATACAAATGTAATAAAGTAAGGCATCGACTCTAGAATACTATAGTTTGGGTCCTTATATTAATGAATTTGAGGAGGTAGAGGAGGATATACCTGAATATGTTTTCCACCGCACTCAACCAAGAATAGAGTATATTGATGAAGGAGACACGAATTCTATTTTTCAAATGGGAGATCAATTAAATTTGGATATATTTAGAGTAGTTAGGTTGAAAATAAAATGAAACATAATCTCCCTATATACAAAGGAGAATATTAAACAATACTTCACCTTACTATACCTCTAGAATAAGATGAAAACACCCTTGTGGTTGAATTCAAAAAAAAATTGTATGAGTGAACTACCAACATCTACCCACTAAAAATCAAATCTAGGATCCATTTTTCACCAAAGCAATAATCAAAGATGAACCATCTGAAAGAAATAATATTTTCATAAACTCAATTTCATTTAATTTTATTATAGATAAATTGAGTATTAACTCCCCTTGTTTTTGTTATTCATATTCAGCCAAATCACATTCTTCCATGAAGGATTGTAAAGAAACATAAAATTCACCTATTGGGGAACACATGGAGCTTCCTGAAGACATTGATCATTTACTAGATGAAGCATAAGAATAGATCCAAGTGGATTTTACTAAATAAAAAGGTACACATGATTATAAAATAAAATAGGATATTATAATTCTAAAACATCAAATTTAAATTTTGTGTATATAAAATTGTACTCTCGCTTCCCATTTGAATATTCTTTTAATGAATCACTTTTAAGGAAACCACTAGGAAAAGAAGAATATGCCACAAATGTAGAAACAAATAAAGTGTAGGATTTATAATTTATATTACCCCCTCTATGAAATATATAAATAATTAAAAAGAGGATGGATATGGTGTAATCCCTCCATAGATTCCTCCTAAAAAAAGAAAAATTCTAACTAGGAAAAATGAGCATGTGGTTGTTCATGTCCAAGATACTCCACCCATTATCAGATTATGGATGACAGATCGTACTACCCTTCTAGAGAAATATAATACCCATAGCCCACTTAGGGGGTTAATCCACGATTTATCTCCTATTTTATTTATTCTCTTTCCATGTATTTAATTTTTAATTTCATTTTCGTTTTCATTTTAGGGATACATTAGGATGCAACCCAATTCCTCCATCATCTTGAGAATACTTGACATGGTCCTCATATATAAAAGAGTCATTTTTTAGTTCCATGATGTTGATAGATTGGAACAAGAAAAAAACAAATGAAACTATAACTTTCATACATAAAAGGTTCTTTTTTCATAAAATAATTTTAAATCAAAAAATTAACTTATATCGTAAAAGAGTGATTTTGGCGTAAAATGGTATAGAACAAAATTTTATAAAGAGAACCTATAAATTTGACTAGAAGAATCAATTTAAGGGGAGTTTGAGTTAAAATTATTATTTTACCCCTATTAATTTTTAAATATTTTTTGATCTTTAATAATAAAATTAATTTCTCCACATTGAACCCTTATACTGTAGTGTCGATCTAGGAGACATACGTTATATAGGATAATCATTATTCTATGGTTTAATATTAATTGTTGACATCATTAGATAATTGAAATGGTAAAATGACTGAGTAAGGTTAAGGATGAGTGGATGAATATGAAAAATCATGATTTCTGGGAATAATTTTATTTTTTTCAACTGAAATTATTCTTAAATTTGGAATTTTTTGAATTTATGGAATTAGTATTGATTGGTTTATTATTTTTGTTCATTACCATGTGTACTTTTTCCAACCCATTTTTTCTCATTCTTGATAAATTTATGAACCAATATTTTTCATTTGTTTCTATATTATGTTTTTTAGAGATCATTCCATGTCTCTTATAGAATGTTCTAGGAATATTATCAATGTTATGATTGAACAGAAACAATTTTAATATGATTTAGGTATTTTTAATTGATTATCCCTTTATCCTTGGACTCCCCTTGGTTTTAATATTAATTTTTTCCTTTATAATCCATGAATATTGTTAATATAAAATGATCTAGTCTACAAAAGTTTTATATCCATTTCTACCCCACTCGAATTATGTTAATTGATAGTCAAAATTATATGTGTGGGGGAATGTTTTTACATTGTTTTTGTGGATTTTGTTCATTTAGTTGGGGGTTTTTCATAAGATTTTTGGATATTCCACCTTTTCATTATACCTCATTATTCACCTATATTTCTAAAAATGAAGAAAATTAAAATTATGGGTTGTTTATTTTATGGATAAAAAATCATCATTTCCAAACTAATGATCCTAGGTTCATATGTGGTTAAGAGGTGGCTATGAGATTTTTCTAAAGAAATTAAAAAAAAATATGTAGGGGGATTAATTCATTATTCTTACTTTTATCATATTCCCACGTTAACCTTTAGCAGTTGGATGTGACTTTATTTCAAGAGTATTTTATTATGAATATATTTTCAATATCCTATAGCATATTAAAGAGTATACCCACATTTTTAGAATTATTTTTAGATCATTTACCTACCTACCCTATTACCCAAAGTCATTTCAACCATAATGAAAATTACTCCTAATTAATTTTGATTTTTGTTCTTATATAGAGGAGATGTTGTATTCCTTGAAAGCCTATGGTAAGTCAAAAGTACTTGGTTATGAGAACAAATCCATTAAATTTATAGCCTTGAGATATGACTAAAAAAATTCAATGTGAGGTATATTGAAATTAGTATGAATAATAATAATTAATTGAGAAATTTAAATTTAAGGAATGAAGATAATTTTTATTTTAAAAGAGGGAAATTAAATGCCAGATTGGTTTTCTTTCATTAAAAAGTGAGAATTAAGATGAATTATTTTGTATAAAATTTTAAAATTTATCTTCCATTTAAAACATTTTTTAAAAATTTATATATTGGAAGATAAAAAATCCATTAAAATGTTGTTGTATTTAAATTATTGAGGAAAATCATGTTCTATGTGTGGGGTAATAAACAATGTCATATTTTTCATGTATAGTTAAAGATAAAAAAATTTTATACATTAATTGATTAATTATACTCATGTGTTTTTTGGATTCATGAGAGAATATAAATTTTTACTAAAATTTAACAAAAAAAAGGAAAAATATAGAAAGATGAACGTGGCACAACACCAAAATATTGAAGATGGAATCCAGAATTTGAATTGAAGTTAGTGAAGATATTCAATATCTATAGAAAGAGATTTATGTCATAACATCAATTTATTGTCTAATATTTTTTAGATTGAAAGAGAGGTCACACCATTCATTTTCAAAACTCGACTTACATCATTAAATATACTTATTCCGTAAGTATATTGGGGGAATCAAATTATGGAAGTCATAATAGGGATATTCATGTCATAAATAAACTATTCACAATGTATAAGTAGAGAAAATTCATGTGTTTAGAATAGATAAATTCAAGAAGTAAAATCAGTATTTATTTTTTAAATTAGTTTTATAGGGCCAAAAATGATTAGCTTTGATGTAATTAATCTTATACAAATTTTAATGCACCATGATGACCTAAAAATATAGAAGACTAATTTATTATCCCAATTAATGATATCTTTGGGGATTAAATCCTATAAATAAAATTCCATGGTAGAGGATATGATGAATCAGTTAGCCATTGGAGGTTTATTCCATTACATTGTAATGGTATTAGGCTACTTAAGGTTTTCCTTAATTTTAAGTTTCTTTTTTAATATGGAACACATATTCAATTTTAATTAAAGTTCCTATTCTTCATATAATATATTTCATCCATTCTCTCTCTCTTCTTTATTTATTTTTGATCACTTTTCACTTGTCAATGGAAAGTGACTAATCAATGTCTAGTCTATGGGGAATTTTTCACACTATTCTAAATTATCATGTTTAAATTGGTAATGTTTTAATTCTATTTGTGGTTGATCTGAGAGTATTTAAAGGGTGTGGTGGTCATCCACCATGAAATTATTTTCAAATCCATTTGTTTTTCATTGATTCATTCCCCCTTCTCTTGGGTAATTCTTCATACAATGGAGTTGAGGATTTCTGATATGATTAAACGATAAATGGAAGATCTGGGTGTTTTAGGAATTTCATTCTTGGTTGAGGTGGTATCCTATTTTTCTATTGGAGGGTATAGGTTTGGTGTTCCAATTTGGTTTCCTACACATTCTAAAATCCCACACTAATCAAATTAAATTAATTAATTAATTTGGTTTTTTAAATTTAATTTTTCATAATGTGTTTTGAAAAAAAATAATGTAGGTACCTATGTTACCCAACACTAAGACTCAACCATTCTTCCTAACAAAAAATTTGTTCTATATCTAGTTTTTTTAGCATTACATTTAAATCTGATATTTTCTAAAAATTATAAATTCATTACAGTCATTAAATAATATAATTAAGAAAAATAAATATATTATTTAACTAGGAAATCTATTTTTGATCCACTTTTAACCTCCTCAAGTGAGACAACCTTGGTCATCCTATAAACTACATTAGGAAAATAATTTTTCTTTTATACCACCCTATGATAGGAACGTCACTTTGTTACAATATTTTATTCATAATCTATTCAAAAAAATTGTGTTATTTGTGCCATTAATTTAAATATTTGAGAGAATACTATAACTATCATCCAAAGCATCATTATCATCCACTTCATCAAAAATATTTCTTGGCATAATATTAACAACCACATAAAATTGTTTTTTAATGGGAAGTAACTTAAAACACTTATTTCTATTTTGATGAAAAAATGTAAGGATAATAAAAAATAAGAATGTTGGTTGGAGTGGATACTCAAGAAGGGGGGGGGGGGGGGTTAATTGAGTTCCAAATAAAATATCTGTTAAAAAATATTTCTATTAAAATCCCCTAATTAAAAACTAAGTTAAACAATAGTGAATTTGTAAAACTGTAAGTGTTCAATTAGGCTCTTAAATGATTGATTAGGTCTTAGTTAATTTAAACCAAAGATTAAATTAGCTTTTGAAACTAACCTACTGATTTACAATAGTTACAAACACTTGCTAGATTAATTATAAAAGTAACTTCAAAACAATTTTATATTTCAAAGTAATTAGCAGCGGAAAATATATATTATACTTTAAACTTAATCTAAGATGCACAACAGATATAACTAAGAGGTTCAGTGTCAAGCTGAGACTTAGTCATCTTAAACAATTTATATAAATTTGATCCATACCCTAGATCGAGGTAAACAATAGTGCGAAGACTGTCCAGGTACTAAGACCTCTACCACAATTGTTTGTGTGAACAAGAGAAATAGTACACATTCTATCTAGGTCCTACTTGACCTCTACCACTAACCATAGTGGGAAATAAAAGAATAGGGAAAGAGTGACTGAGGATTAAATCCTCCAATTTATCACAGGAGTCAGTGTGAGTATATAATATACAGAGTACAAACATTGATTGAAATGTAAATAAAGAAATCACTGAGAAATTATATATGAGTTTAGAATGCTCTAGTGATTTGCAGTGCATCTCTGGACTCCTTTTGATTAATCAGAAAAGATTCTGATTCCTTCTCTGGTTTTTGTCTGAAAAACAGAGTGTCATTTGCTTCCTTGATTTTCAGGTTCAGCTTAACCAGCTTGAGTGTATGAGTAGCTCGTTGTAGTTCTTCACTCCTTGACTAAAGTTCAGTTTGTGTTCTCTTCTCATATGAAAGGCTTCGTGAATGTCCAGCGTTCTTCCTGTATGGATGTATCCTTTCATACTGTTTGTATGCACCACTTTTCAACACTCTTCATCCCTTTTCCACACACTTCATGCCACCTTTATGCCTGGCCTTTATCCTTTCTTTTATAGCTTTCAGCTCAAGCAATGGGAATGATTACCTTTTTATAGGTACAAGGTACGGTTCCCTGACATGACAACAACTATCATTAAATAACATTAATTACATTAAAATCATCAAATATGATAGTTTCTTAATAAATAAATAATATTAAAAGAGTATAGATTTTAAGAATCAGTGACTGGTTAAGTCTTTCATCAGTAGCTCTCTATCGGTAGACTTGTAATGGTGGAATTTGTATAGTGGTGACCTCCTATCGGTAGATCTTTGTCCTTGTACTGGTAGCTCCTTGTATCAGTAGCTGTTACTACAAGTATCAGTAGCTCTATGTACCAGTGAATCCTTCTATCTATAGCTTTGGTCTATCGGTAGCTTGTCTGTATCGGTAGCTCGTTTGTATCGGTAGCTCGTGCATATCGGTAGCTCCGTTCTGTTCCAGTGCTAAAGTACATATTGGTGGACTTGTGCATCGTTGACCTTTCTGTAATGGTATACTTGCATATTGGTAGACTTTGTATCAACAGCTCTTTATCAGTGGACTTTATATTTATATCTTGTCTGTATCAGAAGAATTGATCTATTAGTGACATGCGTTTACCAATGGACTTATACATACCGATAGCTCTTGTTCTGTTTCAGTGACTGTCTATTCATTCTATTGGTAAACTTTGTCTATCGGTAGACTAAGTACCAGTAGGTCTTTGTTTGTCTGTATCAGTAGCTATGTGCATACCGGTGGACTTAACACTTCTGTTCTATGCAACACATATGCCGATTGAGTTATAATTATTTCAAAGTTCATATAAACATAGATAAACATTTTTTAAAATACTTCAAAGATTATTTTGATAGTATTATCAACTTGATAATAGAATGTCATAGATTGAAAGAATTAATAAATAGATAAACATTATTTGGGATTATCAAAGTATGAGAAATCATAATTGGGATTATCAAAACAGGTGAGGTCAACAATCTCCCCCCTTTTGATAATCACAACTTATGATATTATAATCCCAAAATAATCTGTAATGTAACAGAGGATATTGCATTAAATCTAATTGTATCAGAGAAAACAATATATTATAAAACACATGTACTAAAGGTAAAATATAAAACAAATGTACTAGAGGGAAATGAATTAATCCCATAAAATATAGTATTTCTCCCCCTTTTTCATAAAAGATATTATTTCTCCCATAGATATGTTTCCCTTAGATAGTATTTCTCCCGCTTAGTTATTAGAAAAAAGTGGGACAAAAAGGAGAACAGAAGTAACAGAGAGTAAAATAAAGTAAGATCATATATATTTCTTGGAGAAAATAGATACAAAGAAATACATAAATAAGACAAAAATAAATATAGGCGATTCCTATCAAAATCCTAGCCACTGATCAATCCACATCCTCAGAATGAGATTTTCCCTTGGGATCAGAAGAGGATTCAGGTGTGATAGATGTAGGTGGAGGCTTAGGAACACCAGAGATGATCATAGGAGGTTGAGCCACTGAAACTGTTCCTGTCCTATACTGTGTAGCTCTGTGAGTGATCATAGGAGTAAGGCTTCAGATGGATTGGGCTGGAGTCATCTGAGCATGAGAAGTAGTAGAGAAAGATACAGGTAAAGATGGAGGAATAATCACCGGTCGAGCATCAACATGAAAAAAGGGAAATAATAGATTTCTGAAATCCATAATAATTCATCCTCCTATTTCCATGGTATAAATGAAATCATTCTTATTTTCCATGAATTTTTCCAGTATAGGGGTCAACTCTCTGAGCTTTCTGACTTTTTCTCTAAAGTCTTGATTGACAGGAGGTAACTTCATGTTTTCTAATAGAAGTTTGAAATGATTATTGAGTTGATGCTTGGTGTAAACCCTTTAGAAATAGTAATCTACCTTGGATTTCACTTCTTTATGAGAAGCATAAGCTTCTCTCATATAATCTTGAACAATCTTCATTATATCTCTGGTGATAGACACTACTTGGGTCATGGTATATAAGTCCACAGATCTACTGGTTGAAGCTGAACCATGATCCTCCTTCATCAAAGCTCTAATTTGATCCAATTCTATTGAAGTTCTCGAAGCAAGAGAACCAATAGAAAAGGTTATAGTTTCCTTGAAACTATTAGTTATCCCACTAATAAGATTTTTCACTGCATAATCTTGGGCACCGACATGATTCTCCACAGACTTTTTAAATCCCTCAAAAACTGAAACCATCTGGCTCACTACACTCTTCACATAGGCCAAATCCTTGTCTGGTTGAGATTTTGAACTCATAAAGGATTTGAGAGAGACAACTGATTTCTTTAGAACTTTAACATCCTCTGCCAAGCTAGACATCTGGTTCTGGAAAGCTGTGACTTCATCTACTATCTCTGCCACAAAGGTTGACACATTACAATCCAAAGAGAGTTCAAAAGGCTTTTCCAAATTGCTCATCTCTTCAACAAAGTGATTCTTTAACTTAGCAACAGAAGCACTCAAAAACTATTTCATCTCAACCTTCAAAGATGCTAAGTCATCCTTGGTGACTATATTAGCAGGCACAACAACAGGTGCTCATTCAGATACTATACTAGCCATAGAGTCATCCATAATAGTCTTAATAGATGACACTAGTGAATCTTCCATTCTCCTTATTTCTTCCACAAAACTAGTGTTAAGATCAGACTTTAACTTATCTAGATCATGTATTCTCACCACATCTTCAGGTAATATCTCAGACTGAATATCATAATTGATTTTTGGTCTCTGAAGGGGTGTCTCATTATCAAAATCTGGGTAATACAATCCACAAACTAAAAACCCTAGGTCCTCTTCCCAGTCTTCAAACTCAACAACCACTAAAACACTGCCAAACCTGGTTGGATGCTCCCCCTCAACTGGTGCATTCCCCTATACAGCAATGGCATCCTCAGTAACTCTTTCTTCCTCAGAATAATCTTGCATAACCATCTCCATTTCTGCAAAAGTAGGAGGATCCTCAAGAATAGGTAATGGTCTATCAACTTCATCAAATTCCTCAGAAGGCATTAGAGAATGTCCAATCAGTGGACTAAGGCTCAATATAACAGAAAAAATGCTTCACTTGCATGAACTTCTTCTTCATTTTATCGAGCAGCCTCTTATTTATCTGATTTCTGCTGGTCTTCCTCATCCACAGGTTCCTCTTTATTGCTTACACCCAAAATAGTTTCTGTACTAGGTAGGTTCAAAGAAGCACTTTCCTTTTCTTGTGATACAATTTCAGGAGTTGGGCTAGGAGGAAAGTCCGGATCTCCTCCATCTACTGCAAATGAATCTTCCTCTTCTGAATCATCACTATACTATGGCTCTTCTTCATCAGGTCCTAGATGTCATGACCCGTCCTCGGGGCCCGTTCCATGACTACCCCAAGCCCTCCTTCCATAGGCCAGGGGCTGGTGACTAGCACCAAAGGCGTAAATCCCGATAACTGGGAAGACATTGCCTTTATAAAAGTAACAAAACACCACAGAGTACAAGCAGAAGTAAAACACTAAGTACAAAGAAAGTTCTGAAAAGTAAATGGGCCAGAATACAAACCCAACTGGAAATACAGCTACAACTGAACAAAAGTACAACAGAAAAAGACAAACAGCTGGAAGAAAGGAAGCAACTCCTGGGTCGTCCGCCTCGGATCCTACCTGAAGGGTAGGTACAGATAGCGCAACTCCTGGATCGTCTACCATAGATCCTACCTAAAGGGTAGGTACAGATAGCGCAACTCCTCAATGCTCTCACCCGTAAACCCCCTACGAGTGTCATCTCGCCATGAAGTCCACCTCCAGATACTAACTCGTCAGGTGGTCCACCTCCGGGTACCATCCAGTCCTCAAACACTCGGCCTCCGTCAGCACTTCCCGTCATCTGCAACCAACACAAAAAGGTGCGGGCATAGCCCGTGCAGGGGTGAGTATAATGATACTCAGTAGGGACCCTGAGACCCTCAAGGTCTCACTAAAACCAACAAGGATAACCACAAAGAAGATCTCAACAGATAACCTCTACTTAGGTATATGCCCAAACATATACCTAAGTTATCAAGTAACCCATCTCAATCATGAGGAAACACAAGATTATGAAATCAACAGATAACCACTTCCCAGGTATATGCCCATACATATACCTAAGTTATCAAGTGACCCATCTCAATCATGAGGAAAACACAAAGGTCATAGACTCAGCTCAAACCAGGATTTTCATTATCGAAACTGTAACTGCTGAAGAGCCCTGTCTCTAGAGTGTACAGTGGTCCTCTCATGACTCTGAGGTACTGCTCACTAACCTAAGACTGCTGAGGTACTCCTCATATTGAGTACCGTGGGTCTGCCACCTCACACAGTAGTGCTCCTCCGCCATGGGTCTGCCACCTCACATAGTAGTGCTCCCCTTCATAGCCTACAGAGGTACTCCTCCTATCGAGTATCGCGGGTCTTCCACCTCACACAGTAGTGATCCTCTACCCTGGGTCTTCCACCTCATATAGTAGTGCTCCACACTGGGCTATGCTAGTCACTCTTAATCGAATCAGACAAGCGGTCATTGGTCACAGCCAGCAACACGGTCTCCGTACTCTGTATGCTCGTCTCCGGGAGGGTCCTCTCCACGAGCTACAGGTCGATACACCAAGTATCACAAGTCCCACTAAGAAGTATCTCAAAGGACCTCCTCGTCATAGGGGTCTCAACGCAACAGACGGCGCGTCAATCAGACGCCCGGTCTGTGAGTTATTAGCCTTTTCGTCCTAGGGGCCCGGTTGGTTTCGTGTGCGAACCAACCCGGCCGTATCTCAACTGTACCTCGAACTCTCATAGGGTATACCCATAGAGACTGTTTCTCAATGTGATCACCAACGCTACTGACGGTTCGTCAAACGGACGTCCGGTCCGAAAGATATCAGCTTTTCCGTTCCAGGGGCCCGGTTGGATTTCGGGCACAATCCAACCCGGCCATACTCCAACTACATCCAAAACTCAGGCGAAGTATGCCAAAAGTTCCGTCTCATCAAGAGGAATTCAACGAGATAAGCAGCGCGTCAATCAGACGCCCAGTCTGTGAGTTATTGGCTTTTTCATTCCAGGGGCACGGTTGGTTTCGTGTGCAAACCAACCCGACCGCACTCTGATAACATCCAATCCTTGAGCGGAGTAAGCCAAAAGATCCTCCTCATCAAGAGGAAACCAAAAAAGTCGACAACACTTCAATCGGACGTCCGGAACTCATGATATAAGTGTTTCAGCTCCGAGGGCCCGGTTGGTTTCGTATCCGAACCAACCCGGCCGAACCCAAAGTTCTTTGAAACCTTAAGAGTAATATATCGAAACAACCGTCTCGTTTTAAGGATCGCGTCGCCGCTGATGGTGTGTCGATCGGAGGTCCTCAGCCCATGTTATGGGCAAAAGACCGTAGATATTCTGAAATGGGGGTCTGGGCCCGGCCCGACCCGGCCCAACCCCCCCTGGGTCAGCTGAACCGGGTCCGGGTCCAGCCTAGTTGGGCGCGGCCGGGCCCGGCCTGGGCAGCCGGCTGGCCTCGCGCTGGCGCGGCGCAACGGGTGCGGGGGGTTACAAACCCCCCGGTTGTCAACCTGGCGTAGCTTAAAGCCACGCCACCTCAAACCCGGAATGGCCCGGCCGTTCCGGTTCACGTCCCACCACCGTGGCTCAGCTGCGGTAGTTTGCTCCGACGGCGCACTGCCGCCGCCTTCTGCGGACCACCGGACGCGCTCCGGTGGTCCGTTTCGCCTGCCGCCTTCGCCAACAGTCCTCCCAGGACCCGATCTTTATTGCGAAGGAATTAAAACGCCATTTCGGCCCGATTCGTTGTCGCCCGTCGATCCACATGTCAAATAACAAATCGCGCCATCTTC
This sequence comes from Viscum album, assembly GCA_963277665.1. Classification (NCBI taxonomy): domain Eukaryota; kingdom Viridiplantae; phylum Streptophyta; class Magnoliopsida; order Santalales; family Viscaceae; genus Viscum; species Viscum album. The sequence goes on from OY728158.1 coordinate 1,618,539,364, forward strand.
GTGGTTTTCTGGTGCAGCGCGGCGGTGTCATGCTTCTTCATCGTGATTCTCTAAATTCCCGCACGGAGCGAAGACACTGCGTCACTTCCATTTCAAGCCATGTAGATAACTATCAAAATAAAAAGGGGAGGAGGTTCAGTCGTGTTTGTGCGGTCTGACCTCCTCTGTTATTTTGATAACAGTTGGCCGTTAATATCGAAGAATGTCAAAAATTATTCATGACATAAAAACCAAACCCCTACTTTGCAAAGACGTTACACATCGTCATTCCACGGAAGAGGCAAGCATCGTGATGATCGGACGTCGCAGAAGATCGGTGCCGATTCCGTTGACGTCAGAGGGTGAATCTTCGTCAAAGGTGACATTCCCCGCGGTGGGGTCTCCTCCCTTGACGTGGAGGAAGAATAGGAGAAGGCACGTCGTCGGTGATCGCCCGATGAAGAATGCGGCGTCTCGCTTCCTTCGACGTAGAGAGAAGGTACAAGATGAGACGGTGTTCTTCGTCGAAACTTCGGTGTTCTTCACGTTCTTCAACAAAGGAGATGAAGCGTTCTTCTTCTTCGGAGGAAGTTATTCAAAACTCAAAAGCTCTCTTCCCTTCCTCTTAACACAACAATTCTAACCAAATTAAAATAATGCTCCACCTTATTTTATTTACCCAAGCCATTCATTCAAAATTAAAAATTCAAAACCAACAAACTTAATTAATTGATCTTGAGTTGTCAAATTAATTAATTTTTAGGTGGCATGAATTAAAGAAGAGAGAGAGGGAGGTGAGTGGTCTCACATTAAAAGGGGGGTTAGGCATGTTAAGAAAAGTTACCAATTAATGAGAGGAGAGGTTTAAGGGAGTTTAGGGAAGGTGAAAGGGGTGGGGTTCGTGTGGGCCCCACCTCACCTTTAATCCTCTCATGGGAAGTTGGGTGGTTACCCCAATTTCCACTCAATGGATAAACCACTTAAAAGAAATAAAAATTGTAACTCAATTTTTATTTTATCTTCCAAAATTTTTTAACAACTCCTCCCGTGAAAACGCAACTCCGAAAAAGATCTTCTTAAGAAATTACCGGTGCTGCGAATCCATCGGTGCCCTCGGAATTCGATTTCGAGCATCAGTTCAAAAGTTAGAAAAACCCGCTCGTTCGTTCACTGAACGTACCCGAGCTAAACTTCAGAAATTGATTCTGGGCACACCAAGCCTCAGAATCAGGCGCCGTCAGAAACTGTGTTCTTGTAAAATTCCAAAGAAAATTAAGAAAAATTTTTCCTTGAAATTTCCGGGTCTTTACATTACTCCCACCTCAGGGATTTACGTCCTCGTAAAGCTTTAACACAAACAAGGGTTACAAAAGCAGTACTGAGCACGCATCTGAGCCTTCATCTCCCATGTGCTTACCTGGAGGTTCCCGTACTGCTAGTGAAAGTGCTCCCGAGGAATCGACCGTCCTCGTAGGACCCGCTCCTGTCGATCCTTGATCCTCACTAGAACCTCCGTGAAATACACCCCATCGCCATCGTCCATCTCCCCATGGTCGATGATATGTGAAGGATCACGCACATATCTCCTCAGTTGAGATACGTGGAAGTCGTCGTGCACCTGGTGCAACTGAGGTGGATGGGTCAAATGGTAAACCACCCCGCCTACCCAGGTGAGGACCTAGGAATGGTCCACTGAACCTCAGAGATAACTTTTCGCCTTGGCCACATCTCCGTAATCCTCATCGAGGTGTGACCCGTATAAGGACGTGATCATCATCCTCGAACTCTAGAGGTCTCCAATTCCTGTTTAGAACTGGAACTCAAAACGACTGCTACCATGAGGGTAAGTTTGACCGACTTAAGATTGATCGGTCGCACCCTCCTGTGCATGAGTTTATCCTGTGATGCCTGGGGTTTCCTTTTCGCCGACCAAGGAAAACCCATTCCGATGTCATAGTTAAACCACAACCTTTTTTCCTAATACCATCAATTTGTGTATGAACTGTGATTTCCCAGTCCATACTCAAACCAACGTCGTAAGGCCTCGACGCTGCCACCAAGAGATTCCAACTGAAACTATCGCCTCGAGGGTCTGACCACACTGTCGACATAAGTGTGATTATCGAGTCTTCTCCTAAGGTATCTCCAGACGTGAGGGTCAAGTCTACGGCTTACTGGAAACTCTAGGTCTGGGACAAGATTCGTGGAAGGAATGAATGATTCATATCGACGTCTGTTACAACGGAAGCTAGTAGTGGATACAGACTATCCCTTGAATCATTCTTAGAGCCATTGGGTCACTCTCCCTGACCGAAAGAAGCTACTCTCTTCCCCTGCCCTCCATCTCCCTGAGCCTGGCGGGGACAACTAAGGTGGGTGGTTGTAGTTTGTTAAAACGTACACCACCACATGCTACTCTCCTAGCTCTGCCTCCACGTCTGCTGCTTCGCAGACTCATCTCTCCTTAAAGCTTCCACTTCTTGAAACATTTAACATGACCGAGTCTCTAAGACTGGTGCCAGTTTCCTGTTTCTTACTGCACTGTGCAGTCTTCATCCACTCCTGGATGATCTGCACCTTCTTTGCCTATGATCTGAAAGAGCTTCTAAAATTTCTCCTTTTTTCTGAAAAGAGAAACTCGGTCTCATCCCCTGGACGAACCACACCCATTGCCTAATACAGTCAATCCTGACATGAATGATGCATTCATGCCATGGATGATATCGTAAGGCCTCGACGTAACTACCAAGAGATCCAACTGTCACTCTCGCCTCCAAGGGTCGAGTCACACTATCGACATTAGTGTGAGGTCACTGGGTCTCCTCCAGTAGAAATCTCGAAAGTGAGGGTCAAGTCAACAGTCTTAACCGGGACCACTGAGTATCAACCAAACAAAAGGAAAGGAAAGAAAACATCACAAAGATAAGTGCCTTTTCATTATTGAAGCTCATAGTACAAAGACACGAATACAACATCAACATAGAACTAGAAGTATAAGGGACATATCCACTAGTTCCGCTCCTGTCCACCTGCTCCCGGAGCTCTACTGCCTTGTCCAATACCCAGCTGTTGCTCAAGCACTTGCCACTGCTTCTGCCTCGGTGGCTCCTCCAACGCCTGTGGATTGACTGTGCAAGGAGTCGGACAGTCACGTGTCATGCGACCCTTCCTGCCGTAGGAGAAACACTGTCTGTTTCTGGCACGCCTGGCCCTGACTCCACCCCGGGTTCCCCACACTAATGATCCCATAACTCGAGGTCACCCGCCTACTGGTCTGGTCCTCTTGGACATCTGCATCATCTGTCTACTGCCCATAGATGACTCAGATACTGATCGAAAACCCTGCGGAAAAGGCAGAAGCTCTTGTACACGCTCGGGATATAGAGCTACTGGAAAAAACTCCACCCTGAAGAAGGTCTCGAAGTCTTCCCATGTGAAGGTCATACCGTCGCAAAACTGGAACAAGTGGCTCCACCACCTTCCTGCTGCTGCCTGAAGGAGGCTGACAACAAAGATCACCATGAAGTCTGCTGGCGTCCCCACTAGCCTGAAGACTCTCACCACAGCCTCCAGCCAATCCTCAGCCGCCTGCGGGTCCGTCTATCCCCGGAACCTGGGTGGCCTCCAGCGCTGGAACTCGTGCAGCGTGATTAAGTGGCGTGCATCGCCTACTGCTGGGGCTGGTGGCATCGGTGGCCCAACGTATGGTAGTACCGCTGGTGCCTCAACTGCAAGAGAGCCCTGTACCGAAGCCTCGTCGCTCGGCAGGCTGTCAGTATGCACATCCCTCTGGGATCTAGCTGACCGTTCATAAATAGGCATCCTGAAAGAAACAACGTGACACGGTCAAATGATTATACCTGGTGAGCTGACCTGGTTTGAGCTGACATTTAAAAACTTCTGGAAACACACACGCAATCAGTGTTTTCATGCACAAAGTCGAAAATCAGTTGTCAAGGTCCTGGTGTATGGATACGTCGGCCAGCCGCACCAACACTGGACTCCCTGAACTGAATACCACACTCGGTACCCTTAACACTATTTCTTCACAGAAAGAAAATATCAGAGTTATAAGTTCTGCGGTAGAACCGACTCCTTTGATACCAATTTGTCACGACCCGTGCTCGGGGCCCGTGCCGTGACTACCCCAAGCCCGCCTTCCATAGGCAAGGGGCTGGAGACTAGCACCAAAGGAGTAAATCCCGATAACTGGGAAGGCATTTCCTTTATAAAAGTAACAAAACACCAAAGAGTACAAGCGGAAGTAAAACAGTAAGTACAAAGAAAGTGCTGAAAAGTAAATGGGCCAGAATACAAACCCAACTAGAAATACAGCTACAACTGAACAAAAGTACAACAGAAAAAGACAAAAAGCTAGAAGAAAGGAAGCAGCTCCTGGGTCTTCCTCCTCGGATCCTACCCGAAGGGTAGGTACAGATAGCACAGCTCCTGGATCGTCCACCACAGATCATACCTGAAGGGTAGGTACAGATAGCGCATCTCCTCAATGCTCTATCCCATCAAACCCCTCCGAGTTTCATCTTGCCGTGAAGTCCACCTCCGGATACTGACTCGTCGGGTGGTCCACCTCCGGGTACCGTCCAGTCCTCGAATACTCAGCCTCCGTCAGCACTGCCCGTCATCTGCAACCAACACAATGAGGTGCGGGCATAGCCTGTTCAGAGGTGAGTATAACGATACTCAGTAGGGACCCTGAGACCCTCAAAGTCTCACTAAAACCAGCAAGGCTAACCACAAATAAGATCTCAACAGATAACCTCTACTTAGGTATATGCCCATACATATACCTAAGTTATCAAGTAACCCATCTCAATCATGAGGAAACACAAGATTATGAAATCAACGGATAACCACTACCCAGGTATATGCCTATACATATACCTAAGTTATCAAGTGACCCATCTCAATCATGAGGAAAACACAAAGGTCATAGACTCAGCTCAAACCAGGATTTTCATTATCGAAACCGTAACTACTGAAGAGCCCCGTCTCTGGAGTGTACAGTGGTCCTGTCATGACTCCAAGGTACTGCTTACTAACCTAAGACTGCTGAGGTACTCCTCCTGTCGAGTACTGCGGGTCTGCCACCTCACACAGTAGTGCTCCTCCGACATGGGTCTTCCACCTCACATAGTAGTGCTCATCCACCATGGGTCTTCCACCTCACACAGTAGTGCTCTCCACTGGGCTATACTAGTCACTCCGAATCGAATCGGACAAGCATTCATCGGCCACAGCTAGCTACATGGTCTCCGTACTCTGTATGATCGTCTCCGGGAGGGTCCACTCCACGAGCTACAGGTCGTTACTCCAAGTATCACAAGTCCCACGAAGAAGTATCTCAAAGGACCGCCTCGTCATAGGGGTCTCAATGCAACAGACGACGCGTCAATCGGACGACCGGTTTGTGAGTTATTAGCCTTTTCGTCCCAGGGCCCCGGTTGGTTTCGTGTGCGAACCAACCCGGCCGTATCTCAACTATACCCCGAAATCTCATAGGGTATACCCATAGGGACCATTTCTCAATGTGATCACTAACGCCGCTGACGGTTCGTCAAACGGACGTCCGGTCTGAAAGATATCAGCTTTTCCATTCCAGGGGCCCGGTTAGATTTCGGGTACAGTCAAACCCGACCATACTCCAACTGCATCCAAAACTCAGGCGAAGTAATGCAAAAGTTCCGTCTCATCAAGAGGAATTCAACGAGACAGACGGCCCGTCAATCGGATGCCCGGTCTGTGAGTTATTGGCTTTTTTGTTCCAAGGGCCCGGTTGGTTTCGTGTGCGAACCAACCCGAACGCACTCTGACGGCGTCCAAACCTCGAGCGGAGTAAGCCAAAAGATCCGCCCCATCAAGAGGAAACCAAAAAAGTCAACGACACGTCAATCGGATGTCCAAAACTCAAGATATAAGTGTTTCCGCTCCGAGGGCCCGGTTGGTTTCGTATCCGAACCAACCCGGCCGAACCCAAAGATCTCAGAAACCTTGAGAGTAATATATCGAAACAACCATCTCGTTTCAAGGATCGCGTCGCCGCTAACGGTGCGTCGATCGGAGGTCCGCAGCCCATGTTATGGGAAAAAGACCGTAGACAGTCCGAAATGGGGGTCTGGGCCCGGCTCGGCCCAACCCCCCCCCCCCTGGGTCGGCCGAACCGGGTCCGATTCCGGCCCAGTTGGGCACGGCCTGGAGCGGCTGCGCGGCCCGGCCCGGCCTGGGCAGCCGGCTAGCCTCGCACTGGCGCGACACGACGGGGGTGGGGGGTTACAAACCCCCCCGGTTGTTAACCTGGCGCGGCTTAAAGTCGCGCCGCCTCAAACCCGGAATGGCCCGGCCGTTCCGGTTCACGTCCCACCGCCGCGGCTCAGCCGCGGTGGTTTGCTCCGGCGGCGCGCCGCCGCTGCCTTCTGGGGACCACCGGACGCGCTCCGGTGGTCCGTTTCGCCTGCCGCCTTCGCCAACAGTCCTCCCGGGACCCGATCTTTATTGTGAAGGAATTCAAATGCCATTTTGGCCCGATTCGTCATCGCCCATCGATCCGCATGTCAAATAACAAATCGCGCCGTCTTAATAGTTTTCCAGCGCGGCGCGACGACGTCGCACTTCTTCGTTGTGATTCTCTAAATTCCCGCACGGAGTGACGACACTGCGTCACATCCATTTCAAGCCACGTAGATAACCATCAAAATAAAAAGGGGAGGAGGTTCGACCGTGTTTGTGTGGTCTGACCTCCTCCATTATTTTGATAACAGTTGGCCGTTAATATCAAAGAACGTCAAAAATTATTCATGAAATAAAAACCAAACCCCTACTTTGCAAAGACGTTACACGTCATCGAGTCATGTAAGAGGCAAGTGTCGCGATGATCGGACGTCACGGAAGATCGGTGCCGATTCCGTTGACGTCGGAGGGTGAGTCGTCACAAAGGTGACGTTCCCCACGGTGGGTTCTCCTCCCTTGACGCGGAGGAAGAAGAGGAGAAGGCACGTCGTCGGTGATCGCCCGATGAAGAATGCGGCATATCGCTTCCTTCGACGTGGAGAGAAGGTGAAAGATGATACAGCGTTCTTCGTCGAAACTTCGGTGTTCTTCACGTTCTTCAACAAAGGAGATGAAGCGTTCTTCTTCGGAGGAGGACGTTCTTCAAAACTCAAAAGCTCTCTTCCCTTCCTCTTAGCACAACAATTCTAACCAAAATAAAATAAGGCTCCACCTTATTTTATTTACCCAAGCCATTCATTCAAAATTACAAATTCAAAACCAACAAACTTAATTAATTTATCTTGAGTAGTGAAATTAATTAATGTTTAGGTGGCATGAATTAAAGAAGAGAGCGAGGGAGGTGAGTGGTCTCACATTAAAAGGGGGGGGGGGGTTAAACATGTTAAGAAAAGTTACCAATTAATGAGAGGAGATGTTTAAGGGAGTTTAGGGAAGGTGAAAGGGGTTGAGTTCGTGTGGGCCCCACCTCACCTTTAATCCTCTCATGGGAAGTTGGGTGGTTACCCCAACTTCCACTCAATGGATAAACCACATAAAAGAAATAAAAATTATAACTCAATTTTTATTTTATCTTCCACAAATTTTTAACAACTCCACCCATGAAAACGCAACTTCGAAAAAGATCTTCTTAAGCAATTACCAGCGCTACGAATCCATCGGTTCCCTCATAACTTGATTTCGAGCACCGGTTCAAAAGTTAGAAAAACCCACTCGTTCGTTCACTGAACGTACCCGAGCTAAACTTCAGAAATTGATTCCGGGCACACCGGGCCTCGGAATCCGGCGCTGTTAGAAACTGCGTTCTTGTAAAATTCCAAAGAAAATTAAGAAAAAATTTTCCATGAAATTTCCTGGTCTTTACACCAGACCTGGATCCCTCACATCCTTAGGCCTAGAAGGATGATCCATAGTATTGAACTTATCATATAACTTCTTATCATCAGTAACCCACTCTCCTCTCCACGGGTTCCAGTTAATCTTCATGTACTTACACACAGTGCTTGTGACACAAATGTTGTTTCTTACCACTACTGTCTTATCCTGATACTCAGCTACTCCTTTTACCTTAATCTCATTGAGATCAACTTGTCAAATATTAAGGCATTGGTCTTTGATTTCGGCCTGGTCGTATCCTCCATTTGAATCATTAGCTACCTGCACAGATTCACCTTCACACCGTGTCTCAAGAGATGTAACAGATAAATATCTTGATATCTAAAATTTGCAAAGTCACCTCTTCTTGGACTTAGTACATGTTCTACAAATTTGAACAACAATCTGTTTTCTCCATCCATTTCATCAGCCACCACCTTTCTCTGCTTGCCACTACCATTGAGATCCTCTAAGGTAGTCTCATAATCAAATATGTCACCTGTAGGTGGTACTGTCTTTGATGAATATCTGAAAACTCCTTCATGTGGTACTCTTAGGTACTCAGACAATCAACAGATGAAAAAACTATTTCCTTACCATTTACCCATGAAACCATTATATTTTCTTCATCGGATTTCTCAAAACTCACAAACTCATAGAACTGTTTTACTAGCTTCAGATAGTAGAGGCCATTGTTATTCAAAAATCATTCTACTCACTTCTGATTTTCTAGAACCTCTAGAACTAACGATTTACTAGACATCAGCCATTCTGTGCATATCTCTTTCTTGATTACTATATATCTATTTTGTAAATGCGGGTTCACTGGACGCCTTCCCGACCTTGTTCTACTAACACTGCTACTTTCTTCTTGCTCTTTCTTCTGCTTCTTCGCATTCGGCTCATCAATGTCCTTTCTAACAATAGGGAGTTTGGTTTTTTCCATCTTTGGTTTGAGGAACTTAGGGTTTTAGAGATATTCGGGAGCTAAGGATAGAGGGTGAAGAGAGAGTTTGGTGGATTGAGAAGTAACTAGGACTTCGTTTTATCATTTAAGAATCATAAAATAAATAATTAAGATATAATAAGTGAAGTATAAATGATACAGATTCTGGCAGCTCGACAGAAGTTTAAAACAGTGCATACTTAATGGTAGGGTATAACGGTGAGAATTCTTAATGGTGAGGTCCACTAATTAGTGAGGTATATCAGTGAGATTCATACCGGTGAGGTATAATAGTGAGGTTTCATACCAGTGAGGTATAACAGTGAGGTCTTATACCAGTGAGGTATAACAGTGAGGTTTCATACCGGTGAGGTATCTAACGGTGATCTATCATTCCTAACTCATGTATAATGTAACTTAACTTATCCTAACTTAATGATTTTGTGAAAATATCAGCTAATTGATGTTCAATACCTATAAATTCAAGAGTAATATCACCTTTTTGGTAATGATATCTTAAAAAGTGGTGCCTTACATCAATATGTTTGGTCCTAGAGTGAGATACAGGGTTCTTTGAAATGTTAATTACACTCATGTTATCAAAATTAATAGATACATATCTCAATTGATATCCATAGTCCAAAAGAGTGTGTTTCATCCAAATAATTTGTGCACAACAACTACCAGCAACTATATACTCTACTTCAGCAGTAGACAAAGCTATAGAATTCTGTTTCTTACTACACCAAGATACTAAGGATTTTCCCAATAAATGACATGTTCCAGATGTTCTCTTCCTATCTAACTTGCAACCGGGAAAGTTGGCATCTAAATAACTCATTAATTCAAAATATTGTCCATTTGGATAAAACAATCCTAAGTTAGTAGTATGTTTAAGATATTTGAAAATTCTGTTAACAGCAAGTAAATGAGATTCTTTTGGATTAGCTTGAAATCTTGCACGCATACACACACTAAACATAATATCTAGTCGACTAGCAGTAAGATAAAGTAAACTTCCAATCATACCTCTGTAACTTGTTTGATCCACTGGTTTCCAAGTTTCATCTGCATCCAATTTATAGACAGTACTCATAGGTGTATCACTTTCCTTAATGCTATCCAAACCAAAACATTTTAAAATATCCTTTGTATATTTACTTTGATTCAAAATAATACCATTTTCATTTTGAAAAACTTTAAATCTAATAAAATATTTGAGTTATCCCGTTAAAATCATTTCAAATTCATTTTGCATACTCTTTGAAAAATCATTACATAAAGAGTTTTTAGAAGATCCAAAAATAATATCATCAACATATATTTGTACTATCAAGACATCTTTAGAAATTCTCTTAATAAAGATAGTTGGATCAACAATCCCTTTAGTAAAACCTTTTGAAATAAGAAAATTACTAAGTCTATCATACCAAGCTCGTGGAGCTTTTTTAGAACCATATAAAGGTTTATATAGCTTAAAAAGTCGATTTGGAAAATGAGGATTAGTAAATCTAGGTGGTTTTTCAACAAAAACATCTTCGATTTTAAAACCATTTAGAAAAGCACTTTTAACATCCATTTGATATAACTTGAAATTCAGATGAGCAGTATAGGCAAGTAGAATCCTAATAGCTTCTAATATAGCTACAGGGGAAAAGGTTTCCTCATAGTCTATTCTTTCCTCTTGACTATATCCTTGTGCAACTAACCTTGCTTTGTTTCTAACTATATTCCCTGATTCATCAACTTTATTTCTAAAAACCCATTTAGTGCCTATGGTCAATGTTTCCTTAGGTCTCTCAAATAATTCCTATACTTTGTTTCTTTCAAATTTATTTAACTCTTCTTGCATAGCCATTACCCAAAATTCATCATTGATTGCATCATTGACATTTTCAGGTTCTAAGTGTGATAGAATGGCTTGATGTTCAACCAGGTTTCTTAGAGAAGCTCTAGTCTGTGTCCCTCTATTAAGATTACCAACAACAACATCTAAAGGATGATTCTTTAGAATCCTAGTTGATCTAGTAATGGTGGGACTAGAAATTTCAGGCTCTTCTCTAGATTCAGGCTCTATAGAAGCAAATTTTGGAAAATTTCTAGAACTTGATGTCTTTACAACAGGTTCATTGATTTTATCATTAAGGTCCAGAACAGACAAAACTTCTTCAAGATTTTCTAGAGAAGGTTTAGGTTCATGTGGATCAGTTTCATCAAACTTGATGTGAACATATTCTTCCACACATTTTGTTCTTTTGTTAAAGACTCTATAGGCTTTTCTAGTAACTAAATAACCAAGGAAAATTCCCTCACCACTCTTGGATGAAAACTTGTCAAGATTATATTTTTTTGTTGAGAATAAAGAATTTTCAACCAAAAAATCTTAAGTAATTAACCTTAGGTTTCCTATTGTTCCCAAACTCATAAGGGGTCTTCTTGAGAATAGGTCTGATCAAGATTCTATTTATAATGTAACAAGTTGTGTTCACAGCTTCAGCCCAAAAATGAATAGTTAGTTCATATTCATTTAGCAAAGTTCTTTCAATTTCTTGAATGGTTCTATTTCTTCTTTCTACTACACCATTCTGCTGAGGTGTTCCAGGGGCAGAAAAGTTGTGACTATAGCCATTGTGTGAGAAGTAAGATTCAAAATCATGATTTTCAAACTCACGACCATGATCACTTCTTAGGGTCTTAATCTTAAGTCCACTAAGGTTCTATATATACTTAGAGTATTTAATAAAGTAAGAACAAGCTTCACTTTTGTGATCTTAGAAGTATACCCAAATGTATTTAGAAAAGTCATCGACTAAGACATAGACATAGTGCTTCCCATTTAAACTTGAAACTCTTGATGGTCCAAAAAAATCAATGTGAAACAACTCAAGTGGTTGAGAAGTTGAAACTTCTTTCTTTAATTTGAATGAAACTTTATATTTCTTTCCCTTTTGACAGAGATTACAAACTTTGTCATATGGGAATTTATGTTTGGGTAGGTATCTAACTAAGTTCTTCCTAGTCAATTTTCTAAGCGAATGAATGTTTCAGTGTCCTAATCATTTGTTCCAAAGCCAAAATTCTTTATGAAAATCATTTAAGCAAGTAATGTTTTATTTAGCTAAAGAATTCAAATCAATAGAATAAACATTTTCATTTCTCAAAGAAGAAAATACTAAAACATTTTTAGAATTAAAAACATTACAAGAATCATTTTCAAATTTAACATTAAAACCATCATCACACAATTGAGAAATACTTAACAGGTTATATTTAAGTCCATCAACAAATAAAACTTTGGAAATTAGAACAGAATTAGTGTTACCAATCTAGCCTAGGCCGATGATCTTTCCTTTAGAGTTATCACCAAAGGTTACATGGCCTCCACCAACTTTGATTAAACATTGGAAGCATGAGTAATCTACAGACAAATTCCTTGAACATCCATTGTCTAAGTACCATACCTTCTTATAGGAAATTTTCAAGAAAGTTTCCTACAAAATAGGTTTAAATAGAAAATGATTTTGGTACCCATATTTTCTTGGGTCCAAACAGGTTAGCAATCAAAGATTTAGGTACCCATATTTGTCTTATGGGTCTCAAATAATTTACAGAATCAATAGATTTTGAAAGATAAACTTTATTTGATCTATAACCATATGAATAACTAGTTGAAGCATATGAATTTCCAGAACTAGAACTAGCAGCATTCTGTCCAGATTTAGGAATAAATCTCGTTTTAGTAATCTGGCTCTATCCAGGTTGATAGCCAATTCCAGTGGTATATTTTGGTGCCACTTGTTTTCCTAACATTTTTGTAAGTGTATCTTTTCCATTTAGGAATTTCTATAAGTCCTTCCTTAATTTATCATTAGACAATTTCATTTCTGTATTTTCCTTAAGTAATTGAGCATTCTTTTCCTTTTCTATATCAAGGGCGGATTTAACAGAACTGGTTAAAGCATGCTATTTCTTTAAGGCTTTATACTTTTCCTTCAATTAATTACAGGTTTCTTCTAGAATATTACAGTATTTAGATAAATATTCATTAGACATATTTTCAGATTCAGAATCAGAATCAACTCCAGAATAATATGAATTTAAAGCAGGAGTATCCAGTTTTACCTCAGATGTGTTTGGCATAAAACACATGTTAGTTTTTTGAGATTTTTCATCCTAAGTAGAATCATAATTACTTGAAATATCTTATGAAGCACTCCAAGTTTCTTTCAAATATTTCTTATACTTATTTTCGTTGTAGTCATGTTTCTTCTTGAAGTTTAATTTTGTACAGTCTTCTTTCACATGTCCTTTCCTTTTGCACTCATAAAAGACAATCTCATCACCCTTATCTGGATTATTCCAGTCCTTCATCCAATGAAATTTATTATCATACTTTCCTTTATAATTTGATTTTTCGAAGAATTTATTCTTCCTATAAAACTTCTTAAATCTCCTGGCTATTTGAGCCATTTCTGCATCACTAACAAAATCAGAACATTCACTTGTTGAGCTTTTAGTTGGTATGTGTACTTTCTCCTTCTCCTTGCTCTTTGAGGAAGTAGACTTAAATGCCACTGACTTCCTTCTTGGTTCATCATCTTCTTCCTTGTTTACCTTCAATTCTTCCTCATACATCATAAGCTTACCAATTAATTCCTTAATAGGTAAAGCACCAATATCACATGATCATCTAATTGAAACTGATGTGCCTCTCCATCTCTCTAGAAGACATCTTAATATTCTCATGATCTGTTCTTTTGCAGGAACAACTTTCCCAAGTGATCTCATTGTATTTACAATATCATTGAACCTGAGATACATGTTAGAAATAGGTTTATCAATCTTCATTTTAAAATTATCATACTTAATATTATAGGTATTCAATCTCATTTCCTTAACATTGGTTGTTCTTTCATGAGATACACCCAAAGTATCCCAAATTTCATAAGCAGTTTTATAAGAAGATATCTGATTAAATTCTTCATCTCCTAAAGCACAGTACAGGGCATTCATTGCTATACACTTATTATTGTAAGCTATTTTAGTAGGTTCATCCCAATTAGTTCTTTCAGATTATGGATTCTTATATTGAGTCTCTATAGCAGTCCAAATATCAAATCCCATGCTCTCTAAATGAATTTTCATTTTAAGCTTCCACTGATCATAATTAACACTATTAAAGAAGGGTGGCCTATTGGTAGCAGCACATTCAAGTCAATTATCCATAATAAGATTTTAGCAACTAATAAAATTTAGAACTAACAGAAATTTAAGATATTTAAGATACAACTAAAATCATAGTTTAAAAACAGAGTGTTTCAAAAACCTTTAATAATAAACAAAACCTCCCTCTGATACTAAATGTTGGTCGGAGTGGATACTCAAGAGGGGGGGGGGTTAATTGAGTTCCAAATAAAATCTCTGTTAAAAAACATTTCTATTAAAATCCCCCTATTAAAAACTAAGTTAAATTGTAGTAAATTTGTAAAACTGTAAGGGTTCGATTAGGTTCTCAAAAGATTGATTAGGTCTCAGTTAATTTAATTAGAAGATTAAATTATCTTTCGAAACTAACCTACTGATTCACAATAGTTACAAACCACTTGCTAGATTAAATATCAAAGTAACTTCAAAACAGTTTTTTATTTCAAATTAATTAGCAACAAAATATATATATTGTACTTTAAACTTAATCTAAGATGCACAACAGATATAACCAAAATGTTCAGTCTCAAGCAGAGACTTAGTCCTCTTAAACAATTTATTTAAATTTGATCCACACCCTGGATTGGGGTAAAAAACAGTGCAAAGACTATCCAGGTACTAAGACCTCTACCACAATTGTTCATGGGAACAAGATCAATAACACACCTGCTATCCAGGTCCTACTTGACCTCTACCACTAACCACAATGGGTAATAAAAGAATAGGGAAAGAGTGAGTGAGGATTAAATCCTCTAGTTTATCATAGGAGTCATTGTGAGTATATAATATAAAGAGTACACACACTGCTCGAAATGTAAATAAAGGAATCACCGAGAAAGTATATATGAGTTTAGAATGCTCTAATGATTTGCAGTGTAGCTCTGGACTCGTTTTGATTAATCAGAAAAGCTTCTGAGTCCTTATCTAGTTTTTGTCTGAAAAACAGAGTTTCGTTTGCTTCCTTGATTTTTAGGTTCAACTTAACTAGCTTGAGTGTATGAGTAGCTCGTTATAGTTCTTCACTCCTTGACTAAAGTTCAGTTTGTGTTCTCTTATTGTATGAATGGCTTCTTGAATGTACAGTGTTCTTCCAGTATGTATGTAGCCATTCTTACTGTTTGTATGCACCACATTTCAGCACTCTTCAGCCCTTTTTCCACACACTTCACGCCACCTTTAGGCCCGACCTTTATCCTTCCTTTTATAGATTTCCGCTCAGGCAATGAGAATGATTACCTTTTTGCAGGTACGAGGTACGGTTACCTGACATGACAAAAACTATCATTAAATAACATTAATTGCATTAAAATCATCAAATATGACTGTTGATTAATAAATAAATAATATTGATAGAGTATAGAGTTTAAGAATCAGTGTCTGGTTAAGTCTTTCATCAGCAGCTCTCTATTGGTAGACTTGTAACGGTGGACTTTGTATAGCAGTGACCTCCTATCGGTAGATCTTTGTCCTTTTACCGGTAGCTCCTTGTATCGGTAGCTTTTACTTCATGTATCAGTATATCTATGTACCGGTGACTCCTTCTATCGGTTTCTTTGGTCTATAGGCAGCTCGTTTGTATCGGTAGCTCGTTTGTATCGGTAGCTCATGCATATCGGTAGCTCCGTTCTGTTCCTGTACTAAAGTGCATATCGGTGGACTTGTGCATCAGTGACCTTTCTGTAACGGTTGAATTGCATATTGGTAGACTTTGTATCAGCAACTCTTTATCGGTGGACTTCATATTTGTAGCTTGTCTGTATCGGTAGACTTGATCTATTAGTGACATGTGCTTACCAGTGGACTTATACATACCGATAGCTCTTGTTCTATTTCAGTTACTGTCTATTCATTCTATAGGTAACCTTTGTCAATCAATAGACTAAGTACCAACAGGTCTCTGTTTGTCTGTATCAGTAGCTATGTGCATACCAGTGGACTTAACACTTCTGTTCTATGCAACACATATTCCTATTGAGTTGGAATTATTTCAAAGTTCATATAAACATAGATAAACATTGATTAACATATTTCAAAGATTATTTTGATATTATTATAAAATTGATAATATAATGTCATAGATTGAAAGAATTAATAAATAGATAAACATTATTTGGGATTATCAAAGTATGTGAAAGCATAATTGGGATTATCAAAATAGGCGAGGTCAACAAAGAAGATGATATATATCAATCACATTAATTCCAAATCTATCAACATTTATACCTTCCCATTTAATTGAATCAAACCACTTTCATTTCATCATTTAAACAAGACCATGTGCATAGTAATCTAATAAAATTATTGTCTCAATAATCCCATAACATGATATATTTCTCAATTAGGGTTTCATATATGATATACTAGAATAATAATTTGTTGTTGCGCTTATCGTTGCATCACCATTTTGTGTTTACATGTGTGCTATAGAAATATTCATAATGAGTTTAAATCTATTGATAACAATTACTTTATAGTCACACAATATTTTGTTAGAACCAAACAAAAATTTACTTATTTCATCAAATACATCATCAATTAGTAAACTTGAAACCTAGAATAAATAAAAACTGAATATTATATTATTACCTATGATTATGTCACAAAAAATAAGAATAAAAAAAGCTTTGAATTTAAAAAATTAGAAAAAAAATCTATGTAATTTATCCCCCCTCATAATATATAAATAAAAAAATTTCACTTTATAATTTTCATATATTATCTACAAATATAAAAATTTTATGTTTCAAAAATATAGAAGAAAATTACATAATAAAAAAAAACATTTTTTAGTTTACTTAGTGGATGTAATGATCAACCAATCCACATTTGAATAATTCAATATGATCATCCATTTACCACTCATCATTCCTCAATGTACACAGGGATTATGATCCCTATCCCCCACCCCACACATGGGAGGTTGTGTTAAAAATTCATGCTAAATATGATAATACTACTCATATACTTTTTGAATTATCTAAATATATTTCATAATGATAATAAGATAATATGCTGAATAAAAATCCATTCATTATAATATTAAATAGTCATTCCCAATATACCCTACCATATTATTCTTATTCCTCACGTAATGTTTTATCGTAAACATCATTATTTCTATTGGATACATCGAGAGACTCAAAATAGAACCACAAAATACTTTTATCTGGGAATATGAAGAGTTATATAGAGTTTAAAAGTAAAAAATAATACATGTAATAAATATTTATGCCATAAAGAATTACTATTTAATATTTTGTTAGTTTCTTAACAATAATTATGTTCATCCTTTCAATACAAGCATCTCAAAAAATTGAAATAACTTAATCAAAGTAACCCTTAATTTATATGATATAAAATGTTGAATTGGAATGGGAATCAACTTGTGTAAAATGAAATCATAACCATATATTTTAAGGGATTTTTTAATATATCTAATGTATTAACTTATTTTAAAATTTTACCAGAATAACCATCTAGAACTTTCAAAATCTCAAGGATTGAATGAATTCCTCTTTCTACACATTTTTCATTTAAAGGTAACTAAAAAATATTCTCTACTAATTCAAACCAGTTAACTATGGTTGAATTCATGGTTTTAAACTAGAATTAATTAAATCATATCCAATGAAAAAATTATATTTTATTTTTCACTTTATAATTAAATGCAATGTGAGTTTTAACAAATTTTTTTTTTGTAATGTGGATTATTCCCAAGAAATGAAAAACATTGATGGCCAATATGAATAATTAAATAATATAATTTACTTTTTGTCATTATTATTTGAATTTAACGGAAATTGTATTTATTTATTTTATAATTTTATTGACTCTTTCCAAGAAAAAAATTAAAAAATCATATTTTTATGAACATAAACCCTTGAAATTAATTGTTTTGAAGTTTATATACTTGTAGAATTATCGATGTGTCTTATATTTGTTTATATATATGTGATCTATTAGCACAAATCATCTATTCCCTATAAAGATGGAATTTCTATAAAACATTAATTTGGTAGAATATTAACTTTTCATACAATCTGGACAAGATAATTTCACTATTATACTCCAACCAAAAATTGTTCTTTAAAAATAGAAATCGCTTATCATGCTAAATAATATTTCATGAAAAATAATGTACTCCTTTATTATTTCATCACATGACATTACAATGAAGGTCACATATCCTTAAACTTATCTATTAATGGTATCATGTATATTTCACTATCATTTTTTGAATCATTGGATCCAAATATCAGTACATTGAAGATAGTAAATGGCTTTTGTAGACACATCCATGATGGAAAATTATAATTGTGAGTGAAAATCAGTCTGAACTACCTATATTTTACTATATCCCTAAAATAGGGTGGATTCAATCAGTTATATATTTCCTTTTATGATTTAATATATTTTAAATAATTCAATGATACTAGTTAAAGAGATATCCTCTATTCGGATATTATATCACTCTTTCTCGTATGAAATATGACCAATGTATATAAAATAATAGAAGGATTTAAATTTTTTTATCTTATTTTGAGATCCTAATATTTTTTTTGGATTGGTTATTTTCCCCAATCATAGATTTTCCACTACTATACATAGTGAGTAAAATTAAAATATTTCTACAAAACACGTTTGGTTGAAAATGTCAAAAAATGTCTGATTACATTTGAATAAAAAGGAGGGTCATCTATTAATTTTTTTTGCCTATGGATGATATTTTTATACTCGTATCTAAATAATTGAGTTCTCTCCTAAAAAAATAATGTAGGATATAAACATGTTTTTTGTGCTTGATCCCTCTAGTGTGAAAGTTATCTTCCATGAACCTCTATGGACAAGTCTTCGATTTTATACTCTCTCTAGATGAAGTGTGTATGTTATCCTTGTTCAAATTTTCAATCTACTTTTGTATATTTGTTTGTATCAATAAAGAAATAGTGTTGTAGACCACTCTTTCCACTAAATATTACTATAAAATATTTATTTATTCGAGGGTTCTATGCCTTTAATGCCTAAAGTGTTCTCTTGGATGTAGTCTACTTCATGTTTTATAATTCGACAATATCTACAGTATTAGAACTATTAGGGTAACTCTCTAAATAAAGTTTCCTTCTTCACTTGAACTATTTATGTTAACATTATCTTTTTTATATTGTTTCCATAATTCAAATATGTAAAATACTTGATTTTTTGTGAAAATAAATATTCTTATTCATATTTGGAAGAAAGTTTATATTTGAATTATCATTAAATCATAATAGATTTCCCTTTTTAAATATCCAAGATGCTGGAGAAATTTTCTTCATTAATGGATCCAGAAAATCTATAGAATTTGAAATCAATACAAGTGTATATATAGATATGAAAAATATTATTGTGGTGTGGAAATATTATTCTTGTTGTGGTAAAAAAACATCTCAAAATAATATTAAACATAATTAATTATTTATGGCATGAATAAATACTCCTTATAATATTTTTGATGTTTATATCCATGAATAGTAAATCATAACATCATTTAATTTAGGATTAACTGAACTTTCCCTAACTATACGAAACTTACAACGTTCTCTATATATCACTAGTGTTTACTGCCTTTAATAATTTCTTAGCAGCATAAAATTCATTTGGTGACAGTCACCTTGAACTAATTTGGGTTCATCTTATGGTTTTCTAGGATCACCTTACGTAAAACACAATTCACCTTATATTCTTTAGAGTGGATTTCTTTCCTTTATCATATTTTTAGTACTACTCATTTTGAAATGAGATATTTACCATACATTCATTATAGTTATGTTATAAATTTTACAAATTATTGGTAGAACCTACCTCATAATGTGAGATTCACCATAAGTTTCTATAAACTTACACCATATGATCTTATTTTAAATAACCTTAAATTCCTATAAATGTCACCATACAATGATCATATACCACCCATATTTTCTCAAGGAGACACCTTACATTATCTAGAATACACCATATAGTTTTCATTGATATCTTTATGAAGTTGAGTGACCACCTTACACATCTATTGATTCATCTTATGAACCCCACCCATTTTCATTTTTCTCACTCCTTAAGGTGATATTTTATTTATAAACATTAATATAATTATAGACCTTATTAAATATCAACTCTAACTCCATAATTATAGTATTCTTAATATCAGTCCCAAACATATTCAATGAATTCTAAATCATTATAAATAATTATAAAATATCCTATAAAGGATCTTATTACTTTGATGAATTAGTTTACAAAAATAGTATATAAATAACCAAGAACATTTTTTTAGTATGAAATATGATAATATATAGATCAAGTAATTTCAAAAGTTGATGAAAAAAATGTATTTGACATTTTGGATCATCAAAATTTTGAATTGTTTAACCACCTTTTTAATCATCCAAATGAATTATATGTTGGAGATTCATTTCAATGATATAATTAATAATGGAGTAGTTTAAATGAATTTTTGGTATCAATTTTCATAGAAAAAATCATATCACAACACTATGGATCATGTCATATCATGTTTAGTTTGTGATTAAATGTTTAGTGACTAAATGATAGGTTTTTTAAGATGTGATGATTCCATAAAACAAAATAATGTAAAGGAATTATGGGATGATATTTAAGAGTAATTTGAGACTATGAAAGATTGAATGTTAATAGAACACAATAAAACTGTATTGTTTCCACCATAAATAAATTTTCAATGAATTTTTATTAAAACACTAGAAAGTGAAGTACCAATGGAATCAATCCATGATAGGCACTATAATGACCCATAATTTTTATAAATAATTATTTCATCTTTTTATATGAATATCCATCACATATAATCATAATATATTCCATAAATGTAATGGTTTAGTGTCTTTAGAGACTAGATATCTAAACTTATGATTTAATATCAAATATTCTACATCTCCCATAATGTTATTCTCAAATTATACCCTTCCTTGACATACTTCACATAAAACATTTCCTCATAACCCAGGGAAATAAAACATAAGAAAGGGTGAGATCAGAGTCTCAATAAGAATAAACAACATAGATATCAATAAATGATAATATGAAATCATAATATAAGAATAAGGTCATGAGATAATGGTATTTTTTTTACAAAGTTTATACTCAATCTGTCATAGATCATAAACACGATTCATGGAATAAAATAAATTCATAAAAAAGACCATATGTCTATGGAATCATCTATAATCAAATGTGATCCATGTGGGGATGACTTAAAAAAAGGAATATGGAAAAAACACCACCATATAAAATTTTGAAGATGTGAAAATACTAACAGGTTCACTCATTAAGTGATAAATATGAAATCACGTCCTGACACAAACTTACTGACATGAAACTAGGCCCACACAATAACTTATGGACATGAAACAAGGTCAACACATCAATTTATGGATATAAGACTAGGAAGATGCATAATATTGGAAAAATCAAATCAGGTTCCCACATAACATAATCAACTCTTGATTTATCCATATTTACCTAATTTATTTGAGGAATATATAATTCTAATCACACCCATAACATAATCTCAAACAATTCACATGTGTTCTAAAATATCATAAATAATTATCTATATAATCAAATCACAACCCATAAAAATAAATGAGTTTCATAAAAATATCATCATCATAATCATAAACCATATAGAGAAAAAATAAGGACAGTATCATTAGATCATATCCTTGGTATATAATAATTAATATCAAATGATTTTTTTATACATGAAAAATTAATTGAAATTATCCCTTGAATATTTCTAAAGGAAATTATCCTTTTCATTTTGAAATCATGTATTTGAAATAAAAATATTTATAAAATATTAAGGAAAAAATTATCTTTGAAAAGCACCAGGAAAACATGAAAACAAAGATTCAATGATGGTTGGATTTTTTATGTTTTATTCATTAATTAAAATATTTTGTTCAAACATTTAGTAAAAAAGTACCTTCTTCATAAAATGACATGAATATTCTGTTTAATCATTTTTTTAAAATTAAAACACGGGAAAAAATTTCTTTACAAAAATATTTGAATAATAGTATAAAAAATTAGTGAAATAATTTTAGAAAACATGGGAATGTAATAAAAAAGTTTCCGACCAAAATAAGAGAAATAATATCTGATATTCATAAAAACATTATGAACCATTTTGAGCCCCAAAAAGAGAGAATGGTCATAAAAATAAAAAGTATTGAAATAAATAGATGAGATTAAAAATTAATTAGTTTTATCTAAAAAGTATCAAATAATTTCATAAATTTAAATTCATTTGTAAAAAATCATAATTAAAGTGAGATTAAAACCTAAATCCCTTATCACGTTGGTATCTTTTCAATCATAATCCCCATGAAGTAATACCTTGAAATAAAAAAAATATAATTAAAATAAGAATATCCATTATATAACATGTAAAAGGGTTTGTATATAAACCACATAACATAAGATTGGTGCATAACCTTATATATATCACAAAGATGACAATTTGAGATGATAAACCCTTTTTGGTTTGGTAATATCCATATTAATACCTAATGAAATATATAAATTTATATGGCATTCTAAATCATCATAATTATCATGTGAAACATCATAAAACTTATTCATACTAATTATATACACCACATAAAAGAAACAAGTGGTGAATATGGTCTATGTCTGATAGAATTAATAGTGATACAAGAAATCCACTTACATCAAGTCTTGTTTTGTTTAATATAGGTTTAAACCTATTTATCATAAATAAATATTTATTATAAATCTAGTCAAGAACCATACTCATATATATCATATCATATATTATTTTTATGTGACATATTACCACCATTTTATTAAAAATTCATTATTAAAATAAATTTTTAGGTTGATAACAACTTCATTTTTCATACTTGTTTTGGTTTGGTAGACCAGGCCCTTGTACTTTGATTTTGGTTCTAACATACCCAAAAATTTTATCATGTAATGAGTATATTATTTAATTATTATATACAATTTTATAACTAATTATATATATTTTTTATTAAAAATTAATCACATCACTTCATGGTGATGATAATTAGTATGTACGCACGAGTGATGTATTCAATTTTTGATGGATTGAATGAATTAAAGATAAATAATAATTCACCTTTATAGAATTTTTATTATCTAGTATATATCATATATATTCATTATATATATCTGTATCACCAAACATGTAAAATGAAAAAAAAAGAAATCACATCGCTTTATGGAGGTGGTAGTCCACATGTAGACATAATAAATGTTAACATTTTTCAATGGATTGGAAGGGAATGAAGGTAGATAATATATTATAATTTTATAAGTACAATCTAGTCATAAATGAAATATATAAATATGAAATTCATCATAATAATCATACATGAATTATGACGATGGATAATGTATCATATCGCACTATGGAGGTTGTAGTCCACACGTACAAAAGTACAATACTTTTCATTTCCCATTTAATGAAAATTATGTGGAAAATGTTTGATCCACCATCATAATGATAGTTTAATATATTTAATATAATCAATTCTAACATTATAATTAATACCATATATTTATCATTGGTAATAGAAGAATCAAATTGAAAGAGTTCAGGTAAGATAATTAATTATTCTTCGTTACAACTCCTTTAAGTTACCTCATAAGTGTAACACCCCAAGATTTCATAGTACATTATTTCTTCAAAGTAATTCAATAAATTTCACTATACGCAACACCGAGTTCAAGCGCACCACAACTTACCAAACTAGTCGTTCAAAAGATGTTATGAATAGTATTAACTGAATTTTGAACTATATATAATCCTTATAATTTTAGAATCCATATTATGAGTTTTTTAGACAAAATGTAAGAACTAATTCATTTTTTTCAGATAAAAGAAGTATTTTTCAAAAAATGCACTTTTACCACCTTTTAATAGTGAACCCCTTTTAAATCCAATATTTGAAAATTTTATATATTCAATTTGACAAAATAAACTTCTTCTTTAGAATTGGGAAATAAGAATTTAGTTTCAATATTTTTTTTGTGTTTTTCTGATAACTTACATATTTGGGTGCATAGTGAAAAGTACTATATTTTAACTGAAAACAAATTTTTTAATAAAAATAATTTATAGTGTTAAATTATACATTTTAATAGTTTTTAAGTATAAATAGATTATATTTTTACCATTTAATCCAATTCTGGTCATTGTAAGTAATTTCACTTTGATATTGGACATAAACAAGTGTCAATCTATTGATAGTTATTGTTTCTTAAAAATACACCTTTTGGTTTTGATAATGGGAATTAATTTTAAATTAATAAATTAAACTTATATGTTTTGAATTTGGTAAAATAGACTTCATTTTTGAATTAGGAATATCAAAATTATCTTAGGGTGAATTTTTCGTATTTTTCAGAAAACTTTCAATTTTTGATGAATAGTGAAAAACACTGAGTTATTATTTAAAACCAACTTTTATTTAAATAATTATTTATTTTATTTAAATTTATTGTAAGTAAAATCAGATACATGATACCTATATATGTTCAATTTAATTTATTGGATTTATTTTGTAATAATATTAGATATACAAAATTTTATTGAACTTTTCACCGTCTTTTACCCACCTCCTAGGAGAATTTGAAAATTCACATAAAACTTAATTTTACCACTTATGAGAGTGGAATTTCAAAAATTTGAGAGACACGGTTGATATCAGTAAGAAAAATTTGGTTCAATAAGATAAAAATAATTTTTGGTGAATAGTAACTTTTTACTTTTATTTACCACAGTTAAAAGTAAAAAGGGTAATTAAGGGTAAAAAAGATATTATTCTTACCCTAACACATGTCCTAATTCTATTTATTAAGTTTAATTCGACCAAAAACAACCTTAGGAATAAAATATGAACCACTTTGGCCCACTTGGATTATATTATAACATATATTATTATTTAATTCAAAGTAGAGTTAAAAGAGTTAAATTCAAAGTCTAATAACTAAAACATTTTTAATAAAGGGTTATACATAAGATAAATTAGCCTATAAATATTAATTAGAAATATAAAGATATTTACTACATAATGGTTATTTATTTATTTATTTTAGAAATTAGATAGTTAAATTTATTTACGAAACAATGATGATACAGGTAATTATCGTATTAATGAAAGATTAAAATAATTTATATTATAAATATCCAAATATATTAAATTTGAAACTTTTTATGAATTAAACTAATTTTATAGGTTAATATGGAATATTAGGGTTGATGAGATGAATTTTTCTTGAAGTAATAATGCTGTTATGAATTTAGAAAAAACACAATACCAAATAGTGTCAAAATTGACATAAAAGAGTTTTTAAAACAAATATTTTATTATTAATTGATATAATAGTCCTAAAAATCTAAGGTTCAGCCAAAAGACTTATATAATAAAATATATTACATTTATGAACCAATTGGGGTTCTATTGGTATTTTATAGTATGTTTATTAACCATATAATATAAAAATACAAAGATACATGGTAAATGTCAAACTACTTAACTAAGAGTTAAATCTAAAAGTTAAGGTTAATATGTTGACCCAAACCTATATAAAACCTATTGGTTGAGTATTTTTCGACCCATACCCACCTTAGCCTTTAAATAATACATTTTTGAGCAATTAAAAACTGAACATGATTTTATTATAAAATAATATTTTAAGTTTTTCCTAAGGTGCCCCTCACCCCTCTTATAAAAGGGCACTCTCCTTTCACTCTAATTCACACCTTAAAATCCATTTGGCTCGGCCAAAACCTTACCAAATATCCTTCCAGCTATCCTACCTTCTTCCTAGATGACTTCCTTTGGTCATGAATCCAACCTAAGGATCCATTTTGATCAAATCAAAAATAAGAACCCGAAGAAGAGGTAATGATTTCACCACCCTCTTTCAAGTTCAATTATTCTTCCACTTACTATTTATTTGTTGTTTCAATTATAAAATAATAACTCCAGTATATTAAATATACTGTGATTTTATTATAAATATGGTACAACTATATTCATTATTCTATCCATCTTATGAATGATAATGTCACCATGCGTGCGTACATACATCTTACCGTCTCCACGTCGTGGTGTAATTTGTTATTCAACACTATGTTATTTGGATGGATATATTGATGAGTAATATGTATATAAATAATGAAAATAACATGATAATGTCTCTGTAAAATTAATATACCATCCAATTCCACAACTTTAATGAAATGATATTGTCGCTCGTGCGTACGTACGGATTACCGTCTCCATGACGCGATGAGATTCATTTCCACATTCACCATTCATCGACGATTATAAAAATATATATTACTAATAAGTATGTAATATATGACATAATAATACTACTAGATATATATATATATATATATATGTACTTACATATATCTTATTCACTTAGTTCCGTTCAATACGATATAAAAATGGAAACAGCGTTTATGCGTACGTACAAACTACCGTCTCCATAAATGGTGTTTTTCATTTCATATATATGCCTATTAAACATATTTATATTCTAAATATTTATGATATATAAATCATGTTTTGTATTATGGAATTATTTAAATATTTATCTATGTGATACAATCAAGAGTAACAAGTTAAAACACGTACAATAAAGAAAGCGATTATTACCCGAAATGTGAATTTAACAAGGAAATTATTATTAAATGGGTAGTATAAAATCATTAATGAATCATATATGATATCATAAATATTAATATGGTTCTGATATAATTTAATAACATACTATGATCTTCATACAGGAGGTTAAAAGTACCCTCGACTAAAGGAAAGTGCAAGGTAATTGGTTTTCATCTCACTCCTTATTCCCGTGAGATTCATGCCATATTGCCACTATTACCTTTTGTGTGGTGTATAAACTTCCCATAATTATATTATTTGCATAATACACTTTAATTTATTTTTATTTAACATATTAATTGTATGATACTTCTTTCATGGGGTGTATGTTTCGTAAGTTACCAAATTGGTAAGGGTTATTTTCACAATCTCTTTATTATCCGAGGTTGTTTTTACGTAAGTATCTACTGGGGCCTCTTTATCATCCACATAAATGTTTCTTAAAAATGTATTTCAAAAAATTTATATTTACTATACAATGGTATAAAGTCATATATAACCTTCTTTTACTTTTTATAAGATGTTTTGAAATGAATCTTTCCGTCGTTTTCCAAACTAGGTACTTTATAACCTTTTCGACAAAACTAAGGTAAGAATGTCTTTTTTAACTTATACAGTGGGTGTGGATAATTTCTACCATTATAACGTCATCAAAGCTTCCCTTACAATATTATAATAATATTTTCAAAATAAATGTTTTCTTTTATAATTATGTGACTTTAAATGATTTCAAAATAGAAAGAGATATTTTTTCTCAAATAGTTTTGATTTCATCTATGTCAACATACTTTGATAAATTTTACACTTGTTTGAAATTGATTTATTATGATACAAATATTCCATATTTTATTTAATGTTTTGTGATATGTTTGACTGTGGATGTTTTATTTTTATACCATTCATGGTTTATGGTTAAAGTATTGACATTTTGTATGATAGTTTTAATACGAATGTTTATGTTATATTTCAACCTATTCTAAAGATGAATGTGTTGGACTAGTATGTTCCGAGACGGGGACTGGTAAAAGTAAGCCCTCTGGGTTGGGGTCAGGTTATAGCAGACCCTCTAGGTTGGGGTCCGGTTACAGAGGCTCTCCGGGTTGGAGTTCGGTTACAGAGGCTTTCCGGGTTGGAGTCCGGTTACAGAGGCTCTCCGAGATGGAGTCCGGTTACAGAGGCTCTCCAGGTTGGGGTCTGGTTATAGTTAGCACCTAGGTCCTGGCACAAGGCCATGACATAGAAACTAAACTTCAACATTATACATTCCCTCATTATGAAATTAGTTATTACATGTGATTATTCGACTAGTATAATTTCCATGTGCATGTTTATATGGTAATGTTTGATTTATTTTTCCATATTATGTTCAAATTTATATTTAAAAGGATATTGTTTTTATTACACATCTTTCCTTAAAAGTTTATAGATTTTTCAAAATTATTTACCCTTATTGGGCATCTGAGCTCACCCCTTTCTTATGTTTTATTTTCCCAAGATTCCAAGAAGTGTATTTTGACTGATATGTAAGGTTAAGCTAAAGGGAATACTGGCGTTCTCAAATAACTATCTATGCTATGTTTTATGTTTGAAATTATAATGTAAAGTTAATGTATGTAATATATTTTCCAAGACTGCTAAACTGATCGGTCCTTCGAGACTTGATTCCTTGTAATCATGCCAATGTATTAAAATAATGCACCGACTTAGTTAACTGGGGTCGGGGTGTTACAATTGGAATCAGAGGAAGTTTAGAAATAAACTTGGAGAATAGATTTAGATAAACTCTCATTTGAGAACATTACCCTAAGACAGACTTTGAGGATTAGTATGGAAGAAATTCCTAGAATTTTGCTAATGTAGAGATTTTGTGAGTTTTCCAAGAAAATACATCCCTATAAGGATACGAGAAGGTAGAGGAGGCTCTAGCACAGATGTACCTAGGGGTAAAATCCGAAAACACTGCTTTGAGATAGACTCGAATGGGAACTGGTGCATTACAACAGGCCTTGTTGCACTCTTGGTTACGACACTCCTAGGGGATATGCTTAGGATAATTCTCATTTTCTTTACAAATCATTATGAGGGATTTATGAGTATATGCCTCCTAAAAGAAAATATTTTTATGGATTATATCCATAAACTGGTCAATTTACATTAGATATTTTAAAAGTTTGGAATTATTCATTGCAAATAATAAATTGACCTAGTGTATGCCATTGTATAGAAATGGCGCCCAATAGAAGGAAGGTGAACTCCAACAATACGTATAATCCAAAGAGTAAGAAGGATCATATATATCATGGTATTAATCCAAAATTTAGAAGGGAAATAGTCTCCCATGTATTCTCAACATATGAAGAAATAGTATCATGTGTTAATAAGATACGTAAATAATTTTCTGATTCCTATGGATTTTAAGGGAAGCAATAGAAGAAAAGGATGGAAGAGAGAAAGATGGATAAAGGGAAGAGGGAAAAGAAAGATTTTCCCATATGTGATAACTGTGGAAAGAGTCACCTTGGTAAATTCTTGAAGGGAATGAGAGTTTGTTATAAGTGTGGAGAAAAAGGACACCAAGTACATGATTTCAAGGGTAAGAAAAAAGTTTCCAATGTACAATTATTCATCTGTAAGGAGTTTGGACACTATGAGAATCAATGTACAAATTAGCAGAGTATAACCCAAATGCTTCTATTAGATAAGAATCAAGTTATGATACTACTGAATATGAAGAGGAATGATTACGAGTTCTTATGTTGTTATTAAAGCATTGTGTCATTTGAGTGTTGTATCAATGATATACTGGTTATATGAAATATGGAGATAAATAAGGATTGTACTACAGTACTATTTTATTAAGGATTTGAGATTATATGGTTCTATGAAAGTTGACTTAATAGTAAGCTACACTTTTTGGAAACTACATGGTTGAAGGAAAGGTAATCCTTAATATGGTCCCGATAATGAGGTAGTGATTTTTGAATAAGAGATGGTTGATTTTAATAAATTATATTGGATATTCTTGACTACCTTGAAACTGATTAATGATTTATATATTCCATAATTGTTGGAATTTACAACATTTTTGGATATAAGGAATATATATAGTATTTTATAATGAATAAGGGAGCACGAATGTAATAAATAAGGTTGTGACCATGTTTTGAAAGAATACATGATGAAAGTATACACATGTTATTACGTGGTAAAAAGGATATTCATTGTGTTTAACTTCCTTATAAATTTTAGATTGTGAGTTTGGATAGAAGTATTTTGGATAAGTCTAAAGGTTGGAATAGATTAAGTTTGAAATTGGATATTATTGTTAAGGTTATTTTTTGATTGTTATAAAAAGGAAAACACGCAGACCATCTGAAAATCAGTCACGTCGGACAAAGCTGCGGGAATCGAACCCACACCATATTGCGATTGGGATTTATCACCTATCACTGGACTACATGAAGTCCCTGGATGGTATAATCTAGTTTTTTTAAAGGGTCTAATAGGTGAATTATAAATTCATTATTTTTGGAACCCTTAGGATTAATACAATATTTTTTTGAATTCTTTTTGGAGTGAAAGATGAGTTTGTGGTAGGAATTAGTTAAAGGATGTAACTCTACTTGTCAAGAATATATATATATATATATATATATATATATATATATATCCCCCCTTATTAAGACTAAATTTTAATAACCTAATTTCTGACATGAGTTCTCCACAAAGGTATTTTCTATTTTCAACCTTTTATTTTCGGAGAACAATTTAAAATTGCGAGGAAAAAAATTATTGAAGGAGGGAATAATGTAACACCCCAAGATTTCATAGTACGTTATTTCTTCAAAGTAATTCAATAACATGCACTACACGCAACACCAAGTTTAAGCACACCACGACTTACCAAAGTAGCCATTCAAAAGCTGTTAAGAATAGTATTAACTGAATTTTAAACTATATATAATCCTTATAATTTTAGAATCCATATTATGAGTTTCTTAGACATATTTTAAGAATTAATTCATTTTTCTCAGATAAAAGAAGTATTTTAAAAAAATTACACTTTTACCGCCTTTTAATGGTGAACCATTTTTAAATCCAATATTTGAAACTTTTATGTATTAAATTTGACTAAATAAATTCTTCTTTAGAATCAGGACTTAATAATTTCATTTTAATAAATTTTTGGTGTTTTTCTGATAACATTCTTATTTGGGTGCATAGTGAAAAATACTATATTTTAACTGAAAAAAATTATTTTAATCAAAATAATTTATAGTGTTAAATTATACATTTTAATGGTTTGGAAGTATAAATAGATTATATTTTTACCATTTAATCCAATTATGGTCATTTTAAGTAATTTCACTTTGAGATTGGACAGAAACAAGTGTCAATCATTTGACAGTTATTGTTTCTTAAAAATAAGCCTTTTGGTTTTGACAATAAGAATTAATTTTAAATTAATAAATGAAACTTCTATGTTTTGAATTTGGTAAAATAAATTTCATTTTTGAATGTGTAATATCAAAATTAGCTTTGGGTAAATTTTTGGTATTTTTCTGAAAACATTCAATTTTTGATGAATAGTGAAAAATAATGAGTTATTATTTAAAACCTAATTTTTATTTAAATAATTATTTATTTTATTTAAATTTATTTTAGGTCAAAATATATAAATAATACCTATATATGTTTAATTTAATTTATTGGAGTCATTTTTTAATAATATTAGATATACAAAATTTTATTGAACTTTTCACCGTCTTTTACCCACCTCCTAGGAGAATTTGAAAATTCACATAAAACATAATTTTACCAATTCTATGAGTGTAATTTAAAAAATCTGAGAGACATGGTTTATATAAGTAAGAAAAATTTGGTTCAATAAGATAAAAATATTTTTTGGTGAATAATAACTTTTTACTTTTATTTACCACGGTTAAAAGAAAAAAGGGTAATTAAGGGTAAAAATGATATTATTCTTACCCTAAAACATGTCTTAATTCTATTGGTTAAGTTTAATTAGACCAAAACAAACCTTAGGAATAAAATATGAACCTCATTGGTCCACCTGGATTAGATTAGAACATTTATTATTATTTAATTCAAAGAAGAGTTAAAAGTGTTTAATTCAAAGTCTAATAACTAAAACATTTTTAATATAGGGTTACACATAAGATAAATTCGCCTATAAATATTACTTAGAAATATAAAACTATTTCCCACATAATGGTATTTTATTTATATTTTTTAGACATTAAATAAGTTAATTTATTTATGACACAATGATGATGCAGTAATTACCATATGAATGAAATATTAAAATAATTGATATTATAAGTATCCAAATAAATGTAATTTGATACTTTTTATGAATTATAATAATTTTAAAGGTTAATATAACATATTAGGGTTGATTAAGTGATTCTTTTTCGAATTAATAATGATGTTATGAATTTAGAAAAAACAAAATACCAAATAGTATCAAAATTGACATAAAATAATTTTTAAAACAAATATTATATTATTAATTGATATAATAGTCCTAAAAATATAAGGTTAGGAGAAAATACATATATAAGAATATATATGACATTAATGAAGCAATTGGGGTTCGATTGGAATTTTATAGTAAGTTTATTAATGATATAATATAAAATACAAAGAGACATGGTAAATGTCAAACTATTTAACTAAGAGTTAAATCTAAAAGTTAAGGTTGATACGGTGATCCAAACCTATATAAAACCTATTGGTTGAGTAGTTTTAGACCCATACCCACCTTATACTTTAAATATTACATTTTGGATCCATTATAAACCAAAAATTATTTTATTATAAAATAATTGTTCAAGTTTTTCCTAAGGTGCCCCTCACCCCTCTTATAAAAGGGCACCTCCCCATTCACTCTAATTAAAACCTTCAAAGCCATATTTCTCAGCCAAAACCTACCCAAATATCCTCAAAACTATCCTAAATTCATACTAGAGGATATAATTTGGTCAGAAATCCAACCTAAGGATCCGTTTTGATCAAATCAAAAGGTAAAACCCGAAGAAGAGGTAATGATTTCACCACCCTCTTTCAAGTTCTCTTATTCTTCCACTTACTCTTTCTTTGTTGTTTCAATTATAAAATAATAACTCCAGTGTATTCTATATAATGTGATGTTATTATAAATATGGAACAACTATATTCATTATTTCATCCATCTTATGAATGATAATATCACCATGCGTGCGTATGTACGGCTTACCGTCTCCACACTATGGTGTAATTTGTTATTCAACACTATGTTATTTGGATGGATATAATGATGAGTAATATGTATATAAATAATAAAAATAACATGATAATTTCATATTAAAATTAATATACCATCCAATTCCACACCTTTATGGAAATGATATTGTCGCTCGTGCGTACGTACGGATTACCGTCTCCACGATGCGATGAGATTCATTTCCACATTCACCATTCATCGACGATTATAAAAATATATACAACTAATAAGTATGTAATATATGACATGATAATTCTACTGGATATATATATATATATGTATGTATGTACTTACATATATCTTATTCACTTAGTTCTGTTCAATACGATATGAAAACGGAAACAACGTTTATGTGTACGTACAGACTACCGTCTCCATAAACGGTGTTTTTAATTTCATATATATGCCTATTATACATATTTATATTATAAATATATATGATATATAAATCATATTTTATATTTTGGAAGTATTTAAATCTTTATCTAAGTGATACAATCAAGATTAAAAAGTTTAAACACGTACGATAAAGAAAGCAATTATTACTGGAAATGTTAATTTAATATGGAAATTATTATTAAATGGGTAGTATAAAATAATTAATGAATCATGTATGATATCATAAATATTAATATGCTTCTGGTATAATTTAATAACATACTAAAATCTTTATACAAGAGGTTAAACGTACCCTCGACTAAAGGAAAGTACAAGGTAAGGGGTTTTCATCACACTCCTTATTCCCATGAGATTCATGTCATATTGCCACTATTACCTTTTTTGTGGTGTATATACTGCCCATAATTGTATTATTTGTGTAATAAACTTTAATTTATGTGTAATTACATATTCATTGTATGATACATATTTCACGGGGTGTATGTTTCATATGTTACAAAATTGGTAAGGGTTAATTTCACAATCTCTTTATTATCCGAGCTTGTTTTTAAGTAAGTATCTACTGGGGCCTCTGTATCATCAACATCCATGTTTCTTAAAAATGTATTTAAATTTTCTTTATTTACTAGAAAATGGAATAAAGTAATTTATAACCTTGTTTGAATTTTTATAAGATGTTTTTAAAGGAATCTTTCCGTCGTTTTCCAAACAAGGTACTTTTTAACCTTTTCGACAAAACTAAGGTAAGAATGTCTTTTTTGACTTATATGGCAGGTGTGGATAATTTCTGCCATTATAACATCATCAAATATTCCCTTAAAATATTATAAGAATATTTTCAAAATAAATTTTTTCTTTTATAATTATGTGACTTTAAATGATTTGAAAATAGAAAGAGATATTTCTCTCAAATAGTTTTGATTTCATCTATGTCAACATCCTTTGATAAATTTTAAACTTGTTAGAAGTTGATTTATTATGATACAAATATTCCATATTGTATTTAAGGTTTTGTGATATGTTTGACTGTGGATGTTCTATTTTTATACCATTCATGGTTTATGGTTAAAGTATTGACATTTCATATGCTAGTTTTAATACGAATGTTTATGTTATATTTCAATCTCTTCATAAGATGAATGTGTTGGACTAGTATGTTCTGGGTTGGGGACCAGTAAAAGTAAGCCCTCTGGGTTGGGGTCCAGTTATAGAAGACCCTCTGGGTTGGAGTCTGGTTATAGTGGCTCTCCGGGTTGGAGTTTGGTTACAGAGGCTCTTCGGGTTCGAGTCCGGTTACAAAGGCTCTCTAGGATGGAGTCTGGTTATAGAGGCTCTCCGGGTTGGGGTCCGGTTACAGTTAGCCCCTAGGTCCTGGCATGAGGCCATGACATAGAAATTAAAATTCAGCATTATAAAATCCCTCATTATGAAATTAGTTATTACATGTGATTATTCGACTAGTATAATTTCCATGTGCATGTTTATATGGTAATGTTTGATTTATTTTTCCATATGATGTTCATGTTTATATTTAAAAGGATATTGTTTTTATTACATATCTTGCCTTAAAATTTTATAGCTTCTGCTAAATTATTTACCTTTAATGGGCATCTGAGCTCACCCCTTTCTTATGTATTATTTTCTCAGTATTCTGAGGAGTGTATTATGATTGATATGCAGGGTTAAGCTAAAGGGAATAATGTCATTCTCAAAGAACTAATTATGCTATATTTTATGTTTGAAATTGTAATGTAAAGTTAATGTATGTAATCTATTTTCCAAGACTGCTAAACTGACCAGTCCTTCGGGACTTGATTCCTTGTAATCAAGCCAATTTATTAACCGAATCTGGGCAACTAGGGTTGAGGAGTTACAATAAGCCTTAAAAGGATGATATTTTGAAAAAAACAGAAATCTATAGGATGTGGATAAAGAATATATTAATGAAAAATAGTATCTATTGTAATATATATAAATCTCAAAATTTTATGAATACTAAAAAATTGAAAGTTCCCATTTGTAAGTGACGAAAAGGACACACTTGGGGTTATTTGAAATATATATATATATATATATATATATATATATATATATCTTTGTGTGTGTGTTTGTGTGTAATAATCATTTAAAGTGGAACTAAGGAACCCAAATATTATAATATAAGATGTTATATTTTCTAAATAAACTAAAAAATTCACATTTGGGTATGTTTTGGTTACATTTTAATCCTTGTCTCCATGTTAAACCACATTATATCCATTTTAATCTAAACCATGATTACTAAAATTTTAACCTTGATAAAATTATTTTATGACCAAAAATAAATGGTTCATTATAATTTTTTGGAATATTTATTCAATATTTTGAATTAAGTTTATCATATTAAAATTCTATAGTTTTAATAAATTACTTTTAATATAAGAACACAAAATTCATGAAAAACAGTTTTAGGAAAATACAATATTTAAGATTAAAAAAAAATTTAACCATGAAATAAAGTAATAAATTGAATTCCATGAATATTTTTTATTAAATAATAAAAGGGGATTATTTATATATTATTCAATAAATCCATAACTTAAAGTGATCTTCCAATCCTAAAATTAATTTCAAAGTCTCAAAAATAGTTTTTAATTAGACAAAAATATAACATCTCTTTCACAAAATTCATTTGTGTGTTCCCAAATTATAAAACATATTTTAAAATAATTTATTTAACTAATTAAACATATATTTTTTTAAAAACACACATAAATTAGTATAAAAAATATTTAAAATTATACTAATGTTTGAACCCATTGTTCTAACCTAGATTTACCTTTTTTGATGAGGTGAAAAATAATTACCATATACACTGTCCATAATGAACAAACATTATGTGACCCAATTAAATTAAATTAATTATTATGTTTCTAAATATTTAATCCATTTTTTCAAATTCATTTCACTGAATTTACATAATTTAATTTAAAAATAAACTCATAAAACACAGTGAAAAGTGAGTTTCAAGACAAATTGTCTTCTTAGGTATATAAAGTTTTCATTCCAAAATCAAGAATAAAATTAATTCCAAATATATTAATTAGATTATTCATAATATAAATTAACTAATTTTAATTGGAAACCATTTTATAAAAAATATTGAACTTGGTAAATTATTGAAAAAGTAATAATGTTTTCCATAAAAAACAATATTTTATACTATTCACATAAAAATTATTTTTTTTAGAAAAATATCAACTTTTTATCCTATTATAATATGGATATGATGATTTTAAAAATTATAACCTTTTCATAAAATAAAAATTTTAAAAGTTGAGAAAATTAATTATAATATCCGCACACTAAAACCAATTAAAACTGTTATTGATAAAAACGCATTTTTGTTTTATAAAATGAATTTCCTTAAAATTGTGTGCCTATTTATTATGAATTCATAATTAAATATGAATTAAATAAAAAAAATTATATTGATATTTTATACTTTGGTTAATCCTACTAATACACATCAATTTATTAAATGTGTTATAATATATTACAGTTTATTTTTAACTTAGGGTTGTGTATCAAGAAAGTTATTGAATAATTGGAATATATTTAAAGATAAGTATATTAAAAAATTGTGGTGTTTTAAATTCTACATCCCTTAAATAAATTGTTCCATCAAAAATATTTATCTTTGTAAAAAAAGGCCTAATATTTAGAAATCCCTTAGTTAAAAACCCTCATCATACAAAGGGACATAAAACATTAATTTAAAAATTAATAGGGAAACATAAAGGTTACCTAAAATAACACATAATCAGGTTCTCACATTAGATGAACATTGATGAAAAGTTAAGATATAGAAAATGAGGAGAAAAATGCATATAAGGAGTAATAGATAGTCATAGTGAACATGGTCATGATAATTTCATATACCCTGATACCATAAATCTATGAGGGGTGAAAAGACCATTGATTCATCATTATTAAGGTGAAAGCATAATTTCTTAATTTAAAGATACTTTTACTGATGTTGAATTATTTTTTTATTATCAAGATATATAATAAGGGAAACTATATTTACTTAATTTATTTCTATTTCATTATCCCAATTGAATACTTTGGTTGTTCTTCAATAAATTATAACTACATTTATTACTCCAACAAATGAATATAACAAATAATTTTTCCCTTACTATAGCACAAAAATTATATTTTAAAGAATAATAAGATCCATAAAGTAATTATAATTCATTCCTTCTGTCTCAATATATAAAGAAACACAAGTTATCTAATAAGGATAAATATAATGCATTATTCTCAAAAAAATACCCCATAACACCCAATATTCAACATAATCCATTATATAAGTAGTTAGCTTTAAGACTCCTCCAAAGTATGTCTCAAAAAATTCCGAACCCGAGAGTCATAAATATTAGATGAAACATTTTTTTAGTATCAAATTTAACATTTATCCAAACTCAACATGATGTATCTCATAAGTTGACACTCCAAAAATGTGAAAACCTTGATCATATATTCTATTAATAAATGTAAATCCTTTCAAAAAATAACATGAATCACCCTAAAACCTAAATTAAATCATAAAATCATCCAAAAAATAACTCAACATTCATTTATCAAATATCATTTTCACTAAAATATATACTAAACTAATGGTTTGTATTCAGATAAATGTCTTAAAAATATATTCAATCATCTAAAACATTCATCACATAAAATCTCAAAAGGGGTATCTACACCTTTTAACTTATGATTAACATTAGACTAAAAGAATTACACTTTTGGTTTATCCCATATTATTATAGAATATCATTGGTTTCCATAGGTTTTATCCTCTCATTGATCATTATGGTTCATAAAGATAATGTGAATTAACTAAATAAAATACCATGTATGTTTCTAGCTAGTTGTGTAGTCTTAATCCCAGTTATCATTCCTATATAATGATTAAGATAATACCCAATACACCCTATTAAATATTTTTACAATTAGTTGAATTTTCAAAATAACCATATCAACATGATAATATCTAGAAAGGGATGTATTTCATAGAAAAAACACAATTTATACCTTACCTAGACATTATAATGTTATTAAATACATAGATTTATCCCCACGGTTTTCAAAAAAAATCTAACAATAATATACAAATATTAACTAAATCCTGATCTGATATAAACTACAATGACTCATAAAATTTGTACTTGAATGTTACATCATTTTAGATGAATATCCATTACATAAGATCAAATTCCATAAAAAATTGTAATAGTTTATTGTACTTAGAGACTAGATACATAAAAATATAATTCCTAATGGATTTGAAACATCTCCCACAATGTTCTCCATACATTATACCCTTATTTTAAATATCCTACAATAAACCATTCTTCATAACCTTGGGAATGTAATAATATGAAAGGGTGAGCATATATGATCAGTAAGATTAAATAAGGGCGATATCAATCATTGATCAAATGAAAATATAAGATATGAATAAGGGAATGATATAATTATATAATGATAATAAATTAAGTGTCTCATACTCAATCTATCATAGATCAAGTACATGATACATGGAATAAAAGTTTTTCATAATAAATGAAAATATTCATAAAAGTGTGGAATCATCAATAATCAGTAATGATCCATGATGTAATAACATGAACATTGTAATTTAGAAAAAAAAAACACTTATAACATTGTGAAATAGTCAAAATATTAACTGGTCCACTCTTTAACTTAAGGACATGGAATCAGGTCCTCATTTAAACTTATGGATAAGAATCTGATCCGATGCATTATCTTATAGACAAGACACAATGAAAACATATAAATTATGGTCATGAAACTAGGGCTATGGTTAATATTGAGAACTTGAAATAAATCTAACTCATAACATAATCAACTCATGGGTTATCCATATTTACCCAATGCATTAGAGGGACATACAATTCTAGGCTCATCCATCACATAATCATAAACCATTCACATGTGTTCATAATATCATAAATAATTCATCATATCATAAAATCATAAACCATGGAAATGAAATTTGATACAGAAAAATTCTCAACAATATAACCGTAGACCATCAATATAAGGACTAATTATGGTTTCATGGGATCAAATACCCACTAAACAATAATTAATATAAATAGATGTTATTATACCAGAAAGAAATCCATTAAAAGATAATTGGAATACTTTTAAGAGGAAAATTACTTTTTCATTTTGAAATTACTAGTTTAGGGAAAAAATATTTCCTAAATTATAAGGAAACAATTTTCTTTGAAAATAACAATGAAAATCAAAAAATGAATGCTTAATAATGGTAAGAAATTCTCTTCATGTTGTAATCATTAAAAAAAGTTTTTTCACACCTTTGGAAAAAATGAATTATTTAGAAATTTACAAGAATATTATATTTATTTATTTTATATAAATTCAAACATGGGTGAAAATTTCTTTAAAAAATAATTGAAAAATAGAAAAAAAAAATTTCCAAAATTTTTTAGAGAATAGCGGTATGCAAGAAAATGGGTTTTTGACCAAAAGAGGAGAAATAAGGTTTGGGTTATCTTACAAAAATTTAACAAACAATTTTATAGAAAAAAAGAGAGAATCATGTACTAAAACATCATAATTCTATAAATAAAAAGAGGAGACTAATAATTAAATGGTATCATCAAATAAGAATCATATAATTTCATCAATGGAAATTGAAGCATAAAAAATCCGGATTAAAATTGTTTTAAAACATAAATATCTTATTGCTTTGGTAACTTTTGAATCATAAGCCCCTAAGAAGAATAAAATAATTTCAAACATTAAATATAACGAACAAAAAATGTTTCATTATATTACATGTCAATGGGGCTCTATATACACCTCTTAAAAGATGATAGGTGCATAATTGAACATATATCTCAAAGAATATATTTTGATAGGATAAACCATTACCAAATTGGTAATATTTGAATCAAGACCTACTGAAATAGATAAAATTATATAGAGTTGTAAATACCCAAATTTTCATGAGTATCAAAAAAAATTGTGATGTCCCAGGTTCACTTAATAGTAACAAAAACTAGTTGGCCACATGTCTTAAACCACAAATCTTGTACGCCAAAGGTTTCCAACTAGCAGCAAAGGTCAACGGTGGAACAATGGGGAGACTATACCCTAATGACCAGAGTGTCATATAGTGGTATAATCATATCAAGAAATATCATAAGAATAAAAAATAATTAAGTATTAGAATAATATATAACCCTCATAAAAATTACTATTTAATCATAACATCAGTGTTATATAAAGATGATGATCATTGGATTTCTATAAAAAATATTGGTTAAACATGGAAATAGTCATCGAGTATTATACATATATCAAAATAAAAAAATAAAAAAAATAAAAAATCCCAATATGGAATCACAAGCCCAAATTCTGGTCTTTAGCTTCGCTCCTCTTATATACATATCAATAAAACATTTTAAATCTTGGGATTTATCATGTCCTTACCTGCATTCATGATGTCTATCAGGGTACCCAATGACTATCCAAATAGGGTGTCAAATAGCACTCAGTAGGCTACCACTAATGGTGTATATAGCAAGTCAATTCCATTAAAATAAGATTA
Organism: Viscum album; assembly: GCA_963277665.1. Classification (NCBI taxonomy): domain Eukaryota; kingdom Viridiplantae; phylum Streptophyta; class Magnoliopsida; order Santalales; family Viscaceae; genus Viscum; species Viscum album. The sequence goes on from OY728158.1 coordinate 1,618,580,472, forward strand.
AGTAGTGTACAATTAATAATAGTTTAAAAGATGTTACCCAATATATCAAGTCTTACATTGATCAAGAAACTAAATCATAAGGCTATTTTTAAATCATAGTAAGTACCAACTTCAATGGTCTATTCCATGTAATCACATGCCCGACCTACATGGTCCTGGGTTGAAGGAGTAGTATTATCCAGGGCAACAATATATGCTATGTAAACCAAGTAACATGATCCAAATAGTAAAAATGTTAGAGGCATCCTAAAGTGTAATCATATATGAGAAGTATAAATGTATAAGGCATTCTAACATGTCAAGTAAACTAGTTCAACTATATCCTTAGTGTAGAAATTTCAACAGCATCCTTGTAATCCATGTAACTCAAATCCAAGGAGTAGAAATGTCCAAGGCATCCTAATGTGATAATCAGATCTATGGAGTAGTAATATCTGAGGCATCCTAACAAGTTGAGTAAATTGGATTAAAGGAGTATAAATATATAAGACATACTAACATCTCATGTTAGATAAATATAAGGAGTATATATTTCTATGGAATCTAAGTAAGTATGATCCATGGAGTAGAAATATCCTTGGCATCCAAATATGGACATCATATCCAATGAGTAGTAATGTCCAAGGAATCCTAACCAATTCATTTACAAATTCATTAACCATTAATTTAATAATTTCACTAAACCATTCATGATAATAAAAAATAGGGATAATCTATTTCATACCTTTTAATTGTAAATGACAAGGTTCTATAAGGTGATCACAACCATTTAAAATTTACTTTAATACTCCCATTCAATTCTCAATTATACAAGAAAATATCATCACACCCCTGAGGGTGGCATAAACATGATATAAGGGCAGAACCCACCCCTTGGAAAGTCCAGGATGATGTCGAAAACATCCAAAATTAGAAAAAAGGTCGGTATGTCATGTCTTATCATGTTTATATCAACTAACCCTTGGTTCAACTAATTTATGAAGAATTTCTTGGAAAGTATGACATGTGGAACTAGAGAAACAAGATATAGACAATGAAACATTTAGGGAAAAGTTATAGAACACCTACCTCAGCTTGATAGAGGAACACTCATCGAGTCCGGATATCTAATTTGATCTAGATCAAAAGAAAATAGAATAACGATCAAACAACCAGAAAATAGGGCATATTAACTTGCATCAAAATAACATTGTCTATAAGAAGAAAAATGAAGAACGATGGAAGAGGAACAATGATATTGAGGAAACACATCCAACGAGATGATCATAAGTCAATTATGATGTTGGTTAGTGAATCAACAGCAAATCCTAAGTGGATCTCTAATTGGGATCTCTAAATCGAAGGGTTTGTTATCCGTTGGAGTGGAAGGAATGAAATTAAAAGTTAAATTTTAAGGGAAATATTCATTTTCCCTAAAAACACTAGGTCTCATGGTTTTGCTTCATGTTTTTCCAAATCAAATTTCATCCATGAATCCTTCTATGTAGAAGGAGGGACCTCATAGGGTTCATGCACATGGTTTGGGAAACCATGCACAAACCGTGCTTATTTCCTATGCTTCAAATTTCAGTTTTTTACATGGGCATGAAGCCTTGGAGGCATGGTTTCATCAAATCATGTGGCACTAGAAATATCCCTAGACTACCCTACATGGTTTACTCAAATTGTGTGGCCTGGACAACATGATATCTACTAACCTTGATTCCCAACATCCTCTTTCAAAAATAAAATCTCCAAGATATTAATAGGTCAAAGACAACCTTTTATCCTCCATATCCTTACATAATGTTTAAATTAGGTAAAAAAAGGAAATAAACTAAAAATAAAAAGTTTCTATACCTCATATAAATAAATAGATCTTAAAATCACCCCCTTAATGCAATTCATCCATAAATTTCCCTTCTAAAGGTGGTAAAGCATTATCTAAGATAATCTCCTACCATTGGGCATTTACGTCAACCTTCCACTCCCAAGTATCATCATATATAGAGTATTTATTCCTTAGGACCTATTATAGAGGGACTAATCGGTCTCATATAACATTTGTACCTCGATCAAAAATATGGACAATATTCTCCACAAAAACGTATCTACCTCCAACTCGACATCTTCAAGATGAAGAAAATGTGGTGGATCATACTAATATCAGTGAATATGAGATATGTGGAAGACATCGTGCATGTCTTGGTACATCTAAGGTAGCCATAATTTATATTCTAGAAACCTAAATCTCTCCAAAATATTGAATGTCCCAACATAATGAGGTGATATATTCCCAAGATTCTAAATCCGTAAATTCCCTAGTCTAGGAAAAACTCATAAGAAAACTTGACTCCCCACCCCAAACTATAGTAGTTGATGATGATGATTAGAATATGAATTATATCTATACAATTATGTAGACATATGATTCCTAACAAGATAAACCTTCATTGAAGTATCTTGAATGAGATGAGGACCCAGTAGAACTGCCTCTCCTGACTCTAACTTGGTCAGGGATGAACAATACAACCTACCATAAATGGCCTCATAATGATCCATTTGTATGGTCTCCTTGAAGTCGTAATAATAATAGAACATGGTGAGAGGTATGTTATTCTCTAAAGAACCTATGAAATATTGGTTGGATTCTTGAATCGTGTCCTCCAAAACCTGTATCATACACTTAGACAAACTGTTTTATAGTGGTTGATAGGATGTACTAAACAATACCTCTGAACCCAGTTCCCACTACAACCCCTTCCCAAATGGTGATGCGAATTGATCATATATGATATAATATAACATAGAACCCCATAGAGGCATATGATCTCATTAATGTACAGTCTCCTGAGCTCATCCACTGAAATAATCTACAGAATTTGTAGAAAATAGGAAATCTTTTCCAAGCTATCTATGATCACCAATACAGAATCACAATCCCAAAGTGATTTAGGAAGTCCCATCACAAAATCCTTGGTGATTTAACCCCATTTCCACTAAGGAATATGTAACAAATGGAAATTCTCCTTCACCTATTAACAGGTGGAACACCATGAAATGAATCGAGATATCTCTCACTTAATCCCCGACCACCAGTATTGTTGGCACATGTCATGATGCATCTTGTTATGATTAGGATGCACAACCCATATAGAGGCATGGGAATATCACATAAACTGTTCCTAAATGTCTTATAGAACCAAGACATGCCCATGGATACATAATATATCATCCACACCAATGATCCAACTAGGATGTAGGTCATAACCTACAATGCTTCCCTATACGACCAAGACTTAGAATTTGATAGATGTATCATCATCACCCTATCTAGGAGAGTGTAAGTCCCTAATAATGATTATATAAATGTCTACACATTAAAATCCTTCATTTCCAAGTACATATCTAAAAAAATTTCATAAGCTTACAATCTCTACTAGCCTCTTGGAATGCCTCTATCTGATTCCTCCTTCTCATTGCATCAAAAAATGTGTTCCAATTATAGGAATATGAGAAATCATGAAGTCAATGGACTAAAGTTATTTGATCCACCATCATTTCTAAAGATTTAATTTACACTGTATAAATATATACATGGGGACTTTATATTCTGTGTACACCACAAAACACTTTCCTAGTAAATGATTCCCCCATTAGCACAATACATGAAGAGAAATTACTAGAATAAGATCACGAATTTGGTAGTTCCCTTCATGTGGCCTAAACTGACAAGACATGTTCACCATGACTCCAAACCTCATCAGAAAAACCCCTAGGATGATACCCAATGCATCAAAATATATTTTATAGCCATTTTCTAGATCTAGAAGAATTAGAATTGGTGGTGAAGATAGTATATATTTATACTCTTTAAAGGCTATGTTATAGGTATCTAGACACATAAATATCACAAACCTCTTAGTAAATCCATTAAGAGGTTATATTAAGCATTATAATCCCTAATAAATCCCATGTAATACCAAATCATCCCCAAGAAACTGTTCATATAATACATATTACTGAGATTCTCTTAGGAAAATATAGCTCTAACCTTCTCTAGGTAAACTGATACTCCTATATCTGAGATAATATGACCCCTGAATTGAATCTTATCCATATAGAAGTGATTTTTTTGTATTATTATATAATTGATCCTATATTTATCTATCTAATATGATATTAAGATGTCTGTCTTAGTCATATTGATTGTGAGAATACACCAATATATCATCCATGAATGCCACCACAAACTAATCCTGATATTATTGGAAAATTCATTTCATATGTACCATGAAAACTTCTAGCATGTTTGTGAGATCAAAAAATATAACTAGATACTGATATACACCATACCTTCTATAAAGAGCTATACAAGGTACATCTAATGTTCAAATATGAAACTAATGATAACTAAATCCTAGATAAATATTTGTAAAAACCAGATATCTATAGAGTTGGTCAAAGATATCATCTATCAAAGGAAAGAGATATTAATTCATAATCATCATATGGTTCAATTTATGGAAATATATACATAAATGAAGTGCTTAATCATCCATCTTGGAGAAAAGGATTAGTGAAACCCCCTAAGAATAACATGTTCACAAAAACCCATTTCCTTCTAGGTCTTGTAGTTGCCTCTTGAGCTCATAAAATACGGTAGTATACATTATTGAAGGATTAAGGGATAATGATGTAAATCATATCACTAGGATAATGTAAAACTCTACCACTCTCTCAGAAGGTAGTCTAGTAGTTTTTTATGGAAAATGTCCTTAAAATGATCAACCAGTAGAGGGATATACCTCTAACGCATTCCCTAGTCTTCTAGGTGTAAAATAGAAATGTGGTCTATCATCCTACCCATCCTAGGATGATCAGGTCTATCTTGACTCACCTAGACATCCCATTAAACATTGTGAATAAAAACTCCACCCTCTGGTGATGTGAATGTCACCCTTACATGATAGTAGTATAAAAAATCATGAAAGGAAACCAAATATTATATAAATAGAATGATGTCAAAACCAATCATTCAGAGTAAAAAGAGGTCTCATACATAGTGACATCCACCTACCTCAAGGGAGAACTACCTATAGTAGAATACACACTCTAATTCAATCCCAAATTGAGTATCAATAGTTATCATGCAACTGGGAAAATAAAAATTGTTCCCAAGTTTCTACACAATTGGTACGAATATAAAGCTATGAGAAGAACCTATTATAAATAAGATAAGATGCTAACATAGAGGATACTAGAATAGTTCCTTTACTAGTATAAGGAATAGAACTCTAATTCTATGGTATCAATTTCACTGTAAACATCTAGCATGAACTGTAGCCCTACGATATAGTCTGAATACCCTGAGTATGTCATCTCTATTTTCATTATCAATAAAGTGTCTGGATACCACAACCATTACCACCACATCATCCTGACTGGATAGTTACACTCAAGATCCCTACCTAGTTAAAATCTACTAACCTTAATTTGAAACATTTATTGGGTGTAGACCCACCCTATAACAACATAAACTTTTATAAATAAAATTACCTTTGTGGTTGAATTAAATCCACTATTATGTATTATGCTTATATAAAAAACATTCAATTGATAAGTTTTATTATATCCAATAAGATTTAAAATACCATTAATCATATTAACTACTGATAATATAGCCATTGAACAATGATTATATGATTATTATAAATATAGGATCTTGACAAATCCAATTGGCACAGAAAAAGTGATGGCCTCAAATAGTAGGACCGTACCCTATAAATCCCATTTATTAGAGATTCCAAAGGAGATATCAAAACTAGAATTATCCCTTGACCAATACCATTCTTAGATCCAAAAAACTTAATAATGAAAAAACCCATTTATAGGAGAAGTTCAAGACCATTGAGATAATGGCCCAAACCATGTACGTCGACCACAACATGAAAGTCTCACTATCATGCACTTTACCCAGAGGGCATTTTTTGGTGTAAAAAAGGGTTATGAATCAAGGCCATAATAATATTAATATGTATATTATATATAATAATGAATATATTTTCGTATTTTTATTGTTACTTTTTTTTATTTTGATAAAATAAAACACAAATTGTATTTTTGGGTAATATTGAAATAAAATTACTCAATTTATTTCATTAAATTATTAGATTTTTGAAATAAATAATATTTTAGAAAAATATTAATAATAATATTTTTTATTAAATATAAGATTTCATATAATTTTTATGAAGTCAAAAATAATTTTTATAAGGGTTTGAAAACTTTTACTGTAAAAAAAACCCAGAATATCTCACTAAATGTCAATTAATATTTTAAAAGTGAAAATTAAAATATTTACAAAATTATTTTCATAAAATAAATAATATTTTTTCTTTTATAATTTTATAATTATCCACCGGTGAATTTTTAATAATTTTCTAAGACTGCCTAATTTTTGAGTAAAATTAAATATGGTATAAATATACAGTGTGAATTATGACATCATAATGGCACAATAGTGACGTAATAAATACTATAAAGGATGTAAAAAACCAAATATATATTTTCCCTTGAAATTATTTTGTGTTTATGATTATTTGATTAATTTTACAAAGACATTATGGATCCTCCAAAACTTATATTATATTTTACGATTTTAATATATTTTCATTAAGTATATAAATCACATCCACACCACTAAGGGAAATATTTTAATATTTTCATCCCTTAGACATATAAAATAATAAAATACACATATTTTTTGTAGAAACCATGGGAAAAACATGAGATGGTTTGTGTTTTGGAATATTTTATTATATAGAGTCCAAAACCTTAGTTTGTTAAGTAACCAAGAACTCCTCTCTCTTTCCATATATAAAAACACCCAAGATATCCATTTTTCTCTCTCAAAAACCTGGTATAATTTATTTTTTATTCCCTAACTTTTATAGAGTTCTCCTAAGGATCCCCTAATATCATGAGAAGCTTCTCCAGTTCTTTTGGGAGTCACACTCTTAGTGTAAGGGATCTCCATATATCTTTTTCATTCAAGAACATCTTTTATGATGTGAATCTTAATTTTCATTTTCTTTAGTTTGAGTTTGTTTCTATAAATCCATATCACTACCCCTTTTATTTCCATTTGATTAGATACCCCTTTCACTCTCATTAATAACTCCCATGAACCTTTATATACACTTATTTCCATACCGATATTTAGTAAGGGATGTCCCTCTATCCTTTTTATTCTAAAACCTATTTTATGATATGCCTATTAATTTCCATTTTTTCATTTTTGGGTATGTTTATATACATCCCTCTCACTAGCCTATTTATTTCCATGGGACGAGATACCCTTTTCACTTTCATTAAGCTCTCCCATGAACCTTTATGTACACCCGTTACTATGCTAAAATTAAGTGGGAGATCCTTTCCTTCTCCTCTTAATTCAATAATTCTCTCCATTTTATGTTGTTTTTATAAAATTATTAGTGTTGTTATATGTTCTTACATATCCCCAATACATACCATATGACTTCTAAATTATTATAGACCCCTTTCACTCTCATTAATACCTCCCATAAAGATTTATTTTCCCCCGTTATGCTGCTGAAATGTCCCCTTGATTTTCTAAGCCAAAAAATTGTGTAGTAAATATGAATATCCATTTCTATTATAGTTTTCACCCTTATAAACATTTACTTATTTGATTGGGGACTTTCATTTATATATCCCACACTCCTTTATCATAGAATAAAGTGTGATGAAAAATGATTCCAATTGGTATGATAAATGTGGCACACTTATGCATGTGAATGATATGAAAGTTATGGGTGTGCTCAGAATTATATAGTGCTCAAATGAATTGTGTAATGTTTTAGTCTCATGAACCTTCATGATAGGGATTAAAGAGTGAACCTAATACATCAAAAAAAATTTCCATCATGATATGTTGGTGATTATCATTGAACCATGTTTATGATTCTATGTTTAAATTTGTTGCAACATTTCCCTTGTTGCCTTTATGTTATCATGCTATATAATGACCCATTGTTCACGATTATGATTCTCACCTATTTTTGTATAATTGAAATTATTATTCTCTAAAATGTATTAAATTATTCATGTTATTCCATTTTTATTCCCTTACTGTAATTTATACCTCGCCCCTTTCTTCTGTAAGTCCCCTGGTTATCCTATGAAGTTTTAAGTATGATGGAATAATATGAGCATGTTAAGGAATTTTCTAATAATGGATATGTATTCACTATTTTATATTATTATGTAATGTGACTAATTTACGAAGAGGATATAATTACTGTACTTCCATATTTTATTAGGTGTTGTCTTTTTTAATTAATCATGAATTAATTTTTAATAATAGAAGTTGTTTTCATATTTCGTATCAAGTTTAGTTATTTTTGGGAATATGATTTGAAAGCTATAGAGAATGAATTTTGGGATTAGACTAAACATATGATGAAATAACTAAATTTTATTAAATTATAGAGTATTTGGTTACCATGAAAATGAATCCCAATATGGATACTACAAGTGGATGTGGCTCTAGCATAGATGTACATTGTGGTAAAACCCAAAAGCACCGTATTGAGATAGACTTGATTTAAAACTAGAGAATGGAAATGGGCCATAATTCACACCTAGTTTGACACTCCCAAGTGATGTGATTTTGTAAATTTACAAGCTCATTATAAACCATTATTAAGGGATGAATAATTCCCATAAAATATTATGTTAGGAAATATATCATAGATAACATATATTGCAGCCTTGAAATTATTAAGTTAAGGAATAAATTTTCACTATAATTTATCAATTAATTTATTTTTTTCGCATTTATTTGTTTAATAGTTTCAAACTTATCATCCCTATGTCTATTTTAGATGATGTAAATGGTCAAAACTAGTGTAACATCCCAGAAAGATAAAGGGTTAAATGAATAAATGATATGATTACACTAATACAAATACCCCTTTTATCAGCGCTAAAAATGGCCTTTAACAGCGCTAGAAAGGCACCGTTAAAGCCAGCTAAGATAAGGGGGGGGGGGAGGTGGGGGTCCACATTATCAGTGCTCCAAAAAGCGCTGATAAATACCCCTTTTATCAGCACTAAAAAAAGCACTGATAGAAGCGGTCCTTTATCATCACTAAAACAAAGCGCTGATAAAAGGGTCCTTTATCAGCGCTTTCTTTTTAGTGTTGATAAAGGACCCCTTTTATCAGTGCTTTTTTTAGCACTGATAAAGGTAAAAAAAATATTTAAAAAAACATGCCAATTGGGGGGGATTTTATAGCGCTTGAGCCCCTCTTTTACAGTGCTTCCCCCACCCTCTAGCACCCACACGCACCCCTCCACCCTTTATCAGCGCTACCCCCACCCTTTATCAACGCTTTCTCCCACCCTTTATCAGCGCCAACCCCCTGATTCACCCATGCACGTGCATCCCTGCTTCCACCCGGATGTGATCTCGAGTCCTCCCCCCTATGTGTCGGAAGCCTTTGCCACTCCCCTATATTGATTTTTTGTTCTATTAATGATATATCTATTTATTTATATATATATATATATATATTTAGTTATATTTATTCGTATTGTAATATATATTTATATTAATATAAATTGTTATATTAATATATACATAGTTATATTAATATATATAGTTATATTAATATATATATTTATAGTGATACTAATATATATATTTAGAGTTATATTAATATATATATAAATATGTAGTTATATTAATATATATATATATAGTAAGATTAATATATAGGTATATAAATATTCATATATTTGTATTTTAAATAAAATGGATATTAGTTATTATTTAGATAAAGCTAATATATTTTATATGTAAATATATTTTATTATTTATATTTATAATTAAATTTTTATGTGTGAATATATATAAAAAATGTATATATTGTTATATATTTGATTATAAATAGCATTGCATTATAAAAAATGATAAAATTTAAAATACATAATATTAATATGAATGTAATACATAGGAATAAATTCATTCCCCACCAAAAAAATCCAATAATACCCCATTAGATGAGGCTGAAAATCCACAAAATGATAAAAAATCGGGGTATCCAGACTAAAACTTAGTTTTGGAGGCCATCTGGGATTTTTATTGCCTCAAAAACTATGACGGAGGCTTTTCCTGAGCCACCAGCACGTAGAGCTTGTCGCAGGCTTCGATTTTATATGTGGTAGAGTTCAAACGGACACCCGAATCAAAAGTTATGGTCGTTTGAAGATCGAGTTGCGTTTTCAACATATTTTGGATATTTTTTAGTTTTTATTTTTTTAGTCTTCAAATTGTTATTAAATGACTATTACTCCATAATAATTATCAAATTATTAATTAAAAATATTTTTTTAATTTTTTTATATGCCATTTTCACTAAATATCTTATATATTAAGTATATTAAGTGTAAATATATATTTATACTTATCAAACATATATTTAAAAATTATATGTTATATTTATATCAATATAACTATATTTATATATTTATATAATAATATATGATTTTTAATTTTTTTAAAGTCGAAACTTTATCAGCGCTACTAAAAAAACGCTGATAAAGGGGGTAACTTTAACAACACTAAAAAAAATGCTGATAAAGGGGTACCTTTATCAGTGCTTTTTTTAGTGCTGATAAAGGTACCCCCCTTTATCAGCGCTTTTTTGTTAACAATGATAAAGGTTGGCGCCAGGAAAAACAGTTTTTGTGGTAGTGTTAGTGTCAACAAGGTGGGGACCACATGTCTATGGGGCAACTAGTGGTACCTGGTGGGCTAGGACATGACAACCGTGTTAGGGCTGGGTGTCTGTGCTATCAGCAGGGATCAATTGTTACATTTGGTATCAGAGGAGGAACCTGGACTTAAGTGTGGTGCACTATCTGGGTTGAGATGTAGGGCCCATAACAAGGACGTTGTGATCTAAAGGGAGTGATTGTAACACCCCAGAAAGATAAATGGTTAAATAACTAAATGATATGACTCATGTCAACAATTTTCACCTTCCTTTTCAGGCACCTATCTGATTATAACTCCACAATTAAGCAGGATAGGCTTATAGTAGTGATTAGGATAGGTGACCTTCTAGGATGTTACCCCATGTGTGTGTGAGTGAGAAAACATCACACTAGAAAGGACATCTGTTGGCTTGTGGGGACTATCATTAGTCATATGACTCATTTAGGCATGTTAGTGGGCCCAAGGATGGGGACCAGGTGTCTTCAGGGAAAATGGCGGTATCTAGAAGTCTAGGACCCAATGGTTGTGTTAGGGTAGGGTTTATGTACTGTCAATAAGGCCCAGTGGTTACATAATTGTTACTCCCCAACCCAGCGCTTCATATTTTATTTTTAATTATAAAATTTTTGGGCTGCTATTATTATTATTATTAAGCAAGGGAGGTTTTATTTTATTTTATTTTCATTATTTCATTATTTATTTTTCTTTACTTTTTTTATTATTTCTTTCTTTCTCCCCCTCCCTTCTCCTCCCCCTTGTATCACACCTCACCCCTCCCCCTGTTCACCAGTGTCGCACCACTACCCCTCCCTTTGGCCGCTCTCCCTTCAGCGGCCTCCTTCTAATGAGACACCACTAGTTCCCCGCTCTCCGTCGCCCCTATCTTGTTCAACCCACAACATGAAAAACCGGACCAAGGGGGCTCTTCCCTTCATCATGTGACCTCTCTTCCACGACCCTCCTCCGTTCTTTGATTTAATCGACTGTTCCTTCTGATTTCTCTCCAAAACTCCAAGGTATGATTCTCTCTCACTTCTCCTCCCTCTTTCTGGCCATGTTTCACTCTCTTTAGCGCCCCTTAGAGTTAGGATGAACCCTAGGTATTGAGGGTGTCATTGATTTATGGATTTCTCATATTCAATGTTGGTGTGGATGGTCACTTGAGGCCCTTTGGTGCGTTCCCCGACAATCGTCACCGAAGGTGAGGTGGTTCGGTGCATTTTGGTCCACCAGCTTTGACCCGGGATGAGTTTTTGTTGTTTCCACCTATTTCGTACCTCTTGTATTTGGGGATTTCAGTGTTTTTGACTCCGTATTATGTTTTTAGTAGGGTGTTGGAAAGTTTTTTGTTGGTTCGTCTCATTTGGTTCATCGCCGACACCCGAGGTATGGGTTAATGTTGTTTGTTGGTTTCACACCTTGTTACATGGAGTACATTGTAACGACCCGAAATTTTGAATAAATCTTGTTTCCTAATTTTGTGCCTTATTTTTTTATACTCAACAAAACTATTTCATTGGATAACATGAGTATAATTAAAACGAGACTATTGGGTTTTGACTGTTATATGACCATTGGTCAATATGACCACTGGAAACTAAACATTTCGATATTTGTCTCTAAATACAAGTGATCTTGGTTAATTATTATAGAAAGAAGATTTGATGGCCTAACCCAGTATTCTTGGACCGATCTAAGCCCATCTAACAGAACTTGGGAAGGAGGTAGCACCATTGGGCTTTGCTCTGGACCAAACCCAAGCCGAACTTCATCGTGTGAAACTAGAACGGAATCGACTTTGTGAGAAGCTCAAACTAATAGAAATTACTACTCGTGCGATGTTGGCCGAGCCTCCCTCAGATTCTCTCACCTTAGCACACCTTACACTTAGGTCCTATGCTGGTGTGATAAGGGGCTATGTAAGGAGACCGTAACTGCCTTGTGTAATCCATTGTTTTAAATAAAATTTTTGATTTCTTCTTATGATGAAGTTTATGAATTTTCAAATTTCTGGATAAATATAGTATGCATATTTTTGGTGAATTTTAGAGAAAGGATATTTAAAAAAAAATGTTTATGTAAACCTTAAATAATTAAAAATGTGTAATGATTTTCAAAAAATAGTCTTCTACAATTATGTTCAGTACGAAATTTAGAGTCTAATAAGATCAACTTAATTTTTGATGAATAGTAAATTATGAATAGTGATTTTATGCTTAGGATTAGTAATGTGACCAAATGGATTAGTAATCTCACTTAAATAAAGCATTAATATAATCCAGGCACCTTGATTAAGTAATGTGATTCAATAAAATGGTTAAATAACAGTTTCATAAATTATTAGTCAAGTATTAGTTTTTTCAGGTGAATAGTATTTTTTAATTAAAAATTTAATTAAAAATATTTATAAAATTATTTTTATAAAATGGATTTCATTTTTGAACTCAGAGCATCGATATTATGTTAAGGTAAATTTTGGGGATTTTTCTGAAAAAAATGAATTTTCGGTGAATAGTGTATTTATTTAAAAATTAAATTAAAAATATTTAGAAAATTATTTTTATAAAATGAAGTTTATTTTTGAAATCAGAGCATCAATATTTGGTTAAGGTGAAATTTTGGGATTTTTCTGAGAAAGTTGAATTTTCAAGGAATAGTGAAAATACAGTTTTTAAGTTACAGGTGTTTAATGACATCATTAAATGATGTATTAAGTATGTAATCAATATGGTCTACTTATGAATAGTAAGATAAGGTATGAGGTGTCCCAAGTGGCCAATACCATGGGAAAGCCCATGGTTTTTCCAAAACCACTAATGAGGTGTCCCTTGGCCATTAATGCCTTGTCCCCTCACTTTCCCTATAAATACCAAGCCATCCTCTCATCCATTCGACTCCCAACTCTCCCCCAATGAAGCTATGGTCTCATTACCTCAAAAGGAGTCCTTCCAAGGTGCCCCCAAGCCCTCAAGGTCCCAACCTTTGAGTTTTAAGAGTTACGTTTTATGGTAAGGGATCCTACCTCCCTCTTTCTTTTCAAGTAATCTCTTTTATGTCATTTCTTTTATGGTCCATGATCTTATGTTGGAGGATGTTCTTTTATATTCATCCTAATGTTTCTTTCATGTTCATATGATGAGAGACCTCCTCTTTCTCTCATCATTTCATTTTAAGAATGTTAAAGTGGCGCCATTAGGCTGCCGAATTTTTAAGGGATTCTTTCACCCTTCTCAAGTTCTACTTTCATGTCAAGTATTTCAAGTTCCTTTTTATTTTTTCGGGTATGATATCTAAATATATCATACGGATATTTTATTTTCATATGATTATAGACCCTATTTGATCTCTTCAATTCAGTATTTTTAAGTTTTAAGTGGCGCCGTTAGGCTGCTGAATTTTTAAGGGATTCGTTCACCTTTCTCATTTTTCAAAGTTCTACTTTCATGTCAATTATTTCAAGTTCTTTTTTAATTATGTTGGGGTGTGATCTCTATATCTATCATAATGATATTTTATGTTCATATGATGAGATACCCTATTTGATCTCTTCAATTCAGTATTTTGAAGTTTTAAGTGGCGCCGTTAGGCTGCCGAATTTTTAAGGGATTTGTTCACCTTTCTCATTTTTCAAAGTTCTACTTTCATGTAAAGTCTTTCAAGTTCCTTTTTATTATGTTGGGGTATGATCTCTATATCTATCATACTGATCTTTTATGTTCATATGATTAGATACACTATTTGATCTCGTCAATTCATTTTTTGAAGTTTAAGTGACACTGTTAGGCTGCTGAATTTTCATAAGAGAAATCTTAATTTTGTCTTCCTTTCATGTTCTTCATTTCATATGGTATATCATTCAAATTTCATTACCATGTTCATATATCCTTCATATTCTGTCCCTCTACTATTTTATGGGTCATTTATTAATGTTTGACTCATGTCCCCTCTCTTTTCAATGTTTTCTAAAACCCCAAAACATAGTCGTTATGCTGCAGAATTTCCGTCTCAAAATGTCTCTCTCTCTTGTTCTAAAGTTATTTTATTTTATTAAGTTAATACTCAAAGATCTCTCTTCTATATGGGTATTCACATATATACCAAAATGTTCTATTTTAAATTCTGTGATTTAGATACATGAGACCCACCTTCCTTTTATGTGGGTTTTAAAGTGACACAAAGATCATGTCTTTAAAGCAGTTTTTAAAACGCCATGATTATGAAATGAAACCCATTCCTTTTATGCTATATGGGTTTTTTATGAAATGATTGATGATGATATATTTGGCTCACATGATAATAAAGACATGTCAAGGGTGCTCCCTGATAGCGCTCCAATGAATTGGGTAAAGACTTAATCTCTAGAGATGACTATTTTTAACGACGCCTTGGTGAATAACCTTGGTAATTTTTAATGACACCTTGGGGATGTACCTTGGTGAAACAGAAATTATTGTCAATATTAAATGTTGTAGACACATCTTCAAGTTATGAAAAAACATTATTTTTATTATGATATTCCTCATGATTTGTTTCTCATGCCTTAAAGTTCTTTTTCATGACATTGTTGATGTATCTCAAGTTCACATGTTAAATGTTTCTCCTTGTTTCCCTTACTGGGCCTTCTGCTCACCCTTTCTTTTGATGTATGTCCCCAGGTTATGAGATGAAGTAATGAACCTAGGATGAATATAAGGATAATCCTTTCAACTGTTTAAGAAGAATGTTTTATGTTTTCATGTTTTAAGTTCCTAGTTTCCAAGACACTAAACCTAAAAGATCCTTAGTTTTGTAAAATGTAATGAAAGTGTATGTGATAAAATGCGGGATGTTATAGTTGGTATCAAAGGGAGGTTTAGTTATTTGTGGAAATTAGGATATGAAAACTTTAGGAAGAATCCTTTAGAAAAGATTAAATATAGGAAATCTTCCTAGTATTTTTGTGAGTATTGAGTAAGGGGTTGCCAAGAAAATACATCCCTGTCTGGATACAAGCAGGTAGAGGTGGCTCTGGAACAGATGTACATAGGGGTAAAACCCGAAAACACCGCTTTGAGCTAGACTCAAACGAGAACTGGTACACGGCAACGTGCCTTGCTGCACTCTTGGTTACGACACTCCTAGGGGATATGCTTTGGTAAATTCATAAGCATAGTATGGACCATTATTAAAGGAACAAAGATAAAATAAAATAAAGATTCACATAAGAATATATTATCATGGATAACCTAGATTGGTACCTACGGGATCATAAGTTAGGGTATACTTTTCTTCTACAAGTTTATCCTTCTATGCTTTAAGTTTCCTTTTAATGATTATTGGATAAGTATTTAATCCCCTAATTGTACTTTCTTTCCTTAGTTAATGGCGGGAAATGGAAGAACATGTCCCAACAACCAATGTGATAGGAAATGTGATGATTTCCATATTAATATGACAGAGATGATTAGGGGATTAAAAGATGATTATTATTTTGGAATAAATTCACTATTTTGGGAACCCTATTTGATCGAGGTAAATAGATTACTACTATATTTTTTTTGAGGAGTAAATGTTGACTTATATTTTGAAGAATCGATGAATTTAAGGTGGAATTATAGTAATTTAGGTTACTTATGGAAATGATTAACCTATCTTGGGGAAAATATGTTTAGGTTAGCTACTTTTTTATAAGATGTTAGGAGTGGTTGATGTTGTTTGGAGATGAATGATGAAGTTTATTTTGGAAGAATATGTTATCAAATACTTCTTGTATTTGGGTTTCAATCTTAGTTTGGTTTGGTCTATGATGAAATTTGGGTAGCACCGTGGAATTTTGAATATTTAAAGAAGTTTCCCTTCCTATGGGATTATTTCTTTTTGAAGAGTTGTTTTATCTTACCCTTTCTATTTTTGGGATAATATAAGAAATAGATAGTTATTCTTTGGTGGATTACGTGATTCTCTAGAAGATGATTCTTGTGTTTTGATGAGACCAAGTGTTTTGAATGCTCATCGTTTGGAGAAAAGATTAGTTTTGGTAGAAACTTATTAAAGGATGAAAATATACTTGAAGGTAGGTATATTTCCCTGTGTTTTATTCTATTTAGTAAATGAATTCCTCAAAACTATGAAAAGAAACATAAAACAAAAAACGTTGTCTGTTAACGTTTCCTACTAGGAAATCAAATACCGTTTGACCCATCAAAATTTTGTGATTTTCTTGTTGTTAACTTTCTCCTAATCATGTTTTCTATCATTCTCCCTTAGAATGTGACCCTTTGTTTTTACCTCCATGTCCATGTTTTCTTACATGGAATCCAAGTATGGGTTAACTCGGGTGACCTTTTTAATTCCCATTATTTCTTTTAAAGTAATAGTTTTACTGACTCCTTTTCTAGTGTGGGACTTTCAATGAAATTTCAAAACCCAATTTTAAAAATTGCGAAGACGGAATTTATTAAGGGGGGAAGATTGTAACAACCCAAAATTTTGAATAAATCTTGTTTCCTAATTTTGTGTGTTATTTTTTTATACTCAGCAAAACTGTTTCTTTGGATAACAAGAGTATAATTAAAATGAGACTATTGGGTTTTGACTGTTATACGACCATTGGTCAATATGACCACTAGAAACTAAATATTTCGATATTTGTCTCTAAATACAAGTGATCTTGGTTAATTAATATAGAAAGAAGATTTGATGGCCTCACCCAGTAGTCTTGGACCAATCAAAGCCCATCTAACAGAACTTGGGAAGGAGGTAGCACTAATGGGCTTTGCTCTGTACCAAACCCAAGCCGAACTTCATTGTGTGAAGCTCTAACGGAATCACCTTCGTGAGAAGTTCAAACTGATAGAAATTACTACTCGTGCGATGTTGGCCGAGCCTCCCTCGGATTCTCTCACCTTAGCACACCTTACACTTAGGTCCTATGCTGGTGTGATAAGGGGCTATGTAAGGAGATCGTAACTACCTTGTGTAATCCTTTGTTTTAAATAAAATTTTTTATTTCTTCTTATGATGAAGTTTATGAATTTTCAAATGTCCGGATAAATATAGTATGCATATTTTTGGTGAATTTTAGAGAAATGATATTTAAAAAAAATGTTTACGTAAACCTTAAATAATTAAAAATGTGTAATGATTTTCAAAAAACGTTCTTCTACAATTATGTTCAGTACGAAATTTAGAGTCTAGTAAGATCAACTTAATTTTTGATGACTAGAAAATTATGAATAGTGATTTTATGCTTAGGATTAGTAATGTGACCAAATGGATTAGTAATCTCACTTAAATAAAGCATTAATATAATCTAGGCACCTTGATTAAGTAATGTGATTCAATAAAATGGTTAAATAACGGTTTCATAAATTATTAGTCAAGTATTAGTTTTTTCAGGTGAATAGTGTTTTTTAATTAAAAATTTAATTAAAAATATTTAGAAAATTATTTTTATAAAATGGATTTCATTTTTGAACTCAGAGCATCGATATTATGTTAAGGTAAATTTTGGGGATTTTTATGAAAAAAATGAATTTTCGTTGAATAGTGTATTTATTTAACAATTAAATTACAAATATTTAGAAAATTATTTTTATAAAATGGAGTTCATTTTTGAAATCAGAGAATCAATATTTGGTTAAGGTGAAATTTTGGGATTTTTCTGAGAAAGTTGAATTTTCGTTGAATAGTGAAAATACAGTTTTAAGTTACGGGTGTTTAATGACATCATTAAATGATGTATTAAGTATGTAATCAATATATCCGACTTATGAATAGTAATATAAGGTATGAGGTATCCCAAGTGGCCAATACCATGGGAAAATACCATGGGAAAGCCCATGGTTTTTCCAAAACCACTAATGAGGTGTCCCTTGGCCATTAATGCCTTATCCCCTCACTTTCCCTATAAATACCAAGCCATACTCTCATCCATTCGACTCCCAACTCTCCCCCAATGAAGCTATTGTCTCATTACCTCCCAAGTAGTCCTTCCAAGGTTCCCCCAAGCCCTCAAGGTCCCAACCATTGAGTTTTAAGAGTTACGTTTTATGGTAAGGGATCCTAACTCCCTCTTTCTTTTCAAGTAATCTCTTTTATGTCATTTCTTTTATGCTCCATGATATTATGTGGGAGGATTTTCTTTTATATTAATCCTACTGTCTTTTTCATGTTCGTATGATGAGATACCCCCTATTTATCTCATCATTTCATTTTAAGAATGTTAAAGTGGCGCCATTAGGCTGCCGAATTTTTAAGGGATTCTTTCACCCTTCTCAAGTTCTACTTTCATGTCAAGTATTTCAGGTTACTTTTTATTTTTTAGGGGTATGATCTCTAAATCTATCATACTGATGTGTTATGGTCATATTATGAGAGACCCTATTTTATCTCTTCAATTCAGTATTTTTACGTTTTAAGTGGCGCTGTTAGGCTGCCGAATTTTTAAGGGATTCGTTCACCTTTCTCATTTTTCAAAGTTCTACTTTCATGTCAAGTATTTCAAGTTCTTTTTTTGTTATGTTGGGGTATTATATCTATATCTATCATACTGATCTTTTATGTTCATATTATTAGAGACCCTATTTTATCTCTTCAATTCAGTATTTTGATGTTTTAAGTGGCGCCGTTAGGCTGCCGAATTTTTAAGGGATTCATTCACCTTTCTCATTTTTCAAAGTTCTACTTTAATGTCAAGTCTTTCAAGTTACTTTTTATTATGTTGGGGTATGATATCTATATCTATCACACTGATCTTTAATTTTCATATGATGAGAGACCCTATTTTATCTCATCAATTCATTTTTTGATGTTTCAGTGACGTCGTTAGGCTGCCGAATTTTCATAAGAGAAATCTTATTTTTGTCTTCCTTTCATGTTCTTCATTTCATATGGTATATCTTTAAAATTTCATTACCATGTTCATATATCCTTCATATTCTTTCCCTATACTGTTTTATGGGTCATTTATGAATGTTTGACCCATGTCCCCTCTCTTTTCAATGTTTTCTAAAACCCCGAAACATAGTCGTTATGCTACAGAATTTCCATCTCAAAATGTCTCTCTCTCTCTTGTTCTAAAGTTATTTTATTTTATTAAGTGAATAATCAAAGATATCTCTTATATAGGGGTATTCACATATATACCAACATTTTCTATTTTAAATTCTGGGATTTACATACATGAGACCCACCTTCCTTTTCTGTGGGTTTTAAAGTGACACAAAGATCATGTCTTTAAAGCAGTTTTTAAAATGTTATGATTATGAAATGAAACCCATTTCTTTTATGCTATATGGGTTGTTTATGAAATTATTGATGATTATATATGTGGCTCACATTATTATAAAGATATTTCAAGGGTTCACCCTGATAGCGCTCCAATGCATTGGGTAAAGTCTTAATCTCTAGAGATGACTATTTTTAATGACGCCTTGGTGAATAACCTTGGTAATTTTTAATGACACCTTGGGGATGGAACTTGGTGAAACAGAAATGATTGTAAATATTAAATGTTGTAGCCACATCTTCAAGTTATGAAAAACTTTATTTTTATTATGATATTCCTCATGATTTCTTTCTCATGCCTTAAAGTTCTTTTTCATGACATTGCTGATGTATCTCAAGTTCACATGTTAAATGTTTCCCCTTGTTTCCCTTACTGGGCCTTATGCTCACCCTTTCTTTTGATGTATGTCCCTAGTTTATGAGATGCAGTAATGAACCTAGGATGAAAATAAGGAAAATCCTTTCAAGTGTTTAAGAAATAGTTTTTATGTTTTCTTGTTTTAAGTTCCTGGTTTCCAAGACAATAAACCTTAAAGATCCTCGGTTTTGTAAAATGTAATGAAAGTTTATGTGATAAAATGCGGGATGTTATATACTTTATGTGTTTTAAAGTTCATAGAAATTATCTTGCAGTGTGTTGGTCACTGCTTTGTGATTTCGGTATGTCTCGGGTTGTCGATCGCCATTTGAGGTGAGGTTTCTCTTACTGCCTTGTTTAATTTAGTATTATTAGAAGCATTTTTTATTATTAGTTTTTATTATTATTGTAGTATATTGTGGTGTGGATTCAAGTCATCAGTTGTGAAGATCTATATGTATATACATCGGTAGGAAAGTGTATATACATATCCTCTTTTCACATGTTCCCTCATGGCATGGGGAATATGTGTTTGGATCATAGGATATATCTATATGAAAATGTATATGTGTGTAGGTGAAGCATTCTCGCGTAGCCATTGTCAAAAGCTGTGTGTCTTGTGGTATGTTTTGCTGCTTAGTTTATTCTTATTTCTATTTCTTGTTTGTTGCACCAATTAATTTAAGGTCCTTAATTGTTTAAAAGTCCCCTAGTTAATTTTTTGTAGTGTGTTGGACTGTTCTGAGTGGTTTCGATTCGTCGGCCCAAGGTCGACTCGCCTGCGTGTGCATAGGTATGTAAATATATACATGTAGGTTCCCCCCTTACGTACATATTCATCCATGGAATTGAATGTACATGTATGGGGCTTGGTGTACCTACTTGTATATATAAAAAATGAATATGCATATGAGTGGAGACTGGTATCTGTGTATAAGCATACCTGTAAGGATCCCCTTTCACATGTTAATGGGCCATGTGAATGTTTGTATAGGGGATAGGTGTCCTACAATATATGCGATAGCACATATTCTTAGTGGGGGAGCATCAAATTTTAGTTAGAAATCATCAAGAGACTAAGTGGATGGTTTAATTCTACTTTGAGGTTGGTTCCCTATGCCATAATCTTTAATTACAATTTTCATGATTGCTTAGTGTTCTTTTGAAAATGTATTTTCTACTTTTATATGAAATATATATGCTATATATATGTATATATAAATGGTTGTGGTTCTTGAAAATGGGTTTTCAAGATGTTTTGAATATGAAATGGGTATTTCCAAAGGCGAGTTTCCTTTTAGCCAATTTTGTTTTAAAAAGGGTAATGACCTGTTAGATTTTCCAAAGAGTTCAAAAGTTATTTCGAAAATAGATTTTGGTGTAAACTCGAAATTAAAAGGTGATATTACTTTTAAAAAAGGATTAATTCATTGTAAGCATAGATTTATTCTTGTTTTTAAATTTGTATTACATTTTTTGTCTAATTGGAATTTCAAATGTATTTAGAACTTGAAAGTGTTAGGTGAACATGTTTTCTAAAGAAAAGTCATTATTGTGGAGTACTGATGCCAGTTTGGAACCTTGAAAATGATTTGTGAATATGAATAACCCCTCTTAAGGAATTCCCCGTTGTTTTAGAAACATGATGTGTATGTTAAATGTGTGATTTTTGATATGTGTCCTAATAAAGAGGCTTATTCGATGTTGTGTGACATAAAATGAGGACTATTCTTAAGGAGGTAGAATGGTAGTGAGAGGTTGAATGGGTTTTTGATAAAGAAAGTGTTATGTTAATTTAGGTTCTTTTGATAAAACCTCACCACCATTTGAAATAGAGCACAATGGAAACCCCAGATATCTTGGTGGGTGGACTATAACTAGTGAGCTAGTGATCTGGAGTGGTATCATCTCTCTTTCACATTTCATGTTTGATGATTACAACACTAACTAAACTATTATTTTAATGTTGGGGACCACTAGGTTATGAGTATGTTCCATTCTAGTGGATCGTGCATGAGAAAAGATAATTGTTATGGTTACTTTTCACCGAGACGCGAGGTTCTAGGGTCCCACTTGTACTAGTTACTTTTAGGGATTTCCCATGGTGCTCATTTTCGACATGATTCTTATGATGTGATTTTCATTTCAGTTATTTCAAGATATTTCTATGTCTCTCTTAGTAAAACCATATTTTAATTCTAAATTGACTACCTTTCATTTTGAAGACTTAATGCCTTCTTGGGATCTATTTTGGAATTGTAGTGGTAAATAAATGTTTCCCTTAAAAATTTAAACTTGTTACTTGATTTTGAGAATAGTGAAAAACAATATTTTAATGTCTTATTTTAAAACTAACATGATTGGGTTTCTTCTTAAATGCAAGGGCAGAAAGAATTGTTATTCCATGGATTTCCTACTGAGCATCTCAGTGCTCACACCTACTTTACTTTTCAGTTTCAGGTTCTAGTCCTGGATCACTCTTGGAATGAGTGTGGTTTTATGTTCGGTGGGGACCAATGGGGTCACATGGTGGTATGTCTAGCTATTTATATTTATTTTATTTTTCAATATTAGTGTTTACCTATTTTTTTTCCGGTTTATTTATGTTTATCTATCTTTTATTTTCAAGGTTAAATTGTTCCCAACTGCTTATTTTGATGCCCGAAACTAGTTTCCAGCTTGTGGGCATCGAGAACACCCTTCAGGCCATGCTGCAGATCGGTTCGAGTGATCGGTTTAGGGTCTACCCGGGTTGTTTCATGATTAAATGGTATCATAAGATGTTTATCCCATGTCCTTTGTAGATTTCTGATATTTTGGAGTTAGGAGTGTTAGAATTCAAGTAGTCAATTATATGTAGGTGCTTTATCAGCACCTATTCAGAATGACACTTGAATTGCCAGGGTGGTCTAGGATGGACTTTCCTCAAAGTTCGTGCTTGAATATCGATTGTTTTCGTGGACCTTAGTATTTTTCGGATGTTTCTAATTGGTCTTGCATTTTGGTGGTCATTTTAGAGGGGTGCATGTTTTTTTTGCATGGGATGGAAAGCCATGTATAGACGATACAATTTCCTCTGATGGCTTCCTATATGCTTACCTGGTTGGGGCACAGTTTTCCAAATCATTTGACAAAGTCGTGTGTAGAATTTTTTTATTTGAGAATTTGGAATCTTGATTTATCAAGTGAATTTATTTCTTTGGGATGTTCTTGGTGTGAGTTTTTGTTGGTTCTGGGATGCTTTTCTTGGAACTTAAAATTGGTGGCTGGTTTATTAAAATTGTATTTCCAAAATAAAAATCTTAGTTTTTTTGAAAATGAAATGAGTTATTTTAAAAATGAAAATTCTTTTGGGAACTATTTGGGGATCTTTGAAATCATTTATGAACTGTGAATTGAGAATAGATTCAGAAAAATGTTTTGTGGTTTTTGAAATGTTATGAGAAATGTGGATTTGATGTTTCTTGGAAATGAGAGTTTAGAAATGATATATTTGACATTTGGTATTCCAATGGATTCCCACATGTATGGATGAATGTAATTGGATGTGGATGGTTGTTGGTTCGCATGGATGGGTGCCCGAGTTGGCATGAGAACATATGTATGTGGGGTTTCAAACAATACCAATGGCAGATGCTTGATTTCCAAGGCTTGTTTTGTTTTCCAAAAGCATGTTTTGACTAGGGATGTACTAGGATGATTTTTGTTTAAGAAATTTTGAAAGGAAAATGGGTTTTAAAAAGTTTTTTTATCATTCAGATGGTTTTGAAATTGGATGGTTCTAGAAAATGGTCATTTTTGATAAAGGGGTTTTGTAACACCCCAAGATTTCATAGTACGTTATTTCTTCAAAGTAAGGCAATAACTTGCACTACATGCAAAACTGAGTTCAAGTGCACCATGACTTACCAAACTAGCCGTTCAAAAGTAGTTATGAATAGTATTAACTGAATTTTGAACTTTATATAATCCTTATAATTTTATAATCCATATTATGAGTTTCTTAGACATAATGTAAGAAGAAATTCATTTTTTTCAGATAAAAGAATTATTTTTCAAAAAAAGAAATTTTACCTCCGTTTAATGGTGAACCCTTTTAAAATCCAATATTTGAAACTTTTATATATTAAATTTGACAAAATAAACTTCTTCATCAGAATCGGGACATAAGAATTAGTTTCAATAAATTTTTCATGTTATTCTCATAACATTCATATTTGGGTGAATAGAGAAAAAAACTATATTTTAACTAAAAACAATTTTTTTAATCAAAATAATTTCTAGTGTTGAATTATAAATTTTAATGGTTTGTAATTATAATTAGATTATATTTTTACCATTTAATCTAATGATGGTCATTGTAAGTAATTTCACTTTAAAATTGCACATAAACAAGTGTCCATCTTTTGATAGTTATTATTTCTTAAAAATACGCTTTTTGGTTTTGACAACGAGAATTAATTTTAAATTAATTAATGCAACTTCTATGTTTGAAAATTGGTAAAATAGAATTCATTTTTGAATTTGGAATATCAAAATTAGCTTAGGGTGAATTTTTGGTATTTTTCTGAAAACTTTCAATTTTTGATGAATAGTGAAAAACACTGAGTTATAATTTAAAACTGAATTGTTATTTAAATAATTATTTATTTTATTTAAATTTATTTTAGGTCAAAATAGATACATAATATCTATATAAGTTCAATGTAATTCATTGGAGTCAGTTTATAATAACTTTATATATATAAATAATTTATTGAACTTTTTACCTTCTTTACCCACCTCCTAGGAGCATTTCCAAATTTACATAAAACTTAATTTTACCGCTTTAGTGAGTTGAATTTAAAAAATTTGATATACATGGTTGATATCAGTAAGTAAAATGTGGTTCATTGTGATGAAAATATTTTTTTGTGAATAGTAACATTTGACTTTTAGTTACCACAGATAAAAGTAAATAGGGTAATTAAAGGTAAAAAAGATATTATTATTACCCTAACACATGTCCAAATTCTATTGGATATATGTAATTAGACCCATAAAAACCTTAGGAAAAAAATATGATCCTTTAGGTCCACTTTGATTAAATTAGGACATTTATTATTATTTAAATCAAAGAAGAGTTAAAAGTGTTAAATTCAAAGTTTAATAACTAAACCATTTTTAATATAGGGTTACACATAAGATAAATTCAACTATAAATATTCATTAGAATTATAAATAGATTTCATACATAATGGAAGTTTATTTATACTTTTTATAAAATAAATAATTTAATTTATTTATGACACAATGATGATGTAGTAATTACCGAATTAATTAAATATTAAAATATTTGATATTATAAATATCCAAAAAATGTAATTTGAGACTTTTTATGAATTAAAATAATTTTATAGGTTAATATGACATTTTAGGGTTATGTAGATGAATTTTTTTTGAAGTAATAATGTTGTTATGAATTTAGAAAAAAAATACCAAATAGTGTCAAAATTGACATAAAAGAGTTTTTAGAACAAATATTATATTATTAATTTTTATTCTATTCCTAAAAATATGAGGTTTGGAAAAAGGTATTAAATACTATTATATATGTCATTAATTAACCACTTGGGGTTCTATTGGAATTTTATACTAAATTTATTAACCATATAATGTAAAAATACCAAGAGACATGGTAAATATCAAACTATTTACCTAAGAGTTAAATATAAAAGATAAGGTTACTATAGTAACCCAAACCTGTATAAAACCTATTGGTTGCATGGTTTGTGACTCATCCCCACACTAGACATTGAATAATTCATTTTTGAGCCCTTAGAAACTAAAAATGATTTTATTATAAAATAATATTTTAAGTTTTTCCTAAGGTGCCCCTCATTCCTCTTATAAAAGGGAACTTCCCCTTATCTCAAATTCACACCTCCAAAGCCATTTTTCTCAGCCAAAAACTACCCAAATATCCTCCCAACTATCCTCCATTCATTCTAGATGAATTATTTTGAGCGTAAAGGAAACCTATGGAGCCCTTTTGATCAAATCAAAAGGAAGAATCCGAAGAAGAGGTAATGATTTCACCACCCTCTTTCAAGTTCTTTTCTTATTCCACTTACAATTTATTTGTTATTACCATACCAAAATAATAAATCCAGTACCATATATATACAGTGATGTTATTATAAATAGGGCAGAACCATATTCATTATTTTATCCATCCTATGAATGATAATGTCACCATGCGTGCGTACGTACGACTTACTGTCTCCACACCGTTGTGTAATTTTTTATTCAAACTATCTTATTTGGATGGATATAATGATGATTAATATGTATATAAATAATAAAAATAACATGGTAATGACTATGTAAAATTAAAATTCTATCTAATTCAACACCTTTAGGGAAATGATATTGTCGCTCGTGCATACGTACGCATTACCGTCTCCACGACGCGATGAGATTCATTTCCAAGTTCACCATTCGTTGATGATTATAAAAATATATATTACTAATAAGTATGTTATATATGACATAATAATGATACTGGTGATATATATATATATATATGTACTTACATATATCTTATTCACTTACTTTCGTTCAATACGAAATGAAAACAGAAATAGCGTTTATGCATACATACGGCCTACCGTCTCCATAAACGGTATTTTCCATTTCATATATCTATCTATTATAAATATTTATATTCTAAATATGTATTATTTATAAATCATGGTTTATATTCTGGAATTATTTAAATCATGATCTAAATGATACGATCAAGAATAACAAGTTAAAATATGTATGATAAAGAAAGATATTATTACCCAAATTGTTAATTTAACATGAAAATCATTATTAAATGGGTAGTGTAAAGTCATAAATGAATCATGTATGATATAATAAATATGAATATGGTTCTGGTATAATCTAATACCATACAATGGTCATTATATAGGAGGGTAAACGTACCCTCGACCAAAGGAAAGTGCAAGGTAAGGGTGAATTTCACAATCTCTTTATTATCTGAAGTTGTTTTTATGTAAGTATCTACTGGGAAATATTTATTATCAATTTCCATGTTTCATGAAAGAGTTTTCAAATGTATTCTTTTAAGGGACTTTTTACTAAAACATCATTTCACATGTTTTAAATATTTATTCTTCTAAATCATTTTCATTAATTTCCATGTTTTCAAAATGGTTTTTAAGGATTTATTTATATGGACATGAATGTTTTTAAAATGTTAATTCCTTTCAAAAGTTTCAAAGTGGTATGGGAAACTTTGATTCAAAAAATTTCATTAAATGTCTTCCTTTCTAAATTGTGTGACTTTTAAATGTTTTCATGAAAAAGGGATATTTCTCTCAAAGATTTTTACAAATCATTTTCATCTATGTCAACACCCTTTGATGGATTTTAAACTTGTTTAAAGTTGATTTATTAGGATAATAATCTTCCATATTGTATTGAAGGTTTTTGTGAGATGTTTTACTGTGGACGTGTTATTTTTACACCATTAATTGTTTATGGATAAGGTATTGACATTTCGTATGCTAGTTTTAATATGAATGTTTATGTTATGTTTAAACCATTTCATATGAGGAATGCATTGGACTTAGTAAGTGACGGATGGAGCCCGCTATAGATTCTCAATGCATCGGTTGGTCTCATGAGACAAACTAGTGCCTTGACAAAAGGCCTTGAAAAAATCTTATTTTTAGTCTTGGCACAAGGCCTTGACTATGTGGTTATGAAAGTCTGAAATTATGCATTCCATCATTATGAAAGTGGCTATTGATATCGCATGTGATTATTAGACTAGTAGAATATCCATGTGATAAAGTAAATGGCATTATTTTGATTTATATTTTCCATATTATGATGAAGTTTATGTTGAAAGAGATTTTGTTTTTTTATAAATTTTCTTAAATGTTTATTCTTATTTATGAAAACTTCCGCTATATTTTTATGCTAACTGAGCATCTGAGCTCACACCTTAATTTGTTTTATTTTCCCAGGATTCTAAGAAGTGTATTGTGATTGATATGTAGGGTTAAGATAAGGGAATAATGTCATTCATAAAAGGATTATTTATGTTGTGTTGTATGTTATAAAGTGTAATGTAACATTCATGTATACAATCTATTTTCCAAGACTGATAAACTGATCGGTCCTTCAGGACATGATTCCTTGTAATCATACCAATGTATAAAAATAATGCACCGACTTTGGGCTTTGGGAGTCGGGGCGTTACAGGTTTAGGATTTTTTGGTGATGTTTCATTGGTATTATTTTAGTTGATATTTTATTTTTTTGTGGTTTGGTTTTGTGATTTATTAATTTATGGGCTTGATGCTTGATTCCAAGATGGTGTTTCAATGTTTAAATGATGTTTTGAGTTTGAGTAAATGATTTATAGATAAATGTGGAGACTTGTTTTGTGATTTGATTCAGGTTGGTTTTGTGCTTCTTGTTTAAAGTATGCTGTCTAGAAATGTCCAAAGGTCCCCGAGGGGTCATTTTCAGTTGTTAGGTTTACCCAGACCCCTAGTGGAGTGGTGGGGTTATTTTGTTTTTAGTGTTGCTTTTTTTCCTCTAAGGTGGCTGAGGTTTGATAGGGGTTATGGTGTAACATGTGAAAGTCGATTGTTTCTTCAGGTCTTTCGGAACTCTTGATGTTGTGAGGGTGTTATCCATTATAGTTCTATTAAAAGGACCGTGTTTATATTGGTGAAGGGTACTTTACTATTTATTATTGCAAGGTTAGTCATGAGTCAGTGTTAATTTTAGGTTCTTTCTATTGGACCCCCTATTCTGTGTCAGAATATGGTCCACGTGGGTGGATTCATGATGGAAGATCTGAACCATGTGTGTTGGGTTTTTCTTAAAATGGCGGGGAGAACCATCACCGATGTCATAGGTGTTAGGATTTGGGTTTTGTTTTTTTGAGTGGTTTGAAGTCAGAAGGGGTCAATGTTGGCCAGAATCCTAATATGGTTGAGAGTCCCACTATGGGTCTCACCAATATCTTCCCTCAAGCAGTCGGGTGCGACTCGTAAGTTAAGGGGTCACACTAGTGTCAGGGTTCTTGATTGGTTTTCTGATTTGTTTTGATTTGGGAAAGTCAGTATTTGTCTATAGTCCTAATATAGTGGGGAGACAAACAAAGGAAGAATTCAAACCGAACTTAGTCTTTAAGGTGTTCTTGTTGGGGAAACTATTTTCTTTTTCTCCACCAGAGCCCAATCAATATAAATGGTTATCCCAGATGATGGGTCATATGGAAAATTTTCATTAGAGATCTGGAGCATACTCTAGTGATTTCAATGTTAGGGGTTGTAGTGTTCTAGGTTGTTGTTGTGTTTGGAAATGTGAGTCTCGTGTCATGGATTCTTTCGCTTTGTGGTCCCGGTCTCAAGGTTTTAGGTCTTAGGTGGAAAGTGAGTTTTCAGTCCTCAAGTGGTAAGGGTTTTGTTTTGAGAATCATTGCATCCTTGTTTCAAGCTTTGAACAGCTGAGTATTTTGGGAATTTATGGGGGAAAAAGTGTCATGGCGGGGAGAATTTTCACGTCCCGATCTGAAGGGTCATATTTTATTTTTCCTTATAATTTTTTGGGCCATTATAATTATTATGTAAGGTAGTTATTATTTTATTTTATTTTATTTCATTATTTATTTATTTATTTATTTATTTTTTTCTTCTTTCTTTATTTCTCCCTTTTCCCTTATCCTCCCCCTCATGTCATTCCTCACCCCTCCTCTTGTTCACCTACGTCGTGCCGTCACCCACACCTTTGGCCACTCTCACTCCCACTACCTCCTTCTAATGAGCCACAATCGACGCCCCACTCTCCCTTGCCCCCTATTTTTTGACCCACATCATGAAACACCGGCCTAATGAGGACCTCCCCTTCATCACGCGACCTCCCCCCCACAACCCTCCTCCATGCTTCAATTTCATTTGTGGTTCCTTTCTATTTCTCTCTGAAACACCATGGTATGCTTCTCTCCCACTCCTACTCCCTCTTTCTGGCCTTGTTTCTCTCCCTCTAGTGCCCCATAGAGTTTTTTTTAACCCTATATATTGGGGGTGTCTTTGATTTCTAGTTTTCTCCTATTCTTGGTTGATGCAAATGGTCTCTTGAGGCCCTTCGAGGCATTTCTCGACAACCACCACCGAAGGTGAGGCAGTTAGGTGCCTTTCGATCCATTGGCTTTTACCTGAGGTGAGTTTTTGTAGTTTCCACTTTTTTCTCACCTCTTTTATTAGGGTCTTTTAGTGTTTTTGAATCCCTATTATTTTTTCAGCTAGTTTTTTGATAGTTTTTTGTTGGTTCGTCTCATTTTGGTTCGTCACTGACACCTAAGGTAGGGGTTAATGTCTTTGGTTGTTTTTGCACCTAGTTATATGGCATAATTTATGTGTTTTAAGGTTTGTAGTAATTATCTTTTAGTGCATTGGTAACTTCTTTGTGACTTCAGTCCTTCTCAGTTCTTCAGCCACCATTTGAGGTGAGGTTTCTATTGCTTCCTTATTTAATTTAGATTTATTTTAATCCTTTTTTATTAATAGTTTCCTTTTTTATTGTTGTAGTAAGTTGAGGTGTGGATTCAATTCATCAACATAAAAGATCTATATGTATATACATGGTTAGGAATGTATATATACATATCCTCCTTGTACATGTTCCCTCATGGTGTGGGGAATATGTTCCTGGATCAAAGAATATCTATCTCTCTCTGTGTGTGTGTGTGTAAAAATGTATATGAGTGTAGGTGAAGCGGTCTCAGGATGACATTGTCAAAAGTTGCATGTCTTGAGGTATGTTTTTATAATTATTTTATTCTTATTTCTGCTTCATGGTTGTTTGAAAATTTAATTTTAGGTCCTTAATTGTTAAAAGGTCAATGGTAAAATTTGTGTATTTCATTGGATGGTTTTGAGTTGTTTCAAATCGCCATCCCAAGGGAGACTCACCTTCGTGTGCATAGGTATGTAAATTTATAAATTTAGGTTCCCCCATCATGTACATATTCATCCATGGCATTGAATGTAAATGTATGGGGATAGGTGTGCCTACGTGTATATATAAAAATTCATACGCAGGTGAGTGGAGACTGGTATATTCATATAAGCATATATATAAGGATCCCCTTGCACATTTTCATGGGCCATGCGAGTGTGTGCATAGGATCTAGGTGTCCTTTCATGTATGTGAAGATGCATATGCTTAGTGGGGGAGCTGAATCTTTTTGTTTGAAAGCATTAAGATCTGAAGTGGTAAGCTTGATTCTACTCTGAGGTAGGTTCCCTATTCCCTAATCTTTAATTAGAATTTTTATTATTACTTAATGTTCTTTAAAAAATGTGTTTTCTGCTTTTATATGAAATGCATATTATATATATATATATGTATATATATAAATGGATGTGGTTCTTGAAAAGTATTTTTTCAGATGCTTTGAATTTGAAACGGGTATTTTTAAAGACGAGTGGCCTTTCATCCGATTTTGTTTTAAGAAGGGTAATGACCTGTTAGATTTTAGAAAGTGTTCCAAAATGATTTCCAAAATGGGTTTTGGTTTGAACATGAAATTAAAATATGATCTTACTTTAAAAAAGGATTGATTCTTTGTAAGCTTGACTTTAAGTGAGTTTTTCAATATGTAGTACCTTCGTTGTGTAATTGGAATATCAAATGGATTTGGAACTTGAAAGTGTCGGGTGAACATGTTTTCTAAAGAAAAGTCATTCTTGTGGAGTAATGAGGCCTGTTTAGAAACTTGAAAATTATTTGTGAATGTGAAACCCCCTCTTAAAGAATTCCCCATTGTCTTAGAAACATGATGTATATGTTAAATGTATGATTTTTGATATGTGCCTAATGAAGAGGATTATGCGATGTTGTGTGATATAAAAAGGGGAATTCACTTAAGGAGGGAGAACGGTGGTGAGAGGCTGAATGGATTTTGGATAAAGAAATTGTTATGTTCATTTATATTGTTTTGATAAAACCTAACCACCATTTGAAATAGAGAACACTGGTAACCCCAGGAATCTAGGTGGGTAAAATAGAACTAGTGCACTAGTGATCCAGAGTGGTATTGTCCCAGTTCCACATAGAAAGATTGACATTTACAACACTAACTAAACTATTATGATGATGTTGGGGACCAATAGGTTATGGGTATCTTCCCTACTAGAGTCTAATTCATGAGTAAAAATAATTTTTATGTCTACTTTTCACCGATATGCGAGGTTCTAGGTTCTTACTTGTGCTTGTTACATATAGGGATTTCCCATGGTGCTCGTTTGCAACATGATGTTTGTGATGTGATTATCATTTCAGTTGTGTCAAGATATCTCACTCCCTCTTTTGGAAAAACAATATTTTAATTTAAAATTTCATACCATTCATTTTGAATACTTAATGAATTCTTTGGATTTATTTTGAAAATGTAGTGATAGAGAAATGTTTTCCTTAAAAATGTAAACTTGTTACTTGATTTTTAGAAGAATGAAAAAAATCATTTTAATATGTTTTATTTTTAAACTAGCATGATGTTGTTTCTTATTAAAGGAATGGGAATAGGGCATTGTTATTCCTTGGCTATCCTAGTGAGCATCTCGGTGCTCAGACCTACTTTAATTTTTAGTTTTAGGTTCTAGTCATGGATTTATCTTGGAGAAAATGTGGTTTTATGTTTGGTGGTGACCAACGGGGTCACTTAGAGGTATGTCTAGCTGGTTATCTTTATTTTATTTTCTACTATTAGTGTTTACCTATTTTTTCTGTTTATTTCTATTTATATTTCTTTTATTTTCTGGGCTAAATCATTTACAACATCTTATTTTGATGCCTGAAACTAGTTTCAACCCCATAGCTATTGGGAACACCCTTTGGGCCATGCTGAGAACTTGATCGAGTGACCAGTTCATGGTTGACCCAGGTTGTTTCGTGAAAACCAGAATAAAAACATGAAATTTAGGTTTATCATCCATAGTTCTATGTATTCATTCACATCACACAAGATTGGTAGAACTATAAAAACACCACAAAAAATCATGTAAATAAAGATATCAGTGGAAATAAAAATGGGGAAATTATTTCATTCCAAATATACAACTCCACCCCTTCAAATCTTTGTGTGATGGAATTCATATTGATCCTTGTAATACTCCATTTCATGGAATTTGATGCAGTTCTGGGCATGGGTTAGATTTATTTATGTAGGTCCAATACAAATTTCTACAAGAATTAAGTCACTCTCTATATCGTGAATCATCCTCTGATTCTATAAAAATTCAAGAGAGATAAATCTTTTTTAGCCCCAACATCTCAATAATAGATGTTATTTCCATATGAGAAAGTGTATCTAGCTCAAATGATTGTGTATAAGGAAATTATCATCCTTTAATACATGCTTGTTGTGAGGGAATATGTTTAAGTTTTTTGGATGAATATAATTGTCCTCCTCCTTTTTTAGAGGTTTAATTTTCAATAAATCTTATACCTGAGGTCTTTCCATTATCTAAGACTTTATATAGAATGGATGTTATGAAACATGAGGAGTTAAGAACAACTATAGGAGAATCTAGATGATGTTTTCTTGCACGCAACTTCTTTACCATGGGGTGCACTAGTCCTATTATCAAGAATAAAGTTGCTTCAATGTACCTTTTCATTAATTATCACGATCTCAGCAAGATCATGATAAATAAAAAGTATCATCTTCCTTAGATGGATAAATTATTCAATTAGATAAGTGGTGCCTCATTCTTCTATAAGATGAGTCTTAAATTTTGGTATTATAAAGTAAGGGTAAAGAAGGAGAATATCCCCATGACTACTTTCGGTAAAATGTACAGGCACTACGAGTTTATAGTAAATCTATTCAGAATCACTAATTCTCCCATAATCTTCATGGACATGATGAACATAGTCATTAGAGATTAACTAAAAAAATTGATAGTCTTTATAAATTATATTCTAATATAATCCAAAATAAAGTAAGAGAATGGGGATCGTATAATCAGTATTCTAAAAACCTTACAAAAGGAAATGCTTTATGAAAAGTACAAAAAAAGTTTGTTTTTATTAAAGGCATCCTCATTATTGGGAAATATTATCACAAGAAATAGGATATTTGTGGACCCTTTAATGACATAATAAATTTAATGATGGTAAGGGATAACATATTTTATATAAATAATTAGTTTCCTTGGATTATATGGGTACTATCATTGATATGTGAGATATTTATCATGATTATCAAACCCTGTATCTAATCTAACTCAGAAGGGAACCATGTTTGTTAGGAAAACATATTTTGAATAGTGATATAAATATTTAAAAAAAGAGTTTTATAACTTCACTTATACTTACAATACCCAAAAGTGTATAAATTTTCCTTGTATACAACAATTATTTGAAGAAGGGATTGAGTTATGTGTTAATGGAAAAGGATAAAGTGATATCCAATTCTTGAAGAAAATTTATGGTTCACAAACAGAACTAACCAATGCATGATCTAGAGTTATATTTAGTGATATTCACATTGAAAATCTAGTAGTATTGTCTCTTTATACAGAAATGTGAAATATATATGTTTTAAAAGAGCCTAAACTATATATTCACAAAAAAAGAGAGTTGAATATGCACCAACAATGATGGATAAATCTGGTTAAGGAAAATGATTTCTCAATCTGCTACCATCTTAGGAAATCGAATAATGTGGAAGATTCTTTAACTAGAAAGGATCTAGAAATTTTATCATTGATGATAATTGAGATGGATCCAATCTTCTTAGGCTTGAAAAGGATCGACATGGAAATCATAATGGAAGGAACATCATTAATCCCTCCACAAATGATTTATCAGCTATTCCTTTTTTAAAGGATATATTATTCCCAAGGAGAAGATAAGTTAATTAATAAGAAATTGAAAGTTATATGTAATGAGGAAAACCTTGAGTTTAAATATCAATGAAGAAGGATTTGTAGGATTTGGGTCATGACTATGTGTGCTGTTGAGCCCTCTGGAAGATTGTTGAATTCTTCCTATGATTGATGTTTTAATAATCACAAATCATCAATTACTTAATCCGGTTGGATTTCTCATATACATAATCACAATCTCTTAGTGAATCTGTATATATTGGTTGGATCATGTTTTATCTTATTTTTATTGATTTACAAGTATTCTGGAAGTCCTCTGGATCAAAGGACAACGGTCGCACCGATCCATATCAAAGGACAACGGTCGCACTGATCCATATCAAAGGACAACGGTTGCATCGATCCATATCAAAGGACAACGGTCGCACCGATCCATATCAAAGGACAACGGTCGCACCGATCCATATCAAAGGACAACGGTCGTACCGATCCATATCAAAGGACAACGGTCGCACCGATCCATATTAAAGGACAACGGTCGCACCGATCCATATCAAAGGACAACAGTCGCACCGATGCTGATCATCTGTCTCACCGATGCTAATCAAATAAGTCACCGAAGATGTCTCACCGATGCTGATCAAATGAGTCACCGAAGATGTCTCACCGATGCTGATCAAATGAGTCACCGAAGATGTCTCACCGATGTTGATCAAATGAGTCATCGAAGATGTCTCACCGATGCTGATCAAATGAGTCACCGAAGATGTCTCACCGATGCTGATCAAATGAGTCACCAATGCTGATCATCTGAGTCACCGATGCTGATCATCTGAGTCACCGAAGATGTCTCACCGATGCTGATCATCTGAGTCACCGATGCTGATCATCTGAGTCACCGAAGATGTCTCACCAATGCTGATGTTGATGACCTACCGATCACTTGACTCACTGATAGTCATAAACATCTGTTTGAATTTCTTTATCTTTATTTAATCTAACCAACGATCATATTAGGAATATTTTAATGCTCTGTCATTTATTTAATGTATGTTTTTGGATGTCAGGAAACCGTACCTCGTATCTGCAAAAATAAATCATATCTTTTGTCGAATCTCGTGCGTTAAATAATAGCTTCTTTCGAGCTGAAGAGGTACGCGTGTGCTGCAAGGAAAAGTGTTGAACACAAGAACGAATACGCAGAGTGCTGAACCGAGATGGTGTACATGCAAAGAGACGACTGAGCTTACAAGAAGAACTCGCACACTTCTGCATACTAGAGAAGAGCTGAGAACAAAAACAAGAACATCACTTAACAGCTTCTTCAACTATCCTTGCACCTAGACGTCAAGGAAACAAACGATAATCTTTTTTCCAGAAAAAAACTAGAAGAGGACTCAGAACGAATTCTGATCAAACAAATGAGTCCATAGCTGCACGAAAATCACTAGAGCCATTTCTAAACTCTAAATATTTGCCTCAGTGATTTACTTTTTACATTTCGAATAGTGTGTGTTATTTGCTGTATTTTACACACACACTGTCTCCTGTACTTTAACTGAAGGATCTGTAAATCCTCACTGAAACTATTTTACATCGTTTATTTCCCATTGGGATAGTGGTAGAGGTTGTGTGACCTGGACAGCTGGTTGCTGTTGTGTTTGTTCCCACGAATAACTGTGGTAGAGGTCTTGGACCTGGACAACTAGTTGCTGTTGTTATCCCCGATCCAGGCTGTGGATCATCTTTTTATAAAAGCTTTTCAGAGGACTAAGTCTCAGCTTGAGACTGAACCTCTTGGTTATATCTACTGTGCTATATCTGTCAAAGTTACTCTTTTATTCCACTGCTAAGTTCTTTAAAACCAAAACTGTTTTAAAGTCACTTTGATAATTAAACTCGCAAGTGTTTATATTAGCTGTAAATCAGTAAGTTAGTTTCAAAAGTTAATCAACTCTTCTGTTTTGATTAACTGGGAAATAATCAATCCTTTGAGAACCTAACAGAACCTTTATTGTGATATAAATTTACTACAGTTTAATTCTGTGTTTTATTTGGGAGATTTTAAGACAATGTTTTTAAACAGAAATTTTAATTGGAACTCAATTCACCCCCCTCTTGAGTATCCACTCCGACCTACAATTGGTATCATAGGTTGATTTAAATATTCTCTAAATTTTTTTAATTGTTATTTTAGTTGTATTTTAAAGTTCTTAAAATTTCTTTTATTTCTAAATTTTTATCTCTTTAAAATCTTTGCTTTAATTTAGTTATCATGGACAATAGAGTTGAAGGTGTTGCTACCAACAGACCACCATTTTTCAATGGCACTAACTATGCTCAGTGGAAAATCAAGATGAAAATTCATTTAGAAAGCATGGGTTTTGATATTTGGACTATTATAGAATCAGAATATAAAATTCCTACTACTGTTAGAACTACTTGGAATGAAGATACTAAGACAGCCTATAATAATAACTGAAAAGCTATGAATGCCTTGTACTGTGCTTTAGGAGATGAGGAATTTAATAGAATATCTGCTTGTAAAACTGCATATGAAATTTGGGATACCTTAGCTGTTTCTCATGAAGGAACAACTAATGTTAAGGAAATGAGATTGAACACTTATACTATTAAGTATGATAATTTTAAGATGAAGCCTGATGAACCCATTTCTGATATGTATCTCAAGTTTAATGAAATTTTCAACACAATGACTTCTCTGGGAAGGGATGTTTCATCAAAGGAACAAATCATGCGAATTCTGAGATGTCTACCTGAAAGATGGAGAGGAACTTCTGTCTCAATTAGAGAATCATGTGATATTGGTGAATTACCAGTCAAGGAACTAATTGGCAAGTTGATGATGTATGAAGAGGAACTCAAGGTTAACAAAGAAGAAGAAGATGAACCTATAAGGAAGTCAGTTGCTTTAAATACTTCAACTTCAAAGAACAAGGATAAGGAGAAGCTTCATGCTATAAATGAGAGTTCAAGATGTGAAGACAGTGAACGTGCTTCTGATAGTGATGCTGAGATGGCTCACATTGCCAGAAGATTTAAAAAGTTTTATAGGAAGAAGAAGTTTTTCAGAAAGTCAAACTACAAAGGTAAGTATAACAACAAGGGACATTGGAAAAAGGATTGGAAGAAATCCGACAAATCAGATGAACTTGTCTGCTATGAGTGCAAAAGAAAGGGACATATAAAAGCAGACTATCCAAAGTTGAAGTACAAGAAGAGGTATGATTACAAGGACAGTAATTACAAAAAGGCTATGAAGGCTACTTGGAGTGCTTCTGAGGATAGCTCCACTGAATCTGAAGTTTCTAAAACTGAACACAAAAATAAGGAAAATATGTGTTTTATGACAAACATTTCTGAGGTAACTTCAGAAACTCCTGCTTCTAATTCATATTATTCTAGAGATGATTCTGAATGTGATAACATGTCTAAATCTGAACTGTTTGAATATTGTGATTTGTTAGAAGAAACCTGTAACGAGCTGAAAGACAAATACAAAGGTTTAAAGAAACAGTAGGCTTTAACTGTTAAACATAAATCTGATCTTGATATTGAAGTAGAAAAGAATGATCAGTTGCTTAAAGAGAATACTGAATTAAAATTATCCAATGAGCAACTCAAGAAAGACTTAGAGAAATTTACAAATGGTAAAGATACTCTTACTCAGATGCTAGGTAAGCAAATAGCACCTAGATACACTACTGGTATAGGATACCAACCTGGAAAAAGGAAGATTACCAAAACTAGATTCATTCCTAAATCTGGACAGAATGTAGCTAGCTCTGGAACTTCATATACTTCAACTAGTTATATTCATAGTTATGGATCTAATAAGGTTTATCTTTCAAAATCTGTTGATTCTAGAAATTTTATGAGACCCATTAGACAAATATGGGTACCTAAAGTGTTATTGGCTAACCTGTCTGGACCCTAGAAAATCTGGGTACCAAAATCAATTCCTGTTTAAATCTGTTTTGTAGGAAACCTGCTTAAAGAGCTCCTGTAAAAAGACTTGGTATTTGGACAATGGATGTTCAAGACATATGTCTGGAGACTTCTCATGATTTAAAATCTTAGTCAGAGTTGATGGAGGTTTTGTCACCTTTGGTGATAATTCTAAAGGGAAAATCATCGGCTTAGGCCAGATTGGTAACACTGACTCAGTATTGATTTCTAAAGTTTTATTTTTTGATGGACTTAAATACAATTTTTTAAGTATTTCTCAGTTATGTGATGATGGTTTTTATGTTAAATTTGAAAATAATTCTTGCAATGTTTTTAATTCTAAAAATGCTTTAGTGTTTTCTGCTTTAAGAAATGAAAATGTTTATGCTGTTGATTTAAATTCTTTAGCTAAGAAAAATATTACTTGTTTAAATTCTTTTCATAAAGAGTCTTGGATTTGGAACAGAAGATTAGGTCACTGCAATGTGCATTCACTTAGAAAACTTGCTAGGAAGAACTTAGTTAGAGACCTACCCAAACTTGAATTTCCAACAGATAAAGTTTGTAATCCCTATCAAAAGGGAAAGAAACATAAAGTTTCTTTTAAATCAAAGAAAGAAGTGTCAACTTCTCAACCTCTTGAGTTGGTTCACATGGATTTATTTGGACCTTATAGAGTTTCTAGTTTAAATGGAAAGCATTATGTCTATGTTCTTGTAGATAACTTTTCTAGATATACATGGGTATATTTTCTAGCTCACAAAAGTGAAGCCAGTTCTTTATTTATAAAATACTCCAAGTCTGTAGAAAACCTTAGTGGACTTAAGATTAAAACTCTGAGAAGTGATCATGGCCATGAGTTTGAAAATCATGAGTTTGAATCTTACTGCTCACACAGTGGCTATAGTCACAATTTCTCTGCCCCTAGGACACCTCAACAGAATGGTGTAGTAAAAAGAAGGAATAGAACCCTACAAGAAATTACTAGAACTATGCTTAATGAGTATGATCTACCTGTTTATTTTTGGGCTGAAGATGTAAATACAGCTTGTTATGTTATCAATAGAGTCTTGATCAGACCTGTTCTTAAGAAGACCCCTTATGAGCTGTGGAACCATAGGAAACCTAAGGTTAACTACTTCAAAGTTTTTGGCTGCAAAGTCTTTATTCTTAATACTAAAGATAATCTTGATAAGTTTGCATCCAAGATTGATGAAGGAATTTTTCTAGGATACTCAACTTCCAGTAAAGCCTATAGAGTTTTCAATAAAAGAACCAAATGTGTGGAAGAATCTGTTCACATCAAATTTTATGAAACTGATCCACATGAACCTAAGACCTCTCTTGAAAATATTGAAGATGATCTCTCTATTTTGAACCTTAATTATAAAGACAATGGACCTGTAGTTAAAACATCCAGTTCTGGAGATTTTCCAGACCCTGCTTCTGTTGAACCTCAACCTGTAGATGAACCTGAAATCTCGAGACCTACCTTTTCCAGATCAACTAGAATTCTGAAGAATCATCCTTTAGATGCTGTTGTAGGAAATCTTGATAGAGGGACATAGACTAGAGCTTCTCTTAGAAATCAGGTTGAACATCAAGACTTCTTGTCACAGCTAGAACCTAAAAATATCAATGATGCTATCAATGATGAATCTTGGGTAATGGCTATGCAAGAGGAACTAAATCAATTTGAAAGAAAAAAAGTCTGGAAATTAGTAGAAAGACCTAAGGACACTATAACCATAGGCACGAAATGGGTGTTTAGAAACAAAGTTGATGAATCTGGAAACATCATTAGAAACAAAGTTAGGCTAGTTGCACAATGTTACAATCAAGAAGAAGGAATTGACTATGAGGAAACCTTTGCACCTGTAGCTAGATTAGAGGCTATTAAGATCTTACTTTCCTATGCATCACATTTGAAATTCAAATTATATCAAATGGATGTGAAAAGTTCTTTTTTAAATGGTTTTATTGTTGAAGATGTTTTTGTAGAACAACCACCTGGTTTCACAAATCCTCATTTTCAAAATCATGTCTTTAAACTTTCTAAAGCTTTATATGGTTTAAAACAAGCTCCAAGAGCTTGGTATGAAAGACTTTCAAACTTTCTTATTTCAAAAGGATTTATAAAAGGAATAGCTGATCCCACTCTGTTTATAAAAAGGATTTCAAAAGATGTGTTAATAGTACAAATCTATGTTGATGATATTATTTTTGGATCTTCTAAAAATTCTTTATGTACTGAATTTTCAAAGGTTATGAAAAATGAGTTTGAAATGAGCTTAATGGGAGAGCTTAAGTATTTTCTTGGATTTCAAATCTTTCAAACTAAAGATGGTATTATTCTAAATCAAAGTAAATATACTAAGGATTTATTAAAACGTTTTGGTTTAGATAGTATTAAGGAAAGTGATATACCCATGAGTACTACCTGTAAGTTGGATGTTGATGAAACTGGGAAACCAGTTGATCAAACCTATTACAGAGGCATGATTGGGAGTTTACTTTATCTTACTGCTAGTTGACCGGATATTATGTTTAGTGTGTGTATGTGTGCTAGATTTCAAGCTAATCCTAAATAATCACACTTACTGGCTGTTAAAAGGATTTTTAAATATCTTAAGTATACTGTGAATTTAAGTTTGTTTTATCCAAAAGGACAATCATTTGACCTAACTAGTTATTCAGATGCTGACTTTGCTGGATGTAAGTTAGATAGGAAAAGCACATCTGGAACATGTCATTTACTTGGAAAGTCCCTAGTATCATGGTGTAGTAAGAAACAGAACTCAGTTTCATTGTCTACAGCTGAAGCAGAATATATTGCTGCTGGTAGTTGCTGTGCACAGATTCTGTGGATGAAACACACTTTATTGGACTATGGATTTGACTTTAAACAAGTTTCAATTAACTGTGACAATACTAGTGCGATCAACATATCTAAGAACCCTGTGTCTCACTCTAGGACTAAGCACATTGATATCAGACATCACTTTCTAAGAGATCATTATCAGAAAGGTGACATTTCTCAAGAATTTATTAATTCTGAACATCAATTAGCTGATATTTTTACAAAGCCTTTATGCTCTGAAAGAATGAATTTTATTAAACAAGAATTGTGTATGATAGATCTGTGAAACTGATCTGTGAAACTGATCTGTGCAACTGATCTGTGAAACTAATCTGTGAAACTGATCTATGAAATTGATCTGTGAAACCGATCTTTCTTTATATTAATTTTTATTTTTGTGATTAATTAACTACTTTTATCTTTATTATGGGGACCCTAAATGATGAAATAAATGATACGCGACTATTTCTATTCCCCAAACTGTCGACCTTTCATTTCTTTCCCGGCAAACCTTATTTCCTCTCTTCTCCTCCACTTCGAACCTTTGAACTCCTGATTTCCCCAGAATCGTCAAATGGTTAAGCAGAAGAGACCGAGAAAAGGATCAGAAAGTCCTGTACCTTCAAAGTGTGCTCGAGGCGAGTCGAGTAGTACCACTCAAAGATCAGTAAATCCAAACCTGGAAACTCGGATTGTTACTATAGAAAAGGAAGTCAGCTCCGCCTGGATTTTGACAAGTAAGTCGCTGT
Organism: Viscum album; assembly: GCA_963277665.1. Taxonomy (NCBI): domain Eukaryota; kingdom Viridiplantae; phylum Streptophyta; class Magnoliopsida; order Santalales; family Viscaceae; genus Viscum; species Viscum album. Next base: position 1,618,623,364 of record OY728158.1, read on the forward strand.
TGTTACAAGTTTTAGATTCGCAAGGATGGAAAGACTGGTTCTCAGATAACACTCATGTATACTACCCAAATCTAGTGCATGAGTTTTATATAAATCTGCAAGTTACTTTAGATGGTGTCGAGGCTGCCAGAATGTCTTTTATAGTGAAAGGAAAGAAAATATCTTTTTCGTCTAAACAATGGGCTGAATGTTTGAATGTACCCCACGAGGGTCGGTATGAGGATTATGCTGGAAACATTCCTCCAACCACTGAATATTTATCTTATGAGTTAGCTTTAGAGCTTTTGACTGGAAACAGAGAGTCAAGGAGAATTATAGCATCATAGCTGGATGTTGAATGTAGACTTCTCTTTAAGTTTATTCAGCACCAAATTTGCCCCAGGAAAAGAGATTTTGCTGCTGTAAGATACCAGGATGTTTTTCTATTGTTTTTACTAAAGACCCATGAGAAGATCAATTTGTGTAGATATATAATGGCGCACATAGCTGGAATGGTGAAACCTTCTAAGAAATCCACTGCCCTGTTCTATTCGAAAATGATCTCTGCTATGTTAAAGAATCTGGAATGTGTTGATGAAACTGATGAGATAGTCAACTCTGATAGTGCTTTTTGTATTAATAAATAAATTTTTAAACGGATGAAAATAAACTGGAACCCATGGAAAAAATGTTGGGTTGCTGATGAGGACAAGCTGTATGAATCTTACAATCCCACTGATCATGGAAAGAGGCCGAAGGGTTTGAGAGACCCTGGTTTGAAATCAGATGAGGAGCCAATTTATTCTGATGATAAAGAAGAAGAAAATTTTGAAAGGAATAAAGACACTTAAGAGTCTAGTAAACAAGGGATGGAAGAAGCTGAAACAGAAGAAGGAAGTATGTCACCTCCTGATGATAGGAGTGATCATGATACTGTGAACCCTAAAAGAAGAATAGACTTTGGATCTTCCAGTCCACCTTTACCCCTACCTGAATCAGAACCAGTTCTTGATGATAAAGAAGCTAGTGACACTGAAGTATCTGACAGTGACGTTTCTGTGAAGAATGGAAATGAAAATGGAGATGATAATGATGATGATGATGATAACTGACCAGTGGATGGTCTAGCTGTACCTCCAATAGAAACACATCAAACTGTACCAGAAACAGATGCCAATGGCAAGAGATAATCTCTTGAAATCAATGGAAAAGCAAGTTATGATAAACCGAAATATACTCTGTGTGCTGCTGTCTAGGATGATTACCCTGGTTTTTCTATTTTGGGTTTAAAATATTCTGAAGAAGAAGAAGAAGAATCAGAATCTACTACGGTTATGATGGAAAGCCAACCAGTTGAGGCAAGGTCTGCTCATGTTGTTGATGCTGCAGGTGCTCATCTACCTAGTTCTACTGTCTCTCAGTCTGATTTGGACAAGTTCAAAAGGGAGTTGCTTACTGCTATGAGAGATACAGTCAGAGAAGAGATTTCAAATTCTATTAAACCAGACCTGGCCAATACTGGTGAGTTTATTGGCAGACACATAGCCTCTCTAAATAAGATTCTAAAGGATCTACAATCTGGGTTAGTTTCTTTATCCAACGAATTTAGATCCACCATCTCTAGTATGATGGAAGTGTTGAGAAATCTGATTGAACATCTTAAGAAGTATGATCTGAGAAAGTTGAAAGCTGAGATAACTCAGATAGTTGCTCAATCCAGTACAGCCAAAGTAACCAAGATCACTACTCATGAGCTAGAGGCTCTAAGGTAGATTGTGCATGATGAATTGGCCGACATTAGGCAAGTTCTTGATTTAGACTCGTTGAGGAAGATGAAGGAACACAATGATCAAATTCATAATATGGTAACAGTATATTTAGCAGATGCCACTAAAGCTCAGAGAGAGATCAAGGAAAAGGTTGATCACTACTTTTCAAAAATCTATACCAAGCATGAGATGACCGCAAATTTCAAAGTGTTAGCTGAAAATCTGAGACTACCTCCAGTCACTCAAGCTTTCAGGACTCAAGTTAGGCAGTTGCAAGATTTTACTCCAACCTTGGAACGGTTCATGGAAAATAAGGATGATTTTGAGAAGGCTATGTAGTATAGTGAAAAAGTTATTCAGAATTTCATAAATCTTTTGAAGCCTTATCTGAATGCACAAGCCACTGCCATTGTGCTTCCTACTGCTGACCCTCTCGGTGCCTCTGATGTTGCTCCAAATCAGATCTCTGTTGCTCAAGATCTCTCTCAACTCCAACCAGTTCCTCAGCAATCATCTCAACCAGCTCCTACAGCTCCACAGCAAATCCCGGTGGCATCCTCTCCTCCAACTTCCAGAGTCATCTTACCACCGTTTCAAATTCAGCCAGTTCAGCCTGCCTCCAAGACCTCCAACTTACCCACCATTGATCCTTATGACAAGGTCAAAGCCCCGTTACACCCCCAGAAATAGTTGTGCGTTGTTGTTGATAGGGTGAACCCTGTTGTGATTGTACTGTGATGTATTATAAACTTTATACTCTTTTCTTTTTATTCTCCCTACTGCCTTATTTTAATCTCTTCTTTATCTGTTTTCCCTCCTTTTTGATTATCCCAAAGAGGGAGAAATCTGTATATCTGTATCTCTATGGATCTATGGGAGATATGGGGGAGATGGGAGAAATCTGTGTATCTATGGATCTATGGGAGATATGGGGGAGATGCATCTCTAAAGGGGGAGATTTATATCTTTTTATGGAAATTCTTGCATAAGTATTTAAAGGCATAATTTCAGGGAGAGATTTATATCTCATTATGTTTTTATTCTTATTATGCCTTATTATTGATGATATCTTATATTTATTAATGGATAAGCTTTGTAATTGGCTAAGATTTGTGATTATCAAAAAGGGGGAGATTGTTGAGCCCTTTGGAAGATTGTTGAATTCTTCCTATGATTGCTATTTTAATAATCACAAATCATCAATTACTTAATCCGGTTGGATTTCTCATATACATAATCACAATCTCTTAGTGAATCTGTGTATATTGGTTGGATCATGTTTTATCTCTTTGTTATTGATTTACAAGTATTCTGGAAGTCCTCTGGATCAAAGGACAACGGTCGCACCGATCCATATCAAAGGAAAATGGTCGCACCGATCCATATCAAAGGACAACAGTCGCACCGATCCATATCAAAGGAAAACGGTCGCACCGATCCATATCAAAGGACAACGGTCGCACCGATCCATATCAAAGGACAACGGTCGCACCGATCCATATCAAAGGACAATGGTCGCACCGATCCATATCAAAGGACAACGGTCACACCGATGCTGATCATCTGTCTCACCGATGATGATCAAATGAGTCACCAAAGATGTCTCACCGATGCTAATCAAATGAGTCACTGAAGATGTCTCACCGATGCTGATCAAATGAGTCACCGAAGATGTCTCACCGATGTTGATCAAATGATTCACCGAAGATGTCTCACCGATGCTGATCAAATGAGTCACCGAAGATGTCTCACTGATGCTGATCAAATGAGTCACCGATGCTGATCATCTGAGTCACCTATGCTGATCATCTGAGTCACCGAAGATGTCTCACCAATGCTGATCATCTGAGTCACCAATGCTGATCATCTGAGTCACTGAAGATGTCTCACCAATACTGATGCTGATGACCTACCGATCACTTGACTCACTGATAGTCATAAACAACTATTTGAATTTCTTTATCTTTATTTAATCTAACCAACGGTCATATTAGGAATATTTTAATGCTCTATCATTTATTTAATGTGTGTTGTTGGATTTCAGGAAACCATACCTCGTATCTGCAAAAAGAAATCATATCTTTTGCCGGAGATCGTGCGTTAAATAAGAGCTTCTTTCGAGTTGAAGAGGTGCGCGTGTGCTGCAAGGAAAAGTGTTGAACACAAGAACGAATACGCAGAGTGCTGAACCGAGCTGGTGTACATGAAAAGAGATGACTGAGCTTACAAGAAGAACTCACACACTTCTTCATACCAGAGAAGAGCTGATAAAAAAAAACAAGAACATCACTTAACAGCTTCTTCAACTATCCTTGCACCTAGACGTCAAGGAAACAGACAATACTCTGTTTTCCAGACAAAAACCAGAAGAGGACTCAGAACGAATTCTGATCAAACAAAGAAGTCCATAGCTACACGAAAATCACTAGAGCCATTTCTAAACTCTAAATCTTTGCCTCTGTGATTTATTTTTTACATTTCAAACAGTGTGTGTTATTTGCTGTATTTTACACACACACTGTCTCCTGTACTTTAACTGGAGGATCTGTAAATCCTTACTGAAACTCTTTTACATCATTTATTTCCCACTGGGATAGTGGTAGAGGTCATGTGACCTGAACAGCTAGTTGCTGTTGTGTTTGTTCCCACGAATAACTGTGGTAGAGGTCTTGGACCTGGACAGCTGGTTGCTGTTGTTATCCCCGATCTAGGGTGTGGATCATCTTTTTATAAAAGCTTTTGAGAGGACTAAGTCTCGGCTTGAGACTGAACCTCTTGGTTATATCTGCTGTGCTATATCTGTCAAAGTTACTCTTTTATTCCGCTGCTAAGTTCTTTAAAACCAAAACTGTTTTAAAGTCACTTTGATAATTAAACTCGCAAGTGTTTATATTACCTGTAAATCAGTAAGTTAGTTTCAAAAGTTAATCAACTCTTCTGTTTTGATTAACTGGGAAATAATCAATCCTTTGAGAACCTAACAGAACCTTTATTGTGATATAAATTCACTACAGTTTAATTCTGTGTTTTATTTGGGGATTTTAAGACAAAGTTTTTAAACAGAAATTTTAATTGGAACTCAATTCACCCCCCTCTTGAGTATACATTCCGACCAACATGTGCCATAAAATTCTGAGTTTAATATGGTGTTTTTTGATTACGTACATAGTTTGAAATTCTCTTTCCATCCAAGGAGTACAAATATGTATCAAGATCATTGATATAACTATTGTTGGGAAAATATGAAGAAAGAGATCACAAAATATACATCAAGGAATCTTGTATGTCATCAAGTGAAGGATGATAGATACAAATACAAGGGGATGATTCAACCATTACCCATACCTACATAGAAATGGGAAGACATAACCATGGAATTTTTCACTGAACTTATGGGGACTTCAATAAGGAATAATGATTTATGGTTTATGGTGGATCATATTATAAATAATGACCACATCATTAAAATTCAATAAGACTCCTTGCTCAATCAACTTGCAGTGATATATATTTGAGAAGTGATAAGTTTGTATGGAACACCCCTGTCGATTGTATTTGATGGAGATCCATTATATACCTCCATGTTCTGGAAGTGAATCCAAAATTATATAAATATTGAGTTGAACTTTAACATGGATTATAACCCTCGATTTTATGCCAATCTAAGCAGAATATCCAAACACTGAAGAACATGTTGAAAACATGTTCAACTAACCTCTAAGGAGGATGGAATTTGAATCTTTATCTGGTCAAGTCCTCATACAATAATATATTCCAATGAAGCTTAAAAAGACTTCTTATTATGTCATTTATGTGAAGAGGTGGAGAAAACTTGTACGATGGGAGGATGTTTGGGAACATAAACTACTAGTTCCTAAAATGGTTGAAAAATTATCAAAGATGTCAAGACCATTCATAATCACATCAATCCTGCTCAGAGTAAAAAAAAGATATATTCAAACAATATTCAATGAGACCTATAGTTTTATGTTAGATACAAGGTATTCCTTCACATATATCCATTTAATAAATTCGCAAGACTTGGGTAGAAGGGAATGATTAGTCCAGGATACATCAATACCTTTGAGATCCTTGATCACATCAAATTTGTGGTTATTGATTGGAAATCCCACCTAACCTATCTCAAGTACATGATGAGTTCCTTATATCACTCTTGATAAAGTACATACCAGACCCCTCACATGTGTCGAATCAATAATTGGTACTGTTTAAGAATAATATTTCATATGGGGAGCAGCTAGTGAAGTTATTAAATCATAGAGAAAAAGTACTACAAAATAAGACAATTCACCAAGTAAAAGTGAAATGGGTAAATAAATGGTATAAATAGTTGACATGGTAAACAAAGTAGGTTATGAAATAGAGTTACCAGTATCTATTTCATTATTTGAAATGAAAATTTGGAGAGAGAAATTTTTAAAGGGGGAAGATTGTAACGACCTAAACTTTTATAATTAAAATTCCATTAGTGGTTTAATTAAATTTCCAATTATGAATTAAGGTTTTAGAAAAAAAAACATGAACTTTATTGGTTTTATTATATCCTATCAGATATAAAAGATTACTAATAATATTAACCATTTATAATATATCCATTAACCAAAAATCAAATGATTAGTATAAATATATGGTTTTAACAAATCTAATTGACATGGACAAAGGAAGTGATGGACACAATTAATAGGATTGTACCATATGAAGCACATTTATTGGAGAATTCAAGGGAGTTAAAATCATCATGATTTTCCCTCAACTAAGACCAATCAATGATCCAACAACTTAATCATGACTAAAACTATTTACCAAATATTATCAAGCTCACCGAGATCATATCCCAAACTATATATGTGGAAACAAAACATGAATGTCTCAATATCACACAACATACCCTTAGGGTTTTTCCAGTGAAATAAAGTGATTTATATCATGACCCAAATAATATGAATAGGTATATTTTAAATAATAATGAATATATTTTCATCTTATTATTGTTATGTTATAATTTTTTTAATTGGATACAATAAAACTAAAATTTTATTTTTGGGTAATATTCAAATTCAATAAGGATACTTATTCTAATGAATTATTGGATTTTCTAAAAAAATAATATTTTTTTATAAAATAGTGTTATTAAATAATTTTTATTAAATATAAGTTATCATATAATTTTTATAAATTCAAATGTGTGTTTTATAACGGTTCAAAAAATGTTATTGTTAAAAAACAATCATTTCTCAATAAATGTCAGTTATTATTTTAAAAGTGAAAATTCAGATACTTATTAATTATTTTAATAAAATAAATATAAATTTAGGAATCATAAATTTTAAATTATCCAATGGAGAGTTCTTTATAATTTTATGAGACAACCCAATTTCTAAGTAAAAATTAAATACAGTAAAAATATACGGTGTGTATTACAACATCATAATGAACCAACAGTGAAGTAATAAATAATATAGAGGGTATCCAATACCCAATATAATTTTTTTATTTAAAATAAAATAATTTAATGTTTATTTTATTAATTTTATAAAGTGTTTATGAATCCTCAAAAGCCTATATTTTATGGTACTGTTTTAAAATCATTTCTTTGAGGACATGGCTCACTTCCACATCTACAAGGTTAATATTTTATTAATTTCATCCATTAGACTTATAAAATTTTGTATTTCACTTATATTTTTTATAATAAATTGGAAAACCCATAAAAGGGTTTGTATTTTTTATTATTTTATTATATATAGTCTAAAACCTATGTTTGGGAATAATAAAGAACTACTCTCTCTTTCCTGACAAAAAACAAACCGAGATCTCCATATTCTTAACTAAAAACCTTTTAGAACATCCTTACTCTTTCATAGAATCTCAAGAGTCCTCCCATGTTTTATTTAATCTCTAAATAAGCCTCTCCATTGCATTTGGGAATCACACTCTCAAGGTAAGGGATCTACCTCCCTCTTTTTTATTCAAGAGCCTCTTTTATGTTATGGCTCTTTGTTTCCATTTGTTCCTATTTGGGTTTGTTTTCAAACATCCCTCTCACTAAACTTGTTATTTCCATGTGATTAGATTACCCTTTAACTCTCATTAATTCCTCCCATGAACCTTTAGGTACACCCATTACCATGGTGAAATTTAGTAATGGATATCCTTATCCCCTTGTTATTCAAAATCCTCTTTTATGTTATGCCTGTTAATTTACATTTTTTGTTTTTTGGGTTCGTTTCTAGAAATAAGTAACTCTAACCTTCTTATGTGTGTGTGATAATAAACCCCTTTCACACTCATTAATCCATCCAATTAACTTTTATGTACACTTGTTACCAAGCCGAAATTTAGTGAGGGATCCTTTCCTTGTCCACTTTATTCAAGAATATTCTTCACTATATGTCTTTTTTCCCCAATTCATAATGTTGGGGTTTGTTATTATAAATCCCCCTTACTTTCCTTATAATCTCTAAATTATGAGATACCCCTTTCAGTTTCATAAATACCTCCCATGAACATCTATGTTCCCCCATTATGCTACTAAAATTTCACTGTGATTTTCCATGCCAAACAATCGTGTAATGAAAACCCATACACATATACTATCAAGGGGTTTTATCTTTATGAACATATAATAATTTTATTCGGGACTTCCATGTATTTATTTCAAAATTCTTAATTATGGATTAAAATATGATCAAAATTGATTCCATGTTGTACGATATTTTTGGCACACTTATGCATGCAAATGATATGAAAGTGATGGCTATGCCGAAAATTATATATCCCTCGAATTAATTGGGTAATGTTTTAGTCTCATGAGAAATAATTTAATATATTAGAGAGTGAACCTAATCCATCCCGAGACTTTTTTTCCATCCTGATGTATTAGTGATAAGCCTTGACCTATGTTTATGATTGCAAGTTTAAACTTGTTACCACATTTCTAATGTTGCCTTTAAGTTATCATGATATATCATACATTATTATTAAGGATTTTTATTGTCACCCTATTTATGTCTTATTGAAATTCCTATTATTTACCATTTAATAAATTCTTAATTTCATTCCACGTTTATTGCCTTATTGGGATTTATGTCTCACCCCTTTATAATGTATGTCCCCATGTTATACCATATAGTTTTAAGTATGCCGAAATAATATGATTATGAAATGTAAGTTATCAATAATAGTTATATATTCCATATTTTAAGTTGTTATGTAATCTACTGAATTCATAAATACTCTAGACATATAGATATTATGGGTTTTATTATGTGTATTAATATGTAATAAATCATGAACTAACATGTAATAAAGGAATGAATTGTCACACTCTCTCATCAGCTACTAGAGTAAATGTCATGAACACACGCTATATATGGCCAATCTTGCCGCAAGCATGACACTAAACTAGGTCTCTATCACACTTAGTCATTATGTTTCCCTACCTATCACACTAATGAAAAATAAATAAACTATCAACATAAATCCTCTAGATGGTATTCTATTCACAAGATACCTAAAATAGTTTATTCCTACCACCCGACACAAAACCACTAGGTCGAGAAGCAGATCTACCCTCATCTACAACACCATCATCCTTTAGGGTTTTATTATTAATAAAAACTTGGTAAACTATTTCTAAAATACTAGTAATATGTAAAAATTTTACCTGCAATCAGATGAAAAACTTGAGAACATCTTCAAATTCCTATCTTTTAATAATTTTTCACTTCATACAATAGGTGTGAAATGCCAGAGCATTGTGAAATGGGCAGAATAATCCATGACTAATAATGTGCCATGCTTCAGATTCATAAACCCTCTATCTCTATCATCCCTTAGCATATCAGGATAAAAATAGTCATAGAAGTCTTTCTAGAAATCCATCCAATAAATTTCATAATTACGACCCATTTGAGTAATCATGCCCCACCATCTCTTTCACAACCCATACCAAGTTGAGTCTTGAGTCACAACTACCCCAAGCTCATCTCTATATGATAGAGGATGGTGACCATCACCGAAGGCATAAATAACATTGGTAGTACATTTACAAATTACTAGTATGCATAAAAACATCCATATTGATGGAAAAGTGTATAGGGAGTAAAATTAATAGAATAAAAAAATATAAGTGAACAACCATGCTTGAAAAGCCTCTAAAAAATACAAGAGTATGCTAGTGTAAACCGAAATGTAAAGGGGAAAAATATATTCCCAACTAGAAATATGTCCCAAAATGAAAAAACATGAAAATTAAACTACTAAGAGAGCCTAAAATATGAATCCCCTGATGTGGCCATCGTATACAATTTAAAGTAAAAAGTATCACTATGATAATCTGAAGTCACCGCCTAAATGTCTATCATCTACATAAGACACGAAAAATGTAGGAGAATTCCTTGTAGGGGTGAGTATATACATACCTAGTAGTATGTTCTGAATACTAAAGGGGGATCAGTAAGAGATACAACATGAATGGAAAGACATTATATGCAGGATATAGTCAAAGAGAATAACTCAACCCCAACCAAGGGTGGATGTATCCTCATCCATACATAAGGGGATCAACATGCTAAGTATATGAACTACTCATTGAGTCTTAACCACCTATAGCATAAGTGTAGAATTATCCAACCATAAGAATCTAAACACATAAAGCATGTGAAATACCCCCACAACTTTTCCTCTCCTGGAAGAAGAGTAACCAAATATAAGGGTGTGGATAAAGAAGTATATATATATATGTGTGTGTGTGTGTTCTCAGTCAAAGAATCCAGAATGTTGGAGTATGGGGATCTCCATCTCAGAGCATAGTTTAAGAAGAAGAGTATCCAACCATTCCAAGATTCCATCAATGATGCTGAGTATCTCATGTGTCTGGACAGATGTAACCATGAAAGTCAATCCACACATTGTCACAATGTCACACAATCGAGGGGTTATGAACTCGATGTAGAGGACCCATGACCTAGTAATTCAGGGGGTTCCACTTTGTAAGTATTCAAAGAGGTACCACACACCTACCAATAAGAGGTTTCACTATAGTTTCACGAGGACATTCTCCCTATGTTGATAGGGGGTTCCACTCGGCATGTAGAGGACCCATGCCCAAGATGATGGGGGGTTATAGACTATAGGTCAAGGAACCATGACCTGTTATGATTGGGGGTTCTACTTTATTCATCGAATAACCATGCCCTATTTGATAGGGGGTTCCACTCTGATGTTGAGGAACCACACCCTAGTACAATAAGGTGTTCCACTCTAGTCATCAACAACCCTCGCCCTACCCGATTGGGGGGTTTCACTCGGAAGGTAGATGTAGAGGACCCATGCCCCTAATGATGGGGGTTCCACTCTAAAGAATGAGGAATTAACTACCCATCTCTATTGGAGGGTAAAACTTGGTAGTATATAGTGATACTACATCATCACTACCATCATCGAGCATCACCAAAATAAGCATCGTTCATGGTAAATTTCAAATCTCATCTAAAAATCAACAAAATAGGTCACCCTAGTATTCTATGTGGAAAATAACTATGGATTTAATACTCACAGGAAATAATTAAAGTTCAAATAGAGGATTTATGTAGCCTTGAATTTTACATAAAATAGGTCAAGGGGTACACTATGTGTGATGGGACCTACATGACGAGTGGTGCTGCTCCACCGTTGGGCTGTTTTCTTGGATGAAATAAATATTCAAACTATTTAGGAGTACATGCCATACATGTGGACTACATGAAGTGTCCAAGGTACCTAGGATCAGGCTATGTCCTTCTGGTCAAGTCTGTGTATGGACCTGGGGTTCATGTACTTTGGTACACAACGTGTTGCTTCACACGGGGTGTCACACATTTGAATTATCCATATCTATGTAAAAAGGTACATGGACATATTCCTGGCCATGCACTTCCAGACGGGATACTACCCATGCGATCCTCTACACGGTTTACCCATCTGTGGAAGGGGTACACAACATATATGATGGTTATAGATCATCCCATCCTTATGATTTCCTGAAACCTTAGACTCCACAATTAAGGGGATACACACCATGTGTTCATCCTAGTACATGGAATTTATTTAGGATTTTCAATGATTCTCAAATCCATTCTTCATGACTCGATTCAATCTAGGATACTTCGATTCTGGATTTGATTTATTTCTAGATTAGTGGATATATATTGGATATATTTCATCTGGTATCCATTCACTGGAAAAATGGATTCTGGTGGCCCTTGAGTGTTTCAAAGTTCATCGCATACACCTCCAATCCAACCTAAATTGATTTATTGAACTCGAATCTTTAAAATGATCATATTTTCCTTGTGACAATCCTAGATCAGGTCATCTTTCACCAATACAATCCTCATTTGTCAATCTGTTGAAAATCCAATGGTACAATCAAGATTGGTACCACCCCATAATGTCAAACCGGGACTCTGAGGTCCAATTGATGAAAAAACAATGAAAAATATGGGTAAAATAACCATAAATATTTTTTATTCATAATTATCCAAGCATTCCTATCCAATGATAAAAAAAGTGATACCTGGGTCAGATAACAAATCAAAAACCAGTTTAATCTGGTATGTAGCCACATGAAAGGTAACAATTGGTGCATATCAATAGAAGGGATTGATCTTCTCAATATATTTAGTCAAATGGGTTTAAAACACAAATTGATGATTCCTACCTAGAGATTGCATCATTTTTTGTTGAAGAAAATTCCCACCAATGATTGAGATTATTTTTTTCATATAATTCTTTCTGATATGCTATGATCCTTCATTTATTCATCTTCAAAGGTGATTCACCAATGACATAACTCTCATGCAGTTTCCCATGCTTCCATGATAGATAGAACAAGGGGATGGTCCATCCTCACATTTTACTCTCAGGTTGGTGCTTGGTCACAACTGGATGATCTGCAAAGGTTGCACCATCCTCTATGTCCATCTCTACCGGTTCGATAACATTCATAGGTTCATGCACATATCTCCTTAGCTACGACATGTAGAAGATGTTGTGCAACTGCTCTAGCTGTGGAGGTAGGGTGAGGTAGTAAGAAACCTCACCAACTACTACATGATCTTGAATAGCCTAATGAACCTAAAATATAGCTTTACTCCCCAACCGGACCTCTAAAATATTTATTATGGGGAGACTCTTAAGAAAATGTGGTCTCCATAATTGAAATATGATGTCCTACAACAATGATCATTGTGATATTAATTTCTACTTTTTTCCTTCATCATCTGCTCACAGATGACCTGGACTTTCTCTATCGTCACTTGCAACATATCAGGGCCTAGAAGAGATGTATTTATGATATTTGTGCCGCATAGGGGTGACCTACAGGATCTCTTATATAGGACCTGAAAAGGTTTCATTCTGATAGTATATTTTTTTATTGTATAAAAATTTTACAAAGGGAAATGATTCTCCCAGTTTCGGCCAAGGTCTAAGATGCAGGTCCTCAACATATCCTCTAACACCTAAATAGTGAGCTCAGTCTACCCATCATTTTGGGGGTTGAAAATATATATTCATTTTCATTTGGCTCTGTAATTACTCTTATATACCTATCCATATTTGTGACATAAACCACACGTCAATATCAGACACAATCTTTGATGGCACCCCATGAAGGCGAATAATCTCACACACATGCAACTGTACTAAACTCACCACTAAACTATTCTCTCTAATTTCATGTAAGTGTTCCAAAATTGTGTTTTGGTTAAATATCACCCTAATGTCATCATATACCTACACACTTCCTGGAATACCTTTCACAAAGTGTATATTTTTGTTTTCCCACTTACACCATGGGATCATAGGGGGCTGCAACAAACCTGTCAGAACATGGTTCTGAAACTTCACCTGCTGACAAGTGATACACCGAGAGATGAACTCATATATGATTCATCTCATTTTATACCAAAAATAATACCACTAAATTTATTTGTATATATTCCATACTCTAGGATGTAATGCTAGGGGAGAAGCATGAAACACTCACATCACCTCCTCCTGCATTGTGATGGGAACCATCATCCATCCTAAAAAAAGATGACACAATTCCCTCCTTCTGAATACCCATATAGTGGTTCCCCCATGGATATATAGTCTTGAAATACCTCATAGTCAACGTATCTTACTTGGGAATCTTTCACACACTCAAGAAATAGAGGATTCAACACCATCGACTGAAGAAAATCTATACCCTCTAGTAGCACCAGGGTCAGCTGCTAGGAGGACACCTGCTCTAAAGCATCCAACACCAAGAAAGCCTAGAAAATCATGGTAATGTAATCCATTACAATGTTACCTTTTCCCAAATTATATATAGTATCAATGTAATAGTACTATAGTAACTCCAACCTGTTCCATTGTATCGGGTTCAAGCCTCCATAAGCGAAGACATACCTAAGACTCTGATGGACTGATTAAACCACAATGTGCACCCTCAGAAGGTATTTCCACAACATACTCAGGGTGAATAATGAGTCATATAGTTCTTCTCATGGGGTCTCAGCTGTATCGACCCTTATGCGATAACTGAATGTTATTGCATCAACACGTAGCTGAGGCCAACACCTGATACATCCAAATAAACTATATACTCAATGACATCTTTTGGTTGTCTCAATACATGTTCACTCTTTAGACACAACCTCAACTCCTCAAAGGCCCACTATCACTACTCATACAAGATAAATGGATTCCCTTTCCACATCAGGGTGGTCAATGGGGATGAAATTTTAGAGAAGTCCACCACAATCCTCTTGTATTACCCTACCAAACCGTGAAATATCTTCACCTCAGAAAAAGTATTGAGTGGATCCCAAGAAAGAACTGAATCAATCATGGATGGATTCATATATAAACCATGCTCATAGATGAAATGGACTAGGATGTAAATCTCATGTATCCAAAACTGGCACATTGAGATCCTTCCATAAAGATGGTTCTCTAGAAGAAAATCTAGAACCATCCTCAAGTGTTCTGCATGTTCCTCCTCTAATGCAGAGTACATGAGTTTGTTATTGATGAAGATGACCAAAAATTGGTCCAATTACAACTAGAATACTTTGTTCATCAAATCCATAAACATGATGGGGGGATTCATCCCACCAAAATGTATCACTTGGAACTCAAAGCATCCATAGCAATATAAAAATACCAACATTGTAAAATCAGCATAATGAACCCACAACTGGTGGTAGCCAGACCGAAGATCAATCTTCAACAACCACCTCACACCTCATAACTAGTAAAGTAGGTCTTAAATCCTACATAAGGGATACATTTTCATTATTTTGGTGTGGATCAGGTGAATATAACCCATGAAATGTCTACATTTTCCTTGAACAACACTATAGCCTCCCAGGGGGTCACACTATGTCTAAGAAACCCTTCTCTCAAAGGTATTCCAAAAAAAAACCAAAACTTCCAGAGGTTGGTATGAACCATCTGATATTCCATAGAAGACATCAAATCATTGTGGGGTTGTAAGTTGATTAAAAAAATCCATATCCCACCTTGGAGGTAGTTTGGGATGTCCTTATAGAAAAGATCCATATAATCCTTCACAACTGAAGGAATCTAGATTCTTGAAGAGCATACTGTACCAAGGGTTATACTTGATAACTTATTGTTGATGGGTTTTAGCCTCCTTCATACAGAACCCACTGGTCTCAACATGAGATCTCCATCACTAGAAAATGAGAATCTCATCCAACCAGTGTGTAGGATTCTGACTTCTCTGTGGTGACATTCAATCTAGGATCAGATCATGGACAAACAATCCATACACAGGATAATTCCATAGGGTTCCTTTTTTATGACCAAAAGGTCCCATGTGAACCTCTCTCCACCAATCAATAGTTCTAACTACCATAAGATAAACAATATATAAGAAGAATTTCTTATTTGAAATTAATGAAGTTTCCAGGCTAGCACATCAACTGGGATATCCAATTATTGCAACATGGTTAAATATTTGAAAAAATTATTGTCACCTATGTCAAATAATTCTTGGGAAAGATTATAAAACATAGAGATCATACCACAAATCATATCAAGCATTGCAAGGCCATAAACCTCCAAAACCTGCAGCAGTTTGTGGTCCTAACCACCAGCTACCTGATCCTAACATGGGATGCCTAGTAGTAGTGGAAGAAGGATCACATAACATCTTTCCACACCCATAAACCCTCTGGTCCTCTTCCAGCTCTGCATCCAGGGGGACCACCCTATCTTCACCAATGATATCCATGATCATAGCCCTGCCTCTTCCATGGTGGACTTTCAGCCATCTGCCTGTGTTTCTTAGTATATTTGGTTGGGCAGTCTTGGGCCATATCACATCACCCATCACAATTAAATCACCACCCTCTCTAAGATTCCCTAGTCCTATAGACTTCCCCTGACCATGTTCTTGAGTCTGATAATTGGTAGGTTTCTAGTGAAGAGATTCTAGCACCTGGAATCTTCTAGCTGTAGCATATGATTCAGCCTTGTGACACTAATTGTTAGCTCATAATATCTAGAATCCATCTGATAGAAATCTCTCTATCATTATTTCATGTTGTAACACCCTGACATATGTGGGTATGTACAAGGGAACAACGCTAACTAAGATCTCAATATGGTGTCCCTTCTCAAAATTACTAACTCAAAATTAGTTTTCCCAGATATTATCAAGGTAGTACCATGTAAGGTTTGTGAACATCACTACTTATTCATCCACCAACATACCTCCATTTTGTGTCTCTAGTAGTTTGTAGATCCAAATTGAGCTCAAGAAGGATGGGTATTACTTCTCACATAATAAATGCTATAAGTCAATCCATGAGAGTGTTGACTCATTATTCATGTATGGTACAAGGCTCCACTAACACCCAGATGCTCCATGGAAAAGGATAGCTCCCAGTGCAACTACATGATTCGTCAGGGTTCAAAAAATGTAGAATTTATAGATCACAGACTCTAGTTAATCTTCTACTGCCAGAGGATCTAGCCAACCATGGAACCACAATAGCCTCTAACACTAGAACTTGGGGAGCATGTTCAGCCTACCCACATACTCATCCCACTCTAATTGGATGATTTGATAATTGAACTATGGAGGTGCTCATACCCTCACACAAAGAGGAAGAAGCCATGGGATGAACCCTTAACCGGGGCCTCATTGCTCATTGGATTTTCATCACGATCTAGAATAGGTAGCATGGATGGCTGTTTTTGTAGAGGAATATTGAATGTTATCAAGGTGTACTATGGTCAGATGATCATATATATATATATATATACATATAACATCAATGGGGATTTGACTTAATAAGGCCAATAAAATAATAAATCCTATATGATTCAATTACCATTGATCCCTACCACCAATTTTTCAGTATTCTAGGTCAATAATAATGTATTCAATGTCTTTGGTAATGGATACATCGGCCACCCACAACATCACTGGACTCGCTGGCCTGAGAGCCGCACACGATACACTCTAATACTATTTCCCTAAACCCAACCAGATCCTTATAAATGGACTATTTTAAACCACATTACAAGGATTAAACCACCTCTGATTCCAATATGTCATGACCTAATCCAAGATGGGGCTCAAGACATAACTACCCAAATCCCACCTCTATAGACTAGGGGATAGAGATCAATGTTGAATGAATAACTAACACAAGTAGGCATTTTTTAAGTACTTGTATGAACACACACATCCATATCAATGAAAAAGTGTATATGGAGTATAATTAAAGGAAGAAAATACTCTAAGGGAACAACTATGCATGCCATGTCTCTAGATACTACAAGTTTAGGTAGTGTAAACTAAAAAGTAAAGGGTTAATGTACACTCCCAACAACAAATATGTCCTAACCAGACAAAACTGGAAATGTAAACTAAGAGAGATGGTATCTTAAATCCAAACATATGACCACCATACATGGTCCAATGTTCTAGGTATCCCTATTCTCCTCTTAAGTGAACACCAACATATCTGTCGTATTCATAAGACACGAAACATGTGGAAAATCCCATGTATGGTGAGTATATACATATATAGTAGGATACCACAAAATATGATGGAGGAGCAGGAAGAGATTCAATAGGAATAGAATGATATTAGATGCATGATAAATTTGAAGAAAACTATTCAAACAAAATCTAGAGTGAAAGTAACCTCGTCAAACCAAAGGGTCTTGACATGTTGAGTAGATGAAATATACATCAACTTTTTTCCCACCTATAGTTGGAGAGTAGACTCATCCATCCATGAGAAGATAAAAAAGGAAATAATATGGAAAACCCCAAACATTTTCTCCTCTCCTGGAAGGAATGTAACAAAATCCAATGGTATGTATATAGAAGGATATATATATATATATGCTTAGTCAAAGAAGACCAAATGAGAGATTATGAGGATCTCCTTCTCACTAATTAGATTAGGAATAAGAGTATCCAAAAATTACAAGAGTCAATCAACTTTTCCCAATATCCTAGACGTATTCCCTAAAGTAAATATTCAACTAAAGCCATGCCTCATCACTATGACTCACAGTTAAGGGGCCACATTGAAGTAGAGGACCCACAACCTAGTATGTGAGGGGGTACCACTATATAAGTATCCGTAGAGGAACCACACCCATTAAGATGGGTGTATCCACTCTAGATTCATGGAGACATATTACCTATGTTGACGGGGGTTCCACTCAATAAGTAGAGGGTTCGTTCCCAAGATGATGGGGTTTTCCACTCTATAGGTTGAGGACCCACGCCCTGGTGTGATAGGGGGTTCCACTTTAGTCTTTAGGGACCTTCACCCTATATGATAATGTGGTTAAATTATAAAGTTGAGGACCCACACCATGTTATAATAGGGGGTTCTAATATGGTCATCATGGTCCCACACCCTACCCGATAAGGGGTCCCACTATGGAGGTAGCTGTAGAGGACCTGAACCCATACTGATGTGGTGTTCCACTATAAAGGATGAGGAATCCACTTACCAACTCTACTAGAGGGTACAAATCAGTAGTCTCTAGTGATCTTGCATGATCACTACTATCATCGAGCACCGCCTAAATTAGCAATGTGCCAGGTACATTTTACATCATATCATGAAATACAAAAATGAGGGTACCATTACCTTTTATATGAAAAAATGACCAGGTTATGATACTCGTGTGCCAGAATCTATGTTCAAATGAAAGGGATATGTAAACATGATGTGTTCTCAAAAGATATTAAGGGATACACATTGTGTGAGGGGACCCACATGGTTTGTGGTCTTGCACAAAGACTTAGTTGTGTCCCCGACCAACACACATATCCAAATTGTGTAGGAGTACACATTTTGAAGGTAGATTAAATGGTGTTTCAATTCTACCTGAGATAGGGTGATGTTCTTCTAATAATTTCCATGTACTGACCCTGTGTCTGTGTACTTTGGTATAAAACATGTTGCTTCACATAGGGTGTCACTCGTGTGACCTAGCCTTGTCCGTGTACTCGGGTACACAATCCGTGTACTTGGCCCTATACTTTCACATGGGATCCCAACCACGTGATCCTCCTCATAGGTTACCCATTCAAGTAAGGGGAATAGGGATTGTTGGAGGGCTACTATTAGTTCCATACTTATGATTTTTTGAAACCCTAGTCTCCACAATTAAGGGAACACATGGAGTGCGTTAATCCATGTACATATCGTGTAGTCGATATTTTCATATATTATCAATTATATTCTTCAAAACTCAACTCAATCAATGCTGCTTCAAATCAGGCTTCTTTTTGCTCAGGATTAGAGGATCTGAATTGGATCGATCCCCTCCAACCACTGTTTGATGGAGAAACAAATTATGGTGGTCCTCGAGGATTTCTTTGTTAATCCTATTTGATAAAAATCTATCTTACTCTTATTTATTGAGATCAATTCATTTAAAGGATCATATATTCCTTCAAATAATACTATATATGTACTTATTTCATCGATCAAAGTCTCATTCAAAAATTACTAATGATTTTGAGGGTCTAACCAGGCTCATTATCACCCAATAATAAAAAATCGGGACTACGGGGTCTAGCTGGTCAATAATGCAAAACAAACATGGGGTAAAATCACCATAAAAAATGTTTAATCCTCATTGGATAAGTATCGTTTTCCAATGATAAAGAATGGGTTTTCTATGGTTATATAAAAAATCAAAAACCAATATAATATGGTACGTAGGCGCATGAAAAGGTTGCAATTGGTGCATATCGTTAGAAAGGATTGATATGCTCATTTTATAGAATAAAAAGGGTTTAAAAGAGCAATTTATGATTTTTATTGAGATATTGGATCATTTTTCATTGATGAGCGTTCTTACCAAAAATTTATAGGATTTGTTGTGTCTGATATGACCTGATCTACGCTTATCCAGTGATTTATCATCGTCCAAGGTTATTTTCCAATGAAGGGGAAATGAGGATCTATGGAATTATCCCATGGCTTATGTGACTAATCCTAGGGAATTATCCCAGAAATTATTCTTATAAGACATTATACAATGTTAAAATGAAATAAATAATTTTTTAATTAATTGAAAAATTATTTCACTAAATGTACCACCAACGAGTGAGGAGTCTAACCACCCATTACTGACCCATTTTAGGTTCCCCTAAGTTTAAACACTACATTTTAGTCTCAACATTGGTATAAAGTTTTTGATCTAACCATATGTTAAAGTTTTATCCCATTTAATTTATGAAACTATGCACACACAATATAAAAAATATTTAATATATTTTTTAAATTAATTTTGGGGGCACTGGGCCTCGAAATCACAATCCATCTCAACAACTAGCTCTGGAAATATATATATAAATATTTAAAATACCTACAAGGTAGAACAAGGGTCTCTATAGTCTATTGGAAAAATCATGAAGCATATACGTAGAGAGATTTACTATACTCTCAAGAGGTGTCTTCAGATGCATGAAAATCATTATGATGGCCTATATCCATGACTCTAAAGCCCGTGGTCTTCCATCTCGTGAAAGCATGGGTGGATGATGCTGTAGAAACTCTTGTATCAACTCTACCATAGTTGGGTTATGTTGTGGTTCTACCATGATATTTTACAAGAAATGTTTAAATCCCTCTTGAATCTAGATCTATGTACCCATATCAGGTATAACAGGTGATGCCATAAGAGGCACTATTACATTTATATGGGTAGACCCTAGAATACCCCCTATAGAGCATGGTAATTTCCACCCTCCTGGTTCCCGACTCGAGGCCTTCATGCTATCATATATCTAAAAATTTTAATCACCCTCCTCAAAAATTATTTGGTAATGACATGATCAAATATATATATATATATAACATTAAATTCATAATCCATCCTAACACAAGTAACACCCCTATTCTTGCTTATAAATCTTGGCCTTGGTGACATAAATTTCATGAGTACTCACAAGATACATCATAATTCCAACTTTTAAGGGTGGTTTGAGGTCAATTTCTCTGTTATAAGTTTTGGTTTATTGTATATAGAGTTCTAATAGAAAGTTACATAGTAAAAAACCTTAAAATTGCAATTGGAATCCCTATTTAAAATCATCCTTTTCATTTTACAATTCAATATCATTTATTTTCATTATAATTTATAATTAAATTCTTTTTAAAAAGGTTGAATTATATGGATTACCAAATCCAATTTATAAGGGAATATAAACCTTATAAATCAATGTATGGAGTCCATTTAATCCAAACCAGTCATTTATCATGTTCCTAGATTTAATGTATACCCAAATTTTGGGTATAATAATAAGGAATCCAAACATGATTCAATAAATTCCCACAGTTATATAAAATTGTCATGGAATATTGAATATGATATAAATCCTGAAGTGGATAAAATGATGCTATATGAAAAATCTCAATTCCATACCAGGCCAAGGGAAAAAAAATTTAATCTTTTGGAACATCA